>CM060940.1:565833668-570833668 GCA_030765085.1 Allium cepa | reverse complement strand
GGAGGTCAGCCTAGATCTGGTTGAGGAGGAGTGGAGCCATGAAGTAGAGAACAAGTTGCAAAATCACATAGAAAAACTAGAAAACAAGAGAAGAGAAGAAGAATTTACTAAATTTTTGCAAGATGGAGGCCGTGATTTTTTTTTTAAGTTGAGAAGCTTTGGTAATTCGTGAAAATGAAGAAAAAAAGTCAGCTGAAGATAGTATAAGAAACGGCCAAAACAATTGATGTATTGATTGAAAAAGAAACGGTAAAAGAAACGGTGAAACGACTTTACGTTTCTTAGCTTTTAAAACCTTCCATACTTTCTTTTCTTTTAAATCAAGTAAAACAAAATAAACTTCAGCAAGTACATCTAAAAACCGAAACAAAGTGAAATAAATTAAAAATATATAATTAAATTTAAGAAAATATAAAAAGAATTAAGGAAATTGCTTAAAAATGAAAACAGGGTTCAAAAATTACAATTAAAACATCAATGGCTTTGGAAAAATATCTACTTCATTTTAAAAATATTCTAAAGCAAAATTTTAAAATAAAATAATTTATTTATCATTTCTAAAATAAAATAGATAATTAAATTGGAGAAAAATAGAAAAGAACTAAAGAAAATGTTTAAAAATTGAAAACAGGGCATGGAAATTACAAGAAAAATACTACTAGCTCTAGAAAAATTCCTACCTCACTTCAAAAATATTAAAAGACAAAAACATACATAAAATAACATATCAATACATATTACAATAAAATATGACAAAGAAAAATAAAATTTATACTATTTAAAATAATAAAATTGCAGAATAAACAAATTGCACTCAATATTGAAATATACATAACTTTCACAATTTAAATCTGTTTCCAACGAAACAAAAGGCAGTGTTCTTAAAATTTTATGTACTTTCATAATAAAAGATAAAATTTAAATTTTCAAACTTTTAAAAATTTAAATTAAAAGTCAAAGTTTGACTATGTTGACCAAAAATTCATTTTTTGGAAAATATTCTTTTTAGTCATGCTTTGGAATGATAATTCATATCAAAACTAAAGTTTATCATTCAAAATAAATAAAATAAGTCTTTAAATCAAAAATTCAATTAAAATAATTAAAATATACAAAAAAAATCACAAAATCCAGGGTTGTTACACTCTCCCCCACTCAAAACTTTTCATCCCCGAAAAGGAATGAGGTACGGGAAAGCACAGAAAAGATAGAGTGAAACAAGATTAGGACAAGATGACAAGGAGATTGAAATTATACATGATGGCTATTGTTATAGGTAAGTTTTACAAGGTGAAGATGATCTTTTCAAGATTCTCCAAAATTAAGAACACAAGCACGAAAAGGTGGCTTCAAAATAATTACCAAAGATCTATCAAAGATTATAGAAAGATGCCTATACCAATCTATAGCAAGATAAGGATGATAAGGACAACCGAAAGATAGTTTGGAAAACAAAATAAGGAAAAAAAATTGAAAGCGCGGAAATTTCAACTTAAATAGAGAATAAATCTGTACACAAGTTAAATAAATCTTAACTATCTCAAATTCCATTATCTTATTATCCAATCATCTTAAAATAACAATTTTTAAAACAAAAGGGTTTGAAAAATAATCATTTATTATACTCATAATGTACTTAATACATTTAATTCTTCTTTATTCCTAATTAAAATTAAAATTATTCCTTTCAATATATTTATTACTTATGTTAAATATACTTACACTTATTATAACTGCTTTGTTTTATTCTTAGTTCTTTTAATATATTTTTTATTGTAATTTATTCAATTACCCTTTATTATATTTACCTCTGTTAATCATTTTATAATTAAAATTTAAGTGTATAACATTTATTATAACCACTCAAATTTCATTTATAAAATCTTTTTATATTGTATATTATCCAATTACATTGTTAACTTCTGAAATTAAGGTAAGTTATATTGGAATGCAATTGAGTATTATACAAATAAAACTTTCCAATTCAATTATCTCAGGTTTAAATCATTTATTCAAAAAAATTGATTTACTTTTTTTTTAATTGAAATTATTCTTTAAAAATAAAATTTAAGAATTAGATTTCCGATTTCTTCAAACCATTTAGAGATAAGTAATAATATATACATAATATGTCAAATCAAATTTCAATCATATATCTATATATATATATATATTAAAATCAAGTCATTTTTTAGAAATTAAAATCAATTAAATTTCCCAAAACAAAGCTGTTGCAAGACTACAGAGCGGTCTCTTCACTTCGAAACTCGAAAATGAACGTCGATGATGCTGCAGTCATTACCGAAGTTATTTTCCAGCGACAAAGAGAAGAGCACTAATTTTAAACTTAAAATTCTTTGGAAACAAATTTCTATTCAAAAATACTTTAAATAATATAACCTTTTAAAACTTTAAACACAAGGTTTGAAACCATCGGAAATTAAATTCTCAAATTTCTTGTTCAAAATTCATTTCAGTTCCCAAATCAATTTATAAACAACTGTCTATAAATTCATTTATAGAACAATAAATGATAAATTAAGTATTATCATTTCAAATAATCAATTTTAAGTCAATTTATTAAGTTCCATAAATTTACTTATATATCAAAATTTTATTTCACTAACCAAATTTTAAAACAATATTGTGTCAGTTTGTTCTGTCAAAGTGTTTTAGAAATCCTATCGATAGCGTTGATCAGACGAATCGATCGAAAACCCAAATCAACATCAACAACTCAAACAACACAATATATAAAACAAAACATAGATATACAAGTACAATTTCAAATGTTTGGAAAAATAGATTGGAAACAAAAGACAAGATGATTTAATAACAGAGTAGGGAGGTGGATAAGCTTAAATAAATCGCGGGCAATCTTAACCGGGTCAACCGTGACTTGAATAACAAGATCGATGTGGATTTTCTCTAGGGTAAATCTACATTGATCTCAAGAGTTAGAGTTTGGGATAACAAAAGATATTAGCATCTAAACCAAGGATAGATATAAATCTCTGGTAAATCGATGCAATTGTAAAGGAGTTTTCCCCCTTTTTCAATTCAATTTGAAAATTGGCGTGACCGCCGACTCGCTAAAAAGATCATTCGAAGCGGAGTTATGGAATGCTCTAGGGTCAAAAGAAGATGAATAGTGAGGGATACGAATGGATTTTGGAACCGTAGGGAACGTTCCAAAATTCAAAGGAATTGAGTCAAAAAGGAAGAGATTCAAACTCGAATGAAAGTGATTCTGTAAATACATTCTGAGACGACCCGGCTTTCTGCTATCAGAAAGACGTATCATCATAAAGAAAGAAAGTGATAGAAAATAGAAAAGAAAGAGAAAGAAAGAACAGCAACATCAGAATCTCACAGCGGAACGGAATAAAATATAATATATCACATAAATATTACATAGTTTTACATATATCAGAGTTATACAATATCAATACATATGACAGTCATGCATACATCTATCACTATATACATCAGAGGTACCGTACATATCAACTAACACATCGACTCTAGATAGATAGCTACATACGTCTGGAATCTCCTGCTCCAAGCACTCCAGAAATCAAAGTCCAAAACCTATCACTTGGCTACTCATAAAAATTTGAGTACCCAAGAGTTTATGAAAAACAAAATATAAACTCTGGGTTAGACATGGGTCTGGTATGAGTAAACAGTTTAACGTTGTTTAACTTTGAAAAACATTTGAAAATAAAGGTATCACGTAAGACTTCCCACAAATAAATACGGGTAAGTTTTTACCTTACGCTAACCAAAACATTTCATAGGAAATCCAGTTTTATTATAATAGTGTCTAGGGTTTTCAAGTAAATAGAAAATAGCCGAAATTGTTACATTCATTAAATTCCATCTACTAGCCACAAAAGTGGGTAATACAAATCAAAACCTTAGGGTCTCGTAGGGAAAATGGATTTCCAACAATGGCAGGGCTACTGGGGTACCGCCCGTCACAGTACGGGGCCTAGATTACCGTACCGAGGATCACTCCCGACCCCCTGCTACACAAGGTCGGAACCATTCCTTACTGAATAGTCCCGAACAAGATAAATCCCGCGGTTCTAGCTAGCAACCGCCCACACAGCCGAAATAAAAAGGGACATCTAGACAGGGGAAATATCTTGTCCTGCTTGGGCATGACCCACATAACCTTGCTGCATCTCCCCTGTTTTAGCCATTCCCAGTTGATGAGGCTTGAGGCTGCGATTACCTTTATTGAACAATATTCTTAGAATGCTCATCGCCTGCCTGACGATGTGTTGAAAGCATTCAATCCATACAAGTTCGTTCCGGGTTCGAACGAAACCTAAGGCATTATCTCGTTACACTCATTTTGGAATCACCCTCAAAGTTAACGACGATAACCCTTGCATTCTGAATACACCATCTCGATTTCCATTTCAGGATTCACGACCTAACGTTTAAATTGGATCGATGTGGTTTTCAGAGAATCAAAATTGATTCTTCCGATCCCGGACTCATCGAATCCAAACGCCATTTTAAGGGCCAAGTTGTCTAATTATCTTAAACATTTTAATTCAATGATCGAATTCAAATAATATTTATCACAGATAAAACATATGCAATCATTATAGATATATCATAGCATATCAGAGAACATCACAGAATATCATCAATTAAACATCACAAATCAGATATTCTACGTACACCAAAATCCATAAAAATTCATCCTTAATTCTTATTTGTAATTAATTCAATTACTTGAGAGTTAAATACTTAACCCTGTTAATTGTTCATTAATCAACGGTTAATTACTTATCTATTTTCAAATTATTTAATTAATCATTTCTCAACTAATAATTAAGTCTTATTTACTTAATTATTCTATTTCACTATTAACTTAATTACTCCTTAATCAAGTTGTTAAACTTTAACTATTTAATCATCTGTTCCTTAATCATAAATTAATAGCTTTAATTATTTATTAATAAACTTAATCGCCCAATTATTATCTGCTAATTACTTAATTAATCAACTGTTCATTTTTCATAAATTGACTCAAGTAGTTCATTACACATTCCTCACTCACTTAAGCATTCATTAATCTCTAATTGCAATTATACTTTAATTATTCTTAATTACTTAACTTCTAGTCAGTTATTAATTTGCTTAAGTACATTCCAAACTTCAATTAAATTTAAACAAAAATCAATCATTCTTTATTATTTTCTAGAAACAATTAATAAATGTTGATCTTTTAACTTAATCAACATTTTAAAGGAGTCTTCTTTAACCTACTAGCGATCAACTTATTGCTTCTCACTAACTTATATGTTAACAAGATTTATATTAATCTTAT
Source organism: Allium cepa (assembly GCA_030765085.1). Lineage (NCBI taxonomy): Eukaryota > Viridiplantae > Streptophyta > Magnoliopsida > Asparagales > Amaryllidaceae > Allium > Allium cepa. The sequence goes on along the minus strand of CM060940.1, from coordinate 570,828,318 downwards.
ACTACTTACCTAAAATATTAATAATTAAGAGATTAACACAATTTAAGTTTTAATTAAAATAGTTTAATCTTGTATCCAAGTTCTTAATCTTAAAACTGTAAAAAAAAATTAACAGTGTTTACAGTTTGTAATAAAAACTGTTTATTTAACTTACTAGAATAAATAAAAACAGTAGTTAACCAGAACCGAGTTTTCCCTGTTATCTCGAGCGTTCCTTCGAGTTCTTACGCAATTTCCCCGAGACTCCCCCTGTGCGTAACTTCTTCTTCTCCCTTACTTCCTTCTTTCAGTAAGTTATGTTTAACTTTATTTAAAAAAAACAAAACAGCAGTGAATACTTACGCACCCATCTCGCATACAAACCCGAAGGAAATAGTGGGTCGACTCGAGCACGAACGTAGCACACTCACGTTGACAGAAAACATCTCCTCCTCCATTGCCACCGTGCACGTGCACGGTGGCTCACGAGCCATTGATGATCTTCTAAAATCATCAGCACGTCGCAAATTCCATGGAAACACAAAATCTAACCTCGCATCATCTTCAAAGTTTACATTTTGAAAATTGGACATTTGGGTCAAAACTGCAGCTCGCACGGTCGGCCAATCGAGTTCGCCACCGCCCCCGGGATCACCTGAGACCCCCAACTCTTGACCATACCTCGACAACACGACAAAGCTCCATTTCCCAATCACTCGTGACACTCGATCACCCATGCTTGTCGCACGCGTCTCGTTACAGAGGTGATTAAAACTCCATCTAAAAACCCTAAAACGATCTCATTTTCTTAATTCATGCCATAATTAATTTTTTCCACATTTTTCCCGAGGTCGTGGATGAATAACCATGCTTTAATTCAAGTATCATAAATTATAATTGCATCAATCACTTGTAATAAGATGAATTGCAAGTTCACCTTAATCCCAAACTGCTCTTTGAATATAAATTTTTAAATTTTGATCATTGTTTTAAAAATCCCACTTTGTAATGTTTATTCAAGATTTGTATCCAAACTAACAAATTTAAACATTCGAATTTATCAATTAATATGTGCATTATCTGATAACATGTTACAGAAAGGTACCCTTCAACATATTTAAAATTTGCTTTTAAAAAAAATCAAACCTTAATTTAGTTTTAACATCTTGTTGAGATGAAATAATCACATATTTCTATATTAATGAGAATAATTTGAATTTTGAACAAGAACAATCAACTGTAACCACCAAACCACATAACAGAGGGAATAAGTATGCAGTAACATATACAGATTCATATTGAACATAAAACCATATCTAAACTATATTGGTTAAAGGATCATGACTTTATAATTAACTTAAACTTTAAAACAAAACCTTTGTTTACTCACCAAAAATATTCTTGTAAACAGGAAGCATTGCAGTTGAACAGAAAGTAAAGGATAAAGATAGAAGCCTGCAGCTTGAATTTGATTGAGCTTGATAATATGCAGTTTTGTTTATACTTCTTTTTCTTTATCAGGTTTTACTTTCTTTTTTTTAAGATTATGGGCTGGACTAAGTGATAAGAACAGATAGAATCATGAACATACATATATTTATAACTTGAACATATCTTCTTGAATAAGCCTTAACATAATATAATATTTTGCTTTATTCTTATTTGTACTAAGACCTGAAATGAAAAGCATATTTCGGCTGAAAGATATTTTCCAGACATAAATGTGTGCTAATTAAATGCCTATGTCTTTACTTATGTTAACACATAATTACATGCTTGCCGACACAAGGAGTTATACAAAGATGTTTGCAGATTTGGTTTGTACTAATGTGTTTTACTGGCACTTATGTTATTTTGTAAAGATATTTTGCAGAGCCTTATGTTTGAACTAAGATGTGAATATCTGACTTACTTATGCATATAAAGTTTACTTGCATGATTCATTTTGTCTTCATACTTATGTTAACATATAGATTTACACTTATAATGCCTAGCTGACAAATTTTGCTTACTTTGCAAAGATACTTACTGATCTTGTACTTGTACAAAGATGTTTGTCTTATTATTATTATTTTTTTCTTCTTTTCTAGTGTATTTGTACAATGGTTTTGCTTTTTGTTTTATGATCTTATAACTTAAACACAAACTATACATTTGTTTTTGACAGATTTAAATGTTTACAACTGTATTTTATGTTATACTTATATTAAATATTTATAAGCTTATTTTACGTTAATTATAAAAGCTATTATTTGAACACTTGTTAAATCTTGTTTTTATTTAAAGTTTAATCTTTTCCAATATTTAATTTGTAATGTATTTATATTTGTATATTTTATATTTATATTTAATATGAATAGAATTGTATTATTATACTTATTATTATTAACTACTTTTATATTTTTGATATTAAATGTTATTAATATATAATTTAATTTAATAAAACAAATTAAATTTTAAACATTGTTAAAAGAGCCTATTTTATATTTTGAAATTATAAATTCCTTTATAACACATATACAACTAAAAAAATGTCCAACATCTTATTTGTTTATAAATGAAAATCTCGTATTTTATTTTAAATTTGATCAAAAACTTATTATAATAATAGGGTCAAAATTTCGGAATGTCACATTCCTTCCCCCTTAAAAGAATTTCGTCCCCGAAATTTAAACAACAGTTAATTTCAAAACTAATATTAACAATCTAAACTTACATATCATCCATACAAAACAAACAATCAAATAGTCAATTCCAACAACATCACTAGTTATCCGAACACGAATCCAGATAAGCTTTTCTAAAACTATCGAGAGTTTGTTTCTCAATGATCAACAATCCAAACTGGATTCCTGACCACAGTTAAATTGGATTCAAATTTCCAAATTCCTGAATTACTGGTTGAACAACCAATGATGAATCATAAACAAATTTCCTTAGATGGGATATATGGAATACACAATAAATTCCAGATATCCACTCTGGCAATTCAATACTGAAATCTACAGTATTAACTCTTTCTAAATTTTATTTACTTCTTTACAGAATTTCAACATCTATTCAACCAAGCCCGTACGATGTACATATACTATTCGTACGCAATATCAAATCCGATCACTCACTCGATCACACAATTTCATTTCCGAACTAGTATCGTCCACCCGACTTCCTAGTGCGGACTCAGAACTGGTTTCTTGATCAGAAACTGTTATTCTCCTTGCATAGTCACAACTATGATAGAGAATTTCCAGCATCAATCAAAATCCAAATCCATGGTTCGTCGTCGAAAATCGAGTGAAAAATCCTAACTCGGATCGATATATAACTATCTCGAAATTCCATGCTCGAATCTGGATCTAATTGTTATGCGAATAAAATAATATACGTACATCCTATGTATTTATATCCATTGGTTATCAACTATATTAATTTCTTTATTCACATCATCCTGATTTCTATTCACTTAGAATAATTTTCTCAATAACAACTTTACTTAAGAATTTCACCATTCATTTCTTAAGTTTATTATAAGCATTATATATCTCTCTCAATATTACTCTACCACTTTAGCCTTTATCTTTTTATTTCTAATTTGAATTCTTAATTCCATGTGAATTCAAATTTTCTTCAACTCTGAGTATTGGCTATCTTTCATTAATGACTGATTCTTATCATTATTTTTAAATTAGTTTCGTTCATTAGTTTACTTTCAAATTTCAATTTGAAATTTTTTTGTTGCTAATTTAATTTTTTTTATATATAGTTTTTAAATTCTGAAAATTTTTGACAGAGTCTCCATTTGTTTAGCATTACATATTTCCATAAGCACATATGTATAGTTTCAATCCTTATCTCAATTACTTTTAACCAATTCTCAAATCCAATTCTCAAATCATTCTCTTCAGTTTAAAATGATTTACACTTACTTGCTTAGACATATAATCCATTTGAGCAAAAAACAAACTCATATTCAAAATCATCCTATTTTGCTTCCAATAATTCATAGAATTTATCTAATTCTCATTTACTTCAAAGAACCCATTTCCATATGCAATTCAACAATATTATTGTGAATAAACAATCACTTAAGCTTTATAACAATTTTTAAATTGATTCCATCTCAATTTACACTTGATTCCATCCCAATTAATTTATTCACAATCCTTTCATTGCATTTTCTTTCATTTCAACAGGTTTAATTCCAAACCATTTTCTTAAACTTGACAACCAATGTTTTAAATAATCATCTCACAATTTACTTAGGTCTATTTTTTTTCCAAACTGTTCCATCTAACAACTTAGGTTTATTCCATTCCACCAATTCCCATTCAAATCTTTGATTTGATTTTCTTTTAACCAAATCCCAACTATTTTCTAATTTGTTCGATTAGTGTATTCTTTTATCCATTCTTAAATTTTAATTTAAAATTTATTCATAATAAGGTTATTCAATTTACGCTTGAATTAGATTTGCTTACAGCTTACTCCACATTTAACTCAATTCATTACTTACTTATTTACTTAAAAAATTTATTCCATTTAATATTACCTGTAACTTAATTGAATTTATTTAAATTCAATTTTACTTTAACTCAACTTCAGTTAAATTTAGCTACTTACCATTCTTTTAAATTTATTTCTCAAAAATATGAGCTCGAAACTTGTTTATCCACTTAACAACTTATATTACTCATTTGGGTTATTTCATCTTATAATCACAGTTTCAGATTATATATATATGTATCTATACAGCACTTACAATCTTAAGGTATAAATTTCCACCTTACAATTTCAATCATTTTACCTTCAAATTTTATATCCAATTAAGTTCGTTTTGAACTTCAATTCCATTTAACTTATCTCAGGTTAAACTCCAATATGTTTTCTTATTTTCATTTACTTCAGTTAAATTTTAATTCCGGGATTACAATCCCCGATTTCTTCTTACTAATATCAACTTTACTTTATAAATCCAATAGTTGATTTATTCAAACCTTTCACATTATTAATTAGAATTCTTAGAATTCAAATGCCCGGTTTTCATTTCCAAAACTATTTTGAAATGATAACTACACATACCCACTTGGTATATCAAATCAAATTTCCAAATTCCCAACACTTGTTTTTACCAACACAAATTTCCCCTTGAAATTTTGAAACAACTTGTATTCCTAACAACTCTAAACATCATGTCCAACTATCCTGGTAGCAATCCATCACTTTAGAAACTCGAAAATGAATACTGATGATGTGGCCATCATCATCAGGATTATTTTCCAGCGACTGGAGTGAGTTCAGTGCTTCCTTACTTTCACAAATTCTCCCAAAACAATTTCCATTCAATATTTTCCAAAACAATACTCCATTATTGCCGTCAAATCTTTGGAAAAACATTTCAAACATTTCCAAGATTTCAAATTCCCAAATCCTTTGTTTAAATTCATTTAAACAACTTTTAAATTTCCGGGACATAAATTCTGTTTTAGTCAAGTTTTAGTTATATTCCTTTTATTAGAAAATTTTATTTGGTTACAAACCATTCCAATTTTAAATTGTAGTATTAACAACCAATCATCCAAATATAAATAATCCTCAAAAATATTTCTTTTATGTCAAAATATAATTTTGGGTAAAATTATTTCATTTACCCTACTTTAAAAACAATACTGTGTCGGTCTACCTTGTTTAAGAGTTTAGATATCCCTATCGATGAAATGGCGTCCCACACATCGGCCAGAATTCATAAACACTCAACAGATAAATCAACACAATATAAAAACAATTTTATATTCACTAACAAATACGCGCTCATATATATTAATACACTCAAACTCATTTTAGAGTACTACTGACGCTATTCTATGAGTAATTCCTACCAGAGCCAAGGTTATCACTAACCTACGCTCTGATACCAACTGAGACGACCCGGCTTTCTGCTATCAGAAAGATGTATCATCATAAAGAAAGAAAGGGATAGAAAATAGAAAAGAAAGAGAAAGAAAGAACAGCAACATCAGAATCTCACAGCGGAACGGAATAAAATATAATATATCACATAAATATTACATAGTTTTACATATATCAGAGTTATACAATATCAATACATATGACAGTCATGCATACATCTATCACTATATACATCAGAGGTACCGTACATATCAACTAACACATCGACACTAGATAGATAGCTACATACGTCTGGAATCTCCTACTCCAAGCACTCCAGAAATCAAAGTCCAAAACCTATCACTTGGCTACTCATAAAAATTTGAGTACCCAAGAGTTTATGAAAAATAAAATATAAACTCTGGGTCAGACATGGGTCTGGTATGAGTAAACGGTTTAAGGTTGTTTAACTTTGAAAAACATTTGAAAATAAAGGTATCACGTAAGACTTCCCACAAATAAATACGGGTAAGTTTTTACCTTACGCTAACCAAAACATTTCATAGGAAATCCAGTGATATTATAATAGTGTTTAGGGTTTTCAAGTAACTAGAAAATAGCCGAAATTGTTACATTCATTAAATTCCAGCTACTAGCCACAAAAGTGGGTAATACAAATCAAAACTGTAGGGTCTCGTAGGGAAAATGGATTTCCAACAATGGCAGGGCTACTGGGGTACCGCCCGTCACAGTACGGGGCCTAGATTACCATACCGAGGATCACTCCCGACCCCCTGCTACACAAGGCCGGAACCATTCCTTACTGAACAGTCCCGAACAAGATAAATCCCGCGGTTCTAGCTAGCAACCGCCCACACAGCCGAAATAAAAAGGGACATCTGGACAGGGGAAATATCTTATCCTGCTTGGGCATGACCCACCTAACCTTGCTGCATCTTCCCTGTTTTAGCCATTCCCGGTTGATGAGGCTTGAGGCTGCGATTACCTTTATTGAACAATATTCTTAGAATGCTCATCGCCCGCCTGACGATGTGTTGAAAGCATTCAATCCATTCGTTCCGGGTTCGAACGAAACCGAAGGCATTATCTCATTACACTCATTTTGGAATCACCCTCAGAGTTAACGACGATAACCCTTGCATTCTGAATACACCATCTTGATTTCCATTTCAGGATTCATGACCTAATGTTTAAATTGGATTTATGTGGTTTTCGGAGAATCAAAATTGATTCTTCCGATCCCGGACTCATCAAATCCAAACGCCATTTTAAGGGCCAAGTTGTCTAATTATCTTAAACATTTTAATTCAATGATCGAATTCAAATAATATTTATCACAGATAAAACATATGCAATCATTATAGATATATCACAGCATATCAGAGAACATCACAGAATATCATCAATTAAACATCACAAATCAGATATTCTACGTACACCAAAATCCGTAAGAATTCATCTTTAATTCTTATTTGTAATTAATTCAATTACTTGAGAGTTAAATACTTAACCCTGTTAATTGTTCATTAATCAACGGTTAATTACTTATCTCTTTTCAAATTATTTAATTAATCATTTCTCAACTAATAATTAAGTCTTATTTACTTAATTATTCTATTTCACTATTAACTTAATTACTCCTTAATCGAGTTGTTAAACTTTAACTATTTAATCATCTGTTCCTTAATCATAAATTAATAGCTTTAATTATTTATTAATAAACTTAATCACCCAATTATTATCTGCTAATTACTTAATTAATCAACTGTTCATTTTTCATAAATTGACTCAAGTAGTTCATTACACATTCCTCACTCACTTAAACATTCATTAATCTCTAATTGCAATTATACTTTAATTATTCTTAATTACTTGACTTCTAGTCAGTTATTAATTTGCTTAAGTACATTCCAAACTTCAATTACATTTAAACAAAAATCAATCATTCTTTATTATTTTCTAGAAACAATTAATAAATGTTGATCTTTTAACTTAATCAACATTTTAAAGGAGATCTTCTTTAACCTACTAGCGATCAACTTATTGCTTCTCACTAACTTATATGTTAACAAGATTTATATTAATCTTATACTACTTACCTAAAATATTAATAATTAAGAGTTTAACACAATTTAAAGTTTTAATTAAAATAGTTTAATCTTGTATCCAAGTTCTTAATCTTAAAACTGTAAAAAAAAATTAACAGTGTTTACAGTTTGTAATAAAAACTGTTTATTTAACTTACTAGAATAAAAAAAACTGTAGTTAACCAGAACCGAGTTTTCCCTGTTATCTCGAGCGTTCCTTCGAGTTCTTACGCAATTTCCCCGAGACTCCCCCTGTGCGTAACTTCTTCTTCTCCCTTACTTTCTTCTTTCAGTAAGTTATGTTTAACTTTATTTAAAAAAAACAAAACAGCAGTGAATACTTACGCACTCATCTCGCATACAAACCCGAAGGAAATAGTGGGCCGACTCGAGCACGAACGAAGCACACTCACGTTGACAGAAAACATCTCCTCCTCCATTGCCACCGTGCACGTGCACGGTGGCTCACGAGCCATTGATGATCTTCTAAAATCATCAGCACGTCGCAAATTCCATGGAAACACAAAATCTAACCTCGCATCATCTTCAAAGTTTACATTTTGAAAATTGGACATTTGGGTCAAAATTGCAGCTCGCACGGTCGGCCAATCGAGTTCGCCACCGCCCCCGGGATCACCTGAGATCCCCAACTCTTTACCATACCTTGACAACACGCCAAAGCTCCATTTCCCAATCACTCGTGACACTCGATCACCCATGCTTGTCGCACGCGTCTCATTACAGAGGTGATTAAAACTCCATCTAAAAACCCTAAAACGATCTCGTTTTCTTAATTCATGCCATAATTAATTTTTTCCACGTTTTTCCCGAGGTCGTGGATGAATAACCATGCTTTAATTCAAGTATCATAAATTATAATTGCATCAATCACTTGTAATAAGATGAATTGCAAGTTTACCTTAATCCTAAACTGCTCTTTGAATATAAATTTTTAAATTTTGACCTTTGTTTTAAAAATCCCACTTTGTAATGTTTATTCAAGATTTGTATCCAAACTAACAAATTTAAACATTCGAATTTATCAATTAATATGTGCATTATCTGATAACATGTTACAGAAAGGTACCCTTCAACATATTTAAATTTTGCTTTTTAAAAAAATCAAACCTTAATTTAGTTTTAACATCTTGTTGAGATGAAATAATCACAGATTTCTATATTGATGAGAATAATTTGAATTTTGACACCAAACCACATAACAGAGGGAATAAGTATGCAGTAACATATACAGATTCATATTCAACATAAAACCATATCTAAACTATATTGGTTAAAGGATCATGACTTTATAATTAACTTAAACTTTAAAACAAAAACTTTGTTTACTCACCAAAAATATTCTTGTAAATAGGTAGCATTGCAGTTGAACAGAAAGTAAAGGATGATGATAGAAGCCTGCAGCTTGAATTTGATTGAGCTTGATAATATGCAGTTTTGTTTATACTTCTTTTTCTTTATCAGGTTTTACTTTTTTTTTTAAGATTATAGGCTGAACTAAGTGATAAGAACAGACAGAATCATGAACATACATATATTTATAACTTGAACATATCTTCTTGAATAAGCCTTAACATAATATAATATTTTGCTTTATTCTTATTTGTACTAAGACCTGAAATGAAAAGCATATTTTGGCTGAAAGATATTTTCCAGACATAAATGTGTGCTAATTAAATGCCTATGTCTTTACTTATGTTAACACATAATTACATGCTTGCTGACACAAGGAGTTATACAAAGATGTTTGCAGATTTGGTTTGTACTAATGTGTTTTACTGGCACTTATGTTATTTTGTAAAGATATTTTGCAGAGCCTTATGTTTGAACTAAGATGTGAATATTTGACTTACTTATGCATATAAAGTTTACTTGCATGATTCATTTTGTCTTCATACTTATGTTAACATATAGATTTACACTTATAATGCCTAGCTGACAAATTTTGCTTACTTTGCAAAGATACTTACTGATCTTGTACTTGTACAAAGATGTTTGTCTTATTATTATTATTATTTTTCTTCTTTTCTAGTGTATTTGTACAATGGTTTTGCTTTTTGTTTTATGATCTTATAACTTAAACACAAACTATACATTTGTTTTCGACAGATTTAAATGTTTACAACTATATTTTATGTTATACTTATATTAAATATTTATAAGCTTATTTTACGTTAATTATAAAAGCTATTATTTGAACACTTCTTAAATCTTGTTTTTATTTAAAGTTTAATCTTTTCCAAAATTTAATTTGTAATGTATTTATATTTGTATATTTTATATTTATATTTAATATGAATAGAATTGTATTATTATACTTATTATTATTAACTACTTTTATATTTTTGATATTAAACGTTATTAATATATAATTTAATAAAACAAATTAAATTTTAAATATTGTTAAAAGAGCCTATTTTATATTTTGAAATTATAAATTCCTTTATAACACATATACAACTAAAAAAAATGTCCAACGTCTTATTTGTTTATAAATGAAAATCTCGTATTTTATTTTAAATTTGATCAAAAACTTATTATAATAATAGGGTCGAAATTCCGGGATGTCACACATTCACTCCATATGCTGAATTTTTCCTAGAGCTACCAAAGCTCTGATACCAACTGTAACGACCCGATATTTTCAACCATTCACATTGATTATAAGTGTATAGGTAGACACTCATGCCAGAATTGAATTGCTCAAAATACCGTGTTGTAAATAAAAATTTGGCAAATCTCAGAATATGCAATAAATAAAAATCACAAATCACAAACACAGAGTAATAATAATGCAGCGGAAGTAAAAGAGATAGTAGTTCATGAAGCTACTATATAAATATATCAGAGTTACATAAGATACAATAAAAGAAATAAAGTATAACAGAAGTTTAAATATGATAACCAAGTACATGCTGAATAGAACAACCGAACTGAAAAGATGAAAGTTGACAAGTAGATAATCTCCAGCGATTCCAATCTCCAGAAAGTGGAAGTCCAAATCTATGAATAACTCAGGCTGACCCGAGCGTAAATAAAAATACAAACACTCGAGTCAGGACATACATACTTATACAATGTAAACCAACTCAAGTGAACAGTAGCAAAGATACAAGTAACTTAGAAGATCCTTGGGACCGCCCATCCTCTAAGGATCCGTTAAACTATTTACTATATAGTAATATACGCTATATACAGTAGTGTCTAATCAGTAAAGTATAATCATATAGAAAATAGCGTTAAGGGGATGGTGAACCTTAACGCGGTCGGATATTTAAAACCAAAATCGTAGTGGGCTCGCTATAAGGAGATGACACGGCACGCGAGGCAATGCCAGGGTGGATACACCATTTGCACTCCCGGACCGGTGGTGACGGCAAGCCAGCAGCTTCTGCCCACCTCGAACAATACCCCCGAATCAAAGTGGTGCCACATATCGAATCACAAAAGTAATAGAATGTTTTCCGATGGAGCATGCTCGATGAAAGGGTGCGACCCTTTGTGTAGCCCGGTATAGCTCCTGTTTTAGTCATATATGCCAACTCATGGGAGTTGGGTCCACGTAATATACCTCGAGAACGTCGCCGCCATCCTACTTCATTCTGGAATCTCCACTGCGTACACAGTTGTTAAAGTGGTTTTCGGTATTGGCCGGCTATAAGACAATATCTGATCCCGGTCTCTTTAACAACCAATCGTTATTATAACCTTAAAACAATATTATATACTTCAAAATAAAATATCATTTCGACGCAAATCTTTATCAAAATAAAGATTAAATCATTTCCAAACCATTTCAATATATCATCATACCATATCTTTCAATTCAAATATGTATCAAAATAAATATCAAGTCATTTCTAACCATTTCAATATATTAAATGATCATACTCTTTCAGAACTTCCTTTCAAATCATTTAATATATCAAAATATCATAACCTTTCAAAGCTTCATTACCAAAATATCACATCTTTCAGAACTTCTTCAAATCATTTTAATATCAAAATATCATATCTTTCAAAACTTTGTTTCAAATCATTTAATATCAAAATATCATATCTTTCAAAACTCCATTTTTCAAATCATTTAATATCAAAATATCATATCTTTTCGAAACCACATTTCAATCATTTTAATATATCAAAATATCATATCTTTCGAAACCACATTTCAATCATTTTAATATATCAAAATATCATATCTTTCGAAATCACATTTCAATCATTTTAATATATCAAATAGTTATATTTCAAAACAAATTACTTCATTATTAAATCATAAAAATGAAGTTATTACATTTAATAATTAAATTATTAAATGCCAAAAGTTTAAACTTTTCAATGTTCATTTATGCACTTAAATTTATTAAAACAATGAAAATTCAAGTTTCGCAGCATTTAGAAAATGCTACAGAAAGTTACATTCAAAAAAAACAATTAAATTTAACAAAAGACAGTATTAAAAATATTGTTAATTAACTTCAAATATTCAATAGAATTTCACAAACACTTATATTTTTATTTAAATCATTTTTAACTTATAGAATCATACATTTTTCACATTTATAAGCATCATTTAATTTTCCTTAAATTCATGATTTTATAAAGTTATGTTTCCATCCAAAAATCAATATTTATTAATAATTCACTTATTAAATTTCAACATTCAAATCTAAATTCATTACATTAAATTTCAACTTAACACTTAAGTTTAAATTTCAAATATAACTTAATTCCTTTTTATTTAATTTAACTTAAAATTTCACTTTTAAACCAAATTCATAAATTCCAATTTAAGTTATATTTCCAAATTCAACTCAATATTCACTCATTAACATTTTAACTTTATTAAAAAAATCATTAATATGTTATAAAATCATTTTAAATTAATTTAAATTCAAAATATCATAAATTTATCACATTTTCAAAGTTAATTTAAATTCCATTAAAAATTAAATCAAAATTTCCAAAATAACTTACATTAAGATTTTCTAACTTTTCCATAATTTATTTAACTTATAGATTTCCAGAAGATCAATAATACTTTACAAAAAATATATTTTTATTTAATTTTAAATAAAAATATTATAATAATTAAATTTCTAAAATATTTTAAATTTTTTAGAAAAACATATTTAACTACGGGCTTGTATATAATTTTCTACGCTAGGTAAAGTGATACGGGTAATGTATCATTTCAACCCGTAATTTACAAAGAAAAATCCGGGTTTTATCATTTCAAACCCGCAGTCCCAAGTAAATAAAATAAGTTGAAAATCGTTCAGGCCTATCATTTCAGCCCATAACGATTTTCCCCTATTCTAAAGTTCGTTCGGGTATGTATCATTTTAACTCATAGTGATTCTAATCTAAAGGGAACTTGCAGTGTGATAAACTGATAAAATAGCAGAACAACATAATATAACAGTAACAGATGTTATAACAGGTGTTCAAGCATGGGTGAACATCATAAAATCATAATATAGCAGGTGTAACATGATAATGCATTTTACAGATTCAAAAGGGGTCAATTTACTAGTTATATATGTACATATTGTCTGGTGAGAATAACTCACTTTTTTTTGCTGGAGATATCAATTAGAATGACACAACGGATCCAGAAGGCACGACCTTTGATTTGAGTGGAGAGAAATAGCCAAGATATCATCTTGTAAATAACCCCAAAACAAGACAATATAACTTATGAATATTCAACCAAAATATATTGAAATAAATTGAAATTGAAAGGCAACAAAGACAAGATAACTTGACCTTGCTACAACCATTCAGAAGCTCGACTAAGGGGTTCATTTTCTCAGCCGTGATGATGATATGAGAGTGGGAGAGACAAAGCTAATAGCCTTGCAAACATTCAAACAAAACAAACAAATAACATAAGTTTTCAAACCCAAATTCAATAAAACAATGTTAGAATTAAATGCATAAAATAAAGCCAAAGTTTTTGCACTTGCTTTCCACCGCCTATGCTTCAGCTATAGATCTGAAATACATGTCTAAGGAGTGAGTTAGGATCAGGTCTTGGGCTCATATGGGTCGGCCATAGCTTGGAAGTAATGGTGCAAAGGTGGATGGACATAGGTGCAACAAAATAACAACTACAAGGCAAATTCATCACTTCTATGCTATAAATGGGTTCGGCCATAGGCTCTAGGGGAATGGCCAGTGGGTCCAGGTGGTGGTGGGTGATGTGGCAGAGGGTGGAGGTCAGGTCATAGGTAGTGGTGGTGGTGGAAGTGGCGGCTAATGGTTGTAGAAGGTGGTGCTAGCAAACTAGGCTCGATTTATGTAAATAGGTGATGGTTATGTGCATTTTTTGTGTTGTCTCTTGCTAAGGTGGGTTCGACCTGGTCATGGTGATGGACTAGAGGGGTGGTTTATCAGAGAAGGAGGAGGTGGAGGTCAGCCTAGATCTGGTTGAGGAGGAGTGGAGCCATGAAGTAGAGAACAAGTTGCAAAATCACATAGAAAAACTAGAAAACGAGAGAAGAGAAGAAGATTTTACCAAATTTTTGCAAGATGGAGGTCATGAATTTTTTTTAAGGTTGAGAAGCTTTGGTAATTCGTGAAAATGAAGAAAAGAAATCAGCTGAAGATAGTATAAGGAACGGCCAAAATAATTGATGTATTGATTGAAAAAGAAACGGTGAAACGACTTTACGTTTCTTAGCTTTTAAAACCTTCCATACTTCCTGTTCTTTTAAATCAAGTAAAACAAAATAAAATTCAGCAAGTACATCTAAAAACCGAAACAAAGTGAAATAAAATAAAAATATATAATTAAATTTAAAGAAAATATAAAAAGAATTAAGGAAATTGCTTAAAAATTGAAAACAAGGTTCAAAAATTAAAATTAAAACATCAATGGCTTTGGAAAAATATCTACTTCATTTTAAAAATATTCTAAAGCAAAATTTTGAAATAAAATAATTTATTTATCATTTCTAAAATAAAATAGATAATTAAATTGGAGAAAAATAGAAAAGAACTAAAGAAAATGTTTAAAAATTGAAAACGGGGCATGGAAATTACAAGAAAAATACTACTAGCTCTAGAAAAATTCCTACCTCACTTCAAAAATATTAAAAGACAAAAACATACATAAAATAACATATCAATACATATTACAATAAAATATGACAAAGAAAAATAAAATTTATACTATTTAAAATAATAAAATTGCAGAATAAACAAATTGCACTCAATATTGAAATATACATAACTTTCACAATTTAAATCCGTTTCCAACGAAACAAAAAGCAGTGTTCTTAAAATTTTATGTACTTTCATAATAAAAGATTAAATTTAAATTAAAAGTCAAAGTTTGACTATGTTGACCAAAAATTCACTTTTTGGAAAATATTCTTTTTAGTCATGCGTTGGAATGATATTTCATATCAAAACTAAAGTTTATCATTCAAAATAAATAAAATAAGTCTTTAAATCAAAAATTCAATTAAAATAATTGAAATATACAAAAAAAAAATCACAAAATACAGGGTTGTTACATATTACCTGTTTTAGAGACATCAAATAGAGGACATGCTCGAAGAAATCTGGAAAAGAAACAACATAACAGACATGGTGATGAAACAAGATGATATCCATCAAATAAAGTGTGCCCAGTAAGCGGAAGACAAGTAAGTTTTTTTTCATAAAAATTTTATCTACTGAGAACACAATAAACAATACAATTGAAACTAGTAGTCATAATCAATTGACAGTTCCTCATTATTAAAACTATCTATGTTTTTGCATTATAATTTTCCATTCATACTTCTATACATCATTGTATACCTTTTATATTTAATTGAATTTGATTCTTAATAAAAAGATGGAAAATTATTATCTCTCAATTCAATAACTTTTAATTCAGAAATAAACAGTTACTACAGGAAGAAAGCTGATACCTACATGAAAGAAACCGATAGCTACAGAAACAAAACTGACACCTACAAAAAACAAACTGATACCTGCAGAAATTAATACGTGGTGTGCTAGTACAGCTGCTAAATATTTTAATTCAAAGCATACTATATGCTTGTACCATTATCTCTGAAATTCAAATTTTTGTATTAATTATAAACCTGTTAATACAACAAATGCAAATTGCTAATATTACATTTTGGTTTCAACGGGCTTGACTGTGGGATATTTGTAATGATGTTCATCATTTCGCTAAACAGAAGCAGGATACCAATAAAAATTGAAAAGAAAGAAGTATAATCAACAAGAGCAAGGATTGCACATGCAATATTAACAGATGATGAACACTGCTAGAGTTTGTCGAAATACATGTCAAGCCTAGAAGAACAAAGAAAAGAAAAGAACTGAACTCCCATTGCGTTATTTCACAATTAAATTTGGTACCTGAAAAGTAAAGTTGTTTTGTTGCAATGTGTACTTCTAAAGTAATGTTGTTCTGTTGAAATGTGTACTTGTGAAGTAATGATGTTCTGTTGCAATTTCATTCCTATGAAGTAACGTAGTTCTGTTGTTAAAACAATGTTGCTTTTACTTGTAAAAACAATACTGATCTCCTGAAATGATATGTTGTGGTTGATGTTCTTTTCTTTTCCTATTGTTTATATTATAACAAGATTAACTAGTGTATATTCTATTATCCAACTAGAGATCCTACGTAATATTATAAGTTTTATGATGCAACTATCAGTTGTATAATGATATTGTGAAATTTCATATAATTTTTCAAAACAAAACGGTAATTGGGCATCAGTTCTTATGACTTATAGTATCAATTTTGTTAAAACTTACAGTCAACATACTTTATGAAACAACAATAAGTGCAGGTCTCAGGTTTTGCAAACACCAGATATCATTCTAATTATTTAGTATTACTGATGTCACTTCTAGCATGTATTATAATACACGAAACTGATATTAACAACAAACCAAAACTGATAATAAAGCTGTTTATATCCAATCAACCAATCGTAATCTCCAACAAAGCTAACTAATACCAAAAATGTAAAAAATGATACCAGAACTTAAAAAAACCGATACTTATAAAAATTTATAAAAAATGCTATTGTAAAAAATGATACTGTAAAAATGATAATGGTACCAAAACTTGTAAAAACAAACAACAGAACTGATACTGCAATTACAAATAACCGATACTATCATCTATACTAACATAGCTGAACTTAAAATCAATTTCACAATATGCTATACTAAATACAAATTAATAACAAAAGGTTCAATTACTATAGAACACTAAAACAACTCTCACATACATTTATTACTCTGAACAAATTTAAAATGTAAAATCAAATCATATTCTCATTGAAGCTTGACAATTCCGTTTATTATGACCAAATTGCTTGCACTCGCCACATCTATTTTGCTTGTTATGAAAATATGAAAATCCTCCTTTGCGCTTCACTGATGGTCTACCAGCGCTACGTTTCTCCTTTGGTGGCTTAATAACATCTTGAATGCTACCATCAACAATAGGCCTATCATAATTTGGAATAGGATTTATAGCATTGGCATAAGAACAACGATAAGCATCAACAGTGAAATAATTCTGAACAAAATCGTATACACACAGCATAGACTTGTTCATACACTTTATAGCATGACCACAAGGAAATCCCGTAATTTTCCATTGGTCGCAACTGCAAACCCGCTCCTTCAAATCAACACAATGAGAGTTTGGAGATTTCACTTCAAAAGCAAAATCAGAAGATTTATATACATCCCATCCAAATCCTTCTTCAATCAATTCATCTAAACGTAACTCCATAGAAGGACAAAGACTTGTTCTCCACAAACGACATTCTTCTCTTCTTCTAGACATTTGTTCCATAATCTTAACACGAATACCATCTAAACCCAAAGTAATAAGCAATGCTCGTTCATTTAAAATCCAACTGTTAAAACTTTCTGCAACATTGGAACTATATTCAACATAACATTTCCCTGGAAAAAATAAATCAACCCACTTATCAAATAGCTTATCCTTTAAAAAATTCACACCAGCAAACCACCAATTTGAAAAAACTAGAATATGCTCCTTCAAATTCATATAGATTAGAAGCTCTAGAACACATTTTGAATAGATCAACGATAGACACATTTGCATTTTTGGCTTTCACTACTGAAAGAAGATTTTGTTCCATATACAAATAGCAATAACTATGATAATCTGAAGGAAAAACATCACGAACACCTGAAAGCAAACCTTGGTGCCGATCTGACATAAAAACTAAAGTACGCTTTTCTTGAAGCATTTGTTTTAAATGGTTCAAAAACCATGTCCAGTTATCCACATTTTATACAGAAACTACACTCATAGCTAAAAGGAAGAAACCTGCAAATGCCATAATAATTAGTAAAAAAACTAAAAGTAATTACAACCATAAATATAAAACAATTCATAAAAAATGATACTGACAGTAACAAAACTGATACCTAAAACCTAAAATGACCATTATAAAAATATTGATAACCACAACATTATGCACATTAATCTTCATTCTAAAACAACAAAGAAACAAAAATTGACATATATTATGATACAAAGGAAATATCAATACTACAAAACTATAAATGATACCATATATGAAGATAATTACTTGAAATTGATACTAACATTATACACAAACCGATACTAACATTAGTAAAAATATTTTCAATGTAGAACAGTAATTATTCAATCTAACAAAACTGATACCTACTGTAGACAAAACTGATACCTACGTACTGATAATTAAAAAATGATACTAAGAAAAAATAAAATTGATACCAAGAAACTGAACCTAAAATACGATAGTTTTCCACTCTATCACAACTTTAATACTACCCAAGCAATGATAGTTTTCCAATCATCTCAACATCAATGCAAGAAAATGTAAGAAAAATTAAATGAAAAGCGAATTAGATGACAACACTGCATAAAGAAACGAATATAACAATAAAAAAACCTGCTGCTACTTGCACAATTTTCCATCGACGAACAAACAATGAGAACAACAACACTGTATATCATTCATAAAAATGAACACAATTAAAAATCACGGACAAATATTTTTAACTCGAATAGAAAAAAACAGAATAATATAAGTATACCTAACAAAAACGAGATCACGGTAAAAATATGAAAAGAACGTGATCAACAAACCCACGGAAGAAAAAAATGATCGATGAAGTACAATTTTCAAAAGGAGGAAATTGAAATAAACGAATAAAGTTAATCGATATTTTAATTGCGAGAAAGATATTTGATCGCGACTGAGATAGTTGATCGAAAGAACGAAGAAGAATAAGCGCGTGAAATTGGGCTGGAAGGAAAAAACGATAATATGTCCTTTGGAGAAAAATATTAGCGGGCCGTCCTACATCCAAAAAAAGCTCTAAAATGTGTCCTTGAGGAAAATTTCCCATAAATTTTAACAGGGCACCAGGTCACATCTTAATATAATTAAATGAACAGGAAATTTTCCTCAAGGACACGTTTTAGGGCTTTTTTGGATGTAGGACGACCCGCTAATATTTTTCTCCAAAGGACATATTATCGTTTTTCCCTTCCAGCCCAATTTCGCGCGCTTATTCTTCTTCGTTCTTTCGATCAACTTTCTCAGTCGCGACCAAATATCTTTCTCGCAATTAAAATATCGATCAACTTTGTTCGTTTATTTCAATTTCCTCCTTCTGAAAATTGTACTTCATCGATCATTTTTTTCTTCTGTGGGTTTGTTGATCTCGTTCTTTTCACATTTGCATCGTGATCTCGTTTTTGTTAGGTATACTTATATTATTCTATTTTTTTCTATTCGAGTTAAAAATATTTTTCCGTGATTTCTAATTGTGTTCATTTTTATGAATGATATGCATTGTGTTGTTCTCATTGTTTGTTCATCGATGGAAAATTATGCAAGTAGCAGCAGGTTTTTTATTGTTATATTCGTTTCTTTATGCAGTGTTGTCATCTAATTAGCTTTTCATTTAATTTTTCTTACATTTTCTTGCATTGATGTTGAGATGATTGGAAAAGTATCATTGCTTGGGTAGTATTTAAAGTTGTGATAGAGTGGAAAACTATCGTATTTTAGGTTCAGTTTCTTGGTATCACTTTTATTTTTTCTTAGTATCATTTTTTAATTATCAGTACGTAGGTATCAGTTTTGTCTACAGTAGGTATCAGTTTTGTTAGATTGAATAATTACTGTTCTACATTGAAAATATTTTTACTAATGTTTATTTTTTGGCAGTGGGTATAACAGCCTTCTTTTTTGTTTGTGTTGAATAATAACACTTTTAGCACTCGATTGTTTATTGATTGCTCGTTGTATGATTTGAAGAATGAGATATGTCGATATTGGTCTTAGTTAACTCCTTCTTCTATTCAGATTTCTTATGTACTTGAGGACAAAGTTATTATGGTTGACACTGATTCTGATATTCAGAGCATAATTTGTTTTCAGTTATACAAGAAAAGTTCTTTCTTTGGTTTTACTGTTAAGGTTAAGGATTCTGAATTGGAAATTGTTGATGGTGCTTCTATTTCAACTTCATCATATGTTCGTGCTTCTTCGTCTTCTACTGTATCTGTCTGTTCAAATGTTGTTGTTAATGGTAAAAGTTATTTAAAAGATATGTTGAGGAGAGAGTCAACATTAAGCATATCCGATTTTGTTGGTTTTTGTTTTGGAGGAGCTGAACATTTTAGAGAGTTTTTGATGGCATATCAACTTCAAAAGGGGTATGAATTAGTTTTTTAAAGAATTATGCTACAAGAGTTACTGTGATTTGCTCTTTATATAAAGATGGTTGTCTTTTCAAAGTTCATGGTTCCTGTGATTCTGGAGAATTGAAAAGGTTCTTTATGAGAAATTTGGTTCCTGATCATTCTTGTGGGGCTGGTCTTAGACATGTAAATAATCCACATATATCTAGTTCGTTTGTTAAATCGATGATTATTGACGAGATCCGTGATTGTCCAAGTAAAAAGCCTAAGGATATCATACTTGATTTTAAAAAAGAATACAATTTTCAGTTGTCTTATGGTTATGCTTATCATGGGAAACAACTTGCATTGATGGAGTTGCATGGTAATGATGCTTTGTTTTATAATGTTTTGAGTTGGTATTTGGAAGCAGTGACGAAATATAATCCAGATAGTTATGTTATATGGATGTTGATCCTTGTAGTAACGAATTTGAAAGGGTGGTTATTGCTTTTAGCGCTTGTTTACTTTGTTTCAAGTTTTGTCGTCCTATGATATTCTTAGATGCTACTCACTTGAAGGGACATCCTGGTGTGTTGATGGGTGCTACTGCTAAAAATGGTGATCAAGGTATGTCTTTGTTTTCAGATTTGAGTTATTTGTATTGAGATCATAATACTTAGCATAATCATTAATATACATTTTTTGTCATAATTTGTTTTATGTTGGTATCAGTTTTAAGAATTGTAGTTTATAAGTAGCAAGTTTGTAGTATCAGAATTTTCATTGTATTGAATTGTAAGTTTGTATTTGGTATAATAATTTCATACTGCTACATAGGAGTTTAGTATCGGTTTGTGTATAATGTTAGTATCAGTTTCAAGTAATTATGTTCATATATGGTATCATTTATAGTTTTGTAGTATTGATATTTCCTTTGTATCATAATATATGTTAATTTTTGTTTCTTTGTTGTTTTAGAATGAAGATTAATGTGCATAATGTTGTGGTTATCAATATTTTTATAATGGTCATTTCAGGTTTCAGGTATCAGTTTTGTTACTCTCAGTATCATTTTTTATGAATTGTTTTATATTTATGGTTGTACTTACTTTTAGTTTTTTTACTAATTATTTTGGCATTTGCTGGTTTCTTCCCTTTAGCTATGAGTGTAGTTTCTGTAGAAAATGTGGATAACTGGACATGGTTTTTGAACCATTTAAAACAAATACCTCAAGAAGAGCGTGCTTTAGTTTTTATGTCAGATCGGCACCAAGGTTGCTTTCAGGTGTTCGTGATGTTTTTCCTTCAGATTATCACAGTTATTGCTATTTGCATATGGAGCAAAATCTTTTTTCAGCAGTGAAAGCCAAAAATGCAAATGTGTCTATCGTTGATCTATTCAAAATGTGTTCTAGAGCTTCTAATCTATATGAATTTGAAGGAGCATATTCTAAGTTTTGTCAAATTGGTGGTGTTCCTGATGTGAATTTTTTAAAGGATAAGCCATTTGATAAGTGGGTTGATTTATTTTTTCTAGGGAAACGTGATGCTGAATATAGTTCCAATGTTGTAGAAAGTTTTAACAGTTGGATTTTAAATGAACGAGCATTGCCTATTACTTTGTGTTTAGATGGTATTCGTGTTAAGATTATGGAACAAATGGCTAGAAGAAGAGAAGAATGTCGTTTGTGGAGAACAAATCTTTGTCCTTCTATGGAGTTACGTTTAGATGAATTGATTGAAGAAAGATTTGGATGGGATGTATATAAATCTTCTGATTTTGCTTTTGAAGTGAAATCTCCAAACTCTCATTGTGTTGATTTGAAGGTGCGGGTTTGTAGTTGCAACCAATGGAAAATTACGGGATTTCCTTGTGCTCATGCTATAAAGTGTATGAACAAGTCTAAGTTGTGTGTATACGATTTTGTTGAGAATTATTTCATTGTTGATGCTTATCGTTGTTCTTATGCCAATGCTATAAATCCTATTCCAAATTATGATAGTCCTATTGTTGATGGTAGCATTCAAGATGTTATTAATCCACCAAAGGAGAAACGTAGCGTTGGTAGACCATCAGTGAAGCGCAAAGGAGGATTTTCATATTTTCATAACAAGCAAAATAGATGTGGCGAGTGCAAGCAATTTGGTCATAATAAACGGAATTGTCAAGCTTCAAAGAGAATATGATTTGATTTTACATTTTAAATTTGTTCAGAGTAATAAGTGTATGTGAGAGTTGTTTTAGTGGTCTATAGTAATTGAACCTTTTGTTATTAGTTTGTATTTAGTATAGCATATTGTGAAATTAATTTTAATTTCAGCTATGTTAGTATAGATGATAGTATCGGTTATTTGTAATTGCAGTATCAGTTCTGTTGTTTGTTTTTACAAGTTTTGGTACCATTATCATTTTTACAGCATCATGTTTTACAGTAACATTTTTTACAGTAGCATTTTTTATAACTTTTTACACATATCGGTTTTTTTAAGTTCTGGTATCATTTTTTACATTTTTGGTATTAGTTAGCTTTGTTGGAGATAATGATTGGTTGATTGGATATAAACGGCTTTATTATCAGTTTTGGTTTTTTGTTAATTTCAGTTTTGTGTATTATAATACATGCTAGAAGTGACATCAGTGACACTAAATAATTAGAATGATATCTGGTGTTTGCAAAACCTGAGACCTGCACTTATTGTTGTTTCATAAAGTATGTTGACTGTAAGTTTTAATAAAACTGATACTATAAGTCATAAGAACTGATGCCCAGTTACTGTTTTTTTTTTTTGAAATATTATATGAAATTTCATAATATCATTATACAACTGATAGTTGCATCATGAAACTTATAATATTATACGGGATCCATAGTTGGATGATAGAACATACACTAGTTAATCTTGTTATAATATAAACAATAGGAAAAGAAAAGAACATCAACCACAGCATATCATTTCAAGAGATCAGTATTGTTTTTACAAGTAAAAGCTGCATTGTTTTAACAACAGAACAACGTTACTTCATAGGAATGAAATTGCAACAGAACATCATTACTTCACAAGTACACATTTCAACAGAACAACATTACTTCAGAAGTACACATTGCAACAGAACAACATTACTTTTCATGTACCAAATTTAATTGTGAAATAATGCAATGGGAATTCAGTTCTTTTCTTTGTTCTTCTAGGCTTGACTTGTATTTTGACAAACTCCAGCAGTGTTCATCATCTGTTAATATTGCATGTGCAATCCTTGCTCTTGTTGATAATACTTTTTTCTTTTCAATTTTTATTGGTATCCTGCTTCTGTTTAGCGAAATGATGAACATCATTACAAATATCCCACAGTCAAGCCCGTTGAAACCAAAATGTAATATTAGCAATTTGCATTTGTTGTATTAACAGGTTTATAATTAATACAGAAATTTGAATTTCAGAGATAATGGTACAAGCATATAGTATGCTTTGAATTAAAATATTTAGCAGCTGTACTAGCACACTGTGTATTAATTTCTGTAGGTATCAGTTTGTTTTTTGTTGGTGTCAGTTTTATTTCTGTAGTTATCGGTTTCTTTCATGTAGGTATCAGTTTTCTTCCTGTGGTAACTGTTTATTTCTGAATTAAAAGTTAATTGAATTGAGAGATAATAATTTTCCATCTTTTAATTAAGAATCAAATTCAATTAAATATAAAAGGTATACAACAATGTATAGAATTATGTATGGAAAATTATAATGCAAAAACATTGATAGTTTGAATAATAAGGAACTGTCAATTGATTATGACTAGTAGTTTCAATTGTATTGTTTATTGTGTTCTCAGTAGATAACATTTTTATGAAAAGAAACTTACGTGTCATCCGCTTGTTGGGCACACTTTATTTGATGGATATCATCTTGTTTCATCACCATGTCTGTTATGTTATTTCTTTTCCAGATTTCTTCAAGCATGTCCTCTATTTGATGTCTCTAAAACAGGTAATATATTAAAAGTTTAGGTCATATTCACCATGGTAAGTATCTTTTATAAGAAAGAGTAATCTCATACTAATTTTGTAGCTTCTTGTAAGCTGGAATTGTTTCTTACGTTTGATCTTCTACGGCAGTTTGAATCAACATGGCACCATTGCATTGTTGGGTATGTTAAAGTGACTAATGTCCAGTGGTTCTCACAATGCAAAGGAAAATATATACTTTCAGCAAATTTATCTTGTACAATAGATTCTAGCATAGGGAGGACAAGACTTTTTATCACACCCTTTATATTACACACAACAGCTTTCTGTTTAATATGAAAATAAGTTATGATTTGATAAATGAAGCAATTATTATGTATTTGAATATTAAAGTTTTATTTACCATCATTGTAGTTGTGAAAGCATAGTTGTGTTCTTCTAGTCCACATTTTGAAATATACCAATCTATAATCTGTATTAAAATCAGAAAAGTATAAGTTTTTTTATTGGTGAAGCAATATTAAATTGTTAATAGCATCAGTAATGTTAATAGTGGCTATGTATGTTAATTGGTATAAAAATAATAAATCATCAAGTGAATTTAAGTATGTTATGGATTTGGGTGTCATTTTTGTTTTTATTTTGGTATTAGTGCTGATGTTAAGAAAAAAAATATTATGTACCTGTCCGTCTGTGTCGTTTCCTTCTAGTAGATGTTTTAGTGCATTCTTTGTTATGCAATATTTTTATAAATATAATGAAGAGATGAAAGAAATTCAAATGTACAAGCAAATTTTCAAAAAAGGTAATAAAAGTAAAAAAATAAATAGAAAAAAAGAAAAAGAAAAAAGATGGGCTGCATTTTAAAACCTAGTCCATCAAAGGGATAAAGCAACCATGAACAACCATAAAATAAAAGAAATACAAATACTATAGAACCAAAACCATAAGTGGCTCAAAATGCCCATCCCGATGCTAATAACCATGCACACATGCTTAACGCGGTTCTTACCCGCATAACCACATTATATTCTACTAGTACAGATAGCTCAACTTAAAGCACTTATATATCAAAAAAAATCTTTAAAATGTGAATTCCAAAATTCGAAAACCATATTCATTCACAAACAATTATAAGGTCATTGCAAAGATTTTATAAATGGACAAGCATAAATTGCTGAGTGTAAAAAGCAGTTCATAATGGAAACAGACAAGTATCAATTATAAAACTAAGCATGTGAAAG
The DNA here is from genome assembly GCA_030765085.1 of Allium cepa. Lineage (NCBI taxonomy): Eukaryota > Viridiplantae > Streptophyta > Magnoliopsida > Asparagales > Amaryllidaceae > Allium > Allium cepa. The sequence goes on along the minus strand of CM060940.1, from coordinate 570,802,412 downwards.
AAATTATACTGCTAATCTAAAACATTATTTGAATTACAAATATAATTGTATTATTCTTCTTGTAATATTCTGTTACGAGGATGTAGCAACCTTTCAAAATTAAAGTAAAACCATACTAGTCTTCTTACAATAACCCCCGAACTTACTTAGCTAAACAAAGTCAATTTCGATTTCGAAATCCTTTTCGAAATCGAAATCAGTTTCTAGAGTCAAAAAAAAAAGAATCGATTGAAATAGATATCGACTAAAGCAAGAAATCAAAATCCATAATTGACTAAGGCCACGTTTGTTTTTAATAAGAAGTTCTGAATCCAAGTTCTAATTTATAAATCAAAACTTTCTATGTTTTTTGTTTTTTATCAGTGCTCTGAATAAAACCATCTATTCAGACAAAATAATTCAAAACCTTTTTACTTCTTATTTTTTTCTGAATGCTGAATTTTGATTTTTATTCTGAACGTTGAATGCAAACAAACAAGTATGTGATTATTTAGAAATCAGCATTCAGCATTTAGATTTCAGAATTCAGCAATCATAACTCAAAATTCAGCATTTTAAACAAACGGAGCCTAAGAAAAAGGAGATTCAATATCTAAAGGAATTGAAGGAAGCGGAGCCGGGCAATCAAAATCAGCGACAAAAAATCGATTGATAGGGTTTATTTTTATTTTATTTTTGAAAAAGGAATGGAAATAATTGGTGAAAAAGAAGCGAGACTGAAAAGGAAGCAGGGCATTTGATTAAAATAATTTGCGGTTGTAATGACAAACAAAGCAAATAACACTATTTGCTTCGGTGCATTTGTTACGGTTGTTAAACGACAACCGAAGCAAATTGCACTTTTTATTTTCTTTGCTTTCTATGTACCAATTGATTCGGTTGTTAAGGAAGAACTAAAGCAAATGATACTATTTACTTCGGCTGTGAGTACAACCAAATAAAATTATGCGATGCAACAGACATATTTTGTACTAGTGAATTTGTGAGACTCATATAAAAAGTAGAAAGGGAAAGGTCTACATGCATGTCCTCTATTCTCAATACATATAAGCAAGTAAAAGTCGACGGGATTAATACCTAAGTCAAAGTCAAAAAAGTATAATGTATGTGTGGTACATCGCCGCCTCTTTACCAAGGCCGGAATGGGAGGTTGATCAAATGACTGGACAAGACTAATCATCAAAACATGCCAAAAGGACTTGCTTGGAGCTTACTTATAATAGGATGGGGAAGGATGTCATAAAAGGTATAATGCACTTGGCCCAACTGCCATGACAATGATTTTACTGGCCTTATATATAATTGAATGGTGCATAATTAAATATGCTAGCAGTTATTTAACATGAATTTGGGATACGTATATCAGGAATGGTTATAGTGAAATTATTAAAGATATATACTTACCCTGTAGTAAACGAGTTTTCAGATGCATGTCGATAACCTTGTGGAAGCTCATGCAGCATCCGTGGATAGTCAATTATCATCTCTGGAGCAAGGGGAATGTTTAGATGACCAGTTTCTACCTCTGCATACCTGGGAACAGTTCTTCTATCGATTTTGGTGGCATTTCAACGTATTTTCAGTTAAAAATTGAAAACAATGGGAAAAAATGGAGATGTGAAAATAATGGAGCTATGAGTGCGGGAGAGAGGGAAATTGGGTTGTATAGAATCCCATTTAAGGGTGCTCATTAAATGGACCCATATTATAAGTGCCCAATTTCAGACGCTAACTAAATGGACGCCTACCTATTGGGCTATCCGCTAGATTTAGGCCTTGAATATTCACAGACCAAATTCTATTGGAGATGCTCTTAGGACTCGTTGTAGGTTAGGATCCAAGAAGATAAGCATCAATCATGAAGTTGATGGATGAGTACTGATCCATGGGAAGCTGGTTTTGCTAAATTTGGATGACTCAAATACATTCCAAACTCTAAAAGGGAGAAGATATTAATTGATTCATGCAATCAATCAAATATAGAAAGCAAATAGGAAAGGTAATCAATCAATATAAGAAGATATATTAATTTATTTAAACAATCAATTAAATATGGATATAGTGGAAACAAATACCATTATGCTTAATTTATGTTGAAATCAAATCAAGTAAATTTGAAAAAAAATCAACCTTATGTCTAAGGTAGTCTTCATCATCGCACCTATATATATGAAGTCGTTTGTTCATCTTTTCAGTATAAGAAAAGACAATAAAGTTCTCCACAAATTATCTTCACAAAGATCCCTATTTCTGTATCTATTTTACGGCGAGTGAAATTTATTGAGTGATTGATATTCTTCTTGTATTTTTGTACTCCCTCTTAAAGTGATGAAATAATAAAGGTTGTTTGTGTAGATGACATAGGCATGGCCAAACTTTATTATATTGATGTATCCTTTCCTTTCTTTCTTTGTCTGTAATTTGTCCTTTGATTTTCTGTTTATCCTCTTTTTTGGATTGGAATTACTGAGATTGTTCATAGACTGGATTATTAGGTTTCCTACTTCCGCTACCTTAAACTTTGATTTTGCATTACATTTGGTATTAATCTTGTTGTTCTTTTAAAGATTATTTCTGCTATATCTAATTCTACAAATAGTAGAAATGGTAGAAGCTCTATAAATTATGGAATCGTTAGATTTGATGGAAATACGAAGATTATCCATATACTAGATTATTGGGTATCCTACTTACGCTACCCGGAACTATGATTTTGCATTATAGTTTGGTATCAGAACTTGTGTTTTTTGAAGATTTTTCTGCTATGTCTTATTCTACAAATAGTAGCAATGGTAGAAGCTCTATAAATTATGGAGTCGTTAGATTTGATGGAAAGGGATTTTGGCACATAGAAGATGAAAATGAAAGTGGTGTTGAAGAAAGAAAGAACTTTTATGGTTGCCTCAGATCCATGGAAACTGAAGAAATTGACGTGTGAAGAGATTAAGGAATTTGAGGAGGATGTTTTAATACCATCCAAATCAACCTTTCTGATGAAGTCCTTAGAGAGTTTTCTCATACGAAAACTACTAAGGAATTGGGAAGTTCTTCAGAGAAATTTCTATGACAAGTCTCTCACCAATTGCATCATCCTACAACAACAACTTTATTTGTTTAAGATGAATCCTAGAACCGATGCAATATCTCACCTGGATGCCCTAAACACACTAGTTTTGAATCTTCGAGCGGCTGAAGCAAAAATTCAGGATGAAGCATAAGTTGTCATTCTTTTATGTTTTTTTCATACTGAGTATATTACTTTTGTTAACTCTATAATCTATGGGCGCTCTTCTGTTTGCTTGGAGTATTTAAATACAAATTTGCATAAAGAGATGTTGAGAGGAAAGATAGCAAATATGAGCATGGAGAATGATTTTGAAGGAATTATTATGTAGAGGGAAAGAAGTAAGAGTAGACCCAAATATGGTGGATATATAGGCAAGTTGAGATCTTAGTCAAGGGGAACGCCGAAGGGAGTTAATTATTGTAGAAGGCCTAGCCATTATATTGTATCCCCAAGTTAGAGAATAAAGACAAAGTCGTTGCCCAAAAGGTTAAGCTTCTACACCAGATACATCAGAATTAGAGAGTGATCCTGGTGCTTTTACGGCTTCTGCCTCTTCAACTAAGAGTACTATTGTGATGACCTGGAATTTTGAAGCAATATCAATTTAATAATTTGAAATAAAAATTAAATTGATTTGATAAGCTTTGTAATAAGATTTGAATTAATTTAATAATTCAATAAAATAAACAGTTAATTGATAGATTTTATCTTTTTAAATCTAATAAATTGTTTATGTTTATAATATATATATATATAGAATATTGTATATATTGCAAATAAGTATTGTTTTAAATTCAATTAATAAATAAATCTTGTTTTCTATAAAATTTGTATCTTTAGTAAATTGTGAATTATGATTTTATTCAAAAGTTAAACTTTTTAAAAGTTATTTAATAAATAAATATGGTTTTAAATACATAAGAAAAATATTGAAATGATTTAAAATATGTTTAACTCAAGTTTAAAATTTAAATAAATAACAATGAGGTTATTTGAGTTTCTTTTAAATATAATGTGATAAAATAAATAATTTATTAATAAAGAAGATAATTTCTTTTATAAGTTATTTATGGTTATTAAATATTGTTATTTCTAGAAATATAATAATACATTGTTTCAACAAATAAATTTTTAATAAAAAATTATTGTTTTTCAAAATTCAAATTTGTAGTTATATTTGTAAATAAACTAGATTTCAAAATTTATTTTGAACTTGAATTCAAAGTTTTTAAAATTTAAAGTGTAAATGATTTTAATTTGTTTTGATTTTGAAATATTTGTATAAGTTAAATTTTATAAATATAGTTTGATTTATTCATTTTAAAATCTATATACATATGAATAAATCTATTTAAACATAGGTTTACATTTATCTTGTATTAACATCAAAATAAATAACTAATTAACATTTAATTACAACTAATTAACATTTGTGACAAATGTAAACATCTTGCAAATTAAATGAGCATGTGTTAACTAATTAACATCTTTACTTGACAAATGTTAGAATGTAGGAACAAGTGTCATTTAAATTTGGTTTTCTTTTATTTATTTTTTTAATAAAGATTAATTTCAGTTTATATAAAACTCTTTTATTTCCTTAACCCATCTCTTTTCTATTTCCTAAATCTAAAGCTAAGATGACAATTAAAACCAAAATTCTGAAAATCATCTCCAACAAATCCTGTAATCTCAACAAAACCCTGTAAATCATCTTCAAAATCTTGTAAATTTGTAACATGCAAACCCTCTACAACTTTCATAAGCCTGAAAATTCATTGTTCCACTGCAAACAAACCTGCATATTGAATCAAAGCATGCTAATCTGTAGCATTCAAATAAAAGCCTGCACTTTACCTAGAATCTGGAAATCTAAGCCTGCATATAGTTTCAAAGTAAGGGAGCAAACTCCAGTTTAAATTCTTAAGAAAAACAGAGGGGCAATCCAGTTTCAAGGCAAAGCATTTGTGGCTCTGTCTTTTAATTAACAGGTGAGTAACATTCTGTTTTTAAAGTTTAAATTTATAAATAAGTTGCATGATTAATTCTCTGTCATAAAATGTGTTGAATGTATACTTGAATACATTATGCTGTGACTATATATGTTTGTGATTCCTAAAGGGTACTCTTTGATTTTATATAGATCATGTGTTCAGGTTCTTGTTTTATAATTCAAACATATAGATTTATATCTCTGATTCAATTTAGAATTAATCAAGCTTATTTGTTTATGATAAGTTTTAGTTTAAATTTTTAGTTAAGATAAATAACCTGTAAGCATCTCTGTAAACCAGAGTTTAATTAATCAAGTTTAAGAATGTGAAAAATTATATTTAATAAATTATAATTTCAGTATTAAGAATTTAATACCAAGATCAAAACTTGATTTTTTTTGGAATAAAAATTGGGATTTTTAGTGGAGGGAATGTGGTGCTGTCCTGTGTTGAACTGTATAGGGGAAATTTGGGTTTTTAGGTGATCTCTGCAAATGTGAGGTGTCGGGGTTCATCTGGGAGATGGAGGAGTTGTCACCAATGTCAGGAAATATTAGGGGGTGTTGCAAATGAACGTGGTGGTTGCGGTGATGTAAATTCAGGTAGAACCCAAATTTAAGTTAGATAGGTTGTTTTGACCAGTTCATCATGAAGCAGGGATCGAGTTGATTGAGTCTCTGGGGGATGATAGTAGGTGGAGGGATGAACCCGTGACCGGAGGTGGAAGGTCTTTGATGGTCGGAGCACTGTGGGAAAGGGTTTGACAGGTTTGGGGGTAGAACCTGTATCTTCGGTTCCAGGTTTATGTTTTGAGCTCGAGTTGAAATACGAGGTGGAAAGAGTAAGGAGATGGTCGTAGTGGACTAGGGAGTTGAACGTTGATGGGTAGAAGCCACCAGAGAGGGAGGTCGATGACCGGAGGCACGGTGCACGTGCACCGTGCAAAACTTTTTGGTCTGATGTTTTCTGGGTGGAGACGGTATATTTGTCTCGAGTTTTCCTCGGGTTTTTACTCGTGATTTTGGTAGGTTTACTCGAAGTACTTTAGACTCTGACTCGAAGCATATTGAGATTGGCTCGGGTAATTGCAATAATACAGTTTTTGGAAAAACTGTCTGCAGGTTTAATTTTAAATCAAAATTTAAATAAATTTCAGTAGTTGTGATAAGATTTGAAAAAGTTTAAATATGCAGAAGAGTTTGGTTTTAAAGAAGTTTGAAATCCTATAAGTTTTTAAAAATTTAAAAGGGGTTTCAGTTTTTTTTTAAAGAATAAAAATATATAAAACCTGCAGTTTTCTGTAAAATTTAATTTTGTTTTGAAATTTGAATCATGATTCAAAACAGCAGTTTGAATCTAAATTTAAGTTTATTTTTCTTAAGATCTTTAAATCTTCAGGTTTTAAAAATAAATTTGTATTTTTAAATAAAGGATTTTAAAATCAAGGTTAAATTCAAAAAGTTTAATTCAAGCTTTAATACAAATGATTTGAAAAGGAATGGTTTCAAGTGTATTGAATTAAAAATCTGGGATTTTGAATAAGTTTTTAAAATTTGAATGTTTTCAAACTAGTTTAAATTTAAATTGTTAATTAGGAGTAAAATTGTTTTCAAACAAATACTTTAATTTGATTTTCATTAGGAATGAAGTCATTAAAAAAGGTTTATAAAGTAAAGTTACGTGATTTTTAACTTGAATTTAAAATTTAAAGGGTAATGTAATTTAACTTAATTTAAATGAAATTAAGCAAATTGATTAAGACTCATCTTATATAAGTTTTAAATGTTATTTACATTTATTCTAAAAAGAAATATAAATGAATTTAAGTTGGATAATGCTTTAATAAATATTATCTTGAATTTTAGATTCAAAATGAAATTAGAATTTAAATATTCTAAGTACACTTTAATATTTATATAAGGAATGGGTTATCTTAGAAATTATTAAGATATTAAATATAATTAAATAAATTGGATAATTAAGGAATAACTTATTTATTTAATTTATTTAATTAATAATTTGGATTAATTTAAATTAGAGTTAATTAAGAAGTAATTAAAGAATAAATAATAGCTAATGATGGTCATTAACTAAAGTTTATTTAATAATTAATTAATAGGATTAATTTTTAATAATTAATTAAATTGATTAATTAATAATAATAAATTGAAAATTTTATTTAAGTCTAATTACTTAAATGGAAGAAATTATGACATTAATTACTTAATGTAATTAATGGAGTTTATTTAGGTTGGTTTAAATTAATCAATTAAGTTTAATTAATTTTAATCATTGGAATTGATAGTAATTACTTGATGTAATTAATAAAGTAAAATTACTCAGTGAAGTAATTAAAGATATTTACTGGATATAATTAATGAATGAGGTTTGGATTTTGAAAATAATTTAGATTAAATTATTTTGTATAATTAATCAAGTGGTTAATTAAAGAAATTAATTAAGAAATAATTAATTTGATAAGTAATTAAGGGTGGTTAATTACAGATTGAAATTAATCAAAGGTGATTGATAATTATGGATTAAGTGAGATTAATTACTGAAAGTAATTAATTTAATAGAGTAATTAATTAAATATAATTAAGAATCATTAATTAATATAATTAATGATGTAATTAAGATTGATGAATTAATATTAATTAATCAATAATAAGTAATTAAGGATAATTAATTAATTGTAATTAATTAAGGTTAAATGTAATTAATTATAGTTAATTAATTAATGAAATAATTAAAGGTTAATTACTGTATTTGGTTTAGGGTAATTAATTTTGTGAAATTAATTATAGTATAATTAATCAGGATTGATTAATTAAGATGATAAATTAGAGGTTAATTAATTAATTAATTTGTAATTAATTAATGATAATGTAAGCAAGATTTATATTGTGTAATTAATTAATTTAATTCATTTTAAATTAATTAAAGATGATGTAATTAATTTAATTCAATTTAAATTAATTATAAATAATATGATTATGGATCATTGCTTATGAATGGTTGTTATTGGTTGCCTTAAATGGTTTGGAAAACCTCAACTACGAGATTAGTATTGTTGATTGATATGGATGCATTGGTTGCATTATGATATGGATTATCTTTTGATAGTAATAATATGGATTATCTATTGTTATGATAATGATAATTATCTGTTGTGAATCTATGAGTTATCTATCTGTGTGTATATAGATAATGTTATTGAATTGTTTTAAACTTTAAAACAACTTGGACCTAAAAGACACGCTTTGGATTTCGATGAGACCGGGATCGGGTTTCCATATTTGAATATCCGAAAACCACATCGATCCAAATTAACGATAGGTCGTGAATCTTATGTGAAGAGTGAAGACTCGAGGTGTAAGGGCTATACGTCAGTATCACTCTGTGGGTGATTCCGTAATGAGTTTGACGGAATAGTACTTATAGATTCGAGATGGAGATTCACAGTGCAAGGGTTATCGTCGTTAACTCTGAGGGTGATTGCAAAACGAGTGTAACGAGATAATGCTTTCGGTTTCGTTCGCACCCGGAACGAACTTGTATGGATTGAATGCTTTCAGAACATCGTCAGGTGGACGATGAGCATTCTAAGATAATGTGTCCTATAAAGGTAATCGTAGCCTCAAGCCTCATCAACCGAGAATGGCTAAAACAGGGGAGGTGCAGCAAGGCTTCGTGGGTGGCACCCACTGGAGAGCAAGATTGATCCCTGTCTAGAGGTCCCTTTATATTCGGCTTAGTGGGTAGTTGGATATGCACACCAACTGCGGGGTTGTCTTGTTCGGAACTGTTCAGTAAGGAATAGGTCTGGCCTTGTGTTGCAGGGGAGCGGGCGTACACCTCGGTACGTTGATCTAGGCCTCGTACTGTGACGGGCGGTACCCCAGTAGCCCTTCCATTGATGGAATCCAAAATTCAATAAGTGCCGTACGTATTAGTTGTGCCCAACTATGTTGGAACGTGAGATGTAAGCATTCCAGCTATTTCTGTATTTTACTTGAAAACCCTAGACACTATTATAATATCACTGGATTTTCTATCAAATGTTTTGGTTAGCATAAGGTAAAAACTTTTCCATGTTTATGTGTGGGAAGTCTTACGTGATATCTTTCTTTTCAAAAGATTTTTTAAAATTAAGCAACTTTAACTTGTTACTCACGCCAGACCCATATCTGACCCGGAGTTTATCTTTTGTTTTCATAAACTCTTGGGTACTCAAATTTTTACGAGTAGCCAAGGGATTCAGGTTGGCTTTGACGAATATTGGAGGAGCAATGGAGCAGGAGGCTTCTGCGTTAGATATTAGTATTCGTTGTGTGTTCTGTGTTGTCTCTGAGTTGTATTATGTTGTAAATACTAGACAGGTGTTTATAACTGTCCAGTATGTGTTGTATTATCTGTGTACTCTGATAGTTGTTTTAAACTATGTAATATATTATGTTATTAATATAATTTATTCGTTCCGCTGTTAGATTCTTATGTGTTGTTTCTTCTTCTTCTCTTTCTTTCTCTTTTCTATCCCTTTCTTTCTTATTAGCGATACGACTTCTTGGAGATATGGAAGTTGGGTCGTTTTAGGTGGTATCAGAGCATTAGGTTGAGTGAATACCTAGGCTCTGGAGTGTTGTCTATCTTGAGAGAGCGTATTTGTAATTTTATATATATTTATATATAAATATCTATTTCTACCTATCTGTTGGGTTACCTGTTCAGGTTTTCCAATATAGGTTATAAAGGTAGATGAGGTAGTAATGTTTGTAACACGATTACTACCATTGGTTGGAGTTTGTATGTTTGAGGTTGGAAGTGTATCTGTCGACACTGTAGACCTAATACCGTCTCGAATAAGTTTTGTTGTGTTGAAGTATTTCATAGATCTCTGAAGGAAACCTGTTAAGGTTCGGAGACATCTTTGAAGTGCAGAGTTGGTGAGTAGAGTTTGGCTCTGTCAGTTGAGCTGGAGCAAGTGATAGTATTTTGATACCTCAGGAAGTTGTAACTGCGTGATGAGATGCAGTGACTATGGATTGTTTCCGAAGATATTTTCTTTGGAACAAGTTTTAGAAAGTGTGACTGCTTCGGTGTTGAGACTAGAGTCAGCAGGATGTTGTGGTTAGCTTTGGAGTCCAAGTTTCTCGAAGAGCTTTGGATTAGGAAGTTTGGCATTAGTGTCAGCAGTGCAGCTCGGAGTGTTCTGTGTGCCGACGGGAAGGTCTTAGCTGACTAGTTTTTCTAAAGATGGAGTTCGGAAGCTGCTGAGTGAATCCGTTTCTTCAATGGATTGACTAGACCAGTGTAAGCTGTTCTGTTTGGTAAAGCGAAGACAGTTTTATTTGGAAATTTATCTAGGTTGGTCGCAAAAGTGACTTGCGATTGATTGAGTGTTCTCTTGGATTGTTGGAGATTTTCTGGATGTCTTCTAGGAAGACAGAGATTTGTCAGCATCTGGAAATTGAGTTTTCTTATCGACTAGTATTCCAGGATTAGAACCGGTGGTTCTGTTTAGTTGGAGAATGATTCCTAGAGATGGTGTTTGATGAAGTAACTCAATTTTGAAGGAATTTCTGAGTTTTCTTTATGGATCTGTAGAACTATATTTCTAGAAGGTGATGTCCAGTTGGTGCTTGTGTTCTTCGTCAGCATTTTATTATCTACTTCGGATCAGAGTTGCGCAGCGGAAGCAGTTTGATAGTGTTTCTGATTTTCTTTTCCGGATCAGGAAAAGTTTGTAGTTTTCTGCTGGTTATGGAGTAGAATTGTGTTTGGTTTTGGATTGATCTTGAGGTGATCATTGTGTTGGGTTGTTTTTGGTTCAGATTGTTCTAGAGAAATCAGCAAGGGTTAAGCTGATCAGTTTGGATGTTGGCAGCCCAGGATTTGTCTGAAGACTTTTGTGAATAAGGGACAGAGAAATTTGGAATTCAAAGTTGAAGACTTCGTTATTGTTAGAGTTTTCTCTGATTCAGGAGCTATAAGTTTTGGTAAATCTGGAAAGTTAGCTCCGTGATGTTTGGATCTTTTCTCTGTGATTGGTTTTTCAGGATTGAATTGTCAGTTAGGATAACTGGAATTCGATGAGTTTCACGTATCTCTGAGGGAGTACGTATATGGTCTATCTCTGGTTTTAGAACCAGCAGTTATGGAGTTTGGTTGTTGAGTCAGACTCGTCTGTAGTCTGATATGTAGGATCTGGATTAACCCTAGAGGGGGGGTGAATAGGGTTATAGCAAATTTTTTCGATATAAACACAGAAACAAAACGCAGAAATAAATATGCTGAAAAAGTAAATCACACACAAAATTTACCCAGCTTCGGCAACCCCTGCCTACTGCTGCATTCACAGATTTCTATTAGAATTAAACAGTATCACGCTTACAAACACTCTACTAGACTCGCAGACCCTTTTGCTCCCGCTCACAAACACTCTACTAGACTCGCAAACATTTGCTCCCGCTCATAAACATTCTACTAGACTCGCAAACATTTGCTCCCGCTCGCAAACACTCTACTAGACTCGCACACCCTGCTCCCGCCTATAGAGTTTCGTTTACTCGCAAACTCTGCTCCCGCCTACAATAGAACTTTGCTTACTCGCAAACTCTGCTCCTGCCTATAGAGCTTTGATTACTCAAAAACACTGCTCCCGCCTATAGAGCTTTGCAAACTCGCACTCCCTGCTCACTGAACTAATTCTAACTAGACAATCCGACACGACCTAATCCCTAGGTGGTGATTTACAAATTCTTCGATTCGAAAAATAAAAACAACAAGACAAATAACACTTAAGTAACCCTAAACCAAAATTTAAATAAAAACCCTTAAGTAAATGTGACCGGCCCAAAATACAAAAGGATATTTTTATTCCCTTTTCTTTTGACTCTTTAGCTCGTTCCTTTTTCCTGTTGCTTGTGAAAATATGGTCGATCCTCTTTCGTTCCTCTTTGCGAATTAGGGCTTCTGCTCTTGCGTAAATCAAAGCTTCAATTTCTTCGTTCGATCTGAGATGTGTTGCCCTAGCTCGCTGCTTCTCTGATGGTCGACTGTCGCTCGTTTGCAGCTGCTTGATCGAGTTCGTTGTTTGTGATTTCGGTATGTACTGATTCCTTTTGCTTTACTAAGTCGATACTTGAACTCGATGGATTTGAGATTGCCGATGATGATGGTTTATATAGGATTTGATTTCCTATTTTTGCGTTCGTATTTGCTGATTTGAATTTGTCATATGCCGTTCGATCTGGTATTGATGCACGAGATTTCACTGACTTGTTCATATTACTTGAATAACACGGTTTTGATTATTAACTTGGTCAATCATGATTGCTGCCACGGTGAACTCTTGATTGACTTGTTCAACTCTGGTTTATACGGCAGAGATCTTTCTTCTTTTATTTGTGACTTTTTCAAAGATACGAACGCTTGATTTCTGACTTTGTGATATTTGACTTTTGTCACACGTATATTTTCGACTGTTGATTTCTTTGCATTGCTTAATGGTGTCACTGTGTTGCATTTGTATCACTGCAAAACTCCATTGCTGTGTTGCTCTATGTAACGTCTGACTGATTTTCGTTGCCGAAAAACCGAGATGTTATGGGTTTTAAAAAGAAAAGAAAAAGAAAGAAGAGAGAAAAAGAAGAAAGAAAAAGAAAAATAGAGGGAAAAGAAGATAGACAATTTTTTAGAAAAACAGAGAAAGAAAACAGAGAATTTGAAAAATAGAAGATAGAAGAATTTTAAAATAGAAGAAAATAGAAGAATTTTAAAAATAGAACGGACAGAAAGGAAACAACAGAACAACAACAGAATCTCACAATTCGCAGCGGAACAACATATAATAATAAATGAATAATCTTTAAACAAAGAATTATATCAGTTATTACATTACATACATTTCATTACATCATATCAACAGAGTATACAACATCAACAACATCAAACAGTGCAGCGGAAAAAGAAATACTATATAAGTAATATGCCATGCCATCCAGCTTGCCTCCAGCAACTCCAGAATATCCAGAATATCCTGATAAACCTAACTCTTAACTGCCCGTGTAGAAATTGGTGGGCACCCAGAGTTTAGGAAGGAAAACAATAAACTCCAAGTCAGTCATGTGACTGGTGTGAGAACTCAAAACAGTTTATTTATCTTTAAAATCAAAATAGAATAATATTTTTAAATTCAATTCGCAATGCTTTTAAAAGTGAGACTACCATAAGACCTCCCACCACACACACAATGCAAACGCAGACTTGGAGGAGATTTCTTCTTATGTGAGTCAAAGATGCTTGATACGCATTTAAAATAACATTTGATATTATTACTAGTGCATAGTGTAGAACAAATTCTTTCGAAAGTAAAGATATAAATCTTAGCCAGCATAGGTACCATTATATTATGCCTACTAATAGCTACCATATTAAATGGCAGGTTCTACAACTAAAACCGTACAAGTTTCGTATTGTTTCTGTAACGATCGCGATTTTTCGTTGCCGAAAAATCGAACCGTTAGGGTTTTAGAAGAAGAAAGAGGTAGAAGAAGAAAGAAAAGAAAGAGAGGAGAAAACAGAAAACAAGTAACAGAACGAGAAACAATAACAGAATCTCACAGTCGCAGCGGAACAACATATAATAGATAAATGAATATTCATTAAAACAAAAGAACTATACATTTTATACATTACATCACATTACATTACATCAATCAGAGTGTACGACAACAACAGCGGAAAGAATACTATATCCAATAGATAATAGACTACGCTATCCAAGCTCGCCTCCAACATCTGCACAGCAACTCCAGAATCCAGAATAACCTGATAACCTAACTCTAGACTGCCCGTGTGGAAAATAGTGGGCACCCAGAGTTTAGGAAAGGAACAATAAACTCCAGGTCAGTCATGGGACTGGTGTGAGAACTCAAAACAGTTTATCTTTAAACAAGCAACAAGAAAATTTAAATTTCGAAATCCGCAATGCTTTTTGGAAAATGAAACTACCATAAGGCCTCCCGGCACACACACAATGCAAACGCACACATGGGGGAGATTTCTCCTTATGATAGTCAAACATGCTTACTACGAGAAAAATTCTTTGATATTATTACTAGTGCATAGTGGAAAATATTTCGAAAGTATAATATAAATCCTAGCCAGCATAGGTACCATGATACTATGCCTACTATAGCTGCCATGTTAAATGGCAGGTTCTACAACTAAAACCGTACAAGGCACGTATTGGATGAATGGATTTCCAACAAATGGTCAGGCTAAGGAACTTCCTACTGCCACATGGGATCGCCTCTGGCGGGACGTCCCGAGAACTAACGTTACGGTTAGATCTCTGCCAACACAAGGCCGGGTTACCTCTGTAACTAGGTAACTACTACACGAATATGTCATCCCCCGGTCCTTTGGGACCTTTATCCGAGCGCTCGATACCAACAACACCACACAGAAATAGATATAGTGTTTCCACATGAGTAAATATCTGGGCTCCATACCATGATACCACCCTTTTCCAGAAGGAAATGACATACCCTAAAGGGCGCGACCCTCATAACCTTGCCGCATATTCCTGTTTCGACCATTTCCGGGGAGTGAGGTCCTGACGAAGTCTCGTCCACAAAGCTACGCTTTGTGCAACAAAGCCATGCTTTGGGTCCACAGATGACCAAAGCAATAATCACAAAGATAAATGATCAAACAAATGATCATATCCAAACGATCAACCAATGATCATCACACAGCAGCACTCAGCATGCCACATTACCAGATTGGGAAATATCGCTGATAACCTTCAACTACATAACCTCTGAGCTCGTACGTCTCAGAGAAGGGTGTTAAGCTAAGAGAATAAATTCTCCGCCACCAACAGAAATGTATTTGAAAGAAATCTGCTCTATCTCTCAAAATGTAATGTCAGACACGTAACCATACAAGTCTGTTCCGGGTTCGAACAGAACCGAAGGCACTTCCAAAGAAGCCCTTGCAATCCGGGTATTCACAATCCCGATAAAATTTCCCATCACAAAGGAAATCTCCATATCGTAGCTAACGATGCGGAGACAATCGATAGGTCATCCTATCGTTTTCACAAATACCCGGTCTTCAACACCGGTCTTCAAATGCAATCCAAACGACGTATCGCATATTCGGAATGGGATATATGACACAAAGGTCCTCTCCCGGCTAAACCGAATAGCGAGCGCTTATTTTAAAAATAAGTGTGGCAATTCAATCACAACAATCACAACAAATACCATCCAAGGGTAAATATTGATAGTCGGTTATTTAACTATCAATAAAGATGCGCCACATCATCAGATTCCAAATAATTTTTCCAAAATTATTAAGTCCCAAAATATCTTTACAAGATATATATATATATACATACACCATTTCCAAATAATTGCCCCAGTTATTTGTTTTACCAAAACCACTTCACGATAAAATTTTCCACACTTAACCAATTGAAAAACCAATTTTCAATTTACCTTTACCATTTGAAAACCAATTTTCAAATTACATTAACCATTTGCAAACCAATTTCAAATCACCTTAACCATTTGAAAACTAATTTCAAATCACCTTAACCATTTGAAAACTAATTTCAAATCACCTTAACCATTTGAAAACTAGTTTCAAATCACCTTAACCATTTGAAAACTAATTTCAAATCACCTTAACCATTTGAAAACTAATTTCAAATCACCTTAACCATTTGAAAACTAATTTCAAATCACCTTAACCATTTGAAAACTAATTTCAAATTACTTTTCATCCTTTATACCCTTTGAAAACAAATTTCAAATCATCAAATAAATCTTTACCGATTTAATTTAAATTTACGTCCCAAATCCGTAAATTCATTTTCATACTTCAAAATAAATCAATATTTATTTTTAAACAAATTTCTCTTCATATAAATTCCAACGTGAATTAAATCCCAAATACCCATTCATATTTGATTTCAAATCGATTCCAAAATATTCGCTTACACTTTTACCTTTAAAAGGTGAATTCACAAAAACGTTCCATTCCATATTGGAAAATCATTTCTAAACTTATTTAAAAAATAAGTAATTCACAATTCAATTTATTTTCAACAATTCGAAAATATTCCATATGCTTAAACCATAGTTAAGTATTAATTTCATTCCTTTAAAGAAATATTCTTTTATTCACATTTATTTGGGTTAAAAACGAATGTTGCGTAAAACATCGTTACGACAACCCAAAAACACTAGTATATGGATTTGAAATTAAAAATAGATATATAAATCCAATACTATACCAATTATCCCCTTCTGTTTCTCGAAAACGTCTATTTCAACAATCAATGTTGAAATCTATGTTTTCAATACTCAATACATTTTAAAACACCTTTAATTCGTTTTAAATTCCATTTAAAACATTCCTTTCCCAAAAACAAACCCATTTTATTTAATAATCTATTCAATATTCAAAATAGTGAATATAGCCCACTTAACAAATTCCCATATTTTCAATTTATCAAATTCGATGGATTTCAAATTTATAAACATAGTTTATAAATTCCATTTCTATTATAAACCCCAATTTTATAAATTCCTTTATTAATCCGATGCAATTTACATAACCCAATTTCATACCCAAAAGCCATATTGTAAGTTAAATACTTATAATATTATTTATTTACCAAATCGTTCCTTTGAACTTCACCAATTTAAAATCTTATCACTTACAAGATTTCTTTATGGTTTATAATAATTTCAACTAATGAAATCTTCATTTATTAACAATTTCAACAAACCCCCTTTTTATGCCCCAAATCCATTTTTATAAGTTAATAACTTATAAATTTAAAATTTTCCAATAACCATTCGTTTTATAAATTTCACATTTATTAATCTATAAATCCTAGTGAAATTCATGTTATACATCAACTTAACACTTTATAAATTTATTCTATAACTTCAATAATTTTTATTTAAAAACATCCATTTATAAAATCCTTTATATAAACCATTAATAATAATAACTTCCCAAAAACCAAATTTAACTATTTTATAAAAACCTATTATTGTTAAAAATTTCTTTTAAGTTATATTTTATAAAAATATAAATTTTTAAAACATAAAAATTTATCCATATATTTATTTTAAAATTTAATCAATTCAAAATTTTAATAACCCTTATTCTTTGAAAAATCGATTTAAAACCCCTTTTTAAATTCAAAACCGTTATTTAATTTTTAAAAATTTGAATCCGATGATGCAACAACATCAGATGGTCAATCACGGGAATAAGTGTCATATATCAATATGATTATCAACAATCAACATAATATTTATAAACAAATAAATATGCGAGGAATCCAGTTGGATCCCTCCAACCTGTTACCCTGCAACCACAGACGTTAGCACAATACCAATTCCACTTCAAGGTGGAATATCGCGGTATATGGGATTTTATAAATATTCCGCTTAATAACGGCGCAATAGGGTCTCATCCGCTATACGAGGCGGGAAATCAAATCCAATATATACATATGCCAATATATATATATTGCTATATATAATATATATCCTATTATATCTACTACCACAATCAATCAACAATTATCGATCAATATTAACTATTTAAAATTTTAAACAAAACCTTTCGATTGAGTGAGGAGTTCTCACCTTGATTTTATTTCCGGTTTCGGCGTTCGTTCCGAATAAAATTAAACGAACGTTTAATTTTACCCGAAATTCAAACGAGCTCCAATCGACTCCAAACCAGTCGCATTGCGAAGAGCACGACGATACGATTCCAACGCAAAAAACCTCGTTCGAATCCGACCTCGCATGCAAAAGTTATCACGTTTTAAACGCTGAACAATTAGATTTACAATTTAAATTACATTCAAAAGAAATAAAGCACAACCTCTTCACGCGGGCCCCCCCCCTCTCTCATCCTCTACCCGTGCGCACGGTACCTCACTCCCCAGGCCGCTCTCCTACCAGGTCTTGGAAAAAAAACACACGACACTTTGAACCCACCAAAGACCATTTAGGGTTTGACATTGTCACCTCCACGCCGAGCTATACAACGATCAGGACGTACCATTGCGACCGCCTACACAAGAGCCATGCTCGGCTGGAATGGCACTGAGCTCGGCCCTATGTCCTTCTCGAAAAACGTGAACCAAGTCGTGGCCTTTGAGGCACGATTCCCCTCCATCCGTTGCTCCAATCGCGATCATACCCGTTGGATTCGTAGATCTAAATGTGCTCTTCGATTTTCGTTTAGAAAGTTTGTTGAAAATGTCGACGGATTGGTGTGGATTTGAGGTGGAAGTTGGGTGATTTCTGGCCTTTGAATAATTAGGGCCGGCCATAACATGATGAGCTAGGGTTTTGGTGAAAATTTGCATTTATAACCACATACAATTATTATTTAAATAATAAAAATCCCAAATTGACACTTTTGCAAACGAACTCCAAACGACGCGTGCCGCCAGGCGATCCTAAGGTTTTTCCGCGTTCCGGACGCAATGGAACAGGTTTCGTAAGCTAATTCGGAAGTATGTGTGAGATACGACTATAAACGCTCGATTTAAATTTAAACCGATTTAAGCGATTTCTAGGCGTTTTAGCTTGTACCGGACAAACGGCAAATCCAAACGACTTGAAATTTGAAATCTTACAATAATATCACATTACGGATCCGATGAAATTGGTTTCGTCGAAATCCGAGACCGTTTGAAAAATGGCTATTTTAACTCGCCGAATTAAAATTAAAACGATATCGATGCGTTTCGAGCTGCCACGGTCAAACGACAACTCCGATTGCTACGAAAATTGAAATCCGATAATAATTAACTATTACGGATCCAATGGAACTTGTCTCGTTAAATTCTGAGACTGTTCAAAAATTGGCTATTTTTCAGTCGATAATTAAATATTAAAATATTCGATTTTTACAAATAAATTCCAAATTCAATTTTACAAGTTCTAAAACATTTCTATAACTTTAATATGATTAAATAAAATTTTCCAAGTCATTTCCAATCATATTTAACCCAATATCTAATTATTTGTGGAATTTCACTATTAAATAAATCGATTTAATTATCCCATTAAATCCAATATTCGAAAAATAAATTATTCGACTTAAAAATTCCACTTATTAATATTAAAAATAAATTAAATATTCGAATTTAAGTTATCAAAAATTCTGGGTCGTTACAATCTTCCCCCCTTAAAAGAATTTCGTCCTCGAAATTGCAAGTTAAGGAGAATAATTCATAATCCGTTTATTATTTTTCCAAAACTAATAGTTTTATCAACCTTCTAACACCAATCTTTTTATTAAAGATTTACTATCATTTCAATTAGCTTTCCAACTTCAATTATAGGTTTCAACCAACATTGTTTACTCAACAATTCAAATTTAAATTTAAATTCAAATTTCAAACTTTCAAAATTTCTCAAAATTTCTCTAACTCCCTAAATTTTCGAAAAATTTCGCCAGAGTCTCCTTTGCGCGGCTAGATCGGTACGACTACAAAATGGCACTACGGCCCCTCAGAATCAAAAAGAAAAGAGAAAGCCAAGTGGCTAGAGAAGGAAATCATCAAATCTCATATAAAAACTGAAATACGTACCTTTTTGTCGAGCCATTCAATTTTTTTAAATTCAAAATCAAAATTCCAATTCCTTTATATACCTGTATATCCTGCTAGCATAATATCCAATTATAATATTCAAACCAATTTGCCAATTCAATTATAAAATTTCCAATACATGCTTCTTATACCACTTTTAGTTTACTATTGAAGTTGCATATTCATTTTCATTCAACTTTGCATTCCAATTTTCATTTGAATTCAATTACATAGCTTTCAATTTAGTAGATTCAATTTCGTTAACACTTAAGGAATTTTCATACAATCAACCAACAAGCAAATAACAACCAATGCACATCCAATACAACCAAATTTTATCCATTTTACTTACATTCAATTTGGTTCAACTGTTTTAATTCCAATTGGTTTAACATTCAATTGATTTTCATTCTATTATTCAACTATTTTCAAATGAATTTACACTTGCATGCATCATTTCATATCAACTTATTCATATTCTATTGATTAACATTCAATCCATGCTTTAATTCAATTGCTAGTTCTTTTTACAAATAAAATTGAATTTCATTTATATAACTTAAGTTCACACCTTTAACAATTTCATTTACTCACTTTATTCACTTACTTTGATATTAACATCAATTCTTTCAATATTACTTAAGTTATATTCCATTTCAACTTTATTTACCTCATTTAATTCACTTGATTATTTAACTTTGATACAAAGATCGATTTTTTATTCAACTTCACTTAAGTTATTCCATTTAAACATCATTTGTTAATTAAACTTAAGTTTTACTTATCAATTCAATTCGGATTTTAAATTCCAAAGTAAATCCTATTTAACTTTTACTTAAGTCAAATTCATATCAATATTCAAATTCATATTCCATTTTACTTAACTTAATTGTTTAACCACTTCAACAACTGGTTTCACTTACATTTTCCATACTATAAGTTATACAATTTATTATTCAACTTCCAACATTTATTATAAGTCCAAAACCTTTTTCACGTATATTTAACAATTTCAAATTGAATTTTAATTTCAAATTGGTTTATTACAACAAAACTTCAATTTTAAATTCATTATTGTAGCAAATCCATCACATAGAAACTCGAAAATGATACTGATGATGCTGCAGTCATCACCCTTATTATTTCCCAGTGACAATAGTGAAATCAATGCTAATTATTCTTTCAAAAAGTTTTCTTTCTATTCATAAATCACTTTTATAAACCTTTTACTTATATAATTTTTTACTTCTTATATACATACATGATTATCTTACAATTGTAAATCATCATTAATTATTATTTCATCTTATGATTCATTGGTTTATACCATTATTCTTTTACAATAGTTGCTTTTATTAGCTTATTCAAACAACTTTTAATTATTTTATATATATATCATTTACAACAACCAAGCAATCAATTATATACACACTTCAATAATTCCTGAAAAATTATTTTCTTTTTATATATAAAATATAATCGAGGTAAAATTATTTCATTTACCCAATTTAAAACAATATTGTGTCGAATTGTTCTATTCAAGTGTTTAGGAACCCCTTCGATTCAGTTTTCGAGGCTGCGCCGACGAAGGTTCATATACCACTCAACAAACCAATCATCACAATATAAAACAATTTTATACTCACTAACAAATACGCACTCATATCTATTATTACACTCACACTCATTCTAGAGTACTGCTGACTCTATCTCTAATGAGTAACACCCAACAGAGCAGGTTGTCGCTTAACCATAAGCTCTGATACCAAATGTAACGATCGCGATTTTTCGTTGCCGAAAAATCGAACCGTTAGGGTTTTAGAAGAAGAAAGAGGTAGAAGAAGAAAGAAAAGAAAGAGAGGAGAAAACAGAAAACAAGTAACAGAACGAGAAACAATAACAGAATCTCACAGTCGCAGCGGAACAACATATAATAGATAAATGAATATTCATTAAAACAAAAGAACTATACATTTTATACATTACATCACATTACATTACATCAATCAGAGTGTACGACAACAACAGCGGAAAGAATACTATATCCAATAGATAATAGACTACGCTATCCAAGCTCGCCTCCAACATCTGCACAGCAACTCCAGAATCCAGAATAACCTGATAACCTAACTCTAGACTGCCCGTGTGGAAAATAGTGGGCACCCAGAGTTTAGGAAAGGAACAATAAACTCCAGGTCAGTCATGGGACTGGTGTGAGAACTCAAAACAGTTTATCTTTAAACAAGCAACAAGAAAATTTAAATTTCGAAATCCGCAATGCTTTTTGGAAAATGAAACTACCATAAGGCCTCCCGGCACACACACAATGCAAACGCACACATGGGGGAGATTTCTCCTTATGATAGTCAAACATGCTTACTACGAGAAAAATTCTTTGATATTATTACTAGTGCATAGTGGAAAATATTTCGAAAGTATAATATAAATCCTAGCCAGCATAGGTACCATGATACTATGCCTACTATAGCTGCCATGTTAAATGGCAGGTTCTACAACTAAAACCGTACAAGGCACGTATTGGATGAATGGATTTCCAACAAATGGTCAGGCTAAGGAACTTCCTACTGCCACATGGGATCGCCTCTGGCGGGACGTCCCGAGAACTAACGTTACGGTTAGATCTCTGCCAACACAAGGCCGGGTTACCTCTGTAACTAGGTAACTACTACACGAATATGTCATCCCCCGGTCCTTTGGGACCTTTATCCGAGCGCTCGATACCAACAACACCACACAGAAATAGATATAGTGTTTCCACATGAGTAAATATCTGGGCTCCATACCATGATACCACCCTTTTCCAGAAGGAAATGACATACCCTAAAGGGCGCGACCCTCATAACCTTGCCGCATATTCCTGTTTCGACCATTTCCGGGGAGTGAGGTCCTGACGAAGTCTCGTCCACAAAGCTACGCTTTGTGCAACAAAGCCATGCTTTGGGTCCACAGATGACCAAAGCAATAATCACAAAGATAAATGATCAAACAAATGATCATATCCAAACGATCAACCAATGATCATCACACAGCAGCACTCAGCATGCCACATTACCAGATTGGGAAATATCGCTGATAACCTTCAACTACATAACCTCTGAGCTCGTACGTCTCAGAGAAGGGTGTTAAGCTAAGAGAATAAATTCTCCGCCACCAACAGAAATGTATTTGAAAGAAATCTGCTCTATCTCTCAAAATGTAATGTCAGACACGTAACCATACAAGTCTGTTCCGGGTTCGAACAGAACCGAAGGCACTTCCAAAGAAGCCCTTGCAATCCGGGTATTCACAATCCCGATAAAATTTCCCATCACAAAGGAAATCTCCATATCGTAGCTAACGATGCGGAGACAATCGATAGGTCATCCTATCGTTTTCACAAATACCCGGTCTTCAACACCGGTCTTCAAATGCAATCCAAACGACGTATCGCATATTCGGAATGGGATATATGACACAAAGGTCCTCTCCCGGCTAAACCGAATAGCGAGCGCTTATTTTAAAAATAAGTGTGGCAATTCAATCACAACAATCACAACAAATACCATCCAAGGGTAAATATTGATAGTCGGTTATTTAACTATCAATAAAGATGCGCCACATCATCAGATTCCAAATAATTTTTCCAAAATTATTAAGTCCCAAAATATCTTTACAAGATATATATATATATACATACACCATTTCCAAATAATTGCCCCAGTTATTTGTTTTACCAAAACCACTTCACGATAAAATTTTCCACACTTAACCAATTGAAAAACCAATTTTCAATTTACCTTTACCATTTGAAAACCAATTTTCAAATTACATTAACCATTTGCAAACCAATTTCAAATCACCTTAACCATTTGAAAACTAATTTCAAATCACCTTAACCATTTGAAAACTAATTTCAAATCACCTTAACCATTTGAAAACTAGTTTCAAATCACCTTAACCATTTGAAAACTAATTTCAAATCACCTTAACCATTTGAAAACTAATTTCAAATCACCTTAACCATTTGAAAACTAATTTCAAATCACCTTAACCATTTGAAAACTAATTTCAAATTACTTTTCATCCTTTATACCCTTTGAAAACAAATTTCAAATCATCAAATAAATCTTTACCGATTTAATTTAAATTTACGTCCCAAATCCGTAAATTCATTTTCATACTTCAAAATAAATCAATATTTATTTTTAAACAAATTTCTCTTCATATAAATTCCAACGTGAATTAAATCCCAAATACCCATTCATATTTGATTTCAAATCGATTCCAAAATATTCGCTTACACTTTTACCTTTAAAAGGTGAATTCACAAAAACGTTCCATTCCATATTGGAAAATCATTTCTAAACTTATTTAAAAAATAAGTAATTCACAATTCAATTTATTTTCAACAATTCGAAAATATTCCATATGCTTAAACCATAGTTAAGTATTAATTTCATTCCTTTAAAGAAATATTCTTTTATTCACATTTATTTGGGTTAAAAACGAATGTTGCGTAAAACATCGTTACGACAACCCAAAAACACTAGTATATGGATTTGAAATTAAAAATAGATATATAAATCCAATACTATACCAATTATCCCCTTCTGTTTCTCGAAAACGTCTATTTCAACAATCAATGTTGAAATCTATGTTTTCAATACTCAATACATTTTAAAACACCTTTAATTCGTTTTAAATTCCATTTAAAACATTCCTTTCCCAAAAACAAACCCATTTTATTTAATAATCTATTCAATATTCAAAATAGTGAATATAGCCCACTTAACAAATTCCCATATTTTCAATTTATCAAATTCGATGGATTTCAAATTTATAAACATAGTTTATAAATTCCATTTCTATTATAAACCCCAATTTTATAAATTCCTTTATTAATCCGATGCAATTTACATAACCCAATTTCATACCCAAAAGCCATATTGTAAGTTAAATACTTATAATATTATTTATTTACCAAATCGTTCCTTTGAACTTCACCAATTTAAAATCTTATCACTTACAAGATTTCTTTATGGTTTATAATAATTTCAACTAATGAAATCTTCATTTATTAACAATTTCAACAAACCCCCTTTTTATGCCCCAAATCCATTTTTATAAGTTAATAACTTATAAATTTAAAATTTTCCAATAACCATTCGTTTTATAAATTTCACATTTATTAATCTATAAATCCTAGTGAAATTCATGTTATACATCAACTTAACACTTTATAAATTTATTCTATAACTTCAATAATTTTTATTTAAAAACATCCATTTATAAAATCCTTTATATAAACCATTAATAATAATAACTTCCCAAAAACCAAATTTAACTATTTTATAAAAACCTATTATTGTTAAAAATTTCTTTTAAGTTATATTTTATAAAAATATAAATTTTTAAAACATAAAAATTTATCCATATATTTATTTTAAAATTTAATCAATTCAAAATTTTAATAACCCTTATTCTTTGAAAAATCGATTTAAAACCCCTTTTTAAATTCAAAACCGTTATTTAATTTTTAAAAATTTGAATCCGATGATGCAACAACATCAGATGGTCAATCACGGGAATAAGTGTCATATATCAATATGATTATCAACAATCAACATAATATTTATAAACAAATAAATATGCGAGGAATCCAGTTGGATCCCTCCAACCTGTTACCCTGCAACCACAGACGTTAGCACAATACCAATTCCACTTCAAGGTGGAATATCGCGGTATATGGGATTTTATAAATATTCCGCTTAATAACGGCGCAATAGGGTCTCATCCGCTATACGAGGCGGGAAATCAAATCCAATATATACATATGCCAATATATATATATTGCTATATATAATATATATCCTATTATATCTACTACCACAATCAATCAACAATTATCGATCAATATTAACTATTTAAAATTTTAAACAAAACCTTTCGATTGAGTGAGGAGTTCTCACCTTGATTTTATTTCCGGTTTCGGCGTTCGTTCCGAATAAAATTAAACGAACGTTTAATTTTACCCGAAATTCAAACGAGCTCCAATCGACTCCAAACCAGTCGCATTGCGAAGAGCACGACGATACGATTCCAACGCAAAAAACCTCGTTCGAATCCGACCTCGCATGCAAAAGTTATCACGTTTTAAACGCTGAACAATTAGATTTACAATTTAAATTACATTCAAAAGAAATAAAGCACAACCTCTTCACGCGGGCCCCCCCCCTCTCTCATCCTCTACCCGTGCGCACGGTACCTCACTCCCCAGGCCGCTCTCCTACCAGGTCTTGGAAAAAAAACACACGACACTTTGAACCCACCAAAGACCATTTAGGGTTTGACATTGTCACCTCCACGCCGAGCTATACAACGATCAGGACGTACCATTGCGACCGCCTACACAAGAGCCATGCTCGGCTGGAATGGCACTGAGCTCGGCCCTATGTCCTTCTCGAAAAACGTGAACCAAGTCGTGGCCTTTGAGGCACGATTCCCCTCCATCCGTTGCTCCAATCGCGATCATACCCGTTGGATTCGTAGATCTAAATGTGCTCTTCGATTTTCGTTTAGAAAGTTTGTTGAAAATGTCGACGGATTGGTGTGGATTTGAGGTGGAAGTTGGGTGATTTCTGGCCTTTGAATAATTAGGGCCGGCCATAACATGATGAGCTAGGGTTTTGGTGAAAATTTGCATTTATAACCACATACAATTATTATTTAAATAATAAAAATCCCAAATTGACACTTTTGCAAACGAACTCCAAACGACGCGTGCCGCCAGGCGATCCTAAGGTTTTTCCGCGTTCCGGACGCAATGGAACAGGTTTCGTAAGCTAATTCGGAAGTATGTGTGAGATACGACTATAAACGCTCGATTTAAATTTAAACCGATTTAAGCGATTTCTAGGCGTTTTAGCTTGTACCGGACAAACGGCAAATCCAAACGACTTGAAATTTGAAATCTTACAATAATATCACATTACGGATCCGATGAAATTGGTTTCGTCGAAATCCGAGACCGTTTGAAAAATGGCTATTTTAACTCGCCGAATTAAAATTAAAACGATATCGATGCGTTTCGAGCTGCCACGGTCAAACGACAACTCCGATTGCTACGAAAATTGAAATCCGATAATAATTAACTATTACGGATCCAATGGAACTTGTCTCGTTAAATTCTGAGACTGTTCAAAAATTGGCTATTTTTCAGTCGATAATTAAATATTAAAATATTCGATTTTTACAAATAAATTCCAAATTCAATTTTACAAGTTCTAAAACATTTCTATAACTTTAATATGATTAAATAAAATTTTCCAAGTCATTTCCAATCATATTTAACCCAATATCTAATTATTTGTGGAATTTCACTATTAAATAAATCGATTTAATTATCCCATTAAATCCAATATTCGAAAAATAAATTATTCGACTTAAAAATTCCACTTATTAATATTAAAAATAAATTAAATATTCGAATTTAAGTTATCAAAAATTCTGGGTCGTTACAGTTTCTTTGGATTTCCAACAAATGGTCAGGCCAAGGAACTTCCCATTGCCACATGAGAATGCCTCTGGATGGACATCCCCGAGAACCAAACCGGATCTCTACCAACACAAGGCCGGGTTACTCCTAACTGAGTAACAACTGACCGAATATGCCATCCCCCGGTCCTTTGGGACCTTTATCACCGAGCGCTCGTAATCAATTCACACAATCATAAAGTGTTTTCAACATGAGTAAGTATCTGGGCTCCATACCATGATACCACCCTTTTCCAGAAGGAAATGGACACATCCTAAAGGGTGCTACCCTCATAACCTTGCTGCTTCTTTCCTGTTTTGACCATTCACGGGGTGTGAGGCTCGACGAAGTCACGTCCACAAAAACATACTTTATACAAAAGCCATGCTTTGGGTCAACAAATGATCAACACAATGATCACAAGGATAGACGATCAAATAAACGATCCTATCACAAATAATCAACACAATGATCATTTCAGCATCACTCAGCATGTCACATTACCAAACTGGGAATATATCGCTGATAACTTCAACTATATAACCTTTGAGCTCGTACGTCTCAAAGAAGGGTGTTAAGCAAAGAATAAATTCTCCGCCACCAACAGAAATATATTTGAAAGAAATCGGCTTTATATCTCAAATTGTAATGTCAGGCATACAATCCATACAAGTCTGTTCCGGGCTCGAACAAAACCGAAGGCACTTCTTACGAAGCCCTTGCAAATCCGGGTATTCACAATCCCGATCGAATTTCCCATCACTTAAGAAATCTCAATACCAGGAGCTACCCAGTGCAGAGACAATCGATAGGTCATCCTATCGGTTTCACAAATACTCGGTCTTCAACACCGATCTTCAAATGCAATTCATAACGACGTATCACATATTCGGAATGGGTTATACGACCCCATGGTCCTTTCCCGGTTAACCCGAATAGTGAGCGCTTATTCAAAAATAAGTGTAGCATTCACATTCAATCAATTCACATCAAATACCCATTCAAAGGGAAATATTGATAGTCGGCTATTGAACTATCAATGGATATGCATACATCACCAGATTCCAAATAATTTTCCAAATTATTTATTTTCCAAAATATCTTTACAAGATATATATAATTTCAACACTTCAAAAATAAATCAATATTTATTTTTAACAAGTTCCACTTTCACATATAAATTCCATAATGAATTTATATTTCAAAATATTCGTGCATATACGATTTCAATTATTCATTTTCAATTTATCTTCAAAAAGATAAATTCTAAATATTCACTTCACATTGGAAAACATTCCCATACTTATTTATTCATAAGTAATTCACAAATCTCTTTTATTTTCAACACTTAGAAAATATTCAATATACTTAAACCGAATTAAGTATATATTTCATTCTTTAAGGAAATTATTCACTTAAACATATTTACTTGGGCCAAAACGAATGTTACGTAAAACATCGTTACGACAACCCAAAATCACTAGTATAGGGATTCGAATTTAAAATAGATATATAAATCCCAATACTAAACCAAAACATTTCCATTCGGAAATCATTTACTATAACAACAGTGTTATAGTCCACTATTTCCTTTTATTTCTTGAAAACGTCTATTTCAACAATAAATGTTGAAATCTATGATTTCGAATCTCAACACAATTAAAACATCGTTAAATCGTTTTAATTCTATTTAAAACATTCACATTCAAAACAATTTCTTTAACGTATTATTCACTATTCAAAAACGTGAATATACTACGTTAACACATTTCATCCTTTTATACATTTTATTTAAAAGAATTATTCACAGTTCAAAACGTGAATATAACTCCATCAAATAAGTTATGACAATTTACTTATCAGAATAAGTTGTTTGCGGATTTATAAAACAACGTTTATAAATTCCATTTCTATTTATTTATAAAAACTTCCTTTTTATAATTTCCTTTATTAACCTATTCCAGTTTATAACTAAATTATAAACTAAACGTTCCTATTATAAGTTAATTACTTATAAAACGATTATTTTACAAAATCGTTCTTTTTATCTTCCCAAATTATAAATCTTATAACTTATAAGATTCATTTATTTAACCAAATCTATTCTTCAAATAATTTCACCAAATTTATAAATCTTACTGTTTATAAATTTTATTTATAACTTCACAATTTATAATTTTATAAATTTCATTCATTTATGAAATTCATTTTCACTTCATTTAAACATTTATAAAGACTCGTTTTATAATGTCAATATTTCGATTTATAAATATCTATTTATATATCTCTTAATATAAATCAATTTATATTATTCTTTTAAAACGTCTTTAAATTCCTTTATAATTTCATCATTCTGATTTATAAAATAATCAAATTTTATAAATCCTATATTTAAACTTTTAATAATAAACTCTAAAATCTAGTTTAAACTATTTTATAAAATCTTTAGTTCATATTTCTCAAAAATCAGCTTTTAACTGTATTTCTCAAAAATCAGCTTTAACTATATCTCACAAAAAACCCTAATTTTATAACTTATAAAATTATAACTTTTATTTATTTATAATGGATAAATTCCAGAAATAAAGTATATTTCCAAAAATCATTTTAAAGATCATTTTAAAATCCCAAAATCTGGGTCCAATGATGCTACACACCAAATAGTCAATCACGACTAACAACGATATCATATATCGATATGATAATCAATCAAATATCAAAATATCTGAAATAAAATAAATACTGTTGAGGAATCCAGTTGGATCCCTCCAACCTGTTTCCTGCATCCAAAAACATTAGCACAATACCAATTTCGCTCCAGTACGAAATTATCGCGGTATATGTTCTTATTAAATATTATCCGCTTAATAACGGCGTAATAGGGTCTCATCCGCAAAAAAATACGGGAAATCAATCAACTGCAATATATACATATGCCAATATATATATATTGATATTTTATATAATACCAATTTCACTGTTTATGAAATATTCGCGGTATATGTTTATATTAAATAACATCCGCTTACTAACGGCGCATAATGTCTATTTTAACAATCAATAATTTACAGTCATCATTCAAACATGCATTCAAATATTTTAAATCTAACTATTTAAAATAAAATCGAAATCTATTCGATTGAGTGAGAAGTTCTCACCTTGGTTTTAAATTCCGTTTTAGCTTTTATTTCGAATAAAATTAAACGCGCGTTTAATTTTACCCGAAATTCTCACTAACTCCAAACGACTCCTAACCAACTCCATCGCGTAGTGCTCGTCCATACGATTCCAACGCAACTGGATTTGCATTTTTTCGACCTCGTATGAAAAAGATACGAATTTATGAACATTACACAAATTTTTATATAAAAATTTCAACTTAAAATAAAAATTTAAAACCCACACAAGCCCACTGCCGTTCGATCCACAGGCCCCCACATCACGACCGTAGAACGCAACATAGCTTCATCTTCCCCCCCACGCGATCTTGCCTCCCTGAAGCCGGCCGAACAATCAAACCCATCACATAATATTAGGGTTAATTTTATAGATCACCACACTCAATTAGAACACGATCAGATTACACCATGTCGAAGCCCTCTCCTCAAGCTACACTCGGCTCCAACCTCGGCGCACTCGGCCCTCCCCCTCGCACGCAGTTCGAGGCCGAACTCGCGACGTTTAACTCCATTTTGCTGTCCATTTACTCAACGAAAACCCATCACAGCCGTTGATCTCATAGCTCTCATCGTGCTCTACCATTTCCTAGTTGGAAGTTTGTTGAATTGATTCACGGATTAGAAGAAATCGAGGGAGAGAGGAGAGTGATTTTCGGCCTTAGATATAAGAGATGGCGGCTGCAAATATGGGCTAGGGTTTTGTAATATTATTTTTATTTATTTGTGTGTGTGGTGTATTTATAGAAAACCAAGCGTAAACACTATTCATCCCGGGAATTCCGAACTCCGATTTAGACGCCGTAACCAGCGTACCTAGGGTTTATCCCGCGTTCCGGACACAATGGAACAGGTTTCGGAAGCTAATTCGGAAGTATGTGCGAGTTATGGCTGAAAACGCTCAATTTAAATTAAACCGATTTAAATCGATTTCTAGGCGTTTTAATTTGTACCGGACAAACGGTAAATCCAATTGACTTGAAATTTGAAACCTTACAATAATATCACATTACGGATCCGATGAAACTGGTTTCGTCAAAATCCGAGACTTTTTGAAAAATGGCTATTTTGACTCGCCAAATTAAAATTAAAAATAATTCGATGCGTTTCGAGCTGCCACGATCAAACGATAACTCCGATTGACACGAAAATTGAAATCCGGTAATAACTAACTATTACGGATCCAATGAAACTGGTTTCGTTCGATTCTGAGACTGTTCAAAAATTGGCTATTTTACAGTCGATTATTTAATATTAAAATATTCGATTTTCACAAATTAACTTTAAATTCAATTTTAAAAGTTCTAAAATATTTCTATAACTCCAGTATGATTAAATAAAATTTTCCAAATTATTTTCAATCATATTTAACTCAATTTTTAATTATTTCCATAATTTAACATATTATATTATCGATTTAATTATCCAATTAAATCCAATAATTCAAATAAAAATTTATTTGACTTATAAATTCACTTATAAATATTTAAAATTAATTAAATATTCAAATTTTAAATTATTAAAATTCTGGGTCGTTACAATCTTTCCCCCTTAAAAGAATTTCGTCCCCGAAATTACAAGTAAGAAGATTTCAGAATCTATTAACTTTCCAAAATTTATAATTAAACTTTTTACATATACTTTACTAAGTTTTCAAATCATACTTAGTTATCTTTTCAAAAACAACTATTATCATTTAACTTTCAACTCCAAAACAAAGTTAAAGTTTTCAAAACTTTCTAAATTTTCTCAAAATTTTTCTAACGCCTTAAATTTCCGGAAAAATTCGCCATGTCTCCTTTGCGCGGCTCGATCCGAAAAAAAATGACAGTATATATATCACAAATATACATCTCATCAAGTAATGAGGCATCCCGAAGGGAAAAAAGTGTAAAAGTACGATATTTAATCCGAGATATGTACCTTATATTTTTATTAGCGAGCATATACGGCTAATATAGCGCAAAAGCGAACTCCAAATGCGAAGCAAACGCGATCCGCACCTACTAAACACTCAACAAACAACATGAGAACATGCACATATGCAAATAATCTCAATATACAACATATAGCAACATAACAACTACATAATATAGCAAATGCAACAATAGAAATATATATTCAACCATCAACCAACTAACATTCAACAAATTCATTCATATTCTCATTAATACTTAATGAATTGGTTTTCACTCTAAATCATATTTGATTTATCAACATTGGATTTTTATCAACATTCATTCTCAATTTTAATTAGTTTGCATTCACTAATTAAATCCAATTCACGTTCAATTCTATTCAAATTTATTTATCTTTAATTTGAATTCAATTACATAGCTTTCAATTTCATTAACACTTAATGAATTTCATACAATCAATCAACAATCATATAACAATCAATGTATATTAATTTCAATCCAAATTCCTTTGCTTATATTCTTTCAATTTGGTTTAACACCATCACTTTTCCAATTGGTTTAATTAAATTGATTTTTTATTCAACTTCCAATAATATTAGATTTAATGAATTTACACTTATATTCATTATTCCATATCAATTCTATTTTCCATTCAATTGATTCACAATTCAATTCATTTATTCAATTCAATTACAAAGTTGAATTCTATTACATAACTTAAGTTCATATTCTTTTAATCCACTTGATTATTTACTTCGATACCAATATCAACTTAATTCAATATCTCTTAAGTTATATTCCATTTAACTTTAAATTCACTTTTATTCACAACTCATATTTTATATAGTTTCACTTCTTATATATATAAGTTTATTTCACAATTGTAATTCACTTTAATTATAACTCAATTCTTATAATTCTTTTGCTTATACAATTATTCTTTAATTTAGATTATTCAAACAACCTAACAATCAACTTATATACACTTTAATAATTTTGAAAAATTATTCCTTTATATATGAAATATAATCAAGGCAAAATTATTTCATTTACCCAATTTAAAACAATATTATGTCGAATTGTTCTATTCAAGTGTTTAGAAACCCCTTCGGCTCAGTTTCGAGGCTGTGCTGACGAAAGTTCATATGCCACTCAATAAACCAATCATCATAATATAAAACAATTTTATATTCACTAACAAATACGCTCTCATAGCTATTATTACTCTCAACTCATTCTAGAGTACTGCTGACTCTATCTCTAATGAGTAATACCCAACAGAACCATGGTTGTCGCTTAACCATAAGCTCTGATACCAAATGTAACGTCTGACTGATTTTCGTTGCCGAAAAACCGAGATGTTATGGGTTTTAAAAAGAAAAGAAAAAGAAAGAAGAGAGAAAAAGAAGAAAGAAAAAGAAAATTAGAGGGAAAAGAAGATAGACAATTTTTTAGAAAAACAGAGAAAGAAAACAGAGAATTTGAAAAATAGAAGATAGAAGAATTTTAAAATAGAAGAAAATAGAAGAATTTTAAAAATAGAACGGACAGAAAGGAAACAACAGAACAACAACAGAATCTCACAATTCGCAGCGGAACAACATATAATAATAAATGAATAATCTTTAAACAAAGAATTATATCAGTTATTACATTACATACATTTCATTACATCATATCAACAGAGTATACAACATCAACAACATCAAACAGTGCAGCGGAAAAAGAAATACTATATAAGTAATATGCCATGCCATCCAGCTTGCCTCCAGCAACTCCAGAATATCCAGAATATCCTGATAAACCTAACTCTTAACTGCCCGTGTAGAAATTGGTGGGCACCCAGAGTTTAGGAAGGAAAACAATAAACTCCAAGTCAGTCATGTGACTGGTGTGAGAACTCAAAACAGTTTATTTATCTTTAAAATCAAAATAGAATAATATTTTTAAATTCAATTCGCAATGCTTTTAAAAGTGAGACTACCATAAGACCTCCCACCACACACACAATGCAAACGCAGACTTGGAGGAGATTTCTTCTTATGTGAGTCAAAGATGCTTGATACGCATTTAAAATAACATTTGATATTATTACTAGTGCATAGTGTAGAACAAATTCTTTCGAAAGTAAAGATATAAATCTTAGCCAGCATAGGTACCATTATATTATGCCTACTAATAGCTACCATATTAAATGGCAGGTTCTACAACTAAAACCGTACAAGTTTCGTATTGTTTCTTTGGATTTCCAACAAATGGTCAGGCCAAGGAACTTCCCATTGCCACATGAGAATGCCTCTGGATGGACATCCCCGAGAACCAAACCGGATCTCTACCAACACAAGGCCGGGTTACTCCTAACTGAGTAACAACTGACCGAATATGCCATCCCCCGGTCCTTTGGGACCTTTATCACCGAGCGCTCGTAATCAATTCACACAATCATAAAGTGTTTTCAACATGAGTAAGTATCTGGGCTCCATACCATGATACCACCCTTTTCCAGAAGGAAATGGACACATCCTAAAGGGTGCTACCCTCATAACCTTGCTGCTTCTTTCCTGTTTTGACCATTCACGGGGTGTGAGGCTCGACGAAGTCACGTCCACAAAAACATACTTTATACAAAAGCCATGCTTTGGGTCAACAAATGATCAACACAATGATCACAAGGATAGACGATCAAATAAACGATCCTATCACAAATAATCAACACAATGATCATTTCAGCATCACTCAGCATGTCACATTACCAAACTGGGAATATATCGCTGATAACTTCAACTATATAACCTTTGAGCTCGTACGTCTCAAAGAAGGGTGTTAAGCAAAGAATAAATTCTCCGCCACCAACAGAAATATATTTGAAAGAAATCGGCTTTATATCTCAAATTGTAATGTCAGGCATACAATCCATACAAGTCTGTTCCGGGCTCGAACAAAACCGAAGGCACTTCTTACGAAGCCCTTGCAAATCCGGGTATTCACAATCCCGATCGAATTTCCCATCACTTAAGAAATCTCAATACCAGGAGCTACCCAGTGCAGAGACAATCGATAGGTCATCCTATCGGTTTCACAAATACTCGGTCTTCAACACCGATCTTCAAATGCAATTCATAACGACGTATCACATATTCGGAATGGGTTATACGACCCCATGGTCCTTTCCCGGTTAACCCGAATAGTGAGCGCTTATTCAAAAATAAGTGTAGCATTCACATTCAATCAATTCACATCAAATACCCATTCAAAGGGAAATATTGATAGTCGGCTATTGAACTATCAATGGATATGCATACATCACCAGATTCCAAATAATTTTCCAAATTATTTATTTTCCAAAATATCTTTACAAGATATATATAATTTCAACACTTCAAAAATAAATCAATATTTATTTTTAACAAGTTCCACTTTCACATATAAATTCCATAATGAATTTATATTTCAAAATATTCGTGCATATACGATTTCAATTATTCATTTTCAATTTATCTTCAAAAAGATAAATTCTAAATATTCACTTCACATTGGAAAACATTCCCATACTTATTTATTCATAAGTAATTCACAAATCTCTTTTATTTTCAACACTTAGAAAATATTCAATATACTTAAACCGAATTAAGTATATATTTCATTCTTTAAGGAAATTATTCACTTAAACATATTTACTTGGGCCAAAACGAATGTTACGTAAAACATCGTTACGACAACCCAAAATCACTAGTATAGGGATTCGAATTTAAAATAGATATATAAATCCCAATACTAAACCAAAACATTTCCATTCGGAAATCATTTACTATAACAACAGTGTTATAGTCCACTATTTCCTTTTATTTCTTGAAAACGTCTATTTCAACAATAAATGTTGAAATCTATGATTTCGAATCTCAACACAATTAAAACATCGTTAAATCGTTTTAATTCTATTTAAAACATTCACATTCAAAACAATTTCTTTAACGTATTATTCACTATTCAAAAACGTGAATATACTACGTTAACACATTTCATCCTTTTATACATTTTATTTAAAAGAATTATTCACAGTTCAAAACGTGAATATAACTCCATCAAATAAGTTATGACAATTTACTTATCAGAATAAGTTGTTTGCGGATTTATAAAACAACGTTTATAAATTCCATTTCTATTTATTTATAAAAACTTCCTTTTTATAATTTCCTTTATTAACCTATTCCAGTTTATAACTAAATTATAAACTAAACGTTCCTATTATAAGTTAATTACTTATAAAACGATTATTTTACAAAATCGTTCTTTTTATCTTCCCAAATTATAAATCTTATAACTTATAAGATTCATTTATTTAACCAAATCTATTCTTCAAATAATTTCACCAAATTTATAAATCTTACTGTTTATAAATTTTATTTATAACTTCACAATTTATAATTTTATAAATTTCATTCATTTATGAAATTCATTTTCACTTCATTTAAACATTTATAAAGACTCGTTTTATAATGTCAATATTTCGATTTATAAATATCTATTTATATATCTCTTAATATAAATCAATTTATATTATTCTTTTAAAACGTCTTTAAATTCCTTTATAATTTCATCATTCTGATTTATAAAATAATCAAATTTTATAAATCCTATATTTAAACTTTTAATAATAAACTCTAAAATCTAGTTTAAACTATTTTATAAAATCTTTAGTTCATATTTCTCAAAAATCAGCTTTTAACTGTATTTCTCAAAAATCAGCTTTAACTATATCTCACAAAAAACCCTAATTTTATAACTTATAAAATTATAACTTTTATTTATTTATAATGGATAAATTCCAGAAATAAAGTATATTTCCAAAAATCATTTTAAAGATCATTTTAAAATCCCAAAATCTGGGTCCAATGATGCTACACACCAAATAGTCAATCACGACTAACAACGATATCATATATCGATATGATAATCAATCAAATATCAAAATATCTGAAATAAAATAAATACTGTTGAGGAATCCAGTTGGATCCCTCCAACCTGTTTCCTGCATCCAAAAACATTAGCACAATACCAATTTCGCTCCAGTACGAAATTATCGCGGTATATGTTCTTATTAAATATTATCCGCTTAATAACGGCGTAATAGGGTCTCATCCGCAAAAAAATACGGGAAATCAATCAACTGCAATATATACATATGCCAATATATATATATTGATATTTTATATAATACCAATTTCACTGTTTATGAAATATTCGCGGTATATGTTTATATTAAATAACATCCGCTTACTAACGGCGCATAATGTCTATTTTAACAATCAATAATTTACAGTCATCATTCAAACATGCATTCAAATATTTTAAATCTAACTATTTAAAATAAAATCGAAATCTATTCGATTGAGTGAGAAGTTCTCACCTTGGTTTTAAATTCCGTTTTAGCTTTTATTTCGAATAAAATTAAACGCGCGTTTAATTTTACCCGAAATTCTTACTAACTCCAAACGACTCCTAACCAACTCCATCGCGTAGTGCTCGTCCATACGATTCCAACGCAACTGGATTTGCATTTTTTCGACCTCGTATGAAAAAGATACGAATTTATGAACATTACACAAATTTTTATATAAAAATTTCAACTTAAAATAAAAATTTAAAACCCACACAAGCCCACTGCCGTTCGATCCACAGGCCCCCACATCACGACCGTAGAACGCAACATAGCTTCATCTTCCCCCCCACGCGATCTTGCCTCCCTGAAGCCGGCCGAACAATCAAACCCATCACATAATATTAGGGTTAATTTTATAGATCACCACACTCAATTAGAACACGATCAGATTACACCATGTCGAAGCCCTCTCCTCAAGCTACACTCGGCTCCAACCTCGGCGCACTCGGCCCTCCCCCTCGCACGCAGTTCGAGGCCGAACTCGCGACGTTTAACTCCATTTTGCTGTCCATTTACTCAACGAAAACCCATCACAGCCGTTGATCTCATAGCTCTCATCGTGCTCTACCATTTCCTAGTTGGAAGTTTGTTGAATTGATTCACGGATTAGAAGAAATCGAGGGAGAGAGGAGAGTGATTTTCGGCCTTAGATATAAGAGATGGCGGCTGCAAATATGGGCTAGGGTTTTGTAATATTATTTTTATTTATTTGTGTGTGTGGTGTATTTATAGAAAACCAAGCGTAAACACTATTCATCCCGGGAATTCCGAACTCCGATTTAGACGCCGTAACCAGCGTACCTAGGGTTTATCCCGCGTTCCGGACACAATGGAACAGGTTTCGGAAGCTAATTCGGAAGTATGTGCGAGTTATGGCTGAAAACGCTCAATTTAAATTAAACCGATTTAAATCGATTTCTAGGCGTTTTAATTTGTACCGGACAAACGGTAAATCCAATTGACTTGAAATTTGAAACCTTACAATAATATCACATTACGGATCCGATGAAACTGGTTTCGTCAAAATCTGAGACTTTTTGAAAAATGGCTATTTTGACTCGCCAAATTAAAATTAAAAATAATTCGATGCGTTTCGAGCTGCCACGATCAAACGATAACTCCGATTGACACGAAAATTGAAATCCGGTAATAACTAACTATTACGGATCCAATGAAACTGGTTTCGTTCGATTCTGAGACTGTTCAAAAATTGGCTATTTTACAGTCGATTATTTAATATTAAAATATTCGATTTTCACAAATTAACTTTAAATTCAATTTTAAAAGTTCTAAAATATTTCTATAACTCCAGTATGATTAAATAAAATTTTCCAAATTATTTTCAATCATATTTAACTCAATTTTTAATTATTTCCATAATTTAACATATTATATTATCGATTTAATTATCCAATTAAATCCAATAATTCAAATAAAAATTTATTTGACTTATAAATTCACTTATAAATATTTAAAATTAATTAAATATTCAAATTTTAAATTATTAAAATTCTGGGTCGTTACAATCTTTCCCCCTTAAAAGAATTTCGTCCCCGAAATTACAAGTAAGAAGATTTCAGAATCTATTAACTTTCCAAAATTTATAATTAAACTTTTTACATATACTTTACTAAGTTTTCAAATCATACTTAGTTATCTTTTCAAAAACAACTATTATCATTTAACTTTCAACTCCAAAACAAAGTTAAAGTTTTCAAAACTTTCTAAATTTTCTCAAAATTTTTCTAACGCCTTAAATTTCCGGAAAAATTCGCCATGTCTCCTTTGCGCGGCTCGATCCGAAAAAAAATGACAGTATATATATCACAAATATACATCTCATCAAGTAATGAGGCATCCCGAAGGGAAAAAAGTGTAAAAGTACGATATTTAATCCGAGATATGTACCTTATATTTTTATTAGCGAGCATATACGGCTAATATAGCGCAAAAGCGAACTCCAAATGCGAAGCAAACGCGATCCGCACCTACTAAACACTCAACAAACAACATGAGAACATGCACATATGCAAATAATCTCAATATACAACATATAGCAACATAACAACTACATAATATAGCAAATGCAACAATAGAAATATATATTCAACCATCAACCAACTAACATTCAACAAATTCATTCATATTCTCATTAATACTTAATGAATTGGTTTTCACTCTAAATCATATTTGATTTATCAACATTGGATTTTTATCAACATTCATTCTCAATTTTAATTAGTTTGCATTCACTAATTAAATCCAATTCACGTTCAATTCTATTCAAATTTATTTATCTTTAATTTGAATTCAATTACATAGCTTTCAATTTCATTAACACTTAATGAATTTCATACAATCAATCAACAATCATATAACAATCAATGTATATTAATTTCAATCCAAATTCCTTTGCTTATATTCTTTCAATTTGGTTTAACACCATCACTTTTCCAATTGGTTTAATTAAATTGATTTTTTATTCAACTTCCAATAATATTAGATTTAATGAATTTACACTTATATTCATTATTCCATATCAATTCTATTTTCCATTCAATTGATTCACAATTCAATTCATTTATTCAATTCAATTACAAAGTTGAATTCTATTACATAACTTAAGTTCATATTCTTTTAATCCACTTGATTATTTACTTCGATACCAATATCAACTTAATTCAATATCTCTTAAGTTATATTCCATTTAACTTTAAATTCACTTTTATTCACAACTCATATTTTATATAGTTTCACTTCTTATATATATAAGTTTATTTCACAATTGTAATTCACTTTAATTATAACTCAATTCTTATAATTCTTTTGCTTATACAATTATTCTTTAATTTAGATTATTCAAACAACCTAACAATCAACTTATATACACTTTAATAATTTTGAAAAATTATTCCTTTATATATGAAATATAATCAAGGCAAAATTATTTCATTTACCCAATTTAAAACAATATTATGTCGAATTGTTCTATTCAAGTGTTTAGAAACCCCTTCGGCTCAGTTTCGAGGCTGTGCTGACGAAAGTTCATATGCCACTCAATAAACCAATCATCATAATATAAAACAATTTTATATTCACTAACAAATACGCTCTCATAGCTATTATTACTCTCAACTCATTCTAGAGTACTGCTGACTCTATCTCTAATGAGTAATACCCAACAGAACCATGGTTGTCGCTTAACCATAAGCTCTGATACCAAATGTAACGTCTGACTGATTTTCGTTGCCGAAAAACCGAGATGTTATGGGTTTTAAAAAGAAAAGAAAAAGAAAGAAGAGAGAAAAAGAAGAAAGAAAAAGAAAAATAGAGGGAAAAGAAGATAGACAATTTTTTAGAAAAACAGAGAAAGAAAACAGAGAATTTGAAAAATAGAAGATAGAAGAATTTTAAAATAGAAGAAAATAGAAGAATTTTAAAAATAGAACGGACAGAAAGGAAACAACAGAACAACAACAGAATCTCACAATTCGCAGCGGAACAACATATAATAATAAATGAATAATCTTTAAACAAAGAATTATATCAGTTATTACATTACATACATTTCATTACATCATATCAACAGAGTATACAACATCAACAACATCAAACAGTGCAGCGGAAAAAGAAATACTATATAAGTAATATGCCATGCCATCCAGCTTGCCTCCAGCAACTCCAGAATATCCAGAATATCCTGATAAACCTAACTCTTAACTGCCCGTGTAGAAATTGGTGGGCACCCAGAGTTTAGGAAGGAAAACAATAAACTCCAAGTCAGTCATGTGACTGGTGTGAGAACTCAAAACAGTTTATTTATCTTTAAAATCAAAATAGAATAATATTTTTAAATTCAATTCGCAATGCTTTTAAAAGTGAGACTACCATAAGACCTCCCACCACACACACAATGCAAACGCAGACTTGGAGGAGATTTCTTCTTATGTGAGTCAAAGATGCTTGATACGCATTTAAAATAACATTTGATATTATTACTAGTGCATAGTGTAGAACAAATTCTTTCGAAAGTAAAGATATAAATCTTAGCCAGCATAGGTACCATTATATTATGCCTACTAATAGCTACCATATTAAATGGCAGGTTCTACAACTAAAACCGTACAAGTTTCGTATTGTTTCTTTGGATTTCCAACAAATGGTCAGGCCAAGGAACTTCCCATTGCCACATGAGAATGCCTCTGGATGGACATCCCCGAGAACCAAACCGGATCTCTACCAACACAAGGCCGGGTTACTCCTAACTGAGTAACAACTGACCGAATATGCCATCCCCCGGTCCTTTGGGACCTTTATCACCGAGCGCTCGTAATCAATTCACACAATCATAAAGTGTTTTCAACATGAGTAAGTATCTGGGCTCCATACCATGATACCACCCTTTTCCAGAAGGAAATGGACACATCCTAAAGGGTGCTACCCCTCATAACCTTGCTGCTTCTTTCCTGTTTTGACCATTCACGGGGTGTGAGGCTCGACGAAGTCACGTCCACAAAAACATACTTTATACAAAAGCCATGCTTTGGGTCAACAAATGATCAACACAATGATCACAAGGATAGACGATCAAATAAACGATCCTATCACAAATAATCAACACAATGATCATTTCAGCATCACTCAGCATGTCACATTACCAAACTGGGAATATATCGCTGATAACTTCAACTATATAACCTTTGAGCTCGTACGTCTCAAAGAAGGGTGTTAAGCAAAGAATAAATTCTCCGCCACCAACAGAAATATATTTGAAAGAAATCGGCTTTATATCTCAAATTGTAATGTCAGGCATACAATCCATACAAGTCTGTTCCGGGCTCGAACAAAACCGAAGGCACTTCTTACGAAGCCCTTGCAAATCCGGGTATTCACAATCCCGATCGAATTTCCCATCACTTAAGAAATCTCAATACCAGGAGCTACCCAGTGCAGAGACAATCGATAGGTCATCCTATCGGTTTCACAAATACTCGGTCTTCAACACCGATCTTCAAATGCAATTCATAACGACGTATCACATATTCGGAATGGGTTATACGACCCCATGGTCCTTTCCCGGTTAACCCGAATAGTGAGCGCTTATTCAAAAATAAGTGTAGCATTCACATTCAATCAATTCACATCAAATACCCATTCAAAGGGAAATATTGATAGTCGGCTATTGAACTATCAATGGATATGCATACATCACCAGATTCCAAATAATTTTCCAAATTATTTATTTTCCAAAATATCTTTACAAGATATATATAATTTCAACACTTCAAAAATAAATCAATATTTATTTTTAACAAGTTCCACTTTCACATATAAATTCCATAATGAATTTATATTTCAAAATATTCGTGCATATACGATTTCAATTATTCATTTTCAATTTATCTTCAAAAAGATAAATTCTAAATATTCACTTCACATTGGAAAACATTCCCATACTTATTTATTCATAAGTAATTCACAAATCTCTTTTATTTTCAACACTTAGAAAATATTCAATATACTTAAACCGAATTAAGTATATATTTCATTCTTTAAGGAAATTATTCACTTAAACATATTTACTTGGGCCAAAACGAATGTTACGTAAAACATCGTTACGACAACCCAAAATCACTAGTATAGGGATTCGAATTTAAAATAGATATATAAATCCCAATACTAAACCAAAACATTTCCATTCGGAAATCATTTACTATAACAACAGTGTTATAGTCCACTATTTCCTTTTATTTCTTGAAAACGTCTATTTCAACAATAAATGTTGAAATCTATGATTTCGAATCTCAACACAATTAAAACATCGTTAAATCGTTTTAATTCTATTTAAAACATTCACATTCAAAACAATTTCTTTAACGTATTATTCACTATTCAAAAACGTGAATATACTACGTTAACACATTTCATCCTTTTATACATTTTATTTAAAAGAATTATTCACAGTTCAAAACGTGAATATAACTCCATCAAATAAGTTATGACAATTTACTTATCAGAATAAGTTGTTTGCGGATTTATAAAACAACGTTTATAAATTCCATTTCTATTTATTTATAAAAACTTCCTTTTTATAATTTCCTTTATTAACCTATTCCAGTTTATAACTAAATTATAAACTAAACGTTCCTATTATAAGTTAATTACTTATAAAACGATTATTTTACAAAATCGTTCTTTTTATCTTCCCAAATTATAAATCTTATAACTTATAAGATTCATTTATTTAACCAAATCTATTCTTCAAATAATTTCACCAAATTTATAAATCTTACTGTTTATAAATTTTATTTATAACTTCACAATTTATAATTTTATAAATTTCATTCATTTATGAAATTCATTTTCACTTCATTTAAACATTTATAAAGACTCGTTTTATAATGTCAATATTTCGATTTATAAATATCTATTTATATATCTCTTAATATAAATCAATTTATATTATTCTTTTAAAACGTCTTTAAATTCCTTTATAATTTCATCATTCTGATTTATAAAATAATCAAATTTTATAAATCCTATATTTAAACTTTTAATAATAAACTCTAAAATCTAGTTTAAACTATTTTATAAAATCTTTAGTTCATATTTCTCAAAAATCAGCTTTTAACTGTATTTCTCAAAAATCAGCTTTAACTATATCTCACAAAAAACCCTAATTTTATAACTTATAAAATTATAACTTTTATTTATTTATAATGGATAAATTCCAGAAATAAAGTATATTTCCAAAAATCATTTTAAAGATCATTTTAAAATCCCAAAATCTGGGTCCAATGATGCTACACACCAAATAGTCAATCACGACTAACAACGATATCATATATCGATATGATAATCAATCAAATATCAAAATATCTGAAATAAAATAAATACTGTTGAGGAATCCAGTTGGATCCCTCCAACCTGTTTCCTGCATCCAAAAACATTAGCACAATACCAATTTCGCTCCAGTACGAAATTATCGCGGTATATGTTCTTATTAAATATTATCCGCTTAATAACGGCGTAATAGG
Organism: Allium cepa; assembly: GCA_030765085.1. Taxonomy (NCBI): domain Eukaryota; kingdom Viridiplantae; phylum Streptophyta; class Magnoliopsida; order Asparagales; family Amaryllidaceae; genus Allium; species Allium cepa. The sequence goes on along the minus strand of CM060940.1, from coordinate 570,757,595 downwards.
GTCTCATCCGCAAAAAAATACGGGAAATCAATCAACTGCAATATATACATATGCCAATATATATATATTGATATTTTATATAATACCAATTTCACTGTTTATGAAATATTCGCGGTATATGTTTATATTAAATAACATCCGCTTACTAACGGCGCATAATGTCTATTTTAACAATCAATAATTTACAGTCATCATTCAAACATGCATTCAAATATTTTAAATCTAACTATTTAAAATAAAATCGAAATCTATTCGATTGAGTGAGAAGTTCTCACCTTGGTTTTAAATTCCGTTTTAGCTTTTATTTCGAATAAAATTAAACGCGCGTTTAATTTTACCCGAAATTCTCACTAACTCCAAACGACTCCTAACCAACTCCATCGCGTAGTGCTCGTCCATACGATTCCAACGCAACTGGATTTGCATTTTTTCGACCTCGTATGAAAAAGATACGAATTTATGAACATTACACAAATTTTTATATAAAAATTTCAACTTAAAATAAAAATTTAAAACCCACACAAGCCCACTGCCGTTCGATCCACAGGCCCCCACATCACGACCGTAGAACGCAACATAGCTTCATCTTCCCCCCCACGCGATCTTGCCTCCCTGAAGCCGGCCGAACAATCAAACCCATCACATAATATTAGGGTTAATTTTATAGATCACCACACTCAATTAGAACACGATCAGATTACACCATGTCGAAGCCCTCTCCTCAAGCTACACTCGGCTCCAACCTCGGCGCACTCGGCCCTCCCCCTCGCACGCAGTTCAAGGCCGAACTCGCGACGTTTAACTCCATTTTGCTGTCCATTTACTCAACGAAAACCCATCACAGCCGTTGATCTCATAGCTCTCATCGTGCTCTACCATTTCCTAGTTGGAAGTTTGTTGAATTGATTCACGAATTAGAAGAAATCGAGGGAGAGAGGAGAGTGATTTTCGGCCTTAGATATAAGAGATGGCGGCTGCAAATATGGGCTAGGGTTTTGTAATATTATTTTTATTTATTTGTGTGTGTGGTGTATTTATAGAAAACCAAGCGTAAACACTATTCATCCCGGGAATTCCGAACTCCGATTTAGACGCCGTAACCAGCGTACCTAGGGTTTATCCCGCGTTCCGGACACAATGGAATAGGTTTCGGAAGCTAATTCGGAAGTATGTGCGAGTTATGGCTGAAAACGCTCAATTTAAATTAAACCGATTTAAATCGATTTCTAGGCGTTTTAATTTGTACCGGACAAACGGTAAATCCAATTGACTTGAAATTTGAAACCTTACAATAATATCACATTACGGATCCGATGAAACTGGTTTCGTCGAAATCCGAGACTTTTTGAAAAATGGCTATTTTGACTCGCCAAATTAAAATTAAAAATAATTCGATGCGTTTCGAGCTGCCACGATCAAACGATAACTCCGATTGACACGAAAATTGAAATCCGGTAATAACTAACTATTACGGATCCAATGAAACTGGTTTCGTTCGATTCTGAGACTGTTCAAAAATTGGCTATTTTACAGTCGATTATTTAATATTAAAATATTCGATTTTCACAAATTAACTTTAAATTCAATTTTAAAAGTTCTAAAATATTTCTATAACTCCAGTATGATTAAATAAAATTTTCCAAATTATTTTCAATCATATTTAACTCAATTTTTAATTATTTCCATAATTTAACATATTATATTATCGATTTAATTATCCAATTAAATCCAATAATTCAAATAAAAATTTATTTGACTTATAAATTCACTTATAAATATTTAAAATTAATTAAATATTCAAATTTTAAATTATTAAAATTCTGGGTCGTTACACTCTAGTCCTGTTGCCTTCAGTTGCTTGTCGAATATGTATTGAACTCTGTAGTCTGCACTTGTATAGTTGGTTCCATATTCATGTATCTTGATGTTGTATAAACTTTTTCATGCTGCTGTGATGCAGTTTCCTTCACTGTTGTATCTTTGGGAGTTTGCACTGCTTCATGTTGAATTCATTGAAGTATTGATTTGGTTGTGCACTTGTGTTTCGGTTTGAACTTGCAGTTGGTTTATTGATGCATTTGCATGTTGTTTCTTTTGTCTGCACTTGATCATTCTTGAGCTCAAGTTGCTCCATTATGACCTGAACTTGACATTGCCTTACTGATCGACTTTCTGTTGACATATAGTCTCTGGCCATGTTTGAACATGATTGCGGTCAATTGCTTTGTCTATTCATTTGCCTTTGATATTGTAGTCTCTCTGTATGCTACGGCTCCGACCATCTGATTGTTGCATTGTATGTTGCTGTTTCATTGGCATGCTACTGAATGGTCTGACTTGTATGTTGATATTGTGGTATACTTGAGCTTCAGTAGTTGTACTCTGGTTGGTCATTGTTGCATTACTGTACTTGGTTAAATTCATTGCTGAGTTGATCATGTTTCTGGTTTTGATCAATTCTCGGTCATGTTGGATATTGGACATTTGTGTACTTGACTGTTGCTTGATTTTCCTGTTGAGACCTCTGCACTGTGCCTTGTACTTATGGTCTGCCTTGAGTTGAATCCCGTGTGTTATTTGGGTTTGACCCTGTGCTGAATTGTTAGCAGTGCTTTTGTTTGATTTGTGCACACGAGTTGGCCGGGCAGTGCAAACGTGTACAAATGTATACGTGTGTACTGCAGTCACTTATGTACAACCTGTCCCTGATAAAATGTTGATATGCACAGATACAATCAATGACGAACAACCCAAATAACTGAGGCAAACAATGTTTTCAAAATCATGTTTCATTTTATATTGCAAAAATATTTCTTTTTTCAATTTTACTGCGTTAGTGAATATTTTTTCAGTTTGCTCAGATGCTGGATTCAAACTGGAATGCAGTTGAAGACAAAATATGAGTGTGAGTGATATGTAGTGAGGTGAACTGTAAATATGAAATGTGATGTAATTGTAATCAAAGTTGTATAGTTATAGTGAGAGCTTGAAATTGTACTATTCAAAAATGTAATAAATATTTATTTGAATAAAATATCTGTTTGAATTCAAATTCTGTGTAATTTATTTTATTCAACAAATATTTATTTAAACTGTGAAAAATAGAATAGTATATTAACAAATACATTTAAACGAATGTATATATGTTTATTATCATCAAACAAAAATCATATAAGCGCATATTCAACATGATATGCTGTCTAGTTCTGTAGATCTAGATGAGTAGGAGCTTTATAGCTCAATAGTATAGATTGTTTGGAATCTATAGAGCGAGTATCCCGATATTTATACCGAGGAAACTCGTGGAAGTCCTATCCAGAATTTTTCTGGATAACTATATTTGATTAATTAGATTTGTTTGATTGGGTGAATTGATAGCTATGGTTGTTAGCATATCATTGGTATATGCTTGTGTTTTAAAATTTAAATTCTTTAAATAGATTATTAAATTACCTTTGTTTTAAATTTCGAGGACGAAATTCTTTTAAGGGGGGAGGAATGTGATGACCTGGAATTTTGAAGCAATATCAATTTAATAATTTGAAATAAAAATTAAATTGATTTGATAATCTTTGTAATAAGATTTGAATTAATTTAATAATTCAATAAAATAAATAGTTAATTGATAGGTTTTATCTTTTTAAATCTAATAAATTGTTTATGTTTATAATATATATATAGAATATTGTATATATTGTAAATAAGTATTGTTTTAAATTCAATTAATAAATAAATCCTGTTTTCTATAAAATTTGTATCTTTAGTAAATTGTGAATTATGATTTTATTCAAAAGTTAAACTTTTTAAAAGTTATTTAATAAATAAATATGGTTTTAAATACATAAGAAAAATATTGAAATGATTTAAAATATGTTTAACTCAAGTTTAAAATTTAAATAAATAACAATGAGGTTATTTGAGTTTCTTTTAAATATAATGTGATAAAATAAATAATTTATTAATAAAGAAGATAATTTCTTTTATAAGTTATTTATGGTTATTAAATATTGTTATTTCTAGAAATATAATAATACATTGTTTCAACAAATAAATTTTTAATAAAAAATTATTGTTTTTCAAAATTCAAATTTGTAGTTATATTTGTAAATAAACTAGATTTCAAAATTTATTTTGAACTTGAATTCAAAGTTTTTAAAATTTTAAAGTGTAAATGATTTTAATTTGTTTTGATTTTGAAATATTTGTATAAGTTAAATTTTATAAATATAGTTTGATTTATTCATTTTAAAATCTATATACATATGAATAAATCTATTTAAACATAGGTTTACATTTATCTTGTATTAACATCTAAATAAATAACTAATTAACATTTGTGACAAATGTAAACATCTTACAAATTAAATGAGCATGTGTTAACTAATTAACATCTTTACTTGACAAATGTTAGAATGTAGGGACAAGTGTCATTTAAATTTGGTTTTCTATTATTTATTTGTTTAATAAAGTTTAATTTCAGTTTATATAAAACTCTTTTATTTCCTTAACCCATCTCTTTTATATTTCCTAAATCTAAAGCCAAGATGACAATTAAAACCAAAATTCTGAAAATCATCTCCAACAAATCCTGTAATCTCAACAAAACCCTGTAAATCATCTTCAAAATCTTGTAAATTTGTAACATGCAAACCCTCTACAACTTTCGTAAGCCTGAAAATTCATTGTTCCACTGCAAACAAACCTGCATATTGAATCAAAGCATGCTAATCTGTAGCATTCAAATAAAAGCCTGCACTTTACCTAGAATCTAGAAATCTAAGCCTGCATGTAGTTTCAAAGTAAGGGAGCTAACTGCAGTTTAAATTCTTAAGCAAAACAGAGGGGCAATCCAGTTTCAAGGCAAAGCATTTGTGGCTCTGTCTTTTAATTAACAGGTGATTAACATTCTGTTTTTAAAGTTTAAATTTATAAATAAGTTGCATGATTAATTCTCTGTCATAAAATGTGTTGAATGTATACTTGAATACATTATGCTGTGACTATATATGTTTTTGATTCCTAAAGGGTACTCTCTGATTTTATATAGATCATGTGTTCAGGTTCTTGTTTTATAATTCAAACATATAGATTTATATCTCTGATTCAATTTAGAATTAATCAAGCTTATTTGTTTATGATAAGTTTTAGTTTAAATTTTTAGTTAAGATAAATAACCTGTAAGCATCTCTATAAACCAGAGTTTAATTAATCAAGTTTAAGAATATGAAAAATTATATTTAATAAATTATAAATTCCGTATTAAGAATTTAATACCAAGATCAAAACTTGATTTTTTGGAATAAAAATTGGGATTTTTAGTGGAGGGAATGTGGTGTTGTCCTGTGTTGAACTGTATAGGGGAAATTTGGGTTTTTGGGTGATCTTTGCAAATGTGAGGTGTCGGGGTTCATCAGGGAGATGGAGGAGTTGTCACCAATGTCAGGAAAATATTAGGGGGTGTTGCAATTGAACGTGATGATTGCGGTGATGTAAATTCCGGTAGAACCCTAGTTTAAGTTAGATAGGTTGTTTTGACCAGTTCATCATGAAGCAGGGATCGAGTTGATTGAGTCTCCGGGGGATGATAGTAGGTGGAGGGATGAACCCGTGACCGGAGGTGGAAGGTCTCTAATGGTCGGAGCACTGTAGGAAAGGGTTTGACAGGTTTGGGGATAGAACCTGTATCTTCGGTTCCAGGTTTATGTTTTGATCTCGAGTTGAAATACGAGGTGGAAAGAGAGATGGTCGTAGTGGACTAGGGAGTTGAACGTTGATGGGTAGAAGCCACCAGAGAGGGAGGTCGATGACCGGAGGCACAGTGCACATGCACCGTGCAAAACTTTTTGGTCTGATGTTTTCTGGGTGGAGACGGTATATTTGTCTCGAGTTTTCCTCGGGTTTTTACTCGTAATTTTGGTAGGTTTACTCGAAGTACTTTAGACTCTGACTCGAAGCATATTGAGATTGGCTCGGGTAATTTCAATAATACAGTTTCTGGAAAAACTGTATGCAGGTTTAATTTTAAATCAAAATTTAAATAAATTTCAGTAGTTGTGATATGATTTGAATAAGTTTAAATCTGCATAAGAGTTTGGTTTTAAAGAAGTTTGAAATCCTATAAGTTTTTAAAAATTTAAAAGGGGTTTCAGTTTTTTTTAAAGAATAAAAATATATAAAACCTGCAGTTTTGTGTAAAATTTAATTTTGTTTTGAAATTTGAATCATGATTCAAAACAGCAGTTTGAATCTAAATTTAAGTTTATTTTTCTTAAGATCTTTAAATCTTTAGGTTTTAAAAATAAATTTGTATTTTTAAATAAAGGATTTTAAAATCAAGGTTAAATTCAAAAAATTTAATTCAAGCTTTAATACAAATGATTTGAATAAGGAATGGTTTCAAGTGTATTGAATTAAAAATCTGGGATTTTGAATAAGTTTTTAAAATTTGAATGTTTTCAAACTAGTTTAAATTTTTAATTAGGAGTAAAATTGTTTTCAAAAAAATACTTTAATTTGATTTTCTTTAGGAATGAAGTCATTAAATAAGGGTTTATAAAGGAAAGTTAGGTGATTTTTAACTTGAATTTGAAATTTAAAGGGTAATGTAATTTAACTTAATTTAAATGAAATTAAGCAAAATTGATTAAGACTCATTTTATATAAGTTTTAAATGTTATTTACATTTATTCTAAAAATAAATATAAATGAATTTAAGTTGGATAATGCTTTAATAAATATTATCTTGAATTTTAGATTCAAAATGAAATTAGAATTTAAATATTCTAAGTACACTTTAATATTTATATAAGGAATGGGTTATCTTAGAAATTATTAAGATATTAAATATAATTAAATAAATTATATAATTAAGGAATAACTTATTTATTTAATTTATTTAATTAATAATTTAGATTAATTTAAATTAGAGTTAATTAAGAAGTAATTAAAGAATAAATAATAGCTAATGATGGTCATTAACTAAAGTTTATTTAATAATTAATTAATAGGATTAATTTTTAATAATTAATTAAATTGATTAATTAATAATAATAAATTGAAAATTTTATTTAAGTCTAATTACTTAAATGGAAGTAATTATGACATTAATTACTTAATGTACTTAATGGAGTTTATTTAGGTTGGTTTAAATTAATTAATTAAGTTTAACTAATTTTAATCATTGGAATTGATAGTAATTACTTGATGTAATTAATAAAGTAAAATTACTCAGTGAAGTAATTAAAGATATTTACTGGATATAATTAATGAATGAGGTTTGGATTTTGAAAATAATTTAGATTAAATTATTTTGTATAATTAATCAAGTGGTTAATTAAAGAAATTAATTAAGAAATAATTAATTTGATAAGTAATTACGGGTAGTTAATTACAGATTGAAATTAATCAAAGGTGATTAATAATTATGGATTAAGTGAGATTAATTACTGAAAGTAATTAATTTAATAGAGTAATTAATTAAATATAATTAAGAATCATTAATTCATATAATTAATGATGTAATTAAGATTTATTAATTAGTATTAATTAATCAATAATAAGTTATTAAGGATAATTAATTAATTGTAATTAATTAAGGTTAAATGTAATTAATTATAGATAATTAATTAATGAAGTAATTAAAGGTTAATTACTGTATTTGGTTTAGGGTAATTAATTTTGTGAAATTAATTATAGTATAATTAATCAGGATTGACTAATTAAGATGATAAATTAGAGGTTAATTAATTAATTAATTTGTAATTAATTAATGATAATGTAAGCAAGATTTATATTGTGTAAGTAATTAATTTAATTCATTTTAAATTAATTAAAGATGATGTAATTAATTTAATTCAATTTAAATTAATTATAAATAATATGATTATGGATCATTGCTCATGAATGGTTGTTATTGGTTGCCTTGAATGGTTTGGAAAATCTCAACTACGAGATTAGTATTGTTGATTGATATGGATGCATTGGTTGCATTATGATATGGATTATCTTTTGATAGTAATAATATGGATTATCTATTGTTATGATAATGATAATTATCTGTTGTGAATCTGTGAGTTATCTATCTGTGTGTATATAGATAATGTTATTGAATTGTTTTAAACTTTAAAACAACTTGGACCTAAAAGACACGCTTTGGATTTCGATGAGACCGGGATCGGGTTTCTATATTTGGATATCCGAAAACCACATCGATCCAAATTAACGATAGGTCGTGAATCTTATGTGAAGAGTGAAGACTCAAGGTGTAAGGGCTATACGTCAGTATAACTCTGTGGGTGATTCCGTAATGAGTTTGACGGAATAGTACTTATAGATTCGAGATGGAGATTCAGAGTGCAAGGGTTATCGTCATTAACTCTGAGGGTGATTGCGAAACGAGTGTAATGAGATAATGCCTTCGGTTTCGTTCGAACCCGTAACGAACTTGTATGGATTGAGTGCTTTCAGAACATCGTCAGGTGGATGATGAGCATTCTAAGATAATGTGTCCTATAAAGGTAATCGTAGCCTCAAGCCTCATCAACCGGGAATGGCTAAATCAGGGGAGGTACAGCAAGGCTTCGTGGGTAGCACCCACTAGAGAGAAAGATTGATCCCTGTCTAGAGGTCCCTTTATATTCAGCTTAGTGGGCAGTTGGATATGCGCACCAACTGCGGGGTTATCTTGTTCGGAACTGTTCAGTAAGGAATGGGTCCGGCCTTGTGTTGCAAGGGAGCGGGCGTACTCCTCGGTACGTTGATCTACGCCACGTACTGTGACGGGCGGTACCCCAGTAGCCCTGCCATTGATGGAATCCAAAATCCAATAAGTGTCGTACGTATTAGTTGTGCCCAACTATGTTGGAACGTGAGATGTAAGTATTCCAGTTATTTCTGTATTTTACTTGAAAACCCTAGACACTATTATAATATCACTGGATTTCCTATCAAATGTTTTGGTTAGCGTAAGGTAAAAACTTTTCCATGTTTATGTGTGGGAAGTCTTACGTGATATCTTTCTTTTCAAAAGATTTTTTAAAGTTAAGCAAATTTAACCTGTTACTCACACCAGACCCATGTCTGACCCGGAGTTTATCTTTTGTTTTCATAAACTCTTGGGTACTCAAATTTTTATGAGTAGCCAAGGGTTTCAGGTTGGCTTTGACGAATATTGGAGGTGCAATGGAGCAGGAGGCTTCTGCGTTAGATATTAGTATTCCGTTGTGTGTTCTTTGTTGTCTCTGAGTTGTATTATGTTGTAAATACTAGACAGGTGTTTATAACTGTCCAGTATGTGTTGTATTATCTGTGTACTCTGATAGTTGTTTTAAACTATGTAATATATTATGTTATTAATATAATTTATTCGTTCCGCTGTTAGATTCTGATGTGTTGTTTCTTCTTCTTCTCTTTCTTTCTCTTTTATAATCCCTTTCTTTCTTATTAGCGATACGACTTCTTGGAGATATGGAAGTTGGGTCGTTTCGACTATTTGGATTATCGACTTTGGAGCATCCTATCACATGACCATTGATAGGCACTCTTTTCCCATTTATCGTCGGATTGATGAAGGAGAGGTTCTCATGGGAAATAATGCTACTTGCCGCATGATTGGTGTTGAAATAGTGAAGGTCGGGATGTTTGATGGTGTTTTCCATACTTTGGGTGATGTCAAACATGTGCCTAATTTGAGGTGTAGTTTGATCTCTAATAGGAAGGATTCATTGAAAATTGTAAATCGCTTATTGATAGTGCTGAAAGGGGTAAAAGTTGTAAAACTCTATTTGTTTAAGGGCATCACTGTTGTTATAGAGTCTTCTTCGATTGTTGATTTTGATTCTACTAGATTTTGGCCTTTTTGTATGGGATACATTGGAGAGTGTGGTTTGGAGGTGTTGAGAAAGAGAGTTTTAATTAATGGCATTCATGATTCAAAACTTGGCTTTTGTGTGGGATGCATACATAGAAAGCGGATGAAGGTTCCTTTCGGCATTGCAAACCATAATAACAAAGATGTTTTTGAGTATGTTCTCACTGATATTTGGGGCCCTACACCATGACTATCCATTGGAGGAGCCAAGTATTTTTGTTTCATTTGTTGATGTTTTTTCTAGAAAGACATGGGTTTACTTTATGAAGTCTATGGATGAAAATTTTTATAAGTTTCACAATTGAAAATATCTTGTTGAGAAGCAGTCTGGAAAAAAAGAAGGTTCTTCATTTAGATAATGGTGGTGAATTAACTTATCAAAAATTCACCAAATTTTTTGAGTCCAAGGGAATCAAAAAAGAATAAACCACACCAAGCAACCCTCGGTCAAATGGAGTTGTAGAGAGGATAAATCGGATATGGTTAGAAAAAACTCATTGCTTATATCTAAAAGCTAGATTAAAGAAGAGGTTTTTGGGGCAGAAGCATTATCTATGGCAGTTTTTTTCATCAACTATGCACCATGTACTGCCATAGATTTGAAGATTCCTTAAGAAGTATGGAAGGGAGAGCTTGTTTTATATTCCTTTCTCAAAGTGTTTGGTTTTTCAGCTTAGATGCATGAGGGGAAAGGGAAGTTGGATCTAAGATAGTGCAAGTTTATTTTTCTTGGCTATAGGAGAGGATTTAAGGGTTATGGGGTATGATGTCTTACTACCAAGAAGATTGTTACTAGAGTGCATGTTACTTTTGATGAAAAGGACATGTTGAAGGTGGAGCCTTCTTCTTTAGTTAACTATGATGTAGAGAGGACAAATTCAGAGTACCAAACACTAAGAAGATCATCAAATTTTCATACAAGTATGCATAGTGTTTCCGATGACACCCTGGTTGATCGGGAGAGGGAAAAGATCAATCTTAAGGTGGAGCTCAAATTAATCTCGACTAATCAGATAGAATAAAATATTTAGATTGGTTCTTGATTTTGTAGGTTTGAGCATTGAAGACATTGACTTTGATGACGTGGCAACCTATGCATTAAGTATAGTTTATGATAAGCCTAAAGACTATAGAGATGTCATTAGTTCAGTTGATAGTTTCAATTGGTTAGTAGCTATGGAGGAGCAACTTGAGCCTCTGCACAAAAATAACTCTTGAGATTTGGTGCCACTTCCTTCAGGCATGAGTGCAATAGGGCAAGATTAATGGCGAAAGGGAATGTCCAAAGGAAAGGCATGGAGTTTCGTGATATTTTTTATCCGGTTGTCAAACGCATTTTCATTTGTATTCTTTTGGCATTCGTTTCTCATTTCCACATGGAGTTGAAATAATTAGATGTCAAGACATCATCCTTGCATGGTGACCTTGAGGAGGACATTTACCTGTAGTAGTTAGAGGGGTGATGTAGGAACCTGGAATTCCTCACATTTCAAGCTGATAATAACCCACACATGTCCAACTCGAATTGAACGAAAAGGCGAATGGTTAAAGGAAAGAAAGAATAAAGAATAAAGAAGAAAGAAGAGAAGAGAGAAGAGAGAAATAAAGCCAAACAACATAGAATCTCAAGACGTAGCAGAATAACATATAATATAACAATCTTCACAAAAGAGAAATTATAATATACATACATCCATCAAAGTACAACAACAATCATTAGTCATCAACCTAGACAGTTATAATAATTTTTCCTTATAAATGTTGATAATTTAAATAATCAATGCAGAGGAAAATAAACATAGACATGAATATGAATTGAAGACCTCCAGCTCATCTTAGGAAGCTCCAAAGCATCCAAACTGAATCCGTAAATATACTCGGTCTGACCCGAGCGTTGGAAAGGAATAACGCCCGGATTAGTCTGGTAAAACAGTGTGAGAAAACACATCTCAATTGGATTTTTAAAGTCATAAAAACTTTTCAAAACAACGGTATCCCATAAGACCATGCCGCACATAAATACGATCGGGGTTTTACCTTACGATAACGAAAACATTTCATATCAAATCCACTGATATCATGATAGTGTCTAGGATATAAATACATATTAATCATAGCCAAAAATTTTACATTATTAAATTCCAACATAACAGGTTTACAACTAAAACTGTGAAGGCTCGTGTTGGAGAATGGATTTCCAACAAATAGCGAGGTAAGGGACTACCTCTCGTAGAGTATATTTCTAGAGGAACGTACCATAGATCGACATCTTCAAAACCTATGCAAATTATGACCAACCTACTCGAGACCAACGGATGGTATGGATAGCACCGAATATGATATCCCCTGGCGTTAGCAACCTATCTATGACCCTATAGCATACACCGCATAATTTAAATCCGACGTCACGGCGGGTAGAACTAAATAGATCTAGAAAGGTAATATCATATCCTAATGGTTGTGAACCACTTAGCCTTAAAGAAACTCCTATTTCACAATTCCTCGGTTGTGAGGCTTGAGGTAACATTTACCTTTCTTAGAACATGTTCACTTAAAATTCCACATTGTCATTTCCAATAACACACTACTGATTTCAACAGAATTACAAGCTCTAAGCTCGTACTTCTCGAAAAAAAGGTGTTAAGTATAAAAGGGATTACCTCCTATAGCACCAATAATGTATGTTTGTAGAGATCAACGCACTGTGATCTTAGAAATGTAATGTCAGACATCCATCCGTAAAAGTTTTTCAGGAATAAGACAAATTAAAGGCACTCTCCTACCACATCCTATAGGATTAGTGGTGAGTAGTCCTTGCATATGAAGATCTCGGAACGAATGGACAGCTGTTATTTATTTATCTCAGGAGCTACTCTGAAATTATCAACAAGCAGTCCTTCAATCATGAAGATCCCCGCCCTCAACTTCATTGTCCTTAATATGTCTTCACTTTCGAATGTATATGTTAGTCCGAAGTGGTTTCTGGATAAATCTGATCCGTGTTTCTTCGGATCAACAATCGATAAGAGGCCCTCAACCTCATATGGGAACCAAGTCTCATGGATTTATCATGTTTCCAACTCTCAACTTACTATCCTTCGGCCAAAAAGAAAGCTCAGTAGATTGGAGTATCATAGTCACTTCGCACTACTCGAACCATCATTCTTAACACCAAAGGATAATCAAGCAACTCGGTTGGCCTTATACTAAGTGCATGACTAATCAGTTCCCACATCAAGTCAAGGAACCAAAAAAGGCCAAAAATACAATCTAGCATACACACAGTCACTGGCATGTTTAATTAATATTTTACTAATTAAATCACTTTCCAAATATTTATCTCAGAATATCTTTACAAAGATATATTCTCAAACCCATATTAATATTTTGAAATTTGGAAAACATTTCCATATACTTATTTCAACAGTATAAGTATAATCATAAACCATTTTGAGTTCAACAATCTCTATAAACTTAAGTCCGTAATAATATATTTACAAATCATTTAAGAAAAGCTTCATATTTTCCAAAACATGCTTTATTGGGTCAAAACGAATGTTGCATAAAACGTCGCTACAACAACCCACAACAATAGTATAAGGATTCGACTAATTATATTTTTATAAATCCTATATAATACATAAAACACTCCCTTTCGAAAATTACTTACTATAAAATAGTGTTATAGTCTGTGCCATCCTCGCTTTCTCGAAAACAGCTATCACAATAATAAATATTGAAATCAATGTCTTCATCCCTTAGTACATTTTATGTCATCCTTTAAAACCATTTAACTTCATCTGAAAATATCACCTTCAAACATTCCTTTAAGAGATATTTTTAACTTTTAAAACATGAATGTGTTTCATTTATAAAAATCCATATTCAAATCTCAACAAAAATTATTTCCATATTTATAAAACTATGTTTATAAATTTGCAATCTATTTTACAAAACTTCTCTTTATAAAATTTCTATATTTATAAATTCATTTCTTTATAAATCTCACTTATTAAGACCCTATTTATGAATCTATTTATCAAATGTCAATTGCAAATCCATTTTTAATATCTATAAAACTCTATTTATAAATCTACTACTTTATTTATAAAATATTGCTTCTGTAAATATTTTATGTAAATTATTTCAGAAATGTTTATTTCAAACTATTTTTGTCTTCTTTAAAACTGTATTTCCTTTAAAATAAAAGATGGACTTATTTGTTAAGTTTTTAAAATCTTTATAATTTAGTTCAAAAATATCCATTTAACATAGTTCATAAACTATCAGTCTATAATACCCAAATCAAACTTTTTAATTTATTTAAAGTAAACTCCTTCTTTTAATAATTCAAGAATAAATATTAAAAATATATAAAATTTCCAAAATCACTTTAAAATCTTTTTAAATCAAAATTTTTACTTTATATTATTTCGAAATATTAAAAACAAGGCTAAATGCTACTATAGCACTAAATAAGCAAAATCATGTCCATGTCATCAAATATGGCATCCAACAAATCAAAAATCATAATATATATGAAAATTAAAATCAATAGCGAGGAGGAATCCTGTTGGATCCCTCCAACCTGTCTCTTGCATCACATACAGTATATAATCATATAATCAAGGCGGGTATATATAAAAAAGGATCCACTCCAAGCGCGGGAATAAATCCAAACTTTAACTGATAAAACAGTAAGTCATCCAAATAAGCAACCAACAATCAACGACAAAAATATCCGCATTTTATAAAATATAATTGGGTCGGGGAGATGAGTTAACTGTCTAAAATTTCCAGTTGTCACCGAAGTGTTCTGGTTTCGTCTAAAATTGAGCAGCGTTCGATTTTAGGTGAAATTCCTATAAGATCCAAATTTTGCGAATCCAACTCGATGATGTACATAATCTCAATACAAATGCAATGGTGAAAACGGTGCAACGATTGGATCTCGTATGAACAAGTTATGCGTTATATAAGAATTTGGATTTAAAAACTTAATTAATAAAAATAATTGAATAAATTAACTTATAATTACCTTCCCCCTTCTCTTACCTCGCCCTCAATCTCTCCTTGTTCATGCACCTGATACTCTCCAACCAAATATGCATGCACGTCTCCAGTGATACGGGGCTCGGGTACACCATTCGACGAATGGTCAGCGGCACCACACTCCCTTTCTCGAACTTGACCAGCCAACACCCTTCAACTACCCTCTGGTCATCCACACATGAAAGAAAATCCATCCCTAAATTGCCTTTGCCAATGTCACTTTTCGATTCAGACTTCCAAAACGCCAACGACCACCATCGAACGACTCTACGCACCACCACGAACCCACCCATAGTCTCAATTTCATCTTCGATGATCCCTACGCCACTGCGACGTCACCACTAGAAAACGGCAACCAATATGTCGCACTTCATATCTTGGTCACACACCTCCTCTAACTTCATCCACCCGCACGTCTCCACCTTGGAAACTCAAAGTTATCCATCCCATCGCCTAACTCCATCCATCAAAATTTCGTGCCCAAGCCTCAACTTCTCTATGTCAAACAAAACTGATCTGCATCACACCCAAAATGAAGCATACTACCATGATGCCCTCGACCATACGAAGCTGATGAATTCAAGATTACTCAGTGTCGCCAACTACAACTCGCGATTTAACTGCTTGAAGCTAAAAAGTGGTGACGGTAGGAAAATTTTAAAATGGAAGAGAAAGAGCTAATTTTGTGAATTTTTTCATAAGGTTGATGATTATTTATAAGCAAATTATAATAATATTTTATTCTCTTAAACTTTATATTGCGCATTTCGAGCATGCACGACCGCACAGCATGTCCGATCATCACGAAACTCATGGACGCACAACAATTCACTATTATGAATCTAATGGCACTAGTTTCATCAAAATCCGAGACAGTGTCCCAGAAGGCTATTTTCATACGGTAATTAAAACAGATTATTATTAAAACCATTCTAACCACTTTTAAATTCATATTTAAAGATTTACTATCTTCATTCTTATTTAAATTGAATTTAAATCAGCTTTCGAAATCAAATATATTCACATTAACCCTTATTTTGAAATTTAAGCTATTTTGAATTATAAATTAAAATTTTCAATATTTAAAATTAATCAAATATTTAAATTCAAATCACCAAAATCTTGCATCTTTACAGGTTCTGTTACACCCATAATTCCCAAATATCATCCAAAGAAATCGATACAAAACACCGAGCCAAAAGAACTGCTGCCATATTAGGAGCCAAAGTATAGAAAGGAAGAAAGAATAAAATCCAGACAATACCGTGCCAAAGCCTTAAGTCAGTGGCAAAATATAAGGACTGCATTTTATTAATCGAATATAGCTTTGGCACTATAGCATTGCACTGGAAACCTGAGATAGCCACAAAGTATAGAGACTGTTCCATAATACTAACAGTCACTTCAATAGAACTGCGGCATGGCTTTCTAACACAAAACGAGAAAGCTTTGCAAAGGTTCTAAAAAAGTAAGCTTTATCATGTCGAAATTACGGCAGTCTTTAAGTAAAAACAAGATGTTGATATTGTGGTATGGTCCCAAAAGCAATACCAATGATATAGAACTATGGTACAACCCTTAAAAGTAGCTATAAGCGATGAGAATGTGTCGCAATTTTAATCAAACATCTAAAAATGACAGGTTAACGTCATAATCTTATATCAATATAAAAAGCAATAAGGATGTGCTACTATCTTGATTTGACACTAAAATGACAGAACTACACTGCAATTTCGAAGAGGATACTACCCACAAATACGAAAAATCAACAGGTAAGAAATGGGACAAAAATGCTCTTCAACCCTAAGCTAAGAAAGGCTTCAAGGGAGTCAAAAAGTTCATATAATGTGACATGCTATCATTCTGAATAACTATGGAGGCGTGGTTCTCAATGGTCCATTCACAATAGCAAAATTCGAGAGTGTTTACAACTATGCATTTCTAAAATAAAGAGAATTTCTCATTGCAGTTTCACCTACACATTTATGCAGTCCATTGGTTTGATCGCTGCATAAAACTATAACATCCCGCCCTTTTGACCGCCCCTAGTCGGTAATTAAACCAACTTGAAACGTTCAAAATGACGGATTGTTATTTAGTTTATAGAGTTTAAACAGAATTAGCCACAGAATCACAGAATAATAATAATATTTCGAAAGCAAATATCAGAGTTTATACAATGTATTGAACTTATACAATGGAATATTTCTTTAAGTACAAAATCCCCGAACTAAAGTGAGCGTTTTCCCTCTTCTCTAACTTCGCTGCCCGGAAACCTTCAAGCTGTAAAACACTCGGTCTGACCCGAGTATCACAATCAAAAGAAAATAATACACGGGTCAGTCTAATTCAAACTCAGTTATTAGTGCATAGAGGCAATAATAATCAAATAATCAAATAGACGACAGTCACAATAATTCTCGTCTATCCGACCCTTTTAATAAATAAATCGGATAACGGTAAATATAACACCAAACAGTGTTAAACAACAAATCAGCAGAATCAATGAAGATAATTTAGAAAACATCAGAATTGCCTAAACGGCAATTAACAAAAAAAATATCTAATTATTAAGAAAATAATTAGAAACTCAGAACCTAATTATCAAATAGATAATTAGACAATAACAAAATAATCAAATCAAATCAAACCAAATCAATTTAAACAATTGAAATGTTACTTAAAAACATCAAAACTGATTGGCTGCAGTACACGCTAATGTATACTGCCTCGCCAATACGGTATATGAAATACGCAAAAGATCAACACATCAAAAGCAAAAGAAATACCAACCAAAAACAATATGGTGTAGCTGCAGTACACGCTCGCGTGCACTGCCTCGCCACTACAGCATATAAAGTCACACCAACTCCAAATACTAACAGCAAGTCGAAACTGCAGAAGTCAAGTCACGGATATCATGACTCAACACAACTGCAACAAAATAGAAGGAGGGTGAGGGCACCAGAGGTATGGCACCTGTAACAACCCGCATATTTATCGATTTTATATTTAAATATTTTATTTAAATATTTTATCGTTCGTCGGATTTTGGTCCGAAAAGCTACTTTTTGCAAACAGTCGAATTGGGACTCGAGACCACCCCCATTGAGTTCAAAATGACGTTTGTGACTTTTTTGAGTATAAACTTTGATATGTTTGGAGTTAGTTGAATTTTACTATTTTTCACTTAGGGCTTTAGGTTTGGGTTTGGGTTTGGGTTTGGGTTCAGCCCACTAGCCCAACTCTAGTTATATCATTATTCCACCCCCTCTCCTCTTCATTACTTCACTTTCATTTCCTAATACATTCAAGCTTCATCAAAAATAGGGGAGGAGAAAAAGAATTAGAATTCCTAAGCCCTAGTTTCGATTTGCAAATCCAAGTTCTAGCTCCAAATTCTAAGAGAAGCTTTGGTAAGTATCATCTTCTTCTTCTTCAACTCATTCTCACTTTGATTTCATAAAATTCCTAAACCTAATTTAGGAAATGTTTCTCTTTTAAGCTTAGATTCAAGCTTCTTGTGTTGAGATTGAAGTGTGGTTGATCTTCCTTCGTCTTCAAGCTTCTCATTCATTGTTTTCGGGTTCAAAGGTGAGATTTTTATCTCACATCCATGTCTATATCTATCTTTGTTGTTAGGTATGAATTCCTAACACTTATTTATGTTCATTTGCTTTTGGTTTGGATTGATTTGGTGAATATTTCAATTTATGGTGTTTTGTAGTCAAATCTTTAAAAATCCAATCTTTGATGTTTGAACATGTTTTTGGTGATGCATCGAAGAGCCTATAGTGCTGGGTTGTCGATTGGCATAAATCCTTAGCATCCATCGCTCGTTCGATCGCATTTCGATTTGGATTTTCCATTTTTGGTCTAGGATGTTTTTTTACCTAGAAGAAGATTTCAGACGTCTGAAACCAAATTCAGACGTCTGGCTGAATAATCCATACGTCTGGAAAGGGGTCTGGAAAAGGCAGAGACTAAATCCAGACGTCTGAAACAAAATCTAGACGTCTGAAATCAAATTCAGACGTCTGGTTGAAAATTTCAGACGTCTGAAATGGCCCAGGAATTAAAAATAGAAGGGAGAAAACACATATACTTCCAGATACTAGGGCCAGACGTCTGGGAACACCTACCAGACGTCTGGAACTATTTAATTTGCCTATTTTGGCTATTTTTGAGTATATTTCCAACTTTAATCGATTCGTGTTGATTCCCTTTTTGTTGTTATCATTTATTATGGACTGATGACATTTTCATCGTGATTTTTGGGAATATCCATTTTGATGGATTCGGTATCGATTTCTTTGGATTTTATTCACGTCTTCGAATGTGAATTTTTATGATTGATTGTTTCTACAATCAATTCTATGATTTGTCACTTTAAAATATAAAGGTTTTCTATACTAGTAGTAAATATCAAAACTCTTTCCTCAAAACGATTTCAACTCTATTTTCAATACCAAACTCGTTTATAAAACCGTTTTCCAATCTACTAGTATACACAAACTTTTACCTCACTCGTATGAGAAATCTAATTAAACGACTTAGTAAAACAAGTGGTATGAAACGCTTGCGTTTACTTCGTTGGTTAATTCTTGGACTTGTTCGATTGAATCTCTTGTGACAATTTTCTAGTGGATATCTACAATTTGTTCGCAAATATTTAAGTTAAGCTAGTGGTTATGGGAGATGATGCTAAACTCATATATTTACTAGCTTATTGTAATTGACACTTCTTGATGATCAATGATAATCATTTTATGGTTTAGACTAGCAATGTGCGATGTCTCTTTGTCCATGAGGAGGACTATACCTCAATTTTATTGAGCTCCGACTCACCAGGAGGAGCTTCGGCTCAATGTCCGCAATGGGGGACTATACCCTGTCAGGAGGAGTTTCGACTCACCAGGAGGAGCTTCGGCTCAATGTCCGCAATGGGGGACTATACCCTGTCAGGAGGAGCTCCGGCTCATTTTTATGGGATTGGCCATCCTTTTATTGTGATTTCTGGATTTCTATTTGATGATTTCTGGAATTTATGTTTCACCAACTTTTACAATTGGCATTGATATGTATGTCATTTTATTGTGGCTTGGTGAATGAAATAAAGAATATGACATTCTTTTTGATGCTATGAGATTCTTTGAGATATTGTATGACTTTTATGGATTTTCTAATGTATACTTGTCGTAGTATGACATTTTTTGGTTATCATACGTCTTTTTATTATATCTCTTCTTATATCTCATTTTAACTGATAATTATAGCTAGACTGATCCGTTTATTATTTTCTTCTTAAATAATACTCGGGTCAGACTGAGATTTTACAGGTGCTTTTGCTTGACTCCTTATCGGACCTCCATCTGATCCTTTGGCTAACTACTTTTGTTTAGTAGTTTTTGTTGTATACAATTGAGATATAGACTCCTTGATGTATACATATTTTTGTCTTGCACTTGTATCTATTCATTTTTGTGATGTTGTGGATCTTATTTGACCACTACTCTGATGTACACTTTTATGTGTAATATTCATATCTATTTCCGCCTTTGTGATATGAATTATCTGTGACTGATTTATGTTATGCTTATTTCTATATTTGTTTCCGAAGAATTTATATAGCCACTGTGTAGTAGCTTTGAGTTTGTGTCGGTATGTCGGATTTCCTCTTGAGATGAAAAGTTGTATTTTTATCTGGCATATCGGTACTCGCACAAAGAAATTATACAGATGGTCGCTCCTCAACAGCCTTATTCTCCATGCTAGTCGACAGCATTACTCCGTAGTGTTCTTGGCTAGCGTGGGTATAGAGGTGGGGCATCACAGCTTGGTATCAGAGCCAAACTTCGGAACAATGTAGAATAAACCAGCAAGGATCATGTCCTAAGTCTTTCCTAGGAGTTGTGCTTAGGATTTAATTCGTGTCTTCGAACCTTTCTATCCTACTTTCTTTTATGATTCCTTGTTTTATCTATCAAGATCGCTTGATATTTATTTTGAGAATAACTTTTTCCTCTTCTTTCTTTCTTTCTTAAAGAAGAGAAATGGTTAGACCAGACCGTCCCAGCGCCGGTCAATCTAGTGCTACTCCCTAGAATGGAGTATTTATGTCTGTCCAGCAGTTTCTTGATCTTGTAAAGAATCAAGAGTTTATCTCTGCTTTGAGTAAGAACCCCGAAATGGTTCTACCTTTGAAACTTGAAGTTTCTTTCAATCAGCTTATGGATGTTACTCTTCTTCATGGAGAGGTTGGTAAAGGAAGTGTTTGTGATATTGGGACTTCCAAGAAGAGGCATATTAAGTTCAAGAGCCTTAATCCCAATAAGAGAGTGAAGCAAACTACTTTTGTAGCAAAGACTCCAATCCCTAATCGTGGAGGATGCTACAATTGTAATTCTAAGGAACACTATGCGAATATGTGTCCAAAACCTCATTCTTGTCTCTATTGCAAGAAACCGGGTCATCTTTTATCTACATGTCCCAAACTTTTGAACAAGGACTTGAGAAAGCTAAATATTGTGCAAGCCCCTAGAAACTCTTCTCTCGGTCAAGGTATTTTTCATTCAATCCTTGATGGCATTATTTATTTCGTGACCTTCTTATTCGAGTTCTTTTGATATGGGTTTCATCTCATTATTTTTATATCAAAAGAACTTGTCGATTCTTTTTCTTTGAATATTTTGGGCTTGATGACTTCTTTGAGGATTGTGAATCCGGATGGTAGATCCGCAACACTCAATTTGTCTTTATTGATGTCGAAATTATTTTATGTGATTTTTCTGTCCGAGCCGATTTTTACTTAGGCTTCAGAATTTACTTTTGTAAGGATTGGCTTAATTATTATGAGGCCATATCCTTTTTCCCGTGTGGACTATTCATCTTTGACATTTTCAATCTTTTAAGCAGATTTCTATTTTTCCTTTATGATTTTGATTCCAACTTGATGGCATCATTTTATTCCTTAAGCCCACTTATAAGGAAAGTGTTATTTCTCTCATTCATATAGTTTGAGAAATTTTCCGGTATTTTTGAGCTTGTCTTAGGATTATCACCTAAGTAATCTTTTGTGTGGTGCTAAAGTCTTTTCAGCTCGACCTTATCATCGGTTTTCATTTGCTACGAGTTGCGGAAGTTAGGATTCCACTTACCGCATTCCGCACTTGTTATGATTCCTATGAATGAATTATTATGTCATTCAGTTTGTCCAGCTTATTTCATCCATTTTTGGTATCAAGCATTCTATCGAATATCTCGATGATTCCATTTTTTGCATTTATTGATTTTTGATGAAAATAGCAATTTAAAATTTTGCAAAATCTTTTTCATACGATTTATTTAGAAGTATAACTGGATTTTTGTTCTTAAAACGAACAAAGAATATTCTTAGAAGTTTTTGAGAAACTTACTTATCCTATAGAATACGATTTTGTGATTGTATTGCCCATTTAGCGTTTTAAGAATTCTGGTCGATGCGCTTGATCAACGTTATCGATAAGAATCTCCTAAACGCTTTGATGAGACAGTCAGACACGATATATTGACTTGTAAAAATGTAAATTTTTGTAGAAAGATTATTACATAAAAATAAAAATGTAATTTTGAAAGTTTTAACTTTTCGGGAAAGAGGATTATTTAAAAGAACTCTTCCTTTCGATACTCTTATTCTTGTGATTCCTGAAGGGGAACCAAGACTTTGCTATTTGTACCGATACTAGTCGTATTGGTTTGGATGCCATTCTCTTGCAAAGCTATCACTTGTGCTTCTAAATCATTATAGCTTATCGAGACTAGATATGCCACTCATGATCTAGTGCTCGTGGCTATTGTTTTTACTTTTGGAATTTGGCATCATCATATTTGGATGAGAAATTTGTTCTCTACCTCGATCATAAATCTTTGGATTATTTATTTTCTCATAAGGAACTTCATGTTGACTCGAGTTCCTGGCATCTTATGATCTTGATATTCTTTTTATTCCCGAAGGGGAAATCGTGTTGCCAATACGTTTTGTCGTAGGCGACAAGGTGTTGATTCTTTGATGATGTCGGAATGGAATGATCTTTTTACCAAGTTCATCGGACGTTTCGATGCACTTTTTTTATTGAGTTTCATCTCATTTCTTTTTTTTGGACTAGCGTCCGACGTTCTTTTATGGTGTTCGGTTCATCGGATGTACTGTTATTATACTACATCGATGTTCCATCTTATCTGGATCAATAGATGTACCATTATTATACTACATCGTTGTTCCGGTTTATCGGTTCATTGGACGTACCGTTTTTGTACTACGTCGATGTTCCGAAATTATTCGGGCTTTGGTTCATTGGGCGTACCGTTTTTGTACTACGCTGGTGTTCCAAATTATTTGAGTTTCTAGTTTCTCGGGCGTACTATTATTATACTACGTCGTTGCACCAGCTCAATTTTCTACTATTCTTGACGTTCTCCACGTCTTTAATCTACGAAAATGCCTTAGGGATTCCAGTTTTTATTCTTGTGCCCGGTGATATTGTGGAAATTGAAGTTTCACCAGATTTGATTTATGAGCAACATTCCATTCGCATCATTGCTTCGGAGGTTGAGCGCCTTCGGAATAAAGATATTCTTCTTGTGAGAGTTCAATGGTTCTCAAATCTTAGGGATTGCTCTTGGGAATCTAGAGAATTCATCGAGCGATCCCGTTCGTGCTAACTCTTTCGTGCTCTTTATGGTGAACTTCTTATTTCAATTTTCTTTTGTGTTGATATGCTTTTATGGTTGTTACTCTTTATTTTCTTCTTAAGTATTGCGAGGACGCAATTTCTTTAAGGAAGGGAGTCTGTAACAACCCGCATATTTATCGATTTTATATTTAAATATTTTATTTAAATATTTTATCGTTCGTCGGATTTTGGTCCGAAAAGCTACCTTTTGCAAACAGTCGAATCGGGACTCGAGACCACCCCCATTGAGTTCAAAATGACGTTTGCGACCTTTTTGAGTATAAACTTCGATATATTTGGAGTTAGTCGAATTTTGCTATTTTTCACTTAGGGCTTTAGGTTTGGGTTTGGGTTCAGCCCACTAGCCCAACTCTGGTTATGTCATTATTCCACCCCCTCTCCTCTTCATTACTTCACTTTCATTTCCTAATACATTCAAGCTTCATCAAAAATGGGGGAGGAGAAAAAGAATTAGAATTCCTAAGCCCTAGTTTCCATTTGCAAATCCAAGTTCTAGCTCCAAATTCTAAGAGAAGCTTTGGTAAGTATCATCTTCTTCTTCAACTCATTCTCACTTTGATTTCAGAAAATTCCTAAACCTAATTTAGGACATGTTTCTCTTTTAAGCATAGATTCAAGCTTCTTGTGTTGAGATTGAAGTGTGGTTGATCTTCCTTCGTCTTCAAGCTTCTCATTCATTGTTTTCGGGTTCAAAGGTGAGATTTTTATCTCACATCCATGTCTATATCTATCTTTGTTGTTAGGTATGAATTCCTAACACTTATTTATGTTCATTTGCTTTTGGTTTGGATTGATTTGGTGAATATTTCAATTTGTGGTGTTTTGTAGTCAAATCTTTAAAAATCCAATCTTTGATGTTTGAACATGTTTTTGGTGATGCATCGAAGAGCCTATAGTGCTGGGTTGTCGATTGGCATAAATCCTTAGCATCCATCGCTCGTTCGATCGCATTTCGGTTTGGATTTGCCATTTTTGGTCTAGGCTGTTTTTTTTCCTAGAAGAAGATTTCAGACGTCTGAAATTAATTTCAGACGTCTGAAAACAAATTCAGACGTCTGGTTGAATAATCCAGACGTTTGGAAAGGGGTCTGGAAAAGGCAGAGACTAAATCCAGACGTCTGAAACAAAATCCAGACGTCTGAAATCAAATTCAGACATCTGGTTGAAAATTTCAGACGTCTGAAATGGCCCAGGAATTAAAAATAGAAGGGAGAAAACACATATACTTCCAGATACTAGGGCCAGACGTCTGGGAACACCTACCAGACGTCTGGAACTGTTTAATTTGCCTATTTTGGCTATTTTTGAGTATATTTCCAACTTTAATCGATTCGTGTTGATTCCCTTTTTGTTGTTATCATTTATTATGGACTTTGATGACATTTTCATCGTGATTTTTGGGAATATCCATTTTGATGGATTCGGTATCGATTTCTTTGGATTTTATTCACGTCTTCGAATGTGAATTTTTATGATTGATTGTTTCTACAATCAATTCTATGATTTGTCACTTTAAAATATAAAGGTTTTCTATACTAGTAGTAAATATCAAAACTCTTTCCTCAAAACGATTTCAACTCTATTTTCAATACCAAACTCGTTTATAAAACCGTTTTCCAATCTACTAGTACACACAAACTTTTACCTCACTCGTATGAGAAATCTAATTAAACGACTTAGTAAAACGAGTGGTATGAAATGCTTGCGTTTACTTCTTTGGTTAATTCTTGGACTTGTTCGATTGAATCTCTTGTGAAAATTTTCTAGTGGAGATCTACAATTTGTTCGCAAATATTTAAGTTAAGCTAGTGGTTATGGGACATGATGCTAAACTCATATATTTAATAGCTTATTGTAATTGACACTTCTTGATGATCAATGATGATCATTTTATGGTTTAGACTAGCAATGTACGATGTCTCTTTGTCCATGAGAAGGACTATACCTCAATTTTATTGAGCTCCGACTCACCAGGAGGAGCTTCGGAAATGTCTGCAATGGGGGACTATACCCTGTCAGGAGGAGTTTCGACTCACCAGGAGGAGCTTCGGCTCAATGTCCGCAATGGGGGACTATACCCTGTCAGGAGGAGTTTCGACTCACCAGGAGGAGCTTCGGCTCAATGTCCGCAATGGGGGACTATACCCTGTCAGGAGGAGTTTCGACTCACCAGGAGGAGCTTCGGCTCAATGTCCGCAATGGGGGACTATACCCTGTCAGGAGGAGTTTCGACTGACCAGAAGGAGCTTCGGCTCAATGTTCGCAATGGGGGACTATACCCTGTCAGGAGGAGTTTCGACTCACCAGGAGGAGCTTCGGCTTAATGTCCGCAATGGGGGACTATACCCTGTCAGGAGGAGCTCCGGCTCATTTTTGTGGGATTGGCCATCCTTTTATTGTGATTTCTGGATTTCTATTTGATGATTTCTGGAATTTATGTTTCACCAACTTTTTCAATTGGCATTGATATGTATGTCATTTTATTGTGGCTTGGTGAATGAAATAAAGAATATGACATTCTTTTTGATGCTATGAGATTCTTTGAGATATTGTATGACTTTTATGGATTTTCTAATGTATACTTGTCGTAGTATGACATTTTTTGGTTATCATACGTCTTTTTATTATATCTCTTCTTATATATCATTTTAACTGATAATTATAGCTAGACTGATCCGTTTATTATTTTCTTATTAAATAATACTCGGGTCAGACTGAGATTTTACAGGTGCTTTTGCTTAACTCCTTATCGGACCTCCATCTGATCCTTTGGCTAACTACTTTAGTTTAGTAGTTTTTGTTGTATACAATTGAGGTATAGACTCCTTGATGTATACATATTTTTGTCTTGCACTTGTATCTATTCATTTTTGTGATGGTGTGGATCTTATTTGACCACTACTCTGATGTACACTTTTATGTGTAATATTCATATCTATTTCCGCCTTTGTGATATAAATTATCTGTGACTGATGTATTTTATGCTTATTTCTATATTTGTTTCCGAAGAATTTATATAGCCACTGTGTAGTAGCTTTGAGTTTGTGTCGGTATGTCGGATTTCCTCTTGAGATGAAAAGTTATATTTTTATCTGGCATATCGGTACTCGCACAAAGCAATTATATAGATGGTCGCTCCTCAACAGCCTTATTCTCTGTGCTAGTCGACAGCATTACTCCGTAGTGTTCTTGGCTAGCGTGGGTATAGAGGTGGGGCGTTACAGCACCACAACACAAAAATACATTAATAAGTGATACAACAGTTCAGTGAACTGAAGTGAAATCACAAGTGTAAAACTACACCAGACTAAGTGCCATCAAGTAAACCAGACTCAACATGAATGATCAGGTCATAGGCATATAATCCATCAAGTTAGAGCATGCAAGTGAATCATAAACCAAGTGTACCCAAAAATACAACAGTGGAACGCAAGTGCAGACTATACATAAGTCTAAAAAAAATGTCTAAAATGCTGACATGTGAATATGCAGCATGCACATATGAAGTGGTGCACTGCAAATTCAAGCTTCAGACTTCATGTCGAAAAAGAAAAACACAAGTCAGAAAAACAAGCAATCTTCGAATGTATAAGATGACAGCTCCAGATGGTACACTTTACAAAGGCAAACCAAACACAATGCAACTACATGATGACTGGAACATAATTCATATATGCAGCCTCGACCAGGTTACACATTGAAGAAAATATGCAAAACAAGTAGCATAAGCAGAGACAAAGAGGAATAATTCGATTTCACCATGCAACAGCAGTGATAAACCAGAATACCATCATATGTACCAAACCCAATGCAAAGACCAGTGATGTAACTCAATGCATATCCCAAAATTTTCGACCAGACTATACAATGAACTAGCAGGAATAGGCTAGCATGAATAATATGGTAAAAGACGAACAAAATCATCATAAAAAAAAAACCAAGTGCACAGCACTTATCAAATGAAGACTCAAAATTCAATTTCACTGTCTCAACATCAGCGTATCATTGACAAAGTGAAACAATAAATATACAGCAATCTCAATCCAAGGTCGAAGCCATTAGAATTCATCGACTACCAAAATCATATAATGGTATCGCACAATTCAACAATATCACCGACATTTTAAGAAATCAAGTGACAGAAGTCAAATGCAAGCACCATTTTTGACAAAAACAAAGAATGGAAATGGTCATCAAGTAACAGGGCAACTCGAAAAACTATCATCAAGCAATAATTCGAACAAGCCAAAAATGCAGACGAGTTGTACAGCAATTCCCAAATAGGCAAGTTCGAACAATGCCAAAATCGAAAACATTATCTAGTGAGAGCCGAGTTTGACAGTGTCAAACATCGAAGTGAAAAACCTAAAACACATGCCACTTCAAGTTCATAAAGGACATGATCAAAACAGTGAGTAATTTTATTTCAAATAGAAATGAATACATACTAAGGACAATTACACAAAGAGGCGCATTAATGTACAACAGCAAAATTCAAGCATCAGGGTATACTACAGGGATGAACACACGAGAATGGAATGCACAGGTCAGGGAAGCAACAAAGTGCCAATTAAACATGTGCAGCCCAATGAACAGAGGCAACAAAGGTCAGGGAACACACTGTAAGGGTCGACTTAGGGCATCAAAACAATGCCGAAGTCATTCCAGCAAAGTGACAGTGCAAATAAGGGCACACTAGAGATACTACAGACTACATAAACCAAAGAAAAATCAGGTCGAACAGAGACTAAAGACCAAGCCATAATGAAGACAAGCTACTGAAGCAAAGACACGGACTGTGCTCGAGACAACTATCAAATGGTCTCAATTTCAAATAAACAAACTGGAACCAAAGACAGAAACAAAATCAAATGAAGATACCCAATGGTATCAGATGCTCAAGTCCAGTGCACAAGTACAGGTTACGATAATACGAAAATCAAGTCAAATTCGTGAATGAACAAATCAATTTTTCATCTTAAAACCAAAAGAATTCAAAGCCGTGTTTTATCAAAATCGAACAAGTCAGTAACCATCTCGAACATCCATACGAATATTGAATGGCCGAGCATAGTATTGCTAATCAAGCAAAAGTCAACAAAATCAAGTAGTCCAGTATACACAAATTGGAACTAGTCAAAGACAAGTTCCACCATGGAGATCGAAGTCAAATACTATCACAAAACCAAAGTGACCGAAGTCAAAATACCAGAAAATTCAGAGCAGTGGAAACCGCAAAATCACATATACGAATGAAATTGAATTAGATGTGAGTAATTAAAATTACTCACCTTTGTCGAAGCAACAGCGAGCTCAATCAAGATGCGACCACTCCAGCATGGAAATCAACTTCAATCGAGCAGTTGATGTCGGCCTCTTCGATTCGATAAAGCCCTAATTTGTAAAGAGGAACGAACGAATAATCGGAGCTGCCATTGTTTGTTTTCTTCTTGTTTTTTTAGGGTTACGAATGGGAGTGAAAATGGAGGAACGGGTTATCAACCCTTGATAATAATCACGGCATCAACAAAGCATGGGCTAATATTCAATTGAAGCCCGCAACCATTTCAACAAAAGTTTCAAAAGAATTTAAACCTGATTACAACCTCCTAACATCAATTAGCTAGTGCGTTAATCGTTTAATGACGAATATAAATCAATACGAAATCCCGGGTTGTTGCAGACTCCCCTCCTTAAAAGAATTTCGTCCCGAAATTACAAGTTAGGAAAAATGGTCCTTAACTCGTCTACTATTTTTCACAATCCAAATAGTTTTATCAACTTACTAACCTAAATCTTTTTATAAAAGATCCATTATCATTTCAATTAACTTTCTAACTTCAATTATAAGTTTCAAACAACATTGTTTCCTTCTCAATTCAAATTTAAATTTAAGTTCAAATTTTAAACTTTCAAAATTTTCTCAAAATTTTTCTAACACTTAAATTTTCGAAAAATTTCGCCAGCGTCTCCTTTGCGCGGCTAACTCGGTACGACTACAAAATGCCACATCTGGCCCCCAATTTCAAAAAGAAAAGAAAAAACCAAGCGGCTAGACAAGAAAATCATCAAATCTCATATTGAAATTTAAATACGTACCTTTTTGTCAAGCAATTTAATTTTTATCTTCGAATCAAAAATTCCCAATTTCTTTTATACACTTGTATATCCTGCTAGTAGTAGTATCCAATTCCAACGTTCAAATCATTTTTCCAATTCCATTACAAAAAATTTCAATATATGCTTCTTATACACTTTTATTTCCCTATTGAAGTTATATGTTCGTTTTCATTCAATTTTACATTTCAAATTTCATTTGAATTCAATTCACAATTTCAATTCTATTTGATTTCAATTTATCTTCCGAATATTGAATTTTATCGATTAACTTTCCTTTACTACTGCACTATTTTAAATTAGTTCCAATTACTAATTCATTACAAATTCCAATCCATTTTATTCAAAAAAAATTTCAATTCACTATTTTGGTTTATAATAACCACTCATATTTAAACTTGAAATTCTTCATGTTAGAGATTTGCATATTACATCTTTTCTAAAGCTGTGGACTTTCAAGACATTTTTAAAGATCTTCTTCCTTAGTTTATTAGGTTGGAATTATGTAATTTTAATTTCAGACTATTGATTTGCTATTTAAAGTTTTGAAAATACTTACTAACTCGAAGTTTAACAAGTCTATCGTCGTTCTTGCAGACATTAGGCATACGCTGGCCAGGCGCAGGACTAAAAATCTCCAAGTACTAAATATACTTGCTTCAACTCCCAATGAAAATACTTAAAAATCCTTTTAAAAATGGATATGGAAAGCACGTTCCCCCACGGATCACAGTTACTTGGCGGTTACGCTACTATCCCAGTAGAATCGCTTGTAATCTGTAGATTTCACATCTCTTGAATTTCGCCATGGTTGTTGCCATAGATCGCAGTTCACCCGGCGGTTACGCCACTATCACAGTTTAATCGCTTGTAACCATAGGCATCTCGCCCCTCGAATTTCGCTATGGCATCTAGATTGCAGTTTACACGGCGGTTGCGCCACTATCCCAGTGGAATCGCTTGTAATTGTAGGCATCACACCCCTCGAATTACGCTAGTATACATCATCATCAATCAACATGTTCCCATCAACATGATCCCATCACGAGGGATTCCAATTAAAATGGACACTCCAACTTATGGAAATTCTACGTAGCTACGAATGTCAAATGGACACTCATACCGAGTTCCAACACCTTCACAAATTTTCAATGGAAGGTACTTTTCCATATCCTCAGCTTAGAAAACATAATGTCATATATATAGTACTTCATTTCACATTTCGTACATATCATACCTATGTAAACTTACATAGGATTTCCATAACAATTATCCAAACTGATAGTTTTCGAATTTACTACATTCTCATATATAAGTTCCGAAAACCTCTGTATCCCATACCCATAACAAATAGAGGATTCCTGAATTTTCCATCTCGTTACCAATTTAAAATTTTCCTCTAAACCGATTTGGAAGTTTAAGGTTATCTCAAACCCAATTCATATTCATAATTCAATTTATTATTGACTTCACACTCGATTTGGATTTTACGTTACATCGTCAATTCTCAACACATAATTGGTGTCTACCGATATATAACCTCTGAGCTCGTACGTCTCAGAGAAGGGTATATATTGCTAAGAGAATAAATTCACCGCCACCAAACAGATATATATTTAATAGAGATCAATTATTATGTCATCAATTCACAATGTTAGACATACAATCCAAACTGACCATCCAAAATTCAAAGCTCAACTTATATTGTTTTTGTTGTCGAAGTTAAACTCAATTTAACTCAAGATTCAATCTTTTTGAAAAATTTCAAGTTGAACTAATTGTTCAAATTTCCCATTTAACTTTTTCAACTTCAACTTAATTCATAGTTTGAATTCCTCATACTTTTCACAATATTAGTTTTAAACCGACTTCAAACTTTCCAATATTAAGTTTTCCACTTAACTTAATTCTCCGCACGTTTAAATTCAATTGATCATTGAATCTATTAAATCTATTATAGATCATCATGTTGACAAACCTCAAATTTGAAATCTAAATCCCATTTGAACCTTGCATTTGCTTTCTATTTCCAAAATAATCAACTAGTTCTGTAGTAAGCCATTTATCGACTTGGTTCCATTAGATTCATATCTCCACATTAACTATTTTAGGCATTAGTCTAAACTTGAAATATAATCTTTACATCAAAACTAGTTTGATTCATAGAGTTAAGTCGACAAATAGATTTCCTTCCCAAGATGCTATTTTATTAAAATATTTCTTTCCGTACAAAACTATACATAGCTTAATACTTTTTATAATACGTACATAGAAGATTTTGGATTACAAAAGATAGTATTACAAAATATACCGATTGCTTCAAATATACTGATTGGTTTAAGATTCAGAATTATTGAGGACTATCGACTTCCTGTCTGTTAGTACGCATCTTTGCCAAACTTCCCTCTTTGGTTTGCACTATTTCAGGTTGTATTAAAAAAGGATTAACACATTCAAAGTCAACATGTCCTCAATTCCTTCAGTTCCCACAAAAATATGATATGTTTCCATCCTTATCTATCGTCCTTACACTTTTCGCTCTAGCTGATCGGGGCTGTAGCTTGCTTTCCATGCTTCCTTTCGGTGCAGTTTCTAGATGTATGTCCAGTCTGGCGACAATGGTAGCAGATTGTCAATCTGTCGACTGGTAAATCGAGTGCGCGCTTCTTCCTTTTCACTTCAGGGCAATGACTAAGAAAATTCCCTTTCCCCTGACATTTAAAACACACAATCTCAGGACGAGCGAACCGGTCATCCATATTCCTTTTCTTTCTCTTCTCTCGGCACATAACGGCATAATGTCCCTTTTTAGGACATCGATAACAGATAACATCATCATAGGGACCAGGTCCTTGCCTTTCATTGATTTTCCTTTCGATTTCCACATGGGCCATTTCTGCTTCTCTACGGGCAATTGCTCTTTGTTCACAGCGTGCTGCTTTTTGTGCTTCGGTTTTCGCCATTATAATTAACAGATGTTTTCGAAGTTTCCTATTAAAATTTGCAATCCCTAGCAAAGGTTGGATTATTCAATCATTTTCCCAAGACAATTTGCAAATTTACATTATCATGATATATAGGATTTTTATTCAACCAAACTTGAGATTCAACTCCAGATTTATTTCAACATTTGAAATATACATATATATATACACACATACTTGCATATCAAACCTTGCTTGAAACATAAAAACAAAAATTATTCAATTTTATTATTTTCGAAAATATTTTGAAAAATTACTTGAAATTTTTTTTCCTGTATATACTACTAGTATTGTTCTTCAAAACATTTGAAACCAATTTTCAAAAGAATTCAGAATCAAATTCCCAAGTTATAGTTCAATGATCCCTTTGTCTATAACTAAATTGACATGTCATTTTATTTCCCAATTATTACTTTGGAGAGATATTCAAAATATTTGATTTAAACCAATTCATTAATTTACTTAACTTATATTCTATTTTTCATAAATCTCAGCAATTCGATGATGGGTTTACGAATGATCGGAACTCAAATCTAAGGAGACCTTACCGAAGAGAAACTATCGTAAACCTAAATTTAGAGAGGGGAATTTCCGAAAAGGATTTGAATTTTCAAAATACCTTTTATTTTTCAAAAAAAAACAGTTTTATACTTCTTTAGATTTGAAAAACGCTTTCTTTAAAGTGATCCTAGTGACTATTCATATTGAACATCATAAACTAAGCTTTGTAAAAACCAAAGCTCTGATACCACTTTGTAACATCCCGCCCTTTTGACCGCCCCTAGTCGGTAATTAAACCAATTTGAAACGTTCAAAATGACGGATTGTTATTTAGTTTATAGAGTTTAAACAGGATCAGCCACAGAATCTAAGAATAATAATAATATTTCAAAAAAATGAATCTTTCTATTTTCTTACAAATATCAGAGTTTATACAATGTATTGAACTTATACAATGGAATATTTCTTTAAGTACAAAATCCCCGAACTAAAGTGAGCGTTTTCCCCCTCTCTCTCTCTAACGTCGCTGCCCGGAAACCTTCAAGCTGTAAAACACTCGGTCTGACCCGAGTATCACATTCAAAAGAAAATAATACACGGGTCAGCCTAATTCAAACTCAGTTATTAGTGCATAGAGGCAATAATAATCAAATAATCAAATAGACGACAGTCATAATAATTCTCGTCTATCCGACCCTTTTAATAAAGAAATCGGATAACGGTAAATATAACACCAAACAGTGTTAAACAACAAATCAGCAGAATCAAATTATCAACAAGATAAATGAAAAGATTATCAATGAAGATAATTTAGAAAACATCAGAATTGCCTAAACGGCAATTAACAAAAAAAATCTAAATATTAAGAAAATAATTAGAAACTCAGAATCTAATTATCAAATAGATAATTAGACAATAACAAAATAATCAAATTAAATCAAACCAAGTCAATTTAAACAATTGAAATGTTACTTAAAAATATCAAAACTGATTGGCTGCAGTACACGCTAACGTGTACTGCCTCGCCAATACGGTATATGAAATTCGCAAAAGATCAACACATCAAAAGCAAAAGAAATACCAACAAAAAAACAATACGGTGTGGCTGCAGTACACGCTCGCGTGCACTGCCTCTCCACTACAGCATATAAAGTCACACCAACTCCAAATACTAACAGCAAATCGAAACTGCAGAAGTCAAGTCACGGATATCATGACTCAACACAACTGTAACAAAATAGAAGGAGGGTAAGGGCACAAAAGGTATGGCACCACAACACAAAAATACATGAATAAGTGATACAACAGTTCAGTGAACTGAAGTGAAGTCACAAGTGTAAAACTACACCAGACTAAGTGCCATCAAGTAAACCGGACTCAACATGAATGATCAGGTCATAGGCATATAATCCATCAAGTTAGAGCATGCAAGTGAATCATAAACCAAGTGTACCCAAAAATACAACAGTGGAACGCAAGTGCAGACTATACATAAGTCTAAAAAAATGTCTAAAATGCTGACATGTGAATATGCAGCATGCACATATGAAGTGGCTGCAAATTCAAGCTTTAGACTTCATGTCAAAAAAGAAAAACACAAGTTAGAAAAACAAGCAAGCTTCGAATGTATAAGATAACAGCTCCAGATGGTACGCTTTACAAAGGCAAACCAAACACAATGCAACTAAATGATGACTGGAACATAATTCATATATGCAGCCTCGACCAGGTTACACATTGAAGAAAATATGCAAAACAAGTAGCATAAGCAGAGACAAAGAGGAATAATTCGAGTTCACCATGCAACAGCAGTGATAAACCAGAATACCATCATATTTACCAAACCCAATGCAAAGACCAGTGATGTACCTCAATGCATATCCCAAAATTTTGGACCAGACTATACAATGAACTAGCAGGAATAGGCTAGCATGAATAGTATGGTAAAAGACGAACAAAATCAACATCAAAAAAAAAAAGCCAAGTGCGCAGCACTTATCAAATGAAGACTCAAATTTCAATTTCACTGTCTCAACATCAGCGTATCATTGACAAAGTGAAACAACAAATATACAGCAATCTTAATCCAAGGCCGAAGCTATTAGAATTCATCGACTACTAAAATCATATAATGGTATGGTACAGTTCAACAATATCACCAACATTTAAAGAAATCAAGTGACCGAAGTCAAATGCAAGCACCAGTTTTAACAAAAATAAAGAATGGAAATGGTCATCAAGTAATAGAGCAACTCGAAAAACTATCATCAAGTAATAATTCAAACAAGCCAAAAATGCAGACGAGTTGTACAGCAATTCCCAAATAGGCAAGTTCGAACAATGCCAAAATCGAAAATATTATCAAGTCAGAACCGAGTTTGACAGTGTCAAACATCAAAGTGAAAAACCTAAAACACGTGCCACTTCAAGTTCATAGAGGACATCAAAACAGTGAGTAATTTTGTTTCAAATAGAAATGAACACATACTAAGGACAATTACACAAAGAGGCGCATTAATGTACAACGGCAAAATTCAAGCATTAGGGTATACTACAGGGATGAACACACGAGAATGGAATGCACAGGTCAGGGAAGCAACAAAGTGCCAATGAAACATGTGCAGCCCAATGAACAGAGGCAACAAAGGTCAGGGAACACACTGTAAGGGTCGACTCAGGGCATCAAAACAATGACGAAGTCATTCCAGCAAAGTGACAGTGCAAATAAGTGCACATTAGAGATACTACATACTACATAAATCAAAGCAAAATCAGTTCGAACATAGACTAAAGACCAAGCAATAAATAAGACAAGCTACTGAAGCAAAGACATGGACTGTGCTCGAGACAACTATCAAATGGTCTCAATTTCAAATAAACAAACTGGAACCAGAGACAGAAACAAAATCAAATGAAGATACCCAATGGTATCAGATGCTCAAGTCCAGTGCACAAGTATAGGTTACGATAATACGAAAATCAAGTCGAAGTCGTGAATGAACAAATCAATTTTTCATCTCAAAGCCAAAAGAATTCAAAGCCGTGTTTTATCAAAATCGAACAAGTCAGTAACCATCTCGAACATCCATACGAATATCGAATGGCCGAGCATAGTATTGCCAATCAAGCAAAAGTCAACAAAATCAAGTAGTCCAGTATACACAAATGGAGCTAGTCAAAGACAAGTTCCACCATGGAGATCGAAGTTAAATACTATCACAAAACCAAAGTGACCGAAGTCAAAATACCAAAAAATTCAAAGCAGTGGAAATCGCAAAATCACATATACGAATGAAATTGAATTAGACGTGAGTAATTAAAATTACTCACCTTTGTCGAAGCAACGGCGAGCTCAATCAAGATGCGACCACTCGAGCAAGGAAATCAACTTCAATCGAGCAGTTGATGTCGGCCTCTTCGATTCGATAAAGCCCTAATTTGTAAAGAGGAACGAACGAATAATCGGAGCCGCCATTGTTTATTTTCTTCTTGTTTTTTTATTTTAGGGTTACGAATGGGAGTGAAAATGGAGGAACGGGTTATCAACCCTTGATAATAATCACGGCATCAACAAAGCATGGGCCAAGATTCAACTGAAGCCCGCAACCATTTCAACAAAATTTTCAAAAGAATTTAAACCTGATTACAACCTTCTAACGGCAATTAGCTAGCGCGTTAATCGTTTAATGAAGAATATAAATCAATATGAAATCCTGGGTTGTTACAAAACCATCTGGTCATGGTCTATTCAAAATTAGGTTTTCCCACTTTAATTTCAAGTTTCCTGCTGAAATTCAAATCTCATCAGCTCAAATTATAGTTTCCCGTCGAAGGCCACGTTAGCAATCCGTTCACATCAAATAAGCTAGATAGATGATGGACTCATGGCATAATCCAACGGCAGAAATCAAAAGGATGGAAGAATGATGTTGGCAATCCATGTGAATCTCTATGTACTATAAATGAATACGGCACTTAGTAGAAAAGGGGAGGATTTTGAGACTTTGCACTTTTTAAAACACTAAAATCAAAATTTATACTTTCTTCATTGTTTGTTTGTACTAAGAATAAAAGAAGAAGAAATGAACATTTTTCCCTTGGACGCAGGATTCATTAACCTTCGAACCACATAAATTCTCTGTGTCACTTTATTGCTTTTAGTACTTTATTTTACCTTTTTATTTTTAGTATTGAAGTTGGAAAATATAATATAATGAATTGGACAAACTTGTAATATGATTTCAGATAATCTCCCTCGTAATTATGCAAGCATTATCGCATGTAATTACTTCTTTTAAAGGTAATCTTAACATTACTTGATTTTGCTAATTCATAATCACGTAAGCGTTCAATGGCGTGATTACTTCAAAAAAATACTGGGACTTTTCTGAGACGAGAAATCTCTTTAAATTTTTAGCACTGGAAGGAGTGTCGACTTCTCTCTAGCAAAATTTACTCACATCTCTACTAGATACCAATACAACACTATGAATCCCACCAATTCCAATACACCTCCTAACCAAGAACAACTTCACCTGATGTCAAAAAAGCAACTCCTCACGTCCATGACTCAAATTGAGGCAGATGCCTCTACGGAGCCTACCTCAGATCTTGTCCTAGCCGCTTTTCAAGCCTTCACTAACCAATTAGATCAATGAATGGATGGAATAGAGAGATCCCTCGTCCAATATCCTGCCCAAAAGCCAATCTCCCCTCAACCTTCCATAGCTTCCCCATCATACATCGACTGCACTAACTATGCAATGTTTTAGTGATAACAATAGTCTCGGGAGCGAGTACAGTGATGTTTGAAAAACAGATACCAAGCTCAAAGGAAAAAACTTGAATAAATCTCCATGACAAATCAAAACCTAAGAACATAAACCCATCACTATTGAAAAAGCAAGCACAAACTATGGCCGATGATGATGACATTACTTCACTCTGTAAAGACGGACCATCCTAAATAGATGCCAAGGAGGACGAGATCCATCAACTGAAAATTCATGTAGAGCAGCTGGCAAGACTTTGTCGGCAAAACAATAGAGACAAAATTAGGGAAGAGAGTTCTTCCCTATTTAGTGAAACTATTATAGAAAAAACTTTCTCGATAACTTCAATGCCCCGTCAATCGATGGATTCGATGGGACTACTAACCCAGATGACCATATTTGCACTTTCGAGTACTACATGGATATTCTAAAGGTGGGGAAGATAGCCAGATGCAAGCTCTTCCCAATATAGCGAGTCAGGGCAGCTTCCATATGGTTTAGGAGG
Organism: Allium cepa; assembly: GCA_030765085.1. NCBI lineage: Eukaryota > Viridiplantae > Streptophyta > Magnoliopsida > Asparagales > Amaryllidaceae > Allium > Allium cepa. Next base: position 570,719,064 of record CM060940.1, on the reverse strand, counting down.
TATGGATCAAGAGAAGTTCATACCTAACCCTAGCCAGCTGTGGATTTCTTAAGACAGTTCAATTCTGCAAGAGAGGCTTTTCGAAATGTAACTACCATTTCTTGTGTAAAGCAAGGCAAAAATGAAAGCTTATACACCTTTGTAAAATGCTTCAAATTCGAGGTGCTTCAGATTAGGGTGACTTGTAAGGAAGCACTATTAATGGCAGTGCATGCTGGGATCAAAAGAAACAAAAGTTTGTGGGATAAGGACTGTAGGAAGTCGTGTCATAGCATAAAGGTGTAACATCTTCCTACTTGGAGGACCAAAACTAACGGATATGGAGGTTGCTATCATCCATAGTTATTAATTCTCGATGACCAAATATGGTGGTGTTAGATTAATTGATACACAGAAACACATGAATATGGAAAAATTATAAAACATCAAGCAAACTCACATTTTATTTCAAAGCAATTCCAATTCATTACATAATCCCACGGTCGTAAACCATGTTCAAATAAAATATATATATTTATTACAACATATGCCAAGAGCGACATATAAAGATGCCTTCTTGGATGATCAGAGTATATACAGGATATATAACAACTTTGTCATTACAAACAACACAGCGGATTCAAATAAAAGAAACTCTATATAGCTATTATACCTCCGACACGTCTCTAGAAGCTTTATTCGTCTAATGACGTACCTGAAAACCTCAACTCTCAAACTACTCAAAATCAATTGAGTACTCGAGGGTTTAAGGGGAAAACATAAATTTTGAGTCAGACATAAAGCCTGATATCAATAATAATCTACCATCTCAAATCATTTAGTTATCTAGTGAGACCACACCACTTAGCGGAATGGGTTTTCTCTCACTAGTATCTTAAAGGCTTTATAAAACCATATATGTGCTCCCGCATCCACAATGGTAAAACAATTCAAAACAGTATAATATGATGATATGTAAAATAACTAAATGAATTTTGGACTACGCATCCTCTTTTAAATTGACTCCTTTCATATCTATAGTTTCTAAGGTCAGTTTTAACCTATTATTTTTCATGAGCTTACTAATAATCTTTATATAATATATGGATTGCACGTCCAATTTCATAGTTTTCATGGATGCACTATCAACCTATTGGCCCCTGCCAATTAACTTAATTGATTCATGGGTTCCCCTGAACCTATTGGTGACTCCAATAACTTCTCTCTTATCCTAGTTTTCATGGGTTGGCTAGTAACCTATGAACAACAGTTAATAACTTAATTTGGATATAGTTTTCATGGGTGCACTACAAATCAATTGGCCCCTGCCAACCATTCTTTATAACATAGTTTTTATGGGATCACAATGAACCAATTGGTAACCCCAATAACTTCCTAATCATAGTTTTCATGGGTACACTATGAACTATCTCCCTGGAAACTTCCATTATCCCATATTCTGGTCTTACTGACCTCTTGGATGCAATTCTACTCATGTAGAAGTTTAAATCAATTTATATTCACTACTAGGTTGACCTAGCTAGTTTTTCTATACTTTTATCCCCAAAATGCAGTTATGGGTTCATTATAATGTAAATATATTTATATTTGAAGAAGCAAATATAATTACAAACAATAACATTCATGTGGGTTTAATGTCCTTGATACACGTTGCATATAAAACATGGTTAATCCCTTTAACCCATGATTTTATTAAGGAAAGCTTCTTCTTAAAATCATTTTAAAACTCCTTTAATTTAGCCATGTGTTTTTCCTTTAATAACGAGTTTGGGTTACAAAACCTTCAAAATCTTCAAAACCTTCAAAATCTTCAAAACCTTGCTTTCGACTTCATAGGATGACCTCCTTCGAAGGCATTAAAATATATCTTCAAAACATTAGGCTCATATCTTTCTAATACTTTAAAACCTTCCTTTCGAAATCTTTCAGTTGTATCAAAGTATTAACATTTAATCATATAGAAGTATAGCTTCCAAACCAAAAGAGAGTACCCCTTTCGAAACTATTGGAAGTAACCCTTCCAAAATCATTGAAAGTCCCCCTTTCGGAACCATTGGAAGTAACCCTTCAGAAATAATTGAAAGTCCCCCTTTCGAAACAATTGGAAGTAACGCTTCCAAAATCAATGAAAGTCCCCCTTTTGTAACCATTGGGTTCATACTTAAAATATTATTTGGGTCAAAGTGAATATAGGCGAAAACATCTCTTTCGAAACCATTCTTTATCATATTAAAACATTGTGGAAGACATGATGGCGTTGGCACCATCTCTTTCGAATGCTTCAAACCGTTTAAACAAAGCAATGAAGGATAGTGTTGAAACCCCTTTCAAAGCCATTGCCATCGAAACACTCAAACCCTTTCGAAAGCATTTAGGAAGTAACCTAAAATATCTTTAAATAAACACTATCTTTCGAAAGCATAGATGACTTCAATACCTTCGAAAAGCTAAAGAACGACAACAGGGCTTCAACAAGGCCGGAACCCCTTCTTTCAAAACAATAAACAAAGGAACTCATTCAAAGCAAACTTATGTTAAAGGAAACCCTTTTGAAACCTTTTAAAACCTATCAAAACCACATGCTTCGACTCCTTCGAAGGTTTAAACAAAACAAAGGCATGCGCTTCTCTTTTAAAAACAAACCGAGGCGGCGACCCCTTCGAAAGCTATGCTTTCGATTCTAAACCTTTCGCCTTTCTCCGGTCCATTGCGTAGCATCTTTTTGATACCTTGTATATTGGTTTCGGCTTATAGGTTTCGACTGGGTTGAAGGCAAAAGCTCTGTGTTGAAAGGTACCCCTAAAGAAGGCGGAACCAACTTTTTTGAGAAACCTACTTTAATACTACTTAAAGTAAACCTTTTTCTAACTAACCTGCCATGTGTCAACATAGAATTGGTTGCCTTAACCTTTTCAAATTCCTTACTAAGATAACTGCCGCATTTAATCAAATCCAATTCAAAGGAATTATAACATTTAAGGCCTTCTATCAACAAAACCAATATTTGCAAATAAGACATTCTCTTGAAATAATTTATTTTTCCTAGTAAATCAATTGGGGAAATCCCCAAAAATAATAGAAATTCGATTTTATCATTTAATCAAATATATTAAAATTTAAGACCCAATTTCTTCTTGAAATACTCGAAATAAATTTTAAACCCAATTATATCATACAAATTTTCTACAGCTTGGAAAATTCTGAAAAATAACACCGATCACCAAAATCATGTTTTACTTAACATGAAAAATTTCCATGGCAATTCTAAAATCATAAACTCCCGGTTTTACCCTACAACCGTGCTAATTCATATGTAATCGAATTAAAACATAACATAGTTATAGAATGTCATTATCCATATTAGCTTTAATACAAATTTAATTAAATCTAAAACATATAATCATAGAATAAAATAGAGATGGTATAAAATTATTATTCACCTTAGATATGATAAGGAATTGGAGATTTGTTGTTGATTAATTCTCCCTACTGGCTTTAGATTAAAAAATTTCCGCTTTTCCTCCTTGTAAATGGCTGGCTATATTTTAGATTTTGATTTGCATTTGTGAAAGTGAGAAATGAAACTTGAATGGGCAAGGGTAAAAAAGTATAGCCACGTATGATAAGGAGGCTATTTTACTAATATGCCTTTGTGTAATTTAATTAGTTTATTAACCCAATTAAAGCTAATTTACTTTATTAATAAGCACGACCCTATATATATGGTTAATTCATATCTCAATCCCCTTATCATCACTATTCTATTTAATTTATCTAATAAATTTTTTGAATAATGTTATCAAAAATCAGGGATGTTACAGGCTCCCCGTCTTAAAGAATTTCGTCCTCGTAACGACCAAATACTAAATATAGTAATCATCTGTAACAACACTAACAACCATAAAAATCATACTAGCCTATCTGAATGGTAACTATCTATATAAATCTAATATAGACACACCCTTAAAGTAGATCAGGATAGGCATCTCTAATCCTAGCCGTCTCCCAAGTACAGTCCTTCTCGTTGTCGCTCCACTGAACTTTCACCAACCCAATTGTCTTGTTCCTTCATCTTTTCTCATTCCTAGCTACAACCCGAACCAGTTTTTTAACAGAAGTCAAATTAGGCTCTATTACTAAGCTTTCCAACCTTGTCGGATGAATAGTAGTCTCTAGATCATGCACATACTTACGAAGATGAGATACATTAAATACATTATGGACACCTGCCATACTACTCGGTAACTCTACTCGATATGCAAGCTTTTCAGTTCTCTCTAAAATCAGGAATGGACCAACATATCTCTGGGCTAACTTCCCTAACTTTCTATATCATACCACACCCTTCATTGGTGATACCTTAATGAAAACCCGTTCCCCAATTGTGAATTCTAGGTCCTCACGCCTCTTATCTGCGTAACTCTTCTATCTGGATTGAGCTTCCTTCATTCTTTCTTGGATCAACTCAATCTTCTTCTACGCCTCTCTAGCCAAATGTGGATCTAAGACTAATATGTCTCCGGTTTCCAACCAACATGTGGGTGATTCGCATGGCCTTACATACAAAGCTTCAAACGGCGCTGTTCCTATACTAGTTTGATAACTGTTATTATAGGAAAACATGACCAAATGTATAATATCCTACCAAGATCCACCAAAGTCTAATACATAAGCCCTTAATAAATCTTCAAGTACCTTATTGACTCTCCCTGTCTGCCCATTAGTCTGAGGGCGATATGCAGTACTCATATTAAGCTTGTTACCGAATACCTCATGTAGACTCTTTCAGAATTTGCTAGTGAACAAATCATCTCTGTCACTGGCTATACTACTAGGAAATTCATGCAGTCTAACTATGTTTTTCATGAAAAACTTAGCTAAAACAGGTGCCGTCCTAGTTGATTAACAGGAATAAATTGGGCACTCTTAATTAATCTATCCACTAACCCATATACTTCCATACCCCTATTTGTCCTTGGCAACCTGTCTATAAAATCCATGAATATCGATTCCCATTTCCAAACCGGAATCTCTAGGGGCTGAAGCAACCCACTCGGCTTTTGATGTTTGGCTTTCACTTGTTCATAGTTTGCACATTTCCTAACCCACACGCCAACATCCCTCATCATGCCTTCCTAGGAAGCTCCTCTTCATATCTTGATACATCTTGGCCTCTCTAGGATGAATCATAAATTTGGATCGATGACAATCTCCAAGAACTTCTTTCCTAAAGTCCTCAATATTAGGAACACACAATCGTCCCTTCATTCTCAACCATCGTCTCTGGTCAATGCCAAAATCTTTTAAATCATCAATCTCGGTTCCAACCTCAAGCCTTCTTATCCTCTCAGCCAACACCGGATCCTCCTTCTGCTTAGAAGCAATTTTCTCAATCAATGCTGGTTGAACTTCTAATGAAGACAACCCGGTGGAACTTTGACTAGAATCAGTATTTGATCTTAACCACACATCACAACAAACTAAAGCTTCTAAATCTTTCCACTCCGCTAACACCACATTCTGATGTTTTGTGCTAAGAGCATCTGCTACCTTATTACCTTTCCCGGTGTATACTTTATATCAAAATCATATGCGGCCAAAAATTCCAACCACCTCTGCTGCCTTATATTCAATTCTTTCTGAGAGAATAAATATCATAAAGACTTATGATCGGTATAAAGCTCAAACTTCTTCTCCAAGAGATAATATCTCCAAGGTCACGACTGCTAACTTCAAATCATGAGTATGATACCTTACTTCATGCGGTCTAACTACCTAGATGCGTAGGTAATCACTTTACCATTCTGCATCAATACTGCTCCCAAACTAGTTCCGCATGCATCGGTATGTAACACCAACCCTTGGTTTCTGTCAAGAACTACTAACACTGGTGCATTGGTCAACAAATCTCTAACTTACGGGATGCTTCCTCACATTGTTCAGGCCAAACAGATTTCACCTCCTTCCTGGTTAGCTTAGTTAAGGGTGTTGCTATCCACGAGAAATCCTTAATAAATCTCTAGTAGTAACCAGCAAGTCCAAGAAAACTCTTGATCTTAGTCACTGTCTCTGGTCTCTTCCAATTATTCACAGCTTCGATCTTATCTGGATCGATTGACAATCCTTTCTCCGAAACAACGTGACCAAGAAATTTAGCCTCTTTCTTCCAGAAATGATACTCGGTAAACTTTGCCTTTAACCGATTCTGCCTCAGCATCTCAAATAACACTCTAGGATGAACTTCATGCTCTCTTTTATCCTTAGAGTAGAGCAGAATGTCATCTATGAACACCAGCACAAAGCTACCCAAATACTCTCGGAAAACTCAGTTCATCAAATCCACAAAGAAAGCGGGTGCATTCGTTAATCCAAATGGCGTCACCAACCACTCATATGAACCATATATAGTTCGAAATGCTGTTAAATGAATGCTGTCCTCCGCCACTCTCAACTGATGGAACCTTATCGCTAAATCCAACTGGGAAAACACTCTGGCTCCACTCAGCTGATCAAACAAATCAACAATCCTCAACAGAGGGTACTTATTCTTTATAGTCCTTTCATTCAACTTATAATAGTCGATACACATCATTAAGGACCTATCTAGTTTCTTCACGAATATCGCGACCGCTCCCCAAGGCGTACTGCTTCGTCTAATAAAATTCCTTCCTTCTAGATCCACTAACCGCACCTTCAATTCTTTTATCCTAGTTGGTATTATCCTACTAGGTGGTCTACTTACATGTTCAGCTCCAAGCATGAGATCTATTCTAAACTCAATAGCTTTTCTAGGTGGTAGTCCAGTGATCGACTCAAAGACATCTGTAACTCTATTGCTACCAGAACCTGACTTAACTCCTTTTTACCTTCATAGCATTAAGTAAATCACTAATACTCCAGTTAGTATTCTCTACTAAAATTATCACTCGATTATGTCTATCAGGGTGTCTCCAAGATATCTCCCCATCCTGGTAAAATATCCTGGCCTCATACTGTTGAATATGCGCTTAAATGATTTTTGTTTGATGATAATAAACATATATACATTCGTTTAAATGTATTTGTTAATATACTATTCTATTTTTCACAGATTAAATAAATATTTGTTAAATAAAATAAATTACACAGAATTTGAATTCAAACAGATATTTTATTCAAACAAATATTTATTACAATTTTGAATAGTATACAAATTCAAGCTCTCACTATTCACTATACAACTTTGATACAAATTCAATTACATCACTATTTTACATATCATCACCTCACTACATATCACTCACACTCGTATTTATCTTCAACTTCATTCCAGTTTGAATCCAGCATCTGAGCAATCTGCAAAAATATTTACTAACGCAGTAAAATTGAAAAAGAAATATTTTTGCAATTTAAAAATAAAAGATAATTTTTGAAAATATGATTTGCCTCAGTTATTTGGGTTGTTCATCATAATTTAAATTTGAATTCATCATACACGAACAACTTATGACATACACAGTGTATTACTGTATATGCCACAAGGCCGTGCACACCGATATATACACTTGATCGATTTACAGGGACAGGTGAGCACAGGTCAAACCCAAATGAAAAATCGGGTTCAACTCACGTGCAATAACATAAAAATTACGACACGAGCACAAGGTCAAACCCGAGTTTTGAAACTGGATTCAACACAAGGCAACATGACCGAAGGCATAGCAACTGCATAGCGACTGCAGCAGTGACAAGTGCAATTCGAACCAACATGGACAGAAGGCAGTGAAACTCAAAGCAATGATCAAGTGCAGACAAATGAACACATGTATATAAGTGCAAATTCCAAAAGCAATGAACAGAACATCAACATGGTCAAAACTACAAATATGGAACCAGACCAATATGGCACTATCAAAGTATGCCACAATAAACACAGTAAAATGAACAATGCAAAGAAGGCTGCAGTGAAGCATGTACATGAGTGGACAGGACTACAACAGCCAGTGCCAACAAAGAATTAAGTCTCGACCAAAACCAGTTACTCTATACAAGCAGCACAATGCAAAACTCAAATCTGGCCAAAAACAAGACAGACCAACACAACAGCCCCAAAACCAAAGATGCAACAGATAATGATGCAGGGAAGACTCGAATGACCAAGTGCACCACTGACCATACAACAACTCAAATATCAAGCACATGAATTCGCAAATAAATTTCAGGTTGAACAAATCATGACCAAAGTCAGATAACAATTAAACCGTTGTGATACAAGTAACATGTGCAGTTTTTTTTTCAAAAATAAGAAAAGACTCAAAGAATTAACTACAAGCCCAATTGGCAACACAGCAGCAACATGCACCAGTAAACCAAGCTTCACAATAAACATCTCATGAATATAAGATGTCGAAGCCACAAAATCAAAGCCTAGTAAACTGCAAGTCTCAATCATTTCAACAAGTACACAGTAAACAAAGACCAAAGTGCATGAACACAGTGAAGACCACAAAGGCAGTGCAACAGTGGTGATGCAGTGGCACATGACTATCATGGTACATTTCAAGTTCATTAGTATATGACAGCAACCAGAGGCAACATCACACAATCGAAGATAACTACAGTACAAAATCAAATACCAACTATCCAAGTACAACATGAACACTATAGGCCGAGGTGAACAATGTAAGGGTCGAAGCCGTGGAAGCATAGCAAAGCCAAAGCCAAAAATCGTCACAGTCAATAATGAATGAGTCAAACTTCATCACAAAGTCAAAAATCGAAGCCGTGGCCAACAAAGGATACCCAAGTCAAAGAAAATTGATGCCGTGAACATCAAGTAAGCAAGCATCACAAAATATATACGAAGTGACAAAGTCAGAGAGATCATAATCGTTCAAGCATAATCATACGGCGGAGATAAAATAATTGACAAATTCAAATCATCAGAACGAACGAGAATATAGGAATTCGATTCCTATTTAAACACAATCATCATCGGCAATTTAAAATCCATCGAGTTCAAGCATTCAATCAGAAAGAAAAAGGAATAAAAGTACTCACCAAAATTGTAATCGAACTCGATCAATCGAAGTAGCCGAAGCAAGGTACAAGGAGGCAGTCGATCGACAGGGCAGAAGGACGAAAATCACAAATTCGATCGATTAATATAATATCGGCATCTTCGATTCCAGCCCTAATTTATTAAAGGAAGAGGAACAAACAAGAGCCGAAGCCCTATTCTCAGAAGGAAGAACAAGCCGACATTATCACAAAGAAAATAAATGAGATTCGGGTTAAAGAAAAAATTGGGCCGGCGTGTTTTTATAAAAGAGGCCTTGTTTGTTAAAAAAGGCTATAGCTTATTTTAATTAGGGTTTTTATTTTTCTGTTTAAATTTGTTTTTAAATTTTAAACCGTTTTAATTTCTAGTCGTGTGACTAGGGGACAAGCTACGTGGCGTAGCTTGAGAATTCGCAACTCGGTAGTTGAGTTGTGGCAGGGTTTTGAGCGTAGAGTTAGATTAGTCAATAGCGGGTATAGCGAGTTTATGTGTGTAAGCGAGGGACTATCTAATTTCTAGTAGAAACCTTGGGGGCAGCACGTAGGCAGGGTTTTGCCGAAGCTGGGTAAATTCTGTGTTGTTCTGTTTTATTCTGTTATTTATATTCTGCGATATCTGTGCTGCTATTCTGTGATCTGAATTGAAATTAATTTATAAGCTTCCGCAATTAATTTTTAATAATTTACACCATCACCCTATTCACCCCCCCTCTAGGGTGAAATCGATCCTACAAGTGGTACAGAGCTAGGAACAAAAGCCATTTTTATTTTAAAAATTTGATTTTACAAAAACCAATTTTTGTTTAAAAATTCGTGTTTCAAAAATCAATTTTTGTTTTAAAAATTCGTATTTCAAAAAAATCGGTTTTTGTTTTAAAAATTTGAATTTTTTAAAATGGCTTCTTTTAATAATAATTTTGAGGGTCGTTACAATATTATTCCTTCTATTTTTGATGGAACAGATTTTTTGAATTGGAAATTGAAAATGGAATTTTATTTGAAATCTGTTAATATTAAATGTTGGGATATTATTGAAAATGGGTGTGATATAACAGATAAGAAAATTATCTCGATTAATGCTATGGCTATGCATATATTATATTCTCATATTAATCAAGATAATTTTAATTTCATTTCTCATTGTGAAAATGCACAGGAAATTTGGAATACTTTAATTGCAATATATGGTGCAACTGTCAACAGCAATGAGAAGTCCTCCACAACCGACTCAGTTAAAGAAATATGCTTAACAGGATTGGTAAATAGCAGTTGTGATGAGGATGATGATGATGGAGCAGCCGAGCTGGCATTAATAATGAAGAAATTCAAAAGGTGGAATCACAAATACGGAAATCCAGCTCTAAATCAAAAATTAAAAGGCAGAATAATCAAAGCGCTAGACAACTCGGAAGAACACGGGATCATTTGCAACAAACCCGGTGATATCAAGCCCAATTATCTCCGATTTCAACGCGATTTTGAAAAGAAATCAAAACGGTGTTTTGCAGCCACGTGGAATAAAAGCGATAGCAGTGAGAGTGAGAAAGCAGATATGTGCCTTCATGGAAATATAACTGATAGCGACGATGACAAGCCAAGCGAGGTATCAAAACTTACTCACTCTGAATTACTTATTTATTTCCACGAAGTGAATGGCTGTTTTGAACGGCTTAGGGATAAGTATGCCAAACTTGAATCACAAAAAGATACTTTGATAGATTTAAATAAACAACTTGATCAATTAGTTAAAACCTATCAAAGTAGGATCCCTAAGTGTGATAAGTGTCCAACATTCGAAGAAGAAATTAGAAAATCAGGAATCAGAATAAAATCACTTGAAAATGAAATTCTGATTTTAAAAGAGAATGAAAATACTAGGAGAGAAAATTCTATCAAAAAGTGCACACAATTATTGAACGAAAATGAGTCTCTCAAAACACAAGTCCAACAATTGTCAACGACTTTAGATAAATTTTCAAAAAGTGAAAAATCATTGAATATGCTATTAGGAAAACAAACTGTTAATACAGTTAGACAAGGACTTGGATATAATAGTTCGAAAATTGTTGAAAACAAGTTTAATCAAGAAAATTCAATGTGCACAATTTGTAGAAAATTTGGACACGATCACAATAATTGTTGGTATAGACCCAAACATGTGAAAACTATACCGATTTGGGTTCCAAAAGGCACAAATATAAAATCTCTCAAAGTTAAACAAATTTGGGTGCCGAAGGGAACAATTATAAATGGTTTTGGGTCTTTACAAAATTGTTTTTCAAAATTTTCTGCCACTAACAACCATGGACCTATAAAAACAAATAGGTCACATAAATCTTTCATCGTGTAGGTGTGGTGGCAGGCTAAGGAACAACAACAGTGTACTCTGGATTTTTTGGCTGTTCCAGAAACACAACGGACGACGAAGCAAAGTTCCTTAGCCTAGTATAAAGGTGACAGAATCACAATGGACAACGACGAAAAATATCGTAAAGGTAAAACAGGTAATGCTATGTTTTAAACGATATATTAAATGTGATAATCTGCACCATATTCTGAATTAAAATCAGCCAATATTGAGATTGATGAAAAGATGATGATTTTTGATTCTGACTTATTCAAAATAGTCGGCCAATTATATTCTTATGCCAAAAACACTATAAAAATCTCTAAATTCTTTGAATTACTTCATATATATCATTTTGGATTAAAAATAGTGTTTTGTTGGATAATACATTTGGTTATAATACGGCTAACTCTTTATTCACGGTTTTCTGATTATTTACATGGCTTCAATTCAGATTCAAAAGAATGTCATTTAAATTGTTGTTAAAATTGAGTTTGAAATTTTTTGTGCACACTTCATGGTTTGGTCAATCAAATTCAATTAATGATAATTTTGAGTGAGAGAGAAATTCAGATGCAGATTACACTGGTAATCTAGTTGATAGAAAAATTACTAGTGAAACGTGATTTTTGTTAAGACATTTAGTAACTGCATCGTTTTTCAAAGAAAATATCTGCATATTCTTCATTTCAAATAATTTTCAAATAGCAGAAAATTCTCTTTTAAAATCCCTGGAGAAAATCATGTTTGACCATAGTTTCAGGTTAGTCATTTTTGAAAAATTAATTTCATAATTATTTTTTTATTTTGATTTTAAATGACTATTTTGACTAATCTGACTCCCTAATGTTTATCGAAAAGAAAAATAGTGATTGAAAAAGTGATGAGTGTTAATATTGATCAAATATTATGACTTGAGACGGTATGATTAATAAATTTCTTTAGAAATTTAAACAAGAGTTATAAAAAATTTTGTTGGTAAAAATTCCATGACCATCTCTATATCTATCATATTTCTAACAGCCATCACTCATCAAAATTCTATATAGTTTGTCGATATGTGATACTTTAAACAGGAATCGTTCGTTTTTCATTTTCACATTTTTTTTAAAAAATAATAATAATAATAATAATAATAATAAATAAATACCAAAGTATTCACTCTCATTTAAAAGCCCTCATGGTTATGCATGGGTGAATTACTTGGAATTTGTTATGTGCTTCCATGCTCATTTAAAAGTCCTCACGGTTATGCATGTATGGAACGCATATCAAAAGTTGATTTTTAAAATAAACAAGTTGATTCTAATCCCATTTAAAAGTCCTCACGGTTATGCGTGGTTAGAAGATACTTGAATTCATTTTTTTTTAAATAAAATTGGAATACTACTAATCTCATTTAAAAGTCCTAACGGTTATGCATGGTTAGTAGTTATTCAAATTCCTGATATAAATATACCACAAATAGACACAACTGTATGGTTTTATATGATGATATCATTCCTATCATTCTAAAAGTGGAATATGCGCCTAACAAAATATTTATGATTTTTGTTTGACTTTTTATTGAAATTTAATATTTATATTCAATTGAGTTTTAATGTTGGATTGATATCGATTACTTTATCTCTATTTTCTCTAACACTATTATTCTTTTGCTGATAACAAAAGGGGGAGAGAAAAGTTAAGATTTTGTCAAATAAAATCAAGCAAAGGTCAAATAATTTTCCATTTTGCATCTAGACTCATTTGCATATTTCTATTTGTATGCATATATGTAGGGGGGTATTGTGTAGAGAGGGAGCATTTAAATAGGGGGAGCAATTAGGATATATCATGATCAAATACATTTAACATATTCAAAATCTTAAATATATGTTTGTTATCATCAAAAGGGGGAGATTGTTGAATATGCGCTTAAATGATTTTTGTTTGATGATAATAAACATATATACATTCGTTTAAATGTATTTGTTAATATACTATTCTATTTTTCACAGATTAAATAAATATTTGTTAAATAAAATAAATTACACAGAATTTGAATTCAAACAGATATTTTATTCAAACAAATATTTATTACAATTTTGAATAGTATACAAATTCAAGCTCTCACTATTCACTATACAACTTTGATACAAATTCAATTACATCACTATTTTACATATCATCACCTCACTACATATCACTCACACTCGTATTTATCTTCAACTTCATTCCAGTTTGAATCCAGCATCTGAGCAATCTGCAAAAATATTTACTAACGCAGTAAAATTGAAAAAGAAATATTTTTGCAATTTAAAAATAAAAGATAATTTTTGAAAATATGATTTGCCTCAGTTATTTGGGTTGTTCGTCATAATTTAAATTTGAATTCATCATACACGAACAACTTGTGACATACACAGTGTATTACTGTATATGCCACAAGGTCGTGCACACCGATATATACACTTGATCGATTTACAGGGACAGGTGAGCATAGGTCAAACCCAAATGAAAAACCGGGTTCAACTCACGTGCAATAACATAAAAATTACGACACGAGCACAAGGTCAAACCCGAGTTTTGAAACTGGATTCAACACAAGGCAACATGACCGAAGGCATAGCAACTGCATAGCGACTGCAGCAGTGACAAGTGCAATTCGAACCAACATGGACAGAAGGCAGTGAAACTCAAAGCAATGATCAAGTGCAGACAAATGAACACATGTATATAAGTGCAAATTCCAAAAGCAATGAACAGAACATCAACATGGTCAAAACTACAAATATGGAACCAGACCAAAATGGCACTATCAAAGTATGCCACAATAAACACAGTAAAATGAACAATGCAAAGAAGGCTGCAGTGAAGCATGTACATGAGTGGACAGGACTACAACAGCCAGTGCCAACAAAGAATTAAGTCTCGACCAAAACCAGTTACTCTATACAAGCAGCACAATGCAAAACTCAAATCTGGCCAAAAACAAGACAGACCAACACAACAGCCCCAAAACCAAAGATGCAACAGATAATGATGCAGGGAAGACTCGAATGACCAAGTGCACCACTGACCATACAACAACTCAAATATCAAGCACATGAATTCGCAAATAAATTTCAGGTTGAACAAATCATGACCAAAGTCAGATAACAATTAAACCGTTGTGATACAAGTAACGTGTGCAGTTTTTTTTTTCAAAAATAAGAAAAGACTCAAAGAATTAACTACAAGCCCAATTGGCAACACAGCAGCAACATGCACCAGTAAACCAAGCTTCACAATAAACATCTCATGAATATAAGATGTCGAAGCCACAAAATCAAAGCCTAGTAAACTGCAAGTCTCAATCATTTCAACAAGTACACAGTAAACAAAGACCAAAGTGCATGAACACAGTGAAGACCACAAAGGCAGTGCAACAGTGGTGATGCAGTGGCACATGACTATCATGGTACATTTCAAGTTCATTAGTATATGACAGCAACCAGAGGCAACATCACACAATCGAAGATAACTACAGTACAAAATCAAATACCAACTATCCAAGTACAACATGAACACTATAGGCCGAGATGAACAATGTAAGGGTCGAAGCCGTGGAAGCATAGCAAAGCCAAAGCCAAAAATCATCACAGTCAATAATGAATGAGTCAAACTTCATCACAAAGTCAAAAATCGAAGCCGTGGCCAACAAAGGATACCCAAGTCAAAGAAAATTGATGCCGTGAACATCAAGTAAGCAAGCATCACAAAATATATACGAAGTGACAAAGTCAGAGAGATCATAATCGTTCAAGCATAATCATACGGCAGAGATAAAATAATTGACAAATTCAAATCATCAGAACGAACGAGAATATAGGAATTCGATTCCTATTTAAACACAATCATCATCGGCAATTTAAAATCCATCGAGTTCAAGCATTCAATCAGAAAGAAAAAGGAATAAAAGTACTCACCAAAATTGTAATCGAACTCGATCAATCGAAGTAGCCGAAGCAAGGTACAAGGAGGCAGTCGATCGACAGGGCAGAAGGACGAAAATCACAAATTCGATCGATTAATATAATATCGGCATCTTCGATTCCAGCCCTAATTTATTGAAGGAAGAGGAACAAACAAGAGCCGAAGCCCTATTCTCAGAAGGAAGAACAAGCCGACATTATCACAAAGAAAATAAAAGAGATTCGGGTTAAAGAAAAAATTGGGCCGGCGTGTTTTTATAAAAGAGGCCTTGTTTGTTAAAAAAGGCTATAGCTTATTTTAATTAGGGTTTTTATTTTTCTGTTTAAATTTGTTTTTAAATTTTAAACCGTTTTAATTTCTAGTCGTGTGACTAGGGGACAAGCTACATGGCGTAGCTTGAGAATTCGCAACTCGGTAGTTGAGTTGTGGCAGGGTTTTGAGCGTAGAGTTAGATTAGTCAATAGCGGGTATAGCGAGTTTACGTGTGTAAGCGAGAGACTATCTAATTTCTAGTAGAAACCTTGGGGGCAGCACGTAGGCAGGGTTTTGCCGAAGCTGGGTAAATTCTGTGTTGTTCTGTTTTATTCTGTTATTTATATTCTGCGATATCTGTGCTGCTATTCTGTGATCTGAATTGAAATTAATTTATAAGCTTCCGCGATTAATTTTTAATAATTTACACCATCACCCTATTCACCCCCCCTCTAGGGTGAAATCGATCCTACACATACCTTCTCAACCAATCTATACCCAAAAGGATTCTGAAATCTATGAAATCAAAAACATAAAGACTGCTTGCAAACTTATGGTTTAACAAATCAAATTCTAGCTGGTCATATCCCATTCCCAAAGTTGCACACCCTCCTATTAGATTTGCAACCCTTAAGGATGTAACAAGATATGTGTGTTCTAAGCATAACCTATCAACTAAATATTGTGATATAAATGAATGTGACGCACCAGAATCAAATAGTATCCTAACTGGTAACTCTGAATCAATAACATACCTTCCATCACAGTCTTTCTCTTATCAGCTGCAGAGGGCTTAGCTGATGATCCAACAGAAAAAAAATTCCTTTATTTTCCCTAACCTACTCTGGACACTGGTTCTTGTAATGCCCAACTTGATCACAATTGAAGCACTTCACATTCTTCTTGTTTGCCTTCTTCCCCTTCCCCATCCGGCACACATGAGCATAATGACCCTTCCTGTCACACTTGAAGCACACCAATCAGCCTTTGCCTTCTTGGTAGCTTCCCATTTCTGGGCTTCTTTCTTCTTAAAGGGTTTCCTGTTCTTTCCCTGAAGACCCTAGGATACAACTGACTTCTCTCTAGCACAACCAGCCAACATCTCTTTATGGCGAATGGTTATCTCCCTCACATTACAAGGTTCTCGGATATGGGTCATCGTCGTTCTAGAAAGCTCATGTCTCAGTCCTCGAATGAACCTCTCATTCCTTATGATGTCAGTGTTTATAGTGGCATATCCATATAGAGACAGCTCATCAAACTTGGCAGCGTACTCGATTACTGACATATTATCCTAGACTAGATCCATAAACTTCCTCATCAATGCCGACTTAGCAGCCTTAGATAAAAACTTTTTCTCAAACCTCATTCCGAAACAATCCATGTCAACTCTTCCTCCGAAACTCCAGCACTCATACTACTCCACAAGTGAAGTGTTTCCCCTTGCAACTTCTTAGAGGCCGGCCTCCTGTTTTGTCCATCATCCAATCCTAGATCAGTAAAGATCCTCTCATAGTACAATAGCCAATTCTCAACTTCAATAGCATCCTCCATTCCAAAAAATGGATTTCCACCCAGAATGGTGTAATCTCTGCTTAACTTTGCATAGTTATTCCAACTGGAGCTATAGAATTAGCTCCTCCAATATTACCAGCAACTCCAGCTTGCGAAAGATTGTGCAACAACTAGTACACCATCCCCGCATCTACTGGAAGATTTCCTACACCAACATTGGTTTCAGCATTTGGGTTAGCATTAGTCGATCGACCTTGGTTCCTCCTGGTATTAGGTCGAGCATTTCCATTGGTTGTGGTGCTTCCTTTACCTAGATTTCCTCTTCCATTTCTTTCTTCCATATCTTCTTTCTCGTAAATCATACGAACCTTAGTAAGATACAGAAGAATGGTCTAAAAGAGAAGGAAACACGTACTTATATGTGTGTGTGTGTGTGTCAAACAAGTATGTTGTTGTAGCGTTAGCCCAAACCCCGATCATATTTTCAAATTCATTGGAATTATGTTCCAAAAACTTTTGGGTTTATCTTTTCTTTTAAAGTATCATAAACCTATGCTCTAATACCAACTTGTAACATCCCCCACTGGGAGGCCAAAACTAATGGCTATGGATGTTGTAGTCATCCATAGTTATTAATCATCGACGACCAAATACGGCACTGTTAGATTCATTGGAACACAGAAACATATGAATATGGAAATTTTTAAAATGTCAAGCAAACGCGCATTTCATTTCAAAGCATTTCCAATTCATTACATGATCCCACGGTCGTAAACCATGTTTAGTGAAAATATATATTTGTTGCAACAACGCCGAGAGTGACATAAAGATGTTCCTTTTGGATGATCAGGGCATATACAGGAAATATAAAACCTTTGTCGTTACAAACAACACAGTGGAATCAAATGAAAGAAAACTCTATATAGCTGTTATGCCTCCTACGCGTCTTCGGAAGCTTTATTCGTCTATTCAGGTACTTGAAAATCTCAACTCTCAAACTACTCAAAATCAATTGAGTACCCGAGAGATTAAGGGAAAAACATAAACTTCGAGTCAGACATAAAGCCTGATATGAATAATAACCTACTATCTCAAATTATTTAGTTATCTAGTGAGTCCACGCCGCTTAGCAGAATGGGTTTTCCCCTCACTAGTATCTTAAAACCTTTATAAACCATATGTCGTGCTCCTGCATCCACGATGTTTGAAACAATTTAAAACATAATAATATGATGACACGAAAAACAACTAAATCAATTCTGGATTACTCATCCTCTTTTTGATTGACTCCCTGTCATATCTATAGTTCTAGGGTCACTATTACCTACTAGTTTTCATGGGCTTACTAATATGGACTCCCTGTCCTATTTCATAGTTTTTATGGGTGCACTATGAACCTATTGGCCTCTGCCAATTAACTTAATTGATTCATGGGTTCCTCAGAACCTATTGGTGACTCCAATTACTTCTCTTTCATCCTAGTTTTCATGCGTTGAATAAGAACCTATTGACAACTGTTAATAACATAATCCGAATATAGTTTTCATAAGTGCAGTACAAAACAATTGGGCCCGGTCAACCACTTTTTATATCATAGTTTTCATGGGATTACTATAAACCTATTGGTAACTCAAATAACTTTCTAATCATAGTTTTCATGGGTACACTACGAACCCGTCTCCTTGATAACTTCCATTTTAAAGCATCTTATATTCTAGTCTCCCTGATCTCTTAGATGCGATCCTACACATCTAGACGTTTAAATCAATTTGTATTCACTATCGGGTTGACTAAGCTTGTTATTTTACCCTTTTATCCCCAAAATGCAGTTTTGGGTTTATTATATTATGAATATATTTATATTTAAAGAAGCAAATATAATTACCAAACAATACCACTCTTGTGGGTTTAATATCCTTTATATACCTTTCATATAAAACATAGTTAATCCCTTTAACCTATGATTTTATTACGGAGAGCTTCTTCTTAAAATCATTTCAAAACTCCTTTAACTTAGCCATTGGTTTTTCCTTTAAAAATGAGTTGGGTTACAAAACCTTTGGAAACCTTGCTTTTGAATTCATAGGATGACCTCCTTCGAACGCATTAAAATTTATCTTCAAAACATTAGGCTCCTGTCTTTCTAATACTTCAAAATCTTCCTTTTGAAACCTTTCGATTGTATCAAAGTATTAATGTTTAATCATTTAGAAGCATAGCTTCAAAACCAAAAGATAATACACCTTTCGAAACCATTGGAAGCTAACCCTTTTGAAATCATCGAAAGTCCCCCTTTTGAACCATTGAAGTTTCAGAAATCATTTAAAGTCCCCCTTTCAAAACTATTGGCGGTAACCCTTCAGAAATCATTAAAAGTCCCCCTTTCGAAACCATTGGGTTTATACTTAAATATTGTTTGGATCAAAGTGAATATAAGCGAAAGCGTCTCTTTCGAAACCATCTGTTTGTGTCAAAATTGGGAACAACACTCTTCGGGAGTCGTTGAAGAGATAATAGTCAAGAATGTAAGTTAAAAACAGATATTATCTAACAAAAACTCCAATCAACAGTAAAGTAAATGCGTAGACAAGCAATTTATAGTGGTTCGGCGTGTTGCCTACGTCCACTGTGAAGTATTTTGACGTTTTATTGATTCTCTTTCAATGATTACAAGTTGTTGCAGTGATCAACAGCAAGTTACAACTGGAAATTCGAAATCAACAGTAAAATTATGATGTAGGATGATGGAGACCTCGATTCGGCAGAGTCTGGACGCTTGAGGGTCGAAAGATCCCTTTTTCGTTGGCCCTGGGGCTCTATTTATAGGCGTAGGCTGCTGATATTTCGGTGAGAACTCGGGAGACCACTTCTGGCATGTGAGGGGGCCCACACGCACGGTCTCAGGAAGTTTGGGCCCACTTTGGCATCGGTTCGAACTCCATTCGAACCGATCAAGAATTCATCCAATCGAGGTGAAATTTGGCGTGGACACTCTTCGACATGATTGCAAGCTTCTGTGAAAATTTCGTTGCATTTGGATCAGTGGATTGGGAGATACGATGGATTCGAAATAGGGTTCACGGTGTGGCTGTTTGGTTCGGAACCATGCATTCGAACCGATGGTTTCGAAACCATGGTGGCATGTGGCTTCGTGTTGACGTGGAGCGCACACTTCGCTTCGATCCAGGTTTCGCTCCGAGTTGAATGCTTCGACTCCATGTATCTCGGCGCATTCGAACCGATGGAAGACACATCATCATGGTTGGTTGACCAAGTGGGTTCGAATGGAGTTACACAGGTGGATTCGAACAAGGCTTATGTGATGGGTTCGAAGCATGCATGTCTGATGGATTCGAACTTGTGTTCCTCCGATGGATACGAGCTGTGCGACTTCTCCACGGATACGAGGTACATGGATTCGAACACGATGGATTCGAACACAATGGATTCGAGGGTGATGGAGTCGAAGGTGACGGAGTCGGAACCGTGATGGTTTGACAGTTTCGAAACCTATGGATTTGAAAGAGATCGGTTTGAACCATTGGTCAATGATGGGTTCGAAACCTAAGCCTTCCCCTTCAAATTGAATCGATCATAACTCGAGCGTGTTAACTCGGATTGACTTGAAACTTGAGATGCTGACTCCAATGATCTTTCTCGCCGTGTCCTATCAATTGTAGCACAATTCGGACTCGGACAAAATTCAGTGATATCCATAGCGAAACGAAGTATGACTGGTCTCTGAGACGGACTGTCCTCCGTTTCTGATCGATCTTTTGGTATCGCGGCTTTGCCAAAAAGCGGGATAACATTTTGCCCCCCAAAGTACGTCTTGTGGGAACATGACGTGCTTTGAATAGCTGTCATTTCTCTCTGAACAATCATTGCTCTCTTTTTTGCTGAAACTCGTATGATGTATTGCTGTAACCTTGCGTTGATATGATCGATTGCTGTATAATAGCGAGTAGCCGTTGGCTGTCGTATTTGTAACAGGATGAGTGTTTGATCCCTGTAAATGTTCAAAATCGAATGTTAGTTCGACATGTATGCACATATGTTAATTTGAACCTTTTTAACGTCGTGCGTCCACGAGTCGTTGTCAGTTTGGTTTGCTATAGAATTTCGTATCGATTCTCTCCTGAACCGATTTGGAAATTTGAGTTGAGACAACGCTTGATGATTGTTTTGAAAAGTCCCTTCGTATCGATCCTCTCCTGGACCGATATTGAAGGTTGAAGGAGACGACTTTGGGTGGTGTGAATATTATACTTCGAACCGATGCGTTGGAGCATTGATGGATTCGAAATCTACATTCGAACCGATGGAGTACACTCGTACTATGATGGGTACGAAATAGTTGTTCGAATCGATTCGAATTTGGAGCGGATGGATACGAAGTCATCCTTCGTATTGAGAGGAAATGATGAATACGAAGTCCTTGATGTGAACAAGGGCTTTCGAACCGATGGGCCCAACGTTTGATTCGCATCGATGCTGCTCGTCGCCTTGCTGCGTGTTTCGTACCGATGAAACGCGGGGGTAACTTCGAATTGATGGGGTCCTAGGCCGATGGTTTCGAATGGAGACTTCGAATCGATCCACAAGTTGACTGGCTGCGACCGGTCAAGTTTACCTGGAAGGGGAATCGTCTCGGTTGCACTCAACGCACCATATAAATAGCAGAGGGTTCGCCATTTTTTACTTTTTACTTTCTCCTTGTTTTGCTGTGCACTGCATCGTTTCGAAACTTCAGAGAAGAAGGCGCCGTGCTTTCGTATTCGAACCAATCCAGATCCAAGACCTTAACTCCTCGAATCCATCACTTGAACTAGGTAATTGGCCTCGAATCCAAACGGCAAAGTAATTGTGAACCCATTTCTTCTTCATCGATTGCTCACTTCAGTGATTGACAAAACCAGATCTGATTTGAGGGGACTTTGAATCGATACGTGGGCCCGAGTTCGAATCGATGATGGCGACGTTACTTCCCCTTGGTTTCGCCTTGTTCTCTGGAATGAATTCATGGAGTGACGCAATTCGTACCGATAAACCATCTTTGATGGATCCATTCGAATCAATGGTTTCGAACCCATCAGCCATCGGTTCGAAGTTCTCGACTTTGCATCGATACGAAGGGCATCGATTCGAACGTGATTGGTGTGAAGTTGAGGGTTTGCTTATCGGTTCGAACTAGTTAACCAAGGTTGGATTCGAAGTCCTCTTTCATCGATCGATTCGAGTGGGCCTTTCTGCATCGATTCGAAGTAACGTTGGCATGGACTCGAATGGGTTCTCTGTGATCGGTTCGAACCCTATATGATGGATACCAAAATTTGAAATTTTCTAAGCATAATTCCGACGAGCTTCATTCCTGCATATTTGGACATATTAAACTGCATACTTGACCACCTTTCGAAGCTCGTCGATGGAACAATAACGACTCCTATTCAAATCAAATTTCCATCATACAAACGGTTCAACGATGACGGTCAGCGATGAAGGTTATTGTAACTGGACTTCGTAGCTTTGTCGTTTGCATATTTTCTTTAACTCTGTGATATTTATTCAAGTAGCGCATGGCACTATACCACACACATTCATACACTTCACACTGGGGAATGCACAGGTCATTTGTCGTCCAACGATGGTTTCTCATGAGTTAGCTAGTTATGGAACCGTCAAGTTCGCAACAGCAGGAGGTTCAAAGTACAGCTGCTCCGAGACTAGAGGTTCCAGATATTGAACCCGAGATAATTGGTCCGGCCCCGGACGAACTTCCCAATGCGTCTTTCATTGCTAATCCGTCGGATTCCGTTCAATCTAATATTTCGAAAGACATGTTAGGGAGAATATGCCTGAGACACGGTCTGTCACTAGATGACGTCTTATTGCCGGGGCCGAATGATTGACCACACAACCCGCCGGAGGGATATACAGCATTTAACCGCCACGCGTGCGCGGCCGGGACACTTCCTCCGTTCAACGAGTATATAAGGGAAGTGTTGTCTTTTTTGGGGATCGCTCCATCTCAACTACACCCAAACGGATATGCTTCCGTGAATAGTTTATTCATCGTCTTCATGGAGTATCTTCATAGACCGTCGATCCCGATCGAGATCCGATATCAGTTTAACTTCAAAACTCGAGGCGATTATCCTTCCTTCACATTTCTGGAAGCGGTGAGGAACTGCCAAGTGGTTACTGGGTCCTGGACCAGGTTGAGCTACTATAGGACGGAATGGTTCTATGTCAGGTGTCCTCCGGGGTTTGCCCGGCGATGGTTATTCAGACGTGAGTGTAGCTGAGTTATTTAAGCAATTATTAAAGCAATTGCGGTCGAAGCGAAACTTATGTTTTTTCTCTTTTTTACAGCGACGATTCAGCGACCTGAGGGCGAACGCTTTAAGGAGATGGTGCGAGTGCTCCAGGGAGTCCCGAGCGAAGACAGGGATATCGAGTCGCTTTTGACCGATAGGAATCTCCGGACCTACGGGTTGATCGAACGGGGGCAGAGCATACTGTTTGACGGGGCACTTAGGATTGTTTTGAAAAAACGAGTCAAGCACAAGAAGCCCAAAGTTATTATAGCCGAGGAGGCTGATTCTGAAAAAACTAATACTGACGACGAGCCATTATTGGAGCCTACAGACGTGGCTCAGGATATTGAAGAGCAAAGAAAAGGCAAGGCAGCCGTCGTCACGCAACTAAGAAGGGGAGATGGAAATCGGTTGTCACGGCCCGATCTTCCCCCGGAGTTAGAATTTCTAAGATGTCTCCTCCACGAATCGAAAATCTTTACGAAGGGCTTGCCGATCTTCCAATCCCGGATGATGTGTCTTTTCAGCATGACGCCGGGTTGGAGGAATTCCATCGTACTCTAGATTTGAGCAAGCCTTTTATTACTAGCTCAGTCGACACTTCTGGTTGGTCGGGGGGAATACATGTTCATACACATTTCACGACACTACATAGCCCCGAGTCCTAGGTCATCGGTTTCGAGAAACCACTAACTTTAATCTCATTTCGCTTTGCAGATATTATGACTGGACGCGGTTCGATGCTAGGGAGCCTACGACACGCTCGCAGATCTTCCTCATATTACGAGTCACAACGGAGAGAAGGAGACAGGGGTTATGATCGCAGGCACTCCGGGTATCCTGGCCAAGAATGGAGAGATAGGGATTACAGACATCGGTCTCGATCGCGCACTTCTCCTCCAAGAGTTCCTGTACAACCTCCCGTCCATGTTCCTCATTCTTCTGATTCCTCGTATTACCAGTCAGCCTCTCAATCTTCTAAGCATGATTCTTGCCATCCCAGATCTGAGGCAATGTCTCCAGTAGTTGCGGAACAACCTCCTACTGAAATTTCGGGAGAAGGGGCAATCAGGCTTGCTCAATTGAAGAAAGACTTTCCAAATATTTGCTTCGACAATTATATTTTTCCTCTTCACTTGAAAAGAATTCCGCCGGAGGCCGAGCAGACAGCGCACGATTATGTGCACGACTTTTATGCCCAATACAAGGCGTGGTATAAGGCGGCCGATAGAGCGTCGACATTGGCCTTTGAGCGTGGGGCCACCTTCGAGAAACTGCAGGCTGAGTTGGCTCAAAAGAGCCGTATTATTGATGTGCTTAACACCGAAGCTGAATCTTCTCGGAAATCCGAAATGGAGGCTATTAAAAGAGCCGATGAAGCCCAAGCAACGATGGATAGAATGAAACATGAGCATTACGCCACGGTAGAGGATATGGGCCATCGGAACACCCTGGTTACTGCCGAGAGGGACGCAGCCCTAAAGGAGTTGAACGAGCTTAAGTCAAAATTCGCTGAAATCGCCAAGGATAGGGATGATGCAAACAATGCAGCCCAGGAGGCGTGTGAACAAGCCGTGATTCTCCGGACTGAACGGGATGCGGCAGTAGCCAAGGTCCAGGCGGTTGAGACGGAGGTTGAGGAGAAAGTTCAACAGGCGGAGGCCAGGCTGGAGGCCGATATTGAAGATTTGCTTATCACCTACAATGCCAACGTGTTAAGACATCGAAATTTGGCCTGGCTCCAAGATTACCCGGTGCACCTCCGCAACGCTTGGGATCGATTGGTCGAGGAAGAAGAGGAAACACGCCTGGATGAATCGGTCGACCGGTTTGAACTTGAAAACCGGTTGTTGACTGATGATGAGAAGAAGGTTCTTTACGACGCTATTATTGCTCAAGAAAAGGAGATGATCGGGGGTCTATCTCTGGAGGTTGGAGAGGGGTCAGGTATCGAGCATCATACTACTGTTACTGAAGTCACCGCTCCACCGTCGGTAGTACCTGTATCTGTGGTCGGTACACAACCTGTTCCTGCTTATGACCCAGAACAGCCGTGGTTATCTCCCATTCGGGAGCATACTTCTGAGGCCGCTCAGTCATCCGCAAGTCAAACTGGGGAAGGTATTCCGAACTTATCTCAAGTGTTTTCCAAATAGAGAGTTTGTTCTGAAGCGGTTACTGATAACTTCTTCTTATCTTTGTTTAGTGACTGGAGTTGCTTCGATCGCCGTGACCCAAGAATCAAGCAAAGGGGATAAGGCCATTACCACTTAGACTACTGTTGTAACTGCAGTATCTACCGAGGCGGCGCAGGGGAGCAGATTATCTCTTAAGGAACAAATGGTGAGCAAGCTGCTCAGCGAGTAGGGTGGCTTCTCCACAAACTTGCCGTTCATCATTAGTGACCTGCCGCCGACCTCTAGCTCTTCAATGCAGACTGCGGATGCCCCAAGCCAAGCCCAAACGATTCGTGATGAAGAGATCCTGGCCGAGATTCAAGCTGAATTAGAAGCTGAGGGGCAAAGCGGTAGTGTCGGTGGTGGCACTATTCCATCTTCCGTTGCAGATCGGTCCCTCCTACTCCTCCGGCGGGGAGTCTTCATTTAGATTCAAGTTCTGAGGAGGACGTAGATATTATGCCCCCGACCGAAGAGCAGCCACCGGAGAGGAGGTCGTCCAAACGAAGGATTCCCGTTCCTAGCGATTCTGACGACGAACCGCTAATAAGGAAGCCAAGGAAGAAAGAATAGATCGGCCTCCCAAGCAGATATTTTGGTAGATAGGAACTTGTTTTCGTTTTTTGTTAGTAGACCGTGTATAGATGCAGATTCGGCCCCTGCTAGTTGGGATTCTTTTTTGGGAGAACTTATCTACGTGTAAGTCCTTGTCTTCAGTTAGTTGAAATAAAATTTAGTTTCTTTGTTTCAACTCTCATTTCTTTTGTGCTTAAGTGTTTGTTGTGTTATGTTTTCAGTCCGTTGCACTTGTGGTATTTTTTACCGTCAAGTAGAGTTCGTTTTTTATTTGCCAAGTCTGAGAATCTTGGTTGCAAGTTGTAATCGATGAATAATCGAACTTCGGACATTGTATCACTTTGGTTAGCGATTAACACTTAGCTTTTTTTGCCCCCTAGTCTCGGGGAATAGCATTTGTGTTCTGGTGGTTGACTGCGTTTATTGCAAACCTTAAGCACATGTCCACATTCTGGGGACTTAGGATAATTTGTAATCGATAACTTGGTTCGCACTATGGGAATTTGAGAGTTATCGACGTTTGTAGTACGATTCACGCTCCGGGAACCTGGAATTGATGT
The DNA here is from genome assembly GCA_030765085.1 of Allium cepa. Taxonomy (NCBI): domain Eukaryota; kingdom Viridiplantae; phylum Streptophyta; class Magnoliopsida; order Asparagales; family Amaryllidaceae; genus Allium; species Allium cepa. The sequence goes on along the minus strand of CM060940.1, from coordinate 570,692,324 downwards.
TTACACTCCACTTCACGCTCTGGGAACTTGGAGTTAGTGTCGATATTTCAGTTCGCACTACGGGAACTTGGATTTGATGTTTATACTCCATTCACATTCTGTGAAGTTGGAGTTCGCACAGATGCTTCGGTTCGCGCTCCGGGAACCTGTAATCCCCATTTATGCTCCGATTCACGCTCTGGGAAGTCGGAGTCAGCCGCTGGATGGTCAGTCACATCTATTTGGGCTTTCAAGAATTCGTTCATACTCTAAGAACGATGGATTCGATGTTTATACTCCAATTCGCACTCTGAGAATTTGGAGTCCATTCGCACTTTGGGAACGAATTATTGAATGTTTATACTCCAATTCGCACTCTGGGAAGTTGGAGTCCGTTCGCGCTCTGGGAACGAATTGTTTAATATTTATACTCCAATTCGCACTCTGGGAAGTTGGAGTCCGTTCGCGCTCTGGGAACGAATTGTTGAATGTTTATACTCCAATTCACGCTCTGGGAAGTTGGAGTACGTTCGCGCTCTGGGAACGAATTGTTGAATGTTTATACTCCAATTCACGCTCTGGGAAGTTGGAGTCCGTTCACACTCTGGGAACGAATTGTTGAATGTTTATACTCCAATTCACACTCTGGGAAGTTGGAGTCTGTTTGCGCTCTGGGAACGAATTGTTGAATGTTTATACTCCAATTCATGCTCTGGGAAGTTGGAGTCCATTCGCGCTCTGGGAACGAATTGTTGAATGTTTATACTCCAATTCACGCTCTGGGAAGTTGGAGTTCGTTCGCGCTCTGGGAACGAATTGTTTAATGGACTGTCGTGTGTTGGTCCAATTCAGCCTTTGTCGTGATGGCTTGCCCCCGAGCTGGGATTTCACTTAGTGAGTGTCCGGTCGTATCGCAGTCACTCGCTATTTGAATAAATTCCATTGTTTGATGGAACTTAGCTCTTCGTGTGTCGTGATTGTTGAGCGTTGACGCCTGGTTCAGCTGCAACGTCAGTGGTGCGATATTCTACGGCGGGATGAGGAACGGCACCTCCTCGGGAGGAGGGTCCGGTTTGGAAACTGGCTGACGGACTAACTCTTATTTGTCCAACGGTCAATGTCGGTTGGTTTCCAACGGGTGGCATATGACTCCCATCTAACCGGGGTCGTGGAGGCCGGTTATGATAATCAGAAGATGAAGAACTTTCGCTGGAGGAGCGAGAAGCACGATCTCTCGTGGATCTCTTTCGTTTCTGGCGATCCAGCTTGTTGATTAGCTCAGCGTTAGCACGTAGCTGTTCTTCCAATTGTCGCCGACTCTGGGTCAGCTCTTGGAGTTGCAACTGCAACTCTTGTCGGGTGACCGCTCCCGACGGTTCCGATTGCCCAGCGGCATCTTGATTAGATGAAGGTAGAGGGGCATGATTCTGTCCATCCTGTTCCTCTTGATTGACAGCGTTTGAGGTGGTTCTTATGCTAACCATAATGAGAGTTGAATTCCTTTCCTAGATTTTATGCAAATCTGAATAGAAGGGAAGGAAGTTGGATTCAATGATCTGGATCTCTCTCTTAGATTTATTCAATCCGGTATCGATGACAGATCCAACGAGCAGGAGAAAATCTGGGTTTTCTCGGTGAAAGCACCAAAGTGTTTGTGTCAAAATTGAGCACAACACTCTTCGGGAGTCGTTGAAGAGATAATAGTCAAGAATGTAAGTTCAAAACAGATATTATCTAACAAAAACTCCAATCAACAATAAAGTAAATGCGTAGACAACCAATTTATAGTGGTTCGGCGTGTTGCCTACGTCCACTGTGAAGTATTTTGACGTTTTATTGATTCTCTTTCAATGATTACAAGTTGTTGCAGTGATCAACAGCAAGTTACAACTGGAAATTCGAAATCAACAGTAAAATTATGATGTAGGATGATGGAGATCTCGATCCGGCAGAGTCTGGACGCTTGAGGGTCGAAAGATCCCTTTTTCGTTGGCCCTGGGGCTCTATTTATAGGCGTAGGCTGCTGATATTTCGCTGAGAACTCGCGAGACCACTTCTGGCACGTGAGGGGGCCCACACGCACGGTCTCAGGAAGTTTGGGCCCACTTTGGCATCGGTTCGAACTCCATTCGAACCGATCAAGAATTCATCCAATCGAGGTGAAATTTGGCGTGGACACTCTTCGACATGATTGCAAGCTTCTGTGAAAATTTCGTTGCATCTGGATCAGTGGATTGGGAGATACGATGGATTCGAAATAGGGTTCACGGTGTGGCTGTTTGGTTCGAAACCATGCATTCGAACCGATGGTTTCGAAACCATGGTGGCACGTGGCTTTGTGTTGACGTGGAGCGCACACTTCGCTTCGATCCAGGTTTCGCTCCGAGTTGAATGCTTCGACTCCATGTATCTCGGCGCATTCGAACCGATGGAAGACACGTCATCATGGTTGGTTGACCCAGTGGGTTCGAATGGAGTTACACAGGTGGATTCGAACAAGGCTTATGTGATGGGTTCGAAGCATGCATGTCTGATGGATTCGAACTTGTGTTCCTCCGATGGATACGAGCTGTGCGACTTCTCCACAGATACGAGGTGCATGGATTCGAACACGATGGATTCGAACACGATGGATTCGAGGGTGATGGAGTCGAAGGTGATGGAGTCGGAACCGTGATGGTTCGATGGTTTCGAAACCTATGGATTCGAAAGAGATCAGTTCGAACCATTGGTCAATGATGGGTTCGAAACCTAAGCCTTCCCCTTCAAATTGAATCGATCATAACTCGAGCGTGTTAACTCGGATTGACTTGAAACTTGAGATGCTGACTCCAATGGTCTTTCTCGCCGTGTCCTATCAATTGTAGCACAATTCGGACTCGGACAAAATTCAGTGATATCCATAGCGAAACGAAGTATGATCGGTCTCTGAGACGGACTGTCCTCCGTTTCTGATCGATCTTTTGGTATCGCGGCTTTGCCAAAAAGCGGGATAACACCACCCTTTATTATATAAAAACATTAAGGAAAACATGATGGCATTAGCACCATCTCTTTCGAAAGCTTCAAACCATTCAAACAAAACATTGAAGGATAGCATCGAAACCCCTTTAGAAGCCATTGCCTTCAAAACCCTTGGACTCTTTCGTAAGCATTTAGGAAGTGAATTAAAACATCTTCAAAATAAACGCTACCTTTCGAAAGCATAGATGACTTCAATACCTTTGAAAGGCTAAAGAACAGCAGCAGGCCTTCGACTAGGTCGGAACCCCTTCTTTTAAAACAATATGTAAAGGAACCCATTCGAAAGCAAACTTATATTAATGGCAACCCTTGTGAAACCTTTTAAAACCTCTTTCATAACCACACGCTTCAACTCCTTTAAAGGCTTAAACAAAACAAAGGCAGGCGCTTCTCTTTTAAAAACAAATCAAAGTAGTGATCCCTTCGGAAGCTATGCTATTGACACCAAACCTTATGTCGTTCTCCCATCCACCGTATACCATCTTTGTGATACTTTGTGTATTGGTTTCGACTCAGTAGGTCTCGACTAGGTTGAAGGCGAAAGCTCTATGTCAAAGGGTACCTCAAAAGAAAGCAGAACCAACTTTTTCGAGTGAACCTGATTTAGTACTACTTAAAGCAAACATTTTTCTAACTAACCTGCCACGTATCAACACCAGATTGGTTGCCTTAACCTTTTCAAATTCTTTACTAAAATAATTTCTGTATTTCATCAGATCCATATCAAAGGAATTATAATGTTTAAGCCCTTCTATTAACAAAACCAGCATTTGCAAATAAGTCCTCTTGAAATAATTTATTTTCCTTAGTAATCAATTGGGAAAATCCCAAAAATTAAATTTTATCATGTAATCAAGCACAATTAAAATTTCAGACCCAATTTCTTCCTGAAATACTCGAAATAAATTTTGAACCCAATTATATCATATTTTATTTAAAAATTCATAATAGATTTTCTATAGCTCGAAAAATTCTGAAAAATAAAAACCCTCTCCAAAATCATGTTTTACTTAACATAAAAACTTTCCACGGCCACTCTAAAATTATAAACTCTCGTTTTACCCTATAACCATGTTAATTCATATGTAACCGAATTAAAATAAATCAAACATAAATTTAGTTCTAGCATATCACCACCCTATTTGCATAAATACGAATTTAATCATAAATTCGGAACATATAATCATAGAATAAAATAGAGATGGTATAAAATTATTATTCACCTTAGATATGACAAGAAATTTGAGATTTGTTGTTGATTAATTCTTCCTATTGGTTTTAGTTTAAATTTTTTTCCTCTTTTCATCCTTGTTAATGACCGACTATATTTTAGTTATTGATTTGCGTTCGTGAAAGTGAGAAATGAAACATATATGGGAAAGGGGAAAAATTGTATAGCCGTGTATGATAGGGAGGCTATTTTAGTAATATGCACATGTGTAACTTAATTAGTTTAATAACCCAATTAAAGCCTATTCACTTTATTAATAAGCATGGCTATATATATATGGTTTATTCAAATCTCAATCCCATTATCATCATTATTCTATTTAATTTATGTAATTAGATTTCCTAAATAATATTATCAAAAATAAGGGATGTTACAAAAGGCTTTCTATGAAATGGCCAGTGGCTACATTAGAATGAAAGAAGCTAGAGCCGTGAATCACATTCATCTAAGAGAGCATTTTCTCCCCATAATGAAAAGAAGAAGGGAGAAAAGGATACCATCTCCTTATAAAGGTGCAGAGAGAATTTAACTTCAGAGCAAAGACTCTCCTAACCCACACACCTAGTCAGGTATATGAAATGAATAAAACTAAGCTGGCCTAAAATGTCCCATACAAGGGGAAGAAACTAGAACAGAACAATGGAGGAACATATTTTCACTTCCATAGAGCCAATGATTACCATACCAATAACTACAGGCACTTGAGGAATGAAATAGAGAGACCGATTCAATAGGGATACATAGGCAGCTATCATAAGTAGAAGAACAATAGAGGGGACTAGGAATCTCTCTCCAGATCCGAAGGAAGAAATAGTAGGAAACCCCTCCAATCTCATAGCCTCGATCCACCGAGGACCACACTTCATTGGAAAAAGTAAAAAAGTGCAGAAGCAGTATGTATAGGAAGCTAGAGTAAAGCAAAGAACCATGTTTCATATAAAGCAAAAACCCATCCATGACATAATCTTTACTATTATTGACGTGATTGGAGTGGTTTTTCTGCATCAAGACCCATTGATAATTAAGGTGCAGATCTCAAACTGTACCATGATTGAAATCTTTGTTGATTCTGTGAGTTCTGCCAATGTCATCTTCATATCTACATAAGAAAAGATAAAGCTTCTAGTAGAAATACTGAAGCCAAGCCCTGAACCAATTTACGGCATCAATAGCACTGCAGGTGTACTTACTAGATCAGCATGCCTTATCGTCACGGTTGGAACTGCCCCTCTTCACAAATTATTCTATGACGACCCATATTTTGGAAGGTTTAAATCGACAATAATCCATACATATCCAACTCAAACAATCTGAAACACAGATAATCAATGGGATTAATTAAGAAAAATAAGAAAACAAATACATAATCTCGCAGCAGAATAACAAAATATAGTAATAAAATGAATAGCTCGTGAAGCTATTTATACTATATATTTGATTGTAATTTTACAACATCTATCATAGTTATATATACAACAGAAACAATAGAATAATGTAGCAAAACAAACAATGTGGTGAAATAATACTAGTAATAATTAAACCAAATCTTCGTCTTCATCCGCCAAAATTATATCTTCAATGCGCTGAAATACTCAGGGTTGACTTAAGCATAAAGTAAAACAATACACTCGAGTCAGGACTAAAATATCCTTATATGAGTCAAATCAATATCACATATAACAAGAGTGTAATAGCGTCAGATATGTTTGCGTGATTTCACATCTCCTATCCAGTGTATAACGTGTGTGCAATAACTCAAGAGATGTTACGGGATTTTCCATCTCTTAAGGATCCACCAAAATATTTATATATAGTAGAATACATTATATATGTAATGTCTAATTAGTAAAACAAATATTTTTCTTAGCATTAAGGCTTTACATTAATCCCCTTAATGCTTTTTTAAGCATTATTGTACAGTTTGCATATAACGCCCCATTAGCACATCAGGGGATAGGGATCCACCGCGATACGAAAACACTAAACCAAAATCGTAGTGGTCTTATATAAGGATAACAGTATGAAAAGGCACGTGAGGCAATACCTAAGGTAGGATACTACCAGTTCGGGTCGTAGGGCTGGTGGTAACACATCGTAGCCACGATCGCCCACCGCGTCCATCCATGCCATATCGAGTCAAAGGAAGGTCATCCCAAATCAAGATGCACCAACCAAAACAACATCAAAAGTAATAGTATGGATCAAGTACCGAGGTCTACCCATCATCGTTCTATTTCTTCAAATCCAAAAAACATACGCCAAATCCAACCACTTCATTCTGGAGTCTCCTCCACATATACAGTTGTTAAAGTGGTTCTATATTGACAAAGGTATGCCAATAAGAGGCCCCGGTCTCTTTAACATCCAACGTCGTTTTACACTCCGGTTGGCATTTTTACATTTCGAAAACAATTCATACTTGATATCAAAATATCGTATGCACTTCAAAATATCCTTTCATTTCAAAATATCACATTTACTTAAAATATGTCAGTTTCACTTGAAAATATCACTTCATTCAAGATTTCCATTTCGAATTCCAACTTATACTATAACTTCATTTTAACCACATTCGCATTTAATTCCACGATTTAAATGTAAACAGTTCCCACTTTGACCAATTTGAAACTTCAGAAATAGTTTGAATAGTTTTAAATAGTTTAATGAGTTAAAATAAATTATGTATTAAATGATTTGAAAATTTAAATAATTTAAATTTTTAAAAAAAGATAAATTTTAAAACAGTTTATAGGAAACTAGTTTATATTGAAAATAATTTCTAATTCAAAACTGTTTCTTTCAATTTCTAACAAATTTGGATTTAGGTCCAAATTTCAATCAAACTGATTCAGTTCCAATTATTCCAATTCAATCATCTTTAATCTTAAATTAATTCAAATCAATTCAATTTTGATTTTAATTCAAATCAACTTCAATTTCGATTCAATTTAACTTCAAATTCGATTCAATGGATTTAATTTCAATTTAATTTGATTTTAAACCATTTCAATCTATAACAATTTTGAGTTCGATTTAAAAATGCTGATATAAATCATTTAAATCAATTTAAACTTCATTATTCAATTTAAGGTTCAAACCTTTTTAATTAATTCAATTTCGAGCTCAAATTTGAAATATCAATTTGAATCCCTTTTCCGAAGACAAATTTCGAAGTTCGTATAAATTCAACCATTTAAAACAACTTGGTTTCCATGATTCAAATTATATATCGATTATAACTTCATATTTCAAATTCTATTCTTTAAAAAAATTCTTATGCAAATTTTAAATTTAACATTTCAAAACTCGAATTTGAAAATAATCCAATTCCCATATGGCAATTTAATTTTATTTTTATAAAACAAGATCACTTGAATAGATTCAAATCCAAGAATTTAAAACCATTTAATTTAACCAATCCGCTATCCGTACATAATTTTCTATCCTATGACCTAGTGATGAGTTATTGCGATTTGAAATTTCAAGGATGGATATATATCATTTCAATCCAAAATAAATGTCATAGGTATATATCATTTCTGTTGAATATGCGATTATATGATTTTTGTTTGATGATAATAAACATATATATATATATTCATTTAAATGTATTTGATAATATACTATTTTATTTTCATAGATTGAATAAACATCTGCTCAATAAAATAAATAACACGGAATTTGAATTCAAATAGAAATTTTATTCAAACAAATATTTATTACAATCTTTGAATAGTACAAATTTCAAGCTCTCACTATATATATACAATTTCAATCATCACGATTCACATTTGACCTCACTACATATCACTCATTCACTCAACTCGTATTTTATCTTCAACTTTACTCCAAGTTGAATCCAGCATCTGAGCAACCTGCAAAAATAAATATTGATGCAGTAAAATTGAAAAGGAAACACTTTTGCAGCACAAAATAAAACGTGGATGTTGAAAATAATATTTGCCTCAGTTATTTGGGTTGTTCGTCATCATTTAATTTTGAATTCATCATACACGAACAGCTTGTGACATACACAGTGTATCACTGTATATGCTACAAGACCGTGCACACTGATATATACACTTGATAGAATTACAGGGACAGGTGAGCACAGGTTAAACCCAAAATGCCAGGTTCAACACAAGTGCAATAAAAATAATGTCACAATATCAGCACAAGGTCAAATCCGAGCTATAAGCTGGATTCAACTCAAGTGTAATTCGGAAAACAAATCCAAATGCAATAAAATGGTCGGGAGCAACCTCAATGCACAATAAGTATGCAACTGTGAAACTGGATCAACCAAGTGGTCTGTGACAATATCAGGTGAAGCCACCAGCATTTCATATCACAAAACCAAGCATCAAAAATACAAGTTTGAACAAAGCATGCACAACCAGAGCTCCCTACAGTATGGATCATATCAATGAACATATATAAGCACTGAAACAAAGCATCAAACTAGGCTACAACATGACACAGCAGCAACCAAAATTGATGCAACAGTGACAAACAACATATGTACACAAGTGAATGCAATTCAGTACTCAATGCAATCAAATAACGCGAGTACAACAAATGGAGATGCAAAACAAACTGCACCAAGGAATGACATGGACAATGCACAAAGGCTACAAGTCAGGCAACAAATGAATTATGCACATCTAACCAGAGCCAAGGCAGGAGAAACCAGAATGCAACCCACTGCAAATATAAGTGCAAACAAGCTACAATGAATGACCAAACTCAAATGTAAGCACACTCGAAACACAGTGCACATTAATGCCATCACAATGAACATGAATACTCAATGCAACTACAGCCTTACAGGAACCAAGACTAAATGAAAATACATAAGTATGGTAAGAACCAAAACCACAACATCAAGTGATACTGAGTACACATGAAACAAATATGAAAGACCAGGCAACTATACTTGAAGCCAGAAACAATGCAAGTGGAGATTCAAGTGGTACAAGACCAAACCCAACATCAGCAACAAATGAAATGTATGCTACAGCAATGAATCGAGCATGCTACAAATATGAAACCACATATATATGTAGTGCATTGAAACTAAACAGTGAAACTAAACCAGCAATGAAGTCAATCAGTGCCGAAGTTCAGTGATGTCGAAGATGGTAATATCAAAAATCAAGTTGAAGCCATGTTCGACAGAAATCGAAGTCGTGGTGGCCACAAAAGAAATCAACATCGTCAAATAAAATCAAATGTAACAGTTTCAAACCGAAACCGTGGTGTCCAAATAAATTGACCAAGTCACGAATCAAAACTGTGAGTATCAAGAAACAATTATATGAAACTGACAAAGTCAGATAAATCATCAACATCAAAACATAATCGAGTGGCTGAGACGAAGTCAAGCAAACTATCAGACGAACACAAAATTAGGAATTCGAATCTTATAAAAACCCAATCATCATCGGCTTTAAAATCCATCAAGTTCAAGTAAGCCAAAACCAGTTAAGCAAAAGTAGTAAATTACATACCGGAATCAAATTCGAACTTGATCGAATTGAAGTAGCCGAAGACAATTCAAAGAGCCAAACAATCAACGAAAGCAACGAACTGGAAATCATCTATTTCGATTAAGCAACCGAAAGTCGGCGACTTTAGAAACAAAGCCCTAATTTGCAAGCAAAGGAACAAAGGAATGAGCCGCCATTATACAGAACAAAGAGCAAAAGGAACGGCCGATATTGATAAAAGAAAAGGCCACATTTTTTTTAAATTGGGTCGGGCTTGGTTTATTAATTGAGATTTAATTTAGGGTTTTTAAGTTAGTGTTTAGTTTCTTTTGTTTTTAAATTGTTTTTTAATTTGTATTTCTCTTTTAAAAGTTGTAACTACTAGTCGTGTGACTAGGAGACAAACTACGTGGCGTAGTTTGAGAATTCGCAACTCAGTGGCTGAGTTGTGGCAGGGTTTTGAGCGTAGAGTTAGGTTAGTCAGTAAAGGGTGTCGCGAGTTTACGCGTGTAAGCGTGTGACTACTTAATTTCTAGAGAAATCTTGGGGGCAGCATGTAGGTAGGGTTTTGCCAAAGATGAGTAAATTCTGTGTTGTTTTATTTCTGCATTTATTATTCTGCTATTATATGTGCTACTATAATTTTGATATATCTGTGTTGAAATAATTTTATAAGCTTCCGCAATTAATTTTTATAATTAACAGTATCACCCTATTCACCTCCCCTCTAGGGTGAAATCGATCCTACAAGTGGTATCGGAGCTAGGAATAGAAGTCAACTTTTGTTTTAAAAAATTCGTTTTTCAAAAACCAATTTTTGTTTTAAAAATTTGTATTTTAAAATGGCTTCTTTTAATATTGCTTTTGCTGAGGGTCAGTCTATAGTTAGACCACCAATGTTCAATGGTGAATACGTCTATTGGAAAAATAAAATGAAAATTTTTCTGAAAACCATTGACGCTTGGAATATTGTTGAGATAGCTATAGAGCACCAACTATAATTGCAGATAATCAGGAAATAGAGACACCAAAGGATCAATGGACAGAACTAGAAAATAAATTACAAAATGCTAATGCTAAAGCTATGAATTCTATTATCTGTTCATTGGATCAATTTGAATTTAATCGTGTCTCACATTGCCTAAGTGCGCAGGAAACATGGCGCACAATAGAAGTGACTCACGAAGGAACATCTCAAGTCAAAGAATCTCGTCTTACCATGCTAAGCAGCGAATACGAGAACTTCACAGTGGCGAAGGAAGAAAATGTCAAAGAGATGTATGGACGACTTTCCAATATTGTATACAAATCAAAAGCTCTCGAAAAATCATACACTGAATTGGAAATAGTCCAAAAAATCCTCAGAGTCCTTCCACGAAGATTTGAAGCCAAAGTGACTGCCATTCAAGAATCAAAAGATTTAAAACCGATGAAAGTTGAAGAACTCATTGGAAATCTCACCACTTATGAGCTGGAAATGAAATTCAAGGAAGAGCGTGAAGGAGGTGACACTCGAAAGAAATCAATAGCTCTTAAAGGAACAACAGAAAGTGATGGTGAAGATAATGATGATGATGGAGCAGCAGAATTAGAGCTGATAATAAAGATATTCAAAAGGTGGAATTACAAATACGGAAATCCAGCTCGAAATCAAAAATTGAAAAGCAAAATAGCTAAAGCACTAGACTATTCAGAAGAACAAAAAATCATCCGTCATAATTACAACCCCCAATTATCCTCAAAATCGACGCGACTTTGAAAAGAAATCAAAAGGGAGAAGTTTTGCAACCACGTGGAATACAATGCAGTGAGAGTAAGAAAGCAGATATATGCCTTCAAGGTAATATAACTGATAGCGACGATGAAGAACCAAACGAGGTGTAAAAACTCACTCACTTAGAATTACTTATATATTTCCATAAAGTAAATGGTTGTTTTGAACGACTTAGGGAGAAGTATGCCAAATTTCAACCGCAAAAGGATACTTTGATAGAGTTAAATAAACAACTTGACCTATTAGTTAAAACCTATCAAAGTAGGATCCCTAAGTGTGATAAGTGTCCAACATTTGAAGAAGGAATTAAAAAATCAGAAATTAATATAAAATCACTTGAAAATGAAATTCTGATTTTGAAAGAAAATGAAAATACTATGAGAGAAAATTATATTAAAAAGTGCACACAATTGTTAAATGAAAATGAATCTCTCAAAATACAAGTCCAACAATTGTCAATGACTTTAGATAAATTTCCGAAAAGTGAAAATCGTTGAATATGCTATTATGGAAGCAAACTGTTAATACAGTTAGACAATGACTTGGATATAATCAATATAAAAATGTTAGAAATGAGATTAATCAAGTAAATTCAATGTGCAAAATTTGTAGAAAATTTGGACATGATCAAAACAATTGTTGGTATAGACCCAAACATGTGAAAACTATACCAATTTGGGTTCCAAAAGGCACAAATATAAAATCTCTCAAAGTTAAACAAATCTAGGTGCCAAAAGGAACATATATAAATAATTTTGGGTCTCCACAAAATTATTTTTCGAAATATTCGGCCACTAACAATCATCGATCTATAAAAACAAATAGGTCACAAAAATCTTTCATCGTGTAGGTGTGGTGGCAGGCTAAGGAACAACAATAGTGTTACTTGGATTCTGGCTGTTCCAAGGACAGAATGAGCAACAAAGCAAAGTTCCTTAACCTAGTATAAAGGTGACAGAATCACAATGGACAACAACGAAAAATATTGTAAAGGTAAAACAGGTAATGGTATATTTATTTGAACGATATATTAAATGTGATAATCTGCACCGTAATCTAAGTTAAATCAGCCAATAATGTGATGATGAAATAATGATGTTTTTGATTCTGACTTATTCAAAATTGTTGGCCAATTATATTCTTATACCAAGAACACTATAAAAATCTCTAGAATCTTTGAATTACTTCATATATATTAGTTTGGATTAATAATAGTGTTTTATTGGATGATAATACATTTGGTTATCTTACGGCTGACTCTATATTCACGGTTTTTTATTATTTACACGTTTCTATTCAAATTCAAGAGAATGTCATTTAAAAAGCTGTTAAAATTGATTTTGAGATACTTTGTTGCACACTTCATGGTCTGGTCTATCAAATTCAATTAATGATAATTTTGAGTGAAAGAAAAATTCAGATGCAGATTACACTGGTAATCTAGTTGATAGAAAAATTACTAGTTGGACTTAATTTTTGTTGAGACATTTAGTAATTACATCGTTTTTCAAAGAAAATATCTGCATATTTTTCATTTCAAATAATTTTCAAATAGCAGAAATTTTTCATATATAACCCCTGCTAGCAAAACATTTTTGACCATGTTTTCAGATCAGTCATTCTAAAAAATTGATTTTAGAATTAATTTTGAATTTGATTTTAAATGACTATTTTAACTAATCTAACTCTCTAATAATTATCGAAAGATAAATAGTGATTGAAAAAGTGATGAGTGTTGATATTTATCATATATTATGACTCGAGATGGTATAATTAGTAAATTTATTTAGAAATTTAAACAAGAGTTATAAAACTTTTTGTTGGAAAAAACTCCATGACCATCTCTATTTCTATCATATTTCTAACGACCATCACTCATCAAAATTCTATATAGTTTGTCAATATGTGGTACTTTAAACAGGAATTATTCGTTCTTTATTTTACATTTTTTTAATAAAAAAATTACAATAAAATACAAAGTATTCACTCTCATTTAAAAGTCATCACGGTTATGCATGGATGAATTACTTGGAATTTGTTATGTGCTTCCATGCTCATTTAAAAGTCCTCATGGTTATGCATGTATGGAACGCATATCAAAATTGATTTTTAAAATAAACAAGTTGATTCTAAACCCATTTAAAAGTCCTCACGGTTATGCGCGGTTAGAAGATACTTGGATTCGTTTTTTTAAAATAAAAATGTAACATCTCGCCTTTTCGCACGTTTTAAATCGACACACGTGCCAATTCAAACCATACGGAAGGGCGGATTGTTATGGGTAAATAAGAAAAAAACGAGAAAGAAATAAAACAAAACAGAATCTCACAGCGGAAGGATAAAATATAATAATCACAGTTCATGAAGCTGTTTACAAAATATTTAAGTTTACTTATACAATATATATCAGAGTACACATACCAGAGAATAATAATGCAGCGGAATTAAATGGTGTAGTGGAATAATATAGTAGATAATAGTACTACAAATCTCTGTCTCCATCCTCCAAAATAAAATCTTCAAATCCTGAAACGCTCGGACTGACCCGAGCGAATTGAAAAGACAAAACACTCGAGTCAGAACCAAAAGATCTTATGTAAGTTAAATCAACAGAAGTAAATATGAGTGCAGTAACTCAAGAGATGCTCGGGATTTACATCTCTTGAGGATCCGTTAAACTATTTACTATGTAGTATATTTCGCTATTATAATAGTGTCTAATTGTAAAATAAACTTACTTTTAAATAGTGTTAAGGGGTTACCCATATAGCCCTTAACACAAAATATATTCTCATAGTCTATACAGTACTGTAATCTCCCCCGTCCTGGGCGTCGTCAGAGGGCACTCCATAGGTATGCTACAAAACCAAATCGAATAAGGCGCGCTAGGGTAGGTGACATGGCAAAACTAGGCAATGCCAGGGTAGATATACCAATTACGCTTCCGGGTTGGTGGTAATGCGTAGCAGCTACTACCGCCCACCTCGAACAACACCCCTAAAATCAAAAATCAAAAGTGGCCACCGAAAAATTCAAAGTTAGAGTAGAATAGCGAAGGAATGTGTCTGATAAAAGGTGCTACCTTCTTAACCAGTCAATCGCTCATGTTTTAGCCACCTTATGCCAACTCACGAGAGTTGGGTCCACGTATTTACCTCAAAGGAAACGCCGCCGCCATCCTACTTCATTCTGGAATCTCCACCGTGTACACGGTTATTAAAGTGGTTTTCGGAGTTGGCAGAGAGTATGACAACTTTTGATCCCGGTCTCTTTAACAACCAATCGTTATTATAACACCACGGTCTCTTCAAATAGTTTATACTTTAAAACCAGAATAAAATATTCATTTCAAAACCATATACTTACGATATCATTTCTATTTTAAAACCCAAATCAACATGATATCATTTTTTATTTCAAATATATCTTTTTCTAAAACTCATTTCAAAGTTATAATATTTTGAAACCAAATACTTGAAATAAAGCCTTCCAAAACATAAAACTTTGAATTTCATAACTTTGAAATATAACTACACCGCTTAAATGGTTTAGATACTAAATTACTTAATATTAGCTTCTTCAATTTCGCAATCAATTCTAATACAGATTTAAATCCTCAAATAAACCATTTCAGATTTCATATATTTCAAAGCTTTAATATTAAATGTTTCAAAACCAAATTTTATAATTCACATATATATCAAATTTACTTTACTATCATTTAGTTTTGAAATATTTAATTTAATCAATCCAGAATCCTTTAAATAGACTTCAAATTTCAACAATTTAATATTCCTTAATTTATTTAGACTTGATATATTCACTTAAATCACCTTAACCCCGAATTTTGTTATAAAACAATATTCTTTTAAAATCTAAATTTCAATAAGTTCCAAATGGACTCTTATTAAATATAATTATTAATTAAATAAAATCTCGATCAATTTCACTATCTTCCCAACCTTGATTTATAAAATCAATATAAACTCTATATTAAATATAATTTAAGTAAATACTTATCCATATTATATTCAATAAAATCAAATTTTATTTTATACCTTAAACCAATTTTTATACATATCTTAAAACCAAAAATTTAACTACATAAAATAACCTTCATCAAATATTCGAAATCAATATCTCATAAAACCATATATATAGATTTCTTTACAAAACCATAGAAAATTATTTCAAAAATAAATTTGGATATATACCGCGGTTCCTGTATAAAATTTTCTATCCTATGGTTAAGTGATACAGATATTTATCATTTCAATCCGCAATTCAAAAATAAAAATGCGGTTGAATATCATTTCAAACCGCAATCCCGAATGAAATGAAATGCATGATAACTTGTAGTTTATTCAATATAAAATACAGCATCCATTCATCCAATATCAACCATCAACCATTTATCACAATCATCATCCAAATAAATCAGTATCATCAATATATAACGGAAATTAAACAACAGGTATTAAATAGCAGTTAAATTTAATAATAATTTAAATAACTGTTTAAATGGCAGTTTATATGCAATGCATAATTAATTAACAAATTTAACTGGCAGTTTAAATGCAATGAATAAATTAACTAGCATCTAATTTAAATAAATAAAATTAACTGAGATGATGATTAAAAATATGCCAAATAACCATAAATAAATTCTAAATCACATCCTATATCAATTTAACAAACATAAGAAATTTTAGAAGTTGTGAGTGGGTTAAAACACTCACCTTTTGAATTTAAATTGAATTAAAATTCAATTTAAACCTAAAAATTTGACAGTCTCTAAATTCGTCCAAACCAGTGTCAAAGTGTCCGGAATTTTATTACGATCCTAATAAAAATTTCGCACGTGAAACGGATTTCGTATGTAAAAGTTATAGCGATTAGTGCGATTGAAATCAATATAAAAAAATAAAATAAAACGAACACAATACCTTTCTTGCCACGTCATCAGGTTCTCCCTCACACACGCTACAGGAAACAAATGCGGCTACAGGAAAACACGCAACGCACGAAAATTTTTCGTTCGGCCTTCAGTTACTCGCGTTGCCCATCGCTGGCCGAGAAGTCGATCATCCTAGCAAGCCCTGGTCTACTCGAGAACCATCCCTCATGCTCCTTGACGAACGCAGCGCCTCAAATCGATGCACGAGACCCGCAGCCGCCGCATAACAATCAAACCCTAGCTGAATATCCACCTCGATCTAACCGTTGAAACTTGAAACAAACCACATAGATCGACTCCCCTCAGTCCCCTCTGCAAAACCCAGAAAGGGTTTTTCGATCCGACAACTTTCACCGACGCCTGATGGACGGTCGAGAATTCTTAGATTTTTACTGGTCAAACGACAAACTGAATCGAAAAACGAACACCACCAGTGAATTACGCTAGTCGAGAGCTTCAATATATATTTTTTCCAGATTTTTCTAAGGACTTTGAATTTTATGCTTTGGATTTGATTTGCAAATTGGATCTGGATCTAGAGTTTGTTGTCTGCCATTGAGGAGGAGAGAGTTGAGATGTACGTACAGACAAATGAGAATTAGGGAGGCTAGGGTTTATAGCAGGATACCTATAGGCAGAATTGAAAATAGAATAGATGGATAAAACAGATATACGCGCTAACGCCAAAGTGGCCCAAAAAGCCCGTTTCGACTCCGGAACGAAATTGGGTCAACCCATATATCAAAATAGATGTTTTAAAATATTTTCAACGCAATGGAAAAGGTTTCACGTCCAAATTCCATCGTATGAAGAAGTTATGCAAAAATCAATATTTTTCAAATTGATTTCAATTGATTTCAATTTCGTTTATTTCAAGGCGTTTCGAGTCCGTACGATCAAACGACAAGTCCGATCGCTACGAAACTTGAAATCCTACAATAATTCACTATTACGGATCCGATGAAACTGGTTTCGTCGAAATCCGAGTCAGTGCCCAAAATAGCTATTTTTATATTAATTAAATAAATTAATAATTAATTAATTAAATCAAATTTTCAATTTTATTTCGATAATTGATAAATCTCAACATTTTTAACTTCTTAATCGTTTACAATGATTTAAACAAATTTAATTGTCAGTTTAGAGGTGAATAATTTATACATTTCAATATTGATCCTAAATTTCATTAAATTATAAATTTAATTTCCACTAATTCTATTAAATTCACCTTTCATTCTATTATTCAATCTATAATTATCAATTGGATGAAATTTTCATTGGTTCGTAGTTATTGCATTACTATTCACAAATTTCATCCTAATTTTCCATTAGTGTAATATTTTAATATTAAATTTCACTTATTTGCAATTAATCCACTTATTGAATTTTTAAATTTCAAATAAATTAATAAATCTTGAATTTTTTCTTCTTAAATCTTCCAAATGATCATATTATAAATAAAATTAACATTAGTTACCAATTATTTCCTTAATTTATGCTATCATAGCTCTTAATTTAGATTTATTTTAATTGATTACCAGTTTATACTAAATATACTAAATAAATGGTTAACCTATACTAATCGTTACCCTTAACGTTAAACTTCCCTTATAAGCTATTATTAACAAACAATTGTTGCAATTGATTTAGATCTAATTCAATGCATTAAATAAATGGGTAAATGATTAAAGTTTTCACTATTGCCCAATTTACACACCTTCATACTTTAATTATCAACCAACAATTTATTATGCATTATTTCATCAATTATTATCAATTTTGAATTTATTTCCCAATTTACCGATTTCATTCAATTATACCCTTACAATTTGTTTCCCTCAATTGGTATTGCATTTCATTCGATTTATTAATACTTACCTTAGTTAACCTTAACTAGTATTAGATTAAAATTTTATGATATTAATATACGCCTATGTATACTTAATCTGAATAAATATTATATTCCTAAATGTACTTCTATCAAATCAAATGCATTAATTTAAAATTGATTTTCCTTAATTTCATCCTTAAACCAACTTATTGCTCTACATACATTGCGTATTAATTCATCAATAAACATACTTTGAACTATTTTATTTTCATTATACTGAAATTAAGTTACTTATACTCATTTAATATCCCAATTCATTCATTTATCTTGGTTTCAATCCTTTATTAAATCAATTGCCATCTTATGCATATAATTAACATTTCTATTGATTTTACAAAAAAATTCAGTTATTATCTTAACTTACAATAGGCAATGTTTAATTACATTTAATCGCTATTGATTAAATGCATTGGTAACGAACAATAGTTGTCACCATTATACAGTTTATAACATTTGTAAATTTATTCTCTACAAACAATTATTTCAACAACTCTCATTAAAATACATTTATTCCAATTTCATCCATTACACATTAATTTATTACCTTTTACATCCCACTATAAATCAGTGCACCCATTAATACCACCCATATTATAATTCCTTATACAATACTGATCTTATTTAATTACCATTAACTATCTATTTTGTACAATAATTAAATGTTTACATTTGTTACTTATACTTGATTTTATAACCAAGCATAGCATGTTTAAATACAATGAATTGGAGTTTCATTAAGATTGTTGACAATTAACTTGTATTAACATTGTCTCATTTTAATTCAGTTATTATTCCATTATTAAATTTTAAAAAAAATTCTTTCAATATTAACTCAAAATATTATTAAATTAACAAATTTTAAACATCAAAAATTCATGGGTCATTACAAAAAATTAGAATACTGCTAATCTCACTTAAAAGTCCTAACGGTTATGCATGGTTGGTAGATATTCAAATTCCTGATATAAATATACCGCAAATAGACACAATTGTATGGTTTTATATGATGATATCATTCCCATCATTCTAAAAGTGGAATATGCGCCTAACAAAGTATTTATGATTTTTGTTTGATTTTTTATTGAAATTTAATATTTATATTCAATTGAGTTTTAATGTTGGATCAATATCGATCACTTTATCTTTACTTTCTCTAACACTAT
This sequence comes from Allium cepa, assembly GCA_030765085.1. NCBI lineage: Eukaryota > Viridiplantae > Streptophyta > Magnoliopsida > Asparagales > Amaryllidaceae > Allium > Allium cepa. Next base: position 570,672,816 of record CM060940.1, on the reverse strand, counting down.
TACTCTTTTGCTGATAACAAAAGGGGGAGAGAAAAGTTAAGATTTTGTTAAATAAAATCAAGCATAGGTCGAATATTTTCTGCTTGCATCTAGGCTCATTTGCATATTTTTAATTGTATGCATATATAAAGGTGGAGTTTTGTGTAGAGAGGAAGAATTCAAATAGGGGGAGCAAATGGAATCATCAAATACATTTAATATGTTTCAAAATCTTAAATATATGTTTGTTATCATCAAAAGGGGGAGATTGTTGAATATGCGATTATATGATTTTTGTTTGATGATAATAAACATATATATGTATTCATTTAAATGTATTTGTTAATATACTATTTTATTTTTCATAGATTAAATAAATATTTGCTGAATAAAATAAATAACACAGAATTTGAATTCAAATAGAAATTTTATTCAAACAAATATTTATTACAATCTTTGAATAGTACAAATTTCAAGCTCTCACTATATATATACAAAAAATTACAGTACAATTTTGATTACATCACGATTCACATTTGACCTCACTACATATAATTCGTTCACTCAACTCGTATTTTATCTCCAACTTCACTCCAAATTGAATCCAGCATCTGAGCAATCTGCAAAAATAAATATTGACGCAGTAAAATTGAAAAGGAAATATTTTTGCAGTATAAAATAAAATGTGGATGTTGAAAATAATATTTGCCTCAGTTATTTGGGTTGTTCATCATCATTTAATTTTGAATTCACCATACACGAACAGCTTGTGACATACACAGTGTATCACTGTATATGCCACAAGACCGTGCACACCGATATATACACTTGATAGAATTACAGGGACAGGTGAGCACAGGTCAAACCCAAAATGCCGGATTCAACACAAGTGCAATAAAAATAATGTCACAATATCAGCACAAGGTCAAATCCGAGCTACGATCTGGATTCAACTCAGGTGTAATTCGAAAAACAAATCCAAATGCAATAAAATGGTCGGAAGCAACCTCAATGCATAGCAAGTATGCAACTGTGAAACTGGATCAACCAAGTGGTCTGTGACAATATCAGGTGAAGCCACTAGCATTTCATATCACAAAACCAAGCGCCAAAAATACAAGTTCGAGCAAAGCATGCACAACCAGAGTTCAATACAATATGAATAATATCAGTGAACATATATAAGCATTGAAATAAAGCAGCAAACTAGGCTACTACATAACACAGCAGCAACCAAAATTGATGCAACAGTGACAAACAGCATATGTACACAAGTGAATGCAATTCAGTACTCAATGCTATCAAATAACTCGAGTACAAAAAATGGAGACACAAAATAAACTGCACCAAAGGAATGACATGAACAATGCACAAAGGCTACAGGTCTGGCAACAAATGAATTGTCCACATCTAACCAGAGCCAAGGCAGGAGAAACCAGAATGCAACCCACTGCAAACATAAGTGCAGACAAGCTACAATGAATGACCAAACTCAAATGCAAGCACACTCGAAGCACGGTGCACATCAGTGTCATCACAATGAACACAAATACTCAATGCAACTACAGCCTTACATGAACCAAGACTAAATGAAAATACAAAAGTATGGTGAAGCGACAAAAATACAACATCAAGTGATATTGAGTACACATGAAACAAATATGAAAGACCAGGAAACTATACTTGAAGCCAGAAACAATGCAAGTGGAGACTCAAGTGGTACAAGACCAAACCCAACATCAGCAACAAATGAAATGTATGCTACAGCAATGAATCGAGTATGCTACAAACATGAAACCACGCATATATGTAGTGCATTGAAACTAAGCAGTGAAACTAAACCAGCAACGAAGTCAATCAGTGCTGAAGTTCAGTGATGTCGAAGATGGTAATATCAAAAATCAAGTTGAAGCCATGTTCAACAGAAATCGAAGTCGTAGTGGCCACAAAAGAAATCAACATCGTCAAATAAAATCAAATGTAACGGTTTAAAACCAAAACCGTGGTGGCCAAGTAAATTGACCACGTCACGAATCAAAACTATGAGTGTCAAGCAACAATTATATGAAATTGACAAGTCAGATAAATCATCAACATCAAAACATAATCGAGTGGCCGAGACGAAGTCAACCAAACTATCAGACGAACACAAAATTAGGAATTCGAATCTTATAAAAACCCAATCATCATCGACTTTAAAATCCATCAAGTTCAAGTAAGCCAAAACCAGTTAAGCAAAAGGAGTAAATTACATACCGTCAAATTCGAACTTGATTGAATTGAAGTAGCCGAAGACAATTCAAAGAGCCAAACAATCGACGAAAGCAACGAACTGGAAATCATTTATTTCAATTAAGAAACCGAAAGTCGGCGACTTCAGAAACAAAGCCTTCATTTGCAAGCAAAGGAAAAAAGGAACGAGCCACCATTATACAGAACAAAGAGCAAAAGGAACGGCCGACATTGATAAAAGAAAAGGCCGCGTTTATTTTTTAAATTGGGCCGAGCTTGTTTTATTAATTGTGATTTAATTTAGGGTTTTTAAATTAGGGTTTTGTTTCTTTTGTTTTTAAATTATTTTTTAATTTGTATTTCTCTTTTAAAAGTTGTAATTACTAGTCGTGTGACTATGGGACAAACTACGTGGCGTAGTTTGAGAATTCGCAACTCAGTGGCTGAGTTGTGGCAGGGTTTTGAGCGTAGAGTTAGGTTAGTCAGTAGCGGGTGTCCCGAGTTTACGTGTGTAAGCATGTGACTACTTAAATTCTAGTAGAAACCTTGGGGGCAGCAAGTAGGAAGGGTTTTGCCGAAGCTGGGTAAATTCTGTGTCGTTCTATTTCTGCATTTATTATTCTGCTATTATCTGTGCTGCTATAATTTTGATATATCTGTGTTGAAATAATTTTATAAGCTTCCGCAATTAATTTTTATAATTAACAGTGTCACCCTATTCAACCCCTCCTCCCCACTCTAGGGTGAAATCGATCTTACAATTTCAACCTATTTCTCAATTTATTTGAATATAATTCAGACAATAGTTTATATGATGTAAATAATATACAGGGTGATAATGGAAACATATAAAAATAATAAACATCCAATCATCCAAAATATCAGCCAATAGCCATTCATCACATTCAATGTCCAAATCAACCAATAAATCACAATAGTTAACTAATTATCTCTAGTCAGGAATTTAAATAGTAGTTTAATTCCAATTTCAATTTAAATATTAATTCAAAATTTCTAACATATAAATCTCTATGTTGATTTCCTTGTCGGTTAAATTACCAAACAATCAATAAAATTAGATCACTTCAGGATTTCAATTTAACTAACATAAAAATATTTTAGTAATTCGTGAGTGTTTTAGAACACAAATCTTTATTTGAAACGAAAATTTTATTAGCTTCAAATAAATTCCAATTAGATTTCATGTCGTAGACTTCGTCGATACAATTCCAACTCGACTCGTTTCGCTCGAATCGGACCTCATATGAAAAAGATATGTAATTTGTTAATATAACGATAATTAAAATTTAATTAACACTTAACATAATTAGCTAAAATTAACCTCACTGTCTCTCTTCCTTCTCTCTTTCACGTATTCCAGGCCCATGCGCTGCTCGTTCATGGCTTCTTCGATAATTATTTTATACACAAATCAACGATCGATGATCGCCACCCAGACCGCCGTTGACCTCCGCCTCCGCGCCCCCTGCGCATCGCAAGCGCGTGCGCACACTCAACAAGAAAACCCAAAAAACTAGAGCTCTGATTCTAGCGAATCCATGAGCTTTTAACACGATCCAACCATCCATTGTGTAAAGCAGACCAAGCTCTCCATTTTGCTAGTTGAAGTCGAGCGATATCGTTGAGTGGATAAGGAGAAATTGAGGGGAGAACGTGGTGAATTTTCAGCCATTAAAACATTAAATGAAAGCGGTCGTAAAAGACGTAGGGTTTTGACGAAAACGAGATAAAGGAAGGCCTTATGTAAATATCTGACGCTACTCACACATAAATTTTTCGAACTCCAAACGAAACGTGCCGCCTAGCGTTCTATATGTCATACTCCCATTCCAAACACAATGGAACTAGTCTTGGGAGCCAATTCCATCGTATTCAGAAGATAACATTTCAAAATCAATTTATTTTAATGAAATTCCTTTAATTAATTTCTATGCATTTCAAGCTCACACAGCCAAACGATAAGTCTTATCGCAACGAAACTTGAAATTCAATAATAATTCACTAATTACGGATCTGATGAAGCCAGTTTTGTCAAAATCTGAGACAGTGACCTAAAAGACAATTTTTCCACGTTAATTAAAACAAGAAATTTTCAGAATAAATTTATTCACTTTAAATTCAATTTTAAAAGTTGACAGTTTTCATTCTTGTTTAAATTAACTTTCGATATCATTTTCATTCATATTATATTTAGGATTCGATTATTTAAATAATTTCCAATATTGAATTTAAACAATTCAATTATCAAATAAATTACATTAATAATCATTAAATTTCAAACGAATTTTAGTTTTCAACAACTATTTCATTTTTACCTAAATAATTCAACATTTATTATTCAATCTAAGCTATTGATTATAAACACATTCAATATACATAATTTCATTTCAATACTAATTGTTGCCAAAATCTTCGAAATTGTTTATTTCAAAATTTAATTCAAGTTCATATTAAACAAATTACGTAAATAAAACATTATATTTTTATTTCTAATCATTTTTATACAATAATTATATTAAATTTAATAATTTAAAATAGTAAAAAATACCATTCGTTACACATTCTATGCAAGCTTCCTGATCATTAATTAGCCATCTCTATATAATGCATTTTTGGAAAGACCTGCATTAATTGGCATTGGGCAGTAATTTCTCCAAAAAAAATATCATGAAGTTCCATAGCCTAACTGGAACAGGATCAATTAGGGGGAACAACTGTTAGCTGGAGAATTATAAAATGTAAACCTCGATTCTAGCAATAAAATTGTTCAAAACTATTTTTGTCTCTTTTAATATTTATGATGGTGGTAATGAAAAAGAAATCAAGCCTATTCCAAAAACTACATCGGTATAAAGTATGAAGGCTGATGCTGAAACTGGTCATTCTCCGACCACAGTTAAGGAAAGAGAAGAGGAAGTATATGCACATGATCGACACTGATGAGTATAACTTAGTCCATACATATTATTTTTCTAAATAAGCCTAGAAATAAGCACTCTATGCCACTTCTTAACCCGAAAAGGAAGAAGAAAGTGAATAGATCCAAGATTAAGGGAAATAAGGAGAGAGTTGAAGCCATTGGATGATCTAAAAGATACGCAAATAGACCCCAAAGACCGCAACAAGGTTCTCAAGATAGGAAAAAACCTCAATGTAGAAGCCAAAATAGAATTGATAGGCTTCCTCAAGAGATCAACAGATGTTTTCGCTTGGGCGCACACAGACATGGTAGAAGTTGATTCAGCTATCATATGTCATGCACTCAACATCGATGCCGATGCTCATCCAATCAGGGAAAAATGTAGAACTATATATTGGGAAAGGTATAATGCTCTACATGAAGAGGTTAAGAAGTTGAAAGAAAATGAATTCATCAGAGAAGTGTATGACACAAAGTGGATCACCAAACCTGTTCTCATGAAGAAATCTAATAGGAAATGGAGAACATGCATAGACTACACCAATGTCAATAAGACATGCCTAAAGGATAGCTTCCCTCTATATAGAATTAGTCAATTAGTGGATGCAACTAGTGGCACGAACTTCTCTCATTCATGGATGCATACTCAAGTTACAATCAGATAGCAATGTTTGAGCCAAATCAGGAGCATACCAATTTTATGATGGAAAAAAGCTTATACTGCACAAAGTCATGCCATTCGGACTCAAAAACATTGGAGCAACCTACTAGAGGTTATTTAAAATGATGTTCTTAGATCAAATTAGTAAAAAAATCGAAGTACATGTGAATGGCATGCTAATCAAGTCAAAAGCAGCATTGAGTCATGAGCAAGATGTGGAGGAAAAGTTTGCAGCACTAAGGCAATATAATATGAAATTGAATCCCTTGAAATGTACAATTTCCATTCAGTTTGTGAAATTCTTGGGGTATATAGTAAGCGCTTGCAGAATTGAAGCAAACCCAGAGCAAATTGATGCCATAAAGAAATGGGAGTCCCAGAAAAACCAAAAGGATCATGAGCGTAAATGGTAGGGTGGCCACTTTGGCAAATTCGTTTCCAAAGCAACAAACAAGTGTATACCATTCTTCGACCAAGTGAAAAAGGGAAGGAATTTCAAATGGTCTGTGGAATGCAAAATTGCGTTCCATAATTTAAAAGACTATCTAATCAGTACCCCTATCCAATCAAAAACCAGTAACAGATGAGGGCTTGCATGTGTATTTGGTTGTAACTGATAAAGCTGTCAGTGCTGTAGTGGTTTGAGAAGATTAAAGGACCCAAAGGACTATCGACTTCATGAGTAAGCACCTATCAAGAGCAGAGCTTAACTACCCAGTCATTGAAAAGCTAGCTTACAACCTCCTACACACAGTAAGGAAACTGCGATCATACTTTCAAGTGCATCCTATCAAAGTACAAGGTAGAAACATCGGGCCGCATGATAAAATGGGAAATGGAACTTAGTGGTATGATATCTCCTATTGTCCAAGAAAAGCATTCAAAGGCAAGCACTAGCAGTTTTCATTGTGGAATGCACGCAACCTACTGAGCCACAACCTAAGGAAGAAGCACCTATTCTATGGTTCTGGTAATTATTTATGGATAGAGCATCGAATGAACATGGGGCATGGATCGGATATGTGATAATTACTCCAAATGGATAGAAAATATATGGGGCAATGCAGCTCAGATTAGAAGCAACCAATAATGTGCTAGAACATAAGGCTCTCCTCGTGGTCTTAAGGATGGCTCAGTCGATGAAGGTAACCCATATTAAAGTTCATAGTGATTCTCGATTAGATTTAAATCAAGTGCATGGGAATTACCGAACAAAGGAATCAACTTTAGCCAAATACGTGAAATTGGCCAAAAAATTGCTAGAGCAGTTTGATCAATTTGATATAGAGAAAATCCCACGTGAGAATAGTTCTTCTATAGATTTGCTAGTTAAACTAGCTAGTACTAAAGTAGCATAGGAAATGAAAGCTATCCCAATAGGGCATTAAGTTGAACCAAGCATCACTGAGGCCAACTAAATATTGGTCCTAACTAGAGCACAACGGCCCATGGTCACACAAGCTCAAAACCAAGAGACAGCTGAAAATCAAGATTAGTCTCAAACTGTGCCCATCTTTTAGCATGCAAAGAAAGACTCATGGATGAGTCCTATCAAATAATTCTTGATAAACAGAGTTCTACCTCCAAACAAAAATGAAGCCCATAAAATAAGATTCTAGACTTCGTATTTTTCTTTCTTTGACGACATATTATACACGAGAAGGTACTCTGCTTCTTACCTTAGATGTGTTTCCATAGAAGGAGTATGAGTCTTGAGTGATTTACATGAAGGGTAATGCGGGGATCACTCTGGAGGAGCCAAATTGGAAAAGAAGGTGCTAAGGCATAGTTATTATTGGACTACGGCACTTGAAGATGCACATGAATATGTGAGAAAGTATGATATGCCAAAGGTTTTCCAGTATTCTGAGACTGCTTTCCCATAAGGTATTCCTATTAGCCAGCCCATGGCTGTACGATATATGGGACAGATTTGATAAGACCACTCGTCATGTCAAAAGGAGAGGCAAAGTATGTCATGGTAGCAATAGACTACTTTACCAAGTGGGTAGAAGTAGAACCCTTAGCTACAATCACTGCATAGAAACTGGTTACTTTTATTGTGAGGAACATAATTATAAGGTTTGGGATCCCCGATAAAATAATTTTAGATAATGGAACTATAACGAACCAGAATTTGATCGCTTTAAAATATATTATTTAGAGTGATTTCAAATATAAAATATAAAAGGTTTTATGATTTAAATAATATTTGATAGGATTGGAAGTAGAAACAAACATAAAAATAGTAACGTTTGCCTATATCGACAAAATTGACAAAATGCTAATTTCAGAAAAGTATGTTTCAATGGTTAAATGAATTATCTTAATTAATTTATGAGTGTTTATATTTTTAAATAGCATTATACAAATTTATTTTTAAATTTGGTTTACATAAATGAATAGTTTAACCAAAACATCAAAATGTGACCGTAAAACATTTTGTCGATTAAAAGTTATCGCAAACGTCGTCACACCTTTATTTTCTTATATAGAAAAGTATATTCAAATAGCGTAAGTATTAATTAATTCACCAAACATATTTACTTTTACTAAATAAGATTAGAAAACTTTTAGAAGTCACTAGTAAAAGTAAGTAAGAATTAACAAAAGTGAGAAAAAGTAAACATCAAATCACATCAAATCAAAGCCAACATAATTATGATATTTTTTACTTAATCCTTAAGTGACTAAGACATAAAGTAAGAAAAGGAAGGATGATGTTAAGTTTTGAAAAAGGGTAGATTGCTTTAGGTTCAAGTAAGGTTATTTTGGTAATTTGGTAAGAAGCTATTTTGGTAAATTGCCACTTTCTTTTTCTATAAATATCCACCTCCTTCACATTTTCTTCTTCTTCTTTTCTCAAGCTTCTTCATCTTCTTCCTCTTCTCTTTAATGGATTCCATGGCATAGAAAAAATTGAAAAGAAATAATGTCAAAATATTTATAAAATATTCAAAAGAAATCAACGTATGTTCTCCTAAAATCAAACGCCTCTTTTCCCCATATTTTACCTCTTCTTCTCTCAGCCATAACTTCTTCAAAACCGAACCAAACTATAAAATACTTATTTCAAATCATGTATTTTTATAGTGACTACAACTTTCATGTTAACCTCTTTGTCTCATTATGAAGATAATCATGTCAAAAATCCACTTCTTTCAAGTGCATTTTCTGGCCCAGTTTTTAAGCCAGAGAATATGCCATTTTGTTTTGATCATAACTTGATCATACCGGATCCAAATTAAGAAATTATTTTTTTTAGACCATATAAAATTTCAGTAGCTACAACTTTTATGCTGTTTTCTTTTTCCAGTTTTGAGGCTTTCTATACCTGAAACTCAATTCTTTGAGGTGCATTTTCGAGCTTTATTTTTGTGAATCCGAGAATAGCTCTTTTATTTTGAACATATCTCCCTCAAAATAACTTGGATTCAAATGATTCTTTTTGTAAAATTCAAGAGAAAAGAATTTTCAACAACTATTCAGTTAACAAGTTTTTCAAATTTTGAGAGTAAAAGAGTCAAAAATAAGAAAGAATATGACCTATTTTTCGCGTCTAATTTTGAGAATTCAAGTTCAAAGCTCCACCACTTCTTCTTTATACTTTCGGCCAACTTCCATCTCAAGCCTTGGCCAAGCACTAGGAAGGAGGAATTCGAGCTTATATTCATTTGGTTTCGAAGCATGGTAGGAATTGTGCGTTAGATCTTAAGTTCCTTGCCTTAAAGTTTGACGGAGTGGAATCCAAAGTAAGTTATTTCTTATTTTAAGTTCATTAAAACCATTGCTAAGTTGGAAGAACTTTAAGTGTTAGTTGTTTCAAAACCCTTGTTAAATGCTTGTTTACTTTGTTTTCTATAACAAAGATTTGATTTCCTTGCTCGATATTATATTTGGATGGTTAATTAAGTAATTGAAAACTTAGAAGTTAAATACTTAATGTGGTATGCGAAAACGACTAGTACGTGTGTTTCGTCTGTGAGATCCAAGAAGACCTGGGCGAGGGATGAAACATGCCAAAGGGAAAGCCCAGATGCTCTAAAATAAATATCAAACCGTTAAAGTGTTATAAATATTTGATAGAATGAAGCATTGTTTATCATTTATTATTACGTTTATTTCACTGATTGATTGTTTGAATTAGGCTCGACCAGTTTATGAGCACAAATTATTATTTATTGATTATTGACTTTGCTCGACCAGTTTATGAGCAATTAATTATCCATACGCATGGGCTGGGTAAAAAATAATTATAGGCTAACACCTTGTGATTTATTTCACAATTTGACTATAAGGTGTTTAGCGGTAATATTTGGTTCACTTCAATTTAATGAATTGTTTTGAAAATTGATTTTCAAATGGAATTGTTATGAAAAATTTTCCCTTTAAAAGAAAGGGAAATGTTTGGTAAAGAATATTTTGAAGTTATATTATATAAAAGTGGTTTATATAATGAATGGTTTTATAAAAGTGTTTTATAAAACGGAAAGAATTTCGAGGACTAAACCCGATGGCTTTAAGATGATTTTTGAAAGGATTTGGGAAATGAAAAGTATTATAGATTTAAAAGTACTTGTGAGTATTAGTTGAAATGATTTATCGCTTCGGGATATAAAATGATTTGTTATGTTACCAATGATTCGGGTAACCCATAACTAAAAAGGTGGGCATGTGTTTTTGGTATCGTCGGCTCTTAGAATAGAGGGATATACTTATTTATCGATTGTATTAAGGCTGGGACCCAGTTGCCTTGCTATTGGGAGAAACCTCCCGATCTGATTGCATATGGTTTGATATGTTTTTATTACAGTATTTGGGATTTCCAAATAAACTTTTCAAAAGTGATTTGATTTAAGATCCGGAAGTAAAGTATAATTTGAATATAAATGATATATATATATATTTCAAAAGTTTGGAAATAAGAATTCGAGAATAAAGTCCAAAGAGATAATTTCCGTAAACGTGATTAGATTTGAAAATCTAAATTTAAAGATTAGGCCTAAGTGAGTAGTTTTGGGAATTGCATATTTATTTGTTGCATCGTAGGCTCCATGAGTCCTATTTGCGGTAGGAGAACTACGTTGGCTTGATCCTGTATCTAATTGCATACCCAATTATATAAGGGTACGTAGGCAGTCACAAGTGATAGTGATGCAGCCCCTAAAATGATATAACCCTTTCATGTTTATTTGTTAATGGTTGTTTATCTTGTGTTATTGTATTTTTCCTTCTTACTGTTTTATTCCGCATTTGACATGTTTATTGAGTTAGCAGGAATGGCTATTGCTATCTCTCTTGTTAGAGTTGTGCAGCGTTAGATTTATTTGTATTTGGTTTGTATACAAGCATACCTAGTAGATTAAATTGATTACTCTGATAACTTGTAAAATTGAAATTTTATCCTATACACTTAGTAATGTTGAATAATTATCAAATATGGTGTATTTAATTAGTAGTTTTCATTAGTAGTCTTAGAACGAATGGATTTTGTGGCAATTTTAACTGGATCGTAAATCCGGGTCGTCACACGAACCTTGTTTAAAAGTAAGGAGTTTATGAGCTTTGCGAAAGGAATGGAATAATAAAAAGTTTCTCTTCCGTCGCACACCCCTAAACAAACGGACAATCGTAGCAGCGAATAAAACCATCAAGAAACCGCTCAAGAAAAGATTGCAAAAGACTAAAGGAAAATGGATGGAGGAGTTATCTTTAGTTTATGGGCTTACAGAACCTCATCCAGATCTCCAACTGGCCACACACCTTTATCCTTAACCTACGGCTATGATGTTATGCTCCCAGTCGAAACAAAGGTTCCATTATACAGAAAAATATCGTATGTGGCAGAACAAAACAAAGAGTTAAAAGGAGAGGTCATCGATCTTATTCAACAAAGAAAAGACAAGGCAGTAGTCTGATCTGCCGCATACTAAAAACGAATGGCAAAAAATTATGATGCTAGACTTAAGGAGAGAAACTTCTACAAGGGATGCCTGGAGCTACGTAGGGTAATGGCTAACACCAAGGACCCAACAGACGGAGCTCTGAGCCCAAATTGGAAAGGTCTTCTAGTTGTAGCAGAAGTCTTAACTATACATCATATCGACTCTTAAGGCCTGACGAAAATCTTGTTCCAAGGACATGGAGCTCCGAGCGTCTTAGGCCTTATTGTATAAGCAAAGTTATTTGAATAAAAACATTGTAATTATTATAAAAAATAATAATAAAATAAACTGAACTAGGGATATTAAATGGCTTGAACTAGTATAAAAATATTTATATGACAATTTTACTAACAAAGTTTACAATATTGAGTTTTAATTTACACAATTAGGCTTTTCAACTAAATAATTACACTGGACATGAGGATATTATATGACCTTAACTAGTACAAAAGACTGTACGCATGAATTAAGAAGGATGTAAACACACACACACAACCTGACTTCATAGCCAAAAAACAGTATGCCCTCCGAATAGCGATGCAGACCGTGCCAAGTACATGACAAAGTATAAATGCCAAAAACCAAGTTCGGAAAGTATGAACTGCAAGAGGAATCAATCAAAAGTGACAAGAAAAGGCAATGCATGGAATATGGTGCAACCACCAAATCGAGTATAATTCAAGAAAATACATAAAGCTTGTCAGGTAAATATAAAACTAAGACCTACTAATATTTACTAAAATATATTCATACATGCATATTCCCCACATTTGTACATACATCGCGAGTGAAAATAAAATGATCATTGCACAAAATTACCTCAAAAGTTAAGCACGAAATTGCTGCTTATAGTAAAACAAACTACGTTACAATTCTAACTTGTCTCTAAGATACTTTCGCAACATCGAGGTCTGTGGTCACCCAACACAGGACATTGACTTGAACCGCCCCTTGCCTGAGAAGCTGGGGATGAGCCTTTTTTGCAGTAATTGTTCAACTCATGGAATTTGGCCTTATAATAGTTTTTTCAAATCCTCCTTCCACTAGAAAAAAAAAATCCCAGGCCTCTGTATAACGTTGGTAGCTAAGGATGCAATAGGATCATCTTCCGCGCTAGTTTACTTAGTGACCTAAAGAGACAACTCTTCAACTTTATCATTCTGTACCTTAATCTTACCTTCATAGAAAACCATATATACAACTTGGGCATCTTTTAAGAATCCCTCCAGTTCAGTAACGCAAACCAGAGCAGACTTGAGCTTCACTCCTAAGTTACCTATCTTCGAATGTTGCTTAGTGGTGTGTTTGCGTAAAAAATGGCCGCAAACACCCAAAGTCGTATGAGTTGGTTGATTTTATGTTGTTTTTAGTGATTTGGGTGATTTATGCAAATATATAAAAAGCAGGGACTAAACTGTAAAAGACACACAGATTTATAGTGGTTCGGCCAGAACGTGCCTACGTCCACTTTATATGTTATTATCCTTTTTTCTTCAGATTACAAGTACAAAGCTTTGATTACAAGTATCTAAAGTTGTTTGAGAGTTCCTTCCAGGCTTGAGCTCTCAAACTTGTCTCCAAAAATTCTCCCCCATTGTTGTACCCCTGCCCCTCTATTTATAGAGTGAGGCTGGGGGCAGGGGTCTTGGAGTTTATAGCTACTGGTGGGCCTGGGCTGATGCAATCTGGACTGGCAATTCTGGTTCGGCGAAGCTTGGTTCGGTTTGGAATGGGTGGTGTTGGACCTATGATGGAGTGGATTCGGTGATGGCCTTGTTGTTGGGTTGGTTCGGCATGGGTTGTCCTACTCCTGGTTCGGCAGTAGGGAGGAATGCTGGTTCGGTTTGTTGGTTCGGTGGTGGAAAGGAGGCCGGTCCGGTGGCGGCTTGGACCGGTGGCCGAATACGTGGGGACCGAATGGAAGGAGCCGAATGGAAGGAGCCGAATGGAGGCTTTGCCGAATGGAAGGGGCCGAATGGAGGCTTTGCCGAATGAGCCTTCACAAATGCCGAACGCCGAATGAGCCTTAGTATCTGAGAACGCCGGATGACTCTGGTGATGATTACTGAATGGATCCTTCAACCTTTAATGCCGGATGGATTTTTACGCTTGAACTTTGAGTGAAATCCCCGCTTGCTTGCTTCTTCCTGGTTCCGGTCGTGGTGGAAATGCATACAATCTTGATATTCCAGTTTTGTCCAAAAAATGGGATAACATGGTGCAAGGCTGAAAATCAAGCAAATCCAGAAGAACGTATTTAAAAGAAAATCCAATCAAGCTAAAACTCACAAGGTGCTTATACTCATTTATAGAAGAATGTTTTCTACAACATGTTCCTACAAAAGTATAAATCCTAAAATACTTCCCTGCTTATGAAATATCTAGTCCAAGGCATGCTAGCCAAGGGTCGTTCCATCCCAATGTGAAAAATCTTCCTAGGGTCATAATTGGCACTTATCCACTGGTCCATCAGATCCTCCACAGTCATCACGAAACCCTTTTATTATAGAGAAAACTTATATCAAACACAGTGCAAAAATAATTAAAAATGTCTGGCTCGTTGTAAAGAAATCTGGCTCGTCTTACATATGACATTCTACCTTCTAAGTTTCTCTTCGAGAACAGCAAGTCGACCCTGCCCTAGCGCGTTAGCAGATACTGCTGCAACCCTAAAAGCAGCTTGAGCTTTTTGTAGACGATATTCGAGCTTGTAAAATTTTTAAATATGGTCTCTTTCGTTTGTTCTAGCATTTATTAGTTTAACCTTAGCCTTTTTTGAATCCCTTGATAAACCACCAAAATACTTGAGAGTATCCGCTTTCCATCCCTTTCTATGTGTGCAAGAGAGCACCTTCGACTTCGGTTGCTCTGACTGTTGATTATAGTGGGTTTCCGTCCCTTTAAGTGTACATTGGTAGTGTAATTCCAATTTCTTCTTTCACTCATCCCTCGACGAGGCGTCCATACATGTAGGAGGAGTAAGGGTTGCACGCAAGCTAAGTCCCTTTACTGCCTCTCCTCCTTCGACACCCTCCTTTTCCTCATATTGATAAGCGGCCTGAAGAGACACGTTTTATATAGTTTTTTAATCCTTTAACCTCCTCTCCATAGACATTCCCATAGAGCGCTTCAATTTCCTTTAATGTTTGCTACAATTCAGCCATCTTTGAATTTGCAGCCTCAAGCTCAGTGCACGGTTTGATATTATATAGATGTTGGCTCCCGTTTGCGTACTTAGCTTTTTCTAAATTAGAAAAAGCATTCCTTAAATCCCTTTTGAGTTTTTCATTGGTGAGTACTAGGTAGAGGTTTTCTTCCTCTAAAGTTGTATTAGAAGTGGTGGCATTGACCTTGAATTCGTGCACGCCCAAGTCGTTCGAACTATAAATGATAGGGACTGAAGGAGCATAGGATTCGAAGACTTCAATAGACTCGGAGGCGTGTCCAGAAGGAGGAAGGGTGTGACCTAGTTGAGAGTAATAAGAACTTATTTCAGTAAAAAATCAAATTACACAAAGTTAAGTTTAGAAAGATACATCATATAAGACCAATTTCCACTACAACAAACTGAAGTTCCCATAGCGTTTGAAAAATGCTGTTGTACTTTACCATAGTGTTAGAGAACGCTGTGGAACAACATGCTATAGTAGACCATCAACTTGTAATAATAAAAAAAGCCATGAAAAAAGCCTGTTTTCAAAGCACTTCTAAAATGCTATTAAATTAAACGCTAGAACAGACCACCAGGATGTAACAGAAGAAAATAACACTGTATAAATAACCATATTCCCATAGCATTTTGAATTTTATGACAGTAATTACTTTTCTATAGCATTCTCATTTGGATAGTATTTTTAAAATGCTATAAAATGCAATATCATTTTAGCAGCTTTTATTCAATGTTTTTACCTTTCATAAGCATCAATTAATTGCAGAATATATAAATATTACAAAATTTCACATATATAATATCCTTTTACACATTTTTCATTCTATTCCTAAATATAATAGTTTTTCATATATATATTATACCAGACAAAACAAAATATATAAATTAGAGCGCATGATATTTCATACATATAGTTCAAACAACTTTTCTCATATTCATACATAATATTTCATACGTGTTACATATTTGCAAGAACCGCCTGACAAACAACTTCCTAACAAGAAGGTTTCATATTTATCTCCTAACAAATGATGCACGCCGTAACAACTCACCTAGCAAAATGATACACTACAGCCTAGTGATATTCCACTCCTTACACAATCCAAAACTAGCTATCAACAAGCTTCGTCAATTCCTACATGCTAAAAAATATAGAGGTTGATACGTTTTGACTTCAAATTTTGCTAAATCTATGCATTTACAAACATTTACAGATATATATAGTGAACATATTTACAGATATAAATATAGTGAACACATTTACAAATAAACTTAATCTATGCATTTACATGTACAAATAGCATTTAGATAAACTGAATCTAAGCATCCAGCATTCAGCCAAATTAGAGCTATCATGCCGTGAATTATAACCAAAGCATGTTTCCATTCTTTATGGGTGTAGATAGATATTTATAGTTGTATAATAACATATAATTAAGCAAATTAGCACGCTACTATGTATAATAGAAACCTGTGCAATTGTCCCCGTGTCGGGTGCAGGAACATCAGTATGAATCCCAATATGATCATATGAATCTTTTGCGTAAAAACTCTAGCGAGAGACGCTATAAAAGCCTTTAATAATCCTAATAAGAAAATCATTTTTCATGGTCAACCACTCTTACAAATATTTACAATTCTATAAATGATTTTTGCCATAATCCTTTAAAGCTTCTCTTTAAGAACTAATATCATTTTTACAATTTCGTTTCCTATACTGATGCAAATAGCTCACACCTGCAAATTCCATGTGCATCACAATGATATTAAATCCTAAGATAATTGAAATAGTTTAGCCATTGCCAAATAATATTATCCATGTAAATAAATTTAGTAATAAATTCAAAAATTGCATGTGATTATCCTATTTATCTGTACAAGCATAAATGAGAAAATCAAAGGATACAAACCAAAAGAACATGGCTATGGCTAGTCTTAAAGTAAATAATGTACACTTAGCATGTTGAAGTGAAAAAATTAAAGTGTGTACCATAAAGTAACGTAAACCTTATATGCATGAAGATGATTAGTCAATTTTAGTTATGTTGACACATTAGATTAAAAAACTAAACATCCACACTAAATTAAATTTGCTTTAACAATTTAAAGAAAGTATAGAAACCACAAGACTTCTATACAAAAAAATGAAAATATTAACCAATGATTAAAAAAATCAAGAGAACAACTACGATAGCCATGTAGTCATATACGTATGATAAATCCGTGAAAATGAATAAAATTACCCGAGACTCCATAAATAAGCATTCAATAGTGTCTGCGTGTCTCCACTTAATCCCCTTAAACGTGCACTGGTAAAAATTTCTGTAGCATGTGCCTGTAGATTTTTAATCATTATTGCAAGTCTCTATCATTAGGTAGGAAATTAAACTGAGAGAGTAAAAGTAAAGAGGACACATATGAGTAAATCAACCATTAACGATATAGCTGAGCTAGCTCCAGCTTTTGTCCATCTGCAATTGTAGTAATCTTCATAATGAAACATAGTCACTCACCCTTGCTTCTAAGAAAACAGTTCATGTGTTTTGTATGGAATTGTAATCCTATTTTCTTTATAAATGAATTGTGAAATCAAACCCAACACATTCTGATTCACTTCTTGCATGAATTATAAAATACCAATAGAGCATCAATTTTCATGTGTTTTGAAATCCTTAGCATGCAAAGTTATCAAAATCAACTACATGTATATGTGTGTAAACATGCTACTTATACACACTTAATAGTTTCACTGATAATATAAACACAAATATATGGCACCACGAAACTTACCATACCTTATCAACTTCTGTCGCTCCATTTGTATGCGATCAGTTAAATGTTTAACTTCTTCAATGGTGAATGAGACTGGAGGCTTAACCTACATGGATAAATGTTTAACTATAATCATGTTTTACATCTCAAAAAAATGATATGATATCTCATGATTCAAATGAAGACTCATAAACTATAATGCTAACACACAACGGTAAACCATAACTTCTTTATACACCAAGCCATTTGTACAAGTAAAGGAATTAGCGAATCTCTTTCTCCTCTTATCTATTTAAACCAACTTTCAGAAATAATAAAACAAACTAGTTTTAATACTAAAATATTGTTAAAATTAACTTGTACTGTCACTTTTGAACTCTGATAGAGATGAATATGGTGATGTCATTTGGCTTTTTACTTTTTTCCATGCCAATGCTTTGGATATAAAGTAACAGAAGAATTAATGGACACCCAAAATGATAGGAGCAAGAAAATGCATGAGTTGATTATCAAAAAGAGCTTTAAATATTCTAACAACTCACGTTACTTCAAATAAAATCTTTCTTTAATAATTTCAAATCTGCATCAGATATTTTCAACAGATTTTACTATTGGGTAAGATTTAATATAACTACGCGTATTCTCTTTTTTGAATTCTTTTACATGGTAATGTGTGTTACCCATGCTGTGCACGCCTCCAATGCTCGACCTGCTCAAGGGACCATTCAATCTGCAGCCCAAACTGAGCATGAACCTCTGCAGGCAGATGTTCCCCGTGCCATTGCTGATACTGCAACAGCTTCGTATACAACAGTTGCAGGCCTGCATGCTCAGACCCTCACTGCTGTAACCTCTAAGTATGCTTCTGCTGCTAACTCTTTATGTGCATTGACATATGCACCTCCTGTGCAAACACAGGTGATGCTTTAGTAGTTTCATCTGCTCATGCACATGCACGGCCAATTCTTACTGTGCAATAGCAGCCTGCCTATATAGCCACACATTCAGACACAGCTGCTCCCTTTTTCGAATGCTTCTGATGTTGTCCTCTTTGACTAAGCTTTTGAAACTGCACGTACTTCATTTCATGCACCTACCGTGCATGACCAATCTGCTCTGTCTGTGCACCAGATAGTGCAATAGTTTATACATATGCTCAAGCCTCTTGTGATAGTACAAATTTCAGGCCTGTTCTTGCGGCTAATGTGCTTAATTTTGCAATAGATAAGATCTTTCAATTGATAAGATCATCTCCAGGCTGACGCCAGTGAGACGTTGTCGCCCGATGGTGAGGTTGCGGGTTTTGTTTAAAAAATCAGCAAATGTGAACTCAACAGATAAGATCTTTCAATAGATCAAAGAAGCACTAGACTACAAGTATAGTCCTTTCACGCGAAACTATGGTAAACATAGAAGAATCGACCGCAACTAAAGCTATTATTGAATCAATCTACTCTAAAGCTAGTGTCTTTGGGATTTATGTCGCTGAAGGCTGTCAAAGTGGTAGGAAGCATGGTTGCTCTGTTCTTTTAGTATTGCCAGATTGGTATCAAATCAGGTTGGAGCAAGGACTCTTGACTTCTATTGTATTACCTTGAAGTGGACGTCAATACTATATATATGTATGTATGTGTGTTAGTATATGTGTGTGTATGTTAGTGATCTATCATCGTTTCTTCTCCTGTATAATTACTTTGGGTGAAGTCCTCATTTTTGTGCAGTAATAGTACCTTTTCTATAATAAAAAAAGATACAAATGTGATATATTTTTTTATAACACATTTGATTATTTAGGCTGAACTTGTATCAAACCTTTTTATTTAGACAGTGTTTTTCATTGAATTTTATTTGTACTTTGAAATGAATTAAAATTTCTGTATTACTTAGCATTAATCAACCCATTATTTCAGAACACAGAAACTTTTCCCATGTGGATGCTAAATAAACCTAAAATAGAATACAACTTCCTTAACGTCTAAATCAAATGTAAATAGAAACTCTATATTTCTTTAAACGGTTCTAAAATATTATTATAAAGTTTGATTTTACTCTGTTTGGATGCTAAAACAGGGACTACAGAATTTGCTATTTGTTATTCCTTTATTGAATAAAAACTGTGAAAACGCATTCAACAGGCACAAAGACTGAATTTACTGTCCGAGAACTCACCTAGACTACAATACAATATGATCTGTTCTCAAATATTCTCTCCATCATGGTTGGAGATGCTCTTGCAATCTTAAAAGAAATTATACTGTCACTGCTAAAAGGTTACAATTAGCTCCTATAATTGTTTGTAACAAAAAATGTTATAAAAACAAGTATAACATTTCAAACCAAGAAATCTAACTGTAACTCCTAAACTTAATCAACAGAACGATATCTTAAATTCGATTCTTAAAAGCTAACGTTTTCCTTTTAAAAATAATAGGATGGATTTTATAGAGTATGCTATTTTCCCTCTAACATTCTTTAAACTTCAAGCAATTAATAGAGGAGCTGATCGATTATATAGACTTTTGCTAGAAAAAGCAACTAAAACTCCTATAACGGGTTCTGTGGTTAGCAAATAAGCAAATTCCAATATATAGCAGACCATGACCTTTCTTACAATAATAGAGTGTGAATCTTTTTCCTCGGATAACTAATGGTAGTTGTTGTTTTAAACGATCAAACTAACAATGTCGTAACTGTTAACTTTAAATAGTGACATGGTAATAAAGAAACCAATTTCCTTAAATCCATCTATGATTCTCTCACTACTTATCTCCAACTTGTATCATTTTCTACCAGAAATATGCATCTCTGATAGCTCATCTTCACAATAAGAAGTTTCCAACTGTAAATTTCATTGTTCTTAACCTCATTGTATACTTTATAATATTCCTATGAAAATCATATGACTCGAATTCCATACTAAGTGTTAACTTCAAACTACTGAACCATTAAGAAAATATCAAACAGAAGAAGAAGCAACGGCTTTAAAGAAAATACCCATCAGAAGAAGCAACCGATTTAAAGAAAATACCCATGAGAAGAAGCAACAAATTAAAGAAAATACCTAAAATCATAGAGAACGAAACTAGGGTTTAGCCCAATGAGAACTGGATAGTTGCTATCAATCAAAGTTTAGGAAGCTAGGGCGTGAAATTTGCAATGGAATTCACTTTTATGCGAGCTGTGATCTAACATGAGTTGCGATGATTGAAATCTAGGGCTTGAAATTTGCCAGTCGGGAGAAGAAGATTGTTGGGAAGCGAAATTTTAGGAGGCAAACGAAAAAGGGGAATAAAAAGAACCGTGCAAACGTATAGAGTTGAGTATTTTATTATTTTTATTTCATATATGGATCTAAGTGAAATGTATACCGTTAAGTGAAATTTAATACTCATTGCGCCTATATGGGAAACATGTAGCATTTAGAATTTAAAAGTTTTTTAATCTATATGGGTTTCATAGCACTAGAGGCAAAAACGCTGTGAACGAGTGCACTAAATACTCTATTTTCTTTAGTGTTCATATGAAGAGTGCAAACAATTCACATACAAATAATAATAATACATAGCGCTCGCTCCTTATCGAAATTCCTAAGTCTAATCTTAAACTACTCCAAATGGGGACTACAGGTGAAGGAACCACTCTAAGGCATAGCGCCAACGGCGTTGTACGAAATCACTAAGTGCCTCTTTTTCTTTAACTACTTGGTCAGTTTTAGAAAGAAACCCATGCATTTCTTTTTTAAGCTGTGTAAATTCCTCATCTAAAACTTTTTCTTGCCCGAAAATTCCCACCACGCTAAGACTAAGACAATCTACGATTTGGGTTTGAAATTTTTCAATGCTTTCGTTGAGGAGATTAGTAAAAGTTACTTCCTTAGAAGTCTATATAGAACAAACGAACAAAAATAACATGGTCGTTTGTAGTGCAGTACCAAGACAATAGGACAATTAAAGGAATTAGTCACAACAAACATAGAAACAAATTCATTTTATTACATACCGAGAAGTAGCGAAATCATTTACAAAAGTTCAAGTAATTACATGAATTTAAGAATTAGAGGTGGCCTCAATCCCTTTAGACCGTGCATCCTCATCATCCTACTGTAAAGAGGTATTCTTGGGAAGTAAAAAGGGAAACTTTCTTCACGGCCAGCTCCTTAGCCGACTCAGCCTTACAATAAGCAATGACTTATCGATTGTTCTGGAGTTTTCCAAAAAGCTGAGATCAACCTCGGCAATAGTATCATCTAAGCGGTCGGTGAAAAATTGACGCTTGACCGCGACGTACAACATGTAAAGCAACTAATAATTGATTCACTCAAACTTGGTCATAAACTCCTTCTATGCCTTCTTCTTATCCCCCGATGTTTTATCTTTTTCTCCCAACTCCCAACCCTTCAACACCAAGTACTCCTCCACTGCCTTCGTCGTCCCCTCTCTTTTTTCCCTCTTCCGTTAAGCCCTAAGCTTTTCCTCCAGTCTGATCTTATCATAAACTGTCACAGAAAAGTCTGCTTCAAGTTTAACAATACGTGTAGTGGATGAGACCTGGTTATCTTCTACCCTCTTCCGAGCTCGACAGCCAAAGCACCTACCTATCACAAAGAAAAGATAGATAAATGAGAATCAGTAAAGCAAATCACCATTGAATAAAGAGAGATAAAGAGGTACAAACATAGACCAATGGACTTTCAAGCTCAGGAGCAAGCTCGGGGAAGGAAAGTACTGGTAATGGAAGAGCAAAGGGATAATATTGTATGACAAAGGCAATCTGGGATAAGCCATCCAAAGTGATATGCCCTAACCTCTCAGCAAGATTAGTAATAATACCCTCAAGTAAAGGCAAGAAGCAAATGTGAGGATCTTGGAAGGACCGAAGAAGGGGGATAGGCAGTGCTTTTAAGGAAGGAAGGGAAGAAGAAGGAGGCGTATGCGGTTTCTTGAAAGGTTGGTTAGAGACTTCAGCATTATCCTTTCTCCTCTTCTCTCCATTTTTCTTCTTCGATGCCTCTAATCCCCTTGATAAGGAATCATCGAGGAACGCATCAGAAAATCACCAGCCATTTTACCTATGAAAAAATTAGAGTCGGGATTAGTGATTGTCCTTATGATGGAAAATGAAGTAAAATTTCATTATCTGAATTAATGAATTATACCCTTAGATTCATCTGTAATTAAGGAGAATTTAAAGAAGGTCGGGAAAGGTTGTGGCTAGTGCATAGATAATCATACATGCGCGGTAATGCATCCGTAAGAAATAATTTCATTTTCCTCTCGTTTTCACCCAAACTCGGGACGTTTGATGTAAATGACCTAGTGGCTTCATCAAAAAAGATAAGATGATTAGGATGTGATTGGAAAGAAGAAAAAAAGTTATCTAAATTCGAAAAAATTTATTGATCATTCCTTTTTCGGCCTTTCCGAAATAGATATGAGAACCAACTCTTTCCCTAGGAAAAATAATCTAAAATCATCCCCAAAAGGGCTCTTATGAATGTAGAATAGAAATTGAAGTTCCTCGTAGGAAGGAGGAGAGCTCTTCTCCGCATAAAGAATGAAAGTGGTGATTAAAATGGAATAATAAATGGAAGCAAGTTGAATAGGTGTGATATCAATGGCAGGTAGCTAGTCACAAAGAATTTAATTAGTAGGGAGATAAAGACCACATCAAATATGTTCAAAAGTAATAGAAATAACGTCGTTTAGGGGAATGTGGATATGTTCATGAGATTTAAGAACTCTACCTACGTAACTCTCAAACTCAAACTGACCCAGAATATCCTATATTTCCCTAGTTCGGTTATTTTATATGGGAAAGATAAAGGAGAGGTAGAAACACTTTTCATATCAAAAAAAAATACTGTATCGATTATCGACTATTGCTAGGAGTTAAGGAAAAAAGGAAACAGTAAGAAAAAGAATGCACTTACTTTTGTTCCCAAAAGAAATTAACCTTGGAGAAGATGAGATTAGTAATTAAAATTTTCAAAAGAATGGAGAAGAAGGGGAAAGTATATATTTACGTCAATTTGAATCTCAACCACAAATTTACAATGATGAAAGAACTCCAAAAAATCAACTGATTAATGACAAAGAAGAGTAATAAGAGGATCCATACAGATTTTCTTAAAAGTCAAAAAGGCTAAAGGCATAGTTTTTTAGAAGATCAGCCAGTAAGGGAGTGACACTTCTATTAGGAATTAAATGTGAAATGGCAAGAAAGACACTCTCAGATTTGAAAAGAAGAAAGTGAAAACCGAGAAGTAATGGGTTGTAGAAAAATATGGAAGTAGAGACAAGTCTGCACCAATCTATGGTAGCTGCAAGGACATATGTTACACTTATATTTTCCAAATATTGTCAAAGGAAAATTGATACAAACACCAAGCCAAAAGAACTGCTCCCACAATAGGAGTCGAAATATAAAAAGGACGCAAGAACAAAATTTAGATAATATTATGCCAAAGCCTTAAGTCGATGGTAAATTATAAGAATATGATTTTCAATCTAATATAGCTTCAGCACTACAGCACTGCGTCGAAAAACTAAGATAGCCACAAAGTATAGGAACTGATCTGCAATACTAACACTCACTTCAATAGGAAGAACTGCGGCATAGCTTTCAAGTGTCAAATGAGAAAGTTGTGTAAATGTTTCAAAAGGTAAGCTCTAGTAAGTTGGAACTTTGGTACAGTCTTTAAGTAACAATAAGATATAGTGATTGTGCTGCGGCCCCAAAAGCAATACCAATGATATAGAGCAGTTGAGCAACCCTTAAAAGTAGTTATACGCAATGGGAAGCATCGTAATCTTAAACCAACATCTAAAGTGACAGGTCTGCACCGCAATCTTATTACAATATAAAGAAGTAATAAGGATGTGTCGCTATCCTGATTTGACATTGAAATAACAGAATTGCGTTGCAATTTCAAAGAAGATACTACCCACAAATACAAAAACTCAAAGGATGAGGCAACGGGGCAAAACTGTTCTACAACCATAAGCTAAGCATGGCTCCAAGGAAGTCGACGCAATTCAGATATTGTGAAATATTGCCACTCTGCATATGGAGGCACTATTCTCGATGTCCCATTTAAAATAGCAGCGTCCGGGATTGTTTATAATTATGCAATCTTTCTAAAATGGGGGCAATTTCTCGTTGTAGTTTCACCTACACATGTGTGTAGTCCATTGGTTTATTGTTGTATAAAACCATCACGTCATGGTCTATTCAAAATTAGGTTTTTCCCCCTTCAATTTCAAGTTTTCCACCCAAATTCAAAATTCATTAGCTCAAGTTATAGTTTCTCGTGGAAGGCCACATTAATAATCCATGCACAACAAATAAGCGAGATGAATGATCAACACGCGGCATAATCCAAAGGTAAGAATCAAAAGGGTAGAAGAATGACATTAGTAATCCATGCGAGTTTCTATGTACTATAAATGAATAGGGAACTATAGCAGAAAAGAGGGAGATTTTGAAACTTTACTCTTTTCAGAAACATTGAATTCAAAACATGTACTCTTTGCCATTATTTATTTGTACTAAGAAGAAAAGAAGAAGAAAATGATACTTTTCCATGGACTTAGGATTCATTAACATTCGAGTCATGTAAATTCTCTATGTCATTTTATTGCTTTCAATACTTTATTTTACCTTTTTTATTTTTAGTATTAAATTGGAATATATTACTTAACGAATTGGACAAAGACTTGTAATATGATTTTGAATAATCTCCCTCATAATTGTGCGAGCATTATCATGCATAATTACTTCCTTTACAGACAATCTTAACATTATTTAATTTAACTGATTCATAATCACTTAAGCATTTAGCGGCGTGATTACTTCAAAAAAAATACCGGGGTGTTTCTGAGATGAAACATCCCTTTAACATGTTCACTGAAAGCAGCAAGCCAGTCACGTTTGTAAGCTTAACAAATCTTCTTATGGTGAGAGTGGTATAATATATTGGAAAGGTTTTTGATCTCACATGGTTACTGTAGAAGCATTAATGACCAATGCGTCTATTTAAGAAGTATGATGAAGATATCGTCTATTTGTTGCTTTATGTTGATGATATGTTGATAGCTTTAAGAGCATAACTAGAGTTTCGGAGTTGAAGACGGGGCTCGGCAAGGAGTTTGATATAAATGATTTGGTAAAGGCATGGAGAATTTTAGGGATGAAGATTCGAAGGGTTAAAAGCAAAAAAGTTTTGAGGCCTACTCAAACTCAATATATCGAAAAAAAAGTCCTATCTTTATCTGGCACGGAGAAAGCTAAACCGGCAGCTACTCCGTTAAGCTCTCAATTTCAACTATTAAAATTATATGCCCTACATCGAATGAAGACAAAATGAATATGGCTAACATTCCTTACTCTAGCGCGGTTGGAAGCCTTATGTATGCTATAGTATGCACAAAGCCTGATTTAGCTCATGTTGAATATGCTAGTATATGATTTTTGTTTGATGATAACAAACAAATATATATATATATATATCCATTTAAATGTATTTTTTAATGAACTATTTTATTTTTCACATGATTAAATAAATATTGGCTGAATAAAATAAATAAACAGAATTTAAATTCAAAGAGATATTTTATCCAAACAAATATTTTATTACAATTTTAAATAGTACAAATTTGAGCTCTCACTATATATATAGTTTTTTATTACAATACAATTCCGATTACATCACAATTTTCAATTTACATTTGTATCACACTACATATCACTCATTCACTCGTATTTATCTTCAACTCCAGTCTAGATTGAATCCAGCATCTGACTTATCTGCAAAATACACACTGATGCGGTAAAATAGAAAAAGAAATATTCGTGCAATGTAAAAATAAAATTTGTATTTTGAAAATGTTATTTGCCTCAGTTATTTGGGTTGTTCGTCATCATATCTATTTTGAATTCATCATACACGAACAGCTTGTGACATACAAAGTGTATCACTGTACATACTACAAGACCATGCACAACGATATACACTTGACAAAACTGCAGGGACAGGTGAGCACAAGGCAAACCCAAGTCGAGGCTGGATTCAACTCAAGTACGATAAAAATAAAGTCAAGATACGAGCATAAGGTCAAAACAGAGTCAAAGCTAGGTTCAACTCAGGTGCATGCAATACAAATTAATGTATCAAGACTCCAAGCATTGCAGACTACACGGTCAAAATGCAACAACACATGAAACTGCACAAGACTCAAGACTATGACATATAACATAAATATGTACATGAATTTCAAAATATGTCCAGTGAAAACAATAAACTGGCTTGAAGTGACAAGAATCTCAACAACTTCAATAGTTACAAGTTGATATGCAGAAAGCAACACAAATGCCTTCAGACTTCATATATACATATGTTTACACATATATACATGCAGTCATACATACCAAACAACTGTCTAAAGCAAATAAGTACGGGTACACAAGTGAATGGCAACATGTATATAAACTACAGCAATGAGCAGTCGAGTACAAGTTCAAACAGTAAAATGCTTCAACCAGACTTATATATGAATGACCAGATATGTAACCAAACTACAATTAAAACAATGAAGAATATACATGAACCAGATTAGAAAATCAAAATGATTTGGCAACTCAAGAACAAGCCTATAAAACAGCATGCACATAAATAAGTTTGGACACAACAAACAAAACAACCAGACTCAAGTGAAAATAAAAGTACAAATGCACATCAATACTGCACCAGATCAGTTGAACCAGACTTCAAGCATGAACATAGATGTGTCAAGACTTGAATTAGGCCACATACATATATACATGTAGCTACCACTAGATGAAGCAAAGTCATGAAATCAATAATCGAGTGACAGTGATCAATATAATGGCAATGAATTCAGCATATCAGTGCAAACAAGTACACAAGCTCAACCAAAACAGTAAGGACATACATGTATACAATAAACTAAGGACGGTTTCAATCGAACAAGTATTTACTTAAGTCACGACGCTATAGCAACTCAAGACACAATGCTATAGAAACCAGAGAACCAAGGACATATGCACTGACAATAGACCAGTTTCAACATCAACAATGCAAACCAAGATAAATAGAGGCATGAATGAAGACAGTGACAATATGGGTGCAGTGAAGTGAATGCAACATTTCAACAATACTATATGCAAGCAAACTATACGGTGCAACAAACATACATATACATATGTATACACACATGTATACATAGCATATTGGACCGCAACATTGATGCCAGAAATTTACAGTGACAATATAGGATACAATGATGCAATATACATATGCATAAGGACATGTACCAAAACAACACATACATATACATATGCATCGGGTCGCAAATATCACACATAACTTCAAGCATCAGGTCAAAATCAATAGTAAAATTCACATGAAGCTGTAAGTGATTGAACGAAGTCCAAGTCAAATTTTCACAAATTAAAGTGGCCAAAGTCAACAGGGAATGAAGAATGGAATCAATGTCAAGCCAAAAATCAAAGCCGTGATGACCAAGAAAAAATTGAACAAACTAAAATCAAAGCCGTGGTGACCAAGGCAAGTTCGAACAAATTGGAATCAATATGGTAACACGTAATCAAAGACCAAACAAGTCGTGATAATCAAGCAAGAAAATATAAAAATTGAAAAGGTCAGAAATCATCACAAGCATCGAAACAAAGATCGGTGGCCAAGTACAAATTCAAATGAATTTATACGAACGATAATTATGGAAATCAAACCCTATAAAAGCCATAGTTATCGTTGGCCTAAAAATCATTCGAGTTCAAGCAATAAAAGCACTCAGAAAATCATATAAAGGGTTGAAAATAGTCCAAAAAATCCTCAGATTCCTTCCATGGAATTTTGAAGCAAAAGTTACTGTCATTCAAGAATCAAAGGATTTGAAACAAATTAAAGTTAAGAGCTCATCAGAAATCTCACCACTTATGAGCTAGAAATGAAATTGAAGGAAGAGCGTGAAGGAGGTAATACACGAAAGAAATCAATAGCTCTCAAAGGAATAATAGAAAGCGATTATGATGATGATGATGATGGAGCAGCTGAGCTGGCACTATTGATAAAAAGATTGAAGAAGTGGAATCGCAAATACTGAAATCCAGCTCTAAATCAACAACTGAAAAGCAGAATAGTCAAAGCACTAGACAACTCACACGAGCAAGAGATCATATGTTACAAGTGCAATAAACCATGTCATATCGTCCTCAAAATCGATTCAGCTAAGGAAAAAAACCAAAAAGGAGAAGTTTTGTCGCCACTTGCGATGAAACTGATAAAGATGATAAAAGCACTGGCAGTGAGAGTGAAAAAACATATTTGTGTCTTCAAGGTGATATAACTGACAGTGATGATGACGAGCCGAACGAGGTATCATAAATTACTCGTTTAGAATTGCTTACATATTTTCACGAAGTAAATGGCTGTTTCGAACGACTTAGGGAGAAATACACTAAAATTGAATCACAAATAGATTCTTTGAAAGAATTAAATAAACAACTTGACCAATTGGTTAAAAACTATCAAAGCAAGTGCCCTAAATGTGAAAAGTCTCTAACATTCGAAGAAGAAATAAAAAAATCGAAAATTAAAAAAATCACTTGAAAATGAAATTCTAATTTTGAAAGAGGGTGAAAACACTAGAAGAAAAAATTCCGTTAAAAGGTGCACTCAATTATTGAGCGAAAACAAATCACTCAAAACATAAGTCCAATGATTGTCAATGACTTTAGGAAAATTCTCCAGATGAGAAAAATCACTAAACATGCTAATTGGAAAACAAACAGTCAATATTGATAGACAAGGACTTGGGTATACTCGTTGGTAGTGAAATTAATCAAGTAAATTCAAAGTGAACAATTTGTGGAAAAACTAGACACAATCATAATATTTGTTGGTATAGACCCAAACACGTGAAAACCATTCCAATTTGGGTTCCAAAAGGCATGAATATAAAATCTCTTAAAGTCAAACAAATCTGGGTGCAAAAAGGAACAATTATAAATAGTTTTGGGTCTACACAAACATATTTTTCAAAATCATTTGCCACTAACAACCATCGACCTATAAAAACAAATAGATCTCAAAAATCTTTTCCCGTGTAGGTGTTGTGGCAAGCTAAGAAACAACAATAGTGTTACCTGGATTCTGGCTGTTCCAGGCACACAATGGGCCACAAATCAAAGTTTCTTAGCCTAGTACAAAGGTGGCAGAATCACAATGGGAAACAATGAAAAATTATCATAAAGGTAAGTTAGGTGACGGTATATTTATTTTGAATGATTTATTAAATATGATAATATGCACCATAATCTGAATTTAAATCAGCTAGTTATGTGATAAAGAAATGAATGTTGATCTTGATTCTGACTAATTCAAAATTGTTGGCCAATTATATTTTTTTATGCCAAAATCACTATAAATACCTCAAGAATCTTTGAATTATTTCACATAAAATTGTTTGGAATAATGATGTTGTTTTATTGATTGATGATAATACATTTGGTTATCTTACTGCTGACTGTATATTCACGGTTTTGTTTATTGGCCTGGCTACAAATAAAATCCAAAAGAATTTTATTTAAAAGTTGCAAAAAGGATTTCAAGGAGTTGTTGCAACTCCACAATCTAGTCTATAACATCCAACTAATAATAATCTTGAGTCAAAGAGAAATTCGGATGCAGATAACACTGGTAATTTAGTTGATGGAAAAATTACTGGTGGAACATGATTTATGTTGAGACATTCATTAGTTGTATCGCATTTTTCAAAGAAAATATCTGCATATTTTTCATTTTAATTAATTTTCAAATAGTACATATTTTTCTTATAAAACCCCTTCCAGAAAATCATTTTGTTGACCTTATTTCAAATTACTCATGTTTTAGAAAAAATTATTTTATAATTATTTTTGAACTTGATTTTAAATGACTACATTAACTAATCTGACCATACTGATTATCGAAAAGATAAATAGTGAAAGAAAAATAATGAGTGTCAATATTGATCATATATTATAACTTGAGACATTATATTAGGTAAATTTCTTTATAAATTTAAAAAAGAGTTATAAAAACTTTTTATTGATAAAAATTTCATGACCATCTATATTGCTATCATATTTGTAATGACCATCACTCATGAAAATCCAACATAGTTTGTCAATATGTGGTATTTTAAACAGGAAATTATTCGTTTTTCATTTTATTAAATTTTTAGCAATAAAACCATCCAAAGTATTCACTCTCATTTAAAAGTCCTCATGGTTATGCATGAGCGAATTACTTGAAATTTTTAGTTATGTGCTTTCAAGCTCATTTAAACGTCCTCACGGTTATGTATGTATGAAACGCATATCAAAATTGATTAATTAAGTAGACAAATTGATTCTAATCCCATTTAAAAGTCCTCACGGTCATGCGTGATTAGAAGATACTTGAATTCATTTTAAAAAAAATTAAGAATACTACTGATCTCATTTAAAAGTCCTAACGGTTATGCATGTTTAGTAGATATTCAAATTCCTGATATAAATATAACATAAATAGACACAACTATATAGTTTCATGTGATGACATCATTCATATCATTCTAAAATGGAATATACACCTAACAGAGTATTTATGATTTTTGTTTGATTTTTTATTGAAACTTAATATTTATACTCAATTGGGAATTAATATTGTACTAATATCTATCACTTTATCTCTATTTTATTACACTATTACTCTTTTGCAGATAACAAAAAAGGGAGAGAAAATTTAAGATTTTGCCAACTAAAGGTCAAATATTTTATTTTTGCATTTAGGATCATTTTCATATTTTTATTTATTTTCATGCATATATGAAGGGGGAGCTTTGTGCAGAGAGGGAGAATTCAAATAAAGGGAGAAAATAGAATGACCAAATACATTTAACAAATTCAAAATCTTAAATATATATTTATTATCATTAAAAGGGTGAGATTGTTGAATATGCTAGTATATGATTTTTGTTTGATGATAATAAACATATATATATATATACATACATACATACATACATATATATGTGTGTGTTCATTTAAATGTATTTGTTAATGTACTATTTTATTTTTCACATAATTAAATAAATATTTGTTGAATAAAATAAATAACGCTGAATTTAAATTCAAATATATGTTATTCAAACAAATATTTTATTACAATTTTGAATAATACAAATTTGAGCCCTCACTATATGTACACAATTTTTTATTACAATACAATTTCGATTACATTGCAATTTTCAATTTACATTTGCACTTCACTACATATCACTCATTCACTTGTATTTATCTTCAATTCCAGTCCAGATTGAATCCAGCATCTGAGTTATCTACAAAATACATACTGATGTGGTAAAATAGAAAAAGAAATATTTGTGCAGTGTAAAATAAAATGTGTATTTTGAAAATGTTGTTTGCCTCTGTTATTTGGGTTGTTCATCATCATATCTATTTTGAATTCATCATACATGAACAGCTTGTGACATGCACAGTGTATCGCTGTACATGCCACAAGGTCGTGCACACCGATATACACTTGACAAAACTGCAGGGACAGGTGAGCAAAAGGTCAAACTCGAGCCGAGGCTGGATTTAACTCAAGTACGATACAAATAAATTCACGATACGAGCACAAGGTCAAATCCGAGCCAAAGCTAGGTTCAACTCAAGTGCATGCAATACAAATTAATGTATCAAGACTCCAAGCATTGCATACTGCACAATCAAACTGCAACAACACATGAAACTACACAAGACTCAAGACTGCGACATACAACATAAATATGGACATGAATTTCAAAATATGTCCAGTGAAAACAATAAACTGGCTCGAAGTGACAAAAAGCACAACAACTTCAATAGTTACAAGTTAATATGCAGATAGCAACACAAATGCCTTCAAATTTCATATATACATATGTTTGCACATATAAACATGCAGTCAGGCATACCGGACAGCTGTCTAAAGCAAACAAGTGTGGGTACACAAGTAAATGGCAACATGTATATACACTACAGCAATGAGCAGTCGAGTACAAGTTCAAACAATAAAATGCTTCAACTTGACTTATATATGAATGACTAGATATGTAACCAAACTATAATCAGAACAATGGAGCATATACATGAACGAGATCGGAAAATCAAAATGATATGGCAGCTCAAGAACAAGCCCATAAAACAGTAAGCACATAAAGAAGTCTAGCAAAAACAAACAAAACAACCAGACTCAAGTGGATATATAAGTACAAATGCACATCAACGCTGCACTAGATAAGCTAAACCAGATTTCAAGCATGAACACAGATGTGTTAAGACTTGAATTAGGCCACATACATATATACATGCAGCTACCATTAGATGAAGCAAAATCATGAAACCAGTAATCGAGTGACAGTGATCAATGTGGTTGTAGTGAACTCAGCATATCAGTGCAAACAAGTACACAAGCTCAACCAAGACAGTCAGGACATACATGTATACAATAAACCAAGGACGGTTTCAATCGAACAAGTATTTACTTGAGTCACATCACTACAGCAACTCAAAACACAATGCTAAAGATGTAACGACCCGGAATTTTCGATCCCGAAATTTCCAAATAGTTAGGAAAAAAAGAAAAGAGATAGAAGAAGAAGAAACAAAAAACCAAACTTAGATCTCACGTTCGTAGCGGATAAATTATAAATCATAAAATAACAGTTATACAAAGAAAACTGAATCAGTCAAATACATTTTAATACATCAGAGTTACAACATTTACAAACATTGGACAGATTGAATCAACCTGTCCCAGCCAAACTACAATATCACAGCGGTATACACTCCATACGTTCCCGCCATCCAGTTTGCCTTCTGAGCTCCAGACCATCCTTACCTGAAAATCTGTAATACTCGGCCTGACCCGAGCATTACATCAAAGTAACACCCGGGTCAGGCTGGAAACTAGCGTGAGTAAACCCATCTAACAGGAAATATCAAAGCTTAAAACTTATTTATCCTCTGGGTAACTCATATTTCTTTAAGAGTTCATAACTTGGTATAGTCCATACCTTATTTTACAAATAAATCTCTAAGTACCCCTTACTTAGTTTGAATGTCCAGTTCACTTAATTTATTTCAATCCAGCCCACCGGTTATACATATCAAATCTACATAGAATTATAGTAGATTTCAAATCGAAATGGTTTCTGGTATTTACTCATACCCGACACCGGCCTCTTCAAATCCCAAGCCATCTTAACCCAAGTTATTAAAGTGAAATACAATTGAAACCTTGAATACAGGATGTCACTTTACACAATAATTTATCTTGATAGATAACCATATTATCAATATTCAACCCAATCATATAACAGAAACATCAAATAATCCAAGACATTTTAATATCATTCAATCATCATAAGCAAAATTTAACCCTTCTAAATTAATTTAATTAATTCTAAATAAATTACTAACCTCCAACACTTAGATTACCTTTCCTTAACCTTAATTAATTTCAAACCAATTAATAAATGAATCATCTCATAGTTATCCATCTTAATTAATCACTCTTGATTAATCATATTTTCATTATATTAAGTAATAGTCCTTAATTAATTCCCTTAATTAATCAATCCTTTAATTAATCATACTAAGTAATTAATTCTCAATTAATTCTTATTAAGTAATTTACCTTTAATTACTCACATTGAGTAATTAATCCATTTGTTAATTATTCTCAATTAGTTACAATAAGCGATTAACCCAATCACTTATATTAATAAATCATCCAACTAATTACATTGAGTAATTATTCTTTAATCCCTTAATTAACTAACCTTAATTATTTATCAATTTTTTTCTTAATTACTTCATTAAGTAATTATCTTAAGTAATTAATTACCATTTATCATCAATTAAGAAATTGGTTAATTAATCTTTAATTACTATCATTAAGTAATAATCCTCTAATTTATCATATTAGTAAATTAATCACCTTGATAAATTATCCAGTTAACCATCCTTTAATACATTAAGTAATTAATCTCTCATTTAATTATATTTGAAAACAATCAAAGATTAAATAAAATAATTAAGTTAATACAAAATTATATAAACCAAACAAGTTTAAAACAATTTAACTTATATAATCTAAATCCTTTAAGCTTGCTTAATACTCTACCTTTGGAAACTTAGTTTATTTTTCTTAAAAAAAACTTTGTTTAAACTTGTTTAAAAATTGTAATTTGAAAACTTGATTTATTTTTCAAATTTGAAAACTGTTTGAAAACAATCTTGAGTCGAACTGAAATTTCCCGAGCCAAACCATAACATCCCTGGGTCCAAACTCGAGCAAAACTTTTCCTTTATTTTAATTTAACTTTGTTTAAATTTTAAAACCCATAAATAAACACATTCTGAGTCTCCAGAAGAAAACTCAAGCTAACGATCCAATATCCCCAAGTCTAACCTGAGACAACTTCTTCTTCCCCAAAACATCACAACCCAGGCACGAAAAATGTGCACATGCACGTGCACACGCTACTTGATCGATTCTGACCAACCTTGCCGACTTCGTCAATTTGACGACGACCATCATTATCCTTCCGACCACCTAACTCGGCCTACTCCCCTAAAAACCAAAATCGAACTAGTTGACCCAAAAACTGGAAACAATCCCATTCGACCAAACTCCCTGTCGGTGGTGAACTCGACCAACGAACACCCCGGCCTTCCTCTTGAAAGTTAGCCTGCCTTTCACCATTCTTTTCCCACAACTCTGATCGATTTCGATCCTATGACGACGTCGAATAAGCCTCGAATCCAACTTCAATCATTGACAGTATAAAAACGTTAAATTGGCGCCGTCAGGTTGCTCCAGCGACCAAAAAAATGCTAGACTATTTTTCCAAAGATCCTTGCCACTCAAACCTTCTTCACTAACGAGCTCGACCTCCTTCCTATCGCCAGTCGCCGAAATTTGAACGAAAAACCATTTGCGTTCAACTCATCAATTCTCAACGACCCCGATCTTCAAAATCACCATATTATTACTAAAATTAATCAACTTCGTAAACGAATTCGATTATACATTCAAAGCATGAAAAATTAAAAATCAAAATTTTGACATTGATCTGTTCCTTACTAAAATATTTGATTTCTGAGATACTTGCTAAACATCTATACATGAATCAAATTTAAGAAATGATGTTTCTCTTATACAAATAATTTTTTCTCAGAAATCAAGGCTCAAGAATCATTTAAGTGAAAGGTTTGAATAATTGATCCAAGTTTTAAACCCTGTAATGGTTTAAACAGAGGCCTGATATACCAACAGAATCATTCAAAAGGATATTCACTGACATATCCTAATATATTTCTCATATATATGCATATGATCATATAAATCAATCATGCAATCGCTAATTTACTTCAAGAACATAGCATGTAATCAAGACTAAAACAGATATCAGCTTGTTACTCACCTGTCATTTTAAATAGAGAACAATTTTCCCTTTTTTTTCCTTTTTTTCTTTTTTTTTTCCTCTCTGAAATCTGTTGTATTTGATTTGGATTTCCATAGTCGATCATTGAATCGAGTTTGAATTTGCTTGTTTGAAGCTTTAACTCTTGCTTTGTTGTTGAAAACTTAAAGAAAAAAAAATTAATGTGCTTTCTTCCAGTTTGACAATTTGAGCTTAAATCTTATCTTTAGCTAGCTTTAATTTGCTTTCAGGTTGAAGATTTTTGAACTGCTGTTTTTTTATTTTGATTTGGTTTTCTTTGATCTGTTAATTTTTTTCTGGTTTTATGTACAGATTGGGTTTTATTTTGTAAAAATCAAATAAAGAGACGAGGAAATGAAAATAGAGATACTCTATAGTTTCATTTTCTTTTATTTATTATTTTAGAAAAAAAGAAAATTAGAATTAATGACACTTGTTCATTTCTTATCTAATTTGTTAACACTTGTTAAATTGATAATGTTATTAGTTAACATGTGTTTCTAGTCGTTAATTTTGAACATTTAATTTTTAAATGCTGAATGTGAATTTTAATTCGATTTCGAATAAGAAGAGTTTGGTTAAATTAATAAAATTAGTTAAAATTTTAAAAATGGCAATTCAATTGAAATTTGAATAATAATAATTTAATATTATAATTGGGATAATTGGTGAATCTGGTTACAAATATATACGAAATTGGTTTCCAAAATTTATTTTAAGTTTATTTGGATTTGGATAGTGATGTTGGACGTTTGGATGAAATCAAAAGTCGATAAATTAAATTTGGGATTTTATATTAATTTAGTAATGAAATTTAATAATATAATAATGCAAATAATCAGATTTTGGTTCGAAATGAATCAAAATGATTTCTAATTTGAATATAAATCCTATACGATTTCTAATAGAGTTAGTAAAATTTTAAAAGTGAAATTTTAAGTGATTTCGACGATATTGAAAATCGCTTGAATTTATCGACTGGTTAAAATAGCCTTCCGGGGCACAGTCTCGAAATTCGATAAAACCAGTTTCATTGGATCCGTAATAGTAGTTATTATCGAATTTCAATTTTCGTAGCGTTTGAAGTTACCGTTTGTCCGTAAGAGTGAGACACGCATTAAGATTTAAATCGATAATTTAATATTTAAACTCGATTTAAAAGGCTATCTTCCACATACGACTAAATTAGCCTCCAAAACACGTTCCATTGTGTTCAGAATGTAGGTAAAATATTATAAACGCCTGGCGGCATGTCTGATTTGGTGTTCGTTTGCATAAGCTGTTAAAATTTGAGAATATTAATAAAATAATAATTATA
This sequence comes from Allium cepa, assembly GCA_030765085.1. NCBI lineage: Eukaryota > Viridiplantae > Streptophyta > Magnoliopsida > Asparagales > Amaryllidaceae > Allium > Allium cepa. The sequence goes on along the minus strand of CM060940.1, from coordinate 570,635,239 downwards.
AAACGTATATATATATTCACGTTTATCAACAAACCCTAGCTTCTCTTTAACCTAGCCGCCGTGCTTATTTCTATGGCCAAAACCCTTCCCACCTTCTCCCCTTAATCCCCACTCATCCACTCAATTTTATCGAAATGTTTCAACATGAAAGTTGGAGAGCACCTCGACGTCTACCCATCCAATGGTGGCGATGTGTTTTCCGGAGGGGATTGGTGGCTACAATGGTACGAACGCCGCACGTTCGTGCGCGATTTTTGAGGCTTCGGGATAGCCGGGTTCAACCATGTTCTGGGAGATGGTGAAGGGCGCGTGGACCTTTGGGATGGAGGAGCCTGATCGATCTCAAGTTGAACGTGTAGGCAGCGGCAATCAATTGATTAAATCGATTATGGGTTCGAACAACCCAAAGTATGCGACGTAGAAGATGAGGGTTGCGGCCTGATTCTTTTCTTCATTGGATACGAACGGTAGATGGTAAATAGTAAAAGAAATTGAAAATTAATTTATATAATATATATTCTAACTTATAAAATGCATATCATCTCCGTACGAGGTCGAAAACGGACGAAACAAAAAGCGTCCGAATCGCAGCGACGAGTACTACGCAGTGGAGCAATTCTGGGATCATTCGGAGCAAGTAAAAATTTAAGTTAAATCGAATGCCGTTCGATTTAATTTAAATTAGAACGCTCGTCGAAAACTCAAGGTGAGTTAATCTCACTCACATCTGGATACCAGTTAATTTAAATAGTTAATATTTAAATGTTTGATTGGTTGTTTAGATGAATATAATAATTATTATCAAATTGAATCGATATTTATTGGTGTGCTAATATATGTGGATGCAGGGAAACAGGTTTGAGGGATCCAACTGGATTCCTCACAAATAGAAATTTTATTTATATTCTTTGATATATCTCATTGATATCCTATGATAAATTATTTTAGATCTTGTTATGCCGTGTTTTATTTATATACTGGGATAGATTAAATTGAAAATTTAATTGTGTTGTGCTATGATTGGGTGAATACAATTTGGGAATTTAAATATAAATAAAATAAATTGGGTTTAAAGAAAAATAAAAGAAATTCTTAAGTAAAGAATTTAAAAGGAATTAAATTCAAGAAAATGGTTTAAAAATTAAAGCGCTTGAAATTGTGATTTTAAAAGGAAATGTGAATTGTTATAAATTAATAGCGAGATTTATTTTTAAAGGATGGGAGCGAGCTTTTTCCTGGAAACTTTAGCATGTTTTAAAGAAAAGCTTTCAAAATATAAATGGGCAGTTTAAATATGTTTAGAATATTTTGGAAAGGAATATTATTTTAATTGTTTAAAGTGAAAGTAAATATTTAATTAAGTAATTATGGTATTAAATTATTTTAAAGGAAAATTAGTATTATGTTTTCCAAAGGAAATTTTAATATAATATTGAATATAATAACTTTATATAAAAGGAAATTTTTAATTTAAGTTACTCAAGAAATTTTTATAGATTTCAAAAGTATAATTTGAGTAAAGAAATTAGTAATCATATTCTAAATATTTTAAGCATGCTTTGGAAGTGGTTTCCAGGAAATAGCAATGTGTTTAAAAATAAAAGGAGTTTATTTTTAAAGTATGGAAAGGAATTTACGGGATAAACGTAAAATTGAATTGGGGTAAATCGTATAGGATTTATAAAAAGAATTCTTTAGTTTATTCTGAAATGAGATACATTTCCCTAAAAAGCCAAGTACGTTTTAAAACAGATTTTTAAGTAAAAATTAAAAGTTTTAAATTTGATTTTAAAATAATGTTTTTAAGAAAATTCTTATTTAAGTTGAAAGATTTGAGAAGTAAATATTTACTAAATCAGTTATAGTAGTAATTATTTTTAAAAAAGGAGGTTATTTGGTATATGCTTTCAAGGAAGGTCATTAATATTTATATTTATATTTTACAAACTAGTTTTATTGTAAAGATAGTTGGTAATGGTTTGATTTGAAGAACTTATATAGGAATTCATAACTTTATTTTGAAATTAGTATGACTTAATTTTATTTTGAAGAAAATAGTTTATATTTTATAAAGTAGTTTTATTCAGAATACTTTTAAAAGTATATATTTTAAATTAAGTATGTAAGTAGATTTAATATAAATGGTTTAATGTATTTTCTAGATTAAAGAATTTAAATTATTTTAAATCTTAAGTATTGGTACTTGGATGTTTTCGGAGGAAGTAAAGCTTTGGGAATTTATTCCTTGAGAAGAGTTGGGTTTGAAAACTATTTCAAAAGGATTTGAAAATGGAAATATATCTTGCAAAGATATTTTGAGGAAAATAAATAATGTGGGAAATTATTTATTGTTGATGGATGCTTATGGATGTTAATTGATAGTTAAATCACCGACTATCAATATTGGACAATGTGTTGATCGTTTCGAAGAGACCGGGATCGAGATTAATTTCTCGAAAACCACTTCGATCCGGTTTGTACGTTTTCGTGGAAAAACGAGTTCGGAGGCGAAGATGGAGCAGTGAAGTGCAAGGGCTAGTCGCTACAAATCCTGAGGATATTTCCAAAATGGATGTGGTAGGAGTAGTGCATTCGATTTCGTTCTAACCCGGAACGGACTTGTATGGACGAATTCTTTCTGAACATCGTCAGGTGGACGATGGGAATTCTAAGTGAAATGTTCTAAAGGTAACGCTTAGTCTCAAGCCTCATCAACCGGGAATGACTGAAAATCATGGTTATGCAGCAAGGCTAGGTGGTAGCACCCATTTCAGGGTGAGGTCATTCCTGTCTAGATGTCCCTTTATTTCGGCTTAGTGGTGCGGTTGCTGATCCCAACCGTGGGGTGATCTTACTCGGGATTATCCAGTAAGGGGTAGTTCCGGCCTTGTGTTGCAGGGGATCGGGAGTGGTCCTCGGTACACTGATCTAGACCAGGTACTGTGACAGGTGGTACTCCAGTGCCTGTCGTTGGTTGAAAATCCATTCTCCCTACGCGCCTTTTACGAGTTTTGTTTGTATTACCCACGATTGTGGATAGTAGCTGGAATTTAATAGATGTAACAATTTCGGCTATTTTAATAAGTATTTGTATATAGACCCTATTATAATATCAGAGGATTTTTATAAAAAGTGTTTTAGCCATCGTAAGGCAAAAACCCGACATGTTTATTTGTGGCATGGTATTACGAGATGCTTTTGTTTTCAAATGGATTTTTGAAACTTTAATAATCAATTTGGGTGTATTTTTATCAGCTGGTATTCCAGACTGACTCGGGTGTTATTTCATTATAATGCTCGGGTCAGACCGGGTATTATATGTTCAGGATAGGATGCTATGGAGCAGGAGAGGAGCTGGAGTCCGAGACGTATTATCCGTACTTGTTTATATCCACTGCTGTGATTGTTTGAAATTGTCAAACTGGTAAATATTGTTTGTTGTGATACTCTGATGATGTAATATATAAAACAGATATAGTTTTCATTTTGTGTAAAGATCTGTTATTATGGATTATATTTTGTTCTGCTGCGATTGTGAGGTTCTGTTATTATTTAGTTCCTTCTTTCTTCTATCTTCTATCTTCTTTCTTTCCCTTAACAATCTGTCTTTTCCGGCACTTGATCGTCAGCATATCATATTGTGGGGTATTTTGTGTCAATTTTTGAGGGTCGAGAAGGGCGGGTCGTCACAACATGTGTATTAATAGAATTCTAATTTAGTTATATATAAATGTTTTTAATATGTATTATTTTAAATTTCTCTTTATTTATTAGTTTTAAAAGAAAATAATATAAAATCCATTTACATACTTAAAAATAATTATACTAGTTTGATATGTTATTAATTTATACTTATAAAACCCTTTAAAGACAATGATATGAAACTAATCATATATATCATTTTGATCTCAATTTATTTTTAAAATGTTTACACTTGAAAATTCAAATTCAAATTCTTTTTTTTAATTTTACTTATATAAATCCAAATTAATACTTATTTTATTTTCTATAGGAAAAAAATAATTTTTTAAATTATTAAAGAAGATTATTACATTATTTATTTGCCTAGAAATTTATGAGATATCACATTCCTCCCCTCTTTGATCTTTTCGTCTTCGAAAAGGAACGAAGCCAGAATTTATTAAAATGCTTAAAATCTGGAAAAATTTCTTTTTGAACATTTTTAAAATATTTTAAAATCTATATAATATTGCCAAAATAGTTTTATAAAAATATCATTTTTTAACTCGATGTTTCAACAAGTCCATCCCTGTTCTCACAGCGATTCGGTCATACGTTGATCAGGCGTAGGACTGAAGATCTATGAGTACTTTAGCAGACCCGTTTTCAACACCCAGTGAAAATACTTGGAAAATATCTTTTTGAAAATATACAAAACATATTTGAAAATAAAGGAAATATCTTTGGTGAGAATGCTCTGGAAATCATCACCCACATCCATGGTCGCAGTTACATCCTGGGTTACGTTGCCATCGCAGCAAAAGTCCATGTAACTGTAGGCACTCCATGCCCCTCGATTATACCATGGAACCCACAACAGATCACAGTTACATTCCAGGGTTATGTTGCCATCACGGCAAAAGTCCATGCAACTGTAGGCATTAGCGTCCTCGATTTTCGCTGTCAAAAATGAAACTTCTCCACTCCCACATAGGTCGCAGCCTACCAATGTAAAATCAAACGTAGGTCGTTGGCTCTCAGCGGCACACACGACTTTCGCTGTGGTCTGCAGTAGATCGTAGTGACATTGAGTTAAACTGTCGTCACGGCATAACTCAAATGCCTCTGTAGGCATCAGCGCCCTCGATTTCCGCTACACACTACACAAAATCCTCAAGAACTAGTTTTGTCCGGACTCCTCACAAGATCAACTTTAGAAGCCCCCCTAGGGTTCAAGGCAGTACCATCCTGTGGCACTCCTGAGAAGTTCATTCCAAGGGAGCGCCTTTTTCTCCAGAGCTATTTTCAAAACACTTTATACTATACATATGTAGTATCTTCCAAATCATACACCTAGTATGAATCTCATATAAATCTCCTCTCTCAAAATCGATAATTCTCAAATTAGGCTTTCCAAATTCCAACTGATTTTCCCAAAAATCAAAAGCCTTTCCCAAGTCCATAGGTTCCAAAAACCTTTTCCCAAAATCCTCATAAGATCCTTTGTATATATATATAATTTTTTTTAAACTTTGGATCATTTCAACCTTGTATAAAACCCCTTTTATACTTCAAATATTTTCAAAACCCTTTCTTCTGGCTTTAGATTCAACGGGGGGAGATTCATCTTTTATAACAAAGATATATAACTTTATTTATTCCAAATCAAATATTCAAATTTGATTACTCTATAAAGTCACTTACCAATTTTCTTATTTCCATAAAGTAAATTTCTACCATAGAAATATCAATTTCCACTTTACTTCATCATATATTTCACAAAATATACCTTTCATTTCAAAAACCATTTCACATTTCTTATCCACAAATTCCCAGTATCAATTTCATTCAAATCCGTATGATGTACACATATCATCTGTACGCTATACCAATCTGATCGCTCACTCGATTACACAATTTCACTTCCGAACTAGTATCGCCCACCCGACTTCCTAGTGCGGACTCAGATCTGGTTTCTTGATCAGAAACCGTCATTCTCCTTACATAGCCTAAATATGATAGAGAATATCCAGAATCATTCAACAATCCATATCCAGGTTCGCCGTCGAAAATCGAGTGAAAAATCCCAACTCGGATCGACATACTATCTCGAAATTTTGTGCTCGAATCTGAATCAAACCACTATGCGAATAGAATAATATACGTGCATCGTACGTATTTATCTTTATTGGTTATTAGCCAAATCAACCTCCTTTTCTATTCACATTCACTTATGATTTGTATACACTTATTCACAATTGCTTCAATCCTATTTGGATTACCACCTCAATTCTTATCTCAAATGGATATTTAATCATAAACAGTTTAAATTCTGTCCATCTTAAATTTAGAAAATAGTTTGAAAAGTTTAAAAATAGATAAGTAGTTGAAAAATAATTATTAGTTTGTAAAATATCTGTAAAATAGTTAAATAATGATAAATAGTTAAATGGTTATAAATAGTTAGAAAATTGCAAAATAGTTTAAAGTAGCAATTAGTTTATAAAACGGTTGTAAAATAGTTAAATAGTTTCAAAAGTAGTTGTAAAATAAGTATAAGATAGTTTTGGGTTTTAGAAAGAAAAGTTATATAGAAATAGTTAGGAAAATAGACTTAAAACAGTTTAAATCAAAATAATTTATTCGAAAATAGTCCAGAGCCAAACTATTCAATTTCCAATCTTCATTATCATCAATTCAATTTAAATTTCCATTTCTATTTAAATTGATTTAATTCCAATTTGAATTGATCCCAATTCCAATCAATTGCCAATTTCCAATTAACTTTCAATTCCAATTCAAATTTAGTTAACTTCCATTCTCATCCCAAATTCAAATCAACTTCCTATTTGAATTTGAACTCATTAACTTCAATTTTATTTCAAATTATACAATTCAAATTTCCATTTGAATTTTTAAACTTATCCATCTTCAATCATAATTCCAATTAATTCAAATAAATTCAAATTGAACCAATTTCAATTTTCAATTTCAATTCATTTCAATTATAGTTTGAATTTAATCCCAATTCAAGTTGAATTATCCTTGATTCTTTCCAAATCAAATCAAATTCCATTTGAATTTTAAGATATTCAACTTTAATCACAAATCCAAATTATTTAAATCAAATTTCAGTTTGAACTAATTTCAAATTCAATCACTTTAAATCTTCTCGAATTATATAAATTCGAGTTAAATTTCAAATGTTGGTTTAACCCCTTAAACCAAATTAACCTTTATTTAAAGTCTTTAAACACTTAAATTCTGAGTCAAAATTTCAAAATTCCATTTTAAATCGTCTTTACTTAACTCATTACAAAGTTCAAATAAAAGTTCAAAACAATTCTATCTTCAACATTCAATTTATTTCCCAATTTATCTCAATAATGGATATATTACCACCATCCATTTTTTTCATTTATTTAAACAAATCTAATTCACATTTTAAAGATTATAAATAACAATGGAATGATATCATCCAAACTATTTAAAACATCCATCCATTTTCTATTTCCAGATCTCAAGCCCATTTTGAGATCACACAAACTCCCAATTCAAATTAACCATTTAACTTTCCAAGTTAAATCCCAATTTCATCTTAAAATTTCCAATTCAGGTTGTTCATTCCAACTTATTTAACTTCCTCCAAGTTAAATTCAGTTTACTTAATCCAGTCAACTTTACACAATTTGAATTCCATTCAAATTCTAAACTTCAGATCAATAATCTTCCCACTTAAGTTTAAAAACTTACTTCACTTTGGGTTTCACATCACATTCCAAGGAAAATTCAAAGCTCAACCTTAGAGTTTATTTCAAATATACATATTTATTTTCCTTTACATACCAAGTTATCCTTAAATTTTTAAACCACCTTTGGTTTTTAAATTCGAAACAAATTCCTTTAACATTTAAACAACTTTTGTTTGAAACAGGACCCTTTATTCAAATACATTAAATAACATTTCTTTATCACTTTGAAACAATTTTCAAATTCTGGACCTAGATTTAAAACTTTACAATTCAGATCATCTTCAATTCCAATTTATAAGTCATACTTGCCTAAACATTTTATTTCCCTAAATCATTTCATTGTTATCTAATTCTGAAACTCTTTCCCAAATTCAAGATTTTAATTTCAGTTTGAATCCATTTCAAACTTATCTTTATTTAATTTCAATTTAGTTGTATTTCTATTACTACTTAATTTAATTCCAATAGTTTAATAACCAATTACCTCAATATTTATTAGAAAGAAATATTGCTTTATATATCAAAATATATTCTTATATAAAATCATTTAAAATCTTTATATAAGAAAATAACAAGTACGCTCTCATACACACACACACACTCAACTTATTCTAGGGTACCATTGACCTTATCCTTAATGAGTATCCCACCAGAGCCAAGGCTCTCGCTTAACCTAACTCTGATACCAAATGCAACGACCCGGAATTTTCGACCCCAAAAATTCCAGATAGTTAGGAAAAGAAGAAAAGAGATAGAAGAAGAAGAAACAAAAAACCAAACTTAGAATCTCACATTCGTAGCGGATAAAATATAATATCATAAAATAACAGTTATACAAAGAAAACCGAATCAGTCAAATACATTTTAATGCATCAGAGTTACAATACTTACAAACACTGGACAGATTCAATCAACCTATCCCAGCCAAACTACAATATCACAGCGGTATACACTCCATACGTTCCCGCCATCCAGTTCGCCTTCTGAGCTCCAGATCGTCCTTACCTGAAAATCTGTAATACTCGGTCTAACCCGAGCATTACATCAAAGTAACCCCAGGTCAGGCTGGAAACCAGCGTGAGTAAACCCATCTAACAAAATACCAAAGCTTAAAACTTATTTATTCTCAGGGTAACTCATATTCCTTTAAGAGTTCATAACTTGGTATAGTCCATACCTTATTTTACAAATAAATCTCTAAGTACCCCTTACTTAGTTTAAATGTCCAGTTCACTTTATTTATTTCAATCCAGCCCACCGGTTATACATATCAAATCTACAAAGAATTATAGTAGATTTCAAATCGAAGTGGCTTCGGGTATTTACTCATACCCGACCCCGGCCTCTGCGAATCCCAAGCCATCTTAACCCAAGTTATTTAAGTGAAATAAAATTCAAACCTTGAATACAGGATGTCACTTTACACAGCAATTTATCTTGATAAATAACCATATTATCACTATTCAACCCAATCATATAACAGAAACATCAAATAATCCAAGACATTTTAATATCATTCAATCAGCATAAGCAAAATTTAACCCTTCCAAATTAATTTAATTAATTCTAAATAAATTACTAACCTCCAACACTTAGATTACCTTTCCTTTAATAAATGAATCATCTCACAATTATCCATCTTAATTAATCACTCTGGATAATCATATTTTCATTATATTAAGTAATAGTCCTTAAATAATTCCCTTAATTAATCAATCCTTTAATTAATCATACTAAGTAATTAATTCTCAATTATTTCTTATTAAGTAATTTACCTTTAATTACTCACATTGATTAATTAATCCATTTGTTAATTATCCTCAATTAGTTACAATAAGCTATTAACCCAATCACTTATATTAATAAATCATCCAACTAATTACATTGAGTAATTATTCTTTAATCCCTTAATTAACTAACCTTAATTATTTATCAATTTTTTTCTTAGTTACTTCATTAAGTAATTATCTTAAGTAATTAATTACCCTTTATCATCAATTAAGAAATTGATTAATTAATCTTTAATTACTATCATTAAGTAATTTTCCTCTAATTTATCACTATAGTAAATTAATCACCTTGATAAATTATCCATTTAATTAACCATCCTTTAATAAATTAAGTAATTAATCTCTCATTTAATTATATTTGAAAACAATCAAAGATTAAATAAAATAATTAACTTAATACAAAATTATATAAAGCAAACAAGTTTAAAACAATTTAACTTTTAAAATTTAAATCCTTGAAGCTTGTTTAATACTTTACCTTTGGAAACTTAGTTTATTTTTCTTAAAAAAAACTTTGTTTAAACTTGTTTAAAAATTGTAATTTGAAAACTTGATTTATTTTTCAAATTTGAAAACAATCCTGAGTCGCACTGAATTTCCTGAGCCAAACCATAACATCCCTGGGTCCAAACTCGAGCAAAACTTTTCCTTTATTTTAATTTAACTTTGTTTAAATTTTAAAACCCATAAATAAACACATTCAGAATCCGCGGAAGAAAACTCCAACTAACGATCCAAAATCCCAAAGTCCAACCTGAGAAAACTTCTTCTTCCCCAAAACATCACAACCCAGGCACGAAAAATGTGCACATGCACGTGCACACGCTACTTGATCGATTCCGACCAACCTCGCCGACTTCGTCAAGTCGACGACGAACATCATTATCCTTCCGACCACCTAATTCGACCTACTCCCCTGAAAACCAAAATCGAACGAGTTGACCCAAAAACTAGAAACAATCCCATACGACCAAACTCCCTGCCGACGGTGAACTCGATCACCGGATACCTCGGCATTCCTCCTGAAAGTTCGCCTGCCTTTAACCATTCTTTTCCCACAACTTCGATCGAGTTCGATCCTATGACGAGGTCGAATAAGCCTCGAATCCAACTTCAATCATTGACAGTATAAAAACCCTAAATTGGCGCCGTCAGGTTGCTCCGGCGACCAGAAAAATCCTAGACTATTTTTCCAAAGAATCTTGCCACTCAAACCTTCTTCACCAACGAGCTCGACCTCCTTCCTATCGCCAATCGCCGAAATTTGAACGAAAAACCATTTGCATTCAACTCATCAATTCTCGACACCCCCTATCTTAAAAATCACCATATTATTACTAAAATTAATCAACTTCGTAAACGAATTTGATTATACATTCAAAGTATGAAAATTTAAAGATCCAATTTTTGACATTGATCTGTTCCTTACTGAAATATTTGATTTATGAGATACTTGCTAAACATATATACCTGAATCAAATTTAAGAAATGATGTTTCTCTTGTACAAACAATTTTTACTCAGAAATCAAGGCTTAAGAATCATTTAAGTGAAAGGTTTGAATTATTGAGCCAAGTTTTAAACCCTGTAATAGTTTAAACAGAGGCCTGATATACCAACAGAATCCTTCAAATGGATATTCACTGACATATACCAATATATTCTCATATATATGCATATGATCATACAAATCAATCATGCATCACTAATTTACTTCAAGAACATAGCACGTAATCAAGACTAAAACAGATATCAGCTTGTTTACTCACTTGTCATTTTAAACAGAGAACAGCTTTCCATTTTTTTTCTTTTTTTCTCTCTATGAAATCTGTTGTATTTGATTTTGATTTCCATAGTCGATCTTTGAATCGAGTTTGAATTTGCTTGTTTGAAGCTTTAACTCTTGCTTTGCTATTGAAAACTTGAAAGAAGAAAAAAAAATTGATTTGCTTTTTTCCAGTTTGACAATTTGAGCTTGAACCTGATCTTTAGCTAGCTTTAATTTGCTTTCAGGTTGAAGATTTTTGAACTGCTGTTTTTTTATATTTTGATTTGGTTTTCTTTGATCTGTTAATTTTTTCTGGTTTATGTACAGGTTGGGTTTTCTTTTGAAAAAATCAAATAATGAGATGAGGAAAAAAAACAGAGATACTCTATAGTTTCATTTTCTTTTGTTTATTATTTTAGAAAAAAGGAAAATTGGAATTAATAACACTTGTTCATTTCTTATCTGATTTGTTAACACTTGTTAAATTGATAATGTTATTAGTTAACATGTGTATTAATAGAATTTTATTTTAGTTATATATAAATATTTTTAATATGTATTGTTTTAAATTTCCCTTTATTTATGTAATTTTAAAAGAAAATAATATAAAATCCATTTACATACTTAAAAATAATTATACTAGTTTGATATGTTATTAATTTATACTTATAAAACCCTTTAAAGACAATGATATAAACTAATCATATATACATATCATTTTAATCTCAATTTATTTTTAAAATGTTTACACTTGAAAATTCAAATTCAAATTCTTTTTTTTATCTTACTTATATAAATCCAAATTAATACTTATTTTATTTGCTATAGGAAAAAGAATACATTTTTAGGTTATTAAAGAAGATTATTACATTATTTATTTGCCTAGAAATTTATGGGATATCATAACGGAGTCCAAAGAAATAGGGACATGTGCACTAACAACAGACCAGTTTCAACATCAACAATGCAAACTAGGATAAACATAGGCATGAATGAAGACAGTGACAATGGGGATACAGTGAAGTGAATGCAACATTTCTAGACTATATGCAAGCAAACTATACGGTGCAACAAACATACATATACATATGTATGCATGCATGTATACATAGCATATCAGACTACAACGTTGATGCCAGAAATTCACCAGTGTTAACAAAGGATACAATGATGCAATATACATATGTATAAGGACATGTAGCAAAACAACACATACATAAACATATGCATCAGGTCGTAAATATCACACATAACTTCAAACATCAGGTCGAAATAAACGGTAAAATTCACATAAAGGTGTAAGTGATTGAATAAAGTCAAAGTCAAATTTTCACAAATCAAAGTGGCCAGAATAAAGAACGGAATCAATGTCAAGCCAAAAATCAAAGCCGTGATGATCAAGAAAAAATCGAACCAACTAGAATCAAAGTCGTGGTGACCAAGGCAAGTTCGAACAAATCAAAGTCAATATGGTAACATGTAATCAAAGACCAAATAAGCCGTGATAATCAAGCAAGAAAATATACAAATTGAAAAGGTCAGAAATCATCACAAGCATCCAAACGAAGATCTGTGGACAACCACAAATTCAAATGAATTTATACGAACGATAATTAGAGAAATCGAACCCTATAAAACCCAAAGTCATCGTTGGCCTAAAAATCATTCGAGTTCAAGCAACAACAGAGAGGAATAATCATTCAACTCGAATCAAAGTCGAGTATAGTATAAATCGAAAAGGGACAAACATACAAATTCAAAGCATCGTTCAATCTCGACAAGTTGAAGGAGTCGAAGTTGAACGAAGCAGCCATCAATCCATATCTCAATCGAAGCATCATTTCAAAGCGGTGACTTCAACATATCGTAAATCCCTAAAATTGAAAGAGGATCGAACGAAGAAATAAAATGATACAGGCTGATATGATATAAAATGAAAAGGAATATTGTTTTTGGGTCGGCATAAAATCTCTTTTGGGCTTTAATTATTTAATTAATGTTTTATTTTTTTAATTGTTTTTATTTGTAATTTATTTTTAAACGTTGTAAATTTTAGTCGTGTGAGCAGGGGATAAACTACGGTGGTGTAATTCGAGAATTCGTAGCTCAGTGGCTGAGTTGTAGCAGGATTTTGAGCGTGGACTTAGGTTAGTCAATAGCGGGTGTCGCGAGTTTACATGTGTAAGCGTATGACTACTTAATTTCTAGTAGAAACGTTGGAGGCAGCACGTAGGCAGGGTTTTGCTGAAGCTGGGTAAATCTGTGTTGTTCTATTTCTGTTTTTATTATTCTGCTATTATTTGTGCTGCTAGTATTCTGCTATATCTGTGTTGAAATTATTTTATATACTTCCGCATTAAATTTTTATAATTGATAGTATCACCCTATCCACCCCCCTCTAGTGTAAAATCGATTCTACAAGTGGTATCAGAGCTAGGAAGAAAAATCAGTTTTTATTTTAAAAAATTTGATTTTAAAAAAACCAATTTTGTTTTACAAATTTGAATTTTTAAAATGGCTTCTTTTAATAATGTTTTTACTGAGGGTCAGTCCATAGTTAGACCACTAATGCTCAGTGGTGAATATGCTTGCTAGAAAATATGATGAAATTTTTTCTGAAAACCATTGATGCTTGAAATATTGTTGAGACAGGTTATAGAGCACCAACTATAGTTGTAGATAATCAAAAAATAGATAAACCGATCATTGAACAGATCTTGAAAATAGACTACAGAATGCTAATGCTAAAACTATGAATTCTATTATTTGTTCATTGGATCAAATCGAATTTAATCGTGTCTCACATTGTCTAACTGCGCAAGAAATATGGCATACACTTGAAGTGACTCACGAAGGAACATCTCAAGTCAAAGAATCTTGCATTCCCATGCTTAGTAGCGAATACGAGAACTTCACAATGCCCAAGGATGAAAATATCAAAGAGATGTATGGACGACTTGCAAATGTCATATACAAATCAAAAGCTCTCTAAAGTGAAATCGATCCGACAGCTCATATAGTTGGTGTTGTTAGCAGATACATGTCTAACCCAGGCAAGACTCATCGTCAAGCAATAAAACAAATTCTACGATACTTGAAAGGCACTGTTGATATTGACTTGTTGTTTCGAGGAGTCGGTAGTGATATAACTCTTACAGGTTATTGTGATTCAGATTATGCTGGGATAGAGATGGTAGAAAATTGATTTCGGACTATATTTATACACTTGATTTATGCCCGGTTTCTTGGAGATCCAAGCTACAATCCATTGTAGTTTTACCAACTACAGTGGCAGAGCTTATTTTTGTTGTGGAAACGACTAAGAAAGGAGCGTATATGTTACAGCTTTTGGAGGATTTATCAATGATACAGAAGAGGGTGAAGTTGTTTTCAAATAGCCAGAGCATTATTCATCTTGTTGAAAATCAAACCTACAGCTAACGGCAAAGCACATCAATGTTAGAAGTTTCTTTTTCATGCTTGAAGAAGAGAGAAATAAGATAAAGCTATTGAAGATACACACAAAGAAAAATCCAACTGATATGTTAACAACGATTCCAAAGGACAAGTTCAAACATTGCTCAATCTTGATTAGTGTGGTACAACCACCTAACACAATGGGGCACTAACCCAACAAACAATTTTGTTGATTGATAGACATATTGAATCAAGGTGGAGTATTAAATTTAAATGATTCAAATATATTTCAAATACTAAAAAAGAGAAGACATTAATTGATTAATATAATCAATCAAATATGGAAAGCAGATATAAAAGATAATTGATTGATTTAAGAAGATATATTAATTGATTTAAGTAATCAATCAACTATGGATATATATGAAAACAAATACTATTATGTTTAATTTATGTTGAAACCAAATCAAGTAAATCCAAAAAGATTTCAACCTTATTTTCAAGGCAGCCTTGATCATCACACCTTCATATATGAAGACATTTTTTCGACTTTTCAATATAAGAAAAGACAAAAAAAGTTCTCCATAAAATATCTTCAATAAAATCCATATTTCTGTCGCTATTCAGAACTCTGATTTTGCGCTTCGAGTTCTCCTCAACTTTCCCCAGACCTGTTGTTCCACTTTAGTATTAATTCTTTTTTGACGCTTCTCAGGTTGATGACATCAATCCATGGACATCACAAGTTTACCCACTTTTCCCTCTAGCTATCCTCACTCAATCTTCGTAGAGTTATTTTGAAATCCAATATCATTGAATGAATCGTCACGGGTGAAAACCCCCAATAACAGGATAAATAATAAAGGTCAGTAATGAAAAAGACGTCACAAACTTAACATCCACCAAGGCCTCAAATACAATATTTTTACAACCTCGAACATAAAAAGCTTGAAGCTGGATAAAGAGGCAACGGTTCACAAACATATATTCAAGTTCTACAGACCTCCACTTTTAAGAGGAAAAGGGTGAATTCCAAATTCACAATTTAGTTTACCACACAACTTGTATCTCTGTTTTTCATCTATTCTGCCTACACAGTATAGAAGCGCCGGTTGATATAGAAATAACTTAAGTAATTAACAAGCATGAATTTCTGAGAGCTGACTTGAAATGGAAGTACAATTGCTAGCTAACTTCAGAGAAGTAAAAAGAACAGATAGCTTGGACATCATTGGCTTTGATCGAACTATGCTATAAGATGATTTCTCTTCATCAGAATTATAACCTTCTAGGTCATCATCCGTTATTAGAACTTCATCTTCAGTAATAGAGCTGAGTGGTGAAAGCATTGCTGGCATTGATTGAGAGAGCCTTCTTGAAGACATCACTAATTCTTCACAATGATCATACAATGAATAATAACCATCCAGGTCATCCTCGGTTACCAGCACTACGTCGGAAGCAGGGCAGCTGATCTTAGATGGACTTCTGATTGCAGGATATTCTAGCTTCCGTTCGCTAAATTTTACAACAGCCTGTTAAAGAAGCCATAATGAAGCACTATTTCAGTTATTATTTGCAAGTGCAATTCAAAATCTTCATATATGCATTTTGAATGCAGTACCTCCCATTGAACAGGAGCCAAAAGCACACGGGGCCTTTTTGATCTCACATACTTAAGAGCAGCATCAGGTGTCATATTCTTGTATTCAACCTGATATAGATATACCGTCTTTGACAAGTATTTGTATTTGCTAAAAAGAAACGTGGGTACTGTAATGAATGATAAGGTAATACCAGATAGCATAGAACAATGGTGGTGCTGCGTCCTCTCCCTGCTTTACAGTGGACATAAGTTGTTCTGTTACAGGTTGCGTTTTCTGCAATTACATAGTGGACAAAATAATGAAAGTGGACCAATTAGATCAGAACGTACTACCTCAACAGTAAAGACAAATCAGCAACCATTGATTTATTGGATGTGAAAATACTGCTTGCTTTTGAAATGGTTAGAATCTTAGATTGATCTGTCAGTGCTTATTTGCAAGCATTGCAATCCCATATAAAATGCTTCTAACAACATGTTTTTTCCTAAAATATTTGCTTTATTTGCAATATTCTCCATAATCCCCAACTCTCCATCATCACACTCATCAAGATATTCTGAACGTGTAAATCATATACCTTGAACTTTAAATTTGCATTGAAACCACTATCTTATTCTGCGCTATCAAAGAAAATTTGCTATAATGTTTAGGGTTTTTAATGTTATACAAATGGTTGAATTTGAGTTACTGGTTTGTTTATTGCAAATGTAAATATATATATATATATATATATATATATATATTAATGTTTTTTTACTGATTTAATATACATTAATGTTTGTTTACTGATTTAATCATGTGAATGGTAGACCATGCCGAATGATTACAAACTCTAGAAACTGATCTGCTAGAATAACATTCACTGTCAATATTACAGGCATGGAAGATGTTCTTATTTTAAAAACTGATTTACATTCACTAATTTGTTAATATTAGAAGCAATATTATACTTCATTTAATTTTTAACAGCTACGATTTATCCATTGCAACAACTGATCGTTAGGGAAATTAGATGTGTGAAATTATCAATGATTAAGAGGAATAATAATGAGGGTCGGGTTTTTTTTAGAATGCAACTGAAATATATTAGTGCATTTTTATAATTTACACCCAAATCTGTAACACAGCTGCCATATCAGTTATGTTACAAATTTGCAAAGTACTTATTTCCAGATCCCACAAAGTTCAGCGATAAAATAATTGTGAATACAAATTAGGTAAAAGTAAAAATTCAAACCAACAAAAGTGGGATTTGGACTGCCTCTTCGACTTCAAAACTAGAGAAGGGATTAACAGACAAATCCAACCATCAAATCTCATATAAATTCTCAAATAATTATTAAATTGTTATTATAACATTATTATAAACGGAGAGGGAGGGAGGGAACTCAGATTTTGATGGCTGGATATATTAGATAAACCCCTTCTCTACTTTCGGAATAAAGAAGTAGATTAAAATTGGTAAAAGAGAACTTACGGTGAATGAAATCTACAGCTTGGCATATATGCACAATGGACGGAGCAAAACAGTAATCTGTTGTAGGAATCACCAATTGGTCTATTCCATACTCCTGTATACGTGTAAAAATATTTAATTTTTGTCATGCACAGATCAGCAACTGTAGACAGATGTGTAACAATGCTTGGCATAAGGAACTATATGAAATACATGGTGAGATGACTCAAATTAAATACCCAGAGAAATTAAAAAGAGACCTAGAGAACAAGACCATGCTAATCACTGTTCAACACATGCACGTGCACATATACATCTCACTAAACTTTACAAACCCCCCCCCCCCCCCCCCCAAAAAAAAAAAAAAAAAAGAGAGAGAGAAAAAAAACGGAATTCTGCAGTACGTCCAAACCACCTTGTATTATTAAATCCCTTTTTACAGCTAGCTTAATATTGAGTCTAATTTTCAAGTCGGACTACTTAAAGCTTAACTTTCCAAAAAAATTGCTTAAAATGTGCATATGGATATCCATTTAAAATTAAACGCATGTACTGTAGTCCTTAAAATTTTAATGATGAAAAGGTTCATAAATAAATTTCTCCAAAAAAGGAAAAGAATAATTTTTGCCACAGTTTTATTCTATTCATTTCATATGAGTTCATAATTGCACTACTGGAACCATCCTTTACTTTAATATCAAGAATATACCATTTACATTCGCAGAATAGCTACATCAGTTCTACCTTTTTAATACCTAAAGGCATCACAACAACAATGCATCACCTATTTTATTTGCGAAATAATTCAATGTTTCACAATTAGCAGACTCGATGTGAAAACATGAGCATAGTTGCCATCTTTGTAACAACTCGTAAAATTTTGGAATACATTATCAATCAAGGATACTTCAGTGTATCAATGTCTTGTATAAACATGAATTAGATATACAAATATATACATAGGGCACGGGTTATATCAGTTTCCATGGATTATATTTTGTTTCCATATAAATAGTGAATACTGAAAAGATATA
Organism: Allium cepa; assembly: GCA_030765085.1. NCBI lineage: Eukaryota > Viridiplantae > Streptophyta > Magnoliopsida > Asparagales > Amaryllidaceae > Allium > Allium cepa. The sequence continues at coordinate 570,616,735 of CM060940.1, read as the reverse complement.
AAATCAAAAGAAGCTTTAACCAGATATATACGATCTGTGTCCACAGATGTTAGTTTGTTAATGTCGTAAAAACTGCAAAACAAATGTCTATTAGGATCTATTGGGTAAGCTAATTTATTTACTTGAGTTAATAGCGCGTACTAGAGGAATAAAAGTATAGTAATGTGCTTCTAGGAAGGGTAAAAAAACATATATACAATTGCAGATAAGCTACTAACACCATAGAAGAAAAGGGAAAAAAATACAGACCTTGTACAAAGAATTGGGAACCAAAGTTTCATAAGGTTCATTTAGAGTAATCACACCACGTACTCCAAGTTTTTGCAGTCGAGGAACGTCGTTAGGAAATGGGACAGCACCCAGTAGTATAAACTGAAACATAATAGAGAAGAACACATAAGGAATCTTCCTCTTAAGCGTCTACAAACTATTAATGATAAATGATACAGTAAGCCCACAAAAGAACATGTTTAGTGCAATTTAGATATGCGAGTGTTTGTTAGCTTGGCTTGCACTCTTGCAGGACATGATATAAAACAATTCCCAAATAATAAATATAACAATCATGCAATTAAATGATTTTGGTATTCAAAGATTTAGTCAAGATTTTAAAACTTGAATCTTGGTCTCGCCTTATATTTAAAATTTTCAATTGTAATATATTGTATCTGGAAAGATCTCATGTGGAATGAGTATAGGGTGCAAATCTCAGAATAATATTTAAATTCTTAAAGTTATTTCTGAGCTATCTTGAAGGAACTTATATCAACACAGTATAATATATATTAGCGGAAATGCTAATGAAATGTTTTTGTTAATTGCCAATGAAAAATATCATAACGAGTAACATTAAATTTGAAATTGTCAAAATAATCGAACTATGCTTAGTAACCTCATATAATATAATATAACAGGCAAAACAAGTAAAATAATTATTTCTACTTGTTAAATGTGAGCATGGATACTACAATTGAGATCTAGGTGAGATATCGTCTAAATTTGGAATCTCCAATTATGGTTAATATGAAAGGAGATTTGAGCTCTTCTGTTTCTTCTCATAAGCCTCCAAATAAATCTCAGACAAGATTGCCGATATTTTAAGCCTTGATCTTCGTACATATGCATCCCAGTCCCATAACTAAATAGTAGTTACACCATTTTACCATCCCTAGAGGATCCTAATTTACAACATGATCAGTGCAACCTAATTTCCATTTATATCATCCCACGAAAGTGTAACAATGAAAGAACTAAATAAGTAATGTGCAACGATATATGTTAGCATCAGTCAAATAAACTATAAAATATACGATTAATATTCTCTCGTTGTCTCAATCGATAAAAATGGAAATAACGGTATTTGTATATGTTCTGTGAATAGCATGGTAGGTGTCAGCAGTAATTAAACTATATATCGTCAAAAGTAAAAGGGAAAACGATGGTTGTACCAAAAAAGTAATTTATAAAGAAAGCTTGATTAGGATAGCAAATGAAGTATAGTATAGTGTTAACATATTAGTTCCTTGTGTTAAGTTAATAGCATTAGCCACGTTCCTTCCCCAAAACAAGTTTGCACCAAAATTCATCAAGTAACAAGTAGCACATTGGCTCAAAATATTAGTTCAGCCATGTCAGCAGCATTTGCAATATTTCTTCATGGACAAACCATTGGACCCAAATATAATCGTAACACAAAACATGAATATCTGAGCAAGAACAAAGTATATAAAGTATCATCTAAAAAAGAAGCAATCTCCAAATCGTAGATGATAGTAAATTCCCATAGTGGCTATATTTCATGCTGAAAACTTAACTTCAAAACTTTTATCATCATAAGTAGCATTTACACATACAAAAGGATATTACCTTCCTTTATTGTATGCGACTCTATGTTTCTTCCTTATAGCAAGTTCCTTTTTCAGAACTGACAGCCAAAGTACTTCGCTCTCTACAGTATTTTCATCTATCTATCTATGTATTAATACAATGATTTTTCATATAAAAGTAGGTTCCTCGAGTGGTTTACATAAAACTTGCTGGGCAAATAATCACATGCAGCCACATAGATGTCTGAATGAGTAATGAATGATGTGTTATAGCATAATGGTTGTTCTTAACATCAAACACATAAATTGAAGTATCTCCTTAGGGGCACAAATCCTATAAAAATTCACTTGATTTATGTTGTAGTCACGAACAATACGTTACAAACGTAGTTGATTTATGCCTATTCACTTGTATGGTAGATTAGGAAAAAGATATCCCCTTGGGAGAATAGATTTTATGAAGGAACTAATTAAGACCATGCATAGATTTAAAGATCAGGGAGTTGCACCACTTGCATTAAAAAAAAAAGGTCAAAGTAAAACAAGTTTTGAGGAAAAGCACCGAAAATAATCAAAACATACTACATATAAACTATGCTCATTAGGATGATCCTGAGACATCAAAAATTATATTCGGTTAAGTCAAATAGTTGAAAAGACGATACTGACTTGCTATCATAAAGGTTTGCACATTTCAAAGGATTACAGTTTTTCTAAAGATTTTGGTTGTTGTTTGGCTATGTTGTTCCAGATGGAGTGGAGCGCTATGCACTAAGAACATCCTTTAGAGTTCACACCTCGCCAGAACGAAAATAATCACCTTCCATATAATTTAGTACAAAACTTTTTGTATTAAGTAACTATGGAAACGACTACATAAGAAGTTCAATTAGATTGATTAGACTGCCACTATTTATTATTTTAATATGACCTTTATACACGCAAGCATTTTTAGTTTATTGTCAATAAATTTCAAAATAAACAAAACATTATTATAGCTTACAAAAGTAACAACATTTATGGCATGGTTGTAATTAAAATATTCATGTACCAAGTAATCGTAACTTCATAATAAAAATATAATATTGTGAGCAATTAATTTTTTATAATAGATTGCTTCAGGTTATATTCTAAAATAGAATATATAAAAATAAATGAAGTAACAAATAAAAACGAAGAAAGCGTTAATATCAAATTTCGAAGAAGTGAGAAATTAATGAGTAACTTTTACCATACATATATTTTATTTTTCTGAACCAACGAACGAATTAAACTATAGGTAAATTCACAAAGGAACATTCATTGAACGGCTATTTATGTCTTGAAAAGAAACATATAAAATGAGACCGAGTGTTGAAATTATATTAAAGAAGAGCTTCAAGAAATAAACAAATTAGTCGTATGTTTTCAGTGTAATTATATTTACTTTAGTAAAAAAAAAACACCTATTTTCATAGATTCCACGAAAAACTTATCGCTCAAACTAATAGCTAACTACTGTACACGTACTATCAACCTGGTTGTAATAATATCTGGACATGTATATTTGACATATTCTTACTTTGCTTAGCCTTAGGAACAGCTTTTGAGAGCTATTCTTTAGGCATGCACAGCTATGAAATTTGACCTATGCGCGCACGCACACACGCGTACGTACATCGCGTTGTTTATGAATAAAGGAAGCAACTTTCAGTACTTAAATATTTAATGATATTATGGTATCATAGGCATTACTAGACTTAGGCTTTCGTCTTCTCTCTCTAATTTATTTTCCCTGTCCTTTCTTGCTTCACTTTTTTTCACAATGACCACAGAATCTATCGATAATTCTTCAAGCTCTGTCGATAATTCTTCTACTACTACCATCATTCACAACACTGTTTTAAATCTCGGCCATCTCGGCCGATATCTCGGTTGAAGGCTTGGACGAAACGAAACATGAGATATCGGTTGGTATCTCGTTTCGATTATATCGGTCGAAATTACATATATCGGCCGATATTTGAAGCAAAATGATATTCCAAGATATCTCCGATATATTGTTTTTTTTAAAATAGGTCCATCTCAGTCTATCATTAAAAAAAATGAACAAACCCCTTTTCTTTCCAATTCAACTTCTCAAAAGATCATGTTCCTCGTCAAAATATCAAACTCCCTCTTCTCTGGAGAAAAAATCGAACTCCCTCTTCTCTAGAGAAAAAATCGAACTCCCTCTTGTAAAATAATCAAACTCCCTCTCTTTCAACATCTAACAGCTCACGATTCCTTCCAATTTTTGACTACTCGATCTCGCTTTTGACAGTCTGCAGCTTCGTCTTCGACCAATCTCTCTACTCTCTACATGTATGCAAATTAGGATTGTTTCTATTTTAATAAAATTCAATATTTCAAAAATTGAATATACAGTATAATTTAGAATAGATGTGCAAGTAGATTTAGTTTGTTATTCTTACCGCATAACCTTCTGCAAGTAAATTTGCATTGCCTGAAACCCTTCGAATCCTGGTATCTCTTATATGCATTTGCTTTTATTTGCATCAGTTCCTGATACTGTTATTACATTATTCTTACTGCATATATGTAATTGTATAGAACCCGTTTTTTTTCAGTTAATTTGTCGCATTTCATCTACTTATATGTAATTGCTAAAACTGATGATGTTTTGCAACTTTTGTTGAACAATTTCATATAGTTGAAGTATAATTGCATTATTTTTTCAGTTAGAATAGTGGAGATTAGTTGCAGTAATTCGGTAAATGTTAAATAAACCAATACCATGCATTTTTTCTATAAATTATGTGATGTTATACTCCGATATGGTCCTGAGATGAACTTTAGATCTGAGATGTAAATCCGATATTGGCATCCGAGATGCACTCGTCTCGTCCAAGATCTCCCCCGATATGATACCGAGAAACTAAAATCGCCGAGATGAATCGTGTATGATATCCAAGATTTAAAACCTTGATTCACAATACAAATGATCCTAATAAAACACTTATCAGCATAAATGTTGCAGCACAAGCCCCTCTGAAACTCACATCCAACAATTACACTTCTTGGAAATTACAGATCCACGCTCTGTTTATTGATTATGACCTGTTTGGCTACATCGATGGTCACCAGCCACCGTCACTCGAAATAATATCGTCGCACCAAATCCAGACCACTCAATATGGATTAGACAAGATCAACTAATACTCAATGCCATGATTGGTTCTATCTCTTCAACAATGATTCCATTTATTGTTGTTGCAGCTAAAACATCTAGAGACGCAATGAAACATATGTTAAGCCTACTCGTGGACGCATTAAGCAAGTCAAAACTCAGTTAAATTCTTTAACCAAAGGATTGCAAAATGTCACTAAGTTTCTCCAAACGATAAAAGCTCGAGCCTATGAATTAGCACTTCTCGGTGCTCCAATTGATGATGAAGATCTGACTGACATAATTTAGATGGCCTTGATATTGATTACAACGAATTGGTGCGAGTTGTACAAGCAAGAGATAGTCCTATTACTTTTGATGAACTACATGAGAAGTTATTTAACTTTGAGGCATCATTTCAAGCAACACAACCATATAAACCTTACTTTCCAGCAACGACAAATCCAACAAGTCGCAGTCGATGTCCATCACCCAACTTTGGACACAATACCCGGGTTGGCGTCCATCAACCAATCCAACCAATCACTCTTCACAAACATCAAAAAACAAATAAGTCATTATTCCCAAACAATTGGGTCCGCTAGAGATGGAACCCAAAACTAAACGACAAAGTCAATTTAAAAGTTATAATAATAATAATAATAAAATAAAATGAAATAAGTAAATTAAAAATAATAACAACTAAGTAAAATAAAAATAAATATTTTTAAAAATGAAAATGAATATATATATATATATATATAATTGATAATGACAATAATAATACTAATATTAATAATGGTACTAATAGTAATATTGGTCAAATACCAAACGCTACGTCTTAGGCTCATGTTTCCTAGTCTTATAATCTAAAACTTATAAAACTCAGCTCATGGTTCTGCTACGTGGATCGCTAGTTTCCACGCGCTTCTGTCCGTCGCCAGCTCTTCAGATATATTCAAATCTTTCATGTCCATTTTTACTACTTCCTCTCATGTCAACCTTGATCGACCTCTACCTCTCTTTAAGCATTCAGCGCGCCCTATAATTCCAATGGGCACAAGTGCATCGGGCAGCCTCCGTTGAAGATGTCCAAACCATTATAAGCGATATTGAATTAGTTTCTCCTCAATTGGTGCTACTCCAAGTTTATCACGTATATCATCATTTCTAATTCGGTCTCTTCTTGTATGATCACAACTTCATTGCAACATATATATCTCTGTTACGCTTATCTTCTGGACGTGTTGGCTTTTGATAGGCCAACATTTTACACTATACAACATTGCAGGCATAATTGTCGTTCTGTAGAACTTTCGTTTAAGCTTCTATGAGACTTTCCTGTCACGGTGAATGTCAGACGATTGTCGCCATTTCACCCATCCCGTTCGAATTCTAAAACTAACATCTTCATCAATCTCATCATCATACCGCAACATTGATCCTAGATATCGAAAGGATTCCTTCTTGGAAATTATTTGTCCAGCCAGAGTGACATCTTCATCCTTTGACCTGACATTGCTAAACTCGCACTACATATACTCTGTTTTAGTTATGCTAAGCCTAAATCCCTTTGATTCTAAAGTCTGTCTTTACAGCTCCAATTGTGTATCAACCCTATTCCTACTTTCATCAATTAGCACAACATCATCAGCAAATAACATACACGAAGGAATCTCACCTTGTATACCCTTCGTAACCTCATCCATCACTAGGGCAAAAATATAGGGGTTCAAAGCCGACCATTGATATAATCCTATATTAATGAGAAAGTCATCGGTCTCACCATCGCACGCTCTGACACTAGTCACAACATCATCGTACATATCCTTGATAAGGTTAATGTACTTTGTTGGGACTCTCTTCTTTTTCAGAGCCCACCACATCACCTTTCGTGGTACTTTGTCATGAGCTTTCTCCAAATCAATAAATACCATGTGTAGATCCTTCTTTTACCCACTAAACCTCTTCATAAGTTGTATTATCAAGAAAATTGCTTCTATGATCGACTTCCCAAGCATGAAAACAAATTGGTTTTTTGAAGCGCTTGTCATTCTCCTTAATCGATGTTCAATTACTCTCTTCCAAAGCTTCATTGTATGACTCGTAAGCTTAATTCCTCTGTAGTTTGTGCAACTCTGGATATCTCCTTTATTCTTAAAAATTGAAACTAATATGTTTCTCCTCCACTCATCTGGCATCTTGGCAAACAGCCAACACCAACCAAAATTTATTTCGGGACGATCGTCCACATTCACGTCCATATTTCAGTTATCGACAAATCTGTAGGATTTGAGGACACATAGCAAAAAAATGCCCTTTTTGGTATAGTACCAGTTCAATCACCGAATAATTCTGCTCCACAAATGAGTCACATCAGTTTATCATGGTAGCCACAAGCTCAGTTTGCTACAACTACTGTCAACACTCCATCATGGCTTTTAGACAGTGAAGCTTCTCACCATGTTACTTCTAACTTAAGCAACTTGGCTCTTCATGAACCATACGCTGGCACTTACGACATCATGATCGAAGATGGCACGGGTCTTTCCATCACTTACACTAGTTCCATTGTTCTCTCACTCATATGACAACTTTTACCATAAACAATGTCTATGTGCTCCTAAAATGAAAAAGAATTTGATATCTATTTCTCAGTTTTGTGCCTGCAACAATGTTTCTACATAATTCTTACCCTCTTCTTTTCATGTGAAGGAACTACACACCGAGGCAATACTAACGACAGGTCAAACTAAAGAAGGTGCATATGAGTGGCTAATATCTTCACCAGTGCTTGCCTTTTCAACCATCAAAACCACCTCTTTTGAATGGCATCATAGATTAGGGCATCCTGCATTTTCAATTTTAAAGCATATTGTATCAAAGTACCATTTGGGATTATCTTCTTCTATGTCTTCCCAGTTTTCATGTAATGCGTGTCATTGCAATAAGAGTCATAAATTATCTTTTTCTGAGTCTAATATTATGCCATCTCATCCACTTCAAATAATTTTTTTCTAATGTATGGACTTCACCAATTATCTCACCTGATGGATTCAAATACTATATTGTTTTTGTCGATCACTTCACTAAGTATATGCAATTTTACCCTCTTAAACAAAAATCCGAATTCAAAGAAGTTTGTAGTAGATTCAAATCTTTTGTTGAAAAAATATTTCAACACAAACATTACCACTCCATCTCACATTACCACTCCACCTCATACACCTGAGCATAATGATTTTTTTGAATGGGCGGCATTTTCATATAGTGGAAAGTTGTAACTAAGTATACGTGTTGAGTATATAGCGCTTGCCTCCTCTATATCAACTCATGGCATATCTCACATTACCATTCAACCTCATACACCTGACCATAATGGTTTTTCTGAACGACATCTTCACATATTTAAACTAGTCTCACATTACTCACACATGTTTCTCTTCCTCTAACTTACTGGTCTCATGCATTTGCCACTGCGGTTTATCTCATAAATCGAATGCCAACCCTCACTCTCTTTTTCCTTACCTTATGAAAAGATCTTTGGTTCTCCACCAAATTATTCCAATCTTAATATTTTCGACTGTCTATGTTATCCTTGGTTATGACCTTACACCTCTCATACATTAGAACCTCGTTCCAAACCTTGTGTCTTTCTTGGTTACTCCTTGACTCAAAGTGCTTACTTATGTTTAAATCCTCCAACGTCAAAAATATATGTCTTGGCATGTTAAGTTTGTTGAGTGCATATTTCTGTTTGCATCTCTTTCCACTCAATCCTCTCGCCTTGACCCAATACCATTACCACTTGGATTCCACCATAGATTCCAATTTCTTCTCCTAATATACAATCACCGCTCATTACGTCGTATGACATTAAAGCTCCTCAACAACCCTTGCATAATGATTCCTCCACAACCACTCCTTCCTCTATAACAACTTCCTATCCGACGCCACCAGTCTTCTGCACCAGCAATAATCCATAATATGCTACTTCCCCAACCACCTCATACTCACCCTATGATCACCTAAGCCATTATAACATCCACAAACTAATTTGAAAAAATTAAACATGCATATTCACTTCTCAAAATCAAATGACCTTGAACCAACCACAATGGCCCAAGCACTCAAAGATCCAAAATGGTGTCGGGCTATATCTTTAGAATATGATGCTCTTGCACGAAATGAAACATGGAGCTAATACCTCCTAATTCTATTCGTAATATTGTTGGATGTAAATAGATTTTTAGGACTAAATGTAAATTTGATGGATCCATTGACAGGTCGTTTAGTTGCCAAAGGGCTTCATCAACGATTTGGCATTAACTATTATGATACTTTCAGTCCTGTAGTCAAACCTACCACTATTCAAATTGTTCTCTCTTGTTGTCATTCGTGAATGGTCTCTACGTCAATTGGATGTCAACAATGCATTTTTACAAGGAAGCCTCTCTGAAACAGTCTACAGACTCGACCATCGGGTTTCATTGATCCTGATAAGCCTTCCTATATTCGCAAATTTAGAAAAGCTATTTATGTACTCAAACAGGCTTCTCGAGCTTGGTATCAAGAACTTCGGTCCTTTCTCGGTGAATTTGGGTTTAAGAACTCTCATGCTGGTACATCTTTATTTGTGTTAGTTCTTGCCGATCGTGTTGTGTGTATATTAGTTTATGTGATGATCTAATCATTTCTGGATCTGATGATGGGATAGTTACAATTTCATTCCAATTCATGCTCGTCATTTTTCTTTAAAAGATCTTGGAGTGCTCTCATATTTTTTAGGCGTGGAAGGGTTCCTAATAAATATGGATTAATTCTTTCTCAAAGACGCTATATCATAGATATTCTCACTCGAGCCCATATAACAGAAGCGAAAGCAGTTCTCGCTCCTAAGTCAACAAGTCCATCACTTATGTTAACTTCTAGTTCTTCGCTTTCTGATCCTATTGGGTATCGGACTATCGTAGGAAGTCTGCAATATTTATTAATTACACAGCCTGACATAGCTTTCGTAGTTATTTTCTCGGTATAGGCATCAACTGAAAATTGAACATTGAATCTTTGTCAGACGTCTCTTACGGTATCTTATTGGAACAATAAACGATGGCCTACGACTTTATCGTAACTCTCTGTTGACCTTGCATGCCTTTTCTGATGTTAATTGGGCTAGAAACAAAGATCATTTTTTCTCTACTAGTGCATACTTGGTTAATCTTGAAAAAAATCCTATCCTTTGGAATTTGAAAAGCAAAGAATTATTGCATGCTCCTCCACGGAAGCCGCTACTGTTGAACTTAACTGTGTTTGTTATCTTCTATCTGATCTTGGTATTAACTATGTTCCAATCCTATCTGTCACTCTCGTATGAAGCATGTTGTTATTGATTTTCATGTCATCCGAGATCGGGTTTAAAATGGTTCACTTTGTGTGGCGCATGTCTCTTCTGAAGATCATTTAGTAGATGTTCTTACTATGCCACTTCCAAGGACTTGGTTTCTATATTTCAAATGTAAGATTGACTTGTGTCTCAAGCTCCATCTTGAGGGGGGCTAATAGCCAACTACGATACACGTACTATCAATCTGGTTGTAATAATAAATATCTGGATATGCATATTTGACATACTCTAACTTTGCTTAGCTTGAGAGCTATTCTTTAGGCATGCACGGCTTTGATATTTGACATGCCCCATACGTGTGTACACATATACATACATATATATATTATACATACATACATATATATATTATATATATACATACATATATATTATATTATATATATATATCACTTTGGTTATGAATGAAGGAAGTAATTTTTAGTACTCAAGTATTTAATATATTACAAACAATGTCTTAGACTAGGAGCGCAATAAAGCGATGAAGTAAAAAAGCTTCAAACCATCATCACATGTAATCAACTGTGTTTGTTAAAGAAATATGTCATAATTGTATCGGCTTTTTATAAATAAAAAATGAATGTAAGATATTTGTTACATACAAATCTTTATTAATAATTGGAATAGAAACACGATTTTTTTTCTCCGACCGCGAAGTTCCAAAAATACCCTTATATGCAAACAGGAGGTTAAACAAATATTTTCAAATAAAAAATTTAAAACATAAACAATGTTATAAGTTCAAAACCCAAATCCAACAAAAAAATACAATTTTTTTCGTTTATATTTTTTAGTTTATTTTTATCAAAGGGCATTAATAAAATTAAATGTTATAAGGGGATTTATATGCACGTACGTTGCACGTGCCAAAAAATCTCGTATTTATAAATGTCGACCAGAAACAGATTTAAAGCTTGGGCAGATAGCCTTTAGCCAGGATCAATATTTGAAACCATGCCAAGCCCTTAAAACAGTATTTCCAGTGTCTTGCAAAAAAACTCATTATGTTAACCAGTATATGGTTTCTGATTGGCACAAACTCTTGGCTAAGCCCCAGATTAAAGGTATATTGTGACCAAATTATTGCTACATCTCTATATGTAAATGGCAATAAATCGCATGCTCGATTATATGTACAATCTTTAGGTGTTTTCCTTTAGAAAAACATAGGTAGCTCCGCATAATGACTATGGACAATTCAAAAAAAGTTTTGTTTTTAAAACACGTAGGGCATGGTTAATAGATATAGATATAGCCATGGATATAGCCGTACTCTAAACAGAATAATGGTTGACTTGGTCAGCCATACTAAAGTAGTAAAGTTAATGACTATATATTCTTTGTTCAAAAACGGCTGGACTGAGAGAAAATAATTCTTCTATGTGATTTCCGCCATTGTTCATAAGCCATTAAGTGATGTCTGCTCTATTAGCTGTTTATATGTACATACTAACAACAGAAAGATTGCACAATGTGTAATCAAAACAAATTTGTGTTTAATACGCAAAGATGAAAAATAAAATATATCTTAGAAATTGTACATATAACAAATCCACATCAATGAATATCAACAGAATTAATACATCAGAACACAGATATCACCAAGCATAAGGTAACAATATCACTACCAAATTGACCATGATATCCTTTTCTTTGAAAAAATATGCCAATAATATTATTCTGATCCATAATGCACCACAAAAGCAAAACTTTATCAATCAACGAACACAAATTCATACAGAATTGAATGTATACCTCATCAACTCTATCCCACCATCTAAATTCTGGCTGAACTTTATTCCTGCAAACATTATAAAACAACGTCGGATAAAACAAAATTCGCGCCCCAGCTCCAACTAGGACTCTTTTTGTCTTAACAGCAACAATCTGCGATTTCTCAACTCCGCTATCTTCATTCTCTAATTCCGTTATCTTCATTGTCAAATCTCCTAATCAAACCAAACCTAATGTTCCAAACCAGTCCTTTTACTATAGTTCCCTCAAAATTTCACAAATACCAAACCTTGATATCGACCGTCAATTATACTTACAAAAGGTCCCAACCTAAATAGTTTATGGAACTGGATCGGTATTTAATGAAATTTCATGGATCGGAACTCTATCGGGAGATTGGAGTTCCAAAATAGGAATCTGAATCGATCTAATGAAAAAATCAGGTCAATGGAGATATTCCCGATCAGGAAAGAAAATGGAAGATCTACAAATTAAGGGAAAAAGGTCGGAGATGAAAATAGGAAGTAGTTGCAGCTGTATTTAAAAAAAAAAACAAAAAAAACCGGAAATTTGCGAGAAGAACAAAGTGGAATCGGAAAGCTTTTACTTCAGGGATGAAGGAAGAAAAGAGGATGAATTCATGTAGTTACATCTCCGCCAAATCTAGCATACAATTTGAGTCCTATTTTGTCGCGAAATATGTCGTCAAATGACGTCCTAATGGTTTGCTGTACTTACGCGAGTGATTTTTGGCCCGTCCCAAATGTGCATGTCGAGTTTTATTTTTTTTATATATATGTATTTTTGCAAAAAAAAAAAACACCTTTGATAGAAGAGGAAAAGTTTTTTTTATATATAAAAAATTATGTATGCTAATTAGCTGGGTACACCGGAACAGAAGAATTTGGGATCAGACGATCTTCTCTGATGATTTTTCTTCTCCACTCCCATTTTGAAAAGTGAAATTTAGGTTGGAGGGCTTCTCATTCTAGGATAATAAGTTTTAAGAACAGCACTTGTGAATAATTAGTTTTAAGAACAATTTACAAGAAAATAATAAATTCATTTATCTTTTTAAGTTATATAGAAAAATCATAAATTCATTTATCATTATTTCTTTATAACTGAAAATAATAACTTCATTTATCTTTTTTATGTAAATTGTCCTTAAAACTAATTTTTCAAAAGTGTCGTCTTTAAAACTTATTGTCCTACATAAAGAAGTTCTTTGATTGAAAATCTTCTTTTGAAAAATATTTATATCATGTAAACTTCCACCTCATGTCATAAAAGTTGATCCTTTGCTTCTCATGGTGTTTTTTTCTCCTTTTTCTTTTTTTATCTTCTTAATTCAACCCATATAATTCAAAATTATGGTAAAAACAAAGTATTTACAGGGATTCGTCTAAGGAATTGCCTACGTCCACTGCAATTCATCATTTATCTTTTCAAGTACAGTACAAAAACGCAATGCTGTTTGTCGAAAAAATAAAGAATACAACTTCGGGAATTCTATTCGGCCGATTCGGTTCGGTAGAGTTTAGAGCTTTAAACTTGTTCATCGATGTTGTTCATCCTTGGGTGTTTATAGATATCCGGTTATGATGGAATCTGGTCAGCATTGGCTGATTCAGCATGAACAGTTCAATATGTGAACCACTATTGTAACGTCCCCGACTCGACCTTCGAAAATCGACACCGAATACATCGCCCGTATCGGAATGCCGCATATTCAAACGTCGAATCTGGTTCGCCGGAGCTTATAACACATTAAGTAAACAACACGGCGGAAGAAAATGAATAATATCATTGATACACAACAGGTACAACAACTGATACAAATGATATCAATATCAATCAGAGATACAAGACAACGGCGGAATAATATCACCAATCTGATCTTCCAAAGGATAGAAAGAAAGATAGAATCCAAAACCGCATTTCAATTCAATGCTCCAAAGATCTTCAAACTACAAGCTCAAACCACCATCAATGCTGAACTTAAGCAACTCCAATCCCAAAGAAACAAATGCGATTGCCAAATCCAAAGGCTGGATGCTATCAAATCTACACATACTATTTGATTATCCGAAAATCTAACTCTAGGCTGCCCGTGTGGAAAATTGTGGGCACCCAGAGTTTAGAAAGGGAACAATAAACTCCAGGTCAGTCACGGGACTGGTATGAGCAAACAAAAACAGTTTTATTTGAAACCAATCAACAAAAAGAATTTAAAATTGAAATCCGCAATGCTTTTGGAAAATGGAACTACCATAAGGCCTTCCGCCACACACACAATACAAATGCACAATTGGAGGAGATTTCTCCTTATGATAGTCAAACATGTTTGATACCCAAAATCCTTTTTGATATTATTATTAGTGCATAGTGCAAAAAATCTTTCGAAAGTATAATATTAATCTTAGCCAGCATACAACCATTATTGTATGCCTACTATAGCTACCATGTTCAATAGCAGGTTACTACCATATTCCATGGCAGGTTATACAACTAAAATCGTACATGGCGCGTATTATTTCTTTGGATTTCCAACAAATGGTTAGGAAAAGGAACTTCCTGGGCATATGGGTACGCATCTGGAGGGATGCTTAGAGAACCTAACCGGATCTTTGCCAACACAAAGCCGGATAACATCTGTAACTAGATAACTAACTATCACGAGTAATGTCATCCCCCGATCGTTACCGACCTTTATATGAGCGCTCAACACCAACAACCACAAAGCAATAGATTTGCAGTAACCACATATGTTAAATATCTAGGCTCCATATCATGATACCACCCTTTTCCAGAAGGAAATGGACATACCCTAAAGGCTGCGACCCGCATAACCTTGCTGCATTCTTCCTATTTCGACCATTTTCGGGTTGTGAGGTTCGATAAGGTCTCGTCAACAAAGCTACGTTTTACACAAAAGCCCTGCTTTGATCGACAAATGATCAGCAACACTTCGTATGCCACACTACCAAATTGAGAATGTATCACTAGTAACCATCAATTACATAACCTCTGAGCTCGTACGTCTCAAAGAAGGGTGTTAAGCTAAGAAAATAAATTCTCCGCCATCAAACAGAACTGCATTTGATAGAAACCAACTTTACATTTCAAAGTGTAATGTCAGACACACATCCATACAAGTCTGTTCCGGGCTCGAACAGAACCGAAGGCACTTCAAAGAAGCCCTTGCAATCCGGGAATTCACAATCCCGATCGGACTCCCCATCGTATATGGAGATCTCTATACCGTAGCTACTCAGTGCAGAGTCATTCGACGGGTAATCCTTTCATTCTCGAAAATACCCGGTCTTCACCACCGGTCTTCAAATGCTATCCATTTCGTCGTATCACTATTCGGAATGGGTTATATGACACAAAGTCATCTTCCAGCTAAATCAAATAATGAGCGATATATTTAAAACCATATGGATATATGGGATCTTAGTTAAGTCACAACTTAAAGCCCAAAACCTTTGTTTTGAATGGTTTACACAAATTTCCACTTTAATCTTTTAAACAAAAGATTTCACTCTACAAAGTTCATCAATCTTTCACCAAGATTCATAGTTTTTCAAAACTATTCCAATTCTGAATCTTTTATACAAAAGATACACTTTTAAGATCCTCTTCAATTTGAAACAAAGTTCACCAATCTTTCACAAAGATTCATCTATAGCTTTCAAAACAATTCCATTTCAAATTTAAGACCCCTTTCAACAAAAATTGGAAATCCTTCCTTTATTTGAAAGCTATTATCATTTGAAAACAAATACATTTTGTTTTGGAAAAATCTAGTCAAATATACACAAGTTATAGCCATTAAAAGTATAAAACAGAGAATCAACGAACTGTCGTATTATCGGCAAGTCCCATTTGAATTAAATCCGAATTCCCCAAAACAATTTATTTAATACACTCCAAAATAGTTTAAAATCTATATGTACATTATATAACTTGCATAACCATTTTAAACCATAGTTTCCAAACATATATTCATAGTACTCAACTTCAAATTTTGAATTCAAATTCAAATCAAACCATTTAAATTACAAACTTTAACAAGTTATTCAAAATAAAAACTCCTTTTCAAAAGCTTTTCATATTCAACCTAATTTCATTTTCAAAACCATTTGGATTCAAAATTCAACTTTTAAACAAATAATATTTAAATTTAAAATATCTATGACTTAACCGATTCCTCGTGCAATCCATATTTATGTGTGTATGGTGTAGTCCAGGGGTTTTACACAACAGTGCAATTATCATCAATCATCACAATCCAAACATAGCGATATCGATAAGCGGTATAATCCTATAACGCTTATCCTCATTCACAGATTCACAAATCAATATTATAAATTCATCATAGATAAATAAATTACATTCATCACAACTCAAATCAAAATAGAGCATCACACATCAAGCATTCCATATAATCCAATACGATTCAAACATCCATAAGTAAGATCAATTAATCATCTGATTAATTTAAATCAGATTAATTACTTATGAATAAATTTCCAATCCTGGTTAATTAACTATTAATTAATTACAAATCATTTTAATTAATTATCTTTAATCATTTATTAATTAACCTTTAAAAATAAATAAATTAACCTTAAATTATTGATTAATCAACCTTTAATCATTAAATAATTAACCTTTAATCATTTAATTAACCTTTAATTAATTACTATTCAATTAATTATCTTTAATTAATTACAATAAGTGACTATCCCTAATCACAAATTGATAAATCACAAAGTAATTACATTGAGTAATTATCCTTTAATCACTTGGTTAATCAATCATTAATTAATTATCCTTAATTACTTTTATTAATTAATTGCTCTTTAAATTTTATTAAATTTAAGTAATTAACTTTTATTAATTAATTACTCTTCAAATTTTATTAATTTAAGTAAGTAACTTTTAATTAATTTCATTCAGTAATTAACTACCTTTTAATTTGTATTGGTTAATTACCCTATAATTACTTAAGTCCTTGATTACTTTAAGATAACCCATCATCTAAATTAATTACTTAATTAAATCATTTAAACCTCATTAAATAAACCTTGGAGATAATTTATCATTAACTTAACACATTTTAAGTTAATTAACAAATTAAAACATTATTTAAGGTAAACCATTTATCTTAATATCATTAATAAATTATCACTTAATCAATCAAAGACAAAATCATCAACTTTACTTATTTAAATCTTATTCAAATAAGGTATTTGAAAATCCATTTATGCAAAAATCTTTTGAGAACTTTTTGATTAATTAAGGTTAAATACACTTCCTTAATCACATACTTAACCACATCTTTTTATTTTGAAAAACAATTAGAGAATAAATTAAATGATCAACATAATATTTTAAATATCCAATTTTGAACAATTTAAATTCAGAAACATATGCATTTAAAATCTATATATATATATATTTGGAAATTTAATTTATTTAAAACTTGATAAACACTTACTTTTGAAAAAACTTAGTTTTGAAAATCCTTTTCATTTTTAAAAAATAAACCGGCTATGATTTTTCTTTAAATCTAAAAATCTGGGTAATACCAGACAACTAGAGCCAATGTCCGGAATTCCCGAGCCTAACTTCGAGTTTCCCCTCACATCCCTCATCTTCGAGTCTATCTAGCATTTTCTCATGCTTGAACCCGAGTACTCCTCTTTCTTCCCAAATCCACATCATTCCCAGATGCACACAACTTCACGCGTGCACGTGTACAGGAAATGGCAGCGGTTCTGACCATCGTTCTGATCACCAATACGTCGATGAAGACCTCTTCGATGAACACTACAATCCAAATCGATGATTTCCTCAAGAATTCAAAATCGAGCAAACTGACTCCTCCTCGAACCCAACCTAGTTTCCAAAAACAGCCTCGAACCATCACCATCGACCATCGATGACCACGCAATTTCGATTGGAGCTTCGTCAAACTCCCCTGCTTTGGTTTCCACCAGAGCGATCAACTCTGGTGCTTCTACGTTGACACAAATGCCATGACAAAACCATCGACTAAAATAACACGACGAACCCTACATCAACGTCAAGCCGCTATTACAGTCATCTGAAAAATTTTCTACTAATTTTCCGTAAATCCCCTAGCCTCCAGCTAACTCCAGCTTCAAGCTCGATGACCCTCATTGCATTGATCATCGGAAATCGATAAAAGCCCCAAATCTGATCATCTCGCAAATTCCCTTCAAATCCAACTTAAAAATCTTGAAACTAGCATCATAATTCCTAACTTTTAAGCTCGAATCCACCCATATATTCAAAACATTCAATTTAATTTATCGATTTACCTGACTACGTGTGTGTATATATATATACACCGTGAATTTAAGATTTCGGTTAAATATTAACCAGTTTCACATATAATTATCTTTAAAAATAAGATGTAGTGAATTTTAACATGTTTTGTTTAAACAATCTTAGCAAATAGAAATCAAAGGAAGAGAATTTTAGTTTGGAACAGGTTTTGAAACCTGTATACTAAGAACAGAGGTAGATGTTTTTGTTTACAGACATGCATATTCCACATTTGTGTATTTATGTATATATACAATCATATCTACATTCATGTAGAAATTTTTACATCTATATAATCCTTTCACTATCACATAATCACAGACTGATCAAGATACATATATATAGGGTTAAGAGCTTACTCACATAGTTTTGAAACCAGAAAGCTTGAACCTGTTTTATTTTGAAAACTGGAAGGTTGAATATGAGCAGGATTTTGATCTGAGGCTCTGATTCTTTAATCTGCACTTGATTTTGTTGCAGTTGAGCTTTAATCTTTGATCTGAATACTAAGCCGATCTTGCATGCCTTTGATCAGGTTTGAGTTTTGTTTGAATTGCTTAAAGCCTGGGTTTGTTTTTTCTAGGTTTTAGATTTCTTTTTGAAGATGGAAGAAAATTTATGACATTAGCCTGGTTTTACTCTTTTGATATTTATTTACATTATTAAAATTTTAAAGAATAGGATCGCCACTTGATAATATTTGTTAACACTTGTTCATGCATGAATTTATGAACATGCAAATGTCATATGTAATTAAATTGTGTTTAAACCCTTTCTTAACTATACACTAACAAAATCACATATACATATATATTAGTTTCAAATATAAAGTTTTTTTTTTAAAATCCAATCTGTTTTATAATATTTATTATTGAATTTCCAAATCAAAGTTTTCAATTTACAATTGATATTTATATATAACATATGTTTACACTTTTATATATTTAGGAATTATGTTTCTTTTTTTATAAATGTATACATATATATTTTCAATTTAGTTTTACAAACCATTTTTATCAAATCTTATTTAAATTGAAACTATTATACTTTTAAATAAACATGTATACATACATACATACACACACACACACACACACACATATATATATTAGAATTTATTCTTTAAATAGCTTTTAGAAATTCATTATATTAATTTTAAATCATAGAGTTTTCAAATCCAGTTTATTTTCCAAGATATTTTTATTTGGATTTTCAAATCCAAAATTCTATTTACAATCTATATAGAATAAACACATATTCTATTTATTTGGAAAAATTCAAATTCAAGTTTTCAAATTTAATATATATAAATAAACAGGTGCATATCTTATTCAACTTGAAAAATTCAAATAGATTCACAATTAAATCCAAATTTTATATTTAAATTACCAGTTTAAATTTAACTCAAAACCGGGGTCGTTATAACTATGCTACCTTGTTCGGTACTTGTGTTGGTTGATATGCAAAACTACTACACTAATTCCTTGTTCGGTTAATCTGGTTAGCATTGCATACATATATGATTGGTACCGAATTGTTTTCATCCTCTTCATTTTCATGCTTCAACTACTAAAACCGTTTTCATGGTTCGACGGTATTTTGCTCGATAAGAAACTATGAATTTTGACTGATACTTGACAGAATTCCATATTTAGTTAGAAAATTTCTTTCCTTCTCGTTTCTCTTTTAGTTAATTTTTTATCTTTTCGTTAATTTTTATCTTCTCACTTCTCTGTCTTATGCATTCGATTATCTAAAAAGTTATCATAGGCCTACTGACCGTCTCTATCTCTCTTGATGTTTACAGTTTCCAACGTCATGTAGTTGAAAACATCCACAACGCTTACCCTCTAAAGCATACTTTTATGAATACAAAGTGTAATTTGTTCCTTTCGAGAATTTTCTTATCTTTATACAATGGTCACCTCGAGCCTCGATTAGTTACTCTGCGGTCCCATCTTATTCAATAAGATTGCAACTATCAATTTATCGTGAAACCTTGCATATTGTTGAAAAGGAACCTTCCTATAACCAACCTAAGTCTAAGAGTCCAGTATATAGAGGTGTAAGAATGATTTGAGTCTTGAAAAAAAAATCATAACGAATTAGTTGTATTTTTCTATTTTAATTGGTTTCATTATGTTCGGTAACAATCGATCTAGTACTGGCCAGAAACCCTACCCCTATAGTTATGGGGCTTTAGTAAACTTAAAAACTTTCCCTATTCCAACCGTTGGAAATCTATTCATTTATACTTTTGCGTTCCTTCATGATTTATTAATCCTAATTCTCCTTATTCGACGTTTTCTTTTCTCCACTCAAGATTTCACACTCCAAATTATCTTTTACCACGGTGTCATTCCTATGCTCAAGTTGTGAAGGATTCATCGGGCAAGCTCCTTCAATCTCTCATCAAAAAGCAAAAAGGGTCAATCCTAAAAGGAAGAAATTAATATGTTATAGGTGCGGAGCATATGCTCACTTCGTCAAAGAATGTTGAGACCCAATAGTTGTTCTAATTGTGGATTGCGTGGGCACAAGAAAGATCGTTGTTTGAAGAAATTTAGGGTTTTTGTAACTACCCGTATTTTTAGCTATTTTAAATTATTAAATTTAATATAATTATTAAATAAAAATGGTTAAAATAAAAATTTAATGATTTTGAGTGTAAGTATTTGATATGACTTGAATAAATTTTTGAAATAAACTAATTTCGAAGATTTAAGTAATAACAAGTATTGAAAAGTAGTGCTATGAATTGAATGTGTTACAATCAATAGTTGGATTAAATGATAAATGTTTGATTTATTAGATGTAAATAAAGTAATTGATTGATAACTAAAATTCATTTAAAATCAAATATTGAAATTAGTTGGATATTGAACAATTAAATTGTTTAAATTTAATATTAGAAATTATTTAAATAATTGAATTCTGAATATAATATGATTGAAAATGATATCGAAAGTTGATGTAAATTTTATTTAGACAACAATAAAGATTATTAATATCTAAAATTGGATTTAAAAGCGAGCAGTTAGAAATTGGAATTTTCATATTATAATCGAGACGTTAAAAATAGCGATCCATGACACAGTCTCGAAATTTGACGAAACCAGATCCATTGGATCCGTGATAGTGTATTATTATCATATTTCAAATTCCGTAGCGTTTAAAGTTACTGTTTGGCTGTATGAGATAGAAACGCATTGAAATTTATACTGAAAAATTAATATTTTAATTAGATTCAAAAAACTATCTTCTCCATACGATCAAATTGGGTCTCGAAACCTTTTCCATTGCGTTCGAAATAAGAGTATAACATTATGAATGCCTAGCTGCATGCCTCGATAGGGATTCGAAATTTTAAGTTACGTAAATCGAGACATTTTAAAAATAAATTAATATACTTTTTAGTCGACCCTTCAAATCTGTCACTTCCTTTCCGTCACCCAACCTACCTACTGTTCCTTACTATACACGTTTCCCTCTCTTCACGTTTTAAATAGCAGCCGAACATAGAAAAAAATAGAAATCAAACTTTAAAAATATGTATCTCATAACATACAAATCAAAAAATTATGAAATCAATTTTAAAAATCATATTTCATCGTGAGCTTTCGGCTCATATAAGTTACGGTAGGTGCGGCAGTTGTCTGAGGGTTGAGGCCATTCTCAGTGGAAGCTAGGGTTTGGAATTGTCTTTGATTGTGAGGTTGTTTTGGAAATTGGAAGGTGGAATCGTGGTCGTGGGGTGAGGCGCATCTGTGGGTGGAATTTTGTGGGTTGCGGTGGTGATTCATGAGTCATGACCTGGTGGGTGTCGTGCAGGAGCCGTGGTCGTGATTTGCAACAGTGAGGTGTAGGTGGTGGTACTGGTGGGGTTGAGTCGATCAAGGCGAGGGGGATTCGATGGTGGAGTCGTTTCGAAGGATTGTTGAGTGTAGAGGCTCCTTGGGCGTGCGTGCACGACCATGTTATGGGTTGTTGTTTCTCATTCGTACACAGGTAATTCACTAGAGAAGAAAGCTTAGGCGGGCTGGGCTTTAGAAATTGGGTATGGGCTTTAAAAGTAATATTAAATTAGTGTTTAATTTAAATTAAAGTATCATCAACTTAAAAAAAGTATGTCTCTCTCATACGAGGTCCGATTGGGACGATACTTTTTGCATTGCAATCGAGACGGCGAGAAATTCGCAATGAGACTAGTTTAGATGGATGGATACTGTTGAAATTTGGGCTAAAAGCAGACGTCGTCCAGTTTTAGTTCCAAAACGGAACGTCTTAGCGACAACAGTAAATCAAGATGAGTGTTTTACAATGCTCACAAGTACTAATTTTTTTTATGCTAGTTAAATTTGAAATTATGGATATAAATTTGTTGATTGTTGTTTGATAAATTGTCCTCTAAATTGTCATTTGAATTAATTTAAAAATTAAAATTGACAGTTAGATTTGAAATTGGAATTGAATTACCAATAAAATACTTGATATTAATTTCTATGGAATTATTGTGAATTATATTGTCTGTTTGCATGATCGATTATGGTGGATGCCAATTGACTGATGTTTGGATGATTAGATGTTCATTTATTTTTGTATATCATGTTATCACCCTGTGAATTATTTATAGTATATAAACTGTAAATTGAATTATTTTGAATAAATTAAGAAATAAGTTGAAATGATATGTACCTATGACATTTATGTTGTATTTAAATGATATATATCCTTCCTTGAATTAAAATTAAAATAATCTATCACTTGGTCATAGGGTGGAAACTACGGACGCCAGGTCTGTTATATTAAATAATTTTAAAGGTCTTAGTTTTGAAATTATTTACTAATTTTGAATTTAAAGAAATGAAAATCGAATTTATGAAATTTGAATTAATCACGAATTCGAATTTGAAATGTTGAAATTAATTTTGGTTACAAGGAATTCTTAAATAATTAAAGTTGAGAATTTGAAATTATAATCGAAATATGATTGAATTTCATAAATTGATTTGTTTTAAAGATTGGATTTTCATTCGTACTCTGAATATTGCTAAGTAAAAAGTAGTATAAAAATGATATTTTGAAATTCTGCTCGGAATTGAATCATATTTGAAAAATTGATTTTAAATTTAATATTGAAGGTAAATTTGATTAAGTGTTTTAAATCGATATTTTAAAAATCGAAATGGTTTGAAATTGAGAATTGAATTGAAATGGTTTCAAATTGGAATTGAATTGAAATTAATTGGAATTGAAATCGTAATCGAATTATTGGGAACCGAAGTTGAAATTGATTTGGATTGAAATCGAAATTGAATCGATTGAATGGAAATTGAAATTGACTTGAATTGGGAAGTTGGAATTGAATCGGTTTGACTTTGAAACTATTTTCAAATAAATTATTTTAGTATAAACTGTTTAAAGCTCTATATACTTTAAATATTTAAATTATTTTGGTTTTCCAAATTATTTTACTATATAAACCATTTTAATATTTAAACTATTTTATATTAAACTATTTAAACCATTTTATTAATTTTAAAAACTATTTGAAATATTTTTTTAAAATTCAAACTAGTCAAGGGTGGAATGTTTATGCTTAAATCTTGGATTTAAATGTGAATTGGGTTAAATTGAAGTTATAACCCAAATTGAAATTCGAAATAATTTTGGAATCGAAATTGAGATATTAAGACGAAAATGATTTTGAACTAAAATAGTATATTTTGAGTAAATATGATAATTTCGAAATGGTTTTGATTTTGAACCATCTCGAAATGTAAAAGTATAGACCGGTATGTAAAACGACATTTGGTTGTTAAAGAGACCAGGGCCGGATATGGGCATACTCTCTGTCGATACTGGAACCACTTTAACAACTGTGTACGTAGAGGAGATTGCAGAACGAAGTAGTTGGATTTGCGTTGTTTGCTGGATTTGAAGAAAGAGAACGATAATGGATTAACCTGACTAAGTGGGTTAGCTACCCAAAGTGGACACACTTCTTCGTATTACCATCATTTACGTTGTAATTGATTGGTGCACACTCTCCGATTTTATGGGAGTGTTGGACAAGGTGGGCAATCATGGCTATGATGCATTACCACCAGCCGGTAAGGGTAAACTGGTAGTATCCTACTTTGGGTATTGCCTCACGTGCCTTGTCATACTTTTATCTCTAAACGAGACCCATACGATTTTGGTTTTGTGTTGTCGTATCACGGTGCATCCCTATCCACCGACCGTTTAAATGGTGTTTTATATGCAAACTGTACGACAATGCTTAAAAACGCATTAAGGGGATCGATGTAAAGTCTTAACGCTAAGAAAAATATTTAATTTCCTGACTAAACATTATATATATAACGTATTCTACTACATATAAACATTTTGATGGATCCTTAAGAGATGAAAATTCTCGTAACATCTCTTGAGTTATTGTATGTACGTTATACACTGTATAGGAGATGTGAAATCCCATAAACATCTCCGACGTCGTTACGCCCATGTTATATGTGATATCGATTTGACTTACATAAGGATATTCTAGTCCTGACTCGAGTGTTTTTTCTTTTCATTAAGCTCGGGTCTGCCCTGAGTTTTCAGCTTATTGAAGATTTTTTCTGGAGGACAAAGATGAAGATTTGGTATATTATTACTATTATTATTCCCAGCATCATGTTGTTCTGCTATATTATATTTTGTTTCCACTGTATATATATTTAACTCTGATAAATGTTGTATAAATTATAATTAAATGTATTGTATAAACAGCTTCATGAACTGTTTATTTAATTATTTTATTTTGTCGTTCCGCTGCGAGATTCTGTATTTGTTTTCTTCTTCTGTTCTTATTTTTCTTAGTTAACGCCATTAATTATCTATATTTCGGATTGTTTAAGTTAAACATGTGTGGATTATTGTCAATTTAAACGTTTCGAAATGTGGGTCTTCACAATTAGTATCAGAGCTTTGGTTTTGCGATAACCTTATCTTTGTAGGGTAACTCATTAGAGGTAGGGTTAGTAGTACTCTAGAATGAGTTTGAGTGTATTAATAGATATAAGCACGTATTTGTTAGTGAATATAAATTATTTTATATTGTGTTGACTTATCGATTGAGTGTTTATTTTTACCATAGTCGGTATAGGAAGTACAACTGTATCGATATGGGTTTTTAGACTCTTAATAAGGTAAACCGACACAATATTGTTTTAACGAGGACGAATAAAGTAATTTTACCCAAACTATATTTTGATATAAAAGAAATTTTTTCCAAAAATTATTATAGGATATTGGAACGTTTGATTGTTAATTTTATAATCAATATAAGATTTTAAAATTTAGAATAGGATATATAACCAAATAGAAATTGTATAAGTATGATTATACATATGAATTGTAACTAAAATTGGATTCAAACCAGAATTTAAATCCCAAATATTTTGGAGAATGTTTCAAATGGATTTGGACTAAGTATTGGGAATTTTTACTTAAGAGATTTTGGAAATGTTTTTCAAAGTGTTTTGGAGAAAATAATAATGATAGTATTATTTTGGATGTATTTTTGAATAAAAGTATTTAAAAATGGTTTTTTTTAAAAATAAAAGCAGTGAAATCAATTCGATCGCTGAAAAATAATTCCGATGATGATCGCAACATCATCGGTGTTCATTTTCGAGTTTCTAAGTGATGGATTACTACCGTAATGATTTGCTAGTGAAGTTTTGTTTTGGTAAACAAGTTTTTGATTTTAAGAAATTTGAAATCTTGATTTGATATAAAAGTGAGATTCATACATATACACACACACATATGATTTCAAATTGATTTGAAATAAATCGGGTGTTTAGATTCTGAAATTTGCTATCTAATTGTTTGTAAAATAAATAAGGGAAATAAAAAATAAATTTGCAAAGAATGGTTGAAATTAGATTGTAGCCTTTGGGGATAACTATGAACTTGAATAAGTTGTAATAAAAGGAAATGTTCCATTATAAAATGATTATAGATTTAAGAAAAGGATAAATAAAATGTTTCACAAAATAAATTGACATCAAATGAAAGTGTGGAAATAAATGTGAAATAAGTTGTAAAGAACTTAAGTAATGATATAAGAAAACGCTCGTTAATAATGTTAATGCAAATAATGAACATTGCAATTTAAGTATTTTATGAAAACATAAGAGTTAAAAGTGTTGCAACTTATACCACTTATAGATTTAATGAATATAAGTAAAACAAAAATTTTAAATTTGTTATATTGGATTATAGAAAAAGAAAATCCAAAATGAGATATGAAATGTAATCTAAGTAAAATGAAATGAAATAAGTTAATGAATGGATTGGTAAAACAAGTTATTTGAAATAACGTCGACTTAAAATGGAAATGAACTTAAGTTGTAGAATGAAGGTGAATATAATGAATGTTAACAAGTAAATGTAAATAGATTTGGTTTAGCAGAATGTAAATTGATAGAATGTGAATTCAATGAATAGGAGTAAGTGAATGTGAACATAATAAATTTGAAATGAATGTAAATCAATTGAAATAAATGAATCAAATAATTGAATGGAAATGAAGTAAATATAAACAAAGGAATTTGGTATTACTAAGGATCAATAGAATTAAATACGTAAGTTGTACATAGATTATTTTATTCGTATAACGATTTGATCCAGATTTGAGTACAGAATTTCGAGATAATTTATATCGATTCAAGTTAGGATTTTTCAGTTGATTTTCGACGGTGAACCCTGGATTTGGATTTATGATTTGGTTTTGAAATTCTCTATCATAGTATATTGCTATGCAAGGAGAATTATGGTTTCTGATCAAGGAGCCAAATCTGAGTCCGCACTAAAGAGTCATGTAGACGATACTAGTTCGAAAGTGAAATTGTGTGGTCGAGTAAGCGATCAGATTTGATATTGCTTATGGATGATATATGTACATAGTACGGGCTTAAGTAAAGCAAATAGTGGAAATTTAAAAAGAAAAATATAAAACGATTTTAAATTATATGATTGGATATCATTGGTAAATAAAATGCAGGTGTTTAAAATCAAGAAAAACTTGGATGGCCTAACAAAAGGATACATGTTTATATTGTCATTTAATTTGATGGTTTTATGATTGAGCCGCTTGGCTTTTGTTTTCTTTTGTTGGTTTGGGGCCCATAGTGGCGGCTTGTAGTTGTGCCGATCTAGCTGTGCAAAGGAGACACTGACGAAATTTTTCAAAAATTTGAGGAGTTAGAAATTTTTGAAGTTTTGAAACCTTTTTAACTTGTTTTGATAACTAACTTGTAAATTCCGTAAGCTGATCGGAGTAGCGTAGCAGAGGCGTAATAATGGTTTTATAAATGAAATCTTATTGTTTTATAAATTGATAATTTTGAATAAAATATATTAAATGTTAAATCCTTTACTTAACGTCTTTTCAAGGTTGAAAAGTTTTGAGTGGGGGAGATTGTAGGGACCCGTATTTTTAGCTATTTTGAACTATTAAATTTAATGTAATTATTAAATAAAAATGGTTAAAAATAAAAATTAATGATTGAGTATAAGTATTGGATATGAACATGAATAAAATTTTCAAATAAACTAATTTCGAAGATTTTAGTAATAACAAGTATTGAAAGGTAATGCCATGAAGTGTATGTGTTGCAATCAATAGTTGGATTAAATAATAAATGTTGCATTCATTAGATGTAAATAAAGTAATTGATTGATAACTAAAATTCATTTAAAATATGATATTGAAATCAGTTGAATATTGAACAATTAAATTGTTTAAATTTATTATTAGAAATTATTTAAATAATTAAATTCTGAATATAATATGATTGAAAATGATACCGAAAGTTGATGTAGATTTTATTTAAACAATAATGAAGATTGTTAATATTTAAAATTGGATTTAAAAGTGAGTAATTAGAAATTAGGAACTTTATATTATAATTAAGATGTTAAAAATAGCGATCCGGGGGCACAGTCTCAGAATTCGACGAAACCAGTTCCATTGGATCTGTAATAGTATATTATTATCGGATTCAAATTCCGTAGCGTTTGGAGTTACCATTTCGTCGTATGGGATATGTTGAAATTTATATTAAGAATTTAATATTATAATTGGGTTCAAAAAGTTATCTTCTCCATACGATTGAATTGGGTATCGAAACATTTTTCATTGCGTTCGGAATAGTACAATATTATGAATGCCTAGTTGCACGCCTCGATAGGGATTCGAAATTTTAAGTTGCGTAAATCGAGACATTTTAAAAATAAATTAATATTTTTTTAGTCAACCCTTCAAATCTGTCACTTACTTTCCATCAGCTAACCTACCTATGTTCCTTTCTATACATGCTTCCCCCGCTTCACGTTTTAAGTAGCAGCCGAATAAAAAAATCAAACTTTAAAAATCTGTATCTCATAAAACAAAAATTGAAAAATTATGAAACTGTGACGACCCTGATTTTCTGACTAATTAAAACTTGCCAAAAATATGCCCATCCAAAACTACTAGTGAAAACTACCAATTTACTGCAAAATATTATTTGATAAAACCCAATATTACCAAGCATAGTTCACACTTATAATTAATACCACTTACCAGAGTATTTATTTACATATATACATGACGTGCTTTAATGTATACCAAAATCATAACTATAAACTTTACCGTTGTGCAACACTAATGTGAGAGACAACAATAGTCATTCCTGTAAACTCAATAAACATGTCAACGCATAATAAAATGTGAGTTAAGGGCGTAAATAATGGCGTGAGTTATGGGATGCTGATAAAAAGAATAAGGCAGTGTACTCTTTTCATTTTTTTTATTTTATGTTATATTATTATTATTATTTTTTTTACTTTTTTTCATTATAAATTCAAATTTGTTTTGTAAATCATTTCCTTTAATAACATATAAACGTTTTGCAGTTCAACTATCAATATCAATTTATAAATTTACATAAAAATAATTCGTAAATCCAAACTATTTTTTCTATGTCATTAGTTCGAATTTCAATTACAAATTAAATATTCAATTTCAACTTCAAAGTCGAATTCAAATTTTATTCAACTTAAATAGATTAAATTCTAAATTTAATCGCCAATTTATAGTTATATTGGGAATTCAATTTAGATTCTCATTCAAATATTTAAAATTAATTAAATATTTTCATTTTTAAATTGTTCAAAATTCTGGGTTGTTACAATCTTCCCTCCTTAAAAGAATTTCGTCCCGAAATTATAAGTTAGGAAAACGATTGCTAAATTCTCACAGATATTTATACCCTACCCAATTCTGCCAAGTTCGAATCTTATAAATAAATATAGGATTCATTCCATTTATTTTATCTCAGCAGTTTTGTTCATCGATTTCAATAATCAAGACACAAAAGTCTTTTACCAAATTTTTGACTTACAAAACTCAGATTTTTAAACTTGAAATCTTTCATGCTAAATATTTACATATTACACCTTTTCCAAAGCTGTGTGCTTTCAAGATATTTTAATTTTTTTTTTCCTTAGTTCATTAGGTTAGAATTATGTAATTCTAATTTCAGACTATTGATTTGCTATTCAAAGTTTTGAAAATACTTGCTAACTCGAAGTTTAACAAGTCCATCGTCGTTCTTACAGACTTTAGGCATACGCTGGCCAGGCGCAAGACTAAAAATCTCCAAGTACTAAATATACTTGCTTCAACTCCCAGTGAAAATACTTTTTAAAAATTCTTTTAAAAATGGATATGGAAAGCACGTTCCCCCATGGATCACAGTTTACCCGGCGGTTGCGGTCCCATTTTTGCATTGAGGTTCCAATTAGTGATGGTTCCTGTAAGGTCGTAGTTGCATGGGTTTTGGTATTGCAGCTGTTCAGTCACTGACTTGACCTTTGCAGCTTTGATTTCTGTTAGTGTTCACTGTTGTGATGATTTTTATTTCATCACGATAGTGGCAAGGCAGTGCACGCAAGCGTGAACTGCAGCCACACGAAGTTAACATTTTAAAAATGTGGCGAGGTCGTATACGCGTGTGTGTACTACAGCCAATGGGTTTGGATGTTTTTAAGTAACTTTTCAATTATTTGAATTGATTTGATTTAATTTGATGATTTTATTGTTAATTTCCGTTTAGGCAATTCTGATTTTTTTTTTCTAAATTATCTTCATCAATAATCCCTTCATCTATCCTCATTGATAATTTGAATCTACTGATTTGTTGTTTAACACTGTTAAGTGTTGTATTTACCGTTATCCGATTTCTTGTTAAAGGATCGGATAGGTAAATTTATATTTGACTGTCGTCTAATTGTTGTTGATTATTATTGCCTCTATGCACTAATAACTGAGTTTGAATTAGACTGACCTGTGTATTATTTTATTTTGAATGTAATACTCGGGTCAGACCCAGTATTTTTACAGCTTGAAGATTTTCAGGCCGCGAAGTTAGAGAGAGTTGGGGAAATTGCTTCACTTTAGCTTTTCGAAGAATTTTTGTACTTAAAAGAAATATTCCGCTGTATAAATTTAATGCATTGTACAAACTCTGATATATGTATAAAAATTCATTTATGTAAAATATTATGATTATTCTGTGATTCTGTGGCTGATTCTGTTTAAACTCTATAAACTGAATAACAAAACGTCATTTTGAACGTCTCAAGTTGGTTTAATTACCGACTGGGGGCGGTCAGAAGGGCGGGTCGTTATAATAAACAGTTAAAATGTTATATTATTATTGAGGCTACATCATTACCACTTGTGACTGCCTACGTACCTCTATCCAATTAGAAAGCTAATTAGATATAGGATCAAGCCAACGTAGTTCTTCTTAAAGCATTCAAAATCAACATTTATTTTCAAAACGTCTTTTATATATAGATATGGGTGAAACACTTTTACAATATTCATCTCAAAAGATATCTATATAGCTCTTGAAAAACATTTCGTTAGAAATATAAGTACCTTTTATTTTTAGGTACCAATAGAATCCATCTGTTATACTCACTTCCTTAACTCATATCGTATTTGAACTTCGTACAGTTAATTAATTATAAGATATTCATTCCCAATTCATATGCAATTATCATCTACCATAGCCAAATATTGTAGTTAAACATCATATAGTCAAATTGTGAACATCTAATCACAGGAGGTTGGTTGTTAAATACTCGCAAAAATCAATATTCTTACCTAACCCAAGTCATGTAAAAGGATTTCCTGTAAATGACCGAGTAGTTGTCCAACAATACCCATAAAATATACATGATCGCAAGTGATGATTAACACTTCATTTTATCAACATTTGCAAATACTCCTCTGGCTTCACGATAGTTCTTTACAAGCATTCGTGTACCAAATATATGCCATGTATTTTGTTTTAAACAGCATACAAGTGATAGTAATCACTTAGAGCTAGTTGTTTACTTTTTTAAAACAAAAACCCATAGATTTCTAACTTAACTTTTTAATGTGTTAGGTTTATATACTTGCGTTAATCTTGCACATATGACATTATATAATTCAAGTAATTTTAAAGATCTCACCAGCAACTATCAAAGACCTGAATCTCATGTCTAGAGTCCTCCTAGACCAAAGCAAGATGCCTAGAGCCTTTCTACCAACATCAGAAGCAAAGCATCCAAGTCAAGCTTTGCCTTTTCCTATCACGCTCACGGCTGTACTCAGTTTTTTCCCTTTTTCTATAAATTATTCCAATAAGTGCCATGCCATTTTCCTGACCATGGATAGTGGATTAAACAAGGATGGTTTTGGTGAAAATTTTAGGTCAATTGGAATTTTTTTTTTCAATTTGTTATGATTTTTGGAAGTTGGCATATAAAATCTGCCTTTAAAAACTCTGACCAAAAAATGATTTGTCTACCAACCCAAATTCAACAATGAAAACTCTTGAATTGGATAATGTGCTGCATATAAAATATGTTGCTTTTCGAATCATCTTTCCAAAAAATAAAGAATCAATTAATTTGGATAAAAAATTCGAAAGTTATGGCTCAAAAACTGAGGGCATGTATCTCAGGGTATTAGAAGCTGCGCCAGAAAATAGTTCCACTTCCATGTGATTTTCGAAAATCGCATCCTTCGAATCTTGCAAGTAGTCTAAGTTAATGTTCTTTCGTTTTGAGATAGGTTTCCAACAATAGAAGAATCACCACATTCAAACCAACGGTTTGAGAGATAGGGCCGAAATAAGAAAATGAATTTTTCTTGAGATCCTTTCAAACTAAAGAAATTGTTTTCTTTTTATAAAAAGACAAAGCTTCCTTTGAAAGCTTATTTACTTTATTATATTTGGAGGCTTATATTAGATGCCACTTTTGTTTATTTATATTCTTATCTTGTGGTGAAAGCTCTCTTATGTTTAATATATATTAGCTTATCTTGGAATCTTTCTTTCCTTTAATATATATATATATATATATATATTAACTTTTTAATTATAAAATCTATCTTATTTATACATATACATACTTAATTGTACATACATGTACATGTATACACTTCCATGCCAAAATATTTCTAAATATATGTATACACCAAAGTGCTATGACATACCCGACAACTTTTAGCCGACGAAACATCGAAAATTCGAAAAACGAATTCAAGTCACATTTTCAATTTTACATCGAACTTAATATTTTTGTAAACTGAATTTAAAAACTATTTCACCATCACTCATTATTATTTAAAAGAGTTTTACTTTAGTTACAAAATCATCATTTTGATATTTAAAATTAATTAAATATTCGCAAATTCAAGTAGTAAATTTTTGGGTTGTTGCATAAACCAATTTTAAAATCATATTTCATCGCGAGCTTTCGGCTCATATAAGTTACGATTAGTGCCGCGGTTGTCTCGGGGTCGAGGCCATTCTCAATGGAAGCTAAGGTTTGGAATTGTCTTTGATTTTGAGGTTGTTGTGGAAATTGGAAGGTGGAATCGTGGTCGTGGGGGCGGGGTGCACCTATAGGTGGAATTTTGTGGGTTGCGGTGGTGGTTTATTAGTCGCGATTTGGTGGGTGTCATGCAAGAGTCGTGGTTGCGATTTGCAACAATAAGGTGGAGGCAGCGATACTGGTGCGGTCGAGTCGATCAAGGCGAGAGGGATTCGATAGTGGAGTCATTTTGAAGAACTTGGAGGCTCCTTGGGCGTGTTTGCACGGCTGTGTTTTGGATTGCTATTTCTCGTTCGTACACAGGTAATTCATTGGGAAAGAAGAGCTTAGGCGGGTCGGGCTTTAGAAATTGGGTATGGGTATTAAAAGTAATATTAAATTAGTGTTTAATTTAAATTAAATTATTATCAACTTAAAAAATGTATATCTCTCTCATACGAGGTCCGATTGGGACGAGACATTTTGCGTTGCGATCGAGTTGACGAGAGATTCACAGTGAGACTAGTTTGGACGAATTTGGAGACTGTCGAAATTTGAGCTAAAAGCGGACGTCGTCCGGTTTTAGTTCTAAAACGGAACGTCTCAGCGACAAAAATAAATCAAGATGAGTGTTTTATAACACAAGTACTACAATATTTTTATGCTGGTTAAATTTGAAATTATAAAGTAATATGAATTTGTTGATTGTTGTTTGATAAATTATCCTCTAAATTTTCATTTGAATTAATTTAAAAATTAAAATTGACGGTTAGATTTGAATTGGAATTGAATTGCCAGTAAAATACCTGATATTAATAACTATGGAATTGTTGTGAATTATATTATCTCTTTGTATGATTGATTGTGATGGATGTCAATTGATTAATGTTTGGATGATTGGATGTTCATTTATTTTTGTATATCCTATTATCACCATGTTAATTATTTACAATATATAAACTGTAAATTTATATTTCGAATAAATTATGAAATTGGTTGAAATGATATATACCTATGACATTTATTTTGGATTGAAATGATATATATCCATCCCTGAATTAAAATTAAAATAATTGATCACTTGGCTATAGGGTAGAAAATTATATACGGAGACCGGATTGGAATATTTTTAAAGGTCTTAGTTTTGAAATTGTTTAATGATTTTGAATTTAAAGAAATGAAAATCGAATTTATGAAATTTGAATTATTCACGAATTCAAGCTTGAAATGTTGAAATTAGTTTTGCTTAAAAGGAATTGTTAAATAATCGAAGTTGAGATTTTGAAATTATAATCGAAATATGATTGAATTTCATAAATTGATTTGCTTTAAAGACTGGATTTTTATTCATACTCTAAATATTGCTAAGTAAAAAGTGGTAGAAAACGATACTTTGAAATTGAGATTGGAATTGAATCATATTTGAATTTTTGATTTGAAATTTATATTGAAGATAAATTTGATTAAGTATTTTAAATCGATATTTTAGAAATCGAAATAGTTTGAAATTAAGAATTAAATTGAAATGGTTTCAAACTAGAATTGAATTGAAATTAATTGGAATGAAATCGAAAATCGAATTATTGGGAATCAAAGTTGAATTTGGATTGAAATCGAAACCGAATCGATTGAATAGAAATTGGAATTGACTTAAATTGGGAAGTTGGAATTGAATCGGTTTGACTTTGAAACTATCTTCAAATAAGTTGTTTTAGTATAAACTATTTAAAAACCTATATTCTTTAAATATTTAAATTATTTTGGTTTTTCAAATTATTTTACTATATAAACCATTTCAATATTTAACTATTTTATATCAAACTATTTTAACCATTTAAGCTATTTAAACTATTTTAAAAACTATTTAAAATATTTTTTATAAAATTCAACCTGGTTAAGGTTGGAATGTTTATGTTTAAATCATGGATTCAAATAAGAATTGGGTTAAATTGAAGTTATAACTCAAATTGAAATTCGAAATTTTTGGAATCGAAATAGTGATATTAAGACGAAAAAGATTTTGAAGTGAAATAGTATATTTTTGAGTAAATATGATAATTTTGAAATGGATTTGATTTTGATATTTTGATATTAAGTATGAACCGTTTCGAAATGTATAAGTACCAATCGGTGTGTAAAATGACGGTTGTTTGTTAAAGAGACTGGGGCTAGATATGGGCATACTCTTTGTCGATAGTGGAACCACTTTAACAACTTTGTACGCGGAGGAGACTCCAGAACGAAGTGGTTGGATTTAGCATCGTTTGTTAGATTTGAAGGAAGAGAATGATGATGGATTAGCCTGACATTTGTTTCAATTTGAAATGATTAATAGGAGCCGTACCGGCTAAGTGGGTTAGCTATCCCCAATGGATGCACTTCTTCGTATTACCATCATTTACATTGTGATTGATTGGTGCGCACCCTCTAGTTTTATGGGAGTGTTGGACGTGGTAGGCAATCATGGCTATAACGCATTACCACCAGCCGGGAAGGATAAACTGGTAGTATCCTACCTTAGGCATTACCTCACGTGCTTTGTCATACTTTTATCCCTAAATGAGACGCATATGATTTTGGTTTAGTGTTGTCGTATCATGGTACATCCCTATCCATCGACTGTTTAACTGGTGTTTTATATGCAAACTGTACGACAATGCTTAAAAACACGTTAAGGATGATCAATGTAAAGCCTTAACGCTAAAAAAATATTTATTTTATCAACTAGACATTATATATAACATATTCTACTACAAATAAATATTTTGACGGATCCTTAAGAGAAGGAAAATACCATAAGATCTCTTCAGTTATTGCACACACATTATACACTGGATAGGAGATGTGAAATCCTGTAAACATCTCTGATGCCGTTACACTCATGTTATATGCGATATTGATTTGATTTACATAAGGATATTTTAGTCTTGACTCGAATGTTTTGTTTTTTCATTACGCTTGAAGATTTATTTTGGAGGGCAAAGACGAATATTTGGTATATTATTACTATTACCCAGCATCATGCTGTTCTGCTGCATTATGTTTTTTTTCTGTTGTATATATTTAACTCTGATAAATGTTGTATAAATTATAATCAAATGTATTGTATAAACATTTTCATGAACTATTTATTTATATTTTGTCATTCTGCTGCGAGATTCTATGTTTGTTTTCTTCTTCTGTTCTTATTTTTCTTAATTAACCCTATTGATTATCTATATTCCAGATTGTTTAAGTTGGACATGTGTGGTTTATTGTCGATTTAAACCTTTCGAAATATGGGTCGTCACAGTTTCAATTTCAAAGGGCAAGAAGCAGTTAAGTATTTCCAACTAAGGATTTAATTTTATGCTAAAGATTATAAAGCTGAAACATATTCTATTAGATCACCTTTAGTTACAAAGAGATGAGGGAATTTGGTTCTTGGAGGATCTGCAAGCATTGGTAAGAATTATGAAAAGAAGTTTGGGGTTTCGTATAATGATTTAGAGGTTGAAAAGTTGCTGAATATCAGATCGAAGGATGAGAACCTGGATAGGAATGGGTATTTTGGCAAAAATCAACGTACGATAATTGGAATCAAGATTTCTTCCGAGATTGCTTGGTCAGGTTCGGTTTTTGATGATAATCACAATAAATCGGTATCAAAAGTTTATGATATTGATGATGAAATGGTATTGGCTACAAAAATTGACTCATATTTTTTTTGCCTTTTGATGTCATGCTATATGATCCATCGATAATGGAATCATACTTGACACAACAGTTTTCTTGTATGAGGTTGGGTTCGAATATGGTTGAAGCTGGTGGTACACTAGGCAATAAGGCAAATGAAAAGGAATTTCTTGTTGCCAATAACCT
The DNA here is from genome assembly GCA_030765085.1 of Allium cepa. Classification (NCBI taxonomy): domain Eukaryota; kingdom Viridiplantae; phylum Streptophyta; class Magnoliopsida; order Asparagales; family Amaryllidaceae; genus Allium; species Allium cepa. The sequence continues at coordinate 570,579,486 of CM060940.1, read as the reverse complement.
TCCAAAAAAAAAGAAGCAAAATTTGAACCTAGTTTTTAGGACTCATGTGTCAAATAGATTTGAGGAATTGGCGAACATTGAGGAAGTTGGCGAGGCAAGGATTGTTCTTTTGGAGAGTTCCCTAGGGAAGAAAAACTTGAATTCTAGTTTTGAAAAAAGGGGATGGAGATTACAAATCTTCTGTTGATGGATCAAATGGTAGCAAAACCTGTTTGGATTTGGCTAAGGTTGATTATTTGGTAATGAAGAAGTCAGTTCATATTAATCATGATGTTTTTGGTTCTAAGAATCGATGTTGGTTCGCTGATAATTAAGTGGTTACTGAAGTGCATGGATGTGGCGAACTAGTGGAAATACATGATAATGTGACAGGTAAGGACATTTTTCCTTGTAACAGTTACTTGCAAGATGATACAGTGTTGGATAAAGGGGATATGCATGGTACAAGAGAATCTGAGATTGTCATAGTGTTTGGAGTGGAGTAGGGATTAACTTTCAAAATAACAGCAAAGGGGACCGTGCATATATCTTTTTACATGAACATTGCTTTTGAGAAATGTATCAATATGGTGAGATATTGGGATGATTTTCATTCAAATGATTTGGCTACTAATATGTTTGGCAAAATAACATGTGGTGGATGTGAGATGGATAGTATTGACAATGTTGAATCTCCACATGTAGTTAAAGGGAATGGAGACAATATGGGTTTGGATATAGAAGAGGTGCTTGAGGAGGGCACTGCTCCAGTTGGGCTGTTGCAGGGTGAGGGTAGTAGTTTGAATAAAATGTCTTCTCGAGAGACTGTTTCGATGGCATGTATAAACATTGGACCTAGTTTAAGTGCTTCTAGATCGACGAGGAGTGCTCGACTTCGTAAAGCGGCTACAAGAATCTCTGGCGACTCTAACTTGGTTATGGACTTACATTTGGGTAGTATATACACTTTATATGCATTTAGTAGTTTATCCATTAATGACATATTATATTTAGCTAGGAGTCCTTGGATAAATTTTTGACGACATTCAGATAGATGCCGAGTATTAGGAGTAGAGAACTAGAGCAGATTATTATTTGGATCATGAGATACATTGGTTGGAATGTTAGGGGTTTACATGAACATTAATTTTTTTCCCATAAATTCGTAGCAGAAAACGTGATAATACTATTAATTCTTTTTTAACTAATAATGTTTAGATTTTTGATCAAAATGAATTAAACGAGGCTTTTACTAATTATTATAAAGGAATTTTTGGAAATAAAAACAAACATAGGATTAAAGCTAATTGGGATGATTTATATCCAAAGGATACAAGAATTGATTTAGGGGATTTTATGCCCCTTTTACCGAAGAGGAAATTTTGAAGCCTATAATTTTTTTTACTGTAACGACCCGTAAAATTTTAGTCGTTTTATTTATTTAGTTAATTGAATTTTGTGAAATTTTAAATAATAAAAATTTGAAATAAAAATTTTATATTTGAAATGCGTCTAGTTAAACATAGCAACTGGTAAATTTTCATTCAAAAATATGAAAGTTTATTTTCGTGTGAAATTTTATTTCAATTTAGTCGGTTAGGAATTGATGAAAATAAAATGTTTTTGAAACCTAAATATTTTTATATAAAAAAATTCTAAATCATCTTCTGACTGAGACGTCATTTTTCGTTTTTCCAAATTCGGACTTATTTAGCTCCGTCGATCTTATTTTTCTACGTTTTTGCTGCATTTTCCGCTAGTACAAAATTCAAATTTTTATAATTCAATCGTACCACTAATATGTGTTACCGTTTTGAACGTCTCGTCATACTGATCTCTATGCTATATTTATTTTTGTATTTTGAGTTTCAGTGCGCGGTGATATCTGTAAACGGTTCACCATATCTGTACGTTTGAGCCTTTTGAATTCCCTATGTCTATGCATTATCTAACGTATAAACCAAATAGCCGTTGTTGTTTTTTTTCCTTTCAGAATTTAGGGTTGATAATTACTATTCTCGTCAGCTTACTTTTGACATTCATTATTCCAACCTGTGCATTTTGATGTGTCCATTCGCTTTCTAACCCTATTTCCAGCTATCAACATTTATTAATTTAGTTAGTGGCGTTTGTTTTTCCCATTCCATTTATCGTTGTTCATCAAGGCGTTGCTTGTTTCCGAGACCATTTTTTGTTTATTTAAAAGATATAAAAATACTTAAAGCACACCTATTCGTTCATTTATCCCGTACATCCCTCTTCCCCCATTTTTTCTTCCTTCTTCTCTTTTAAAATTTCTGTGTTTATAAAATAATAAAAAAAATACATGCACGACCCAGACCCGCCGCAGCCTTCGCCCAAACCCAAAGGCTCCGCCCCTTTTGCCTTCGCATGCCGCCACATCATGCTCCATCGACAACACGCATTCCCTTCGTCCCTGCCTTGGCCGAGCAAACACCGGAGCTGTCACCACTTTTTCCGAGCCTCCCTGACGAGTGGCGCATCAAAATCTCGTGCCTTGCTCCTTCATCTCCGGTTTGCCTCCTCCTCAGCAGCCCGACCAAACTGAGACTTTTCCCCCTTCAGTCGCTAGCCACACGCAGCAGCAAGCTGTGCCATGCTTCGCTGAGCTCGCGCTCCCTCCGCAATCTCCCTCCTTCCCCATGGTCTCGGCGGCCAAGCATCCACTCACGCAAGGCCTTCTTCTTTCTCTTGTGTAAGTACATAATTTTATTATGCATGCGTGCATACATGAGTCTACATTATATATTATTCAAAGCTTGTATGTCTATAGTTTACATTTCTTTTATATGTATGTTAGCAGGAAGATATATGTTATAGTGTATAAGTCAAAATTTATATAATTTGTAGTATTGATTTTTTTTAAAACTGTTCGTGTAAACATATATAAAGTGGTATATGACTTGGTTTTGAAAATATCTTCAATATAAAAAAAATCTGTTGCTAAGTGTACTTGGTCGTACAAATTTATAAATTGTTTTGAGTTGCAAGGAATTATAAAAGCTTGACTTTTCTATTGTACACTATACACGCATGTCCAAGGAATTGTATACAGCAACTTTTATTTAAACTAGTATATAATATAGGAAACACATAAGATGTTTACAGCGGGATTCTTTGGTTCTGAAGTTTTCTTATTCACAGTATTATATATATTAGATTTTTTTTAAGTTTTGAGGGTTTGTGCTTCTGTTATTATATATATTAACTTTTGTATATAGAGGTATGGCCTGTTTTTTATAAATATTGTTTAAGATATAACGTGTTCGTACATTTTTTATACGTGTTGTTTTTTTAGATGTCTTAAATTTTGGAATGATCTTTGTAATATAATATATGGATTTTGACCATATGTATATATAGATTTTAAATGTGTAAATATTTTACATTTAATAAGTAATATATAAGTATTTATTTAATTTAAAAATGTGTTTGAATTTAGGATTTGATTTATATATATAGTTATATATAGTTATAAGCAAGATCTCTTATGCCATTGATCTTTGTCAACCCGGTCCTGATTTGATTTCGTCAATTTTTATTCATCAGCTTTGTTCGTCGAATCTTGTCCATCTAGCATTGCTTTGGAATTCATAGCTAAATTCTTGTCAAATCTATCTAGCCTCGAAAGGTGAGCAATCATTCACGATTAATGTTCTTTTATTTATTAAATTTGATTTCAATTGAAACGACAATTGAAATATGCGGCTGTTAGTTATTTATACTGTTATATATATGTTATTACCTATATCAGTTCACCTGTGACATCTGACACCATTATCTGTTATTTATACGATGATAATCCAGTTTGGTTGATGATTAATTGTTTGATGTTGACATTGGACGTTAAGTTGTTATTGTAGTAAGTGATAAATAATTTGAAATTGAAATTGACGTAGGATAGTTAGTAACTTAAAATTGATATATGTGTTGAATTTGATTAGTTAAATTTGTATAATATGACCCCTTTTGTTAAATAAATTGACACGTAGAAATAGTGTTAACTACACCTTGAACCATTGAATGTATGTTACATAAATTGACGTAGTATAAATTGAATAATGAATATCAAGTGAAGAACCATATAGATATTAATGTAATAATCTTTAATCTACATGAAATGATAGTGTAGATTCTAGAAATAATTATATTGATTTGCATAAACAACAAATGTAAATTAATACGATTATTTCGGGATTATTTAAATAAATTATTAGATTGTTATTGATGGTTGCTATTGTTTGTTTATTTACTTTGACACCATCCCAGTTATCACACTGCAAGTTCCCTTTGCTATGCTTTGATTTTTGAATTGAATTGGAATCGGGTTGAATTGATAAATACCCAAATAAACTTTGACTTGAATAGAGAATTAAATAAAACCCGATTGGTCAATAATTTGATTTAAAAATAAAATAAGATTTTATTTGAATAAATAATAAGGTTTTGAAATGAAGTTAGAATTTGAATTTTTACGAAAGGAAAATGTTAATATTTAATAATCTGAATTGAAATATCAGCATAGTAGTTGATGAAAGAACGTTGTTTTAAAATTAATTATTTAATAATTAAATTTGGAATTATTAACAATTAAGTTTTGGAATTAGTTAATAATTAAGTTTTGAAATTATTTGATAATTGAATAAGATTGAATTATTTAATAATTAAATTGAATTGAATTCTTTATTAAGTGAAATTGAACTTCTTGAATAAGTGAAACTAAGTTTCTTTATTAACTGATTTTTGAAATTTGTAACTAAGTAAATAAATAAATGAAATTGAATTTCTTTAACAAGAAATAAAATGCGTTTTATTGAGACAAATGTAGGACTTGTAATTTAAAGAATTTGATTTGACGAATTTAACTTAATTAAATTTGTAAGCTTTGATATAATGAAGTTGAACTTTAGAAATTGATCTAATGAGTTGGAATTTAAATATGAATTATTTTAAATGACAAATTAATTTAATGAATATTGAATGAAATCGATAAATGAGTTAAATTGATTTGAACGTTAAATTAAGTTTATTTTAACTGATTATGGAATGAAACTTATATACGAATTCAAATGAATATTTGAATTATTTTAATCAAATTTTGGAATTGAATTATAAGATTTTGAAATGGTAATTTTGGAAGTTTGAAATGTAAATTTGGAAAATGTTCTGGAAAGACAAATGAAATGATGGTTTATAAAATTCTAATTGAAATTGAATTTGATTTGGTTTTGAAATATATTAAACGACCAATCGGTGTAATAATTACGAAAGTTATTAAAGAGACCGGAATCGGTTAGGGACATACTCACTGTCTAAACCGAAAACCACTTTAATAAGAGTGTGATCCAGAATGAAGTGGTTGGAATGACGTACGTGATGATTGAAGAAAGAGAACGATAATGGATAGCCTTGACACTTGTGTCAAATTAAAAATGACTAAAACAGGAGCCGTGCTGGGCCAAATGGGGTTAGCCACCTCGAGCGAACACACTTCTTTGTAAACTACTCATTACTTGTTATTGATTGGTGCACCCTCGAATTTTGGGAGTGTTGTTTCGCGGTGTTGCAATCGTTGCGGCGATGTGTTCTCTCCAGTCCGGGTCAGGCAAACGGTAGTTTCACTACCTTGGGTATTGCCTCATGTGCCTTGTCATACTTGTATCCCTATACGCGACCACTATGATTTGTTTTGTGTTATACCTATGGAGTACTCCCTGATATCCCACTAGTTTACGGTGGAGTTTACAGTGCTGTATAGACTATGACACTTATATAAAATGTGTTAAGGGGGACAATGGTAACGCCTTAACACTATTTTGATACTTTATATTACTGATAGGCATTATCTACTTAACGTACACTACTACATAGTAGATAGTTTAACAGATCCTTAGAGGATGGTTATTCCAACGTCCTTTGAGTTACTTGTATTTCAGTTGTTATTTCACTTGAGTTGGATTTATTGATATAAGAATGTTAAATCCCGACTCGAGTGTTTTGTGTTTTGCTTTATGCTTGGATCAGACTGAGTGTACCAGTATTCGAGACTCACCTTTGGAGTTGGAGATTCGCTTGGAGATCCAGCTATCTATCCAACTTTCAGATGTTCAGTTGATTCTAGTGATGTATTCTGATTCTTGTATTTGACTATTGCATCCAAGATCTGTTGTAACTTATTTAACTCTGTTATATAAATAATATCTTCATGAACTACTATCTTTTGTTTCCGCTGCATTTATTACTCTTTTTCTGTGATCTGTGATTATTTATTTACTGTATATGTTCAGTTTTTCCAAATTTAAATTAACAATTCGGTATTTTGAATTATTCAAGTCCGACATGTGCGGATGCGAATAGTCCAAAATAGCGGGTTGTTACATTTACCCAAACGATAAATCACCTGGCCTAGATAGATTTCCTATATTATATTATAATTTTTTTTGACACGTTTTAAAATGTGACTTAATTAATATGTTTAGTGAATTTTATAATGGTTTATTATAATCGAAAAGGTTTAATTTTGCTAAGTAATTTTATTATATAAGAAAGTGAACGCAAACGAGTTAAAATAATTCAAACCTATTTCACTTTTAAACTGTTCCGTCGAAATCATTTCTAAGGTTTTAGCTATTTGGCTAAACACTAAAATGAATGTTAAATTGATATTACCCAAACTACATTTATTAAGTATTGAAATATTATAGATGGAATAGCATTAGTTCAAGAATTTATTAATCATTGTTATAAAAATAATATTACCTGTGTAATTTTAAAACTTAACTTCGCAAATGCTTTTGACTCTATTGATTGAAATTTTCTTAAAGAGTTTTTAATGGCAAGGTGTTTTAGTACTAGGTGGGTGGGTTGGATTATGTCACTTCTTAAAACTGGAAATTTAAGGATTATGGTTAACAGTATATTAGGTAATAAAATTCTATCAAAATGTGGACTTAGGCAAGGTGATCCATTAACACCTTTTTTGTATAATTTAGCTACTGATGATTTTGCTAAAATTATTAAATTAGCCATAAGAAATGGGATTTTATGCAATATGGGTAATGAAATTACGAATAGCGGTATTTCTATTATTTAATTTGTGGATAATATCATGCTATTTTCTTCTTATTTACTAAGATATATTATAGCACTTAAATTTATATTGTGTAGTTTTGAAACACACTCATGTCTAATGATCAGTTTCAATAAGAGTTCCATGTTAATTTTGAATGATAAAGATATGATAGAAGGACAAGTTGCTTGTACACTAAATTGTAAGATTATGAAATTTCCTATAGATCTACTAAGCTCAAACATGACAACTAGCTATTAATAATAGATAAAATTAATAATATGTTAACTAATTGGAATGATAGATTTTCGTTTAGGGCAGTTTTGTATAGTCCTTATTAATTTCGTTTTATCAGCATTACTTATATATTGTATGTCCTTTATCGTTTTCCAAAATGGGAAATAGATAAAATAAATAAAATTAGAAGAGATTTCCTTTGGACTGGTGAAAATTCAAATAATAATTCAAAATGTTTATGCAAATCTAATAATAAAGGAGGATTAGGTATTGTAAACTTGCATAATTTTAACTCATCCTTATTAGGTAAATGGATAGGAAAATTATCAATAATAATGAAAATATAATTTGAAAAGAAATAATATCGAATCAATGGTATAATGGTACAAATAATTTACAACATACTTCTACTAATAATTTAAAAACATCTCACTTCTCAAAATCTATAATAAAAAATTATGATATTTATAAATTAGCAATTAATATCGTGGTACATTCTGGGAAGAATACCTATTTTTGGCATGATAAATAGACTTCTATAATTCCACTGAGAATAGAATTTAACGAACTCTATGAAATTTCTAACTTTAAGAATATATTGATATTAGAAGTATATAGACCAAATCTTTATTTTCCATAGGATTTTAGTTTAATCATATGTTAGCTGGCACTGCTCTTGAATAGTTTGCATTATTGTGTGCTAAATTAGAACTTTACAATATCGATAATGAGAAAGATATTAAAATTTTGTGCTGGGATAAAAGTAGGAAATATTCATCTCGTTCTTAGAAATCCATAAACATTTTAGGAATTAAATTGAAAATCTTTAAATATATGTGGAAAATTAGTGCTCCACCTAAAGCAAAATTACACAAGTGGTTAATTTTGCATGGTAAATTAAATACTATAGAACTTTTAAAAAGAAATTTTTTAGTTATTGATAATAAACGTTATTTTTGTAATAATAAATGGGAATATATTTTACATGTATATTTTGAATGTAATAAAACCAGATATATACTATTAAAAACATTTAATATTTTTTATTTGAACTAAAATTATAGACACATTAATTGTGAATTATATTGGAAATAATCCTAGATTTTTTTCATAAGAATCTAAACACATTTTTACTTGATACTATTTACACAATAACCTATTTGATTGGAAAGAAATCAACGTGAGTTTAATAATATTAGTACGGAGTTGGACAATTTAATATATGCAATTTCCCTATTTAGTCTCAATTGGATTTCAAACCCTAGTTATAAAATAAATAAAAATGTGAGTTATAAATTAAATCAAAAACTTCAACATGGTATCAGAGCTTTCTGACTTAACAGCATAGGATCTCCTTTCTTTTTCGCTGTCCATCAGAACAGTTTCATCATTTGGAGAGCAATTAACCCATCAGAAAGTTTTTCATCATTTGGGTCATAAGTTTAATCATGATTCATGTGCCATGCCTAGCATTTTACACTAGTTGCACAAAATATCATTGAGATCAAACTTTCTTCAAGAAAATCATCAAAAAAAAAAGATTCAAGAAACCAGAAAAACAACTTATCATTTGAAAATAAAGTGTGTGCCGTGCTAGGACCCTTCATAAAATCTTCATCACAAGGATCCGGATGCATCATACCTGAGATCATCCTCTTTATGTTGATTTTCTTTATCAAGAATCTATTCCGAAGCCCTTCTTGTTTTTCTTTCAATCTCAAAAGTTTTTCATCATGACTGATAATCAATCAGCAACCTCTGACTATACCAATACTGTTCAGCAATCTATAGCAACAGGGAAGCTCATCATGACTGTCACAAGCCCACAAAGTCAGTTAATCACCATACATCTTGATGAAAACAATTACGTGCTATGGAAACTGCAAGTTGACACTACAGTTCAACGATATGGGCTAAAGGGCTTCCTTCTTGGAACAATACCAATCCTACTAAAGTGCATAACCGTTGAGGTAAACAAGATAATCAGTAATGAGGAGTATGTCAAGTATCAAAAACAAGACAGACTCATACGTTCTTGGCTGTTATCATCTATCAACACAAGTCTATTATCACATGTCATTGGCTGCAAATCTGCAAATGAAATAATGTCAACCATAGAAAAGGTTTTCAATACCCAATCTGCAGCCAAGGTCATGTATCACAAAAGGCGACTGCAAAGTATAAGAAAAGATAACTACTCAATAAGAGAGTACTTGTACAAGATTAATACAATCTGTGATCTACTTGAAGCTGCAGGGCACAAAGTGTCAGATTCAGAACAAATTTTGACCATTTTAAATGGCTTAAGTGATGAATATAAATATGTGTTATAAATAATTAAATGATGTTCTCTTTCTATTACAAATTTGTTATATGTGTTATAAATAATTAAATGTTTGATTAAAATATATTTAATAGATTATCCATAAATGGTATGTTTGTAACAGTAATTACTAATAGTTGTAATCATGAGTATTACATCATAATGTAAACATCATTTTAAACATTCCTAGTCAAGGTGCGTCGAGATTGAATAATAACGTGTCCGCTGAGATTAAAGTACTAATGCTCCCTAAATGTTGGACAGTGTATATTACTCGTGACTGTTGGAGGTACCAAGGAGTTACGTACTGATAGTTATTAGATAACCATGGAATGACTCATTCGATAGTTTTATGTTGGTTAATATAACTAATGTCAAATAGAAAATATCAATGTGACTAATTTGCACAGTTCTCTTTACTTGAGAATACCGTCGAACTTCAATATGAAAACTTCGTTTTGATTATGGTTAAATCATGACACGAAGTCCATCGAATAACTATAATCGGGCCAAGTGAAAATATTATTTTTTAGCAAAGCTAGCCGGTTTTATAGTGGGTCGCGTCACTGTATAAATAATGAAAAAATAGATGTTCTACACATGTACAAAATAACTAAGTGGGAGCAAAAGCCCAGACCATAATAATACAAAATAAAGCATAGGAGCTAGGCAAAAGAGCCTAAACTACTAAACAAAAAAGACTACATGCCCTCCGAAGAGAAACCGCCACTACCTTCGCCAGAGGAGGAGCCAATAACAAGAACAAACCCAGAGAATAGGGTTGCCAGATTAGTAACATAACCCTCTGAAGATGTTGAGTAAATAAATTTCCTATCCTAACCGACGTCATAAAACTTTTATTCTCTTCTCCAATCTTATCTTCCCTAGTAAGAGACAGACCCTCACCTTCGATGTGATAAATGAGAACGACTCTCACCCACAATATCACTGATATAGGCATAATAAAAGTCAGACTCAGGCGAGTACTGCATTTCAAAAGGAGCATGAATCCATGCCCACTCCTCAAAATTCCAAGCAATAGAATCAAAAAAATAAAGGAAGTAAGCTCAATCTAGGCCTCACTAGCAAGAGCCTCAACAGTAGGAGCAATAATAGAAGGGGCGATTACAGAAGCAGCATGCTCAGAGGGAGGAACCAAAGTACCAAATGGAGGAACGATAGGGGCATCATCATTAAGTGCTACACAAACTAGAGCGACAGATGGAAGAGGAGCAACCTTCAAAACCCATTTTCGGATATGAGGTTGAGGCAGGGGAATCCGAGCAGCAAGGGGGCAAAACCAACAGAGGCCGAGCTAGAACACGCATCCGTAAGATGCCCAAAGGTCTGACAGGATGTACAAATCTCAGGTTTGCAATTGTAGCAAACTCTGACCACAGCAAAATGGCCCTCATCAAGTCTAACTTTTAAGACTAAAGGAAGAGATTTGGCAAGAGTTATTTCAATCAGAGCTTTGGCAAAAACTAATCTCTTCCTGGCCACAGTGTTAGCATCATAACAGATTACCTTACTAACAAGACCTGCAAGCCAATCAATCCCAATAAGAGGCTGTAGGATAGATGGAATGTGAGAAAAATAGGCCCAAACAAGAACAGGTAAAACCTGAGCTCTAGCTCTATCCACAAACGGGCTCTAGGTTGTAATAATGAAAGGTTTCCCTTCTATGAGAATAGGGTCAGTTTCTAGAATTCGTTGTCTTTTACCACTATGAAAGAATTTAAAATAGAACATTTCATTATCAAAATGAACACTCAAGTCCCATCTTGGCTTCCAAACCTGGTTGCATCTAGCCTTAATAAGATGATAGGAAGGATTAGATTTGAGGAAAAATCCAACTGAAAAATCTTTCCAATAAACAACACCGACCTCAATCACTTCCTTCGGAGGAATCATTACACCGTCAATCTTAACATTATCAAAGGAACGAGGAGAGTGCATACCTGCATTACTCAGCATTTTGGTAAAAAAAGACAACCATAAAGGGGCAGTCATAGGAGGAGAGGGTTCCACAGGGTTAGCAAGATTAACTACAGGCGATGGACAACAAGAAGGAGAACAGGTTAAGGCGATATCAGGCACGACAATACCACAATACCTGGAGTGCAACCACGTAAATATCCACTATCAAAGGATTTGGACCCAGCTAGCCCACGCTCAGAAACACGAGCGCTATTGGCATCAGAGGTAGCAGCCAAAGGCTCACTATCACAATCGTTTAACACAGTTTCGACATCATTTTTATTTGTACCAAAGTTCAATCCAACAACAGATTACGACCAACAATTATTTCCAATAGAAGCCAATAGAGGAGATAAAGCATGCTCACCAGTAATCGAAGGGCGGAAAGGCGATTGAGAAGCAGCACCTTGAGGAGAGGGCATATCAGATAGCAGATACACAAGTGGATTGCCACGACTCGACTTCACCAAGGAATCGACACTTTCGTATTCACTGGGGCATTTTGTGCCGACACTGTTGGTTCCAGATGAGAAGGCGGAGGGCCAATCGCACAGACTTCAAGAGAAGAGGCACCAAACTTAACACCAAATCGAGTAACGGAGCCAACCAGATCTGGCAAGGCGAGCTTTGGCTTCTTCTTCTGTGGCATGAGAGAGAGAGATGAGTCGAGAGTAATATGGTGAGAGGAGGAATTAGACGAGGAAGAAAAGGAGCTCGGTCGTGAGAAGAATCGTAGTCCAGGAGAGATGCCATTATCGTTTGAGTATTGGAGTATTTTGTTTTTTTAAATAATTATCGAGTGGAAATATTGGAATTGAAGAACTATTCAAGAGAGGATTTGTCTCCAAAATTATAATGACCTAGAATTTTAGTCATTTGAATTTGAAATACTTAATTAATTTTAAATATTGAAATATTAGTTCTATAAGCCAAATAGCTTAAATTTCAAATACAGAGATTTAATTTGGATAAAAGTAATCTAAGGAATTTATTTAAATTCTATTTAAATAAGAATGATAATGGTAAACATTTAAATTGGAATTAAAGTGATTAAATTGGTTTTATAATAACCCTTTTTAATTAATTAGTGAAAATATCATCCAAAAAACACTATCTCGGATTTTGACAAACCAGTGCCATTGGATCCGTAATAATAAACAGTTGTATGTTGTCAAGTTTTGTAACGATCGGACGTACTATATGATCATGCGAGCTCGTAACACGTAGAAATTCATTATGGGAATTCATATAATAATTTGAAAAGCCGACTTCTACATATAATCGAATTATGTCTCGAAACTAGTTCTCTTGGGTTCATAATGGGGGTATTTAGTATAAAACGCCAAGTGGCACACATTGTTTGGAGTTCGAGATTTTAGGTACCCAAACTTGATATTTTTGAATAAAATAACGTGTCCACTATTTTGGCCATACCCTTCATATCCTAGGCCATACCTCATCATCTCAACCATACTTCCCCACGTCCATCTCCATACCTCCGCTGTAACAGCCTACAAATCCATACCACTTTGAGCCGACCATATTCTCCATTAGTTCAACTCAAGGTGGACAGAAATACAAACCATTAGGGTTAAAGAAGAAAGAGGTAGAAGAAGAAATAGAAACAACATCAGAATCTCACAATCGCAGCGGAACAATATATAATAAATAAATGGCCGATCTTTATACAGAAAGAACTATATTTATTTTATACATTACATCATCATAGTACAACATTATCAATAGCAAAATATTGGACAACTATATTAACTTGTCCTCAAAAAAGCTGACTATACAACTTATATTGCACAGCAGAATATACATCAAGTATGTGTGATACGGCTCGCTATCCAGCTCGTCTCCTGAGATCCATAGCATCCTATCCTGTATCTTATAATACCCGGTCTGACCCGGGCATTATAGTAAAATAACACCCGAGCCAGTCTAGAAAATCAGTGTGAGAAAAACACACTCAATTGGATTATTAAAGTTTCCAAAATCCTTTGAAATCAAAGGTATCTCGTAAGACCACGCCACAAATAAACATGTCGGGTTTTTACCTTACGATAACCAAAACATGTCTTATAAAATCCTTTGATATTGTAATAGTGTCTAAGTACAAATACTTATTCAAATAGCCGAAATTGTTACATTCATTAAATTCCAACATACTAGGTTCTACAATCAAAACCGTACAGGGTATGTAGTGAGAATGGATTTCCAACTAATGACTGGGCACTGGGGTTCCACCTGTCATGATACCTGGTCTAGATCAACATACCGATGACCCCTCCCGATCCTCTGCAGCACAAGACCGAAGCCACCCCTTATTGGATAGTCCGAATAAGATTACCCCGCGGTTGGGATCAGCAATCGCCCACACAGCCGAATAAAAAGGGACATCTAAACATGGATAACCTTACCTTAATTGGGTGCTACCCACTTAGCCTTGCAGCATAACCCCTGATTTCTAGTCATTCCCAGTTGATGAGGTTCGAGGCTAAGCGTTATCTTTTTAGAACACATCTCACTTAGAATGCTCATCGTTCTCATGACGATGTTCTGATAGCATTCATCCATGCAAGTCCGTTCCAGGTCCGAATGGAACCGAACGCACTACATCTACTACATCCATTTTGGAATCACCCTCAGGATTAGTAACAATTAGCCCTTGCACTTCACTGCTCCATCTTCGACTCCATGCTCTTGGCTTCACCATAAAAACATACTCGTTGGATCAAAGTGGTTTTCGGATCACAAATGCGATCCCGGTCACTTCGAAATAACGTTCGCTATTTCCCGGTAAACTCAACCCTGGTTCTTTAGGAAATAAACAGACGAAAATAAGATCGGAGTTCACCTCCTAGCCGTTAGTGGACGGATTTCCTTATAAACATCCTAGAAGAACGAATGAGTTTATACGTACAGTATATCACCTCGAATGGTAAATGTACCATATAATTCTCATACCTCTTGATATTTCCAAAGTTATATTTGGGTCCAAATTTGATTGTCGGCTATTTAACTATCAAATAAACAATCAATTCAACCAATTTATTCCCACTGAAAAACTTCATGTCTTATTAAATTAGATTTTAATAATTTAAATCACTTTACCTAAAAACATACATATTAAATATTTTAAATAAAACTACCTAAGTCACTTTATTCAAACAATAGTTATGAAATTCTATTATAATTTCCAAGTAAAAATTTAGCCACAAATTATTTTAAAATAAAATTATTGTATAAAGTATAAATATTTAATACTTATCTTTTAAATCATAATACTAATTTAAACTTTTAAATAATTACTACTATAATTAATTTTAAATAAATATTTACTTTAAAATTCTAACTATTCATGTGTTTAACTATTACAAATAACTGAAATGTTGTTAAAATTTCATGGTTTTTGGAAGCTTATGTGCTTGTTTGAGTAAGTACAGGTACAAGAGGCTATTGGATAGAGTTGGGTTGTGTAGATGCACAATGAATAAGCCACTTGCTTAAAAATGTTAAATAATAGGTACTCCTACGCAATAAAATTAAAAAAATGATAATATATGGCTATATATTTTGTTTTCCGACCATGTAGGTCGATGTATATATATATTTATATCTCTCGTGATATTGTAAAACTCTCTCCGTACAAAGGAGACACTGTCAATTTTTTTTGAAAATTTTGGGTGTTAGAATTTTTTTTGGAAGTTTTGAAAATTTTGGTTAACTAGAAAAGTTGATTTTTGAAACGTTGTGAGGAATCCAAGTTTTTGAGTTAGAATGAAAGCTAATGGTTTTGGATTAAACTAAAGGGTTTTGAGAAGTGAATGTAAGTTTTTATTAAGTGGGTTTGGGTAAGCTAATAGGTTTGGGGCCATTTTTCCCACCTTAGCAAATTTTGAGGATGAAATTTTTTATAGGGAGGAGGAATGCAGCAACCCAGAATTTTGGTCGTTAGTTTTTAACATTTAATTCATTTTAAATGTTGACTGTGGATGGTTAATTGATTTTGAAATACGAAAATTTTGGTTGAATCAATAAAAATTAATTTATATAATTTAATTCCAAATGTTTAAAAACTAATATCTCATCCATACGAGGTCGGAATTTGACGAAACTGGCGGCGCCGGAATCGCAGCGACGGGATCTACGCTGCAGTGCAGATTGGGACGCGTTTGGAGCAAGCGATAATTTTAGATTAAACTGAACGGGCTCGATTTAATTTAAAATTGAAATGCTGATGCAATGTGAGTTAATCCCACCCACATCTGGATTTCCGTAACTAATTTAAATAGTTAAAATTTAAATTTTTGGTTGATTGATTGAATGTGATTGTGACGACCCGAAATTTTCGACCTCAAAAATTCGGCACTAATACGTTCACTATAGAAGTGCCGAGCAATCCAACACCGAAAGTCCCAGATTGTTAGGGTTAAGAAGAAAAGAGGTAGAAGAAGAACAAAAAAAATAAAACACAGAATCTCACATTCACAACGGATCAAAATATAATATCAAATAATATCATTTACACAAAGGAAAGATGTAATTGTCAGTTTATGTACAATACATCAGAGTACAATCAAAATGGATAGTTGTAACAACTTGACCCAAAAAATAATCAATACAACTCCAGTACAGCGGAATATACTCCAAACATTCCTGTCATCCAGCTCGCCTCCTGAGCTCTAAACCGTCCTAACCTGAAAATCTGTAATACTCGGTCTGACCCAAGCATTACAATAAAGTAACACCTGGGTCAGGCTGGATACCAACGTGAGTAAACCCAAATAATTTGAAATATTGAGTTGTAAAACTTATTAAAAATTAGGGTAACTCGTATCTTTCTACGAGTTCTTAACTTGTTATAGTCAATTACTTATTTCACAAAACAATATCTAAGTATCCTTACTTAATTTTAAATGACTATGATACTTATTTTATTTCATTCCAGCCTATTTTATTTCCATAATCAAATTTATAAGAATTTTATTGTAATACTAATCGAAGTGGTCCCGGTATTTGCTTGATACACGACCCCAGTTTCTCCGAATTTTTAAATCCAAGTTGTTTAAGTGAATATAATTCAATTTATATTCAGAATAACATATTCGCATAGCGATTCCCATACAGATAGATAATTCATATTTTCACAATTTAACCCAAACATATCATATCACATAGCATCACAAATCCCATATCAGAGATACCAAATAATCCAAGGCATTCAATATAATTAATCAACCATAAGCAAGATTAATTAGTTGTTCTATTCCTAATTAATTTAATTTCCAAATAAATTAAATTAGTTACCTTCTAATCTTGCTTACTTAACTTTAATTTATTTACAATCCATTTATCATCACTTTAATTAATTAATGAAATTAACTAATCAACCTTTAATTATTAACATTAATTAATTATACTATAATTAATTACATAAATTAATGATCCTTCAATTACATTAATTAATTAATTATCATTTAATCAATTACATTAATTAATTATTCTTTTAATTAACTTCATTCAGTAATTATTACTCAAGACCTAAGATAACCCATTTATCTTAATTAATTACATAATCATCATTTAAATCTTATTTTAAATAACCTTTGAAATTAATTTACTTATACATGAATTAACTTAAGACCTCTAAGTTAATTAATAATTAAAATCATTTCACCTTCTTTAACTAACTATTTTATTACATTATTTAAACTTATTTAAATAACTTAAGAATAAATCTAAAATAATATATATATAATAAAATACCTTAAATTTTTATTAATTTAAAATAATTTATTTTAAACCTTCAACTAATTCCAAAACTAGAATAAAACATTTATTATTTTACAAGAATTAATCAAGAAAAGGTTTTAAACTTGATTTAATTTCAAATTTGAAAATAACTTGTTTAATTTTTTTTTAAAATCTCCGACCCGAGACCACTTCGGGTATCAATATCAGATTACCCGAGCAAAACCCCAAGTCGCCTTTTCTTTTATTCTTTTTAACTTTATTTTGTTTGAATTTAAAACTGTCGTAACCACCCACGAGCTACCCGATAACCCCCTCGAGCCACTACCCCACTTACCCGAGCTCTTTCCTGGGACAATTCCATCTTCTCCCTTAAAACAGAATCCTGCTACAATCGTGCACAGGTGCATGTGCACGAGCAACCTGACCACCTTCGATCGACCACGTCGCCTTCAACAAATCGTCGATGATCTACACTAACGTTCTGATCACCTAGCTCCGACAATCCTGTATGGAACCAAAAACGAGCCATCAAGAAAATTGGAACCCAACTTCGATCAAAAAAGAAACATCTCGACCCGACGATCATAACCACCAAAAACTACGCAACCATGACCAAAGCTACGCCGGTGACCCACACAATGTTTCCCTCTGGTCTGATCGAGTCTGATGTTCCATCGACGACGATATGGCCTCGCAAACCCAGTCGACCCAAACAGCTGCTAAAACCCTACTCTCTCCTCGTTCGATCACAACGGCCATCTGAAAACCCATCGAGTATTTTTCTCATGATTCCCCACACACAAGATTCCTCTAGCCATGATTACCATGATCATTACTTCGTCGATCGTCGAAAATCGACAGAATACCCAATATCGATCATCTAGAAAAATCTCATCAATCCCAATCTTAAAAATTATGATTTTAATATCAAAAATCACCATTCTTCAATACGAATCAATTTATATAATTTAAACATGGAATCTAGCTACTTGATTTTTTTGATTTTAAATGATTTTTACTGTAATTTCCTTTTTCAAAAATATTTACTCAAAATTTTCACTGGAAACTATTTTTAAAACTAATATCTTGTCAATTCAAACGTAGTTTGCTTGTAAATCATAACCTAAATACATGCATACACGTGAATCCTCGTACATATATACATACAAGCACATTTTTGCAACATACTTCAGATATCAATCACAAACAATCCAGATAAAAATAGATTTTAGCTTTTTAAATAAAAGTTTACTCACCTGGATATATACAGAGAAGTTTCTTTGAAAATCTAGAATTTTGTTTTGAATGTTGTACTTTGATCTGATCCTAGATTTGATTTGAATCCACTTAATGTTTGAGTTGTTCTGATCTTTACTTGATTTGAAACTGAGTTGAACTTTTGCTTGCTTTTTGATTGCTTCAGTTTGAGTTGAATTTGTTTGATTTTGTTTGCTTTGCTTTGCTTTTTGATCAGGTTTTTTTTTTTTTTTTCTGGTTTTGGTTTCTCTGGTTCAAGCTTTCCAGATTTTAGTTTCCACGCTTTGTTTCTTTGATTTGAATGCATAAAAAAAACGAGAAGAGAGCGAGATAGTGTATATATATAAATCTTGTTTGTATTTTATTTATTATTTTGAAAATAGAAGAAAAAAATGACACTTGTTATATTTGCATGATATTATTGTTACATTTTTTTAATGTATGTTAAGATTTGTTACACTTGTTTATTTCATGTTAAGATGATTACAATTGTCTTTATTTACATGTATAAATGTTTAAAATATATTTTTATGTAATTTTCTATTTATATTTATATTTATATTTATATATCTCATGTTTTAATTTTTTCTATTTTTAATTAATGTATTTCCTTTTATAAATATTTATATAAACCTAAGAAAAATGATTTTAAAATTTATTATACACTAATAAACAAATATATCAATATATATTTTAGAATTTAACCCTTAAATAGCTTTTGAAAATTATTATATTTAATTCAAAACATAACCTCCCAATTATAATATATATTACATTGTATTCTAATCATAATATATATATACACTTATAATGTTCAATATTATAAGGATTGTAGAAGAGTGTGTATATATATATTTATCATAAGATTTATCATTTCCAGATATTTCTAATTCAACTTTTATTATAGTTTCAAATCCATTTATATATCTAGATATTTTTGTTATCAGAATTTTTTTTGTTCAACTTTATCTCAATAGTTAAAATCAGATAATTATCCAATTACCAGATGTTCCAAAATTCGGGTTATCACATTCCTCCCCCCTTAGTACTTTTCGTCCTCGAAAAGGAACGAAGCTAGAATTTATTAAAATGCTTATTATCAGCTTAAATTGCTCTTTGAACAATTTTAACTATAAACCCTTTTTATTTAAATTTTTTAAAACACTTTAAAATCTATATAATGTTACCAAAATAGTTTTATAAAATACTTTTTATAGCTTGATGTATCAACATGTCCATCCTTGTTCTTACAAAAATTCGGTCATATGTTGATCATGCATGAGACTGAAAATTTATAAGTACTTAGCAGACCCATTTTCAACACCCTGTGAAAATACTTAGAAAACATTTTTGAAAATATAAAAAAACATATTTGAAAATATAGAAACATTTTTGGTGAGAATGCTCTGGAAATCATCACCACCTCCATGGTCGTAGTTAACTCGATGGTTACGTTGCCATCCCGGCAAAATCCATAGAAAACTGTAGGCACTTCATGGCCCTCGATTACACCATGGAACCCGCCATAGATCGCAGCTATACCCAGGTTTTACGTCGTCATCACGACAAAAACCCATGCAACAGTAGGCATCAGCGCCCTCGAATTTCGCTGCTAAATGAAACTTCACTACTCCTACATAGATCACAAACTACATTAGTCGAGTCTCAATGTAGCTTGTAGGCACTTACTGCCACAACTTTCGCTATGTCTACATAGATCGCAGTCTACCGATGTTACGTCGCCCTCTCGGTGAAATCAAATGTAGACCGTTGGCACTCACTGCCACACGACTTCCGCTATGGTCCACAGTAGATCGCAGTGACATCGGGTTACACTGTCGTCACAACATATCTCTGTAGGCATCAGCGCCCTCGACATTCGCTACCCACACATACAATCCTCATGAACTTCAGTAGTCCAGACTTCCTCCCAGGATCAATTTTAGAACCCCTCTTAGGGCTCAATGCAGAACCACCCCGTGGATCTCCTAAGAAGTTCATTTCATGGGAGCGCCTTTTTCCCCAGATCCAATCTCAAAACATTTTATACTATACACATGTAGTATCTTTCAAATCATACTCTTTATGATTTACATATAAATCTCCTTTACACAAAATCGATATCTCAAAATCGGTAGTTTCAAACTTGGCTTTCCAATTTCCAAAATTGATTTTTCCCAAAATCAAAAGCCTTTCAAAATCAAGGAGTTCCAAAAACCTTTTTCCCAAAATCATTCTCATAAAATCCTTTATATATATATAAGTTTATTCCTTTATTTAAACACAATACTTTGGATTACACCTTACTTATATAAATCCCTTTTATACTTCAAATACTTTCAAAGATCAAATCTTCTGGTTATAAATTTAACAAGGGGAGTTTATCATATATAACAAAGATATATGTAACTTTACTTATGCCAAATTAAATATTCAAGTTTGATTTCCATTATAAAGTTGTTTACCACATCACTTTCTTTACATAAAGTGAATTTCAATTATAAAGATATCCAACTTCCACTTTTATTCATATATATATATTTGTCAAAATATTTTTTTCTATTCAAAAATCGTTTTTCATTTCTTTCAAAATTTCAGTATCTATTACATTTAAGCACGTACGATGTACATATACCATCCGTACGCAATATCAAACCTGATGGCTCATTCGATCACACAATTTCACTTCCGAACTAGTGTCGTCCACCCGACTTCTTAGTGCGGACTCAGATCTAGTTTCTTGATCAAAAACCGTCATTCTCCATGCATAGCCATAACAATGATAGAGAATTGTCCAGAATCAATAAAAAATCCATATCCAGTGTTCGCCGTCGAAAATTGAGTGGAAAAATTCCCAACTCGGATCGATATAACTATCTCGAAATTCTGTGCTCGAATTCGGATCAAATCATCATGCAAATGGAATAATATACGTGCATCCTTCGTATTTACCTTCATTGGTTATTTGTTAGATCCATATTTTTTCTATTCACCTTCATTTTGATTCGATTCACTTATTCACAATTGTCTCCATTTCCATTTGGGTTATCACTTCAATTCTAAACAGTTTGTAGTCTGGCCAACATGAATTTTGAAAATAGCTTGAAAAGGTTTAAAATAGGTAAGTAGTTGTAAAATAGTTATTAGTTGTAAAAATAGCTGTAGAATTGTTAAGTAATTTTAAAATAATTATAAAATAGTTATATAGTTGTAGAATAGTTAGATAGTTGCAAAATAGTTATTAGTTTGTAAAGTAGATGTAAAGTAGAAATTAGTTTTCAAAATAATTGTAAAATATGTATAAAATAGTTTGGGTTTAAAAAGAAATATTGTATAGTGAATAGCTTGGAAAATTGGTTTAAAATAGTTTATATTAAAATAGTTTATTTTAAAAAGTTTCAAAGTCGAACCGTTCAATTTCCCAATCTCCATTTCCAATCAATTTCCAATTTCCACTTCCATTTAAATTAATTCAATTTCAATTTAATTTAACTTCAATTCCTTTCCAAAATTCAAATCAATTTCCATTTGAATTTAAACTTATTCAATCTTCAAACTCACTTCCAATCAATTCAAATCGAATTCAATTTGAACTAATTTCAATTCCAGTCTCAGCTTTAAACCATCTCGAATTATATAAATTTGAGTTAATTTTTTTAAAAGTTGATTTAATCCTTTATATCAAATAAACCTTTTACTTATAATTTAACAACCCAAGTCTTTAACAATTTCAATTCTAAATCCAAATTTCAAATATTCATTTTAAATTACCTTGACCTTCTTATTTCAAGGTTCAAGTAAGAGTTCAAATCCTTTTTAAATAATTTAAATCTTTGAAATCCAAATTACCCAATTTTAACTTCTAACCTTGAAACCAATTCTCAACCAATTTTGGTTTGCAAGTTCATTTTTAACATTTAAATCTTAAGTTTAAAGTGATTCCATTCCTTAATTTCAAATTTTATTTCTAAAAATCAAAATCATTTAAATAATTTCAATTAAAGTTTTATTTCCAATTAATTTCAGTAATGGATATATATTATCTCAATTTACTTCTTAATTCAATTAAAATAATCCAATTCTCAGTTTCAAAGATTATTAATAACAATAGGATGATAGTAGGACATGTCAAAGTAAATAAACATCCAAATTATCTAAAACATCCATCAAAAGCATCCATTTCCGATTTCCAGAACTCAAACTTATTTAGAGATCACACATAACTTCCATTCAAACCATCCATTTAACTTCCCTAAGTTAAATCTCAATTCATCTAATCCAATTAACCTTACTCAATTTGAATTCTCCTTGGATTTCTAAATCACATTTCAGGGAAAAATTTAAAACTCAACACCTAGTGTTTACTTCCAATCAACTTGTTATTATGTATATCCACATATATACATATTCATTTCTTTTGCTCCCAAGACATATTTTTTTTATTTTAAACCACTCTTGGTTTTTAGTTCAAAACATATTTCTTTAAATTTAAAACAATTCTTGTTTTAAGATAAGATTCCTACATTTAAAAATATTATTTATTATATCTTTTAACACTCTAAAACAATTTAAATTTTCTGCACTTAGATTTTAAAACCTCATAATTTAAATCCTTTTCAATTTACAAGTTATACTTATTTAAATGTTACTTTCTTAAAACATTTCATTTTTCTTTATCCTTAGTTATCATTAGAAAACAAACATCCCATTATTAAATACCATAATGGTTTTATGATAATAACCAAGGTTATCATATCTAGAAACTAATTCATTTTATATTATCTCATAATTTATTGGAAAATAAAATCAGGATGACTTAATTCAGCATTCTGAAAACACTTCTACAAATTCAAGATTTTATTTTCTGGTTTGAATCCATTTCAAACATATCTTATTTGTATATATTATTCAATTTCTATTTGGATAAACACACGTTACCACTTAAATTCTGATTCAATTTCAATAACCAACAACAAATTGTCTTAATATATATAATAATTAGAAAATTTTATTGCTTTATGTACCAAATTATAAACTTATATAAAAATCATTTTTAAAACCATTTTAAAATCTTTATATAAGAAAATAATATGTAAGCTCTCATATATATACACGCTCAACTCATTCTAGGGTACTATTGACCCTATCCTTAATGAGTAAACCCACCAGAGCCAAGGTTCTCGCTTAACCTTCAGCTTTGATACCAACTGTGACGACCCGAAATTTTTGACCTCGAAAATTCGATACTAATACGTTCACTGTAGAAATGCTTAGCAATCGAATGCCGAAAATCCCAGATTGTTAGGGTTAAGAAGAAAAGAGGTAGAAGAAGAACAAAAAAAACAAAGAATCTCACATTCGCAGCGGATCAAAATATAATATCAAATAATAGCATTTACACAAAGGAAAGCTGTAATTGTCAGTTTATATACAATACATCAGAGTATAATCAAAATGGATAGTTGTAAAAACTTGACCCAAAAAATAATCGACACAACTCCAATATAGCGAAATATACTCCATATGTTCCTGCCATCCAGCTCGCCTCCTGAGCTCCAGAACGTCCTAACCTGAAAATCTATAATACTCGGTCTGACCCGAGCATTACAATAAAGTAACACTCGAGTCAGGCTGGAAACCAGCGTGAGTAAACCCAAATAATTTGAAATACTGAGTTGTAAAACTTATTAAATATCAGGGTAACTTGTATCTTTCTACGAGTTCGTAACTTGTTATAGTCAATTACTTATTTCACAAAACAATATCTAAGTATCGTTACTTCATTTAAATGACTATGATACTTATTTTATTCCATTCAGCCCATTTGATTTCCATAATCAAATCTGTAAGAATTTTATTATAATTACTAATCGAAGTGGTCCTAGGTATTTGCTTGATACCCGACCCCGGTCTCTTCGAATTTTTAAATCCAAGTTGTTTAAGTGAATACAATTCAATTTATATTCAGAGTAACATATTCACATAGCGATTCCCATAAAGATAGATAATTCATATTTTCACAATTCAACCCAAACATATCATAACACATAGCATCGCCAATCCCATATCAAAGATATCAAATAATCTAAGGCATTCAGTATAATCAATCGACCATAAGCAAGATTAATTAGTTGTTCTATTCCTAATTAATTTAATTTCCAAATAAATTAAATTAATTACCTTCTAATCCTGCTTACTTAACATTAATTAAATTACAACCCATTTATCATCACTTTAATTAATTAATGAAATTAACTAATCAACCTTTAATGATTAAGATTAATTAGTTATACTATAATTAATTACATAAATTAACAATCCTTCAATTACTTTTATTAATTAATTATCCTTTAATTAATTATGTTAAGTAATTATTCTTTTAATTGACTTCATTTAGTAATTATTGCTCAAGACCTTAATTAACTTAAGATAACCCATTTATCTTAATCAATTACATAATCATCATTTAAATCTTATTTTAAATGATCTTTAATATTAATTTATTTACACATGAATTAACTTAAGACTTCTAAGTTAATTAATAATTAAAATCATTTCACCATCTTTAACTAACTATTTAATTACATTATTTAAACTTATTTAAATAACTTAAGAATAAATCTGAAATAATAGGTATATAATAAAATACCTTAAATTTTATTAATTTAAAATAATTTATTTTAAACCTTTAACTAATTCTAAAATAGAATAAAACATTTATAATTTTACAAGAATTAATCAAGAAAAGGTTTTAAACTTGATTTAATTTCAAATTTGAAAAAAACTTATTTAATTTTTTTTAAAACAATCTCTGACCCGAGACTACTTCGGATATCAACCAAAGCCAAATATCGGATTAGCCGAGCAAAACCCCGAGTCCCATTTTCTTTTATTCTTTTTAACTTTATTTTGTTTAAATTTAAAACTGTCGTAACCACCCACGAGCTACCCGATAACCCACTCGAGCCACTACCCCACTTACCCGAGCTCTTTCCCGAGACAATTCCATCTTCTCCCTTAAAACAAAATCCAGATACAAACATGCACAGGTGCACGTGCAAGAGCAACCTGACCACCTCTGATCGACCACATCACCTTCAACAAATCGTCGACGACCTACACTAACGTTCTGATCACCCAGCTCCGACAATTCCGCCTGGATTTGAAAATGAGCCATCGATATAATTGGAACCCAACTACGATCAATAAAGAAACACCTCGAACCGACGATCACAACCACCAGAAACTATGCAACCACGACCAAAGCTACACCGATGACCCATGCGACGTTTCCCCTCGGTTCGATTGATTCCGATGTTCCATCGACGACGATATGGCCTCGCAAACCCAATCGACCCAAACAGCTGCTAAAACCCTACTGTTAGCACCAAAATTGTTCACTAACACCCTTAGAAAGATTGTGTAGAGAGATTAATGAAGAAAGTAAATGAAAATAGAGAACAATATAGAAATTTAAATGTAGAGGACAAGAACATCGAATTTATAGTGGTTCGGCGTAACTGCATACGTCCGCTTTGAAGTTAATCTTTATTGCTTTCTCCATCACTTGAGTACAGATACAATCCGTAAATCAATCGCTTGAATACAAGTTTGAATGAAGAAGAAAATAGCATAAAAATGGTAGAGTCTCCCCAGTGTTCTCGGAAAAAGCCCCCCTTCACTATGCCCATGCCTCCCTATTTATAGATAAAGGTGGGTTGGACTCCCTGGTGGGCCTGGTAGCTGAATACCTCAGCCCGAATGGAGTGGTCTCTGTGTGCCGAACCGAACAGGCCGAACGGCCAAATGCCAAACCATCCTCTTCATGCCGAACGGTGCATTTGTTTTGTGGGAAGGGTAGACCAGGCAACAATCGAAGCCGGCAATGCTGGGGAGAATGCCGAGCCATCTTTTTTGAATGCTGAACGTCCCTTGTATACCGAACGAGGCATTTGATGTCGAGCGCTATCCAATGCCGAACGCTCTTTAGGTGCCAAGCGCCCAGAGATGCCGAATGTCCTTGGTATGCCGAATGATGCCTTTGGCCGATTGCTCCTGGACGCCGAGCGTTTTCTTGACCGAACGAAGTCTTTAGCCAAACGAAGCCTTTGGTCGATCGCTCCTGGATGTCGAGTGATATCTTAACTGAACGAAGTCTTTAGCCGAACGATGCCTTTGGCCGATCGCTCCTGGATGTCGAGCGATATCTTGACCGAACGAAGTCTTTAGCCGAACGAACTAGTTGAGCCGAACGATGGGTATGCCGAGTACTATGTTTCCTGGTCAAATCTCCAAGAAAAACTTGCCCTCCAAAGTGTATTACGTGACCGAACGTAGTACGCTTTGAATTACGTATCCTTCTTGCTCCGCCTCGAACCTTGGGCCATCACTCTTGGGGGTTGCTTTCTTGCAAATACCAGTTGTGGAGGTGTGTACCGAGCAGTGTAGCCGAGGCTGAACGCTCCACGTTATACCAAGCGACTAAGTATGCCGAAGCCGAACAATGTGATCTTGACCGGTTCCACCGGCTCCATCGGCCACAGTCTCTTTAACTTCTTCTTCTCCCCTATAAAAGCCAGTGTCTTCCTCCTTCTTCTCTTTTCACTCCTAACCTCCACTATCTCGTACTTACAAATTTTTCCTGCTAACAGCCTCCAAAGTGTTTTAACCTTCCTTCCCGATCCATTCGGCATTAACCAGAGTCGTGCTTCTTAACTCCAGATTCCTCCAAGTCTTGATTCGCTAGCTAGGTAAGATCCTTCCATCTAAATCCTTTCCCTGAATAAATAGATTTTAACGCGAGGCTCGAGTTCATAAGTTGGAACTGTAGCCGAGAGGGAATCGAAGCTCGATCAGGACATTTTTAGGGTGAATGATGAGGAGGGAAGGAAGGAAGAATTGGCCAGGGATGAACATGAGGGGGGGGTCATTGGGTGATGTATTATGGTTCGGCTGGGTTTCTTCGTGCCGAACGAGACTGGGAGAAACGAAAGGAATAGAGGAATGGAGGAAGGGTGCCGAACATTACTTTAGACGAGCAAAACTTAGGCCGGTCGTTGCTTGGGCCGAACGGTAGTTTGGCCGAATGACAGCTTGGCCGAACAAACATAAATGCCGAACCATACTTAGGCCGAACAAACATAAGTGCCGAACCATACTTAGGCCGAACAAACATAAATGCCGAACCATGCTTAGGCCGAACGAACATAAGTGCCGAACCATACTTAGGCCGAACGAACATAAGTGCCGAACCATACTTAGGCCGAACGAACAATTGCCATGCCTAATCACATAACAAAACAAGGACAGAAACTCCAGCATACTAGTATATCAAACTGATTTGGACTGGTAACCTCCTAGTTCCAGCAGACATAAACCTGAACTTAAATTGACATAACCGGATAACTCCGAAACTGTAAACACCATGAGGCAGGTTTTTGGAGACGGTCAGCGATGACGGTCTTCGAAGGCGATGATTCGAAGCTCAATTTTATATTATTAACTATGTGACTTTCAATTTTTCTGCACTTATATGTGATTGATCACACTAGTTCACACACCACACGAGGGGGAATATTTGTGTTGTTAATTCTAACGTCGAACATTTTTCATGTATAGTTCACACAGGTGCTTAGTCGAATTCACTATTTATTGAAGATGTCTAAAAAATCCAGCTCCGCCACGATTTCTGACAAACTGGGGCCATCCTCTCGACAGGAAGTCGTAGATGTCTCAAATCCATTAACCTCCCCTGCACATAACTTAGCCCCTGATGCCCTGGAGGCATCAATTTTCTTGGACAACCCTGTCGATTCACATGCTTCAAAAATCAATGAAGTTGCGCTCCGGCGAATATGCTCCATCCATGGAATACCTTTTGACGACGTGCTGGTTCCATCGGGGCACGACCGGCCACACTTGCCCCCAGTCGGATACACAACATGCAATAAATTCATGTGCTGGGTTGGCAGTGTGCCACCGTTCAATTTGTTTCTTCGGGATGTGCTGCAATACATTGACATCGCCCCGTCGCAGTTGCACCCAAACGGTCACGCCTTCATCTATGGCACTTACATACTCTTCATGACCGTCTTCTCTAGGCCTCCCACTCCTGGCGACATCAAATATATCTATAAGATCAAGAAGTGGAGAGATAGCCCCTCCGTTGTGTTCCTCGATCCGCACCACGAATGCCAAATTTTAACCGGGGCATGGAGCAACTTTTCCCTGTACAAACATGAATGGTTCTATGTGCGTTGCCCCCTGGTTTCGCAAGGAGATGGGTCGAAGGAAGTAAGTCTTATTCTTGGAACGATACTCATGTTTTGGTCGAAGCTATGCCTATTCTAACTCTTGTTTCGTCTTCTCAGGTATCAATCCACGTCCCGATGGCCGCGGATATTCTGAGGCCGTTGAAGCTATTAGAGCTCTTCCCGTCGAAGAGCGAGACATCCGAACTCTCATCTCAAATGAGTCACTATTGTGGTTCGGATTGTTAGCAGAAGGTCGCCGGGTAAGTCTTCCCAAAGGCGTTACGGTACCCAAGTCGGTCTCTGGAAAAGGGAAAAAATTAGCTGATTCGTCGGCACGCCACACCCCTGATGTACAAGAAGAGGGGGAAATCAAGGAGGGTGAAACACCCGAAGCACAAGGTGAGAATTTGGGTCCCGCCCAAGATCCTATAGTTGAAGTGCACGTATCGAAACATCATCTTCTCCTTCATAGAGGAAAAAGGGATTGACATACAAGATCAGAAAGGAGAAGGTTGGCGGAACTTTGAAAGTTACGCTTATTCCGACGGAGAAAGAGGCTTCTTCGCAGCACGTAGAAAGTTCTTTAAAGGGCCTATCGAACCTCTCCATTCCGGATGATCTGCTCAATTATGAC
The DNA here is from genome assembly GCA_030765085.1 of Allium cepa. Classification (NCBI taxonomy): domain Eukaryota; kingdom Viridiplantae; phylum Streptophyta; class Magnoliopsida; order Asparagales; family Amaryllidaceae; genus Allium; species Allium cepa. Next base: position 570,549,973 of record CM060940.1, on the reverse strand, counting down.
TTTGACGATCCGGAGGCATTCAAACTTCATTCGCCCATCAGAGACGACGCGGGCGCTCCAACCCAGAGTCAGGGAGAGAAAACTCCTATTAGCAAAGCGACTGGTCCGTTGGGAGGAAACACTAGGACACACACATTTGCACTTCAATTTTCGCTTAGACTTTTGTCGTCACACAACTCTTTGCTAATTTGCTGTTATTTGAATTCTGTACAGGTGGTATAGGGCGTTCACATGGATTCGATCGCCTTCGTTGCTCATCTGTTCTTCACCACTCTGGACAAGACTCGGGTTCCGGAAGACGTCGAGATCGGGATGGTGACGGCGATAAAGACTATCATTCCGAGACTCGTCATCTCGGAGGAAGACTTATTATTAGCCAAAATACCACCAGGATACCTCTTCTCACGCGGAGCAAAGTAAAGACAAGCGCGACCACAAGAGGTCGCAACCCGATGCTCCCCAGAACCAACATTCCGATTCCTCCTCTACTCGACAGTCCCGAGATTCTCATAGGAGAGCCGAACTTTCAAAGTCGTCTCCTTTCGCTCCTGCAACGGACCCATCAGTACCAGAGAGACTGGCCGAGCTTAAAGATAAATTTCCAAGAATCTACTTTGACGGCCTGAAATTCCTCCCGACGATTCATCCTATCCCCGGACACGTCAAGCAGAGCGCCATCGCCTGTACAAACGACGTCTATGTTCAATACGACGCGTTTGTTCACTTGGCTGAAAAACTATCCGAAGTCTCTGTGGAGCGCGAAGATGAAATCGATCTCCTGAAGCTTGAGGCTATCCACGACAAAGACATCATTAAGGTTCAGGATGAAGAAATCGCAACTTAGAAGTTCAAACTTGAGGCCGCCCATCAGAGCGCCAAGGACACTGCTGAGGCCGTCACTCGTCTGGAATCGACTCATAAGAAAGAACTTGACGAGGCGGTTCAACGATGTGGGGCTTTGGCTCTAGAGAAGGACTCCGTTCAAAAGGAGAGGGACGCGCTCAGCCTCCGAGTCAAGGAGCTTGAGGAGCAGCTTCGCAGGGAGAGAGAAGAGAAAGCGACCGCCCAAGAAGAGTCTCAATGATACTGTGACGAGATCGTTGCTTCTCGACTTCTAAAAAAAAAACTTGAGGCCAAGATTTCAAAGTTGAGGCGATAAAGAGCGAGGCTCGAGAAGAGGGCAAGAGGATAGCATCCATGGATTTCGACTCGCGTCTCGAGGCGGCTAGAGAAGAAGGCATGAAAGAGGTCAAAAGCATGTTTGACCCGCTAATCGCTGAATTCAACGTTCTCATGCATCGAGACTTGACTTTTTTGGGCGAGGGCTATCTTGAATCCTTAGCCGAGGCATGGAAGGCCTTGATAGAAATCGGGAAGGCCGAGCACGGCATCGAAGAGATTAATGAAGGGGCATTGATAAAAGAATATCTCAAGGGAAATGAGCCTTCAGACTTGTCGGCGGCCAAAGCTATCTATTGCAAAGGCTCCCCTCAAAGAAAGGAAAAGAAGTTATTACTGGTCCATCTGGGGCCGTGCCTCCAGCTCACGCGCCTATTCGATCGGCCGATCGCCCAATACTTGATCCATTCGAGCAGCACATTGGTTACAATATGGAGGACCCTGGCCTTGGCGTCCATATTCTGTCTCCCATTCCGGAGGGTGAGACCCCCTTGACGGCTGAGAGCCTGCCGGTAGCTAGTAGATAACTCTTCACTTTGAGATTCCAAATGTCGACATCATAGGACTATTGTATTTTAATGCTTATTTTCCATGCTTTCGCGCAGGTCGTTCTGATCCCGGGCCCACTCCGAGGAGCGATGTTGCCAAGGAGGTGGAGGAGAAGATAGGTGACGCTAGTCAGGCAGGAGAAGCTCCCGGGCTGGATGCTTAGGTGATTGGGGCGCTAGATGAAGACAAATCTGAGACTTCTTCTCCCATCGAGGGGAGTTATGAAGTAGAGATCACAGGCGCCTCCGAACACACGTCTGAGCTGAGTATGAAGGACCGACCAGAGAAAGATAAAAGAGAAACGACCAAGGTCAAGGTCGAACCTCAAGCCGTGGACCCCGATGATCCTTTGAATAAGCCGTTGAAGATCATTCTCCCTGGCAGGTCTAAACCCGTGGATGTCCCTCATACCTCTCCGGCCGTCACTCCTCCATCAAAGAAGGATACCAAGGGTAAACGCGGAGGAGAGGGGTTGTCTGAGAAGACAATGGAGGCGAAGAAGGTGAAGAAGCATAAGAAGTAATCATTACTCTCGTTCAACGAGAGTTAGTTTAGATTAGGCAAGTACTTTTGTTTTCTTAGTTTGTGTAAATAAACTTTTGATTTCGAGCTTTAAAGGAGTTGTAATGGAAACTTATCTTTGATGAATAAAACTTAGTTTTTTTCTATCTTTCCACGGCTCTTGTCGTTCAATTTTCTTTGTGATTGTGATTCAAATCCAAGCTGTTGTGAATATAATAGACCTCTCGGTTCATCTTCCTATAGCTCGGAAATTCTTTGAAAACTATCTGTTTTTTCTTCCATGCCACAAGCACTTAGAATATTTTCTAATACGCATGCTGAAGGCTCGATGACTTCAAGTCATTTATATCCAGTCCATCCTCAGCGGACTTGGTCATTTAAATTGTTTATACTTGAGTCCGCGCTCTGGAGACTTAGAGTACTCCAGTCCGCACTCCGGGGACTTGGAGATTTTAAATCGTTTATACTCGAGTCCGCACTCTAAGGGCTTAGAGTACTCCAGTCCACACTCCGAGGACTTGGAGATTTAAAGTCGTTTATACTCGAGTCCGCGCTCCGAGGACTTAAAGTACTCCAGTCCGCACTTCGAGGATTTGGAGATTTTAAATTGTTTATACTCGAGTCCGTGCTCCGGGGACTTAGAGTACTCCAGTCCGCACTCCGGAGACTTGGAGATTTTAAGTCGTTTATACTCGAGTCCGCGCTCCGCGGACTTAGAGTATTCCAGTCCGCACTCCGGGGACTTAGAGGTTTTAAATCGTTTACACTTGAGTCCGCGCTCCGAGGACTTAGAGTACTCTAGTCCGCACTCCGGGGACTTGGAGGGTTTAAGTCGTTTATACTCGAGTCCGCGCTCCGGGGACTTAGAGTACTCCAGTCCGCACTCCGGGGGCTTGGAAATTTTGAATCGTTTATACTCGAGTCCGTGCGCCGGGGACTTAGAGTACTCCAGTCCGCACTCTGGGGACTTGGAGATTTTAAATTGTTTATACTCTAGTCCGCGCTTCGAGGATTTAGAGTACTCCATTCCGCACTCCGGAGACTTGGAGATTTTAAGTCGTTTATACTCGAGTCCGCGCTCCAGGGACTTAGAGTACTCCAGTCCGCACTCTGGGGACTTGGAGATTTTAAGTCGTTTATACTCGAGTCCGCGCTCCGGGGACTTAGAGTACTCCAATCCGTACTCTGGGGGTTTGGAGATTTTGAATCGTTTATACTCGTTCGTATGTCAGCCATAATAATACGGTTTCGTTTGCCTGTCACTGGATTATCATACGCAGAAACATTAGTCATTCATGGAAAGATGGCTTCAAGCCTTTATTAAGAGAGCAAGCTGAATTATCTTCCTACATGCCAAGAACTAGGAATAAAAGTGTACTGGAAATAATTGCAACTAATACATGAAAGAAATAGACTAAGTATAATAATGCCGCAAGTGCTCGCTGTTCCATGCTCGGGAGAGTGTCGCACCATCGACGGTCGCTAGCTTGAAAGTTCCTTCTCCAAGCTTCCGTTCGATGACGTATGGGCCATCCCATGCGGGATTCATATGAGATGGGGTCTAAAAAAATCGTTACAAAACGAGGTCTCCCATACCAAAAATTCTTGGTCGGACCTTTTCGTTATAATATTTGGCGACTCTATGTCTGTATGCGGCCGCTCTCAAATTGGCTTCTTCGCGTTTTTCGTCAATGAAGTCCAACGATTCCATAAAAAGATTCTAGTTCGACTCGAGGTCGTAATAAGTTACCCGATGTGATGGAACTTCAAGTTCCACGGGTATGACAGCTTTCGCGCCATATGCCAATGCGAAGGGAGTGTGGCCAGTCGCGATCTTGTGGGTGGTCCTATAGGCCCAAAGCGCCGTTGGAAGTTCATCCACCCACTTGCCTCTCGTCATTTCCAAACGCTTTTTCAATATGGACTTGATTATCTTGTTTATGGGTTCCACTTGTCCGTTGGCTTTCGGGTGAGCAACCGCTACAAACTTCTTCTCAATGCCATATTTCTGACAAAATTCTTCGAACTCCTTGCTCTCGAATTAAGTTCCATTATCTGTGACGATGGTCGTGGAAGGCCAAACCGGCATACGATATTTCATACGACGAAATTAATAATCTTCTTGGTGGTTATTGTGGCAAGAGGCTCTGCTTCTGCCTATTTGGTAAAGTAGTCGACCGCAACTATTGCATATTTCGCTCCATCTTTGGATATGGGTAGAGAGCCGACTAGGTCAATCCCCCACATTGCAAATGGCCAGGGACTGACCATCTGCGTGAGCTCCGTCGGCGGAGCTCTTGGAATTTTTGCATATATCTAGCATTTGTCACATCTTCTCACATAGTCTGCGGCATCCCGATTCACAGTTGGCCAGTAGTATCCATAATGGAGGACTTTCTTCGCTAGCGGGTGCCCCCCAGTATGGTCACCGCACTCTCCCTCATGTACTTCCTCTTCAGGACTCGTGTTATCTCATCATGGGCAATGCATCAGAGTAATGGGGTTGAGAATCCCCTTCGATACATTCTTCCGTCCTGTATTACATAACGAGAGGCCTTACGGAGGACTTGTCATTTTTCACTCCTTTCTTTGGGTAAGGTCTCGAATAGCAAGTACTGCCTGATTGGGATCATCCACGATTCCTTCTCGATTTCTGTTTCTAACGCGAAATCTACCTCCATCATATATATACTCGAAGCATGGAGGGTCTCAACAGGAAATAATCCCATCTGTTGCGCATCACCAGTGCTTGCGAATTTTGCCAATGAATCGACTGCTCTGTTTTGTTCGCACGGGACATGAGAAATATCATAGTATTTGAGATTCGCTAGCAGCTCTTGGAATCGGACCAAATATGGGGCAAGTCTCTGCCCCCTCACTTGGTAGTCTCCTTGCACTTGGTATACCACCGGCCGAGAGTCGCTAAAGATCTCGACCGATTTTAGTCCTAGATCTTTAATAAGTCTTAAGCCGGCGATCAACGCTTCATATTCGACTTCATTATTTGTCGCTGTGAATTCGAGCTTCACAACGTAGCAAACTGATCGGTTTTCAGGAGTTACAAGAACTATGCCAACCCCCGAATAATGGTCATTAGATGCCCCATCGGTGTACATCTTCCATCGAACGGGAGGTATGACATTGTGATCGTTTGATTCGTCTATCATAGTGAATTCAACAATGAAGTCAGCTAGTTCCTGTCCTTGTATGGCTCTTCGCGGCAAATAGGTAATGTCGAACTGAATTAACTCAATATTACATTTTAGCATTCTTCCAGAAGTTTCCGGTCGTTGGAGTACTTGCCGTAAGGGTTGGTCAGTGTAAATACTGATTGAGTGTGCCTGGAAGTATGGACGAAGCTTGCGTGATGCAATCACCAAGCAATAGGCTAGCTTCTCAATCTTCGGGTAATTTCTTTCTGCCCCCGTCAAGCGTTCACTAAAGTAGTAAACTGGCTTCTGAACCCGGTCTTCCTTGCGAACCATGGCTGTGCTGATAGCGTGCTAGGATACAGCCAAGTATACGTACAATATTTCGTGGTCTATTGGTTTTGATAATATCGGGGGACTTTCCAAGTGCCTTACAAGAGCTCGAAATGCTTCCTCACAGTCGGATGTCCACTCGAAATTCCTCTTTCCTTTCTTTATGACATCGAAGAAAGGAATACACTTGTCTGTGGCCCTGGATATGAATCGGCTCAGCGCGGCTACCCTTCCATTCAAGCTTTGCACCTGTTTTATGGTTTTGGGCACTTGTATATCTCGAATAGCCTGAATCTTCTCTGGGTTAGCCTCGATTCCCCGGGCATTCGCAATGAATCCCAAAAACTTTCCTGATGCTACGCTGAATGAACACTTCAACGGATTGATCTTCATTCCATAATGCCTGAGTATGTCGAACATCTCCGCTAAGTCTCGGATGTGGTCGTTTGACCGCCGTGACTTCATGAGCATGTCATCCACATAGACTTCCATTGTTTTACCAATCTGATCTTTGAACATTCGATTCACCAAGCGTTGATAGGTCGCTCCTGCGTTCTTCAATCCAAATGGCATTACTACATAGTAATACAATCCCATGTTCGTGACAAACTGGTGTGTTCTTGGTCTGGGAGGTGCATTGGGATTTGATTATATCCAGAGTACGCATCCACAAATGATAATAACTCATGTCCGGCAGTTGAGTCGACCAGCTGGTCAATCCTAGGCAACGGGAAACTATCCTTAGGGTATGCTTTGTTTAAATCAGAATAATCAACACAAGTCCTCCATTTTTCGTTTGCTTTCTTTACTAGCACTGGGTTAGATACCCATTCAGGGTAGAGGATGTCGTGGACGAACCCGTTGGCTTTGAGTTTGTCCACCTCCTCTTTGAGAGCCGCAGACCTCTCCGGGTCCATGCCTCTCCTTTTTTGCTTCACAGGTACATGTTTCGGGTCTATGTTCAACATATGACTCGCAATCGCAGGAGAAATCCCGCACATATCAGAATGTGTCCAGGAGAAAACATCAAGATTCGCTTGGAGGAAATTAATAAGGTTCTCAACGGCCAAAGGGTCGAGTTGCGACCCAATTTTAAGAATTCGTGATGGGTCGCCCTGGCTAACTGGGATGTCAATTATGAGTTCCGCCGGTGCTGCATTGGTTTTCTTGGGTTCCCCATCATCGTCTCTCGGATCTATGCCTCTATAGATCCGAGAATGTTGCCCGAGCCAGGCCTCGGGCACTACTTGTCAATCATCAGCGTTTCGGATGTGGACGAAGCGGCCCGCAACCTTTCCTTTCTCTCTGCGCTGAGCCTCTCTCATCTCAGCCACATAGCAGGCACGTCCGGTCACCTGATCGCCGTGTACCACTCCAACACCACTGTCTGTGGGAAATTTTAATGTCAGATACCAAGGGGCCAATGCTGCCCTAAATTCTGCCAAGGCTGGATGTCCTAAAAATACGTTATATGGAGAGTCAACGTTCAACACTATGAATGGTAGGATTCGTACCCTCCTATGCTTGCCTTGCCCTAGTTCAACTGGTAACTCTACATATCCCACTGCATTCGTTGCTACACCTTCTTGAAGATGATGTTAACGGAGCTTCCACAATCGATTAGAATTCTCTTCACAAGCGCCAGCCCGATTGTCGCAGATATGACCATCGGGTCGACGGTAGGGGCCTCCACCTTATCCGCATCTCGGTACCTGAATACAATATCATCATCCATCGTTCGCTGTTGCTTTGCAGGAGTCCCATCCTCCATATTCGAACAACACTCATCCTCCGCATGCCTTAAAGAGGTAGCATATTGCTCCATCTCCTGCCAATTTTTATCCGTAGGATGAGGTCCGCCCGCAATCGTGTTGATAACCAATCTACCCACAGTTTGGGTAGGTTGTTTCGGTTGGCGTTGAGCTGGCCTACGTCCGGAGTCCGACGTCTCTTGTCTTCCAACTCGTGGGTCTTTGACAAAATCCTGCAGCTTCTTCTGCCTAATCAACCTTTCAATAGCGTCATGGAGGTGCCTGCACTCCTCTTTGTTGTGCCCATAAGACTTGTGAAAGCGGCAGTACTTCCCAGTCTGCTTCTGTTCCTCCGTTGATTCCTTTGGGCGTGGTTTTCTATACTGGAAAGTGTTGCAAGTTGACAAATAGATGTTCTCAAGTGATGCGTTGAGCGGGGTGTATTCATTGTAGGTCGGGATCCTTGACTTCCATCTCCCCGACTCTCTTTTCTTCTCGGTATTTCCACCTTCGAATCCTTTAGACTGTCCAGGCTTGTTTTTGACGTTGGCTTGAGCTTTTCCCGAATTATCACCAGCTTGCTTCATGGCGACGATACTTTTCACAGTCTCGTGAGCAGGCCCTAGTTCCTCGTCTCGTCCATCGAGCTTCTTCCCTTCTTATAAATTGATGAGCCTTCGAATAAAAACAGTCCAACGTGGCTGGGGGCTTTCCCGCCAACCAATCTCCAAATTCAGAGTCTGGATCCACTCCACGCATTACCACCATCAAAATAGAGTGGTCGTTTGGATTGCTCACTTCAGTAGCAGCAACATGAAATCTCTGCAAGTATGCTTTCAACGACTCTCCTGGAGCTTGGATTACGCTTGATAAGGACATCACATCCTTTGGACGAGTGGTGTGTATCCTGAACTATTCTATGAATTTCATTGCCAATTCGTCAAAGCTGGATACATATCGTGGGGGAAGTCGAGTAAACTACATGGTGGCGATTCCGGACAGAGTGATTGGGAAGTACCAACACTTGGTTGCATCATTAGCTCTTGTAGAATCCATCATCCATCCGTACCTCATCACATGCTTCTTGGGATCAGTCTTCCCTTCGTAGGCTGGGATTGTCGGCATATTGAACTTCTTGGGGTACTCAGCCTGCAGGATACCATCCGTAAAGGGGGTATGGCCACTGGACACTCCCCAATCTTTATTGGTCAAGCCTTGATTTTCTCTCATCAACTGCCTGACCATAGCTGTTAAGTCCGGAGTTTGTATGGAGGATGGAAGGTTGGGTTCCGTTCCACGGGACCGTACGGGTTGGTGTCCCGCCTGATTTGGGTCTTAGAGATTCGGGTGCTCGGTCTCTTCGCGGGCTTGATTCCCAACGCCTACTTGTGCACCTTCATCCTTACGGCGTCTACGCCTAGGAGGTCGTCAGCTGAGGTTGAGCTATCAGATTCAGAATAAGGGGCAGGTTTACATCCAGCATTCTGGCACCACTGTTGAGTGAGCTGAGCATAAGGTTAGTGTTAGCTTGAATCTATTCAGCAAGCTGCCTTCTACTTTCCTTGAGTTCTCTTATCAAGTCATTGAACTCCGTTAGGGAAACGACTTCGGCTTGGATTTGGGTGGAGGGCCCTGCACCTCTGGTTGTTTGTAAATTTCCAGGTCTAACTTGTTGTACGCTAGCAGTTTCATGGACATCTGCATTTTGAGAGGCCGATCTGGTTCATGGTCTCCCCATGGTAGAGTTGTCGGTTGTAACTCTGAGTAGAATCAACAGATGCCTTGTGAATGATTTTGAATCTCCTTCGGGGGATTTATGTAATCCAGTAGCTACAAAGCAGATCCTAATAGCCTGAGAATTCAACTCTCAGTGAAAGCACCAAAATTGGTCACTAACACCCTTAGAAAGATTGTGTAGAGAGATTAACGAAGAAAGTAAACGAAAATAGAGAACAATGTAGAAATTTAAATGCAGAGGACAAGAACACCGAATTTATAGTGGTTCGGCGTAACTACCTACGTCCACTTTGGAGTTAATCTTTATTGCTTTCTTCATTACTTGAGTATAGATATAATCCGTAAATCAATCGCTTGAATACAAGTTTGAATGAAGAAGAAAAGAGCATAAAAAAGGGCAGTGCCTCCCCAGTGTTCTCGGAAAAAGCCCCCTTTCACTGTTCCCCTGCCTCCCTGTTTATAGGTAAAGATGGGTTGGACTTCCCTGGTGGGCCTGGTAGCTGAATATCTCGGCCCAAATGGAGTGGTCTTTGTGTGCCGAACCGAACAGGCCAAACGGCCAAATGCCGAACCATCCTCTTCATGCCGAACGGTGCGTTTGTTGTGTGAGAAGAGTAGACAGGGCAACAATCGAAGCCAGCCATGCTGGGGAGAATGCCAAGCCATCTTTGAATGCTGAACACCCCTTGTATACCGAACGAGGCGTTTGATGCCTAGCCCTATCTAATGCCGAACGCTCTTTAGGTGCCAAGCGCCCAGAGATGCCAGATGTCCTTGGTATGCCGAACGATGCCTTGGCCGATCGCTCCTGGATGCCGAGCGTTGTCTTGACCGAACCAAGTCTTTAGCCGAACGATGCCTTTGGCCGATCGCTTCCGGATGCCGAGTGATATCTTGACCGAACGAAGTCTTTAGCCGAACGATGCCTTTGGCCGATCGCTCCTGGATGCCGAGCGATATCTTGACCGAACGAAGTCTTTAGCCGAACGAAATAGTTGAGCCGGATGATGGGTATGCCAAGTACTAAGTTGCCTGGTCAAATCTCTAGGAAACACCTACTCCCTCGTCGTCCGACCGTCACGGCCATCTGAAAACCCAGCGAGTATTTTTCTCGTTATTCCCATGCACAAGCTTTCTCCAACCATGATTACGATGATCATTACTTCGCCGATCGTTGAAAATCGACAGAATACCCAATATCGATCATCTCGAAAAATCTCATCAATCCCAATCTTAAAAATTGTGATTTTAATATCAAAATCGCCATTCTTCAATAGGAGTCAATTTATATAATTTAAACATGGAATCTATCTACTTGATTTTTCTGATTTTAAACGATTTTTACTGTAATTTCCTTTTTCAGAATTATTTACTCAAAATTTTCACTGGAAATTATTTTTAAAACTAATATCTTGTCGGTTCAAACTTATTTTGTATGTAAATCATAACCTAAATGGGATTATAGGAAGAGAAATCAGTTTTTGAATGAGTTTTTAAAACCTGTAAATACAAAACAGGGATGTCTATATATGCACAAACGTGCATACACATGAATCCTCATACATATATACATACATTAATATTTTTACAACATACTTTAGATATCAATCACAAACAATCCAGATAAAAACAGGTTTTAGCTTTTTAAATAAAAGTTTACTCACCTGGCTATATACAGAGAAGTTTCTTTGAAAATCTGGAATTTTGTTTTGAATGTTGTACTTTAATCTGATCCTATATTTGATTTGAATCCACTTAATGTTTGAGTTGCTCTGATCTTTACTTGATTTGAAATCGAGTTTAACTTTTGCTTGCTTTTTGATTGCTTCAGTTTTGAGTTGAATTTTTTTGATTTTGTTTGCTTTGCTTTTTGATCAGGTTTTAATTTTTTTTCTGGTTTTGATTTCTCTGGTTCAAGCTTTTCAGATTTTAGTTTCCAGGTTTTGTTTATTTGATTTGAATGCATGAAAAAAATGAGAAGAGAGGGAGATAGTGCATATATATAAATCTTGTTTTTATTTTATTTATTATTTTGGAAATAGAAGAAACAAACGACACTTGTTATATTTGCATGATAATATTGTTACATTTGTTTTAATGTATGTTAAGATTTGTTACACTAGTTTATTTCATGTTAAGATGATTACACTTGTCTTTATTTACATGTATAAATGTGAAAATATATTTTTATGTATTTTTCTATTTAGATTTATCTCATGTTTTAATATTTTTTATTTTTAATTAATATATTTCCTTTTATAACTATTTATAAACCTTAAGAAAAATGATTTTAAAGTTTATTATACACTAATAAATATATATATATATATATATATATTAGAATTTAAACCTTAAATAGCTTTTTAAAATTATTATATTTAATTCAAAACATAACCTCCCAATTATAATATATATATATTACATTGTATTCTAATCATAACATATATACATAATAATTTTCAATATTATAAGGATTGCATAAATTTATTTTTTTATTTTTTTATCATAAGATTTATCATTTCCAGATATTTCTAATTCAACTTTTATTATAGTTTCAAATCCATTTATATATATCCAGATATTTTAGTTATCAAAATTTTATTTGTTCAACTTAGTAAAAATCAGTATCCTAATAGTTAAAATCAGGTAATTATCCAATTACCAGATGTCCAAAAATCCAGGTTATCACAGTGATTATCATTATTACTCTGGATGTGATATTTTATCTAGTAGTATATATATATATTAGAGTGATTGATATTCCCACATTATATAGCGGACGAGACCCTATGCGCCCCGCATAATAGCGGATGAAACCCTATGCGCCCCGTATAATAGCGTATGACCCTTCATATCACGATGTCCCCCTCGAAGTGGGATTTGATATTTTATTTGTTGTGCTAACATCTATGGATGCAGGAAAACCTGTTTGTGGGATCCAACTAGATTCCTCAAAATATTGAGATTATTTTCATAATCTATGATATGTTTTATTGATATCCTATGATAGATTGTATTGGAAATCTAAGTTATTTGGTGTTATGATTTGGATGAATATATTTTGGTATTTTAAAATATAGAAATATAATGAATTGGGTTCTTAAAGGAAATGAAAAGAGAATTTTTGGAGTAAATAATGAAACTGATGTTTCAGATGTAAATAAGGATTTTAAATCATAATAAAGGGTGAATTTGGTGTTAATGGATTTTGGAATTGATTTTGGATAAATCGAGAGATAAAATTTAAAGGGAATTTAACTTTGGAAATCGGTTTGAAATCGATTAAGTGTTTTGGAAACTGTGATTTAAAGGATAATGAGGAATGGAAATTTATAACTGGGTTTATAAATAAAGTGAAATATTTATCAGTGGATAAATTTGAAAGTATAAATTCACGGTGGGAATTTATTAGGAGATGGGAAATGTGTTTTAAAAATGAAAAGTGGTTTCATTTTAAAAATGTTGAAAGGAATTTACGGAATTGGGACATAAATTAAATTGTGATAAATCGAGCAGGATTTATAAAGGATTAGATGGGCTCTTTTGAAATAGAAAGTGTATTTCCCTGTAAGGCCAAGTATATTTTCAAAGGAGATTTTTATGTATAAGTTGGAAGTTTTAAAATTGTTTTAAAAAGAATGTTATTTTAGAGAAATTATTATTTAATCATTTTAATATTTTTAAGTAAATATTTATTGAGTTAATTATAGAAGTGATAATTGTAAAGGTTTAACTAGTATTATGATTTAAAAAGATAATTATTAAATATTATACTTTATATAGTAATTTTATTTTTAAGTGGTTTTGGCTAAATTTTACTTGGAAATTATTATAGAATTTCATAACTATTGTTTGAATAAAGTGACTTAAGTAGTTTTATTTAAAATATTTTAAGTATATATTTTGGGTAAAGTGATTAAATTATTGAAATCTGATTTTTATAAGTCTGGATGTTTTTAGTGGAAATAAAATAATGGTTGATTGTTTATTAGATAGTTAACTAATCGACTATCAAATCTGGACCAAATATGACTTTGAAAATATCTAGGAGGAGTACGGGAATTATATGGTATTACCGTTCGAGGTACTATACTGTACGTATAAACTTGTTCGTTCTTTTAGGACATTTATAAGGAAATCCGTCCACTAATGGTTAGGAGGTGATCTCCAATCTTTTCTTCGTCCGTTTATTTACTAAAGGACCAGGGTTGAGTTTACCGGGAAATATCGAATGTTGTTTCGAAGAGATCGGAATCGGATTTGTTATTCAAAAACCACTTCGATCCAACGAGTACGTTTCGAAAGAAAGACGAGAGCTTGGAGGTTAAGATGGAGCAGTGAAGTGCAAGGGCTAATTGCTAATAATCTCGAGGGTGATTCCAAAATGGATGTAGTAGGAATAGTGCCTTCGGTTTTGTTTGGACCCGAAACGGATTTGTATGGATGAATGCTATCTGAACATCGTCAGGAGGACGGTGAGCATTCTAAGTGAATGTGTTTCTAAAAAGATAACGCTTAGCCTCAAGCATCATCAACCGAGAATGACGGAAAATCAAGGGATATGCAGCAAGGTTAAGTGGGTAGCACCCAATTAGTGTAAGGTCATCCCTGTTAAGATTCCCTATACTCGGCTGTGTAGCGGTTGCTGATCCCAACCGCATGATGATCTTATTCGAACTATCCAGTAAGGGGTAGCTCTGGTCTTGTATTGCAGGGGATCGGGAGGGGTCCTCGGTATGCTGATCTAGACCAAGTACCGTGACAGGTGGTACCCCAGTGCCTAGTAATTAGTTGGAAATTCATTCTCCCTACGCGCCCTTTACGGTTTTGATTGTAGAAACTAGTACGTTGGAATTTAATGAATGTAACAATTTCGGTTATTTGATTTAAGTATTTGTACTTAGACACTATTATAATATCAGAGGATTTTATAAGAAATGTTTTGGTTATTGCAAGGTAAAAACCCGGCATGTTTATTTGTGGCGCGGTCTTATGAGATACCTTTGATTTCAAAGGATTTTGAAAACTTTAATAATTAAATCGAGTGTATTTTCTCACGCTGGTTTTCCAGACTGACTCGTGTGTTTGTTTATTACAATGCTCGGGTCAGACCGAGTATTATTAAATACAGGATATGATGCTATGGAGCTCAGAAGACGAGCTGGATGGCGAGACGTGCCACACGTACTTGAAGTTTATTCCATGGTGTAGTATAAGCTGTATAGTCAGCTTTTATGAGGACAAGTTAATAAAACTGTCCAGTAATTTGCTATCGATTGTATTGTACTCTTATAATGTAATGTATAAAATAGTTTTAGTTCCTTTTGTCTAAAGATCAGTTATTATCTATTATATATTGTTCCACTGCGATTGTGAGATTCTGTTATTTGTTTAGTTTCTTCTTTCTTTCCCTTAGCAATCTGTCTTTTCCGGCACTCAATCGTTTGGCATATTATACAGTGGCGTATTTGTGTCGATTTTCGAGGGTCGAGAAGGGCGGGTCGTCACGTGTGGTATCAAATTAGTAAAAATTAAATTAAATTAAATTATTAGTTTAAATCAAATTTATAAATGGAAATTTATTTTCGATAAGTTCAAATATTAATAAACCGTATAATGTTTATACAAGGTCCAAAAAGTATGGAGAAATGATCGAGATGGAAGTGGATTGCAAACACAAAATCAAGGATGAGGTAATCTCACTCATTTGGATTACCATTCAAACTTAAATGCTTAAATTTAAATTATTGGATTGATTACTTGAATTGTTTATTATTATCAGTCTGGATGTAATATTAATATAGTAGTATATCTATATATTGGAGTATTTGATATTCCCGCATTATATAGCGGATGAGACCCTATGCGTCCCGCATAATAGCGGATGACCCTTTATACCACGATGTACCCCTCGAAGTGAGATTTGGTATTTTATTTGTTATGCTAACACTATGGATGCAGGAAAACAGGTTGGAGGGATCCAACTGGATTCCTTAAAATATTGAAATTATTTTCATAATTTGTGATATGTTTTATTGATATACTATGATAGATTGTATTGGAAACCTAAGTTATTCAGTGCTATGGTTTGGATGAATATATTTTGGTAGTTTAAATATAGAAATATAATGAATTGGGTTCTTAAAGGAAATGAAAAGAGAATTTTTGGAATAAAGAATGAAATCAATGTTTTAGATTTAAATAAGGATTTTAAATCATAACAAAGGGTGAATTTGGTGTTAATGGATTTTGGATAAATCAAGAGATAAATTTTAAAGGGAATTTAACTCAGGAAATCGGTTTGAAATCGATTAAGTGTTTTGGAAACTGTGATTTAAAGAATAATGAGGAATGGAAATTTATAACTGGGTTTATAAATAAAGTGAAATATTTATCAGTGGATAAATTTGAAAGTATAAATTCACTGTGGGAATTTATAAGGAGATGGGAAATGTGTTTAGAAATAAAAAGTGGTTTTATTTTTAAAGTGTTGAAAGAAATTTACGGGATTGGGACATAAATTAAATAGTGATAAATCGAGCAGGATTTATAAACGATTAGATGGGCTATATTAAAATGGATGTGTATTTCCCTGTAAAGCCAAGTATATTTTCAAAGGAAATTTTTATGTATAAGTTGAATGTTTTAAAGTTGTTTTAAAAGAATGTTTTAGAGAAATTATTATTTAATTATTTTAATATTTTTAAGTAAATATTTATTAAGTTAATTATAGAAGTGATTATTTTAAAGGTTTAACTAGTATTATGATCTAAAAGATAATTATTAAATATTATACTTTATATAATAATTTTATTTTTAAATGGTTTTGGCTAAAGTTTTACTTGGAAATTATTATAGAATTTCATAACTATTATTTGAATAAAGTGACTTAGGTAGTTTCATTAAAAATCTAATTTAACAAGACTTGAAGTTTTTCAGTGGGAATAAATTGGTTGAATTGATTATTTATTTAGTAGTTAAATAACCGACTATCAAATTTGGATCCAAATATAACTTTGGAAATATCTAAAAGAGGTATGAGAATTATATGGTACAGTTACCGTTCGAGGTGCTATACTGTACGTATAAACTCGTTTGTTCTTCTAGACGTTTATAAGGAAATCCGTCCACCAATGATTAGGAGGTGAACTCCGATCTTATTTTTTTATTTATTTCCTAAAGAATCGGGGTTGAGTTTACCGAGAAATAGCGAACGTTGTTTCGAAGAGACCGGGATCAGATTTGTGTTCCAAAAACCACTTCAATCCAACTAGTACGTTTTTCGTGATGAAGACAAGAGCTTGGAGTTAAAGATGGAGCAGTGAAGTGCAAGGGCTAATCGCTACTAATTCCGAGGGTGATTCCAAAATGGATGTAGTAAGAGTAGTGCCTTCGATTCTGTTCGGACCCAGAACGGACTTGTATGGATGAATGCTATCAGAACATCGTCAGAAGGATGATGAGCATTCTAAGTGAGATGTGTTCTAAAAAGGTAACGCTTAGTCACGAACCTTATCAACCGGGAATGACTAAAAAACAGGTGTTATGCTGCAAGTCTAAGTGGGTTGCACCCAATTAGGGTAAGGTCATCCGTGTCTAGATGTCCCTTTTTATTCGGTTGTATGGGCGGTTGCTGATCTCAAACGCGGGATGATCTTATTCAGACTATCTAGTAAGGGTTAGCTCTGGTCTTGTGTTGCAGAGGATCGGGAGGGGTCCTCGGTATGCTGATCTAGACCAGGTACCATGACAGGTGGTACCCCAGTGCCTAGTCATTAGTTGGAAATCCATTCTCCCTATGTGCCATGTATGGTTTTGATTATAGAACCTAGTATGCTGTAATTTAATGAATGTAATGATTTCGGCTATTTGAATAAGTAATTGTACTTAAACATTATTACAATATTAGAGGATTTTATAAGAAATGTTTTGGTTATTGTAAGGTAAAAACCCGACATGTTTATTTGTGGCATGGTCTTATGAGATACCTTTGATTTCAAAGGATTTTAGAAACTTTAATAATCCAATTGAGTGTGTTTTTCTCATGCTAGTTTTTCAGACTGACTCGGGTGCTATTTTACTATAATGCTCGTGTCAGACCGAGTACTATAGGATAAATGATAGGATGCCGTGGAGCTCAGGTGACGAGTTGGATTGCAAGACGTATTACACGTACTTGATGTATATTCCGCTGTGCAGTATAAGCTATATAGTCAGCTTTTGTGAGGACAAGTTAATATAGCTGTCCAATATTTAGCTATTGATTGTGTTGTATTCTGATGATGTAATGTATAAAACAAATATAGTTCTTTCTGTATAAAGACCAGTCATTTATCTGTTATATATTGTTCCGCTGCGATTGTGAAATTGTGATGTTGTTTCTTTTTCTTCTTTTACCTCTTTCTTCTTTAACCCTTATAGTTTGTGTTTCTGTCCACCTTGAGTTGAACTGATGGAGAATATGGTCGACTCAAATGGGTACGGATTTGCGGGCTGTTACATCCCCCATCTATATGAGCATGGTTGCAACAAGATATTTAAGTTTTCAAATTCAAATCAAAACATAGCCTCAATTTGACAGTCGTTATTGATCGACACTAATTTGTGCATTTTTAGGCCTCAAGTCCAACTAGGAAATTATAGCCGATGTCACGATAAGTGAAGTGGACGGTGGAGATCATCAATGGTGAAACGTGGTGACCATACTTTGTTGATGAACATGAAATCTATTTTCATGAATTAAGGCTATTAGGGTCATCGTTGCAAAATGGCACTTGAAGGAGAAACGTAGAGGGGGTCGAGGAGAGGGTATGGCCGGAGTTTGATAGCATGACGTTGCTTGTGGAAATAGCAAAAGGGGTGCGTTCATGGGTAGTTTTGGGACGATCAACGATTAATTGGAGGGGACCACTTGTAATGTGGGGTCGGCCAGGGTAGAGAAGGCCATGGCCGAAGCTAGGTAGAATACGGCGGCGGCAGATGCGAGAAGGGGAGCGACTACTGTGTTCTCATGAACAAAGAAAGAGAGAGAGTAGAGATGGAGTAATAAGTGATGGTAATTAGTGTATTATAATGATGTAATTAGCAATATTATATTATTAGTTTATTTGTAAACCTTATAATTGCAATAACTAATACATACAAGGTCGAAATCAAGTGTGACGAGTTATGTTGTACTCATATCAGTGAATACTACATCATGGATTTGGATTTGTGGCAATTGGAGCTAGAGGGATTTTACGATAAAGTCGAACATCTTTCAAATTCGAACACAACCAGAATGCCTCGGCGATACTAAAATTTCAATGAGTATATTCACCTTTGAATTATAATATAATACTATATATTAATTATAAAATTGGTTGTTGCTTGTTTGGATGATTTACTGCTCTATCAGTTGGTTTGGATTTATTCTCGCCCTTGGAGTGGATGACTCATATTATACGATAATATACTGTATGTGATGCAGGGGAATAGGTTAGAGAGATCCAACAGGATTTCTTACTACTATTGATTTATATATATATGTGTGTGTGTGCGCTGACACATACATACATACATACATACATACATACATACATACATACATACATATATATATATATATATATATATATATATATATATATATATATATATATATATATATATATGAATCGTAATGTAGGGGGGACAGGTTGGAGTTATCCAACGGGTTTCGTCACCATCATTGATTTATTTTTAGTAATATTCCTGTTATATGAATTTTTGAATATCAAACCTAATTGTTTGTCCCGATCGAATATGACATTATATATGTTCAACCTAAAACCCGTAGTGATAGAAATCATTAACAATGTTCGTTGAGTGATTTGTTAACCCATGGTCGATGTTAATGGCAATAATTAACTTAGATAGTTAATTAAGTTGAAATGGTAGCTTATTTAAGCCCCATAGTGATCACTAAGTCTCCTTCTACATCTGAAAAGTTTTTTTTCAAATCAGCTTCAGTTTACATCAGTTTAAAAGTAAATGTTTTGATGTATGATTATATTTAAAATGTTTAGAGATACATTAATATTATTTTAAAGTTAACTTTTATTAATTAAGCTAATCGTTTTGATTAAAGTTAAATACTTTTATTTTAAAGTTAATAATTATTATTTAAAGTTAATTGTTGTTTAAAACTAATTATTGGAAGTTAATTATTGTTTAAAGTGTAGGATCGATTTCATCCTAGAGGGGAGGTGAACAGGGTGATACTACTAATTACAAAAATTTAATGTAGAAATATATAAAATAATTGCAGCACCAATAATAGAAGAATAATAGCAACACAGATAATAACAGAATATTAAAAGCAGAAATAGAACAAAACAGATTTACCCAGCTTCAAAAAACCCTTCCTACGTGCTGCCCCCTAGGTTTCTACTAGAAATTAAGTAGTCAGCCGCTTACACACATAAACTCACGACACCCACTATCAACTCTACGCTCAAAACCCTGCCACAACTCAGCCACTGAGTAGCGAATTCTCGAACTACACTACCATAGTTCGTCCCCTAGTCACACCACTAGACATTACAAAAGTTTAAAAGAGAAATACAAAATAAAAACAATTAAACAAAATAGAAACCCTAAATTAAAATTCAAGCCCAAATTAAAACTAAAGGAAACCGGCCTAAAAAACGTAGCAATAAAAAAATTATCCCCCTTTTCATTATCGGTCGTATTCTCCTTTGCGTTGTGAATAATGTCTGCCACTTTGCTCGTTCGTTCCGCTTTAAACAAATCAGGGCTTCGTGATAACTGAGGCCGCCGCTTGAATATTGATGTTCGAATTGATGTAAACTTTGCCTCTGGTTCCTTCGTCAAATGATTTATTGGCTATGATTTGCTCTATTGTTTTGCCTTGATTCGAACTTGATTCAAGTTGTTGATTTGGGATTTAAATTAAAACTTGCTTCTATGATTTTTCTTAAACTCGAATAACTAAACGCCGATGATGACTTGGGTTTTTATAGGGATCGATTCCCTTAATTATTGTTCATATTTATTTTGTTAGAATTCTTCACTTGCTATGCTTGGCCATTGAATTTCAATTGGTTGCTTGTGAATGATCCCGACCTTTTCAATTCGTATATTTTTAAGTTATACTAGCTTGGTCACCACGACTTGCATTTGCTTTGGATTTGGTTCCGTTCTTTTCTGGTTTGACTTCTGCTTCTTTGAATTTTGTGATAATATTTACTTATTCAATTCTGTCTGGGTCACTACGGCTCTGACTCTTTGGCATTGTGGCTAGACTTGGTTATTTTGGAATCCCCTGTGACATTTGAACTACTGCATGCTTCAATATGCATTGTTCTGTAGATTTGAGACTTATTGTTTTCACTATTGCATATATATATGGTGCATCAATATTGCTCTTTCGATATGACCATATACATTGCCATATTTACCGACCATATGTATATGTTTTGTTATACTGGTGCACTTGATATCTCCACTTGTATACTTGATTGTCTCCATGCATGGTGTTCTCTTCTCATGTTGTATATGTTTTGTTCAATTTGGTAGCTGCAGTGTCTTGTAATCTAGGCTTGCTTGTGGACTGATTTTGGTTAGTTTTGCATTATGTGGTGAGTTGCTGCCTCGGTTGCATATAATTGGATTCCTTTTGAAGCTGACATGTCTGAGGCTTTTTGCATTCATCCATGTTGTCATGTCTGTATGCATTTGCTGTGCAGTTGACGTTTGACTGCATTTCATTTATGTAGTCTGTTGCTCTTTTGAATTCTGGTCATTTCCATTTGTATACATATGTACATACATACATACATACATACATACATACATACATATATGTATATAAGTGTATATTCATTTGTCCTTGTTAGACCTGAGCATGTTTGTTCCTTTCTTTTGATTCACGTGCATTGCATCTGAGGTCTGGCATACTCGATGTTGTTATGGACTTGAAACCGTAGCTCTGGTTGTCATAGTGCCCTGCCACTAGCTCGAACACTTGAACTTATTTTGAGTTAAATTGATATGACTGGATCTAGTGATTATCTGCATTTGTTATATTATGCCATGTCCACCATATATGTGTACATGTGTGAATATGCTTGTATATGTGTATGCCGTTTCATGGGCTTGTTCTTATGCGCTTGTTCTTATGCACTTGTTTGCACTGTCAACTTTACCGTACTGGTATGATGAGATTGTCTTTTCTCTTGTATCTAGTCTTGACCATTTGACTACTGCAAATTTCCTTGAGTCTGAATTGTTCAATTTGTCTTGACCCATTGGCCTTAGTTTTGGTCTGATGAATGTTTCAACATGTGCACATCAATGTCATCTCCATGTTTCTGGTATATTGTGGTCTTTTCTACCTTTGTTTCATTTAATTGTTCGCATATTTTTGGTTTCAGTTGAATTTTCATATTGCTTTGACTCCATTGTCGAGTCAGTTCTCATGTGTACACATTTGTGCACTTGTTAGCATGGTCTAGTTTTGGCTTCTTGTTGCATGAGAACTTGTACTTGATAATTTTGTGGTGTTTTTGTATTACATCCGAGTTGAACCTAGCTTTGCCTCCGGTTTGACCTTGTGCTCGTGTCGTGACTTTATTTGTATTGCAATTGAGTTGAACCTAGCTTTTGGTTTGATTTTACCTTGTGCTCACTTGTCCCTGCAGTTTTATCAAGTGTATATCTGTATGCACAGCCTTGTGGCATGTACAATGATACACTGTGCATGTCACAAGCTGTTTGTGTAAGATGAATTCCAAATAAACGATGGCGAACAACCCAAATAACTGAGGCAAATTATATTTTCAAAAACACATTTTATTTTACACTGCAAAAAATATGTCTTTATCAATTTCACCGCGTTATTGTATTTTGCAGATAATTCAGATGCTAGATTGGAATACAGCTGAAGAACAGCTATGAGTAAATGAGTGATATGTAGTGAGGTGCAAATATATATAACAATTGTATAGTAAATTTTTTTGTTGTAATTTGAAATTGTATTGTAATTGAAAATTGTGTATATATAGTGAGAGCTCAAATTTATACTATTCAAAAATCGTAATAAAATATATGTTTGAATTTAAATTCTGTGTTATTTATTTTATCCAGTAAATATTTATTAATTATGTGAAAATAAAATAGTACAATTACAAATACATTTAAGTGAATTAATATATATATATATATATATATATGTTTATTATCATCAAACAAAAATCATATATTAGCATATTCAACAATCTCTCCCTTTTGATGATAACAAACATATATTTAAGATTTTGAACTTATTAAATGTATTTGATCGTTCAGTTTGCAACCTCTATGCGAATGCTCCCTCTCTACAATGAAGCTCCCCTTCATATATGCATGAAAATAAATAAAAATATGCAAATGAACCTAGATGCAAATAGAAAATACAAAATAAAATATTTGATCTTTATTTGCCAAAATCTTGACTTTTCTCTTCCCTTTTGTTATTAGCAAAAGAGTAATGTGTTAGAAAATTAAAGATAAAGTAATAAAAATTAATATAACATTAAACCAAATTTAGTATAAATATTAAATTTCAATAAAACATTAAACAAAAATCATTAATACTCTGTTAGACGCATATACTACTTTAGAATGAAAGAGATGATGTAAAACCATATAGATGTGTGTGGTATATTTTTATCAGGAATTTGAATATCTACCAACCATGCATAACCGTTAGGAATTTTAAATGAGATTAGTAGTATTCTAAATTTTTATAAAAAAATGAGTTTCAAGCATCTTCCAACCATGCATAACCGTGAGGACTTTTAAATGGGATTAGAATCAACTTGTCTATTCAATAACCAATTTTGATATATGTACCATACATGCATAACCGTGAGAACTTTTAAATGAGCATGAAAGCACATAACCAAAAATTCGAAGTAATTCACCCATGCATAACCGTGAGGACTTTTAAATGAGAGTGTATACTTTAGATGTTTTTATTGTTAAAAATATAATAAAATGAAAAACGAATAATTTCCCGTTTAAAATACCACATATTGACATACTATATTGGATACTGATGAGTGATGGTCGTTAGAGATATGACAGAAATAGAGATGGTTATGGAATTTTTACCAATAAAAAGTTATTATAAATCTTGTTTAAATTTTTAAAGACATTTACTAAATATGCAGTCGCAAGTTATAATATACGATTAATATCAACACTCATCACTTTTTCAATCACTATTTATCTTTTCGATAATCTATAGGGTGTCAGATTAGTTAATGTAGTCAATTAAGATCAAATCCAAAAATAATTATAAAATCAAGTTTTCTAAAATGACTAATCTGAAGCAAGGTCAATAAAAAAAACAATTTTCTGAAAGGTGTTTTATAAGAAAAATGTCTGCTAATTGAAAATTAGTTGAAATGAAAAATATGCAGATATTTTCTTTGAGAACGATGCAACTATTGAATATCTTAACATAAATCACGTTCCACCAGTAATTTTTATACCAATTAGATTACCAGTGTAACCTGCATCCGAATTTTCCTTTGACTCAAAATTATCGTTAGCTTGATATTATAGACCAGACCACGAAGTTGCAACAAATACCTTAAAATCTTTTTACAGCTTTTAAATGAAATTCTTTTGAATTTGACTTGAAACCGTGCAAATAAACAAACCATGAACATAATGACAGGTCTAGAATCAGTAAGATAAATAAACATATCCACGTGTATCTAGAGTAATAAAAAATCAATACAACATTAGCCAAAAAAACGAACTATTTCAAGGACTCTTGAGGTACTTATAGTGTTCTCGGTATAAAATTATAATTGGCCAATAATTTTTAATAAGTCAGAATCAAAATCAACATTCATTTCTTTTTCATATAACTGACTGAATTAAATCAGATTATGGTGCAGATTTTCACATTTAATAAATTGTTCAAGATAAATATACCGTTACCTAGTTTACTTTCACGATAATTTTTCATTGTTATCCATTGTAATTCTGCCACCTTTATACTAGTTTAAAAATCTTTGATTTTTCGCCCGTCGTGTGCTTGGAACAGCCAAAATCCAGATGACACAGTTAATGTTCCTTAGCCTGCCACCACATCTACATAAGAAAAGATTTTTGTGATATATTATTTTTTATATGTCCATGTTTGTTAGTGGAAAAAGATTTTGAAAAATATATTTATGTAGACCCGAGACTAATTATATATGTTCCTTCTGGCACCCAGATTTGTTTAACTTTAAGGGATTTTATATCCGTGCCTTTTGGAAACCAAAGTGGTATGGTTTTCACGTTTTTGGGTCCATACCAACAATTGTTTTGATTGTGTCCAATTTTTCTACAAATTGTGCACTCGGATTTGACTTGATTAATTTTGCTTCTAACAAGTTCAGATTGATTTTCAAGTCCTTGTCTAACAGTATTAAAGGTTTGTTTCCCTAATAGCATATTTAGTGATTTTTCTCCTTTGGAAATTTTTTCTAAAGTTGTTGACAATTGTTGGACTTGTGTTTTGAGAGATTCATTTTCATTTAATAATTGAGTGCATTTTTTAATGGAATTTTCTCTCCTAGTATTTTCTGTGATGCCCCAGCTCTATACCCATGCTAGCCAAGGATACTACGGAGAAATGCCGTCAACTAGCGCGGAGAATAAGGCTGTTGAGGAGCGACCATCTGTATAATCGCTTTATGCGGGTACCGATATGTCAGATAGTATAACATGCATTTCATTTCTAGAGGAATCCGACATGCCGATACAAACTCCAAGCTACTATACAGTGGCTATAGTATCTTCAAAAACAAATATAGAAATAAACATTACACAAATCAGTCATAGATATCCATATCACAAAGGCGGAAAAAGATATGAATATAACACATAAGAGTGTATATCAGAGTAGTGGTCAAACAAGATCCACAATATCACAAAAGAATAGTTACAAGCGCTTACAGAAGAATAAGTATACATCATGAATCTATATCTCAAATGTATACAACCAAAAACTACTAATCTAAGTAGTTAGCCAAAAGTCAGGATAATAATCCCAAACGAGGAGTCAAGCAGAAGCACCTGTAACATCTCGGTCTGACCCGAGTATTATTTAATGAGAAAATAATAAACGAATCAGTCTAACTATAAATATCAAATAAAATGATATATAATAAGAAATATGAAAAAAACATATTATAACAAAAAGGTCATACTTCGACAAATATACATTTAATAACAACAAAAGTCATACAATATCTCAAGAAATCTTGAAGCACTAAAAAGAATGTCATAGTCTTTGTTTTATTCACCAAACCACAGATATTGACAAACATATCTATGCCAATCGTAAAAATTGTTGAAACATAAATTCACCAATGCACAAACAATGATAAAGCTTATCAACGTAAATCACGAAAATTGGTGAAACACAAATTCTAGAAATCGATCAATAGAAATCCAGAAATCACAAAAAGGGGGAAAGATGCCTATCATAAGACGGGAGCATTAAAACTCACCAACACGTGTATCACAAAACGGAACGCTATTCCGTGGTTGCTAACCATTAATTTTGAACCGAAGCTCCACAAAAATGGCCCGAAGACCTTTGAGCCAAAGCTCCACTAAAACGGTCCGAAGACCATTGAGCCGAAGTTCCACTAAAACGGTTCGAAGACCATGGGTCGCTACCCCACCAAGGCGAAGCTCCACTAAAAAAGGGGTTTGGTCTCCCTCGCAGACAAAGAGACATCGCACATTGCTAGTCTAAATCACAAATTGATCATCATTGATCGATAAGTGTAAATTACACTAAGCTAGTAAATAAATGAGTTTAACTTCATGTCCCATAACCACTAGCTTAACTTAATTATTTACGAACAAATTGTAGATCTCCACTCGAAAATTATTACAAGAGATTCAATCGAACAAGTCCAAGAATTAACCGACGAAGAAAACGCAAGCGTTTCATACCACTTGTTTTACTAAGCCGTTTAATTAGATTTCTCATACGAGTGAGGTAAAGGTTTGTATATATTAGTACATTGGAAAACGGTTTAAGAAACGAGTTTTTGTAATAAAATAGTGCCGACATCGTTTTGATGAAAGAGTTTTGATATTTAATACTAGTATTGAAACCTTTATATTTTTAAAGTGACAAACCACAAAAATGATTGTAGAAACAATCAATCACCAAAATTTCACGTTCGAAGACGTGAATAGAATCCAAAGAAATCGATACCAAGTCCATCAGAATGTATGTTCACAAAAATCCCGAAGAAAATGTCATCAAAGTGGATAATAAATGATAACAACAAATCAGGGAATCAACATGAATCGATTAAATTAGGAAACCAAGCAAAAGTAGGCAAAAATAGGCATAATAGGCAAATAGGAGCAGGTCAGTCGACTGGCTCACTGAGTTCAGTTGACTAAACACAGTCCCAGAAAACCCACGGGATACAGGTCAGTCGACTGGACTCTGATTCTAGTCGACTGGAACCTGTTTTCCAGCATTCCAAGCCTATCTAAATGAAGGCCAATCTCTACCATGTTGCAATCGGTCCAGCAAAGGCACTAGGAGTATAAACAAATCAGTTTCCTAGCCCTATAGGCTCCTCGATGCATCGCCAAAAGTATGATCAAACACCAAAGTTATGATTTTTAAAGATTTGACTTCAAAACACTAAAAATTGGAATATTCACAAAACGAATCCAATTCAAAAGCAATTACACATGAATAAGTGTTAGGAATTCATACCTAACAATCAAAGATAGTTATAGACATAGATGTGAGATAAAAGTCTCACCTTTATACCCAAAACTATGAAGAAGAAGCTATAGAGCAATGGCAAGGACAATCACACTTCAATTCCAACCCAACAAGCTTGAATCTAAGCTTAAAAGAGAAACTTTTCCTAAGTTAGGTTTAGGAATTTCTGAAATTGAAAGGAGGATGAGTTGGAGAAGAAGAAGAGAGGGCTTACCTAAGCTTCTTCTATGAATTTGGAGTTAAAGCTTGGATTTTGCAAAGATAATTAGGGCTTGGAGTTTTAATTTCCCATTCCCCTCCCCATTGCTGCTAAAGCTTGAGTAATAGGAAAATTATGAAGGAATGCAGAGAAGAGGGGGTGAAGCTTGGGTCTAATGGGCTGAAACCAAACCAAAGCTGTGACGACCTGGAATTTTGAGCAATATCAATTTAATAATCTTTGATAATAATTAAATTGATTTGATCATTTTATATTATAAATTGACAACTTAAGATTATTTCAAAGGCTGAAAATAATAATTTGTAAATATCTATCAATAATTTTCTTAACAAAGTATAGATTAGCAAGATTCAATTCTTTTGAAGTTTATAATAATTTAATTTGGAATATTTATTTTGGTAAATAAGAAGTTTTTAATGTAATAAAACTTTATATTCAAATTGTAATATATATGAATGTATATATTGTGATTTGAGATTTGTTTTAAGATTTAAAACAGTAATTTTCAAATTTAATGATAAATAGCTTTTCTATTTGAAATGTGTATATATATTTTTATATATATGTTTGAAATAGGAAAATTATTAATTTGAATTTAATAAGAGTTTTCAAACTTGAATATATTTAGTTTTGAAATTTGAAATGATAATTTGATTTAATGTCTTTGAAATGATATTTGAAATTTAAATTTTAAATAATAAAGTTAATTTCTTATTTTATAAACATATATTTTAGCTTTTGTTTTTAATAAGATAAAAATTGTTTAAAAATCTATGTAAAGAGTTAAACTAAGTTTCTCAATTTATAAACAAATGATAAATTAAATTGATTAAAATATAAGTTATTTAAAAATGCCTATATGAATTTGTTTTTAAGATAATGAAAGCCTAAAGTTTATTTTTATAAGATGGAAGCATTTTATAATTATCTAACATTACATAAATGTATGTATGTAGCTTAAATAGATTATTAATAAGGAAATAACATTTAAAATATTAATTAAATATTAAAAACATTTGTTAAACATTAATTTAACAATAATAACACTTGTTAAACTTTTAAATATGTGTTAAGACAAATGTAAATTATTATGTATAGGTGTAAGCTAATTAGAATATAAGATAGACAAATGTCACTCTCTTGTAAATTTGATTTGAAATTAAATTGTAAAATACAAATGAGCTTCATTTTCAGAAAAAATGAATACAAATCTGAGAACCAGATCTGGGAATAAAAATGGAACTTGAAACAAGAAATTTAAAAGCAGTTCAACATCAATACAAAATCTTCAAATGCAAGTAAAACTTCAACAAATCTGGAAAGTCAACATGCAGATGGAATTCAGAGGCATGCATATGAATTTTGGAAGCCTGGAAGCTATTCTGTCTTCTGCAAAATTAAAAGGTGAGTAAAACAAATTTTAAAAACAGTTTAAAACCTAGATTTTGTTTTATTCTTGAGATGAAATCTTGTTGATATGTCTGAATTCTTGAATTTAATTGATGCATGTTGATGAATGATATTTGAGATGCCTGTAGACATAAATGTATGTTCTGTGTATTATGATAAGTGTTCAATTTCATAGCAAAATAAAAATAAAAATGTTGAATTCGAATTAGTTGATGATTTGTAAACAAAGATGGTTTGTAATCAATTGATCTTTCATCTAAAAATAGTTATAGGCTGTTAAATTTTGTAATTAACTTGAATTTTAAAATTTACAGTAAAAAATAAAATTGGGTTAAAAATTATCAAAACAATTTTGAGTTTGAACTACCTAACTGATTTCGTAATACCAAATTATGATTTTTGGAATTGGAATCATGATTTTTAGAGGCGGTTTTCGAGGGCAATTCGTAGTTGATCGGGAATGGAAGTATGACCATTTCTGACGTCACAATGACTAGGGGGGTCGTGTTGGGGTATGGAGATAGAGTGGCCTATGGTGGTCTCTGGAAAAATACAGAGGGGGTCGGCCGATGGCCATGGTGGCGGCGGGAGGCAATTGTATTCTGGTGCCCTAGTTTTTATCATAGCATGAAACCGTGGTGATTTCATCACCACGAGAGAATCGAGTGTAGCAGGCTTTGGGTTAATGGAAGTGGGGATGTGGACGAGTTCACGGCTGTAGGTGGTGGCACTCAAGGTGGTCGGATTGTCGAGGGGGAACTGGGTGGCAGTGAAGAAGGGGTGATATTGCTTCAGGCAATTTGGGTTCGAGGGCCATTTTTCGTAATCTCGAGCGTTTTAATTTTTTGGGTGATGCATTTGGATGTGGAGGACGAGAGCGACTTGGGGACGGTCGGTATGGAGATCGCCAGCGTTCACCGGCGCCGTGCACGTTAACGTGCACGGTGACATGGTTTGGTATTGGGTTCTGGAAATAAGAGGGGAGGGAACTCGAAGTATATCTCGTGTTTCGTACGTTTTACTCGAAGCATGGACTATGGTGGGAAGCACAAGAAGGCCTCGGGGTGTTTGCTAGTTTTGCTCGGGGTGTTTGCTTGTTTTACTCGGGGTAGGCACGGTTTTAGCAGGGTTTACTCGAGTATTTAGATATACAGGCTTTAGAGCAGATGTTTAAGTGTTAATACTAAGCAAATTTGATTTTAGGAATTAAGTTTTTAAAACAAGGGTTAAACAAGTTTCAATTTAAATTTGTTTTCAAAGTTATGTTTTAAAACAAATTTATATATTTTAAAATATGGGAGTTTTAAAATAAAATAAGTATATTTTAAGATAAAATTTGTATTAAACTTTAATAAATAAATTTGGAAAGGTTTTAAAGATTTAAAAGTTCAATTAAAAATATGTTTAAATTATAATTGATTTCTAAATATTATATTTTATTTAAATAAAGTTTAATGATTTAGAATTTGATAATCAATTGTAATAAAGATTATCTTTAGTTATTTTGAATTTGATTTAATTAAAGATAAATACATTTGTAAAGATAATTGAGATAATTAAATTATTTTTAATTATCGAGTTTTATTTGTTAATAAATGATTTAATTAAGATAATGGTTTCTTAATTAAGAATCTTTTTAATATAGTAAATTAAAGAATCATTTAATTAAATTTTAAATGATTAAGTTAAATAATTAATTAAATAATTAATTAGTGATTAATTAAGATAATCACTTAAGGGTTAATCTAATATAATTACTTGGGAGGTAATTAAAGTAATTAAGTGGTTAAGTACTAAAGGTAATTAAGTAGGAGTTAATTACTTTATGAAAAGTATTTAAGTAAATGTGATTAAGGATTAATCACTTGAGTTATTAATTAAAGAATTAATTAATAATTAATTAAAGGTTTAAATTATTTGATTAATGATTAATTAATAAAAGGATTAAGAGTAATTAATTAAGTGATTAATTACATGTTAAAGTAATTAATTAGGGAAGAAATTTAATTAAAGAAGTAATCATTAATTAATGAAAATGATTAATTAATTATTAATTAATAATTTAAGAATAATTAGTTTATAATTAAGTTTTAATTGCTAAATGTAATTAAAGTAATTAATCAAAGATGATTAATTAAAAGTAATTAATTAAATATGATTAATTAAAAGTAATTAATCAAGTAGTATCTAATTAAAAGTAATTAATCAAGAGTGATTAATTAAAAGTGATTAATCAGGAGTAATTAATTAAAGGTAATTAAGGAATAATTATCACGATAATTGAAGAATAATTAATCAAGGTTGATTAATTTAGAAGGTAATTAAGAGGTAATTACTTAGTATAATTTGGAAGTAATTTATCAGGATGATTAATTAATATGGTAATTAAGTAAGAATTGCTTAAAGTAATTTAGTGATAATTAATCAGGGAAGATTAATTGAAATGGATAATTAAGTGATGTTAGTTAATTAATTTGTAATTAATTAATGAATAAGAAGTTGAATTGAAGATAATCCAAGTGATTAATTAAGGATTAATTTAATTTAAGGATTAATTAAATTTATCAAGTTTGAATCAAACTTGTTTATGAATGATAAATGATTGGATGATATATATCATTGGATGAATTAATGATATTGGTTGTTGTTGGATGACATTGATTGATGGGTGATGATGTGAATATGCTATATCTGAATGTGATATATATGCTGCTTTGTGATATGTATAGATGCATGTGATAATAGATGATTATCTATCTGCGTTGTGAATACATCCATTTATGTTAAGTGATATTTTTTGAAATATCTATTGTTTAAATCCCTTAAGAATAACTTGGACATTAAAATGGCGTTTGGTTTCGGTGAGACCGGGATCGGGTTTCCATATTTGGATATCCGAAAACCACATCGATTCTAATTAAACGTTAGGTCGTTAATCCAAGTGGAGCAAGTGAAAACTCAAGGTGTAAGGGCTATACGTCAGTATAACTCTGTGGGTGATTCCGTAATGAGTTTGATGGAATAGTGCTTATAGATTCGAGATGGAGATTTAGAGTGCAAGGGCTATGGTCGTTGACTCTGAGGGTGATTCCAAAACGAGTGCAACGAGATAGTGCCTTCAGTTTCGTTCGAACCCGGAACGAACTTGTATGGATTGAATGCTTTCAGAACATCGTTAGGTGCACGATGAGCATTCTAAGATAATTGGTCCTATAAAGGTAATCGCAGCCTCAAGCCTCATCAATTGGGAATGGCTAAAACAGGGGAGGTGCAGCAAGGCTTCGTGGGTCGCTCCAACTGGAGAGCAAGATACATCCCTGTCTAGAAGTCCCTTTATATTTCGGCTGTGTGGGCAGTTGGTCTGCAGCCAACTGCGGGGTGGTCTTGTTCGGGACTGTTCAATAAGGAATGGTCCCGGCTTTGTGTTGCAGGGGAGTGGGAGTACTCCTCGGTACGGTGATCTAGGCCACGTACTGTGACGGGCGGTACCCCAGTAGCCCTGCCATTGTTGGAAACCCATTTTCCATACGAGACCCTACGGTTTTGTTTGTATTACCCACTTTTGTGGCTAGTAGCTGGAATTTAATGAATGTAACAATTTCGGCTATTTCATATTTACTTGAAAACCCTAGACACTATTATAATATCATTGGATTTCCTATCAAATGTTTTGGTTAGCGTAAGGTAAAAACTTTTCCATGTTTATATGTGGGAAGTCTTACGTGATATCTTTTCTTTTCAAAGGATTTTCTAAAGTTAAGCAATCTTAAACCGTTTACTCACACCAGACCCCTGTCTGACCCGAGTGTTTATTTTCTGTTTTATTAAACTCTTGGGTACTCATATTATATATGAGTAGTCAAGTGATTCAGGTTATCTCTTGACGAAATCTGGAGGAGCTTTGGAGCAGGAGGCTTCAGCGTGTAGATATAGTTAGAGTTTCCACTATGTTGATATTCTGTATGATTGTCTTGTATTGTATTAGACAGAAATGTTATAACTGTCTAAATTGAGATGTTAGTTGTGTACTCTGATGTATATGATACTATGTATATGTTCTATATTATATTTAAATCGTTCCGCTGTGAGATTCTGATGTGTTGTTTCTTTTTCTTCTCTTTCTTTTCTTCTTCTGTCCCTTTCTTTCTTAATTAGTGATGCGATTTTCCGGGAGTGGAAAGTCGGGTCACTACAGCTGGTATCAGAGCATTAGGTTGAGTGAATACCTAGGCTCTGGAGTGGTGTCTATCTTGAGAGAGCGTACTTGTAATTTATACATATATATATATATATATATATATATTTATATAACTACCTAATCTGTTGGGTTATCTGTTCAGATTTTCCAACATAAGCTATAAAGGTAGATAAGGTAGAAGCGTGTGGAACACGACTACCACTAATGGAAGAGGTTTATATGTTGTGGTTGGAGGTGTTTATCAAGATTGTAGATCTAATAATGTCTCGAATAAGTTTTGTGGATTGATGAAAGGATTTCTTTGAGTCCAGAGGAAGTATTTGCAAGAGCTGGTGTATATTCTTGAAGTGTGAGGTTGATTTGCTCTCAAGTGAGCGGGATTCCCAGAAGTTGAGTTGTCCGCTGAGCAGAAGCAAGTGGTGGTATCTTGATAGCTTCAGGAAGGAATAGTTGTGTGATGAGATGCAGTTTCCATAGATGGTTCTGAAGATGTTTCTTTT
This sequence comes from Allium cepa, assembly GCA_030765085.1. Taxonomy (NCBI): domain Eukaryota; kingdom Viridiplantae; phylum Streptophyta; class Magnoliopsida; order Asparagales; family Amaryllidaceae; genus Allium; species Allium cepa. The sequence goes on along the minus strand of CM060940.1, from coordinate 570,516,634 downwards.
GGAGCCAGATTTAGATGGTGTTGGAAGAGCATTGATGCCTGCTGCAGTGAAGATTCAGATGTTTTTGAGGGAATTTTCTGGATCTCAAGTAAGGGTGTCTCATCTTTATTGAAGTTTGAGACTAAGGTCGATGAGTTACCTCATTTCAGACATGGTCTCATTGTTTTCTTAAGAAGATAAGTGGTTGGTGTTTGGTTTGGAGCCGAGTTTCTTGAGAAGATGTCGACTCGTCTCAAGGATTTTTGGCAAAATTGGATGTTAGTTTGGTGTTTCAAGAAGCTTCTGGCTAAGAATGATCTTGTGGCTTAGCAGTATCATTGAAGTGAAGTTTGAAAGTAGCAGCATAGATTTGTTTCTTCGATGATTCAGAAATCTTTGGGGTTCTACTATCAGCAGACCAGGCAGATAGTGAGGGCTTATTCTTTTCTTTTGGGAGGCTCAGTAGAGCGAGTATTCCAGTATAGGTATCTGGAAACTCTTAATAATATTAGGAAGTTCTATTCAGAATTTTTCTGGATAGATGAAATTATTTGTTTGAATTGGTTGCTATGATTGATTGTTTGATTGCTGCTAGGAATTTAAATTCTTTAACTGGGTTATTAAATTATCTTTGCTTTTAAATTTCAGGGACGAAATTCTTTTAAGGGGGGAGGAATGTGACGACCCGGAATTTTGAGCAATATCAATTTAATAATCTTTGATAATAATTAAATTGATTTGATCATTTTATATTATAAATTGACAAGTTAAGATTATTTCAAAGGCTGAAAATAATAATTTGTCAATATCTATCAATAATTTTCTTAACAAAGTATAGATTAGCAAGATTCAATTCTTTTGAAGTTTATAATAATTTAATTTGGAATATTTATTTTGGTAAATAAGAAGTTTTTAATGTAATAAAACTTTATATTCAAATTGTAATATATATGAATGTATATATTGTGATTTGAGATTTGTTTTAAAATTTAATACAGTAATTTTCAAATTTAATGATAAATTGCTTTTCTATTTGAACTTTGTATATATATTTGTATATATATGTTTGAAATAGGAAAATTATTAATTTGAATTTAATAAGAGTTTTCAAACTTGAATATATTTAGTTTTGAAATTTGAAATGATAATTTGATTTAATGTCTTTGAAATGATATTTGAAATTTAAATTTTAAATAATAAAGTTAGTTTCTTATTTTATAAACATATATTTTAGCTTTTGTTTTTAATAAGATAAAAATTGTTTTAAAAATCTATGTAAAGAGTTAAACTAAGTTTCTCAATTTATAAACAAATGATAAATTAAATTGATTAAAATATAAGTTATTTAAAAATGCCTATATGAATTTGTTTTTAAGATAATGAAAGCCTAAAGTTTATTTTTATAAGATGGAAGCATTTTATAATTATCTAACATTACATAAATGTATGTATGTAGCTTAAATAGATTATTAATAAGGAAATAACATTTAAAATATTAATTAAATATTAAAAACATTTGTTAAACATTAATTTAACAATAATAACATTTGTTAAACTTTTAAATATGTGTTAAGACAAATGTAAATTATTATGTATAGGTGTAAGCTAATTAGAATATAAGATAGACAAATGTCACTCTCTTGTAAATTTGATTTGAAATTAAATTGTAAAATACAAATGAGCTTCATTTTCAGAAAAAATGAATACAAATCTGAGAACCAGATCTGGGAATAAAAATGGAACTTGAAACAAGAAATTTAAAAGCAGTTCAACATCAATACATAATTTTCAAATGCAAGTAAAACTTCAACAAATCTGGAAAGTCAACATGCAGATGGAATTCAGAGGCATGCATATGAATTTTGGAAGCCTGGAAGCTATTCTGTCTTCTGCAAAATTAAAAGGTGAGTAAAACAAATTTTAAATACAGTTTAAAACCTGGATTTTTTTTTATTATTGAGATGAAATCTTGTTGATATGTCTGAATTCTTGAATTTAATTGATGCATGTTGATGAATGATATTTGAGATGCCTGTAGACATAAATGTATGTTCTGTGTATTATGATAAGTGTTCAATTTCATAGCAAAATAAAAATAAAAATGTTGAATCCGAATTAGTTGATGATTTGTAAACAAAGATGCTTTGTAATCAATTGATCTTCCATCTAAAAATAGTTATAGGCTGTTAAATTTTGTAATTAACTTGAATTTTAAAATTTACAGTAAAAAAAAATTGGGTTAAAAATTATCAAAACAATTTTGAGTTTGAACTACCTAACTAATTTCGTAATACCAAATTATGATTTTTGGAATTGGAATCATGATTTTTAGAGGCGGTTTTCGAGGGCAATTCATAGTTGATCGGGAATGGAAGTATGACCATTTCCGGCGTCACAGTGATTAGGGGGGGTCGTGTTGGGGTATGGAGATAGAGTGGCCTATGGCGGTCTCTGGAAAAAAAAGAGGGGGTCGGCCGATGGCCACGGTGGCGGCGGGAGGCAATTGTATTCTGGTGCCCTAGTTTTTATCATAGCATGAAACCGTGGTGATTTCATCACCACGAGATAATCGAGTGTAGCAGGCTTTGGGTTGATGGAAGTGGGGATGTGGACGAGTCCACGACTGTAGGTGGTGGCACTCAAGGTGGTCGGATTGTCGAGGGGGAACTGGGTGGCAGTGATGAAGTGGTGATATTGCTTCAGGCAATTTGGGTTTGAGGGCCATTTTTGGTAATCTTGAGCGTTTTAATTTTTTGGGTGATGCATTTAGGTGTGGAGGACGAGAGCGACTTGGGGACGGTCGGTATGGAGATCGCCAGCGTTCACCGGCGCCGTGCACGTTTACGTGCACGGTGACATGGTTTGGTATTGGGTTCTGGAAATAAGAGGGGAGGGAACTCGAAGTATATCTCGTGTTTCGTTTGTTTTACTCGAAGCATGGACTATGGTGGGAAGCACAGGAAGGCCTCGGGGTGTTTGCTAGTTTTGCTCGGGGTGTTTGCCTGTTTTACTCGGGGTAGGCACCGGTTTTAGCAGGGTTTACTCGAGTATTTAGATATACAGGCTTTAGAGCAGATGTTTAAGTGTTAATACTAAGCAAATTTGATTTTAGGAATTAAGTTTTTAAAACAAGGGTTAAACAAGTTTCAAATTAAATTTGTTTTCAAAGTTATGTTTTAAAACAAATTTATATATTTTAAAATATGGGAGTTTTAAAATAAAATAAGTAGATTTTAAGATAAAATTTGTATTAAACTTTAATAAATAAATTTGGAAAGGTTTTAAAGATTTAAAAGTTCAATTTAAAATATGTTTAAATTATAATTGATTTCTAAATATTATATTTTATTTAAATAAAGTTTAATGATTTAGAATTTGATAATCAATTGTAATAAAGATTATCTTTAGTTATTTTGAATTTGATTTAATTAAAGATAAATACATTTGTAAAGATAATTGAGATAATTAAATTATTTTTAATTATCGAGTTTTATTTGTTAATAAATGATTTAATTAAGATAATGGTTTCTTAATTAAGAATCTTTTTAATATAGTAAATTAAAGAATCATTTAATTAAATTTTAAATGATTAAGTTAAATAATTAATTAAATAATTAATTAGTGATTAATTAAGATAATCACTTAAGGGTTAATCTAATATAATTACTTGGGAGGTAATTAAAGTAATTAAGTGGTTAAGTACTAGAGGTAATTAAGTAAGAGTTAATTACTTTATGAAAAGTAATTAAGTAAATGTGATTAAGGATTAATCACTTGAGTTATTAATTAAAGAATTAATTAATAATTAATTAAAGGTTTAAATTATTTGATTAATGATTAATTAATAAAAGGATTAAGGGTAATTAATTAAGTGATTAATTACATGTTAAAGTAATTAATTAAGGAAGAAATTTAATCAATGAAGTAATCATTAATTAATGAAAATGATTAGTTAATTATTAATTAATAATTTAAGAATAATTAGTTTATAATTAAGTTTTAATTACTAAATGTAATTAAAGTAATTAATCAAAGATGATTAATTAAAAGTAATTAATTAAATATGATTAATTAATAGTAATTAATCAAGTAGTATCTAATTAAAAGTAATTAATCAAGAGTGATTAATTAAAAGTGATTAATTAGGAGTAATTAATTAAAGGTAATTAAGGAATAATTATCAGGATAATTAAAGAATAATTAATCAAGGTTGATTAATTTAGAAGGTAATTAAGAGGTAATTACTTAGTATAATTTGGAAGTAATTAATCAGGATGATTAATTAATGTGGTAATTTGCCTTGCCAAAAAATTAATGTGGTAATTAAGTAAGAATTACTTAAATGTAATTTAGTGTTAATTAATCAGGGAAGATTAATTGAAATGGATAATTAAGTGATGTTAGTTAATTAATTTGTAATTAATTAATGAATAAGAAGTTGAATTGAAGATAATCAAAGTGATTAATTAAGGATTAATTTAATTTAAGGATTAATTAAATTTATCAAGTTTGAGTCAAACTTGTTTATGAATGATAAATGATTGGATGATATATATCATTGGATGAATTAATGATATTGGTTGTTGTTGGATGACATTGATTGATGGGTGATGATGTGAATATGCTATATCTGAATGTGATATATATGCTGCTTTGTGATATGTATAGATGCATGTGATAATAGATGATTATCTATCTGCGTTGTGAATACATCCATTTATGTTAAGTGATATTTTTTGAAATATCTATTGTTTAAATCCCTTAAGAATAACTTGGACATTAAAATGGCATTTGGTTTCGGTGAAACCGGGATCGGGTTTCCATATTTGGATATCCGAAAACCACATCGATTCCAATTAAACGTTAGGTCGTTAATCCAAGTGGAGCAAGTGAAGACTCGAGGTGTAAGGGCTATACGTCAGTATAACTCTGTGGGTGATTCCGTAATGAGTTTGACGGAATAGTGCTTATAGATTCGAGATGGAGATTTAGAGTGCAAGGGCTATGGTCGTTGACTCTGAGGGTGATTCCAAAACGAGTGCAACGAGATAGTGCCTTCGGTTTCGTTCGAACCCGGAACGAACTTGTATGGATTGAATGCTTTCAGCACATCGTCAGGCGGACGATGAGCATTCTAAGATAATTGGTCCTATAAAGGTAATCGCAGCCTCAAGCCTCATCAACCGGGAATGGCTAAAACAGGGGAGGTGCAGCAAGGCTTCGTGGGTCGCTACCACTGGAGAGCAAGATACATCCCTGTCTAGAAGTCCCTTTATATTTCGGCTGTGTGGGCAGTTGGTCTGCAGCCAACTGCGGGGTGGTCTTGTTCGGGATTGTTCAGTAAGGAATGGTCCTGGCTTTGTGTTGCAGGGGAGTGGGAGTACTCCTCGGTACGGTGATCTAGGCCACGTACTGTGACGGACGGTACCCCAATAGCCCTGCCATTGTTGGAAACCCATTTTCCCTACGAGACCCTACGGTTTTGTTTGTATTACCCACTTTTGTGGCTAGTAGCTGGAATTTAATGAATGTAACAATTTCGGCTATTTCATATTTACTTGAAAACCCAGACACTATTATAATATCACTGGATTTCCTATCAAATGTTTTGGTTAGCGTAAGGTAAAAACTTTTCCATGTTTATGTGTGGGAAGTCTTACGTGATACCTTTTCTTTTCAAAGGATTTTCTAAAGTTAAGCAATCTTAAACCGTTTACTCACACCAGACCCCTGTCTGACCCGAGTGTTTATTTTCTGTTTTATTAAACTCTTGGGTACTCATATTATATATGAGTAGTCAAGTGATTCAGGTTATCTCTTGATGAAATCTGGAGGAGCTTTGGAGCAGGAGGCTTCAACGTGTAGATATAGTTAGAGTTTCCGCTGTGTTGATATTCTGTATGATTGTCTTGTATTGTATTAGACAGAAATGTTATAACTGTCTAAATTGAGATGTTAGTTGTGTACTCTGATGTATATGATACTATGTATATGTTCTATATTATATTTAAATCGTTCCGCTGTGAGATTCTGGTGTGTTGTTTCTTTTTCTTCTCTTTCTTTTCTTCTTCTATCCCTTTCTTTCTTAATTAGTGATGCGATTTTCCGGGAGTGGAAAGTCGGGTCGCTACAAAAGCCCTAAGTGAAAAAGTAGCAAAATTCTTCTAACTCCAAACATATCGAAGTTTATACTCAGAAAGGTCACAAACGTCATTTTGAACTCAATGGGGGTGGTCTTGAGTTCTAATTCGACTGTTTGCAAAAAGTATGTAACGGCCCTGAAATTCAGACCAAGTTAAAAATTTTAAAATTGCTTATTTAGTGTAGAATTCGAATTTTCACAAACAATTTCCGTTGCCAACCAAACTTCACATTTGGAATGCGTCTAGATAGACATAGGCGTGCGCCAAATTCCGTTGAAAAATATTGAAGTAAATTTCGCCCGTCGCATTTACATATCAGTTCAAATCTTGTGTATAAAATTCCTATCGTCCGAATTCAAATATTTTCTCGGTGTTGCATAAGAAAAATATTATGAACTTGACGGCGCATTTCGTTTCGTCAAATTTCGCTTTTAATTGCTAGTAAAATATGCACTCGGGCAAATGGTTAAATAAGAACAAATACTTCTCAAACGGTTCAAACCATAAATATTTTCATACCGTTGTGTCCGCCTCGACGCGCTGATCAAAACGGTATATTTATTTGTGTCAATCGGAGTTCGGCATTGCAAACGATAAAGTGTAACGGAGCGCAAACCGGTCCGTTAGGCAGCAAAACCGATACCCAAAACTTCACAGCATTCAAAACTTTGGAGCCATTCAGCTGACCTTGGAAACACAAATAGCCACCATTGTGAAAAATCATCATTTCATTGACTGTGCATACTGAACCCCTCTACTTCATTAATTACGTTATTTCACTTCACGTGATGGCACCGTCTTCTCTCCTCTTTTCTGATGCAAGCAACAACATCTTCCTCCTATTCCATTTTTCTTTTCTTACCTGTAGCCGTGTTTGTGAAAAAAAAAAGGGTAGCGTTCCATTTATTAAATCTGCACCTCGCCTCATACTTCATCATTTCTTCATCTTCTTTTATTTTATTTTATTTTATTTTTTTCTTTTTCTCTCTCTGTTCTTCTCTCCCCTTCCCTCCACTAATGCACGTAACACAGCTACTTCCCCTTCTCTTCATGTACCACCAACACAACCAAACCCAACTCGGCCTCCATCGGTTTGAAAGAAAGGAGTGCACAGCCCAACATGCCGCGTGTTGCCACCTCCGCCCACTCCGCCTAGCTCGCCTCACCGCATCACAGCCTCCAGTCGAGCAAGGCGGCAACCCCACGCCGCAACCTAGCTCACCACCATTTACGCCCTACCCTTCCACATCTCCAGATCCACTCACTCCTTCCCCCTCTTTTCCTTCACCGCAACGGCCACCGAACCTCCTCTCTCGCACCTTCCACTTCCGCTTCGACCTTGCTGCCACCTCCGTCCTCAAGGCCTGAAACCCGAGCCCAGGCAACCACCGTCCCCTCCACCCGCGTGCAACACTGACCCACCACCATGAGGCCTCCATCAGCCATGCCGCACGCAACATCTCCTCCTCCGCCCCACTGCTCTCTCTCCCCTCTTGGCCTCACTTGCTAGCCTTATCCAATTTTGTGTGTACAGGTATCTACATATATAATACTTGAATATTTCATTTGAGCCTATGATATAGATTTAAACGGCTTTGAAATAGCTTTATTTATATAAGATTTCATATGCAGCTATATATGTGCTGAGTTAGTAAGTTAGTATATTGTTTTAATAATATGTTACATGCATAGATACTTATATATATGAGAAGTCTGCAAACAATACTATTTATTCACTGTTGTTGGCATGTCAGTATGACCGTGTATAGAATATGGTGGGATTGTAATGGATCTGATTTCGAACAATACTACAGTCCTTGCCTATTGATCTCTAGTCAGATATACAAGAGTTACATGTTATATTAGTATATTTTGTAGTTTATTCGGTTGCATGCTTTTATTTAAATTTGTGTAAGTTTATAAAGCACGGTCTAAATTTGTATATTCTCTAGCCTGCAAACATGTATGTATATCTATATAATCCATGTTTTGAAAAGAGTATGGGTTGGTTTTAAAGTATAGTATATAGGTCTGCACACGCATGTTTTGTTCTACATTTTGTTTTAAAGGGTCTGCATGTTATATTTAGAGTACATAAATATATTAATTATAAAGTTGTTTTCTGTACAAGTTGTTTACTTCATTAAGACATTTGCAAACAGTTAATGGTTAATGGATATAGTATATGGGTTTATTTATTTGCAAACGGTGTGTATATTTGCATATGTTTCCATGTTTATTTTTTCTGAACAGCAGTTAGACTTCATGTTCACGATATCGTATCTCACTCATGTTTTATCGGAATGGGTTGATTCTATTTTTAAAAAGGAGTTTAAGTTACGTAGTTTATACATGTCAAATTCCAGCAAAATCCGACATCGTTGATTTGTGGTCGAGGATCTGGAAGTTAGACCCAGGCAGATATTCTTTTGTACTTAAAATTATTTTACACTGCTGCAAACACGACCTGAGTTCATGTTTGACGCATCGTATCTCACTCATGTTTTATCGAAATGGGTTGATTCTATTTTTAAAAAGGAGTATAAGTTACGTAGCTTATACATGTCAAATTCCAGCAAAATCCGACATCGTTTGATTTGTGGTCGAGGATCTGGAAATTAGACCCAGGCAGATATTCTTTTGTACTTAAATTATTTTACACTGCTGCAAACACGACCTGAGTTCATATTTGACACATCGTATCTCACTCATGTTTTATCGGAATGGGTTGATTCTATTTTTAAAAAAGAGTTGAAGTTACCTAATTTATAAATGTCAAATTCCAGCAAAATCCGACATCGGTTGATTAGTGGTCGAGGATCTGGAAGTTAGACCCAGGCAGATATTCTTTTGTACTTAAAATTATTTTACACTGCTGCAAACACGACCTGAGTTCATGTTTGACGCATCGTATCTCACTCATGTTTTATCGAAATGGGTTGATTCTATTTTTAAAAAGGAGTTTAAGTTACGTAGCTTATACATGTCAAATTCCAGCAAAATACGACTTCGTTTGATTTGTGATCGAGGATCTGGAAGTTAGACCCAGGCAGATATTCTTTTGTACTTAAAATTATTTTACACTGCTGCAAACACGACCTGAGTTTATGTTTGACGCATCGTATCTCACTCATGTTTTATCGGAATGGGTTGATTCTATTTTTATAAAAGAGTTGAAGTTACCTAATTTATAAATGTCAAATTCCAGCAAAATCCGACATCGTTTGATTAGTGGTCGAGGACCTGGAAGTTAGACCCATGCAGATGTTCTTTTGTACTTAAAATTATTTTACTCTACTGCAAACACGACCTGAGTTCATGTTTGACGCATCGTATCTCCTCCGTCTTACGTCGGAATCAAGTAATTCTTTGTAGTTTTGAAATACAAGTTTTGATCTTTATTCATACCAAATTTCAGACCATTTCGATCTCGGTAGCACATAGAATTATATTGTTAAACTTTGACGTAGGACATGTTTTGTAATTGTTGCTATGTTGAATATTTTGATTGATTTCGGCAATTCCTATTTAACAGTTTTGCTCGTCGATTCGTGCCAATCTTACTTTGCTCTGAGAATCATGCTTGGATTTGTAACTCCATTTCAGTGTCCGTATCAGTGTGCGTATCCGTGCCATCTCCTATTTTCTCTAGCCTCGAAAGGTGAGCAATCACTCACGATTAATATTCTTTTATTTATTAAATTTGATTTCAATTGAAACGACAATTGAAATACATTGCTGTTATTTATTGCACTGTTATTTATGTATCAGTTCACCTTTGACATCTGACACCGTTTTCTGCTATGTATGCAATAATAATCCTGTTTGGTTGATAATTGATTGTTTGTTTGTTGTTGACATTGGATGTTAAAATTGTAATTTATAAAATAATAAATATTATGAAATTGAATTCGGCGTAGGTTAGTTAAAATTTTGAATCGACGTATGTGTTGAAATTGATTAGTTTAAGTTGGATAATATGACCCCCGTAAACGTTTAATAAATTGACACGTAGAATTTGATTATGTACACCTTGAAACGTTGAATGTATATTGTATAAGTTGATGAAGTATGAAATTTAAATTTAATGACAAGTGAAAAACCGTATAAAATAATAGTATAAAATCTTTAATCTACATGAAATGATAGTGTAGATTCTAGAAATGATTATATTGATTTGCACAAATAACAATGTGAATTAATACGATTATTTCGGGATTATTTGAATTGATTATTGAATTGTTATTGATTGATGTTATTGCTTGTTTATTTACTTTGACACTATCTCAGTTATCACACTGCAAGTTCCCTTTGTTATGCTTTGATTTTTAAACTGAAATGGAATCGGGTTGAAATGATAAATACCCAAATGAACTTGACTTAGGATAGAAAATTTAATAAAACCCGATTGGTCAATAATTTGATTTAAAATAAAATAATGATTTTATTTGAGAAAAGAATAAGGTTTGAAATGAAATTGGAATTTGAATTTAATGAATGGAAAATTGTTAATATTTAAAATCTGAAACAAATATTAACATAGCAGTTGTTGAAAGAACGATGTTTTAAAATTAATTATTGACAATAAAAATTTAGAATTATCCATTGAATTAAGTTTGAAATGATTTAATAATTGAGTTTGAATTTATAATTAAGTTGAAATTATTTAGTTTTGAAATTTTTAATAATTAAGTTGAAATTAATTAATAATTGAATAAGATTGAATTATTTGATAATTGAATAAAATTTGAATTCTTTGGTAAGAGAAATTGAACTTTTTGAATATGTGAAATTTAGTTTCTTTGTCATTTGAGTTGAAAGTTGTAACTAAGAAAGTAAATAAATAATTGAAGGTGAATTTCTTTAACAAGAAATAAAATGCGATTTATTGAAATTAATGTAGGACTTGGAATTTAAGAAATTGATTTGACAAATTTAATTTAATTAAATTTGAAAGTTTTGATATAATGAAGTTAACTTAAGGGATTGAGTTAATGTCTTGGAAATTAAAAAGAATTGTTTTGGATGTTAAATTAACTTAACGAATATTAAATAAAATTGATAAATAAATTTAAATTGATTTGAATGTTAAATTTAATCAATTTAAATAATTCCGGAATGAACTTTTGTACGAACTTGAATCAATATTTGAATTGTTTAAATATAATTTAAATTGAATTATAAGATTTTGAAACGGAAAGTTAGAAGTTTGAAACATAGATTTTGGAAATTGATTTTTGAAAGACAAATGGAATGTTTTACGAATTCTAATTGAAATTGAAATTGATTGTTCTGAAATATATTAAACGACCAATCGGTGTAATAATACGTAGTTATTAAAGAGACCGGGATCAGATATGGACATACTCTCTGTCGATACCGAATACCACTTTAATAACTATTATACATGGAGTGTTGATCCAGAATGAAGTGGATGGTTTGGTGAACGCGTTGACTGAAGAAAGAGAACGATATTGGATGACCCCTGACATGACTAAAACAGGAGCCGCGCCGGGCCATTGAGGTTCGCCACCTCTAGCGGACACACTTCTTCGATACCATATCTATTACTTTTGTGATTCGATTTGGGTGCACCCCTTGATTTGGGAGTGTTGTTTCGCGGTGTTGAGATAGCTGTTGGCTATGCTCAACATCAGTCCGGATCACGCAACTACTAGTATCCTAGTTGGTATCGCCTCATGTACCTTGTCATACTGATTATCCTATTCGCGACCACTATGTTTTGATTTGTACCTTGAGTATATGGATTGCCCTCTGGTGACTTCCGGTTTTGGGGAAACTACGGTCTTGTATATGCTTTTGGGAATATAAAATGTGTTAAGGGGGATTATAGTAACGCCTTAACGCTATTTTGATATTTTATATTACTGATAGACATTATCTACTTAGCGTACATTACTACCTAGTAGATAGTTTAGCGGATCCTTAGAGGATGGTTATTCCAAACATCCTTTGAGTTACTTGTATTTCGATTGCTATTTCATTTGAGTTGGATTTATTGATATAAGAATATTAATCCTGACTCGAGTGTCTTGTGTTTTGCTTTACGCTCGGGTCAGACTGAGTGTACCAGTATTCGAGACTCACCTTTGGAGTTGGAGCTTTGCTTGAAGATCCAGCCATCTATTCTGCTTTCAGTATTCGATGATTCTAGTGATGTATTCTGATTTATATCTGATGTATCGTATTACTCTTTTGTTGTAAACTCTGATGTATCTTATATATTTACATAGTAGCTTCATGAACTACTATCTCTTTATTTCCGCTGCATATTATTACTCTGCGTCTGTGATGCTGTGACTATTTATTTACTGTATATCTCAGTTTTGCCAAATTTAAATTAGCAATTCGATATTTTGAATTATTCAAGCCCGACATGTGCGGATGCGAATAGTCCAAAATATTGGGTCGTTACAAAGTAGCTTTTCGAACAATAATCCGACTAACGACGAATTATTTTAAATAAAATATTTAAATATTCAACCGTAAAATATGCGGGTTGTTACAGACTTTCCTCCTTAAAGAAATTGCATTCTCGCAATCATAAGAAATAAATGAACAAAAAGTAACAACCATAAAATCATATCAACACAAAAGAAGAAATTTGGATCAAGAAGTTCACCTCAAAGAGCACGAGAACGTAAGTCCAGATGTGTCCGCTCGATGAATTCTCTGGATTCCCAAGAACAATCCTTAGGATTTGAGGACCATTGAACTTTCACAAGAGGAACATCTTTATTTCGAAGGCGTTTAATCTCCGAAGCAATGATACGAATAGGATGTTGCTCATAAGTCAAATTAGGCGAAACTTCAATTTCTTCCACAACACCGGGCTCAAGAATAGAATCTGAATCTCAAAGGCATTTCCGTAATTGAGAAACGTGAAACACGTCATGAATAGCAGAAAACTGAGCTGGTAATAAAATGCGATAAGCCACAGAACCAATACGTTCGGTGACGGGAAATGGACCAATATATCGAGGTGCTAACTTTCCCGATCGACTGAAATGCACAACACCCTTCATAGGTGAAACATGAACAAACACAAAGTCTCTTACAGAAAATTCTATTTCCTTCTTTGATCATCGGCATAGGATTTTTTTTGCCTACTTTGAGCTTCTTTCATCATATGACGAATAAGGTTAATCTTTTCTGTGGAATCACAAATAAAATCTGGACCTAAAACCAGCTTCTCGCCGGCCTCAAGCCAACAAGAAGGAGATCAGTATAGCCTTCCATAGAGTGCCACGAAAGGTGCCATACCAATACTAGATTGGAAGCTATTATTATAGGAAAACTCAACAAGAGAAATATGATCTTCCCAACTTCCACCAAAATCAAGAACACATGCACGAAGAGGATCTTTAAGAGTTTGATTCACACGCTCGGTTTGTCCATCGGACTGGGGGTGATAAGCGGTGCTAAAATTAAGCTTAGTTCCCAAAGCTTTTTGAAGACTCTTCCAAAATCCACTAGTAAACAATGGATCATGATCGCTAACAATAGAAGTAGGAACTCCATGCAATTTAATAATTTCTTTGATAAAGAGTTTGACCAAAAGAGGAACGGTCCGATTAGACCGAACAGCAATAAAATGGGCGGATTTAGTAAGTCTATCAACTATCGTCCATAAGCTATCATGACCCGAACGAGAACGGGGAAGGCCGTCTATAAAATCCATGGAAATTTGGTCCCACTTCCAAATTGGAATTTCTAAAGGTTGCAATAACCCACCGGGCCTTTGATGCTCGTCTTTAACAAGTTGGCAAGTCATGCAACACTTAACAAAGTTAGCAATATCAGATTTCATTCCATCCCAATAATAAAGTCGCTTCATATCCGCGTACATTTTACTACTACCGGGATGAATGGTAAATTTAGAATGATGAGAATCTTCTAAAATGTCTTTACGAAGATTACCAATATTTGGCACGGTAAGTCAACCAAATTTTCGAATATCGCCACGAGGATCAATATCAAAGTCTTTCAAACCTTCAATATCAATTTTATCCCTACAACTTTGGCTAAGAAGAGCCAATTCGGGATCTAGCTTTTGAGCTTTAAGAATGCGGTCAAAAAGAGAAGGATGAGCCTCAAGACTACATAAAACAAGAGATGAACATAAATCAGATACATGATCTCGTATCTCACAAGTGGATAAAGTCTCGAGATCATTCCGCTCGGATATCATCATGGAAACAACCGCTTGTTGCTTTCGGCTAAGGGCATCGGCAACACGATTCTTCCCTCTCGGGAGTATAAAGAATATCAAGATCATAAGATGCAAGGAACTCAAGCCAACATTAAGTTCCTTACGAGAAAATAAACATTTCAAAGATTTATGATCGGAGTGGAGAATGAATTTCTTCCCCAAAAGTAAATGATGATGCCAAACTCTAAAATTCGACAATAATAGCCGCGAGCACTAGATCATGAGTGGAATAACTAGTCTCAATCGGCTCAAATTATTTAGAAACAAAAGTGATAGCATGTTCTCTTTCGCAAGAGAATGCCACCCAAACCATTACGGCTAGCATTGGTACAAACAATGAAGTCTTGGTTCCCTTCGGAAATCACAAGAATAAGAGTATCAGAAAAGAGTTCTTTTAAATAATCTTCTTTCCCAAAAAGTTAAAATTTTCAATAGTCACAATTATCTTTATGTAATTATCTTTCAAGAAAAATTTACTATTTATAAGTCAATTTATTGTGTCTGATTGTCTCATCAAAGCCTTTAGGAGATTCCTATCGATGACGTTGATCAAGCGCATCGACCAGAATTCTTAAAACACTAAATGGGAAATACAATCACAAAATCATCTTCTATATGATCAAAATGTCTCTTAAAAAGTTTTAAGAATATTCTTTGCTCGTTTAAGAACAAAATCCAACTATACTTATAAATAAATCTTATGAAAAAGATTTGTAAAATTTTTAAATTGCTATTTTCATCCAAATCCAATAAATACAAGAATGGTCTCATCGAAATATTCATAGAATACTCGATTTATAAAATGGATGAAATAAGCTGGACAAACCGAATGACATAATAAGTCATTCGTAAGAATCATAACGAGTGCGGAATGCGGTAAGTGGAATGCTAACTTCCACAACTCGTAGCAAATGAAAACCGGTGGCACGGTCGAGCTGAAAAGACCTTAACACCACTCAAAAGATTGCTTAAGTGATAGTCCTAAGACAAGCTTAAAAATACCGGAAAATTCACAACTACCCAAATGAAAGAAATAACACTTTACTCAATATGTGGGCTTATAGAATAAAATGATGCCACCAAATTGGAATCGAAATCACAAAGAAAAATAGATATCTGCTTAACAGATTAAGAATGTCGAAGATAGATAGTCCACTCGAGACATAGGATATGGACTTCATAATGATTAAGCCAATCCTTTCACAAAAATCAATTTCGAAGCCTAAGTAACGCATAACATGATCACATAAAATAATATTGACATCAAAACAAAGAAAATTGAGTGTTGCGGATCCACCTACCGGATTCGCAATTCTCAAAATGGTAACCAAGCCCAAAATGTTTTAAAGAAAAAGAATCAACAAGTTCTTTTGTTATAAAATGATAAGATGAATCTTATCATAAAGAACTAGAATAGGAAGATCACGAAATAAAATAATGCCATCAAGGATTGAATGGAAAATACCTTGACCAAGAAAAGTGTCACTAGGAGCTTTTAGCTTTCCCTCTCTCCTATTTTGAAGTTTAGGACATGTAGACAAGTAATGACCGAGCCTTAGCAATAGCGGCAATAAAGGGGTTTCGGGCACTTAATTACATAATGGTCCGTGAAACCATAATTGTAGCATTGTTTACGACTAGAGGTCAGAGTCTTTGCTACTGAAGTTTCTTGTTCCCCTTTCTTCTTGCTTTGAAGTTTGGGGCAGGCAGAAATATGATGACCTGAATTTTTGCAATAACGACAAAAGAGTGGCTCCGGACACTCCTTTGTACAGTGGTCCTTAGAATTACAATTGCAGCATCCTCCATAATTAGGGATTGTAGTCTTTGCTACCGAAGTAGTATGCTTCACCTTCTTATTAGGATAAGGGCATTTGAACTTAATATGCCTCTTCATGGAAATCCCAATATCACTATCACCTCCTTTACCAACCTCTTCATGTCGAAGAGTAACATCCACAAGTTGGTTTAAAGGAACTTCAAGTTTCAAAGGTAGAACCATTTCGGGGTTCTTACTCAAAGCATAGATAAACTCTTGATTCTTTACAAGATCCAAAAGTTGTTGGGCAGACATGAATACGCCATCCAGAGAAGGACTACTGGATTGACCAGCATTAGGACTGCCAGAACTAACCATTTCTTCTTCTTTAAGAAAGAAAGAAAGAAGAGGAAAAAGGTTATTCTCAGAATGAATATCAAACAAACTTGATTGATAAAACAAGGTATCACAAAAGAAAATAGGATGAGACGGTACGAAGACTCGAATCAAAACCTAAAGCACGACTCCTAAGATAGACTTAGGACGATGATCCTTGTTAAATTATTCTAAATTGTTCCGAAGTGTTGGATCTGATACCAAGCTGTGACGCCCCACCTCTATACCCATGCTAGCTAAGGACACTACGGAGAAATGCCGTCAACTAGCGCGGAGAATAAGGCTGTTGAGGAGCGACCATCTGTATAATCGCTTTGTGCAAGTACCGATATGTTAGATAGTATAACATGCATTTCATTTCTAGAGGAATCCGACATGCCGATACAAACTCCAAGCTACTACACAGTGGCTATAATATCTTCGGAAACAAATATAGAAATAAACATTACACAAATCAGTTACAGATATCCATATCACAAAGGCGGAAAAGGATATGAATATAACACATAAGAGTGTATATCGAAGTAGTGGTCAAACAAGATCCACAATATCACAAAAGAATAGTTACAAGCGCTTCACAGAAGAATAAGTATACATCAATGAGTCTATATCTCAAATGTATACAACCAAAAACTACTAATCTAAGTAGTTAGTCAAAAGTCAGGATAATAATCCCAGACAAGGAGTCAAGCAGAACCACCTATAACATCTCGGTCTGACCCGAGTATTATTTAATAAGAAAATAATAAACGGATCAATCTAACTATAAATATAAAATAAGATGATATAGAATAAGAGATATGACAAAAACGTATGATAACAAAAAGGTCATACTTCGACAAATATACATTTAATAACAACAAAAGTCATACAATATCTCAAGAAATCTCAAAGAACTAAAAAGAATGTCATATTCTTTGTTTTATTCACCAACCACAAATATTGACAAACATATCTATGCCAATCGTAAAAGTTGTTGAAACATAAATTCACCAATGCACAAACAATGATAAAGCTTATCAACATAAATCACGAAAATTGGTGAAACACAAATTCTAGAAATCGATCAATAGAAATCCAGAAATCACAAAAAGGGGGAAAGAGGCCTATCACAAAACGGAAGCATTCAAACTCACCAACACGTGTATCACTAAACGAAACGCTATTCCATAGTTGTTAACCATTAATTTTGAACCGAAGCTCCACAAAAACGGCCCAAAGACCTTTGAGTCGAAGCTCCACTAAAACGGTCCGAAGACCTTTGAGCCAAAGTTCCACTAAAACGGTCCGAAGACCATGGGTCGCTACCCCACCAAGCCGAAGCTCCACTAAAAATGGGGTTTAGTCTCCCTCGCAGACAAAGAGACATCGCACATCGCTAGTCTAAATCACAAAATTGATCATCATTGATCGATAAGTGTAAATTACACTAAGCTAGTAAATAAATGAGTTTTGCTTCATGTCCTATAACCACTAGCTTAACTTAATTATTTACGAACAAATTGTAGATCTCCACTCGAAAATTGTCATAAGAGATTCAATCAAACAAGTCCAAGAATTAACCGACGAAGAAAACGCAAGCGTTTCATACCACTTGTTTTACTAAGCCGTTTAATTAGATTTCTCATACGAGTGAGGTAAGGGACATCACGTCTTTAGGACAAGTTGCATGTATCCTGAATTGTTCTAAAAATTTCATTTCCAATTCATCAAAACTGGATATAGACCACGGGGGAAGTCGAGTAAACCACATGGTGGCGATTCCGGATGAAGTGATCGGGAAGCATCTGCACATGGTTGCTTCATTAGCTCTAGACGAATCCATCATCCACTCTTACCTCATCACATGTTGCCTGGGATTGGTCTTTCCTTCGTAGGCCGGTATAATTGGCATGCTAAACTTCCTGGGATACTTGGCCTGTAGAATAGTATCGGTGAATGGAGTATGACTCCTGGATATCCCCCAATATTCATTGGTCAGGCCTTGATTCTCCCTTATCAACTCTCTGACCATAACCGTTAAGTCCGGAGTTTGTATAGAGGATGGAAGGTAGGACTCTGTTCTACGAGACCGCTCAGGTTGATGTCCCCTCTACTGGCGATCGGCCAAACGTGTATCTTGAAGGCCAGCTTCATTAAGATCTTGGTGAGACGGGCGTCCAGTCTCCACATGTGCTCCCGCTCTTAAGTTTCCTGTTCCGATTTGAGTGTGGTCTCCAAGATGTGATTGATCCCTAGTTGATCGATCAGTAGCACCTGCTTGCATAGTTTCAGTTTTACGACGTCTACGTCTGGGAGGTTCATTAGATGAAGTCGAGCTATTAGATGAAGAGTAAGGTGCAGGGCTACCTCCAGCATTCTGATGCTGTTGCTGAGTAAGCTGAGTCATCAGGTTAGCGTTAGCTTGAATCTTCTCAGTGATTTGTCTTCTACTTTCCATGATTTATCTCATTAAGTCATCGAACTTTGTCCTTGTAACGACTTCTACTTGATTTTGGGTAGTAGTCCCTGCACCTAGGTTTGCTTATGGGTTGCTAGATCCTATCTGTTGTACACTAGCGGTATCGTTGACGTCCACATTATGAGAGGCTAATCGGGTACGTGGTCTTCCCATAGTAGAGTCATTGATAGGAACTCTGAGTAGAATCAACGGACGTCCTATGAATAATTTGGACCTCCTTCGGGGGTTTTATTCAATCCAGTAGCTACGAAGTAGATCCTATCGAGCTGAGAATTCGTTCTCAGTGAAAGCACCAAAATGTTAGCACCAGAATTGGTCACTAACACCCTTTGAGGAAGATTGTGTAAAGATATTAATGAAGAAAGTAAATTGAAACATAGAACTGTATACTAAATAAATGCAAAAACAAGAACACCGAATTTATAGTGGTTCATACATCCACTTTAAGTTTCGATCTTTATTTCTTTCACAAGTGATTGAATAT
This sequence comes from Allium cepa, assembly GCA_030765085.1. Classification (NCBI taxonomy): domain Eukaryota; kingdom Viridiplantae; phylum Streptophyta; class Magnoliopsida; order Asparagales; family Amaryllidaceae; genus Allium; species Allium cepa. Next base: position 570,497,179 of record CM060940.1, on the reverse strand, counting down.
AGATACAATCCGTACTACAAAGACCTGAATACAAATGCTAAGTAAAATTTAGTGAGTCTTGAAAGCAGCAGAGTCTCCCTAGTGTTCTCGAAAAAAGGTCCATTTCACTATGCCCCCGCCCCTCTATTTATAGAAGAAGATGGATTGGACTTCACTAATGGGCCTAGGAGCAAGATACCTCGGCCCGTGTTGAGTGACTTCTGTACGCCGAGCCGTAAATGCCGAACGGCAAATGCCGAGCCACATGTCCAAGCGGGTCGACACCTCTATGCCGAACGGGGCAGCGTGTTGCGCTAAGTGTGTAGGCTGAACAAGGCTGGAATGTCGAACGAGGCTGAAAGGCCGAACGAGGCTGTAGTGTCGAACGGGTATGAGTGCCGAGCGAGATTCCTACCGAACGAGGATGGATGCCGAACGAGGATGGATGCCAAATGACCCTGCTATGCCAAACGAGGCTCTATGCCGGGCAAGGTTCATGCCGAACATGGATAGATGCCGAACGAGGCTTGAGTGCCGAGCGATGCTAGATACCGGTCGAGACTTCTCTGTCGAACGAGATTGGATGCCGGTCGAGGCTTCTCTGCCGAACGAGGTTCGTGCCGAATGATATAGCTGTGCCGAACGACCTTTTATGCCGAACAAGCCTCCTACGTCAAGCCTCTTGTTACCTGGTCAAGCCACTGGGTAACTATAATTTAATTAAAGGCTGATTAACTAAATTAAAGATATATATATATATATATATATATTACTATAAAAGATACAGTATATATGTCCAATATAACAGTCGTATTAGAATAATAATATAAAATTAATTAAAGAGTTAATTAAATAAAATTAATTATCCAATTAAGTAAAATTAGTTATTTAAATAATTAAAAGTAATTACTTAATTAATTAAAAGTAATTACATAAAATTTAATTAATATAACGTTATACATAAAATTATCATATAAGCTAACGAAATATAAAAGTTATATGATAATTAAACTTATATAATATGAATGTATAAACCAAGGGCGAAACATTAAAAAAACCTAAATAGACTTCAAAAATAAGTACATACGTAAATGTACATATACTTTAATTTCTAATGTGTCTGACACATAAATCATGTAAATCATGGGGGTATTTCGTAAGAAAAACATTATTACATAAGTCGACTACATAAGTCGACATCACTCTATCAAATATATTAAGGATTATGAATCCTTAATATAAGTGTTTTTCTCTGCCATTTATATATTAATAAATTACTTGAATGTTCTTAGGTTGTTGAGCAAACTCAGACTAGAGAAGTTATATGTAGTGTTATTAATATATTGACTTGAAGAGGTAAGATAACTATATGTATTTGTTGAGCAAACTCAATGTACATATATTATACTTAGGACGCTGCGAAATGGTATGCATGAGTAGATAATTTCTTTTGATTATTGAAAAAAATCAATGTAGAAATGAAATTAGGACAAGGAACCAAGGTTAGGAGTTGTATATGATACAACCGATAAGGTGTTGTCCATCGTTTGCGGGGCTCTAACTTGTTGAAACAAGTCAAGATCAGAATCCCAAGGCAGACAAGTCCTAACACCCACTAGTAAAGTTGAAAAAATTCTACGTTTCATCTTAGGCTCTGGAGAAACATACAATACTAGTGGGAGCATTATAAGAAAAATGAAATAGTAACATTAAATCATTCCAGTATTATAAAAACATATGATATATGATGTTATAATAATCTACATTGATAAATTTGTGCATTTAATACGATTGACAAAAGTTTATCAATTAAAATATACAAATAAACTTAATTTAAGATTGACAAATAGAAATATAATATATATTTACTGATAAATACTTCTTGCATGTTAATGTTTTAATACCCATGTAAGCGCCTAATTTTACAACTGCTAAATAGGTTTGTTATTTGATCGCTTACGTGTTTATTTGCTTGAGACCGTGTAGTGCATACCATGAGTTTCGAATGTTAAAGCACCACGCAACTATAGATATTTGATCTATATACTGTCACATATAAGTGCTATATGGTGAATGATCGATACCTCAATGAAATTAATTCATTCGAAATAAGCGAATAAACCATGCTATAAGATCAAGTAATCAATTTAATTGATTATGATGAAGTTCATATTCTGTAAAATGTAACACTAGACCAAACTGCAAAAAGGATGTAAGAACTCGATCGTTGAAATGTCGATTTTAATCAATTTACATAAAGTGCAATATAATTAATGTCCGTAAATGTTAGGATAATCGAATGCACTTTTGTACAGAGTTCATTATGATATTATAGTAAATTTTTTCTTTTAAATGGTTTTACCTTTAGAAAGGAAAATGAATGTATATAAGTTTATATGACCTAAGGCACAGGTGGGATGAAGAGAGTAAATGGTTACTTCCACTTCATAAAGAAACATCGAAAATGAAAATTATCAAATAATGATTGATACTTAACATTAGAATACGAAATATGATTTCTATTCTGAAATGTATGTTCATAAAGAAAATGGTTTTGTATGAGAGTTATTTCTTTGAGTTCAAGAAAGAACTCCCTACTATAAACTAGTCACAGTATTGAAATAAATAGTCTATATTGAGTGGATGACGGACCTTCGTATTAAGTACGCTACCACAATAATGTCGGAAATAGTGGGAGCAAGCCACATAGCACTTATTCATTACAACAAGTTATGAAAATTGTTTCCGTAAAATGTACCACACATCATTTATGAAATAATATATGTTCTTCGATTGTCACTGAAGAATAGACATAGTTTTATCTTAATTAGAATATTATGAATATTCTTTATGAAATAAAACTATAATGTGGTATTTATTTTCATAATAAAGGTGACGCATTGGAATATACCAAAATATTTAATTTATTTACAGTTATTTTGGAATTATAAACTAAGAAATGGTTCTGGTAAGTAATTCTTCGATCATATGATTATGAATCATATGACACTAGTGAATTATACCTCAAATAATTAAAGGCAAAGCATCCATTCAATCGAATAGGTGAGTATAATGGAAATAGTTCCAAAACGTACCTAAAATGAATTAAGATTCAGTCTCAATAGTCATTCCCCCTTATAATACATAATGATGTGTTGATAAGGAGTACGCGAACTTTTTTTGGGTCAAGGACGATTAAATGGTGAGTGAATTTGAGTTAAATTATTCCTATCAGATGTGTAACTACTCGCCTTTTCAACCCTCAGAAGTCGACACTAATACATTCATGGTATTCACGCGTCGAGCAACGAATGCTAGAAAGACGGATCGTTAGGGAAAGAAAAGAAAAAATAAGATAAGAAGAAACTAAATAACATAGCAATGGAACAATATATATTAATTAACATATAAATTTACACAGACATTTCCAAAATGATACATCAAAGTCATAATAGAACAACTTCCTACCTAAGACAGTTATAACTACCTGGCTCTACATCACCGATACAAATTTCATCTAAAATAGAGAAAATAAAGAAATATACGAGAGATATGTCTTGGACCTTCAGCTCATCTCCTAACTACAAAGCATCCAAAGTTAATCTGAAAACATGCTTGTCTAACCCGAGCATTTTAAGAAAACAATGCTTGAGTCAGTCTGGTAAAACCTGCATGAGAGACTCAAATCATAAGGAACTTTATTTAAACTTATAAAACCCTTTTAAAATCAAAAGTATCTCCTAAGACCACGCTGCACATAAACACAGACTAGTTTTTACCTTATGATAACTAAAACATTTTATATTATAAAAATCCAATGATATTATAATAATGTCTAGGGTTTAAAGTATTTAATAACCAAATAGCTGTTATGTATGTACATGACAGCAATAATAGATAAACAATCAAAAATCATAGGCTCATATTGGAGAATGGATTTCCAACAACTGGCAATGTAAGGGACTACCTTCCAAAAATCTATACACCTTTGGATAAAATGTACAGTTGGATCGAAAACCTTTCGACCTCTGTCAGCACAAGACTACCAACCCCTCTACCTGGTAGTACCGAATATGATCATCCCTTGGTTGCGATCAATAATCAAAAATGGGACCCAAGCATACATAGAGATATCGACACTAGATCTTGGGATGATCATACCCTAATGGATGCGACCCACATGGCTATGCTGCATCTATCATTTTTAGCCATCACCAAGGTGTAAGGCTTGAGAAGCTGCACTCTTAACATTTAGCAATCAATCTTGAAAAGCTAACACGGCTCTCTAGGCAGAAGTGCAATGCTAGCATTCATGCATACAAGTTCGTTCTAGGTTTAAACAAAACCAAAGGCTCTTCAAGGAGCATTATCTTCAGTCATCTTCAAGATATCTTCCACTCAAACGCATATGTTGGTTCAAAGTGGTTTTCGGATAATATGTCTAATCCAGGTCTCTCTGAACCAACACCGATAATTTTCGGTTGACTCATTCTCGGTTCTTTTAGAAGTATGTAAACTTGAATATACAATCATACTCCTTGAGTCAAAACTGGCCAAGATTTGATAGTTGGCTATTTAACTATCAAATGATAAACAACAAAAATTCAAGGATTTAACTACTCACAACAACCACAAAGCCTCAAACAAATCTTCATTTATTAAATCTCTTTTCAAAACATTTACCAAAACATTCATATACTTATCTCACTGACATAAGTATATTCACAAAACATCTGCGAAAGATTTCTTACCTCAAAATCATATTAGAAATGATCAAAAAAGTTATTTAAGTCGGAAATAAAGATAATCTCAAACACTATTCCTTCAGTGTTAAGTATGGAACGAATGTCCATACTACCAAAATTAAGAAGGTTAGTTAAAGGAAATCTCGTCTCAAATCTTTTATAATTTACTTCTGTAAATCCTTTTAATAAATATCTTTCATACATGAAATCTCTTTTACTTAAATTCCAAACCCATTTATAAAACCCTTTATAAATTTCCAAGCTCATTCAATAAATATCAACTCCATTTATATAACACTTTATAATCTCCAAAATCATTAATTAAACTTATTTTACAAATATCTAAAATCATTTATAAAACTCTTTATCAAATTTCAAAATGTCTTTCAAAACTTCTTTTATAAACTTTCCTTATTTGAATAAAACTTCTTATTAAATTTAAATCAATAAAGTTCATTTGATAAAATCAATTATTCAAAACTCTTTTAAATAAACAAGTTATCATTTAAAATATTCTTCCCTAATTTTATCTTTAAACCTCACCAGAAAAATAATGATTTCAAACAATCATTCAAAAAGTATCAAATTACTCCAAACGCCTTTAATAAAATAATTGCTTAATTATCCTTTAAATATTTTAAAACAGAATTGATTGATTGGGTGATCTTATATACCATAGTTTATAGAGTTAAAATTTATAAACCAAGGTTTTTTTGTTGATATTATTAGGACCTAAATTCCGATGATTTTAGGAAAATTTGAGAAATAAATTGATTATTTGCTCTGATTGTTATTTTAGGAGGAACCTGAACACCACTGGAAGCTCCATATTGTTTTGATTCTAGAGTTTAACATGTTTTGTTAAGAGGACACCCTCCTTGATAATTTTGATTTTGGTTTTTGATTTACTTCTCTTGTTCAAAAATTAAAATTGTATTTCGAAAACATTTTGAATATAAAACCTAGGCATTTAGTTATAAATTTTGGAAGTATTTTGAAAAATGTTGGATGCATAGCATTTATTATAGAATATTCTCTGCATTTTGTTGCATATGTTTGTTACATTGCTGTTACTTGCATCGTGTTACTTGATTGCATATGGTTGGCATAATGTTTATAATGCATATGTTTATGGTAGGAAAATATAATCAATCGGGTTAACTAAAATCCAAGTAAGTAATTTGTTTTTTTAGGATGGTTAATACTTCTTCCACTCCATAATAATTTTGGAGAAAAATTCTTTTAAGTGGGGGAGAGTGTAATGACCCATAGATCAATCGCTTTGTATTTGAATATTTAAATCATTTTTTAATATTTAAATAATGGATTTAATAACCAAATAAACATATTTAAGTAATAATCAATGATATTAAAATCATTCAAATTTTGTTTACCAAAATAATAAGTTCAAATAAATGTGACCTAAAAATGTTTTCTGGAAATTCGACTTTTCGGTATCGGAAAGTCATCAAAAAACATCATGCACGTTTATGTACATATGCACATGCCATGATTAGTTAAATAATGTTTTAGTGCTTAATAATCATCTTTGTTTAAATGAAAGTTTGATTTGAACTAATATGCATTAGTTTATAAAAAGGTATATTTATATATAAAGAGATCCTTATCATATCTCATTCTGTACCTAAGTAAACAATTATGCACACCCCATAGAAGAATGTTTTTGGGGTAGGGGAGGCCATGCCTAGGGTATAACATGTAGAGCATGGTAAGGGGGAGATATGTGACATTTTGTGAGTGGTGTAGAGGAAAGGGTAGTTTAGTAATTGCACATGTTTCATGCCTATATATATGCATCCATCCATACATTTCTCCACTTTAATTTTTCATATTCACTTTCTCAAATTCCTAACACATCTTTAAATGCATATAGCCATCGCACCATCCACCTGTTCGTAGCATAAAACACTTTGATTTTTTACTTCCATCCTATTAAACTAGATATATCCTCTCTACTTCACTCTACATTCAAACAAGACCCATAATTCCACATTTTTGACCATGACCGAGCCTTCTTTAGCCTAGCTCGAGCCCAAATAGCCCATGGCCGAGCCTAGATCTAGTCGTATTCAATAGTTGGCGCAAGTTCGGTTAAGTTAGCAAGCTTTTTGAGAGTAAACTTTGCCTTCCAATATCAAAGCTTTTACTATACACATGCTTGTATTAATAGCTTATGAATGCTTGTTGTATATGTATAGTGATGGTTTGGTTGTTGATTCGTTTAGTTCTTCGAAAAGTTGACAATTTGGTCGTAGTTTCATAACTTGTAAAGTTAGTAAGTGAAAGTTGATTATAATGTTAGTTCATGCCCACTACATGTTGTGTAATAGTTCATTGCCTTATATATATGCTCACATCCTTGCTATGAAATGTTTGGTTGAATGATAATGCCATAAACTTGTTTTTCGAACGGCCCGTATAGCGATAGTCGCTATATCGACACTCTTTCGAAAAATCACTTCTTATCGAAATCATTTGGTTTCATCTTCATGCTTGAAATTGTTTTGCAAGTTAAGCAAAATTTTGATTAATGATGTTTTCAAAAATAATTAATAATTTTAATAATGTTTATTTAATTGAATTATTTAATTAATAAGGATTAAGGTTAACTAATTAACTTATTAATAATGTGTTTTAAATTTAACTAATTACTTAGTTAATAATGTTTTAAATTTAATTAATCATTTTATTTGATGATGTTTAAGGCTTATTAATCATTTTATAATGATGGATTAAAGTTAATCAATCAATTAATTAATGATGTTTTAAAATTAATCAATCTTTTTAATTAATGACCTTTAAAAGGAATTCAACTTGTTTTAGCTGTAATTGATCTTTCCTTAATGATGTTTTAAATTTATTAATCATTTTAGACAATGATAATTAATCAATTTAGTTAATTATATATAAATATTACTAATTAATTGAATTAATGATGTTTTAAAGATGATTTACCCTTTTCAATTAAAGGCATTTGAAGTTAATTTACCAACTAAATTAATGAATTTTCGTAGTGAATTTACAAAGTAACAAGGATGTTTTAACTTTATTATTGATTTTAATTAATGAAAATGAATTATTTATTTATTTAATTTATTTAATTATAATTAATTTTTAATTAAATTAATGGTATTTAAAGTGATTAACTTCTTTTGGATTAAAGGCTATTGAAGTAAATTAATTATTTAAATTAGTGACCTTTTAAAGTTAATTAATCAATATAATAAGGATGTATTTAAGTTATTGAATCCATTTTATAATGATGTTTAAAGTTAGTAAACTCTTTTAAAAAAGTGTTTTAAAGCTAATTCTTGTAATATGAAGCGAAGCATGAATTTGATTTTAAAAGTAAACATTTGATTCAGTTATGAAACTGAATTACGTTCCGTAAAGTGATATCATGTGTATGGAAACGATTTATTTGTGTGCTTATACCAAATGTGGATGAGGTAGACTTTTTCCTATTTCAAAAATTAAGAATGATCATAGGACATGACTTTGAGGTAACATTACCTTGACTTGTCTAACATTATTGTTAACTAAGGAATAGTACAAGTTTGAAATCGACGAGTGGTGATGGTATACAAGAATTAATTTCCATATATGATCATTTCATATCCTCGATAGTTGGTATCTCAGCTATCAGTTATTTCTCTTCTTTATTATCATCATTCTTAGATGATTTATTGCTCCGTTGAGCTTTGTTATGCTTTGTCGGTAAATGACTAAACCCAAAGTGCGAAAGGACGTCCAGCTATGTGGGGTTGCTTCCATTAGGGTATTTTCACATCTCATCTAGACCAGATTCATCTGTGCATTTAAATGTGAAATATTAGGATTCTCAGTAAGGTTTGGTGGGGTCCGACTTGTACATTTTCAAGAAGTGTCATGGAGTATACGAGCTTCTTAGAAGTATATTACTAGAGGCATACTTTAAGGGTGGTGTAGCTTCCTAGTCATTTGTTAGGAGCTTTACTTTCCTTATTTGATTCAAACCTTCGAATTGTTTTTCTGTATGCAACGGGAGGTGTCAACCACTCTTCACGTTGTTTAATTATAGGTTTTGTCCATTCTATCAAGTTTGAACTGTTACCTTGTTTTATCCATTCTGTCCAGTTTGGATTTGTTCAGACTATTTCCATTCTTTCAAGTCTGGATCTTTATGCTATTTTTGCCCATTATCTATGCTCGGATTTTTTTCCTATTGTTCTTTTCTATTTTTATGTTTGGTTGTTGTTTATGTGGGAGAAAATCCATTCCGCGTTAGCGGCGTGGTCCTACATATTATTATTAATACACTCTCTTTTGTTTCAGAGTTTTACTCATACCAGACATATAGTTTGACTCGAGTTGTTTATTTTCCCTAAACTCTCGGGTACTCAATTATATTTGAGTAGTTCGAAAATAGCAGGTTTCTCTTTGGAGCTCTTTCAATATGATGATCGAGCAAGTAGCTTCTTAGTTATTTATTTATTTCCACTGTATGATTTAGTTGGTACAATTGGTACCTGAAAAATGTAAAGTCAGAATGTATAACTGCCAATATGTTAGGTGTAATATTTTTGTATAACTCTGATAACTCTATGTAAGGAGTAACCTTTTGTACTATATCATTTTGTATTATATGTAGCCATTCTGTTATGAGGTTTTTTTATTCTGTTCTTTCTATTATTATTCTACCCCAAGATAACCTATTTTTTGGATGCTTGGCAACTGTATAAGAGTACTGAGGATGCATTAAGTGTCGTTCACAGAGGTCAGAAAGGTGGGCCATCACATAATATAAATAAAGTCTATTACAATGTAAACCACTATATAAGACATTTATATATGTATATGTGTAAGTGTGTGTGCGTGTATGTATATGTATATATGTGTGTGTAACACACACACATAAATAATCAAGAAAAACTTTCTTGTTTTAGACGACGAATGTATATATAAAGGGGAAATGTGTCAGATATAGTGTAACTCTAAACAACATTCACATTAATTGTGTACATGTGTCATATGGTGCACATGGACTGTTACACACTGATAAATTTAATTTACTCATCCCAATATATAAACAATTTTAAAATTAAATTAAACTAATTTTAGATAATTGCAATAAAATGAAATTTTTATTTACTTTTTTTTTTAGAAAAGTTCTAAATGAATCTAGACTACATAGGCCCAATAAAGATTCAAAAGAACCTTTTTTTTGAAATTTGCCCAAATTACCCTGCTTCCAACTGGCCTGGGTCCTACAATCCCTATATATTGTTTTTGGTTCAGTTGTGATGTTGTAATATTGGATATAAATAATATTAATGGTATGAATCATAACTACCCGATATCATCAATGTATAGTGTTGCATTATTCATTCAAATAACTATGCACCATGTGCGCTTAGTTAATGTTATAATTAATCAATTTGGTTCAGGCTGAATCGGTGAACATATCAGTTTAATGACTCTACAAACCGTTACACGGAATCATTGCATTCATAAATACTATAATCTTATACCATCATATCACATGCACGTTGTTAGTCTATAACATATCAAGTATGCATGACATCTTCTCGACCATATGCTCGTCTATTGCTTGAGTTGGCTCCTAACCTTTTGGTGTTCTTGGCTCCTCATTTAATTTATCCTTCAGCCAGACAATTCTTATGATTGGTTGGACTATGTCCGTTTTGCAGTATGTAAATTGGGTAGATTTCATTTTTTTCCCTTGATAGATCTTTATTAGGCTTATATAAATAATTTAATTTTTATTAAATCAAGTTTAATATTACCTTATTTTATTTTCATTAAAATATATATATACATAGAGGTATAATATATACATACAACAATGTATATTGCATAATGTAATATAGATAGACTAAAGCAAATATAAGAACACATGTGTATAACACATACACACACGCATACACATAGTTATTGGGATTTATACCTAATGTATATATTATACACACACATGATATATATATATATATATGTATGTGTATATATATGTGTGCGTATATACATACATATGTGTATGTTTATACATACATGCAATACATACATACATAAGGTCATTCATATACATATATGTGTCATTCGTATACTTATGTGTATGTGTGTGTGTATATATATATGTATGCATATGGTTTTTCATGAAAGTATGTATAATATTGTATGTATACTTTATATATATCACCGTTATTTCATCCATAGTCATATAAGTATACTTATAATTTAAAATCTATAATTTATATTGTATATATGAGTACATATGCACGTCTAGGTGGGCCTGCATTTATTCACAACGTGCATGCATTTTCAGTTGTACCCATGGATATAGATTTGATAGTAGCATCCCCATGTCCACCTAGGCAGAAGCCGCTATTTTTTTTGTTCAGGCTGTGGTAACTTCTTCATATTAACTCAAAATCAGACGAGATGTAGACCGATGAACTCCCATTTAAATTAAGACAATAAGGAACACTCGTATCCTTCATCTGGTGAACGTATATGGTAGTTCTCCATGGTGACCAATAGTTGTACTTAGAAAATAATAGGCTACATCCCCGTATTTGAACTCCACCTAGGCAGAAGCCATAATTTTCTTTTATACTGCAATAATTTCTTCATACTAACTCGGAATCAGGCGAAACTGCTACCGATGAACTCCCACCTAAATTATGAACAATATAGAACACGCGGATACTACAACTTATGAACATATACCATAGTTCTCCATGGTGATTAACAGTTGTACTTATAATAGGCTATATCCCCACTTCAACGCTCAATGTGGTTCTCCTTGGTGACTAATAATTGTACTTAGAAAATAATAGGCTACGTCCTTATATTCGAACTCCGCTTAGGCAGAAGCTGCTATTTTTTTCTTCAGACTGCGATAAATTTTTCGTACTAAGTCGAAATCAGGCAAAACTTCGACCGATGAACTCGCACCTAAATTACGGACAATATGGTACACTCGGATACTTCATCTTATGAATGCACACTATAGTTCCCCATGGTGACTAGTAGTTATACTTAGAAAATAACAGGCCACATCCCTGTACTTGAACTCCACCTAGACAAAAGCCAATATTTTTTGTTCATATTGTAATAACTTCTTCATACTAACTCGGAATCAGACAGATATTTGACCGATGAGTTCCCATCTAAATTATGAAACAATATGGTACACTAGATACTTTATATTGTGAATCCACACTATATTTCTCCATGATGACTAACAGTTGCACTTAGAAAATAACAGGCTATATCCCTACTTCAACACTCATTGTAGTTCTCCATGGTGGCTAATAGTTGTACTTAGAAAATAACATGCTACATCCTCATATTTGAACTCTGCCTAGGCAGAAGCCACTAATATTTTTCTTCAGACCACATTAACTTCTTCATACTAACTCGGAATTAGGTAAAAATTCAACCACTGAAATCCCACCTAAATTACGGACAATATGATACACTTGGATACCTTATCTTGTGAATGCACACTGTAGTTCTCCATGTGGACTGACAGTTTACTTAGAAAATAACATGCGACCATATCCCTATATGTGAACTTTGCCTAGTGCAGAAGCCGCTATTTTTTTGTTAACACTACACTAACTTCTTCATACTAATTTGGAATCCGACGAGACTACGACCGTTTAACTCCCACCTAAATTACAGACAATATGGAACGCTCAGATACTTCATCTTATGAATGCACACTATATTTCTCCATAGGGACAGAAAGTTGTACTTAGAAAATAACAGGCTATCACATTCCCATATTTGAACTCTGTCTACTATAGAAGCCACTATTTTTTTGTTCAGACTGTAATAACATCTTCATACTAACTCAAAATCGGACGAAACTTCAACCGATGAACTCCCACCTAAATTACGGAGAATATGGTGCAGTGGGATACTTCATCTTGTGAACGCGCACTATAGTTCTCCATGGCGACTAACAGTTGTACTTAGAAAATAAAATGTTATTTCCCTATATCTGAATACTATTTCTCTATAAGATGTAAAAATGTATATTTGGAATTTCAAAAGACACAAAGTAAATCTATTCAATGAATTCTCTTTATCAGTAGTAAAGATTATATAAATATGTGTTACATTAATTATATAAACATATATTAATTATATTTAGTATATTTGTAAAAAATCCAAAAATATTGTGATAATATATATAGCACTGAAGGTATTACATATATTATAAAATATGTATTCCACATACACACATTCATATGATTTCGAATTTATATAATAAATCCAAAAATTAAATTTATTTAAAATTTTAAATATATAAATATAATATTTTAAATAATCTTATATTAAAATGAATTTATAAATAATGTACAGGCCGAAAGAATTTTTTAAAATATATTTGTGTATGTATGTATGTTCATATATATGTATGAATAATAAATATGTGTTTTCTTCAAATAAATTCTAAATATATATACACATACGTGCATACGAAGACGCACACATATATAATAATTTATGTAATATTATATGAATTATAAATTTTAATACATATTTATTAGCCATCACAACGAGCCAAAAAAATGTTTTTTTAAAATAAAAAGTCACCCATTTAAAATATAAACACTAATAAATAATTTCAAATTAACATTTAAATTTGTGTTATTATTTAATACATATATTAATCACTAAAATATATGTGTTAACAAGTTAGGGAATTTTATCAGATCTAAATAAAATAATTGCTTTTGATTTTACCTATTACTCATACCTTGGTCTAGTTGCCTCTTGTTCGAAATTCTCAATTTTAGCAATTAAAGTTTGCAAAGTGATAGAGTTAGAGGCGTGCCTTAGAGGCAATTCTATAATTTATTATTAATTATTAACTCTATAACAAAATCTTGTTTGAAACAAAAGGTGTTTTCTTTCTATTATATACTTATCATACTGTGTTATATTAATTAATTATTTAATTTAAGTATATTTAATAGAAAATCCTTAAATGATATGTTATATGATAGTAACTACAATGTGTTGTAATCATGAGATATATATCACATTCACATAACATATTGTTTAAATATTCCTAGTCAAGATGTTTAGGGACAGGATATCGATACATCCTTTGAGACTTGACTGTGTACCGCTTTACGAATATTGGGTAGTATATTACTCATAGCTTTTGGAAGTGCCAAGGGATTACCTGTTGATGAGTATTAGACAACTATGGAATGACTCACTGAGTATTCTATTGGTTAATATAACTCAGGTCAAACAAAGAATCTCAAAGTGACGATTCTACACAGTTCTCTCGACTTGAGAATTTCATCGAGCCTTAATGTGGAAACTCCAGTTTAATTATTGTTAAATCATGGCACATCGTCCATCTTACAACTATAGTCGTGTTCAATTTGTAACATTGAATGTGAAACATTATCAAATGGAGAATTCGCCTCCCCGGTTATATGAGGTAAATATCACGGTCAGTCTTATCAACTCGACGTCGAAGTCTTTGGCCAGAGCAGTTCAATTCTTATTATTAAACCAAGAACTTTATGTTTGTATTATACAAATTGAATGTGGACGATATTGTAATTTTGATCGAAATCAAATCCCATAAGACCTAAAGTGATATAGCTTTGATGAAGGGAATCAATGTGAATGATTGTTGCTACTAGGTACCGCTCAAAATAGTGAAAATTGATTTTACCATAAAAATGTATAAGTGATCAATTCAACCAAACCATCACTACTAGTTAAGGGACATGTGAATGTTAATATTAGAATTGTTTAATATCAATCGTTAGTTGAATTTGCACCTTCGTATCACACAATCCGTAATATTGAATACTCTGAATACCACATGGTTTAATTAAATTATAATTATTATAAATTAATTAAATTAAGCAACATTTATGAAATATTAATTATTAAATTTTATCTAATTTATTTAAGTCGGTACTTAATAAAGTAAGCATATAAAAGTTATATATGTTCGCATCGATATACGATATCAATAAGCATTTAAATTAGATTTAAAATGAATAAATATTGATTGGATTTGGAAATATCTATGGTTCATTAATTCCATAGTGAGGCCGACCATACAAGGGGTGAAAAATTTTTGTTTGACAAATCAGGTTTTGAACTAGCAAAGAGAAGGGGTAAACAAGAAGATCTAGATCTCCTCCCTCTACTCCTTAATGTTGCTTATATAAAGCATAAATCCCCTTTCATTTTTAGTTTACACTGATTCTCGAACCTTATCTACCTTTGGCTGAAAATACAAGGGCTTCTGTCCTTTCATTTCCAAATAAAATTCAAGTCAAATAAACTTATTTCCAATTAGTGGTATTCTATTTTAGTTGGCTGCAATTTCTGAAGAAGTAGAATAGATCTAGAAGGAGCTCAACTCAATATTCAGGTGCTAATCCAAGGCTTCACATTATGTTAAATTCTATACTATTTTAATAATATGTACCCAATATCAGTAGGGATGTATAGACTGGATCTCTGTTATTATAACAAATTTATTTATATGATTATTGTCTAGTTTTACATACATATACGCATACATTTAAATTGATTAAAAAATCATATATTTATAAAATATATAAATTTATTTTTTCCTATTTTTAATTCGAAACCAAATTGATTCTAAGATTATAATATGAATTTTGTAATTAATATTCAAATATATAATACATACAAATTAATCTATTAATTTATATTCACATACATATGTTTTGTAAAAAAATATGCAAATATATAACTAATCTCAAAATATAAATAACAATTTATAAATACATTTAAACATTTTAAATTATTATGTATGTTTAAATAAAAAATCGATATAATCCATGCAAATTTATATCTAATAATTTTTTTATACAAATCTATAATTAAAAAAACTTATAACAATCCATACGAATTAGTATAATAAACTAAATTATTTTTAAATACATAATGTCTCGGCCGAAAAAAATTAATTTTTTTAAAATGTGTAATTTATATTTGCTAAATAATTTTCTTTAAACGATTATATATATATATTTTAATTGTTAATTAAAAAACTATATATATATATATGTTTATATTAGCATTTGAAATTTGAATTTAAATTCAAAATAAAATTTTCCTCTCAGATCTATATATGATTCTAAATTTAAAACCGTCTTAAGATATTTTAGATCTTAATTTTAATTATTATGCATTTGTTAAGATCTTTGAAATAAACATAATTGAAGATATATAATTACACACACACACATATATATATGTATATGTGTGCGTAATTATAAATTAATAATGAACAACGAATATGTATATAAATAGACAAATGTGTCTATTGTAGTGTAAATCCCAACACCTATATGTGGGCACATTAAACTCTGTATACATATGTATATTGCATATGACTATGCAAGTATATATGTATTTGATATACATATACATTATATTATAATCAAAGCCTTTATATTAATAAAATAAAGATTTAATTTTAAAAAATTTATATTAGATCTAAAGTAATTTATATTTCATAAGCCCGGTAAGATCTAAAAGTTAAACTTTTTTTGTAATTCACCTATTTATCATGTTGCAACCTGACCTAGTTTCTTTAATGATATCAAAGGCTATTATCCTACGCAAACTAAATTACAAGTATTTGAGTTAACTTATTAAAACCAATCTTTTTAGTAGGATGTCTATAAAGGTAGCATCATAGATTGGGTTTGACTAATCAAGTACTTTAACCTGCCTAGCTGCTGTCCTGGCCCGACAGATGAAGTGAACCCAAAGGCCATCTCCAATATAAGGTCCCAAATTGATTTTGAGCTTGGGCTAATTTTCATAATATGTTTTGAAATTATAAATAATATTTTAAATTTACAAGGTTTAGTTTAAAATATATAAGAAAATTTTATAAATTTTATGAAATATCCTTTATAAATGTTTTGCAAAATAATTAATTATTTTTTAAAATTAAAACAACAATTAATTGGGTTAATTAAATAAACCATTAATTGAAAATTTATTAATTAAATTAAAAAATAATAATGATATGTGTAAATTTATCTTAAAATGTTTAAGGTAATTAAAATAATTTTTGAAAATTAATTAAATTTATTTAAAATTATTTCAATGGAATAAATTAATTTATTGTTAATTAATGAATAAAATAATTTATAGGTATTATGATGTAATTGTCTTATTATAATTATTATATATATAAATGTATTCAATTTTAAAATATTTAAAAGGAATAGAATTAAACTATTTAAAATGTTAATTAACTAAGTAGTTAAGTTAATTAATAAGATTTAATTATTAAAACTAATAGAAATTTATACATAATAATATTATATAATTTAACTAAAATTATAAAATGTTATACCTAAATTAAACTTATATTATATGAATGTATAATAAAAAGCGTAGCTATAATAAACCCAAATTAGATTTAAAGAATAAATACATATATACACTACATATGTCATGATTTCACATGTCTAGCACTTATATCATGAGAGTATTTCATAAGAAATATATTATTCCATTGGTCGATATCATCCAAATAAATATATCAAAAATTATGAACCTTTAATATAAGCGATGCCCTCTATAATTTATAAATTAATAGACTACCCGCACCCTCATTAGTTGTTAAGCTTTTCTAAAGATAGAAATGTTATTGTAGTGCTATTAATATATTTAACTAAACGAGGAAAGATATGTGTACAAATTTGTTGAGCTTTCCTAATGGTATGTGCATTATATTTAGGCTATCGCATAATGGTAGGTATGAGTGAATATTCTGTTTTTATTTGTTGAGCTTTCCTCAAGGAAAAGAAGATATTGGGACAAAGACCAAAGATAGGAGTTATATAGGATGCAGCCGATAAGGTGTTATCCATCATATGTGAACATATGACTTGTTGAGCTTATCTTAAGGTCAGAATCCCAATGCATGCAAGTTCTCACACCTATTAGAAAAATTAAAAAAAATTTATGTCTCCTTTTAGGGTTTTGAGAAACATAAAAGTCTAGTGGGAGCTTATTAGTAAAATGAAATACAATTTTTTACCTTGACAATTTTACAAGAACATTTGTTATGAATTTCATATCCTAATCTGCTAAACTAATTTTGTAGAAAAACATCCACATCAAAGTGGTTTTTTGAAAATGACAAACTCACTGGACTTAACTACATAGACTAACCAAGAGCGATCAAAATAGCACTTATCTATGAATGCTTATGATTATTGATATTTGAACCTCCAAAAGAAAAACCCATTGAAGATGTTGCTCCCAAATTAATTATTACTTATAACAAATAGGTCACAGATGTAGAAATCATCCTAGTTTATGGATTGTCTACATTATAAAACTGTTGCAAAGATAGCACTAAATCATGTATTTCTATTAAATCTTCAATGTCCTTAAAGCATTATTTGGAGAGCAATCTCATTCTGCAAGGTACAAGATTACTAACAAATTGTTCAATACGAAGACGACGAAGGGCATGCACATGGGCGAGTATGTCTTATATATGAAAGGATATATTGATTGACTTTCCCAATTAGACGTAACGATAAGTAATAAGCTATATGTGGACTTAATCCTAGGATCTCTTACTTCATAATATGAGCCATTCAGATTGAAATGCAATATTAAACGGTTGAATATAAGTCTCGTAGACCTGCTCAATATGTTGAGATCGACCTAATTTTTGTCCCAGGTTCAAGGTGTGGTGCTTGCGTTAAAAGGGAAATCATCATATTCTTTTGGTTAGGAAAAAAGGAAACGGGTTAACACGAAAAGTAAAAAAAGAGCGCTCTAAATGACAAGGGTAAGTGTCATGACTATCATAAGAAGGGATATTAGAAGTAGAATTGTCTAGATTACCTAAAGATCGTTAAAGAGAAGAAACAGAATGGTTCTACCATTCCTATATGAGTATATTTATGATTCAAAATTGTTTTGCAATCAATAAATTATCTTAGGTTTTAAATACTGGATTTGGTACTCATACAAATTTTGTCATAAGGACATAGGAACATGCGACATATGGTAAAGGGTGAGATAGGACTTCAAGTTGTTGATGGATATCTAGTAGATGCAACTACAGTTGGAGACTATCACTTGGCTTTGCCGAATGGATTAGAATTAATATTAAACAATTGCTATTATGTTAAAAACTTTTCTTGTGGAATAATTTCCATGTCTAGACAAACAAGATGTATTCTTCTTTGTGTGAATAATGTTATGAACTTATGTTAAATGGTAATAAAAATCTTCAATAATGCTTTGGATAGTGGCATTTATTTTCTTAATTCTAATTATATCAGTGTCATAAATAATTCTTCTAATATTAGCACTAATAATAATTATCTACGATATTATAGGCTAGGTCATATAAGTGACAAACAAATACACAAACTAAAAACTAAAGGTTTTCTACCATAATTCGATTCATAATAATTTGGTACGTGTGAGTCATGTCTAAAAGGAAAAGTGAGCATCCCTTTAGTGGGAGAAATGTTAGAGTTAATGAACACTTTGGTCTTATACATACTAATGTGTGGTCCAATGCCTATAGTTACGAAAGATGATGCTTCTTATTTTGTAACTTTTACCAATGATTTCTCAAAACTAGGATATACGTATCTTATGAAGATAAAATCCAATGTTTGTGATAAATTTATAGAGTATAAGCATGAGGTCAATAATCAAGATGAGTTTAAAATACTTTGATCTGATCGAAGATGTGAGTATGTTGGATAAGAACCCCATGAATACATAAAAAATAATAGGATTATCTCTTTGATTACTCCATACTATACTCCACAACATAATGATGTTTCGGAGAAAAGGAATCGACACCTTTAGATATGGTTCATTCCATGACGAGTAAAGTTGGGTTACCTCTTTCCTATACGAGATATATTCTAGAAACCATAGTACATATGCTGAATTTGATACCCACTAAATCTGTGCCTATGACAATATACGAGATGTTGCATGGGAAGAAACCTCACTTTAATTATTTGAAGGTATGGGGTTGTATAGCCTACGTTAGGAATTGTGGGTACTAACAAACTTGAGGCAAGTTCAGATATGTGTATATTTATCGGATATTCCAAGAATTCTAGGGGATATATTTTCTATAACACCGAGAATAAAATGTTACTATTTCCATGCACGTTGTCATTTTTGAAAAGGATTTTTTGTCAAAAGAAACTAACAACGAAGTTGTAGACTTGGATGTGATTCGAGAAATTAACCGAGAGGTTGATCTAGTGCGAGAATAAATTTCACCATTATACGAAAACATTAAAAAAAAAATTTGAAGATCTAATAGGGAATCTCATGGACTAGAGAGATGCTATGGTTTTTTCATGAATGGCGAGAAAAAGGACCGTGTATTAGAAGACGACACTCCTCTTTCATTCCAATAAGAAATATAGAGTAAAGAATCTGCACTTTGGCTTGGTATTATGAAATTATAAATAGATTCCATGTATAAAACAAAGTATGGACTTTGACACACATACTCGAAGGGGTAAAATCCATCAATTGCGAATGGATTTTAAAGAAAAACTTTAAGTGCCTATTGACAAGTGGAGACTTATAAAGCTAGACTAGTTATGAAAAGGTTTCGTCAAATTCAAGGTATTCATTATGACAAAAAGCTGTTGCCCATAGAATTTCTTAAGTACATTCAGATGATGCTAGTCATTGCTGCATTCTATGACTATGAAATATGAAAAATGGACATGAAAACAGAATATCTAAATAGTGACTTAGAAGAGACCGTTTACATATCGCTGCCTGATGGTTTTCGAGGTTGAAGGTACTGGGCCAGCATCTAGCAGGTTGAATGGGTGAATTTCATTGTTTTTCATTTTTAGATCTTACTAGGCCTATGAAGTCTAAATAGATTTAAACCTAACCTAAACAATTTTAAATAAAACATTTGTTTTATTTATGTATAATATATAATGTATACGTGTATCAAATACACATATATGCATATAGTGTACTAAATGTACACGTAGTTTAATCTGCCGATATATAAGTGTTGGGATTAACACCACAGTAGAAACATCTACACCTTTATTTACATATTCGTTATAACAGCCCTCCATTCGTAATACCCGAAAGTATACGCCTTACATTATCGCATGGCTTTCGAATACCATAATAAGCAGATCGTCGGGGTAAAATTAGAATAAAATATTAAAGCAAGACATCAATAAGATCTTATAACGAAATGATAACATATAATATATTGAATATATATGAACATAGGAGAACAAAAATGTATGAGACCATACAAGCAGAAGTAACTGGCAAATAAATATTAATAAAAAATAGTCAGAATACATCAACTCCAAAATAAACACGGAGTTTTAACTAAATATCTAATACAACAGTCTCGTATATAAACAACAGGTTTATCTTGTATGATAAAATAACAAGTAAGAAAACACACACGCATCGATGCAATGCCTTCAAAATGCTCCAACTGTGAACTCTGCTAGCGTATCCCAAAAATCACCGGACTTTCGAACTACTCAATCGAGTACGTGAGAGTTGTCATGACATAAGTAGACAAAGACAAAAACTTAGGTCAGATATAAAGTTGGATTTGAGGGGAACTACCTCAAAATACTGTATATTAAAGCTATGTACAAATAAATAAGAACTACTAAATCACAGCCAACCCTCTCCATAGACATGGCTCGGAAAAAATCCAGACTGCCTATAAAAAGGTACAGTAAATCCAATCTCAAAAGTAGGGGACCATATATAGCATGCTTTTCTCCTGCAACAACAAGTTAGCACAATATGTTTTATTGCACTATACTGGCTCAAATCTACTATTAATATAAAACAAATATACTATGATCAAACCTTGATTCGAAAACAACGATCACTACAGCTAAGATCAATATGATATGCCTCAATGCATAGGGTTATACTGCTAAGACCAAACAAGCGTGCCACAATGCATATGGTCACTACTGCTAAAACCGAATAGGTATGCCACAATGCATATGATCACTACTACTAAGACCAAACATTCATAAGATATGAATTTAGAACCCAATGTCCAAGCGATCATAACAAGATAAAGCTATTTACGGTCCCTCTAAGACCGTGTCGAGTGTGTTATGGTCATTAACAACACTCTAGCTACACTATAACAAGGTCGATACCTAGGTACATAAGTCCATACCCTTGAGTAGGTCATATAAGTCCATACTCTTGGCAGCTCACAATGAGTCAACACCAACAAATCGTATATTATTGTAAGGTCAAAACCTTAGAGTACGGACCCACCTGGTATATAACATATGGAATCTCCATGCATGACTCAAATCGCCATGGCCTAAAGACCCACCGGATAACTCTAACAAAATTCCATACTTATCCAAATCGCATTCCAAATGGAAGTGATCTCAATGTCAATGTACTCCTCAGATGTACCCTCCAGGTCTACCTCAAAATCTACGGTTTCATAATACGTGCCAAAGTGGGTCCCACGTGGGCCCAAAAATCAAATTACACAAAACCCACTATAATTTAAAAGGTTTTTGTCCCACTAAAATGGTTAACAATGGTCCAAACCTCATATCAAGCCGATTTCGTATGCGAAAGTTATCAAGTTTTAAAGCTTACAGAATATACCGAGGTCAGTTGACTAAAGAGCCATTCAGTCAACTGAACCAGGGTCGAGATGGAATTTTTATGCTCAATTAGTCAACTGAATGGACCAAATCGATCTAATGAACTGAAAATTTCTGGGAGGTGAGCCAGAGCATGGAGTAGATTTCTCGAACGGATGTCGCTTCGCGTGTTGTTTCTCCGACGCTTCGCTCGATCAGTCACCTTTCTACTAGAATCTGCCTCCATGCCATCGGACATCTACGAGGTTCATTTGTTGATGTTTTGGAAGTGAATTCCATATGTAATCAAAAATCAATTTCAATACCAAGATCCACTTTTTTGCAAGTAGAGTTCTACGGGCGATTATGGCGACCCGACTTCCTCTAACACGCCAAAACAACATACCCGGCCTTGTGTGTGGCCTATGCATGTGTCGATGCACTCATTTGTGCATGCCTATGTGCATACACTCATGAAATACACAACCAAACAAAAAATATATTTTGGATTTCAAGGGGACAATTGCACGGTCCGTTATACTCTTACGCTACTTGGCACCGCGATAGTCGCTATGGCTACGCGGAATGCTCGAACATACTTATAATCAATTATATTTCCATATAATCAAACAACTACATATCTATATTAACAAATAATCACAATAAGATTATAATTTTGATACAATATTGATTTCTAATTGTCGCTTAGCTCCAAAAATACATATACATATACCAGATAGTGCACGTATACACATACGTACATTCAAGTGAGCCAATCAACCATAACTAACAAATATTACTTTTACTTACTAATATTTTCAATAAAAATAAATTATCACTTTAAACCATTTTATAAAATCTCATAACTATTTTATAAAATATATCTTCATTTATAAAATCATGAAACCATTTTGTAAATATTAATTAAGCTTCATTAGTCTCTAATCACTTTAATAATAAGTATAGAGTTCACAAACCTCTTAAATTAGCTTACTAACATTTTAAAAACAAATTCAAATGGATTAATTAATATCTTTTAATGACCTACACATCATTACACTACTTAATTAATCCTAAATCAACAATAACATCAAAAAAATCACCCAATTAGCCCAAATCAATTCTGGGCCTTACTAACTATTTTCAAACATAGTAATTATGGTCTTAAACAATTAATTAGCTAAGGAAAACACTTTTATAACATGAATATAATTCTAAACCCTAGCATAGAAATCTCCAAATCATCCCATAATACTTCATAATTATAAATAAACAAACTATTGAAGTAAAATACACAAATTTAATAGGAGAATCAACCCACTCACCTCACTAACAAGAGGAAGCAACAAAAATCATCAAAATCCTACTTTTGCTTCTCTTGAAAGTTTGTATAAGGCTCTCTAGTTCGAATTGAGGTTCAATACTTTGAGAGATGGCGAATCTTCCCCTAGTTAGAATTCTACTGATTTTTGCATGAATTTAGGAATTTTATTTAGGCCCAAAGATGAAGATTTTAAGTTTTGGAGCTATGGAATTTTTGGGTATTGAGGAGAATGAGAAATGAACATGAATTGGAATGAGGAGGAATATGAAATAGCATAGCCTAAAGTGGGCTAAGTATCTAACTCAAGTTCATTTGTCCCCAATTCCACTATTACCCTCAAAACGCTATTCATCGACCAAAATTTCGAACTCTAAACATATCGAACCTTATACTCATTCAAATTCTAGATGCCATTCTGGACTCAAAGGAAAAGGTTTTGGGACCTAATTCCTTCATAGACAAAAGTTAGCTCTTTGGATCGATATACAAATCGAATGCAGGATACTAGCTAAAAATCCGTTAGTGGAAATATATTGATGCTTATGCTCATTTTGATTCGTAACGTCAATCCAGACTCAACAGAAGTGGTCTCAATTTCTAATCGACCGTATGCAAAACGTCATAATTTAGGCTTTCAATTCAATAATGACTTAATATTTAAATAACTATTTAAATATATCATCGTTCAATAAGTGGGTTATTACATTCTTCCTTCCCTAAAAGGGTTTCAGCCTCGAAATTCACTTGAGTATGAGAAAGTAACAATGAATCTCAGTTTTGGAAAATTCCAATAATGTCTTCCTATGTGCTATCGTCACTATGAAACTTTCAAATTGGAATGCATCATAAATAGGAAATATGCAATGAACTATGCCATCCCATATTCCTGAAAAATTCATACCTCTTTGTAAGAAAGCTTCTCACTACTTAAACCCCTATATAAGCAAATAAGCATTTAAATAGCTAAACATCAGCTCTCAAGTACCTAACTATACTATATTAAGAGGATTGCTCAAATACAAAATTCAAACATGTATAATCTCGTTTAGTAATAGGTACTACTATAGTCATACACGACAATTAGTTGGAGGGCAAGCTCAAGTGAGTTAGTATCAAATTATACCATTGACTCCAAGTCACATAAAATGGGGGCTCATATGGATCTTATCTCCCCTATATCAAGCACGGATGATATGCGATCTATTCTTGATAGCTAAGGAATACGAATCAATACCCGTCATTACTGACGGGTGGAGCCAACAATGGACACTTATCATGATCCAACGATTCCAGATAAATAGGGACAATACATTAACATACCCAGACATCTATCTCGATTGAATAATAGGTATGGCTACTAATATAAGGCTAATTATCTATAAGGCCATCATTACAAGGCCAATACATGTATGATCACTAATATAAGATTAATACTATACACAGTCACTAATATAAGACTGATGCGATGTACATCACTAATATTAGACCGACAAAATTTACATAACTATACGTACCCTTAATTAAGTCCTCGATGGTATGAATCCATAATTGCAAATCAAATGAATATAAGCGGCATGAAATCATCAAACAATAGTCGATAATGAAAGGAAACAATAACTAGAGTTCAAACTATCAAACATGCAAGTAACAAAATCAACCACAATAAAAATCAGCCAGCATCAATGTCAAATAACAACAACAATAATCATGATCAAACAATCGCAATAAAATCAAGCAACAAACAATAGAAAACAAACAAAAGCAGTAGCAACAATAGCAAGCAATAAGCAATAATAGACAATAAGCAATAGCAAGCAACAAAACAAGCATATAAATAATGAAATATTTAAAAGAGTCTACATCAATGTGCTTGGTAACCATCAAGAGTCAAACACATAAGTTGAACAATAAACTCTATTGAGTCCGTCCTACATTCAAGAGGAATAAATGCCTAAGTGGTGAAACTCCTTCCTTGAATATAACACACGAACAACTACTACACCTCTCGGCTAGAATGTAGAAAACCTGTATGATATGCAGCATTATCGAGTCTCTATACTCTCGAACAAATCCAGCAACTAATGCCTCTACTTTCCTTTTCTTTCAAATAAAACTCATTCTCCAATGGAGAAAATTATAATAATTAAGTCATCAGTAAATGAAGATTTACAATTACCTGTGTTTGCTCAGGTTGTAATCCACCTTGACCGCACAATGTTAATAAGGATAATATACTAAGTGCACTATGATGCTCGCCTAGGCAAGCATCATCTCGTCACTTAGAAGATTATCTGAATTGCCACAAAGCTAGTCAAGAAATCCTTCTTCGAACTTTCCAAACAATAATCATACTGGACCAAAATTTTATAATTTCTAAAGATAATTCCAAATGATATGATACCCATTCCAACCTATCGTTTGCTCACAAGTTTTATTTATTAAATTAGGTTCGGCCACTTGACTCCATCCATGTGAACTACGATCCAGTTCATTGATCCGACTACGGAAATCACCCTGCATGACTAAGGCCGTACTTCGAAAATCTCTCAATCATCCCAAGAATTTGACTCAAGTCTCATTTACCAGAATCAAGTGAAAAATCTTATCCTAATTGGTGCAAATCTCCTAGAAAATCTACGCTCAAAATATAGGTTAAGAACTAGCATATGAATTGGAAAATCTTTAGAAAATGTCCCTTTCATCACCGAGATTACTCCCAACAACTGAGGTTTACTGACACAAAGGTAAGCATTGATAACCTGAGTGACTCTAGATAAACACTGCCTATAAGTCATCCCCTCGGTCACTGCTCGTTATCGGGCATCCACCGAGCCATACATGGACATAAATCCAAGTCGCACTTCATCGACCGAACCCACTCAAATTGAAAGCTCGTGCAACCAGTTCAAATGGTGACACTTCAGTCGTTTCACCTTAGCTTTGAAACTAAGGAGATAAATACAAGGTTTATCTCTACCGAAGGATTTACTATTATGAAATGTGTCAAGTTTAGCATATCTACCAAGTAACTAGCAAGAGATACAATTTATTGCTCAAGTGTCGGACGAACAGAAGTGAGTCCCCATAAATAGGTCATACCTTGCTACTTAAGCTTCTTCCGGTTTTCCTGAGCCATAAGCTTGCTAAGATCCGGTAATGCCTGAGAATCACAAGTCATCATCACTTATACACCCTTAAAAAATGTAGGATAGTCATTCTTTAAGTGATCAAGCCGATCGCAAATGAAGCACTTATGTTTCACTCTAGCTAGACGACATTTCATAACAAATTGCCTCTCGTGTGGTATAGGAGTGACATATTAGGCCAGCTTTTCTTTTTCAAACAAGCTCGATCTTCCTTATATCATGGTCATTAAACCTTAGTTGGAGTTCTGGTTGCTTTCTGCTTTCATTTCCTTAACGGTATCTCATGGGCATTCCCTCAGAGGAGAACCATCCCAACGAGATATTCAAAAATGACCCTGAATAGGATAAGGCTAAGCAATGAACCCCCAAGGCAAATCTCTTTGCCCATAATAATGGAGTACCAACCAACTCAAACCCCAAAAACAAAAGCTTGAACTGGTTAACACTTCTTCATTAATAAGCTGTCCTGCTTAGGATATATGGAACACTCAAGCTATATGCTCTTCTTGATCTCAGAAATGAATTGACAACTTAAAACAGCGCTTGAACAAATTCTATCACAGGTCTGCTTATCAGCCACAAAAACATTGTATCCTACCCAACCAAAGTCTCCCTTCTTCAAATTGCTAAGAAACAATCTCACTTATGAGAAGGTTCCCCAGACTTATATCATGGAAGCCTTTTCATGCATGTGTCCAAGACCGTGCCTAATAACAACCTCGGGACTCATATAGGGATACGCCACTTTTGGCACGAACCACAATCAGTTGGAAATATTCACATACAACATAATATCTTTTGCGATAGCTTAATATTCTCTGAACTAATTAGGCATCTCAAACTATCCATCCGCAATCGCTCCTGTATTTCTTCTGATCATATGGATATCCTGATAAAAATACCTTAGCAACTAGCGGTAGAAATAATTTGAGTTCAGAAGACAAGTAGTGTATGCATGCACTCTCAGTGTATCTTACACTATAGATTGATTAACTCAAATAGTTTACTTGGTTCAAGTGTTGAGCCTAAGCTTTAATAGCAGCTGCAACAACCCGTCCTTTTTAATACCCAAAATTATGTGCCTTACATCATCGCACGACTTTTATGACGACCTACATTTTGGAAGTTTAAATCCACAATAATCCACACATGTCCAACTTAAACAATCCGGAACATAGATAATAAATGGGGTAGTTAAGAAAAATAAGAAAAGAAGAAGAAAACAAACACAGAATCTCGCAGCGGAATGATAAAATACAATAATCAAATAAACAGTTCATGAAGCTGTTTACTATACATTTGATTATAATTTAGACAACATTTATCAAAGTTATATATATACAATAGAAACAAAATATAATGCAGCAGAATAACATGATGCAGGGATAATAATACTAATAATATACCAAATCTTGGTCCTCGTCCTCCAAAAAATGATCTTCAATGCGCTGAAATACTCAAGGCTGACCCGAGCATAATGAGAAGACAAATCAATCAAGTCAGGACTAAAATATCCTTATGTGAGTCAAATCGATATCATATAACATGAGTGTAATAGCATAAGAGATGTTTATAGGGTTTCACATCTCCTATCCAGCGTATAACGTGCGTGCAATAACTCAAGTGATGTTAGGATTTTCATCTCTTAAGGATCCATGAAATTATTTATATATAGTAGAATACGCTATATATAAGTCTAATCAGTAAAATAAATATTCTTTTTAGCATTAAGGCTTTACATTGATCTCCCTTAACGCGTTTTTAAGCATTGTCGTATAGTTTACATATAATGCCCTAGTAGCATGTTGGGGAATAGGGATGCACCATGATATGACAACACTAAACCAAAATCGTAGTGGTCTCGTATAGGGATAAAAGTATGATAAAACATGTGAGGCAATGCCTAAGGTAGGATACTACCAGTTCGGGTTGCAGGACTAGTGGTAACGCATCAGCGCCACGATCATCCACCGCGTCCATCTATCCCATATCGAGTCGAAGGGAGGCTATCCCAAAATCAAGGTGCACCAATCAAATCCAACAAAAAGAGTAATAATATAGACCAAGTCCAAGAAAATCGTAGAAAGGATGTCCGCTAGGGGTAGCAAACTCACTTAGCCCTGTCAAGCCATCCTGTTTTAGTCATTTCAAATTGGCACAAGTGCCGGGGTCTATCCATCATCGTTCTCTTCCTTCAAATCCAGCAAACGATGCCAAATCCAACCACTTCATCCTGGATTCTCCTCCATGTACACAGTTGTTAAAGTGGTTCCAATATTGACGGAGAGTATGCCAATAAAAGACCTCAGTCTCTTTAACAACCAAACGTCGTTTTACACACCGGTTGGTACTTTTATGTTTCGAAACAATTCATACTTGATATCAAAATATCATAATCGCTTTAAAGTACCACTCATTTCAAAATCATCATATTTACTCAAAATATACTATTTGACTTCAAAATCATTTTCGCCTCAATATCTTGATTTCACGTCCAAAATTGTTTGGAATTTCAATTTAGATTATAACTTCAATTTAACCCAACTCATATCTAATCCACGATTTAGCTATAACAATTCCCACTCTGACCAGTTTGAATTTTTAGAAAATAGTTTGAATCGTTTTAAAATAGTTAAATAGTTAAAATAGTTTAATATAAAATATTTTGAGTGTTGAAAATGGTTTATATAGTAAAGTAGCTTGGAAAATCAAAATAATTTGAATATTTAAAAAATATAGATTTTAAACAATTAATATTGAAATAATTTGTTTGAAAATAGCTCCAAAGTCAAACTAAGTCAATTCCAAACCTTCCAATTCAAATCATTCAATCTCGATTCACTTCAAATTGACCCAATTTCAATTTCAATTCGAATTAACTTCGATTTTCATTCCAATTCAAATCAGTTTTAATTTTGATCTCAAATTAATTCAATTTCGATTTCAATTCCAATTTATTTCAATTTCAATTCCATTTTGAATTAATTTCAAGTTCGATTCAACAATTCAATTCAATGGTTTAAATTTCAATTCGATTCTCAATTTTTAACCATTTCAATTTATATAAATTCGAGTTCAATTTTTATATATCGATTTAAATCACTTAAATCAAATTTAAACTTCCATATTCAATTTAAGGTTCAAATCTTCAAACTAGTTCAATTCTCACTTGAATCAGATTTAAACTCCCATATTCAGTTTAAGGTTCAAATCTTCAAACTAATTCAATTCCGAGCCCAAATTAGAAATATCGATTTAAATTACTTTCACATAGCAATATTTAAAGGTTTGAGTAAAAATCCAAATCTTTAAAAAGAAATCAATTTTCGAAATTCAAATCTTTTTTGAATTATAACTTCAAAAATACCAAGTTTCATTTTTTAAACAATTTCGTTTAACAAAATTGAATTCCACATTTCAAGCTCGAGTTCGAAAATAATTCAATTCGCATATTTGTTTTTTATTTATTTAAATTAAAATCATTTGAACAATTTCAAACCCAAAATTTTAAAATCATTTAATTTAACCAATCCGATATCCGTATATAATTTTCTATCCTATGGCCAAGTGATTAATTATTTTAATTTTAATTTCAGGGATGGATATATATCATTTCAATCCAAATCACAATGTCATAAGTATATATCATTTTAACCCATTTCTTAATTTATTTGAAATAATTCAGAGAATAGTTTCTATACTGTCAAATAAATTATAGAGTGATACAGGATATATATAAATAAATAAACATCCAATCATCCAAAATATCATCTGATTAGCATCCATCACAATCAACCACCCAAACAACCGATGGATCATGACAGTTAACTAACTATCGATAATCGAGAAATTTTTCTCTAGCAATTTAATTCAAATTCAAAATTTAACTATTAATTTAAATTTCTACCAGTTCAAATCATATGTCAATTTAAATGTCGATTAAACTACCAAACGGCAGTCAATAAAGTTAAATTACTTCACGATTTAAATTTAACTAATATAAGAATACTTAGTACTTCATGAGTGTATAAAACACTCATCTTTATTTGAAACTAAAAATATTTTCAGCTCCAAATAAATTCCAGTTCCACCTTATCTATAGACAACATCGATAAGATTCCAAGGCAATTTGTTTCGTCCAAAACGGGCCTTGTATGTAAAAGTTACAGTTTAATTAGTATAATGATAATTAACCATATGATTAACAAAATTAAAATTTGATTAAACTTAACCTAAATCTCAAATTAACCTTGGTGTACGCATATAAGGCCGCTCATGTTCCCCTCTTCCTCCTTTCCAATCGTGTATCCTGTTCCATTTTTTTTATAAAACCGCGTTCGCTTGACCACCATGCCAGAATCGCCTGCAACACCCCACTCCTCCCTAGCCCGCCATCGCCAGCGCGTACGTCACTTAGATCGATAGTGCCAACTCCAGCTGTCACCAGCAAACTACGCGTGTGAGCATACTTGCGAAGTCACCGAATCCACTATGTTGCTCGATCGTGAACCCAGAAGAACCAACACGCTCGCCATCGTTGATTTGATTGTTTTCTTTTTTCTTTGATCGATTGAGAGATTTGAAAAAAGGAGTAGGGTAGGGGAGACAACAAAGTATGCCTCCATGTACAAATGTAGGGGAGTGAAATTATTAATATAATAATCAGAAAATATCTCGTCGAATCGACCCGTGAAATTTCGAACTCCAAACGAAGCATGCCGCCTGTCGTTCTATATGTTTTACCCTATTACGCACACAATAGAACTAGTCTCAAGGCCTAATTCGATCGTATTCAAAAGATAGCTTTAAAAAATAAATTTATTTTAGTCAAATTCCTCAAATTATTTTCTACGCGTTTCAAGCTCGCACGACCAAACGACAAGTCTGATCGTTACGAAACTTGAAATCTTATAATATTTTACTATTACAGATCCGATTAAACTAGTTTCGTCCAAATCCAAGACAGTGGCCAAAATGGCCATTTTTACTCGTTAATTAGAACAAGTAATTTCCAAAGGTTAATTTAATCACTTTAAATTTTATTTTAAAATTTAACAATCTTCATTCTCACTCAAATAAAATTTAAATCAACTTTTAAAATCATTTTCATTCATATTAAGTTTAGAATTCAATTATTTAAACAATTGCAATATTAAATTTAAACGATTTAATTATCCATTATTAAAATCTCAATGAATTTTAGTTATCAACATTCAATTTATTTTCACATAAATAAGTCAACATTTATTATTCAACTCAAGGTATTGATTATAAATACATCAAATACATAGAATTTCATTTCGATACTTGTTATTATCTAAATCTTCGAAATTGTTTATTTCAAAATTTTGTTCAAGTTCATATTCAATAAACTATATTAATAAATCATTAAATTTTATTTCTAACCATTTTAATTTAATAACTATATTAAATTTAATAATTTAAAATAGTTAAAAATATGGGTCGTTACAACTTTCGAATACCACAAAAGACAGATCGTTAGGGTAAAATTAGAACAAAACATTAAACCAAGACATCGATAAGATCTTATAACGGAATAACAACATACAATATACTGAATATAACATGAATAGAATAAAATAACAATTCATACGAGACTGCACTAGCAAAAGCAACTAACAAATAAATATTAGTACAGAATAGTCATAATACATCAGAGTTTTGAATAAATATCTGATACAACAGTTTTGTACATATAAAAGGTCCGTTATATACAATGAAATAACAAGTATATATATATATATATATCAAGGAATCGATGTCATGCCTCCAAAGTGCTCCAACCATGTAGTCTGCTAGCGTATCCTCAAAAGCACCCGACTCCCGTACCACTCAATCGAG
Source organism: Allium cepa (assembly GCA_030765085.1). Taxonomy (NCBI): domain Eukaryota; kingdom Viridiplantae; phylum Streptophyta; class Magnoliopsida; order Asparagales; family Amaryllidaceae; genus Allium; species Allium cepa. Next base: position 570,464,430 of record CM060940.1, on the reverse strand, counting down.
TACCCGATATTTGTCATGACACAAGCAGACAAAGACAAAAACTCAGGTCACACATAAAGTTTGGTGTTAGGGGAGCCATCTTAAAATACTATTTATTAAAAATATATGCAAATAAATAGTAACTACTAAATCACAGTCGACCCTCTCCAAAAAAATGGCTCGGGAAAAAACCAGACTCCCTATAAATAAGCATAGTAAATCCATCTCAAAAGTAGGGGATCATACCATAATATGCTCTTTTTCTATAACAAGAAGTTAGCACAATATCTTCTATTCCTTTACACTAGCCCAAAACTGCTAATAATATAGTAAAAATATACTGTGATCAAATCATGTTCCGAAAACAACAATCACTACTGCTAAGATCAATACGATACACTTTAATGCGTACAGTCACTACTGCTATGACTGAATAGGTACCCCACAATGCATATGGTCACTACTGCTAAGACCAAACAGGTATGCCATAATACGTATGGTCATTTCTACTAAGACCAAATTGATATCCCACAAAGCGTATGATCACTACTGCTAAGACCAAATGTTCGTAAGATCATGAATATAGGACCTAAAAACCTCCAAGTGATCACAATAAGATAAGTCCATTTACTGTCCCTATAAGATCGTGTCAAGTGTGTCATGGCCATCAAAAACACTCTAGGTACACCACAACAAGGTCAATACCTGGGTAGGTCACATAGGTCAACACCCTTGGGTAGGTCACATAAGTCCATACCCTTGGTATGTTATAAAAGTTCAACACCATCAAATCATATATTACTCTAATTCAAAACCTTAGAGTACGGACCCAGTTCGTATATGACATATGGAATCGCCACGTACGGCTCCAATAGCCATGGCCTAAAAGCCCACCGGACAACTCTAAAAAAACCCATACTAACATAAATCACATTCCAAATGGAATGCGTGACCTCAATATCATAGTACTCCTCAGATATACTCTCCCGGTTTACCTTAAAATCTACGGTTTTGAAATACGTGCCGAGATGGGTCCCATGTGGGCCCTAAAAACAAAGAAATCTAAAACCCACAAAAATTACATAAGTTTTAGCCCTTGAGAAATGGTGAACAACAGTCTAAACTTTACCTCAATCTGACTTCGTATGCGAAAGTTATCGCGTTTTGAAGTTTGCACAACACATAGTAGGTTAGCCGACTGAAGGACCAATCAGTCGACTAAACCAGGGTCAAGATGACCTACCCAGGTATATCCAGTGCTACCGAATGGAATAGAAAGGGTATGGACTTATGTGCCACATAGCTACCAGGATGACCTGAAATTTCCAGTGCCTCGATCAGTCTACCGAATGGATGATCTGGAAATACCCTTAGCAGTAGTGATCTGGAAATACCAGGGTATGTCGCATAGCTACCAGGATGACCTGGAAACCAGGGTCTCGATCAGTCTACCGAATGGAATAGCTTAATTGACTGAACTGGAAATTTATATCCAGTGAGCTTAGGCAGGGAGTAGATTCCTTGAACGGATGCCTATTCGCGCACCGTTTCTCCGACGCTTCACTCGATGAGTCGCCTTGCTACTAGAGCCTGCCTCAATCCTATCAGTCATCTACCAGGGTTCATTTGTAGATGTTTTAGAAGCGAGTTCTATAAGTAATCAAAAATCGGTTTCGATATCAAAAAATAGTTTCGATACCAAAAACCACTTTTTGTATGAGAAGATTTTTGTGGATGATTATGTTGACCCGGCTTCCTCTAACACACGAAAACAACATACCCTCCTTGTGCGTGGCCTATACGTGTGTCGATGCACTCATTTTTGCATGCATAGGCACGCTTGCTCATGCAACACATAACCAAACGCAATTACATTTCGGACTACAACGAGACGATTGCTCAACCCAGTATGCTCTCACGTAACTTGGGGCATGCGATAGTCGCTATGACTACGTGAAATGCCCACAATTAACTTGTAGTCAATTATATTTTCATATAATCAAACAATTACACATCTATATTAACAAACAGTCACTCAACAACTATAACTTCAATACAATATTGGTGTCTAATTGTCGCTTAGCTTCACATGTACGTATACATAAGCCTGCTCGTGCACGTATACATACACGTACATCCAAGTGAGCCAATCAACCATAACTAGATCAAATATTATTTTTACTCACTAGTCTTTTCAATAAAAGTAAAATATCACTTTAAACCGTATTATAAAATCTCATATCTATTTTAGAAACTGTATCCTTCATTTATAAAATCATGAAACCGTTATATAAATACTAATTAAGCTTCATTGGTCTCTAATCACTTTAATAATAAAGTTCACAAACATCTTGAATTAGCTTACTAACATTTCACAAACCAATTAAAATGGATCAATTAATATTTTTTGATGACATGCATAATTAATCCCAAATTGATAATGACATCACTAACAATCACCCAATCAGCCTAAATCAATTCTAGGGCTTACTAACTATTTTCAAACATAGTAATTATGGTCTTAAACAATTAATTAGCTAAGCGAAACATGTTTGTAACATGAATACAGGTCTTGAAGGAATTGGGTTCAGCCTACAGTGAAAGAAATGGGCGAATTTCAATTTTTTTTATAGCTATTTTGGATCTTTAATGGACCTATGGAGTCTAAATACATTTAGATCTTATCTAAATCTTGTTTTAAATAAAATCAATATTTTATTTAATTTGATGAAAAAAACTTCAGAGCAGTTTGAATATTATATAAATTTAAATGAATGAGTCCATCAAATACACTCAAATGTGTAGCAGTTACGTATTCAATTAATATGAGAAGGAAACCGTTAATTTCCTTTTCTAATAGTTATGCAATTAATTAAGAGAGTAAAAAACATTAATTAAGAGAAAGATACCTCTCATTTCTCTCTTTAATTAGATTGATAATATGTTAAATAAAAATGTTAACATTTCAATTGAATGTTTTATTAGGAATGCATTAGTCCAATTTGATTTAATTAATTGCAAATGAATATAAGCACATCACATGCGCCCATGTGTATAGTGTAAGTGCAACATATGAAAGTGTACATAATTAAAGTAAACATTGCACATGTGTTGGGATTTGCACCACAATAGACACATTTGCTAACTACATACGCCTTTGTCGTCCTAAACATGAACAATTTTATTTATTTATTAATATGTAAGTACATACATACATACATATATATACACACACTCTGTAAATACACATATAGATATATATGTACACATACATACATACATATATACATACACAATTAATGTTTAGCATAGCAGTTCAAATAAAATTGATTTCATTTCAATTACAAGCAGTAAATCAAAGACTGTTAAGATTAATGAAAATGATTTGAAACAATTGTGAAAGGAATCCATCCCTTTTAAGCAAAGATATAATTTTAATTAGATGGAATTGCAAATCATGGAATATATCATTGATTTAATGTTTCCCTTTTTCTTTTAAAAGGAAGAGTTTATATTACAATGATTTGAAACATGATGATTAAAACATCATAATAATTAGATAACACAGACTAATTAATGCAATCATTACCGAGTTTTAATTACATAGCAACCCATGTATAAATATTCAAGTGTAAACCTTTTGATACGAAAAATTTAATTATGAATTAAAAAATCCAAAGTTCAATTAAGTTCTGTTTTTAAACAACAAAATCAAACGACATAGGCATATATAGATTTGAGCTAAGATGATCTAGATCTAGATTAAACAAACTTTGTAAATAATCACATGGAGTACATAAAATAAAATTAAGAAGATCTAGATCTAGTTTAAATAATTAATCAAATAATCATACGTGAGACAGAAAATGAGTTGTTATAATTCATAACAAAATAGTAGTGAACAAAGGAAAACATTCTATGTTTTAACATGATAGAACAATCGATTCAAGCAAAGGAATGGAGGTATTCAAATAAAGATTCAAATTCACAAGTATGAACAAAAATGGAAAGAATAAATTATAAGATATGTAAATATAGAATTATACAATATATAATTACCTTAGGATGAAGCATGTGGAAACGCATTGAATAATAGAACAATACCTAGATCTGATTGATCACTCTCTAGATCCGACAAACCTTGCCCTTCATCACACATTGATTTGTGGCTTCTCCTCAGATTTCAAACAAATCACCATCCCCACTTTGCAAGAGAATAATGAATCATCTTTTTAATTTAGTTTAATGTTGACTTGAATTTATTTTGATGTTTTTTGGATGAAGTTTCAGCCATGAATGAATGATGGAGAAGAGGAAGAAAAGAGAACAAAAATGAAAGCCACATTCTGCCTTTTTTCAAAAATAAGGTGATTTTTTAAATAGAATTAAAGGAACCTTTCCTATAATCCTATTAATACTTTCTCCTTTAATTCCCCCTTTTAAATTTCAATCAATCCTCTTAATTGATTTCCTCCTCTCATCATTATATGGCTGTTATCCAGCTTTTTGGGCCAACTATATTCAGACTGACTAGACAAGTTAGACTAGATGAGCATCTAGGAAGACAGCCTGGAGAGATGATTATAAGCTCAAAGATAAAGCATAGGCAGTGATATGAAGCCACGATCAACCGAGGCCAAGAAATAGATTCTCCAGAATATTCTAAGTATGGAATAATGCCAACTCTAGGCAGGGGATCAGCACCCATCCCTTTCCATAGGGGATCGGTACATATCCTCAGTTTTTGTCCCCAACTTGGTAAGATCGATATAGAGCAACAAGGAAGGCCTCATGAGGATACATTTCAAGTTTCATGTCATTTAGAGTTCGTATGCTCAAGTTACAGGCAAATTACTTCACCTATCAAAATGGATCGGTATAAAAGGGATCGCCCATATTCTCTTTCACTACATATTGCAACAATGATCGGTCAATAGCTCAAAAAATACATATGATATCAATAATAAATTAGAGTATACGCTAATTAGGACATGTGGAACACCCCATAGGGATCGCATAGCATTTTGAAAAAGTTGGAGGGATCGGTGCCTATCCCTCTAGAGGGATCGGTAGAAGTCAGAATCTAAGCAACACTACTTCACGGAAAATGCGATATCTCACAAATTGTACGTCGAAATTACATGAAATTTGGGGAGCATGTAGCTAACATCATGGGGCATCCATACAGAGATCGCAACCCATTTGGATGCATTTATAGGGATCGGTACCAATCCCATTTATGGGCATGCAAATTTTTGGGTAGCCTCGTCTTGGTCTCCCATATCTTCTGTCAAAATTTTAGTCCGATCCGTGCATACCTTCCCTATAAATACAGTAGATGTGGTGCCAAAAAAGGGATCTTACTTCCTCTACTAAGGCTTTGCCATTTTTATTCTTTACTTTTGTACCGATGGATCTCTGTTAATCCAAACATTCTTGTAATCATAATCAAGTGGAAGATCAATAAAAATATAAAGTGGACGTATGCCAAGATTGTTGAACCACTATAAAAATATGCGTGCTCCTTATGATTTTTGCTTTGTTTTAATTTCATTCTTCATTTAATCTCTACTAGATTCTACTGGGGATTGATGCCCATTTTTGGCATCAATAATGGCTGATCTAAGCATATTCCAAATGTATAACTTTTCCAAATAAAATAACAACTACTTTTATGTGATTATTTTCTTATTTAAAACATGTTCAAAATTATACCGATACCACATACCAATATATGCGAATATAATTTTTATTTATGCATTTTAATAATAACCAACAACATTCAAAACATCCAACAAATCAAGAATAATTAATATTACATAAATATTAATTAATTTGATCAATTTGAAACATTTTGAAAATTAATTAAGTTGTGTGATTTTTGGAGAAATCCAAATGCAGTTGTGTGACTTAGAGGTGTGAATTCAATTAGCAATTAATTTTGAATAATTTAAATATTAATGTTCACACGTCACTTAGCAGGTGGTGTGACATTTTGGTCGAATTCACTACTTACATGTCTTTTCGGTAAAATCAAATTTTACAAATACTTTAGCAGTACCTTTTAGTAACAATTATTTACACCAATTCTCTTCGTCAAAATTATATCACTTTGGATTCATGAAATTTGGAAACGGTCAAAATTCCAATATTATCCACATTCAACTTTATGGTCCAAACATGTAGTCCTTGGCTCAATAATAACAATTACTATTAACCGAAATTCTCTAGCCAAAGACTTTGACTTTGAGTTGACTTCAGTTGACCGTGATACTAACCTTATATAACCGAGGAGATGAATTCTCTCTTGAATATTATTTCACTCCAATACTTCCACTCGACACAACTGTTGTCGTTCAACGGACGCCATGCCACAATTTAACTATAATCAAAGCAGAGCTTTCAAAGCGAAGATCAACAGTATTCTTAAGTCAAGAGAACTATGTAAATTAGTCACATCTATATTCTCTGCTTGACCTTTATTATATTAACCAACATAAAACTATCAAGTGAGTCATTCCATATTTATCCAATAACTATCAGTACATAACCCCTTGGTGCCCCCAATAGTCATGAGTAATACACTACCCAACATTTGGAGAGCGTTATGTAATCTAGTCTCAACGGATATATCGATATCCCGTGTCAATACATTTTGACTAGGAATATTTAAAATGATATATTTGTTTTATTGTGATAAATTACTTACGGTTACAACATTTTGTAACTACTATCATAAAACGAACCATTTATGGATTTTCTATTAAATATGCTTCCAATTAAATTAATCAATAATATAACCATATTATATCAAGTATATAATAGAAAGAAAGGGCTTTATTTCGAATAGGATTGGTCAACGAGTTAGATATATGTAACAAATTACATAATTGCCCTTAGGGCATACCCTTAACTCTATCAATCTCTCATTTGCACTTGGGGTCAATTGTGGAATCTTATTCCTACTTCACCAATCAGTTTCTCAAAACCAATTGTATCAGTCCCTTTGTGAATGAGTATGCTATTATTTTTTAATTATCTACTCCGTCATCAACTCTCTCCGATGATGATAAACTGTTTTATCACGTGGAATAATTCAGAGTATGTCCCTCGACTTATAGAGAAATCTAAGTTCTATTATGAACTATATCGCAATATTGTTATCATATAACAATGTTATGAGATTCTCAACATTTGGAATCGGCTCAGTTATGAATTTGTGCACTTAGATATTTTGCAGACATTGTCTTGCGCTATTCAAGATGATATATTATCCTTTTTCGTCGAATGAGCTATGGTCTTTTATTTGGAACATTTTCAACTTAAAGATTCTTAACTTTACTTTATTATTGACAAATAATACACAACATCACTTATGAAGTTTGCGTCCAAACACTTCTTTATAAGATGTTTTTGTTTTTGTAAACAATTTTCTAGTATGTCATAAATACACAAGAATACTTCAAACAACATTTAGTGATATCATCTTGGATTTTATATTTGCTTCATGTATCAAATACAAAAAAAAAATCAAGATATCATAGACAACATAACATGTATGATAATTTCTATTGCCAATGCATAAGGAACTCATCTCACATGTTCCATATTAAACAATTCAATATGGTGTCTTTACATATCAATTTGGGAAATTTCCAATATCTTTAATACTCACTATATAAGACATCATTTATAATCAAAAATTGAGCATTAAAACAATTAAGGTCGATTTTAACACAAATTGTTTAAAATCATCAACGTGTTGTTTACTTATAGTTCAAAAATATCAATGTACCTTTTAACATTCTTTCTTATGAACACACACTTCCTCTGCATTTTGATTGATAATTAAACTATTTGATATTTCTATCAAAATATTTGTTCAATTTTGATGCTTTTAAAATGGTACTTTCTATCATTTCTTGGATCATATCCACAGACTCATAAACTCAAAATCACTCCCACAGACTTTGAGACATTTTGGTTATTATGTGTAAACAGTGTACTCTAAATCATTATTTAGAATTTTCTGTTTCAATACATCTGTACCAAACATAAAGTCAAACTAAGTGGTAATTTTGTGAGTAAATTCATATTAACTTGAGCATGTTGAATACTTAATCTATTACGCTAATTTCGACAATTGAAATTTGCGATATTATTCTTATCAACATTGCTCATTTAATTTCAACTGCATTAGCTCACAAAGAGACAATCATGGTCGATGGATCACATCCCTTTAGTTACGACTACCAAAATCATATTTTGATAGTGTACTTGGAATTCTTTCTGATTTGCACATCATACCATATCATAGAATCAATGCTCTTAATGATTAAATTAAACAACCGATGATTATATATTTTCGACACTGATAAGAAAATCATAATTTCTCTTCAATGTGCAAGAATTCTTATTAGACACTCTAATACGCTGTTTTCATTTAGGTTAGCTAATTTCATCTCATCTAATCAGTTCTATCTATGCATCGTATCCAATTCCATTTTACTAGCAATAATTACTTAAAAAATCCTTCACAATGAAGTTTGTATTTCTTGAAACAACAATTATTTCTCAGTGCAATAGAATAGGTATTCATAAACATTTTATGAAATTCTTTATTTATTTAACTGATTTGGTTTTAGTTCATAAAACTTATGTTCAAAACATAAATATGTCATCCAATGTCAGTCTTTCCTAAAATCCTTTTAGGCATATTCGCACAAAATCCCTCATGAACAATTATTACATGCAATTTTTGACTCGCACAACCTGCCAACTCCTTAGCCTAGGATATGTTGGAGTTTCTTATAAACCCTTATCTTGTGGAATTTTCTAAACCGTTATTTGACGAAATAATATTAACATTTTGTACTACTCTTAAATACATGACCTTATAGAAAGAAACTAACTCAACTTCAGTCATAATTAATTATACATTATCCAATAAAATTTTCAATTAGTCCTTATCGATGTATCATTATGTATCACATGGAGGAATGATTTTTCGAAGATTGAATTTTTATTCATTTTTGTGTACGTTTGGAACTTTTTCCAACATACTCACTCATCCGATCAAATCGAATCATTTCTATTGCATGTTATTTTATTTACTTCTATTTTATACTCTACGAGTTTACCATAGACATACTACATGTGTATCAAACACACATGTCCATGTCTATGATAACACATCGGTGCATATGATGAAGTACATCAAAATGTTTTGTTATTAATAGACTTACGATTGTATACATCTATATGTATCAATCCGAAGAGGTTATCAACTCTTATGCTGCTCCCACTTAATCGGTGCATACCCTTTAATCGTTTGAGATATAATTAACTAGTATCATATAATTCAAAATCTTATAACAAACTTATTTTCTCAAAACTATGGCTTAGTCTATAATTCCAAAATAACTGTTAATAATATTACATACTTTTGTATTTTCCAACGCATCACTTGTTGTGAAAAAATACCACATTATAGTTTTATTTCATGACAAATATTCATAATGAAATATAACCATGTCTATTTTTCTGTCGATACCAAAAAATAGCCATTATTTCATAAATAATGTTCAGTAAATTTTATGAAAATAATTGTCATAATATGATGCAATCAATAAGTGCTATATGGAGTGCTCTCACTATTTTCGCCATCACTATAATAGCGTACCAAATTTGGAGGTCCATCAATTCACTTAATATATTATTTATTTCATATACTGTACCTAAATTACAACGGAAAGCTTTTTGATCATTTATCCTAAACTCAAAGAAATAAATCTCACAGAAAACAATTTTGTATACGAAAATACATTTCAAAATAAAAATTACATTTCTTATTCCAATGTTAAGTATCAATCACTATTATTACAATTACCGTTTCCGTTGTTTTTTTATGAAGCAAACATGACTATTCACTCTCTTCATCCTACCTGTACCTTAAATCATATCTACTCCTGCACATTTGTTATTGTTTCTAGATGGTCAAACCATTCAAAACAAAACCCTTACTACAATATCATAACAAACTCTTTACCAAAGCATATTCAATTATCCTTAGCTTTTAAGGATATCAGTTATGTTTGCTTTACCTAAACTGATTAAACTGAAATTTCAGTGATCGATTTCTTAGATTTTTAGTGGTAGTCTTGATCTAATGTTACATTTAACACGATGTGATCCTTTTGTAATCAATCAGATTGAATACTTGATCTCGCACTAAGGTTTATTTGGTTTTTTGGATAAACTAATTTCATCAAAATATTGTACATTACAAACTTTGATCGTTCACTATATAAAACTTATATGCAATTGAATGTGGATCAAATATCCATAGTTTTGTAATGCTTATAGAGTTTGAACTCATAGAATGCAATACATGATCTTGACCAAATAAACGTCTAAGTGGCCAAAACCCGAATGTAATCATTAGTTGTAAAATCAGACATTTCCATGGGCGCTGAAACGTTAACATGCAATAATCTTTAATTTGTAAGTATATGTTATATTTCTATTTATCAATCTTTAATTTATTTATATATCTTAATCGATAAACATTTTACTAATCTTAGTAAATGCACAAATTTATCGCTGTAGGTAATTATAACATTATTTAGCATATGTTCTTACAATATTAGAAAGGTTAAATATACCATTTCATTTTTCTAGTAAGGCCCCACTAGTCTTTTATGTTTCTCCAAACCCTAAGATGAAACATAGAAGTCTTTCGACTTCACTAGCGGATGTTAGGACTCATTTGTCTTGGTATTCTGACCTTGAGTTTTCTCAACAAATCATAGCCCCACAAACGATGGATAAATCCTTATCGATTATATCACATACAACCCCTAACCCATGTTTCCTTGTCCTAATCTCATTTCGACCTTGGGTTTGCTCAACAAATACATATAGTTATCTTACCTCGTCTATTCAGTATATTAATAATACTACACATAATACCCCTAGCTTGAGTTTGCTCAACAACTAAGGAGTATGCAAATAATTTATTAATATATATATATATATATATATATATATATATATATATATATGATAGAGGAAAATATTAGATTAAAGATTCATAATGATTATATTATATTGTGTGATATCGACTTATGGACTAATGTATTTCTTGTGAAATACCACTGTGATTCAAGTGTCAGACACATCAAATCACGATATACATACATTTATGCATATATTTATTCCTGAAGTCTATTTGGGTTTCTTTAATGTTCCACCTTTAGTTTATACATTCATATCATGTAAGTTTTATTATTATATAACTTTTATATTTCATATTACCTATATGATAGTCTTATGCATAATATTTAATTTAGATAAATCTTATTTAATTAATTTTAATTAATTAACTCTTTAATTAATTTTATATTTGTATTCCAATACAGCATTTATATTGGACATATCTGTTATAACCTTTATAGTGTAACATATACATCTTATATATGTGTATTTTTATTTAATTAAATAACCTTTACTTAATTTATTTAATTAAATTATTTAGTTTTGAAAATTTATCTCATATACATACATGTATACTTATGTTGTCTTAAACACTTTAAAATACATAACATATATAATACATGCATATATGTATTAATTAATAAACTCAAATAACTAATTTATTTTATTAATCTTATTAATAATTTTTTTAAATTTCAATAGCAATATTTATATAGTCTCAAATATTTTGAAATTTTCATTAGATTTTCAAACATTTTATAAATTTATGTAATATTATAACCTTTTATTATAAACATGTTTTTATTTTAAATTTAACTTTTAAATTTAAAATCTTGTCTTAATTTTCAAAACTGTTTTGAAAATTAGCCCAAGGCCCAATTCAAATTGAGTCTTTTTTATCATGGGAAACCTTTGGGCTCACTTTATATTTTAGGTTAGGTTGGTAACTAAGTCGGACATGATACTTGATTAACCAATTCCAATCCTATACATCACCTTTTGAACACCGTACTAAGCATGCAAACTTAATAATTAGTTAGCCCTAACATTACAAATTTAGACCACATAAGCTATTGGGCTCTGATACCACCGAAGGAATTGGGCCAACCCGCAACGGAAGAAATGGGTAAATTTCAATTTTTTTAGCCATTTTGGATTTTTATTGGGACTATGAAGTCTAAATATATTAGGTCTTATCTAAATCTTCTTTTAAATAAAATCAATATTTTATTTGTTGAAAAAAATTTCAAAAGGGTTTGAATATCATATAAATTTAAATGAACAAGTCTATCAAATACACTCACATATGTAGCAGTTACTTATTAAAATAATATGAGAAGGAAACCTTTAGTTTCATTCTCTAATAATTATACAATTAACTAAGGGAGTAAACAACATTAATTGAAGAGAGAGAGAAACATCTCCTTTTTGTCTCTGATTAGATGAATAATATGTTAAATAAACATATTAACATTTTAATTGAATGTTTTATTAGGAATGCATTAGTCCAATTTGATTTGATTGATTGCAAAATGATTATGAACACATCACATGTGCCAGTGCGTATAGTGTAAGTGCAACATATAAAAGTGCACAAAGGTAATGTGATCATTGCATAGGTGTTGGGATTCACACCACACTGGACACATTTCCCATCTATATACACCTCTGTCGCTGAACGCGAACAATTTTATTTATTTATTCATATATAAATACATATATGAATACATACATACATACATACATACATACATATATATACACACACATACGCGCACACACCGTATATATACAAACATATACATATGCAATTAATGTTTAGCATAACAGTTCAAATAAAATAGATTTCATTTCAATTACAAACAGTAAATCAAAGAATATTAAGATTAATGAAAATGGTTTGAAATAGTTGTGAAAGGAATCTTTCGTTTTGTAAGCAAAGATATAATTTTTAATTAGTTGGAATCGCAAATCATGGAATATATCATTGATTTGATGTTCCCTTTTTCTTTAAAAGGAAGAGTTTATATTATAATGATTTAAAACATGATAATTAAAACATCATATTAATTAGATGAAAAAGATTTATTAATGCAATTATTGCTAAGTTTTAATTACATAGCGACCAATGTCTAAATATTCAAGTATAAACCTTTTGATATGAAATATTGAATTATGAATAAAAAAACCCAAATTTTAATTATGTTATGTTTTTTAATAACAAATCAAATGACATAGGCATATATAGATTTGAGATAAGAAGATCTAGATCTAGATTAAACAAACTTTGTAAACAATCATATAAAGTAAGAAAACAAAATTAAGAAGGTCCGGATCTAGGTTAAATTAATTAATCGAATAATCATACATGAGACAGAAAATGAGATATTATAATTCATAACAAATATAGTAGCGAGCAAAAGAAAACATTCTATGTTTTAACATGATAGAACAATCGATTCAAGTAAGAGAATGGAGATATTCAAATCAAGATTCAAATTCACAAGCATGAAATGAAGGGAAAGAGAGAGATTAGGGAGATAAAAACAAATTATAAGATATGTAATATAGAATTATGCACACATACAATTACCTTAGGATGAAGCATGTAGGAACACCTTGAATGATAGAACAATACCTAGATCTGATTGATCACTCTCTAGATCCAATAGACCTTGCCTTCATCACACCTTGATTTGTGGCTTCTCATCAGATTTTAAACAAATCACCATCCCACTTTGCAAGAGAAGAACAAACCACCTTTTTAATGTAGTTTGATGTTGATTTGAATTTTTTGATGTTTTTTTGGATGAAGTTTCAGCTATGAATGAATGATAGAGAAGAGGAAAAAAAGAGAACAAAAATGAAAGTTACATTCTGTGTTTTTTTTCAATAATGAGGAGAATTTTTTTCAATAGAATTGAAGGGATCTTTCCTATTCTCCTATTAAAAATTCTTCCTTTAATTCCCCTTTTTAAATTTCAATCAATCCTTTTAATTGACTTCCTCCTCTCACCATTATATGATTGATCCAAGCACATTCCAAATGTACAACTTTTCTAAATAAAAGAAAAAAAACTTTTGTGTAATTAATTTATTATTTGAAACATTTTCAAAATTATACCAATATCGCATACCAATATACCCAAATATAACTTTTATATAAGGATTTAAATAATTACCAAAAACATTCAAAACATCAAATAAATTAAGAATAATTAAGATTTCGTAAATAATAATTAATTTAATCAATTTGCAACATTTTACATATTAATTAAATTATATTGTTTTCGAAGAAATTACAAATGCGGTTGTGTGACTCAGAGGTGTAAATTCAGTCAGCGATTAATATTGAACAATTCACATATTTATGTTTACACGTTACATAGCCGGTGGTGTGACATTTTGACTGAATTTATCGCTTACAGGTCTTTTCGGTAAAATCAAATTTCACAAATAGTTAAGCGGTATCTTTTAGTGATAATTATTTACACCAATTCTCTTTATCAAAATTATATCACTTTGGATTTATGGAATTTGGTAATAACTAAAATTCCAGTGTCGTCCACATTCAACTTTATTGTCCAAACACAAAGTCCTTGGTACAGTAATAACAATTACTACTAACTGAAATGCTCCGGTCAAAGACTTTAGCTTTGATGTGACTTTAGTTAATCATGATACTAACCTCATATAACTGAGGAGACGAATCCTCTCTTGAATAGTATTTCACTTCCAATGCTTTCACTTGACTCAAGTATAGTCGTTCAATGGATGTCGTGCCATGATTTAACTATAATCAAAGCGGATCTTCCATATTGAAGATCAACAGTATTCACAAGTCGAGAAAATTGTGTAAATTAGTCACATCGACATTCTTTGCTTGACCATATGTGACAACCCGGAATTTTTGGATATTTGAAATTGAAATATTTAATTGATTTTAGATATTTGAAAGTTAGTTTAATTTGAATTTCAAATATCACTGTTTATTTAGATAATTAAATTATTGAATTTTCTAAATAAAAATTAGGGAGAATGTTGAATCTTGATTATTAATCTGGTTAAAAATACTTCAAAGGCTTGGAAAATTTATATTCATAATACTGGAGATAATAGGAGTTGTAAATTTAAATTTGAAAGTGTTTTGGTTTTAAAAATATATAGTTTAAATTGATATTTAAAAATTGCCTTCCGAGGCACAGTCTCGGAATTCGACGAAACTTGTTTCATTGGATCCGTAATAGTGTATTATTATCGAATTTTAATTTTCGTAGTGTTTAGAGTGATCATTTGGCCGTACGGCAGATAAACGCATTGAAATTTATATCAAAACTTAATATTATAACTGGGTCCAAAAAGCTATCTTCTCCATACAATCGAATTAGGACTCGAAACCTTTTCCATTGCATTAAGAATAGGGGTTTAACATTATAAACGCCTAGCGGCACACCTCGATTGGAGATCGAGATTGTGAGTTGCGGAAATCTAAACGATTTAAAATTTGAATTTAAATTTTAATATTAATAATATAATCGAGTTTCTGTAGCAGGCATTAACACATTGAGAACTTTAAAACACGTGTTCTTCGCTGTAGAACACGCGTCTAAAAAAGGGAAAAGACAACTATTCTCGTCTAAAATTACAACTGGGAATTTGCAAGCAAAATAAAAATCAACTCAAAATTTGACTTGGTCGAGCATTTATTTTCTCTTCCTCTTTTGAAATTTTAATGGTTGTGTTCCTTCTAAATCGAAATCCTCTTTGTTTTTTTAAAACCTAATCAATGAATCAGGGCTGAGATTCAAATCGAAACTAGAATAAAATTGAATTCAAAGGATAATGTCCAAGATCTGTCGAGTATAGGGTTTTGTTCAGGGCTTCAAAAAAAATCAATCAACCCGATCGAATCCCGACAAGTGAAGTCGCACGCTCGCGTGCACGAGGAGAGGGGAGGTTCGTCGGCAAGTCAAGGTGCGATGATGTGGATTCGTGGCGAATAGGAAGGCAAGCAGCTGTTTCGGGCCGTGTTCACGTATGACAACGTCATTAGTCATGATGGTCGAAGTCAGGGTTGAAGTCGAGGCGTTGGGAAGAGGTGCGATGCCTTTGGATCCTCGTTTTGCTCAGTAGAGGGTAGATGATCGAAGGGCGTGGCCAACGCTCTTGACACTGTCAGGTTCGAGATTTTTTTGGGTAAGTCATGTGCTAGGGTAATTGTTTTTATTCCAGAAATTTTTTTAACAATAAAATAAATTTTTATTTTTGGTTTTTAATGAAAAAGAAAAATAATAATTTATATGCAGTGAAATATGGTTGCATGTAGGGGAAGAATTTTTGAAAACTAGATTTTTTAATTTTTACATATATGAATATTTATTAGAAAAGAAAAGTTTACAGTTAGGAAATTACTGTCTTTTTAGAAAAGAAAAGGGAATTTTTTAAATGTTGAAGGGTATTTATATAAATTAGATTTTTGAAAATATATATATATATATATATATATTATATTTTTTTATAAGTATATATATACATATATATAAATAATTTCAAAGGAAAAGTAAATATACATATTCATTTACAGGTTTAATTCTGAAATGGCGAAGATTTATTTGTTTAATGAAATCTAAATTATTTTAGTTACTAGGAATAATATATTAAAAGAAGATTTGTTAAATTAATCTTTTGGTTGATTAAATTATTAAAGGGTAATTGACTGTTTGATTAATTCAAATATTAATAAACTGTATAATATCATACAAGGTCTGAAATCGTGAAGAAATAATCGAGATGGGAATGGATTGCATACACAAAAATCAGAGGTGAGTTAATCTCACTCGTCTGGGTTATTTAAATTTTAAATAGTTAAATTTAAATATTTGGTTGCATGATTGAATTGATTGGATATGGTATATTATATAGTAGTATATAGTATATATTGGAGTGATTGATTTCTCGCATTATATAGCGGATGAGACCCTATGCCGCATAATAGCGGATGAAATAATATAAACCCATATACCGCGATATTCCACCTCGAAGTGAAATTGGTAATTTGTACTGTGCTAACATCTGTGGATGCAGGGAAACAGGTTGGAGGGATCAAACTGTATTCCTCAAAATATTTAGATTTGTTTAAATACTCTGTGTTATGATTTATTGGATAATCTGTGATAGATTACATTGATAATTGGTAATAATGGATGATAGGGATTGATTAAATATATTTAGGTATATTGAGTTCCAAAAATATATAGATTGGATTTTCGAAAACAAAATAAAAAGAGGATTGTAAGAAAAATGATTATTAATAATTTGGATAAATTAAATTGGAAAATGATAAAAGCTGATTCTAAATTCAAAATTAAATGAAATCCAAATTATGGAAAAGAGATTTTTAAATAATTGGGAATAAATGAATTTTTAAAGTTAAATGATATTATTTTAAAGAATAAAAGATTTATTCAATTCAGGATTTAAATGTTTAGGAAAAATAAAAGAAGAATTTTAAATAAATGTGGAATTGGTAGTTTCAGTTAAAATAAGATTTTAAATCTTAAATAAGAAGTTAAATTCTGGAATTAACGGGTTTTAAAATTGAGAAATAAAGGGATTAATTTTTAAATGAAGTAAATTCTGAAAAATCAATTTGGAAATTGATTTAGTGTTTGGAATTTGTGTTTCAGAAAGAAGGGTAAGACTATGGAATTTATAAACTGGGTTTATAAAGTGAAATGAATATCGGTGGATATTCGGGAGTATAAATTCACGGTAGGAATTTATAAAGGAATGGGAATTTGTTTTAAAAATAAATAGTGGTTTATTTTTAAAGGATTGGGAGAAACGTGTATTTTCCTGGAAAGCCAAGTACGTTTTTCAAAGCAGATTTTAGTATAAGTTAAAAGTTTTTAAGTTGTTTAAAGGAATATTTTTAAGAATTTTTTATTTAAGTTGTTTAGATTTTAAAGATAAACATCTATTTAAATTAATTATAGTAGTAATTATTTGAAAGGTTTGACTAGTATTATGATTTTAAAGATAATTATTAATATTTATATTTTATAAAATAGTTTTATTTTAAAGGATAGTTTGGTTATAGATTATTTGAAAACTTGTATAGAATTTTGTAATCTCTTATTTTAAATTTAGTTTGGCTTAATTTTTATTTTAAAAATTAGTTTTATATTTTATAAAATTGTTTTATTTTAAATACTTTTAAAGTATATATTTTCGAAAGAAGTGTTTAAGTAGTTTTTAATTTAAACGTTTTAATGTATATTTTAAAAAAAAGTGTTTAAATTATTTTAGAATCTAAAGTATTTGTACTTGGTGATTTCAGTGGAAATAGAAAATATTTAGGAAATTATTCCATGAGAGGAAGACGGTTTGAATCTGTTTTCAGAGGACTGAATAATGGAAATATATCTTACGAAGATATTTTGAGGATTATAATAATTTAGGAGAAATTTTTGATGACTGATGGATTGTTTGTGAATGTTATTTGATAGTTAAATAACCGACTATCAATATTGGCCAATGCGCTGATCGTTTCGAAGAGATCGAGATTGGGATTTATTTCTCAAAAATCACTTCGATTCGGTTTGAACGTTTTTGCGAGGAAGACCAGAGCTGGGAGTCGAAGATGGAGTAGTAAAGTGCAAGTGCTAATCGCTACTAATCCTGAGGGTGATTCCAAAGTGGACGTAATAGGAGTAGTGCCTTCGGTTCTGTTCGAACCCGGGACGGACTTAGATGGATGAATACTTTCAGAACATCGTTAGGAGGACGATGAGCATTCTAAGTGATATGTTCTAAAAAGGTAACGCTTAGCCTCGAGCCTCATCAACCGAGAATGATTGAAAATCAGGGGTTATGTAGCAAGGCTAAGTGGGTTGCGCCCATTAGGGTAAGGTCATCCCTGTCTAGATGTCCCTTTTTATTTCGATTGTGTGGTGCGGTTGTTAATCCCAACCGTGGGGTGATCTTACTCGGGATTATCCACTAAGGGGTAGTCCCGGTCTTGTGTTGCAAGGGATTTAGGGTGGATCCTCGGTACGGTGAT
Organism: Allium cepa; assembly: GCA_030765085.1. Taxonomy (NCBI): domain Eukaryota; kingdom Viridiplantae; phylum Streptophyta; class Magnoliopsida; order Asparagales; family Amaryllidaceae; genus Allium; species Allium cepa. The sequence continues at coordinate 570,445,394 of CM060940.1, read as the reverse complement.
CTAGGCCACGTACTGTGATAGGTGGTACCCAGTGCCTAGTCATTAGTTGGAAATCCATTTTCCCTACGCGCCTTTAAGGTTTTGTTTGTATACCTATTAGCTGGAATTTAATAAATGTAACAATTTTGGCTATTTGAATAAGTATTCGTATATAGACACTATTATGATATCAGAGGATTTTTATAAGAAATGTTTTGGTTATCGTAAGGTAAAAACCCGACATGTTTATTTGTGGCGTGGTCTTACGTGATACCTTTGATTTCAAAGGAATTTTAAAACTTTAATAATCCAATTGAGTGTATTTTCTCACGCTGGTTTTCTAGACTGACTCGGCTGTTATTTAACTATAATGCTCGGGTCAGACCTAGTATTATAGAATACAGGATATGCTGCTGTGGAGCTCGGGAGATGAGCTGGATGGCGAGATGTACATCCGTATTTGATTATTATTCCACTGTGTATTCTGTTATGTGGACGAGTTTATATAACTGTCCAGCACTTGGATATTGATTGTGTGAATTAATTTGAGTTGTACTCTGATGATGCAATGTATAGAACAGATATAGTTTTCTTTTGTGTAAAGATCAGTTATTATCTATTATATTTTATTCCGCTGCATTGGTAAGATTTTGATATTGTCTCTATTTCTTCTTCTACCTTCTTCTTCTTTAAACCCTAATGGTTCGATTTTTTGGGGGTCGAAAAATCAGGTCGTTACATTTGGTATTAGAGCTTAAGGTTAAGCGAGAACCTTGGCTCTCGTGGGAATTACTCAAATAGAGTCCGTAGTACTCTAGAATGAGTTTGAGAGTATTAATAGATAAAGCACGTATTTGTTGTGAATATAAAATTTGTTTTTATACTGTGTTGACTTATCGGTTGAGTGTTTATGAATTATGGTCGATATGTGGGATGCCACATCATCGATAGGGGTTTCTACGCTCTTAAACAAGATAAACCGGCATAGTATTGTTTTTAAAATAGGGTAAATGATATAATTTTCCCAAATTATTTTTGTATATAAAAGAAATAATTTTCCGTAAATTATTATAGCTAAATATGGTTGCTTGGTTTTTAGGGAATGATAATATTAAGTTATTATCATTATTTTGTAGAAATTGAATAAGAAATTAAAAATCATAACTAAAGCTAGAAAGTAAACTCATATTACATAATTAAATTGTAAGTGAGAATTATAAATGTAATTTATAATTTAAAATAAGATTTCAGAGTAATATTTCAATATGAATTGAAAGAATTTGGAAATTGGAATTCCGGGAAAAGTTTAAATTCCTTTTGGGTTTGAAAATGGTTTTCAAAGGTTTTGGAGAAACTTGGTGATATTATTTGGGAAATATTTTTGAATTGGATTTGAAATCTGGTGAGATTTGGAATTTTAAAAATATTTGAAGAGTTTTAAAGAGATAAAAGCATTTAACTCTCTTCGGTCGTTGGAAAATAACTTCGGTGATGACTGCATCATCATCAATGTTTATTTTCGAGTTTCCAAGGGAGGAATTGGTACCTGAAGACTTTGAATTGGAATGTTTACAAAAAACTGGGTTTGGTTTTGAAATTTAAAGAGATAATTGAATTTACCGGAGGATATTGGATATAATTTATTTCAAAGATGATTTTGAAATATTGAGTTAGTGTTTAAAAAGACTCTAGAATCTTATTAAAAATGTAATTGGAATATAAGTTAGAAAATTTATAGAAGTTAAAATTCGAATTAAAATGGAATATAATTGAATGTAGTAAATAAAGGTAAAAAATTATTTTATTAGAAGTAGATTTGTGGGAAAAACAAATTTATTTAAATTTGTAAGTAATAGAATTAGAATTAAAGTTGAATAATGGAATCAATTTAAATTGTGTCAAGAAAAGTGAATTGTAAATTTGTTCGAAGGAACTAAAGGAAGTAAAAGTTTAGGAATAAATTTTTTATTGAAATTTGAGGGATAAGATTCAACTTGAAAGGGTCAAATAAAGGTAAGTGTGATTAGAGAATAAATTTAGAAAGATAAGCCAATTAAAGAAGGTTGGTAAATGGAATGGAAATAAAATTGTGGATAGATAAATGAGTTTGTATTTGTAAGAAAATAGAATTGAAAATGAATATTTGGAATTAATTTGAATTGTGTGTAATGGAATATAGTCAAAATTTGACTAAATAAAATTAAGGACCGAAATAAAATTAGTAAATAAACTAATTGATTCAAGAGGGTAAGTGGATGAATTGGAATTGTATGTTGAGATGATATTTAATTTGAAATGCATAAAATAAAGTGAAGTTATGAAATTAATTCGAAGTGAACTAAAATTATAAAAGTTTGGAAATAAGAAATTGTTTGAGATTTGAAATAAATTAGTAAGTGGAACTGATTTAAAATAGTAATATGAACCAGTTGTGAATGGAAGATAGTTGATAAAATTCAATATTCAGAATTTGAAGATAAACTGAATTCAAAAAGAATTGATAACGAAAATCTGGATGAAAATTGGGAATAGAATTGTTTGTGATTTGAATAAATTAGTAATGGGACTAATTAAAGAAATAATTAATTGAATATGGATTGAGACAGAGGTAAATAGAATTCAATATTTAAAATGAAAGGTAAATTGAATTCATATGGAAATTGGAGATTCAATTTGAATAGAAGTAGTTATAAACTAAAGTGGTGAGATAAAAATAAATATTTAAAGTGTGTAAGATGCTTATATTAAACTTAAGAAATGAATGGTGAAATTCTTAAGTAAGTTTGGTGTTGGGAATATACTAGTAATTTTGAATGGAGATTAAGTGAAGTTGTGAAATGGGATAATAGTGGATAAGTGAATAGAAATCGAAATTAATGTAACTAAAAGAGAATTGATATAGCAAAAAATCAATTGGTACTAAAATACGTAGGATGTACGCATATTATTTTATTCGCATAGCGATTTGATCCAAATTCGAGCACATAATTTCGAGTAGTTATACCGATCCGAATTCGGATTTTTCACTCGATTTTCAACGGCGAACTCTGGATATGGATTTTTGATTGATTCTGGGAATTCTCTATCATAGTTTGTGGCTATGTAAGGAGAATGACGGTTTTTAATCAAGAAACCAGATCTAGGTCCGCAATAGGAAGTCGGGTGGACGATACTAGTTCGGAAGTGAAATTGTGTGATCGAGCGAGCGATCAAATTGGGTATTGCGTACGGATGATATATGTGCATCGTACGGATGTGAATGAAATAGATATGAAACTTTTGAAAAGAAACGTATAAAATGATTTTGGGATTCTGTGATTGGATATTATGGCTAAGTAGGATATACATGTGTTATAAAGGCGAGGGATAAATTGGGACTTTTGATTTTTGAAGATAAATTGAAATTTGCTCGGCAAAGGTATGTATTTAAATTTCTGTATGAAATTTGATGATTTTCTAGTCTATCCACTTGGCCTTTTGTTTTCTTTTGAAATTTGAAAGCCCGTAGAGGCATTTTGTAGTTGTACCGAGCTAGCCGCGCAAAGAAGACGCTGGCGAAAATTTGGTTTTAAATTTAAAATTTGAATGGTTGGGTAAGTGATATTTGTGGGGACCTATGAAAGAAGTTTGGAATGTTAGTAAAGGTGCTTATCTTTAATGAAAAGATTGTTTGGGTAGTGTTAAAAACTGTTTATTTGTGGGATCAATAGTTAACGGGTTAGGGATTATTTCTCTTAACTAGTATTGTCGGGGACGAAATTCTTTTAAAGGGAGAGGAATGTGACAACCCGAAATTTCTGGATATTTGAAATTGAAATATTTAATTGATTTTAAATATTTAAAAGTTAGTTTAATTTGAATTTCAAATATCACTGTTTATTTAGATGATTAAATTATTGAATTTTTTAGCTAAAAATTGGGGAAAATGTTGAATCTTGATTTTTAAGCTGGTTAAAAATACTTCAATGGCTTGGAAAATTTATATTTATAATACTGGAGATAATAACAGTTGCAAATTTAAATTTGAAAGTTTTTTTTAGTTGTAAAAATATATAGTTTAAATTGATCTTTAAAAATTGCCTTTCGAGACACAGTCTCGGAATCCGACGAAACCCGTTTCATTGGATCCGTGATAGTGTATTATTATCGAATTTTAATTTTCGTAGTGTTTGGAGTGATGGTTTGGCCGTACGGTAGATAAACACACTGAAATCTATATCAAAACTTAATATTATAACTGGGTCCAAAAAGCTATCTTCTCCATACGATCGAATTAGAACTCGGAACCTTTTCCATTACGTTCAGAATAGGGGTTTAACATTATAAATGGCTAGCGGCATGCCTCGATTGGAGATCGAGATTGTGAGTTGCGAAAATCGAAACGATTTAAAATTTGAATTTAAATTTTAATGTTAATAATATAATCAAATTACTGCAGCAGGCATTAACACGTTGAGAACTTTAAAACACGTGTTCGTCTCTGTAGAACACGCGTCAATAAAAGGGAAAAGATAACTATTCTCGTCTAAAATTACAGCTGGGAATGTGCAAGAAAAATAAAAGTCAACTCAAAATTTGACTTGGCCGAGCATTTATTTTCTCGTTTTCTTTTGAAATTTTAATGGCCGTGTTCCTTCTAAATCGAAATCCTCTTTGTTTTAAAAAAAACTCAATCAGTGAATCAGGGCCTAGATTCAAATCAAAATTAGAACATAATCGAATTCAATGGATAATGGCCACGCTCTGTCGAGTATAGGGTTTTTATCAGGGCTTCAAAAAAAATCAATCAACCTTATCGAATCCCGACAAGTGAAGCCGCGCGCTCGCATGCACGAAGAGAGGGGTGGTCGTCGGCAAGTCAAGGCGTGATGATGTGGATTCGTGGTGAATCGGAAGGCAAGCAGCTGTTTGGGGTCATGTTCGCGTACGACAACGTCATTAGTCATGATGGTCAAAGTCAGGGTTGAAGTCGAGGCATTGGGAAGAGATGCGATGCATCTGGATCTTCGTTTTGCTCAGTAGAGGGTAGATGATCGGAGGGCGGTGCACGATGCACGGCCAAGGCTCTTGCCCCTGTCAGGTTTGAGATTTTTTTTGGGTAAGTCGTGTGCTAGGATAATTGTTTTTATTCCAGAAAATTTTGTTAAAAGTAAAATAAATTTTTATTTTTGGTTTCTAATGAAAAAGAAAAAAATAAATTTATATACAGTGAAATATGGTTGCATGTAGAGGAAGAATTTTTGAAAACTAGATTTTTTTTACATATATCAATATTTATTAGAAAAGAAAAGTTTACAGTTAGGAAATTACTGTTTATTTTTTTAGAAAAGAAAAGGGTATTTTTTTTAAATGTTGAAGGGTATTTATATAAATTAGATTTTTGAAAATCTATATATATATATATATATAATATATTTTTTATAAGTATATATATACATATATATAAATAATTTCAAAGGAAAAGTAAATATACATATTCATTTATAGGTTTAATTCTGAAATGGTGAAGATTTATTTATTTAATGAAATCTAAATTATTTTAGTTACAAGGAATAATATATTAAAAGAAATTTTGTTAAATTAAACTTTTGTTTGATTAAATTATTATAGGGTAATTGACTATTCGACTAATTCAAATATTAATAAACTGTATAATATTATACAAGGTCTGAAATCGTGAAGAAATAGTCGAGATGGGAATGGATTGCATACACAAAAATCAAAGGTGAGTTAATCCCACTCATCTGGGTTATTTAAATTTTAAATAGTTAAATTTAAATATTTGGTTGCATGATTGAATTGATTGGATATGGTATATTATATAGTAGTATATTGTATATATTGGAGTGATTGATTTTCCGCATTATATAGCGGATGAGACCCTATACGCCGCATAATAGTGGATGAAATAATATAAAACCACATACCGCGATATTCTACCTCGAAGTGGAATTGGTATTTTATACTGTGCTAACATCTATGGTTGCAGGGAAACAGGTTGGAGGTATCCAACTGGATTCCTCAAAATATTTAGATTTGTTTAAATATTCTGCGTCATGATTTATTGGATAATCTATGATAGATTACATTGATAATTGGAAATAATGGATGATATGGATTGATTAAATATATTTGGGAACATTGAGTTCCAAAAATATATAGATTGGATTTTCGAAAAGAAAATAAAAAGAGGATTTGTAAGAAAAATAATTATTAAGAATTTGGATAAATTAAATTGGAAAATGATAAAAGCTATTTTATATTATAAATTAAATGAAATCCAAATTATTGAAAAGAGATTTTTAAATAAATGGGATTAAATGAAGTTTTAAACTTAAATGATATTATTTTAAAAAATAAAAGATTTATTCAATTCAGGGTTTAAATGTTTAAGATAAATAAAAGAAGAATTTTAATAAACGTGGAATTGGTAGTTTCAGTTAAAATAAGATTTTAAATCTTAAATAAGAAGTTAAATTCTAGAATTAATGTGTTTTAAAATTGAGTAGTAAAGGGATTTATTTTTAAATGAAGTAAATTATGAAAAATCAATTTGGAAATTGATTTAGTGTTTGGAATTTGTGTTTCAAAAAGAAGGATAAGACTATGGAATTTATAAACTGGGTTTATAAAGTGAAATGAATATCGGTGGATATTTGGGAGTATAAATTCACGGTAGGAATTTATAAAGGAACCGGAATTTGTTTTAAAAATAAATAGTGGTTTATTTTTAAAGGAGTGGGAGAAAAGTGTATTTTCCTGGAAAGCCTAGTACGTTTTTCAAAGCAGATTTTAGTATAAGTTAAAAGTTTTTAAGTTGTTTAAAGGAATGTTTTTAAGAAATTTTTATTTAAGTTGTTTAAATTTTACAGATAAACATTTATTTAAATTAATTATAGTAGTAATTATTTGAATGGTTTGACTAGCGTTATGATTTTAAAGATAATTATTAATATTTATATTTTATAAAATAGTTTTATTTTAAAGGATAGTTTGGTTATAGATTATTTGAAAACTTGTATAGAATTTCGTAGTCTCTTATTTTAAATTTAGTTTGGCTTAATTTTTATTTTAAAAATTAGTTTTATATTTTATAAATAGTTTTATTTTAAATATTTTAAAGTATATATTTTCAAATGAAGTGTTTAAATAGTTTTTAATTTAAATGTTTTGATGTATATTTTAAAACAAAGTGTTTGAATTATTTTAAAATCTAAAGTATTTGTACTTGGTGATTTCAGTGGAAATAGAAAGTATTTGGGAAATTATTCCGTGAGAGGAAGACGGTTTGAAACTGTTCGCAAAGGATTGAATAATGGAAATATATCTTGTGAAGATATTTTGAGGATTATAATAATTTGGGGGAAATTGTTGATGGCTAATGGATTGTTTGTGAATGCTATTTGATAGTTAAATAACCGACTATCAATATTGGCCAATGCGTTGATAGTTTCGAAGTGACCGAGATTGGGATTTATTTCCTGAAAATCACTTCGATCCGGCTTAAACGTTTTCGTGAGGAAGACAAGAGCTGGGAGTCGAAGATGGAGCAGTAAAGTGCAAGGGCTAATCGCTACTAATCCTGAGGGTGATTCCAAAATGGATGTAGTAGGAGTAGTGCCTTTGGTTCCATTCGAACCCGGGACGGACTTGTATGGATGAATGCTTTCAGAACATCGTCAAGAAGACGATGAGCATTCTAAGTGATATGTTCTAAAAAGGTAACGCTTAGCCTCGAGCCTCATCAACCGGGAATGACTAAAAATCATGGGTTATGCAGCAAGGCTAAGTTGGTCGCGTCCATTAGGGTAAGGTCATCCCTGTCTAGATGTCCCTTTTTATTTCGGCTGTGTGGTGCGGTTGCTGATCCTAACCGTGGTGTGATCTTACTCGGGATTATCCAGTAAGGGGTAGTCCCGGTCTTGTGTTGCAGGGGATATAGGGTGGATCCTCGGTACGGTGATCTAGGCCACGTACTGTGATAGGTGGTACCTAGTCCCTAGTCATTAGTTGGAAATCCATTCTCTCTATGTGCCTTTACGGTTTTGTTTGTATATGTAACATACCAAAATTCATCAATTTAAAATTGGTAAATGTTGAACTTTTATAATAAAATTTGATAAGTTTCAAAATAAATAAATAATAAATGATAATTTAAATGAATAATAATTTCAATTTTTTTTTGAGTTTAAAATTTGGAAACACTAAAAGTTTTAAAATCATTTGAATTTAACTTTTATTCATATATGTAAATATATATACGTATGTGTGTATACATGGGTAAATTTGAATTTATATACTGAATTTGATTTTTTGTTTGAATTTAAATTTTAAAATAAATGTTTTAGTAAAATAATTTGCATATATATATATATCTATGTGATTTATTTAATATGTATTTAAATTCAAAGCACTCTTTTTTTAATAATATATTAACATAAACTAATGTCTTTAATGGAAAATGTAAGTATAAATACAATTTAAATAATGTAAATCAGTAGGTTAATAAAATAAGAATTTTTTTTACAAGTGTTAAGTTAACAAGGACTATGGTGACAAAAGTAATTCAAGGGAAGAAAAGAATTATAAGTGTCATTCGTATCATTTTCTTTTACTTAAAAAATTTATAGAAAAATAAAATAAAATTATACAAGTCATTTATCTTCTCCTCTTATTCATTTCAAAGAAAAACCTGTAAAATCTTTACTTCAGAAAAAAAAAGAATATTCATCAAAAAAACAAGCATATCCTCCTCAACTTTGAAATTAAGAAAACACATTCCAGAAAAAAAATCGGTAACAAAAATCTTCCTCTCAATATCTAAAGCCAAAAGAAGAATTCAAAGTTGAATTCATATCTTCAACATATGTTACAGAATCAAGCAAGAGAATTTCAAAGATTAAAGGGAGAATCATGGATTAAGTCAAGAAAAAAAAGAAACAGCAATATACAAAGCTTAAGGTTGCAGGCCAGAGAGTTTTTCCTTTGTTTCAACTAAAAAAACTTACTGTAAGTAATTTCATTTTTGTTATTTGCTGTTAAAAGATTAAGTAAGTAAAATTTAATCAAAGATTTAAACAAGTTCACACAAAATTTGTCACAGCTAACAAATTCAAATCAAGCTAAGAAGAAAAAAAGGGGGAATAATTCCAGGTTTTGATTTTCAGAAAGAAACTGTCTCTTCTAAAATTTTCAAGTGAGTAAACATCCCTAAGATCTGATGTTTAATGTATTGTTTGAATGTAAAATTTAAACAAGTTTGAATATGGGTTGCATGCAACAAAATTGTGAATGAGTTATGAACTTGCCCGTGCATGTTACTAATCCTGATTTAGCTACAGGTTTTTAGGGAAAAAAACTGTCAATAGAAAAAAAACTCCAAATTCTTCATCTGAGTTCTGATTAGATTGAAGGGTCAAAACAAAAAAGTGTTTAAATTCATTTAAGATTGAGATTTAAAAACATTTAAAAGAATAATACTCAAGATTTAGAGTCTGGATCAAGAAAACACAGTGAAACTCAATTTATAACTTAAAATTTGAATTCTTTGATTATTTTATTTGATCATATAAACTAAATCACCTTTGAAATTGTTGAATTTTAAGACTAAAATCATGATTTTAAGTTACGTGTGGAGGGAGCATTTTGACATTGAACTGGGAAGGCATATTTGGGTTTTTCTAGCAGCAGAGGTGATTTGGATGGTCGTGACTTGGCATGGAGGTGGAAGGGCCTACGGTGAGACGGGGAAAAATACATGGAAGTTTCCTAGTCCACTATGGTGATGGCGGCGGGGAGATTAAGTTTTTAACCCTAATTTAGGCAATGGTCGAAAAAATGGTCGCTGGGCTTCGTGCGTGCATCGAATTGCACGTGGATTTGGGAGGTGATAGCTGGGTGGATGAGGGAGTCATGACCGGAGGCTAGAATTTTCTGGTGGTCGGCGTCGACAGTTCGAGGTGATTTTTGGGTGGTCGGTTTCGTTCAAATGGGTTCGATCGAGCTTGATTTTCAATTTATTATCGTTTCGATGATCTGAGTGATTGCGTTGACGTAGAGAGAGGTTGTCGACTTGTTGGCAATGGCGGTGTTGATCGGAGTTGATCCAATTGATGGTTCATGTACACCGTGCATTTTGTGTGCCTGGGGATGTTGATGATGGAAGATGAAGTAGACTCGAGGGAAGCTTCGGGGGATAGGGATTTAAACTCGAGTTTTGACTCGAAGTGAATTTGGGGTCGCACGAGTTTGTACTTAGAAAAAATTTTTTGGAGGAAAAAGTAACAACACGGGTCGATTTTTAAAAAATCTCGAAGCAAACAGCAAAATCTTCCAGGGAAGAGTCGAAGTGGCCTCGGGTTTTATATACCAAATAGTTTTGCTTTAAAATGAAAACTCAACTTTTTTAACGATTTTAAATGCCTTTTATTAAATGATGATTTTATTTGAGCTTTAGCTAATTAAGGTTTAAACAAGACATTTTAAAGTAATTAAACTCAATTTAAATTTTGTTACATTAATTCAAGGATTTATTTATATAAATTGAATAATGAAATTAAGGAAGGTAATTAAAATAAATGTTATTTAAAACAAAACTTAATCTTTTAACTAACTAATGTAATAGAGACAATTTATTAAACAAGCTCTAAAGAAAAATCAAAGTAATTAAATTATCTTTTGATTTATTAAATAATTGAAGATTTGATAATATAATTACTTGAGAAGTAATTACTTAAATTTAAGGTTTAATTAATAAATAAAAGTAATTAGGGTTTCATTAATAAACAATTAAGGATTTATTAATTAGGGTAATTAATTAAGGAATGCTTAGTTAATGAAGATAATTAAAGATTTAATTAATTTTAATTAAGGATAACAAATCATTGATTAAAATGATTAATGAATTAATTTTGTGATTAATTAGTTTAATTCACACGATTTATTCACCGTAGTTGTATATGATTGATAACTATTGTATGATGGGTATTGATTGATATCTATGATTGTAATTGTATGCTATGTGATATGAATTGTTTGTGCTGAGCTGTGATCCTGTATTTTCTATGTGAATGTGAAACCCCTTTGGCCCGTAAAATGGCTTTTGAATTTCGATGCGACAGGGAGTCGGATTTCATTTGGTTATCCGAAACCCACATCGAGCTTGTGAATCTTTGTGAATGACATATCCGCATGTTTTAAAATTGACGCTCACTATTCGGATTAGCCGGGAGAGGACCTTTGTGACATATAACCCATTCCGAATATGTGATACGACGAAATGGATAGCAATTGAAGGTCGGGGGTGAACACCGGACATCTTCGAGAACGATAGGATAACCTATCGAATGACTCTGCACTGAGTTGCTCCGGTCTACAGATCTCCATATGTGATGGGGAGTCCGATCGGGCTTGTGGATGCCCGGATTGCAAGGACTTCTTCGGAAGTGCCTTTGGTTCTGTTTGAACCCGGAACAGACTTGTATGGATTGTATGTCTGACATTACAAACTGATATATAAAGCTAATTTCTTTCAAATACATATCTGTTGGTGGCGGAGAATATATTCTCTTAGCTTAACACCCTTCTCTGAGACGTACGAGCTCAGAGGTTATGTAGTTAAAGGTTATTAGTGATATACTCCCAATTCGGTAGTGTGGCATGCTGAGTGCTGCTGATCATTTGTTGATCGAAGCATGGCTTTATGAAAAAGCGTAGCTTTGTGGACGAGACTTCGTCGAACCTCACAACCCGATTATGGTCGAAACAGGAATCGTGGCAGCAAGGTTATTTGGGGGTAGCGCCCCCTGAGGGTATGTCCATTTCCTTCTGGATTATAAGTGGTATCATGGTATAGAGCCCAGATATTTATTTTGTGGTTGCTGCAGACTTATTGTTTTGTGGTTCTCGGTTGAGAAGCGCTTCGGATAAAGGTTGGTAACGATCGGGAGGTGGCATACTCGTGTCAGTTGTTACCTAGTTACAGAGGTAACCCGGCCTTGTGTAGCAAAGATCCGGTTAGGTTCTCGGGGACGTCCCTCCAGAGGAGTTCCATTTTTATATGGGAAGTTCCTTTTCCTAACCATTTGTTGGAAATCCAATCACCCAATACGAGCTCTTTACGGTTTTAGTTGTATAACCTGCCATTTACTTATGGTGGTCACCACTATTTAGATGGTAGCTATAGTAGGCATCGTACGAAATGTCTATGCTGGCTAAGATTAATATTATACTTTCGAAAAAATGTTTTCAAACTATGCACTAATAAAAATATTTAAAAGTGTTTTCTCGTATCAAGCATTTTTGACTGTCATAAGGAGAAATCTCCTCCAAGTCTGCGTTTGCATTGTGTGTGTGGTGGGAGGCCTTATGGCAGTTTCATTTTCAAAAAGCATTGCGAATTTCTTTCAAATTCTTTTGTTTTTCTTTTGATAATAATAAACTTCTATTATTTGAAACAACTGCTTTTGTTTACTCACACCAGTCCCATGACTGACCCAGAGTTTATTGTTCCTTTCCTAAACTCTGGGTGCCCATAATTTTTCCACGGGCAGCCTAGAAGCAGGTTATCCGTGTTTTGAGCTATCTCGGACTTTAAAGTCTTTTGGATGTTTTTGGATCCGAGAAGCTTTGGATTTGGAAACCTTTTGAAGTATCAACGTTTTTGAAGACTTTGTCGAAGTTGAAGTATGTTGGAAACTTTTTGAAGTTCTGTTGTCTTATTATTGTATCGTATTTATATCACTCTGATATTTGGGATCGATGTTATATTGGATATTGTACCATGTTGTTCCTGTGTTGATATATGATATTCATTTTGTTTCCACTGTTATACTCATCTAATTTTGTTATAAGCTCCATCTGAACTGGAATTCGACATTCGAATCTCCGGCAGTCGAATACATGTGAGGTATTTGATGTTGATTTTTGAACGCCGAATTTCGGGCCATGACAAAGTGGTATCAGATCTAAAGGTTGAGTAAGAACTTTAGCTACGGAGTATAACACATTAGATGGCTCATTAGAGATAGGGTGAAGTATACCCTAGAATGAGTGTAAACCGAAAGACCGAAACCCTAAAATTTCTTGGTCTATTCCTTTTGAACTGTTGATGTTTCCTAAGATATCTTGTCCGTATGCCTAAATATTTACAGATAGTAAGAATGAAGGGAAGAAGAGGACAAGGTAGGGAACGGGGAAATACCATCGCAATTGGTAAAGTCCCCGCAATTGCAACTGTGCCTACTCAATCTCAGCCGAATCTGGCTGATCTGTGTAAAAGTTTCTCGAGGCTTGGAGGAAAGCCGTTTACTGGCAAGGAATCTGTTGTAGAAGCCCAAGCCTGGATTTGATCCTGTGAAAGAATTTTTAAAGGATTAAAGTTGGAAGACGATCAAAAGCGATTAATATCTTCTTGGCAATTCCAAGAGGAAGCACCTGCTTGGTGGGAGACAGTTACTATGGATGAGTCAGAAGATAAGTTTACTTGGAGACGATTTAAAGAAGTGTTTGAGCAGCGATATGTTCCATCTGCTGGTATCTCTCGAATGTACCAGGAGTTCCTAGATTTGAAGCAAGGAAGTTTATCATTTGAAGAGTACTTGAATAAATTCAATGAATTGTCTCGATTTGGTCCGGAGCTAGTGGGTTCACCCTTGAAGAAAAATGAAAGATTCATTCGGGGAATGAATAAAGAGTATCACGAGAGAATGACAGCCCACATTAAAGAATCTTTCTCTGACTTGATTGATATGGGTTATCGATATGCTACTCTAGATATGCAGAAAGTTCCGGAAGAGAAGGGAAGTTCAAGTAGTTCAAATTGGAAGAAAAGAAAATTCGAAGGAAAGAGGCTAGTTCAAGGCAAGGAGAAGAAGAGGAGTAGTCAAGAGAATTCAGTTAGAAATGTTACTTGGTATAACTTTCAGGAGAAAGGCCATTTAGTAAATGATTATGAGAAGCCAAAGAAACAAATTAAGAAAAATTAACTTGTAAAGACAAGTCGAAGATCCAAGGAATGCTATTGTTGTCACCAGCCGGGTCATGGAATTAAGAATTGCCCGAAAAAGAAACGAGCACAAATAGCGAAAGTGTGCGCAATAAAAGATAACCCCTCAGCTTCTAAGGCGAATGAAGGAAAGGGAGTTTTGGAGGGTAACCTTATTGTTGGTGAAAGAGTTGTTAGATTTTTATTCGACACGGGAGCTTCGCATAGCTTTATCTCCCAACAGATCGTGGACAAATTAAAACTTAAACTCAAGTTTGTCGATGAGCCTATTTGTGTGAAGAATCCAGTGGGTGGTCCTGCAAATCTTTGTCTATATTGTAGGAGGGTGCCTATCGCTTATTCTAGCCATAAATTTCCTATTAACCTTTATGTTCTCGACTTCAATGAATTTGAAATCCTACTCGGGATGAATTGGTTATCGAGATACGAAGCCAAGTTAGATTGCAGCAATCGAACGATTCTAGTCAAAACTAAACATGGAGATTCTGTGGAAATTTCTTGTGAAGACCCCAGTCCGAAAAGGGATAAACTGATGTATACGTTGGGATATCCAGAACCTAGTTTGGAGTCCATTCCTATTGTCCAGCATTTTCCCGATGTATTCGAAGAAGTAGAATTTTTACCCCCACATAGAGGGATTGAATTCAGAATTGACTTAATTCTGAATGCTCGCCCTGTCGTTCATGCTAGTCGCAGGATGGCACCGTGGGAAAGAATTGAATTAGTCAATCAAACTCGAGATTTACTAAAGAAAGGACTGATTCGTCCTAGTGTTTCTGAATGGGGTTCAGCGGTAGTATTTGTTGCTCAATCTGATGGGTCTTTGAGATTGTGTGTCGACTATCGTGTCCTTTATAAACAAACTCTCAAGAATAAGTTTCCTTTGCCCAGGATCGACGATTTATTCGATCAACTTCATGGTGCACAATTCTTTTCTAAGATGGATCTAGCCCAGGGATTCCATCTGTTGCGAATTGCCGAAGATTGTGTTCACCTAACTGCTTTTAGGGATCCAGATATGTTCTACGAGTGGTTAGTCATGCCTTTCGGACTAGCCAACGCTCCCGCATACTTCGTAGATTTGATGACCTGAGTGTTTCTAGAGGTATTGAACAAATTTGTTCCCGCATACTTCGTAGATTTGATGACCTGAGTGTTTCGAGAGGTATTGAACAAATTTGTTCTTGTATTTATCGATGATATCCTAATCTACTCCAAAGCGGAAGAAGAGCATGCTGAACATCTTAGAATTGTTTTGGAAATTTTAAGAAGGAACATCTTATTCGCTAAATTTTCTAAATGTCACTTTTGGGTCAAAGAAGTCAGATTTCTTGGTCATATTGTCAATGAAGAAGGGATTTATGTTGATCCGAGCAAAATTTCCGCTATTCTTTACTGGAAGCGACCCACAACTCCGAAAGAAGTTCGAAGTTTTTTTGGTTTAGCGGGCTATTACCGAAAGTTTGTTCAGGATTTTTCTAAGATTACTAGCCCATTGACCAAGCTAACAATGAAGAATACCAAGTTTAATTGGACTCAAAAATGTGATGAAGCTTTTTAGGAGTTGAAAAAGAGATTAACCACTGCCCCTGTTAGCGCTATCATTAACAGGAACCAAGGCTTATCTGTCTATACTGACGCGCTGGTGATGGGATTGGTGCAGTACTAATGCAAAATAGAAAGGTAATTGCCTACGCGAGTAGACAATTACATCCGCACGAGAGAAACTACCCAACACACGATTTGGAGCTTTTGGCTGTTGTTTTCGCCTTAAAAATCTGGCGACATTATCTTCTGGGTGAAAAATTTGAATTATTCACCGACCACGAATCTTTAAAGTATCTCTTCACCCAGAAAGATTTGAATCTACAGCAACAACGATGGTTAGAATTTCTAGTGTCATATAACCTAGATATTCTGTATACACCTGGTAAATCCAATGTGGTTGCTGATGCTTTAAGTAGGAAGCATGCTACTCTTGCTCATCTTTTTATCGCTCCTACTCTTCTCAAAAGGATTGCGAGACAACAGAAAGAAGATGAGTTTCTTTGGGGGATTTATAAAAGAATATGCCAAGGTGAAGATACTAGTTTCGAAATGGATAATAGAGAAGTTATAAGATTGAAAGGAAGAATTTGTGTCCCTAATATTCCGGAGCTGAAACATGAAGTTTTGGACGAGTTCTACAAGTCCAAACTTTGTATCCATCTAGGAGTCAATAAAATGTATAGAGATGTCAAAAGAACATTTTGGTGGAAGATAATGAAGAGAGATATATCTATATATGTGAGTCGCTGTGCTACTTGTCAACAAACTAAAAGCGATCAAAAGAAAGTGGCTAGTTTACTTCAACCTTTGGAAGTACCAAAGTGGAAGTGTGTAACATCCCGCCTTTTCGCATGATTTAAACCGACACACGTGCCAGTTCAACCATACGGAAGGGCGGATTGTTATGGGGTAAATAAGAAAAAAAGGGGAAAGAAATAAAAGAAAACAGAATCTCACAGCGGAAGGATAAAATATAATAATAAAATGTATAGTTCATAAATCTGTTTACAAAACATTTATATACTACATATCAGAGTTACACATACCAATAACAATGCAGCGGAATTAAATGATGTAGTGGAATAATATAGATAATAATAATACAAATCTTCGTCTCCGTCCTCCAGAGCTAAATCTTCAAATCCTGAAACGCTCGGACTGACCCGAGCGAATTTGAAAAGACAAAAACACTCGAGTCAGAACTAAAAGATCTTATGTGAGTTAAATTAACAGAAATAAATATGAGTACAGTAACTCAAGAAATGCTCGGGATATACATCTCCTAAGGATCCGTTAAACTATTTACTATGTAGTATATTGCGCTACTATAGTAGTGTCTATTTGTAAAATAAACTTACTTTTTAATAGCGTTAAGGGGTTACCCATATAGCCCTTAACACAGAATATATTCCCATAGTCTATACAGTACCGTAATCTCCCCCGTACTGGGCGTCGTCAGAGGGCACTCCATAGGTATGGTACAAAACCAAAATCGTATAAGGCGCGCTAGGGTAGGTGACACGGCACAACTAGGCAATGCCAGGGTAGATATACCAATTGCTATCCGGGCTGGTGGTAACGCGTAGCCGCAGCTACCGCCCACCTCGAAACAAACTCCCCCAAAAATCAAAGTAAAAGCGGCCACTGAATCAATCCAAAGTCAAAGTATAATATCGAAGAGGAGTGTCCGATCAGAGGAATGACCTCATTGGCCCGAGAATCGCTCCTGTTTTAGCCACCTTATGCCAACTCACGGGAGTCGGGTCCACGTATTTACCTTGCAGGAAACGCCGCCACCAACCTACTCCATTTTGGAATCTCCACCGCGTACACGGTTGTTAAATGGTTTTCGGAGTTGGCAGAGAGTATGACAACTTCCGATCCCGGTCTCTTCAACAACCAAACGTTATTATAACACCGCGGTCATTTAAAAATAGTTTATACTTAAAACCAAAATAAAATTTCCATTTCTAACTATGAATACGATATCATTTAAAACCCAAACAATAGGATATTGTTTTATACCAAACATATTTCATTTCCAAAAATCATACTGCTTTAAAATTTATAATATCTGGAAACCAACCATTTGAATTATACTTTCAAAGCATAATATTACGAACTTCATAATTTTAAAACCATAACTTCTAAAACTTGAATGGTTTGGATATTCAACAGTATATAAAATAAATGGTTTAACTTTAAGGTAACTTTGTAAAGAAAAATAATTTCCATGGCTTTACAAATATGTTTCTTTATTTAAAGTCTAAACCAAAATTTAAATATCACTTTCAAGTTCCAAAACTACTTCAATTTCTATATATATATATATATATATATATATATCCATTTGGAGTATTAATATTTCAAAACTAAAGTTGGAAATTTTTCTTTCAGCAAATTAAACGTGCTATTATTTAGTCTTGCTTATTTACAAAAATCCATAAATAAAACTCCAATTTCTAACAATTAAATATTTTCTTCAATTTAATTTATACTAACATATTCATTTTTAATTATCTTGGAAAAGTCCAGTTATACATATCATATCTTAAAATTTCCAAACTTAAACATTAAACACATGATATAATTATCAAACTCCATTTTCTCAAATTTTCCATTTTTATTTAAGAGATTTATACACAGCTTAAATTCAAAATCTCTAACTTCATATGAATATATATAGAAGAAAATATCAAAATTAAAAATTATAAACCGTATTCCATACAAACCATAGAAATCACTTTAAAATAATTTATATATGGACCACGGTGCCTGTATATAATTTTCTATCCTATGGTCAAGTGATACGGATATTTATCATTTCAATCCGCAATTTAAAAATAAAATTTTGCGGTTGTATATCATTTCAAACCACAATCCCGAATGAAATGAAAAATGTATGATAACTTGCAATTTAATGATATAAAATAAACATCCATTCATCAACATCATCCATCATCCAAATCACAATCATCATCCAATAATAAATCAATATCAATATATATCAGATAATATATAACAGGTAATAACTGACAGTTATGTTCAAAATAATTTAACAACTATTAAACTAACAGTTTATATTCAGTAATAAATTTTATAACTGTTAACTAGCAGTTTATAGGCGAATAAATAAATTCTAACTGTCAATTAATATGCAATAAATAAACCAAATTAACAGTTAAATTAAATAAATGCGAATTAACAGATATGCCGAATAAAACATGCCAAGCATTCATAAATAAATTTCTACTCATATCTAAAATAAATTCAACAAACATAAAAACTTTTAGAAGTTGTGAGTGGGTTAAAACACTCACCTTTTGAATTTAAATCAAATTTAAATTCGATTTAAATTCAAAAATTGATGGTCTCCAAATTCATCCAAACTAGCGTCATCAGGTCCGGAATTTTAATACGATCCTAACAAAAAAAATTGCGTGAAACGGAGTCCGTATGTACGAGTTATGATTATTAGAACTAATTGAAATCAAAATTAACAAAAATAAATTAAACAAAAATAAAATACCGTGCCACATCCATTCTTCCCTCGTGAAAAACGCGTATGCTTCTTCTTGATTGCTAACTTTGTTCCGTAATTTTTCTTTTATTTCGATTTACTTTAATTTTCCTCCTTATTATATGAATGTATGCATTTTTAAAAGGTTTGAAAAAAAAAAAGATTTGAAAAAGAAGAATTGAAAAAGAAAATGATTAAAATAAGAACTGAAAATGGAAGAGAAAATCTAGATTTGAAAAGAAAGAAGAAGGTTTGAAATAGAAGAAAATTTGAAAAAGAAGTATATTTGAAGAGGAAGGAAAAATTAAAATCAGAGATAATAAGGAGATTTGAAGGAAAAAAAGGAAAAAAAGAAGAAGATTATAATGGAGGCTGTGGTTTCATTTGCGTCATATCTTATTTATAAGGTTAGAGTTAGGTTTAGGATCAAAGAGATTTGAAAAGAGAGACCGCTATTAATTAGAAATAAATGAAATGACGTTTCAGAAAATGAAGTTGGATAATGAATGGAAAGAAATAAAGTAAATATGAACAAACTTGGTTTTGAAATATAGTAAATATGAACAACCTTTTTAAAAGTAGAAGGTATTAAAAAGAGGTAATTATTTATTAGAAAGGGAATGAATGGACTAACTCTATACTGTAAACATACTTTTAGGATTCAAATTTCAAAACAATTGTTTACTTAATGAATTTTGTTAACCCTAAACACACCAAAATTAACTTCATTAACTCAAGTAATATTCGAATTTCTACGCATTTGGGTTTTTGTCTATGCATAATAAATTTTTATAATTACCTTAAAAATGAAAACATTTGATTTGTTTTTCCCAAAATGATCTCTAATTACCATTAAAACACCCTTTTTGTTTACCATAAAACGCGCGTTTTTTTTATTATTAAATCTATTAATTGCAATCACCGTTTTCTTTTCTTTTAATTGAAATATTTGAACTACATTAATTGCAATCACACAAAATTAAATTTTAAGACAGACAACTAAAATGCATAAAAATAAAAAATAAAAATAGAAAAATTGTTTATACACAAGAGTAATAAATAGATTATTTTCCTATTCTTGTAATTAATTTGTAAGCTAAACACGGTTCAAATAAACATATATTTCTTTCTTTAAAAATCAATCTTTCTATATTTTTATTTAAATTAAATTAAACCTACATTCATAGATGAAACATTCATTTTATTGATGTAAATGTTTTTTTTTTTGAATCAAAACTTTTCTTATATTTCACAAAACATAAGCTGCTTTTAATTGCACCTATTACAATTAGTATTCTCTCTCCTATTAATTTCAGTTGATTAAGTTTCAAAATGGGCTAAATGAATGTAATGATAAGTAGAACAATTACTTTCTATTAACGTAATATTTAGATGTTAAATTCTCATTTATTTTGCAATACTTCAATTAAATTAATAAATATTGCTCTCTATACTTAAATCTATATTAACAAAACGTTAGCTTTGGATTGGTAGAATTTTATTTACCAAAGTTTACTTACATAATACAAACTATATTAATTTGCCACCTATTAGTTCTTAATTTTATTTTTAAGTTCGTTACCTATCCACCTTGATTAAAATTCCATCTATAAAGCAAATTTAGTTAGCCTTAACATTACTACACTAAATCTACAATTAGTTTCAATTAATATAGAATTATATCTTAAATACTTACCATTTATTTATAAATTAGGTTACCTTCCAATAAATTTTATTCCTAAGTATTTGATTGGATTGCCATCTTTACTATGCCTATTATTAATTAGCTTCAAATTCTGCAATTTCACTTCTTAAATCCACCCTTTGTTATATTATAAATAAAATTTACATTGGTTACATTTCACATAAATGTATCATTTATTTACATTTATTACAAACTTATTTCCAATTCCAACTAAAAATCTAAATAAATGAATAGGCAACCTACCATAAACATTACCGTTACCTTTTTGTCACATACAAAATCTTTTATTACAAAAATCAATTTTTGCATATATTTTCATACTACAAATTCAATTTACTTATGTTCAAATTGTAGCCAAACCTGACTTTTAAATTATTTTATATAAAATTGGGATTTCATTAAGTTTATTAATTATTACCCTTAATTGGCATTTATCACCTTGTATTCTCGTTATCATTTCATAGATATGATTCCCAATTTCTTATTATTGACTTAAATTGGCATTACTAACATTGCATTAAACGTTGTTACTTAAATCTCTACCCAATAGTAATTAATACTCTAAATAAATATGCTTACTCCTTTCGTTATTTATTAATTATCACAAGAAACGTTTAATCATTTCAACAACATTGTAATTTCAAATTACCTACATTGATTGTATACGTTTTCCATTATTATCATTTATTAGAATTCTATTCAACTTTCCATCTTATGCATATAGTTAACCATTCTATTGATTTTTCCTTTAAAATTTTCAGTTACTTCTTAACTTACAAAAAGGCAATGATTAATTACATTTAATCGCTATAAATTAAATGCATTGGTAACGAACAATATCTGTCACCATTATACAATTTATAACATTTGTAATTTATTCTCTACAACAATTATTACCTATCAATATTATTTCGCCCATAAATACAAACTTGCAATTGTTCTTATTATCATATTCCATTTACTGTTAACAATGTTTATTACATTATATTAGTTTAATATTTTCCTCAAATTCCTCATATTCAACTCATATATAGGTAAAATTCTTTTCACCACTTAAAATCATTTGAATTAACTTCGAATTACTATAAGTAGGTTTTTAATTTATTTTTCTTCTAAATTTAATTACAACTTATTAATTTAACCAAATTAAATCCATAAAATCTACGGGTCGTTACACTCTCCCCCACTCAAAACTTTTCATCCCCGAAAAGGAAAAGAAGGGAAAACGAAGAACTAAGAAATCAATATACCTCATTCACAAATTAACTTTATAAACCATTAAATTTATAAAATTAATTAATTTAGATAAAATATATCAATTTATAACCAAAAAAAATTATATCTAAATTACTAAAGTTTGGAAAAACATTTCAAAATACTTCTAAGTTCATAATTTACGGTATACTTTTGGCAGAGTCTCCTTTGAACGGAGAGACTCGGGAGAAAATATAATATCAAAATATAACAATTATATTACATATTTTATCCAAAATATTATATCTCAACCCGGGAAAATATATAAAATAGCGCTATAAATCGTAATCCGAAGCGTACCTATTTGTCGGGCAATTTACACTTAATTTATGGAACCAAAAGCAGTAGCAATTGCTTCCATAACCTGCATTTCACTTATAAACATCCAAAGGTTTAACAATTTATATAAAGCGAAATATTTTCATGGTTTCAACTACTAACAACACCAAATATACAATCATAAATTTCAACAGATAGCATACACAACAAAACAACCATTCGATCAAACAAGCAAATAGTTGTTTGGGTTCAAAACTTGAAATGGTACGGAATGAAAAATAACTATCCAGTGCATCATTTACTCAACAGTGTTAGATGGGACAGAATAGATTATTTATTCATCCAACTACTTCAAATTTCCTTACCCGACCAACCATAGATCAAACAATGTCGATTTAAACCAACAAATCAAATTAACTTATATAAATTTTTTTTACCTCCTACACTATCTGTTTGCCCTTTTCATTCATATAACAGTTTATCTTTTATTTTCATTTATTTTCACTTATTACTTACAATTATTTATTCAGGTCATGCAGATTTCTTTTATTTGTATTATATTTAATACACTTCTCAATTTCAATCATTTATTAAATGCTTACATTTATATTATATTTAATTATGGCAACCCTTTTTAATTTCACTTAATTCATAACTTTATAACATCCATTCTTATAAGTAAGTATTTTTATTAATTCTTTAACTAGGGTTTACAGTCATTTATTTATATTACCTACTTTTATTATATTAAACTAGTAGCTTTAAATCATACTTAAGTTAATAACCCTACACATCAACCTTTATTTATTAAAGAATTTCATTTTATTTCTTAAGTTTAAAATCACCTGTTTATAATACTTGCCTTAAAATTTCAATTTATAACTTAAGTTTAAAATCTTAAATTCTCATTACAGCAATTCATTGAATAACTCATTATTTCCAAAATTTCTACTTGTATAATATTCTATTTCAATTTCTTACTTAACATTTCAACTTTTCATATTTGGTAAGTTATATATGTTAAAGAAAATGCAAAAGAACTTATACAAGTTTTATCTCTTCTTTTAATTAAATTAAATGTTCAACAATATTACTTTTTTTTTCATATGTTAAAAATTTCAAATTTCTCTTTATAACCTTGCATTAATACTCTTACCTAAATTAGAGGTTTCAATTCATTAATTACTTACTTTTTTTTCCACTAAAATAATTTAAACAATTAATTAATGGAAAATTTAAGAATTAAGTACCGGGTCAAATTTCAATTTATTTTAAAATAATAGATAATTAGTTTCCTACAACTTTTATATCTCAATTTTATTTTAAAACAATTAAAAATTTAGATAATTTCAATATAAATCTGCAGTAGAATTTACTACAGTGGCCTTTCCCCTTCGAAACTCGAAAATGAAAGTCGATGATGCGGCCGCCATCACCGAAATTATTTTCCAGCGACAGAGAGGAAAGTACAAAATTTATTTCTCCAAAATCTTCCTTAAAACAATTCTTCCGTATTTTAAAATGAAATATTTATATAAGAAAATACTTATAAACAAATTTATTATATTTCATAAATCCTTTGAAAGCAAATTTTCAAAAATCCTGGACTTAAGTCCTAAAATTTCCAAATTTCATTGATTTTATTTTCAATCTTATTTTACCTATTATATATAAATTTTATTCCTAACAACCAATCTATTGCACCCAAATATATATATATATCTTTTGGAAAATTTATTTTATATATATAAAAAATATAATAGGCAAAATTATTTCATTTACCTATATTAAAAACAAATATTATGTCGGTCTGTCCTATTAGGTGTTTAGAAATCCTTATTGATGTCATAGCGTCCCATGCACCAACCAGAATTTATAAATACAAAACGGAACAGATTAACACAATATTAAAATCTTTTTATAACACTAACAAATACGCTCTCTCATATATATACACTCAGCGACTCCCATAGGGTATTACTACCCTATTAACAAAGAGTCAAACCCCACAAAGCTAAGGTTTATCGCAAAACCAAAGCTCTGATACCAACTGTAACATCCCGCCTTTTCGCACGATTTAAACTGACACACGTGCCAGTTCAACCATACGGAAGGGCGGATTGTTATGGGGTAAATAAGAAAAAAACGAGAAAGAAATAAAAGAAAACAGAATCTCGCAGCGGAAGGATAAAATATAATAATAAAATGTATAGTTCATAAATCTGTTTACAAAACATTTATATACTACATATCAGAGTTACACATACCAATAACAATGCAGTGAAATTAAATGATGTAGTGGAATAATATAGATAATAATAATATAAATCTTCGTCTCCGTCCTCCAGAGCTAAATCTTCAAATACTGAAACGCTCGGACTGACCCGAGCGAATTTGAAAAGACAAAAACACTCGAGTCAGAACTAAAAGATCTTATGTGAGTTAAATTAACAGAAATAAATATGAGTATAGTAACTCAAGAGATGCTCGGGATTTACATCTCCTAAGGATCCGTTAAACTATTTACTATGTAGTATATTGCGCTACTATAGTAGTGTCTATTTGTAAAATAAACTTACTTTTTAATAGCGTTAAGGGGTTACCCATATAGCCCTTAACACAGAATATATTCCCATAGTCTATACAGTACCGTAATCTCCCCCGTACTGGGCGTCGTCAGAGGGCACTCCATAGGTATGGTACAAAACCAAAATCGTATAAGGCGCGCTAGGGTAGGTGACACGGCACAACTAGGCAATGCCAGGGTAGATATACCAATTGCTATCCGGGCTGGTGGTAACGCGTAGCCGCAGCTACCGCCCACCTCGAAACAAACTCCCCCAAAAATCAAAGTAAAAGTGGCCACTGAATCAATCCAAAGTCAAAGTATAATATCGAAGAGGAGTGTCCGATCAGAGGAATGACCTCATTGGCCCGAAAATCGCTCCTGTTTTAGCCACCTTATGCCAACTCACGGGAGTCGGGTCCACGTATTTACCTTGCAGGAAACGCCGCCACCAACCTACTTCATTTTGGAATCTCCACCGCGTACACGGTTGTTAAAGTGGTTTTCGGAGTTGGCAGAGAGTATGACAACTTCCGATCCCGGTCTCTTCAACAACCAAACGTTATTATAACACCGCGGTCATTTAAAAATAGTTTATACTTAAAACCAAAATAAAATTTCCATTTCTAACTATGAATACGATATCATTTAAAACCCAAACTGTGACGCCCCACCTCTATACCCACGCTAGTCAAGAACACTACGGAGTAGTGCTGTCAACTAGCGTGGAGAATAAGGCTGTTGAGGAGCGACCATCCATGTAATTGCTTATCACACGGTGGCTATAAATAATCTTCGGAAACAAACATAGAAATAAGCATAACGCAAATCAGTCACAGACATCCATATCACAAAGGTGGAAGAAGATATGAATATATAACTGAAGTGTACATCAGAGTAGTGGTCAAAAGATCCACAATAATACAAAAGAATAGCAACACGTGCTATACAAAAGAATACAACTATGAGTCTATATCTCAAGTGTATACAACAAAAACTGCTAACCTAAACAGTTAGCCAAAAGTCAGAGTGATGAATCCCTGGGAAAGAAGTCAAGCAGAAGCACCTGTAACATCTCGGTCTGACCCGAGTATTATTTAAGAAAAATAATAAACGGGTCAGTCTAGCTATAAATATCAGATGACAAGATATAACATAAAAGATATGGCATAAACATAAAATATCCATAATGACATACCACTATAAGTATGTAAATAATGATCAACAGAAGATCAATCAATAAGAGATAATCAATATCACAAGAATCTTCTCAAAGATTCGGAAAGGGCATCATACCCCAAACTTGTACGCATAACAAGTTAATGACATAAATTCTAGAAATCAATGCAAGAAGTCCAGAAATCATAGAAAAGAGAAAGAGGCCTATCACATGATGGTCCGAAGACCAAGGGGAGCTACCCCACATGTGTGAATGGAATCACACAGATAAAGGTCCAGACTAACCAAAAAGCAAAAAGGGACGTGTGAGTGGAATCACACAAGTGGTGTCTAGTCTAACCTCGCAACAAGAGACATCGCACAGTTGCTAGTCTAAAGCATCAGAATGATCGTCATGATCAACGAGAAGTGTCAATTACACTAAGCTAGTAAATATAGAAGTTTAGCTTCATGTCCCATAACCACTTGCTTAACTTAAATATTTATGAACAAACTGTAAATCTTCACTAATAAAATTGTCACAAGAGGTTCGATCGAACAAGTCCAAGAATTAACCGACGAAGTGAACGCAGGCGTTTCATACCACTTGTTTTACTAAGTCGTTTAATTAGATTTCTCATCCGAGTGAGGTAAAGGTTTGTATATACTAATAGATTGGAAAACGGTTTAAGAAAAGAGCTTTGTTATTAAAAATAGAGTTGAAATTGTTTGTTAAAAGAGTTTTGATATTTACTACTAGTATTGAAACCTTTATATTATAAAATGACAAAACACAGAAGCAATTGTATAAACAATCAATCACAAAGATCGCATACGGAGATGTGAATAAGATCCAAGGAAATCAGCTCAATGTTTTTCAGATAAGATCCCCTACGGAGGGGGGGTCCCGGGGGGTGGCAACCCCCCAAGGTGGGGGTGCGGGGGCAACGCCACCGCTTACGGGGTTCGACCTGCCTGGTCAGGTCGCGGGGGTCCAGGGGGCATCGCCCCCGGCGGGGTGTGGGGCAGCGCCCCGTCCAAAATGGTACGACCTAGTGAAGACAAAAAGGGGGTCTAACGAACTAAGAGGGATAGGGTCGAGCGACCTAATGGTTGCGACCTAGGGGTCTAAGGGGTCAAGCGACTTAGTGGTTGCGACCTAGAGGTGTTCGCGACCTAACGATGACTCACGACCCAACATGGCTGACTTAACAGAGGTCGCGACCTAACAGGATAACTCGTGACCGACTTAAGAGTTGCGTGACTGAAGGGTTGCACGACTTAAGGGTTGCACGACTTAAGGGTTAGGCCAGGAGCGACCTAACGAGATAAGGTCCAACGACCTACGAGTTAAGGGTCCAACGACCTATCGGGATAACTCGTAACCGACTTAAGAGTTGTGTGACTGAAGTGCTGCACGACTTAAGGGTTGCACGACTTAAGGGTTACACGACTTAAGGGTTGTACGACTTAAGGGTTAGGCCAGGAGCGACCTAACGAGATAAGGTCCAACGACCTACGAGTTAAGGGTCCAACGACCTATCGGGATAACTCGTAACCGACTTAAGAGTTACACGACTTAAGGGTTAGGCCAGGAGCGACCTAACGAGATAAGGTCCAACGACCTACAAGTTAAGGGTCCAACGACGTATGGATGAACGACTTAACTCCGAACGAGCTAAAAATGGCCAGAACGACCTAGGGTTAACTCGTAAACGACTCACGACCTATGGACGAACGACTTAACTCCGAACGAGCTAAAAATGGCCAGAACGATCTAAGTGCAGAAAATTCACCAAAACGCTAAAAATTGGAGTTCTTCGCCAATCCAATCCAAACCAAATGCTAACATGCATGCAAAAATGATAGGGAATCATTCCCAACAGTCCAATTTAGTTATAGGCTAGAATTGTGAGATAAAAATCTCACCTTTGCACAAATTCAATGAAAAAGGAGCTTGAAACAATGGAGAAGCAACTACAAGCTAGAATCCAATGTCTTCACTTTGATTTTGGAGTTGAATGATGGATTTAAAGTTGAAACCTAAGCTTGGATTTTTAATTTCCTCTTCCACTCACCATTAATGCAAAAGCTTGGTTGTTAGGAAATTTATGAAGAGTGAGAAGAAGGAAGGGGGTTTGGGCTTGAGTTATAATGGCAATCTAACTCAAAGTCCAAAGCGGGAAAAGTTAGTGAAATTCCACTAACTCCAAACCTAACAATGTTTATACTTAAAAAAATTGTAAACGGCATTTCAAACTCAATGGAAGTAGTCTCGAGTCCTAATTTGACCGTTTGCAAAAAGTAGCTTTTCGGACCAATATCCGATTAACGACAAAATATTTAAATAAAATATTTAAATATAAAGTCAATAAATATGCGGGTTGTTACACAAACAATAGGATATCGTTTTATTCCAAATATATTTCTTTTCCAAAAATCATACTGCTTTAAAATTTATAATATCTGGAAACCAACCATTTGAATTATACTTTCAAAGCATAATATTACGAAATTCATAATTTTAAAACCATAACTTCTAAAACTTGGATGGTTTGGATATTCAACGGTATATAAAATAAATGGTTTAACTTTAAGGTAACTTTGTAAAGAAAAATAATTTCCATGGCTTTACAAATATGTTTCTTTATTTAAAGTCTAAACCAAAATTTAAATATCACTTTCAAGTTCCAAAACTACTTCAATTTCTATATATATATATATATATATATATATATCCATTTGGAGTATTAATATTTCAAAACTAAAGTTGGAAATTTTTCTTTCAGCAAATTAAACGTGCTATTATTTAGTCTTGAATATTTACAAAAATCCATAAATAAAACTCCAATTTCTAACAATTAAATATTTTCTTCAATTTAATTTATACTAACATATTCATTTTCAATTATCTTGGAAAAGTCCAGTTATACATATCATATCTTAAAATTTCCAAACTTAAACATTAAACAAATGATATAATTATCAAACTCCATTTTCTCAATTTTTCCATTTTTATTTAAGAGATTTATACACAGCTTAAATTCAAAATCTCTAACTTCATATGAATATATATAGAAGAAAATATCAAAATTAAAAATTATAAACCGTATTCCATACAAACCATAGAAATCACTTTAAAATATTTTATATATGGACCACGGTACCTGTATATAATTTTCTATCCTATGGTCAAGTGATACAGATATTTATCATTTCAATCCGCAATTTAAAAATAAAATTTTGCGGTTGTATATCATTTCAAACCACAATCCCGAATGAAATGAAAAATGTATGATAACTTGCAATTTAATGATATAAAATAAACATCCATTCATCAACATCATCCATCATCCAAATCACAATCATCATCCAATAATAAATCAATATCAATATATATCAGATAATATATAACAGGTAATAACTGACAGCTATGTTCAAAATAATTTAACAACTATTAAACTAACAGTTTATATTCAGTAATAAATTTTATAACTGTTAACTAGCAGTTTATAGGCGAATAAATAAATTCTAACTGTCAATTAATATGCAATAAATAAACTAAATTAATAGTTAAATTAAATAAATGCGAATTAACAGATATGCTGAATAAAACATGCTAAACATTCATAAATAAATTTCTACTCAAATCTAAAATAAATTCAACAAACATAAAAACTTTTAGAAGTTGTGAGTGGGTTAAAACACTCACCTTTTGAATTTAAATCAAATTTAAATTCGATTTAAATTCAAAAATTGACGGTCTCCAAATTCATCCAAACTAGCGTCATCAGGTCCGGAATTTTAATACGATCCTAACAAAAAAAATTGCGTGAAAGGGAGCCCGTATGTACGAGTTATGATTATTATAACTAATTGAAATCAAAATTAACAAAAATAAATTAAACAAAAATAAAATACCGTGCCACATCCATTCTTCCGTCGTGAAAAACGCGTATGCTTCTTCTTGATTGCTAACTTTGTTCCGTAATTTTTCTTTTATTTCGATTTACTTTAATTTTCCTCCTTATTATATGAATGTATGCATTTTAAAAGGTTTGAAAAAAAAATATTTGAAAAAGAAGAATTGAAAAAGAAAATGATTAAAATAAGAACTGAAAATGGAAGAGAAAATCTAGATTTGAAAAGAAAGAAGAAGGTTTGAAATAGAAGAAAATTTGAAAAAGAAGTATATTTGAAGAGGAAGGAAAAATTAAAATCAGAGATAATAAGGAGATTTGAAGGAAAAAAAGGAAAAAAAGAAGAAGATTATAATGGAGGCTGTGGTTTCATTTGCGTCATATCTTATTTATAAGGTTAGAGTTAGGTTTAGGATCAAAGAGATTTGAAAAGAGAGACCGCTATTAATTCGAAATAAATGAAATGACGTTTCATAAAATGAAGTTGGAAAATGAATGGAAAGAAATAAAGTAAATATGAACAAACTTGGTTTTGAAATATAGTAAATATGAACAACCTTTTTAAAAGTAGAAGGTATTAAAAAGAGGTAATTATTTATTAGAAAGGGAATGAATGGACTAACTCTATACTGTAAACATGCTTTTAGGATTCAAATTTCAAAACAATTGTTTACTTAATGAATTTTGTTAACCCTAAACACACCAAAATTAACTTCATTAACTCAAGTAATATTCGAATTTCTACGCATTTGGATTTTTTTTTTCCATAATAAATTTTTATAATTACCTTAAAAATGAAAACATTTGATTTGTTTTTCCCAAAATGATCTCTAATTACCATTAAAACACCCTTTTTGTTTACCATAAAACGCGCGTTTTTTTATTAAATCTATTAATTGCAATCACCGTTTTCTTTTCTTTTAATTGAAATATTTGAACTACATTAATTGCAATCACACAAAATTAAATTTTAAAACAAACAACTAAAATGCATAAAAATAAAAAATAAAAATAGAAAAATTGTTTATACACAAGAGTAATAAATAGATTATTTTCCTATTCTTGTAATTAGTTTGTAAGCTAAACACAGTTCAAATAAACATATATTTCTTTCTTTAAAAATCAATCTTTCTATATTTTTATTTAAATTAAATTAAACCTACATTCATAGATGAAACATTCATATTATTGATGTAAATGTTTTTTTTTTTGAATCAAAACTTTTCTTATATTTCACAAAACATAAGCTGCTTTTAATTGCACCTATTACAATTAGTATTCTGTCTCCTATTAATTTTAGTTGATTAAGTTTCAAAATGGGCTAAATGAATGTAATGATAAGTAGAAAAATTACTTCCTATTAACGTAATATTTAGATGTTAAATTCTCATTTATTTTGCAACACTTCAATTAAATTAATAAATATTGCTCTCTATACTTAAATCTATATTAACAAAACGTTAGCTTTGGATTGGTAGAATTTTATTTACCAAAGTTTACTTACATAATACAAACTATATTAATTTGCCACCTATTAGTTCTTAATTATATTTTTAAGTTCGTTACCTATCCACCTTGATTAAAATTCCATCTATAAAGCAAATTTAGTTATCCTTAACATTACTACACTAAATCTACAATCAGTTTCAATTAATATAGAATTATATCTTAAATACTTACCATTTATTTATAAATTAGGTTACCTTCCAATAAATTTTATTCATAAGTATTTGATTGGATTGCCATCTTTACTATGTCTATTATTAATTAGCTTCAAATTCTGCAATTTCACTTCTTAAATCCACCCTTTGCTATATTATAAATAAAATTTACATTGGTTACATTTCACATAAATGTATCATTTATTTACATTTATTACAAACTTATTTCCAATTTCAACTAAAAATCTAAATAAATGAATAGGCAACCTACCATAAACATTACTGTTACCTTTTTGTCACATACAAAATCTTTTATTACAAAAATCAATTTTTGCATATATTTTCATACTACAAATTCAGTTTACTTATGTTCAAATTGTAGCCAAACCTGACTTTTAAATTATTTTATATAAAATTGGGATTTCATTAAGTTTATTAATTATTACCCTTAATTGGCATTTATCACCTTGTATTCTCGTTATCATTTCATAGATATGATTCCCAATTTCTTATTATTGACTTAAATTGGCATTACTAACATTGCATTAAACGTTGTTACTTAAATCTCTACCCAATAGTAATTAATACTCTAAATAAATATGCTTACTCCTTTCGTTATTTATTAATTATCACAAGAAACGTTTAATCATTTCAACAACATTGTAATTTCAAATTACCTACATTGATTGTATACGTTTTCCATTATTATCATTTATTAGAATTCTATTCAACTTTCCATCTTATGCCTATAGTTAACCTTTCTATTGATTTTTCCTTCAAAATTTTCAGTTACTTCTTAACTTACAAAAAGGCAATGATTAATTACATTTAATCGCTATAAATTAAATGCATTGGTAACGAACAATATCTGTCACCATTATACAATTTATAACATTTGTAATTTATTCTCTACAACAATTATTACCTATCAATATTATTTCGCCCATAAATACAAACTTGCAATTGTTCTTGTTATCATATTCCACTTACTGTTAACAATGTTTATTACATTATATTAGTTTAATATTTTCCTCAAATTCCTCATATTTAACTCATATATAGGTAAAATTCTTTTCACCACTTAAAATCATTTGAATTAACTTCGAATTACTATAAGTAGGTTTTTAATTTATTTTTCTTCTAAATTTAATTACAACTTATTAATTTAACCAAATTAAATCCATAAAATCTATGGGTCGTTACAAAGTGGGATCAGGTATCGATGGATTTCATCGACGGATTTCCACGAACTAAGAAGGGAAATGAAGCAATATGGGTTATAGTGGACCGTCTAACTAAAACTGCTCACTTCATTCTAGTGAAATCCACTCGGACTGCAGCAAGTTTAGCTGAGCTATATATCAGAGAGATTGTCCGTCTCCACGGTATACCGAGCAGTATAGTGAGTGATCATGACCCGATCCTCACTAGTAGATTTTGGGAGGCTTTTCAAGCCACATTGGGAACAAAGCTGAACTTTAGTACTACTTATCATCCACAATCTGATGGGCAGACGGAAAGGATAAATCGAATTTTAGAGGATGTTTTGCGAGCTTGTATTCTCGACTTTGGTGGTTCTTGGGAGGACTATTTACATTTGGTCGAATTTTCATATAATAACAGCTATCAAGCCAGTATTGAAATGGCTCCTTTAGAGGCTCTATATAGTCGTCCGTGTCGATCACCGGCATGCTGGATTGAATCCGGTGATAGACTCGTTCTTGGACCAGATATGATTAAGGAAGCCACTGAAAATGTTGATTTTATTCGAAAGAAGTTAATTACTGCTCAGAGTCGCCAGAAGAATTATTACGACCGCAGAAGAAGAGCTTTGGAATTTCAAATTGGAGATTCTATTTTCTTGAAAGTATCTCCAATGCGGGGTGTGTTAAGATTTGAGAAAACTGGAAAGCTAGCACCGTGATACATTGGTCCTTTTCTGGAAAGGATTGGTCCTCTAGCATAACGAGTACAGCTACCTAACTGGTTATCCGACTTACACGATGTATTTCACGTTTCACATCTTCGAAAGTACGTGCACGATCTAGACAGTATTATCGAAGAGGCAGCACAGCAGGATCTAGAGGTCACACCAAATTTAACGGTTAAAAGAGAACCAATTAAGATTGTGGATCAGGACGAAAATCAATTACGGAACAAAATTGTGAAGCTGGTTAAAGTGCAGTGGAGCGGTGATCCAAAGGACTGTACTTGGGAAACATAAGACAGTATGCAAAAGTCTTATCCCAAATGCAGAGTGGATATCTCGGCTTAAATTGGTAAGCCATTTCTCTAATCCTTTTCTAAATTCGTATATTCTTTGTTTGCTTTCCTCTCTCTTTCAAATTTCAAGGACGAAATTTTCTTAAGAAGGGGAAATCTGTAACATACCAAAATTCATCAATTTAAAATTGGTAAATATTGAACTTTTATTATAAAATTTGAAAACTTTCAAAATAAATAAATAATAAATGATAATTTAAATGACTAAGAATTTCAAATTTTTTTTGAGTTTAAAATTTGGAAATACTAAAAGTTATAAAATCATTTGAATTTAACTTTTATTCATATATGTAAATATATATATGTTTGTGTGTATACATGGGTAATTTTGAATTTATATATTGAATTGTATTTTTAATTTGAATTTAAATTTTAAAATAAATGTTTTATTAAAATAATTTTCATATATATATATATATATATATATCTATGTGATTTATTTAATATGCATTCAAATTCAAAACACTCTCTTTTCAATAATATGTATTAACATAAAGCTAATGTCTTTAGTGGAAAATGTAAGTATAAATACAATTTAAATAATGTAAATTATTAGGTTAATAAAATAAGAATTTTTTTTACAAGTGTTAAGTTAACAAGGACTATGGTGACAAAGGTAATTCAAGGGAAGAAAAGAATTACAAGTGTCATTTGTATCATTTTCTTTTACTTAAAAAATTTATAGAAAAATAAAATAAAATTATACAAGTCGTTTATCTTCTCCTCTTATTCATTTCAAAGAAAACCTGTAAAATCTTTACTTCAGAAAAAAAAGAATATTCATCAAAAAAACAAGCCTAACCTCCTCAACTTTGAAATTTAGAAAACACATTCCGAAAAAAAATCGATAACAAAAATCTGCCTCTCAATATCTAAACCCAAAAGAAGAATTCAAAGTTGAATTAAAATCTTCAACATATGTTACAGAATCAAGCAAGAGAATTTCAAAGATTAAAGGGAGAATCAGGGATTAACTCAAGAGAAAAAAAAGAAACAGCAATATACAAAGCTTAAGGTTGCAGGCCAGAGAGTTTTTCCTCTGTTTCAACTAAAAAAATTACTGTAAGTAATTTCATTTTTGTTCTTTGCTGTTAAAAGATTAAGTAAGTAAAATTTAATCAAAGATTTAAACAAGTTCACATAAAATTTGTCGCAGCTAACAAATTCAAATCAAGCTAAGAAGAAAAAAAAGGGAAAAAAATTCCAGGTTTTGATTTTCAGAAAGAAACTGTCTCTGCTAAAATTTTCAGGTGAGTAAACATCCCTAAGATCTGATGTTTGATGTATTGTTTGAATGTAGAATTTAAACAAGTTTGAATATGGGTTTGCATGCAACGAAATTGTGAACGAGTTATGAATTTGCATGTGCATGTTACTAATCCTGATTTAGCTACAGGTTTTTAGGAAAAAAACTGTCAAAAGAAAAAAAACTCCAAATTCTTCATCTCAGCTCTAATTAGATTGAAGGGTCAAAACAAAAAAAGTGTTTAAATTCATTTAAGATTGAGATTTAAAATCATTTAAAAGAATAATACTCAGGATATAGAGTCTGGAATAAGAAAACACAGTGAAACTCAATTTATATTCTTTGATTATTCTATTTGATCATATAAACTAAATCACCTTTGAAATTGTTGAATTTTAAGACTAAAATCATGATTTTAAGTTACGTGTGGAGGGAGCATTTTGACATTGAAATGGGAAGGCATATTTAGGGTTTTCTAGCAGCAGAGGTGATTTGGATGGTCGTGACTTGGCATGGAGGTGGAAGGGCCTACGGTGAGTCGGGGAAAAATACGTGGAAGTGTCCTAGTCCACTGTGGTGACGGCGGCGAGGAGATTAAATTTTTAACCCTAATTTAGGCAATGGTTGAAAAAAAATGGTCGTTGGGCTTCGTGCGTGCATTGAGTTGCACGTGGATTTGGGAGGTGATAGCTGGGTGGATGAGAGAGTCGTGACCGGAGGCTAGAATTTTCTGGTGGTCGGCGTCGACAGTTTGAGGTGATTTTTGGGTGGTCGGTTTCGTTCAAATGGGTTCGATCGAGCTCAATTTTGAATTTATTACCGTTTCAATGATCTGAGTGATTGTGTTGACGTAGAGAGAGGTTGTCGACTTGTTGGCAATGACGGTGTTGATCGAAGTTGATCCAATTGATGGTGCATGTACACCATGAATTTGTGTGTGCCTGGGGATGTTGATGATGGAAGATGAAGCAGACTCGAGGGAAGCTTCGGGGGACAGGGATTTAAACTCGAGTTTTGACTCGAAGTGAATTTGGGGTCACACGAGTTTGTACTTAGAAAAAAAATTTGAAGGAAAAAGTAACAGCACGGGTCGATTTTTAAAAAATCTCGAAGCAAACAGCAAAATCTTTCGGGGAAGACTCGAAGTGGCCTCGGGTTTTATATACAAAACATTTTTGCTTTAAAATGAAAACTTAACTTTTTGAACAATTTTAAATGCCCTTTATTAAATGATGATTTTATTTGAGCTTTAGCTAATTAAGGTTTAAACAAGACATTTTAAAGTAATTTAACTCAATTTAAATTTTGTTACATTAATTCAAGGATTTATTTATATAAATTGAATAATGAAATTAAGGAAGGTAATTAAAATAAATGTTATTTAAAACAAAACTTAATCTTTTAACTAACAAATGTAATAGAGATAATTTATTAAACAAGCTCTAAAGAAAAATCAAAGTAATTAAATTATCTTTTGATTTATTAAATAATTGAAGATTTGATAATATAATTACTTGAGAAGTAATTACTTAAATTTAAGGTTTAATTAATAAATAAAAGTAATTAGGGTTTCATTAATGAACAATTAAGGATTTATTAATTAGGGTAATTAATTAAGGAATTCTTAATTAATGAAGATAATTAAATATTCAATTAATTTTAATTAAGGATAACAAATCATTGATTACATGATTAATGAATTAATTTTGTGATTAATTAGTTTAATTCACACGATTTATTCGCCGTAATTGTATATGATTGATAACTATTGTATGATGGGTTTTGATTGATATCTATGATTGTAATTGTATGCTATGTGATATGAATTGTTTGTGCTGAGCTGTGATCCTGTATTTTCTATGTGAATGTGAAACCCCTTTGGCCCGTAAAATGGCTTTTGAATTTCGATGCGACAGGGAGTCGGATTTCAGTTGGTTATCCAAAACCCACATCGAGCCTGTGAATCTTTGTGAATGACATATCCACATGTTTTAAAATTGACGCTCACTATTCGGATTAGCCGGGAGAGGACCTTTGTGTCATATAACCCATTCCGAATATGTGATACGACGAAATGGATAGTAATTGAAGACAGGGGGTGAAGACCGGGCGTCTTCGAGAACGATAGGATAACCTATCAAATGACTCTGCTCTGAGTTGCTCCGGTATAGAGATCTCCTTATGTGATGGGGAGTCCGATCGGGCTTGTGGATGCTCCGATTGCAAGGACTTCTTCGGAAGTGCCTTCGGTTCTGTTCGAACCCGGAACAGACTTGTATGGATTGTATGTCTAACATTACAAACTGAGATATAAAGCTTATTTCTTTCAAATACATATCTGTTGGTGGCGGTGAATTTATTCTCTTAGCTTAACACCCTTCTCTGAGACGTACGAGCTCAGAGGTTATGTAGTTGAAGGTTATTAGTGATATACTCCCAATTTGGTAGTGTGGCATGCTGAGTGCTGCTGATCATTTGTTGATCGAAGCATGGCTTTGTGAAAAAGCGTAGCTTTATGGACGAGACTTCGTTGAACCTCACAACCCAGTTATGGTCGAAACAAGAATCGTGGCAGCAAGGTTATTTGGGGGTAGCGTCCCCTGAGGGTATGCCCATTTCCTTCTGGATTATAAGTGGTATCATGGTATGGAGCCCAGATATTTACTTTGTGGTTGCTGCAGACTTATTGTTTTGTGGTTGTCGGTTGAGAAGCGCTTCGGATAAAGGTTGGTAACGACCGGGAGTTGGCATACTTGTGTCAGCTGTTACCTAGTTACAGAGGTAACCCGACCTTGTATAGTAGAGATCTGGTTAGGTTCTTGGGGACGTCCCTCCAGAGGCGTTCCATTTTTATATGGGAAGTTCCTTTGCTCGACCATTTGTTGGAAATCCAATCACCCAATACGATCCCTTTACGGTTTTAGTTGTATAACCTTCCATTTACTTATGGTGGTCACCACTGTTTATATGGTAGCTATAGTAGGCATAGTATTAAATGTCTATGCTGGCTAAGATTAATATTATACTTTCGAAAAAATGTTTTCACACTATGCACTAATAAAAATATTTAAAAGTGTTTTCTCGTATCAAGCATTTTTGACTGTCATAAGGAGAAATCTCCTCCAAGTCTGCATTTGCATTGTGTTTGTGGTGGGAGGCCTTATGGCAGTTTCATTTTCATAAAGTGTTGCGAATTTCTTCCAAATTCTTTTGTTTTGCTTTTGATAAGAATAAAATGCTTTTATTTCAAACAACTGCTTTTGTTTACTCGCACCAGTCCCATGACTGACCCAGAGTTTATTGTTCCTTTCCTAAACTCTGGGTGCCCATAATTTTTCCACGGGCAGCCTAGAAGCAGGTTATCCGTGTTTTGAGCTAGCTTGGATTTTGGAGTCTTTTGGAAGTTTTTGGATCCTGGAAGCTTTGGATTTGGAAACCTTTTGAAGTATTGGAGTTTTTGAAGACTTTGTCGAAGTTGAAGTATGTTGGAAACTCGTTGAAGTTCTGTTGTCTTATTATGGTTGTATCATATTTATATCACTCTGATATTTGGGATCGATGTTATATTGGATATTGTACCATGTTGTTCCTGTGTTGATATATGATATTCATTTTGTTTCCGCTGTTATACTCATCTAATGTTGTTATAAGCTCCATCCGAACTGGAATTCGACGTTCGAATCTCCGGCAGTTGAATACAAGTGAGGTATTTGATGTCGATTTTTGAACGCTGAATTTCGGGTCGTGACAGTGTACCTATTAGCTAGAATTTAATAAGTGTAATTTTTTTGGCTATTTGAATAAGTATTTGTATATAGACACTATTATAATATCAGAGAACTTTTATAAGAAATGTTTTGGTTATCGTAAGGTAAAAACCAGACATATTTATTTGTGGCGTGGTCTTACGAGATACCTTTGATTTCAAAGGATTTTGAAAACTTTAATAATCCAATTGAGTGTATTTTCTCACGCTGGTTTTTCAGACTGACTCGGGTGTTTATTTAACTATAATGCTCGGGTCAGACCGAGTATTATAGAATACAGGACATGATGCTGTGGAGCTCAAGAGATGAGCTGGATGGCAAGACCTACATCCGTATTTGATTATTATTCCACTGTGTATTCTGTTACGTGGACGAGTTTATATAACTGTCCAGCATTTGGATATTGATTGTGTGAATTTGAGTTGTACTCTAATGATGTAATGTATAAAACAGATATAGTTTTCTTTTGTGTAAAGATCAGTTATTATCTGTTATATTTTATTCCGCTGTGTTGGTAAGATTCTGATATTGTCTCTATTTCTTCTTCTACCTTCTTCTTCTTTAAACCCTAATGGTTCGATTTTTCGGGCGTCGAAAAATCAGGTCGTTACACTTTAGTTATATTAATCAATAGAAAACTATCGAGTGAATCATTCTATAGTTATCCAGTAACTATCAGTACACAATCCCTTGGTGCCCCTAACACTCATGAATAATATAATGCCCAACATTTGGAGAGCGTTATGTACTCTAGTCTCAATGGATGTATCGATATCCTGTCTCGATACATCTTGACTAAGAATATTTAAATTGATATATTTGTTTTATTGTGATAAATTACTCACGGTTACAACACTTTGTAACTACTATCACGAAACATACCATTTATGGATTTCTTATCAAATATACTTTTAATTAAATTAATTAATTGATATAACCACATTATATTAAGTATTATAATAGAAACAAAACGACTTTATTTCAAACAAGATTGGTCAACGAGTTAGATATATGTAACAAATTACATAATTTCTCCTAGATCATACCCTTAACTCTATCAAGTTAAACTCTAGCATAGAATTCTCCAAATCATCCCATAATACTTCATAATTATAAATAAACAAATTAATGAAGTAAAATACACAAATTTAATAAGAGAATCATCCCACTCACCTTACTAACAAGAGGAAGTAACAAGAATCATCGAAATCCTACTTTTGCTTCTCTTGAAAATTTGGATGTACCTATCTACTTTGAATCGAGCTCCAATACTTTGATAGATGGCGAGTCTTTCCCTAATTAGAATCATAGTGATTTTTTCCACAAATTTAGGAATTTTATTTAGGTGCTATGATGAAGATTTTAGGATTTGGAGCTATAAATTTTTTAGGTATCGATCAGAATGAGAATTGAACATGAATTAGAATGAGGAGGAAAATGAAATAGCGCAGCCCAAAGTAGGCTAAGTACCCAACTCTAGTTCATTTAGCCCAATTCCATTTTTACTCCTCAAAACACTATTCGTCACCCAAAATTCTTAACTCTAAACATATCAAACCTTATACCCATATAACTTCTAGATGTCATTCCAAACTAAATGGAAAAGGTTTGAACACCTAATTCCATCATAAAAAATTAGCATTTTGGAACGATTTACAAATCAAACGCAGGCTACTAGCTAATAATATGTTGGTCGAAATATATCGATGCTTATACTTAGTTTGATTTGCAATGTCAATCCATACTCAGCGAAAGTGATCTTAAGTCCTAATTTGATCATA
Source organism: Allium cepa (assembly GCA_030765085.1). Classification (NCBI taxonomy): domain Eukaryota; kingdom Viridiplantae; phylum Streptophyta; class Magnoliopsida; order Asparagales; family Amaryllidaceae; genus Allium; species Allium cepa. The sequence continues at coordinate 570,404,722 of CM060940.1, read as the reverse complement.
TACGAAAAGTCACATTTTAGGCTTCTAATTCAATAATTACTTAATATTTAAGTTAACTATTTAAATATATTATCGTTAAATATGCGGGTTGTTACATTTATCGTACATATTTATTTTGTTATATATATGTGTGTGTGTATGTGTATAAACACACACGCTTGCACGCACACACAGATATATATATGTATTTATATACATACATATATATATATATATAATTATATATCTATATACATACATACATATATCTATACACACACACACACATTCACACACACACACACACATATATACATACACACACATATATATTGATAGATACATATATACATACATACATATATATATATAGATAGATAGATACATATATATATATATATATGAATGTATGTGTGACGCCCCACCTCTATACCCACGCTAGCCAAGAACACTACGGTGTAGTGCTGTCAACTAGCACGGAGAATAAGGCTGTTGAGGAGCGACCATCCGTGTAATTGCTTTGTGCGAGCACCGATATGTCAGATAGTAAAAACATGCATTTCATTTCAGGAGGAAATCCGACATGCCGATGCAAACTCAAAGCTACTACACGGTGGCTATAATAGTCTAGGACAAAATATAAAATAATAACACAGAGAATAAAAATGCGGAACACAGATGAAACAGAAAATCTCATATACATATATAATAACTGATGTCAGTTACAATACATTTGACACGGTACATGTGATACAACTACAACAGTCAACTCAGGAAGTTATATATACAAGTACATTAACGTATATAATATACATGAATACATATCTTCCTATACAATAATACAGTCTACTACAAAAGACGACTACTCCAAAAGATATGAAAGAACTTCATAGCTCTAGCAGCAACCCAAAGCAGAATATCTACAACCTGTAAATACTCGGTCTGACCCGAGTATTAAATTCAAAAGAAAATAATACTCGGGTCAGTCTAATTCAAACTCAGTTATTAGTGCACAGAAGCAATAATAATCAAATAATGAATAGACGACAGTAATTAAACCAAATCAGTATGCAATTCATAATATTGAATTGAAACGAACAGAACAGTTCAAACCATTGAAATATCAATTAAAATATTAAGATGAGTAGGGCTGCAGTACCCGCACGCGTGTACTGCCTCGCCACTACAGCATATGGAATATGCAAAAGGTCAATTAATCAAAACAAGTTAGATATCATAAAACCATACCGTGTGGCTGCAGTTCACGCTTGCGTGCACTGCCCTGCCACTATAGTGACGATGTACCCAATGAATACCGTGTGGCTGCAGTTCACGCTTGCGTGCACTGCCGTGCCACTACAGTGATGATGTACACAAGTGAATGTAAGAATGTACACAAGTGAATGTACATAACCAACTCAAAACAGTCGCAATACGAAGACAGCAAGTAAACCTGCAACGCTCAAAGTAAAAAAACATGGATGCAACTAATACCCAGTACCTATATGAAGTACAACAAGGCTCAAGTGCAGTCACAACATAACTGCAAGAAAGCTACAAAATGACCAGAACAACCAAATAGTGAATTAACAATGTCAGAGACCAAAGAATGGCCTGAGACAAGACTCAAGACGAAATACACCTCTATACATACATGAGTGAGGAAATGTAACAGCATATAACAAGCCAACACAGTGAAATGGACTCGCAGCAATATACAGTGACAATATGGTAAAGTGAAGGCAAACAAAGATATGGCCAAAACCCATAGCATACTCGAGGCATCAACAAGTATAACTGTGATGTTTAGAAATAAGCAACAAAATGGTTCGAGTATATGCAGGTCTGACCACAAGACACTGACAGCATTTTTATGTAATAGCAATCAAAGTGAACAATGCACAAAGGCTACAACTTCAAGTGGAAGAATGCACAGTGATGTAAAACATCAAGACCAATTGCAAATGAATAATGCAGTGGTCCATAAACAACTATATGAAACAGGACAAGGCAACATGAACAATAGTTAGGTGGTCTGCAACCATACCAAAGGAGTAACATGTACAAAGCACATAATCAATGTGAAGGAAATCAATACCAACACATGAACCACTAACTACAGATGGGAACTTCAAAATATCAGACTTGAACAAGGGTAAGTATACAAAGAACACAAGTTTACTTGCAGGAAAACAGTGCAGTGATAAAAATGCGGTGATAGGCAGCAGTGAACAGCACATTGAAGCAATCCAGCACATGTAAATAAACTGCAACTGCCGGAGTGGCACATAGTATGCAGGGATACTCGAAAAACAACATGAAGCTGGACGGAACAAACATCTAAAAGTATTTGGTTCGAGTGCTTACACAACAATGCAATGGTTCTTTCAGAAATACGCTACAGGAGAACAACCCCAATGCAAACTCAGGTCGAACAGAGACTAAAGACCAAGCCTTAATGAAGACAAGCTACTGAAGTAAAGGCATGAACCGTGCTCGAGACAACTATCACATGGTCTCAAACGTGAAATGAATCCGAGGAATGCAACTGAATTTAAGTGAATGGCAACACACATTACATCAGTGAATGACTCAAGTAATATGCAGTAACACAGAACAACCAAAAAATCGTGTACATGTAAAACGAAGAAACCAAATGAATAGACAAATGCCACAGTGAAATGCGTGACAAAAGTCGATCAAGCCCAAAGTTTTTCTCGTCACGAAATCCAGTATACTATTCGATCCATACCCGGCAGTAAAATCAAAAGGGGCCAAAATAACCACGACCAATGTCAATGCCGAAGTCAAAGAATGTCAAGGTCAACCTAAAATAAATTTCCAGAAATTCGAACGAGTCAAGCCATACTCAGAATCAACAGCCCCAAAAATCAATTCAAGGCAGAAAAGCATCGACAACAAACAAAATCAGATCAAAGCCAAAGAAACGAAAACAACAAACGACTTCGACCAGTTCGAAATAGATGTGAGTAATGTAAATTACTCACCTGGTTGAGCGAAGATGGACATGACCGACATCAGCCCTCGGATTTTTACACGCGATCGAGCGAAGAAGAAGAAGACGAGCATTTGAAGTCGCGTCTTCGAATTTGCACGAAGCCCTAATTTTTTTCGAAGGAGGAACGAGAGAGAGAGCAGCCATTTTCGTTTCTCTTGATTTTTAGGGTTGTGAATGAAAATGATCGAGAGAGAGAGTGGAACGGTATTCCCAATTAACACGGCACAAAGAAAAAAAAGGCATGGGCCAAAATTATGAAGCCCACAAATTTTTAAACACATTTTTTTTTCAAAGAATTTACCCGATTAAAACTCCAAATAGCAATTAGCAAGCCACATTAATCGTCTAATGACGAAAATTAATTTCCACAAAAACTCGGGTTGTTACAGACTCCCCTCCTTATAAAAATTGCGTCCCCGCAATTTTCATAATTAAGGTCGTCACTGACAATAAATTTTCTAACATAAACTGGTTAAGCTAGAAAACGAAGGCAGAGAATTCATACATAAAAGAAATCTTTTAATTTCAATAAAAGAAATTCAAAAATTCTCAACTAAATCTAACTATCAATAGATAGTCAGAAATCTCAAATCACAAATATTCGATTATCAAAAACGATAATCAAATCAACAAGTATTCGATTATCAAAATCGAAAATCAATCTTAAATCACAAATATTTAATTATCACAAATGACAATTAAATCTCAAATATCTAATTATCAATAGATAATTAGAAACAATAAATATCTGATTATCAAAAACGATAAATCAGAAATCACGAATCAACGATTATTTAATTATCACAATTGATAATCAAATCACAAATATCTAATTATCACAAACGATAATTAGATCTCAAATATCTGATTATCACAAGCGATAATCAGAAATAATAAATATCTGATTATCAAAAACGATAAATCAGAAATCATAAACATCCAATTATCAAAACGATAATCAGAAATTACCACAACGGTAATCAAATTTCAAATTACAAATTTTTCAATTAACGAGTCCGAAATTAACCGAAATAGCAAACGCATATGACTCATAACCACGAGTTTTACTAAATCGTTTAATTCACTTCATCGTTTCCTTGAAAGTGTTAAATTGTGTATTTTAAATAAATAACATTTTACGTTCTCAAACGGACAAGTCCGGAATTAAGCGAATCAGTAAAAGAAAGGGGTCATAGTCCTCGATTTTTCTGAAACGTTTACATCGCTTCCACATTCTTTTGAAAGCGTAAAGTGTAAAAAAAAATTTGAAAACCATTTTTATTTATAAAATTACAATTTACATTCTCAAACGAACAAGTCCGGAATTAAGCGAATCAGCAAAAGAAAGGGATCATAGTCCTCGATTTTACTGAAACGTTTAATTCGCTTCCTCATTCTTTTGAAAGCGCAAATCGTAAAAATTTTGAAAACAATTTTGATTTATATTTTGAAACAATTTTTAAAATATGTGATTAAAACAACGACATCAGAAGCAACTTCGATAAGTGGATTTTCATTCATCCAAAGAGTCACAAGAATCTTCTCAAAGATAGAAAGGGGTATCATACCCTAAACTTGTATTCATAACAAGTCAATAACACACGAATTCACCAATGCACAAGAATTGATAAAACTTATCAATAGAAATCACGAAAATTGGTGAAGCACAAATTCTAGAAATCCTCACAAGAAATCCAGAAAACACAAGCTAAGAGTATGAGAACTCGAACGCGAGTATGAAAACTCGAACCGGAGTATGAAAACTCGAACAGAGTATGAAAACTCAAACGGAGTATGAAAACTCAAACATAGTATGAAAACTCAAACGGAGTATGAAAACTCAAACGGAGTATGAAAACTCAAACGGAGTATGAAAACTCGAACAGAGTGTGAAAACTCAAACGGAGTATGAAACTCGAACAGAGTATGAAAACTCAAACGGAGTATGAAAACTCGAACAGAGTATGAAAACTCAAACGGAGTATGAAAACTCAAACAGAGTATGAAAACTCAAACGGAGTATGAAAACTCAAACGGAGTATGAAAACTCAAACGGAGTATGAAAACTCAAACAGAGTATGAAAACTCAAACGGAGTATGAAAACTCGAACAGAGTATGAAAACTCAAAGGAGAGTATGGAAACTCACCAACACGCGAGCATGAAAATTCATCAACACATGTAACGCATAACGAGAACGGGAGCACGAAAACTCACCTACATGCGAGCATGAAAACTCACCAACACGTGCAATGCAAAGCGAGAACGGGAGCACAGAATCTCACCTACACGTGAGCATGAAAATCACCAACACGGGCAACGCAAAGCGAGAACGGGAGCACGGAATCTCACCTACACGCGAGCATGAAAAATCATCAACACGTGCAACGCAAAGCGAGAACGGGAGCACGGAATCTCACCTACCCGCGAGCATGAAAAATCATCAACACGTGCAACGCAAAGCGAGAACGGGAGCACGGAATCTCACCTACACGTGAGCATGAAAATCACCAACACGGGCAACGCAAAGCGAGAACGGGAGCACGGAATCTCACCTACACGCGAGCATGAAAAATCATCAACACGTGCAACGCAAAGCGAGAACGGGAGCACGGAATCTCACCTACCCGCGAGCATGAAAAATCATCAACACGTGCAACGCATAACGAGACGCTATCTCATAGTTGCAAGCCATTAATTTTGACACACGAATGGCCCGAAGACCGTGGGGCGCTACCCCACATGTGTGAGTCGAAATCACACAGATTGAGGTCCAGACTAACCAAAAATCAAAAGAGGTATGTGTGAGTGGAATCACACAAGTGGTGTCTAGTCTAACCTTGCAATCAAAAGAAAAGTATGTGTGAATGAAATCACACAAGTGGTGTCTAGACAATCCTCAAAGCCCAAGAGATATGTGTGAGACGAAATCACACCGATGAGGCCTAGTCTAGCCGTAAAAATGATCGTCATGATCAACGAGAAGTGTCAATTACACTAAGTCAGTAAATGTAAAAGTTTAGCATCATGTCCCATAACCACTTACTTAACTTAAATATTTACGAACAAACTGTAAATCTTCACTAATAAAATTTGTCACTAGAGGTTCAATCGAACAAGTCCAACAATTAACCGACGAAGTAAACGCAAGCGTTTCATACCACTTGTTTTACTAAGCCGTTTAATTAGATTTCTCATACGAGTGAAATAAAGATTTGTATATACTAATAGATTGGAAAACAGTTTCAAAAACGAGTTTGGTATTGAAAATAGAGTTGAAAACATTTTGATAAAAGAGTTTTTGATATTTACTACCTATTGAAACCTTTATATTTTTAAAGTGACAAATCACAAAAATGATTGTAGAAACAATCAATCACAAGAATTCACATACGAAGACGTGAATAGAATCCAAAGAAATCGATACCGAATTCATCGAAAGGTATGTTCACAAAAATCCCGAAGAAAAGGTCATCAAAGTTGCTAATAAATGATAGCAACAAATCGGGAAATAATCAAGAATCGATTAAATTCGAAAACCAAATCAATTCACTAAGATTCACATTCGAAGACGTGAATAAAATACAAAGAATTCGATTCCAAATCCATCAAAGTAGGAATACCCAAAATTCCTGAAATAGAAGTTATCAAAGTCGACAAAGGTGATAACAACTAACCGGAAAAGAAGAATCGATCAACAATTGGAAAAACAAAGAAGAACGAGCATAAATGCTTGAATGACTTTAGCAAGAGTAAAAGTCAAGTCAACGTCGATATCGACAAGGCAAAGACCAAGACAATTTCTTTTATACCAAAGAAATTTTAAAACTATCAGAGAGAGGCACATGAAAACCAACAAACCATGGATAAACAGACAGAGTCGACAATTGGAATGCAATTTGTCTCAAAGATTGATACCCAAAACCCAATTGTATGGAAACTGCATTAAGTACACGAATCAGAGATAAGAATGCATATATATAGCAGTTCGAATAAACAATGCGAGTTCAAATCGAAGTGGGTACTAGTTGCAGCAATATGCAACTTGGTAGAGCATATATACACTGATACTTAGAAGTGTAAACTCAAGTGAGCAAGTGCGATAGAGAATAGCAGCAATGCTCACGAATAAGCGTTAGGAATTCATTCCTAACAATCAAAGATGATCTAAAGACAAAGATGTGAAATAAAACATCGACAAATAGTTGTAACACATGTACTATCTAAGTTATGTTTTATATTTGTTCTAAACCCCAGGCTCTGATACCAAGCTGTGACGCCCCACCTCTATACCCACGCTAGCCAAGAACACTACGGTGTAGTGCTGTCAACTAGCACGGAGAATAAGGCTGTTGAGGAGCGACCATCCGTGTAATTGCTTTGTGCGAGCACCGATATGTCAGATAGTAAAAACATGCATTTCATTTCAGGAGGAAATCCGACATGCCGATGCAAACTCAAAGCTACTACACGGTGGCTATAATAGTCTAGGACAAAATATAAAATAATAACACAGAGAATAAAAATGCGGAACACAGATGAAACAGAAAATCTCATATACATATATAATAACTGATGTCAGTTACAATACATTTGACACGGTACATGTGATACAACTACAACAGTCAACTCAGGAAGTTATATATACAAGTACATTAACGTATATAATATACATGAATACATATCTTCCTATACAATAATACAGTCTACTACAAAAGATGACTACTCCAAAAGATATGAAAGAACTTCATAGCTCTAGCAGCAACCCAAAGCAGAATATCTACAACCTGTAAATACTCGGTCTGACCCGAGTATTAAATTCAAAAGAAAATAATACTCGGGTCAGTCTAATTCAAACTCAGTTATTAGTGCACAGAAGCAATAATAATCAAATAATGAATAGACGACAGTAATTAAACCAAATCAGTATGCAATTCATAATATTGAATTGAAACGAACAGAACAGTTCAAACCATTGAAATATCAATTAAAATATTAAGATGAGTAGGGCTGCAGTACCCGCACGCGTGTACTGCCTCGCCACTACAGCATATGGAATATGCAAAAGGTCAATTAATCAAAACAAGTTAGATATCATAAAACCATACCGTGTGGCTGCAGTTCACGCTTGCGTGCACTGCCCTGCCACTATAGTGACGATGTACCCAATGAATACCGTGTGGCTGCAGTTCACGCTTGCGTGCACTGCCGTGCCACTACAGTGATGATGTACACAAGTGAATGTAAGAATGTACACAAGTGAATGTACATAACCAACTCAAAACAGTCGCAATACGAAGACAGCAAGTAAACCTGCAACGCTCAAAGTAAAAAAACATGGATGCAACTAATACCCAATACCTATATGAAGTACAACAAGGCTCAAGTGCAGTCACAACATAACTGCAAGAAAGCTACAAAATGACCAGAACAACCAAATAGTGAATTAACAATGTCAGAGACCAAAGAATGGCCTGAGACAAGACTCAAGACGAAATACACCTCTATACATACATGAGTGAGGAAATGTAACAGCATATAACAAGCCAACACAGTGAAATGGACTCGCAGCAATATACAGTGACAATATGGTAAAGTGAAGGCAAACAAAGATATGGCCAAAACCCATAGCATACTCGAGGCATCAACAAGTATAACTGTGATGTTTAGAAATAAGCAACAAAATGGTTCGAGTATATGCAGGTCTGACCACAAGACACTGACAGCATTTTTATGTAATAGCAATCAAAGTGAACAATGCACAAAGGCTACAACTTCAAGTGGAAGAATGCACAGTGATGTAAAACATCAAGACCAATTGCAAATGAATAATGCAGTGGTCCATAAACAACTATATGAAACAGGACAAGGCAACATGAACAATAGTTAGGTGGTCTGCAACCATACCAAAGGAGTAACATGTACAAAGCACATAATCAATGTGAAGGAAATCAATACCAACACATGAACCACTAACTACAGATGGGAACTTCAAAATATCAGACTTGAACAAGGGTAAGTATACAAAGAACACAAGTTTACTTGCAGGAAAACAGTGCAGTGATAAAAATGCGGTGATAGGCAGCAGTGAACAGCACATTGAAGCAATCCAGCACATGTAAATAAACTGCAACTGCCGGAGTGGCACATAGTATGCAGGGATACTCGAAAAACAACATGAAGCTGGACGGAACAAACATCTAAAAGTATTTGGTTCGAGTGCTTACACAACAATGCAATGGTTCTTTCAGAAATACGCTACAGGAGAACAACCCCAATGCAAACTCAGGTCGAACAGAGACTAAAGACCAAGCCTTAATGAAGACAAGCTACTGAAGTAAAGGCATGAACCGTGCTCGAGACAACTATCACATGGTCTCAAACGTGAAATGAATCCGAGGAATGCAACTGAATTTAAGTGAATGGCAACACACATTACATCAGTGAATGACTCAAGTAATATGCAGTAACACAGAACAACCCAAAAATCGTGTACATGTAAAACGAAGAAACCAAATGAATAGACAAATGCCACAGTGAAATGCGTGACAAAAGTCGATCAAGCCCAAAGTTTTTCTCGTCACGAAATCCAGTATACTATTCGATCCATACCCGGCAGTAAAATCAAAAGGGGCCAAAATAACCACGACCAATGTCAATGCCGAAGTCAAAGAATGTCAAGGTCAACCTAAAATAAATTTCCAGAAATTCGAACGAGTCAAGCCATACTCAGAATCAACAGCCCAAAAAATCAATTCAAGGCAGAAAAGCATCGACAACAAACAAAATCAGATCAAAGCCAAAGAAACGAAAACAACAAACGACTTCGACCAGTTCGAAATAGATGTGAGTAATGTAAATTACTCACCTGGTTGAGCGAAGATGGACATGACCGACATCAGCCCTCGGATTTTTACACGCGATCGAGCGAAGAAGAAGAAGACGAGCATTTGAAGTCGCGTCTTCGAATTTGCACGAAGCCCTAATTTTTTTCGAAGGAGGAACGAGAGAGAGAGCAGCCATTTTCGTTTCTCTTGATTTTTAGGGTTGTGAATGAAAATGATCGAGAGAGAGAGAGTGGAATGGTATTCCCAATTAACACGGCACAAAGAAAAAAAAGGCATGGGCCAAAATTATGAAGCCCACAAATTTTTAAACACATTTTTTTTTAAAAGAATTTACCCGATTAAAACTCCAAATAGCAATTAGCAAGCCACATTAATCGTCTAATGACGAAAATTAATTTCCACAAAAACTCGGGTTGTTACAGTATGTATATATAAATCATTTATATATTAGTTATGTTTATTTAAAATTAATAGTACAAAAGAATTTAAATTTAATATCGAAAGAAGTTTTAAATTTAAATATAAATCCAAATCTAAGAGATAAAATCTATTTCAAAATTAAATTTAAATTTCCAAATTTTAATTTATATATACATATGTATATGTGTAATTTTTTATTTATTTTTAATATGCATGTGAAACATACATACTCACACACACTATATTATATTTAACCAATGAGTATAAATAACATATGCTTGAAAATTTATTTTCATATTAATTTTGGTCAATTTTTTTTAAAATACTATAATATTTTTTGTAACAACCCGATATTTTCAACCATTCGCATCCGCACATGTCGGACTTGAATTGCTCAAAATACCGCGTTGTAAATAAAATTTGGCAAATCTCAGAATATACAGTAAATAATAATCACAGATCACAGACACAGAGTATTTAATAATGCAGCGGAATTTAAAAGAGATAGTAGTTCATGAAGCTACTATATAAAAATAAGGTACATCAGAGTTAAACAAGATACAACAAAAAGTAACAAGATACATCAGGCACTAATCAGAATACATCACTGGAATCACTGGATAATGAAAGAAAAATGGATGGCTGGATCTTCAAGAAAAGCTCCAACTCCGAAGGTGAGTCTTGAATGCTGAATCACTCAATCTGACTCGAGCGTAAAGCAAAATACAAAACACTCGAGTCAGGACATAAATACTTATAAACTGTAAATAAACTCAAGTGAACAGTAACAAAAATGCATCAGTAACTTAAAGGATGCTTGGGATCGCCCATCCTTTAAGGATCCGTTAAACTATTTACTATGTAGTAATATTGCGCTACTATAATAATGTCTACAGTAAAATAAACATACTTTTAAATAGCGTTCCGAGCTACCCATATCACCTTTCACACATAATAGTCCCAGTAGTCCATCCAATATCATGCCATCTCCACTCTAGGTGACTGTCAGAGGATACCACACGGGCTACGGGAGAAAAACAAACTCGTAGTAAAGGCTCGGTATGGTAGGTGACACGGCACACAAAGCAATGCCAGGGTAGATATACCAATTACGCACACGGGTTGGTGGTAACGCAGCAGCCACATACGCCCACCTCGGAACACACTCCCAATCAAAATCGGAGGATGGCCATCTAATCAATCACCCGTAAGAGTATAGTATCGAAGGAATGTGTCCGACCATAGGTGCTACCTCCTTTGGCCCGAGATCGCTCCTGTTTTAGCCACCTTATGCCAACTCATGGAAGTTAGGTCCACGTAATATACCTCAAGAACGTCGCCACCATCCTACTTCATTCTGGAATATCCACCGCGTACACGGTTGTTAAAGTGGTTTTCGGAGTTGGCAGAGAGTATGACAACTTTCAATCCCGGTCTCTTTAACAACCAAACGTTATTATAACGCCGTGGTCATTTCAAAATAGTTTATATTTCAAAAGGATCAAATCATTTCATTTCAAAACTATATTCCTTTCAAAATAGTTTACGCCTCGAAACCAAAACCATTTTTATTTCAAAACTATTTATTCAATCAAAATAGTTTATACTTCGAAACCAAAATCATTTTTATTTCAAAACTATATTAAAATCAAAATAGTTTATACTTTATCATTTCCATCTCAAACCTATGTTCACTTCCAAAAATCATAATACCTTCAAAGTTATAACTCTTTCGAAACCAAAATACTTGAAATCATTACACTTTGAAAATCATAACATTCTGAAATCATACATTTGAAATCATGAAACATTCATTTAATTCTTTACATTTTACAAATTTATTTCCAATTTAATTCAAAATTTCAAATTTCAAATTTCCAATTTAATTCAAATCAAACCATCAATTTCAATTCAATTCAGTTTTCTAACAAAACATTTCAAATCTTATAAATTTCAAATATAGATTTGAATCTACAAAATAAGCTGTCCAATTTTAATATGTTTCCAAACTTTAATATCCCACATTTCAAAACTAAACTTTATAATTCCATATATTCATATCTCAAATCTAATTTCATTATTATGTAGTTTTGAAATATTCATTTCATAAATCTAATATTATTAAAATAAACTTAAATTACAATTAAACCAAATATCTTTTCATACAAATATAAACTTCAAATATTCCTTTATCAAATAAAGCAAAATCAAATATCATTCAACATTCACATTCTTTATTAAAATAAAGATCAAATCATTTCCAAACCATTTCAAAATCATTAAAATATTACATCCTTTCAAAACTTCATAATCAAATCATTATTTGAATTCAAATCCAAATATTCAAAGTTAAATATCATTTAAAAATCAAATATGTCATTCATTTATTATTTCAAACATCATTACCAAAAATACATTCCAAAATTCCATTCAAAAATTCATTTATTATATTACATTTCATTCCGTTTAACACATAACCAAGTAAACTTTATTTAAATTCAAATTCAATTTAAATTCCTTAAAAATTCAAATTTAAATATTCAAAACTTCTAAAATTTCACAGATAATCCATTTCAAAAGTTAAATTATTTAACACTTTAAAATATAGCCCAAACAGTGTTAAAATCTATAACATATTAAAACATTGTCAAATTATAGCAACGACAGCATTTATAAAGTGCTATCGTAGCTTATATTTTCCAAAATTGTTTATTTCAAGAATAGAGACATTTATAAAATGTCGTAATAGATATTTAGTTATTTCAAACATTGTTAGATTCAAAACAATAGCATTAAAATGCTGTCAAAAGACTAAAGCATTTTGAAAATGCTATAAAATTCCAGGTTTCATTTTAGCTTTTCAAAACTAATAATAAAACTCCAAATTTTTATTATTACAACTTAAAAATCATATTTCTAGACTTCAAAATTTCACATTTAAAATCATTTTAACATATGATTTAACACAACAAAATTTTAAGATCAAATATTCAATTTTGCAAACTCCATTCATTTATTAAGTCAAAATTCACTGTTTATTAATTTATAAATTTAATAAACTTAAAATTTTACTTCAAATATCATTTCAAAACTTTAAATTTAATTTCCATTATTTATTTATATCTTAAAATAAAATTTAAAGTCAAACGTCACATTTACTCCAAATTTACATACTTGAATTCACTTAAATTCACAATTTCAAGATTTAATATTTAACTTTCTTAGAGCCATAATATATATATTTTAAATCAAAATTTCATACTTTTGAAAATACATATTTAAAAAAAATCATTTAATAAGATACCACGGGGTCTGTATATTATTTTCTAACCTAGGTCAAGTGATACGGATATATATCATTTCAATCCGTAATTTACAAAGAAAACCGGGTTTTATCATTTCAAACCCGCAATCCCAAGCCAAATAAAATACAATAAAAATCGCTCAGGCCTATCATTTCATCCCATAACGATTTTTCTTATTCTAAAGTCCGTTCGGGTATGTATCGTTTCAACCCATAATGATTCTATTCTAACAGGGAACTTGCAGTGTGAATATATGCATAAACAATATAAACAATGTCAATGTCACAATATAATGTCATATATCAGATGTCAGGTTATAATTAACAGTTTTAACATGGTAACAACATGGAATAGCATATCATATAATCATCATTAACTTGCATAAACATTTTATATTACTAAACACTTGTCATCAATTCACTATTTCATAAGTATAAATGTCAGAGTGAGAAAGACTCACCTTTTCAAGCTGAAGATCACTACGACACGCAAACATGATTCCAAGGGCACGACAAGCACGGCAATGGATTCAAATAAGTGGAGAGACCCTAGATGATCATCTTGTAACAATCCAATAAACACAAACAAGACAATGCAACACATGAATATACAACACAAAACAATATTGAACAAGTTGAGATACAAAGCAACAAAGACAAGACAGCTTAACCTTGCCTTAACCACTCCACTGTTCGACCATAGAGGATATTTTGTTTGGCCATTGATGTGTGTTTGGGTCAGGTATGGTATCATATAGGTCAGATTTAGCACACCCATGCACGGCAACATGAAGTGATGTGAAGGGGTAGTGGTGATAATATGAAGCATACATAGGTTCAAGTGCAAAATAGAGTGGTTTATGCAACATTTGGCTCGGTTATGCCAAGTTTTGGGCTCGGCCCTACATACTTCAGGTATGGTCAGATCTTAAGTGATGTCTAGAGGTGGTATAGGTAGGTGTTGGTGGAGCTAGGGGTGTGGCCAAGTCAAGATATGAAGGAGATAGTGGAGTTTATGGCGAGGCTAGGCAATTTTTGTGTAGTTTTATGCAAAGTTGTGGTGTTTTGGTCACATGGAGGTCACGGCTTGTCTTGGTGGTCAGAGGAGAGGCTGGTGGTTGCTGTGGCTGGTGATGGTGGAGAGGAGGGTGGAGATGAAGGAGTAGTGGCCTAACAAAGAACAAGGAATATCAAGTCAAAATCAATGTAAAATAAGAAGAAAAATAAGAAAGAAGCCATAAAAAAACTTACAAAATTTCCTCTCAAGAAGGTGTGGCCGTGAGTTTATGAGATGAGAAAGATTTTCACGTGAAAAGTAAAGAGGAATACACGGCAATGAGATAAGGAGTGAACGGCCAAAAGCTAGGAGGTGAAAGGGCAAGCAAATGAAGAGATAAGTAGATGAAAAGTTAATGAAAAATGAAAGGACTTTACCTCTTTGTTTTCTATTTTCTTTTTAAATTTTAAATACATGTAAAATATGTATAAATACAGATAAAACACGAAAATATAGTAAATAAACAAAAATAAATAAATAAATATTAATTAAATATAATTAAATTAAGAAAATAACAAAGAAAATGTAAATTAGGCTTGAAAATTTGAAAATAAATGAAATGAACTTTGGAAAAATTGTATGTACATGAAACATATTTATAAATAAAGATAAAAACATAAAAATAAAATGCATACATAAAAATGAATAACTAAATTTTAATTAAATACAATTTAAATGAAGAAAATAGCAGAAAAATGGAAACTAACCTTTAAAAATAGAAAATAAATTCAATGAGCTTTGGAAAAATTCAAACATCACTTTAAAAATATTTAAAAGGTAAAAATATATGTAACATAACATATAATACAATTTAGAATAATATATGACAATTAAAAAGATTATTTATATAATTTAAAATAAATAATATTGTTAAATAAAACAATTTACACCCAATTTTGTAAAAAGCATAACTTCCACAATATTATTCGGATTTCGACGAAACGAAAAGCAGTGTTCTTGAAATTTTATTTAATTTCATAACAAAAGATAAAATTCAAATTTTCAAACTTTTAAAATTTAAATTTAAAAGTCAAAGTTTGACCAAATTGACTAAAATTCACATTTTCTGGAAATATTCAATTTATGCATGTTTGAAATTCTAATCCACATCAAAATCAACATTTATATTTAAAATAACAAAATATGTTCATTTTAATAAATAAAATAAAGTATTTAAATTAGGAATTTAAATTAAAATAATTAAAATATATAATTACAATGATCAGAAAATATAGGGTTGTTACACTCTCCCCCACTCAAAACTTTTCGTCCCCGAAAAGGAATGAAGCACGGGAAAGTACAGAAAAAGATAGAATGAAATAGTATTAAGATAAGATGACAAGAAGATTAAAATTATACCTGATAACTGTTGCTATAGGTATGTTTAACAATGTGGAGATGATCTTTCCAAGATCTTCCAGAATCAAGAACACAAGCACAAAAAAAATATATTCTAGAATCTGATTCACCCTTTCCGTTTGACCGACGGTCTGTGGATGACAAGCAGTGCTCAGATTCAAAATGAGTACCAAAAGTTACAAAAAAATTTCTAAACAGACAGGTATAAGCAATAGCTTTCCCATTCTGTAGCAAGATACGAGAATAAAGACAGCCAGAAGATAGTTTGAAAAACAAAATAATATAATAAATTAAAAACCCTAAAAATTTCAACTTAAATTGGAATTTAATTTTACATAAGTTAAATAAATCTTAATCTTCTCCAATTTCATTATCTCATTATCCAATTATCTCAAATTAACAAATCCCCAAAATCATGTATTTGAAAAAATATTATTATACTCAAAATGTACCAAATAAAATTTAATTCTTCTTCATTTATAATTAAAATTAAGTTTATTTCTCTCAATATATCTTGTCACCCATGTTAAATATATTTATACTTATTATAACTTCTTTATCTTATTCTTAGTTCCTTTATCATCATTTTATATTGTAAATTTTTCCATTACCTTTTCGTTATTTACCACTGTTAATCATTTTATAATTAAAATTTAAGTGTATAACATTTATTATAACCGCTTAAATTTTATTGATAAAATCTTTTTTTTATATTGTATATTATCCAATTACATATTCAACTTTTGAAAATTAAGGTAAGTTATATTGGAATGAAATTGTGTATTATACAAATAAAACTTTCCAATTCAATTATTTCAAGCTTGAATATTTATCCAAATCTTGAAATTATACTTAAAAATTATCCTTCAAGATAAAATTTAGGAATTAAATTTTCGATAAATTCCAAACTATTTAGAGATAAATAAATGCTCATATATTATATATATATATATATATATATATATCCATTCAAATTTAAATCATATATCAGCATATGTTTTAAATCCATTCTTATTTTAGAAATTAAAATCAATTAAATTTTCCCAAAACAAAACTGTAGCAAGACTACAGAATGGTCTCTTCACTTCGAAACTCGAAAATGAATGTCGATGATGCTGCAGTCATCACCGAAATTATTTTCCAGCGACAAAGAGAAGAGCACTAAATTTAAATTTAAAATTCTTTGGAAACAAATTTCTATTCGAAAATACCTTAAATAATATATCCTTTAAAACTTTAAACAGAAAGTTTGAAATCCATCGGAAATTAAATTCTCAAATTCTTGTTTTACATTCAATTTAAATTTCCAAATAAATTTATAACCATGTTTTATAGTTCAATTAGATATATGAAACAATAGAAAATGATATATAAAATCAAATATTATTTCTTAACAACCAATTCAAATAAAATCCAGATAAAGATTTATAATATAGTTAAAAAAATTTATTTCATTACTAAAATTTAAAATATATTGTGTCATTTTGCTCTGTTCAAGTGTTTTGGAAATCTTATCGATAGCATTGATCAGACGAATCGATTAGAAACCCAAATCAACATCAACAACTCAAACAACACAATATATAAAACATTTTAAATATTAGTTTACAAATACACTTCAAGAATAATTTGAAGATAAGTTGGAAACAAAGGTGAGATGATTAAATAACAGAATAGGGAGATGGATGAGCTTATATAAATTACGGGCAACCTTAACCGGGTCAACCGTGACTCAAAGAATAAGACCGATGTGGATTTCTTGGGTAAATCAACATTCGATCTCAAGATGTAGAGTTTGAAATTATAAGAGATACTAGCATCTAAACCGAGGATATAGAATCTCTGGTGAATTGATGCTGTTGTAAAGGAGTATTCTCCCTTTACAAATAAATTTGAGGTTGGCGAGCCTGCCGACTCATTATGAAGATCTTTTGAAGTGGAGTTATGGGATACTCCAGAATCGAAAGAAGATAAATAGTGAGGGATACGAATGGATTTTAGAACCACAGGGAATGTTCCAAAATTCAAAGGAATCGAGTCAAAAAGGAAGAGGTTTAAACTCGAATGAAAGTGATTCTGTAAATACATTTACCCTATATTCTGAGTTTTGCCTAGAGCTACCAAAGCTCTGATACCAACTGTAACAACCCGATATTTTCAACCATTCGCATCTGCACATGTCGGACTTGAATTGCTCAAAATACCGCGTTGTAAACGCATCCGCACATGTCGGACTTGAATTGCTCAAAATACCGCGTTGTAAATAAAATTTGGCAAATCTCAGAATATACAGTAAATAATAATCACAGATCACAGACACAGAGTATTTAATAATGCAGCGGAATTTAAAAGAGATAGTAGTTCATGAAGCTACTATATAAAAATAAGATACATCAGAGTTAAACAAGATACAACAAAAAGTAACAAGATACATCAGGTACTAATCAGAATACATCACTGGAATCACTGGATAATGAAAACAAAATGGATGGCTGGATCTTCAAGAAAAGCTCCAACTCCGAAGGTGAGTCTTAAATGCTGAATCACTCAATCTGACTCGAGCGTAAAGCAAAATACAAAACACTCGAGTCAGGACATAAATACTTATAAACTGTAAATAAACTCAAGTGAACAGTAACAAAAATGCATCAGTAACTTAAAGGATGCTTGGGATCGCCCATCCTTTAAGGATCCGTTAAACTATTTACTATGTAGTAATATTACGCTACTATAATAATGTCTACAGTAAAATAAACATACTTTTAAATAGCGTTCTGGGCTACCCATATCACCCTTCACACATAATAGTCCCAGTAGTCCATCCAATATCATGCCATCTCCACTTTGGGTGACTGTCAGAGGATACCACACGGGCTACGGGAGAAAAACAAACTCGTAGTAAATGCTCGGTATGGTAGGTGACATGGCACACAAGGCAATGCCAGGGTAGATATACCAATTACGCACACGGGCTGGTGGTAACGCAGCAGCCACATATGCCCACCTCGGAACACACTCCCAATCAAAATCGGAGGATGGCCATCTAATTAATCACCAGTAAGAGTATAGTATCGAAGGAATGTGTCCGACCAGAGGTGCTACCTCCTTTGGCCCGAGATCGCTCCTGTTTTAGCCACCTTATGCCAACTCACGGGAGTTAGGTCCATGTAATATACCTCAAGAATGTCGCCACCATCCTACATCATTCTGGAATCTCCACCGCGTACACGGTTGTTAAAGTGGTTTTCGGAGTTGGCAGAGAGTATGACAACTTTCGATCCGGGTCTCTTTAACAACCAAAAGTTATTATAACGCCGTGGTCATTTCAAAATAGTTTATATTTCAAAAGGATCAAATCATTTCATTTCAAAACTATATTCCTTTCAAAATAGTTTACGCCTCGAAACCAAAACCATTTTTATTTCAAAACTATTTATTCAATCAAAATAGTTTATACTTCGAAACCAAAATCATTTTTATTTCAAAACTATATTAAAATCAAAATAGTTTATACTTTATCATTTCCATCTCAAACCTATATTCACTTCCAAAAATCATAATACTTTCAAAGTTATAACTCTTTCGAAACCAAAATACTTGAAATCATTACACTTTGAAAATCATAACATTCTGAAATCATACATTTGAAATTATGAAACATTCATTTAATTCTTTACATTTTACAAATTTATTTCCAATTTAATTCAAAATTTCAAATTTCCAATTTAATTCAAATCAAACCATCAATCTCAATTCAATTCAGTTTTCTAACAAAACATTTCAAATCTTATAAATTTAAAATATAGATTTGAATCTACAAAAAAAGCTGTCCAATTTTAATATGTTTCCAAACTTTAATATCCCACATTTCAAAACTAAACTTTATCATTCCATATATTCATATCTCATATCTAATTTCATTATTATGTAGTTTTGAAATATTCATTTCATAAATCCAATATTATTAAAATAAACTTAAATTACAATTAAACCAAATATCTTTTCATACAAATATAAACTTCAAATATTCCTTTATCAAATAAAGCAAAATCAAATGTCATTCAACATTCACATTCTTTATTAAAATAAAGATCAAATCATTTCCAAACCATTTCAAAATCATTAAAATATTACATCCTTTCAAAACTTCATAATCAAATCATTATTTGAATTCAAATCCAAATATTCAAAGTTAAATATCATTTAAAAATCAAATATGTCATTCATTTATTATTTCAAACATCATTACCAAAAATACATTCCAAAATTCCATTCAAAAATTCATTTATTATATTACATTTCATTCCTTTTAACACATAACCAAGTAAACTTTATTTAAATTCAAATTCAATTTAAATTCCTTAAAAATTCAAATTTAAATATTCAAAACTTCTAAAATTTCACAGATAATCCATTTCAAAAGTTAAATTATTTAACACTTTAAAATATAGCCCAAACAGTGTTAAAATCTATAACATTTCAAAACATTGTCAAATTATAGCAACGACAACATTTATAAAGTGCTATCGTAGCTTATATTTTCCAAAATGGTTTATTTCAAGAATAGAGACATTTATAAAATGTCGTAATAGATATTTAGTTATTTCAAACATTGTTAGATTCAAAACAATAGCATTAAAATGCTGTCAAAAGACTAAAGCATTTTGAAAATGCTATAAAATTCCAGGTTTCATTTTAGCTTTTCAAAAATAATAATAAAACTCCAAATTTTTATTATTACAACTTAAAAATCATATTTCTAGACTTCAAAATTTCGCATTTAAAATCATTTTAACATATGATTTAACACAATAAAATTTTAAGATCAAATTTTCAATTTTGCAAACTCCATTCATTTATTAAGTCAAAATTCACTGTTTATTAATTTATAAATTTAATAAACTTAAAATTTTACTTCAAATATCATTTCAAAACTTTAAATTTAATTTCCATTATTTATTTACATCTTAAAATAAAATTTAAAGTCAAACGTCACATTTACTCCAAATTTACATGCTTGAATTCACTTAAATTCACAATTTCAAGATTTAATATTTAACTTTCTTAAAGCCATAATATATATATTTTAAATCAAAATTTCATACTTTTGAAAATACATATTTAAAAAAAATCATTTAAAAAGATACCACGGGGTCTGTATATAATTTTCTAACCTAGGTCAAGTGATACGGATATATATCATTTCAATCCGTAATTTACAAAGAAAACTGGGTTTTATCATTTCAAACCCGCAATCCCAAGCCAAATAAAATACAATAAAAATCGCTCAGGCCTATCATTTCAGCCCATAACGATTTTTCCTATTCTAAAGTCCATTCGGGTATGTATCGTTTCAACCCATAATGATTCTATTCTAAAAGGGAACTTGCAGTGTGAATATATGCATAAACAATATAAACAATGTCAATGCCACAATATAATGTCATATATCAGATGTCAGGTTATAATTAACAGTTTTAACATGGTAACAACATGGCATAGCATATCATATAATCATCATTAACTTGCATAAACATTTTATATTACTAAACACTTGTCATCAATTCACTATTTCATAAGTATAAATGTCAGAGTGAGAAAGACTCACCTTTTCAAGCTGAAGAACACTACGATACGCAAACATGATTCCAAGGGCACGACAAGCACGACAATGGATTCAAATAAGTGGAGAGAGCATAGATGATCATCTTGTAACAATCCAATAAACACAAACAAGACAATGCAACACATGAATATACAACACAAAACAATATTGAACAAGTTTAGATACAAAGCAACAAAGACAAGACAGCTTAACCTTGCCTTAACCACTCCACTGTTCGACCATAGAGGATATTTTGTTTGGCCATTGATGTGTGTTTGGGTCAGGTATGGTATCATATAGGTCAGATTTAGCACACCCATGCACGGCAACATGAAGTGATGTGAAGGGGTAGTGGTGATAATATGAAGCATACATAGGTTCAAGTGCAAAATAGAGTGGTTTATGCAACATTTGGCTCGGTTATGCCAAGTTTTGGGCTCGGCCCTACATACTTCAGGTATGGTCAGATCTTAAGTGATGTCTAGAGGTGGTATAGGTAGGTGTTGGTGGAGCTAGGGGTGTGGCCAAGTCAAGATATGAAGGAGATAGTGGAGTTTATGGCGAGGCTAGGCAATTTTTGTGTAGTTTTATGCAAAGTTGTGGTGTTTTGGTCACATGGAGGTCACGGCTTGTCTTGGTGGTCAGAGGAGAGGCTGGTGGTTGCTGTGGATGGTGATGGTGGAGAGGAGGGTGGAGATGAAGGAGTAGTGGCCTAGCAAAGAACAAGGAATATCAAGTCAAAATCAATGTAAAATAGGAAGAAAAATAAGAAAGAAGCCATAAAAAAACTTACAAAATTTCCTCTCAAGAAGGAGTGGCCGTGAGTTTATGAGATGAGAAAGATTTCTCACTTGAAAAGTAAAGAGGAATACACGGCAATGAGATGAGGAGTGAACGGCCAAAAGCTAGAAGGTGAAAGGGCAAGCAAATGAAGAGACAAGTAGATGAAAAGTCAATGAAAAATGAAAGGACTTTGCCTCTTTGTTTTCCATTTTCTTTTTAAATTTTAAATACATGTAAAATATGAATAAATACAGATAAAACACGAAAATATAGTAAATAAACAGAAATAAATAAATAAATATTAATTAAATATAATTAAATTAAGAAAATAACAAAGAAAATGTAAATTAGGCTTGAAAATTTGAAAATAAATGAAATGAACTTTGGAAAAATTGTATGTACATGAAACATATTTATAAATAAAGATAAAAACATATAAATAAAATGCATACATAAAAATGAATAAATAAATTTTAATTAAATACAATTTAAATGAAGAAAATAGCAGAAAAATGGAAACTAACCTTTAAAAATAGAAAATAAATTCAATGAGCTTTGGAAAAATTCAAAGATCACTTTAAAAATATTTAAAAGGTAAAAATATATGTAACATAACATATAATACAATTTAGAATAAGATATGAAAATTAAAAAGATTATTTATATAGTTTAAAATAAATAATATTGTTAAATAAAACAATTTACACCCAATTTTGTAAAAAGCATAACTTTCACAATATTATTCAGATTTCGACGAAACAAAAAGCAGTGTTCTTGAAATTTTATTTACTTTCGTTGACCAAATTGACTAAAATTCACATTTTCTGGAAATATTCAATTTATGCATGTTTGAAATTCTAATCCACATCAAAATCAACATTTATATTTAAAATAACAAAATATGTTCATTTTAATAAATAAAATAATGTATTTAAATTAGGAATTTAAATTAAAATAATTAAAATATATAATTACAATGATCAGAAAATATAGGGTTGTTACATTTTTAATACATATTAATTCGGGCAAAGTAATATATAACATAAAATTTTGATAAATAACAATTTTTTAGTTATGATTCCGCAAGGATTTATAATTTTTCTTTTGTACATATGTATTAATTTTAAAAGTTCTAAAATAATCACGAATTATGAATTATGATTTGTAATTATATATGTATATAGTTTCAAAAAATGCATGGTTGTATATTTATAGATAAAAATTTATGAAACATAAATATCTATATACAATGATTACTAAATTCATATATATTTTAAAAACTATTTAAAAACCAATTTGATTTTCTAATATGTTTTTAGTTTATTTTAGTTTAAAATGGCCAAAAGTATATATGTATATAATTTAAAGTGTTTTCTATTTATTCAAATTAATAAGTACATGCTTGTTAAATCAGCAAGCAAATATATATGTAAATTCATGATAAGTAGAGATATATACTTGTATATTGGCATAGTTGATTGTGTATATATCATGAAATAGATTAGAATTACCAATGTTGTAGCCTTGAATTTGCACCTTGAATGTTTAATCCAAAGCTCCTTATATCCAATGCATACTCTTTCAGAAATGCAACTAACTGAAAAGAGCGCTAAATGTTTGAAATAGATTTAATTTGATTTAAATTTTATTTGGAAATGAAAGGGGTTGAAACCTTATGCTTGATGCCAAAAGGGGTGAGGGTGGAAGCTAAAAGAACTGTTAAAATGATTAAGGAGGGATGGTTTATGTAGGCAATAGAAAGGAGAAAACGGAGGAGATCCATGTTTCCCTGTTTACCTTTTCTCATTACTTATTCAACTCCTGTCGCCCTTTCCTATATGGTCGACCATATATGAACTAATAAGACCCATACGAATTTCCAAATCCAATCAATATTTTTACATTTTAAATCCAATTAAAACGTTTATCGATATCATATATTAATAAGTATTAATATAACTTTTTATATATGTAAATTATTAAATACCGGCTCAAAAATATCAAATAAAATTTCATAAATAAAATTTTGATAAATATTAATTAATCTAACTAATTTATAACAATTATAATTTAATTAAATCGTGTGGTTTTTTGTAGCATTCAACATTGCATTTGTGTGAATCATGGGTGCAAATTCAATTAGCGATCAATATCGAACATTTTGAATATTAACGTTCACATGCCACCTTACCTAGTGGTGATAGTTTGGCTGAATTTATCACCCACACATTTTTGGTAAAATCCTATTTCACTATTTTAAGTGGCAGCTGATACTTTCGATTATTTATGTAAATTCTCTTCGTCAAACTATATCACATTAGGACCTATGGAATTTGGATTTGGTCAAAAATCCTAATATTATCCACATTCAACTTGTTTAATCCAAACACAAAATCCTTGTTTCAGAAATAATTTCAAATGGTTTATCTATACCGTTCAGACCCAACTATAGCCACTCCAATTCTTCCACTCAGACCTAAATATAACTGTTCGATGGACTTCATGCCGCGGTTTAATATAATCAAAGTGGAGTATCCACATTGAAGCTTGACAATATTCTCAAATCAAGAGAACTTTTTATTATCATCACTTCAAGATTCTCTATTTAACCTTAGTAATATTAACCAATAGAAAACTCTCGAGCGATTCATTTCATAGTTATCCAAGAACTATCAGTGCGTAACCCCTTGGTACCCCCAGTAGCCATAAGTAATACACTACCCAACATTTGGAGAGCTTTACATACTCTAGTTTCAACAAATGTACGATATCCTATCTCAAAACATCTTGACAATAAAATTATGAAATAATGTGTTATTTTAAGGTAATAAATTTGTCATGATTACAACACGCTGTAATTGCTGTCACATAACATATCATTTAAGGATTTTCTATTTTATATACTTAAATTAAATAATTAATTAACATATTACAATATAATAAGTATATATAGAAAGAAAAACACCTTTTATTTTGAACCAGATTATATTACGGCGTTAATAATTTAAAATAAATTATATAATTTCCCCTAGGACATACCTTTTACTCTATCATTCTCTCACTTGCACTTAGGACCAATTATGGAATCCCAATCTCATACCTTCAGTCGGCTTGCTTAGAATATTTCGATTTAGTCCCTTGATGAATGGATCTGATATGTTTTTTTAATTATCTTATCTATCAGTTAATTCTCTCTAATGCTGATACCTTTATCACATGGAACTTTTCGGAATGTGTTTCTCCGCTTCTAGTGAGTTTTAGGTTCATTCCTGGTATGCTTCATGATATTGTTATCATATAACAATGTATTGTAATTCTTAACATTTGGAATCACTCATAGCTCAGTTGTAAATTTATGCATTTGTATTTGTACATATTGATTTTATTGTGGCACTATTCAAAGAGACGCACTTACACTTTTGGTTGAATCCGCCATAACCTTTTGTTTGGAACATTTCCAAACTATGCCTTAACTTAGGTATGAACATGAATTTAATATCGACATATTATGCTTGATATCACTTATGAAGTTCAAGTCCGAATACTTCTTTGAAAATAGCTTGTTGTTTCTACAAAATAGTTTTCTAGTATTTCGAAAATACTCATGAATAATCTTAACTACCATTTAGCGATCTTAATTCAGATTTATTACTACCTATATTTACCAAAATACATAAGTCAGATACGATATTGTAGACAATGTAACATGTTCGATAATTGTTATTGCTAATGCATAAGGAATTCATCTTACATACTACATACTAAACATTTAATCCAATGTCTATGTAAGTGGTTTAAGATAATTTCAGCATCCTTTTATACTGATTATAAAATATATCATTTACAAATCTAGTGCTGAGTACTAAACAACCAAACTATAATGGTTTTCTTATAGACATGCTTTTCCTTAAAATTTTGACTGAAAATCAAACTATTTGATATTTCTGTCAAATACTTGTTCAACTTTGATTCTTATCGAATGATACTTTCGTATCAATTCTTGGATCATATCCAAGAATCATAAACTCAGTATCATTCCCATCGACTTTGAGATACTTTGGTTGTTATATGCAAACAATTTATTCGAAATCATTATTTATTATTTTCTATTTCAACATACATGAACCAAAACCAAAAGTCATACCGCGGGATAACTTTATGAGTAAGTTACAAATTAACTTGAGCATATTTAATGATGAATCTTTTATGTAAGTTTCAAAAATTGAAATTTACGATGTTGTTATTATTATCAACATTTCTTACTGTATTTCCAACTTTGTTGGTCGTATTTTTGATGACATGTTCGTGGTTGATGGATCATATCCTTTCCAGTGTAACTATCAAAATCATATTTTGATAGTACTAGGAATTCATTTTGGATTTATGCATCATGTCTTATGGTAGATTATATACTCTTAATGGCTTATTTTCAACTTAGGAAGTACTTTACGATGTTAATATGAAAATTATAATTGCTCTTCAATGTGTGAGAATACTAGTAGACATTCTAATGTGTTGTGTCTGATTAGATTTGGTTAATTTTGTTTCATTCCTTGTAATCAATTTTATCATTAGATTGTATCCAAATCCACTTTACCACCAATAATTTCTAAAAGAAATTCCTTCATCACAAAGCTGGCGTTTCTTAAAGCAACAATTGTTTCTCAAAGCAATGGAATATGTATTCATAAACATTTTATGAGCCACCATTATCTACTTACAAAACTGATTTGGTTTTGTTTTACGAAACCTATGTTCACAACATATTTTGTTCAATCAATATTGATTAGTCCTAAATTTCTTTAGAGTGGTCCCCAAAAGATCCCTTAAGAATAATTATTACGTGCACAACCAACCAAATCCTTGACCAAGGATACATAATGGCTTCTTATGAACTCTTGTCTTGTATAATATCGTAAATTATGCTTTAGATGAAATTAAATCTACTTTATTACTACTCTTATGCACACGACCTTACAAAAAGAAGTTAACTAATCTTTACTCATTATCGAATATTGTTCATAAAGTTCGATTGCTCCTTATCGATACATCGTTATGTATCATAAGGAGAAGCAACTTTTGAGATTTAATATCTATTCATTTTTAGGTACATTTTAAACTCTTTCCAATGTACTCACTAATTTGGTTGAATCAAATCATTTTATTTCTTTTTGCACATTACATTACTTACTTCCATTTTATATTCAGTGAACTTATCATAGATGTAACAACCTACACATTTTATGATCATATATTTAAATGTTTTATTTAAATATAGCATCGTTGGTTGAATTTAAAGTCCGAACTGTGAAATTTTGTAAACAGTCGAATTCGGACTCGAGACCACTTTCATTGAGTACAAAACGATATTTACAACTTGTTTAGGTATAAGTATCAATATGTCTGGAGTTGAATAGGATTTTGGTATTTTCATTTGGGCTTTGGGTTGAGTTTTAGTCCATTAACCCAATAGGCTAACCCAAACTCTTCAACCAAATACCCTGACTCCTCTCCCCTTCATTCATTCTACTTGTAACGACCCGTAAGTTTTCAATAGTTTTAAATGGTTTTATTCAACGTATTTAATTGAATTTTGGTGGAATTTTAAATAATAATATTTTGGAACAAAAATTTTATATTTGAAATACGTCTTATTAAATATAGCAAAGGTTAAAATTTCATTAGAAATTATGAAAGTATATTTATTGTGTA
The DNA here is from genome assembly GCA_030765085.1 of Allium cepa. Classification (NCBI taxonomy): domain Eukaryota; kingdom Viridiplantae; phylum Streptophyta; class Magnoliopsida; order Asparagales; family Amaryllidaceae; genus Allium; species Allium cepa. The sequence goes on along the minus strand of CM060940.1, from coordinate 570,376,637 downwards.
ATTCTATTAAATTCAAATCAGTTAAAAATTGATGATTATAAATTTATTTCCAAACCTGAATATTTTTCTATAGAAAATTTCTAAATCCTCTTCTGAGTGAGACTTTATCCTTCGTTTTTTCAAATTTGGACTTCTATTGCTCCGTTTATCTTATTTCTGACAAAATAGCAGCATTTATGGTACCGATTATCGACTTTTGATCGGATGATCGTACCACTGATATCTGTATACCGCTTTGATCGTCTCATCGTGCCAATCTCTATAGTATATTTATTTCTGTATTGAGGTCCGATACGTGACGAAAACCATAAACCATTGGTTGTAACGGTACCTTAAAAAGTGACTTTACTGTTTCCTTCGGTTTCAAAATTTTGAAACGTTACAATAATTATTTGCTTTAACTTTTCTGCTGAATCATAGCGTGAGTGTTGATTTCATTTATTACTTTTATTTTCCCCTATCCATTCAACCTTTCCATTAGAGTAAAAAAAAATCAATACCCTACCTATATAACTCTCTGGATTCACGCACCTTTCCTTCTCTATTTTAATATAACTCTTCGTTTCTTTTGCTCTCTCTCTTCTTTATTTCTATTTATAACTTTGTCAGAAATGTATGTGTCTATATAATTTATTTATTCCTTTCTCTGTTCATTTTCTTTGCTTTCAAAATGTCCTCTCTTCTTCTCCTTTTGTTCTGCAAAATATAACATCCCTATACCTATTTTGGCTGTAACATATTTATGCAATCCAGCCTCTGCCTTAAACCATGAAGCCACCTCTCCATGTCATCACCGAAGCGATACGCCTCGTCTCACCAGATCCGCCGCCTTCCCAGTTGAGCCGCCACCACAGCTACCTGCCGTGCTCCCCTACAAGTTCGCCCCTTCCCCCGTTATCTGCTCGCCGAGACAACCAAGAAACACATCAAAACCCAATGCTCCGCTGTGACGCCCCACCTCTATACCCACGCTAGCCAAGAACACTACGGAGTAATGCTGTCAACTAGCACGGAGAATAAGGCTGTTGAGGAGCGACCTTCCGTGCAATTGCTTTGCGCGAGCACCGATATGTCAGATAGTATAACATGCATTTAATTTCAAAAGGAAATCCGACGTACCGATACAAACACAAAGCTACTACACAGTGGCTATAATAATCTTCGGAAACAAATATAAAAAAAACATAACACAAATCAGTCGCAGATAATTCATATCACAAATGCGGAATAAGATATGAATATTACACATAAAAGTGTTCATCAGAGTAGTGGTCGAAAAGATCCATAATAATACAAAAGGATAGCAACACGTGCTATACAAAAGAATACAACTATGAGTCCATATCTCAAGTGTATACAACAAAAACTGCTAATCTAAGTAGTTAACCAAAAGTCGGGATGATAGTCCGATAAGGAGTCAAGCAGAAGCACCTGTAAAATCTCAGTCTGACCCGAGTATTATTTAAGAAGAAAATAATAAACGTATCAGTCTAGCTATAAATATCAGATGAAATGATATAGAATAAGAGATATGACTAAACGTATAATAATCACAATGCCAAGCGGTGATAAATAAATAATTGAAAAATCAATAAGAGATTAATCAATATCACAAAGATCTTCTCAAAGATAAAAATGAATGTCATACTCCTAATTTCCTTCACCGAGCCACAATAAATGACATATAGATCAATGCCAATTGTAAAAGTTGGTGAAACATAAATTCCAGAATTCAACACACGAAATCCAGAAATCACAAGAAAAGGATGGCCAAGACATTGATGTAGTGCAAACGGTACATCCAAAGAATCATAAAGCAAAGGCATTGATGTAGTGCAAACGGTACATCCAATGTATCAAAAGCAAAGACATTGATGTAGTGCGAACGGTACATCCAATGTATCAAAAGCAAAGACATTGGTGTAGTGCAAACGGTACATCCAATGTATCAAAAGCAAAGACATTGATGTAGTGCAAACGGTACATCCAATGTATCAAAAGCAAAGACATTGATGTAGTGCAAACGGTACATCCAATGTATCAGAAGCAAAGACATTGATGTAGTGCAAACGGTACATCCAATGTATCAAAAGCAAAGACATTGATGTAGTGCAAACGATACATCCAATGTATCAAATAATTCGGAGCATCGACGTCGTACAGCGTGACGCCCGAGGAACCGAATCAAAAGGGACATCGCACAATGCTAGTCTAAAACATAAAATGATCGTCATGATCACCGAGAAGTGTCAATTACAATAAGCTAGTAAATATATGAGCTTAGCTTCATGTCCCATAACTACTATCCTAACTTAAATATTTACGAACAAATTGTAGATCTCTACTAGAAAATTGTCACAAGAGATTCAATCGAACAAGTCCAAGAATTAACCGACGAAGTAAAAGCAAGCGTTTCATACTACTTGTTTTACTAAGTCGTTTAATTAGATTTCTCATACGAGTGAGGTAAAGGTTTGTATATACTAATAGATTAGAAGTCGGTTTGAGAAAACGAGCTTTGTAATAAAATAGTGTTGAAATCATTTGAAGAAAGAGTTTTGATATTTACTACTAGTATAGAAAACCTTTATATTTTTAAAGTGACAAATCACAAAGAAGATTGTAAGAACAATCAATCAGTAAAATTCACATTCGAAGACGTGAATAAAATCCAAAGAAACCGATAAAGAATCCATCGAAATGGATATTCAAAAATCCCTAAAAAGGAGTCATCAAAGTCATAATAAATGATAACAACTAATGGGATCATCACGAATCAATTTAAATTGGAATTCTCAAGCAAATAGGCAAATAGGAAAAATAGTGCTGATTCAGACGTCTGAAATCAAGGATTCATACATCTGAATCTGGAAAATAAATATTTTCCAAAGACAGAATTCAGACGTCTGAATCCTTGGATCCAGACGTCTGAAATAGGCACTTTTTAGCCTATTTCCTTTCTGGTTCCAAATGAACCAATTCAGACGTCTGAAACCATATATTCAGACGTCTGAATCTGGGAATAGAAATCTTCCCAGAATAATATTCAGACGTCTGAATATTACGTTTCAGACGTCTGAATGAAGGGTTCAGGGCATTCCCTGAACCTAGGCCAAAAATGGCCAAACGAATATCGGAAACGATCGAACGAGCAAATGGCAATGACTAAGGAATTACGTTGAACGACAACCCAGCCTAAACGGCTCTTCGATACGCCTCAAATATCAATGTCCAAATATCCATAATAGGATTTTCATAAATTAGACCAAAACACCAAAAATTGGAATATACACGAAATCAATCCAAACCAAAATCAATTGCACATGAATAAGTGTTAGGAATTCATACCTAACAATCGAAGATAATTATAGACAAAGATGTGAGATAAAAATCTCACCTTTGAACCCAAATTAATGAAGGAGAAGCTTTAAAAACAAGCTAAGATCAATTCCTCTTCAATAACAACTCAAGAAGCTTCAATCTAAGCTTAAAGGAGAAACATTTCCTAAATTAGGTTTAGGAATTTTCTGTAATCAAAGAGAGAATGAGTTGGAGAAGAAGAAGGAGATGCTTACCAATGGGTTCACTTGAGTTTGGAGCAAGAAGATGGATTTGCTAATGGAAACTAGGGCTTAGGATTTCCTAATTCTTTTTCTCTTCCCCCATTTTTGATGAAGCTTGAATGTATTAGGAAATTATGAAGTAATGAAGAGATGGGGTTGAGCTGAGCTAATAAGGGTGCAGTCCAAACCAAAGTCATAAGCGGGAAAAAGTAGCAAAAATCAACTATCTCCAAACATATCGAAGCTTATACTCAAATAGGTCGCAAACGACATTTTGAACTCAATGGAAGTGGTCTCGAGTCCTAATTCGACTGTTTGCAAAAAGTAGCTTTTCGGACCAAAATCCGACGAACGATAAAATATTTAAATAAAATATTTAAATATAAAATCGATAAATATGCGGGTTGTTACAGACTCCCCTCCTTAAAGAAATTGCGTCCTTGCAATACTTAAGAAGAAAATAAGAAGTAACAACCATAGAAGCATATCAACACAAAAGAAAATTTGAAAAAGGAAGTTCACCATAAGGAGCATGAAAGAGTTAGCCTGAACGGGATCGTTCGATGAATTCTCAGGATTCCCAAGAGCAATCCTTAGGATTTGAGAACCATTGAACTCTCACAAAAAGAACATCTTTATTTCGATGGCACTCAACCTCCGAAGCAATGATGCGAATAGAATGTTGCTCATAAGTCAAATCTGGTGAAACTTCAATTTCCTCAATATCACCGGGCTCAAGAATAAAATAGAAAACCTAAAACCATTTCCATAGTTAAAAGACATAAAAAAACGTCAAGAATAGCAGAAAATTGAGCCAGTGTAACGGCGTAGTACAGAAACGGTACGCCCGAGAAACTAGAAACTCGAATAATTTGGAACACCGACGTAGTACAAAAACGGTACGTCTAATGAACCAAAAAGTCAGGACATCGATGTAGTTCAAAAACGGTACATCCGATGAACCAAACACCATAAAAGAACATCAGACGCAAGTCCATAAAAGAAACGAGATGAAACTCAATAAAACGAAGTACATCAAAACGCCCCATGAACTTGGTAAAAAGATAATTTCATTTGGCCATCATCAAAGAAACAAGCATTTGTTGCTTACGACAAAGCGCATTGGCAACACGATCTCCCTTCCAGAAATAAAAAGAATATCAAGATCATAAGATGTCAGGAACTCGAGTCAACATGGAGTTCCATATGAGAAAATAATTATTCCAAAGATTTATGATCGGGGTAGAGAACAGATTTCTCATCCAAAAATGATGATGCCAAACTCTAAAAGCGAAAACAATAGCCGCGAGCACTAGATCATGAGTGGCATACCTAGTCTCGATCGGCTTTAATGGTTTAGAAGCACAAGTGATAGCACATTCTCTTTTGCAAGAGAACGGCATCCAAACCAATACGATTAGCATTGGTACAAGAGATAAAGTCTTGGTTCCCTTCGGAAAACACAAGAATAAGAGTATCGAAAAGAAAGAATTCCTTTTAAATAATCTTCTTTCCCGAAAAGCTAAGACTTTCAAAATTACATTTATCTTTATGTAATAATCTTTCTAGAAAAATTTACATTTTTACAAGTTAATATATCGTGTCTGACTGTCTCATCTAAGCGTTTAGGAAATTCCTATCAATAACGTTGATCAAGCGCATCGACCAGAATTCTTAACACACTAAATTGGCAACACAATCACAAAATCATCTTCTATATAGTAAACATGTTTCTTAAAAACCTTTAAGAATATTCTTTGCTTGTTTAAGATCAAAAATCAAATTGTACTTATAAATAAATCTTTATGAAAAAGATTTATAAAAGTTTTAAATTGCTATTTTCATCCAAAATCAATATATACAAGGATGGAGTCATCGAGATCATAGAAAACTTGATTTATAAAATGGATGAAATAAGCTGGAAAAACTGAATGACATAATAAGTCATTCATAAGAATCATAACGAGTGCGGAATGCGGTAAGTGGAATGCTAGCTCCCGCAACTCGTAGCCAAATGAAAATCGATGGTAAGGTCGAACTAGAAACATCTTATCACCACACAAAAGATTTCTTAGGTGATAATCCTAAGACAAGCTCAAAGATTCCGGAAAATTCACAACTACCCAAACGAGAGAAATAACACTGTACTCAACGTGTGAGCTTAAAGAATAAAATGATGCCATAAAATTGGAATTGAAATCACAAAGAAAAATAAATATCTGCTTAACAGATGGAAAATGTCGAAGATGAATAGTCCACACAGAAAAATAGGATATAGGCTTCACAAAAGATTAAGCCAATCCTTTCACAAAAACAAAATAGATTCCGTAGCCTAAGTAATCGGCACGGAAAGATAAACCACAAAAAATAATTTCGACATCAATAGAAAGCAAATTGAGTGTTGCGGATCTACCATCCGGATTCGCAATTCTCAAAGAAGTCATCAAGCCCAAAATACTCAAAGAAAAAGAATCGACAAGTTCTTTTTGATATAAAAATAATGAGATGAAACCCATATCAAAAAGAACTCGAAAAGGAAAATCATAAAACAAATGTGATCAAGGATTGAATGAGAAATACCTTGACCAAGAGAAGAGTTGCTAGGGGCTTGCAGCTTTCCTTCTCTCTTGCTTGGAATCTTAGGACATGAAGATAAAAGATGACCCGAACCTTTGCAATAACGACAAAAGAGGGGTTTCGGGCACTCCCTTGCATAGTGGTCCTTAGAATTACAATTGTAGCATCCTCCACGACTAGAGGTAGGAGTCTTTGCTACCAGAGTTTGTTGCTTCCCTTTCTTATTAGAATCGGGGCCCTTGAATTTGATAGGCCTCTTTAAGTTATTGTCGAAGTTCCGCTGGGCACGCACAACTTCAACATCACCTTCATTATCGGCCTCTTCAAGACGAAGAGCGATATCAATAAGCTGATCAAATGAAACCTCAAGTTTCAGAAGTAATGGCTTCTTAAGATTCTTATTCATGCAATAAACAAATCTCTAATTTTTCTTCAATGGGGTATTAATGTGCTCAACCCCGTATTTGGACAGAGATTCGAAAGATGCGACATAGTCTGTCACAGAAGATTCACCTTGAACAAGGTCAATAAAACGCCGTGCTAAAGTTACTTTTTCAGCCTCCGGCACGAATTTCAATTCGAATCTTTCTTGGAATTGATCCCAAGTGAGATCCGCCTCAACGATTTCAGAAACCAAAAGCTCATAGCAATCTAATGCTCTTTCTTGGAGCATGCTAGAAGCCACTTGGACTCGATGAAGGTCAATAAGGTTCATGCGAGAAAACATGCGATCGCATGATTTGAGCCAAGCTTGAATTTCAATAACACTCTCGGATCCCTTGAATGGCCTTCCAACCAAATCGGTGTAGTCTCTGCACAAGCGTGCAAAACCGGATCTAGGATGAGTAGGCTCTGGAATGGGTCCGGCATCTTGAGCGTTCTTCACGAGATCTAAAAGTTGCTGAGCAGACATGAATACTCCATCTTGGGGAGTAGCACTAGATTGACCCGCACTGGGTCGGTTAGACCTAACCATTCTTCTTCTTTAAGAAAGAAAGAAGGAGAAAAGTTATTCTCAAAATAAATATCAAGCAATCTTGATAGATAAAATAAGGAATCATAAAAGAAAGTAGGATAGGGCGGTATGAAGACCCGAATAAAATCCTAAAGCACGACCCCTAAGAAAGACTTAGGACGATGATCCTTGTTATAGTATTCCATATTGTTCTGAAGTTTGGCTCTGATACCATGCTGTGACGCCCCACCTCTATACCCACGCTAGCCAAGAACACTACGGAGTAATGCTGTCAACTAGCACGGAGAATAAGGCTGTTGAGGAGCGACCATCCGTGTAATTGCTTTGCGCGAGCACCGATATGTCAGATAGTATAACATGCATTTAATTTCAAAAGGAAATCCGACGTACCGATACAAACACAAAGCTACTACACAGTGGCTATAATAATCTTCGGAAACAAATATAGAAATAAACATAACACAAATCAGTCGTAGATAATTCATATCACAAAGGCGGAATAAGATATGAATATTACACATAAAAGTGTTCATCAGAGTAGTGGTCAAAAAGATCCATAATAATACAAAAGGATAGCAACACGTGCTATACAAAAGAATACAACTATGAGTCCATATCTCAAGTGTATACAACAAAAAATGCTAATCTAAGTAGTTAACCAAAAGTCGGGATGATAGTCCGATAAGGAGTCAAGCAGAAGCACCTGTAAAATCTCAGTCTGACCCGAGTATTATTTAAGAAGAAAATAATAAACGGATCAGTCTAGCTATAAATATCAGATGAAATGATATAGAATAAGAGATATGACTAAACGTATAATAATCACAATGCCAAGCGGTGATAAATAAATAATTGAAAAATCAATAAGAGATTAATCAATATCATAAAGATCTTCTCAAAAATAAAAATGAATGTCATACTCCTAATTTCCTTCACCGAGCCACAATAAATGACATATAGATCAATGCCAATCGTAAAAGTTGGTGAAACATAAATTCCAGAATTCAACACACGGAATCCAGAAATCACAAGAAAAGGATGGCCAAGACATTGATGTAGTGCAAACGGTACATCCAATGAATCATAAAGCAAAGGCATTGATGTAGTGCAAACGGTACATCCAATGTATCAAAAGCAAAGACATTGATGTAGTGCAAACGGTACATCCAATGTATCAAAAGCAAAGACATTGGTGTAGTGCAAACGGTACATCCAATGTATCAAAAGCAAAGACATTGGTGTAGTGCAAACGGTACATCCAATGTATCAAAAGCAAAGACATTGGTGTAGTGCAAACGGTACATCCAATGTATCAAAAGCAAAGACATTGATGTAGTGCAAACGGTACATCCAATGTATCAAAAGCAAAGACATTGATGTAGTGCAAACGGTACATCCAATGTATCAAATAATTCGGAGCATCGATGTCGTACAGCGTGACGCCCGATGAACCGAATCAAAAGGGACATCGCACAATGCTAGTCTAAAACATAAAATGATCGTCATGATCACCGAGAAGTGTCAATTACAATAAGCTAGTAAATATATGAGCTTAGCTTCATGTCCCATAACCACTAGCTTAACTTAAATATTTACGAACAAATTGTAGATCTCCACTAGAAAATTGTCATAAGAGATTCAATCGAACAAGTCCAAGAATTAACTGACGAAGTAAACGCAAGCGTTTCATACCACTTGTTTTACTAAGTCGTTTAATTAGATTTCTCATACGAGTGAGGTAAAGGTTTGTATATACTAATAGATTAGAAGTCGGTTTGAGAAAACGAGCTTTGTAATAAAATAGTGTTGAAATCATTTGAAGAAAGAGTTTTGATATTTACTACTAGTATAGAAAACCTTTATATTTTTAAAGTGACAAATCACAAAGAAGATTGTAAGAACAATCAATCAGTAAAATTCACATTCGAAGACGTGAATAAAATCCAAAGAAACCGATAAAGAATCCATCGAAATGGATATTCAAAAATCCCTAAAAAGGAGTCATCAAAGTCATAATAAATGATAACAACAAATGGGATCATCACGAATCGATTTAAATTGGAATTCTCAAGCAAATAGGCAAATAGGCAAAATAGTGCTGATTCAGACGTCTGAAATCAAGGATTCAGACGTCTGAATCTGGAAAATAAATATTTTCCAAAGACAGAATTCAGACGTCTGAATCCTTGGATCCAGACGTCTGAAATAGGCACTTTTTAGCCTATTTCCTTTCTGGTTCCAAATGAACCAATTCAGACGTCTGAAACCATATATTCAGACGTCTGAATCTGGGAATAGAAATTTTCCCAGAACAATATTCAGACGTCTGAATATTACGTTTCGGACGTTTAAATGAAGGGTTCAGGGCATTCCCTGAACCTAGGCCAAAAATGGCCAAACGAATATCGGAAACGATCGAACGAGCAAATGGCAATGACTAAGGAATTACGTCGAACGACAACCCAGCCTAAACGGCTCTTCGATACGCCTCAAATATCAATGTCCAAATATCCATAATAGGATTTTCATAAATTAGACCAAAACACCAAAAATTGGAATATACACGAAATCAATCCAAACCAAAATCAATTGCACATGAATAAGTGTTAGGAATTCATACCTAACAATCGAAGATAATTATAGACAAAGATGTGAGATAAAAATCTCACCTTTGAACCCAAATTAATGAAGGAGAAGCTTTAAAAACAAGCTAAGATCAATTCCTCTTCAATAACAACTCAAGAAGCTTCAATCTAAGCTTAAAAGAGAAACATTTCCTAAATTAAGTTTAGGAATTTTCTGAAACCAAAGAGAGAATGAGTTGGAGAAGAAGAAGGAGATGCTTACCAATGGGTTCACTTGAGTTTGGAGCAAGAAGATGGATTTGCTAATGGAAACTAGAGCTTAGGATTTCCTAATTCTTTTTCTCTTCCCCCATTTTCGATGAAGCTTGAATGTATTAGGAAATTATGAAGTAATGAAGAGAAGGGGTTGAGCTGTGCTAATAAGGGTGCAGTCCAAACCAAAGTCATAAGCGGGAAAAAGTAGCAAAAGTCAACTATCTCCAAACATATCGAAGCTTATACTCAAAAAGATCGCAAACGACATTTTGAACTCAATGGAAGTGGTCTCGAGTCCTAATTCGACTGTTTGCAAAAAGTAGCTTTTCGGACCAAAATCCGACGAACGATAAAATATTTAAATATAAAATTGATAAATATGCGGGTTGTTACATCCGCCTCCTGATCAACCACCAGTACGGCCAGACGGAGCCCTCTCCGTTCACTCGCCCTCCCATGTGCTTGAGTTCCGCCCCGATCTCCTTGTGGCACACACACGTGAGCAGCCCTTCTTCCTCTCTCACGTGATGCCACAAGCTTCGCCTTGCCAATCCCGAGCGACTCTTAGCCGCAAGTCTCCTCTTTGATGGGTAAGCATTGTATATAAGATAATATACATGGTGGCCATTTAGTTATCGGCAGTAGATATAGTATGTAAGTTATGTATAAAATATAAATTTCATATACATAGTGGTCTTACTGTTTGAATATAAATATATGGTCTGCACGTTTATACATTAAATATGTTCACATGTAAATATATGTTTGCAAAACTTTCGAAAGGTACTGTATTCAAGCTTCGGCTGCCTTATCTTTAAGAAAATATAATAATATGTAGTAAGCATGCATATAGTATATCAGTTTTAAGGGGGTGTTTTCATGTGCAGGCGTGTGTATACATTTAGATACGTGTAGTTTACATAACTGTGTTTTGCTGAACGTTATAATGGTATAAATTTTAAATATATACATCGATTTCACTATTTGTATATAGGTATTCAATAATTATATTTTAAGTTACAGGTTAGTTATGTATGTAAGTATATAAAAAAATGTAAGTACGTAAATTTCATAGTACAATAGTATGGACATATTTTGTAACTAATATTTCTAAAGTATATTTTTCAGAGTATTGGGTTGTGTGGTATAAAACATATGCTTGGAAACCTATATGTGTAATACCGATATGACTTTAATATGTAAGTTTAGTTATACGAGTTTATACGGAACTCGTCTATTGTATACACTGATTTTATAAGATTCTATATATTAACTGCTAGGTTGTATTTGGTAATGAATATTGACTGTTAATTTATATTACGGGTCTGCATCTGTCTATTCTTAAGGTTATAATACTCTATTTACACTTAAACTATATATGTTTGTACATATTAGACTATACATACATTTTTCCATTCGAATATGTTATAGGTTTAAAGTTCACAAGTATATTATCTTACGAAAAGCATTATATATGTTATTTTCAAGTTGTTATGAGGTTTTGTCTGTTTTAGTCCACATATATGTTGTTAGGAATGCAGTCTGCATTTACATTGTTAAATAACGCGTAGATACATCTTGGTTTCTGTAGTTCTATTATATACATTTAGCTGTAACCTTATATTGTGTCTGCATATAATGGGTAACAGTCAGATTTAAATATATACAGTTTGTGCTTTTGGGTATAAGCATAGCAATGTACAAGTTTTACATAGGTTTAATGTAAAGGATATGTTTGGATTTGCACTATGATTTTTTTTTGTTATATATAGTTATATATAACTATCATCATCGATCGATCCAGTTCTTATTTGATTTCATCAATTCCTTATTTATCAGCGTTGTTCGTCGTGCCTGCTCTCTTCATCGAGTTCGAACCGATCGTTGCTTAGATTCGTAATTCAAATTCAGTGTCTGTATCAGTGTGCATATCCGTGGCATCTTTTGTTTTCTCTAGCCTCGAAAGGTGAGCAATCACTCACGATTAACGTTCTTTTATTTATTAAATTTGATTTCAATTGAAACGACAATTGAAATATGAGGATGTAGTTTATTTAAATTGTTATATATGCTATTTTCTGTAACTGTTCACTTATGGGATATGACACCATATTCTATTTTTTATATTTATTTTGATGATATATGCCTGTTGTTATTATTTTTTTCATATTTGTTATCACTCTGCAAGTTCCCTGTTAGTATAGATAGCACTATGGGTTGAAATGATACATACCCGAACAGACTTTAGAATGGGAGAAAATCGTTAAGGGTTGAAATGATAAACCCAAGCGATTTTCATTTAATTGAATTTGGGATTACGGGTTGAAATGAAATCCACCCGTTTATATAGTGTACGGATTGAAATGATAAATATCCGTAGCACTTGACTATATGATAAGGAATATATACAGACACTGTTGGTCCATATATAAATATTTCGAAAATAATTTCTATGATTTTGAAAAGAAATATATGGTTTAATAAATTTTGGTCCTTAAGATATTAAATAAATGGAAATATATATATATATATATATAGATTTAGTAGTAATATTTGATTTTAATTAGATTGATTTAATACATATAATACGGTTAAGTATTTATGTAAATCTATATTTCAAATAGATTTTCTGGTAATAAATTGAATAATTAAGGTCGGGAGATAAATTTAGGTTTATTGAAGTGGTATTTAAATAGGGATTTACTTAATTAAATCGATTGAAATTATTCAATGGGAAATTTAAAAAGGTATGATTCTTTTTACAGGATTTTTGATCTAAGTGATTTAATGAATATCCACGTTTAAATAAATTAAAGAAAATATTGAGTAAAAATGTAATTTAAGGTTACTAAAATGATATTTAATCTAATGAGGGAGTATTTCAAGACTAAATAATAGTGAGGTTAAATCGAGATCGATATGAAACTGTTAAATTTAACATTTTAAAGCTTTGAACTATATTGGAGTTTGAATGGTTTATTTTACTTTCGGATCTGTATTTGAAATCAATATAGTTGAATTCATTATTTATGAACTAAATTGAATTAAAATGAAGTTTAGGTTGAACTAAATTTGAATTTATTATTTAGGAATCTAAATTGAATAAAAATTCAGTTTGAAATATAGAATATTTAAAGGCTTGAAATATATTGGAATATAAAGGGGTATTTTTGATTTCAAATCCGAATTTGAGATCGATAAAATCGAAGTGGTTATTTTAGAAATTTAGTTGGATTTAAATTGATAAATTGAGATTGAATTTAATTTGAACGGGAAGGTCGGGTTGATGTTGGAAGGATTTGTTAAGTTGAGGAAATTGAAAATACTTTACTGTATAAATTATTTAATATATATAAATACTATTTTGGGAAATATAGAGATATTTGAAGTGATAATGAGATTTGGTTTTGAAGTATAAATTAAGCAGAAATGACCACGGTGTTATAGTGTATATTTCTACCTTATAGATAGTTCCCTGGACCCTTTGAGGATGGTTATCACAAACGTCCTTTAAGTTAATTGTATTTCAGCTGATATTTCACTTGAGTTAGATTTATAGATATAAGAATGTTAATCCTGACTCGAGTGTTTTGTGTTTTGCTTTACACTCGGGTCAGACTGAGTGATACAGCATTTGAGACTCGCCTTCGAAATTGGAGCTTCATTTGCAGATCCAACTATTGATTCAGATTCCAGCCTTTCCAGTTGATTGGTTCAGAGAAGTAATCTGTTGCATTGGAGACTTCACTTCATTTGAACTATTCGGTTGTATTTTATTTCTAACTCTGATGTATATAGTAGCTTCATGAACTACTATTCTTTATCTATTCCGCTGCATTATATTACTCTGTGATCTGTAATTGATTTATTTACTGTATATTTTAAGTTTTGCCAAATTTTAATTAACAATTCGGTATTTTGAATTATTCAGTTAGATATGTATGGTTTTATTGTCGATTTGAATGGTCCAAAATAGCGGGTCGTTACAGTTGGAATCAGAGCTTTGGCTCTAGGCAGAACTTAGCATATATGGTAAATTTATTTACAGAATCACTTTCGTTCGAGTTGAATCTCTTCCTTTTTGACTCGATTTCCTTTGAATTTTGGAATGTCCCTCGGTTCCCAAATTCATTTTGTCTCTCCCTATTTATATTCGTTTGATTCCGGAGTATCCCATAACACCACTGAATGATTGTAAAGGGGGGTGAAAACTCCTTTTCAATTGGCATTGACTCACCGAAGATTTCTGTATCCTCGGTTTACGATGCTGCTATATCTTGTTATGCCGAATTCTATATCTCTGGCGATCGATTGTCGAGTTGCCTCAGAATTCTACACCGATCTAATTGTGGAATCACGGTTGACCAGTAAAGGTCGCCCGCGATTTATAGAAGTATATCCATCTTCTATTTTGTAATTTAATTATCTCATCTTCGATCGAGTCTATCTTCGAATCAGGATTCTATTGATTGGAGTTCCTCTAAATTAAATCTCTATCTTTGTTTTGAAATCCATTCTTGAATCATCCTTTGAAAATCGGGTTTTGTTTGTATTTTTGAAATTATTTCACATATCGAGATTATTATTATAACTATGATTTTATTCTATATATAAAAAGAAAATGTTTTCGATAAGGATTACATACCTATATATAAAGCAAATAAGAAATGTTATTCTATATAAAAAGGTTTTGAAAGGATTTGAAATTTTGAAAAATTATAAGAAATTGATTTATATAAAAATGATTTATAAGTGTAAGTTAAATTTGAAATTCGAGAATTGAATTCCGGTATTCTGAAATTGGTTTTAAGATTTTGGAAAATATATAAGAATAATACGATTTAAAGGTATTTTCCGAATAAGAAATGTTTCAAATGAGTTCAAATGAATTCCAATAATTCTGAAGAAATTTCAAAGAAGTTTTCAAGAAAATAGAAGTCCAGAACTCACTTATGTCACTGGAAAATAATTTCGGTGATGAGTGCACGCATCATCGACATTGATTTTCGAGTTTCAGAGTGGGGGAGAGGCCACTTTAATAGCTTCGCTATGCAAGTGATTTTTTAAAACCGTTTTTGATTTCAAATTCCGAAGTATAATTTTATATTTTAGAAAGATATAAGTATATATTTGAAACAATTTAAATGAGACCGGTGTTCAGTCCTCGAGTTTCGGATTTAATAATTGATTATTGATTTGTTGTTGATTTTCAACTCTTGAATTGAAAATTTGATTTCCCTAACTATTTTGAATGTTCGAACGCTTCCAAATTGAGATTAAATTTTCAAAGCTAAGAAATTTCGAAGAGTATAAAATGTTTGATAAAGAATATAAATTTAGTTTTGAAATGTTTTGAAAAAAAAAAGTTTTGAATAATGGTTTTCAGAAAGGTAAATTGGATATTTCAAATAGAAATAGATAGTTTAAAAGTTTTAAAGGGATAACTATAAATTTGGAAACCATTTTAAGTATAATTAATTTTGAGAAAATATTTGGTTTTGAAAATTAAATTGAAATTAAAAAACCAATACTTATATGGTGATTTTTGAAATGAATTTGTTTGACTTGAATTATTTTAATTTGGAAACTGGGAACTTTGAAATTTAGATACTTAATTTGGAAGAAAATTTGGTGAAATCATATATGATTTGGAAACTGAATGGATATGGAATGATTTGAAATTGAGAACCTTATATTATTAAGCACTTGATTTGGGAGTGGTCGAACTTATATAAATTGGATTTGTAAAAGTATGAAATTGATTTGAAATCCTTTGATTTGAAGGTACTCAATTTGGAAAGATATTTTCGAAGTCTACATAAATGATTTGATCTACTATTGATTTGGAAAGTATTCGATTTGGGAAAATGGGAATCCTATATATAATGGACTTTATATAAGTATGATATTTGAAAGTGATTTGAAAAGGTACTATATGATACATATTTTCGAAGTAAAGATATGGAAAGTGCCTTCTGCTTGATATCCGCTTTGTGGCCACATCGTGGATTCATTCTATCGATATTATTATTTCTGATTTTTGGTTTTCCGGATGTAATACTCGAGTGTTCCCACCGTGGCGTAACCCATGTTTTTTTTCTCTCGTGAATGCATAGCGAAATTGCCTGGATGAGTCTTGCCTAGGGGTACGGATTGTTTCCTGGGGGATCCAGGCGTAACCATTGTGTATCCTGCAATCTGTGTAGGTCGCGAATAGTAGCGCAAGTGCCTGGCTGAGTCTTGCCTAGGGGTACGGATTGTTTCCTGGGGGATCCAGGCGTAACCATTGTGTATCCTGCACTCTACTAGTCATCATGGCGTAATTCGCAGGGCTGAGAAAGCTTACGGATACAGATTGTTTCCTGGGGGACCCAGGCGTAACCATTGTGTATCTACGAACCATGATCGGACAAAGGTTTTAGTTTGGTTGTTTTGTTTGGATTGTACTTTCCATATATGTTTTTTTTAAAAAGGTTTTTAAAGTATTTTCACTGGGTGTTGAAACAGGTCTACTAAGTACTTGAAAAATTCTAGCTTTGTGCCTGATCAACGCATGGCCAGAGTCTGCAAGAACGAGGATAAACTTGTTGAAACATTGAGTTATAAAAGTATTTTCGAAAGGAAAATTTATTTCGATATAATAGTATTTTATTATAAAAGTATTATTATAAAGGTATTTATTATAAAAGTATTTTTCCCAACAAAGAAATATTGAATTAATATTTGAAATTTAAATTCTTATGGTTCTAGATTAATTATTCGTGCCCGATACTATTCCTTGCATCTACCTTACCTGCTCAGTTTAGTTATTCACCTTGATTCTGTTTTCCAAATCTACCTTCCTTCCTTGTTGGATATATCCTTTTTAAATATTGCTTATTTGTATACTACATGGTTTAATAGAAAATTATAAATATTTTGGAAGTTATTAATTAAATAAAACATATTTAAAGTGAATGATTTATTAATAATGTTTGAAAAGTATCTAAAGACAAACTTATAAACTTATGTATTATAGAATTAATGTTTTCAATAGCTTCTGTGTAAATATAACTAATTGTGTAAATAAATTTGTTTCCAAATAGTTTCATATATCATTAAGTGTTATTTAAACATATTTAATCCCAATGGGTTTTGAATTTTTTTAAATTATTATAGTTGCAAATGAAGTTTTCAAATGAATATTTCAAGTAAAATTTATATAGTTTTAAATTAATTGTTTATCTTTGTCTTTCAATCTAATATTTCTTCAGGTTGTTTTTATTCTCCTACCTCGCTCCTTTTCGGGGACGAAAAGTTTTGAGTGGGGGAGAGTGTAACGACCCGTAAGTTTTCAATAGTTTTAAATGGTTTTATTTAACATATTTAATTGAATTTTGGTGGAATTTTAAATAATAATATTTTGGAAAAAAAATTTTATATTTGAAATACGTCTTATTGAATATTGCAGATGTTAAAATTTCATCAGAAATTATGAAAGTATATTTATTGTGTAATTCTATTAAATTCAAATCAGTTAAAAATTTATGATTATAAATTTATTTCCAAACTTGAATATTTTTCTACAGAAAATTTCTAAATCCTCTTCTGAGTGAGACTTCATCCTTTGTTTTTTCAAATTTGGACTTCTATTGCTCCGTTTATCTTATTTCTGACAAAATAGCAGCATTTATGGTACCGATTATCGACTTTTGATCGGATGATCGTACCACTGATATCTGTATACCGCTTTGATCGTCTCATCGTGCTGATCTCTATAGTATATTTATTTCTGTATTGAGGTCCGATACATGACGAAAACCATAAACCATTGGTTGTAACGGTACCTTAAAAAGTGAATTTACCGTTTCCTTCGGTTTCAAAATTTTGAAACGTTACAATAATTATTTGCTTTAACTTTTCTGCTGAATCATAGCATGAGCGTTGATTTCATTTATTACTTTTATTTTCCCCTGTCCATTCAACCTTTCCATCAGAGTAAAAAAATAAATCAATACCCTACCTATATAACTCTCTGGATTCACGCACCTTTCCTTCTCTGTTTTAATATAACTCTTCATTTCTTTTGCTCTCTCTCTTCTTTATTTCTATTTATAACTTTGTCAGAAACGTATGTGTCTATATAATTTATTTATTCCTTTCTCTGTTCATTTTCTTTGCTTTCAAAATGTCCTCTCTTCTTCTCCTTTTGTTCTGCAAAATATAACATCCCTATACCTATTTTGGCTGTAACATATTTATGCAATCCAGCCTCTGCCTTAAACCTGAAGCCACCTCTCCATGTCATCACCGAAGCGATACGCCTCGCCTCACCAGATCCGCCGCCTTCCCAGTTGAGCCGCCACCACAGCTGCCTGCCGTGCTCCCCTACAAGTTCTCCCCTTCCCCTGTTATCTTCTCGCCGAGACAACCAAGAAACACATCACAACCCAATGCTCCGCCTCCTGATCAACCACCTGTACGGCCAGACCGAGCCCTCTCCGTTCACTCGCCCTCGCATGTGCTTGAGTTCCGCCCCGATATCCTTGTGGCACACACACGTGAGCAGCCCTTCTTCCTCTCTCACGTGATGCCACAAGCTTCGCCTTGCCAATCCCGAGCGACTCTTAGCCGCAAGTCTCCTCTTTGATGGGTAAGCATTGTATATAAAATAATATACATGGTGGCCATTTAGTTATAGGCAGTAGATATAGTATGTAAGTTATGTGTAAAATATAAATTTCATATACATAGTGGTCTTACTGTTTGAATATAAATATATGGTCTGCACGTTTATACATTAAATATGTTCACATGTAAATATATGTTTGCAAAACTTTCGAAAGGTACCGTATTCAAGCTTCGGCTGCCTTATCTTTAAGAAAATATAATAATATGTAGTAAGCATGCATATAGTATATCAGTTTGAAGGGGGTGTTTTCATGTGCAGGCGTGTGTATACATTTAGATACGTATAGTTTACATAACTGTGTTTTGCTGAACGTTATAATGGTATAAATTTTAAATATATACATTGATTTCACTATTTGTATATAGGTATTCAATAATTATATTTTAAGTTACAGGTTAGTTATGTATGTAAGTATATAAAAAAAAATGTAAGTACGTAAATTTCATAGTACAATAGTATGGACATATTTTGTAACTAATATTTCTAAAGTATATTTTACAGAGTATTGGGTTGTGTGGTATAAAACATATGCTTGGAAACCTATATGTGTAATACCGATATGACTTTAATATGTAAGTTTAGTTATACGAGTTTATACGGAACTCGTCTGTTGTATACACTGATTTTATAAGATTCTATATATTAACTGCTAGGTTGTATTTGGTAATGAATATTGACTGTTAATTTATATTACGGGTCTGCATCTGTCTATTCTTAAGGTTATAATACTCTATTTACACTTAAACTATAAATGTTTGTACATATTAGACTATACATACATTTTTCCATTCGAATATGTTATAGGTTTAAAGTTCACAAGTATATTATCTTACGAAAAGCATTATATATGTTATTTTCAAGTTGTTATGAGGTTTTGTCTGTTTTAGTCCACATATATGTTGTTAGGAATGCAGTCTGCATTTACATTGTTAAATAACGCGTAGATACATCTTGGTTTCTGTAGTTCTATTATATACATTTAGCTGTAACCTTATATTGTGTCTGCATATAATGGGTAACAATCAGATTTAAATATATACAGTTTGTGCTTTTGGGTATAAGCATAGCAATGTACAAGTTGTATATAGGTTTAATGTAAAGGATATGTTTGGATTTGCACTATGGTTTTTTTTGTTATATATAGTTATATATAACTATCATCATCGATCGATCCAGTTCTTATTTAATTTCATCAATTCCTTATTTATCAGCGTTGTTCGTCGTGCCTGCTCTCTTCATCGAGTTCGAACCGATCTTTGCTTAGATTCGTAATTCAAATTCAGTGTCCGTATCAGTGTGCATATCCGTGGCATCTTTTGTTTTCTCTAGCCTCGAAAGGTGAGCAATCACTCACGATTAACGTTCTTTTATTTATTAAATTTGATTTCAATTGAAACGGCAATTGAAATATGAGGATGTAGTTTATTTAAATTGTTATATATGCTATTTTCTGTAACTGTTCACTTATGGGATATGACACCATATTCTATTTTTTATATTTATTTTGATGATATATGCCTGTTGTTATTTTTTTTTCATATTTGTTTTCACTCTGCAAGTTCCCTGTTAGTATAGATAGCACTATGGGTTGAAATGATACATACCCGAACAGACTTTAGAATGGGAGAAAATCGTTAAGGGTTGAAATGATAAACCCAAGTGATTTTCATTTAATTGAATTTGGGATTACGGGTTGAAATGAAATCCACCCGTTTATATAGTGTACGGATTGAAATGATAAATATCCGTAGCACTTGACTATATGATAAGAAATATATACAGACACTGTTGGTCCATATATAAATATTTCGAAAATAATTTCTATGATTCTGAAAAGAAATATATGGTTTAATAAATTTTGGTCCTTAAGATATTAAATAAATGGAAATTTATATATATAGATTTAGTAGTAATATTTGATTTTAATTAGATTGATTTAATACATATAATATGGTTAAGTATTTATGTAAATCTATATTTCAAATAGATTTTCTGGTAATAAATTGAATAATTAAGGTCGGGAGATAAATTTAGGTTTATTAAAGTGGCATTTAAATAGGGATTTACTTAATTAAATCGATTGAAATTATTCAATGGGAAATTTAAAAAGGTATGATTCTTTTTACAGGATTTTTGATCTAAGTGATTTAATGAATATCCACGTTTAAATAAATTAAAGAAAATATTGAGTAAAAATGTAATTTAAGGTTACTAAAATGATATTTAATCTAATGAGGGAGTATTTCAAGACTAAATAATAGTGAGGTTAAATCGAGATTGATATGAAACTGTTAAATTTAACATTTTAAAGCTTTGAACTATATTGGAGTTTGAATGGTTTATTTTACTTTCGGATCTGTATTTTAAATCAATATAGTTGAATTGATTATTTATGAACTAAATTGAATTAAAATGAAGTTTAGGTTGAACTAAATTTGAATTTATTATTTTGGAAACTAAATTGAATAAAAATTCAGTTTGAAATATAGAATATTTAAAGGCTTGAAATATATTGGAATATAAAGGGGTATTTTTGATTTCAAATCCGAATTTGAGATCGATAAAATCGAAGTGGTTATTTTATAAAATTAGTTGAATTTAAACTGATAAATTGAGATTGAATTTAATTTGAACGGGAAGGTCGGGTTGATGTTGGAAGGATTTGTTAAGTTGAGGAAATTGAAAATACCTTACTGTATAAATTATTTAATATATATAAATACTATTTTGGGAAATATAGAGATATTTGAAGTGAAAATGAGATTTGGTTTTGAAGTATAAATTAAGCAGAAATGACCACGGTGTTATAGTGTATATTTTCTACCTTATAGATAGTTCCCTGGACCCTTAGAGGATGGTTATCCCAAACGTCCTTTAAGTTAATTATATTTCAGCTGATATTTCACTTGAGTTAGATTTATAGATATAAGAATGTTAATCCTGACTCGAGTGTTTTGTGTTTTGCTTTACACTCGGGTCAGACTGAGTGATACAACATTTGAGACTCACCTTCGAAATTGGAGCTTCATTTGGAGATCCTGCTATTGATTCAGATTCCAGCCTTTCCAGTTGATTGGCTCAGAGAAGTCATCTGTTGCGTTGGAGACTTCACTGCATTTGAACTATTCGTTTGTATTTTATTTCTAACTCTGATGTATATAGTAGCTTCATGAACTACTATTCTTTATCTATTCCGCTGCATTATATTACTTTGTGATCTGTAATTGATTTATTTACTGTATATTTTAAGTTTTGCCAAATTTTAATTAACAATTCGGTATTTTGAATTATTCTAGTCGGATATGTATGGTTTTATTGTCGATTTGAATGGTCCAAAATAGCGGGTCGTTACACTACTCATAATAATTCCTAACACACAAGCTAAATGAAAAATGGGGGAAAGAGAGGAGATTAGAAATTCCTAAGCCCTAGTTCTCTTAGAAAATTCAAATTCAAGTTCCAAATCAAGGAGAAGCTTAGGTAAGCATGCTCTTCATCTTCTCCTTCTCATTTCACCTTCAATTCTTGACTTTTCCTATAACCTAACATAGGAAATTCATTGCATGTGATCATCAATTGAAGGTTCTTGAAGTGAAGTTGAAGAGAGATTGATCTTGCTTTGTTTTCAAGCTTCTCATTCCTTGTTTTGAGTGTAATAATGAGTTCTTGAACTCACATCTATGTCTATAGCTTTCATTATTGTTAGGTATGAATTCCCAACATCTATTTCATGTTCAATTGCTTTTGATTTGAATTGGTTTGGGAATCTCCCAATTTTGGTATTTTGAAGTCAAAATCTTTAAAAATCTAATATTCAATGTTTGGACATGTTGATTGGGGGTGTATCGAAGAGCCTATAGAGTTGGTTTGTCGCTTGGCATAAATCCCTAGTCTCCATCGCTCAACCGATCGCCTTCGAATTGATTTGGCCATCATTGGCCTTGGAAAATTTCTACCCAGCCCAGGCAACCAGACGTCTGGTTGAAATTTCCAAACATCTGGTTGGGGCTTCTGAGAAAAAAATAAATAATCAAAATGAAAAGAAATTTCCAAAGCCCAGGACCAGACGTCTGGGTAAACCGAACCGGACGTCTGGGAGGCTTTGGAAATAAAAAGAAAAAGGAGAAAAATTTATAAATTTCCAAAATCCAGGGTTAGACGTTTGGTTAAAGCTACCAGAGTTTGGTTCCGTTATTTTTTGCCCATTTTCCTACTTTTGCCTGGAATTCCAATTTTTATCGATCTTTTACTATCCGAATAGTTGTTGTCAATCAATACCGAATTTGATGATTTCTTTTCTGGATTTTTGGTTTTTCCATTTGATGGATTTGATATCGATTTTCATGGTTTTAATTCACATCATCGAATGTGGATTTTTGGTGATAGATTGTTATTATAATCATTTCTATAACTTGTCACTTTAAAATATAAAGGTTTCTATACTAGTAGTAAATACTCAAACTCTTTTACAAAAATGATTTCAACATTACTTTTAATACAAAGCTCGTTTTAAAATTATTTTCCAATCTATTAGTATATACAAACATTTACCTCATTCATATGAGAAATCCTATTAAACGACTAAGTAAAATAAGTGGTATGAAAAGCTTGCGTTTACTTCGTCGATTAATTCTTGGATTTGTTTGATTGAAATCTAATGACAATTTTCAAGTGGAAATCTACAATCTGTTCGTAAATATTTAAGTTAAGCTAATGGTTATGGGATATGAAGCTAAATTCGTTTATTTACTTACTTAGTGTAATTTACACTTATTGATCAATAATGATCATTTTATGGATTAGACTAGCGATATGCGATGTCTCTTTGTCCGAAAAGGGAGGCTATTACTTGTTACGAGGAGCTTCCGCTCATAATCCGCAAAAGGGGATTATACCTTGCTAGGAGAAGCTTCGGCTCACAGTCAGCAAAGGATGACTATACCCTGTTAGGAGGAGCTTCGGCTCAACAAAGGTGATTTTATTTTATGTTTATTTTATATTGACTCCGCAGGCCCCTTAGGCACTGTTTAGTAGGTTTGAGTTTGGATTGGTTATGTCAGATTTCCTCTTGAAATGAAGTACATGATATACTATCTGACGTATCAGCTCTCGCTCAAACCAATTACACAGAGGGTTGTTCCTCAATAGCCTTATTCTTTGTTCTAGTCGATGGTATTACCACGTAGTGTCCTTGGCTAGTATTAGTGTAGAGGTAGGGTGTCACAGCTTGGTGTCAGAGCCAAACTTTGAAACAATATAGAGTATTATGACAAAGATCATTGTCCTAAGTCTCTCTTAGGAATCGTGCCTTAGGACCCGTTCTATCCTACTTCCTTTTATGATGCCCTGTTTACAAATCTAGTTTATTTGAATTCATTCTGAGAATACACTTTTTCCTCTTCTTTCTTTCTTTCTTAAAGAAGAGAAATGGTTAGACCTGGCCGTCCTAGCACTGGTCAATTCAGTGGTTCTTCTTTGGATGGCGTTTCATGTCTGCTCAACAACTTTTGGATCTTGTAAAGAATGCCCAAGCTGCCAGTACCATTCCTGAGCCTACTCATCCTAAATCTGAGTTTGCACGCTTGTGTAGTGATTATACCAATTTGGGTTGAAGGCCATTCAAGGATTCTGAAAGCATTATTGAAATCCAAGCTTGGCTTAGAACATGAGATCACATCTTTTCTCGCATGAATCTTGTGGATATACATCGAGTCCAAATGGCTTTTAGCATGCTCCAAGAGAGAGCATTAGGTTGGTATGAGCTTTTGGTTTCAGAAATTGTTGAAGCTGATCTTACTTGGGAGCAATTCCTGGAAAGGTTCGAGTTAAAGTTTGTGCCGGAAGTAGAAAAGGCAACTTTAGCTCGACGCTTTATTGACTTATTCAAGGTGAATCTTCTATACCAGATTATGTCGCATCTTTTAAATCCCTCTCTAAATATAGTGTCGAGTATATTAATACCCCATTAAAGAAATATCAGAGGTTTATCTATGGTTTGAATAAGAACCTCAAAAATGCTTTACTTCTGAAAGTAGAAGTTCCTTTTGATCCGCTTGTAGATATCACTCTTCGACTTGAAGAGGCCGATAAATAAAGTGATGGTGATGTTAGGGTTGCCAAACAGAACTTCAATAACACCAAGAAGAAGCATCCCTCTATTAAGTTCGAAAGCCCTAATCCAAACAAGAAAGTGAAGCATGCAACTTCAGTAATAAAGACTCCAATCCTTAATCACGGAGAATGCTACAATTATGGTTCTAAGGACCACTATGTAAATAGGTGTCCAAGGCCTATTTCTTGCCGCTATTGCAAAATTTCGGCTCATTATATATCTTCATGTCCCAAACTTCAAAGCAAGAAAGAGGGTAAGATGATTGTTATGCAAGCCCCTAGTAACGCTTCTCTTGGTTAAGGTATTTCTCATTCTGTCGTTGATGGCATTATTATGTTTCGTGATAATCCTATTCGATTTCATTTTGATACGGGTGCATCTCACTTTTTGATATTAAAATAACTTGTTGATACTTTTTCTTTAAATGTTATGGGCTTGATGACTTCATTAAGAATTGCGAATCCGGTTGGTGGATCCACAACACTCAGTTTATTTTGTAAGGATGTTGAAATTATTCTATGTGATTATGCTTTCCATGCCGATTTGCATGTTATGCTTACTTAGGTTTCAGAACGATTTTGAGAATGGATTGGCTTAACCGTTATGAAACCCACATCTTATGTCCTGAGAGGATTATCCATCTTCGACGTCATCAATCTGTTAAGCAAATTTCTATTGTTCTTAAAGATTTAGATTCCAATTCGGTGGCATCCTTATATTCTCTAAATCCACATTATGACGATAATGATGAGGAAGATGTCATTTCCCTCATTCACATTTTTCGTGAATTTCCCGATATATTTGAGCCCGTTTTAGGATTACCCCCCAAGCGAGAAATCGAGTTCAGAATTAATCTAATCCTTAGAGCTCTACCTACCACTTGTCCTCCTTATCGTATGTCTAATAAGGAAAATGAGGAGATGCGTAAACAATTATCCATATTGGAAGCAAAAAAGTTTATTCGTTCTAGTTCCTTTCCTTAGGGAGCTTCAGCTATCTTTGTGAAGAGATCTGATGGTACACTTAGGCTTTGCATTGACTACAGCAAGCTTAATGATCTCCTCATCAAGAAAAAATATCCCTTACCTTGGATTGATGATCTATTCAATTAACTTAGTGGTGCTCGAGTCTTTTCATAGTAGACTTAGCAACCAATTTTCATCAGCTTCGAATTGCAGAGGATAGTATTCCTTTGATGTCGTTCCGTACTCGTTATGGATATTATGAATGGCTTTTTATGCCATTTGGTTTAACGAATGCGACAGCTTATTTCGTTGACCTTGTGAATTGAGTTTTCAAAGATTTCCTCGATTGATTTGTTCTCATCTTTATAGATGATATTCTTGTATATTCTAAAACAGAGGAAGAGCATGAAAAACATCTTCAAATTGTGTTGGATACCTTTAGGAGCAATCAATTGAAAGAAATTTTTTCTAGGTGCCACTTTTGGTAATCCCGTGTGAAATTATTAGGACATATTATTTCTGAATCTGGAATTTCCGTGGACCCTTTAAAGATTAAGGCGATTCAAAATTGGAAGAAACCGGAGAGTGTGACAGAAATTCGTAGCTTTCTTGGATTGGTTGGATATTACCATCGGTTCTTAAAAGACTTTTCTAAAATTTTCGTACCTCTTACTAGTTTGACAATGAAGGGAGTTAAATATATTTGGTCAGACAAATGTGAAGCTGCTTTTCAGAAATTAAAAGAACTCCTTTCCGATGCTCCTATTCTTGTGATTCCCGAAGGGAACTAAGATATGATTGTTTATACCGATTCTATTCATGTTGGTTTGTGAGCCATTCTCATGCAAAGGGAAAGTGTTATCGTTTATGCTTCTATGTAATTAAAACATGCCGAGACTAGATACACCACTCATGATTTAGAGCTTGTGGTCATTGTTTTCGCCTTTAGAATTTGGCGTCATTATCTTTTGGAAGAGAAATTTGTTCTCTACATCAACCATAAAATTTTGAAGTATTTGTTTTCTCAAAAGGAACTTAATTTGCATCAACAACGTTGGCTCGAATTCTTTGATCTTGATATTCTTTATACTCCCAAAAAGGGAAATCATGGTGTCGATGCCCTTAGTCGTAAGCAACAAGCGGTTGTTTCCATGATGATATCTGAATGGAATGATCTCGAGACTTTGTCCACTTGTTAGATTCGAGATCATGAATTCGATTCATGTTCATCTCTTGTTTTATGTAGCCTTTATGCTCATCCATCTCTTTTCGACTGCATTTTTGAAGCTCAAAAGCGTGATCCTGAATTGGCTCATCTTAGCCAAAGTTATAGGGATATAAATATTGATGGTTTGAAAGACTTTGAAATCAACGCTCGTTGTGGTAACCTGAATTTTGGAGTATCTGTTAATTGTTAATTAACGGGGTTAACTAATAGAAATATTAAATTATAGATAAATAATTATGATAATAAATAGTTATACTTGGATTGTAATTCAAATTTAAATCTGAATTTGAGTTTGAATTTGAAACTTGAATTTAAGATTTAAGTAAATGCCTTAGTAAATAATTTGGATTTTTAGAATAATTTGTATAGACAATTTATTTAATGTATAATTGGTTAATAACATTTTCTGTAAATATTGTGTATAATTATAATTGGGAAATATAAAAAAAATGTATGATAGTTAAATAAGGTTTAAATTAAGGAGTTTATTTGATTTGTATTAAGGGTATCAACATAGATTAATAAAAACAAATATTTTGTAGTTCAAATCATAATAGCCTAAAATAAGATTTAACAAGGGTTTAAACACATTTTTAAATACTTGAAATTTTGTACTTTGTATATATAAAGAAAAGTTTAAAAGAAAAATATATTTATTAATATAAATACATACAAGGCACAAGAGACATTTAAATATAAATTTAAAACACTTGTAAATATCTCATTTTTGCATGCCAACACTTGTAAGAAAATAGTTATATGTATTGACAAATGTAAGCTTAATGGAATTCTCTTTTGATTTGAAATTAGGTAAAAAGGTAATAAGAAAAATAGGGGCCAGATCTATTTTCTTCAAAAACCTGAAATCATAAAAAAATAGTTTCAACCTGAAGTAAAATTAAAGCAGATCTGAAGCAAGCTTAAAATCAAAAGATTTGTAGTTTTAAATCAAGTGGCTAATCCAAAAATGCAAGAATCAGATTCATCTCAACTCAGTAGTACAAGTTCAGTTTAAGAAAAAAAACAGAGAGTCAACTTGAAATAAAAGCAAGATTGCCAAAATAGCCTGTCTCTGTTCAACGACCAGGTGAGCAAGCATTGAAACCCATATGTTATTCTGGTTTGCTTGTGATAAAATTTGATATAAGTTGTGATATATGTTTTATGACTGTGAATTGTGTGTGGCATGTTATATGTATATAGATGACTGTATGAAAGCTACAATCAGGGACAAAAATCAAAGCCCTTAAGCCTGGAAACATTTTAAAACCTAAAAAAAATATTCCTCTATTAAAACTGAATATAACGAGTAAATTTTCTTCTAAAAATGAAATTTTAATCTGTTATGTTGGTTGCATGCGAAGATCTTAAAAGAACGATATAAACTATGCTTGTGAATATAGGTTCTTGTATGTATATATACATATATTAAGGTGCATGTCTGTTGTGTTCTTATTCAACTCTGTCTTCAAATATAGGGTTAGATTTAATTTTAAAATTCAAAATCATCTTAACTAATTATTGTTAGGCTTTGGTTTTCAAATCAAAAATGTTTGTTTATATATAAATTAAGGTGTAAAAATAGATTCAACCTTAATAGATTTGAGAATTTTTTGAAACAAGAACATACAGTGGATTCTCTTTAAATATGAAAAACCCAAACATTTTAATTTGTTGATTTGAGTTCACAACTTGAACCGTCACTCAAAAACTTGATTTTTAAGATGAAGATCATGAATTTTAGATTTGTAAATTCTGTGATATTGCATGTTGATCGGAATTGGGTTATCGAGCGATTTCCGATGATCGAGAAAATTTGGGGATGCGAGAGTTTGGATAAAGTAGGTCTGGAGGTTGGTGTTATCGACAAAAATGGTCGGAGTAATTCTAGAGTGTTATGGTGGCGTAGAGATGGCGTTATAGGGTTTGTGGTTTATTTTGGGTCGATGTCAGGAATTTGGATGCTGCGACGTCGACAGAGCTTCGAGCTCGATCGCGATGGGGGGATTTGGGGCATGGGCCTATGATGAGGTGATGGCCGGAGTGTTAATGGTTCAGGTGGTCAGAGATGGTGGCACGTGGAGGTTTTTAGTGAAGGTTTTGTTCTAGTTTTGGCCATGGGAAGCTCAAATTCAATTTGGACTTTGTGATAATGAATCGATGGTAGGGATCGATTATAGGATCGAACGTCGACATGAGGGACGTATAGGAGATGGTCGGAGGTTGGTGGGACGGCCGTGCATGTACACGCGACCATTTCGTGTCCTGTCTTGTTTAAAGGCATCTGGGAAGGAGTAGTAGCTCGAAGTAGAGCTCCAAAAAGTAAGGCTTGATCTCGAGTTTGTCTTCGGGATGTTTTGTGTGTAGCAGCTGTTCTTTTACAAGAATGGTAGGCTCGGAATTTTGTTAGGTATCAGTTTTTATTTTTTTTAAGTTACTTGTGTTATTAGTTTGGAATATAAATTTAATTTCCTTTTAAAACTTTAAATTATGGTTGTATTAAGGGTTTGGTTAAAGAAAGGTTGAATAATTTATCAACTTTAAATTATCGAGTCAATTATTATGTTGATAAAATGTTTTAAATCATTTTGTTAAGTAACAAATTATTGAACAAGTATCCAAATGTATGTATGAACAAGTTCAAGGAATTTTTAAAGGGAAATTTTTTAAAATGATAAAGTTTTTAATTTTGTGATTAAAATAATTTAAATTTTGATTTAAATCCCTGAGTGTTTCAGTTATGGTTTGATAACTAATTAAGATAAATGGTTTATCTAAATTTATTATAGAATAATCATTTACTTAATGATTAAGGGAAAATTTCTTTAAAGGTGATTTAATTAATGAAGTAATTAATATATGATTACTTAAAGAAGTTAATGCTTAATATATGTAATTACTCTATGTCATTACATTAAAGGATAATCGATTTATGTGATGAAGTAATTAAAGGCAATTAATTACTTAAAGATAAATAATAAATTAAAATTAATTAATTAATTGTAAAAGTTGATTAAGTGATTAAGGATAATCACTTTTTGTAACTAATTTAGGATAATTAATAAATGGTAATTAATCAAGGGTTAATTAATTGAGGATAATTTACAATGAGATAATTACTTGATGGAAGTAATTAAAGATTAATTACTTAAGTGAGGTAATTAAATGATAATTACTTGGTGTTATTAATTAAAGGATTATTTAATTAAAGAAATTAATTAAAGGTTAGTTAATTAATGGGTGTGATTAATTAAAGGATAATTAGTCAAGGGTGATTAATTAAGACGGATAATTAAAGTATGATTAATTAATTGGTGTGTAATTGATTAGTATTAAGTAAAGGTAACCTAAGTGATTAAAATTAGTAATTAATTTAATTAGAGATAAATTAAGTCAATTTTGGAGGTGATCAACCTAAATTATGAATGATTGAATAATGGTAAATGCCTTGAAATGGTTGATATTTATGATATGAAATTATTATGATATGATATGTTTGTTTGAATAGTGATTGTGTGGTTATCTGTCGTTGATGAATTGCAGTGTAAAAAGCGGCAGAACTTTGTTTCACACGAACAACTTGGGTTAGATGGTATTGAATTCTAGGAGACGAGATCGGGTATGAGTAAATACCCGAACCCACTTCGAGTTTGTAACCCACAATGATTCTTATAAATTGATATGTGAAATCAGTCGGCTGGATTGAAATGATTTAAGTGAATTGGATCCTTTAATCTAAGTTTAGGTACTTAGAAATTAATGTGTGAATTAGTGATGTCGATAATCAAATTGTGAATTTGTAAATTGATACGAGTTGCCCGGGTTTTAAATTAGTTGTATGCTTGGTGTTTCATGGGTTTACTCACGCTGGTTTCCAGCCTGACCCGGGTGTTACTTTGATGTAATGCTCGGGTCAGACCGAGTGTTACAAATTTTCAGTTAAGGACGTTCTGGAGCTCAGGAGGCAAGCTGGATGGCAGAAACGTATGAAGAGTTTCTGCTGTGATACACAGTTATATATCTGGAACATGATGTTTTAAACTGTTTAGTGTTTGTGTAAATATTGTAACTCTGATATATTAAAGTGTAATTTGACAAGTACAGCTTTCCTTTGTATAACTGTTATTTTATGTGATATTATATTTTGATCCGCTGCGAATGTGAGAATCTGTGTTCTTTTCCAATTTTCTTCTTCTTTCTCTTTTCTTCTTTTCCTAACTATCTGGAATTTTCGGGATTGGAATTTCTGGGTCGTTACATTTGGTATTAGAGCTGAAAGGTTAAGCGAGAACCTTGGCTCTGGTGGGATTACTCATTAAGGATAGGGTCAATGGTACCCTATAATGAGTTGAGTGAATATATATATGAGAGCGTAATTGTTATTTTCTTATACAAAGATTTTAAATGATTTTATATAAAATATATTTTGATATATAAAGCAATATTTCCTTCTAATAAATATTAAGGTGATTGGTTGTTAAACTTTTGAAATTAAAATTAAGAAGTAATATAATACAACCAAATTGAAGTCTTGAATTGGAATTGCAATAAGTAAAAACGGAAATACAACCAAATTCAAATTAATAAATTGAAAATGAAATTCTAAAATTAGAATTCATAAGTTAAATTGTTTAAAAGCTTTAAACAAAGGTAAGTTTGAAATAGATTCAAATTGAAATTTAATCTTGAATTTATAGAAGTAAGAATAATATCAAAGATGGTTTGAGATAAACTCTAAATATTGAGTTTTAAATTGGAAATGAGATGTGATACCCAAAGTGATAAGTTTTTTTTAAAAAACTTATAAGTGATTATTAATGTGAAGTTTAAAATTTGAAATGGGAATCCAAATTTGAGCAAGGTTAACAGGACTTAATTAAATTTGACTTAAGAGTAAGTTAAATAAGTTGGAATGATCAACCTGATTTGAAATTTTCAAGATGAAATTAAGATTCAACTTGGGAAGTTGAATGGTTGATTTGAATTAGGAAATTTGAGTGATCTCAAAATGGATTAGAGATCTAAAAATTAGAAATGGATAGATGTTTTAAAATAATTTGAATGATGCCATTCTGTTGTTATTAATAATCTTTAAGCTGAGATTGGATTTGATAAATAAAGAAATGGACTGTAGTAATATATCTATTATTGAGATAAAAAAAAATTAACTTTAGTTTGAAAATAGAGAAATGGAATCACTTTGGACTTGAGATTTGGGTGTTTAAAATAGAATTTCGACTGAAATTATTGAAAATAGGTTTTAAGGTTGAATTTGGTTAATAAATTGGTTTTTGAAAGATTAAATTGATTTAAAATGAAATCCTGGAATGTGGACTTAAAAAAAACATTCGAAAATTTAACTCGAATTTATATAATTCGAGATGGTTTAAATTTGGAATTGAATTGAAATTAGTTCAAATTGAATTTGGTTTGAATTAATTGAAATTGTGATTGAAGATGTATAAATATAAAATTCAAATGGAAAATTTGAATTGGATTAATTTGAAACGATTTGAAATTGAAGTGGGTTCAATTTGAAATTAGTCCGAATTGATTTGAATAATTTGGAATTGTAATTAAAGTTGAATAGTTTTAAATTCAAATGGAATTTGAATTGAATTTGGGAGGAAATCAAGAATATTCAATTTGATTTGGAAATGGAGTTTGAAATTGGGATTAATTCAAATTGGAGTTGAAATGGATTGAAATTGGAACTAGTTCAATTGAAATTTATTTGAATTAGTAGAATTTGAGATCAAGATTGAATAAAGTTAAATTTGGAAAGAAACTGTGGTTAATTCAACTTGAATCAATTTTAATGGAAATTGAAGTTATTTAAAATTGTAATTGGATCAATTTAAATGGAAGTGGAAATTTAAATTGAATTGATGAGAATGGAGATTGGGAAGTGAGCAATTTTGACTCTGGACTATTTTTTAATATAAATTGTTTTTCCAAGTTATTCATTATATATACAACCTTTCTTTCAGAAGCCAAACTATCTTATACTTGTTTCACAATTATTTTTGAAACTGTTTAACGATTTTTCAACTGTTTTATAAACTAATTACTATATTCCAACTATTTTACAAAACCAATTATTATCTTACTATTATTTTGCAATTTTCTAAAATTTCTATAATTATTTTAACTATTTTCTAACTATTTTACACCTATTTTACAGACTAGTAATTATTTTCCAACTACTTATCTATTTTTAATTTTTTCAAGCCATTTTCAAAATAAACTGGTCGGAGTTCAAACTGTTATTAGTTAAATACCCAATCGAGATAAGAATAGAGGTGATAATCCAAATGGATTGAAACAATTGTGAGTAAGTGAATGAAAATCAAAGTGAATGTGAATAGAAATGGAATTTATTTAGCTAATAACCAATAAAGATAAATACGTGGGGTGTACGTATGTTATTCTATTCGCATAATGATTTGATCCAGATTCAAGCACAGAATTTCGAGATAGTATGTCGACCCGAGTTGGGATTTTTCATTCGATTTTCGACGGCGAACCTGGATATGGATTTTTGATTGGTTCTGGATATTCTCTATCATAGTTATGACTATGCAAGGAGAATGACGGTCTCTGATCAAGAAACCATATCTGTGTCCGTACTAGGAAGTCGGGTGGACGATGCTAGTTCGGAAGTGAAATTGTGTGGTCGAGTGAGCGATCAGATTGGTATAGCGTACGGATGATATGTGTACATCGTACGGATTTGAATGAAAATGATATTGAAAGGAGTAATCAAATTTGAATATTTGATTTTGAGTAAACAAAGTTAAATATCTTTGTTTTATAAATGAAACTCCCCTTGTTGAATCTATTGCCAGAAGGAAAGGATTTTTGAAGGTGTTTGAAGTATAAAAGGAGTTTTACACAAGTTTGAAAGGATCCAAAGTTTTTAAATTATATATATATATATATATATATATATATATATATATAAAGGATCTTATTAGGATTTTGGAAAAAGGTTTTGGGAACCTTTGGATTTGGAAAGGCTTTTGATTTTTGGGTAAAATCAATATTGAAATTTGGAAAGCCTAGTTTGAGAATTATCGATTTTGGGATAATCGATTTTGTGTAAAGGAGCCTTGTATGAGATCATACTAGGTGTATGATTTGAAAGATACTATATATATATAGTATAAAGTGTTTTGATGATGGCTCTGGAGAAAAAGGCGCTCCCTTGAAATGAACTTCTCAGGAGTGCCACCGAGTGGTGCTGCCTTGAGCCCCAAGGGGGGTTCTAAAGTTGATCCTGAGAGGAGTCTAGACAAATCCAGTTCCTGGGGATTATGAGTAGAGTATACCATAGCGAAAGTCGTGTGGCCGCTGAGAGCCAACAGCCTGCGTTCGATTTTATATCGGTAGACTGCGACCTATGGTAACATAGCGAAAGTCGTGTGTGCCGCTAAGAGCCAACAGTCTGTGTTTGATTTTATATCGGTAGACTGCGACCTATGGTAAAATAGCGAAAGTCGTGTGTGCCGCTGAGAGCCAACAGTCTGCATTTGATTTTATATCGGTAGACTGCGACCTATATAGGAGTGGAGAAGTTTCATTTCGACAGCGAAAATCAGAGGCCGCGGAGAGCCTGCAGTTACATGGACTTTTGCTGTGATGGAAACGTAACCCTGAATTGTAACTGCGATTTGTCATGGGTTCCATGGCGTAATCGAGAGGCCACGGAGATCCTGCAGTTACATGGACTTTTGCTGCGATGGCAACGTAACCCTGGAATGTAACTGCGACTATGGATGGGGGTGATGATTTCCAGAGCATTCCCACCAAAGATATTTCCTCTATTTTCAAAAATGTTTTCTCTATTTTCAATAAAATTATTTTCCAAGTATTTTCACTGGGTGTTGATAATGGGTCTGCTTAGTACTTATAGATTTTCAGTCCTACGCCTGATCAACGTATGACTGAATTTATATGGGAACAAGGATGGACTTGTCGAAACATCGAGTAATAAAAGTATCTTTATAAAAACTATTTTAGTAATATTATATAAATTTTTTAAAAAGCGTTTTAAAAATGATGAAAGAAAATTTATCTGATTTTAAGCATTTAATAATTCTGGCTTCGTTCCTTTTCGAGGACGAAAAGATTCAAAGGGGGGAGGAATGTGATAACCTGAATTTTGGAGTATCTGTTAATTGTTAATTAACGGTGTTAACTAATAGAAATATTGAATTATAGATTTAACAAATAATTCTGACAATAAATTGTTATACCTGGATTGTAATTCAAATTTGAATCTGAATTTGAGTTTGAATTTGAAACTTGAATTTAAGATTTAAGTAAATGCCTTAGTAAATAATTTGGATTTTTAGAATAATTTGTATAGATAATTTATTTAATGTATAATTGGTTAATAACATTTTCTGTAAATATTGTGTATAATTATAATTGGGAAATATAAAAAAAATGTATGATAGTTAAATGAGGTTTAAATAAAGGAGTTTATTTTGATTTGTATTAAGGGTATCAATATAGATTAATAAAAACAAATATTTAGTAGTTCAATCATAATAGCGTAAAATAAGATTTAACAAGGGTTTAAATACATTTTTAAATACTTGAAATTTTTGTACTTTGTATATATAAAGAAAAGTTTAAAAGAAAAATATATTTATTAATATAAATACATACAAGGCACAAGAGACATTTAAATATAAATTTAAAACACTTGTAAATATCTCATTTTTGCACGCCAAAACATGTAAGAAAATAGTTATATGTATTGAAAAATGTAAGCTTAATGGAATTCTCTTTTGATTTGAAATTAGGTAAAAAGGTAATAAGAAAAAATAGGGGCCAGACCTATTTTCTTCAAAAACCTGAAATCATAAAAAAAAAGTTTCAACCTGAAGTAAAATTAAAGCAGATCTTAAGCAAGCTTAACGTCAAAAGATTTCTAGTTTTAAATCAAGTAGCTAATCCAAAAGTGTAAGAATCATTCATCTCAACTCAGCAGTACAAAAGTTCAATTTAAAAAAAAATAGAGAGTCAACTTGAAATAAAAGCAAGATTGCCAGAATAGTCTGTCTCTGTTCAACGACCAGGTGAGCAAGCATTTAAACCCATATGTTATTCTAGTTTGCTTGTGATAAAATTTGATATAAGTTGTGATATATGTTTTATGACTGTGAACTGTGTGTGGCATGTTATATGTATATATATGACTGTATGAAAGTTACAATCAGGGACAAAAATCAAAGCCTTAAGCCTAGAAACATTTTGAAACCTGAAAAAAAATTCCTCTGTTCAAACCGAATATAAGGTGAGTAAATTTTCTTCTGGAAATGAAATTTTAATCTGTTATGTTGGTTGCATGCAAAGATCTTAAAAGAATGATATAAACTATGCTTGTGAATATTGGTTCTTGTATGTATATATACATATATTAAGGTGCATGTCTGTTGTGTTCTTATTCAACTTTGTCTTCAAATACAGGGTTAGATTTAATTTTAAAATTCGAAATCACCTTAACTAATTATTGTTAGGCTTTGATTTTCAAATCAAAAATGTTTGTTTATATATAAATTAAGGTGTAAAAATAGATTCAATCTTACCAGATTTGTGAATTTTCTGAAACAAGAAAATACAGTGGATTCTCTTTAAATATGAAAAACCTAAACATTTTAATTTGTTGATTTGAGTTCACAACTTGAGCCGTCACTCAAAAACTTGATTTTTAAGATGAAGATCATGAATTTTAGATTTGTAAATTGGGTGATATTGCATGTTGATCGGAATTGGGTTCTCGAGCGCTTTCCGATGATCGAGAAAATTTGGGGATGCGAGAGCTTGGGTAAGGTAGGTCTGGAGGTTGGTGTTATCGGAAAAAATGGTCGGAGTAATTCTAGATTGTTGTGGTGGCATAGAGATGGCGTTATAGGGTTTGGGGTTTATTTTGGGTCGATGTCAGGAATTTGGATGCTGCGACGTCGACAGAGCTTCGAGCTCCATCGCGATGGGAGGATTTGGGGAGTGGGCCTACGGTGAGGTGATGGCCGGAGTGTTAATGGTTCAGGTTGTCAGAGATGGTGGAATGTGGAGGTTTTTAGGGAAGGTTTTGTTCCAGTTTTGGCCATGGGAAGCTCAAATTCAATTTGGACTTTGTGATAATGAATCGATGGTAGGAATCGATTGTAGGATTGAACGTCGACATGAGGGAGGTATGGGAGATAGTCGGAGGTTGGTGGGATGGCCGTGCACGTACACGCGACCGTTTCGTGTCCGGTCATTTTTAAGGGCATCTGGGAAGGAGCAGTAGCTCGAAGTAGAGCTCCAGAAAGTAAGGCTTGATCTCGAGTTTGTCTTCGGGATGTTTCGTGTGTAGCAGCTGTTCTTTTACAAGAATGGTGGGCTTGGAATTTTGTGAGGTATCAGTTTTAATTTTTTTTTTAAGTTACTTGTGTTATCAGTTTGAAATATAAATTTAATTTCCTTTTAAAACTTTAAATTATGGTTGTATTAAGGGTTTGGTTAAAGAAAGGTTGAATAATTTATCAACTTTAAATTATCGAGCCAATTGTTATGATGATAAAATGTTTCAAATCATTTTGTTAAGTAACAAATTATTGAACAAGTATCCAAAATGTATGTATGAACAAGTTCAAGGAATTTTTAAAGGGAAATTTTTTAAAATGATAAAGTTTTTAATTTTGTGATTAAAATAAATTTAAATTTTGATTTAAATCCCTAAATGTTTCAGTTATGGTTTGATAAATAATTAAGATAAATGGTTTATCTAAATTTATTATAGAATAATCATTTACTTAATGATTAAGGGAAAATTTCTTTAAAGGTGATTTAATTAATGAAGTAATTAATGTATGATTGCTTAATGAAGTTAATACTTAATATAATTAAAGGGTAATTACTCCATGTCATTACATTAAAGGATAACCGATTTATGTGATGAAGTAATTAAAGGCAATTAATTACTTAAAGATAAATAATCAATTAAAATTAATTAATTAATGGTCAAAGTTGATTAAGTGATTAAGGAAAATCACTTTTTGTAACTAATTTAGGATAATTAATAAATGGTAATTGATCAAGGGTTAATTAATTGAGGATAATTTACAATGAGATAATTACTTGATGGAAGTAATTAAAGATTGATTACTTAAGGGAGGTAATTAAATGATAATTACTTGGTGTTATTAATTAAAGGATTATTTAATTAAAGAAATTAATTAAAGGTTAGTTAATTAATGGGTGTGATTAATTAAAGGATAATTAGTCAAGGATGATTAATTAAGATGGATAATATAGTATGATTAATTAATTGGTGTGTAATTAATTAGTATTTAGTAAAGGTAACCTAAGTGACTAAATTAGTAACTAATTTAATTAGAGATAAATTAAGTTAATTTTGGAGGTGATCAACCTAAATTATGAATGATTGAATAATGTTAATTGCCTTGAAATGGTTGATATTTCTGATATGAAATGATTATGATATGATATGTTTGTTTGAATAGTGATTGTGTGGTTATCTGTCGTTGATGTATTGCAGTGTAAAAAGCGACATCTTGAAATTAAGGGTTGAACTGAGTTTCACAAGAATAACTTGGGTTAAATGGTATTGAATTCGAAGAGACGAGATCGGGTATGCGTAAATACCCGAACCCACTTCGAGTTTGTAACCCACAATGATTCTTATAGATTGATATGTGAAATCAGTAGGCTGGATTGAAATGATTTAAGTGAATTGGATCCTTTAATCTAAGTTTAGGTACTTAGAAATTAATGTGTGAATTAGTGATGTCGATAATCAAATTGTGAATTTGTAAATTGATATGAGTTACCTTGGTTTTAAATTAGTTGTATGCTTGGTGTTTTATGGGTTTACGCACGCTGGTTTCCAGCCTGATCCGGGTGTTACTTTGATGTAATGCTCGGGTCAGATCGAGTATTACATATTTTCAGGTAAGGACGTTCTGGAGCTCAGGAGGCAAGCTGGGTGGCAGGAACGTATGAAGAGTTTCCGCTGTAATACATAGTTGTATATCTGGAACATGATGTTTTAAACTGTTTAGTGTTTGTGTAAATGTTGTAACTCTGACATATTAAAGTGTAATTTGACAAGTACAGCTTTCCTTTGTATAACTGTTATTTTATGTGATATTATATTTTGATCCGCTGCGAATGTGAGAATCTGTGTTCTTTTCTATTCTCTTCTTCTTTATCTTTTCTTCTTTTCCTAACTATCTGAAATTTTCGGGATCGGAATTTCCAGGTCATTACACTCGTGGAGGCATTTGAAAATTTGGTAGACTTATTGTGCCAAATATTAGTGATCTTCATTAAGACATTTTAGAAGATTCTCAACGTTCTAAATTTACCATTCATCTCGGTAGTAGTAAAATGTATGTAGACATGAAACAACTTTATTACTGTGATGGAATGAAATTTGATATTGCTAACTTTATTAAGTGTTACATGACTTGCCAACTCATAAAGGCCGAGCATCAAAGGCCCGGTGGGTTATTGCGATCTTTGGACATTCCCGTTTGGAAGTGAGATCAAGTTTCCATTTACTTTATTAACAGACTTCCCCGTTCTCGTCCAGGTCATGATAGTTTATGGGTGATTGTAGATAGACTCACAAAATCCGCCCATTTTATTCCTATTCGACCGAATCAGACCGTATCTCTTTTGGCCAAACTTTGTGTCAAAGAAATTGTTAAATTTCATGGAGTTCCTACTTCTATTATTAGCCATCGTGATTCATTATTTACTAGTGGTTTTTAGAAAGGTCTTCAAAAAGCTTTAGGAATGAAGCTTAATTTTAGCACCGCTTATCATCCTTAATCCGATGTACAAACAGGGCGTGTGAATCAAACTCTTGAAGATCTTCTTTATGCATGTTTCTTGAATTTGGTGGAAGTTGGGAAGATCATATTTCCCTTTTCGAGTTTTCTTACAATAATAGCTTCCAACCTAGTATTGGTATGGCACCGTTCGAGGCACTATACGGAAGGCCATGTCGATCTCCTTCGTGTTGGCTTGAAGCCGTGAGAAGCTGGTTTTAGGTCCAGGTTTTATTCGTAATTCCATAGAAAAGATTGACCTTATTCATCATAGGATGAGAGAAGATCAAGGTAGACAAAAATCCTATGCCGATAACCGAAGAAGGAATTTGGAATTTTCTATGGTAGATTTGGTATTCATTCCTGTTTCACCTATGAAGGGTGTTGTGCATTTCAGTCGATCGGGAAAGTTTCGTGGCTTATCATCTTTAGTTACCGGCTCAATTATCTGTTATTCATGACGTATTTCACGTCTTTCAACTATGGAAATGCCTTAGAGATTCCGACTCTATTCTTGAGCCAATTGCTATTGAAGAAATTGAGGTTTCACCTAGTTTGACCTATGAGTAACATCCTATTTGTATCAAATCTATGGAGGTTAAATACCTTCGAAATAAAGATGTGATGCTTGTGAAAGTTCAATGGTCCTCAAATCCTAATAATTGTTCTTGGGAATCCAAAGAATTCATCGAGCAAACAAATCCAGATTTACTCTCTCATGCTTCTTAAGGTGACCTTCTCATTTCAAAATTTTCTTTTGTGATGTTTATTTTCTTCTTAAATATTGCAAGGATGCAATTTCTTTAAGGCAGGGAGGCTGTAACAACTCACATATTTTATGATCATATATTTTGATGTTTTATTTAAATATAGCATCGTCAGTTGAATTTAAAGTTCGAAATGTGACATTTTGTAAATAGTCAATTTTGAACTCCGAACCACTTTCATTGAGTTCAAAATGACGTTTACAACTTATTTAAGTATAAACATCGATATGTTTGGAGTTGATTAGGATTTTGGTATTTTCATTTGGGCTCTGGCTTGGGTTCTGGCCCATTAACCCAATAGGCTAACTCGAACTCTTCTACCAAATACCCTAACTCCTCTCCCCTTTATTCATTCTACTCATAATAATTTCTAACACTCAAGCTAAATGAAAAATTAGGGAAGACAAGGAAATTAGAAATTCCTAAGCCCTAATTCTCTTAGGAAATTCAAATTCAAGTTCCAAAATCAAGGAGAAGCTTAGGTAGGCATACTCTTCATCTTCTCCATCTCAATTCCTCTTCAATTCTTGTTTTTTCTATAACTTAACTTAGGAATTTCATCGCATGTGATCATAGATTGAAGGTTCTTAAAGTGAATTTAAAGAGAGATAGATCTTGCTTTGTTTTAGATCTTCTCATTCCTTAATTTGAGTTTAAAGGTGAGTTCTTGAACTCACATCTGTGTCTATAGCTTTCATTGTTGTTAGGTATGAATTCCTAACATCTATTTCATGTTCAATTGCTTTTGATTTGAATTAGCTCAGCGATTTCCCAATTTTGATATTTTGAAGTCAAAATCTTTAGAGATCTTATCTTGAATGTTTGAACATGTTGTTTGGGGTGTATCGAAGAGCCTATAGGGCTGGGTTGTCGTTTTTCATAAATCCCTAGCGTCCATCGCTCATCCGATCGGCTTCGAAATGATTTGGCCATCAATGGCCTAGGCAAATTTTTGCCTAGCCTAGGAAACCAGATGTCTAGTTGAAACTTCCAAACATCTGATAGGGGTATATGAGGAAAAAATTAATCAAAAAGAAAAGAAATTTCTAGAGCCTAGGACCAAACGTCTAGTTAACCCAACCAGACATCTGGGAGGCTTTAGGAAATAAAAAGAAAATGGAGAATTTTTTTTATAAATTTTCAGAAACCAGGGTCAGACATCTGGTTAAACCTACTAGACGTCTATTATTTTTTGCCTATTTGCCTACTTTTGCCTGGACTTCCAATTTTTATCGATCTTTGACGATCCAAATAGTTATTTTCAATTAATACCGAATTTGACGATTTCTTTTTTGGATTTTTGGTGTTTCCATTTGATGGATTTGATATCGATTTTCATGGTTTTAATTCATGTCATCGAATGTGGATTTTTGATGATAGATTGTTTTTATAATCATTTCTATGATTTGTCACTTTAAAATACAAGGGTTTCTATACTAGTAGTAAATACTCAAACTCTTTTACAAAAATGATTTCAACATTACTTTTCGTACAAAGCTCAATTTTACAACCATTTTCCAATATGTTAGTATATATAAACCTTTACCTCATTCGTATGAGAAATCCAATTAAACGACTTAGCAAAACAAGTGGTATGAAATGCTTGCGTCTACTTCATCGGTTAATTCTTGAACTTGTTCGATGAAATCTCCTGACAATTTTTGAGTAGAAATCTACAATCTATTCATAAACATTTATGTTAAGCTAGTGGTTATGGGACATGAAGCTAAACTCATTTATTTACTGGCTTAGTGTAAATTACACTTATTGATCAATG
Organism: Allium cepa; assembly: GCA_030765085.1. NCBI lineage: Eukaryota > Viridiplantae > Streptophyta > Magnoliopsida > Asparagales > Amaryllidaceae > Allium > Allium cepa. Next base: position 570,334,310 of record CM060940.1, on the reverse strand, counting down.
ATGGTCATTTTATGCTTTAGACTAGCGATATGCGATGTCTCTTTGTCCGCAAAAGGGGACTATACCCTGTTAGGAGGAGCTTCGGCTCATAGTCCACAAAGGGGGACTATATCCTGTTAGGAGGAGCTTCGGCTCATTTTATGGGTTAGCGACCCATGGGATAACGTCCCGTTTATGATACATGTGTTGGTGAGTTTTCATGCTCCTGTTTATGATAGACCTCCCCCTTTTATGTTCACTGGGTTTTCAATTATGGATTTCTGGAATTTATGTTTCACTAGTTTTTTTGGCAATTTGCATTAATATGTCTTGTCAATATTTGAGGTTTGGTGATAAGCTAATGAATATGATATTCGTTTTAGGTGTTTGGGGAGACTTGAGATATTGTATGATTTTCATTGTTATCAAGTATATACTTGTCACAGTATGACATTATTGTTATCATATATTTTTGTCATGTCTCTTATCCTATCTCATCTTATATGATATTCATAGCTAGAACGATTTGTTTATTATTTTTCTTCCTAAATAATATTTAAGTCAGACCGAGGTGTTTCAGGTGCTTGCACTTGACTTCTTAGCAAGGATTATCTTCTTACATTTGGCTAACTACTTTAGCTTAATAGTTTTTGTCTTTCATGTATACAAAATAGAGACTCTTTGATGTATACTTATTCTTTTGTGTAGTACATGTACCTATTCTTTTGGCTTGTAGTGGATCTTGTATGACCACTACTATGATGTTCATTTCTATGTGTTATATTCATATCTGTTTCCGCCTTAGTGATATGAATATCTATGACTAATTTGATGTTATGTTTATTTTATATTAATTTCGAAAGCCCCTTAGCCACTGTTTAGTAGGTTTGAGATTGGATTGGGTATATCAGATTTCATCTTGAAATGAAATGCATGATGTACGTATCAGCTCTCGCTCAAACCAATTACACAGAGGGACGCTCCTCAACAGCCTTTTTCTTCGTGCTAGTCGACGACATTACCCTGTAATGTCCTTGGCTAGTGTGAGTATAGAGGTGGGGAGTTACAGTAGACATATCGTACGTGTATCAATACACATGTTCATTTCTATAATAATTTTTAGGTGAACTTTAATGAAGTATGTAGAGCCATTTTAATAAGATTAGACTTAATACTGCATGCATCCATACGCATTAATCCAAAGGGTTCACCAACTCTTTTATCGCTCTGCTGAATGGGTGCTTTGTCCTTAATCGTTTGACATACAATTCACCGGTACCATATGATTCATAATCATATGATTAAAGAGTTATTTCTCCAAGCCGTGGCTTAGTCTATAATTTCAAAATAATTGTAAAATCTTAGATACTTATGTATTTTTTAATGCATCGTTTTGTAATGAAAACTAAGACCATCATTATAGTTTTATCTTATAATGAATATTCATAAGATTCATATTGTAATAAAATGTTTATTTTCAATCAATACTTAAAGGATTTATTATTTAACTAATAATATTTGGTACATTTACGAAAACAACCTTTTGTATCTTGATGCAACTATTGATAAGTATTATATGGCATACTCTGACTATTTCCACCATTACGGTAATAGCATATGTAATACTGTTATCCCGAGCAAGGCCGTGATATCAGAAGAATTAGGTAGAAACCAAAGATAGTCATCCCGAAGATCGATTATATGCAGGTTCACTGTGGATGTTGGTAAATTTTATCCGAAACTGGATCAAGATACAATTGATATGATAAGATAAGCCAAGCTATAAAAGCCAATATTCCAAATTCAAGTCAATCGAAGGTCGTATGCTCAGGATGTAATCGATGCAACTCAAGCAACAATCTAATTCGTATCCATCCAAAAAGGCCTCGTTCGTATTGATCAAGCACACGTCTGGTTCGTATCCATCAGCAGAAAGGCCTCGTTAGTATCCATCAAGCCCCGATTGTTCGTATCCATCAGCTGAAAGGCCTTGTTCGTATGCATCAAGCCTCGACTGTTCGTATCCATCAATCGATATTGTTTCGTATCCATCAGACAACCACTCTCTTCGTATTAATCAGCCAGTAACATCATTCCTAGTCCACTTGGTCAACTGTTTCCATTTTCATATCGTTCCCTTTCTACCCATTTCATATCAGTCAGCTAAGGGGAACGATATGAACTCAAGGCTTTTTATCAATACGAAGTGGAATGCACAAAAGTGATACGAAGTGAGATGCAATCAATGGATATGAACAAAGCGATGACAATCGATACGAAAAGGGGATTGACGATCGATATGAACAAGACAGTTCTGATCGATACGAATAAGGCTCAATTGGATTGATGCGAACAATATACACTCTAATAAAAGACTTAATCACTCAGCATGGAAAGTAGATTGATCCAAAGAGTTAACACTATGTCAATTTGCAGGCACATGCCTGAATCGATTCGAACAGATTGGCACGAACGACATCGAGATGAACTAGACAGCATACGAAAAACCTGAATTGCATCGATCATAACTCACAATCTACAAATCCAGTTGCCACTAAATTTTTATTGAACTTATGTACATCCTCGGCAACATTCACAATCGATCCGGTTCAATTGGAAGAGTATGAAGCTTGTTCGTATCGATCCCAAATTATGAGAAAATCACATGAGATCGATCGCGTGGTCCCACCCATGTGCCAGAAAAGGTCTTTCGGGATCTAAGAAAGATATTTGCATCCTACGCCTATAAATAGCATCCTAGAGTCTATACAAAAGGTAGCTCTCCTACGTCAAGACTCTTCCGAAACCATTTTTGTACTCCAAGATCACTGTTGTACTCGAAATTTACCACTGTGTTCCGCTGTAATCAGTTGTAATTAGCAAGCAAACATCAATAAAATCATCAAATTCATACTGGACGTAGGCTATACGCCAAGCCACTCTAAATTTCTGTGTTTCTGCATGTTTTTCTTATCTGTTATCGAAGTGTTTGTTAGATAATCCTCCTTTTACATTTACTTTCTTCATTTTATCACTTCAAATACTTCCGAAGAATGTTGTGCCCAATCTTGGTACAAACACTTTGGTGCTTTCACTGAGAAAACAACATTTTCCTCCTGCCCATTGGATCTACTATAGATATCAGATTGCATAAATCTAAGAGAAGATCCAGATCTCAAGTTAAAAGTTCTTCCATCCTATTCAGATTTGCATCAAATCTAGGAAAGAGCTTTGCTATTCATCATGGTTAACATAAGGACCACTTCTACTGTTGCAGATCCAGAAGGACGGGATCGAAATAATCCCACACAACTACCTCCGACTGATCAGAATGCTACCGGACCATCAGATCCGTAAGATTCTGTCACCAAGGAAGTGTTTCAGATGCTAATACAAGAGCTGAAACAGATCCATCAGCAACTTACTCAACAGCTGTGTGGCAACGTAGAATTGACAATCAGCTGAATCACCAAAGGCGTAGGAGGTCCAAGAGGGATTAGGCTTCTTACTCATCCATTGAGAGTTCAGCTTCTTCCGACTATCATCACAGATCAGCGTCCACGGTTAGATGGAAGTTATCCCAAGCTACTGGACATCAGAATGCACTAAGCCTTGGGCAACCAAGTGTTGGCCATCCACCAAACATGAGATTGGACCCTCCTATCAAGGAGGTATTATTCCATATCATGTTACAAACAACCGAGCTACCACCACTGCTGCTGAGCCGGGAGTTGATGCCCGAAACCGGACAGATCCGACCCAACGTCAGCATACTCCCGAACCTTACATCCCTAAAGACTAAGAAACAAGGAGACGAGACCTGGATCATCGACCACGTCCAGTCCAGCCTCGTGTTGTGGAACCTGACCACACCTTGGCCCAGCACGCTCAAAATGTCCAAATGCTAGATATACCGATGATAATACGTCAAATGATTCGTGAAAGTCAGGGTCTTACTAACGACGACTAGGGAATCACCTGGAGTCATACCCCTTTCACTGATGACATACTTTATGCTGAACCACCTCGACAGTTCAGGATGCTAACTCTACTCGTCTATAAAGGAAGCTCATATCCTAATCAATATATTTTGAAGTACGAATGGTTGGTGAATGCTACATGAGCTGATGATGTAGTTAAATGCGGAAGTTTTTCAATCTCTCTTATAGGCATAGCTACTATGTGGTTTACCCTTCTGCCACCTCGATCTATTTCATGTTTTGATTAGTTGGCAACAAAATTTGTTGAGGAGTTTCTGATGCATGTTGCGAGGTCGAAGGATATTAATACTTTTTCCAGTGTCACTCAAGCTCCTGGAGAGACACTTCGACGTTATTTAGAAAGATTTCATGCTGCTTGCGCTGAGATCAGCAACCCTAATGATAACTCCATTCTTATGGCACTATCTAAGAGGATTGACCTAGATTCTGAGTTTGGTAACTAATTGGCCAGAAAGCACCTTGCATCATTGGACCGTTTCTATTCCAAGGTAACCCAATTCTTGAGAAGGGAGGATGCAAAATAGTGTAGGAAACAGGATGACGTAAGGCCCAGTACGGAAGGAATCCAGAGTAATGTAGCTGTTAAACAATCTGGGGAAAGTTCTGAAAAAGTGCAATTGAATACTCAAAATTAAAAAAATCAACAGAGATGTAATGGAAATCGAAATAAGAAACAGGATCAGAATTATGGTCCATGGCGTAAGGCTCCCATGTTTGATAATTGCACCTCTTTGAATATATCGCTGGAGAATGCGTACTTACAGACTTGTAATACCATTCAATATAAGAAACCTGCCTTGAAACCATCATCAAAGAAGCAAATCCAGACGGGAAAGTTTTGCAGATTCCACGATAGTAACGGCCATAACACGAACGAGTGCCATCACTTGCAAGATCTTATTGAAAAGTAGATAAGAGAGAGGAAGTTAGAGCAGTATGTGCGGGCACCACAGTCTGGAGGAGCGGGACCATCAAATCAAAATCGTGTGCCTAATTAGGCAAGACCGGAGGAACCCACTCGTACTAGAGGGAGGTTGGTGATAAGTACCATTAGTGATGGTCCTCATCCAATAGACCGAAGCTGGAAGGAAATGGAGTCGTATGTCAACTCTATTAGGTGCGCGGACTTTGAGTGTTATAGTAGTTTTGTTGATGGGGCTTCGACCAAATAACAGAAGACGATAACTGACATCATCGCGTTCCGAGATAGAGATGCTAACAAGGTCGAAGCCTCCATTATAGATCCACTTGTCATATCATCTCAAGTAGGTCCTACTTGGATGAAGAGGATCCTAGTTGACAGTGGAAGTTCTGTTAATATACTGTTTAAGCGAGCATATGACAGATGAAGATAGTGGCTAAAGATTTGAAGCCTTGCTAGTCCTGTATTCATGGCTACAACGGGATTGCAAACATATCCAATGAAGTGGTGGAATGGACAGTGGAGTTTGGAACTGGAGAACGCCGAAGAGCCTGGATATTATAATTTGTTGTGCTGGACATCGACTCACCGTACAATGCTTTCTTGGGCCGACCGACCCTAGCTAAGTTCAGAGCTGCCATTTCCCCATGATTATTGACTCTAAAGTTCCCCATCAATCATGGAGTTGGAGTCGTTCAAGGAGATCAGGCTGCTGGATGAGCCTGTTATGTTGCTGAGCTGCGCGTGGCGCAACGAAAGGAGAAAGGGTGTAGAGGAATCTCTCTCCGTCCGCTTTGTTGAAAATTGACAATTGATGCCTGGGCCCAAGCCCGGGCATCCCAACCTATTCCAAAGAGATCTTGACCTGAGAGATAATGAAAGTAAAGATGAAAGTAAAGACAGTCAAGCTTCCTTGGCCGAACGGACGATCGATGTCCTGATTGACGATAGCAACGATTCTAGAATGATAAAGATTGGATCTTAGCTAAGCCAACAAATGCAAAAGGAATAGGTTGAATTTCTCCGAGAAAACCTTGATGTGTTTTCTTGGACACATTCTGACATGCATGGAATCTCCTCGAACATCACGAGCCACACATTGAGCATTGACCCGCGTTACATCTCAGTCAAGCAAAAAAGGCATGGTATGGATCCAGAGAGATCTGCCGCCCTTAAGGAAGAGGTAGATAAGCTTAAATCGAATGGATTTATTCGAGATGCATTATACCCAAAATGGGTATCTAACCCTGTACTCGTCCGGAAGCCAAATAAAAAATGGAGAACGTGCATCGAGTATTCAGACTAGAATAAAGCTTGCCCCAAAGACAGTTTTCTACTTCCTCGATTCGATCATCTTGTAGATTCAACGGCTGGACATGAACTCCTATCCTTCATGGACGTGTATTCAGGCTACAACTAGATACCCATGTACTTGCCTGACCAAGAGCATACCAGCTTCGTGACCGATCTGAGACTCTATTGTTACAAAGTCATGCCTTTTGGGCTCAAGAACGCCGGTGCAACTTACCAACGATTGGTTAACCGGATGTTCTCCAACCAGATTGGGAAAACTATGGAGGTATACGTGGACGACATGCTAGTGAAGTCATGATTCTCCATTGATCACATTAAAGACCTGGAGTCAATGTTTAATATCATCCGAGAATACACAATGAAGCTCAATTCATTGAAATGTCATTTTGGGGTCGCATCTGGAAAATTCCTTTGGTTTATCGTCAACGTTCGAGGAATTGGAGCCAATCCCGTAAAGATCTAGGCGATCAGAAATCTTGAGACTCCAAGAACCATAAAGAAAGTCTAGAGCCTCAACGAGAAAGTAGCAGCACTGAGCAGATTCATTTCAAAATCCACCGACAAATGCATTCCCTTCTTCAATTTGATCCGAAAAGGGAAATAGAACTTTGAATGGACGACGGAATGTAAGGGCACATTCCGAGCACTAATTCAGCACCTCTCCACACAGCCTATGTTGGGTGCGTTTCTACCACCGCCGAACCAACCCTTTTCCTAAGCACTTCCGAACCAACCCCGCTACCATGCATAGCCGAACCAATCCCGTTTCCACCTACAACCGGTCCAACTCCACTTCCCTGCATAGCCGAGCCAACACACTTCCCCTACATAGCCGAACCAACTACCGCTCCAACCACTACCGGACCACTCACCACCGGACCAAGTCCCACCTAACCAAACTCCATCCACTCACCACCGGGCCAAGTCCCACCGAACCAAACTCCACCTACTCACCACCGAACCAAGGCGTACCGGACCAATACTGCCAGGCCAGATTACATCAGCCCAGGCCCACCAGCAGCTATATACATCCAAGACCTCTGACCCCAGCCTCACTCTATAAATAGAGGGGCAGGGGTACAACAACGGCAGACAAGTTTGAGAGCTCAAGCACGAACAGAACTTTCAAATACTTGTAATCAAAGCTTTGTACTTGTAATCTGAAGAGTGAAGGAGAATAACATATAAAGTGGACGTAGGCACATTCCGGCCGAACCACTATAAATCTGTGTGTCTTTTACAGTTTAGTCCCTGCTTTTTACATATTTGCATGAATCACCCAAATCACTAAGAACAACTTAAAATCGACTAAATCATACGACTTGGAGGTGTTTGCCCATTTTTTGTGCAAACATTTTTGATGCTTTCACTGAAAGCGGAGCTCGAAGCTTCAGCTTCTCCCACTTAACCTTTTTCCTATCAGCATCGCTCATTGCTTGGAAAATATGCCTCCCAGGCAGAAGAAAGATGCTAACAAAGGGAAGAACATCGCAACTAGCAGTATTCAAGATCCAGTGATCACTGATCAAGAGAATCGTCCCATTCCAACAGCGGTACAAAATGTAAATCAGGTAAATCTGACAGCCCCTGCCACGGAACAACCGACAGCAATTACAAGGGCAGATCTAGACAGGGTTGTGGCTGAAGTGACTGATTGCTTCACATCCCAACAAGAAGCCTTGGTGAACCAACTCATGTCACGCTTAAGGGATGTTGAAGAATCCAACCACAATACTGAATCATGGGGTGAATCCCAGTCTAGAGGATCTGGGAGACGGCAAAGATCTTTCTTCTTCGAAGAGGCTAACAACAGAAACAACAATGGTATGAGCCAAGCCCGGACTCAGCCCGAATTCCGACCCAAGGAAACACTTGGAATCGAACCCAACAGGGGAGGTACCAGGCAGAGGTCGAATGTATCTGAGCCTGTCATGCTACCTAACCATGGAAACACCAATGGACGGGGCCAAGCTGGAGTCCAGCCCGAAGTTGGACTCGAGGAAGTGCTTAGAATAGAACCCAGCAGGGGAAGATCAAGGCAAGGGCCAACTGTGCCTGACCCCAGCATGCCCTCGGAAGACCAGAGGCAGCCATTGGAGAATGTTAGGAGTGATGGACGATCCATCCCTACAGGTCATCTGGACGGAATCAATCCCGCAGAGAAGAACCAAATTCCTTCCTATCCACCCTAAATTCCGATGAAAGGATGGCACGATTGTTCAGAGAGTGCGTCCAACGGGATCAAAGAGATCGAGGGATAGGCGCTAGGGTAACCAGCCCTTTCGCCCGCAATATCGAAATTGCCATCACCCCTCGAGAATGGAAAATGCCAACAATGGAACCTTACAGGGGAATCTCTGACCCCATTGCACACTTACAAAGATACACACGGCATATGCTCATGAGCGAAGCGACAGAAGGAGTATTGTGTAAATGCTTTCCACTATTCTTGGCAGATCTAGCTACCTCCTGGTTCTGCCATCTACCCCAAGGATCCATCAGCTCATGGGAAATGTTGAAAGAAAATTTTATCAGCCAGTTCCGCATTCATGTGGAGCAACCCAAGGACGCTTATTCCTTATCTAATATCAAATAGAAGCCTGGAGAGACAGTGCAACAATATCTAACCCGATTCAATGCCGCAGCAGCCGGGTCCAAGATGCCGATGAGAAACTTATCTTAATGGCCCTCTGTAGTGGTGTACATCCGGATACTAAATTTGCTAGAAGATTAACGAATGAAAAACCAGCTACCTTACCCGATTTCTTCCATGAAGCCGGAAAATATATGAGACTTGAAGACGCTGCCACTTAGAGGCAGTCAGGGCAACAGACTAAGGTAACTCCAGACAGGGTTCCCGTTGCAGCAAAGGATGTTCGAAGAAATGACTCTAAAGACAATGCTGGGGGCAGGAAGGGAGAAAAGCGTTTATATCGGCCAGGACTGAGATTTGACTCTCACACTCCTTTGAATGAAACAATCGAAAACATCTTCCTGACCACCCAAGACGAAGTTAGATACAAGAGCCCCCCACACAAGAAGGAATCAGATAACGCAGTTAAGTTTGGAATGTTCTGCCGCTTCCACGAAACTCATGGGCATGACACAAATGAATGCCATCATCTCCGGGACTTAATTGAAGAACACATCAGAAGGAAGAGGCTGGAGCGCTATGTAAAAGGTCAGAATAGGACTCCAACTCCTGCCAATGAGAACCCAGGGCTACCCCTCCCAGAAGTAGGCGGAGGAAATCGCAACACCAGCGGCTCTAGTCAAGAGAAGATAGTGGTCCATACCATATCAGGAGGACCACACATCGCCGACAGAAGCTGCGCAGAGATGGAAAGATATGGAAAGTCACTTAGAAACAATGAAGGCTGCATTAATTCTGTTACAGAAGAACGCCACCCTAAACGGAAAGAGAATGATGACTTCACATTCAGTAGGCGTGATCTAGAGGGAAGGAAGTACCCTCACATGGATCCTATGATCATCTCTGCCTGGTTCGGTCCAGCCAAAGTTTTCCGAATTCTAGTAGACACTGGAAGCTCAGTAAATATCCTATTTAACCATGCTTTCGACAAAATGAAGTTGTCAATGAAAGATGTGTCTCCCTGCAACAAACCACTACACGGTTTCACGGGGGATGCGAAGATTCCACTCGAGCAACTGGACCTCTTTTTCGAAATAGGAAGTCATCCCCGCTTCGTTGTGCGGAAACAAACATTTGTGCTGATAGAAAACCACTCGGCCTACAACGCCTTTTTAGGAAGACCAGCCTTGTCTGACTTTCAAATTGTCTTGGCCCCACGGTGCCTGAAGATGAAATTTCAAATAGACAATGGAATAGGGGAGGTAGAGGGAGATCAAGACGCCGCTCGAGATTGCAATGTAACTGAACTTCGCAATAATCGCAGGAAGGATAGAGGGAAGAATGCAGAGGCTCCTCTCTACGTGAAAAACTTGGAAGCATAGCAACTAAAGAAAGCCCCTCCTCTTCGATATACCAGTGATCCTTTCAATGAATTAGACCCCAGGGACAACGAGGAGGAGGCCACCGCCGACAGAGGCTATGGAGTTTGTATCCGTAGACAAACACGACTCAAGTAGACTGCTAAGAATCGGATCTCAGCTAAGAGCAGAATTGAGGGATCAACTCATTGATTTTCTCCGTCACAACCTGGATGTATTTGCATGGACGCACGCTGACATGACTGGAATCTCCCCAAATGTGGCATGCCACATACTAAACATCGATCCTACCAAGGCGCCAGTAAAGCAGAAAAAGAGAAGTATGGGGGCAGAGCGATCAACAACCCTCGATGAAGAAGTAAAGAACCTACTTGCGAACAACTTCATACGAGAAGCCATCTACCCAGAGTGGATCGCTAACCCGGTACTAGTAAAGAAGGCTAATGGGAAGTGGCGAACATGCATTGACTTCTCCAACTTAAATGACGCTTGCCCGAAAGATTGCTTCCCACTCCCCCGAATCGATCAGCTTGTGGACAGCACAGTCGGGCACGAACTCTTATCTTTTATGGACGCGTACTCAGGATATAACCAAATTCCTATGCATGCCCCTGATCAAGACCACGCTAGTATCATCACTGACCGGGGATTGTACTGCTATAGAGTAATGCCTTTCGGACTTAAAAACGCCAGAGCTACCTATCAGCGCCTCGTCAACAAGATATTTGCGGAGCTAATAGGACGAACTATGGAGGTTTATGTGGATGACATGCTAGTAAAGTCGAGGAAAGCCAACGATCACGTAAGCCACCTGAGCGGGATGTTTCACGTACTTCACCAATATGGAATGAAGCTGAATCCTCTAAAGTGCTCATTCGGAGTGTCATCAGGAAAGTTCTTGGGATTCATCGTCCATGCCAGGGGGATTGAAGCAAACCCCGAACAAGTCCGAGCCCTGAAAGATATCAGGATACCTTCCACTCGAAAAGAAATGCAAAGCCTGAATGGGAAGGTGGCCGCCCTAAGCAGATTCATCTCTAAAGCGACTGACAAATGAGTCGCCTTCTTCGAGGCTCTAAAGAAAGACAAAGGAAAGTTTGAATGGACTGACGAATGCTTAACAGCCTTCCTTAACCTAATCGAGCACCTCCAGAGACCACCAGTACTCTCAACTCCAAACAAAGGCGAAGAGTTATACCTATAACTTGCTGTGTCATCTCATGCTCTAACCGCTTTGGCGAGAGAAGACAACCGCGCACAACGACCAGTATACTTTGTAAGCAAGAGGTTAACAGGGGAAGAAGCCAGATATCCTAAACTTGAGAAGCTAGCATACTGTTTACTAATCACGTCACGGAAACCGCGACACTATTTCCAATCTCATTCCATCAGAGTTCTAACCGATCAACCGCTAAGGCAGGTACTCCATCGTCCTAACACTTCTGGACGACTACTTAAATGGTGCATTGAGCTGAGTCAATATGATATCACCTACCATCCTCGCACCGCCATCAAGGGACAAGCCTTGGACGATTTCATTGCCGAATTCACTACCAATGAAGGTAGATGGAGCATCAAACGAACAAGGCTCGGGGGCAGGAATTGTAATAATCACTCCCAGGGGAAGGAAGCTACGCTATGCTCTAAGGTTGGAATTCGCTGCTACCAACAACGACGCAGAATACGAAGCAGTACTAGCCGGATTAGAACTTGCCCTAGAGATTGGAGTCGGTTCTTTATGTCTCCATAGTGATTCTCAACTTACTGTAAATCAAATACTGAGAGAATTCCAGACTCGAGGAGAACGACTCACAGCATATCTAAAGAAGACCAAGCTGCTGCTCGATCAATTGGATCACTATTTAATCAAACACATTCCTTGAGAAGAGAATCAGGAGGCCGACGAACTGGCAAAGCAAGCTAGCATGAAGGATGGCACCACTTCCGGAACAGTAACCACCTCAAAGCAACTAGCCCCGAGTTTCGAGCAAGTGAATCTGATAGCCGCAATCGAAGAGGAAACTTGGATGACTCCCATCCGGAAGTACTTACAAAGTGGCACACTGCCCGACGGGCGTAACGATGTTAAGAAAATCTCGAGGAAAGCTTCCCACTACACAATACAAGATGGTATCCTCTATCGGCGCGGCTTCTCTAACCCCTTATTAAGGTGTGTCGCTGGAAGGGAAGCCAAGGAAATCTTATCCAACATCCATCAAGGAAGTTGCGGAGATCACACTGGAGGGCAGACTCTGGCAAAGAAGATACTACGATATGGATATTTCTGGCCCACCTTAAACAAAGACGCCTTGGACTTCGTCAAAAAATGCGACAGGTGTCAGAAATTTGCTAAGATCCCTCGACTACCAACAAATGAGATTACTCAGATGACCAGCCCTTGGCCCTTTGCAGTATGAGGAATTGACTTGATTGGCGAACTGCCAATGGACCGAGGCGGAGCCAAATATGCATAGTGGCAGTCAACTATTTCACCAAATGGGTGGAAACGGAACCTCTAAATAAAGTATCTTCAGCAAAAGTTATTAACTTCTTGATCAAAAATGTTCTATGCAGGTACGGGGTTCCACTCAAAATCATATCGGACAATGGACTTCAATTTGACAGCAAGGAATTCGCCGACTGGTGCCAAGAGCATGGAATTTACAAAAGCTTCTCGTCCGTGGCTTATCCCCAGGAAAATGGACAAGTCGAAACTGTCAACAAAATTCTCAAAACTCTAATCAAGAAGAAGCTTGAAAAGTCAAAAGGCGCTTAGGTGGGTGAACTTCCTACGACACTTTGGGCCTACCGCACATCTTTCAGAACATCAACAGGGCATACTCCTTTCTCTTTGGCATATGGATCGGAGGCCATGCTCCCAGTTGCAACTGTAGTGCCTTCCCACCGTAGGATCCACTATAACCCAGAAGAAAACGAAGAACTCCTCCATATGTCTTTGGATCTAATTGAAGAAAGAAGAAATGATGCAGCACTCAAAGCGGCAGCTCACAAGCAAAAGGTGGCAGCACAACACAACTCCAAAGTCAAGCATCGCAGCTTACAAGAAGAAGATCTTATCCTCAAGCGAATCTTCCCGCGCCCCGGAGCGCTAGATCCAATCTGGGACGGACCATATGTAATTCATAAAGATCTCCACAACGGAGCTTATATTTTGTCAACAGTGGATGGAGAGGTGTTCCAGAGGGCATGGAACATCCAACACCTTCGTCGATACTTTTCTTAACTTGTACTACCCATATGAAGTGAATTAACAAAGAGAATCGGTGGACGTAGGCATTTTCGTGCCGAACCACTTTAAAAATCTTGTCTCTTTTTAACTTGTTCCTTTATATCTTGGCTGTTTGTTAAGCTTTATCCTTTTCTATTGAACAAAATCCTGTGTTTCTAGTCAAGACACATCACGACGTGACTTCACCTGGACAAGACCTAACAGGTACTATACGAATCTATGCCCTCGCCAATGAGACACTTTTGCTCCAGCATCCCTCTGCTGTGGGTTAACTCATTGCTCGCGACGGCCCTCAAAGCCAACTGTAATGAGCCGATTATAAGCCACCGAGGAGGCCGAAAATAGCCTAGGCAGCTCATTACGGCGTTCGGCTCGCCGGCAACTGTGAATCGATTTTAAGCCCCAACATAAGGTGTGGCCAGCCAGGGGTAGTTCACGGTTGACGATCGGCACCCACGCTAGCCGGCCACGGTAAATTGAATAATACCCACGATTACGGGTCATAATGGCCCGGGTAGTTACTGTGCGCGATCTCGACTCCGATGTTTCTTAAGACCGGCTGTGATAAAAAAGAAAACTCCCCGCGGAGGCGTAAGATGGGTGACAAATGTCTCCAAGACCCACAGCTAGGGAAAGTGACTACAAAACCCGTTTGCCACGAACTTAAGCACATCGAAGGCCTTCCGTGATTGGAAGTTTTACTATTTCTTATATTTCTATTTTGTTTGAAAACTTTTCCTCCTATCCTCTATAACAATCCCTAAAGTACAGGACACAAAATAGGAGACGCTCGCCAATGGAAATAGGAACTCACAACTGAATGACATGACACTCAGCAGCATTCCATACTCAGCTACACAAGACATTCAAAGCTACCATCTACAACTAAGACATGAGAGGCGGTACCTTTTCCTCCTGTATATAAATACGTAGCTATAATTTATTCGCACATCACACAAACATTGCAAGAAATGAAATTATATTTTAAACAAGAACTTAACATCAAGCACGATTGAATCACAGACATGTGCACAACTGTATTTCTTATGCAACACATCAAAATAACAAAAGCATTCAAATATAGCAGAATCAGTCTAAGTTAAAAGTTACATGCCAAAAATCTAGTTGTTCGTTACATAATTACAGCCTGAAAATTACACTAATGTTTTAAGACTAACACAGACAGCAATGTCAAGTAAACCAAAAAATGTCTAGATCAAGCCAAGGAGTCGGCTGCATCGGGGCTTCGCCTCTATCCTACCGCCCTCCAAGATCTACTTAGCCGCAGCGTCGAAGCACTCAGCATGTTGGCCAGAGGTAGTTGGTGCTCCAGAGGTCCCGCCTGTACAATTCAGGAAAGAATCCATTGAATAAGCAATAGGTAACTAAGTTATGAGAAGACTAAAAGGGAAGACTTACCAGCATCTGTTCCTTGATCGCCATCCTCCAACTGCACACCTACCTCCTCAGCGGCGAGCAGCCGCATACCCTCCTTTACGGCCACTTTCTCCTCCTCGTTAAACTGGGGTGTGACTACATCCATCCTGAAGGCCACACCGCCCTCCTTATCCGCATCAGCCTTGGCCTCCTCCAGAGCCTGGAGATAAATCCTGGCCATGATCCGGGGATAATCATCCATCCAGGATAAGTTGCCCTGCTTCCAAGTATGGAAATACATGTCCTTGAGCATCTCATCCATCATCCCCTCGTTCTCCTCAAACTCCCTCATTCTGACCTCAGAAGCCAACAGCTTTGCAACGGCAGCATCCCTCTCCGATCGGTATCGCGAGCGGTCGGCCTGAAGGGATTTCCTCATCGCCTCCATCTCCTCCTTCAGCTAGGCTTGAGCAAGCTCTGCGGCTTCAAGCTTCCCAGATAACTCCTCTACCCGCTCGAGATCCGCTTTCCAAACCTCATCCACCGTTGCAATAGACATATCGATCCGTTCCTTGCAGGTGGCCTCCATTTTCTGCAGCTCGGCTCTGCTAGCCTCTTCCATGGTTTTCTTTAGTCGTCTGGAGGCAGCCTCGTGCTGAGAGATCTGGATGGCCTGATCAGCGAGTTGCTTGGCCTGGTCGGAAACCACTAACCGCAATCTTATGTTAGCACTCCCAATTTCCTCCCCCGCCTTGACCAGTCGGGCATGATGCCCCATCAACTTCCTGGTCTCCTTAGCAACCCGGTCGATGTTTGCCTTAGCCTCATCCCCCATAGTTACAATCCGAGTAGTAAGCAAATCAAGGTCTAGGGACTTGGCCTCATCAAGCACCCTTACCATAGGATTGCGAGGGAGAAGGTGCTCACCAGTAACCTCGTCAAAGGAAATATCATGAGAACCCGAATCCAGATTTAGATGACCCGCAAATGGATTACGAGCCAAGCCGGGACGATCAATCTGAGTAACGGTAGGATTTTCAGACGGATGCAGAGAGGGTATGAACTCAGTATCCTCCTCCGTGATATCATGAAGAGGCTGGGTTGGGGGCTGCGGACCAGGTGAAGGTTCGAATAAGGAGCGACTCCTCATTTTCTTTTGAATATCCTCTTCAATAACTCCGAGAAGAGGATGGTAGCCGATTACGTCCCCGGAATAGTTGGTCGGAGGCTTTGGTTTAGCGGAAGCTTTGAGGAGTTTGAATTGTTCGAGACGGTGCCGAATCTCTGATGTCTTGGCCACCTTACCTGTTCCTGGAATAAAAACCAAGTGTTACAAGCATGCATGGGACTATAATCCAAGAAACATGTGAAGTTAAAAAGAGTAAAGAGGAGTCAAAAATTCACCTTGAATCGCCGGAGTTGCCCTAGCTGAAATGCTCTTGGAAGATGAATCGGCACCAGTCCCGGCCTTATCAGTTTTCTTTGGCTTCTCCACCAAGGCCGATCCTTCCTCCAACCCCTCAAAATCCCGGCGGAAAGCATCATCTGTCCACTCTTGGATCTTCCCTGCTTGCCCAGAGGACAATGCCTCGGCGCCATCGCCGCTCTGTCCTTCGCCACCATCATCACCATCACCTTCTCCATCACCTCCGCTCTCCTCCTCGCGTCTTTCCTCCTCCACATCTTCCTCCTTCGGGATGTCTGGACATGTGCTGGGGGAGGGCCCATCGGACTTCTTAAGCTTCTTCCCCCCGGCAATTGGAGGTTTTCAGAAGGGTTCCCTTTTGCCACTCTTCGCCGTAGCCCCTCCTTTAGCTTTGGCGGCCCTCTCCTCAGCCGTGTCTCTCTGCTTGACTACAGACTGGCGTGGCAGAATCAAGTTGTGCCCCAGAAGAGTAGCATTCCTGATCAAGTAAGAAGCTGACCTCTCCCTTCCCGAAATGGCTTCTATCTCCAAAGCCATCTGAACCAGGCGATCGTTCTCCACGACCGCAAAGCCACCTGTTGCTAGCAAGAAATAAAAACACATAAGAAGAAGAATTGCAGTTAGAACAGAAATTATAAATAAGCTTCAACTTACAGCCAGAGGTAAAGCGACGGATAGAAACAGAGTCATCCTTGACGAAAAACCATTCTTTCTTGAACATGCTGAACTTCGAATATAAGTCCAGGACCGGCTTGAAGGACACGGCCGATTCCAAGCTGATGTGTGGAGACCCCTTCTTATAGCCCCTCAAGTTGTGCAAATACCGGATCTCCCGGTTGGAAGGGGGACGCCCGTATTTTCTCTGGAAAATGATGAATAGACTCACCACGATAGCATATGAATTGGGCTGAAGCTGGAAAGGGGTCACCTTCAAATAGGTAATGAAGCTGACTATCCAAGTATTGATCGAGGGAATGGCCCCGCACATGCAATGGTACCTACTATAAGCGAAATATCCTTCAGGGGGGTTGCACGGCATCACTCCTTCCCCCGGCAACAGCATACACGCTCTGTCAATCCCAAAAGAGCGAGAAATAACATCAAGTTGCTCCTCTTTGAGGGAGCTAGGAAAGAAGTCAGTAGGAGAGTTCAAGAGCTCCTGAGAGCCATATCCATCTACTAGTGATCTCGGTGTGGGCCCATGTCGTCCCGGTCCTGACTGAGCTAGGGGCACTGTGGAGGACTCTTCTCTGTCCTTGGATTTCTTTTTATCTGATCAAGTTTCCACTTTATGAGACATTATCTGCAACAGGAGAAAATGTACTGTTACAACAAGGAGTATGGAAACACAAACAAACAAGTACATACAGCCCGAAATCTCATTTGGCATTTCCGGTATGAGGTTCATTCGGCGCTCAACTCCCCGGTCTCGTTCGGAGTACCCAACATAAGGAGAAAGCCTCGCCTGGTTCGGCAGCCAAATCTGGTTCGGTCCCTGATCGATTCGTCTATTTCAAACGATGAAGGAATAGTGGTTCGGTACTTGGGTGATTCGGCTATTTCAAACGATAAAGGAATTGTGGTTCGGTACTTGGGTGATTCGGCTATCTCAAACGGCAAAGGAATAACAATGGAGTGAAGCCCCTACTTATAGGCGAGCGCGGGATGACCGGACCCAACGGTTCGGCGCTTAGGACCGAATGAAGCTATCCAAACTGCGAGAAAACAAAGCACGACATATGCTGGCATATGTCCCACTTTGGGGGGAAAATGTTGGGTGCGTTTCTACCACCACCGAACCAACCCCTTTCCTAAGCTCTCCCGAACAAACCCCGCTTCCATGCATAGCCGAACCAATCCCGTTTCCACCTACTACCGGTCCAACTCCACTTGCCTACATAGCTGAGCCAACACACTTCCCCTACATAGCCGAACCAACTACCGCTCCAACCACTACCGGACCACTCACCACCGGACCAAGTCCCACCGAACCAAACTCCATCCACTCACCACCGGGCCAAGTCCCACTGAACCAAACTCCACCTACTCACCACCGGACCAAGGCGTACCGGACCAACACTGCCAGGCCAGATTATATCAGCCCAGGCCCACCAGCAGCTATATACATCCAAGACCCCTGCCCCCAGCCTCACTCTATAAATAGAGGGGCAGGGGTACAACAAT
This sequence comes from Allium cepa, assembly GCA_030765085.1. Lineage (NCBI taxonomy): Eukaryota > Viridiplantae > Streptophyta > Magnoliopsida > Asparagales > Amaryllidaceae > Allium > Allium cepa. The sequence goes on along the minus strand of CM060940.1, from coordinate 570,315,885 downwards.
GGTAGACAAGTTTGAGAGCTCAAGCACGGACAGAACTTCAAACAACTTTCATATACTTGTAATCAAAGCTTTGTACTTGTAATCTGAAGAGTGAAGGAGAACAACATATAAAGTGGACGTAGGCACATTCTGGCCGAACCACTATAGATCTGTGTATCTTTTACAGTTTAGTCCCTGCATTTTACATATTTGCATGAATCACCCAAATCACTAAGAACAACTTAAAATTGACTAAATCATACGACTTGGAGGTGTTTGCCCATTTTTTGTGCAAACAGCCTATTTTTTCAAAGCCTATCAATCATGAGAAACTGTACCTTTACTTAGTGGTATCAGAAAACGCGATTAGTGTTGCCCTAATTCGGGAGGAAGACCGAGTACAAAACTAGTCTACTATATTAGAAAACGACTAACTGGAGCTGAGAGAAATTATCCAAAGCTAGAGAAGTTGGCTTATTTTCTTGTTATTGCCTCAAGGAAGCTCCGTCCGTATTTCTAGCTCCGTCCTACCACTGTTCACACCGATTAGCCATTACGGTAGGCACTTACACGACCTGAGATGTCTGGTAGATTACTCAAGTGGAATATCGAGCTAAGTCAATTTGATATTACCTATACTCCAAGGAAAGCCATTCAAGGACAAGTCCTAGCAGATTTCATAGCTGAATTTACCATCATAGAGGATTTGCCTGAAACCAGTGAATCTCCCAAATATATCTGGAAGCTGCAAACTGATGGTGCATAAAATGACCGTTGCTGAGGTGCCGGGGTTGTACTTGAGACTCCCAAAGTTCGATCTATATGCTATGCTTTGTAGTTTGACTTTCATGCGACCAAAAATGAAGCCGAGTATGAAGCTTTACTTGCCGGATCGAGACTTGCACGAGATTTGAAAGTCATTGCTAAGGAGATTTATTGTGATTCTCAACTGGTCGTATGTCAAGTTCAAGGGGAGTACAAGGCCAAAGATCGAAGATTGGTTGCTTACCTATCTTGGGTCTAAGAGATATTGAATTAGTTCGATTATTATGCTATATAGTGCATACCTCGAGAGCGCAATCTGAAAGCTGATTCATTGGCAAAAGTAGCCAGCACAGGTGAAGTGCAACAAATGAGACTCGTTCCTATGGAAACATTATCTTCCCCAAGTATCGATCAAATGGAGATAGATGGGATATTTGGAGTTGTTCCGGATAAGGAGTCATGGATGACTACGTTTAGAAATTATCTCGAGCATTGAACACTTCCAGAGCATAAGAGTGCAAAAAAAAAGATTCTTCGAAAAGCTTTGCGGTTCACTATTCAGAATGGAGTCATGTATAGAAGAGGGTACTTTGTTCCTCTACTCCGATGTATTTCTCATGATGAAATCAAATGAGTGTTGCATGATGTGCACGAAGGAGAATGTGGTGACCACACCGGAGGGCAAGCTCTCGCTAAGAAAGTACTTCGATATACTATTGGCTGACCGTGAATTGTGATGCGTCGGACTAAGCCAGAAAATGTGACAGATGTCAAAAATACGCTTGGATTCCTAGAGCCCCTCTTACCGAAATAAACCAGATGTCAGTCCATGGCCGTTTTCCATTTAGGGCATTGATATTATTGGCTCTCTACCTCTAGCCAAAGGTGGTGCAAAGTACACTATCGTCGCATTGATTACTTTTCCAAGTGGGCTGAAGCTGAACCCCTTGCTACAATCGCGACGAAGAAGGTGATCAACTTAGTAGTCCGCAACAACATCTATCGATTTGGTCTCCCACATGCCATCATCTCTGATAACGGAACCCAATTTGACAGTGTTTGAGTTCAAGGATTAATGTCAATGATTCCACATTCAAAAGAAATTCTATGCAGTTGCATACCCTTAAGTGAACGGATAGGTTGAAGCTGTGAACAAAGTTATAAAGTCTATTCCGAAGGAACGACTGGAAAATGCCAGGGGCAAGTGGGTCGATGAACTTCCTTTGGCTCTATGGGCTTACCGGATAACCCACAAGTCCACGACTAGACACACTCCATTCTCTCTTTCATACAGTTCAGCAGCCGTTATTCCAGTCGAGATTGAATTATCTTCTCATCGTGTGACTTATTATGATCCAAAGGAAAATGCCATATTACTTGCTGAGTCCTTGGATTTGTTGGACGAGAAGCGTGAAGAGGCTGATTTGAGGGCAACCGCATACCGAAGTTGAGTCGCCCGATTATACAATGCCATGGTCCAACCCCGAACCTTTGAACTCGGCGATCTCGTCCTCAATAGAATCTACCCGGTTGCTTCGCACATGAAACCATCATAGGAAGGGCTGTATGTGATTGAATGAAAGCTCGTAGATGGCACATTTAAATTAACGACCGTTGACGGTCTTACTTTGCCAAGAGCTTGGAACAGCGAGAGTCTTCATCGCTACTAAACATAATAGGCTCTATTTATTTAATCTACTTTTCATTTGTAATTTTTTTATGCATTTCGAAATTTGAATTTGTAATAAGGCAACTGACTTTGTCGTATTTTCTTATTTCAGCAATAAAATGCAATCTCTTCGAGCCAGAGCTGTGATTTATTGAATACGGCATACAACTATCACTACGCACAAAGAGCTAAGTTCCATCATACAGTGGGATTTATTCAAATAGGAAGTGACTGTGATACGATCGACCAATCACTAAGTGAAACCCGAGCTCGGCGTAAGTCACAACACTGAAGCCAAAAAAGGATCGATATACGACAATCCTTTAACTAACTACAGTCTCCCAGAGTGTGAGCTAGAGTATAAACTTATAAATGCAGTTTTGAAGAGGGTGGATCCGTCCACCTAACGACTTTGCCTGTATCTTGACCAAGTTTGAGGAGGATGGACCCGTCCATCTAATGGCCTCGCTTATTAACTCAGGGTGGATGTGAATCGACCGTCCACAATCTTGATAAATCCATCGTTCCTAGAGTGCGAACAAAATTCAAAGGCCTAAACAGATGTGACTGACCGTCTATCGCCAACTCCAAATTCCCTAAGTGCGAATTGGAGTATAAACATCAGCTCCAAATTCCCAGAGTGCGAATCAGAGTATAAACATTAAATTCAAATTCCTAGAGTGTGAATTAGAGCATAAACGTCAACTCCAAGTTCCCAAAGTGTGAACTAGAGTATAAACATCAACTAACTTCGGATTCCCAGAGTCTTAACCGAAGTGTCAACATCAACCAACTTCAGGTTCCCGAAATGCGAACCGGAATATCAACCTCAATTAACTCTAAGTCCCCAACGCATGGATTGGAGAGTGAACATCAACTAACACTAAATCACCAGAGAGTGGATTAGTGTTTAAACACAAATCGGATATGAATTAATCATCCGTAACACAACTCTGAGTCCCCAGAGTGTAGTCAGAGTATAAACATAACTCGGGTGTGACTGACCACCCATAAAATAATTTAAGTCCCCGCAGTGCGGACATATACTTAAGACTTAAACAATCGTCGTCGACCGACGACGTACAAATGCAAATCCCTGGAGTGCGAATGTGATCATCAATAAGTGAGTAAGTGTGATCCGACCACTCGACTTCACTTGTTTCAACGTCAATTCAACGATGCTAAGCTCAATGTATTGGACGTGAAATGCAATCGCCAGCCGACCTTTACAACTCATCCCTGAAATTGGGGGCAGAACTTAAATGTCGATCACTGACTGAAGCAGTGCAGCATCAAAGTTCAACTTAGTGTTCGGACACGATTTGTAGCCATGATTCTAGGACTTAACAAATATACTCGAAAACCCGATCCAAAGATCGAAAACTTCACAAGTTCACTGAATAAGAATTCAAATGTTAGAACACTTAAGAAAATAAACGATAATTTAGTTGAAGGAAAAATAGAATTTCATTTCAACTATTTGTGGAAGGAATTTATGTACAAGTTATCTCCAGAAAATCCTACTACAGGGGCTGAACCCGCATCTATACACGACCAACATAAGCTAAAGAAATTCCTATCTACTCAAAAATGAACCGAGGAGAAGTATCTATTCTCTTTTCTTCTTCGATTTCCTCTTCGGTATGGGACCTTCTGGAGCTTTCACTTGGCTTTCTCTTCGAGCCCTTGCCTTTCGACGGCCAATCTCCAGTTGAGGGGATTATGTCTACCTCCTCCTCCTCCATACTCACATGGATAGGTATGCTCCCCGAAGGAAGAGTCGGAGGGACTGGATCAACTGTAGGAGACAGGGTAGGCATGCTGGTGTCAAAAACCGTACCACCGGGAGATATCATCCTTAACGGAACCGGGACGGGTCCTTTTATTCCACCTCTAAAGCTGCTGGTCCAGGCTGCTACTTCCATTTCAGCATTAATCTCAGCTATAATCTTCTCCTCGTGAAGTGTTTGCCCATTGGCAGGAATGCCTACAGCTGGACTTGAGGAACTAGTCGTCGGTGCGCTTCCGCTCATGAAGAATGGAAGATCTGCAAAGGCGTTACCGTGATGATTGAGAAGTTTCTCCATCATCTCTTCATCAGATGAAATTGTGCACCCCCTGCGTTCTGTCCATAGGCGCGGTAGTTGTTGTAGCGACCGCTTCGGTTATGATAGGCTCCAGCACATGATGCGATTCTGGAGTGGTAGGAGGCGCGACTAATGTGGCTTCTATCACTAGAAAGAAACAAAGAAAAAATGTTATTAAGTATTTCAAGTGAAGCTCCCAATCGTAAACAAGCATACGAAATGTTCAGAGCACCTTCCTCAGTTTGACTTGTTGGTAGTTGAATGGCCTCAAAAATTAGCTCGCTAGCTTGAGATATCTGCTGCTGATCCGGGTTGTAAGAAGGAACGGATTGTGAATCAACCGAGGAAGTTGGTTCAGGCTGAACTGCATAAGAGTTTCGAGATTTATATCGCGGTGCTCTACACCAGAACCTTATCTAACCTTCAAGTGCTGAGCGTCAAGTTTCTCCTTTTCATATGAAATCATGGCATCATGGAGAATTTTCCTTTCGTCTTCGTTCAGCACTCGGTTCTCAAGCTCGAATTCATCGACCGATTCACCCTGATGAGTAGCCTTCTCATCCTCTACTAGTCAGTCCTAAGCGTTGTATAAGTGTGTCGAATAGTTATCGAGATTGGCTAGGTTCCTATGCCTCAAGACGTTAGAATTATAGGTAGTGAGGAGGTCTTCAATGTCAGCATCTAGCCTGGACTCTGCTTTGGACCTTCTCCTCGACCTCAGTCTCCACCTCCCGGACCTTAGCCGTTGCCGCTTCCCATTCGCCCCGAAGCACTATGGCCTATTCACATGCCTCCTGGGCTACGCATTTTGCATTATCCCTCTCCTTGATGATTTCGAAAAATTTGACTTTGAGCTCGTTAAGTTCTTTAAGAACAGCATCCCGTTCGACCGTGACAGTAGTGTTTCGGTGGCTCATCTCCTACACCAGGACAAAATGTGTCTACCGCATTCTCTTTATTGCCAAGTTCGCCTCATCGGCCTTTTGGGTGGCCTCTATTTTTGATTTTCAAGAGGATTTAGCCTCATCGTTAAGCACTTGAATAATCCGGTCCTTTTGAGCGAGCTCCGCTTCGGATTTCTCAATGGTATTCGCTTGCTCAAAAGCCACCTTCGAATCTTTCTCTGCAGCTTTCCCCCACTCCTTGTACTAAGCATAGATGTCATGTATATAATCATGCATTGTATTCTCCGCTTTCGTTGGAATTCTCTTTAAGTGAGGGGGGAAGATGTAGACATTGAAACAAATATTCGAAAAATCCTTCTTCAGTTGGGCGATCTTAATCGCTCCTTCCCTTGTAGGCTTGGTGATGGCCTAGTCAGTAAATGCAGGGGTTGTAGTTTCAGTTCTACGGCGATGAGGATCAGGTCTCGGAGCGTGAGAAGACAGTTTGTGACGTGGAGGTTCTGAGGGATGCGTGACATAAATAGGAAGCTGTGTAGGGATTCTAGGAGGTGGAGAACGGGATTGGGGTCGATGTTTGTAGTCCCTGTCCCTATCTCTTTCATATCATTCGTGGCGAGTACCCATGATCGTGGTCCCTTTCTGCCTCTCTTCTACGTGATCCATAGTACGAAGAGGATCGACGAGCTGAGCGAAGGCTCCCCAACATTAACCCACGTCCGAACATTGTATCTTCAAAGCAAAAGAAATAGAGTTAATAATCTCTACAAGTGGACAGTTTAAAGATCGAAAATCGTATATGCCGTGAAGTGTATATGTATGTGCAACCCCCTGACCAACCAGAAATATCGGCAATGCTTGTGGGAAGAGACTCACTTAAGTCTAAAGCACTCTAAAGCTCCTTTAATACGACGTCATGTTGAAGTGACATATAATCCGGGATTGGGATATCTGCTTGCCCTCCAAAAAGGTTCACCACTTGTGAGGGAGGATCCTCTGAAATTCTAATACCAGGAACATGCAAAGACACGATTATGGATTTCCATCTCAAAGATTTGTGGCGCTTATGCGCTGCAGCCTTGCCATTTCTCCTTCCCTCAAGAGTTTGAAAGCTATCAGAAGGCCCGACTAAAGGTTCATCATTTTTTCTTCCTCACCCTCTTCGGTTATTACGATCCTGGGCACTCTACGTTTAGCCCATTTAACCGGAGCCGCCCTAAGCGTTCCTTCGAGCCTAATGCTCTGATTTCGCTCAATTAGCCCAACGGTCCTTAAATTTCTATCTTTAGCACCGAGTCCATGTCCCTCATTTCACTTGGCACTTCTTGAAGGACCCATACTAATTTTTTAAAATATGCGCCTTCAGGTTGTGGGATTACGGCTGTTAAAGGAAAAAAGATATGAGAATCAACGTCGGCTACGATAAATTCATTAATTACTGAAGAAAATTGTGACACTTATGTCTGGCTAACCATCGATTGGCGAATCCTAAGGGGCATCGAACGTAGAACCATTCTGTCTTGAAATAGCTGAATCTTGTCCCAGAGATCGTTCACTACTTGACAGCTCTTAACTGCCTCCAGGAATGTGAATGAAGGACTATCTCCCTGACTCTCAACATTAAATAAATATCTGATTTCGATCGGAGTCGGGGGTCGGAAAAGATGCTCCATGATTACCATGAATAAGCTATTCAGCGGCGCGTATCCATTGGGGTGTAGTTGTGAGGGGGAAATTTTGAAAAAATCCAACACTTACCGAATGTATTGGTTGAATGTGGGAAGTGTTCCATCTGTACATGAGTGCCTGTTAAAGGCAGTAAACCCCTTTGAGGGAGCATGTGATCTATCACTTGGCTCGGGTAATAAGACATCACCCAGAAGCAAGCCGTGTCTTAGGCATATCCGTCCCAATATATCTTCGAAGACATTGGATGGCATAGAATCTTATGGGTTTGCAAAAAAAGTTGCTCCTGGAAACTCGTCCGGAGCTGGATCGATGACCTCGGCCACGATGGCCGGCAACTCTATTATTGGGAGAGATGAACTTCGGGTTTCTTTCTATTGAGAACTTGTGGATTCCATAGCTAACAAACTTATCAAAAACCATCATTAAATGATAATAAGCTTTTGTGTTCCCCAGTGTGAAGTGTGTGAGGGTGTTGTGCAGTGCAGTGCTACATATTGCTTGAGAAATTCTACGGAGATTGAAAAAATATATTAAAATGACAAGACTTCGAAATTCAACTGGAGTGAACGTCATCGCTGACCATCATAATCATGCCACCCAGACTTTAGAGACCGATCCGAGTTACAGTTTGTTAAGATTTTGTTGAGTTACAGTTCCATCGACGAGCTTCGAAGGGCAATCAAATATGCAGTTCAATGGTTAAGTGCAATTATGCCAGATTGAAGCTCGTCGGAGTAAGATGTTCAAATATGCAAGGGTTTTCAAATTCATCAAGGTTCAACTCGTAACCGATTACCAAATTTCAAATTCACATCAGTCAATAAAGCTGTACGTATCAATCAAGATACGAATTCGAATTCGTATCGATCGCCTAAGCCGCCTCCACATCGATCCCTTGGCATGTAGTTCATATCGATCAGAAACAGTAGAATTCGTATCGATCAAATGTAACCTCTTCGTATCGATCAACAAGTCTGAAGCTTTCGTATCGATCAACAAGTCTGAAGCTTTCGTATCGATCATCTTGAGTCAATATAAAACTCCATCATCAGTCGATACGAAGAGCTTTATTTCACCAATTCAAAGTCCTATTATCCAGATCGATACGAACGACCCATCATCGCTCCATCGATACGAGACATTTTTGCCAACGGATGTGAAGTCACATTCCATCTGAATCGATACGAACTCACCCTTCGTCCATCATCGATAAGATGGCTCCCAGATTTCTTCTTCTCCAAATCGACCCGAGCTCTATCACCTCCTTTCTCGACCTTTCTCTATCTCACCTTCGGCCTCCTCACAACCACAATCGACCGCGAGTATGGGAGGAATGGAATTAGCGCTTAGGTCTCATCATTTTAAGGTGAAGTTATTAATCAGTTACCTAATCGAAGTAATTAGTTCGAAGGAATGATGGTTTATCTACTTTGGGGACGAAGGAGTTGCAATTCTTTTTTCTCTCGTGTTCACGATCGATACGAAGGTAGGGAATAAAATAGGAGCTGATAAAATTTTCCTAAGTCCAAACGATATTTATATGGACGTGGGGGAAAGGCGAACGACGATTCGTCTTCAGGTTAATATGACTGGTAACCACCATTTTCTATGTTATCAATATGCGGAGTTGTCTTTATATCCTTCCACCCGTATCGATACGAATGCCGTTGCCAAGTCATGTTTAAACTATTCATTTCACATCAATACGAGATGACAAGTTTGTGTCCATCACTTTGAAGACTATAGGAATTCGAATTCATTTATACGAAGAAATTTCGTGAAACCAGCTAATTTCGAATCGATAACCATCGATGCGGAAATCACGGCATAATTATATCTGGAAAAATCAACTCTATCGATACGAAACACCAATTTTGTATCCATCAACTTCGAGACCCAAGACCTCGTATCCATCGATACGAAGCATCTCCAAAGAACATTTCGTATCAATAGTCATCGATACGAAGCATGTGTTCCAACTTCTCGAATCAATCCAAAAGAGGATCGATGTGAAAGAAATTACTTGAAACAACTATCAATCATTGCTACAACTCAAATTTCACATCGATTCAGGAGAGGATCGATATGGAATTAGATGCAAGAAAACTGACAACCATTCACCAACGTACAAAGGTTCACGAGAATTGAATACTCGCTTGGTGACAATTACATCAACCAATCACTATCATACAAAACTCAGTTACAACAGTATACGGTACAACAATTGGCAGTCAACAGTTCATGGTTTATGCTTCTATTAATCAATAAAAGATTACAACTTTCGACGAGTAGACAACAACCGTTTAACAAGTCAGACAAAACTTTTCAGAATGAAGATTGTGGCTTTTCAAAGCACATCATGTCCTCACAAGACGTAATTTGGGGGGAAAATGTTATCCCGCCTTTTGGCAAGGCCGCGAGAGCAAAATAATCAGTTGGAAACCAAAGATAGTCATCTCAAAGATCTATTATACACAGGTTCACTATGAATGTCGATAAATTTTATCCGAGTCTGGACCAAGCTACAATTGGCATGACGAGACAAGCCAAGCTATGAAAGCCAACATTCCAAATTTCAAGTCAATTGGAGGTCGTATGATAAGGATGTGATCAATGCAACTCAAGCAATAATCTAACTCGTATCCATCCAGAAAGGCCTCGTTCATATCGATCAAGCGCACGTATGGTTCGTATACAACAGTAGAAAGGCCTCGTTCATATCCATCAAGCCTCGACTATTCATATCCATCAGCTGAAAGGCCTTGTTCGTATCCATAAGGCCTTGACTGTTCATATCCATTAATCGATATTGTTTCGTATCCACCAAACAACCACTCTCTTCGTATCCATCAGCCAATAACAACGTTCCTAGTCCACTTGGTAAACTGTTGCCATTTTCGTATCGATCCCTTTCTACACATTTTGTATCGGTCAGCTAAGGGTAACGACAAGAACTCAAGGCTTTTTATCGATACGAAGTGGAATGCAAAAAAGTGATACAAAGTGAGATGCAACCAATGGATATGAACAAAGCGATGACAATCGATGCAAATAGAGGATTGATGATCGATACAAACAAGACAGTTCCGATTGATATGAACAAGGATCAATTGGATTGATGCGAACAATATACACTCCAATAAAAGACTTAATCGCTCGGCATGAAAAGTGGATCGATCCGAAGAGTTAGCGCCATGCCAACTTGCAGGAACGTGCCTGAATCGATTCGAACAAATCGATACCAACAGAATCGAGACGAACTTGACAGCAAACGAAAAATCCAAACTTGCATCGATCATAACTCACAATTTACAAGTCCAGATGGCATCAAATTTTCATAGGACCTTAAGCACATCCTCGGCAACATTCACAATCGATCCCGGCTTAATTGGTTGAAGTTTTGATCGATACGAAGCTTGTTCATATTGATCCCAATTCATGTGCAGTTCACATAAGATCGATCATGTGGGCCACTCACGTGCCAGAAGAGGTCTTACCGAGATCTGAGCGGGATATTTTCATCCTATGCAAATAAATAACATCCTAACGTCTACAGAAAAAGGACTTTTTGCTCTCCTACGTCCAACTCTACCGAAATGATTTTTGTACTCCAAGATCACCATTGTACTTGAAATTTACTGCTATAATCCGCTGTAATCAATTATAATCAGCAAGCAAACATCAATAAAATCATCAATTTCATCGTGGACATAGGCCGTACGCCAAACCACTCTAAATCTCTGTGTTTCTGCGTGTCTTTCTTATCTTTTTTTGAAGTGTTTGTTGGATAATCCTCTTTTTACATTTACTTTCTTCATTTTATCTCTTCAAATACTTTCGAAGAATGTTGTGCCCAATTTTGGTACAAAAATAGAAAGCTCCATTAAACTACTTTTTATGGGGTATTTATTTCATATATTATAATAAGTTTACATTCAAGAGTTTTAAATCAAATATCTTGAAGTTGAAGGAATAACTTTCATCGAAAACAATTTTTTATACGAAAATACATTTGGCATGGAAATCAAATTTATCATTCCATATCAAGTAAATTTTAGTATTTTTTACAATTCATGCTTCCGATGTATCTTTACGAAGCAAAAGTGACCATTCACTCTCTTCATCTCAATTGTGCCTATATTTCATCCACTTTCGTAAATTCACTTCCTTTTCAAATGATCGAACCATTTAAATGGAAACTCACATAGAGAACTCTTTAAAAAATGCATTTTGATTAACCTTAATATTTAAGGATATTAAATAAGTTTCAATATACATAAACTGATCTTAAAGATATTTCAGTGATCGAATTCTTAGATCAATCTGTAGCTCTTGATCTGGTGTTACATTTGACACAATAAGATCCTACTGCAATCAATCGCATTGAATGCATGATTTCGCATCATGTTTTACTTGCTCATTCGATTGAACTAAGTTCATCAAGGTTTCATACATTATGAATTATGATTGTTCACCATACAATTTATATGTGATTGAATATGCATCAAATATTCATATTCTTGTATTTCTTTTAGAGTTCAAAACTTATATGAAACAATACATAGTGTCAGACAAATAAACATCTTAGTGACCAGAATACGAATGTTGTCTTGAAGTGAAAACATGCCAAAGGATTTATTGGTAAGTTTCTATTTGTATTTATATGTCAATTTTAATTCAGTTCATTTGTATATATTGGCCGACAAACATTTCATCAATTACATTAATTACACAAATTTATCAAAGTGGATTAGTATATTTTATACATAGTAGATTTTCTCATGTTATTAGATAAATGTTACATTTCATTTGTCTAATAAGCTCCTATTAGATTTTTTATATTTCTCTAAACCATAAGAGAAATATAGAAGACTTTCAACTTTCTAGTGGGTGTTAGGAGTTGCATGCCTTAGGATTCTGACCTTGAGAACTATCAACAAATCATAGGACCACATGCGATGGAAACACATTATCAATTATATTAGATACAACAGATAACTCGTGGTCTTTGTCCTAATGTCATATAAGCCTTAAGAGATATTAACGAATCAAAAGAGATTATTCACTCATGCCTAACATTTCGTGACGGCCTATGTGTAAATATACATACCTTATGGAATATCAACAAATAAGTTCATATATCTTACCTCGTCTATTATATATTAACAGTACTATACATAACATCTTTAACTTGAAAAATATCAATAACTAAAGAGTATGCAAGTAATCTATTGATATATAAATAGCAGAGGACAACAATTATATAAAAGATTCATAATCTTTAATATACTTATTTGAGTGATGCGGACTTATGGAATAATGTATTTTTACAAAATACCCTCCCGATTCAAGCGTCGGACACATCCAAAATCACGGTTTACATGTTATACGTATGTATTTATTCCATAAATCAATTGGGTTTATTACTTTTCCATCATTTACTATACATTCATATTATATAAGTTTAATTCATGTGTAATAATTTATAATTTTAATTAACTTATATAATATTCTTATCTATAATTTTATATAATGTTAATTAATTAGATCTTATTTAGTAAATTTAATTAATTAATTAATTAGCATTTTAGCTAATTTAATTTTATTCATTTTAAACATTTTAAATTAAAAACATATACAATAACAATTACAATAATACACATATATCATACTACATGTAAATTATTTTATTCATTAATTAACATTTAATTACTTTGTTTAGTTAAAAAGGTTTAAATTAATTTCAAAAATCATTTATTAACTACCTTAAACATTTCAAGATAAATTTACACATATCATTATAAATTCTTTTAATTTAGTTAATTAAATTTTAATTAATTAATCATTTAATCAATCCAATTAATTATTATTATTTTTAAATTAATTATTTTTAAAACATTTTTGAAAACATTTTATAGAATTTTAATTTTTTTTAAATTTAACCTTGCAAATTCAATTATTATTTATTTCAAGATAGATTTTAAATATTAGCCATGGCCTAAAATTAATTTAGCCCTTTATATTAGAAATAACCTTTGGGCTTCCTTCATCTTTCGAGATAGGCCCTGTAGCCTGGTAGAGCAAGGTACTCAATTACCCAAACCCTACCTTCGACACTGCTTTTCTAGACACTGCACTAAATGGGTAGGATTTAATATGTTAATCATATACTGTCAATTTAGATTGCATAGGCTATTGGGATGCGTTACCATTAAAGGAACTGAGCTAGCACAAAGTAGATTAAGTGGGTAAATTTAATATTTTTTTTATTTTTAAATCTTATTGGGTCTATGAAGCCTAAGTTTATTTAGGCCTAATCCAAATAATTTTAAATAAAATCTTTATTTTATTTGGTTAGTTTCTATAAAATATTTGAATTTATTCATATATCGTATATAATGTGTATTTGTGTTTAATACACATATATGTGTATAGTGTACGTGTAGTATATAGATGTATAAATAGTTCAATATGCTCGCATATAAGTGTTAAGGTTTATACTGCAATAGACAAATGCATGCTCTTTTATATACAAATTTGCAGTCCTTATTTATTTGGTTACACGCATGCGCACGTGCATGCGCATAGGCACATACACACACATACATACATACATATATATAAGCATCTATATTTAGTTTTGTGTAGTTAAAATAGAAAAATTCAATATCAAAAATATCTAAAGATGTTTTAAATTTAAAACTAGATCTAGATCTAAGAGAGAAAATCTATGTCAAGTTTAAATTCAAAATTTCAAATTTTAGTATGTCATATATACATATATAATCTTTTCTCTTTCTAATAAACGTTTTAAACATATTATATTTAATTTTAAAAACTATTTTTAAAATGTTAAATAATAAATATAAACAACATATGTTTAATTTTTCTATATTAATGTAAATAGAAATAATTTTATAAAATATTTTTTTTATTAATTTAAATCCATGTATATTTATATATAAAAAATAAAAAATTATTAATTATGAAATCCATACAGATTTTATAACAATTTTTTTTAATTATAAATCCATATGGATTTATAGAAAAAATTATTTTGTTATACATATATACTAATTTTAAATGGTTTAAAAAATTTATGAATTATAAAATATGTTTTGTAATGTAAACTATATATATAAATAAATATACATATACACACACACATATTTAAGAAAAAAATTATTTCAAAAATAAATAAATAAATCTATATATAAATACACACACACACACATACACGCACACATATATTTAAGGAATTTTTTTTCAAAAACAAACATTTATGGATGTATATTTTTAAATAAATGTTTATGAAATACACACATTCAATATCTAAATATCACGATAACTAAATTCATATTTAATTTAAAGATTGTTTAAATATAATTTTTATTCTAAAAATGTTTTTTTATTTTATTTTACGTTAAAATGGACGAAAGTGCATATGTATATTATTTTAACGTATACAATTATGTTTTTGTTTTAATTTAGTGAATAAGTGCATGCTTGTTAAATCAAATAGCAAATGTATATGTAAATTTGTGATATATATAGATCAATTTATACTTGTATAATGACATAAATGAATGTATTTGTGTTTTTTTGCGTGTGTGCATATCGGGAATAGATTAGAAATTACCAGTGTCGTAACCATATGTACAACTTGAATGTTGCATCTAAAACTACTTAGACACAGTCTATACTCTTTTAGAAATGCAGTTGTTCAGGCCAAAAGTTGGTACAAACATCCAAATATTAATACAAGAGAATAAAATGATGAAAATAAATTGAAAATGAGGAAAAAGAACATAACAATTATAGTAGTTTGGCTAATCAAAGTCCTATGTCCACTTGAACTTTATTTATATTTCTATTGAGTTTTACCAAGTCGATCTTATGGTTCAGTAGCTATGGATCGGTGTTGATCCGTGAGATTACAAAAAAAAAAGCACAGAATTTGTTAAACAAGCCAAAAGTCCTCTAAACAATTCCCTTCCTCCTCTATTTATAGTCGCAGGTCGATGAAAATTTCTCCACCACATTATTGCCCATATTCCCCAGGTCTAGGAGAAATTGAATTGAAAAGATAATGCTCAAATCATCGATGTTCAGGGATAGGTACTGGACCATGCTAGTGGATCGACACCGATCCATAAGATTGTCATGTGAACCATTCTTACTTTCTCATGGAATCTTTGTCTTGATACTCAATTGCATCGCCATGAGCTTGAACTTGAGAAAATTCTTTAGTTCAAAGGTTGGACAAAAGCACTTGATTTATCCATCGATCGTTTGGTTCAAGAAAAGTAAGCGAATCATCCCACATGACATGAAATAACTAACAATTACCCTAACTCGGTGTAACATGAGCCATGTGGTAAACTCGGGTAAAAGATAGGGATCAAAACCGAACCCTGACCATGGCTTGGTATCAACCCATGACTTTACTTGAATCCTAAGATTTTGAGTTTGGCACTTGTGGTGGGTGATATGTAGGTTATTCTTAATGATTCTTGGCTAGCTTATGACCTCACTTCTTGGTTTTGCTTAACATCCGAGTTAGAAGTTATCGCTTTGGATTCGTGCTTGGTTATTCTTTTATTCGACTGATCTAATTTGTCCAAATATGGCTTGGTCACAATGCTGGATAACATTTCCCCCCAAAATATATCTTATTTTAATATGATATGCTTTGGATCAAAACAAGTTGTAGATTCCATACTACCGGTTTCAAGTTCCACATCAAGTGGGTGCTGCTTCTTATCTCAATCATCTTCATAAAGCATTGTTTCTTCAACAGTCGCCTTTTTCCCTTGAATGGTTTTGGACTTGCAACTCTTAAGGTGTATAAGAACAGGAACATGTTCTTCGAGTTCGCCGTTCTAACTTCAAAAAGTTTCCAGTGACTTCCTTCTTTGAAGTAGTCAGGTAGGACTTTGACCTCTTGAAATTCTAGTTGCCACTGTCATGTTTGTGTACACACACGCACACGCGTGCATGCACACACACTCATAAAATTTTATGAAATATTAGGGATCGATATCAATCCAATGACCATGAATTGGTACCGATCCAAGGTGCCTTAAACATAGGCAATTCATATGCTTAATTTTTAGGGGTTGGCTATTATTTATACACCAAACCCATACTTCTCTATTCCCACTTGTCATTTCTTTGCCTTGAGATTTCTGCTGCTAGTGTCTCCATTATCGAACCTCAAAATGGCCAACTCAACTTATATCCTTGCAATACCATGTCGGCCTCTAACTTCGAACCATCTTCTTCTCCTTTTTGCTAGTGTCGTTTGAGTCATCGATTTATGCCTTAATTAATGAACATTGAACCGTGTCGAATGACTTGGCCCTTTAATTAGAATTCCTTTGAACCTACTAATCCTTTTCACTTTAGGTAGGTGATGTAGGTTTCAATTAGCAAGGTTCAACATAGATTGGCTTCTCAACCACACATGGGACAATAATATGTACGACTTCTTTGTAGATCGGCACCGATCCTGCACTTGGGAGTTTTTAATTGAAATTTTAGTGCATGAAAGCACTTTGCACAAAACATTGATTTACTCAATTCTTAGCCTAGTTTGAGTCCTTGGGGATTTGAATCATGTTGACTTCGAATTTAACTTGGGATAGGCTCGATTTTTTCCTAGAGACTCAAAATTTTGGTTTCACCTAAAGATTATCGAAAAGACCCTAACTAAGGAAAGATCAAAGATAGGATATTGAAGTGTACCTTCAAATGGAAAAGGATAGTAAGTTCAAATTCTCTCCTTAGATTTCCATGTACATTCCTTGGGGTCATCTCCTATTGACATGTGCATTGCTTGGGGTCATCTCCGATCTATCTAGTGCATGCAATGCATCCATTTATAAACATTGGCATTCACTTGCAATCATTTTAAAATTCTCTTCAGTTCGAATTCTCTCCTTAGATTCCCATGTGCATTTCTTGGGGTCAACTCCTATCTATCTAGTGCATCCAATGCATCCATTTGCAAACATTGGCATCCACTTTCAATCATTTTCATCAATCAAACATAACATCTCCTATTGACATGTTTACAACCAAGCTATCATCCATAGGTTTCACCTAAAGATTATCAAAAAGACCCTAACTAAGGAAAGATGAAAGATAGGATATTTGAAGTGCACCTTCAAATAGCAAAGGATAAGAAGTTCGAATTCTCTCCTCAGATTCCCATGTGCATTCCTTGGGGTCATCTCCCCACTGAACCTTCAAATAGAAATTAAGCTCTGGCTCTACCAAACTGCACTCTCATCCCCCTGTCTCCTTGACCACTAATGTGGACTTGCCCCATTCCAAATTGTCGGTCCTTCGAAAGAGCGCCTGTAAAGAAGCCTACATCGAAGCACACTTATCCTATTCCATCCGCATCTTTCTGCCTGAAGAAGCCTACGATTGCGGATGCAATCTATCTTACGTACTAGAAACCTATGAATGGTAAAAATCATACTTAAGAACCTACCTGCACGCTCCTAGCACGTACAACCAAAACTTTATTTCGGTCTCAACTGCATGAAACTTCTATCCAGACCATTATAAGATCTGCCTACCAAATCGCTTCCAGATTAATTAACATTACCGTTATAGTTTACATACTATTTATTTCTCTTAATCTTCTTTAGGCCATTTTTACATCCAATTTGGTTATTTCAAAATTTCCCTTTTTCTTACATAAATGGTATTTCAATTTCACGTCTGTTCAGTCCGTACGGTTAGTTTGCAATTTTTATACCATTTTATTACAGATTTACACTAGCCTTTAGGTTTTATTTAATTTATATTTTTTTCACCCAAATTTATGTTCTCCTTTTAGAGATTTAATCTGTACAAATTTTTTGTCTAATAGCCAAAAACCATTTAATTACATAGAATTCCACTTTTAGATTTTTAGGCCACATATGAAACAAACAATTATGCCAATTAGACTTCCCAATTTTGTTCCAAAACCTTATTCAATATTATGTAATTATATCAATGAAAACCATAATTTTATTCAAGTAACATATTCTGAATTTATTCAACTAACCTTTTCTACAATTAGAAATTGGGTAACAATTCTAATTCAATTAAACCAATCTTATTTACGCCAAAATGTAGAAGATATAATAATTTAATTAAATTTCAATATTATTTATTCCAAAAAACGTAAATGGACAATTTATATGTCCCATATTTTAAACCAAACATGAATTAGATTTGAGAAGTGAAAGAAGAAGAAATTGTAATAATTTTTATCTATCTTAATTAATAATAGAAATTAATTCATATTAACATGCCAGGAAAGAACTGAAATTAAACTACATTATTTTCTATTTCATATTAATTTCCACTCACTTGGCATTTGAGCTTGCATAAATTTGTAAAAAGCTTTGCTTTAATCTTTCTCCTTTTGATTCTTCTAAATTCCCCAAATTGCATGAATATATATAGATAATTTAATTTGATAGAGATTTGTTTATTTAGTAGATAAAAGGAGGAAGAATAATACACACTAATTTTTACTATAGAATTATGACGACGACTGAATATGAGATTAGGTTTAGGTTAGATGGTTTATTTATAGATTGTTTGAGTGAATATAATCCATTAGATTATTTTAGATTAAATCTTATTCTTTCATACACTTAATGGTTATCCATTCTAGCCCATACACATCACTCAACCAATAAAATTTAGCCTCTCATCCTGTTACATCACTAGAGCGAATGAGAAGTCGCCATATGTCAGAACAACGCTGAAATATATAGGAAAATCGCTGGAAACTAAACAGCTAAAAAAAATCTCTCCAGATTTTTGGCGACAACGGGACTTGATCCCTGGTCACTAAGGAAGTCAACATGCACCTTTACCACTATACCAAATGCATTTTTAATTTCTTTTTAATTACATTCCCCATAAAATATCAGGGTGTTACACCGATGCTTGCAATACCAGATTAGGTGCATTATACATGGAGGTAAGGTTATCGCCTATGCTAGTTGGCAGTTGAAGCTGCAAGAGAAGAAGTATTTAGCCCTTAATTTGGAGTTGGCGGAAATCGTGTTTGAATTGAATATCTAGAGGCACTATGTATTATGAGAGAGGTTAGAGCTATTCGGTGACCATAAGTCATCGAAATACCTTTTCTCCCAAAGGGATCTCAAACATCATCGGCAGCGATGGTTGGAGTTCTTAGTTTCTTATGACTTTAGCATTTCCTATATGCTCGATATGAGAAATGCACTCACCGATGCTTTGAGCAGAAGACATGCCTGCTTAGGGGTGATGTTCCTAGAGTGGCAGCAGTTGGAGTATACTACTAGCTATGAATTCATAACTCATTATGATTTAGAGCAACAGATGTTGGCCAGTTTTACCATCAAACCTACATTGATCAAGCAAACTGGTACTAACCGAAAGTGAGGTGTTAGAGTAGTGATGATCATATCAAGGACAAAGAGAGGAGTAAAATCTAAGGAGATGAAGTAGTATTGACTCGACCGAGATGGTTGACATTTTTAGGATAGGAAATTGTTTGTTGTTGATGTTAATGGATTACGAGACGAGGTACTCCGAGAGTATAATCATTCTATGTTGATTATACATCCTAGCGGTAATAAGATGTACCATGATATGAAGCAGACATATTATTAGGAGGGGATGAAGAAGGATGTCAGGACATTCATCTCAAAGTGTATGAATTGCCAAATGGTAAAGGCAGAGCAAATGAAGCTAAGTGAGTTGATGCAACCACTTGGGGTTGCTGAGTGGAAGGGATAACACGTTTCGATGGATTTTATTGATGAATTGCTTAGGATAAGAGGTGGGTACAATAGCATTTGGATCAGCAATATATTAACAAAGAGTTCTTGATGCATACCCATTAAATCTAGTAGAACGACATCCAAATAGTCAAGTTGTATGTGAAGTAGGTGGTACTACTTAATGGTGTGAAGAAGAGAATTGTGAGTAACCAAGACCCTTTATTCACTAGCGGGTTTTAAAAGAGCTTACAAGAGGAGTTAGGGACTGAGATACATCTCAGTATAGTTTATCAGCTTCAAACTGATGGGTAGACCAAGAGAGTGAATCGTATATTAGAGGATTCCTTGGGAGCTTGCATTCTTGATTTTGGAGGCTCGTGGGACGATCATCTGCATTTGGTGGAGTTTGCATATAAAAATAGCTATCAACCAAGTACTAGTAGGCATCATACAAAGCATTGTATGGCAGACAGTGTAACGCTCCTTCATGTTGGTGGAAAGTGGGCGAGAGGCTGAGACTTGGGCTAGAGATGATTAATGAGAACCAGGATAAGATTAAGATCATTCGAGAATAGGTGAAAGCTACTCAAGACAGACAAAGGCTAAACTGATAAGAGACTTAGAGATTTGGAGTTCTTTATCAGTGATATGGTAATTTTCATGGTCTCTTTTAAACAACCTACCTCTATACCCATACTATCCAAGAATATTACAAAGTAATGTTATTAGATAATACGGAGAATGGGACTATAAAGGGTACATATGCGAATATTCCTTTGGACTAACATTGGTATGTATTAAACCATCAAATAAATATGTCATTTATATATACATAGTATCGGTACAAAGAAATAAACACATGTGCCTCTAGGATTGAATAATACACAATATACAGTAGCTAATGGAGAAAAAAAATTAGAGTCACAATGATAACATATAATACAGTAGTACAATATGAGTACAACTCATCTCAAATGTCAACTATGTCAATGTAATATAATAAATAATCAATATACGGCTTAGTGCCAAATATATATTTACACACACACACACAGAGTGAATCAATGTCATACAAGTATTAAGTAATAATCCTAATATAATACTCCTCTAAGCCCAACAAAAAAATTGCTGGTCATATCTTCCATGTACCTGAAATGTCTAGATTGACCCGAGTATTATAAAAATAACACATAGATTAGACTATGTCTAATCAAGAATAATAATAGGGGCAACGATGAGTAAACATAGAATAATAATATATTATCCTAACATAGGTAATCAAATCAGACAACTTCAATGGATGCATATAAATATAGTAGTAAATGCCTTAAATATATGTACAACGACATAAATAGTCATCAAGGCATCACTTAAACCAAATAACACAAATCCATATGAAACAATCAAAACTCATATGAAAAGGCGTCATCACCCATATAGAAACACATCAAATCGTAAATCTCAGAATCAACAAAATGGGTGAATCATATATATCCAGAAATCATCACCAAAATTAGAAATATCAATAAAAATATATCACCAAGTATAATCAGGCTAGCACGAAGCATTGCCTAAATATATTTCTCAATCTCGAGAAAACAACATCATCAACATATATATAGAATATAAGATAGACTGCCTACCAATATAGTAGGATTCCACTATACGTCGATCAAATATCACAGGTATAATCTCATCCCTTCATATATAAACTATCAAAATACATCGTGATCAGAAATGGCTACCCAAGTCCCAAATAAAGCCATCGTCAAAATAATATGTAGGCCATCAACCCATATCTATAACACAATGAGGTGTATCAATCGTATATGCCAATCTAATACCCCGTTAGCACTAGAAGTTCGACTGATAGCACTGAGCAAGCTCCAAAGACATAGTGTCCCTACGGTCTAAGTTACCATCACTGCTTTGTGTCATGTATCCACTGGTGTGCTTGTCAATACGAGGACTCAGTTGTTACGATCGGGCTTTAGCCCTATAGGTAATAAACTGTTGGCCTTGGTGACACAGGGATAACTGCATGCATAGGAGTAGCACAAAGCAAAATAATATTATGTCACAAATATGCGGTGCGACCCCACGATTAGGCCACTAGGGTGGATTTCAGCCATCTGGTCCTTTCCAACAAACATAATAGGAGCACATCATAATAATGGCATATAAAACCAATACATATAGACATGAAGTCTTTGTCATTGTTAGGCACAGAGCCATACTCACTAAATATAGGCACGGAGCCATATATCACAATGTGTATGACCTCACACTATCCACTATATTCCCATCACATAAGTATCAGCCACTTACAATGAATAACCGAATAAATATCACAACAGCGTCCATACCACTGCGTCATACTCAAATGTTTACTCATTGCTTATAAACCATATTCAAGCTCCAAATATACTATATAACGGGTCTAATGAATAATGGAATTTTTTCCAAAAGTCCCATACTTGACAAGATTATAACTCTATTTATTTAGATTTCTCGTTACACAGAATTATAACACAAAATCATATCAAGGATGTCATTATCGTATCATCTCAAATCATCAACCAAATCCATAACAACAATGAATCGCTCGTAATATTGAAGTTAGTATAGAAGGAATGAGAATCAGAAGACCTAGAAATCATGCAATATTAATATATATACTTAAAAAATCATGTTATTAATTAAAAAGTATTTGTAGTACTACAGAATACAATTTTAAGTAACTAAAACACAAACCCAATTAATATTTCATATTTTCAATAATCTTGAAATCTTTTAAGTATTAATTATGATGAAATATAAATTCTGCTATTCGATAAACAATTTATTTCCCAATCTTTTATAAATTTTACTAATCACCAATAATCTCAAACAATTCATTTTCCTTCTTTTAAAAATTTAAAATAGTTCATAAAACTAAATACTACTCGTAATTCCATTTCATAGTTTTATATGCGTAAATACTTTTTAGAATAATTATAAAGCAGTCAAATCAATTATATATATATATATTCAAATCAAATATAGGCCTTTCCAAAACTTGAATTATATATATTAAGGTTTTCAAAAATATATTTTAATAAAATAAAATATTTATTAAGTAACAATTCATAGTTTATTTCCACAAATACTAGTAAATTCATTTTGTTGATTTAATAAACTTAAAAATCATATTTTTATTAAGTTGACTTATAGGCATACACATATACATATTAAGGTTCTGGTATATTGAATATATATTTATGTTATTTTATTTATATTTAATTTAACCAATTAATAATTATTACTACGCTTACTTTTCTTAATTAAAATTACTATATACTAAAAAAGTCTTTCATTTTTAAATCTTATTATTTTTATGAGTTATTAATATATATATATATATATATATATATATTAAAATAAAACAAATAAGTAATCAATTGCTCACACAAAACACACACATAGCCTATGACCAACAAAAGGATGTACAAAGCAAAATAGAAATAGCAGTAATGCAAAGCTCAGCACAATAACAAGCTAAGCACACAATGAAATTTAAAATGAAGGAAGTACAAGAAAACAAGTAGACATACACACAAATAAATCAATAAGAAATGAATAGGCTAATACAAAAAGATTCGACCAAGATAAACACATACACACATTTTGTGCACACACACTCTTTCATGCATACACAACACGTACACACAAACCCAACACACACGCACAACGCTCAAGCCTGAAAATACACATACATACACTATCATGCACCCACACAAACACAGAAAAATTTTGCACAAAGACAGGTCTATCGACTGCCTCCACCGATCGACTAGTCGGAGGTTCTTTTTGCAAAATCGATCACCTACTAATGGAAATTTCTTGTCCTCCTTCAATTATTTATGTAATTTGATTCATATAAGGAATTCACTCAAGAATTGCACAACAATACATATATAACATGATTTATATTATTAGAGCTCAAACGAACTCCAGCATTCCTTTTCTTCTACTCCTCTACATGCATCCACTCTCATAGATCACCATCCCTACATAAAACCCAATTAGCTTCATGTCGTAAGCATATGTCAATGCACGAAACCACATATCCAAATTTTATAATTTAACTTATATGATTTATTGTTGAATTTAGAAGTGGCGAGGGATTACTAGTTTTGGTTCTTCAAGAGGAAGGTGAAGTCCATAGAGAAAAATGAATGAACATAGAACATTTATAGAGTGGAAAATTCTGGAATTGGTTTTGGTTGATTTTAGGCTTTGGAAAATTTAAATATGCATGTGTAGTCTTCTTTGTTTCTTTTCTTTGGTTTAAACAAAACACAATTCAAGTTCAAGTCCAAATACAAAATCAATTCTTTTCTTAAAATTACTTTCGAAATAACTCCAATATCATTCATTTCATAAAATTATTTTTCATAATTTATATATTTAATTAAACCATTTAAACCAAATTTTTAAATACTTTGGAAATTAATTATTTCCCAATTCCTAAAATAAATATTTATTCCACAAATTATTTAATTTCATCACTAATTATCCTATTATAAAATTCTGATATTGTAAAATTAGTTCAAATTATTTATTTTAAATTCCAGAGATAAATTTCAATCAATAAAATATTTACCATTACTCCTAAAAACCAGGTTGTTACATCTCTCCAATAAAGAATGTAACTCAGTTTGGTAGTAAAGGGAAGTTGCAGTGAGGTTTATAGGTTCATTTTAGTACTAGAAAGGACTGGGAACCTTGCTTACAGAGTCGACTTATCTCAAAGAATGGCAGAAATGCACAATTTGTTCCACGTTTCTCATTTGTGGAGATTTCTGCACAATTCAAGTGTAACTATCGCACTGCAATCAACTTGATGACCTTGAAATTGAACCAGAAGCTTCGAAACCTCGTAGGCTGTTTTGATACAAAAAAATTAAAGGGAAGATAGTGGAGTTAGTGAAGGTTCAATTGGGCGAAATTGAATGCGATTGCACGTGGGAAACCGAGGAGAGTGCAAGGGCCACATATCCTGAGTTCTTTGCATGGTAAGATATATTGCCTATCATCTTTACTTTCACTTTTGATATCATGTAGGATTGCTTAGTATCTCACATGGTAGGATATGTTTATCTATACTATTGATTGCATGCTTTTTAATATATTTGATAGTTGCATATGATTGTTAGGCATGCAGGGTAACTATGGTTGGCTATTCCTTAATTTATTTGGGGATTTTGAGGGCGAAATTCTTAAAGGTGGGAGAGTGTAACAACCCGTATTTTACATATTGAAGGATCATAAAAATAGTCTTATTTATTTCACATGAAGTCATATGACTCTAATTTTTTTTAAATCATTACAAGGGACATTTTCCACCTTTAGAATTTTTATCAGACAGTTTATACATAGATATTCTTGTAAAGCCTAAATTTTTTGGTAGGAGTTGAATTGGGTTCTTGAACCACTTCCATTAGATCGAGCGTATAGTTTCTCTTTCCACAGAGTAGTCGTAATAGAAAAACAGACTTACCATTTAGAAAATATGGTCGTTTTATGGACTATTTGCCATAGGATAGATCAGTGGGCAATTAAACTAAGCCTATACTTAGGCCTACTAATGAATTTCATAAATTATGCCTAGTTGGGGGAGATGGGAAAACATTAGATCATTTCCTATTTCCCAAAACAGTTCCAAACCGTTACTAGCCTTAATTTCATCAAAAAGTTCATCTTTTTTCTTACTAATCTTAGCCCAATCCATTATTAGAAGGATAATTAGTGTCAAAGGACCATAGATTCATCATCTTGGTACTTTAAATTTGGATTTGCTGCTGGTTCTATCGGATTTGGGAATTTGATTGGTAATTTAGGTATTAAGTGTATGATTATTTATCTCTTGCTATCATATGCTTGTTCATATAGTTAAAGTTGGTGTTTTAACGTATTTTTGATGCTAAAATGATTTTAAAATTTAATTTAATCCTTAAGAATGTTTATAAATGAATTTAGAAAGATTAGATTTGATTTTAAATGAGTTTTCAACCCCTTTCGGATCATGTTTTCATTTTGTAACTAAACTAGGTCTGGCTAAATCTTTTTTATTAACCTTGTTTGGATGGATTACATATGCTACATGAATGCTTATGGATGATATATATGTTTGGATGAATTTTTTTTGATGTGTTTTGCTAGTGATTTTAGGATAGATAGAATTGGTCATCGATTTGGGAAAAAGTGAAGGTAAAAACGCTCAGAGTTGGATGAAATTTGGAGAAGGGGCTCTGGAGGATGAGGGAGCTTGTACTTCAAGTTGTAGCTTGATTTGAGTTATTTAATGTGGCTGCCTTAGATCGGTACTGACTTGAATTTGGGTTGGTATGGAAAATGGATTCAAGTTGGTAAGGAAATGCCTTTAGGCTATGATTTAAGCCAGGAGTGTTTAAACTTTAGGGTTAGCTTTGGGTCAGTGTGTATTAGATTTCAAAAAGGAGAGGTGAAATCAGGTCAGTGGTAGAGGAAATTCTTTGGCACAAAGGCTCATGAAATTCAAGGCATGCATTGAGATGGACCAAGAGAGGAACTTCAAGAGCCAAAGATTGAAATTTGTCTAAGCATGGAGATTCGACCTGTTTAGGTCGATACCGGCCTCTTTTCCAAACAAAGAAGGAGGCATTTAGATTTAAGGATGTAAGTATTAGGAAGAAATGAGTTCAAGGGGGTTGACTAATAAAGAGTTGGCTAAGTTTTCATATTAGCACTGAGCACTTCAAAACGTATCCATCTGAATATACGGGTCCAATTAAGGCCAAATTTCTAGGGAATGCTAGGGATCTACAAGTTGTGCTAAAGGATTTGTTTGTTAGCTTGTTATTTTATGGCGATGTAGCAGCACAATGAAGGATGAAGTGTAACGACCCGTATTTTTAGCTATTTTAATTAGAAAATTTAAGGTGATTATTGAAGGAAAATGATTATTAATGTAATTTATTGAATAATTTAATATTTGAAATTATTTGAATAATTGGATAACGGGTTTAATATGATTAAAAATGATTTGTAAAATTCTATTTTATCATATTAAAGTTAGAATGATGTTGTAGAACTTTTAAAATCGAATTAAAAGTAAATTTGTGAAAATTGAATATTTTAATATTTAATTGACGAGTTAAAATAGCCATTTTTCAAACAGTCTCGAATTTCGACGAAACTTGTTTCATCGGATCCGTAATAGTAAATTATGGTAGGATTTCAATTTTCATAGCAATTGGACTTGTCGTTTGGCCGTGCGAGCTTGAAACGCGTAGAAATTTAATTTCGAATTTAATTAAAATAATCGACTTCGAAAAGCTATCTTCCAGATATGATCGAATTAGGCCTTGAAACTAGTTCCACTGCGTCCGGAATGGGGGTAAAACCTTATAAACGCCTGGCGGCACGTCTCGATTGGAGTTCGGATGATTTTGGACCTACCTATATAAATACGCACGCAAACCGAGACAGTTTTATTATTATTTTAATCCAGAAACTCTAATTCTAAATCATGGCCGCCACCTATTCCATGGCCAGAAATTGCCGATCTTCTTTCCTTAGTATCTCTCAATCCGTTCGACGAAATCGAAAAATTCCAAAAGCAAAAGTGTAAATCTCGACGAGCTCTTCAAATCCATACGGTTGATGTATGCTAATTTTTCATGGATTCGTCCAGATCTGACTTGGAAGTGTGTACGTATTTCCTTGGATTGCGTGCAAACGACGGTGAATGACGGGATGAAACTTGGCGCGTAGGTGGCTCTGGTGAAGGGCTTCGTGGTGGCGCTAGCTGATCGTTCTGGAAGTCGACGAGGTGGTCATGAAAATTGCTTGAAGATCGGCGGCTAATGGGTTTGCATACGTGAATTTCACGTTGGGGATGAAGCGCCGGAATCACGGAGATGAGAGCTGCGCTGCAGTGCAGATCCGAAAGTGTTTGGAGCTCATTAAAATTTTATGTTAAATCGAACGTCGTTCGATTTGATTTAAAATCGTAAAATCAAGGTGAGTGTTTTATAACGCTCACAACGTACTGAATATCTTTATGCTAGTTAAATTTGACATTATGCATAGTTATGATTTTTATTTGTTGTTGTTTGATAAAATTTAATTATCATACTGATTGTCATTTGAATTCACCGTTAAAAAAAATTAAATTGACAGTTAAATTAAAATTGAATTGCGATTAAATTACCTGACATTGATAAATATGAAATTTCCGTGAATTGTATTGCCTATTGGATGATGTATTTCGATGGATGTTATTGGTTGATATTTAAATGTTTGGATGTTTATTTGTTTATATATATCCTGCTATGCATACATATGGCACTGTGATTGATTTAAATGATATATTCATCCCTGACATTTAATTGTAATAACTAATCACTTGGCCATAGGTTAGAAAATTATATACGGACACCGATTTGGATAAATTAAATGATTTTAAAAGTTGTTTTGAAATTATTTAAATGAATTGATTTTAAGAATAAAATCCAATTTATGGAAATTGAATTATTTTGAATTGGAGCTCGAAATGTTAGAATTTAAACTTGGTAAACGAAATTATTAAATAAAATCGAAGTTTAGATTTAAATTGAAAATTGAAATACGGTGTAAATTTTTGAAAGTTGATTGGTTTTAAAAGATTGGACTTTTAATCGAACTCTGAATATTTCTAAGAAAATTGATATGAAATGATATTTCAAGTTTGAGTTTGGAATTGAAAATTTATTTGAAATTTAGATTTAAATTAATTTGGAATTGAATTGAAATTTAAAGAAATTTGTGAATTGAAATCGAAATTTACGTGGAATAGAAATTTATTCAAGTTGAAATTGGAATAAATCGATTAAATCGAAATGGAATTTGGATAGGAAATTTGGAAAGTTGACCGGTTTGACTTTGGAATTATTTATCAAATAATTTTTGATTTTTTCCAAACTATTTTATATATAAACCATTTTATATTCAAATTATTTTCGATTAAACTATTTAAATATTTTCTATTAAACTATTTTGAATTATTTAACTATTTTAAACTATTTAAACTATTTTCTTAAATTCAAACTGGTTAAAGAGACGGAAATGTTTATATTTAAACCTTTGGTTTAAATACGAACTAGGTTAAAGTAGAGATTATAACCTAAATTGAATTCGAATCAAATTTTGAAGTGAAATTGATTTATCGAACAAAATTGATAATTTTGAATATATGATGATTTTGAAATGGATTTGATTTTAAAGCGAATATGATATTTTGTTATCAATCATGAATCAATTTGAAATATAAAAGAGCCATCAGTGTAATAATACGTAGTTATTAAAGAGACCGGGATCGGATATGGACATACTCTCTGTCGATACCGAAAACCACTTTAATAACTATTATACGCGGAGTGTTGATCCAGAATGAAGTGGATGGTTTGGTGAACGCGTTGACTGAAGAAAGAGAACGATATTGGATGACCCCTGACATGACTAAAACAGGAGCCGCGCCGGGCCATTGAGGTTCGCCACCTCTAGCGGACACACTTCTTCGATACCATATCTATTACATTTGTGATTTGATTTGGGTGCACCCCTTGATTTGGGAGTGTTGTTTCGCGGTGTTGAGGTAGTAGCTGCTATGCTCAACATCAGTCCGGATCACGCAACTACTAGTATCCTAGTTGGTATCGCCTCATGTACCTTGTCATACTGATTATCCTATTCGCGACCACTACGTTTTGGTTTGTACCTTGAGTATATGGATTGCCCTCTGGTGACTTCCGGTTTTGGGGAAACTACGGTCTTGTATATGCTTTTGGGAATATAAAATGTGTTAAGGGGGATTATGGTAACGCCTTAACGCTATTTTGATACTTTATATTACTGATAGACATTATCTACTTAGCGTACATTACTACCTAGTAGATAGTTTAACGGATCCTTGAAAGGTGGAAAATCCCGTAACATCTCTTAAGTTATTGCACGCACGTTGACACTGGATATGAGATGTCAAACCCCGTAAACATCTCTGACGTCGTCACACTCATATTTATTTATGATTGATTTAACTTTCATATGGATATTTTAGTCCTGACTCGAGTGTTTTGCCTTTTCATTACGCTCGGGTCAGTCCTGAGTTTTCAGATTTTTGAAGATCTATTCTGGAGGACGAAGACGAAGATTTGGTATACTATTACTATTATTATCTGTGCATCATGTTGTCTGCTGCATTATTTATTTGTTCTGTTGTATATGTATAACTCTGATAAATGTTGTATAAATAATTGTCTAAGTATAGTAAACAGCTTCATGAACTGTTTATTTGACTATTATATTTTATCGTTCCGCTGCGAGATTCTGTGTTGTTTCATTTCCTTTATTTATTTTCTTTTCTTAATTACCCCAATAACCATCTGCCTTTTTTTAATGGTTTGGAACCGGCATGTGTATTTGATCGTCGGTTTAAACTGTCCAAAAAGGCGGGTCGTTACAGTTGGTATCAGAGCTTTGGTTTAGCGATAAACCTTGGCTCTAGTGGGGAATAACTCATTGAAATAGAGGTAAACCATATGAATGAGTTGAGTGTATATGAGAGAGCGTACTTGTTATTTGATATAAAATGGTTTTATATTGTGTTAATTTGTTCCGTTGAGTATTTATGAATTCTGGTCGATACTTGGGACGCCAAGGCGTCGATAGGAATTTCTAAACACTCGAATAGGACAAACCAACCCAATATCATTTTGGAATATATTTTATATAAAAGAATTATTTGAATATTTATTCATTTTGATTGAATTGATTGTTAGGAGATGATAATATTAGATTATTATCGTTATTGTTTGATCAGTCAATATTTACAATAATTGATTAAATAACAATGGATTTAGGAAAATGAAATCTTGTAAACACAATTGATAATGAATATAAATGAATTTTAACTTGGATTTGGGAATTTAAATTCCGGTGTTTGAGATTGACTTACAAGAATTTGAAAAATATAATATGAGCATTATATGATAGTATAATTGAGTTGAAATTGTTTTCGAAGGATTTTTTTATGATAAGTGTTATATTCCCTTCTCTTGACGCTAGAAAATGATTTCGATGATGTGTGCACGCATCATTGGCGTTTATTTTCGAGAGTCCGAGTTGGGGAGACCACTTAATAGCTTGTCTAAACCTTGTTTTGACTCAAATTTTATTTTGTTTTGCATTCTCTATAGTATGATTTGATATATAAATTATATAAGTATATATTATTTCAAACCTTGATTTGAAATGAAACCGAGATTGGAATTCTTAAGTTCTTTAATAATTAATGATTTTTTTTTTATGATTGAAATGAATTTAGACATGAATCATTAAGGAACTTCTGAATTGTGAAATGAGAAATGAACCTAAGAGCTAAGTGAAAATATCAATTGAAGTAGAAATCCTTAGAATTAGGAAATTATGAACTTAAAATGAAATTGAAACTGTAAAACTCGCATAGTATTAAATTTCATTCTATAGCTTAGATATAACTTACCAAAATACTTAAGAAGTTCAAAAATGTTATATGAATTGTTAATTGGATAATATACAAGTATAGGTTTGAATAATGAAATATGCATTTAATTAATGGTTTGCAAATATAAATAAAATTGTTAGTAAATAATTGGAATTTAAATTAACATTTAAAGATGATTCACAATTATGTTAATATAAAATGAAAATACTATATGTGAATATAAATGTGAAATTAAATTATAGTGAAATTTAAGTAATGACTTAAGAAATGATAAATTGAAAATTCAACTTTAAATGAAAAGAAGTTGTATGTTGTTTAACTACATTCTATTTGCATAACTATAACTTACCAAATACTTAAAGGGTTTAAAATGCTAATAAGGATAAGTAGAGAAATAATATACCAGTGTGAGAGTGAAAAATAAAATGTAAAGATCTATTGATAGTTGTAAATATAAAAGAAATTTAAGCTGTAAAATGAATGATACATGTATAAGTGAATGAATAAAATTTAAACTTAATGAAATATAAAATTGGTAAATGGAAACTAATTAAATTTGAATATAACTAAATGTCAATAAACTTGGAAGTGTATGAAATTAAAATTGACTTGGAAATGTATAATTGATTTAGTGTAGATTTTGGATGGATGTTAATGTTTGATATGCATTGGTTGTTAGATGGATGATAATTGATTAAGTAGAATTCATTAGTGTTAATGGAATTGAATAAACGGAATAAAATTTTAAATAATTAAATTCAAATTGGGAGCAAATTGACTTGAATTAAAAATGTGAATGAAACAAACTTGAATAAATCAGAAACAAATTGAATGTAAACCTATTGCATGGATGAATAAGAAAATAGATGACTTTGTGTTTATGATTGTTCTTTGGAAAATTTGAAGTTTTGATGTTTTGTACTTTGAAATAATAAAAGCAAATTTTTGGAAAAAAAAAAATCCAACATTGTACAATATATGCTGAAACGAAAACAACCATAACTTTTAAATGGCTGAACGCAATTCGACCATTTTGGACTTTTCGGAAAGCTTAGAAACTATAGCACAACTTTTGTTTAGATAACTTGAGAAAATTCCTTCGTCTGCTTGGTTAAAAACTTGAATGTTACTCGCTGTCCTGTGTAAAAATAAGTAAAATAAGTAGTATACACCCTTGGTATTTTCGCCATATCTTTTGACCGGTTTATCGGATTTTGATGATCTTGCACTTTCTGGAAATCTAAGAACTTAAGCTAAAACTTTTGTTTTAAGTGTTTTGTGTTTTGATATCGTTTAGAAGGTTGAAAACGTGGGTGAACGTCGCTGACCTGCGCAATTCATTGCCCAGGCTGAGGCGTATCCTCTAAGTAAAACGGCCGTAACTTTTGAATGTATGGTCCGAATTCCATGATTTTGGACATTCCGGAAAGCTTGAAATGAATAAAACAACTTTTGTTTAGATTCTGTTGCCAAATTATATATTTTAGGTGATCTAAAACTAAGATTTGTTTGCTGTTCTGAAATTGGAATCTCAGTTTTGAAGCTAAATAGGATATATATATGTTGTGTAGGCTAAATATATCGATCTATCTTTATATGCATGGTTCTAACTTAGTTATTGAGCATTTTAGTAGGTAGCAAAGGGGTTGCGCTTCGTTGTAGAGCTCGCTTCTGTGCTAAATATAAAATGTAAGTAAACTGCTAATAAATGCTAAATAAAAGGTACGCTTATGGTTTTATATGGTATTGGTGATATATATATGTTGTTTCCCCAGATATGGGATGCTTCATCATTGAGATGAGATGTATATTTGATATATATTGGTTATATTTGTGTTATATATTGAATTGTAAAAATTTTCGATTGAGCCGCGCAAAGGAGACCCTGCCGAAATTTTCCGTGAATCCGGGTGTTAGAAAATTTTTCAAGTTTTTAAATTTTATAACTTGTTTTGATAACTAACTTTTAAATTTAGAAAGCCGTTCGGAGTAACATTGTGGAAGCGTAGTTATGACTTTATAAATGGAATTTCATTGTTTTATAAGTTGGTAACTTTGAATAAAATATATCTAATGTTGAATTCTATACTTAGTTCCTTTTCCCTTCTTTTCCTTTTCGGGGACGAAAAGTTTTGAGTGGGGGAGAGTGTAACGACCCGTATTTTTAGCTATTTTAATTAGAAAATTTAAGGTGATTATTGAAGGAAAATGATTATTAATGTAATTTATTGAATAATTTAATATTTGAAATTATTTGAATAATTGGATAACAGGTTTAATATGATTAAAAATGATTTGTAAAATTCTATTTTATCATATTAAAGTTAGAATGATGTTGTAGAACTTTTAAAATCGAATTAAAAGTAAATTTGTGAAAATTGAATATTTTAATATTTAATTGACGAGTTAAAATAGCCATTTTTCAAACAGTCTCGGATTTCGACGAAACTTGTTTCATCGGATCCGTAATAGTAAATTATGGTAGGATTTCAATTTTCATAGCAATTGGACTTGTCGTTTGGCCGTGCGAGCTTGAAACGCGTAGAAATTTAATTTCGAATTTAATTAAAATAATCGACTTCGAAAAGCTATCTTCCAGATATGATCGAATTAGGCCTTGAAACTAGTTCCACTGCGTCCGGAATGGGGGTAAAACCTTATAAACGCCTGGCGGCACGTCTCGATTGGAGTTCGGATGATTTTGGACCTACCTATATAAATACGCACGCAAACCGAGACAGTTTTATTATTATTTTAATCCAGAAACTCTAATTCTAAATCATGGCCGCCACCTATTCCATGGCCAGAAATTGCCGATCTTCTTTCCTTAGTATCTCTCAATCCGTTCGACGAAATCGAAAAATTCCAAAAGCAAAAGTGTAAATCTCGACGAGCTCTTCAAATCCATACGGTTGATGTATGCTAATTTTTCATGGATTCGTCCAGATCTGACTTGGAAGTGTGTACGTATTTCCTTGGATTGCGTGCAAACGACGGTGAATGACGGGATGAAACTTGGCGCGTAGGTGGCTCTGGTGAAGGGCTTCGTGGTGGCGCTAGCTGATCGTTCTGAAAGTCGACGAGGTGGTCATGAAAATTGCTTGAAGATCGGCGGCTAATGGGTTTGCATACGTGAATTTCACGTTGGGGAAGAAGCGCCGGAATCACGGAGATGAGAGCTGCGCTGCAGTGCAGATCCGAAAGTGTTTGGAGCTCATTAAAATTTTATGTTAAATCGAACGTCGTTCGATTTGATTTAAAATCGTAAAATCAAGGTGAGTGTTTTATAACGCTCACAACGTACTGAATATCTTTATGCTAGTTAAATTTGACATTAGGCATAGTTATGATTTTTATTTGTTGTTGTTTGATAAAATTTAATTATCATACTGGTTGTCATTTGAATTCACCGTTAAAAAAAATTAAATTGACAGTTAAATTAAAATTGAATTGCGATTAAATTACCTGACATTGATAAATATGAAATTTCCGTGAATTGTATTGCCTATTGGATGATGTATTTCGATGGATGTTATTGGTTGATATTTAAATGTTTGGATGTTTATTTGTTTATATATATCCTGCTATGCATACATATGGCACTGTGATTGATTTAAATGATATATTCATCCCTGACATTTAATTGTAATAACTAATCACTTGGCCATAGGTTAGAAAATTATATACGGACACCGATTTGGATAAATTAAATGATTTTAAAAGTTGTTTTGAAATTATTTAAATGAATTGATTTTAAGAATAAAATCCAATTTATGGAAATTGAATTATTTTGAATTGGAGCTCGAAATGTTAGAATTTAAACTTGGTAAACGAAATTATTAAATAAAATCGAAGTTTAGATTTAAATTGAAAATTGAAATACGGTGTAAATTTTTGAAAGTTGATTGGTTTTAAAAGATTGGACTTTTAATCGAACTCTGAATATTTCTAAGAAAATTGATATGAAATGATATTTCAAGTTTGAGTTTGGAATTGAAAATTTATTTGAAATTTAGATTTAAATTAATTTGGAATTGAATTGAAATTTAAAGAAATTTGTGAATTGAAATCGAAATTTACGTGGAATAGAAATTTATTCAAGTTGAAATTGGAATAAATCGATTAAATCGAAATGGAATTTGGATAGGAAATTTGGAAAGTTGACCGGTTTGACTTTGGAATTATTTATCAAATAATTTTTGATTTTTTCCAAACTATTTTATATATAAACCATTTTATATTCAAATTATTTTCGATTAAACTATTTAAATATTTTCTATTAAACTATTTCGAATTATTTAACTATTTTAAACTATTTAAACTATTTTCTTAAATTCAAACTGGTTAAAGAGACGGAAATGTTTATATTTAAACCTTTGGTTTAAATACGAACTAGGTTAAAGTAGAGATTATAACCTAAATTGAATTCGAATCAAATTTTGAAGTGAAATTGATTTATCGAACAAAATTGATAATTTTGAATATATGATGATTTTGAAATGGATTTGATTTTAAAGCGAATATGATATTTTGTTATCAATCATGAATCAATTTGAAATATAAAAGAGCCATCAGTGTAATAATACGTAGTTATTAAAGAGACCGGGATCGGATATGGACATACTCTCTGTCGATACCGAAAACCACTTTAATAACTATTATACGCGGAGTGTTGATCCAGAATGAAGTGGATGGTTTGGTGAACGCGTTGACTGAAGAAAGAGAACGATATTGGATGACCCCTGACATGACTAAAACAGGAGCCGCGCCATTGAGGTTCGCCACCTCTAGCGGACACACTTCTTCGATACCATATCTATTACATTTGTGATTTGATTTGGGTGCACCCCTTGATTTGGGAGTGTTGTTTTGCGGTGTTGAGGTAGTAGCTGCTATGCTCAACATCAGTCCGGATCACGCAACTACTAGTATCCTAGTTGGTATCGCCTCATGTACCTTGTCATACTGATTATCCTATTCGCGACCACTACGTTTTGGTTTGTACCTTGAGTATATGGATTGCCCTCTGGTGACTTCCGGTTTTGGGGAAACTACGGTCTTGTATATGCTTTTGGGAATATAAAATGTGTTAAGGGGGATTATGGTAACGCCTTAACGCTATTTTGATACTTTATATTACTGATAGACATTATCTACTTAGCGTACATTACTACCTAGTAGATAGTTTAACGGATCCTTGAAAGGTGGAAAATCCCGTAACATCTCTTAAGTTATTGCACGCACGTTGACACTGGATATGAGATGTCAAACCCCGTAAACATCTCTGACGTCGTCACACTCATATTTATTTATGATTGATTTAACTTTCATATGGATATTTTAGTCCTGACTCGAGTGTTTTGCCTTTTCATTACGCTCGGGTCAGTCCTGAGTTTTCAGATTTTTGAAGATCTATTCTGGAGGACGAAGACGAAGATTTGATATACTATTACTATTATTATCTGTGCATCATGTTGTCTGCTGCAATATTTATTTGTTCTGTTGTATATGTATAACTCTGATAAATGTTGTATAAATAATTGTCTAAGTATAGTAAACAGCTTCATGAACTGTTTATTTGACTATTATATTTTATCGTTCCGCTGCGAGATTCTGTGTTGTTTCATTTCCTTTATTTATTTTCTTTTCTTAATTACCCCAATAACCATCTGCCTTTTTTTAATGGTTTGGAACCGGCATGTGTATTTGATCGTCGGTTTAAACTGTCCAAAAAGGCGGGTCGTTACAGTTGGTATCAGAGCTTTGGTTTAGCGATAAACCTTGGCTCTAGTGGGGAATAACTCATTGAAATAGAGGTAAACTATATGAATGAGTTGAGTGTATATGAGAGAGCGTACTTGTTATTTGATATAAAATGGTTTTATATTGTGTTAATTTGTTCCGTTGAGTATTTATGAATTCTGGTCGATACTTGGGACGCCAAGGCGTCGATAGGAATTTCTAAACACTCGAATAGGACAAACCAACCCAATATCATTTTGGAATATATTTTATATAAAAGAATTATTTGAATATTTATTCATTTTGATTGAATTGATTGTTAGGAGATGATAATATTAGATTATTATCGTTATTGTTTGATCAGTCAATATTTACAACAATTGATTAAATAACAATGGATTTAGGAAAATGAAATCTTGTAAACACAATTGGTAATGAATATAAATGAATTTTAACTTGGATTTGGGAATTTAAATTCCGGTGTTTGAGATTGACTTACAAGAATTTGAAAAATATAATATGAGCATTATATGATAGTATAATTGAGTTGAAATTGTTTTCGAAGGATTTTTTTATGATAAGTGTTATATTCCCTTCTCTTGACGCTAGAAAATGATTTCGATGATGTGTGCACGCATCATTGGCGTTTATTTTCGAGAGTCCGAGTTGGGGAGACCACTTAATAGCTTGTCTAAACCTTGTTTTGACTCAAATTTTATTTTGTTTTGCATTCTCTATAGTATGATTTGATATATAAATTATATAAGTATATATTATTTCAAACCTTGATTTGAAATGAAACCGAGATTGGAATTCTTAAGTTCTTTAATAATTAATGATTTTTTTTTATGATTGAAATGAATTTAGACTTGAATCATTAAGGAACTTCTGAATTGTGAAATGAGAAATGAACCTAAGAGCTAAGTGAAAATATCAATTGAAGTAGAAATCCTTAGAATTAGGAAATTATGAACTTAAAATGAAATTGAAACTGTAAAACTCGCATAGTATTAAATTTCATTCTATAGCTTAGATATAACTTACCAAAATACTTAAGAAGTTCAAAAATGTTATATGAATTGTTAATTGGATAATATACAAGTATAGGTTTGAATAATGAAATATGCATTTAATTAATGGTTTGCAAATATAAATAAAATTGTTAGTAAATATTTGGAATTTAAATTAACATTTAAAGGTGATTCACAATTATGTTAATATAAAATGAAAATACTATATGTGAATATAAATGTGAAATTAAATTATAGTGAAATTTAAGTAATGACTTAAGAAATGATAAATTGAAAATTCAACTTTAAATGAAAAGAAGTTGTATGTTGTTTAACTACATTCTATTTGCATAACTATAACTTACCAAATACTTAAAGGGTTTAAAATGCTAATAAGGATAAGTAGAGAAATAATATACCAGTGTGAGAGTGAAAAATAAAATGTAAAGATCTATTGATAGTTGTAAATATAAAAGAAATTTAAGCTGTAAAATGAATGATACATGTATAAGTGAATGAATAAAATTTAAACTTAATGAAATATAAAATTGGTAAATGGAAACTAATTAAATTTGAATATAACTAAATGTCAATAAACTTGGAAGTGTATGAAATTAAAATTGACTTGGAAATGTATAATTGATTTAGTGTAGATTTTGGATGGATGTTAATGTTTGATATGCATTGGTTGTTAGATGGATGATAATTGATTAAGTAGAATTCATTAGTGTTAATGGAATTGAATAAACGGAATAAAATTTTAAATAATTAAATTCAAATTGGGAGCAAATTGACTTGAATTAAAAATGTGAATGAAACAAACTTGAATAAATCAGAAACAAATTGAATGTAAACCTATTGCATGGATGAATAAGAAAATAGATGACTTTGTGTTTATGATTGTTCTTTGGAAAATTTGAAGTTTTGATGCTTTGTACTTTGAAATAATAAAAGCAAATTTTTGGAAAAAAAAAATCCAACATTGTCCAATATATGCTGAAACGAAAACAACCATAACTTTTAAATGGCTGAACGCAATTCGACCATTTTGGACTTTTCGGAAAGCTTAGAAACTATAGCACAACTTTTGTTTAGATAACTTGTGAAAATTCCTTCGTCTGCTTGGTTAAAAACTTGAATGTTACTCGCTGTCCTGTGTAAAAATAAGTAAAATAAGTAGTATACACCCTTGGTATTTTCGCCATATCTTTTGACCGGTTTATCGGATTTTGATGATCTTGCACTTTCTGGAAAGCTAAGAACTTAAGCTAAAACTTTTGTTTTAAGTGTTTTGTGTTTTGATATCGTTTAGAAGGTCGAAAACGTGGGTGAACGTCGCTGACCTGCGCAATTCATTGCCCAGGCTGAGGCGTATCCTCTAAGTAAAACGGCCGTAACTTTTGAATGTATGGTCCGAATTCGATGATTTTGGACATTCCGGAAAGCTTGAAATGAATAAAACAACTTTTGTTTAGATTCTGTTGCCAAATTATATATTTTAGGTGACCTAAAACTGAGATTTGTTTGCTGTCCTGAAATTGGAATCTCAGTTTTGAAGCTAAATAGGATATATATATATGTTGTGTAGGCTAAATATATCGATCTATCTTTATATGCATGGTTCTAACTTAGTTATTGAGCATTTTAGTAGGTAGCAAAGGGGTTGCGCTTCGTTGTAGAGCTCGCTTCTGTGCTAAATATAAAATGTAAGTAAACTGCTAATAAATGCTAAATAAAAGGTACGCTTATGGTTTTATATGGTATTGGTGATATATATATGTTGTTTCCCCAGATATGGGATGCTTCATCATTGAGATGAGATGTATATTTGATATATATTGGTTATATTTGTGTTATATATTGAATTGTAAAAATTTTCGATCGAGCCGCGCAAAGGAGACCCTGCCGAAATTTTCCGTGAATCCGGGTGTTAGAAAATTTTTCAAGTTTTTAAATTTTATAACTTGTTTTGATAACTAACTTTTAAATTTAGAAAGCCGTTCGGAGTAACATTGTGGAAGCGTAGTTATGACTTTATAAATGGAATTTCATTGTTTTATAAGTTGGTAACTTTGAATAAAATATATCTAATGTTGAATTCTATACTTAGTTCCTTTTCCCTTCTTTTCCTTTTCGGGGACGAAAAGTTTTGAGTGGGGGAGAGTGTAACGACCCGTATTTTTAGCTATTTTAATTAGAAAATTTAAGGTGATTATTGAAGAAAAATGATTATTAATGTAATTTATTGAATAATTTAATATTTGAAATTATTTGAATAATTGGATAACGGGTTTAATATGATTAAAAATGATTTGTAAAATTCTATTTTATCATATTAAAGTTAGAATGATGTTGTAGAACTTTTAAAATCGAATTAAAAGTAAATTTGTGAAAATTGAATATTTTAATATTTAATTGACGAGTTAAAATAGCCATTTTTCAAACAGTCTCGGATTTCGACGAAACTTGTTTCATCGGATCCGTAATAGTAAATTATGGTAGGATTTCAATTTTCATAGCAATTGGACTTGTCGTTTGGCCGTGCGAGCTTGAAACGCGTAGAAATTTAATTTCGAATTTAATTAAAATAATCGACTTCGAAAAGCTATCTTCCAGATATGATCGAATTAGGCCTTGAAACTAGTTCCACTGCGTCCGGAATGGGGGTAAAACCTTATAAACGCCTGGCGGCACGTCTCGATTGGAGTTCGGATGATTTTGGACCTACCTATATAAATACGCACGCAAACCGAGACAGTTTTATTATTATTTTAATCCAGAAACTCTAATTCTAAATCATGGCCGCCACCTATTCCATGGCCAGAAATTGCCGATCTTCTTTCCTTAGTATCTCTCAATCCGTTCGACGAAATCGAAAAATTCCAAAAGCAAAAGTGTAAATCTCGACGAGCTCTTCAAATCCATACGGTTGATGTATGCTAATTTTTCATGGATTCGTCCAGATCTGACTTGGAAGTGTGTACGTATTTCCTTGGATTGCGTGCAAACGACGGTGAATGACGGGATGAAACTTGGCGCGTAGGTGGCTCTGGTGAAGGGCTTCGTGGTGGTGCTAGCTGATCGTTCTGGAAGTCGACGAGGTGGTCATGAAAATTGCTTGAAGATCGGCGGCTAATGGGTTTGCATACGTGAATTTCACGTTGGGGAAGAAGCGCCGGAATCACGGAGATGAGAGCTGCGCTGCAGTGCAGATCCGAAAGTGTTTGGAGCTCATTAAATTTTTATGTTAAATCGAACGTCGTTCGATTTGATTTAAAATCGTAAAATCAAGGTGAGTGTTTTATAACGCTCACAACGTACTGAATATCTTTATGCTAGTTAAATTTGACATTATGCATAGTTATGATTTTTATTTATTGTTGTTTGATAAAATTTAATTATCATACTGATTGTCATTTGAATTCACCGTTAAAAAAAAATTAAATTGACAGTTAAATTAAAATTGAATTGCGATTAAATTACCTGACATTGATAAATATGAAATTTCCGTGAATTGTATTGCCTATTGGATGATGTATTTCGATGGATGTTATTGGTTGATATTTAAATGTTTGGATGTTTATTTGTTTATATATATCCTGCTATGCATACATATGGCACTGTGATTGATTTAAATGATATATTCATCCCCGACATTTAATTGTAATAACTAATCACTTGGCCATAGGTTAGAAAATTATATACGGACACCGATTTGGATAAATTAAATGATTTTAAAAGTTGTTTTGAAATTATTTAAATGAATTGATTTTAAGAATAAAATCCAATTTATGGAAATTGAATTATTTTGAATTGGAGCTCGAAATGTTAGAATTTAAACTTGGTAAACGAAATTATTAAATAAAATCGAAGTTTAGATTTAAATTGAAAATTGAAATACGGTGTAAATTTTTGAAAGTTGATTGGTTTTAAAAGATTGGACTTTTAATCGAACTCTGAATATTTCTAAGAAAATTGATATGAAATGATATTTCAAGTTTGAGTTTGGAATTGAAAATTTATTTGAAATTTAGATTTAAATTAATTTGGAATTGAATTGAAATTTAAAGAAATTTGTGAATTGAAATCGAAATTTACGTGGAATAGAAATTTATTCAAGTTGAAATTGGAATAAATCGATTAAATCGAAATGGAATTTGGATTTGATTTGGATAGGAAATTTGGAAAGTTGACCGGTTTGACTTTGGAATTATTTATGAAATAATTTTTGATTTTTTCCAAACTATTTTATATATAAACCATTTTATATTCAAATTATTTTCGATTAAACTATTTAAATATTTTCTATTAAACTATTTCGAATTATTTAACTATTTTAAACTATTTAAACTATTTTCTTAAATTCAAACTGGTTAAAGAGACGGAAATGTTTATATTTAAACCTTTGGTTTAAATACGAACTAGGTTAAAGTAGAGATTATAACCTAAATTGAATTCGAATCAAATTTTGAAGTGAAATTGATTTATCGGACAAAATTGATAATTTTGAATATATGATGATTTTGAAATGGATTTGATTTTAAAGCGAATATGATATTTTGTTATCAATCATGAATCAATTTGAAATATAAAAGAGCCATCAGTGTAATAATACGTAGTTATTAAAGAGACCGGGATCGGATATGGACATACTCTCTGTCGATACCGAAAACCACTTTAATAACTATTATACGCGGAGTGTTGATCCAGAATGAAGTGGATGGTTTGGTGAACGCGTTGACTGAAGAAAGAGAACGATATTGGATGACCCCTGACATGACTAAAACAGGAGCCGCGCCGGGCCATTGAGGTTCGCCACCTCTAGCGGACACACTTCTTCGATACCATATCTATTACATTTGTGATTTGATTTGGGTGCACCCCTTGATTTGGGAGTGTTGTTTCGCGGTGTTGAGGTAGTAGCTGCTATGCTCAACATCAGTCCGGATCACGCAACTACTAGTATCCTAGTTGGTATCGCCTCATGTACCTTGTCATACTGATTATCCTATTCGCGACCACTACGTTTTGGTTTGTACCTTGAGTATATGGATTGCCCTCTGGTGACTTCCGGTTTTGGGGAAACTACGGTCTTGTATATGCTTTTGGGAATATAAAATGTGTTAAGGGGGATTATGGTAACGCCTTAACGCTATTTTGATACTTTATATTACTGATAGACATTATCTACTTAGCGTACATTACTACCTAGTAGATAGTTTAACGGATCCTTGAAAGGTGGAAAATCCCGTAACATCTCTTAAGTTATTGCACGCACGTTGACACTGGATATGAGATGTCAAACCCCGTAAACATCTCTGACGTCGTCACACTCATATTTATTTATGATTGATTTAACTTTCATATGGATATTTTAGTCCTGACTCGAGTGTTTTGTCTTTTCATTACGCTCGGGTCAGTCCTGAGTTTTCAGATTTTTGAAGATCTATTCTGGAGGACGAAGACGAAGATTTGGTATACTATTACTATTATTATCTGTGCATCATGTTGTCTGCTGCATTATTTATTTGTTCTGTTGTATATGTATAACTCTGATAAATGTTGTATAAATAATTGTCTAAGTATAGTAAACAGCTTCATGAACTGTTTATTTGACTATTATATTTTATCGTTCCGCTGCGAGATTCTGTGTTGTTTCATTTCCTTTATTTATTTTCTTTTCTTAATTACCCCAATAACCATCTGCCTTTTTTTAATGGTTTGGAACCGGCATGTGTATTTGATCGTCGGTTTAAACTGTCCAAAAAGGCGGGTCGTTACATGATGACTTCAGGACTTCGTTGAAGCTAACTCGATGGTGACTTGAGATATGTTTAGATGATGGTGGCTCAACGTTGAGCGGAGTCATGAGGTTGATTATCCAAAAAGGGCAGGTTTTAGGAAGGGTGGCCCATGGATAGAATGTTAAATAGTTCTATTGTGGAAAGAATAAATATGGAATGGTTCCTTGAGGATGAATGGAAACAAGATGGAGTAAGAAAAGGGCTTTTGATACTCAAAGTGTTTTCTATTATACTCAAAAACAAGGGTATTGTGAGGACGCTCACTGGGTACTTTGAATGGCCACCCTATACCAGTGGAATGGATCCGTATACCATAGACGGATGGAATGGGCTTAGTGTAATCTTCGGGCTATAAGCAAGTACAATAAATTGGGATTTTTCCATTAATACTTGGTAGAGGAATGGTCATACAAGTTATTATATATCCAAGGTACGTTGAGTAACAA
The DNA here is from genome assembly GCA_030765085.1 of Allium cepa. NCBI lineage: Eukaryota > Viridiplantae > Streptophyta > Magnoliopsida > Asparagales > Amaryllidaceae > Allium > Allium cepa. The sequence goes on along the minus strand of CM060940.1, from coordinate 570,271,465 downwards.
TGGGGATTATTTGATGGATGCCATGTTTACTTCGACTGCCTTTCTAGTAGGCTGTCATTCTAGCGATGTCGTATGATGTAGGTATGTGGCTATAGATACCTGTGTTAGAACCTCCAGTTTTTATTTCAATGATAACAAATATATAATCACACACACATACTCTATCAAGATTTTAGGTATATGCTACAAGACACCGTGCTCGAAGATATTGAGACTCAAAGAGAAACGAAGATCTATCGACTATACTATAGTTAGTATGGTTATTCTATAATAAAAGAGTCTTATATAATATATTGTTAAAGTTTCCTTGAGTATATATGCATACACAATCACACACTATTTAATGTGCACTGAAATTAAGTTGAAAAACTGTCTTTTACTACTCACAGACTTCTGAGGTAAACTACATACATCTAAGGAAATACTCGGGAAAATAAAATTCTGAAGCCATAGATGTCTGAAGTAAAACCACCGACGTCTATGACAATCCTCGGTTAATTATTTTCTGAAGTCACAGACGTCTAATGTTTTTCCACAAATGTCTATCATTTGAAAAACTACAAATTTTTGAAAAGATCTTCTGTTGAACAAAAAGAAATTACCCTTTATCGAAAGGTTGCAGCTATTAAAATGAATAGAACATATCTAATAGTAACAACTCTTCATCTACATCCCTTTAAATATATAAATACTACCTTGATTAAGATATATAGATTAGTTAATTGAATTAATTAAGTCTATTCTCTCTTTATTTCTGTTCACTCTCTTGCATATATGTTGCTTACATACTCTCAATTTATTATAACCAAAACATAATTCTGGTTAAACTACTTCATACAACTCAAAGCATTCACATTCACATACTCAAAGGAGATCATAGGAAGATTTGTACCATGGGTCAGTGATATGCTTTTGTATTAGCCTATTCCTTCGGGTGAATCGAGGGTTAGTTGGTTAACGGAAATACCGAAGGGGAGCTTCATGACTGGACGTAGGACGGGAGGTCTGAACCAGTATAAAATATCTAGTGTGAACGTTTTTATTACTTATCTAATATTTAGTTATTGTTCTCTGCTTAACATAGTTAGTAATATACACTCACACACACGTGTGTGTGTGTGCGTGCATATATATAAGTTGCATTATTCATAAAGATCCTATAGATTTTCAATTGGTATCAATATAAGTTGCATATATTCAACCAGCGGCTCGTCCTCCACTATTTATTGGTTCTAATTATGCTTATTGATCAACACATACACAAATTTTTATGGAATCCAATGACTTGGAAATATGGCTAGCAACTTAAAACAAATATGAAGCACCTGACATTGATATTAGCACATGGACTGATGCACAAAAAGCATAGGCATCTAACGATGCCAAAGCTATGAATGTATTGATTTGCTCACTTGACAAAATGAGTTTTCATGTGTCATGCTTTGCAAGACTGCATACGATATATGGTGCACTTTACAAGTCACACATGAAGGCACAAATAAAGTCAAACAAACTAAAATTTCAATTTTAAAAAACCAATTCTTATCTTTCAAAATGAAAACATGTGAATCAATTATTGATATGTATGCAAAATTTCAAACCATTCAACATGATCTCATGGCACTTAGAGTCAAATTCATAGATTCTAATTTAGTCACGTGAATTTTGAAATCTTTGATAAATTATTGGGAAAGAAAAATTTCTGCCATCGAAGAAGATAATGATCTTTCCCAACTTAAAATCAAAGAGTTAATAGGAAATTTGATGTCATACGAAGCTATCTTGTAGGCTAGAAAGGATCAAAATAATGAAAAGAAGAACATAGTGTTCGTCGACGGAAATTCTATCGGTTTAGAAAACCGTCGATCGAATTTAAATTAAAAATAACCGCAAGCGAACGGTGTACGAATGTAGCACGTGGCGAATACGGGTCGATCCGCAGGGAATTGATGATTTAAATTTCCTACTCAATCAAATTATACCAAAGTCGAGAGTGTATTTAAGCTAGAAAACGAGAAAATGAACTAACTAACAAAAAGAAAAGAAATGCAAATATGAGAGTTAAATGACAATTTAGAGAATAAATCCACTCTCTAGATCATGTAGTTCAACACATGAAATCATGATCTCTCTTTTATGGTCATTAGTGTTTTAATTGATGTGTTTATCAAAAATATGACAAATTTGAGCTATTGATTAGCCAACATAAGCCATCAAACTATAACACACCCCTTAAAACACTTACTAACTTTCATGAAACTTGACAAAGAAAATGAAAATGAAATCTGTTTTAAGTATGGCCTATTAACTATTGATTGGAAACATAGACCATCAAATTTAATTTCAAATCACTTTCTTATGCCATAATCATATATTCATGAAGAGGCATTTGTGTTAGTGATTGTTTAAGCATAGCCTATTTGGTGTCAACAATATAGGCTATCAAATTCAACACAAAAACAACAAATAAAATACTTCATTGATCATCATTAAGCACAAAAAGAGAGCATGAATTAACAAAATGTTGAAGCTACATTAATTAGAGAGCTTCATTACCCCCTAAATTAAAGGGGTTTAGCCTCTCATATTTGTCATCATATGAACAAATGTAGCTTGCAACATGAGAGAAAAAGAAAAGAAAAGGAGAGCAAAGTGAAATGGAAAATTATTCTAATTACATAAAGACAAATCTACACTACTTGCATAAAAGGAAATGAACATGTAATTAAAAAGAAACAATAATTAACATTGCATAAAAAAAAAGAATTACATAAGAGAAGAAATGGCTAAGTAGCCATGGAAAGAAAGAGAGATTTGATTTATTTTCTAAACTAAAACTAACTAACTAAGAGGAAGAAGGCTACATGAAACATAAGGGGTATTTATACAAGTTAGAAACCCTAATGCATATTTTTGGGGAGTACCCAAAATGCCCTTGGAGGAAGTGTGGTGGCCAAGTTATCATTAGCTTCAATAATCCCCCACTTAAATGTACATGAAGCTTTAAATGTCATTTAGCATGTGCATTAGCCTTTAATTTGTACTTTAAGGTAGGTAGGTAGGTGGGGTCCTCCATGATCTTCACTTTGAATTATTTCCATCTTCATTCCTTTATATCCATTTTGTGCATGCATGTTCCTTCATGAACCCACCTGTAATTGAGTTTGAATTCCTACAACATAATATAGAATTTTCCCATTAAATTTTCTCAATTTGATATATGCACAAAAATGACCATTTTGCCCTTGGATGACGATGAAAATGTGACAATTTCAAATAATTTGAATTTTGGTTAAAACAAGTTAAAATACCCAATATTATCATTTATTAAATTTAAATAGATTAAATATGGTGGTAAAAATATGCATATTTACGTGCACATCAAATAACCCCACACTTATCATTTTATTCGTCCTCAAATAAAGAAAAACTAAGATAAATCCGTTTTCGTAGGGAGCACGATTGCATTGAGCGTATGCAACAAGCCGTTAAACCTATGGGTGTCCCCAGTAGGACGAGTGTTGTCTCGTGAGGGTTTTCAGCGGATACTACCCACAAAATCCAAATGCAGGATGAATATTTACAAAACGCAAGATTATTTACAAAGATGTGAATGCAAATTTTTTTTGAAAATATTTACAAATGAAAGATTTATTTTTAAATTGACACAAGTAAGTTAAATATAGGTTTTGGTTATTATCTTGAAATTTAAGTCATTTACTCATCAAAATTTCCAATAAAAATCAAGTTATCGTAACAAATAGACTATAGTTTAACTCGTTGTTTCGGTTGATAACAAAATGTAATTATAAAATGAATCCTTAGTTGATTATCAAAGTTTATCAAAGTGGTATTTTCATTTCTTTTCAATAACAAATCAAATCAAATAAGTAAAAATAATGCTAGGATTTCAATTGCTTGCTCTCTCATTATTTGCAAGAAAAATTACACACCTAGCTCAGGTAAACTGAGGCCAGATATACGACCCATGCCTTGCCTTTCGGGCTTATGTGAGGGGAGTACATTGCATGTTGAGTGCACACACTTTCGGGCATACACCTATCGACCGTAGGTGGTTTTTATTAAGTCTATTTTTTTACATGTGCTCCATACATCCATAACCGTGAGGACTTTTAAATGAGTATGAAAGCACATAATCAAAGATTCCAAGTAATTCACCCATGCATAACCGTGAGGACTTTTAAATGAGAGTGACAACTTTGGAAGTTATTTTTATTTTTTTTTATTTTTTTTTATTTTTTTAAGTTAGAGAGAGAGTTTTGCAAAATCATCTTAGCACCATTTAACTTAGAAGACAAAAAAAATGTTATATCCTTTACTTTAAATTCACCACTTTTAAAACAAAGATTTTCAATTAGGATGTATTTCATAATTAACACGTATGAATCTTCCTATATACTAGTTAAACCATTGTTATTTATAATACAACTTCATTTTTATTTTTGTTAAGACAAATAAATATTCAATAATTTCAATTTAATAAACTAAAACCATATATTTATCCTACAGTGTTTCTTTAAAAATAAATCAAAAACGCTAAAAAAAGGAAAAAAAATCTTCTTTTGTTTTTGGATTTTTTTTTTTGAGTTTTTGGAAGAAAAACGAAAAATTAATCCTGAAAAATCAAGAAGAAGATGAGTCTCCCCCCCACACTTGATTTTGACTGTGTCCCCATAGTCAACCAAAGTGGAAGGAACGTTTATTATTATTTACATGAAAATGAAATGTATTTACACGACATCAGAAAGTATATTGCCAAAAAGTAAATGAAACGGTCATCCAAAGACCGATTCATTTGTCTCGTCAAGTACACGAGACACAGCTTAAGCATAAAAAACCAAATCATAAAAGATTTCGCAGTTGAATGTGGATTTTGAAAAACGAAAGTCATTTTATTGAAAATCATACGAGTTGTTTTATTTTCGATGATTTTTGGGGTAGATAGAAAAATTGGTTGAAGTTCAATTTCTTTCAAAGTATCGATTTCAAAATCAAAATGGTGATCGAAATTTTCCCCTTCCAAATTCAACAACTCGTTTTCAAAAAGTCCATAAAACTCATGTTCATTAAATTCGACTTCCTTTGTTGGATTATCAACAACTTCATCATGTAAATCGAGTTTCAAAGTTGTCGTATTCAAATTTTCAGAAAAAGGAAGATCGAAGTTTAAATCGAGTTTCGCACCCTCAAAAGAATTGAAATCCAACTCAATTACCGTATTTTCAACAACTTGATTAAGATCGTCATTATCAAATTCAAAAGTTGTTATTTGAAAATCGTCGATTTGGGTAAAAGGTGGATTATCACTTGACTCATCACACGTTGAGATTTGATTTTGTTGTTCACGTTGTTTCATATAAGTTTCAAACAACCAATCCGTGTGATCATCGTAAATTTCATTCATGTGTTCAACAAAATCCAATTTATAGTTATTAAATTGAGAATTTTCGATTTGGATTTGTTGAGAACAAAAATTTTCACTAGTAACATGGTTAAGATTATTCCCATTGCCAAATTCGTTTGAAAAGTTGTTCCCATTTTCATGTTGAGTTTGGAATTCATTTTGGAGTTCGAAATTAAATTGGCAGGGTTATAATCGTAATCGTTTGAATTTTGAATTGAATTCAAATTTTGAAATCCTTGACTCGAGTTATTAAACAAATCAGAATTACATAAATCATTTATCTCTTGATTTTGTCGTGTAGAAAGTTCGAGTAAAGATGAAATCATTTCATTGCTATTTTCAAGAGTCGAACGTTGGTCATCGTTTTGAAAATTTTGTTGTTCGAAATTTGAATTATTTACAAAATAGTTGTTGTTAATATATCCATACGAATTTGGACTGAAATCATATGGATTATATTGATTTTCACAATTATTGTAAAATTCAAGTGGATATGGATATTCAGACATTTTCAAGAATGTTTTTTTTTGGTTTTTTTTATAAACGAAAAATATTTACAAAGAAAATTTATTTTTGAAAAGGGAAATCGATTTTTGTTTTGTTTTTATTTTTCAATTTTTTTTTGAATTTTGGTTTTTCTAATTTTTTTTTGGATTTTTTTTGAAATTTCAACGAAAAGGATTTAAAAATTTCAAAGAAAAAGGAATATTTACAATTTTTTAGTTTTGAATTTTGAATTTTTTGTTTTTTTTAAATATGCATGAACTAATGCAACTAAATGAATGCAAGGGTCTAATTACAAATGATTTATCCTAAGTTAACCCAAAATTGTATAATCACAAACTATCTTAAATAAACAAGATAGTTCTCAGCCAGGTAACGGGCAGGATTTATCGGTGCACCACGAATCACCGTAGCAATGCAGCCGAAGGTTTAAGTACCTTCAGAGGAACAACCACTATAATATTTACGAATCACCGTAATATTTATAAATGGTCATTACTCTGCCGTAGCCTAGACACCAAGAAATTAAATTGTTCAAAGAAGACAATTTGTCAATATACAATTGAGTGTTATCGATGTCTAACCGTTATTATTAATCAAAATTCAAAGATGAAATGCAATGCAGAAATTAAATGTGTATTTACAATACAACTACGATGAATTTTTTTTTTTTGAATTTTTTTATGCAAGCAAACAACAATGCAACTCAAATAAAGTTAGAGATGGAAACAACAATTTATTTTTGGCAGTAGAGCAAAGGAAGAGGCTTTCCCTATTTGAAATCCTGCTTTGGCAACCTGAAATAAAAACAAGATATATATAATTTTTTTTATCAAAGAAAATAAAAACTAAACCAAATCAAAACAACACAAACTAAACTAAACAGTTTTTAAAAAAAAATGAAAAACAAATTTTGAAAGTAAAACAAAAGACAAAAGAACTTTTTCTTTTAATCAAGGAATAAAACGAAAACAACTTCTTCCCTTTTTAAAAAAAATATGAAAGAACAAATGGCTAAGTTAAACAAAATTATAAGTAAATGCCAAAACGAAAGCCGGAAGCTATTTACAAATTATATAACCCACCCGGCCCAAACCCAACACGTTTTCTCCCCTTTTTCCTTTTTATCAACTGAAATCCTTCTTTTTAACAACTGAAATTGAGAAATAAAATCGATCGTATGAAATTGAGAAAAGGGCAACCTCCAAATTGAATGAAAGAAAGCGGCTAGAGGCGATTGCTTGATAGCAATGGCAAGTTTGGATTTTGGGTGTTCGGTGTTGGAGAAGTCGCGATGTCAGATGATAGCTCGAATTGCTGTGGAGGTTGGAGGCGGAGTCGAGTCGATTTTGAGCGAATTTGGGCTGTCAAATTGTGAAATGCGAGTTCGATTTCTCGGTGGAATTGTTGGCGATTGGTGGTTCGACGTGATTGGTCGAAGGCCTTTCGGTGATGAGGCTTGCAGTTCGAATGTTGATTTGGGATTTCTGGTTGAGGTGGTTGCGGGTGAGTGGATTTGATTGAGGTGGTTGCGGGTGAACGTTGCTTTGCTGCGATGGTTGTGAGGATGCTCAGTTTTGAATGGCAGGTGCAATGATGTTGAAGTGTATGTGATGACTGGTGATGCTATGGTGTGTAGAAGAGGGAATGGACTTGGCAGAAAGAATGCGGTGGTCGTTGTTTGCAAGTTGTATTGGAGGCTGTGGTTTTGGGCAGAAGTAGTTGCAGTTTCTATGGTGATGTTTGCAGTTTCGATGGAGCAAAGGAGGGGCAGATGGGGGATGAAACAGGAATGAGAAGTTCTAATGGTTTGTAGATGGTTCAGAGGTGAAAGAATGTTGATGGAAGTATGAAATTGTAGGTGGTAGATTTGGCATTTTTTATATTTTTTTTTAAGGAGGAGCAGTGGGAATGGCTTTGGTGATAGATGGTGAAGTTGTTCAGAGAGGGGGGGATAAGCAGATCAATGTTTGAAGTGGTGGGTGATATGGCAGGTTTGTAGTTTGTACAGGGAAGTGAGGCTAGAAAATGGCTATGATGTTTGCAGTAGATGGTGTAGTGATGGATGGCAGTAGATGGTGAATGGCAGTGATGTAGGAGGATGATTGGAGTAATGGTGTTGGATGACTTCAGGCAGAAGGTCAGGCTGTAGTCATGAAGTAGCTGCTGTGCTTGGTTGCTGTTGGGAAGAAGGTGATATGTGCAGAGGTTTTGGTATGGATATGAAGTGGTCTGTGGTCAATGCAAGGATGTGAAGACAGAGCACTGTGCAAGGGGAAGTCAAAGGAGAGTTTTCACTGTATATTCACAGTGAACATTGCATAGAAATGTGCAATGTAAAGTTTTTTTTAAATAAAAATGTAAATGAAAATTGCAAATGAAATAGAATTTTTTTTTTTGAATTTTTGTATGCTTTTTTTTCTTTTTGTAGAAATGCAAATGCAAAGGGCAAACTAGATTAATATGCACAAAACGAAAATAAAACAACAAAAACACACACATAATTTTCTTTTTAATTGCAGACACACACAAAATAAAATCACACAAACATCAAACAAAAATAATTCGAAGAATAGAAAATAAAAATCAAAGTAATTCCCCGGCAACAGCGCCAAAAACTTGTTCGTCGACGGAAATTCTATCGGTTTAGAAAACCGTCGAACGAATTTAAATTAAAAATAACCACAAGCGCACGGTGTACGAATGTAGCACGTGGCGAATACGAGTCGATCCGCAGGGAATTGATGATTTAAATTTCCTACTCAATCAAATTATACCAAAGTCGAGAGTGTATTTAAGCTAGAAAACGAGAAAATGAACTAACTAACAAAAAGAAAAGAAATGCAAATATGAGAGTTAAATGACAATTTAGAGAATAAATCCACTCTCTAGATCATGTAGTTCAACACATGAAATCATGATCTCTCTTTTATGGTCATTAGTGTTTTAATTGATGTGTTTATCAAAAATATGACAAATTTGAGCTATTGATTAGCCAACATAAGCCATCAAACTATAACACACCCCTTAAAACACTTACTAACTTTCATGAAACTTGACAAAGAAAATGAAAATGAAATCTATTTTAAGTATGGCCTATTAACTATTGATTGGAAACATAGACCATCAAATTTAATTTCAAATCACTTTCTTATGCCATAATCATATATTCATGAAGAGGCATTTGTGTTAGTGATTGTTTAAGCATAGCCTATTTGGTGTCAACAATATAGGCTATCAAATTCAACACAAAAACAACAAATAAAACAATTCATTGATCATCATTAAGCACAAAAAGAGAGTATGAATTAACAAAATGTTGAAGCTACATTAATTAGAGAGCTTCATTACCCCCTAAATTGAAGGGGTTTAGCCTCTCATATTTGTCATCATATGAACAAATGTAGCTTGCAACATGAGAGAAAAAGAAAAGGAAAAGAGAGCAAAGTGAAATGGAAAACTATTCTAATTGCATAAAGGAAAATCTACACTACTTGCATAAAAGGAAATGAACATGTAATTAAAAAGAAACAATAATTAACATTGCACAAAAAAAAGAATTACATAAGAGGAAATGGCTAAGTAGCCATGGAAAGAAAGAGAGATTTGATTTATTTTCTAAACTAAAACTAACTAACTAAGAGGAAGAAGGCTACATGAAACATAAGGGGTATTTATACAAGTTAGAAACCCTAATGCATATTTTTGGGGAGTACCCAAAATGCCCTTGGAGGAAGTGTGGTGGCCAAGTTATCATTAGCTTCAATAATCCCCCACTTAAATGTACATGAAGCTTTAAATGTCAATTAGCTTGTGCATTAGCCTTTAATTTGTACATTAAGTTAGGTAGGTAGGTGGGGTCCTTCATGATCTTCACTTTGAATTATTTCCATCTTCATTCCTTTATATCCATTTTGTGCATGCATGTTTCTTCATGAACCAACTTGTAATTGAGTTTAAATTCTTACAAAATAATATAGAAATTTCCCATTAAATTTTCTCAATTTGATATATGCACAAAAATGACCATTTTGCCCTTGGATGACGATGAAAATGTGACAATTTCAAATAATTTGAATTTTGGTTAAAACAAGTTAAAATACCCAATATGATCATTTATTCAATTTAAATAGATTAAATATGGTGGTAAAAATATGCATATTTACGTGCACATCACATGGCATTTCAAGCAAGTAATGAAGATTCAAACTTAGATGAAGAGGATATTGTCTTTATTTTCAAAAACTACAATAAATTCAAGAAGTTCAAACAGTTGACCAAATTTCAAATTGAACGGCAAACCAAACTCTTTAAATCAAACTTCGATAAAATGCTATGAATGTGAATAATTTGGCCATATGAATAAGGATTGTCCACGGCTTAATAAGGTTAAAAGGAAAATCAAATTCGTGAAACTCTAGAAAAAGAAAAGAGCTTTTCAATTAACATGGGATGATTTGGATTCGTCTTCTTCATCAGATAATGATAGTGAAAGCGACTTGGAACAGACAAATGTGTGTTTTATGGCTGACACTGATGAGGTACTTCTTGAACTTACTTATGATGAATTAATGGGAATAAGAATTGAATTAGAAGATAAATATAGAGAAACAAAAAATTATATAAGGAATATGTAGGAAAGTTAACTAGATTAGAATTAGAAATCGGATTATTAAAAGTTCAAAAAAAATATCTAAAAGAAGAACTAGAAATTGTTCAGAAGAAGTATGCAACAATATTATCTCAAAATGAAAAGTTATTAAATGATTTAGAAAACTATAAGCTAGAAAAAGTTAATATGAAAAAATAAAAAATAGAATTACAACCAAATTTAGATTCTAGTAACTTTGAGATTTGTGATTTCAAAAGTAAATCAGAAAAAATAACAAATAATGTGACTGAATTCAACAAAGGAAAACAAAAGTTAGAAAATTTTATTACGATATCTAAACCATCTGGAACTCGAAATGGATTAGGTTTTAAAAATAGACAAAAGCCAAGGCAATATAGCATATTATACACGAAATTTAAAAAGCCAAAGTTAAAAACTAAATTTAAGAATTCATATACAAATATGGTTAAGATATGGATTCCAAAAACAAACAATAAACTAATTAGACAAACATATATTGATGAATATTTACAAAAATTTGTATAAAACATAATTACATTTCTAAGGGAACCGAATCCTCATGGATATGGCTACCTACATCCACTAACACATTGAACTCTAATTAAAGAACGTGGGTGTTAATTAAAGTTTTCCTATTTTGCAGGTACCCAAAATTATAATAAAAAATAAAGAGAAATAGATACTCGATAGCATTGTTTTTACGCACATGACTGGAAATGCTTATATGTTGTCAAATATAACATATATCGATGGTTGGGGGCATCAAATCTCTGTGCTGGGCTAGCTAAAAAGGGGGTCAGTGTGGCGGACAGCTGTATTCCCTAGCTCTACTCTCCGGAGTAGGGTTTTATTTAACATATATCGATGGTGGCATCATAACATTTGAAGATAACTCAAAAGTATTTGTCATTGGTGTTGGAGAAGCCATCGGTATTGGTATTTTTAATTCTCCTATAATTACTAATATTTGTAGAAAATTTAAAAAAAAACTTATTGATTATAAATCAATTATATGATAAAGGATTTAAAATTGATTTCGAGAAAAATAAATGTAATCTTTTTTATAAAAATAAAAATGTAATCTTTGAAGGATTTAGAAATCGAAACATATATGTCTTAAACATGAATGTCAAAAATAATACAAATTTATTCTTAACCGTGAATCATGACGACCCTTGGATTTGGCATAAAGTTTTTTGTCATATAAATTTTAAGAATGTCAACAAACTAGCTAAAAATGAATTAGTAAGAGGATTACCTAAAATCAAGTACAAGGTTAACAACCTATATGATGATTATCAATATGATAAATTAAAGAAAAGCTCCTTTAAATCTCAAAAGGAAATTTCCACAAAACAATATCTCGAATTACCACATCTACGTTTATTCAGACCAACTCTTGTACGTTCATTAAATCATAATAATTATGTTTTTGTAATTATTGATGACTTTTCAAGATATACTTGGACATTATTTTTAAAACATAAAAGTGACACTTTTGAAATGTTCAAAATTTTTGCTAAACGAATAATTTTTTTAATGAATTTAAAAATTAAAAATATACGAAGTGATCACGGAGGTGGATTTGAATATGAACTATTTACCAACTTGTTTAACAAAAAGGGAATTAATCATAATTTTTTGTTTCCTCGAACACTACCATAGGACGGTGTTGTAGAAAGAAAAAATCGAACTTCACATGAAAGTGCACAATCTCTACTAAATAGTAGTAACTTACCAAAGAAATTTTGGGCTGAAGCCGTTGCTACTACTTGTTATGTATTAAATTGTGTAACACTTAGACCAATGACTAAAAACACATGCTACGAAATAGTTTTTAACAAGAAACTGGAAGTATCATATTTTCGTATATTTGGGTCAAAATGCTTCATATTAAACACTAAAGATAATCTGGGAAAATTTGATTCTAAAGCCGATGAAGGAATTTTTGTTGGCTATTCAGATCGAAGCAAAGTATATAGAATCTTTAATAAAGAACAAATATTAGAAGAAAGTCATCATGTCTCATTTGACGTAAATTTTAACAAAGATAAATATGACCGAATAATTAATAAATAAAACTAATATACCTATACATGAAAGTAATAATAATAATAATATAAATATCAATAACAATAAATGATAATATGATAATATCATTACTGTTAACCCGCCTTTTGGAAAGGCCATATACAGGCGGATTTAACTCAATGGATTGCATGGTTATCAAAGTTGGAATATTGTGGATTTGGTTCGAATGGATGGATGGGCAATCAATTACGGATAATAAATATGAATATGAAGCTGGGATGGTTGATGGATAAACAATGTAGGGTAATTGGAATATGGATTTACCGAGAGATGAGTTGCTTAGGGTCTACTTCGAGTCATTGAAGGGGTTGCTTTGGGTCAGGAAAGCATTACTTCGGGTCAGCTATTGGAAAATCCTTGGGTCGGCATATTTGCTTGGGGTGGGCATTGCTTAGGGTTTAGTGCAAATACTTCGGGTCGGTATTGCTTCATCTTCGGGTCAGGTCGACATACAACTTAGGGTCGTCATAGGATGGAGGTTGGATAAATTCATGGGTTCGGCTATAGTAAGGACTCCGGTTTGGCAATTGTATAACTCTGGGTCGACATCAGTTTAACTTCGTGTCGACGTTGGAATTACTTCGGGTCGGCATCGGGAGTTATAAAGGGTCAACATAAGGAGATGGCACTGGGTTGGCATTGGTTGGACTTCGGGTTGGTGTAGAATTGGCTTCGGGTCGGCATCAGGGAATACTTTGGGTCCGTATTGGTACTTCAGTTCGGCAAGGAGATATGGGGTCGGCATATTACTTTGGGGTCGACATGCTCTCGGGGTCAGCGAGCGCTTGGGATCGACTATAGTGGTTGCTTCGGGTCGGCTATGGATTCACTTCGGGTCAGCATCAAGGTCGCTTCGGGTCAACATGTTATCTACTTTAGAGTGGCATAGATGGATGAGTTGGGCTCGATGGTCACTGTGGTGGGCCTATTTGATGCAGAGGTCCTATAGCCGGAGTTGCGCCTATAAACACAGTATGAGTGTGCTTTAGAAAAAACAATTCTCATTCTGCTTCTGTTCTCTACTACTTAGAGGCTACCGTGCCATTGTTATTCTAGAATTATAACTGTAATCAAATTTCAGTATAATAAAAAGGAATTTTTTTGAGTGGACGTAGGCCGGAGTTAGTCGAACCACTATTGAATTTTGGCTATTCTTCATATTATATTCTCTACATATAACCTGTCTGTGATCTAAGATTGGATATTGGTGCTTTAACTTGAAATTGGATGTCGGCGGTCAATTTTGATGCCAACATTATAGTGCTTTCACTGAGAAATCTAGCACTCAGGGATTCATAAGTTTGGATCTTGGATTTGAAAGCTTAGGAACTTAGATTTGGGAAGCAATGGCTAGGAAATCAACCAGGAGACAGAGAACAGGGAGGAGTCATCATAAAGGAAGTCATGAGGCTTCCTTAGGAGCTAATCAGACCTCAATCTACATTACCAGAGACAAGATGGAAACAATGATGGATGCTATGTAGGAAAGGATGTTGAAAAGGCAGGAGGGAATGATGCAGAACTTATTCTAGCAGATTGGACAAGCTAGAATGCAAAACCGGGAATGAAGTAGCAGGGAATGCTGGGAATGTGGATGATGGAGTTAGAGCAATAGGAACAAAGGAAGTCCGGAATCAGAGCCAAGGAAACGAAGCAAACATAATACGGGATAAAGAGGAACCACCGAGAGCTATGATCGTTCCACACTCGGGGGCATGCCCTCGAATCATATTGGCCCAATTCTGGGCAGGATACAAGGTAGTGCTATATAGTCTGGCGTTGATCCGGATATTGATGCTCGTCCAGAAGGGCAGGTTTCAGGATTCCCTCATGGACTCGGGGGGCAAGTTGAAGATAACGGACAAAGACTATCACTTGATGATAGCGGTAGGTTGGCGGGAATGATCAGACGGGCTATAAGGGGAGGATTAGCAAATAGAAATTTAGAGGATGTGAATATGATCCCCTTTGCTCCTACGATTGGGCAAGCTAGGAATCCGCCAGAATTCAAACTACAACACTAGAGACGTATGATGGAAGGACGAATCCCACTGTTCATCTGACACGGTATATGAGGCATATGGAAGTACGGAAGCATCGTAGGATGTCATGGCATGGTGCTTCCTTTTGTATTCGATGGATATAGCAGCACTATGGTTCAGACAATTGGAAAGTGGTACTATTGGCACATGGACAGAATTGATTGAAAGGTTTATGAGGAAATTTTGAGTCTACATCGTGAGACCCAAGAGTGTGATGACTTTAACATCGATGATGCGGTGGAAAGGAGAATCGCTTAGGGATTTCTTAACCAAGTTCAATGCGGTAGTGGCTTTAGTGGATCGACCTGATCCGTCGATGGTTCTGATGGCAGCAGTCTCAGGGATTACAGATAATTTGAATTTTAAGATATCATTGGAACAGGATCCACCGATGGATCTCAGGGAACTTTACCATGAAGCAGAAAGGTTTCTACGATAGGAAGATGCAAAGGCAGTTAGAGAGGGGAGAGAGGAGGTATAAGTCTATGCGGTAGAAGGTGGAGGTCCGTCCAGGGAGATTCAAACAAGAACGATAAAGACAAATGGAGAACCGAAAGGCAATGGAGAGAACCAAAATTCTCTTCTTAAACGGATTTTACTAAAACTTTGAAAAGGATCTATTTGGATACTCGAGTGCACCTTCAGTATCGAAGGCCAGCGAAATGGGAACCTTTTGAATATGAGCGAGAATCCGAAAAGCTTTGCCTATTCCATGAGTTGGATGGGTATAACACGAATGGCTATAGGAATTTTAAGGATATCGTAGAGGAACATGTGAGAAATGATAAGGAATCAAGCTATGGAAGCTTACCAGAAGCAGCCACCGCCCACCTCGAACGAAGATGGCACTGGACCAAGGCATTGTCGTTAGCTTATTATTAGCTGATTGGATTTATGGCATGGAATAAGTAATAAACCCTAATGTGGCAACCCGGAATTTCTAACAATTTAAAATTTGAATAGGAAATTGATTTTAAAATATTTAAAAGTTAATTTTAACTTGAATTCAAGATATCAATATTTACTTGATAATTAAATCATTGAATTATATAGTTTAAATGTTGAATTTAATAAATGAAATTGGGTAAATTGTTGAATCTGAAATTTCTAAGCCTGTTTAAAATAATTTGAAGGGTTATAAAATTTATAATGATGATACTGACGATAATAGAGTGGTTGAAATTTAATTTAAAGGTGGTTTGTTCAATTTTAATAATATATCGTTTAAATTGAATTTAAAAATAGCCTTCCGAGGCACAGTCTCGGATTTCGACGAAACCAGTTCCATTGGATCCGTAATAGTTAGTTATCCGATTTCAATTTTCGTAGCAATCGGAGTTGTCGTTTGACTCTGGCAGCTCGAAACGCTTAGAAACTATTTTAATCGATTTGATTTAATATTGATAGTTTACTTCCGTAACTCATGCATATGATCGAATTAGCTTCTGAAACACGTTCCATTATGTTCGTTAATGCGGGTAAAACCTTAAAACGCCTGTCGGCATGTCTGATTCGGGGTTCGGGATTCCGCGTTATGGAATACGAGATATTTTCATATTTAATTATATAATAATCAGGCGTATTCGAGAAGCCATTGCTATCTTTATTTTACGTCGTCGTCCTTCTCTATCTTCCAACAGTAAATCGAACGTTTTAAAAAATGAAATCATGGCCAAAGTCCTTCATTCTTAAATCAACAGAAATCGAAAAAAAAACAACAAACAAAATTTAATCAATGGCCGAAGCAACGAAATCGTGGCGAACATTGCCGCGTTCAATTGGGCGATTCGCGAGCCGTCGTGGTTCAAAATAGGGCTTTTGGCTAGAGATTGCAGTAGTGGCGGCGGCGACGACGTTCTAAGGGAGGGAAGATGCAACAATGTCCATCACGTGTGTGTCAAGCATTCGCGTTTTGGGCACGGTGGTTCTCGATGCGAGTTGGGTTATTGGCTGTTGAATAGGGCAGAGGGGTTGCGATCTGGAGTTCAAGTTGGCAACGCAAATATTGTTGGGGCAGCGGTAGGCAGGGAGGCTCATCGGTCGAGGGCTTGGGTCTGTCTCTCTTTTCTTCTGTGAGGTATAAGATAAATTTATTTTAATCAAGATTTATATAGGCTAAAAACAGAAATTTAGGAATTATTAAAGTAGGATTTTTGATTTACCAAAGAAATATATATATATATATATATATATAATAATATTTATAAAAGGAAATTTCTTTAAAAATAAATTTTTGGTTCAAACCCAACTTATTAGTTTAAAATAATTTACTGGTTAGTTAAAATTATAAATGGGTAATAAATTGCGCAATTAGTCAAATATTAATAAAACCATAATATGTTTATTCAAGGTCAAACATTTGGAAATCCAAGGCAAGGTTGAAGTGAATTGCAAAATTTAAGGGGGAAGCAAAGGTGAGTAAATCTCACTCTGTTTTGATTTTTATTTGGATTTAAATGGTTAGATTTAAATAATTGGTCGAATGATTGAATTGGTTGAATGTGTACTGATGATCTAGTGATTTTGGTTTTCGTTGGTTCTCGAGTTAATTGTTGTTTGACTCGAGGTATTTGGGTTTTAAACTTAAATCATAAATAAGAAAATGGTTCTGTTTAAAAATCAATAAGGGCTTAATGATCAATGATTCTTAAATAAGTAGGATAATTTAATTGGAAAATTAATTAATTAAATTAATTAATGATTTGGGTTAATTAATTAAGTTTATATTAATTTGGAATGATCATTGGGTGGTTTAATAAGTAATTACTTAATGTGATTAATAAAATATAATTACTTTATGGAATTAATCAAGAGACAAAATTAAGATAATTAAATTAAGGAGAATTAATTTATTTAATAAAGTAAATGGAAAGGTAGATAATCACAGGTTGAGATAAATCAAGAATGATTAATGTTTGCGGTTTATTTAATGACTAATTATTTAATATATAATTAATTTAGCTTAGGATAAATTGAAATGTAATTGGAAATCATAAGCTTATATAAGTTAGGATGTAATTAAGGACTGACAAATTAAAATTGATTAGTCCATAATAAGCGACTTATGAGAAGTTAATTAATATAAGTAATTAAGGATTAATGTAATTAATATAGTTAATTAATTTATGAAGTAATTAAGATTACTTATTGATGTTGGTTAAGAATAATTAATATCATGAAATTAAATAAAGATAATTACTTGAATGTAATTGAAAAATAATTAATCCAGGGTGATTACTTAAGATGAATAATGAAGGGTTAACTAATTAATTGATTTGGAATTAATTAATGTTAAATGAAGGAATCTAAATGATTGAGGTTAGAAATTCAATTAAAATTAATTAAATTAATTTTGGTAGCAATCAAACTTTGCTTATGGATGATAATGGAATTGGATGCTTTGAAATGAGATGATATCTCTGATATGAAATGTTGTGTATTTCATTTGGATAATTTGGGTTAGGATGACATGAGACTCGAAGAGGCCGGGATCGGGTATTAGGAAATACGCGAAACCACTTCGAATTCTTATAAATTGTCATGTGAAATTAATAGTTGGGATGAAATGATTTAAGTGAATCGGATTATTTGATCTAAATTTTGGCACTTAGAAACTAGTTGTGGAATAAGTGATGTCTATAATAAATTGTGGCTTTGTGAATTGAAATGAGTTACCCCGGGTTTTAATAAGTTGTATGCTTGTATTCCATGTAAGATGGGTTTACTCACGCTGGTTTCCAGCCTGACCCGGGTGTTACTTTGATGTAATGCTCGGGTCAGACCGAGTATTACAGATTTTAAGGTAGGTACGTTCTAGAGCTCAGGGGGCGAGCTGGATGGCAAGAGCGTATAGAGTATTTCCGCTGTATAATATTATTGTGCATCTATGACATTGTAACGACCCAGAATTTTTTTCAATTAAAAAATTGTATGTTAATTAATTTTAAATATTAATAAGTGAAATTTATATATCGAATAATTTATTTTTCGAATATCTGGATTTGATTGGATAATTAAATCGATAATTTAATAATTGAAATTCCAGAAATAATTGAAAATTGGGTTTAATGTGATTAAAAATGATTTATAAAGTTATATTAAATCATATTGAAGTTAGAACAATGTTAAAGAACTTTTAAAATCAAATTAAAAGTTAATTTGTGAAAATTGAATATTTTAATATTTAATCGACGAGTTAAAATAGCCATTTTTCAAACAGTCTCGGATTTCGACGAAACCAGTTTCATCGGATCCGTAATGTCATATTATTATATGGTTTCAAATTTCGTGTCAATCAGATTTACCGTTTGTCCGGGGCAAGCTAAAACGCATAGAAATTAGTTTAAATCGATTTAATTTAAATTTGATCGATTATTGCCGTAACTCGCACATATGAAGCTTCTGAAACCTATTCCATTGTGTCCGGAACGCGGGGTAAACCTTAGGAATGCCAGCCGGCACGCTCCGTTTGGAGTTCGAATTTTTTTGGATGAATAGTGTTTCATAGAATTTTCTATATAAGGCCACAACAATTCTAAATTGCAAACCAAAAAGCCCTAACCCTAATTTTCAATGCCGGCCATCGTTTCTATTATCTTCAATTGCCAGAAACTTCCTAACTTCTTCCTCGATTATCTCTCGATCCAGACCCTTTTAGCTTACAATTCCTAAATGAAAGTTGAAGAGCTTCGCGAGCACTACGATGTGAACGGCTATGATTGAATTTCGAGCCTTGGATCGATGGGAATTTTGCCATGAAGGCCGCGACTTCGAGCATGCATTTCGAGATTGAGGCGTAGCCGAGCTTGGCCGCAACCTGGGCGTTGGTGAGGGGGAGTGAGGCGCGCAAAATGATGAAGCTTGATCGAGTTCTAGATCGTTGTGGCGATCGCGGTTCGAAACCCTAGTGGTGGCTTGATGGGTTCATCTTCAAGTAAACGGCCAGGTGATGGAACGAACACTTGAAGAGGGGGAGATAGCGTGCGTGCAGCCTGGATTGCCTGAAAATGAAATCCAACGGCCTTGATTTGTTTAATGTTAAAAATAAAGAAAAAATTGTAAAATTATTATATTAAAATTTGTATAATGTTTAAAATGCGATATGTTGCTCATACGAGGTCGGAATTACGCGAAACCAGTTGCGTTGGCTTCGTTTCGTCGAGTACTACGCAATGGAGCTGGTTTCGAGTCGTTTGGAGCTAGTGAAAATTTCAACTAAAATTAAACGCACGTTTAATTTTATTCGGAATAAAACGCTACAACTGTTATCGGAAACTCAAGGTGAGAACTTCTCACTCAATCGAATTGTTTCGATTTAAATTTTAAATAGTTAAATTTAAAATTGCTTGATTGTATGCCTGAATGATAAATTATTATCTATTGGTTGTTAAAATAGACATTATACGCCGTATATTAAGCAGATGTTATTTATTAAAAACATATACCGCGATAATTCCATCTTGATTGGAACTGGTATTATATATGTACTTGGAGTTGATTTCCCGCATTATATAGCGGGTGAGACCCTATTGCGTCGCATAATAGCGGATAATAATTTATAAATCCCATATACTGCGATATTCCGTCTCGAAGCGGAATTGGTATTGTGCTAACATCTTTGGATGCAGGGAAACAGGTTGGAGGGATCCAACTGGATTCCTCAAACATTTGAATTGGTTTCAATGTTGTGTATTGATCTATTTATTGATCTATTTATAATCTGCGTGATTATCTTTGTGATTGAAATGGTTAAAGGCTAAATTTTAGCCGAATATCGTTAGATGCCGAAAATAAATAAAATTTGATTTTTGAAAATTTAAGTTGAAAATTCACAATAAATTTTAATTTTGAAATTGATTCATTTTAAATGAATAAACGTTGTGATTTTTATGTTATGAAAATTATGATTTTTGTGAAATATAATCGAAATGTGATTTTGAAATAAGTAGTTGATTAAATTATAAAATGGTTTAAATTGGGATTTTTGAAGTATTATAAATGATTTATATAAAAGATTTATGAAATTGATGATATAAATTAAAAGGTTGGAATTATAAAACGAGTTTCTATAAGTATTAAAAAGAAATATAAACGGATTTCATAAGTGGATGAAATCCATAGATTTATAAATTGTGAAGTTATAAAATGAATGGTTTTTGGTAAAATAAAATATTTATAAGTAATTAACTTATGAATTGGATTTTTTCGTGTAAATGGAATATGGATAGAATTTGTTAATAAAGTGATTTTATAAGTTGAAGTTGTTATAGAATATAAATCGAACTTATAAACGTTGTTTATAAATTCGAAACCGACTTATTTTAATAAGTTTAATTATTATAACTTATTAAAGGAAATATATCCACGATTTTGGGACAGTGGATAATCCTTTAAATAAAATATGTAGAAATGATAAATTGGGTAAATGAAGTATATTCACGATTTTAGACGGTGAATAATATATTAAAGAAATATTTTTGAAAAGTGATATTTTACATAGAATTAAAACGATTTAAAATGTTTAAAATGTGTTAAGTATCGAAACCATAGATTTCAACATTTATTGTTGAAATAGACGTTTTCGAGAAATAGAAGGAAATGGTGAACTATAACACTGTTGTTATAGTAAATGATTTCCGAAAGGAAATGTTTTATATAGTACTGGGATTTATATATCTATCTTAATTTCGAATCCCTATACTAATGATTTTCGGTTGTCTTAACGATGTTTTACACAACATTCGTTTTGACCCAAATAAATGTGTTTAAGAGAATGTTTTCCCTATAGAATAAATATATACTTAATTTGGATTTAAGTATATCGAATATTTTCCAAGTGTTGAAACTAAATGGATTTGTGAATTACTTATTATTAAATAAGTATGGAAATGTTTTTCCAATATGAAGTGAATGTTTGAGATTTTATCTTTTAAAGATAAATTGAAAATGAATATTAGAAATCGATTTGGAAATCGTATATTCATAGATATTTTGGAAATGTAAATTCAATATGGAATTTATAAAAGAAAGGGAAATTTGTTTAAAAAATAAACGTTGATTTATTTTTGAAGTGTGGAAATTAATTTACGGATTTGGAACGTAAATTTAATAAATCGGTAAGGATTTATTGAATTGGTTTAAATGAACGATTTTGAAATGAAAGTAGTAAGGGTGTAAACTGATTTGAAATTGGTTTTCAAATGGTTGAAGTGTGGGATATATATCTTGTAATGATATTTTTGAAAATAAATAATTGGGAAATTATTTGAAATCGGGTGATGTTGTGAATATTGATTGATAGTTAAATAACCGACTATCAATATTGACCTTTAACTAGGTATTTGTTTGTGAATTGGTTGAAATTGAATGCTACACTTATTTTTAAATTATCGCGCTCGTTATTCGGATTACCCATTCCGAATAGTGATACAACGTAATGGATAGCATTGAAGACCGGTGGTGAAGACCGGTTGTTTGTGAAAACGATAGGATGACCTATCGATTGTCTCTGCACCGTTAGCTACGGTATGGAGATTTCCTTTGTGATGGGAAATTCGATCGGGATTATGAATACCCGGATTGCAAGGGCTTCTTTGGAAGTGCCTTTGGTTCTGTTCGAACCCGGAACAAACTTGTATGGTTACATATCTGACATTACATTTTGAGATATAAAGCAGATTTCTTTCAAATACATTTCCGTTGGTGGCGGGGAATTTATTCTCTTAGCTTAACACCCTTAGAGGTTTTGTAGTTGAAGGTTATCAGCGATATATTCCCAATTTGGTAATGTGGCATGCTGAGTGTTGCTGTGTGATGATTTTTTATTGATCATTTGTTGATCAAAGCGTGGCTTTGTGAAAAAGCGTAGCTTTGTGGACGAGACTTCGTCATACCTCACTCCCCGGAAATGGTCAAAACAGGAATATGCGGCAAGGTTATGAGGGTCGCGCCCTTTAGTGTATGTCATTTCCTTTTGGAAAGGGTGGTATCAAGGTATGGAGCCCAGATACTTACTCATGTTGACACGCTATATTTATTACTGTGTGATGTTGGTTATCGAGCGCTCGGATAAAGGTCCAAAGGGACCGGGGGGTGGCATATTCGTGTAGTAGTTACCTAGTTACAGAGGTAACCCGGCCTTGTGTTGGCAGAGATCTAACCGTAACGTTAGGTTCTTGGGACGTCCCGCCACAGGCGATCCTATTGACAGTAGGAAGTTCCTTAGCCTGATCATTTGTTGGAAATGCAAACCAAACAATACGATCCTTGTACGGTTTTAGTTGTATAACCTGCCATGGAATGTGGCGGTAACCTGCTATTGAACATGGTAGCTATAGTAGGCATAAGTGCGAAATGTCTATGCTGGCTAAGATTTATATTGTACTTTCGAATTGTTTTCTACACTATGCTCTAATAATAATAATCAAATGATTTGTTTTGCGTAGTAAGCATATTTGACTATCATAAGGAGAAATCTCCTACGATTCTGCGTCTGCATTGTGTGTGTGTGTGCAGGAGGCCTTATGGTAGTCTCAGTTTCCAAAAAGCATTGCGAATTGACTTTAAAATTATCCTGTTGTCTATTTTTAAGATAAACTGTTTTAAGTTCTCAGACCAGTCCCATGGCTGATCTGGAGTTTATTGTTTCCCTTCCTAAACTCTGGGTGCCCACAAATTTCCACACGGGCAGTCTAGAGTCAGGTTACCAGGTCATTCTGGAATTCGGGAGTTGCTATAGAGATCTGGAGGCGAGCTGGATGACATGGCGTATGAACTAGTAAATATAGTATTTCTTTTCCGCTGTATTGTTGTTGTAAAACTATGATGATGATGTGATGTAATGTAATAATTGATATAGTTCTATGTTTAAAGATTATTCATTTATCTATTATATGTTGTTCCGCTGCGATTGTGAGATTCTGATATTGTTCTGTTGTTTCTTTCTGTTCTGTTCTATTCTTTTCTTTCTTCTTCTCCTACCTTTTTCTTCTTCTTAAACCCTAATGGTTCGTATTTCCGTTCATCTTGAGTTAATCGATGGAGATTAGTGTCTATTCAAGGAGTATGGATTTGCGGACTATTACATTTGGTATCGGAGCATATGGTTAATTGACAACCTTGGCTCTGTTGGGTGTTACTCATTAGAGATAGAGTCAGTAGTGCTCTAGAATGAGTTTGAGTGTAATAATAGATATGAGCGCGTATTTGTTAGTGAAAAATAAAATTGTTTTATGTTGTGATGATTGGTTTGTTGAGTGGTATATGGATTCTGGTCGGTATAGTCTGTACAACTCTATCGATAGGGATCTCTAAACACTTGTTCAGAACAATTCGGCACGATATCGTTTTAAAATTGGGTAAATGAAATAATTTTACCTCGATTATATTTTTATATATAAAGGAATAATTTTTCAGAAATTATTAAAGTATATATAAATTGATTGTTTGGTTGTTGAAAATGAAAAAATGAATAAGTCAATAAAAGTTGTTTGAATAAGTTAAATAAAAACAACAGTTGTAAAAGAATGAATTGTATAAGCAAATGAATTATAAGTATGGAATTATAATTAAAATGATTTACAATTGTAAAATAATCTTATATATAAATAGTGAAATTATATGAATTTTTTTTTATAAATGTGATTTATAAATAATGAAAAGGAAAATTTTGAAAGAATATTTAGCATTGATTTCACTATTGTTACTGGGAAATAATAAGGATGATGACTACAGCATCATCAGTATCATTTTCGAGTTTCTGTGTGATGGATTTGCTACCATAGTAAATTGAAATTGAAGTTTTGTTGTGATAAACAAATTTGAAATTGAAAATCCAAGTTGAAATTGATAAATATAAGTTATTAAGTTCTGAACTTATAATATGAAATAATAAAGATTTAACTTTGGTAAAGTTAAAGAATTTGAGTTGGCACAACAAAACATATGATTTGGAATTTAACTAAAGGGAGTTAAATAAATTAAATCAGGTTTTGGAAGTTTAAATATATAAGTTGTATAACTTAGAAAATGAGAAAATGTAGGTGAAACCAATAGTTAAAATGGTTAAACAATTTTGTTAAGTAAAATGAAATATGAATTTGAATGTTGATATGAATTTGACTTAAATAAAAGTTAAATGAAATAGAATTTGAAATAAATTAGAAGTGAACTTAAGTTGTATAATGGAAGTAAAATGTAAATGAAGTTGAAATGGAATATAACTTAAGTAATGTTGAAAGAAGTTGATTTTGGTATCGAAGTAAATTAATAAGTGAATTTAATGAAATAAAGTCATTAAGAATATGAACTTGAGGTTTATAAATGAAATTCAACTTTATTTTTAAAATGAATTAGCAATTGAATTAACAAATGGATTAAATGTTAATCAGTCTAATGTAAATGAATTAATATGGAATGATGGATGTAAGTGTTAATTCATTAAAGCTAATTAAAAGTGTTAAACCAAATTGAAGGTAAAGTGAATAAATTTGGTTGTGTTGTATATACATTGGTTGCTATTGATATTAGTTGATTGTGTAAAATTCATTAAGTGTTAATGAAGTTAAATTGATGAAATGGAAAACTATAAATCATTGAAATCAAATTGGAAATTAAGCGACTCTTAAATATAATTGAATTTTATTTGGAAATGAACCAACTTGAATATGAATAAATGAATGTTAGTAAAAACATCCAATGTTAATGAATCAAATGTGATTAAATTGGAAAACCAATTCATTGAATATTAATGAGAATATGAATGAATATTGATTTGGTTATGGATTTGTTGGATGTTAATTGGATGATAGTTGTTTGATGGTTGTATTTGTTGTTTTGTTGCATTTGAAATGTTGGCATATGTAGTTGTTATGTTGCTATATGTTGTATATTGATATTATTTTCATATATACATGTTCTCATTTGTTTGATTGAGTGTATAGTAGGTGCGGATGGCTTATGCTTCGCATTTGGAGCTCGCTTTTGCGCTATATTAGCCGTATATGCTCTCTAATAATAAATAAGGTACATATCTCGGATTAAATATCGTAACTTTTACTCTTTTTTTCCCTGCGGGATGCCTCATCACTTGATGAGATGTATATTTGTGATATATATACTATCATTTTTTTTCGGATCGAGCCGCGCAAAGGAGACTCTAGCGAATTTTTCCGAAAATTTAAGGCGCTAGAATTTTTTTGGGAATTTTGGAAAATTTTGAAAACTATAACTAAGTATGATTTGAAAACTTAGTAAAGTTATTGTATGAAGTTTAACTATGAATTTTGGGAAAGTTAAACACTTAATCGATTTGTGAATCAAATTTGAACGGGTTGTTTGAAAAGTTACTGGATTTCGAAACTCTTTCTTACTTGGCAATTTCGAGAACGAAATTCTTTTAAGGGGGAAGTTTGTAACGACCCATAATTTTGTCAATTAAAAAATTGTATGTTAATTGATTTTAAATATTAACAAGTGAAATTCATAAGTCGAATAATTTATTTTTCGAATATCTGGATTTAATTGGATAATTAAATCGATAATTTAATAATTGAAATTCCAGAAATAATTGAAAATTGGGTTTAATGTGATTAAAAATGATTTATAAAGTTATATTAAATCATATTGAAGTTAGAACAATGTTATAGAACTTTTAAAATCGAATTATAAGTTAATTTGTGAAAATTGAATATTTTAATATTTAATCGACGAGTTAAAATAGCCATTTTTCAAACAGTCTCAGATTTCGACGAAACCAGTTTCATCGGATCCGTAATGTCATATTATTACATGTTTCATAGAATTTTCTATATAAGGCCACAACAATTCTAATTTGCAAACCAAAACGCCCTAACCCTAATTTTCAATGCCGGCCGCCGTTTCTATTATCTTCAATGGCCAGAAACTTCCTAACTTCTTCCTCGATTATCTTTCGATCCAGACCCTTTTAGCTTATGATTCCTAAATGAAAGTTGAAGAGCTTCGCGAGCTCTACGATGTGAACGGCTATGATTGAATTTCGAGCCTTGGATCGATGGGAATTTCGCCATGAAGGCCGCGACTTCGAGCATGCATTTTGAGAATGAGGCGTAGCCGATCTTGGCCGTAACCTAGGCGTTGGTGAGGGGGAGTGAGGCACGCAAAATGATGAAGCTTGATCGAGTTCTAGATCGTTGCGGTGGTCGCGGTTCGAAACCCTAGTGGTGGCTTGATGGGTTCATCTTCACGTAAATGGCCTGGTGATGGAACGATCGCGTGAAGAGGGGGAGATAGCGTGCGTGTGGCCTGGATTGCTTGAAAATGAAATCTAACAGCCTTGATTTGTTTAAGGTTAAAAATAAAGAAAAAATTGTAAAATTATTATATTAAAATTTGTATAATGTTTGAGATGCGATATCTTGTTCATACGAGGTTAGAATTGCGCGAAACCAGTTGCGTTGGCTTCGTTTCGTCGAGCACTATGCAATGGATCTTGTTTGGAGTCGTTTGGAGCTAGTGAAAATTTCGGGTAAAATTAAACGCACGTTTAATTTTATTTGAAATAAAACGTTACAACTGTTATCGGAAACTCAAGGTGAGAACTTCTCACTCAACCGAATTATTTCGATTTAAATTTTAAATAGTTAAATTTAAAATTGCTTGATTGTATGCCTAAATGATAAATTATTATCTATTGATTGTTAAAATAGACATTATACGTCTTATATTAAGCGGATGTTATTTATTAAAAACATACACCGCGATAATTCCATCTTGATTGGAATTGGTATTATATATGTACTTGGAGTTGATTTCCCGCATTATATAGCGGATGAGACCATATTGCACCGCATAATAGCGGATAGTAATTTATAAATCCCATATACTGCGATATTCCGTCTCGAAGCGGAATTGGTATTGTGCTAACATCTTTGGATGCAGGGAAACGGGTTGGAGGGATCCAACTGGATTCCTCAAACATTTGAATTGGTTTCAATGTTGTGTATTGATCTATTTATTGATCTATTTATAATCTACGTGATTATCTTTGTGATTGAAATGGTTAAAGGCTAAATTTTATCCGAATATATTTTGGTATCGTTAGATGCCGAAAATAAATAAAATTTGATTTTTGAAAATTTAAGTTGAGAATTCACAATAAAATTTAATTTTGAAATTGATTCATTTTAAATGAATAAACGTTGTGATTTTTATGTTATGAAAATTATGATTTTTGTGAAATATAATCGAAATGTGATTTTGAAATAAGTAGTTGATTAAATTATAAAATGGTTTAAATTGGGATTTTTGAAGTATTATAAATGATTTATATAAAAGATTTATGAAATTGATGTTATAAATTAAAAGGTTGGAATTATAAAACGAGTTTTTATAAGTATTAAAAAGAAATATAAACGGATTTCATAAGTGGATGAAATCCATAGATTTATAAATTGTGAAGTTATAAAATGAATGGATTTTTGGTAAAATAAAATATTTATAAGTAATTAACTTATGAATTGGATTTTTTCGTGTAAATGGAATATGGATAGAATTTGTTAATAAAGTGATTTTATAAGTTGAAGTTGTTATAGAATATAAATCGAACATATAAACGTAGTTTATAAATTCGAAATCGACTTATTTTAATAAGTTTAATTATTATAACTTATTAAAGGAAATATATCCACGATTTTGGGACAGTGGATAATCCTTTAAATAAAATATGTAGAAATGATAAATTGGGTAAATGAAGTATATTCACGATTTTAGACGGTGAATAATATATTAAAGAAATATTTTGGAAAAGTGATATTTTAAATAGAATTAAAACGATTTAAAATGTTTAAAATGTGTTAAGTATCGAAACCATAGATTTCAACATTTATTGTTGAAATAGACGTTTTCGAGAAATAGAAGGAAATGGTGAACTATAACACTGTTGTTATAGTAAATGATTTTCGAAAGGAAATGTTTTATATAGTGTTGGGAATTATATATCTATCTTAATTTCGAATACCTATACTAATGACTTTGGGTTGTCGTAACGATGTTTTACGCAACATTCGTTTTGACCCAAATAAATGTGTTTAAGAGAATGTTTTCCTTATAGAATAAATATATACTTAATTAGGATTTAAGTATATTGAATATTTTCCAAGTGTTGAAAATAAATGGATTTGTGAATTACTTATTATTAAATAAGTATGGAAATGTTTTTCCAATATGAAGTGAATGTTTGAGATTTTATCTTTTAAAGATAAATTGAAAATGAATATTAAAAATCGATTTGGAAAACGTATATTCATAGATATTTTGGAAATGTAAATTCAATATGGAATTTATAAAAGAAAGGGAAATTTGTTTAAAAAATAAACGTTGATTTATTTTTGAAGTGTGGAAATTAATTTACGGATTTGGGACGTAAATTTAATAAATCGGTAAGGATTTATTTAATTGGTTTAAATGAACCATTTTGAAATGAAAGTTGTAAGGGTGTAAATTGATTTGAAATTGGTTTTCAAATGGTTGAAGTGTGGGATATATATCTTGTAAAGATATTTTTGAAAATAAATAATTGGGAAATTATTTGAAATCGGGTGATGTTGTGAATATTGATTGATAGTTAAATAACCGACTATCAATATTGACCTTTAAATAGGTATTTGTTTGTGAATTGGTTAAAATTGAATGCTACACTTATTTTTAAATTATTGCGCTCATTATTCGGATTACCCATTCCGAATAGTGATACGACGTAATGGATAACATTGAAGACTGGT
The DNA here is from genome assembly GCA_030765085.1 of Allium cepa. Taxonomy (NCBI): domain Eukaryota; kingdom Viridiplantae; phylum Streptophyta; class Magnoliopsida; order Asparagales; family Amaryllidaceae; genus Allium; species Allium cepa. Next base: position 570,242,011 of record CM060940.1, on the reverse strand, counting down.
GGTGAAGACCGGGTATTTGTGAAAACGATAGGATGACCTATCGATTGTCTCTGCACCGTTAGCTACGGTATGGAGATTTCCTTTGTGATGGGAAATTCGATCGGGATTATGAATACCCGGATTGCAAGGGCTTCTTTGGAAGTGCCATCGGTTCTGTTCGAACTCGGAACAGACTTGTATGGTTACATGTCTGACTTTACATTTTGAGATATAAAGAAGATTTCTTTCAAATACATTTCCGTTGGTGGCAGAGAATTTATTCTCTTTGCTTAACACCCTTAGAGGTTATGTAGTTGAAGGTTATCAGCGATATATTCCCAATTTGGTAATGTGGCATGCTGAGTGTTGCTGTGTGATGATTATTTATTAATCATTTGTTGATCAAAGCATGGCTTTGTGAAAAAGCGTAGCTTTGTGGATGAGACTTCGTCAGACCTCACTCCCCGAAAATGGTCAAAACAGGAATATGCGGCAAGGTTATGAGGGTCGCGCCCTTTAGGGTATGTCATTTCCTTCTGGAAAGGGTGGTATCATGGTATGGAGCCCAGATACTTACTCATGTTGACACACTATATTTATTACTATGTGATGTTGGTTATCGAGTGCTCGGATAAAGGACCAAAGGGACCGGGGGGTGGCATATTCGTATAGTAGTTACCTAGTTACAGAGGTAACCCGGCCTTGTGTTGGCAGAGATCTTACCGTTACGTTAGGTTCTTGGGACGTCCTTCTAGAGGAGATCCCATTGACAGTAGGAAGTTCCTTAGCCTGATCATTTGTTGGAAATCCAAACAAAACAATACGATCCTTGTACGGTTTTAGTTGTATAACCTGCCATGGAATGTGGCGGCAACCTGCTATTGAACATGGTAGCTATAGTAGGCATAAGTGCGAAATGTCTATGCTGGCTAAGATTTATAATGTACTTTCGAAATGTTTTCTACACTATGCACTAGTAATAATAATCAAATGATTTGTTTTGCGTAGTAAGCATCTTTGACTATCATAAGGAGAAATCTCCTCCGATTCTGCGTTTGCATTGTGTGTGTGTGCGGGAGGCCTTATGGTAGTCTCATTTTCCAAAAAGCACTGCGAATTGACTTTAAAATTATCCTGTTGTTTGTTTTTAAGATAAACTGTTTTAAGTTCTCACACCAGTCCCATGACTGACCTGGAGTTTGTTGTTCCCCTTCCTAAACTCTGGGTGCCCATAAATTTCCACACGGGCAATCTAGAGTCAGGTTACCAGATCATTCTGGAATTCGGGAGTTGCTATAGAGATTTGGAGGCGAGTTGGATGACATGGCGTATGAACTAGTAAATATAGTATTTCTTTTCCGCTGTATTGTTGTTGTAAAACTCTGATGATGATGTGATGTAATGTAATAATTGATATAGTTCTATGTTTAAAGATTATTCATTTATCTATTATATGTTGTTTCGCTGCGATTGTGAGATTCTGATATTGTTCTGTTGTTTCTTTCTGTTCTGTTTTGTTCTTTTCTTTCTTCTTCTCCTACCTTTTTCTTCTTCTTAAACCCTAATGATTCTATTTCCGTTCATCTTGATTTAATCGATGGAGATTAGTGTCTATTCAAGGAGTACGGATTTGCGGACTATTACAGACATGATAATTGAGCATATTCAATGTCTGTAAATATGCGACTCTGATGTATTTAAATGTAATCGACAGATATAGTATTCTTCTGTAAACTGTTATTATTTATTATTATATTTTATCCGTTGCGAATATGAGATGTTGTTTCTTCTTCTTTTTTTTTCTATCTCTTTCTTCTTTTTCATAACTATCTGGAATTTTCGGGATCGAAAATTTCGGGTCGTTACATTTGGTATCAGAGCCGAAAGGTTAAGCGAGAACCTTGGCTCTGGTGGGAGTTATTCATTAAGTAGAGTCCGTAGTACTCTAGAATGGGTTGAGTACGTGTGTGTGTATATATATATATGAGCGCGTACTTGTTATTTTATTATATAAAAGTTTTAAATGATTTTACATAAAAATATATTTTGATATATAAAGCAATATTTCCTTCAAATAAATATTAAGGTGATTGGTTGTTAAATTATTGGAATTAAAATTTAGAAGTAATAAAATACAACCAAATTAAAATTTAATTGATTGAAAATGAAATTCTAAATCTGGGCCCAGAATTTGAAAATTTTGTTTCAAAGTAATGAGAAATAATAAATAAGTATTATTTGGATAACTGGGACTTGTTGCAAACAATGGGTTGTTTGAAAATTTGATTTGAATTAAAAACCAAAAGTGGTCTAAAATTTAAGGGTGACCTCGTGTGTAAAGGAAATAATATGTATGAATAAGGAATATACATAAATCAAAAATAGTTTGAATAAACTCTAAATGTTGAGTTTGAAATTTGGAATTGGACGTGATACCCAAAGTGATAAGATTTTAAGTGGGAAGATTATTATTGTAAAGTTTAAGGATTGAATGAGGTTGATTGGATTAAGTAAAACGAATTTAACTTGGGAGAAGTTAAATAAGTTTGAATGAACAACTTGAATTGGAAATTTTAAGATGAAATTGGAATTTAACTCGGAAAGTTAAATGGTTAATTTGAATAGGTAGTTTGTGTGATCTCAAAATGGGTTTGAGATCTGGAAATTGGAAATGGATGGACGTTTTAAAATAAATTGGATAATATCATCCTATTGTTATTAAAAATCCTTAAATTGTGAATTGGATTTGTTTAAATGAATGAGAAATAAAGTGTGGTTATATATCCATTATTGAGATAAAATGTAAATCTAACTTTAATTTGAAATTAAGGATATGGAATCACTTTAAACTGAAAATTTGAATAATTGAGTTTGTAAATTAAAATTGTTTAAGAACTGGCTTCAAACTGGAAGATAAAATTTAGTAATAAATTAAAATTTTAAAATAAAATTGTATTGAACTCTTATTTGAGCCTTGAAATACATAAGTAAAGATAATTTAAAATGGAATTTTGAGAATTGGACTCGGAAATTAAATTGTTTAAAAACTTTGAATAAAAGTTAATTTGGTTTAAAAGTTAAACAACCTTTAAGAATTTAACTCGAATTTATATAATTCGAGGTAGTTTAAATTCAAGATTGAAATTGAATTAGTTCAAAACTGAATTTGGTTTGAATTAATTGGATTGGTGATTGAATATGTATAAGTTTAAGAATTTAAATGGGAAATTGAATTGGATTAAATTGAAATGATTTGAATTTGAAATGGGTCCAATTGATAATAATTCAAATTGATTGGAATAATTCGAAATTATAAGTAAAGTTGAATAGGATTAAAATTAAATGGAATTTGATTTAAATTGGGAAAGGAATCAAGATTGATTCAACTTGAATTGGGTTTAAATAAATTTCAATAGAAATTGAAGTTATTCAAGTTAGAATTGAGTCAATTAAATGGAAGTGGAAATTTAAGTTGAATTGTTGGGGAAGTGTACAGTTGACTCTTGACTATTTTCAATATAAATTGTTTCGACATAAACTTATTTTTCTAAGCTATTAAATATATACAACCTTTCTTTCTTAAAGCCAAATTATTTTATACCTGTTTTACAATTATTTTTAGAGCTATTTAACCATTTTTCAACTGTTTTCTAAACTAATTACTATTTTTCAACTATTTCACAAACTAATTTCTATTTTACAACTATTTTGCAATTATTTAAAATTCCTGAAACTATTCAACTATTTTCCGACTATTTTACAATTAGTTAACTATTTTATAGCTATTTTGCAAACTAATAATTATTTTTCAACTACTTATCTATTTTTAAAATTTTCAAGCTATTTTCTAAAAATAAACTAGTCGGAGTCTAAACTGTTATTGATTAAATACCCAATTGAGATAAGGATTGAAGATATGATCCAAATGAGAATTAAGGCAATTGTAAATAAGTGAACAGGAATTAAAGGAAATGTGAATAGAAAGGAAATTGATTTGGTGGATAATCAATGGAAATAAATACGTAGGATGTACGTATATTATTCTATTCGCATAGTGATTTAATCCAGATTCGAGTACAGAATTTCGAGATAGTTATATCGATCCGAGTGGGATTTTTTTCCACTCGATTTTCGACGGCGAACCTGGATATGGATTGTTGATTGGTTATGGATATTCTCTATCATAGTTATGGCTATGCAAGGAGAATGACAGTTTCTAATCAAGAAACCAGATCTGGGTCCGCACTAGGGGGTCGGGTGGACGATACTAGTTCGGAAGCGAAATTGTGTGATCGAGTAAGCGATCAGATTGGTATAGCGTACGGATGATAGGAGTACATCGTACAGTTTTGAATGAAATTGATATTGGAAGGAGTAATCAAATTTGAATATTTTATTTTGAATAAACAAAGTTATATATCTTTGTTATACGTACGATGAAACTGCCCTGGTTGAATCTATAGCCAGGAGAAAATGGATTTTTGGAAATAATTGAAGTATAAAAGGGGTTTTATACAGGTTTAAGATGATCCAATTTTTTTTATCAAGGATACATACATACATACATACATACATACATACATACACATGTGTATATATATATATATATATATATATATATATATATATATATATAAAGGATCTTATGAGGATTTTGGAAAAGGTTCTGCAAACCTTTGAATTTGGAAGGGCTTTTGATTTTTTTGGTAAAATCAATATTTAAATTTGGAAAGCCTAGTTTGAGAATTATCGATTTTAGGATAATCGATTTTGTGTAAAGGAGCTTTATATGAGATCATACTAGGTGTATGATTTGAAAGATACTATATGTGTATAGTATAAAGTGTTTTGATGATGGCTCTGGGGAAAAAGGCGCTCCCTTGAAAATGAATTTCTCAGGAGTACCACCGGGTGGTGCTGCCTTGAGCCCCGGAGGGGGGGGGTTTCTAAAGTTGATCCTGTAAGGAGTCCGGACAAAACTAGTTCGTGAGGATTATTAGTAGTGTGTACCATAGCGAAAGTCGTGTGTGCCGCTGAGAGCCAACAGTCTGCGTTTGATTTTATATCGGTAGACTGCGACCTAAGTAGGAGTGGAGAAGTTTCATTTTAACAGCGAAAATCGTGTGTGCCGCTGAGAGCCAACAGTTACATGGACTTTTGCTGTGATGGCAACGTAACCCTGGGATGTAACTGCGATCTGTTGTGGGTTCCATGGCGTAATCGAGAGGCCACAGAGAGCCTACATTTACATGGACTTTTGTTGTGATGGCAACGTAACCCTGGAATTTAAATGCGACCATGGATGGGTGTGATGATTTCCAGAGCATTCTCACCAAAGATATTTCCTCTATTTTCAAAAACTGTTTTCTATATTTTCAATAAAATTATTTTTCAAGTATTTTCACTGGGTGTTGAAAACGGGTTTACCAAGTACTTATAGATTTTCAGTCCTACGCCTGATCAATGTATGACTGAATTTCTGTGAGAACAAGGATGGACTGGTTGAGACATTGAGTTATAAGAAGTATTTTTATAAAAAGCTATTTTAATAATATTATGTGAATTTAAAAGCTTTTCTAAAATTTTAAAATAAAATGTTGGAATTTTAGGAAAATAAAAGGTAATCCAAACTAGAATTATAAAAAAAAATTAAATTCAGGAAAATTTAATGAAGTGATTTTTGTAATAAAATCGAATATTGATTTAAAAATTGGAAGTAAGCTAATTAGCTAAATAATTATCGATAAAGTATGTTAATAAATTTAATTTGGTTGAATAAAATGGATTGTAAATTAATAATGGAGTTTGGAAATGAATTCAAATTGTAAATAGAATTCAACTTGGATTTGATAATGAATTAAATAGGTGGAGATGCTATAAAAATAGAAATAAAATAGAGTTAGATCGAAATAGCGATGGTTTGAATTACAAATAAAATTCAAGTGCGATATGAATAATATTCAACGAAATTTGCAAGTAAATTAGATATAATTGAAGTGTTGTCGAATGAAATGAAAGGGAACTACGATAGAAATAGTTGAATTGCAAACAAAATCCATATGAGTAGAAATAAATTGAGAATGGCTTTGTATTAATAAAATAAATTCGAAAATGAATTAAATAGGTGAATTAAAAATTTGAATATGGGGTGGATAAATGGGTTAATCGAATTAAATAATAAATGGATGAAGTCTGCTTGGATAAAAATTAAACCAAAGTTTTAGTTGGTATTGGGTTATTAGAATGGAGGGTTATTTAATAAAAGGTTTGGGTTAAATTTATTTTTGGGAGATGGATATTAGCATAACCATTGAATGTTGTCAAGCTCAATAAAATAGTTTTAAAAATGAAACCAATGCAGAGATGAATGAAATGCAGTGTATGGTTGGTGAATGAATTGGAAATGAAATGGAATTAATTATAGAATGAGTTGAAATTAATTTAAAATAGTTATAGACTAAAAATAAATACTCTATTAAGCGAATATTGTCGAATTTTCATAGAATGAATTGTCGTTTGATGTAAATGAAAGTAATTAAAATCCTATGGGTTGAGAGAAGTTAAATATCTTGATTTTGAAATTAATTGAAGTGAATATGAACTTGTTTGGATTAAAAATAAATTGAATATAAGCACTTGAGTTGTAACCCAATAAAATTGAATGAAATGGCACATAAATTTGGTTGGAAGCAATTGGAATTAGCTTTAAAGTTATATAAATCGCTTATGGAGAGCGTTTGGTGCTTGTTGCTTATGAAATACATGTGTTTAACTATTAAAAATAAGTGAAATGCTAATAGATTTTCTATATATGGCACTTACATATTTAAATTGAGTAAGTACAGGTACCTGAAGGCCGTTTGGCTGGATTTGGATTACGCTATTTGCTAAAATAAATAAGCTGCTTGCTTAAAATGCTAAATAAAGGTACGCCTACGCAATAAAAATAGGAAATATGAACTGTTTTTGCTTTTTCCGACCGTGTGGGTCGATGTATATATATTTATATCTCTTGTCAAATTGCAAAAGCTCCTCCGTACAAAGGAGACTCTGCCAAAAAATTTCGAAAATTTTGGGAGTTAGAAAATTTTTGAAATTTTTTTGGGAAATTTTTGTTAACGACAAAACGATTTCAAATTGGAAATTAAAGTAAATTAGTAAATGAAACTAATATGAATCAGTTATACTTGAAAGATAAAATTCAATATTCAAAATTTAAAGTAAATTGAATTCGTATGAAAATGGGGAAAACTAGTTTGAATAGAAATGGATATGAAAACTTCTGTAAGGAAAGGTATGAAAAGATTTGAAAAGGCTATGATTGGATATTATTGCTAAGTAGGTTATGCAAGTATTATAAAGAGAAAAAGAAATTGGATTTGATATTAGAAGATAAATTTGAATTGCCTGACAAAAAAGTTATGTATTTAAATTTCTGTATGAAATTAGATTGGGTTTTTGATCTAGCCACTTTGGCTTTTGTTTCTTTTTTGGAATTTGGGAGCACGTAGAGGCGTTTTGTAGTTGTACTGAGCTAGCCGTGCAAAGGAGACGCCGGCAAAAATTTTCGAAAATTTAGAGAGTTAGAATTTTTTTGAGAAAGTTGTGATAATTCAAATTTGAATTTTAAATTTGAATTTGAATAAATAAAGTAAATAATGTTGTTGGAAACTATAGAAGATTTTGGGAAGTTGGTTGAGATGATAGTGGGTTTTAATAAAAGATAGTTGGTAGGATGTTGATAAAACTGTTGGTTTTGGCGGAAGGTAAACGGGTATTAGTCCATTCTTCCTAACTAGTAATTTCGGGGATGAAATTCTTATAAGGGGGGAGGAATGTGACAACCCGGAATTTCTAACAATTTAAAATTTGAATAGGAAATTGATTTTAAAATATTTAAAAGTTAATTTTAACTTGAATTCAAGATATCAATATTTACTTGATAATTAAATCATTGAATTATATAGTTTAAATATTGAATTTAATAATTGAAATTGGGTAAATTGTTGAATCTGAAATTTCTATGCCTGTTTAAAATAATTTTAAGGGTTATAAAATTTATAATGATGATACTGACGATAATAGAATGGTTGAAATTTAATTTAAAGGTGGTTTGTTCAATTTTAATAATATATCGTTTAAATTGAATTTAAAAATTGCCTTCCGAGGCACGGTCTCGGATTTCAACGAAACCAGTTCCATTGGATCCGTAATAGTTAGTTATTATCGGATTTCAATTTTCGTAGCAATCGGAGTTGTCGTTTGACTCTGGCAGCTCGAAACACTTAGAAATTATTTTAATCGATTTGATTTAAAATTGATCGTTTACTTCCATAACTCACGCATATGATCGAATTAGCTTCCGAAACACTTTCCATTGTGTTCAGAATGCAGGTAAAACCTTAAAACGCCAGTCGGCATGTCTGATTCGGGGTTCGGGATTTCGCGTTATGGAATACGAGATATTTTCATATTTAATTATATAATAATCAGGTGTATTCGAGAAGCCATTGCTATCTTTATTTTACGTCGTCGTCCCTCTCTATCTTCCAACAGTAAATCGAACGTTTAAAAAAAACGAAATCATGGCCGAAGACCTTCATTCTTAAATCAACAGAAATCGAAAAAAAACAACAAACAAAATTAAATCAATGGCCGAAGCAACAAAATCGCGGCGAACATTGCCACGTTCAATTGGGCGATTCATGAGCCGTCGTGGTTCAAAATGGGGCTTTTGGCTAGAGATTGCAGTAGTGGCAGCGGCGGCGACGTTCTAAGGGAGGGAAGACGCAGCGACGTCCAGCACATGTGTGTCAAGCATTCGCGTTTTGGGCACGGTGGTTCTCGATGCGAGTTGGGTTATTGGCTGTTGAATGGGCCAGAGGGGTCGCGATCTGGAGTTCGAGTTGGCAACGCAAGTATGGTTGGGGCAGCGGTAGGCAGGGAGGCTCATCGGTCGAGGGCTTGGGTTTGTCTCTCTTTTCTTCTGTGAGGTATAAGATAAATTTCTTTTAATCAAGATTTATATAGGCTAAAAACAGAAATTTAGGAATTATTAAAGTAGGATTTTTGATTTACCAAAGAATATATATATATATAATAATATTTATAAAAGGAAATTTGTTTAAAAATAAATTTTTGGTTTAAACCCAACTTATTAGTTTAAAATAATTTACTGGTTAATTAAAATTATAAATGGGTAATAAATTGTGCAATTAGTCAAATATTAATAAAACCATAATATGTTTATTCAAGGTCAAACATCTGGAAATCCAAGGCAAGGTTGAAGTGAATTGCAAAATTTAAGAGGGAAGCAAAGGTGAGTAAATCTCACTCTGTTTTGATTTTTATTTGGATTTAAATGGTTAGATTTAAATAATTGGTTGAATGATTGAATTGATTGAATGTGTACTGATGATCTAGTCATTTTGGTTTTGGTTAGTTCTCGAGTTAATTGTTGTTTGACTCGAGGTATTTGGGTTTTAAATGGTTTTAAACTTAAATCATAAATAAGAAAATGGTTCTGTTTAAAAATCAATAAGGGCTTAATGATCGGTGATTCATTAAATAGGTATGATAGTTTAAATGGAAAATTAATTAATTAAACTAATTAATGATTTGGGTTAATTAATTAAGTATATATTAATTTGGAATGATCATTGGGTGGTTTAATAAGTAATTACTTAATGTGATTAATAAAATATAATTACTTTGTGGAATTAATCAAGAGATAAAATTAAGGTAATTAAATTAAGGAGAATTAATTTATTTGATAAAGTAAATGGAAAGGTAGATAATCACAGGTTGAGATAAATCAAGAATGATTAATGTTTGTTGTTTATTTAATGACTAATTATTTAATATATAATTAATTTAGCTTAGGATAAATGGAAATATAACTATAAATCATAAGCTTATATAAGTTATGATGTAATTAAAGACAGACAAATTAAAATTGATTAATCTATAATAAGCGACTTATGAGAAGTTAATTAATATAAGTAATTAAGGATTAATGTAATTAATATAGTTAATTAATTTATGAAGTAATTAAGATTACTTATTGATGTTGGTTAAGAATAATTAATACCGTGAAATTAAATAAAGATAATTACTTGAATGTAATTGAAAAATAATTAATCCAGGGTGATTAATTAAGATGAATAATGAAGGGTTAACTAATTAATTGATTTGGAATTAATTAATGTTAAATGAAGGAATCTAAATGATCGAGGTTAGAAATTCAATTAAAATTAATTAAATTAATTTTGGTAGCAATCAAACTTTGCTTATGGATGATAATGGAATTGGATGCTTTGAAATGAGATGATATCTCTGATATGAAATGTTGTGTATTTCATTTGGATAATTTGGGTTAGGATGACATGAGAATCGAAGAGGCCGGGATCGGGTATTAGGAAATACCCGAAACCACTTCGAATTCTTATAAATTGTCATGTGAAATTAATAGTTGGGATGAAATGATTTAAGTGAATCGGATTATTTGATCTAAATTTTGGTACTTAGAAAACTAGTTGTGGAATAGGTGATGTCTATAATAAATTGTGGCTTTGTGAATTGAAATGAGTTACCCCGGGTTTTAATAAGTTGTATGCTTGTATTCCATGTTAGATGGGTTTAGTCACGCTAGTTTCCAGCATGACCCGGGTGTTACTTTGATGTAATGCTCGGGTCAGACCGAGTATTACAGATTTTCAGGTAGGTATGTTCTGGAGCTCAGGGGGCGAGCTGGACAGCAAGAGCGTATAGAGTATTTCCGCTGTATAATATGGTTGTGTATCTGTGACATGATAATTGAGTATATTCAATGTCTGTAAATATGTGACTCTGATGTATTTAAATGTAATAGACAGATATAATATTCTTCTGTAAACTGTTATTGTTTATTATTATATTTTATCCGCTGCGAATGTGAGATGTTGTTTATTCTTCTTCTTCTTCTTTTTTTCTATCTCTTTCTTCTTTTTCATAATTATCTGGAATTTTCGGGATCGAAAATTTTGGGTCGTTACACCTAAAGTATTGCGGCTAAGTCACTTACATATGTATGTGATCGAGGACGGTCCCTAGGCATACTTTGAGATGATGATGAACCATGGTGCTTGGGTTTATGAAATCTTTTTTTCTTTTATTTTCTGCTTTCTTTTTTATACTGTGGTTGTTTAGTTTTCTTGGTTGTATGGGCTTTTATTTTTATTTAATCAATTGAACTCTAGAATGATTGGATTTGGATTAATGTAATAAATAATATCGGTCATGGTTAGGACCCTAACAGAAGAGACGGGGCAATAACTGCGAGTTATGAGTCCCTTCGTCGGAGAGCGACGGGATGGAATCGAACATGGATAAGTCCTCGACTGAGGTTCTAGGCCGGAGTAGGATACCCCATGGATTATGTCCTTGACCATGGATTCAAGGCCTGAGAAGAATATTCACGGATTAAGTCCTCGACTAAGGATCGAGGCCGGAGTAGGATACCCCACGGACTAAGTTCTCGATTGGGTATCGAGGCCGGTGTAGGATACCCCACGGATTAAGTCCTCTACCGGAGAGCCGAGGCCCTAGAAGGATACTCATGGATTAAGTTCTCGGCTGGGGATGGAGGCCGAAGTAGGATGCCCCACGGATTAAGTCATCGACTAGAGAGTCGAGGCCGGCGAAGGAAACCCATGGATAAGCCCCTGGCTGGAGAGTCGAGTCCAGACTTAGATAAATGACCTAGAGAGGTCAAAGGATTCAGATATGGACCCGTAGAGGTCTCAGATTTTGATATGGACCTAGAGAGGTTCCAACTTGGGATATGGACCTAGAGAGGTCCCTACTTTTGATATGGACCCGGAGAGGTCTCGGATTTGGATTAAAGGACCCGAAGTAGTACCGACTTGGATAAAATGATCTAGAGAGATCATGGATACAGTTAGTGGATTTGGAATGGATTCGGAATTGGATATCGACTCAAAATCGTCATGGATTTCGATAACGATTTGGAGAGATCAAGGAATTGGATTGGTAATGGATTGGACTCAAGGTTGGATGTTATGATGATCAATGGATTATGGACTTCAGATTTTGGACTTATAGCAATTCAAAACACGCCTTCCAATAGCAAGGGATGTTTTGGGGAGCAAGTGTTAACTTGACTTTTGGCAAAGCCATATACAAGTGGATATAACTCAATGGAATGCACAGTTATCGAGGTTGGAATATTATGGATTTGGTTTGGATGGATGGAATTTGGTTTGGATGGATGGACAATCGATTACGGGTAATAAATACGAATATGAAGCCAGGATTACGCATGGTTGATGGATAAAGGATGTAGGGTACTTGGAATATGGATTTTGGCAAGAGATGAGTTTCTTAGGGTCTACTTCGAGTCGCTGAAGGGGTTGCTTCAGGTCAGGAAAGCATTTACTTCAGGTCGGCTATACAAACAACCTTGGGTCGGCATATTTGCTTGGGGTTGGCATTGCTTGGGGTCAGTGTTGGAAATACTTAGGGTCGGCATTGCTTCATCTTCAGGTCAGGTCGGCTTACAACTTGGGGTCTACGTAGGATGGAGGTTGCTTCACTTCATGGGGTCGACAACAGGATAGACTCCGGGTCCGCAATTGTATAACTCTGGATCGACATCAGTTTAACTTCGGGTTGGCATCAGGAGTTATAAAAGGTCGGCATAAGGAGATGGCACCGGGTCGGCATTGGTTGGACTTCGGGTTGGTGTGGCATTGGCTTTGGGTCGGCATTTGTGACGACCCGGAATTTTCGAGCATTTAAAATTGGAATATTTAATTGATTTTAAATATTCAAAAGAGTAATTTTAACTTGAATTACGAATATCACAATTTATTTGATAATTAAATTATTGAATTCAATAATTTGAAGTTGAGTAAAACGTTGAATCTGGAATTTTAAGCCTGTTGAAAATAAATTGAAGGCTTATGAAATTTATATTGATAATACTGAAGACAATAGAAGTGTTAAAATTGAAATTAACAGTGATCTGTTCAGTTCTGAAATTTTATCGTTTTAAATTGAATTTAAAAATAGCCTTCCGAGGCACAGTCTCGGAATTCGACGAAACCAGTTCCATTGAGTCCATAATATTGAATTATTATCGGATTGCAAATTTCGTATTGATCGGAGTTAGTGTGTGAGTGTACAATATATACACGCGTTGAAATTTAATTGATAATAATCTAATGAAATTTAATTTAATTGGTCAAGCTTCTTGTATACGCCATCTCCTTTACTTATCACGTCACCTCCTTTCCTTCTTATCTGCTAATCCTAATTCATTTCCCAATTCAAAATAATAATAATGGCGACTGCACCTAAATTCATAATCGTGTCTCCCCCTTCGTTTCCTTCTCTCCTTTATTCAACTCGAATCCTCCCTCACGAAATCCATAGCAAAACCCTAGTTCTTCGTTCGAACTCAAGGTATGGCCGAACCCCTTTTTGTTCCAAAATCAATCTCACTCCTTAAAAAAAATGATAAAATCATAGCCGAGACAAGGCGGCCTGGAGAGTGACATCGTGGGGAGGAGCAGTCGCGTCGTTCGCGATAGCCGACAGTAGGAACGCGAACTAGGGTTTGCTATTTTATCTCTTTAAGGCACTCGCGACCTTGAGTTTGCGCATGAAGATGGGACAGAGCTCGAGATTTAGAAGAGGCATGGTGTCATCGAGTTGGTGTTTGAGAAATCGTGGTCGATGATGGAGGAAGCAGCGTCGATTGAGGGCAGAAATTGCGAGGTCGAGTTGGTGATTGAGGCGCGATAAGAGCATGACAGCGGCACGACTTTAGGAGGAGGCGACGACATCAACATCGCGATGGATTGGGCAGGAGTAGGTCGTTCGCGATTTTTGTAGGAGGTATAAACGAGCTAGGTTCGACAGAGGTATATATGATTTGTTCTTTTCAATTTTTAGTTTATTTTTATTTTTAATCCAAACTGAATTTAAAATTATATGTATTTAATGAACTTATTTAATTTATCCTAGTTACTGGAAATAATTTATTATAGGAATTAGTTTAAGTACAAATTATTAAATTGAATTAAAAATATATAAAGTAAAATTATTTTATAATTTACTACTACGGTTAGATTAAATCTAAGGTTAAAATTTATTCATTTGTAAACAAAATAAATAAATGGTGAATAATTGTTTGGTTGGTTCAAATAATAATAAACCGTGAATTGTTATACAAGGTTTAAAAATCAAGGAAACAAGTCAGTTTGGAATGGATTGCGAACAGCAAAGCAAAGGTGAGTTAATCTCACTCAGTTGAATTTGAATTTGAATTTAAATGATCATAGATAAATAATTAGTAGAATGGACGAATTGATTGATGTGCTATAATTTGGTATATTTTGGAACTGGTATTTTATATTGTGCTAACGTCTGTGGATGCAACGAAAACAGGTTGGAGGGATCTAACTGGACCCCTCAATATTTATTTAAATTATTTAATATTCTCTACTGTAAATATTGATATTCTATGATGAGTTATATTGGAATAATGAATGTTATGGTTTGATTGGATATATTTGGGTATAATGAATTACCAAATATATATATATATAAATTGGATTGTTGGGAAGAAAATAAAGGGAGTAAACTTGTAAGCGAAATAATTATAGGAAATTTGAATAAATTAAGAATGAATTGAAAAGAAATAGAAGTAATATGAAAATAATAAATAATAACTTCGAGTATAAAGGGAATTTTGGATAAATCGAATTTAATGAATTGTAAACTTATGTTATATCAATTAAAGGAATAGAGAATTATTTTAAAATTCAAATTTAAATTTATTTAAAAGGATTAAGAAGTAATTTGAGACAATAAAAAAAATTTGGTATTCTCAGTTAAAGATATTTTAAATCGTAATTAAGAAATAAAATCTGAAATTAATAGATTTTGAAGTAAAAGGGAGTAAATTGGAAATCAATTTGGAAATTGATTCAAATGTTTGAAATTGAAAATTTAAAGAAGAATGTGAAGAAAGTATATTTCTTTGGATGGCCAAGTACGTTCAAAGTAAATTTTTAAATATAAGTTAAAAGATTTAACGTTGTTTTAAAAAGCATGTTTTAGAAAATTTATATTTTTAATCTTTTAAATTCTACAGTAGATATTTTTCAAATTTATTATCGTAGTAGTTATTTAAAAGGTGACTTAGTAATTCTGTTTTAAAAAAAAAGTTAAAACCTAGTTTTATATTTTATAAAGTAACCTTATTTTTAAATATTCATATAGTATATATTTTTAGCCAATTATTGAAGTAGTCTTAACTTCAATGTTCTAAAGTAAATTCCAAAGTAAGTGTTTTATTTTAATCTATTATCGTAATAATTATTTAAAAAATGATTTGGTGTTTTAAAAAAAGAAAATCTAATGTATGGTTATAAGGTAACCTTATTTTAGTTATTTCTAGAGCATTGTTTTAAATTAAGTATTAAAGTAATTTTTTCTAAATTAAATGTTAAATATATTTTACAATAAAGTGTTTTTAAATTATTTTAAAAAAAATCTAGTTTTGTGCTTGGTGATTTCAGTGGAGATAGAAAATATTTGGGAAGTTTATTTTGAAGAGAAAGATGGTTTGAAACTGCTTTCAAAGGGTTGAAAATAGAAATATATCTTGTGAAGATATTTTGAGATTAATAAATAATTTGGAAAATTATTTATTATTGGATGGATGTTGCGAATATTAATTGATAGTTAAATCACCGACTATCAATATTTGCTAAATGCACTGATCGTTTCGAAGAGACCGGGATCGAGATTTATTTCTCGAAAACCACTTCGATCCAGTTTGTACGTTTCGTGGGAAACGATTTTGGATTCGAAGATGGAGCAGTGAAGTGCAAGGGCTAGTCGCTACTAATCCTGAGGATATTTCCAAAATGGATGTAGTAGGAATAGTGCCTTCGGTTCCGTTCGAACCCGGGACGGACTTGTATGGATGAATGCTTGCGAAACATCGTCAGGTGGATGATGGGCATTCTAAGGGATATGTTCTAAAAAGGTAACGCTTAGCCTCAAGCCTCATCAAATGGGAATGACTGAAAATCAGGGGTTATGCAGCAAGGCTAGGTGGGTAGCACCCAAGCAGGGTGAGGTCATCCCTGTCTAGATGTCCCTTTTTTTTCCGGCTTAGTGGGCGGTTGTTGATCCCAACCGCGGGGTGATCTCACTCAGGATTATCCAGTAAGGGGTAGTCCCAGTCTTGTGTTGCAGGGGAGCGGGCGTACTTCTCGGTACTGTGATCTAGGCCACGTACTGTGACAGGTGGTACCCTAGTGCCTAGTCATTAATTGGAAATCCATTCTCCCTACGAGCCTTGTACGAGTTTTGTTTGTATTACCCACTCTATGGCTAGCAGCTGGAATTTAATAAATGTAACAATTTCGGCTATTTTATAAGTATTTTTATATAGACCCTATTATAATATCAGAGGATTTCTATAAAAATTGTTTTAGCTATCATAAGGTAAAAACCCGACATGTTAATTTGTGGTGTGGTCTTACGAGATGCTTTTGTTTTCAAAGGATTTTTGAAACTTTAATAATCAATTGGGTGTGATTATCTCATGCTGGTATTCCAGACTGACTCGGGTGTTATTTAACTGTAATGCTTGGGTCAGACCGAGTATTATAGGATACATGATATGATGCTGTGGAGCTTAGGAGACGAGCAGGAAGACGATACGTACTCTCGTACTTATATATATATATATATATATATATATATATATATTCCGATGTGTTGATTAGCTGTATATCCAGATGTATGTAATTGATGTTGAGCTGTAATTGATGTACTCTGATGATGTAATATATAAACAGAGATATTTGATTTTGAGTAAAGATCATTTATTATTCTATTATATTTTATTCCGTTGCGAATGGTTAGATTCTGTTGTTGTTTTCTATTTTCTTCTTCTACCTCTTCTTCTTTAATCCAAATGGTTCGTATTTCTATACAACTTGAGTTGTTTTAGGTAGAATAGTGATGACTCAAGGGGTACAGATTTGCGGGCTGTTACAGCATTAGGGGATACTTTGGGTCGATGTTGGAACTTCAGGTTGGCAAGGAGATATGGGGTCGACATATTACTTCGGGGTCGGCATGCACTCGTTGTCGGCATGCACTTGGGGTCAGCTATGGAGGTTGCTTTGGGTTTTCCGGTCAGCATCAAGATCGCTTTCGGTTAGCATATTATCTACTTCAGGTCGGTATAGATGGACAAGTTGGGCTCGACGGTCACTATGGTGGGCCCATGTAGGTGAGAAGGCCATGTAGCTGAAGTTTCACCTATAAATACAGTAGGTGTGGTTTTAGAAAATTGGATTCTCATTCCACTTCTCTTCATCTTCTAATTAGAGGCAACCCTGCCATTGTTATTCTGGAATTCTAAATTATGACTGTAATCGAATTTCAGTATAATAAGAAGAAATTTCCTGTAGTGAACATTGGCCAGAGTTAGCCAAACCACTATATATCTTGTCTTTCTTTTATTGCTTACATTTGAATTTCGGCCGTTCTTCATATTTTATTCTCTAAGTATACCCTATCCATGATCTATAAATGGATATTGATGCTTTCATTTGTAATTGGGTGTTGGTGGTCAATTTTGACGCCAACAATCACCTAAAATATTAAGAGACCATCCTATTAATAATATTATTGGAGATTTAAATACAAGAGTATCAATCAGAAAAAAATTGAACCAAATGAGTCATGTTGCATTTATATCAAATTTTGAATCAAAAAATTATAAAGAAGCATCAAAAGATGATTTTTGGATTATTGCAATGCAAGAAGAACTTAATCAGTTTTAAAGAAATAATGTTTGGGAACTTGTACCAAGATCAGACACGATCAATTTATGATTGGAAAAAAATGGATTTTTAAAAATAAAGCAGATGATAATGGATATATTGTAAGAAATAAAGAAAGATTAATAGCTCAAGGATATAATAAAGAAGAAGGAATTGATTATGATGAAATATTTGCTACTTTAGCTTGTCTCGAAGCAATACGAACATTACTAGCTTTTGCATGTCATCATAATTTTAAAAAATTTCAAATGGACATAAAAAGTGCATTTTTAATGGATTTATAGAAGAAAAATTGTATGTTGAAAAACTTCCTTTATTTGTTCACGAGAAATATCATGATCATGCATTTAAACTTAAAAAGGCCTTCTATGGATTAAAATAAGCACCTAGTGCTTGGTATGAGAGATTAAACACTCATTTACAAATTTTCGGTTTTCAAATTGGTAATATCGGTTCCACTTTATTCATAAAATAAGAAAATAGTAATATTTTAGCCATACAAATATATGTTGTTGACATTATATTTGGATCCACTGATGAAAAATTATACACTGAATTTTTTAAAATAATGAAAGACGAATTTGAAATGCCATATATGGGAGAATTAAACTATTTCTTAGGATTACAAATAAGACAATTATAAAATGGAATTTTATAAACTAAGAAAAATACTGTCAAGGTTTATTAAAAAAATTTGGAATGGAAAATATATCAAGTATACCAACTCCAATTAGTACTACTCTACATTTAGATAAAGATGAAAATGGAATAAATTTCGACCAAAAATTATATCAAAGTATGATAGGATCTCTATTATATTTAGCAGCTAGTAGACCAGATATTATGATGAGTGTATGTTTATGTGCTTTGTTTCAAGCATAGCCAAAAGAATCACATCATCGAGCGGTAAAACGAATCTTAAGGTATCTAATAAACACTAGAGATAATGGGCTTTTTTTCCCCAAATGGAAGCTCATTCGAACTTGTATCATATAGGGATGCCGATTTCAGCGGTTGTAAAATGGATTGAAAAAACACAAATGGGACATGCCGTTTTATTGGTTTATCCTTAGTTTCATGGTTTAGTAAAGAGCGAAATTGTGTTTCTCTCTTGACATGTGAAGGCGAATACATCTCAGCGGCTTTAGCATGTGCACAAGTAATCTATATACAACAAACTCTTCTAGATTTTGGTAAAATCATAACAAGATCTCCTATATATCTTGGTAATACTAGTGTTATAAATTTATCAAAAAATCCTATTAATCGTTCTTGAACAAAGCACATTGATATTCGTCATTATTTTCTAAGAGATAATGTGGATAAAGGAATTCAATCACTGGAGTTTGTAAACATCGAAAATCAAATAGTTGATATTTTTACCAAACCATTAAGTAAACTGACTTTTATTAAATTAAGACAAGATCTAGTAATATGTTTATACAATGAATTGATTAACTAAATTGGTAGAAATAGTTTTGAAAACTTAAATCTTAAAAAAATAAAGCTCATATAAAACTACAAAAGATAAAATTTATACACTTAGATTATTGAAAACCACATACAATTTAAACTAATACTAACCATATAAAGTATAACTACTCTCTGTAAAATTTATATGGTTGAACTCCTTTTCCTCAACCTACTCTCTAAGTATAGTAAAAGATTAGTCTTATAAATCAGCTTATATTCATAAAAAAATAGAGTATTTAATCAAATAATACACAAAATTGTCTTTCGATCATGACTCCATCTAATCAACTATCGACTATAAATCTCCCTGATCAGATAGAACTTACGTTTCACCAACTAAATTCACACCTACATCAACTCGTTTAGCCTCTCTAAAAATTGTTGCATCAGCTACGTACCATATTGGCTTTTCTCCTAAAAAAAAGAAAGATAAACGTTTAATTGATCTATAATCAACATCTCTTACCGAAAAGGTCAATGAAATATATCACTATCAATAAGAAATGATCGGAGTTCAATGTGAAATGTATTATGAATAATGACATCAAGGATCTCATCTAAATTTTCTTGAAAAATGTATTCTAGCAATTATTGGTCATTCACCAATAAAAAATCGCTTACATTAAAAACCTCCTCGATTACAAGAAACTCCTTCAAAAGCGTATAACATTACTCCACGAAATCTGTGCAAATCAAGACCATCAATTCAAGCTTGGATTGACACTCTAACTCGTCCCAGTTGCTCTCCACTATAGCCGTTAATTGACCACACCAAAGTTGAACCAAATTCATGGGATATAAAACAAATAAAAAATTCTAAATTCTCAGAGAAAAACTAAACTTACGCTACACATCGTGAAAAATAAATTTATTTGTTAATCTTTGGTATCTATATTGTTTTATCGTATTGATATTTCATAAAAATTGATTTATATTTAAACTCTACCTTTAATTTAAGAAAATTACATACCATAGATGTCTGTGAAGATATCATAGATGTCTATCAAAAGTTACGGGAAAACAATTTCCTATAACCTCAGACGTCTGTGGGAACTCAAGGACTTCTGTTGTAACTCTCTGTTTATTATTTTTGCAGCCACGTACGTCTATGAAAACATCACATACATTTATCTTACCTTTTTGTTTAATCACAACTGAAAGCAAAAACATCTGTTCACCTCCCAAAGATTTCTGTCGCTTTTCTAAAACCCTACCCCAGCCTCTGTATATAAAAAGTTGTTCCCAATTTTACCTCCTATCCCAAATTTACTTCCAAAATCTAAAACCCTAGCATCCAAGAACTCTTTATTTGCTCACTAATGGGTCCCAAACAAAAAACTCCATTTAACAAACATGCCAAGAAGGGTCAATCATCTTCTTCTCTCAATACCGTGGTTAATGATGCTCTCATTCAAAAGTAGTTTCGTAATAGCACAATTTCTAACAAGCGATTCGACAAATTAAAGCAAATAAAGCTTCATTCCGGGCCTTTCTATTGATTATGCAAGTTTAGAGAATATAACATTCAAGAATTGAATATCTCCTACGAATTTCGAGATTTAATTAATTTCAATGAAAATGAGATACAAATCGACCAATTAGCTATCTTTCTTTTCTAAGCAAATTTATGTAGTAGCGATATTTAGGAATATTGAGAATGATGAAGCATGGTATGGACGAGTGTGTATAGACATGTCTTAAAAATTAGTGTCAATTCCATTGGACGTATACTCAGTTGTTCTTCCAACGAGATGAATTTAGAAGAAATTCTTGACCATAGAAAGTTACCACATAATGAAGTAATTCATCTTATTTGGAAAGATAAAATGCCCCAGTGGAAATCCATCTATCTACGAACAAAAGCTAGATTGTCAAATCGTATGATAATAAATACGATAATCCCATGTCTTGATATTCATGAACAAATCTATGAAAATGATCACAAAGCCCTTTACGCTATCTTCGGTGGAATACAAATAAATCGGGCTAAATTCATCCTTCACGAAATTAAAAGTTTTTAGTCACATCATCAACACACTATTATCTATGCTCCTTACATTATGCGTCTCTTAAATACTTATGGGATACCCTCCTATATCTCTAATTTTGAAGAAATCCCTGTTATAGAAAGCGGTGTCCGGTTTTTATCATTGAAGCATCTTACTCCAGGACCACCGCCAATAATCTCTCTTGAACAATGGAGATTACAACAACAATAAGAGCAGCATGGCCCTCCTCTCACTACTATTCCTCAGCAGACTTACTCACCTCATCCTTCATAATAACCTACATCCTCTGGTCATGCTACTTAATCTTCGTGATCTGGCACTTAAAAACCAAAAGATAAGCGCGACTTATCAACAAGCCTTAAATAAAAGATGATTAGATTGGAACGGTCTTTCTCGACAAGGATGAAAAAGATGGAAAAGGCTTTGGACAAAGTTGTTTCCACTTTAGGGAAGTTTATGCAAAAAGTACGTGGTTGATCGTCTTCTCGTTCTTCATCCTTTCCTTCATCTGCACCGCCACCTTAGGCTTATACTCCAATTTATCACTCTTAAGCTTCTCCCGAAGGAACGTCTTACGATAGAGGTGGCAGAGGGAAGACTCCAATGCAAGAACAACCTAAGGAGGAAGAAGTAGATGGTGATGACATGTATGTGTCTGATACTCTGCATTTTCAACAACAATCGTCTATGGCATTTCAAGGACGCTCAATTCAAGAAGATGAAGAGTACAATGACCAAACACAATGACCGGACACATACGAATAGGATCCCTCATCTTATTGGGAATACTACAAGAATTAAGGAAGGTTTTCTTACTCTTCAAACCAGTACAATTAGCATTTTATTTTAGTTATATATATTTCCATTATCTTTGCTTATGCTTATCTGTTTAATTGTTTTAAAACTTCTGCTACATTTTTCTCTCATTTTATTTGAACTTCCTTGTTTAGTTTTAAATATTCATGACCATATATATAACATATTATTATATGTTAAATAAACATTTATATATCTTATATCATTTCCTCCATTTTGATAATGACAAAGGGGGAGGAATTTATAAATATACATAGGGGAGACAAATATAATAATTGTTCCATTTTTTATTGTGTAGTTATCATCATCAAAAAGAGGGAGATCGTTAGAACCTCCAGTTTATATTTCAATGATGACAACTATATAATCATATATATATACACACACTTTATCAAGATTTCAGTTATATGCTACGAGACAACACATGCTCGAAGATATTGAGACTCAAAGAGAAACGAAGATCTATCGACCATACTATAGTTGGTAAGGTTATTCTACTGTAGAAGAGTCTTAGATAAATTATTGTTGAGGTTCCCTTAAGTATATATGCATACACAATCACACACTATTTTACATACGTTGAAAGTAAGTTAAAAAACTATTTTTACTTTTTGCAAACGTCTAAGGTAAACCCACATAGATTTGAGGAAATAATCAGGAAAATAAAATTCTAAAGCCACAGACGTCTAAGGTAAAACCACAACATTTGTGAAAATCCTTGGGTAATTATTTTTGAAGTCATAGACGTTTGAGGTTTTACCACAGACATTTGTCATTTGAAAAACTGAAATATTTTGAAAAAACACTTTTGTTGAACAAAAAGAAATTACCCTTCTTCGAAAGGTTGCAGCCATTAAAATGAATAGAATATATATTATAGTAATAACTTTTCATCTACATTCTTTTAAATCTATAAATATTACCATGATTGATATAGAGAATAACTGAATTGAATTAATTAAGTCTATTCTCTCTTGATTTCCGATCACTCTCTTGCGCATACATTGCTTACATGCTCTCAGTCTATTATAACCAAAATATAATTTTGGTTAAAACACTTCCTACAACTCAAAGCATTCACATTCACATACTCAATGGAGATCATAGGAAGATTTGTACTATCAGTCAAAAACCATGTTGTTTGGAACATGATATTGTCAGAGATATACTTTTGTATTAACCTATGCCTCCGAGCGAAGCAAGGGTTAATTGGTTAAAGGAAATACCTAAGGCAAGCTTCGAGATTGGATGTAGGACGGGAGGTTTGAACCAGTATAAAATATCTAATGTGATCATTTTTATTACTTATCTTATATTTAGTTATCGTTCTCTGCTTAACATAGTTAGTAATATACGCTCACTCATGTGTGTGTGTGTGTGTATAAGTTGCAGTATTCATAAAGATCCTATAGACTTTCAACCTGGATAGCCGTTGTTGTACTTAGGATGTAGTATACCTTTATGATGTTTGTAGAGTGGCATATTATATTCGTTTTATGCTAACTCTTTTGTTGAAAGTATAGGTTAGGTATGGTTCGTATGTCATTATTCCTTACTATATCGACTTGTCTAGTATTTTGAGATTTCTTATCGCTTACACCAAACTGTTATCTGACTTGAGATTTTATGCTTTGCTTCTTATTGTCTTGGGTACTCTTAAATGAGTAGATTAGGTAACAGGTCTGGATGATATGCAATGGCAATGCATAGGATGAGCTTTCTTGTATATATGCTGATACTTATGCTGATTTTGTTGTGCGACGTTGTGGAGCATATGTAGTGTTTATCTATTATATATTAGAGATATTTGTAGTTTATTACCAGTTATATAAAATCTATTATCATTTTTCATAACTTTGTGAACCACACACTCTGGTATTGAGGTTAATTTTAGTTATTACCATTTCGCCTATTTTGTATCTATAATGTATATTACATTTTATTCGATGCACTATGAGATATACAACAGGTTCTGTGATTATTTTATTTCTTTTCAACCCTTGACAATTGTCCTACATCGGCCGAGCATCGCAGCAGCGCACTATTTTGTTATATTAGGTAACAGAGGCATAGGGTAGTCGTCACATATAAATCAATGTGGCTTTATATCTAATAAAAAAATGCAAATCTGTATGGATCTGTATAATTAAGTAAAACTTATACAAATCCATACAGATTTGTATAATAAAATTAATTTATTTTAAAACCAAAAATGTCTTAGTTGTGAAAATAATTTTTTTTTACATATGTAGTTTATATTTACTAATTAATATTCTATAAATAATTTAATATTAAATATAAAATATATTAAATGTTAATTAAAAAACATATTTACCTATATAACCATATCAACATTCAGAATTTGAATGTAAATTTGAAATAATTTGTTCCTTCAAGATCTAAATTTGATTTTAAATTTAAAACCATCTTAAGATATTTTAAATACTAATATAAATTATTTAGGGTTAGTCAATATCTTTAAATAAACATAATTAAACATATATAAATGTTATACGTGTATATACATATCTGTGTCTGTATGTAGGTATGTATAAATGTATATGTGTATAAGTTAATCAAGGACAAAGAATATGTATATAAAGAGGCAAATTTGTTTATTGCGATGTAAATCCCAACACTTATACACTAACACATCAAACCATGTACACGTTTATAAGTTACACATGTACTATTCACTTATATGTGTATTTGATACACATGTACACTATGTATGTATATATGTGTGTGTGTATATATAAAAGCTAAATTTTTGAATTAATGAACTAGATAAAACAAAGATTTTATTTAACATTATTTAGATTGGATCTAAATTAATTTAGCTTCATAGGCCCGATAAGATCTCAAAATCGAAAAAAATTGAAATTCACTCATTTAACCTGTTGCAACCCAGCCCGATTCCTTAGTAAAGTTCTATTTAATTTATCTTAATAGGGGATTATAAAATTAAATATAGGATTTGGTCAAGAAATGAAGAATTTTAGACATATAGAACGAGAGGTGGGGCTCAATTTATAGAGAATGATTGGAGAAATATCTTTAGATAAAATTCTCTCTTCCTCCTTTTACATTTTTCTCCTCAAATATCTCATGCCAAATATCATATATATGGTGGCCACACCTATCCCCTTTCAAAATTTTCAACCCCCTTAATTAAGTCATTATTTAATAAATTACTTATTTAATATTAATACATGGCATATAAATTAAATAAATATACATATAACCTTTATATATACAATTAATTTCTAAAGGCCACCGAAATTGGTAAAGGTCGCCAAAATTCCTAAAGGCCACAACATTTACTATAAGAACTCACTATAACTACTATACATTTATATTGATTAATTTAATTAATTCATAACATTTATAAATTAATTAAATCTAGTTTTACTTTAAATAATCCTTAGAAAGGGTTGTGCAACTCATAGTTGTTAATTTGGTCAATAACTATTATCTAACATTTCAAATATTAAAATTCATATGTTACCTTAGCTTGTAATGTGATATTAGGGCCAAATTTATCACCCTCATATTTTCAAGGTAAAATCGAATTTTAAATCTTTTAAGCAACACCCTTAAGTAATGATGTTATATGCACATTCACTTTATCATCATTATATCACTTAGGATATCTAGAACTTATTCATGCTCAAAGCTCTAATAATGTCCATATACAACTATGTAGTCCAACTCCAAAGTCCTAAGTTCCATAATAATATTTATTACTAATCGATGTACACCATCAACAGATTTTAACGTTATGTTGACTATAGTTGACTGTGATACTAACCCAAGGGAGACGAATTCTCTATCGAATAGCATTTCATCAAACACCTCAACTCAGATCCAATTACAGCTGTGTTATGAATTTTACGTTATGATTTATTATAACTAAAGTGAATATTCACATTTAAGCTCAACCATACCATCAAGTCAATTTTTTTTGTATATTGTCATACTAAGATTTCATATTCGGCCTAGCTATAATTTACCCATAAGAAAAATCTCATTTGAGTAAGTCTATAGTTATCCAATAACTACATGTACATAGCATCTTGGTGCTCCAGCAGTCATGAGTAATATATTACCTAACATTTAGAGAGCATTACATATGCTGTCTCAACTGATGTATATCATTTTTGAAAGACAAACTTATGGTGGATCAATTATACAAATGACAAGTATATAACTAAATTAAACTATAGTGTAATAATTAGTAAAGAATGTAAATAGGAATAAACACAACAGGGTTTTTATACTAGTTCGGACCTCCCGTCCTACGTCCAGTCTCGAAGTTCCTCTTCGGAATTTTCTTTTACCAAATAACCCTCACTTCACCTGGAGGAACAGGATTACAATAGCAGTGTTTCTTTGTCAACTATTTGTTCTTCTATTACACGGATTTTGACTATATAGTACAATTGAACTTCATATATCTCTTGAATCGTTGAATACAATATTGTTTGAGAGAATATATAAGTGTATGATCTCAGATTTACAGATTGGATGGCAAGTAGATGATTAGAACAAGAGATAATCAAGATAGAAAGTAAGTGAGTAAGTTAGTTGATTCATCTTGATTCTTATTTATATAGTTGTAGAGAGTTGCTTATACTAGTTACATCTCTTTCCTTTCAGTCTAGAGTCGTTACTGTTCACTGGTGAAGAGTTGCGAGGAGAGATGGAGTTGTGTCTTTTCGGAGATGACAGTTGTTATTTGAATTTTTTGCCCCAAGCCCAGTTTCAGACGTCTGAACGTTGTTTTCAGACGTCTGGAACCTATTATTAATTTTAGTCCACCATCTACGTTCAGATGTCTAAAGTTCTGCATTCAGACGTCTAAACCTATCAAGTGAGGTTTTTCTGGATTCATTCTTGAGTGTTTGTTCCTTCGATCTTCGTGCAACTTTGTGTATGAATTTATTTAATGCTTTAGTCATCGTCTTGTCAAGGTAGTGGTTTGTCTTCCTTTATATCTGTGTATGATATTATATGATTTCCATTGTGTAGTTGTTATCGTCGAAATAGTAAACTTAGGGTTCTAACATTCTCCCCCTTTTTGATGATGACAACTATACAATATACTTAGATAATAATTACAGACAGAGTCTCCCCCTAAATGTAATCTCCCTCTATAGGTGTGCATATCTATTTTTCTCCCCCTTTATCATTATCAGAAAATAATTGAAGAACCATAACGCAAAGACAAGTATGACATGCAAACAGAATTACAATAGTAACAAAAATTATGATTACATCTTGAAGCATAGAAAAATATTGTCCAAATGAGGTTAAGTTAGATCATCACCAGGGGAAGCCAATTTCCCTTTGTCCCTATCGCTGATCTTTGGCGATGTGTGAGGAGATGGAGAAGGTGTAGACCAGTCAGAAAAGGGTTGTCGAGCTTGTTGAAGTATTTGATCAAGTTTGGAAACTACTGAAGCAATAGAGTCTTCCACTTTGGAAAGTCTTGTGGATAATGTGTGATCAAGCCGTGCTATTTTTTTACTAAGGAGAATTTAATTTCTACATATAAGCACTTGATTTTCTAAAGTTAAGTAAGCAATACTTTCATTAGCATTAGGCTGAGTTCGTGAGACGACCCGACTTTCCACTCCCGGAAAATCGCGTCATCCTGAAGAAAGAAAGGGATAGAAAAGAGAAAAGAAAGAAGAGAAAGAAGAAACAACACAAGAATCTCAACAGCGGAACGAATAAATTATATTAATAACATAAGTATTACATAGTATACATCAAATATCAGAGTTACACAGACATATACAACACATACTAGACAGTTATAAACACCTGTCTAGTTATTACAACTCAATCACAATACAGAAGAACACTCAGAGATACCAACACAGCGGAAAACTATATAACTATACGCAGAAGCCTCCTGCTCCATTCCTCCTCCACAATTCGTCAAAGCTAACCTGAATCCTAACCTGAATTCCCTTGGCTACTCGTAAAAATTTGAGTACCCAAGAGTTATAGAAAAATAGAAATAACTCTGGGTCAGACATGGGTCTGGTGTGAGTAACAGGTTAAAGTTGCTTAACTTTGAAAAAACCTTTCAAAGAAAAGGTATCACGTAAGACTTCCCACACATAAACATGGAAAAGTTTTTACCTTACGCTAACCAAAACATTTGATAGGAAATCCGATGATATTATAATAGTGTCTAGGGTTTTCAAGTAAATAAGAAATAGCCGAAATTGTTACATTTATTAAATTCGAGCTACATAGGTATACAATCAAAACCGTTGGCACTTATTTGATTTTGGATTCCATCAATGGCTGGGCTACTGGGGTACCGTCCGTCACAGTACGTGGCCTAGATCACCGTACTAAGGATTACTCCCAATCCCCTACAACACAAAGCCGGACCCGTTCCTTACTGAACAGTTCCAAACAAGACTACCCCGCAGTTGTGATCAGCAACCGCACCACTAAGCCGAAAATAAAGGGACCTCTAGACATGAATAAATCTTGCTCTCAAGTGGGGGCTACCCAGGAAGCTTTGCTGCACCTCCCTTGTTTTAGCCATTCCCGGTTGATGAGGCTTGAGGCTACGATTACCTTTATAGGACATATCACATAGAATGCTCATCATCCACCTGACGATGTTCTAAAAGCATTCGATCTATACAAGTTCGTTACGGGTTCGAATGAAACCGAAGGCATTATCAAGTTACACTCGTTTTGGAATCACCCTTAGAGTTAACGACAATAACCCTTGCACTCTGAATCACCATCTCGAATCTATAAGTGCTATTCCTTCAAACTCATTACGGAATCACCCACAGAGTTATACTGACGTATAGCCCTTACACCTCGCGTCTTCACTCGCTCCACTTGGATTAACGACCTAACGTTAATTGGAATCGATGTGGTTTTCGGATCCCAAATATGGAAACCCGATCCCGGTCTCATCGAAATCCAAAGCGTGTCTTTTAAGGTCCAAGTTGTTTTAGGGTTTAAAACAATTCAATTCATTATCTAAATACACACAGATAGATAATTCATCGCAATAGATAATCAACCTTATCATTATCAACAAACAAGTCATATCATAATCAGATAATCTATATTATCATCCAAAAGCAACCAATGCATCCATATCTCATAACATTACTCATCTCATATCTGAGATTACAAACCATACCAAGAAATCAATACCAATCATCAAACATAAGCAATTATCTAATGATCACACCATTTATAATTAATTTAAAATGAATTAAATTAATTATCTAAACTCTAATTAATTTAAAATGAATTAAATTAATTACTTCATCATTAAAATCCTGCTTAACTTAATCATCAATTGATTTCAAACCAATTTAAATAATCACCATCTCATAATTCATTTCACTTAATCATTACTTATTAACCATATCTAATTACAATAAGTAATTAGCATTTAATTTTAATTACATAAGTTAATTATATTAAACCCTAGCAAATAATTAACTTGTAATTGCTTAATTAATTAATTAGCAAAAATTAATTACATTAATCATTTATACATTATTAATCATATCTTAATTAATCAATTCCAAATTACATCATTAATTAATTAATTAATGATTTCTAACTACATTTAATCAATCTCTAAATATAAATTAATTACATAAGTAATTAATCTTCAATTTAAACAACGTATATATTAATCACCTATGATTAATAGCCATTCAGTAATTAACTACTTTAATTACCCATCCCATAATTAATTATTTTAATTAATTATCTTCATTAATCACTAGATTAATTTCAAAGTTATGTAAATTCAAATTACTTCTATAATAAATATCCTTAATTACATTTAGTAATTATCAATTAATTACTTCCTTAAGTAATTACAAATTCATAAATTACATAAAGTAATTATCAAAGAATCCACAAATGTTTAAATTAATTAAACTTAATTAATCTAAACTAATTACATCAATCAAATTAATTACACCAAGTAATTAATTCATTAATTACTTTCATTTAAGTAATTAAACATTAACAATTGATTATTATTTAATTAATTAATCTAATTAATTATCAAAAATTAATCACATTAATTAATTGTTAAATAATCATAAGTTAATGACTTCATTAAAATTTCTTAATTACTTAATTAAGAGATTAACTTATAATTAACCATTATTAATTATCAATTAATTAATATTTAATTACAATTTAATTAATCTCTAATTATTAATTAATTAGGTGTTAATTAAAATCTTAATTATCTTTAATCACTTGATTAAATAAATCTTAATCGTTAATTAAAATTTAATTAACCAACCTTAAGTATAGATTAATTAACCTTAATTAATTAATCTCAAATCTAATTAATTAACTTAAAAATTATTAATTATCTAATTAATCATTCACATTATTAATTAATTAAATAATTAATATTCCATTTAAATTAATTAAATAATTTAAATGAAATCAATTTTCTTGAATTCTAAATTAAGAAACATTCTTCTTATATTTTAAACAATTTGTTCCAAACAAATTCAATCTAAAAATTTCTTTTTAAATTTCAAATTGGAACACAATTTAAATTTTCATTCTAGATTCAAACTTAAAATTTAAAACATTACTTACATCTCCATCTTCATTTTCAAATTCAAGTTATTTAAACTTTCTAAAATAGTTAAAACAAATTTAAATTTAAAAACTTATTAAATTTTAAAAACTGACATTAAAGTCAAATCTCAGGTTTTAAAACTAAATTTAACTTATTTTAAACTTTATTTCATAGATCTAAAACTTATAGTTTTAAATTCAAATTAATGTTCTTTTATACTTTAAAAAGTTTAAAATCTAAATTTAAATTCCATATTTAAATTAGATTCAAACTTAGATTTATTTGCTAAATTCCATACTTCAGTTTTCCAGATTTAACTTGATTTAAAATTTCAGTTGCATTTTTAAAATTTGCTTTTCAATTTAAAATAGAAAAACAGAAAACAGTTTTCCGTTATAGTTTAACATCATAAATTTGAATTCAAAATAATTTCAAATTTCAGATTTAAAATATTGAATTCAAAATTTAAGTTTCAGGTTCAAGACTCATTTCATATTTTTGTTTTGCAATTACTTTACTTCCAAATTTTATAAACCTGGGTAAACAGGTTTTTCTGGTTTTGCTTAAAACCAATTAAAACTTTCAAAATTTAAATTATTTCAAACCTAAGGTTTTTAACTGATTGAATTCAAATTCAGTTTTAAGTCTTAGGTTTAAATTTAAGTTTGCATCAACACTTTTGTTTAAATTTTAAAAACTGGAAAAAGAACAGGTTCTGTTCAAATCTCAAAAACCGGAAACACTAAATATAACCCGAGCCTACCCAGTTTACTTCGAGACAAATGATCCTCTGCTTCGAGTTACTCCCCATTTTCCCCGAGACCCTCCCGAAGTAAACTCTGCAACCAAAACATCACCACTAGTATCCACCTATGTACCGTGCACCTGTACATCACTTTCGGCCACCGCTGGGCAACCACGCTTCCTTCCCACGGTCGTCACTCAAATCCACAGTCCATCCATACACCTATTACTTCCATACATACCAGAAATCAAAATCGAGACACTGACTTTAAACCTGGAACGGTCAAACCACCTTCCCCCTAAAACCTGTCAACTCCATTCCCACGCGCCTCCGGCCACCATCTCCACCCAAACTTCGGCGACGACTCCTTCGAACCACCATCTACCAACACGCGAAATATGGTTGAACTCGATCAACCGAGGGAATCACACTCGAGCAAACACAGTAACCCAGTAAACTAGGGTTCAAAACAGAAATTCCCAAATCACCATCTCAAAATTGAATTGCAATACAATTCAAAAATTTTCCTATAATCTATGATGGCTATACAATCTCCAGAAGCAGATTCAAGCAAATCAAATGCAAAAAATCAAATGTACTCAACAAAAATGAAAAATTCAGTAAGTTCATCACTGCACTTGATTCACAACACTATAAATTATATTATTTGATTTAAAATTCATGAATTCACTTGTTGTTTCAATTTATAAATCTGAAACATGCATTCCTATAATTTGAATTTTCACTTAATATAAATTTTTACTCTGTTATATTACTTCCAGGTAAAACAGCATTTTATTTTAACTTATATAATTTTTAATGCTTACTTTATTTAGAAATAAGCAAGTTTCATTCAAAGATTAAAACATACAGCAAACAACTCAAAAGAAAAGGGATTTTCTATCAGCTAGAACTTACATTGTAAATAGTCAGAACATAAGTGAAACAGAATGCACCTCATATAAACATATACACAGCAAATTCAAATGTTAAGTCATTTCTTAATAAAAGCATGAACAACTTTTACCTACTTAATTTTTAAAGGTTAAGTTACTCACCTGTTTAATGATGCAGACCCCAGATTTTTAAAATGTTGATGCAGATGCCAATTGAAATTGCAGGCCTTTGTTTTAATGCTTTAAAACTTTGCTTTATACATGCTTCCAGTTCTTACATGCAAGCTGTTTGAATGCAGATGCAAATGCCCTGGTTACTTTGAAAAAAATGCAGGCTTCACTTGATTAAAATTGAAATGCAGATGCAACTTGAAATTGTTGCATGCAGATTTAGTTTTGGAGGGTGCAGATTTGTATTTGAGGAGTTTGTATGTACTTGGATATGAGGATGAAGAATATTACAGAATTTTGGTTTACAGGAATTTTGAAATGCATTTGATTCTCAGATTTTTGGTATGAAGAGTTTTCAGCTGAGAATGTTTTTCTTTAGTTAAGAGATGAAAATGAGAAAAGGGCAAAGGAAGAAAGAATGCAAGTTTTAAAACAATATTTTGATTTAATTTAGAAATCAAAGAAAAATAAAATTGAAACATGACACTTGTCTCAAGCTATTACATTTGTCATTTTAAATTGATGATAAGTTTACACATGTATTTGTAAATGGTTTTGTTATTTAATTAAGTGTTAAAGAAAATTAAACTTAATGAATGCACGTTCATATGTTAAATTGTATTTTAAATTTCAAATTAAATTTACAAATCAAAATTATCAATCAATATTTAAAAAGCATTAACACAAACATTTTGTAACTTATTTTAATATTCAGCCTTTAAGCCAAAAATGAATTTTAAACTAATTAAACATTTATCTTACATATTTAAAACCATATAGTATTTTATTAAACATTTTTGAAAAGCTTAAATTAAAAATAAATCACAATTTCTATTTTCAAAACATTAAAATTATGTTATACTAATTTAACAGCTTATTTATTTAAAATATTCATAAATACATATACATTATTAAATAGAAAACAATTTATTAACTCGTTAAAATAATCTTACAAATTAAATATTTAAATAAAGAAGATTATTAAATCAAATCAAATTTATTAACAAAATTTATCAATTCAATTTAAATTTAAACTCAGATTATTAAATTTAAATTGTCCAAAATTCCGGGATATTATAATCCTTCCCCCTTAAAAGAATTTCGTCCCCGAAATTTAAAACAAAGGTAATTTAATAATCTATTAACAGATTTTATTTTAAAACACAGCATATGTTAATCATATGCCAACAACCAAAGTAGCTAATTCACACAATCAGAACAAATCTAATTATCCAAAAGAATTTTGGATAAAACTTTTACGAGTTTCCCTGGTGTGTGTGTGTGTGTGTGTGTGTGTGTGTGTGTGTGTGTGTGTGTGTGTGTGTATATATCGGGATACTCGCTCTATAGAATCAAATCAATCAATACTACTAAGCTATAGAGCTCCTAACAACAATTCTATACAGAATATCAGATTACAAACGAGTCTGACTCAACAACCAATCTATCCTAATGTGACGCCCCACCTCTATACCCACGCTAGCCAAGAACACTACGGAGTAATACTGTCGACTAGCACGGAGAATAAGGCTGTTGAGGAGCGACCATCCGTGTAATTGCTTTGCGCGAGCACCGATATGTCAGATAGTATAACATGCATTTTATTTCAAGAGGAAATCCGACATACCGATACAAACACAAAGCTACTACATAGTGGCTATAATAATCTTCGGAAACAAATATAGAAACAAGCATAACACAAATCAGTCACAGATAATTCATATCACAAAGGCGGAAATAGATATGAATATAACACATGAAAGTGTATATCAGAGTAGTGGTCAAAAAGATCCACAATAATACAAAAGAATAGCAACACGTGCTATACAAAAGAATACAACTATGAGTCCATATCTCAAGTGTATACAACAAAATAAACTACTAATCTAAGTAGTTAACCAAAAGATCAGATGTAGACGGATAAAGAGTCAAGCAGAAGCACCTGCAAAATCTCGGTCTGACCCGAGTATTATTTAAGAAGAAAATAATAAACGGATCAGTCTAGCTATAAATATCAGATGAAGTGATATATAATAAGAGGTATGACACAAACATATAATAATCACAATGCCAAGCTGTGATAAATAAGTAATTGAAAATCAACAAGAGATTAATCAATATCACAATAAACTACTCAAGATAAAAAGGAATGTCATACTCCTAATTTCATTCACCAAGCCACAATAAATGACATATATATCAATGCCCATCGTAAAAGTTGGTGAAACATAAATTCCAAAAATCAACACACGAAATCCAGAAATCACAAAAAGGTATGTGTGAGTGGAATCACACAAGTGGTGTCTAGGCTAACCGAAAAGGTATGTGCGAATGGAATCGCACAAGTGATGTCTAGCCTAACCAAAAAGCAAAAAGGTATGTGTGAACGGAATCACACAAGTGGTGTCTAGGCTAACCGAAAAGGTATGTGCGAATGGAATCGGACAAGTGGTGTCTAGCCTAACCAAAAAGCAAAAAGGTATGTGTGAACGGAATCACACAAGTGGTGTCTAGGCTAACCGAAAAGGTATGCGCGAATGGAATCGCACAAGTGGTGTCTAGCCTTACCAAAAAGCAAAAAGGTATGTGTGAACGGAATCACACAAGTGGTGTCTAGGCTAACCGAAAAGGTATGTGCGAATGGAATCGCACAAATGGTGTCTAGCCTAACCAAAAAGCAAAAAGGTATGTGTGAACGGAATCACACAAGTGGTGTCTAGGCTAACCGAAAAGGTATGTGCGAATGGAATCGCACAAGTGGTGTCTAGCCTAACCTCGCAAACAAAGAGACATCGCACATTGCTAGTCTAAACCACAAAGATGATCGTCATGATCAACGAGAAGTGTCAATCACACTAAGCTAGTAAATATAAAGTTTAGCTTCATGTCCCATAACCACTTGCTTAACTTAAACATTTACGAACAAACTGTAAATCTCCACTAGAAAAATGTCACAAGTGGTTCAATCGAACAAGTCCAAAAATTAACCAACGAAGTAAACGCAAGCGTTTCATACCACTTGTTTTACTAAGTCATTTAATTAGATTTCTCATACGAGTGAGCTAAAGGTTTGAATATACTAATAGATTGGAAATCGGTTTGAGAAAACGGGCTTTGTTATAAAATAGTGTTGAAATCATTTGAAGAAAGAGTTTTGATATTTACTACTAGTATAGAAAACCTTTATATTTTAAAGTGACAAATCATAGAAGTGATTGTAGAAACAATCGGGCATAAAAATTCACATTCGAAGACGTGAATAAAATCCAAAGAAATCGATATAAAATCCATCAAAGTGGATATATCTAAAATTCCCAAAGAAAAGGTCATCAAAGTCGATAATAAATGACAACAACAAAAGGGAGACAACACGAATCGATTAAAGTTGGATATTCAAACGAATTAGCAATATAGGCTAATCTGGCAAATAGAAGCAGGTCGGTCGACCGGACTCCCTGAGTCGGTCGACCGAACCAGAGGTTGGAAGTGCTCGGGGCACCAGGTCGGTCGACTGGCCCAGGGGGCTCGGTCGGCCGAAGCCTGTAACCAGCACTTCCAAACAGAGGCAGGAAGTGCCTGGACTACAGGTCGGTCGACCGACCCAGGGGGCTCGGTCGGCCGAACCTATATACTTGCACTTCCTACCCTATTTCAAAGGAGGTGCAAATCCCGACCAAATTGCAATCGCACGAGCAACGACGCTAAGGGTTTATGCCAATCGACTACCCGGCCCTATAAGCTCCTCGATGCATCACCAAAAACATGTTCAAACATCAAAATTATGATTTTTAAAGAATTGAACTCAAAACACTAAAAATTGGAATATTCACAAAAGCAATCCAAATCAAAATCAAATGCACATGAATAAGTGTTAGGAATTCATACCTAACAATAGAAGAGAATTATAAGCATAGATGTGAGATTAAAAATCTCACCTTTGAACCCAAACAATAGAAGAAGAAGCTTGAAAACAAGCTAAGATCAATTCCCCTTCAATAACAACTCAAGAAGCTTCAATCTAAGCTTAAAAGAGAAACATTTCCTAAATTAGGTTTAGGAAATTTCTGAAATCAAAGAGAGAATGAGTTGGAGAAGATGAAGAGGAAGCTTACCAATGGGTTCTCTTGTGTTTGGAGCTAGAAGATGGATTTGGTAATGGAAACTAGGGCTTAGGATTTCCTAATTCTTTTTCTCTTCCCCCATTTTTGAAGAAGCTTGAGTGTTAGGAAAATAGAAAAGAAGTGAATGAAGAGGAGAGGGGTTGGGACTGAATACATAAGTGGGCTCAGCCCAAACCAAAACCCTAAGTGAAAAGTAGCAAAATTCAACTTTCTCCAAACATATCGAAGTTTATACTCAAAAAGGTCGCAAACGTCATTTTGAACTCAATGGGGGTGGTCTCGAGTCCTAATTTGGCTGTTTGCAAAAAGTAGCTTTTCGGACTAAAATCCGACTAACGATAAAATATTTAAATATAAAATCGATAAATATGCGGATTGTTACACCTAAACTACTGGTTCAACAACCAGAAATATCTAATACGTACTCCCTTAGAGATACGTGAAAACACTCTGAATCCCAGTTATCCAAACTGGCAATTCAACTCTAGAAAACCAACACTGATCTAACCCAAAACACAAAAGAAACCCAAAACACTATAGAGCTAGCTTCTCAACTTATAGCTCCTTGGATCAGAGAAAAACTTATCCCAAATCAAATCTCCGATTCCAGAATCCAAATTCCATCATCTCTTATCCATAAAAACTCTTCGGACGATCCTAGACCACCAACATCCATCCTGATCAGCTCAACTCTTGCTGATTCCACTAGAAATAGACTGGATCAAAACAATCCAATGATCTCCTCAAGATCACTCAAAAAACAAGAACACACACCCTGCTTCTCAACAACAAAAGACAGAACAAACTTCTCCTTATCCGGAAAAAGAAAACAGAATCATCCCCAAACTGCTTCCGCTGCACAACTCTGATCCGAAACAGAAGAAAATGCTGACGAAGAGCACAAGCACAGGCTAGACAACCCAGCACAGAAATATGGTTCCACATATCCATAAAAAAAACTCAGATGTTTCTCCGAAACCTGAGTTGCTTCACCAACTTCTATCTCAAGTAACCATCCATCTACTAATTGAACCACCTGTACCAATCCTGGAAAGAAAACTTGATCTCCAGATGCAGACAAACTTCTGTCAATCCAAAAGAACACACTATCGCAAGTCACTTTTGCGATCAACTCAGCCTAAATCCAAAGAAAACTGCTCTCTCTCAACCAAACAGAACAGCTTATGCTAGCTTAGCCAACTTACCAGAGAAAAAGATCCACTCTGCTACTTCTGAACTCCACTTCAGAAAAACTACTCAGCCATAACACCAAACAGACTCACTTCTTACTCTTATTCCAAAGAAAACATCTTCGGAAATATCCATAGTCACTGCATCTCATCACGCAGCTACTATTTCCTGAGATATCAAAATATCATCACCCACTTGCCTCTGCCCTATCGACAGATCCAAACTCAATTATACACTTCAAAGATGAACTCCAAATCCTTTACAAGTTACCTTCAGAGATTGATGAAGTCCTTACACCAAACAAAACTCACTCGAGACAGTATTAGGTCTACAGTCTCGACAAATACACATCCAACCTCATCCATCAAACTCCAACCAAGGGTAGTCGTGTTACACACACTTCTACCTCATCTACCTTTATAACTTACATTGGAAAAACCTGAACTGGTACTACAACAAATAGGTAGAAACAATTATATATATATATATATATATATATATATATATATATTAAAAATACAAATACGCTCTCTCAAGATAGACACCACTCCAGAGACTAGGTATTCACTCAACCTAATGCTCTGATACCAACTGAGACGACCCGACTTTCCACTCCCAGAAAATCATGTCATCCTGAAGAAAGAAAGGGATAGAAAAGAGAAAAGAAAGAAGAGAAAGAAGAAACAACACAAGAATCTCAACAGCGGAACGAATAAATTATATTAATAACATAAGTATTACACAGTATACATCAAATATCAGAGTTACACAGACATATACAACACATACTAGACAGTTATAAACACCTGTCTAGTTATTACAACTCAATCACAATACAGAAGAACACTCAGAGATACCAACACAGCGGAAAACTATATAACTATACGAGAAGCCTCCTGCTCCATTGCTCCTCTACAATTCGTCAAAGCCAACCTGAATCCTAACCTGAATTCCCTTGGCTACTCGTAAAAATTTGAGTACCCAAGAGTTATAGAAAAACAGAAATAACTCCGGGTCAGACATGGGTCTGGTGTGAGTAACAGGTTAAAGTTGCTTAACTTTGAAAAAACCTTTGAAAGAAAAGGTATCACGTAAGACTTCCCACACATAAACATGGAAAAGTTTTTACCTTACGGTAACCAAAACATTTTATAGGAAATCCGATGATAGTATAATAGTGTCTAGGGTTTTCAAGTAAATAAGAAATAGCCGAAATTGTTACATTTATTAAATTCCGGCTACATAGGTATACAATCAAAACCGTTGGCACTTATTGGATTTTGGATTCCATCAATGGCTGGGCTACTGGGGTGCCGCCCGTCACAGTACGTGGCCTAGATCACCGTACCGAGGATTACTCCCAATCCCCTACAACACAAAGCCGGACCCGTTCCTTACTGAACAGTTCCAAACAAGACTACCCCGCAGTTGTGATCAGCAACCGCACCACTAAGCCGAAAATAAAGGGACCTCTAGACAGGGATAAATCTTGCTCTCAAGTGGGGGCTACCCACGAAGCTTTGCTGCACCTCCCCTGTTTTAGCCATTCCCGGTTGATGAGGCTTGAGGCTACGATTACCTTTATAGGACATATCACTTAGAATGCTCATCGTCCACCTGACGATGTTCTGAAAGCATTCGATCCATACAAGTTCGTTCCAGGTTCGAACGAAACCGAAGGCATTATCTCGTTACACTCGTTTTGGAATTACCCTCAGAGTTAACGACAATAACCCTTGCACTCTGAATCACCATCTCGAATCTATAAGTGCTATTCCGTCAAACTCATTACGGAATCACCCACAGAGTTATACTGACGTATAGCCCTTACACCTCGCGTCTTCACTCGCTCCA
Organism: Allium cepa; assembly: GCA_030765085.1. Lineage (NCBI taxonomy): Eukaryota > Viridiplantae > Streptophyta > Magnoliopsida > Asparagales > Amaryllidaceae > Allium > Allium cepa. The sequence continues at coordinate 570,202,266 of CM060940.1, read as the reverse complement.
CTTGGATTAACGACCTAACATTAATTGGAATCGATGTGGTTTTCGAATCCCAAATATGGAAACCCGATCCCGGTCTCATCGAAATCCAAAGCGTGTCTTTTAAGGTCCAAGTTGTTTTAGGGTTTAAAACAATTCAATTCATTATCTAAATACACACAGATAGATAATTCATCGCAATAGATAATCAACCTTATCATTATCAACAAACAAGTCATATCATAATCAGATAATCTATATTATCATCCAAAAGCAACCAATGCATCCATATCTCATAACATTACTCATCTCATATCTGAGATTACAAACCATACCAAGAAATCAATACCAATCATCAAACATAAGCAATTATCTAATGATCACACCATTTATAATTAATTTAAAATGAATTAAATTAATTATCTAAACTCTAATTAATTTAAAATGAATTAAATTAATTACTTCATCATTAAAATCCTGCTTAACTTAATCATCAATTGATTTCAAACCAATTTAAATAATCACCATCTCATAATTCATTTCACTTAATCATTACTTATTAACCATATCTAATTACAATAAGTAATTAGCATTTAATTTTAATTACATAAGTTAATTATATTAAACCCTAGCAAATAATTAACTTGTAATTGCTTAATTAATTAATTAGCTAAAATTAATTACATTAATCATTTATACATTATTAATCATATCTTAATTAATCAATTCCAAATTACATCATTAATTAATTAATTAATGATTTCTAACTACATTTAATCAATCTCTAAATATAAATTAATTACATAAGTAATTAATCTTCAATTTAAACAACGTATATATTAATCACCTATGATTAATAGCCATTCAGTAATTAACTACTTTAATTACCCATCCCATAATTAATTATTTTTAATTAATTATCTTCATTAATCACTCGATTAATTTCAAAGTAATGTAAATTCAAATTACTTCTATAATAAATATCCTTAATTACATTCAGTAATTATTAATTAATTACTTCCTTAAGTAATTACAAATTCATAAATTACATAAAGTAATTATTAAACAATCCACAAATGTTTAAATTAATTTAACTTAATTAATCTAAACTAATTACATCAATCAAATTAATTACACCAAGTAATTAATTCATTAATTACTTTCATTTAAGTAATTAAACATTAACAATTGATTATTATTTAATTAATTAATCTAATTAATTATCAAAAATTAATCACATTAATTAATTGTTAAATAATCATAAGTTAATGACTTCATTAACATTTCTTAATTACTTAATTAAGAGATTAACTTATAATTAACCATTATTAATTATCAATTAATTAATATTTAATTACAATTTAATTAATCTCTAATTATTAATTAATTAGGTGTTAATTAAAATCTTAATTATCTTTAATCACTTGATTAAATAAATCTTAATCATTAATTAAAATTTAATTAACCAACCTTAAGTATAGATTAATTAACCTTAATTAATTAATCTCAAATCTAATTAATTAACTTAAAAATTATTAATTACCTAATTAATCATTCACATTATTAATTAATTAAATAGTTAATATTCCATTTAAATTAATTAAATAATTTAAATGAAATCAATTTTCTTGAATTCTAAATTAAGAAACATTCTTCTTATATTTTAAACAATTTGTTCCAAACAAATTCAATCTAAAAATTTCTTTTTAAATTTCAAATTGAAACACAATTTAAATTTTCATTCTAGATTCAAACTTAAAATTTAAAACATTACTTACATCTCCATCTTCATTTTCAAATTCAAGTTATTTAAGCTTTCTAAAATAGTTAAAACAAATTTAAATCTAAAAACTTATTAAATTTTAAAAACTGACATTAAAGTCAAATCTCAGGTTTTAAAACTAAATTTAAACTTATTTTAAACTTTATTTCATAGATCTAAAACTTATAGTTTTAAATTCAAATCAATGTTCTTTTATACTTTAAAAAGTTTAAAATCTAAATTTAAATTCCAGATTTAAATTAAATTCAAACTTAGATTTATTTGCTAAATTCCATACTTCAGCTTTCCAGATTTAACTTGTTTTAAAATTTCAGTTGCATTTTTAAAATTTTCTTTTCAATTTAAAACAGAAAAACAGAAAACAGTTTTCTGTTATAGTTTAACATCATAAATTTGAATTCAAAATAATTTCAAATCTCATATTTAAAATATTGAATTCAAAATTTAAGTTTCAGGTTCAAGACTCATTTCATATTTTTGTTTTGCAATTACTTTACTTCCAAATTTTATAAACCTGGGTAAACAGGTTTTTCTGGTTTTGCTTAAAACCAATTAAAACTTTCAAAATTTAAATTATTTGAAACCTAAGGTTTTTAACTGATTGAATTCAAATTCAAATTCAGTTTTAAGTCTTAGGTTTAAATTTAATTTTGCATCAACACTTTTGTTTAAATTTTAAAAACTGGAAAAAGAACAGGTTCTGTTCAAATCTCAAAAACCTGAAACACTAAATATAACCCGAGCCTACCCAGTTTACTTCGAGACAAATGAGCCTCTGCTTCGAGTTACTCCCCATTTTCCTCGAGACCCTCCCAAAGTAAAACTCTGCAACCAAAACATCACCACCAGTATCCACCTATGTACCGTGCACCTGTACATCACTTCCGGCCACCTCTGGCCAACCACGCTTCCTTCCCACGGTCGTCACTCAACTCCACAGTCCATCCATACACCTATTACTTTCGTACATACCAGAAATCAAAATCGAGACAGTGACTTCAAACCTGGAACAGTCAAACCACCTTCCCCCTAAAACCTGTCAACTCCATTCCCACGCGCCTCCGACCACCATCTCCACCCAAACTTCGATGACGACTCCTTCGAACCACCATCTACCAACACGCGAAGTATGGTTGAACTCGATCAACCGAGGGAATCACACTCGAGCAAACACAGTAACCCAGTAAACTAGGGTTCAAAACAGAAATTCCCAAATCACCATCTCAAAATTGAATTGTAATACAATTTAAAAATTTTCCTATAATTTATGATGGCTATACAATCTCCAGAAGCATATTCAAGCAAATCAAATGCAAAAAATCAAATGTACTCAACAAAAATGAAAAATACAGTAAGTTCATCACTGCACTTGATTCACAACACTATAAATTATATTATTTGATTTAAAATTCATGAATTCACTTGTTGTTTCAATTTACAAATCTGAAACATGAATTCCTATAATTTGAATTTTCACTTAATATAAATTTTTACTCTGTTATATTACTTCCAGGTAAAACAGCATTTTATTTTAACTTATATAATTTGTAATGCTTACTTTATTTAGAAATAAGCAAGTTTCATTCAAAGATTAAAACATACAGCAAACAACTCAAAAGAAAAGGGATTTTCTATCAGCTAGAACTTACATTGTAAATAGTCAGAACATAAGTGAAACAGAATGCACCTCATATAAACATATACACAGCAAATTCAAATGTTAAGTCATGTCTAAATAAAAGCATGAACAACTTTTACCTACTTAATTTTTAAAGGTTAAGTTACTCACCTGTTTAATGATGCAGACCCCAGATTTTTAAAATGTTGATGCAGATGCCAATTGAAATTGCAGGCCTTTGTTTTAATGCTTTTAAATCTTTGCTTTATACATGCTTCCAGTTCTTACATGCAGGCTGTTTGAATGCAGATGCAAATGCCCTGGTTACTTTGAAAAAAATGCAGGCTTCACTTGATTAAAATTGAAATGCAGATGCAACTTGAAATTGTTGCATGCAGATTTAGTTTTGGAGGGTGCAGATTTGTATTTGAGGAGTTTGTATGTACTTGGATATGAGGATGAAGAATATTACAGAATTTTGGTTTACAGGAATTTTGAAATGCATTTGATTCTTAGATTTTTGGTATGAAGAGTTTTCAGCTAAGAATGTTTTTCTTTAGTTAAGAGATGAAAATGAGAAAAGGGCAAAGGAAGAAAGAGTGCAAGTTTTAAAACAATATTTTGATTTAATTTAGAAATCAAAGAAAAATAAAATTGAAACATGACGCTTGTCTCAAGCTATTACATTTGTCATTTTAAATTAATTATAAGTTTACACATGTATTTGTAAATAGTTTTGTTATTTAATTAAGTGTTAAAGAAAATTAAACTTAATGAATGCACGTTCATATGTTAAATTGTATTTTAAATTTCAAATTAAATTTACAAATCAAAATTATCAATCAATATTTAAAAAGAATTAACACAAACATTTTGTAACTTATTTTAATATTCAACCTTTAAGCCAAAAATGAATTTTAAACTAATTAAACATTTATCTTACATATTTAAAATCATATAGTATTTTATTAAACATTTTTGAAAAGCTTAAATTAAAAACAAATCACAATTTCTATTTTCAAAACATTAAAATTATGTTATACTAATTTAACAGCTTATTTATTTAAAATATTCATAAATACATATACATTATTAAATAGAAAACAATTTATTAACTCATTAAAATAATCTTACAAATTAAATATTTAAATAAAGAAGATTATTAAATCAAATCAAATTTGTTAACAAAATTTATCAATTCAATTTAAATTTAAACTCAGATTATTAAATTTAAATTGTCCAAAATTCCGGGATATTACAGTTCGTACTTCCAAAATCTCCATATCAGAGTGATATTCAAAAGAGGAAGGAGGAGGTGGAGATGGTTCCTTTGGTAGTTCTGTATTAACTTCTTGTTGTTGTTCTTGTTGTTGTGTAGGAGGAGGAGATTGGTTTTGTGCATTTCTCTATTCTAGAAGAGTTATACAAGATGGTGGTTCCTCCGGCAAATGTATAAGGTCGAAAAATTTTGTTCCACTATATTCGACAGGTAGCTCCTCGAAAGCAGAAATGTATGATGGGATGTTTAGTGCTTTGAGGATTCGCATAATATAAGCCGGGTAAATGATAGTTTAGCGAGATCTATTCCTAAAACCTTTAAGTTCATCGAAAATGAACTGAGCCCAATTAATTGTAGTTTGACTATAAAGAGCATATAAAGCTTTATGCTCAAGATCAATAATTTGTTCATGACTACCTAATCACCGGATAATGGTATTTATAAGCATTCGGGTAAGTAGCCTAGCACATGGCCTAAGGAATTTGGAAGAAAATTGAGGCATTTGATTCTCCCATAATTGATGAGTTGTAATATCACGAGGTTTGAATCGCATATCCTCAATTTTAGATAATTTGTGACCCGTATAAGAGCATTCTAAAATTCATCTAATTATAATGAGGGTTAACTTGACTGTTGTCCTATAGACACTCGTCCATAACCACTGTTCATAATTCTCAGTACTCCATACAGATGAACTATCTAGATTAGCGTAAAAAAGATATATAGCTAATTGATCGATGGAGATATCGTTGGCATTAAAAGAAACAAGGGCTTTTAAGCAACCTTGCTCACAGATGTCATCCATATCGTATGAAGGAAACTAGATTAGGTTATGGAAGGGTCCAAGATGCATCTTCTTAATCTTCAAGTCTTCAAACAATCTTATAGTTGTTGGATTGTCGGATAACCAATCTTTGATTTGAGTGTCAGTTACCATCAAGGGTTGAGAAGAGGATCCTTCTCCATGCTTTATTTTCTTAATTCCCATTTTTTTTGTTCGTGGTGACATTAATCAGGTAAGAAATTCGATTATTAGATTTTGATGGTAAATTTCGATTTGGAAATGATTAGAAATAGGAAAAGAGATTGACCGATTAGATATAGAGTTTTAAAAAACCGTCGTTTCCAGTTCCAGATGCCTGAAATAGTGGTTCAGCCGTTTGAAAATGCTTAACGCAGAAACAGAGAGTAAAACCAGACGTCTGGAAATAGCACTCAAATGGCTAGAAAGTGCTAATACTAGATAGAGAGTAACTTCAGACGTCCGAAAGGGATTTCAGATGTCTGGGATCATTCATCAGTTGTTTCAGATTCCTATTTCAGACGTCTGGAATCTTTTTCAGATGTCTGAAAAACTCCAAATTAGTTTTTTTGATATATTTTTTTAAAGAAAAAAACTTTATTTATTGAATAGAATACAATATAAACAAATATATATGTAGACAATCGTCTACAAACGTAATAGTTTATTTGTTTTGGTTCCATTCCTTACGATCCCATGAACTTGGTTTGTAGATGGGATGACCATAGTTAATTGGGGACCAGGAAGGAGCTTTGGGCGACGAAGTCGACGGTTCGTCTCTAGGAGTTTCAACAAGGCATGGAGTTTTTTTATGTAAAAACTTCTTTGTTGGAGAATGACCACATATAGCATATATAGCCTTTTCCAGGAAGTTCAAATGTTTGATTGTTCCTTCCTGTTTATAATATATTTCCTTTTGAGCATCCATCACTGCGAATTGATAATGTGATATTTCATCAAGTTTTTCGTGGATTGTAGGTGATTTTTCTCGTTTGGCTTTCTTCAGTAGAGGTGATAATCCCCATCGACTTTTTGGTAAGTGAGCAGAGGGTGGAGAAAGAGGAGGTGAAGGAGTACGAAGAGAGGAGGTGGATACTTTGAGGATGACGATCCAGAATTATATGAAATTATTTCTTGAGAAGACATTTTGATTTTTATATTTGATATATATTTTTAAAGAGAAACTTCTAAAAGTAGATTTATAACAATCCAAATATCAAAATAGGTAGCATTTTTATGGTCCAAAATTATTGTCTAAATTTTTAAAGGTTTTTAATCAGCTAAATACTTATGGATGTAAGAAATTTTTCTTAGTTTAAAAGTTCATTAAGTGAACAAATGCCTAAATCTCATCGTAATTTTGCAAAAGTTTGTTCGTTTAATGGTTTTGTAAAGATATCGACTATTTAATTTTCAGTGTTATCATATTCTAAAGTTATAGTTCCTTTTTCGACATTATCTCTTAAGAAATGATGTCTTATATCTATATTCTTAGTTCGAGAATGATTTACCGGATTTTTAGATAGATTGATTACACTAGTGTAATCACAATAAATCAGGGATTTTTCAATTATTTTTCCAAAATCTTTTAAGGTTTGTTGCATGTAAATTACTTGGGCTCATGCCAACGCCGCTGAAATATATTCGGCTTCATAGGTGGATAAAGATACACAATTTTGTTTTTTACTAAATCATGAGACGAGAGGTTATCCAATGAAATGATAGTTCAACTAGTACTTTTTCTATCCATTTTGCATCCTCTAAAATCCGCATCGCTATGATGTACAAGTTCAAAGGAAGATCCATTCCGGTAGAATACTCCATAGACTTACGTGTTAGATAAATATCTCAAAATACGTTTAACGGCTCTTTGATGAGATTCTTTTGGTTTTGTTTGAAAACATGCACAAAGACAAACACTCATCATTATATCGGGTTGACTTGCGGTTAAATATAATAACAAAACAATCATACTTCTATATAATTTTTCTTCAAAATCTTTTCCGTTTTGATCTTTATCAAGATGAACCGTTGTACTCATAGGTGTAGGTTTACTAGATGTTTTATCCATACCAAAACATTTTAATAGTTCATTACAATACTTTTCTTGATGTATAAAGATACCATTATCTAGTTTCTTTATTTGCAATCCTAAGAAGAAATTTAATTCGCCCATGTGTGACATTTCAAATTCATTTTTCATTATATTAGAAAATTGTACACATAAATTCTCATTAGTTGATCCAAATACGATATCATCGACATAAATTTGAACTACTAAAATATCATCATTTTCTCTTTTAATAAATAGATTCGTGTCAATTTTACCAATTTGAAATCCTGATGAAATTAAATGATTTTTAAGCCTATCATACCATGCTCTAGGGGCTTGTTTTAACCCATATAATGCTTTATTTAATTTAAAAACATGATTTGGAAAATTTTCATGTTCAAATAATGGTGGTTGTTTGACATAAACATTTTCTTTGATAAAAAATTCAAAAACTCACTTTTGACATCCATTTGATATAATTTAAAATTGTTATGACAAGCAAAAGTGAGTAGGGTTCGTATAGCTTCTAGTCTAGCTACAGGTGGTAAAGTTTCATCGTAATTGATTCCTTCTTCTTGATCATACCCTCGTGGAACTAAACGTTCTTTATTTCGAACAATATTTCCATTTCATCGACTTTATTTTTAAATACCCATTTAGTTCCAATGACGGATTGATCTTCTGGTCTTGGAACGAGTTCCCAAACATTATTTCGCTCGAACTGATTTATTCTTCTTGCATAGCTAAAATCCAAAAATCATCGCTAGAAGCTTCTTTATAGTTCTTTGGTTCAAAATTTGAAACAAATGCAACATGACTTATTTGATTAAGTTGATTTCGAGTTACTCTAGAATTTAAATCTCCAATGATGTTATCTATAAGATGATTCCTTAAAATCCTCGGAGGTGAAACTAGATTAATATTTTGATCAATAGCTTCATCATTATCGTTAGGTGTGTTAAAGGAATCATTTTGTAACGACCCCGGATTTCTAGTAATTTAAATTTGAATATTTAATTGATTTTAAATATTAATAAGTAAGATTTATGAGTCGAATAAATTTTATTTTGAATAATTGGATTTAATTGGACAATTAAATCGATAATTTAATATGTTAAATTCTGGAAATAATTGAAATTTGGGTTAAATATGATTGAAAATGATTTGTAAAATTTTATTATATCATATTGGAGTTAGAATGATATTTTAGGACTTTTAAAATCGAATTAAAAGTTAAATTGTGAAAATTGAATATTTTAATATTTAATCGACTAGTGAAATTAGCCAATTTTTGAACAGTCTCAGAATTGGACGAAACTAGTTCCATTGGATCCGTAATAGTTAGTTATTACCGGATTTCAATTTTCGTAGCAATCGGAGTTATCGTTTGATCGTGGCAGCTCGAAACACATCGAAATTGTTTTTAATATTAAATTGGCGAGTTAAAATAGCCATTTTTCAAACAGTCTCGGATTTCAACGAAACCAGTTTCATCGGATCCGTAATGTGATATTATTGTATGGTTTCAAATTTCATGTCAATTGGATTTACCGTTTATCCGGTGCAAGCTAAAACGCCTAGAAAATCGTTTAATCGGTTAATTTTAAATTAAACGTTTATTGCCATAACTCGCACAGATGACCGAATTAGCTTCCGAAACCTGTTCCATTGTGTCCGAAACGCGGGGTAAACCCTAGAAACGCCGATCACCGCGCGTAAATCGGAGTTTGGAAATTCCGGAATGAATAGTGTTCGTTTGTTTTCTATAAATAGACAAGTTTTATCACAAAAAAAATATATATAGCCTAGGGTTTAATGGCCGGCCGCCACCCCTAAAACCGAAGGCCAGAAACTCACGAATGTCATCCCCCAATTACTTCCAATCCATGCAATATTTCACGAAATCTTCAACATGAAAGTTCAAGAGCTCGGGGAGAGGTTCGTATCTATACGGCTATGATGGGAAATGGATATTTGGATTGTCGCGAGTTTGGGTTTGAAGTGGCCGGCTTTGGTCACGTTTTCAACGTGGTGGTGGCGCTGGGGGGGCTGCACGCATGGGCTAGGGGTGGAGCTAGGCTTGGCGTGCGCGACAGCAATGTTCGATCATCCTCCGGTGGCTCATGGTGAGGGCGACGTTCGAAATTTGAAGGCGGCTATGGGTTAATAGGTCACGACCTTGAACGAAGGAGGAGGGAAGATGAACCACGGCCCAGATCTGCTCAAAACAAAATGTGCAGCTGTGATGCGATTAGGGTTAGATAATGAAATGTTAATTGTAATTAATTTCTATAAAAAAATTTGTATTAACTTCAAAATGTTATAACTCTCTCGTACGAGGTCGGAATTCGACGAAACTTTTTGCGTTGGAATCGTATTGACGAGCTCTTCGCGATGCAACTGGATTGGAGTCGATTGGAATCAGTGAAAATTTTGGGTAAAATTAAACGTCCGTTTAATTTTATTCGAAATAAAAGCTGAAAACGGAATTTAAATCAAGGTGAGAACTTCTCACTCAATCGAATAGTTTCGATTTAATATTTTAAATAGTTAGATTTGAAATACTTGAATGCATGTTTGAATGATGATTGTTATCTATTGATTGTTAAAATAGACATTATGCGCCGTTAGTAAGCGGATGTTATTTATTAAAAACATATACCGCGAATATTTCATAAACAGTGAAATTGGTATTATATATAATAGCAATATATATATATATTGGCATATGTATATATTGCAGTTGTTGATTTCCCGCATTGTATAGCGGATGAGACCCTATTGCGCCGTCTATTAAGCGGATAATATTTTATAAATCCCATATACCGCGATAATTCCGTACTGGAGCGGAATTGGTATTGTGCTAATGTTTTTGGATGCAGGGAAACAGGTTGGAGGGATCCAACTGGATTCCTCAACTGTATTGATTTATTTACAGATATTGTGATATTTGTTGATTATCATATCGATATATGATATTTGGATGTCGTGATTGACTATTTGGTGCTGTTGTATCATCGGATCCATTTTTGAAGTTTTAAAGTAATGATTTTTGGTTTTAAAGGAATTTTTAAAGTGATTTTTGAAAGTATACGTTTTATTAAAATTTTGAATTGATTATTTTAAATAAATTAACGTTATAAGTTTAATGTTATAAAAGTTATAATCTTTGTAAAATATAACCAAATTAAGATTTTTGAAATAAATAGTGATTAATTTATAAAATGGTTTAATTGGGAATTTTGAATTATTATAAACGGTTTATATAAAAGATTTATAAAATTGATATTTATAAATTAAAAATACTGGAATTATAAAACGAGTTTTTATAAGTAATAAAGTGAAATAAAAATGGATTTCATAAGTAAATTGAGATTTATAAATTTATGAAATATGAATATATAAAATGGATAGATTTTGTAAAAAAATAAGATTTATAAGTAATCAACTTATAAATCGGATTTTGGCATTTAAAATGAGATATAAAAAGGATTTTTATAAATAGAAGTTTATAAAAATATAAATGGAGTTTATAAACGTTGTTTATAAATCATAAATAAATTGAATTTGATAAGTTGGATATAGGAATATATGAAAGGAATTATATTCACGATTTTGGACAGTGAATATATTATTAAATGAAATGGATATGTTTTTGGGGAAGGAACATTATGAAATGAAGTTAATGATTTTAAAGACGTTTTAAAATGCATTAAGTATCGAATACATAGATTTCAACATTCATTGTTGAAATAGACGTTTTCGAGAAATAGAAGGAAATGGTGGACTATAACACTGTTGTTATAGTAAATGGTTTCCGAAAGGAAATGTTTTGTATAGTACTGGGATTTATACATCTATTTAAACTTTGAATCCCTATACTAGTGATTTTGGGTCGTAGTAACGATGTTTTACGTAACATTCGTTTTGGCCCAAACAAATGTGTTTAAGAGAATGATTTCTTAAAGAATGAAATATATACTTAATTTTCGATTTAAGTATATTGAATATTTTCCAAGTGTTGAAATTGAATGGATTTGTGAACTACTTATGAATAAATAAGTATGGAAATAGTTTTCCAATGTGAAATGAACGTTTTAGAATTTATCCTTGTAAAGATAAATTGAAAGTGAATATTTGAAATCGATTGAAAATCATATATCATAAATATTTTGGGATTATAAATTCACTAAGGAATTTATAAAAGAAAGGGGAAATTGTTTAAAAATAAATGTTGATTTATTTTTGAAGTGTGGGAATTAATTTACGGATTTGGAACGTAAATATAAAGTAAATCGTTAAGGATTTATTTAAATTGGTTTAAATGAACCATGTTGATTGAAATTTGTTTTCAAAAGTGGTAAAGGTGAAAAGCGATTTGAAAATTTGTTTTCAAATGTTAAAGAGTGGGAAATATATATATCTTGTAAAGATATTTTGGAAAATAAATAATTTGAAAAATTATTTGGATTTGGTGATGTTGAACACGCCTATTGATAGTTAAAAATCCGACTATCAATATTTACCTTTAAATAGGTATTTGTTGTGAACTGCTTGAATTTGAATGCCACACTTATTTTTGAATAAGCGCTCACTATTCGGGTTAGCCGGGAAAGGACCTTGGGGTCGTATAACCCATTCCGAGTATGTGATACGTCGTAATGGATTGCATTTGATGACCGGTGTTGAAGACCGGATATTTGTGAAAACGGAAGGATTACCGTCGAGTTACTCTACATCGGCTGATCTCCGATACAGAGGTTTTATCACCCTTAGTGACGGGAAGTCCGGTCATGATTAGCGAATATCCGGATTGCAAGGACTTCTTTGTAAGTGCCTTCGGTTTTGTTCGATCCCGGAACAGACTTGTATAGATTGTATGTCTGACATTACAAATTGAGATATAAAGCTGGTTTCTTTCAAATATATTTCTGTTGGTGGCGGAGAATTTATTCTCTTAGCTTAACACCCTTCTCTGAGACGTACGAGCTCAGAGGTTATATAGTTGAAGGTTATTAGTGATATACTCCCAATTTGGTAGTGTGGCATGTTGAGTGTTGCTGTGAAATGATCATTGTGTTGATCATTTGTGATAGGATCATTTATTTGATCATTTATCTTGGTGATCATTTCTATGATCATTTGTTGACCCAAAGCACGGCTTTTGTATAAAGTGTGGCTTTGTGGACGAGACTTCGTCGGACCTTATACCCCGGAAATGGTCAAAACAGGAAGGATGCAGCAAGGTTATTAGGGGGTAGCGCCCCTTTATTGTATGTCATTCCTTCTGGGTAGAGGTGGTATCATGGTATGGAGCCCAGATATTTAACCTATGTTGTTGCTGCATATTTTGTGGTTGTTGGAAATCGAGGATCCTCGGATAGATCGGTTACGATCGGGGGATGACATATTCGTGTCAGTAGTTACCCAGTTAGGGGTAACCCGGCCTTGTGTTGGCAGAGATCCGATTTGGTTCTCGGGGACGTCCTTCCAGAGGCGTTCTCATGTGGCAATGGGAAGTTCCTTGGCCTGACCATTTGTTGGAAATCCAATTCCCAATACGAAACCCTGTACGGTTTTAGTTGTAGAACCTATCATTCACTTATGGTGGCGCCCCACTGTTTGGATGGTAGCTATAGTGGACATAGTTCGAAATGTCTATGTTGGCTAAGATTTATATTCTATTTTCGAAATGAATTTTGCCTACACTATGCACTAGTAATAATATCAAATGTTCTTTTTAATGCGTATCAAGCATCTTTGACTATCATAAGGAGAAATCTCCTCCGATTCTGCGTTTGCATTGTGTGTGTGTGCGGGAGGCCTTATGGTAGTCTCATTTTTAAAAGCATTGCGAATTGACTTTAAAAATATTCTTCTATTTTGATTTTCAAGATAAATAAATTGTTTTGAGTTCTCACACCAGTCACACGACTGACTCGGAGTTTATTGTTTTCCTTCCTAAACTCTGGGTGCCCACCAATTTCCACACGGACAGTCAAGAGTTAAGGTTTATTCAGGATATTCAGGAGTTGCTGGAGGCAAGATGGATGGCATGGCGTACTACTAGTATATAGTATTTCTTTTCCGCTGTAGATGTTGTTTGCTGTTGTACACTCTGATGATGTAATATGATGTAATGTAATAACTGATGTAGTTCTTTGTTTAAAGATTATTCATTTATCTATTATATGTTGTTCCGCTGCGAATTATGAGATTCTGATGTTGTTCTGTTATTTCTTCTGTTCTGTTCTATCTTTTTCCATCTTCTTCTACTTTTTCTTTTTCTAAAACCCTAACGGTACGGTTTTTCGGCTTTCCATTGCTCGGCAATTGATACAGTGGACGTATTGATGTCGGTTTTCGGCAACGAAAAACCGCAAACGTTACATTTGGTATCAGAGCTTATGGTTAAGCGACAACCATGGCTCTGTTGGGTATTACTCATTAGAGATAGAGTTAGCAGTACTCTAGAACGAGTTTGAGTGTAATAATAGATATGAGCGCGTATTTGTTAGTGAATATAAATTGTTTTATATTGTGATGATTGGTTTGTTGAGTGGTATATGGATTTTGGTCAACACGAGTAATTAACGTTGTTGATAGGGATCTCTAAACACTTGTACAGAACAATTTGACACGATATTGTTTTAATTAGGTAAATGAAATATTTTACCTTGATTATATTTTATATATAAAGGAATAATTTTCCAGAATTATTAAAGTATATATGAATTGATTGTTTGGTTGTTGAATAAGTTAAATAAAAACAACAGCTGTGAAAGAATGAATTGTATAAGCAATTGAATTATAAGTATGGAACTATAATTAATATGATTACAATTGTGAAATAATCTTGTATATCTATAAAGTGAAAATCTATAAGAAAAAGATTTATAAATGTCATTTATAAATGAAAGGAAATTTTTTGAAAGAATATTAAGCACTGAATTCACTATTGTTACTGGGAAATAATAAAGGTGATGACTGCAGCATCATCAGTATCATTTTCGAGTCTCCATGTGATAGATTTGCTACCACAGTAATTTGGGAATGATAAATGAGTTGATAACTTATACAAATTGAATTTCGATAGAATAAATTTAACCAAAAGGATGAAGTTAAATTAAAGGAAGTATAAGTAAATCAATAAAATCCAAGTAGTAATTGTTGAATATAAGTTGTATAACTTATAAGATGATGAGTATAAGTGAAATATGTTTTGAACTTATGATAGGAGTTAATAAATTTAGCTTGGTAGAAAAGTTAAATAGGATTGGAATTTGAATTGGATTAATAAGTGAAAACTTAAGTTAAATTAAACAAAAGGTGTTTGGAATGAAATATAACTTAAGTGATGTTGAATGAAGTTGAATTTTGGTATCGAAGTAAATTAATAAGTGAATTAATGAAGTGAAGTCATTAAGAATTTGAACTTGAGTTATATAAATGAAATTCAACTTTAAATTGTTAAAGGAATTTGTAATTAAATTGATAAATGGATTGAATGTTAATCAATTAAATGTAAACAATTGATATGAAATAATGAATATGAAAGTGTTAATTCATTAAAAGCTAATGTTATTGGAAGTTGAATAAATTGAATGGAAGTCAATCTAATATGATCCAATTGGAATTAAAAGTGTTGAACCAAATTGAATGTAAAGTGAATAAATTTGGTTGTATTGATTAAACATTGGTTGTTAGTTGATTGTTGATTGATTATATATAAATTCATTAAGTGTTAGTGAAATTGAAAGCTATGAAATTGAATTCAAATTTGAAGTAAATAAATTTGAATAGAATTGAATTTGATTTGGAAATGAACTAATATGAATGAAAATTAGTGAATGTTAACTAATTGAAATTTAATATGAATGAATGTTGATAAAATCCAACATTAATAAATCAAATATGATTTAAATTGAAAACCAATTCATTGAATATTAATGAGAATATGAATGAATATTGAGTTGGTTGATGGTTGCATTTGTTGCTTTAGTTGCATTTGCAATATTATGTAGTTGTTATGTTGCTATATGTTGTATATTGATACTATTTACATATATGCACGATTCTCATGTTGTTGTTGAGTGTTTAGTAGGTACGAATGGCGTTTTCTTTGCATTTGGAGCTCGCTTTCGCGCTATATTAGCCATATACGCTCGCTAAAAATAAATAAGGTACATATCTCAGATTAAATATCGTACTTTTAAACTTTTTTCCCTGCGGGATGCCTCATCACTTGATGAGACGCATATTTGTGATATATATACTGTCATTTTTTTTTTGATCGAGCCGCGCAAAGGAGACTATGGCGAATTTTTCCGAAAATTTAAGGCGTTAGAAAAATTTGAGAAAATTGGGAAATTTGTGAAAACTATAACTTTGATTTTGGAATTGAAAGTTAAACGATGAAATTGGTTTTGAAAAGGATAACTAAGTATGATTAGAAAACTTAGTAAAGTATGGTAAGAAGTTTAAATTTGTTTTGGAAAGTTAATGAATTCTGTAACTTTTTCTTACTTGGTAATTTCGAGGACGAAATTCTTTTAAGAGGGGAAGTCTGTAACGACCCAGGATTTCTAATAATTTAAGTTTGAATATTTAATTGATTTTAAATATTAATAAGTAAGATTTATGAGTTGAATAAATTTTATTTCGAATAATTGGATTTAATTGGATAATTAAATCGATAATTTAATATGTTAAATTCTGGAAATAATTGAAATTTGGGTTAAATATGATTGAAAATGATTTGTAAAATTTATTATATCATATTGGAGTTAGAATGATATTTTAGGACTTTTAAAATCGAATTAAAAGTTAAATTGTGAAAATTGAATATTTTAATATCTAATCGACTAGTGAAATTAGCCAATTTTTGAACAGTCTCAGAATTGGATGAAACCAGTTCCATTGGATCCGTAATAGTTAGTTATTATCAGATTTCAATTTTCGTAGCAATCGGAGTTATCGTTTGATCGTGGCAGCTCGAAACACATCGAAATTGTTTTTAATATTAAATTGGCGAGTTAAAATTGCCATTTTTCAAACAGTCTCGGATTTCGATGAAACCAGTTTCATCGGATCCATAATGTGATATTATTGTATGGTTTCAAATTTCGTGTCAATTGGATTTACCGTTTATCCGGTGCAAGCTAAAACGCCTAGAAAATCGTTTAATCGGTTTAATTTTAAATTGAACGTTTATTGCCATAACTCGCACAGATGACCGAATTAGCTTCTGAAACCTATTCCATTGTGTCCGAAATGCGGGGTAAACCCTAGAAACGCCGGTCACTGCGCGTAAATCGGAGTTTGGAAATTCCGGAATGAATAGTGTTCGTTTGTTTTCTATAAATAGACAAGTTTTATCACAAAAAAATAATAATATAGCCTAGGGTTTAATGGCCGGCCGCCACCCCTAAAACCGAAGGCCAGAAACTCATGAATTTCATTCCTCAATTACTTCCAATCCATGCAATATTTCACGAAATCTTCAACATGAAAGTTCAAGAGCTCGGGGAGAGCTTCGTATCTATACGGCTATGATGGGAAATGGATATTTGAATTGTCGCGAGTTTGGGTTTGAAGTGGCCGGCTTTGGTCACGTTTTCAACGTGGTGGTGGCGCTGGGGGGGCTGTGCGCGTGGGCTATGGGTGGAGCTAGGCTTGGCGTGCGCGACAGCAATGTTTGATCATCCTCCGGTGGCTCATGGTGAGGGCGACGTTCGAAATTTGAAGGCGGCTATGGGTTAATAGGTCACGACCTTGAACGAAGGAGGAGGGAAGATGAACCACGGCCCAGATCTGCTCAAAACAAAATGTGCGGCTGTGATGCGATTAGGGTTAGATAATGAAATGTTAATTGTAATCAATTTCTATAAAAAAAATTGTATTAACTTCAAAATGTTATAACTCTCTCGTACGAGGTCGGAATTTGACGAAACTTTTTGCGTTGGAATCGTATTGACGAGCTCTTCGCGATGCAACTAGATTGGAGTCGATTGGAATCAGTGAAAATTTCGAGTAAAATTAAACGTCCGTTTAATTTTATTCGAAATAAAAGCTGAAAATGGAATTTAAATCAAGGTGAGAACTTCTCACTCAATCGAATAGTTTCGATTTAATATTTCAAATAGTTAGATTTGAAATACTTGAATGCATGTTTGAATGATGATTGTTATCTATTGATTGTTAAAATAGACATTATGCGCCGTTAGTAAGCGGATGTTATTTATTAAAAACATATACCGCGAATATTTCATAAACAGTGAAATTGGTATTATATATAATAGCAATATATATATATATATATATATATATATATATATATTGGCATATGTATATATTGCAGTTGTTGATTTCCCGCATTGTATAGCGGATGAGACCCTATTGCGCCGTTTATTAAGCGGATAATATTTTATAAATCCCATATACCGCGATAATTCCGTACTGGAGCGGAATTGGTATTGTGCTAATGTTTTTGGATGCAGGGAAACAGGTTGGAGGGATCCAACTGGATTCCTCAACTGTATTGATTTATTTACAGATATTGTGATATTTGTTGATTATCATATCGATATATGATATTTGGATGTCGTGATTGACTATTTGGTGCTGTTGCATCATCGGATCCATTTTTGAAGTTTTAAAATAATGATTTTTGGTTTTAAAGGAATTTTTAAAGTGATTTTTGAAAGTATACGTTTTATTAAAATTTTGAATTGATTATTTTAAATAAATTAACGTTATAAGTTTAATGTTATAAAAGTTATAATCTTTGTAAAATATAACCAAATTAAGATTTTTGAAATAAATAGTGATTAATTTATAAAATGGTTTAATTGGGAATTTTGAATTATTATAAACGGTTTATATAAAAGATTTATAAAATTGATATTTATAAATTAAAAATACTGGAATTATAAAACGAGTTTTTATAAGTAATAAAGTGAAATAAAAATGGATTTCATAAGTAAATTGAGATTTATAAATTTATGAAATATGAATGTATAAAATGGATAGATTTTGTAAAAAAATAAGATTTATAAGTAATCAACTTATAAATCAGATTTTGGCATTTAAAATGAGATATAAAAAGGATTTTTATAAATAGAAGTTTATAAAAATATAAATGGAGTTTATAAACGTTGTTTATAAATCCGAAATAAATTGAATTTGATAAGTTGGATATAGGAATATATGAAAGGAATTATATTCACGATTTTGGACAGTGAATATATTATTAAATGAAATGGATATGTTTTTGGGGAAGGAACATTATGAAATGAAGTTAATGATTTTAAAGACGTTTTAAAATGCATTAAGTATCGAATACAGAGATTTCAACATTCATTGTTGAAATAGACGTTTTCGAGAAATAGAAGGAAATGGTGGACTATAACACTGTTGTTATAGTAAATGGTTTCCGAAAGGAAATGTTTTGTATAGTATTGGGATTTATACATCTATTTAAACTTTGAATCCCTATACTAGTGATTTTGGGTCGTAGTAACGATGTTTTACGTAACATTCGTTTTGGCCCAAACAAATGTGTTTAAGAGAATGATTTCTTAAAGAATGAAATATATACTTAATTTTCGATTTAAGTATATTGAATATTTTCCAAGTGTTGAAATTGAATGGATTTGTGAACTACTTATGAATAAATAAGTATGGAAATATTTTTCCAACGTGAAATGAACGTTTTAGAATTTATCCTTGTAAAGATAAATTGAAAGTGATATTTGAAATCGATTGAAAATCGTATATCATAAATATTTTGGGATTATAAATTCACTAAGGAATTTATAAAAGAAAGGGGAAATTGTTTAAAAGTAAATGTTGATTTATTTTTGAAGTGTGGGAATTAATTTACGGATTTGGAACGTAAATATAAAGTAAATCGTTAAGGATTTATTTAAATTGGTTTAAATGAACCATGTTGATTGAAATTTGTTTTCAAAAGTGGTAAAGGTGAAAAGTGATTTGAAAATTTGTTTTCAAATGTTGAAGAGTGGGAAATATATATATATCTTGTAAAGATATTTTGGAAAATAAATAATTTGAAAAATTATTTGGATTTGGTGATGTTGAACACGCCTATTGATAGTTAAAAATCCGACTATCAATATTTACCTTTAAATAGGTATTTGCTGTGAACTGCTTGAATTTGAATGCCACACTTATTTTTGAATAAGTGCTCACTATTCGGGTTAGCCGGGAAAGGACCTTGGGGTCGTATAACCCATTCCGAGTATGTGATACGTCGTAATGGATTGCATTTGATGACCGGTGTGGAAGATCGGATATTTGTGAAAACGAAAGGATTACCGTCGAGTTACTCTACATCGGCTGATCTCCGATATAGAGGTTTTATCACCCTTAGTGATGGGAAGTCCGGTCATGATTAGCGAATATCCGGATTGCAAGGACTTCTTTGTAAGTGCCTTCGGTTCTGTTCGATCCCGGAACAGACTTGTATGGATTGTATGTCTGACATTACAAATTGAGATATAAAGCTGATTTCTTTCAAATATATTTCTGTTGGTGGCGGAGAATTTATTCTCTTAGCTTAACACCCTTCTCTGAGACGTACGAGCTCAGAGGTTATATAGTTGAAGGTTATTAGTGATATACTCCCAATTTGGTAGTGTGGCATGTTGAGTGTTGCTGTGAAATGATCATTGTGTTGATCATTTGTGATAGGATCATTTATTTGATCATTTATCTTGGTGATCGTTTCTATGATCATTTGTTGACCCAAAGCACAGCTTTTGTATAAAGTGTGGCTTTGTGGACGAAACTCGTCGGAACTCACACCCCGGAAATGGTCAAAATAGGAAGGATGCAGCAAGGTTATTAGGGGGTAGCGCCCCTTTAGTGTATGTCATTCCTTCTGGATAGAGGTGGTATCATGGTATGGAGCCCAGATATTTAACCTATGTTGTTGCTGCATATTTTGTGGTTGTTGGAAATCGAGGATCCTTGGATAGATCGGTTACGATCGGGGGATGACATATTCGTGTCAGTAGTTACCCAGTTAGGGGTAACCCGGCCTTGTGTTGGCAGAGATCCGGTTTGGTTCTCGGGGACGTCCTTCCAGAGGCGTTCTCATGTGGCAATGGGAAGTTCCTTGGCCTGACCATTTGTTGGAATTCCAATTCCCAATACGAAACCCTGTACGGTTTTAGTTGTAGAACCTATCATTCACTTATGGTGGCGCCCCACTGTTTGGATGGTAGCTATAGTAGACATAGTTCGAAATGTCTATGTTGGCTAAGATTTATATTCTATTTTCGAAATGAATTTGCCTACACTATGCACTAGTAATAATATCAAATGTTCTTTTTAATGCGTATCAAGCATCTTTGACTATCATAAGGAGAAATCTCCTCCGATTCTGCGTTTGCATTGTGTGTGTGTGCGAGAGGCCTTATGGTAGTCTCATTTTTAAAAGCATTGCGAATTGACTTTAAAAATATTCTTCTATTTTGATTTTAAAGATAAATAAACTGTTTTGAGTTCTCACACCAGTCACATGACTGACTCGGAGTTTATTGTTTTCCTTCCTGAACTCTGGGTGCCCACCAATTTCCACACGGGCAGTCAAGAGTTAAGGTTTATTCAGGATATTCAGGAGTTGCTGGAGGCAAGATGGATGGCATGGCGTATTACTAGTATATAGTATTTCTTTTCCGCTGTAGATGTTGTTTGTTGTTGTACACTCTGATGATGTAATATGATGTAATGTCATAACTGATGTAGTTCTTTGTTTAAAGATTATTCATTTATCTATTATATGTTGTTCTGTTATTTCTTCTGTTCTATTCTATCTTTTTCTATCTTCTTCTACTTTTTCGTTTTCTAAAACCCTAACGGTATGGTTTTTCGGCTTTCGATTGCTTGGCAATTGATACAGTGGACGTATTGATGTCGGTTTTCGGCAACGAAAAACCGCAAACGTTACACATTTGCATGTATTTCTTCTTCGTCATTAATTTGTGTAGTTATAAAATTTTCATCAAAAGAAACATGTAAACTTTCTTCTATAATATTTATCCTTTGTTATAGATTTTATAAGCTTTGCTACGATCAGAATAGCCAATAAATTTTCCTTCATCGGCCTTAGAATCAAATTTTCCAAGTTTGTCTTCAGTATTTAATATGAAACATTTTGATCCAAATGTTCTAAAATATGATTCCTTAGGTTTCTCACCAAAAAATATTTCATAACACGTGTTTTTTGTCATTGGTTGTAGTGTCACTCTATTCAAAAGATGGCAAGCTATAACAATAGCTTCGGCCCAAAAATATTTTTGTAGATTACTACTGTTTAATATTGTTCTTGCACATTCTTATAATGTTCGATTTTTTCGTTCAACTACAACGTTTTGTTGTGGTGTATGTGGAATTGAAAATTTGTGATTAATTCCCTTTTTATTGCAAAAGTTTGGAAAAAGTTCATTTTCGAATTCTCCTCCGTGATCAGTACGAATATTTTTAATTTTTAAATTCATTTGGTTTCTAATTCTTTTAGTAAAAATTTTAAACATACCAAAAGTGTCACTTTATGTTTTAAAAACAAAGTCCATGTATACCTTGAGAAATCATCAACAATTACAAAAACATACTTGTTTTGATTTATTGACCTTACTTGAGTAGGACTAAATAAATGTAAATGCAACAATTTTAATGGTTGTTTTATTGAAATATTATTTTTAGATTTAAAAGAACTCCTTTTTAATTTTCCAATTTGACATGCATCACATAAATTGTCTATTTTATAATTTATTTTTGGTAAACCTCTAACTAGTTCATGTTTTGATAATTCATTTATATATTTGAAATTTATGTGACAAAATCATTTATGCCACAGTCATGGATCATGAAGCTTAGCGGCCAAGCATAAATTCGAATTTTTTTTTATATTCATATTGAAAATATAAATATTTTTATTTCGAAATCCTTCAAATAATAATTTTTTATTATTATCAAATATATCGCATCGATTTTTCTCGAAATTTATTTGAATACCTTTATCACATAGTTGATTAATGCTTAGTAAATAAAGTTTTAAATTTTCTACTAATAAAACATTAGAAATAATAGGATAGTTAGAAATACCGATATTTATGACTTCTCCAATTCCGATGACATATCCTTTTGAGTTATCTTCAAAGGTTACTGTGCCTCCATCGATATAATTATATTTGAGAGCATCTTGGCATGCTCGGTCATGTGTTTTGAGAAGCCACTATCGAGTATCCATTTGTCCTTGCTTTTATTTTTGGGTACCTATAAAACAAAAATTATTCAATGGTACCCACTTCTTTCATTACGGTCCTAAATGTTAGGAGGGGAAGGTAGCCATACCCACGTGGTTTTGGGTCCTTTAACAACATAATCATTGTTGAATACTACACTTGATAGAAAACTATTAATGTGTTTTTGGCTAATTAACTTATTATTAGATTTTGGTGTCCAAATTTTTATATTTTTATATTTTACATCTTTGCTTAACTTCGATTTCTTTGTGAAACTTTGATATAAGATAATTTGCTATAAAGTATTACCTTTTTTCTTTTGTGAATTCTTTTCAAATCCTAATCCATTTCGATTACCAGAGGGTTTCGAAATTTTAATTAAATTATCAAGATCTTGTTTTCCTTTGTTAAACTTTGAAACATTGTTAGTAATTTTTTCTATTTTATCCTTTAATTCACAAATTTCATTTTTTGAAATTTCTATACTACTTTTTAGTTTAATATCTTCCTTAATCAAATTATTATTCTCAAGTTTTAACCTATCTAGTTCACTAAGTTGTGTATCATATTCGATAGACTTTTTACATTTTTCTTGTGAAATTTCTAATTCTTCTTCTAAAATAAATTTTTCATCCCTTAATAATTCAATTTCTAGTTCTAATCGATTTATTTTGACTAAGTGTTCATTATTCAATTTTTTAATTTATCTAAACTTGTCATCAAGTTCAATACTTAACTCTAATAATTCATTATAGCTAAGTTCAGGACATACCTCATCGGTGTTAGCCATAAAACATACATTAGCTTATTCTCCATCGCTGTCACTATCACTCTCGGAAGATGATGATGAATCAAAATCGTCCCAAGCGAGTTTAAAAGATCTTTTCTTCTTAAGATTTTCAAATTTGTTATTTTTCTCATTGTTGAGTTTAGGGCAATCCTTCTTCACATGTCTGTGTTGATCACATTCATAGCACTTGATTTGAGATAGATTTGTTGTGTTGGACTTCCCTTCTTTTAGGAATTTGGTCATCTTTCTAAATTTCTTGAATTTGTTATAATTCTTGGCAATGAAGACTATCTCTTCTTCATCCAAATCCGAATCTTCTTTCTTTGTTTGAAATGCTATGTTCTTCTTTTCAACATTTTGTTCTTTTCTAGCCTGTAAGCTAGCTTCATAGGACATTAAATTTCCTATCAACTCTTCAACTTTGAGGGTAGAGAGATCATTAGCTTCTTCAATAGCAAATACCTTCCTTTCCCAATTCGATGTTAAAGAGTTGAGTATTCGAGAAACTAAATCGAAGTCAGTAAACTTAACTCCTAATGCCATAAGATCATGTTGGATAGTTTGAAATCTAGAATACATGTGAACAATAGTTTCATTTTGATTCATTTTGAATGAAGAGAATTGGTTTTGAAAATTTTAAATCTTAGTTTGTTTGACCTTTTTTGTACCTTCGTGTGTAATTTGTAAGATGCGCCAAATGTCAAATGTAGTTGTGCATAACATGACACGTGAAAATTAATTTTTATCTAAAGAGCAAAATAAAACATTCATAGCTTTAGCATTGTTTGATGCTAAGGTCTTTTGTGCATTAGTCCAAGTGTTCATAGCAGTGTTAGGTGCTTCATATTTATTTTGTGTAGCAGACCATTTTTCTAGACCATTGGCCTCCATAAAAATACGCATATGAGTGGACCAATATGCAAATTTCGAGCCATTAAATAGTGGGGGACGTGCGATAGACTGACCTTCTTGAAAGATACTTGCCATATTAGTGATTCAAAAACTTGTTACAGTACTTTTAATCAAATCTTGCCCTGATACCAATTGAAAGACAAACTTATGGTGGATCGATTATACAAATGACAAGTATATAACTAAATTAAACTATAGTGTAATAGTTAGTAAAGAATGTAAATAGGAATAAACACACCATGGTTTTTATACTGGTTCGGACCTCCTGTCCTACACCCAGTCCCGAAGCTCCACTTCGAAATTTCCTTTTACCAAATAACCCTCACTTCACCCGTAGGAACATGATTACAATAGCAGTGTTTCTTTGTCAACTATGTGTTCTTCTACTATACGGATTTTGACTATATAGTACAATTGAACTTCCTATATCTCCTGAATGATTGAATACAATATTGTTCGAGAGAATATAGAAGTGTATGATCTTAGATTTATAGATTGGATAGCAAGTAGATGATTAGAACAAGAGATGATCAAGATAGAAAGTAAGTGAGTAAGTTAGTTAGTTGATTCATCTTGATTCTTGTTTATATAGTTGTAGGAAGTTGCTTCTAGTAGTTACATCTCTTCCCTTTCAGTCTAGACTCATTACTGTTCACTGGTGAAGATTTGCGAAGGAGAGATGGAGTTGTGTCTTTTCGGAGATGACAGTTGTTATTTGAATTTTTTGCCCCGAGCCCAGTTTCAGACATCTAAACATTGTTTTCAGACGTCTGGAACCTATTATTAACTTTAGTCCAGCATCTACATTTAGACGTCTGAAGTTCTGCATTCAGACATCTGAACCTATCAAGTGAGGTTTTTCTAGATTCATTCTCGAGTGTTTGTTCCTTCGATCTTCGTGCAACTTTGTAGATGAATTTCTTTAATGCTTTAATCATCGTCTTGTCAAGGTAGTGGTTTGTCTTGCTTTGTATTTGTGTATGATATATATATGATTTCTATTGTATAGTTGTTATCGCCGAAATAGTAAACTCAGGATTCTAACAATTTTTCTCTCAAAACATCATGATCGCGAATAGTTTTGTAACAGCCCACAAATCCGTACCCATTGAGTCAACACTATTCTACATCAATTAACTCAAGTGGAATAGAAATACGAACCCTTAGGGTTAAATAAGAAGAGATAGAAGAAGAAGAAACTAAACAATATCAGAATCTCAAAGTCGCAGCGGAATAAAATATAATAGTAAATAATAGATCTTTACACAAAATGAAACTATATCTGTTTTATACATCATATCATCAGAGTATCTCATGCAAACAACATTTATCAGT
Organism: Allium cepa; assembly: GCA_030765085.1. Taxonomy (NCBI): domain Eukaryota; kingdom Viridiplantae; phylum Streptophyta; class Magnoliopsida; order Asparagales; family Amaryllidaceae; genus Allium; species Allium cepa. The sequence continues at coordinate 570,176,446 of CM060940.1, read as the reverse complement.
CAGAAAATTCCATACAATCATAGCAGTGGATAAATATACAAATACGGATAATACATCTCGGACTCCATCTCCTCTCCGGCTCCAAAGCATTCTGTCCTGAACATATAATACTCGGTTTGACCCGAGCATTATAATGAAATAACACCCGAGTCAGTCTGGAATACCAGCTGATAATAATGCACCCAAATTGATTATTAAAGTTTCAAAAATCCTTTTGAAAAAAAAGCATCTCGTAAGACCACGCCACAAATAAACATGTCGAGTTTTCACCTTACGATAGCTAAAACACTTTTTATAGAAATCCTCTGATATTATAATAGGATCCATTTACCAATACTTATAAAATAGCCGAAATGGTTACATCTATTAAATTCTAGCTACTAGTCACAGAGTGGGTAATACAAACAAAACTCGTAAAAGGCTCGTAGGGAGAATGGATTCCAACTAATGACCAGGCACTGGGGTACCACCTGTCACAGTACCTGGTCTAGATCAGTGTACCGAGGACCGCGTCCGATTCCCTGCAACACAAGGCCTGGACTACCCCTTACTTGATAGTCCCGAGTAAGATCACCATGCGGTTGGGATCAGCAACCGCACCACTAAGCCGAAATAAAAGGGACATCTAGACAGGAATGACCTTACCCGGATATGGGTGCTGCCCACAAAGCCTTGCTGCATATCCCCTGATTTTCAGTCATTCCCAGTTGATGAGGCTTGAGGCTAAGCGTTACCTTTTAGAACGTTTCACTTAGAATGCCCATCGCCTACCTGACGATGTTCCGAAAGCATTCGTCCATACAAGTCCGTCTCGGGTTCGAACGGAACCGAAGGCACTACTCCTACTACATCCATTTTGAAAATATCCTCAGGATTAGTAGCGACTAGCTCTTGCACTTCACTGCTCCATCTTCGAATCCGAACACGTTTTTCCACGAAACATACAAACCGGATCGAAGTGGTTTTCGAGAAATAAATCTCGATCCCGGTCTCTTCGAAACGATCAACGCATTTGTCCAATATTGATAGTCGGTGATTTAACTATCAATTAACATTCACAAACATCCATCACATAATAAATAATTGACCACATTATTTATTTTCCTTAACAATATCTAGCGAGATATGTTTCCATTTCAAATCCTGTTGAAAACACTTTTCAAACCCAATTCTTCTAGTGAAATAGATTTCCAAATCTTTACTTCCTCTGAAACATCCAAGTACCAATATTTAAGGTTTAAAATAATTTAAATACTTTATTTTTGAAAATACATTAAAACATTTATATTAACACTGCTTACATATTTAATTTAAAATATATATACCTTTAAAAATGTTTTGAATAAAACTACTTTGTAAAATATAAACTATTATCTTTAAAATAAGTTAAGTCATACTAGATTTAAAAATAAAATTATGAATCCTTATACAATTTCAGATAAAGCTTTAATTGATTTTCTTTAAACTAGAACCATTTATAAAGTATAAAGGATAATGATATTCTTTAAAACATAATTCTAATTGCCCTTTAAAAATAGTTACTTCTATAACTACTTTAATACATGTTCACTTTAAAAATTCTTACAACTTGAATAATTTTCTTGAAATCATTCTTTAATATAGCTTCAAACTTTAACGTTTCAAAAACCTATTTTAAAAACGTACTTGGTTTTCCGGAAATACACTTCCATCTTAGAATAACCAAAGAATTCTTTTTATCAATCCAACACGTTTTATCCCAATTCAATTTTATGTTCATCCCATAAAATCCTTTCCATACTTTAAAAATAGCTCCTTTTATTTTAAACACATTGCTATTTCCTGGAAATCACTTTCAAACATACGTTTAAAACATTTAAAATAAGCTTTAGAAATTATTTAGTTGAAAATAATACTCAAGGAAATATATAGGGGTTTCCTAAGTATTTTAAATAAAATTTAACTTTTTAAAAAAAATAAAGTTATTAAATTAAATATTTATATTATAATTTCTTGGAAAACAAAATACTACTGTAGCTGATAAAAATAATAAATACCATAATTACTAAATCAAATATTTGCTTTCACTTAAAAACATTTTAAAATAATATTTCTTACTAAAATATTCTAAACATATTTAAACTGCAAATTTATAATTTAAAAGCTTTCTTAAAAACAATATAAAATTTCCAGGAGAAAGCACACTTTCCATTCATTTAAAAAAAAATCTCGCTATTCTTTTAAACAATTCACATTTCCTCTATAGATCACATTTCCAAACATTTCAAATTATCAACCAATTTTCTTGAATTTAATTCCTTTTAAATTCTTTACTTAGGAATTTCTTTTATATCCTTTAAACCCAATTCATCTATTTATATTTAAAATTTTCAAGTTGTATTCACCCAATCACAGCACAACACAATTTAAACCTCAATTTAATTCATCACAGCATATAAATAAAACACGGCATAACAAGATCTAAACAATTTATCATAGAATAATAAATAAGTTATATCACATAATATAAATTTAATTTCTATTTGCGAGGGATCCAGTTGGATCCCTCCAACCTATTTTCCCTGCATCCACTGATATTAGAACAGCAATATATATCTATTCGATTTGATAAAAATTATCATATTCAACCAATCAAGCAAACATTCAACTAATGACTATTTAAATTAACTAATATTCCAGATGTGAGTGAGTTAAACTCATCTTGGGTTTTCAGCAAGCGTTCAAATTTAAATTAAATCGAACGGCGTTCGATTTAACCTAAATTTTTTTACTTGCTCGGAACGATTCCAGAACTACTCCACTGCGTAGTACGCGTTTCTGCGATTCTGGCGTTTCCAGTTTCGTTGGATTCAGATACAATATGCTTGAGTTATAGTTAAACGAAGTTGAATATAAAATTTAAAGCAAATTATCTTTTTTTTATTTTACCCAAAATAAACACGGCCGCACTCCTTCTCCTCCCTTCTCACATTCGCACGCAGGAAAGAATCGAACCCATAGCCCTGATTAGGGTTTACGACCGCTACACTTACGATCTACACGAGCTCAATCAAAACCCACCACGAAGCAGCTCGACGCGGCCTCCACCTTCACCTAAAGCGCACGCTAGCTCGGCTGTAAACTCGTCTTGAAAAACGCGCCCAAACGCATGGCCTACTCGAGCAGATCCTGGCCTCCACGGCGAATTTCGAGTCACTCCACCGTACGGATGTGAAGCCTTCGTCGAGTACTTTGATTCTCTAGTTGGAAGAATTGCGAATTAATGCGTGGATTGATTGAAAATTGAGAAAGAAACGGGAACGTTTTTTGCCATTAAACGATAGAGGCGGCGGCTGATGAACAAACTAGGGTTTTGGCCAATGAAAACGTGAATATATGAACGCATATAAATATTATTTTAATATTAAAACCATTATAAAGCAACTTATTTTAACGATCTCCAAACAACCCGTGCCGACAGGCGTTTATAGGGTTTTACCCATGTTCCGAACACAATGGAACATGTTTTGGAAGCTAATTTGGTCGTATGCGCGAGTTACGGAAATAAACGATCAATTTTAAATTAAATCGACTAAAGTATTTTCTATGCGTTTTAAGCTGCTGTGGTCAAACGACAACTCTGATTGCTACAAAAATTGAAATTCGATAATAACTAACTATTACGGATCCAATGGAACTGGTTTCGTCGAATTCTGAGATTGTGCCTCGGAATGCTAATTTAACTCGTCGATTAAATCGAGCGATTTTCAAAATCGTCGAAATCACTTAAAATTTCACTTCTAAAATTTTATAACTCTATTATAACTCCTATAAAATTTATATTCACAATAGAAATCATTCTGATTCAGTTTAAATGAAAATTTGATTATTTGCATTATTAAATTTCATTATTAAATTAATATAAAATTCCAATCTTAATTTATTGACTTCTAATTTCTTCCAACAGTCCAATATTAAAATTCAAACCCAAATAGACTTAAAATAAATTTTAGAATCTAATTTTATATCTATTTACACTCAGAATTACCAATTATCCCAATTCTAATATTAAATTATTACTATACAAATTTCAATTAAATTCCCGTATATAAAGTTTTAACCAATTTTGTTAATTTAACCAAAGTCTTTTATTTCAAAATTCAAATTATAACATATATTTGACATTTAAAATGAATTAAATGTTCAAATCTAGCGACCCAAAATTCCGGGTCGTTACATCCCTCCCCCCTTATATAAATTTCGTCCCCGAAATTTGCTAAGGTAGAAGAATGTTCCAAACCCAATAGCAAAACTTACTTAGTGAAAATCTCAATTTCACTTTGCCCCAAATCTTTATTTTCAAATCGAAACTACTAGTTTCGATTTCTATTCCAAAATTCTTTTATTTTAATTGTTATTTGAATTCACTTTGTCGTTAACAAAACATTTCAAAATTTTCAAAAAATTTCTAACTCCCAAAATTTCCGAAATTTTTTGGCAGAGTCTCTCTTGTACGGAGGCGCTTTTGCAATATCACAATAGATATAAATATATATACATCGACCCACACGGTCGGAAAAATCAAAAACAGTTCATATTTCCTATTTTATTGCATAGGCGTACCTTTATTAGCATTTTAACAGCATGCGGCTAATTTATATTGCATATACACACTCCAACTCTATCTACTGCCTCTCATACCTGTACTTACTCAAACACATCGGTTTCCAATAATTTGAGCATTTATCAACATTCTTTCCATTAAACTAGCCAAACTCTTCAATTTCATAGTTTAAACAAGAAAACTTCATAATTTAACAATGTTAACCATATTTCATCAGCAATTCAAAGATTTCAACCACAATTTTAAATTTCCTGACAAATCCGACTTCATTTTATTTCACTTGAATTATTTACATTCAAGTTCACTATATACCATTCATTTTTATTACAAGCAATTCGTTTCCACTTCAATATGATTAACATATGCCTTGGTTACGTCTCTTTTGTTCAATTCAATTCCAAATTAATTCACAACCAAATTTTACCTTCAATAGGAAGTATTTGCATTTATATAAAAATCCATTTAATGAAATTTCAATCCATTTCAAATTGATTTACAATTGAATTTTATTTTCAATTTAATATATTTGTATCATATTATGATCTACTTCCATTTTTATGCAAAGCTACTTAATTATATTACACTTATTTCAATTGAGTCAATACCAAATTTTATTTTCAATTTGAAGTATTTATAATTCTTTTATGATCCATTTCCATTCATGTGCAAAACCACTTAATAAAATTTCAATTCATCCCAATTGATTCAAAAACCAATTTCAATTTCTTTAAGCCAGTTAAATTTCGTTTACAACAAAACGTCCAATTTCTATGCAAGTTTAAGGTTATCCAAGCAAGTGACCATCACTAAAGCTTATAACCATTTAAAATTAATTTCCAATTTAGATTCATATTAATTTTATCCTATTCTTCATGGTTCACAATCCAAGCATTCTTATTCCATTGCAATTCTTAAATCAAATCCTTATTCTCATTTCAAATTTATCATTCAACTTAAGTTTAAATCAATATCATCCCATTCTATATTATTTACAATACATTCTTATTTCATCACTATATTTAATTAAAAATCCTCTCACTTGCATTTCAATGTTTATTACGTAAACAAATTTATCCAAGACTACATTATAAAGCTCGATCACAATTATTATTCAGTTTGCTTAAGTTCTTTCACAATATTTTCATTATCTTCCAATATCAATTTTATTTTATTTAATTTGATTCTCATTAAATTAAATTCCAATCCTTTTACAAATTTTAATTCAATTTGTTTATTTATTCCATCCATTTTAAATTTATTTTATTAACAATGAGACCACTTTAAATTATTTTACTCATTTGAATTTATTTATAATCCAAACCATCGCTATTAAAATCTAATTCCATTATTCATTCACACTCTCAGCTTTTATTGCCAAAATTAAATCCCATACTAAAACTGGGTTTTTAATTTTTCTTTCAAAAATTTCTTAACAAACCACCAAAATTTCATCCATGCCAATACAAAGTTTACATTAAATTCATTTTCAAGCTTCTCTTTATTTAATTTTACTTATGCTAAATTCATTCTCAAACAATTCCTTTGAATTTAGTTGAGTTAAAATTTTATTCATACAATATCCTTCCAACTTAATTAAATTCTCATTCAACTCAATTCTTTTCCAAGTTTAATTCAAGTTCAACCCAATTTATTTAGCCATCTTGAATTTATACCATTTCCTTTACTATCTTAAATAAGAATTTAATTACATTTATTTTTATTCATAACACAACTGAATTTTAATTTATTCCAAATTCAGCTCAATTTTATTTAATCGAAGTTGAATCCAATTTTAATTCTCCATATACAAGTTCAAAATTTATTTACTAACTTAGGTTCATTCACATCTTTTATATTTTCTTCTCCTTATTTCAATTTACATTTCATTTGAGATTAAGTTTTAATTCACCATACCATTCAACTATTTTCCACTTGTGATTATAATTCCATTTTACTTGGCTTTACAATCTAATTTTCTACTCTTAGCTCACCAACTTATTCACTTGAAAGGTTATGTTGCTCATTTTAATCCATTTACATCTTATAATCACAAATTTCAAATTTTATATATGTGTATCACTGAACTCTTAAGGATTCAAATTTTCTTCCAATTTAATTCTTTGCAAATTTTAAATCCACAATTTCAAATCATAAGTATAACACTTACTAGCCTATGAGTACAATATATTGCACAATGACCCACAAATACAAAGTCATTTTACATTTCAATTTAATCCAAATCTATTTAATTCTAAGTCCAATTTATTTAACTTATCCCAAGATAAATTCAAATTTTCTATTTACTTCCATATATTTTATTCACTTCCATTTTACTTAAGTCAAATTTTAATTCCAAGATTAAAATTTTCATTTCCTTTATCTTAATATTAACTTCACTTAATAAGTTCAATGGTTGATTCATTTAAACCTTCACATTATTTAAATAGAATTTTCCAGAATTCAATTACCCGGTTTTATTTCAAAACCATTTTGAAATAATAAATAACTTATACTCCCCTGGTATATCAAACCAAACTTCCAGAATTCTAAACTATCTGTTTTTACCAAAGCTATTTCCCTTTTTTCAACTTCTAAAAATCACTTGTATCTCAAACAAGTCCAACAAATGTCAGAATCACTCAACATGGTAGCAATCCATCACTTAAGAAACTCGAAAATGAATTCTAATGATGTGGCCAGCATCATCAGGAATATTTTCCAACGACTGAAGTGAGTTCAGTGCTTCCTTACTTTCCCAAATTCATTTCAAAAAAATTCCCATCCAAAAATACTTCCCAAAATAATATTCCATCATTGCCTTCAAACACTTTGGAAAACATTTCAAACATTCCCAAAATTTTGAATTTCCAAACTTTTGTTCTTAATCATTTAAAACACTTTTCAAAATCTCCGGGATTTAAATTCTAGTTTAATTCAAATTTAGTTATTCTCCTTTTGTATAATTTATACTCATAGAATTTGATTTGATTATAACCAATTCAAACTTTAGATTAAATTTTAGATTCTTAGTTGATTAAGATATCCACATCCAAACAATCAGATATATATATAATAATTTTATAAAATTATTTCTTTTATATCAAAACATAATTTTGGGTAAAATTATTTCGTTTACCCACTTTAAAAACAATACTATGTCAGTTTATCTTGTTTAAGAGTTCAAAAACCCCTATCGATACGGTTGTACTTCCCGTACCGACCAAAATTCATAAACACTCAACCGATAAGTCAACACAATATAAAAACAATTTTTATATTCACTAACAAGTACGCTCTCATATCTATTAATACGCTCAACTCATTATAGAGTACTATTGACTCTGTTTAATGAGAAATTTCCCCACCAAAGCCTAGGTTGTCGCCAACCTAAGCTCTGATACCAAGTGTAACTGACCACAAATCCGTACCCCTTGACTCAACACTATTCTACATCAATTAACTCAAGTGGAACAGAAATACGAACCCTTAGGGTTAAAGAAGAAGAGATAGAAGAAGAAGAAACTAAACAATATCAGAATCTCACAGTCGCAGCGGAATAAAATATAATAGTAAATAATAGATCTTTACACAAAATGAAACTATATCTATTTTATACATCATATCATCAGAGTATCTCATACAAACAACATTTATCAGTCAGACAATTCCATACAATCATAGCAGCAGATAAATATACAAATACGGATAATACGTCTCAGACTCCAGCTCCTCTCTTGCTCCAAAGCATCCTGTCCTAAACATATAATACTTGGTCTGACCCGAGCATTATAATGAAATAACACCCGAGTCAGTCTGGAATACCAGCTGATAATAATGCACCCAAATTGATTATTAAAGTTTCAAAAATCCTTTTGAAAACAAAAGAATCTTGTAAGACCACGCCACAAATAAACATGTCGAGTTTTTACCTCACGATAGCTAAAACATTTTTATAGAAATCCTCTGATATTATAATAGGGTCTATTTACAAATACTTATAAAATAGCCGAAATTTTTACATCTATTAAATTCCAGCTACTAGCCACAGAGTGGGTAATACAAACAAAACTCGTAAAAGGCTAGTAGGGAGAATGAATTCCAACTAATGACTAGGCACTGGGGTACCACCTGTCACAGTACCTGGTCTAGATCAGTGTACCGAGGACCACGCCCGATCCCCTGCAACACAAGGCCCAGACTACCCCTTACTGGATAGTCCCAAGTAAGATCACCTTGCGGTTGGGATCAACAACCGCACCACTAAGCCGAAATAAAAGGGACATCTAGACAAGAATGACCTTACCCGGAAATGGGTGCTGCCCACCAAGCCTTGCTGCATATCCCCTGATTTTCAGTCATTTCCGATTGATGAGGCTTGAGACTAAGCGTTACCTTTTAGAATGTTTCACTTAGAATGCCCATCGTCCACCTGACGATGTCCCGAAAGCATTCGTCCATACAAGTCCGTCCCGGGTTCGAACGGAAACGAAGGCACTACTCCTACTACATCCATTTTGGAAATATCCTCAGGATTAGTAGCAACTAGCCCTTGCACTTCACTGCTCCATCTTCGACTCCGAACATGTTTTTCCACAAAACGTACAAACCGGATCGAAGTGGTTTTTGAGAGATAAATCTCGATCCTGGTCTCTTCGAAACAATCAACGCATTTGTCCAATATTGATAGTCGGTGATTTAACTATCAATTAACATTCACAAACATCCATCACACAATAAATAATTGCCTACATTATTTATTTTCCTCAACAATATCTAGCGAGATATGTTTCCATTTCAAATCCTGTTGAAAACACTTTTCAAACCCAATTCTTCTCATGAAATAGATTTCCAAATCTTTAATTCCTCTGAAATATCCAAGTACCAATATTTAAGGTTTAAAATAATTTAAATACTTTATTTTTGAAAATACATTAAAACATTTATATTAACACTACTTACATATTTAATATATATATATATACCTTTAAAAATGTTTCGAATAAAACTACTTTATAAAATATAAACTATTATCTTTAAAATAAGTTAAGTCATATTAGATTTAAAAATAAAGTTATGAATCCTTATACAATTTCAAATAAATCTTTAATTGATTTTCTTAAAATAGAACCATTTATAAAAGTATAAAGGATAATGATATTCTTTAAAACATCATTCTAATTACCCTTTAAAAGTAGTTACTTCTATAACTACTTTAATACATGCTTACTTTAAAAATTCTTACAACTTAAATAATTTTCTTGAAATCATTCTTTAATATAGCTTCAAACTCTAGTGTTTCAAAAATCTATTTTAAAAACGTACTTGGCTTTCCGGAAATACACTTCTATCTTAGAATAACCAAAGAATTCTTTTTATCAATCCAACATGTTTTATCCCAATTCAATTTTACATTCATCCCGTAAAATCCTTTCCATACTTTAAAAATAGCTCCTTTTATTCTAAACGCATTGCAATTTCCTGGAAATCACTTTCAAACATAGGTTTAAAATATTTAAAATAAGCTTTAGAAATTATTTAATTGAAAATAATACTCAAGGAAATATATAGGGGTTTCCTAAGTATTTTAAATAAAATTTAACTTTTTTTTAAAATAAAGTTATTAAATTAAATACTTATATTATAATTTCTTGGAAAACTTAATACTACTTTACCTGATAAAAATAATAAATACCATAATTACTAAATCAAATATTTGCTTGCACTTAAAAACATTTTAAAATAATATTTCTTTCTAAAATATTCTAAACAGATTTAAACCACAAATTTATAATTTGAAAGCTTTCTTAAAAAAATTCCAGAAGAAAGCACACTTCCCATTCATTTAAAAACAAATCTCGCTATTCTTTTAAACAATTCACATTTCCTATATAGATCACATTTCCAAACATTTCAAATTATCAACCAATTTTCTTGAATTTAATTCCTTCTAAATTCTTTACTTAGGAATTTCTTTTATATCCTTTAAACCCAATTCATCTATTTATATTTAAAATTTTCAGGTTGTATTCACCCAATCATAGCACAACACAATTTAAACCTCAATTTAATTCATCACAGCATATAAATAAAACACGGCATAACAAGATCTAAACAATTTATCATAGAATAATAAATAAGATATATCACAGAATATAAATTAATTTCTATTTGCGAGGGATCCAGTTGGAACCCTCCAACTTGTTTTCCCTGCATTCACAGATTTTAGCACAACAATATATATCAATTCAATTTGATAAAAATTATCATATTCAACCAATCAAGCAAACATTCAACTAATGACTATTTAAATTAACTAATATTCCAAATGTGAGTGAGTTAAACTCACCTTGGGTTTTCGGCGAGCGTTTAAATTTAAATTAAATCGAACAACGTTCGATTTAACCTAAAATTTTTACTTGCTCGGAACGATTCCAGAACTGGTCCACTGCATAGTACGCGTCTCTGCGATCTGGCGTTTCTAGTTTCGTTGGATTCTTATACAGTATGCACGAGTTATAGTTAAACGAAGTTGAATATAAAATTTAAAGAAAATAATCTTTTTTTTACCCAAAATAAACACGGCCGCACTCCTTCTCCTCCTTTCTCATGTTCACATGCAGGAAAGAATCGAACCCATAGCCGTGATTAGGGTTTACGACCGCTCCACTTACGATCTACACGAGCTCAATCAAAACCCACCACGGAGCAGCTCGACGCGGCCTCCAACTTCACCCAAAGCGCGCGCGAGCTCGGCTGTAAACTCTTCTTGAAAAACGCACCCAAACGCATGGCCTACTCGAGCAGATCCTGGCCTCCACAGCGAATTTCGAGTCACTCCATCGTACGGATGTGAAGCCTTCGTCGAGTACTTTGATTCTCTAGTTGGAAGAATTGCGAATTAATGCATGGATTGATTGAAAATTGAGGAAGAAACGGGAATGCTTTCGGCCATTAAACGATAGAGGCGGCGGGTGATGAACAAACTAGGGTTTTGGCCAATGAAAACGTGAATATATGAACGCATATAAATATTATTTTAGTATTAAAACCATTATAAAGCAACTTATTTAACGATCTCCAAACAACGCGTGCCGACAGGCGCTTATCGGGTTTTACCCATGTTCCAAACATAATGGAACGTGTTTCGGAAGCTAATTTGGTCGTATGCGCGAGTTACGGAAATAAACGATCAATTTTAAATTAAATCGATTAAAGTATTTTCTATGCGTTTTAAGCTGTCGGGGTCAAACGACAACTCCGATTGCTACGAAAATTGAAATCCGATAATAACCAACTATTACGGATCCAATGGAACAGGTTTCGACGAATTTTGAGACTCTGCCCCGGAAGGCTAATTTAACTCGTCGATTAAATCGAGCGATTTTCAAAATCGTCGAAATCACTTAAAATTTCACTTGTAAAATTTTATTAACTCTATTACAACTCGTATAGAATTTATATTCACAATAGAAATCAGTCTGATTCAGTTTAAATCAAAATTTGATTATTTGCATTATTATATTATTAAATTTCATTATTAAATTAATATAAAATTCCAAATCTTAATTTATTAACTTCTAATTTCATCCAACAGTCCAATATTATAATTCAAACCCAAGTAGACTTAAAATAAATTTTAGAATCTAATTTTATATCTATTTACACACAGAATTACCGGTTATCCCAATTCTAATATTAAATTATTACTATACAAATTTCAATTAAATTCATGTATATAAAGTTTTAACCAATTTTGTTAATTTAACCAAAGTCTTTTAATTCAAAATTCAAATTATAACATATATTCAACATTTAAAATGAATTAAATGTTCAAATCTAGCGACCCAAAATTCCGGGTCGTTACACAATTAAAAGGAAGTATTAACTTTTTTATGATTCAATATTCATGGTTAAAATATTTGTATATGCAATCACAAATACTTTATTCAAGGATTTTCTATTTAGACATGCTTAATGATTTTTGTCATTATTTATATCACATATAAGAACCTATATAATAGGAAAAAAACCAGAAGCTTACTTTATTTCAAACAAAATTGGTTCCTCAGTTAGGTTATGTAATAAATTACATAATTTACCTTCCGAAATACCTCTTATACTTTCAATCTCCAATTGCATTTGGGACGATTATGGATTCACAATCCAAAAACTTCTCAATAGTGTCCTAGATCAAATCAAGAAATAGCCCTTAGTGAGTGGATATGTATTATTATAATTATATATATTCTACCAATCCTTCTTTTTCCATTTACTTGATAAACAATTTGTAATATGCCAATTACAAGAAACACATCTTAACCTTTCATGAGTCCTTGATTCCATCTGTAATCCCCATTGCATTATTGATGTCATAATATATTATTGGACACTCAATCGAGGAAATTTTCATATTTTATTACCAAACTATTATAGGTGATGTACTCAACCTACTAGAAATTGCTATAATTTTCTTGCTTGGAACCATTTCCAACATAAGATCTTAGTTGGGGTTGAACTTCAAATGCAAGATTACCTTACTATACTCGATGCCACCAATGAAATTTAGTATGAACTACCTTCATAATGATTTTACAATCTCTGTAAATAGTTCTTGATATTTCATAAATAAATAATAGAGTTAGGGATATCTCCTAGAGGAAATATGCAGTACCTAACTCGATAACTGATCTTGTTAAAAGTAAAAGGTGTTTTCTTTTTATATATACTTGATATATTGTGATATAATGAATTAAGTTATTATTCTAAAGTATATTAAATAGAAAATCCTTTAATGATATACTATGTGATAGTATTGACAATATGTTGTAACCATGATAAATTTATAACATTAAATTGACATACAATTTCAAATATTCCCAGCAAAGATGTTTCAAGATGAGATATCAATACATCGGTTGAAACTAGAATGCATAATGCTCTCCAAATGTTGGGCAACGTATTACTCATTACTACTAGGATTATGTACTAATAGTTATTGGATAACTATAAAATGATTCACTCGAGAGTTTTCTAGACGGTTAACATAACTAAGGTCAAACATAGAATCTTGAAGTAACGATGTTACACGGTTCACCACACTTGAGAATACTATTGAACTTTGATGTAGAAACTCCACTTTGGTTATAATTAAATCATGGCATGATGTCCATTAAATGACTATGGTTAGATCTGAGTTCAAGCATTGAATGTGAAATAGTATTCAATAGAGAATTCGCCTCCTTGGTTATATGGGGTTGGTATCACACTGCACCGTGGTCAACTTAAAGTCATGGTATCTGACCAAAGCAATATGATTAATAATTATTATTATCATTGAACTAAATGTTTTGTGTTTGGACCTACAAAATCAAATGTGGACGATGTTTGAAGTTTGATCAAAACCAAATTCCTAAAGTCCTACTGTGATATAGTGTTAACAAAATGAATTGTTGTAAATAATCGTTACTACCAGGTACTGCTTATAATAGGTAAAATTAGATTCTACCAAAAAGATGTGTAAACAATAGGTTTAGTCAAATGTCATACCACTAGCTAAGATGACTTGTGTATTTTAAAATTCGAGTTATTTGATACTAATCGCTGATTGAATTTCACCTTTTAGTCGCACAACCGTAATGACAAATACTCCAAAACCCATACGATTTAATTATTTATAATCATTGTAAATCATCTAAATTAGTTAATATATATATATAATATTAATTATTTAATTTTATTTGATTTGCTTGAATACATTAGTATTTAATGAAGTGCGTATAAACATGCATATCTATATGAGATATCGTTAGAATATTTAAATCAGATTTAAATATTTTAAATGCTAAGTGATTTTATTTTCGAGGGATAAGTGGCACCTTTTATAATTGGCCATGCATAATAAAAAAGAGAGTGGATTTGATGAGATTTGATGAGCAATTAAACTAAGAAAGTTTTAACAGAGGAAATTGAAAGGATTGAATGAAATTAACCGAGCCAAATAAACATGACATATTATAATGTTTAATATAAATCAAGGACATTAAAGAGAAATTATGAATTTTGATAATGTCAAAAAATTAACTTCCTTAATTTTAAATAAGTCATTAAGAGTATTGACTCTACCATATGACACAATACGCAAATCCAAATAGAATTCCAAATACATTATCAAATATAATTGGGATAGCGGTATCTTTAAGGGTATGGTCCATCGGTTAAAAAATTATTTTCAAGAAGAAGATCAATGTAGTTGCATTATAAGCCACATTGATAAGAATAATATCATAAATTTCAATTGTTAGACCTACCATAATAGATTCGTCACTCAACGTTCTTTATTTAGTTTGGATTTTACTCACAAAATTTATCACTTGGAATAACTTTGAATTTTGATACATATATGTTGAAGCAGAAATTCTAAATGATGATTTTGAATAGGCCATTTACGCATAACAACCAAAATGCCTCTAAGTCAATGGAAGCTGTGATGGCTAGGAATTTTAGGCAATATCAAATTAATAATCTTATTAAAAATTAAATTGATTTGATAATTTCTTTTATAATTTTAATTTAAATTGGCAATCTATTCTTTTATAAGAAAATAAATATTTAATTGGTAAATTCTATCTTTTAAAAGCTAATAAAATGTTTTCTATTTATAATGTATATATATATATGTATAATTGTATATATTGTAAATAGAAAATCTTTGGTTTGAAATTTAATAAATAAAATCTTGTTTTCAAATTCTAATATACATTTTGGTAATTTGGAAATTTTGATATAAATTTAATATATAAGTTTTCAAAGCTATTTAATAGTTAACTATATGGTTTTAAATATTTGAGATAAATGTTTAAAAGTTTAAAATAGTTTTTTAGCTTATGTTTAAATTTAAATTTAAATTAATCAATAAAAAGGTTTATTTTACATTCTTTTTAAATATTGCTTAATAAATATGATTTGGAAATAAATAATAAGATAATCTCTTTTATTAATTATTTCAAATTAATAAATGTGTTATTTTCAAATAAATGTATAAATTTAGATAGGTTTAAAGACAATAGAATTCTTATTTTTAAATTGAATAAGTAGTTATATATGTATATTTATAACTTGATTTTAAAATTGGATTTTAAAATTTTAATTTTGAATTTGAATTTAAAATTTTGAAAATTCAAAGGATAGATATTCAAAATGTTTCGAATTTTAAAGATATATGTATAGGCTTTTATTTATATAATTTGTTTTATAACAATTTCTTTATAAAAAATCATATATGTATTTACATAAGAACTTATTAATTAAGTTAAAAACCTTTATTAACATTTAAAAATAAATACTAATTACTTAAAGGACAAGTGTGATGAAATTAAAACACCTTATAACATGCGTAATTTAATAAACAAATGTGTATGACAAATGTTGAAATGAGAGACAAGTGTCATTTTTTTTTTTTGATTTTTCTTTTATTTCATTAAATCTCAAAATTTACTTATATAAAACATTGCTTTCTCCTCTTCATTTCTTTTCTAATCTTCAAATCAAAACTAAGAAAACTTAAGCTAATTCACAAGAACAGGTCTGAAATCCACTTCACAAACCAGAAACAAAGCGTATAATCAAAATTAACAAGCTTGCATGCATTTTTCTTTCAACCTAAGATTTTCAAAAAGCATGCATCATCATTTCATATTTCAAGTTTAGATTTTCAAATTTTTAAATCAAAAATAAAGCCTGCAATCATTCTTCAGAGCTTGTAATTCATTTCCACTTTCAAAAGTAAACCTGTAATCAAGTTCTCAAATCAAAGTCACCAACCTGTAGTTCATTTTCAACTCAAAACCGGTGCATTTCTTCTAATCTGGGATTTAAGCAAAGAAGGAATTCAAGTTCAGGTTTTCAAGTTTTAAGGTGTCAAATTCTATTTCAAAATAAGGGAGAGCATGTAAGTTTTCACATTTACAAGCTCTTCAAAACTGTTGATGGGTGCTCTATTCATCATTTGTTTTTAGGTGAGTAACATATTTTTTTTACAAAAAAAACTTAAGGAATGAAATAAGGTTGCATGATTAAAATCTGAAGCCATATATGTTTGTGAGTATGTATAATAGTGAATTTATGTGAATATTTAGATAAATGATGTGTGCATGCCTGAATAACTCTGTTCCCAGTATCAAAACTCAGTTTTGATTTAAAATACTCTATCTCTTGATTTAGCCATTATTAGGATTTAGTATTTAAATAAAATTTGTTTATTTTATCAATGATTAAAGTTTGAAAATTTATTTAGGTTAAAATAATTTGGTATTGCCTCTGGGAATCAGGAAGAACTAAGCAAACTTGATATAAGCCATAATTCAAACATCTTAATTTATAAATTCAAGGATATAAATTGAATACTTAAGCTAAAACATGATTTTTAAAACTGAAATCATAATTTTTAATGGTGGGATATTGGAGCAGTTCGTGTTTGATCAGGATTTGAATTTTGGGTGACATCTGATGACGTAAGTGGTCGGAATGGATGCGATCATCACTGGAGATAGTTGAATGACCGGAGATTGGGGGAAAATTGCCAGGTAGGTGAATAGCACATCGTGGTAGCGGTGGGGGATGATTTAAGTCTGTTAACCTAGTTTTGGGCTTGGTCGGAATTTCTTTCTTCACGGTGTCTGTGGTGGACCGAGCTCCACCAGATTCTGGGAGATGGAAGCTTGGGCGACGGTGAAATTGTGGCCGAAAGCTACGGTGTTCTGGTGGATGACAATGCGAGTTTGAGGTGGTTTCAATTATGGTTTGTGGTTCCAGGTTTAGGTCTAAATGCTCGTTTTTGTTTTCGAGTTATTTTACGGGTTTTCTTGATCGTGGTCATAAGGTTGGGTGATCGCCGATGTGAGGAGGCCGTCTTGGTTGATCAGAAGTGGATGGATGGCCGGTGCATGTGCACGATGAAGCTTCTGTTCATGGTGAAGTTGGGTTTGAGCAGAGAGAAGTGGTATTCGATTTTTCTCGAGTAGTCAATGTCTTGCTCGAAGATTTTTTGGTTTTGGCTCGAAGTTTTTGAAGATGCACTCGGGTCATTTGATGGTTACAGATTTTAGAAAAAAACCTATCTGGTTTTAAAATTTTAAATTGATTTTAAATTTTGGGAGCAAGATTTAAACAAGTTTTAAATCAGTTTCAATTATTGATTCAAATCTAGATTTGTATCCTAGTTTTGAAATAAAATAAAGTTTTTATCAGATTTAAATGTTTAACATCTTTAAAATGTTTTAAGTGTATTTAAAATGATTTGAATTTAAAAGGAATTTGTTCTAAACTCTTTTAAATTTCTTTTGCAAGATAAGTATTTCTTTAACATGTGATTTAAAAGGTTTTTAAATTGGTTTTAAATTATGTTAAAGTTAAATTTGTATTTATTTTGAATCTTAATTTGAAATGGAATTTAATAGTAAATTCAAAAGTAAAATGTTTCAAATGCTTTTGTAAATGACAATTTAGTCGTAAATAAGAATTATTTTATCTTAAAGCAAATTAAGATTTAATGATTTGTGATTCATTAAATTATTAAGGTAGTTAAAGAATAAATTAATTAATTTAATTAATTAATGATTTTTGGATTAACTAATTAAGCAATTAAGGGTTTAAATTAATTAATTAAGGTTTAAGTAAATTAATTAAGGATTGACTAATTTGTAATTAAGGATCATTAATTAGACAAGTATAGGTTATTAATTAATGATTGGAAATTAATTAATCAAATAATTAAAGATTGATTAAGTTACAGTTAAGCACTTAATTAATTAAATAATTAAAAATTAATTAATTGGTAATTAAGAATTAATTAATTTGTAATTAATAACGGTTAATTACAAATTTAATTACTTAGGAAAGTAATTGAAGAATTGTTAATAGTTAATGAATATCATTAACTAGGGATTATTAGATAATTAATTAATGTGATTACTTTAAATAATTAATTATATTAATTAATTAAAGATAATCATTTATGGAATTTTTTTAAGTATAATTACTTAATGAAAGTAATTAGAGGAATTAATTACTCTATGTAATTAATTAATTAATATGATTAATTCAAGTTAATTAATTGGTTTAATTAATTTAAATAATCACTTGATGATGGGATTAAGTATAATTACTTAATGAAGATTTATAAAGTATAATTACTTAGTAAAGTAATTAGTGATGGTAATTACAAGATGTAATTAATTGTAGATTGAGAATAGTTTTGGGTTTAATTTCTTTGTGTAATTGATATGAAGGATAATTACTTAGAGGAAGTAATCAATAATTAATTGCTTAGTGTAATTAATTTAAGAATTTATTAATAAAGTTATTTGAAGATAATTAAGTGCTGTAACTAATTAAGGGTAATTAATTACTAATGTGATTAATCAAGGCTGATTAATGGATAATTAATTAAAGATTAATTATTAAATATGATTAATAATTAATTAAAGAAGTAATTAAGAATCATTAATTAATATAATTAATGATGTAATTAAGGGTATATTAATTAAGATTAATTAATCAATAATAAGTGATTATAGAGTAATTAATTAATGTAATTAATTAAGGATTAATGCAATTAATTATGGTTAATTAATTAATAAATAATTATACTATAAATGGTTAAGGATAATTAGTTTATGAAATTAATTAAAGGCTAATTACTTAAAGTAATTAAAAAATAATTAATCAAGAGTGATTAATTGAAATGAATGCTTAAAGGATGTTTAATTAATTGATTTGCAATTAATTAATGGTTAAGTAAGCAGGATTCATAGAATGAAGTAATTAATTCATTTTATTTTAAATTAATTAGAGATAAAGTAATTGTTTTAATTCACTTTAAGTTAATAAGAGATGGTATAGATCATTGCTTATGTATTGATGGACGTATTGATTTCCTTGAATGGTTTGAGAATCTCAGATATGAGATAAGTGATGCTGTGTGATATGGATGCTTTGCGTGAAGTATGATGATAATTTGAATTATCTATTTGTGATGATAATGTGGATTATCGATCTATTGTGATATTGTGAATTATCTATCTGTGTGTGTATAGATAATGAATTGAATTGTTTTGAACTTTAAAACAACTTGGACCTAAAAAGATGGAGTTTTGGATTTCGATGAGACCGGGATCGGATTTTCAAATTTGGATATCCGAAAACCACATCGATCCAAATTAACGATCAGTCATGAATATCAAGTGAAGATGAAGATTCAGAGTGCAAGGGTTATCGTCGTTAACTCCGAGGGTGATTCCAAAATGAGTGTAATGAGATAATGCCTTTGGTTTCGTTCGAACCCAAAACTAACTTGTATGGATTGAATGCTTTTAGCACATCATCAGGTAGACGATGAGCATTCTAAGATAAATGTGTTATATAAAGGTAACCATAGCCTCAAGCCTCATTAACCGTGAATGGCTAAAATAGGGGAGGTGCAGCAAAGCAAAGTGGGTGGCACCCAAGTAGGACGAGATTTACCCCTGTTTAGAGGTCCCGTTTTATTCGGCTGTGTGGGCAGTTAGAATTGCGCACTAACTGCGGGGTTGTCTTATTCGAGACTATTCAGTAAGTGATGGTTCCGGCCTTGTGTTACAGGGGAATGGGAGTAATCCTCGGTACGGTGACCTAGGCCCCGTACTATGATGGGCGATACCCAAGTAGCCCTGCCATTGTATGGAATCCAAACTCCAATAAGTGCCGTACGTTTTAGTTGTACCTAACTATGTTGGAACGTGAGATCTAAGCATTCCAGCTATTTTTGTATTTTATTTGAAAACCCTACACCCTATTATAATATCACTGGATTTCCTATCAAATGTTTTGGTTAGCGTAAGTTAAAAACTTACCCGTGTTTATGTGTGGGGAGTCTTACGTGGTACATTTTATTTTCAAAGATTTTTGAAAGTTAAGCAATTTTAACCTGTTACTCACACCAGACCCATGTTTGACCCAGAGTTTATCTTCTGTTTTCTTAAACTCTTGGGTACTCAAATTTTTACGAGTAGCCAAGGGATTCAGGTTAGCTTTGATAAATTTTGGAGGAGTAATGGCGCGGGAGGCTTCAACATTTGTAGATATATATAGTGGTTCCGTTGTGTGATCTTTGAGTTGTTTGTTTGAGTTGTATTTGAATTGCAATAACTAGACATGTGTTTATAACTGTCTAGTATATGTTGTATAAGCTGTGTGACTCTGATGTACTTTGATATTATGTAATATTTATGTGATTAATATAATTTATTCGTTCCGCTATTGAGATTCTGATGTTGTTTCGTTCTTTCTTCTCTATCTTTTCTCTTTTCTATCCCTTTCTTTCTTATTAATGATCCTTCATTCTGTGGGATGAATGGAGGGTCGTTACAGCGGTATCAGAGCGCTAGGTTGAGTGAATACCTAGGCTTTGGAGTGATTTCTTCTTGAGAGAGCGTATTTGTGTATATATATACATTTATTTATTTATTCCTACCTATTTGTTGGAATACCTGTTCGGGTTTTCCAACATAAGTTATAGAGGTAGAAAGGGTAGTGGTGTGTGTAGCACGACTACCAATTAAAGGAGTCTGATTGTTGAGATTGGAAGTATATCTGTTGAGATTGTAGACCCAATACCGTCTTGAGTGAACTTTGCAGTGGTGTAAGGATTTCACCAATCTCTGAGGAAATCTTCTTAAGGTTCGGAGTCCATCTTTGAAGTTGGTTGAGTTTGGATCTGTCAGATGAGCAGAAGCGAGTGATAGTATCTGGGCAACCTCAGGAAGTAGTAGCTGTGTGATGAGGCGCAGTGACTATGGATGTCTTCGAAGATGTTTCTTCGGAACAAGTTTAAGGAAGTAGGTCTACATCGGTGATGAGGCTGAGTTTAGCAGGGTGTTTGTGTTTGGTTTAAGGTCCGAGTTTCTCGAAGAACTTTGGATTAAGAAGTCTTCGACATCTGTGTCAGCAGTGCAGCTCGGAATGTTCTGTGTGTCGGCAGGTAGTCTTCCGGCTTAGCAGTTTTTCTGAAGGTGGAGTTCAGAAGATGCAGAGTGGATCCATTTCTTCGATGGATTGGCTAGATAAGCATAAACTGTTTTGATTGGTAAAGAGAGAACAGATTCTTTGGAAATTAGTCTGGATTGATCGCAAAAGTGACTTGCGATTGTTGAGTGTTCTCTTGAGTTATTAGAGAATTTTTCCGGATGTCTTCAAGAGGTCAGCGGTTCGCCACAACATCTGGAGGTTGAGTTTTCTTATCGACTAGGATTCCAGGAATGGTTCAGCTTAGTAGAAGGAGGGCTTCTAGAGAGAGGGTTTGGTGAAGCCGCTCAGGATTTGGTGGAACTTCTGATTTTTCTCTTTTGGATCCGTTGAACCATATTTCTAGGATGGGTTGACCAGTATATGCTCGTGTTCATTATCAGCATTTTCTCATCTATTCCAGAATCAGAGTTGTGCAGCGGAAGCGAGGTAGCAGCTGTTCTAGAGTGAAAGTTTTCAGGATCTGAGGTGAGATTGGCGAGTGTTCCTATTTTTTCTTTTTTGGATAGGAGAAGTAAGTTTGTAGTCTTCTGATGATTGTGAAGTGGAGTTGTGTTCTTGATTTTGGACTGATCTTGAGAGGATCATTTTGTTGGGTTGTTTTTGGTCCAATTTGTTTCTAGAGGCATCAGCGAAGGTTGAGCTGATCAGGAAGGATGAAGGCATCCCGGAATTGTTAGAAGAGTTTTGTGGATAAGAGATGGAGGAATTTGGATTTTAAAGTCGGGGATTTGATTTTGGATAAGTTTTCTCCGATCAAAGGAGCTATAAAATTTGGTAAGACTGGGAAGCTAGCTCTGAAGTATTGGATGTCTTTTGTGTTCTGTTTTGGATTAGTGCTTTGGTCTTCGGATTGAATTGCCAGTTTGGAAGATTGGAATTCATTGTGTTTCACGTATCTCTAAGGGAGTATGTGTGTGATCCATCTCTGGTTGTGGAACCAGCAGTTCGAGAGATTTGGTAGTTGAGTCAGGACTTGACTGAGGTCTGATATCCTGTTCAGTTTAGTAGATCTAGATGGGTAGGAGCTCTGTAGCTTAGTAGTGTAGATTTTTTGGGTTCTGTAGAGTGAGTATCCTGGTATTTATACCTGGGAAACTCTAGGAAGTTCTATCTAGAATTGTGTCTGGATAGTTAGATTTGTTTGTTTGAGTGAATTAGTTGCTATGGTTGTCAGCATATGGTTAGTAATATATGTTTGTGATTTAAAATTAAAATTGTTGATAGATTATAAAATTACCTTTGCTTTTAAATTTCGAGGACGAAATTCTTTTAAGGGGAGAGGAAGGTGATGACCCGGAATTGTGGGCATTATCAATTTAATAATATGTATTAAAAATTAAATTGATTTGATAATTGTCTTTTGTAATTTTATTTAAATTGGCAATCTATTCTTTTATAAGCAAATAAATATTTAATTGGTAAATTCTATCTTTCAAAAGCTAATAAAATGTTTTCTATTTATAATGTGTGTATATATATATATAATTGTATATATTGTAATTAGAAAATCTTTGGTTTGAAATTTAATAAATAAAATCTTGTTTTAAAATTCTAATAAACATTTTGGTAATTTGGAAATTTTGATTTAAATTTAACATATAAGTTTTCAAAGCTATTTAATAGTTAACTATATGGTTTTAAATATTTGAGATAAATGTTTAATAGTTTAAAATAGATTTTTAGCTTAAGTTTAAATTTAAATTTAAATTAACAATAAAAAGGTTTATTTTACATTCTTTTTAAATATTGCTTAATAAATATGATTTGGAAATAAATAGTAAGATAATCACTTTTATTAATTATTTCAAATTAATAAATGTGTTATTTTCAAATAAATGTATAGATTTAGATAGGTTTAATGACAATAGAATTGTTATTTTTAAATTGAATAAGTAGTTATATATGTATATATATAATTTGATTTTTAAATTGGATTTAAAATTTTAATTTAAATTTGAATATAAAAATTTGAAAATCCAAAGGATAGATATTTAAAATGTTTTGGATTTTAAAGATATATGTTTAGGCTTTTATTTATAAAATTTGTTTTATTACATTTTCTTTAAAAAAAATCATATATGTATTTACATAAGAACTTATTAATTAAGTTAAAAACCTTTATTAACATTTAAAAATAAATATTAATTACTTAAAGGACAAGTGTGATGAAATTAAAACGCCTTATAACATGTGTAATTTAATAAACAAATGTGTATGACAAATGTTGAAATGAGAAACAAGGGTCATATTTTTTTCTTTGATTTTTCTTTTATTTCATTAAATCTCAAAATTTACTTATATGAAACATTGTTTTCTCCTCTTCATTTCTTTTCTAATCTTCAAATCAAAATTAAGAAAACTTAAGCCAATTCTCAAGAACAAATCTGAAATCCACTTCACAAACCAGAAACAAATCCTATAATCAAAATTAACAAGCCTGCATGTATTTTTATTTCAACCTGAGATTTTCAAAAAGCATGCATCATCATCTCATAATTCAAGTTTAGATTTTCAAGTTTTTAAATCAAAAAATAAAGCCTGCAATCATTCTTCAGAGCTTGTAATTCATTTCCACTTTCAAAAGTAAACCTATTATCAAGTTCTCAAATCAAAGTCACTAACCTGTAGTTCATTTTCAACTCAAAACCGTTGCATTTCTTCTAATCTGGGATTTATCCAAAGCAAAGAAGGAATTCAAGTTCAGGTTTTCAAGTTTTAAGGTGTCAATTGCTATTTCAAAATAAGGGACAGCATGCAAGTTTTCACAGTTACAAGCTCTTCAAAACTATTGATGAGTGCTATGTTCATCATTTTTTTCCAATGAGTAACATATTTTTTTTTTTAAAAAAAAAAAATTAAGGAATGAAATAAGGTTGCATGATTAAAATATGAAGCCATATATGTTTGTGTGTATGTATAGTAGTGAATTCATGTGAATATTTAGATAAATGATGTGTGCATGCCTGAATAACTCTGTTCCCAGTATAAAAACTCAGCATTTGATTTAAAATACTCTATCTCTTGATTTACCCACTATTAGGATTTAGTATTTAAATAAAATTTGTTTGTTTTATCAATGATTAAAGTTTGAAAATTTATTTAGGTTAAAATAATTTGGTATTGCCTCTGGGAATCAGGAAGGACTAAGCAAACTTGATATAAAAGTAACTTGGTACTGCCTCTGGGAATCGTGGTAGCGGCGGGCATGATTTAGTTTGTTAACCTAGTTTTGGTCTTGGACGGAATTTCTTTCTTCACGGTGTCTCTGGTGGACTGAGCTCAACTAGATTCTGGGAGATGGAAGCTTGGGCGATGGCGAAATTATGGCCGGAAGCAACGGTGTTCTGGTGGACGACAATGCAAGTTCGAGGTGGTTTCAAGTATTGTTTGTGGTTCCAGGTTTAGGTCTAAATGCTCGTTTTTGTTTTCAAGTTATTTTGGGGGTTCTGATGATCGAGGTCATAAGGTTGGGTAATCGCCAATGTGAGGAGGCCGTCTTGGTTGATCAGAAGTGGATGGATGGCCGGTGCATGTGCACGATGAAGCTTCTGTTCATGGTGAAGCTCGGTTTGAGCAGAGAGAAGTGGTATTCGATTTTTCTCGAGTAGTTCGATGTTTTGCTCGAAGATTTTTTGGTTTTTTCTCGAGGTTTTTGAAGATGGGCTCGGGTCATTTGATGGTTACAGGTTTATAAAAAAAACCTGTCTGCTTTTAAAATTTTAAATTGATTTTAAAAATTGGAAGCAAGATTTAAACAAGTTTTAAATCAGTTTTAATTATGGATTCAAGTCTAAATTTGTATCCTAGTTTTGAAATAAAATAAAGTTTTATAAGATTTAAATGTTTAACATCTTTAAAATATTTTGAGTATATTTAAAATGATTTGAATTTAAAAGGAATTTGTTCTAAACTCTTTTAAATTTCTTTTGTAAGATAAGTATTTCTTTGACATGTGATTTTAAAGGTTTTTAAATTGGTTTTAAATTGTGTTAAAGTTAAATTTGTATTTATTTTGAACCTTAATTTGAAATGGAATTTAAAAGTAAATTCAAAAGTATAATGTTTCAAATGCTTATGTAAATGACAGTTTAGTCATAAATAAGAAATATTTTGTCATAAAGTAAATTAAGATTTGATGATTTGTGATTCATTAAATTATTAAGGTAATTAAAAAATGAATGAATTAATTTAATTTATTAATGATTTGGATTAAATAATTAAGCAATTAAGGGTTAAATTAATTAATTAAGGTTAAGTAAATTAATTAAGGATTGATTAATTTGTAATTAAGGATCATTAATTAGATAAGTATAGGTTATTAATTAATGATTAGAAATTAATTAATCAAGTAATTAAAGATTGATTAAGTTACAGTTAAGCACTTAATTAATTAAATAATTAAAGATTAATTAATGAGTAATTAAAAATTAATTAATTTGTAATTAATAACGGTTAATGAAAATCTAATTACTGACGCAGCGGATATAACGAATGACAACGAAATGAAGATTTCGCATCAAGCTAACCAATGAAATGATTAGTTGAAAGAAGATAAATCAATGGATTGAAAATACCGAACGCCCAAATTCGTTGATCTCGAGAGATACCGAATTCTAGCTATCTCCAACACGTTGATCGCGCACGATACCGTGTTAAAAGATCTACGATTCTTCTACGTTGATCTCGCGCACGAGATTCCGTGAATCGGCTTCAAATCCGTTGATTCGAGCACACTCGAATAACCGAAAATGGAGAAAGGAGACAACGCTTAACTTCCAATTTCAAAGAGGCACAAAGCACTCAAACAAAGTTTTATTCAAAAATCAACCACTTTTACAAATGACACAACCCCGCTATTTATAGAGAGTACAACTCACACAGCACACGGCTTAACAAAAATCACAACATACAACAGGTCCTTGCGACTTACGACTCAACATAGGTCGTTAATGACCTAACATCAATTCGACAATACAACACATCATGCGACCTAAGGACACTATACAATACAACGACTTAAGAACATAAGCTTCCACGACATAAGAGCTTCGGCATCTAGTAGCGATCTAATGAAACTCGGCAGCGACATAATAAACAATAACATCACGTGAGCGACTTAACTTTAAAGCTTCATGCGATCTAAACTTGAGCGTCATAAGGAACATGGTAATGACCCATGCTTGTGCGACCTAGCCCTTCACGCGAGTCAACTTCGATAGGTCGTTGAGCTTCGGCTTGTTGCGTTGTTGTTTGGTAAAGTTAGCTCGTTAGGTCGGTTTTCCCGACTCGTTAGGTCGCTTGGACGACCTACCCACATACTAGGTCGCGGCCGACCTAAATCCAATACAGATTGCGCTGCATCATTGTTTTCACGACTCTTTAGGTCGCTTGGACGACCTACCAACATACTAGGTCGCGGCCGACCTAAATCCGATGCAGATTGCGCTACATCATTCTTCCCCGGTTGACAAGAATTCAACCTCGAATTTGTACCTTCCTCTTCCTCAATAAGATTATCCTCATGATACAGAATTAAATGTTTGACGTTAAAAACGTCTACAGTATGAACATGATCTGGAAACTTTAACTGATATGCATTATCGTTGATTTTCTTTACGATTTCCAAAGGACCAATTTTTCGAGTTTTCAACTTGTTGTAAGTTCCCACTGGAAAACGTTCTTTCGTCAAAACGGCGTAAACCAAATCACCTTCTTTGAAGTTCACACTCCTTCGCTTCTTATCCGCCAGTTGTTTATACTTCTCATTTGATGCAAGCAATCGTTCATGAACAGTTCTGTGACACTCCTACGGCTCATTCACAAAATCACAAACTCGTTTAACAACTCCTTTCTGAGATGACACTGTCGTCAAATTCAACGGTCCCTTCGGAATTGCTGAATATACAACTTGAAATGGACTGACTCCAGTACTTCGATTAACAACGTGATTATACGCAAATTCCGCCTGACATAACTTCATATCCCAACTCTTCAAATTATCTTTCACAAGACATCTCAACAAGTTTCCCAATGAACTATTCACCACTTCCGTTTGCCCATCAGTTTGCGGATGATAGGCGCTACTAAAGTTCAGCTTAGTTCCAACCATCTTCTACAAACTCAACCAAAAATGACTTAGAAAACGAGTATCCCGGTCAGAAACTATAGTTTCAGGTAGCCCATGTAGTCGATAAACCTCTTTAAAGAATAATTGAGCAACATGGACTGCATCAGCGGTCTTTTTACAAGCTATGAAATGTGCCATCTTTGAAAATCTTTCCACCACAACATATATAGAATCATTCCCTCGCTGAGTTCTTGGCAAACCCAACACAAAGTCCATGCTAATATCAACCCATGGTCTAGTAGGTACAGGCAATGGCATATACAATCCTGCATTCGTAGCTGTCCCTTTGGAAACTTGACATATGTGACATCTCTCCACAAATCTTTCAACTTCTTTCCTTATTGAAGGCCAAAAATATGATTGAGAAATCAGCTGCAAAGTACGATCTCTTCCCATATGTCCTTCTTCATGCAATTCTTTCACAATCTTCATTCGCAAACTGCCCTCTGGTATACATAATCGATTTCCTTTGAAAAGAAAACCATCCACCAATACAAACTCATCCATCTTCCCTTTCTCGACTTCATCTATGATCTTAGCAAAGTAAGGATCATCAACAAACAATTCTGGCAACACATCGAATCCCGTCACTTCAACTCTCATCGTAGTCAACAAATGATTCCTTCTACTCAATGCATCTGCCACACGATTTGTAACTCCCGACTTATGCTTTACCACAAATGTAAACTGTTGCAAGTATGCGATCCATGAAGCATGTCTGGATGCAACCTTATCCTGTCCCTGCAAATGCTTCAACGCTTCATGATCAGTATACAGAACAAATTCTTTATGGAACAAATAGTGTCTCTAATGTTTTATGGATTGCACAACAGCATAAAATTCTACATCATAAGTATTATATCTCATCTTGGCTCCCGAAAGCTTCTCACTAAAATAAGCAATAGGTCGGCCCCTCTGACTTAACACCCCTCCGATTCCAACCTTAGATGCATCAGTATGTAGCTCAAACAACAACTGGAAGTCTGGTAATACTAGAATAGGCGCTGACGTCAAAAGTTCCTCGATCTGCTCAAAAGCAAATCCTGCTTCCTCCGACCATGAAAATTGCTTCCCCTTCATACAATCAGTAACTGGTGCCATCACGCTACTGAAATGTGGAATAAATCTTTGGTAGAATGATGCTAAACCATGAAAACTTCTAACTTCGGTTATCGTCTTGGGTTGTGGCTAGTTTCTGATTGCTTCTACTTTATTCTGATCCACCTGTATACCTCCTTCTGATACAACATATCCCAAAAATAAAACACTATCCGTCATGAACACGCATTTCTTCGTTGCAGTATAAAATTGTTCCTGTCGCAGTATCATCAACACTTCTTTCAGATGATGCAAGTGTTCTTCTGGGCTTTCACTGTATATCAGTATATCATCAAAATACACCACCGCAAACTTCCCAATAAATGGCCTAAAGATCTGATTCATCACCCTCATAAACGTACTAGGTGCATTCGAAAGACCAAATGGCATGACCAGCCATTCATACAATCCTTCCCATGTCTTGAACGCTGTTTTCCATTCATCCCCTGGTCGAATTCGAATTTGATGGTACCCACTTTTTAGATCAATCTTTGAAAATATAGAAGCTCCATTCAACTAGTCTAACAAATCATCCAATCTAGGCATTGGAAATCTGCACCTCATAGTAATCTTGTTCGGTGCCCGACTATCGGTACACATTCTCCACGTTCCATCCTTCTTTGGCATTAACAAGGCGGGTACTGCACAAGGACTTAAACTTTCCTGTACGCGCCCTTGTTCAAGCAACTCTTACACCTGCCTTCTCAACTCCTCGTGTTCCTTTGGACTCATCCTGTAATGTGGTCTATGTGGTAACACGGCTCCCGGAACAAGATCAATCTGGTGTTGTATGTCTCTCAACGATGGTAACTCTGTTGGCAATTCTTCAGGAAATACATCTTCAAACTCCCTCAACACTGGCTTAACTTCTTCAGGAATTTCTACCGCTTCACTACTTTCACGTCCAATCAACAAAAATACTTCAGGCTCATCCTCCACTTCCTTGACAAATTCCTTCAAAGATAACAGAGTCTTTAGTTCTTCAATCTCCTCCAACTTGCTTTCACTTTGTTGTCGCTGTTTGGGAACTAAAGTGATTTTGGTGCCATCGAACATGAAACTATAGCAGTTAGTCCTCCCATCATGTTGCACGGCTCTATCGTATTGCCACGGTCTACCCAACAACAAATGACATACATCCATATCCACAACATCACACCAAATTTCATCCTTATACATCTTTCCAATGGAGAAAGTTACACGAACTCTTCGACCAACCTTCACTTCTCCACATTTCCTCAACCAAGCCAACTTGTAAGGTTTGGGATGCTTCTCTTTCTCTAACGCCGATTTCTTTACAGCTTCTGAAGAGATAATATTGTCACAGCTTCCTACATCAATGACAAACTTGCAAACCCTTCCCAAGATAGTACACGATGACTGGAAAATATTACTCCTCAACCAACTAGAATCATCCTCTTGCTTCGGTGTCAAACACGACCTTCTCATCATCAAATTACAACCTTCGTCTCCCAACAATTCTTCTTCCTCCTCAACTTGTGGTGAACTGGAACATTCTACATCTGCATCCTCATCCTCAGCCTCAGCAACCATCACTCGCTTCTTCGGCTTCGGACATTCATTGCTCTTGTGACCAAACTCCTGACAGTTATAGCACTTGAAATTGTTGTTGACCTTGGTCTTAGAAACTTCATTGACAATCGGTTTAATAAGAGCCTTGGAAACATTCGTATTGCTACTAGCCCCTTTCACTTGATTGTTGGAATTTGTAAACACACCACCTCCTCTTCTGCCTTGCTTCTCCCAAGCTAGCGCCTTCTGGTGTGCTTCAGAAAGGGATCTTGGATCAAACATATTCACCATATCTTGAATTTTCATTCTCAATCCTCCAACAAATCTAGCTGTCAACTGTTCCTCTGTCTCCATGATATCATTCCTGGCAATCAGTTGATAAAACTCATCTGCATAATCATTTACCGACTTGGTCCCTTGTCTCAGATTCTGTAAGCGCTGATACATAAGAGACTGATAATTATAAGGCTAGAAAGTAGCTTTCATCAACTTCTTCATCTTCTCCCATGACTCAATCTTTGACTTTCCCATTCTTTCCCGTGTAAGTTTAGTTTGCTGCCACCATGCCATAGCTCTTCCCCTCAATCGTATAGCAACCAACTTAACTCTATGATGCTCGGGTACTTCTTTGAAGTCAAAAATTTCTTCAACATTTGATAACCAATCCAGAAACTCTTCCGCAATCATTCCACCTTTGAATTTTGGAATTTCAGTCTTCATCCCCGACTCCCATTTATGATCATCTTCTACCCCCCGATATGGATTTCGTACTTGGTATCGATCTCGATAATGAACACTACATCTATCACCATCTTCATCATAATCAAATATACTTCGATATCGATCTCGACCATCAACATCTCTACGACCACGCATATCTCTTCTACTATATCTTTCATCATCACTATATGGCTCATTTCCCAACTCATGTGGAGTTCTTCTCTCTTTATTTCTATACTCATGGTGTTCTCGTCTCATTGAAACTGATGATTCCCTTTTATCTTGATAAGATTGTGGTGATACCCTCCTCGCTTCCGTAACCGATGGCGAAACTCTGTTTCCTCCATGGTTCGAGATTAGTGATCTTCTCCGTTGACATTGATTCATATAGATCATCAATTTCTCCAATCTACCAATTCCCTCATCCAACTTCTCATTGAATTTATTGCTAATTCGTTGTTCCATTTGTTCAGCATCTTCTCTTTTATACAAATCTTCAGCATTTTGTTGACGATTAACTCTTCTCGGCGGCATGGTAGAATCTTCAAAAAATCCAAATACTTAACTCTCGGCCTTGATCTTTAAAGTGGTGCACTCCTTCAACTTATAGCTCTCGTCCTTAATCAAATCTGAACTTAACTTCACTCGGCTCAAACTCAAACACTTCAAATCTTCTCCCAATAGGTTCGGCTTAGCTATGATTGGCTAAGTCTAGCTCTTATACCAAACTGACGCAGCGGATATAACGGATGACAACGAAATGAAGATTTCACGTCAAGCTAACCGATGAAACGATTAGTTGAAAGAAGATAAATCGATGGATTGAAAATACCGAACGCCCAAATTCGTTGATCTCGAGAGATACCGAATTCTAGCTATCTCCAACACGTTGATCGCACACGATACCGGGTAAAAGATCTACGATTCTTCTACGTTGATCTCGCGCACGAGATTCCGTGAATCGACTTCAAATCCGTTGATTCGAGCGCACTCGAATAACCGAAATGGAGAAAGGAGACAACGCACAACTTCCAATTTCAAAGAGGCACAAAGCACTCAAACAAAGTTTTATTCAAAAATCAACCACTTTTATAAATGACACAACCCCGCTATTTATAGAGAGTACAACTCACATAGCACACAGCTTAACAAAAATCACAACATACAACAGGTCCTTGCGACTTACGACTCAACATAGGTCGTTAACGACCTAACATCAATTCGACAATATATCACATCATGCGACCTAAGGACACTATACAATACAACGACTTAAGAACATAAGCTTCCACGACATAAGAGCTTCGGCATCCAGTAGCGATCTAATGAAACTCGGCAGCGACATAACAAACAATAACATCACGTGAGCGACTTAACTTTAAAGATTCATGCGATCTAAACTTGAGCGTCATAAGGAACATGGTAACGACCTATGCTTGTGCGACCTAGCCCTTCATGCGAGTCAACTTCGATAGGTCGTAGAGCTTTGGCCTGTTGCATTGTTGTTTGGTAAAGTTAGCTCGTTAGGTCGGTTTTCCCGACTCGTTAGGTCGCTTGGACGACCAACCCACATACTAGGTCGCGGCCGACCTAAATCCAATGCAGATTGCGCTGCATCATTGTTTTTCCCGACTCATTAGGTCGCTTGGACGACCTACCAACATACTAGGTCGCGACCGACCTAAATTCGATGCAGATTGCGCTGCATCAATTACTTAGGAAAGTAATTGAAGAATTGTTAATAGTTAATGAAGATCATTAACTAGGGATTATTAGATAATTAATTAATGTGATTAATTTCAATAATTAATTAAATTAATTAATTAAAGATAATCATTTATGGTAATTGTTTAAGTATAATTACTTAATGGAAGTAGTTAGAGGAATTAATTACTCTATGTAATTAATTAATTAATATGATTAGTTCAAGTCAATTAATTGGTTTAATTAATTTAAATAATCAGTTGACGATGGGATTAAGTATAATTACTTAATGAAGATTTATAAAGTGTAATTACTTAGTAAAGTAATTAGTGATGGTAATTACAAGATGCAATTAATTGTAGATTGGGAATAGTTTTGGGTTTAATTTCTTTGTGTAATTGATACGAAGGATAATTACTTAGAGGAAGTAATTAATAATTAATTGCTTAGTGTAATTAATTTAAGAATTTATTAATAAAGTTATTTGAAGATAATTAAGTGATGTAACTAATTAAGGGTAAATAATTACTAATGTGATTAATCAAAGATGGTTAATGGATAATTAATTAAAGATTAATTATTAAATATGATTAATAATTAATTAAAGAAGTAATTAAGAATCATTAATTTATATAATTAATGATGTAATTAAGGGTTGATTAATTAAGATTAATTAATCAATAATAAGTGATTATAGAGTAATTAATTAATGTAATTAATTAAGGATTAATGTAATTAATTATGGTTAATTAATTATCCCTCATGGAAGTCTTTGTTCAACAAATTACCGAATAACGCTGGAACTTATACCCCTCGTATTTTTGAACATGCTGAATGTGACCGATCTTTGGTTCCTCCGCAAGAAGTTATTCAAGCCGGTATTGACTATTGGACTGATTATCTTGTTGGATTTTTCTTAGATGATAATCCTGCTTACCATCTTGTAAAAGCTCGTTGCAATCAGGTATGGAAGCCCAAAGGCAGTCTCAGTGTCCATTTTGATAATGAGATGTTCTTTTTCAAATTCTCGCAGAGTGATGACAGGCGTCGTATTCTTGAAGCTGACCCAAATATGATTGCTGGAAAGCCTTTCATCATCACCACTTAGAGTCCGTCTGTTGATAGGGCTAAGGATCAGGTTCTTTCTATCCCAGTTTGGGCCCATTTTTCTTCCATCCCGTCCGTCCTTCAACCGATGCTTGGGCTTGACTGGCTGGGTAGCCAAATAGGTAAGGTTATCTGTTATGACTCCAACACTGAAGCAAGGAAGAGATTAGTCTACGCTAAAGCACTCATCGAAATAACCCCCTCCAAGCAACTGCCTTCTTCTCTCAAGGTCCGAATTGATGATGGTCATGATGCAGAGGTCTTCGTGCGCTACAGTTGGAAACCAGACATATGTTCACTTTGTCAGTCTTTTGGTCATCTTCTGGAGACATGTTCTCGTAGGATTGGACAAGGTCCTCTGCCTATCCCGGATCGTGTTCTCCTTCCCCGTCCCCCTATCAGGAAATGGGTCCCTAAGTCTGTTGCCCCTCCTGTTGTTTTGGATCCTATTGTTTCTACGGTTGACCCTTCTATTGATGTTGCTGTTCTCAGTGCGGCTTTGGATTCACCGGTTGATTCTTGCCCTATGCCTTCTCCCCCTTCGGTAGTGGAAGTTACTCCTGTCTCTATCATATGGGTCGTCGATGAGAATGCATGGGTTCACTCCCCTTCCGGCATGCGATACTCTCCTACGGGAGGATTATATTATTCCTATGTCAGTGACACTGATGGTGAGAGCAGGTATCTTCTTTATCACGTTGTAGGCGAGGGTCTGATCTTGGCCAAGGAGGGGGATGACGGTGAGATGAATAATTGTATTTTCTCCGACAACACTTGGGATAGGAAATTTGTTTACTCGGTTGAGTTTGATGGTTATGTCTCTGTTCTTGCTAGTATTTTCTCTGGGTATGCTGGTGGTATTGGTCCTTCTCTTTGTGTGATGCTGATCGTCTCCCTCCTCTGGGGGGTAGTCTAGTCTCTTAGTTGTTTAGGCTTCTTGCCTATCTCCTGCGCTTTATTTTTCTGTGTAGTCATCCTCTCATGTTTTGCTTTGTGTTTGTTCTGCGTCATTTTACTAGCTGTTAGTCGTTGTGACTAGCACCTGTTCTCTAATGTTTTATTATTTGTTATAATAAAGGTGGCACGACCCACTATAAAAAACCGGTTGGCCTTGCCAAAAAAAAGGTTAATTACTGTAAATGGTTAAGGATAATTAATTTGTGAAATTAATTAAAGGCTAATTACATAAAGTAATTAGAAAATAATTAATCAAGAGTGATTAATTGAAATGAATACTTAAAGGATGTTTAATTAATTGATTTGCAATTAATTAATAGTTATGTAAGCAGGATTTATAGATTGAAGTAATTAATTTAATTTATTTTAAATTAATTAGAGATGAAGTAATTAATTTAATTCACTTTAAATTAATTAGAGATGGTACAGATCATTGCTTATGTATTGATGGATGTATTGATTTCCTTGAATGGTTTGAGAATCTCAGATATGAGATAAGTGATGCTTTGTGATATGGATGCTTTGGGTGAAGTATGATGATAATGTGAATTATCTATTTATGATGATAATATGAATTATCCATTTATGATGATAATGTGGATTATCTATCTATTGTGATATTGTGAATTATCTATCTATGTGTATATAGATAATGAATTGAATTGTTTTATCTTTAAAACAACTTGGACCTAAAAGACGGCATTTTGGATTTCGATGAGACCGGGATCAGATTTCCAAATTTTGATATCCGAAAACCACATCGATCCAAATTAACGATACGTTGTGAATCTCAAGTAAGGATGAAGATTCAGAGTGCAAGGTTTATCGTCGTTAACTCTGAGGCTGATTCCAAAATGAGTGTAACGAGATAATGCCTTCGGTTTCGTTCAAACCCGGAATGAACTTGTATGAATTGAATGCTTTCAGCACATCGTCAGGTGGACGATGAGAATTCTAAGATAAATGTGTTCTATAAAGGTAACTGTAGCCTCAAGCCTCATCAACCGAGAATGGCTAAACAAGGGAGGTGCAGCAAGGCTAAGTGGGTAGCACCCAAATAGGACGAGATTTACCCTGTCTAGAGGTACCTTTTTATTCGGCTGTGTGGGCAGTTGGAATTGTGCACCAACTTAGGAGTTGTCTTATTTGGGACAATCCAGTAAGGGATGGTTCCGGCCTTGTGTTGCAGGAGATTGGGAGTAATCCTCGGTACGTTGATCTAGGCCCAGCATTGTGACGGGCGGTACCCCAATTGCCCTGCTATTGTATGGAATCCAAACTCCAATAAGTGTCGTACGTTTTAGTTGTGCCCAACTATGTTGGAACGTGAGATGTAAGCATTCCAGCTATTTCTATATTTTATTTGAAAACCCTAGACCCTATTATAATATCACTGGATTTCCTATCAAATGTTTTGGTTAGTGTAAGTTAAAAACTTACCCATGCTTATGTGTGGGAAGTCTTACGCAATACCTTTTCTTTTCAAAGATTTTTGAAAGTTAAGCAACTTTAACATGTTACTTACACCGGACCCATGTCTAACCCAGTGTTTATCTTCTGTTTTCTTAAACTCTTGGGTACTCAAATTTTTACGAGTAGCCAAGGGATTCAGGTTAGCTTTGACGAATTCTAGAGGAGTAATGGAGCGGGAGGCTTCAGCGTTTGTAGACATATATAGTGGTTCCGTTGTATGATCTCTAAGTTGTTTATTTGAGTTGTATTTGAATTGTAATAACTAGACAGGTGTTTATAACTGTCTAGTATATGTTGTATAAGCTGTGTGTCTCTGATGTACTTTGATACTATGTAATATTTATGTGATTAATATGATTTATCCGTTCCACTGTTGAGATTCTGATGTTGTTTCATTCTTTCTTCTCTAACTTTTCTCTTTCTATCCCTTTATTTCTTATTAATGATCCTTCATTCCGTGGGATGAATGGCGGGTCGTTACAGAAGCGAGGACTAAATTTGTAAGTACTAGATATGATCTTAAAGCTGCGAAAGTATTACTTGATAAGTATCATAGTTACGAAAGTATTTAGATAGAGAAATCAAATATTTTGAAATTCAATCAAAATGCAAAGTAAATATTCGTCTATAAGAAAGAACATTAAGGGTGTCAAAATATTTATTAAAGTAAACAACAAACAGATGATTATTAAAGATGTACTTGTGCTAAAATCATTTTTAAGTTGGTTGTTTAATTCTTAATTTAGTATTTGAAAAGAATTATTTTATAATCTGTACAAAGAATGTTGAGTATGTACCAAAATTATATACTCAGACACTATATTATGCTCTTTAATATGGAGCATGTAAGATGACTTCCTTATGTATTGGCTATAGGAAGCATTATGCATGTTATAACGTCTGCAGTATCATACTTCGCTTATGTATTTGATAAATAAAGCAATTAACAAATTAGAATTCAAATTACTATATTAAAATATAGTGTTCTCGAGTATTTTTGAAATACTAGAGAATTGTTTATAAAAAATGATAAATGTGTGTTCAGTTGTTAATTATGCATGTGTGTGTGTATACATGAAAATAGGTGCGCATGTTTGTGTACAGGGAAGTTTGCTCTGTTCTAAATCTTACAGGCCTAAATAAGTTTAAATTTCAATTCCTCTTCCCCTGATTCTCTTTAGATCATGATGTATAAACAAAATCTGTTATAAATAACAAGACATAGATTTTAAAAATATTTTTTGAAAGAATCTTAAGGTAGTATTAACAGAAAAGAAGAAGAATAGTGGAAATTTAATCAAGTCAAAAATTTAGTTGTTTAAATTTTGGTCTTTGTTCATATTAACAAATTCGCACAAAAACTATGATTTTTAAAATAGAAATCAAGATTTTTAAGATTTTGTATTGACAGAATTTAAGGGTTGAACGTATTTGGTGTTTTGATGCTTTTCTGGTGATCAGCGAGGCTTGGAATCTCGAGATCGCTACTAGAGATAGTGTGAGCGTAGGCGAGCTTTGGAAAATGCTTGTTGGGTTTTCAAATCACCGTGGCGTTTGAAGAATCGTCAAAGCAGGGTTTAGATTGGTTTTTGGTCGAGATTGGAAATGAGGTTGCTATGTCGCAGTCGTAGCATTGAGGGTGACCGGTCCAAGAGGATCGGAGCTGGGAGTTCTGTTGACGCTTTGGACTTGATGGTGCAAGTTCAGATGATCGGAGGCGATGGGCAGAGATGGTTTATCGATCGAATATTGTTCCAGTTATGTGCTTGTCTACCTCGTTTTCGATTGGCGAAGTCAATTGAAGTTTTTAGGGGTCTGGGTCGTCGGCGAGGTTGATGGCGACTTGTTGGTAGTTGCAGCGATGATCAGAGGTGGTCAGGTCGGCATCCAAGGTGCACAGTGCACGTTTGTATCTGATGATTGTTTGAAAGGTTTGGGAAAGAAAGGAAGAAGATGTAACTCGGGAAAATGAGGGCATTGGCTTGAAGTTGGGTTCGAGGTTTTGTTCATTTGGCTCGGGTAGGTTGGTCTTGCCCTCGGGTTAGTTTGTTTACAATCAGGTTTTAAAAATTTAAAAGTAATTGTAACGACCCGTAATTTCGCTACTTCGAAAATGAGAGATTTCGTTTGTTTTAAATTTAAAAAGGTTGAAAACATAAGTAAACAAGTTATATATAATAGTTATATATAATATATAATAATATAGAAATTATTTATTCTTATAGTTGATAATTTAAAAAGTATAATTTTAGAACAAATCAACAAAAGTTAAGTTTTGTTAAAAATAAATAAATGCTTAAATAAATAGGTTTAAATATTTATTTTAAAAGATAAATCTTATTTAAAACATTTAACAAAGATTATAAAAGTATAATAAAAGATTTAAAAGTATGTTAATAATCGTTTAACAAAAATAACCAAATTTTGTTGCATTTTGTCAGTTTTACATACACCGTTAAATTAGAGGTTTTGATATTATTTAAATATGATTTTAAAATATAAAGAGACATGTTTTTATTTATTTAAAGAATTAAAAAGTTCATTTTTAAATTTGGTTTACATAAATAAATAATTTAACTAAAACGTCAAAATATGACTGTTAAACATTTTGTTGAAAAACGATGTTTTGCAGATTAAAAGTTGACAGAACATCATCGCACATTTATTTTCTTATATAGGAACATATATTCAAATAATGTAAGTATTAATTAATTCACTAATCAACCTTACTTTTACTAAACAAGGTTAGAAACTTCTAGAAAACAATTAAGAAAAAGTAAGCACAAAAGTACAAAAATGTCATTTCAAAGCAAAAGTTAAAATATCAAATCAACGAAAGATAATTATTACTTACTTTACTTAATATCTAAGTGAAAATGACATAAAGTAATGATTTGAAATGTGATGTTAAGTGTTAAAAAAGACAAGGTTACTTAAGAAGTAAGTAAGGTTATTTTGGTAATTTGGTAAAGGGATATTTTGGTAACTTGCTACTTCATTTCTTCTTCTATAAATAAGCATCACTTTCTCATTTTTTTCACACCATTTTCTACCTTTCTTCTTTTTCCTTGAAGCTCTGTTTAATGGCTTCTTCTTCTCCTCCAAATGTTTACTAACTTTTTCAAAATCATATCAGATTAACTCCAAATACCACCAAACTTTGCCAAAGACCTTAGAATACCATTAGAACATGGTTTAGCATCTAAAAAGTGAAGAAACAAGGAGAAAGGGGAGGATAAAGGTGTGGCCGAACATATGTAAGAGAAGAAGCAAGTCGTGAAGCTTCGGAGCGAGAAAAAGAGAAGGAAGTGCTGCCGGGATCAAAAGGAAAGTCTAGGGAAAAGATTTGGTGAAGATAAAAGGATTTAGTGAAGTGTTGGATGATATGAATGTTGGTAGGAAGTGAACAATCTGGTTAAAGGTGAGTACTCTTATTAATTAATAAATTCATAAATTATTTCAAGTATAATGATTTAAAAGTTTAGTATATGTTGGATGATTTATTGGACGATAACTTGGTTGATATTATGGTTGATTATATGTTTGTGATATAGATGATAACTTGGTTTGATAAATGATAAGAGAAATGATTAATAATTAACCAAAGTTAATTAAATGAGAATTTAATCCATATAAATGTGTGTATGGAAATTATTTAGCTTCTTAATGAATTTAGGTTGAAATGATGAAAATATTGTTTAAAATGAGTTTAAAATGATTTAGAAATGTTTTATAAACGTTTAAAAGTGTTTCCAAGAAGTTTGAAAAGAAATTGAAAAACAAGTCAAAACTAGGCGCGTCGCGTAACGGTGGTTCGCGATTTCACGCCATAAAAGTTAAATAAGTGTACAAAGTGGAATATAGCTTGGAATTCTCCAAGTTAAGAATTTTCCAGTCTATTCCAAAAGGAGATTTCTTTAAAGAAATTTTTAAGTGATTAAAAATATGAAATAAATTTGATAAATCTATTAAAATGGTTTAAAAATGATTCGGAATGGAAAAATATGAATTTTCAAATATTTAAAAGTTGTTTAAATCAAATAGGCTTATATAGCACTTTCCGCAACACTTTTCTGCTGCGAATTCTATAACTTTTGGAATATGAGTTTAAATGTAATGACATTTCCCAGAATCAACTGTGAATGTTTAAAAAGGATAATAAACATTTTGAAATATAATTTGGAATATTTATAAGCAATTCCAAAATAAAGTTGAAAATCTGAGTTTGTGGAAACGACTAGTACATTTATCCCGCCTATGAGATCTGGGAAGATAAAACAAGGTGTTTAACTAAGGTTAGGGATGGAGCAATTAGTGCCCTGAACTTACCTAGCCTATGTTTTCTCTTTTTAGGTGAGGGGTGAAATAGATCGAAAGGAAAGCCCGGATGCTCTAAAAAGATCATATTTAAGTTTTTCCAAAATAAAAGAAAAGAAACAAATTCTTTGAATGTTAATTGACCACTTAACATCTTTTTATCGATGATTAGTACGAAGGAAGCAAGATTGGATTTGAGTGATTCCTATTCGAAAATCACTTCAAACTAATTTTTGAAATAAAAAATATTTAAGACAAAGATGGTTAAAAGACAAAGACATTCATAATGTAGGATTACTCGCCATTAGTCCCTGGAGGTGAAACTTGCCATTAGTCCCTGGAGGTGAAACTTGACATTAGTCCCTGGAGGTGAAACTTTCCATTAGTCCCTAAAGGTGAAACTTGCCATTAGTCCCTGGAGGTGAAACTTGCCATTAGTCCCTGGAGGTGAAATTTACCATATCTAAGATAGCAATAGTTCTCTATTATGAAAACCTTCGATTTGCAAGAATATGTTTTGAAGTTAAAAAGAAAATCTTTGATTTAGATTTAACGAATGATTTGGGAATATTTTCCCTAAGTTAAAAGTTATAACTTGAATATAAGAAATCTTTGATTAATATTTAATGAGTGATGTGCGAATATTTTCCCTAAGTTAAAAGTTATAACTTGAGTATAAGAAATCTTTGATTAAGATTTAATGAATGATTTGGGAATATTTTCCCTATGTTAAAAGTTATAACTTGAATATAAGAAATCTTTGATTAAGATTTAATGAATGATTTGGGAATATTTTCCCTAAGTTAAAAGTTATAACTTGAATATAAGAAATCTTTGATTAAGATTTAATGAATGATTTGAGAATATTTTCCCTAAGTTAAAAGTTATAACTTGAATATAAGAAATCTTTGATTAAGATTTAATGAATGATTTGAGAATATTTTCCCTAAGTTAAAAGTTATAACTTGAATATAAGAAACCTTTGACTAAGATTTAATGAATTATTTGGGAATATGTTCCCTAAGTTAAAATTTATAACTTGAATATAAGAAAATCTTTGATTAAGATTTAATGAATGATTTGGAAAAGTTTTCCTCAGTAAAAGAGAAAATGATTTGGAATTATTCCAGGATTTAAGAAAGGTTTAAATAAACCAAATGATTTGATAAATGAGGCTTAATGATTCCATATACTCTTGAAAAGAAAATGGAATAAATTGAAAAGAATATGTCTAAGAAATATTTGATTTAAGTAGAAGATGAAGTAATTGATTGATGGTTGATATCCACATATGAACTAAACATTTTGAAGCGATGATTGGTTTCGAAGGAACCAGAGTCGGATTTGGGTGATTCCTATTCGAAAACCACTTCGAACCAATGTACACGTTTGAAAGATAAGACGTGTTGAAGATTATGATTATTAAAGATTGTGGATCTTCATAGCGTGAGGACTGCTTGTTGAACATGCTCCGGGTAGCTCCTATTATAGAGTTATTTATAGTAGTGGTCTTCTCGTGATGGATATTTTTTGGATTGCAAGGACTACTCGCTACTAGTGGTAGTAGGAGAGTTGCCTTCGGTTTCATTCAGTCCCAGTACGAACTTGTATGGACATATGTTTGACATTGCATTTCTGAGACACAATGTCTAACATTTACAAATGTATATCTGCGGTAGCGGAGAAGGCAACTCTCTTAGCTTAACACCCTTCTCCAAGACAAACGAGCTCAGAGGTTGTATGCTTGCGGAAGGCAAATAGTGATCAAAGGAATGGCAGTGTGGCATTCAAAGTGGAACCTGTTATGATCAAAACATGGTTTTGTATGAAAAGTGTGGCTTTAAAGAAATTGATCGTAGCCTCGCGAGCCTCACACCCAGGTTATGATGGGATTCTATGTGGTCAGATGTATGCTCGCATTTCAGATAGTAGTGATTTAGGTTATCAGATGTTCTGAGTCCCAGGTACCAGATACCTCTGGGCCTCATGGCAGGGATGCGCGAAGTCCGAGTCCTTGGATGTTATTCGCAGATTGCATCCACTTTTAGCCATTTGTGTTGTTGTATAATGGCGTCTGAGTCATGGACGTAAGCCGTGAATACAGATTGATCTTTCCACTAGTTCCCTATCATGTTGGAAATCAACCCCAATACGAGATTTACGATTCAGCTACCCCTTCTGGTATTATATATTCCATTCGGTATGTTCCGTTGACCCAGTCCGGATATATTCTGTCAGAATTAGTCTAGATATCAATACCTTATTTGAATAAGTTTATTTGCAAATGTTTTCAAAGAGATGTCATTAGAAATAATATATAAGTTTTTGATATAAAAGTATTTTTGTTATCATAAGATAAAAACCCGCCCGCCTTTATGTGTGGGCGTGGTTTTATGAGATACCCTTTTTTCAAAGGTTTTGATAACAACGTCATGATCTATACATTTAAATTTCGAATATCTCACGCTGGTTTATCAAGCCTGATCCGGGTATTTTTTAATACTCGGATCAGATCC
Organism: Allium cepa; assembly: GCA_030765085.1. Classification (NCBI taxonomy): domain Eukaryota; kingdom Viridiplantae; phylum Streptophyta; class Magnoliopsida; order Asparagales; family Amaryllidaceae; genus Allium; species Allium cepa. The sequence goes on along the minus strand of CM060940.1, from coordinate 570,133,230 downwards.
AAGTAGTTTCAGGTTTAGTGGAAGACGGTTGAAGTTTCTAGAGGAGAGTTGGAGATCTTCATCATCGTATGGATGTATTCTATTATCCGCTGTGGTTTGTTAGTTTTAGTTTGATATTTGTCAGCAATTGTAAGGACAAGTGTTTATAACTGTCCAAGCTGAATTTAGGCTAGACTCTGATATTGTATTTAAAATTTTCCGCTGTAAAGATTATTATTGAAATAATATATGTTATTCCATTCATGTGAGATTCTGTTCTGTCTTTATTTTCTTTCTATCCTTAATGATCCGCTTATTCATGCAATTTGAGTTGGACATGTGCGGTTTATTATCGATTCAAACGGTACGAAAAAACGGGTCATTGCAGTAATTGTACCAGGGTTTTGAAATTTTAAAAAAAATATGGGAGCCAGTTTTTGTGCCAAAGTATAAAACAAGTTTTTCAAAGTTTTAAAATATTTTGAGATTAGTTATCCAGAAGGGTAAATATATAATAGTTTGATTTCCAAATGTTTTTCAAAGGTGATTTAATGAGGTGATTAAATAATGGATTTAATTACTTAATGAAGGGTGGTTAATTAATTAATGTAATTAATTAAGGGAATAATTGATTAATTTATTTATTAAGGTGGATTAATTAAATGTTAATTAATTTGGGTAATTAATTTAAAAGATTGATTTATTAACGTCATTAATTAATGATCAAAGGATAATTAATGTGATAAACTAATTAATGATCAAAGGATTCTGACTGAGGGCAGTTAATTACTTAAAAAATTATTAATTACTTAATGAAAGTAATTTGAAAGGATAATTACCCAATGTATTTAAAAGAATTAATCATTTAATTTCTTAAAGATTTGTTAATCAAAATGATTAATGTGATTAATTAAAGGTTAATAAATTAAGGTAATTAATTAAAAGATAATTAATTAAGAGTTAATTAATTAATATTAATTTATTAGTTAAGGATAAATAATTAAATGGTAATTAATTGAGGGATAAATAATTAAGTAATTAAGTATAATTAATTATTAAAGGTTAATTATTTAATGATTAAAGGTTGATTAATTATTAATTAAAGGTTAATTAATTTATTATTAAAGGTTAATTAATGATTATAGATAATTAATTAAAAAAACTTGTAATTAATGTTAATTAACCAAAATTAGTAATTTATTCATAAGTAATTTATCTAATTTAAATTAATCAGATGATTAATTGATCCTACTTATGGATGTTTGGATTGTATGGATGCCTTGAATTGTTTGATATCCCTAATGTGTGATTCTTTGTGATATGAATTATTTTGATTTGAGCTGTGATGAATATAATTTATTATCTGTGATGAATTTATATTATTTACCTATGAATTTGTGAATAAAGATAAGCATTATAGATTATACCGCTTATCGATATTGCTGTATTTGGATTGTGATGATTGATGATATTGTATTGTTGTGTGTAAAACCCCTGGACTACACCACACACACAAATATGGATTTCACGAGAAATCGGTTAAGTCACAGATATTTTGAATTTAAAATATTTTACTTAAAAGTTGAATTTTAAAATTCAAATGGTTTTGGAAATGGAATTAGGTTATGAAAAGATTTTAAAAAGGAAGTTTTGAAATTTAGTTTTGAATATAATATATCCTGTTTAAGTTTTGAAATTAGTTTGGAAATTGTGGTTTGAAAGGGGTATACAAGTTATATAATATTTATGTGGATTTTAAACCATTTTAAAGTATTATTTTGGGAATTTAAATTTAACCCAAGTTTATACTTTAAAGGCTATAACCGGTGCATATTTGATCAAATTCTCCCGTAATGAAAAGTATTTTATTTAAAATAATAGTGGCTTTCATATAACGGAACGACTTCTAGTTTTTGTTGAAACGATTTCAAATTTTAAATGGAATTGTTTGAAAACTATGAATGAATCTTTGTTAAAGATTGGTGAACTTTGTTTTCAACTTTAAGAGGAACTTAAAGGTGTATCTGTTATCCCAACTTTTGGCAAAGTTGAGATATTCAGAATTTACTAAAAATCAATGATTATTGTTCTTGAATATCAACCATGCATTGCAGGATAACCATGGATATCGATGAATTTTGTCCGAGTCCAGATTGAGCCACAATTGATAGGACATGACAAGAGAGATCATAGAAGTCCGCACCTCAAATTTCAAATCAATCCGAGGTCATATGCTCAAGTTATGATGGATTCGAGTTAATAGGGATGGACGTTGCTCAGTTCGAACCCATCTAGTTCGAACCCACCATGTTCGAATCCATAAGAAGAGACGACGCTCGAATCCATCAGCCAATACCTGCTTCGACACCATTGACTTCGACTCCATCTCCCTCGAATCCATCACGATGACTTCTCTTCGAATCCAACATGTTAAAGGCGACTTCGAATCGATCCGAAGTGACGCATTTGGATCGGTTCGAACGAGTACCATTCCATCGATTCGAAGCAGACCTTCGAATCCAACACACGAAGCCATCCAGTGAGCACGGCAAAGAACTCGGAGTCGACCCAATCAACTTGGCAAAAAACATGGATCGACTCGAAGAAGGCGCGCCACGTCAACCCACTTACACGCCCTTAGATCGATTCGAAGTACTCGATTCGAATTGACCGATTCGAGCCAAACAGCGTACCGAGAAACATCATTTCGAAACGATGATAACTCTCAATCCACTGATCCAAATCCCATGAAATTTTTACAGGAGTTCGTCTACATGTCGAAGAATGTCCACGCCAAGTTTCATCACGATTGGACGATTTCTTGATCGATTCGAACCAAGGGTCGAATCGATCCCAATGTGGGCCCGGATCTCCAGGTTTCGGCCATGTGGGCCCCCTCACGTGCTAGAAGCGGTCCACCTGACTTTTAGGAGAAATATCAGCCTCCTACGCCTATAAATAGAGCCCTAGGTCATTCAGAAAAGGGACCGGGAATTCTCTTGGGCAAGATCAAGACTCTGAAGCATCAAGACTCCACCAGACTCCATTTTTGCACTCTACAATCACTGTTGTACTCGAATTTTAGAGCTATAATTCATTGTAATCCGCTGTAATCAAGTGTAATCAGCGAAGAACATCAATAAAAGGGAAAAACCTTTGAAGTGGACGTAGGCCGGAGATAGCTGAACCACTATAAATCGTGTGTCCTTGTTTATAATTTTTGCTTTACTTGCTTAGATCTGTGATTTGTGTTTGAATATTGCTGATTTATATTCCAACACTGGTGCTTTCACAATACTTGGGGTTTGTGACCAATTTTGGTGCAAACACTTTGGTGCTTTCACTGAGAACAACCAACACCTGCTACATCAGATTCAGAATTCAGATTCAAAAGTTTGAAGAAACTCCAATCCGGAAACAATGACTCGACAAACAAGACAAAGAGTTGATAGGAGCCAACAAGGAGGAAGCCAAGAAGCATCCTCAGGATCAGGAGAAGGACAAGCTTCCGTCTACATCACTAGAGACAAGATGGAGGCTATGGCTAATTCATTGCGCGAAAGCATGATGAAGAGTCAACAGGAGATGCTGCAGAATTTCCTCGAGCAAATGAGGGCGACAAACATGCAAAACCTTGGACCAACTACAACAGCTACGAGTGCGGGACAAGGAGTCAGGATTGCAGAAGCTAATGAAGGACAGGTTCAAGGCCAGAATGCAGGAGTTGAAGGTGGTCAACAAGGCCTTGGGGGCAGACCCTCAGGATCCGATACTGGAAGACCAACAGACGGAGCTCAACAAGCTGGAGCCAATGCATATGCTAACGAGCCACCAGAAGAATACGTGCCAGAATTCCCTTCAAGGCTCGAGGGGCATGATAGAAGTTTAACAAAAGGTCAACCACTGGAAGGAGACGAGAGAATGATTGGCCTCATGCGGAGAATCATGAGAGGAGGATTGCCTAGCGGAGGTCTGAAAGAAGTTAGTCGGAGTCCATTCACTCCAAACATCCGAAACGCAAGGAACCCTCCAAAATTCAAACTACCAACGCTAGAACCTTATGACGGGAGGTTAGACCCGACTATGCATATTACCAGATATATTAGGCACATGGAAGTGCTGGGGGCATCCGAGGAAGTGATGGCACGATGCTTCCCTCTATATTTGACAGATTTGGCTGCACTATGGTTCAGACAACTAGAGACTGGATCAATCAGAACATGGAGCGAGCTTGTTGATTGCTTCATGAGACAATTCAGGGTCCACGTAACGCGACCCAAGAGTGTGATGACTTTAGCTTCAATCAAGCAAAGGACCGGAGAGTCCATAAAAGATTTTCTATTGAGATTCAATGTGACAGTGACTTCTGTGGATCTCCTGGATCCATCAATGATTTTAATGGCGGCGGTGGCAGGAGTCGCGGAAGGCACCAAATTTAAAGATTCTCTAACTGAAGATCCACCGCAAGATCTTGGAGAATTCTTTCATAAAGCTAAGAAGTTCATCCGATTAGAAGAATCACGAGCCGAGAGTCGGGAAATAAATACCGCACGGAGCGAAGAAATCCCCAGAGAACAGCCTGTAGTAGACAAAGGAAAAAGGAAACAGGATGACAGACATGATGGTCCTGATAAACGGAAGAAATTCCGAGAACCAAGGTTCAGGCAATACACGGATCTGACTACAGGCCTAGAAAGAATCTACACTGAAACTCGGGGGCAACTCCCCTATCGAAAGCCACCTACAAGGGATCCCATTGAGCGGGAGTGCAGAACTGGAAAATACTGCCTATTTCATGAGCTGGATGGCCACACTACAGATGAATGCCGCTACCTAAAGGATGAGGTGGAAGAACATGCTAGGGGTGGTAGATTGCCACAATTTGTCAGAGAACGGACAACGGTAGTAAGGCCTGAACGACTACCGCCTCCACCTAACAGGAACGATCCTGGATCGGGATCACGACTCGTCATCGACTGATTAAAGATGGCAGGGGCCAAGTCCAGGATTTGGGCTTCAGTCGAATAATTTAGATTTATTTTCAGAATAAACGGTTACTCCACTTACACATGTACGAGAACCGGAGAGATTCCTAGGCATGCTCTGAGATGGAGATAAACCGATATGCCCGGAGAGGCAATCCTTAGCTTCTTTCTGATGTTTGAGATTGAACATCTAGAACTTGAATTTAAATAAATAAATTAGAACTTATTGAAATAAACCTTTTGACCAGAGAGTCAAAGGATGAACATTAAATACCAATACAAACATGATCGCTTTATGACCCTACCCAGAGAAACGGGGTCCGGAGTGCAAGAAGTGAGTTGCTTCGCCGGAGAGCGACAGGATCAACTCACTTAAGCGCTGTTTCCCCTTCACCGGAGAGTGACAGAATGGGATCCAGGAAGAACCCGGAAAGGCTATGATCGGTCTCGAGCGACCAAGACATCGCTTAATGTTCAGATACACTGAACCGGAGTGCAAGAAGTGAGTTGCTTCGCCGGAGAGCGACAGGATCAACTCACTTAAGCGCTGTTTCCCCTTCACCGGAGAGTGACAGGATGGGATCCAGCAAGAGCCCAGAGAGGCTATGATCGGTCTTGAACGATAATGACATCGCTATACATCCTAATTGGGACCAGAGTGCAATAGGATCTTTCTGTTCAATCACTAAGTCTAGAATGGACTTAGTAAGGGTTCAGAGTAGCCATTAATAGTCCGGAGAGACTACGGAACTTCGTGAATACTGATTCGGCTTCGAACAGCCATAAACTTGATTGATAATACTACAGCTATGAATGAAACATGAATTTATTACACTTGATTTAAGACCGTTCAAAACATACCTTTTACAAAAAGGCATGTTTTGGGGGGCAAAGTGTTATCCCAACTTTTGGCAAAGTTGAGATACTCAGAATTTACTAAAAATCAATGATTATTGTTCTTGAATATCAACCACGCATTGCAGGATAACCATGGATATCGATGAATTTTTTCCGAGTCCAGATTGAGCCACAATTGATAGGACATGACAAGAGAGATCATAGAAGTCCGCACCTCAAATTTCAAATCAATCCGAGGTCATATGCTCAAGTTATGATGGATTCGAGTTAATAGGGATGGACGTTGCTCAGTTCGAACCCATCTAGTTCGAACCCACCATGTTCGAATCCATAAGAAGAGACGACGCTCGAATCCATCAGCCAATACCTGCTTCGACACCATTGACTTCGACTACATCTCCCTCGAATCCATCACGATGACTTCTCTTCGAATCCAACATGTTAAAGGCGACTTCGAATCGATCCGAAGTGACGCATTTGGATCGATTCGAATGAGTACCATTCCATCGATTCGAAGCAGACCTTCGAATCCAACACACGAAGCCATCCAGTGAGCACGGCAAAGAACTCGGAGTCGACCCAATCAACTCGGCGAAAAACATGGATCGACTCGAAGAAGGCGCGCCACGTTAACCCACTTACACGCCCTTAGATCGATTCGAAGTACTCGATTCGAATTGACCGATTCGAGCCAAACAGCGTACCGAGAAACATCATTTTGAATCGATGATAACTCTCAATCCACTGATCCAAATCCCATGAAATTTTTACAGGAGTTCGTCTACATGTCGAAGAATGTCCACGCCAAGTTTCATCACGATTGGACGATTTCTTGATCGATTCGAACCAAGGGTCGAATCGATCCCAATGTGGGCCCGGATCTCCAGGTTTCGGCCATGTGGGCCCCCTCATGTGCCAGAAGCGGTCCACCTGACTTTTAGGAGAAATATCAGCCTCCTACGCCTATAAATAGAGCCCCAGGTCATTCAGAAAAGGGACCGGGAATTCTCTTGGGCAAGATCAAGACTCTGAAGCATCAAGACTCCACCAGACTCCATTTTTGCACTCTACAATCACTGTTGTACTCGAATTTCAGAGCTATAATTTATTGTAATCCGCTGTAATCAAGTGTAATCAGCGAAGAACATCAATAAAAGGGAAAAACCTTTGAAGTGGACGTAGGCCGGAGATAGCTGAACCACTATAAATCGTGTGTCCTTGTTTATAATTTTTGCTTTACTTGCTTAGATCTGTGATTTGTGTTTGAATATTGCTGATTTATATTCCAACACTGGTGCTTTCATAATACTTGGGGTTTGTGACCAATTTTGGCGCAAACAGTATCTTTTCTATAAAAGATTTGAAATGGAAATAGTTTTGAAAGCTATGAATTAATCTTTATGAAAGATTGGTCTCAAATTGAAGTGGATTTTAAAGGGTGAATCTTTTGTTCAAAAAGATTTGAAAATGGTAATTTGTTTAAACCATTCAAAAGAAAGGTTTTGGGTAAAAGATGGCGACTTAACTAAGATTCCAATATATGCATATGGTTTTTAAAACTAAGCGCTCATTATTCGGTATAGTAGGGAGAGGACTTTATGTCATATAACCCATTCTGAATAGCGATACAATGTAATGGATAGCATTTGAAGACCGATGGTAAAGACTAGGTATTTTCGATAATGAAAGGATTACCCGTCAAATGACTCTGCACTGAGTAGCTACGGTAAAGAGATCTCCATATGTGATGGGGTGTCCGATCGGGATTGTGAATACCCGGGTTGCAAGGGCTTCTTTGAAGTGCCTTAGGTTCTGTTTGAACCTGGAACAGACTTGTATGGATGTATGTCTGACATTGCACTTTGAGATGTAATGGTGGTTCTATCAAATACATTTCTGTTTGGTGGTGGAGAATTTATTCTCTTAGCTTAACACCGTTCTCTAAGACGTACAAGATTAGAGGTTATGTGGTTGATGGTTACTAGTGATACATTCCCAATTTGGTAATGTGACATACGAAGTGCTACTGATCATTTTTTAATCGAAGCATTGCTTTTGTGAAAAGCGTAGCTTTGTGGACGAGACTTCGTCGAACCTCACAACCCGAAAATGGTCGAAACAGGAAGAATGCAGCAAGGTTATGAGGGTCGCGCCCTTTAGGGTATGTCCATTTCCTTCTGGAAAAGGGTGGTATCATGGTATAGAGCCTAGATATTTAACCTATGTGGTTACTAAAAATTTGTGCTTTGTGGTTGTTGGTATTGAGGATCCTCGGATAAAGGTCGGTAACGACCGGGGGATGGCATACTCGTGTAGTAGTTACCTAGTTACAGAGGTGACCTGGCCTTGTGTTGGCAGAGATCCGGTTAGGTTCTCGAGGCATCCCTCCAAAGGCATACCCATATGGCCCAGGAAGTTCCTTAGCCAGACCATTTATTTGAAATCCAAAGAAACAATACGAGCCTTGTACGGTTTTAGTTGTATAACCTGCCTTTTACTTATGGTGGTGACCCGCTGTTTAATTGGTAGCTATAGTAGGTATACCATAATTGTGGTACGCTGGCTAAGATTAATATTATACTTTCGAAATATTTTCCACACTATGCACTAATGATAATATTAAAAAGATTTTGTGTATCAAGCATGTTTGACTATCATAAGGAGAAATCTCCTCCAATTGTGCGTTTGCATTATGTGTGTGGCGGGAGGCCTTATGGTAGTTTCATTTTCCAAAAAGCATAGTGGATATCAATTTTAAATGATTTTGTTGTTTTTGTTTTCAAACATATGTTTTTGTTTGCTCACACCAGTCCCATGACTGACCTGGAGTTTATAGTTCCCTTTCTAAACTCTGGGTGTCCACAATTTTCCATACGGACAGCTTAGGGTCATATTTTCAGATAGAAAATATAATTGGTGTAACTTTGGCAATCTTTCGAAGTCCTTGGATTTTGGCAATCGTATCGGACCGGACTTGCTTAAGACAGTGTGATGGTGGTTCGTGCTTGATGTTTTGAGCTTTGGCAATTGGTGATGCAGTTATTGTGTTCCTTTGGAAAATCATTTGGTGCTTTATTCCCGCTGCTATTGTTCCGCTGCTGTATTTTCTCTCTGCTATTTATATTCTATTGTATCATTATTACATCGAATATTGTGTATCAATAAATCATTCATTTTTTTCTGATGTGTTGTTATACTTAATGTGTTATAAGCTCCGGCGAACCAGATTCGATGTTTGAATCTGTGGCATTCGAATACGGGTGATGTATTTGGGTGTCGATTTTCGAAGGTCGAATCAGGCTCGTTAAATTTGGTATTAGAACTGAAGGTTGAGTAAGAACTTTAGCTAAGAAGTATAACACATTAGTTGACTCATTAGAGATTGGGTCACAAATGCCCTAGAATGAGTATATCCCTAAGATATCCGTCCGTGTGCCTTAGTAAATTCTCTTACTATTCACTAATAGTAAGTATGAGTGCAAGAAGAGGACGAGATAAGGGACAGGGATGTGCCACTACAAATGGTCGATACCCTGTAACAACAGAAACAACTTTCTCTATCAATCTCCTTTGATCATCCGATTTCAATTCTTTGACGATTTCCTGACAGCTACAAGAAGAAACTTTGGTGTGGTGGTGGCCCTGCGAATCGTGTAGATAAGTTCCTATTTTGTATTCTCTTCATTAGTTACCTATCAGCTTTTTATTTTAACTTTAATGAATTTGAAATTCTATTTGACATAAATTGGTTAATTAAGTATGAAGCTATATTAACTTGTATCTGTTTGTCAATTCTTTTAGGTCCCAACATATTCTACAAATGTTTAGTTATCCCTTCGGACTAACCAGTGCCCCTGTATATTTCATAGACCGGATGACCCGAGTTTCTTGTGAAGTGTTGAATAGATTTGTTTTCATTATTATTGATGATATTCTGATTTGGTAAGCCAAATGCAGAATAGATGTTCATTTTAATTTGACAAAATATTCTCCCTCTGTTCTTTGGTTGTCTCCCTGTCTAGCAAATTTCAGGGACGAAATTTTCTTAAGGGGAGGAATCTGTAACGATCCCGTTTTTTAGCCAAATTTAATTCAGAAATTTATATTAATTTTTGGGATTAATTGTGAATTAATTTGAAAATGTGGGAATATATATATATATATATATATATAAGATTTTAAATAAAGGATTTGATTTGGAATTTGAACTTGAAAATTTCAAAATAAATATTTTTAGATATAATTTGAATTTGAAAAGTCTATAATTCAAAACTCATAAGAATTGTTTTGAAATTATAATATATATGTAAATCCATAAATTTGGAAGTTATGATTTGAAATTTATATAACAATTTTCAAAAGGATATTTTAAGTTAAATTTTTATATACAAAATAAATGTGATTGCTTATTAATATATAATTAGTTTTTTAATCGTATTTTCTTCAGGTTATATAAATAGATACAAAAGCAAATGTATATGGGTAAATATTTTAAATAAAATAAGATTTAATAAAAAGGTTTAGAATACCTTCTTTAAAATTATGTATATAAATAAATTATAATTTGTATATATATATATATATATATGTTATAATATAAAAACATTTAGTTTGGGCATTTGTAAATTATACATGAACTAAAAATTGGTTTGTAAATATATATGAGATAAATATTTTTAAGATATAAACATGATGTATAATTTATAATAACATAGGGATTTCAACATAAAAATATACATTTGGACATTTGTAAAACATTAATGCATGCCATTAAAAAGTATAAGTTTATATTAACATATAATTACGAGTGGCAAAAATAAAATTTTCCTTTAATTTAGAATTATAGAAAATATGTATAAGGAGTAACCAGGTTACATTTTTCTTCTTTCATTCACATTCTAAAAAAAACTAAAGCCTGGAAACCCAAAGGAAAAACAGAAATGAAAATCAAAGTAAAAAAGGTTATACAATCTTCAAACCTGGAAATCAAACAGCAAAACAAATACATCAGGATATCAGATCAAATTCAATAAAGTAACAGAATCAAGAAAAGGTAGATTCAAATTAAAATTAATCAAGCAACAGATCAGAGTATCAAAACCAAGCTTCAGATTAAATTCAAGATCAAATATCTATTCTAGAATTTCAAAAAAATTCAAACTTTCTAGTCTTGTTCTCTGTTGGTCTCAGGTGAGAAAATCTACCTAGGTTTGTGTATATCCCTCTCAATGTTTGGGTTAATATTTGAAGTGTGCCATGGTAAATGTGTGTTCAGTTGTTAAATATGCGAGTGTATGTATGTATATATACATGAAAATACGTGTGCATGTCTGTGTACAGGGAAGTTTGCTCTGTTCTAAATCTTACAATTCTAAATAAGCTTAAATTTCAATTCCTCTTCCCCTGATTCTCTTTAGACCTTGATGTATAAACAAAATCTATTAGACATAACAAGATATAGATTTTAAAAATATTTTTTGAAAGAATCTGAAGGTAGTCTTAACAGAAAAGAAGAAGAATAGTGGAAATTTAATCAAGTCAAAAATTTAGTTGTTTAAATTTTGGTTTTTGTTCATATTAACAAATTTGTACTTAAAAACTATGATTTTTAAAATAGAAATCAAGATTTTTAAGCTTGTGTATTGAGAGAATTTGAGGGTTGAATAGGATTGGTGTTTTGATGCTTTTCTGGTGATCGGCGAGGCTTGGGATCTCGAGATCGCTACTGGAGATAGTGTGAGAGTAGGCGAGCTTTGGAAAAATGCTCGTTTGGTTTTTAGATCATCGTGGTGTCTTCAAATCGTCAAAGTAGGGTTTTAGATTGGATTTTGGTCGAGGTTGGAAATGAGGTTGCTACGTCGCCGTCGTAGCATCGGGGGTGACCGGCCTAGGAGGGATCGGAGCTGGAAGTTCTGGCGAAGCTTTGGACTTGATGGCGTAAGTTCAGGTGATCGGAGGCGATGGCCAGAGATGGTTTATCGATCGAATATTGTTCCAGTTAGGTGCTTGTCTACCTCATTTTCGATTGGCGAAGTCAATTGAGGTTTTTGGGGGTCTGGGTCGTCGACGAGGTCGATGGCGACTTGTGGGTGGTTGCAGCGATGATCAGAGGTGGTCAGGTCGGTGTGCAAGGTGCACGTTTGTATCTGATGACTGTTTGAAAGGTTTGGGAAAGATAGGAAGAAGATTTAACTCGGGAAAATGATGGCATTGGCTCGAGTTGGGTTTGGGGTTTTGGTCGTTTGGCTCAGATAGGTTGGTCTTGCCCTCAGGTTAGTTTGTTTGCAAATAGGTTTTAAAAATTTGAAAGTAATTGTACCAGGTTTTTGAAATTTTAAAAAAATGCGGGAACCGGTTTTTAAGCCAATGTATAAAATAAGTTTTTCAAAGTTTTAAAATGTTTTGAGATTATTTTTTTAAAAGGGTAATTATATAATAGTTTGGTTTCCAAATGTTTTTCAAAGGTGATTTAACGAGGTGATTAAATAATCGATTTAATTACTTAATGAAGGATGGTTAATTAATTAATGTAAGCAATTAAGGGAATAATTGATTAATTTATTTATTAAGTTGGATTAATTAAAGGTTAATTAATTTGGGTAATTAATTTAAAAGATTGATTTATTAATATGATTAATTAATGATCAAAGGATAATTAATGTGATAAATTAATTAATGATCAAAGAATTCTAATCGAGGGTAGTTAATTACTTAAAAAAAATTATTAATTACTTAGTGAAAGTAATTGGATAGGATAATTACCCAATGTATTTAAAAGAATTAATCATTTAATTTCTTAAAGATTTGTTAATCAAGATGATTAATTTATTTATGTGATTAATTAAAGGTTAATAAATTAAGGTAATTAATTAAGAGTTAATTAATTAATTAAGATAAATTTATTAATTAACGATAATTAATTAAATGGTAATTAAATAAGGGTTAATTAATTAAGTAATTAAGGATAATTAATTATTAAAGGCTAATTATTTAATGATTAAAATTGATTAATTATCAATTAATGGTTAACTAATTTATTATTAAAGGTTAATTAATGATTAAAGATAATCAATTAAAAAAGCTTGTAATTAATAAATGTTAATTAGCTAAAATTACTAATTTATTAATAAGTAATTTATCTAATTTAAATTAATCAGATGATTAATTGATCTTACTTATGGATGTTTGGATTATATGGATGCCTTGAATTGTTTGATATCCTTGATGTGTGATGCTTTGTGATATGAATTATTTTGATTTGAGCTATGATGAATATATTTTATTATCTGTGATGAATTTATATTATTTACCTGTGAATCTGTGAATAAAGATAAACATTATAGGATTATACCGCTTATTGATAATGTTGTATTTGGATTGTGTTGATTGATGATATTGTATTGTTGTGTTTAAAACCCTTGGAATGCACCACACACACACAAATATGGGTTCCCCGGGAAATGGGTTAAGTTACAGATATATTGAATTTAAAATATTTTATTTAAAAGTTGAATTTTAAAATCCAAATGGTTTTGGAAATGGAATTGGGTTATGAAAAGCTTTTAAAAAGGAAGTTTTGAAATTTAGTTTTGAATATAATATATCATGTTTAAGTTTTGAAATTATTTTGGAAATTGTGGTTTGAAAGGGGTATATAAGTTATGTAATATTTATGTAGATTTTAAACCATTTTAAAGTATTACTTTGGGAATTTAAATTTAACCGAAGTTTATATTTTAAAGGCTATAACTTGTCCATATTTGATCGGATTCTCCCGAAACGAAAAGTATTTGTTTTCAAATAATAATAGCTTTCATATAACGGAAATATTTCCATTTTTTGTTGAAAGGGTTTCAAATTTGAAATGGAATTATTTGAAAACTATGAATGAATTTTGTTAAAGATTGGTGAACTTTGTTTTCAACTTTAAGAGGAACTTAAAGATGTATCTTTTGTATAAAAGATTTGAAATGGAAATAGTTTTGAAAGCTATGAATTAATCTTTGTGAAAGATTGTCTCAAATTGTGGTGGATTTTAAAGGGTGAATCTTTTATTTAAAAATATTTGAAAATGGTAATTTGTATAAACATTTCAAAAGAAAGGTTTTGCGTAAAAGGTGGTGACTTAACCAAGATTCCAATATATCCATATGGTTTTTAAAACTAAGCGGTCATTATTCGGTTTAGCCGAGAGAGGACTTTATGTCATCTAACCCATTCCGAATAGTGATAAGACGTAATGGATAGCATTTGAAGACCGGTTATGAAGACGCGTATTTTCGAGAACGAAAGGATTACCCGTCAAATGACTCTACACGGAGTAGCTAAAGTATAGAGATCTCCATATGTGATGGGGAGTCCGATCGGGATTGTGAATACCCAGGTTGCAAGGGCTTCTTTGAAGTGCCTTCGGTTCTGTTCGAACCCGGAACAGACAAGTATGGATGTATGTCTGAAATTACACTTTGAGATGTAAAGCTGGTTCTATGAAATACATTTCTGTTTGGTGGCGGAGAATTTATTCTCTTAGCTTAACACCCTTCTCTGAGACGTACAAGCTTAGAGGTTATGTAGTTGATGTTTACTAGTGATACATTCCTAATTTGGTAATGTGGCATACGAAATGCTGCTTATAATTTGTTGATCGAAGCATGGCTTTTGTGAAAAGTGTATCTTTGTGACGAGACTTGAACCTCACAACCCGAAAATAGTCGAAATAGGAAAAATTCAGCAAGGTTATAAAGGTCGCGCTCTTTAGGGTATGTCCATTTCCTTCTGGAAAAGGGTGGTATTATGGTATGGAGGCTAGATATTTAACCTATGTGGTTACTGAATTTTTTTGCTTTGTGGTTGTTGGTGTTGAGGATCCTCGGATAAAGGTCGGTAACGACCGGAGGATGGCTATTCATGTAGCAGTTACCTAGTTGCAGAGGTAACCCGACCTTGTGTTGGCATAGATCCGGTAAGGATCTCGAGGCATCCATCTAGAGGCGTACCTATGTGGCTCAAGAAGTTCCTTAGCTTGACCATTTGTTGGAAATCCAAGGAAACAATATGAGCCTTGTACGGTTTTAGTTGTATAACCTGCCTTTTGCTTATGATGGTGACCCGCCGTTTAATTGGTAGCTATAGTAGGTATACCATAATGGTGGTATGCTGGCTAAGATTAATATTATACTTTCGAAATGTTTTCCACACTATTCACTAATGATAATATTAAAAAGATTTTGCGTATCAACCATGTTTGACTATCATAAGGAGAAATCTCATCCAATTGTGTGTTTGCATTGTGTGTGCGGTGGGAGGCCTTATGGTAGTTTCATTTTCCAAAATGCATAGCGGATTTCAATTTTATATGTTGCTGTTTTTGTTTTCAAATAAATGTTTTCGTTTGCTCACACCAGTCCCATGACTGACATGGTGTTTATTACTCTCTTTCTAAACTCTGGGTGCCCATAATTTTCCATACGGGCAGCCTAGAGTCATATTTTCAGATAGAAAAGATAGTAGGGTAGCTTTAGCAATCTTTCGAAGTCCTTGGATTTTGGCAATCTTATCAGACCAGACTTGCTTAAGACAGCATGATGGTGGTTCGAGCTTGTAGTTTTGAGCTTTGGCAATTGGTGATGCAGTTATTGTGTTCCTTTGGAAGTTCATTTGGTGCTTTATTCGTGCTGCAATTGTTCCGCTGCTATATTTTGTCTCTAATATTGATATTCTATTATATCGTTGTTGTATCGAATATTGTGTATCAATAAATCATTCATTTTTCTTCCACTGTGTAGTTATACTTAATGTGTTATAAGCTTCGACGAACCAGATTCGACGTTTGAATCTGCGGCATTCGAATACGGGTGATGTATTTGGGTGTCGATTTTCGAAGGTCGAGTTAGGGTCGTTAAATTAATGCTTGTCTATAATTAAAATATTTAAAATATAATAATAATGTATCTATTTTATTTTATGTCAAAACTGATTCTGATTAGTTTTCACTGTTTTCCCATTTATCAGCTTTGTTTGTCTTGCCTGTTTTCTTCATCGAATCGTGCCCATCTAGGTTTGTTTTGGAATTCGTGTATTGATTCGTAACTCATCTCATTCTCGTTCATCTCTAGCCACGAAAGGTGAGCAACCACTCACGATTAATGTTCTTATATTTACTAAATTTGATTTCAATTGAAACGACTATTGAAATATGCTGCTGTTAATTATTTACATTGTTATATATATTCTATTATCTGTATCTGCTCACCTGTGACATCTGGCACCATTATCTGTTATTTATGTTGATGATATATGCCTATTATATTATAATCATATCTGTTATCACTTTGCATGTTCCATGTTTGTATAGAATTTCCCATGGGTTGAAATGATACATACCTGAACGATCTGTAGAATAGGAGAAAATCATAGTGGGTTGAAATGATAAACCCAAGCGATTTTCATTTGAATTGAATTTGGGATTGCGGGTTGAAATGATATATACCCGTACATATTTAAATTGCGGATTGAAATGATAAATATCCATATCACTTGACCATAGGATAGAAAATTATATACAGACAACGTTGGTCAATATATATATTTTGAAATGATTGCCAATGTTTTGAAATTGAATTTATTTAAGAATTATACTCAAATAAGTTTGATTTTAAATTTATTAAATTCGGGATTTTAAAGATATGATTTTATAACTTGATTTTTTGATTAAAAGTGATTTAAGTGAATATTTCAAATTTACATAAATTGAAATGGTACATTCAGTTTTATTTAAATTTGAAATTTGAAGTTTTATTTAAATGTTATTTGAATGTTTAAGTGAATAACTCAAAATATATAATAGTGAAGTGAATTTGATATATATATGGAATTATCAAATCTAGTTTTGAAATGTTTGAATATTTAAAGCTTTGAAAATATTGAAATTGAACTGGTAATTTTGTGGTTAAAAATTTGTATTTGAAATTGGTATAATTTGAAATGGTTTATTGAGAAACTAAAATAAATTGAAATTGATGATTGGAGATTTGATTAAATTTAAATTTTTGGAATTCGAGTTGATTTGTAATCGACTTGTGAAATTTGAGGAAACTATTTTATTATATAAAGTATTTTTAAAGTATATTTAAAACTATTTTATATTTTACTTTATAAATTATTTTAATATAAACTATTTTTAATATAAACTATTTTAATATACTCACTATTTTAATATAAACTATTTTAACTTATAAATATTTTATATAAACTATTTACTTTATAAACTATTTTATTATATACACTATTTTAATATCTAAACTGTTTAAGTGGTGGAAGTTATGTTTTCAAAGTTATGAATTTCAAAGTATTATGTTTTTAAAAGTGATATAATTTCATGTGTTATGTTTCGAAATTGTTATAACTTTGAAAGTGTTATGGTTTTGGAAATGGATATGTTTGAAGTGAAAAATGATATTGTTCGATAACGGTTTTAAAATGGAAACAATGTCGTATTGATATGGTTTCGAAATGGCACTGATATTTTGGTTTTGAAGTATAAGATATTTTGAAATGACCGTGGTGTTATAATAATGATTGGTTATTAAAGAGACCGGGATCGGATATTGTCATACTCTCTGCCAATGCTGAAAATCACTTTAACAACTGTGTACGTGGTGGAGATTCTAGAATGAAGCAGTATGGTGGCGACGATCCTATATGAGGTATATATGTGGCCCTACTCCAATGAGTTGGCATAAGGTGGCTGAAACAGGAGTAATCGATGGGCCAAGTGAGGTAGCTCCTCCGATCAAACACATTCCTTTGATACTATATTCTAGCTTTGTGATTGATTTTGTGGACATACTTGATTTTTTTTATTTGGGAGTGTCTTCCAAGGTGGGTGGTAGTGGCTGCTATGCGTTACCACTAACCGGAAGTGTAATTGGTATATCTACCCCGGCATTGCCTAGTTGTGCCATGTCACCTACCCAATCAAGACCACTGCAAGTTTGTTTTGTGTCGTACCTATGGAGTATCCTCTGGTAGCCTCCCAATCTAGAGGTATTACGGTACCATATAGACTATTGGCACTATAAATGTGTTAAGGTGGAAAATGTAAAGCTTTAATGCTATTTTAATGGTTTACTTTACTTTAGACATTAATATAATAGCATATATTACTACATAGTAAATAGTTTAACCAATCATTAGAGGATGATTATTCCAAACATCATTTGAGTTACTTGTATTCAGTTATTATTTCACTTGAGTTGGATTTATTGATATAAGGATGTTAATCCAGACTAGAGTGTTTTGTATCTTGCTTTACGCTCGGGTCAGACTGAGTGTACCGGTACCCGAGACTCACCTTTGGAGTTGGAGCTTCGCCTGAAGATCCATCTATATCTATTCAGCTTTCAGTGATTCAGTTGACTCCAGAGATATATTTTGATCTTTAATTTGACCATTGTATTTGAGACTTCTGTTGTATCTTGTTTTAACTTAGTTGTATATATAGTAGCTTCATAAACTACTATTCATTTGTTTCCGCTGCATATTATTATACTACTTTGTGCCCGTGATTCTGTGACTATTTATTTACTATATATGCCGAGTTTTGCCAAATTTAAATTAACAATCTGATATTTTAAACAATTAAAGGCCGACATGTGTGGATGTGAATGGTTGAAATATCAGGATGTTACAATAATTATTAAATTTTACTTGATTTGTTTAAATATCATTAGCATTTAATAAAATGTGCATATAAAAGTCTAAATGCACGTATTGATACACGATATCAATAGAATATTTAAATTAGATTTAAATAGATTAAATACTAAGTAATTTTGGAAAAATATGAGTGTCATGCTGCATCTTTTATGGTCAGCTATACATAATAAAAAAGGAATATGATTTGATAAGATTTGATGAGTAAGCAAACAGAGAAAGTTTTAACTAAGGAAATTGAATGTTTTTAATATTTCCTTTAAAACAAATCTTCCGTTATTCATTTTCTTCTCTAAAGACCATTCACGTTTCCTCCTATCCTCCCTTTTCCTTATTATAGACAAAAGTCATGGCTATCAATGACGACCCAGAATTTTTGAACATTTGAAAATGAAATGTTTAATTGTTTTTAAATATTTGGAGGTTAGTTTAACTTGAATTTCAAAATTAACTATGAATTTAGCAATTTAATTATTGAATTTAATTTATCGAAGTTGGATAAAATTTAGAACCTTCAATTTTTAGCTTGTTAAAAAATATAATTTTGGAGGCTTAGAAAATTTATATTGACAATACTGAAGATATTGGAAGCTTTCGAATTGAATTTGGAAATGATTTATTCAGTTTTGAATTTTTATCATTTAAATCGATATTTAAAAATAGCCTTCCGAGGCATAGTCTTGGATTTCGGCAAAACTAGTCCCATTGGATCCGTAATATTGTATTATTATCGGATTTCAATTTTCATAATGTTTGGAGTTGTCGTTTGGCCGTACGATAAGAAAACACGTTGAAAATTAAATCGAAAATTTAATTTAATAGCTGGATTCAAAATGCTATCTTCTCCATACGATCGAATTAGGACTCGAAACCTTTTCCAATGTGTTCGGAATAGGGGTATAACATTATAAACGCCTAGCGGCTTGCCTTGATAGGATGTTAAGATTTTAAGCTACAAATTCAAGTCAATTTAAATTTAATATAATTTATGCTTTGCCTGACCAGTCAAATTTCACGTCAATGTTTTTTTTTGCCTCCTCACAATTACTGTAGCCTTTTTTCTCCCATATGCTACCCAATGTCCATATATCATACCACTATCATGTCTTCCTTTGAAAGCTAACCGATCCTTATAAAAATCGAACATCTTCACTCCTCAAGCTCGAAGTCAAAAAAAAGCAAGGCAGAACGAAAATTGGAACAGAAAAAAATTAATGGCCGAATAAAAATTCGAACACGAATTCATTCGAACACAAAAAAATGAGACAAGATCGAATCTCGCCCTCAAATCTCTACACCCAAATCGAATACCTATTTCACTTCCACCCTCAGCTAAAATCAATGGCCGAACCCAAATTAGAAAAAAATGTCGCGATGTTGAAGGCGCGAAGCTCGGCGAAGCGCGACACTAGTGGAGGGGAGGCACGGCAATGAGAAAGTCGGCAGGGTGTACGACACTGTGGTGCAGGCACGATTTCTAATCATTACCGTTAGGGTTTCGGCAAAGGGATAGGGGGGTCGATGCTAGGATTGGTCGGAGTTTTGAGGGGCTTGTCACCGAGTACGGGGCTGGACATGGCAGTCGCAGTGGAAGGTATCGCAGTTGAGTGACGTCGCTGGAGGAAGCCGTGTGGGGTTATGGTAAAGGGGCGGCGCTGCGATGGAGGTGGCTCACGATAATCGACAATGGGAGGCTCGCGGCTATAGGGTGTTGCGTGATGGAGGCAATTCGACTTAGGGATTCGTAGATCTGATTTTGGTCGAGCAGCCTCGAGGATGTCGTGAGCATTTTGGTGAGTTTCTTGCATGATTTACGATTGTATGTTGTTCGCTATTTCAATTTTAGTTATTCTATTAGCTTCGGGTCGAACGATTTGGAATTTATCTATGTAGTCAAGCAGAAACTTTTAGTTAGGAATATACAGACAAGGTTTAGAGAAAATATTTTAAAAAATAAAAAAATAAAAATATGCATACATTATAAATTACATACTTATTTTAAAACAAGTATTAGGGTAATGAATTTTTTAAAATTGTGCATTTAATTATTTAGTCACTAAAAATAATTTGTAAAAGTAAATTAGTATAAAATTTAATTCTTTGATTAAAATTGAATCATTAGTTAAATTATTAGTTTAAAATAACAAACATTAGTTGAACTAAAATTTTAAAATGGAAATTTAGTTGTTTGATTTATTCGAATATTAATAAATGATATAATTGTTTATACAAGGTTTAAAACTGTGAAGAAAACATGCTAGTTTAGAAATGGGTTGCATGCATAATAAAGGTGAGATCTTCTCACTCAAATTTTAATAATTGAAAATTTCAGTTATTGATTGATTGTTGAATTGTGATAGTTAAATTGTTGTTGTGTGCTTGGATGATGATTGTTATCAATTGTATTGGATGAGACCCTATGCGCCGCATAATAGCGGATGATATTTTATAAATCTCATATACCGCGATATTCCACCTCGAAGTGGAATTGGTATTTAATTGTTGTGCTAACGTCTGTGGATGTAGGGAAAACAGGTTGGTGGGATCTAACTAGATTCCTCAAAGATTTGAATTAGTTTCAATATTGTGTGTTGATTATTAGTAATCTGTGTGTGACTATTTGTGATTGAAATTATTGAAGTCTATAATTTAATCGAATATATTTTTGATACCGTAGGATATCAGAAATAAATAAAATTGGATTTTTTGAAATTTAGTAGAAAATTTATAGTAAATTAATTTTAGAAAATTGAATAAAATTAAAAGAAGGAATTTGTTTCAAAAGATAATAAATTTGGTGTTGAAATAAATTTAGAAATCAATTTTGGAAATTGATTTTGTGTTTGAAAATAAATTATGAAATCAATTTAGAATTTAATTCGGTGCTGAAAATGAATATTTGGAAATCTATTTGAAAATCGTATATCAATGGATATTTAGAAGTTTAAATTCACAATGGTAATTTATAAAGGAAAGGGAAATTTGTTTTAAAAAAAATAAACATTTGGTTATTTTTTAAAGTGTGAAAAGGAATTTACGGATTTGGAATGTAATTCAAAATAAATCGAGAGAGATTTATAATTTGATGTGAATAAACCATTTTAGCATGGAAGGTGTACTTTCACTGGGAAGCCGGGTATGTTTTCAAAGTAACTTTTTAATTACAAATTTAAAGTTTAAAAGTTAAAAGAATATTTTGGAGAAATTATTTTTTAAAAGTTATTTTGAAAATCTTTAAAGTAAAGATTTATTTAATTAGTTATAGAAGTGATTATTTAAAGATTTAATTGATATTTGATTTAGAAAATGGTTATTTAAATAGTTATACTCTATCTAATAATTTTATTTTAAAATTATTTTGGACTTAAGTTTATATGAGATAGTAGTATAATATTTTCATAACTAATATTTAAGAAAGTGTTTCCAAATAGTTTTATTTTAAATATTTTCAAGTATATGTGTTTGGATAAGTATTTTAAATTATTTTTAAAGTATTTGAACTCGGAAAAATTTCAATGAATTAAGTAAATATTTGGAAATTTATTCTACGTGAGGAAGGTGATTTGAAATTTGTTTTCAAAGTGGTTGAAGTGTGAAATATATCTTGCGAAGATATTTTGAAAATAAATAATTGGGGAATATTATTTAAATCTGGTGTTTGTTGTGAATGTTGATTGATAGTTAAATAACCGACTATCAATATTGGCCTTTTAAACGACATTTGAATTTTGATGCGACCGGGGGTTGGATTCCAAATGGATATTCGAAAATCACATCGAACCTTTGTGATTGTGATGGATCTTTTATTTAAAAGATCAAAGTGGAAATTTGTTGTGATTCGTTTGAAATCTGATTTAACACTTGTTTTTAAAAATAAGCGCTTATTATTCGAATTAGCCGGGAGAGGACTCTGTGTCATAAAACCCATTCCGAACAATGATACGACGAAATAGTATTGCATTTGAAGATGGTATTGAAGACAGGGTATTTTCGAAAACGAAAGGATTACCTGTCGAATGTCTCTGCGCCGGGTTGCTCCGATATAAAGATTTTATCACCCTTTGTGATGGGGATTCCGGACATGATTAGTGAATATCCGAATTTGCAGGGGCTTTTTTTGAAGTGCCTTCGGTTCCGTTCGATCCCAGAACGGACTTGTATGGATGTGTGTTTGACATCACTCTTTGAGATGTAAAGCTGGTTTCTATTAAATACATTTCTGTTAGTGGCAGAGAATTTATTCTCTTAGCTTAACACCCTTCTCTGAGACATACGAGCTCAAGGGTTATGTAGTTGATGGTTACTAGTGATATATTCCCAAACTGGTAATGTGGCATACGAAGTGCTGCTGATCATTTTTTGATCAAAGCATGACTTTGTGAAAAATGTAGCTTTGTGGACGAGACTTCGTCAAACTCACACCTCGGAAATGGTCGAAACAGGAAAGATGCGACAAGGTTTGAGAGTCGCGCCCTTTAGGGTATGTCATTTCCTTCTGGAAAAGGGTGATATCATGGTATGGATCCCAAATATTTAACCTATGTGGTTGCTGAAAATCTTTTACTCTTTGTTGTAGTTTCTTTGTGGTTGAGGATCCTCAGACAAAGGTCGCAAACGACCGGTGAATGGCATACTCGAGTAGTAGTTACCTAGTTACAGAGGTAACCCGGTCTTGTGTTGGCAGAGATCCGGGTAGGTTCTCGAGATGTCCCTCCATAGGCGTACCCATGTGGCAGTAGGAAGTTCCTTAGCCTAACCATTTGTTGGAAATCCAAAGAAACAATACGCGCCCTGTACAGTTTTAGTTGTATAACCTGCCATGGAATGTGGCGGTAACCTGCTATTGAACATGGTAGTATAGTAGGCATACAATAATGGTTGTATGATGGCTAAGATTAATATTATACTTTCGAAATGTTTTCTGCAACATGCACTAATAATAATAATAATATCAAAGGATTTTGCGTATCAAGCATGTTTGACTATCATAAGGAGAAATCTCCTCCAATTTTGCGTTTGCATTGTGCGTGTGGCTGGAGGCCTTATGGTAGTTTCATTTTCCAAATGCATAGCGGATTTCTTTTTATTTTCTTTGTGAAAATAACTGTTTTTAAGATCTCACACCAGTCCCATGACTGACCTGAAGTTTATTGTTCCCTTTCTAAACTCTGAGTGCCCATAATTTTCCACACGGGTAGCCTAGAGTCAGGTTGTCAATTATTCTACAGCGAAGTCAAGAAGTTGCTGTGGAGATTAGGAGTTGAAGCTGGATGGCGAGGCGTATCACTTATATATGTAATATTTCTTTCCCGTCGTTCGTTGTTGTAAACTCTGATAATGTAATGTGATGTAATGCAACAATTGATGTAGTTCTTTGTTTTAAAGATATTTATTTATCTATTATGTTGTTCCGCTGTGAAATGTGAGATTCTGTTATTGTTTTCTTTTCTTCTTCTTCTACCTCTTTCTTCTTTAAACCCAAAGACTTGTACATTTGTTCCACTTTGGGCTGAATTGTTATGAGATTTTGCTAGCTCAAAAGGGGTATGGATTTGCGAGCCTTTACAGTGGTATCAGAGCATTTGGTTAAGCGACAACCTTGGCCCTGTTGGGTGTTACTCATTAGAGATAGAGTCAGTAGTACTCTAGAATGAGTCTGAGTGTAATAATAGATATGAGCGGGTATTTGTTAGTGAATACAAAATTGTTTTGTATTGTGTTGACTTATCGGTTGATTGTTTATAGATTCTGATCGGTACAATCTAGCTAACTGTGTCGATAGGAGTTTCTAAACTCTTAAACGAGGTGAACCAACACAGTATTGTTTTAGAATAGGGTAAATGAAATAATTTTACCCAAGCTATTTTTGTATAGAAAAGAGATCAATTTCCGTAAATTATTATAGTATATGGTTGCTTGGATGTTGGGAAGTGATAATATTAAATTATTATCATTATTATTGAATAAGAAATTGAAATGATAAACAAAGAGTTAAGAAATAAAATCCATATACAAATGAAATTTGATAATGTAAATTGTAAATGTGATTTATAATTTGAAATAGAATTCCAAAGGAATATTGGAAAAACGTTTTTGAAAGGATTTGAAATTTTGGAAATTAAATCCCTTTTTAGTTTGAAAATGAATTCCAAAGATTTTGGAAAAATGTTTTGAAGGGATAAAGGCACTAAACTCTTTTCGGTCACTGGAAAATAACTTCGGTGATGACTGCAGCATCATCGATGTTCAATTTCGAGTTCCTAAGAGAGGAATTGCTGCCAAATTATTTTAAAAAGGAAGTTGTTTGGAAAATTGGGTTTTGTTTTGGAAATTCAAAAGATAATTTGAATTGATTTCAAAAAATAATTTTTGAAAGGTTGAAAAGACTCTGGAATATTATATAAAATATTTATGGAATATCATTAAGTTGATAACTTGTAAAGTTTGAAGTTGTTAAAATAAAAATCTAACTTAAAGAGAAGTTAGATAAAAGTAAAAGTGGAAACAAAATAAGTTGGAAGGAAAATTTAATTCAAGTGGAATTAAAAAATGAAAATTGAATAAAATAATTGAGATTGAAAATTTAAGTTAATTTGTATGAAGGTGAATTTGAGAAGTCTTATAGACTAAATGATTGGAATAAAATATATAAAGGTGGAAAATAAAATTGTGAATGAATGAATAAATTTACAATTACAATTAAATGAGTAGGAAATTAATTGTTGAAATTCATTTTGAATTTGTAAGCAAATAGAATTGAATTGGAATTAAATTTGATTTGTTATCAGCAAAGCGAATTATTGAAATAAAAATTAGTAAGTGAAACGAGTTGGAATGACAAAGAAAATATGGTTTGAAATGAATTGAATTCAATATTTATAAATGAAAGATAAATTAAATTCATATGGAATTTGAAATCCAGTTCAAATATAAGTGGGTATAAACCAAAATAGTGAATTGAATTGTGTTTGGGGATGAGCAAAAGAATAAAATTGGAATTGAAAACAGAATATCGAAAACCAATTTGAATTGTGTGAAATAAAATGAAGTTGTAAAATTAATTCGAAGTGAACTAAAGATAATAAAGGTGAAATAAAGAAATGGTTTGAGATAAAATGAATTGGAACTTGTAATGAATTAGTAAATGAAACTAATTTAAAATAGTGATATGAATCGGTTGTGAATGAAAGATATTTGATATAACTCAAAATTTGGAAGATAAATTAAATCTAAATAAAATTGAAATTGTGAACTGAATTCAAAGGAAAGTGAAAATGCAAGATTGAATGAAAATGGATATATAACTTCAATAATGAAGTAAATATGGTATAAGAAGTAAGTATTCAAACTTTTGTAAAGAAATGTGCAAAAATGATTTTTAATGTTGAAATTGGACATTATGGATATCAGGATATACAGGTGTGTTAATGACAAAGGGTAAATTGGATTTTGATTCTGAAGATAATTTAAATTGCTCGACAAAAAGGATGTATTTAAATTTTAGTTTGAAATTTGGTGATTTTCTTGTCCAGCCACTTGGCTTTTGGTTTTCCTTTTGAATCTAGGGGCCCGTGGTGCCATTTTGTAGTCGTACCGAGCTAGCCGCGCAAAGGAAATGCTGGCGAAATTTTTCGAAAATTTAGAGAGTAAGAAAAAATTTGAGAAAATTTTGAAGTTTAAAATTTGAATTTAAATTGTTATAGAAAACAATGTTGTTTGGAACTTATAATTGAAGCTGGAAAGTTAGTTGAATTAATGATGGGTCTTAGATAAAAAGATTTGTTTCGGTAATATGATAAAACTATTTGGATAGGGAAAAATAATAAATGGGTTAAGGATCATTCTTCTTAACTAGACATTTTGGGACGAAATTCTTTTAAGGGGGGAAGGATGTGACGACCTAGAATTTTTAAACATTTGAAAATGAAATGTTTAATTGATTTTAAATATTTGGAGGTTAGTTTAACTTGAATTTCAAAATTAACTATGAATTTGGCAATTTAATTATTGAATTTAATTTATTGAAGTTGAATAAAAATTTGAACTTTAAATTTTTAGCTTGTTAAAAAATATAATTTTGGAGGCTTAGAAAATTTATGTTGACAATACGGAAGTTAATGGAAGCTTCAGAATTGAATTTGGAAATGATTTATTCAGTTTTGAATTTTTATCATTTAAATCGGTATTTAAAAATAGCCTTCCGAGGCACAGTCTTGGATTTCGATGAAACAGTCCCATTGAATCCGTAATATTGTATTATTATCGGATTTCAATTTTTGTAATGTTTGGAGTTGTCGTTTGGCTACACGATAAGCAAGCGCATTGAAAATTAAATCGAAAATTTAATTTAATAGCTCGATTCAAAAAGCTATCTTCTCCATACGATCGAATTAGGACTCGAAACCTTTTCCAATGTGTTCGGAATAGGGGTATAACATTATAAATGCCTAGCGGCACGCCTTGATAAGATGTCAAGATTTTAAGCTACAAATTCAAGTCGATTTAAATTTAAATTTAATATAATTTATGCTTTGCCTGACTAGTCAAATTTCACGTCAATGTTTTTTTTTTGCCTTCACCTCATAATTACTGTAGCCTTTTTTTCTCCCATACTCTACCGCTATCCCATCTTCCTTTGAAAGCTAACCGATCCTTATAAAAATTGAACATCTTCACTCCTCGAGCTTGAAGTCAAAAAAACGCAAGGCAGAACGAAAATTAGAACAGAAAAAAATTAATGGCCGAATAAAAATTTGAACATGATTTCGTTCGAAGACAAAAAAAAGAGACAAGATCGAATCTCGCCCTCAAATCTCTACACCCAAATCGAATACCTATTTCACTTCCACCCTCATCTAAAATCAATGGCCAAACCCAAATCAGAAAAAAAATGTCACGATATTGAAGGCGCGAAGCTCGGTGAAACGCAACACTAGTGGAGGGAAGGCGCGACAATGAGATAGTCGGCAGGGTGTTCGACACTGTGGTGCAGGCACAATTTATAATCATTACCATTAGGGTTTCGACAAAGGGATAGGGGGTCGATGCTAGGATTGGTCGGAGTTTTGAGGGGCTTGTCACCAAGTTTGGGGCTGGACATGGCAGTCGCAGTGGAAGGTATCGCAGTTGAGTGACGTAGCTGGAGGAAGTCGTGTGGGGTTGTGGTGAAGAGGCGGCGCTGCGATGGAGGTGGCTCACGATAATCGACAGTGGGAGGCTTGCGGCTATAGGGTGTCGTGCGATGGAGGCAATTCAGCATGGGGAGTTGTCGATCTGATTTTGGTCGAGCAGCCTCGAGGATATTGTCAGCATTTTGGTGAGTTTCTCGCACGATTTACGATTGTATGTTGTTCTCTATTTCAATTTTAGCTATTCTATTAGCTTCAGGTCGAACGATTTGGAATTTATCTATGTAGTCAAGCAGAAACTTTTAGTTAGGAAAATACAGACAAGATTTAGAGAAAATATTTATAAAAAAAATAAAAAAAAAATATGCATACATTGTAAATTACAAACTTATTTAAAACAAGTATTAGGGTAATGAATTTGTTTAAATGGTTCGTTTAATTATTTAGTCACTAAAAATAATTTGTAAAAGGAAATTAGTATAAAATTTAATTCTTTGATTAAAATTGAATCATTAGCTAAATTATTAGTTTAAAATAACAAACATTAGTAGAATTAAAATTTTAAAATGGAAATTTAATTGTTCGATTTATTCGAATATTAATAAGTGATATAATTGTTTATACAAGGTTTAAAACTGTGAAGAAAACAAGCTAGTTTGGAAATGGGTTGCGTGCATAATAAAGGTGAGATCTTCTCACTCAAATTTTAATAATTGAAAATTCCAGTTATTGATTGATTGTTGAATTGTGATAGTTAAATTGTTGTGTGCTTGGATGATGATTGTTATCAATTGTATTGGATGAGACCCTATGCGCCGCATAATAGCGGATGATATTT
This sequence comes from Allium cepa, assembly GCA_030765085.1. Classification (NCBI taxonomy): domain Eukaryota; kingdom Viridiplantae; phylum Streptophyta; class Magnoliopsida; order Asparagales; family Amaryllidaceae; genus Allium; species Allium cepa. Next base: position 570,104,728 of record CM060940.1, on the reverse strand, counting down.
TATAAATCTCATATACCGCGATATTCCACGACGAAGTGGAATAGGTATTTAATTGTTGTGCTAACGTCTGTGAATGCAGGGAAAACAGATTAGAGGGATCCAACTGGATTCCTCAAAGATTTGAATTAGTTTCAATATTGTGTGTTGATTATTTGTAATCTGTGTGTGACTATTTGCGATTGAAATTGTTGAAGGCTATAATTTAGCCGAATATATTTTTTATATCGTAGGATATCAGAAATAAATAAAATTGGATTTTTTGAAATTTAGAAGAAAATTTATAGTAAATTAATTTTAGAAAATTGAATAAATTTAAAAGAAGGAATTTGTTTTAAAAGATAATAAATTTGGTGTTGAAATAAATTTAGAAATCAATTTTGGAAATTGATTTGGTGTTTGAAAATAAATTACGAAATCAATTTAGAATTTAGTTCGGTGCTGAAAATGAATATTTGGAAATCGATTTGAAAATCGTATATCAATGGATGTTTAGAAATTTAAATTCACAATAGGAATTTATAAAGGAAAGGGAAATTTGATTTAAAAAAATAAACATTTGGTTATTTTTTAAAGTGTGAAAAGGAATTTACGGATTTGGAATGTAATTCAAAATAAATCAAGAGAGATTTATAATTTGATTTGAATAAACCATTTTAGAATGGAAGGTGTACTTTCCCTAGGAAGCGGAGTATGTTTTCAAAGTAACTTTTTAATTATAAATTTAAAGTTTAAAAGTTAAAAGAATATTTTGGAGAAATTATTTTTTTAAGTTATTTTGAAAATCTTTAAAGTAAAGATTTATTTAATTAGTTATAGAAGTGATTATTTAAAGATTTAATTGATATTTGATTTAGAAAATGGTTATTTAAATAGTTATACTCTATCTAATAATTTTATTTTAAAATTATTTTGGACTTAAGTTTATATGAGATAGTAGTATAATATTTTCATAACTAATATTTAAGCAAGTGTTTCAAAATAGTTTTATTTTAAATATTTCCAAGTATATGTGTTTGGATAAGTATTTTAAATTATTTTTAAACTTTTTGAACTCGGAAAAATTTCAGTGGAATTAAATAAATATTTGGAAATTTATTCCACGTGAGGAAGGTGATTTGAAATTTGTTTTCAAAGTGGTTGAAGTGTGAAATATATCTTGCGAAGATATTTTGAAAATAAATAATTGGGAAAAATTATTTAAATCCATTGTTTGTTGTGAATGTTGATTGATAGTTAAATAACCGACTATCAATATTGGCCTTTTAAATGACATTTGAATTTCGATGCGACCGGGGGTTGGTTTCCAAATGGATATTTGAAAACCGCATCGAACCTTTGTGATTGTGATGGATCTTTTATTTAAAAGATCAAAGTGGAAATTTGTTGTGATTTGTTTAAAATCTGATTTAACACTTGTTTTTAAAAATAAGCGCTCATTATTCGGATTAGCCGGGAGAGGACTTTGTGCCATAAAACCCTTTCCGAATAATGATACGACGAAATGGGATTGCATTTGAAGATGGTATTAAAGACCGGGTGTTTTCGAAAACGAAAGGATTACCTGTCGAATATCTCTACACCGGGTTGCTCCCGTATAGAGATTTTATCACCTTTTGTGATGGGGATTCCGGATGTGATTAGTGAATATCCGGATTTGCAGGGGCTTCTTTTGAAGTGCCTTCGGTTCCGTTCGATCCCGTAACGGACTTTTATGGATGTGTGTTTGACATTACACTTTGAGATGTAAAGCTGGTTTCTATCATATACATTTCTGTTGGTGGTCTCTTAGCTTCACACCCTTCTCTGAGACATACAAGTTCAGAGGTTATGTAGTTGATGGTTACTAGTGATATATTCCCAAACTGGTAATATGGCATACGAAGTGCCGCCGATCATTTGTTGATCAAAGCATGACTTTGTGAAAAGTGTAGCTTTGTGGACGAGACTTCGTCGAACCTCACACCCCTGAAATGGTCGAAACAGGAAAGACACGGTAAGGTTATGAGGGTCGCGCCATTTAGGGTATGTCATTTCCTTCTGGAAAAGGGCGATATCATGGTATGGAGCCCAGATATTTAACCTATGTGGTTGCTGCAAATCTATTACACTTTGTGGTTGTTGATTTGTGGTTGAGGATCCTTGGATAAAGGTCACAAACGACCGGGGAATGGCATACTCGAGTAGTAGTTACCTAGTTACAGAGGTAACCCGCTTTGTGTTGGCAGAGATCCGGTTAGGTTCTCGGGACATCCCTCCAGAGGCATACCCATGTGGCAGTAGGAAGTTCTTTAGCCTGACCATTTGTTGGAAATCCGAAGAAACAATACGCGCCCTGTACGGTTTTAGTTGTATAACCTGCTATTGAACATGGTAGCTATAGTAGGCATACAATAATGGTTATATGCTGGCTAAGACTAATATTATACTTTCGAAATGTTTTCTACACTATGCACTAATAATAATATCAAAGAATTTTGCGTATCAAGCATGTTTGACTATCATAAGGAGAAATCTCCTCCAATTCTGCGTTTGCATTGTGTGTGTGACGGGAGGCCTTATGGTAGTTTCATTTTCCAAAAGCATAGCGGATTTATTTTTATTTTCTTTGTGAAAATAACTGTTTTTAAGATCTTACACTAGTCCCATGACTGACCTGGAGTTTATTGTTCCCTTTCTAAACTCTGGGTGCCCATAATTTTCCACACGGGCAGCCTAGAGTCAGGTTGTCAATTATTTTGGAGCGAAGTCAAGAAGTTGCTGTGGAGATCAGGAGTTGAAGCTGTATGGCGAGGCATATCACTTATATATGTAATATTTCTTTCCCGCTATTCGTTGTTGTAAACTCTGAAAATGTAATGTGATGTAATGTAACAACTGATATAGTTCTTTGTTTTAAAGATATTTATTTATCTATTATATTGTTCTGCTGCGAAATGTGAGATTCTGTTATTGTTTTCTTTTCTTCTTCTTCTACCTCTTTCTTCTTTAAACCAGAAGACTCGTACATTTGTTCCACTTTTGGCTGAATTGTTGTGAAATTTTGCCAGTTCAAAAGGGGTACGGATTTGCGGGCCTTTACACTACCATAGCTTAGAAAAATTCCAAAATCAGAATCAAAACAAAATCAAGCATCAAGGGTGGTTGATACCTCTTGATCTTTGCAAAATCTAGAGGTTGATTCTAAAAGCCATTAGCTTTTTATTCATCATTCAAGTTGCGTTCTTTTTGCTATATCTTATCATAAAATTATAGTTTTATTTATGATTATATTCATCTTATTCATTTGATATAGTGCTTGTGCATACCACATTTGGAAATAAGCCTATCTAGTTAACTTAAACTATATCCTTTTTGTCACATCACTTTTAATAATATATGTTCCTAATGTTAATTTGATTTAGATCTATATTATTTCATACTCCTTTTTGATTACATGTTAATCTTCTTAACATTAGAGCTATGACATATACATCTAATTTAATGAGGTATTCATTTATTCATATAGTTTAGATCCGGAATTTTACCATGAATTTATATATGTCTAGATTGTCCCTTTTGTCCTTATTTTGAAAATCATTTTTAACAAAAAAACAACTAGATTGGCTAAAACCTAATTTTGAATTAATTGATATGATTTTATTTTGTTTTAACTTGAAACATTACATATGTTGTCTATTCAAAATCATTTGAATATTGAATATATGCTGTATATGATTGCCGTTTAAACATAATTCTTTTGATTACTGTATACTTTTGTTTAAAAGTTGTTTAATAAACCATATTTCGACTTTTTGTTGGAAATGGGCCAACACACAGCGGGGTAAATTTCAAAAAAAATCCCTATTTGGATCTTTAGCAAGCCCATTTAATCTAAATTTATTTAGAACTTTTCTAAATATTGTTTTAAATGAAATCATTATTTTATTTAATTTACAAACAGTGTTTTATTTTTTTTCATTTTCTATTGTATTATATTATACGTGTATCAAATACACATATGTGTGCATGCACATTCAACATAATATGGTGTGCATAGTTTAACATGTCCATATATAAATGCCGGGATTACACCTCAACAGGCAAGTTATCCTCTCTGTATACATAAGTGCTGTCAATTTATGAATGTATATGTAAAATATGAATACATACATAAAATATCATATATTATAAATATTTGATGCAAAGTATAAAATATTATATAATAGTACATTATATATGTTTGTGCTAAATAAAGATTATTTAATGTAATAAAATATTGGTAGATATTTAAATGTATTTAAAAAAAATTAAATTTGTTGTAATAAATTAATTTATATATATACAAACTTAAACGGATTCTGAAATTTATAGTAATATATATATATATATATATATATATATATATATATATGTCTATATATGTTTTTTAATATATATGTAACAACCCGAAATTTAAACCATAATAATTAATTTGTTAATTAACTAAATAATAAAATAACTTTGTGAAATTATCTGAATTAAGCCACGAAAGTTGCACTATTGTGTCGGTAGTAATTTTCTAGTCAATTTCTATATATAGAACGTCAAAAACTGAGCTATATGACCAAGTTATAAAATAAAAAAAATAAGCAGAAATATAACGAAGACACACACACACACACACATATATATATACACACACACGGTCAGGTCGACCGGTCGATCGACCTGGGCAAGGGGCACTCGACCACCCGGTCGAACCACCTTTTAATTTGGCAGGCGAACGAACGTAAATTCATTCGAACGAATTAGAGATGTCAGAACACGTCATTTGCACCCTTTTGTTTAATCCAGTCCCTCCGTTTCGGCCTCTGATGGCTCCTATTCAGCCTATGACGTGATTACATCCAATTCAGTCTCCAAATCCAACGGTCCGAGATCCACTTCTACACATATAAATAGACCCATAGACCTAACACTTTTTCTCATTCTAAATTTTCTTCGCTTGGGTTCACCTTTTCAGGAAGGACCCTAAAAGGTAAAATTTTCCAAGGAGAGAACCTTTTTAATAAAAATTATTTTACAACTTCAAGTGGATCCGGGAAGAGTAAAGGAAGAGCTTAGGCCCGGAGGTGAGTGATTGTAATTATTTTGATTTCTTTAAGTAATTTAAAATAATAGGGTTCCAATTGTTGTAGTTTTACAACTATTTTTGAAATATCCTTTTTAAGTAATTATTTACAGTTTTTAATTATTTTCAATCTACTCAGCTATTCCTTTCAGTAATTTTAGTATAATTTCTGTTAATTATAAATTATTACCGTTAAGAATAGCTTTTTATTAATTTATAGTCTATTTACAGTATTTAAGTTTATTTATTGTTATTTATTTCTTATTTACATCTTTTCGATGTTTTGGATTTTATGCAAGCATCGATTCTCTTCATTCCCTTTTCCGTACGTATGGACTAGAATAAATTGAACACGAATATGGATTTTATAAGCAAGAATATTAAATGAAGAAAATAAGATGTAAATTATAAAGACTATAATAAATAATGGACTTGGACTGAAATTATGCTTAATTATAATTAGAGTTGGACAAATTAAAGATAATTGGCATAGTTATAACTTAGAATTATAACTAAATGAAGAAAAAGATGAAAGGAGCTTATTTTCACACTTAGACCTTGTGTAACGACCTAGATTTCTGTCAATAGAAATTCGTATATTTAATTGATTTTAAATATTAAAAAGTAAAATTTGTAAGTCGAATAAACTTTATTTCGAATAAAATTGATTTAATTGGATAATTAAATCGATAAATTTAATATTTGAAATTACAGAAATAATTAGAAATTGGGTTTATTGTGATTTAAAATGATTTATAAAGTTGTATTAAATCATATTGGAGTTAGAATGATGTTATAGAACTTTTAAAATTGAATTAAAAGTTAAAGTGTAGAAATTGAATATTTTAATATGTAATTGACGAGTAAAAATCGCCATTTTTCAAACTGTCTCAGATTTTGACGAAACTAGCTTCATCGGATCCATAATGTTATATTATTGTAAGATTTCAAATTTCGTGTCAATCGGATTTACGGTTTGTCCAGGGAAAGCTAAAATGCACTGAAGTTGGTTTAAGTGAATTTTAAATTTAAAATAGTCAATTTGAAAACTTATCTTTCAAATATGATCGAATTGGCTCCCTGGAATGACCCTAATTCTTAAGCAAATTTTTTTTTTTTACATACTTAACTAAGACTACCTAGGGTCATCCTTACCTATTCTCATATTATCCAGGATCTTTCTCAATATAAAAATATTGTTTTAAATCTAAATCATTCCTAACATACATATATGAAGATATCTATGTTATATCCTACTAGAATCAGAGCATAAAAATAATATGGAAGTAGAAATCTTTTTAAATCTATTAAAATGTGATAATTCCCTGATAAAAGATTTATTTTCACATTCTGATTATTGACCATAGAATCCACTGTAAACATGTACTTTGGTCTGTTATTCTAATTAAGGAATGATTAAGTAATAATCCGGTGGAAGAAAGCTTTTTAATATGGATGTTTGTGTTATAATCTGCATAGTTTCAAACTCAAGCTAAAAGAAAGTGGATCATAAGTGAACACAAGCAACATCTAGGCGTAATGGAAACGCGCCTAACTTACACATGAGAGGTCACGAGTTCGAGTGCTATGCTGGTCAGTTCAAACTCAATTTTTAAATTCTTTTCTTTTTTTTCCTGCATGGTTTTAAAATCTGATACCTACCTATCTACACCTATACACTTAAATTTTGCCTATAATCTAACATACAAAACAATATTTCTTGCTTTATTATTTTCAAAACCCATTCCTACTACTTTTCTAGGAATTTATATTCATATTGTTGCCCAAATATCAACATGTACACAGATATACATGTACATGTTTATGCTTCTGCTCATTTTCCAGAAAACTGGGTTCAAATGGTTCCTTGCTCCATTTATTTGAAGTGTGCATTTGGCCTGACCTGTGGTCTAACTATTTGGTTAAAGAAACCATTCTTTTACTTGCATTTGGACATATATCAGTATCAAGACCTGAAAATGTAACAGTTATAACTCTTTCTGGATTTTCCCAATATAATTTCTTATATATATCTATTTTTTTTTTTTGAAAAGATTCAGGATTAACTAAAACCATCATCAAGTGATTATACTTATAAAATCCAGTTTTTCCTCTAAATCAAAAACAACTTTAGCAAATAGATTTTCAATTCAGTTTAACTTCAATATCTTTAATATATACCAAACCAGAAACCAGAAACAACATAACACATATTTCTTGCAAGTTCTTCCTACTTAATACATCACTAGATTCATTTAAAATAACTGAATAAATCCAAACTTTCAAGGTTATTACATAACAACCTAAACAGAACTATCAAACTTCCCAGATTACATGCAAATATTTCATTCTAAGTTCTTATCTAACTCTAGTTTAGCATGCTTATCCAATCATTCTCATTAGCCATAGCATCTTCCTATTTAGGACCAGCATTCCCTGAAAAAGCATTAAGGGCCGCCCCATTTTAGATGAGACACCCCAGTTGCCATAAACAAACAAGGGTCAGATACAAGATCTGGTATGAGCATCATCAAAAATTCCATGATATTAAGTAATTAAGTGAGACCTAAACATTTTGTATAGATTGGCAGAGCTTCTTTGATCAATCTATCTGACTTATTTATGATACCTTGTGCAATTATGATCAGTGTTCAAAACTAATTTTGTACACACATTCAACTACGCAAACTTATATTTTAAATAGAAATGTTCAAGAACTATCGTAGCTCCAGTCCAACCAATCAAGGAATACACTAGTTCCTACTTTATCAATTTGAGATTTGCATTTACCAAATTTCTTCCTAGCCTCATCTGCCATAAGGAATCACGGGGACACATTGCAATAAAATAATTCACAATATTGCACAAAGATCTCAGGGCTTAAACAAACCATGTGCCAACTTGCATACTTTAAATACAACAAGCATTCCAGCAGTTCTCTTGGCTCACAATCCTTTGTTTATTTACTAAGTGTTCATGTTTGATCCTATCATGAGATAGCTAGGTGACTGAATCACAGTGTACATGAAACATTATATAGAGCTCACAAGCATAATTCCAGAACAAGCTAACTTTCATATCCAGGGAATTCATATCTACAATTATTCTGGTTTAAAAGAAAATACAAGAATGTTTATAACTGGGAATAAAGACTAGGCATGTGGGTTATTATTGTTTCACAAGCAACCATGTTTGAACTAAATTCAAGATCTAGCTTAAACAAGATTTCTGGCCCATGGTTTTCTATTTGATCAAGGGTTCAGCACTTTAGGAATTTCCATTGCAACCTTGAATCTTTCATTTGAGCCTCAGCACTTACACAAGTGTAATGCAACTCATATACATATGTTTGTCATGCCATAACTAAACCAGCTACAAGCATTCTCTATTTACTGTTATATTTTCATACTATAACATTTCTGGGTATGAACAATCAGAGCATAATACTCAACTATCAAAACTAAAAGCATTTAGAAACACCCATTAAAGCATCCATTAAAACCATAGTAATAAAATCCAAAATATGCAGAAAAATTAGCATAAGCTAGGCTGCCTCATAACAGGACTTAATGCCATGGATTAGTGAGATTACTCACCAAAGATGCTTCTCCTGCTTAAATCAGAAAGGAAACCTTTTAAAACTTGCTTTTCTGCTTGCAAATATTTTCCTCTTTGTTTCCTTAAATGTTTTGGGTAGCAAATGATTCTTTTCTGGTTTATACTTGGATTTATAAGAGAAGTTTTCTAGGGTTTATCATTGTAAAATCCCATTCCTACCCTGGCCAAGACTCATGCATTTTGCATTTCAGATTTGTTCATTTTCACTTTTGATACCCCGGCCACATATGGTGCTTACTTTCCCTTATTTTTTTCTTTACCTTTTCAAAATATATCATATTCTTACCAAGTCATGAAAATTGTGTGACATTGTCACTTGTTTATTTTCTAGAAATCCTCCTTTCTATTTCTGCCTAAAGCAATTATTCTGCTTGCAATTTGTCTTTTGCTATTTTAGTATTACAATCTTTTACTTGCTTATTTCTCTTTAACATTTTCTATTCTTACAGAAATGTACATTTGCATACATATCCTATCTAGGCTTATTTAACTCCTCCTTAATTTCAGAAAGATATGCACCTATATGTGCATACAGGCTTTTAAATCCTTGTAACATTTTCTTTTCTGGGTTTAAATAAAATATGTTTACTGATTCAAAACAAAACTTACTTTTCTTATTTTCTTGGATGATTCATATAATTCCAGAGATCAAATATCCATATCACAAAATTATGTTTGTAACACATTTTAATTCTTGTTTTGATTTCAGTGGATTTGGAGTTCTTTCTTGTGCCATATCAGTGTGCACACACACTTGAACACTTTTTTTTTTCCATGTATTCTTATACAAATGAATTCATATATTTTCAAAATTCAACCAAATAAGATTCTATGGATTTCTGGGGCATTACAATCACCCCACCTTTTTAGGAATTGTGTCCTCACAATTTTCTCATTCATTTTTTTTTTTTAATATTTCTAGATTCTCATAAAATCTATCAGACATTGCATAAGCAAACAATTCAGTCAAAACAACCATACATATTAAACTTTTAGGAATTTAGTTTTTACCTTCCACTACAAAAAGCTTAGGGTAATCCATCTTTATTTTATCCTCCAATTCCCATGTACAGTCCTTAGGGTCTAGGCTCCATTGAACCTTTACCAATTTTAAAGTTTTGTTCCTCAACTTCTTTTCCTCTTTAGCCAAAATCCCCACGGGTTCTTTCTCATAGACCAAATCAGAATTTATTTGAACCTGAGTGGGTTTCTCTAGAATCTCTTCTTTATCATGTACCCATCTTCTAAGTTGTGATACATGGAATACATTGTGCATTGCACTCATCTCTTCAGGCAGCTCTAGCCTATATGCTAATGAACCTATTCTTTCCAAAATCTTGTAAGGTCCAACATATCTTGGGGTAAGTTTTCCTTGCTTGCCAAATCGTAACACCTTCTTCATAGGTGAAACTTTGATGAAAACATAATCACCAACTTCATATTCTACCTGCTTTCTCTTTTTATCTGCGAACTTCTTTTGCCTATCTTGAGCTGCTGCCATTCTTCTCCTCACCAGTTCAATTTTCTCTGTAGTCTCTTTTACATACTCAGGCCCTAAGACAGCCTTTTCTCCTGCTTCAACCCAACATATTGGTGACAAACATGGTTTTCCATACAAGGCTTCAAATGGTGCCATGCCTATGGTGCTTTGATAACTATTGTTATATGTAAATTCAGCCAAATGGAGGTGATCTTCCCAATTACCTCCAAAGTCTAATGTACATGCCCTCAATAAATCCTCCAAAACCTTATTTATCACTTCAGTTTGACCATCTGATTGGGGGTGGTATGCTGTACTCAAGCATAATTCACTCCCTATGGCTTTTTGAAAGCTCTTCCAAAATCTGGAGGTAAAGATTGTGTCCCTATCACTCACTATAGTTTTAGGGATTCCATGCAACCTTACTACTTCTCTCATGAATATCTGAGCTAGTTTAGGGGCATTTCTTTCTGCCTTTACTGGTATAAAATGTGCCACTTTGGTCAATCTATCAACTACTACCCAAATGCTTGTATTTCCTCTCTTTGATCTAGGCAGACCATCTATGAAATCCATAGATATATCTTCCCACTTCCACTGTGGTATACTTAGAGGTTGTAATAGGCCCGAGGGTCTTTGGGTTTCTGCTTTGACTTGTTGGCAAGTCATACACTTTGCAACATGTTTGGCCACATCAGTTTTCATCCCTGTCCACCAATAATCCCTCTTCAAGTTTTGGTACATCTTGGTGCTACCTGGGTGTATAGAATATTTGCTTCTATGATATTCATTAAGTATCTCTTCCTTCAATCCTATATTCTTTGGAACACATATCTTACCTTTATTCCTTAAGTAACCATTCTTATCAATGTGGTAGTTTGCTACTTCTTCTCCTTTTTCTATTAGAGTTTTCTTTTCTAACAAATCTGGATCTTCCTCCTGCATTTTTCCCACTTTCAAAATTAAATCTGATTGCAAAGTTATCAAACTTAATTTTCCCTTTTTCCCTTCTTCAATCATCTCCATGTTTACCTCATTGTCTTCCTCAATTTCCAAATCAGTAAGTAGAGATAAATTTTTAAACTCTTCTATCATTAACATGGCTACTTTTGCGTGCTGCCTGCTCAAAGCATCTGCAACCTTATTAGCTTTTCCTGGAGTATAAAGTATGTCTAAATCATATGCTGCTAAAAATTCAACCCATCTATGTTGCCTCATATTCAGATCTTTTTGTGAAAAAAGATATTTCAATGCCTTATGGTCAGTGTATAAAATGAACTTTGCACCTAGAAGATAATGTCTCCAGAGCTTTAGTGCATATACCACTGCTGCCAATTCAAGATCATGGGTTGCATACTTTGATTCATGCGGCTTCAGTTGCCTTGATGCATAGGCTATAACTTGGTCTTGCTGCATCAATACAGCTCCTAGCCCAGAGCCACTTGCATCAGTATAAACAATCAAATCCTCATTTCCTTCTGGTACTCTCAACACCGGTGCATTGACTAAAGCCTCCTTGATTTTACTAAAGGCTTGTTCACATTTCTCAGTCCATCTAAAGGGTTGGTTCTTTCTAGTTAGGTTGGTAAGAGGTGATGACATCTTAGAAAAATCTTTTATAAATCTTCTATAATACCCTGCCATTCCCATAAATGACCTAACTTCTCCCACTGTGCTTGGCCTTTTCCATGCTTGGATAGCCACAATTTTATTGGGGTTCACTGAAATGCCTTTGGCAGATACAACATGCCCAAGGAAATGCACCTCTTCTTTCCAAAATGCACACTTAGAAAATTTGGCTTTTAAATCTTTTTCTCTTAATCTTGACAAAACAAGGTGTAAGTGATTTTCATGTTCCTCTACTGTTTTAGAATAAATCAAAATATCATCAATAAAAATCAATACAAACTTGTCTAAATAATCCCTGAATATCCTATTCATTAAGTCTACAAAATATGATGGGGCATTTGTCAACCCAAATGGCATGACAAGAAACTCATATAAACCATACCTAGTGTTAAAGGCTGTATACTTAACACTTGAGTCTTCAACCTTCATCTGATGGAATCCAGATGCCAAGTCTAACCTAGAAAATATTTTTGCTCCACTAAGTTGATCAAAAAGATCATCAATTCTAGGTAAGGGGTACTTGTTCTTGATAGTGACTTTGTTTAACTCCCTGTAATCTATGCACATTCTTAAAGTACCATCATGTTTCTTTACAAATACTACTGGAGCACCCCAGCAAGAGTTACTTGGTCTTATAAATCCTTTGCTTTCTAACTCTTCTAGCTGTTTCTTTAATTCCTTCAACTCATTTGGCCCCATCCTAGTGGGTTTCTTAATAATTGGACTTGCTCCTGGTATCAGACTAATCTGAAATTCCACTGGTCTGTGGTGTGGAACCCCCTCAACTTCTCCAAACACATCTATGTATTCGTTAATTATGGGGATTTCTTCAATAGAAGGCTCACTAGAATCCTTATTTAAGTCGATCAAGTGATATAATTTTCTTTCTTTGGCTGTTTCACACAAAATTGTGATTCTTTGACCTCTAGAATTTTGTAATGATATGGTGGATGAGTCTAAATTAATTATGGCTATGTATTGCCTTAACCAGTCTACACCCAATATAACACCTATATTTGGGTAATTTAAAACATATAAATTGGAAATAAAAACATTTCCTCCTATGTTTAATCCCACATCCACACAAATCATGTTTAAAACACTAGAACTTCCCAATGGGCTTTGCACTAACAAAGGAGTTTCAACCAATATGCAATTTAATTTAAGCAATGCAACTAATTCATGGGAAATCATAGAATGTGTTGCCCCTGTATCATACACTACTGATATAGGTAAGGTACAAATAAATAAGGTACCTTCTACTTGACCATGATTTTCTGCAATAGTCTCTACTGTGGATTTGCCTTTGCTCTCCAAACTTGCTAGCTTCCCTTGCTGTTTATACTCAGGGCAGTTTCTCTTGATATGTCCCTCCTTTCCACATAGATAGCACTTGAAAGCTCCTCCCTTCAATTCTGGGCACCTTGGTTTGATATGTCCTTCTTTTCCACAATAATTACATGTTATTTTCCTCTTTGTATCAGTGGTCTTAGTATCATTAGTTTTCTTACTTTCTGTCTCCTCCTTCTTTTTGTCATAGGGGTGATATCTTCCCTTATTCTTCTTATTGTTGTTATTCTTAAAACTCCTATACTTCTCCCTTTCCTTGTCATGTTGCTCAAATTTTAAGGCCAGATCAATGACTTGATCAAAAGTTTTATCTACATATGGCAACATGGCCCTACTAAGCCCTGGATTTAAACCCTTAATATACCTATCATTCTTTGATGCCTCATCAGCCACAAGCATAGCTCCATACTTAGACAAGCCTTCAAACCTATGAGTATATTCAGTCACATTAAAAGTTCCCTGCCTAAGTCTGATGAATTCTTCAAGCAGTAGAGTTTTGGCTGATGCTGGAACAAATCTAGCTTCCAACATCTCCTTGAATTGATTCCAAGTGATTTCATTCTCAATCCTCCCAGCTATGACTACCTCCCACCAACTTAAAGCCACACCTTTCAGTTGTCTTGAGGCCACTTGCCTCTTCCTTTGATCATCCAACTGCATGTCATTGAAAATTCTATCCAGTGTTCTCAACCATGCTTGAATTTCCATCACATTTTCAGTCCCTTCAAAGCTCTTGCCTCCTAAATTGGTATAAGTCTTTAATAGTTTGGAAAGTTCCTCATGTGGATTCTCAAGTCTCTGCCCTACTCCATCCCTTAAAGCCCTCATAAAGTCTTGCATATCAAGCATTTGTGGTGTACATGATCCTGCATTGTGTTGAGATCCTCTTCCTACCATAATTGGACAACTACAGTATGGGCAGATAAGGTTAGTTTATCATGAGAGTATATATATATCTATATATTTTAACTTTCTATCTATATTATTATTTTACTCAAACAGTACATACATATGATTATAGTACTTCAATCAATCAATACAATCATTCTTAACTATGTATAAATTTAACATAGCTCTGATACCAAAATGGAATGACCCTAATTCTTAAGCAAAATTTTTTTTTTTTACATACTTAACTAAGACTACCTAGGGTCATCCTTACCTATTCTCATATTATCCAGGATCTTTCTCAATATAAAAATATTGTTTTAAATCTAAATCATTCCTAACATACATATATGAAGATATCTATGTTATATCCTACTAGAATCAGAGCATAAAAATAATATGGAAGTAGAAATCTTTTTAAATCTATTAAAATGTGATAATTCCCTGATAAAAGATTTATTTTCACATTCTGATTATTGACCATAGAATCCACTGTAAACATGTACTTTGGTCTGTTATTCTAATTAAGGAATGATTAAGTAATAATCCGGTGGAAGAAAGCTTTTTAATATGGATGTTTGTGTTATAATCTGCATAGTTTCAAACTCAAGCTAAAAGAAAGTGGATCATAAGTGAACACAAGCAACATCTAGGCGTAATGGAAACGCGCCTAACTTACACATGAGAGGTCACGAGTTCGAGTGCTATGCTGGTCAGTTCAAACTCAATTTTTAAATTCTTTTCTTTTTTTTCCTGCATGGTTTTAAAATCTGATACCTACCTATCTACACCTATACACTTAAATTTTGCCTATAATCTAACATACAAAACAATATTTCTTGCTTTATTATTTTCAAAACCCATTCCTACTACTTTTCTAGGAATTTATATTCATATTGTTGCCCAAATATCAACATGTACACAGATATACATGTACATGTTTATGCTTCTGCTCATTTTCCAGAAAACTGGGTTCAAATGGTTCCTTGCTCCATTTATTTGAAGTGTGCATTTGGCCTGACCTGTGGTCTAACTATTTGGTTAAAGAAACCATTCTTTTACTTGCATTTGGACATATATCAGTATCAAGACCTGAAAATGTAACAGTTATAACTCTTTCTGGATTTTCCCAATATAATTTCTTATATATATCTATTTTTTTTTTGAAAAGATTCAGGATTAACTAAAACCATCATCAAGTGATTATACTTATAAAATCCAGTTTTTCCTCTAAATCAAAAACAACTTTAGCAAATAGATTTTCAATTCAGTTTAACTTCAATATCTTTAATATATACCAAACCAGAAACCAGAAACAACATAACACATATTTCTTGCAAGTTCTTCCTACTTAATACATCACTAGATTCATTTAAAATAACTGAATAAATCCAAACTTTCAAGGTTATTACATAACAACCTAAACAGAACTATCAAACTTCCCAGATTACATGCAAATATTTCATTCTAAGTTCTTATCTAACTCTAGTTTAGCATGCTTATCCAATCATTCTCATTAGCCATAGCATCTTCCTATTTAGGACCAGCATTCCCTGAAAAAGCATTAAGGGCCGCCCCATTTTAGATGAGACACCCCAGTTGCCATAAACAAACAAGGGTCAGATACAAGATCTGGTATGAGCATCATCAAAAATTCCATGATATTAAGTAATTAAGTGAGACCTAAACATTTTGTATAGATTGGCAGAGCTTCTTTGATCAATCTATCTGACTTATTTATGATACCTTGTGCAATTATGATCAGTGTTCAAAACTAATTTTGTACACACATTCAACTACGCAAACTTATATTTTAAATAGAAATGTTCAAGAACTATCATAGCTCCAGTCCAACCAATCAAGGAATACACTAGTTCCTACTTTATCAATTTGAGATTTGCATTTACCAAATTTCTTCCTAGCCTCATCTGCCATAAGGAATCACGGGGACACATTGCAATAAAATAATTCACAATATTGCACAAAGATCTCAGGGCTTAAACAAACCATGTGCCAACTTGCATACTTTAAATACAACAAGCATTCCAGCAGTTCTCTTGGCTCACAATCCTTTGTTTATTTACTAAGTGTTCATGTTTGATCCTATCATGAGATAGCTAGGTGACTGAATCACAGTGTACATGAAACATTATATAGAGCTCACAAGCATAATTCCAGAACAAGCTAACTTTCATATCCAGGGAATTCATATCTACAATTATTCTGGTTTAAAAGAAAATACAAGAATGTTTATAACTGGGAATAAAGACTAGGCATGTGGGTTATTATTGTTTCACAAGCAACCATGTTTGAACTAAATTCAAGATCTAGCTTAAACAAGATTTCTGGCCCATGGTTTTCTATTTGATCAAGGGTTCAGCACTTTAGGAATTTCCATTGCAACCTTGAATCTTTCATTTGAGCCTCAGCACTTACACAAGTGTAATGCAACTCATATACATATGTTTGTCATGCCATAACTAAACCAGCTACAAGCATTCTCTATTTACTGTTATATTTTCATACTATAACATTTCTGGGTATGAACAATCAGAGCATAATACTCAACTATCAAAACTAAAAGCATTTAGAAACACCCATTAAAGCATCCATTAAAACCATAGTAATAAAATCCAAAATATGCAGAAAAATTAGCATAAGCTAGGCTGCCTCATAACAGGACTTAATGCCATGGATTAGTGAGATTACTCACCAAAGATGCTTCTCCTGCTTAAATCAGAAAGGAAACCTTTTAAAACTTGCTTTTCTGCTTGCAAATATTTTCCTCTTTGTTTCCTTAAATGTTTTGGGTAGCAAATGATTCTTTTCTGGTTTATACTTGGATTTATAAGAGAAGTTTTCTAGGGTTTATCATTGTAAAATCCCATTCCTACCCTGGCCAAGACTCATGCATTTTGCATTTCAGATTTGTTCATTTTCACTTTTGATACCCCGGCCACATATGGTGCTTACTTTCCCTTATTTTTTTCTTTACCTTTTCAAAATATATCATATTCTTACCAAGTCATGAAAATTGTGTGACATTGTCACTTGTTTATTTTCTAGAAATCCTCCTTTCTATTTCTGCCTAAAGCAATTATTCTGCTTGCAATTTGTCTTTTGCTATTTTAGTATTACAATCTTTTACTTGCTTATTTCTCTTTAACATTTTCTATTCTTACAGAAATGTACATTTGCATACATATCCTATCTAGGCTTATTTAACTCCTCCTTAATTTCAGAAAGATATGCACCTATATGTGCATACAGGCTTTTAAATCCTTGTAACATTTTCTTTTCTGGGTTTAAATAAAATATGTTTACTGATTCAAAACAAAACTTACTTTTCTTATTTTCTTGGATGATTCATATAATTCCAGAGATCAAATATCCATATCACAAAATTATGTTTGTAACACATTTTAATTCTTGTTTTGATTTCAGTGGATTTGGAGTTCTTTCTTGTGCCATATCAGTGTGCACACACACTTGAACACTTTTTTTTTCCATGTATTCTTATACAAATGAATTCATATATTTTCAAAATTCAACCAAATAAGATTCTATGGATTTCTGGGGCATTACACTCCCGATATATATTCCATTGCGTTCGGAATAGGGGTAAAACATTATAAACGCTAGGCGGCACGCTTCGTTTGGAGTTCGGAAAAATTTCGGATGAATAGTGTTTGAGAATTTTCTATAAAAGGACCTAGATTTATTCTTTTTGCACAAACCCTAATTGAATTAGGTCAGCTGCCACTTAGAATTTTAATGGCCGAAAATTCATCCTCTTTCTCCCTCATTCTCTTCAAATCCACCAATCAATTCGACAAACTTCCTAAATGAAAGTCGTAGAGCACGTTGCGAACTATAAGTTCAACAGCTGTGATCGAAAACGAGGCGGTGGATCAATGGGAAATTGGCCGCATTCGTATGGTGTTTGGGTTCGGTTTTATAAGCATTGGAGGCGCCGAGCTTCATGGTGCTCTGGGTGGTGGTGCCATGCACGAAGGGCTTCGAGGTGGTGTCGTTCGATCGTGGTGTAGGCAAGTGTGGTAGTCGCGGCTAGCTAGGGTTTTAGGCGTGCGTTGGGTTCGGTCGCGTTTTACTGATGGTGGGAGAAGATGAAGTGCATGGCCGAGATCTGTGCAAGCAGAAACGAACGGCTATGATGGACAGAAGGTTAAAAATATAAAAAGAAAATGTAAATTAATTATATTTAAATTTGTATAATGTTTAAAAAGCTGTAACTTGTTCATACGAGGTCGGAATTTGACGAAACGACTTGCGTTGGAATCGTATTCGCGAATACTACGCGATGGAGCTGGATTGGAGTTGATTGGAGTTAGTGTAAATTTTAGGTATAATTAAACGCGCGTTTAATTTTATTCGAAATAAAACACTGCGATTGTTATTGAAAGCAAGGTGAGAACTTCTCACACAATCAAATTATGTTTCGATTTAAATTTTAAATAGTTAGATTTAAAATTGCTTGATTGTGTGATTGAATGGTAAATTGCTATCTGTTGTTTTGAAATAGACCCTATACGCCGTATATTAAGCGGATATCATTTATTAAACACATATACCGCGATAATTCCATATCAAAATGGAATTGGTATTATATATGTACTTGGAGTTGATTTCCCCACATTATATAGCTGATGAGACCCTATTGCGCCGCATAATAGCGGATAATATTTTATACAAACCCATGTACCGCGATATTCCGTCTTGAAACGGGATTGGTATTGTGCTAACATCTGTGGATGCAAGGAAATAGGTTGGAGGGATCCAACTGGATTCCTCAACAGTATTGATTTATTTACAGATATTTGCGATATATTTTGTTATCATATTGATTTATGATGTTTTGGATGCCGTGGTTGATTTATTGGTGCTGTTGCAGCATTGGGCCTATTTTTGGAGTTTTAAAAATGTTAAAATAACGATTTTGAATTTAAAAGGAATTTCAAGTGATTTTTGAAAGTATACATTTTATTGAATTTTGAAATTGATTCATTTTAAATAAATAAACGTTATAAATTTTAATGTTATAAAAATTATGATTTCTGAGAAATATAGTTGAAAATTGATTTTTGAAAATATGGAGTTAAGGATTTTATAAAATAGTTTAAATAGAGATTTTTGAATTTATTATAAAAACTTTATATATAAGATTTATAAAATTTGATTTTTATAAATCAAAATGATGAAATTATAAAGGAGTTTTGAAAAAAAATTTAAATCATGTTGAAATGGGTTTTATAAAAGAATAGAATCTACGATTTTGAAGTTATAAAAAGAATGAATTTGTAAATAGAGAATTATAAGTAATTAACTTATAAATAGGATTTTGGCATTTAAATGAGAGATAAATAGAATTTGTTAATTAAGGGATTTTATAAGTTGAAGTTTTTATAAAATTTATATAAATGTGAATTTATAAACGTTGTTTTATAAATCCAAAACCAATTGAATTTGATAAGTAAATATGAAAGCTTATAAAAGGAGATATATCCACGATTTTGGACAGTGGATAATCCTTTAATTAAATATGTAGTAGTGTTGAATTTGGTAAACGATTTATATTAACGATTTTGGACGGTGAATAATATATTAAAGAAATGTTTAGGAAGTGATCTTTTTAAATAGAATTAAAACGATTTTAAGTTGTTTTAAAATGTATTAATTATCAAAACCATAGATTTCAACATTCATTGTTGAAATAGACGTTTTCGAGAAATAAGGAAAATATGGACTATAACACTGTTGTTATAGTAAATGATTTTCGAAAGGAAATGTTTTTATATAGTATTGGGATTTATATGTCGATCTAAATTTCGAATCCCTATACCAGTGATTTTGGGTTGTCGTAACGATGTTTTACGCAACATTCGTTTTGACTCAAATGAATGTGTTTAAGAGAATGTTTTTCCTCAAAGAATAAAATATATACTTAATTGTGATTTAAGTATATCAAATATTTTCCAAATGTTGAAAATAAATAGATTTGTGAATTACTTATTATTAAATAAGTATGGAAATGCTTTCCAATATGAAGTGAAATGTTTTGAGATTATATCTTTCGAAGATAAATTGAAAGTGAATATTTGAAATCAATTTGAGAATCGTATATTAATAGATATTTTGAAAATGTGAATTCACCATGGAATCTATAAAGGAAAGGGAAAATTGCTTTAAAAATAAACATTGATTTATTTTTGAAGCGTGGAAATAAATTACGGATTTGGAACGTAAATTTGAAGTAAATCGGTAAGGATTTATTTAATTGGTTTAAATGAACCATTTTGCAATGAAAATGAATAAATATTTGGAAATGTTTCGGGGTAAGAAAATGATTTGAAATTTTGTTTTCAAAAGTTGGAAAGGTGAAAAGTGATTTGAAATTTGTTTTCAAATGGTTGAAGTGTGGAAAATTATATATTTTGTAAAGATATTTTTGGAAAAGAAATAATTGAGAAATTATTTGGAATCTAGTGATGTTGTGCATATCTATTGATAGTTAAATAACCGACTATCAATATTTACCTTTAGATGGGTATTTGTTGTGATTGCTTGAATTTGAATGCTACACTTATTTTAAAAAAATAAGCACTCTTTATTCGGATTAGCCGGGAGAGGACCTTTGGGCCATAAATCCCATTTCGAATAGTGATACGTCGTAATGGATAGCATTTGAAGACCGGATGTTTTTGAAAACGGAAGGATTACCGTCGAATGACTCTGCATCGGTTGATTCTGATATAGAGATTTTATCACCCTTTGTGATGGGAATTCCGGACGTGATTAGTGAATATCCGGATTTGCAAGGGCTTCTTTGGAAGTGCCTCGGTTCCGTTCGATCCCGGACAGACTTGTATGGATGTGTGTCTGACGTTACAATTTGAGATGTAAAGCTGGTTTCTATCAAATACATTTCTGTTGGTGGCGGAGAATTTATTCACTTAGCTTA
This sequence comes from Allium cepa, assembly GCA_030765085.1. Classification (NCBI taxonomy): domain Eukaryota; kingdom Viridiplantae; phylum Streptophyta; class Magnoliopsida; order Asparagales; family Amaryllidaceae; genus Allium; species Allium cepa. The sequence continues at coordinate 570,083,695 of CM060940.1, read as the reverse complement.
ACACCCTTCTCTGGGACGTACGAGCTCAGAGGTTATGTAGTTAGTGGTTACTAGTGATATATTCCCAATTTGGTAACGTGGCATGCCGAGTGCTGCTCATCATTTGTTTATCAAAGTGCGGCTTTTATGAAAAGCGTAGCTTTGTGGACGAGACTTCGTCGAACCTCACACCCCGAAAATGGTCAAAACATGAAAGATGCGGCAAGGTTATTTGGGGATCGCGCCCCCATGGGGTATGTACACTTCCTTTGGATAGAGGTGGAATTATGGTATGGAGCCCTGATACTTAACCTATGTGGTTGCTGCAAATTTATTTCTTTGTGGTTATTGGTGAATCCTGGGATTTAGGTCGGTTACGACCGAAGGATGGCATACTCGTGTCAGTTGTTCCCCAGCTAGGGGTAACCCGACTTGTGTTAGCAAAGATCCGGTTAGGTTCTCGGGGCGTCTTTCCAGAGGCGTACCCATGTGGCAATGGGAAGTTCCTTGGCCTGACCATTTGTTGGAAAATCCAAAGAAATAATACGAGACTTGTACGGTTTTAGTTGTATAACCTGCCATGGAATGTGGCGGTAACCTGTTATTGAACATGGTAGCTATAATAGGCATACGAATAATGGTCGTATGTTGGCTAAGATTTATATTATACTTTCAAAAGGTTTTCCACTTTGCACTTATAGTAATAATATAAAAGAAATCTTTCTACGTATCAAGCATGTTTGACTACCATAAGGAGAAATCTCTTCTGATTCTGCGTTTGCATTGTGTATGTGTGCGCGATGCCTTATGGTAGTCTCATTTTCCAAAAACATTGCGGATCTATTTTAAAAATATTTCTTTGTTTGTTTTAAAAATAAACTATTTTAAGTTCTCACACCAGTCCCATGACTGACTTGTAGTTTATTGTTCCCTTCCTAAACTATGGGTGCCCACCAATTTCTACACGGGCAGTCTAGAGTCAGATTATCAGGTCATACTGGAATTCAGAAGTTGTTGTAGAGATCTGGAGGCAAGCTGGATGGCATGGCGTATCAACTAGTATATAGTATTTCTTTTCCGCTGTTTGTTGTTATAAACTCTGATAATGTAATGTAATGTGATGTAATGTGATAACTGATATAGTTCTTTGTTTTAAAGATATTCATTTATCTATTATATGTGTTCCGCTGCAATTGTGAGATTCTGTTATTACTTCTATTGCTTCTTCTTTCTTTCTTTTTCTATCTTCTATCTCTTCTTTAACCCTAACAATTCGGTTTTTCGGCCTTCGATTGCTCGGCAGTTGATACAGTGGACGTATTAATGTCGACTTTCGTGAGTCGAAAATCCTAATCGTTACATCTGGTATCCGAGCATTTGGTTAAGTGACAACCTTGGCTTTGTTGGGAATTACTCATTAGAGATAGAGTCAGTAGTACTCTAGAATGAGTGTGAGTGTAATCATAGATACGAGCGCATATTTGTTAGTGAATATGAAATTGTTTTGTATTGTGTTGACTTATCGGTTGGTTGTTTATAGATTCTGGTCGGTGCAATCTAGCTAACTGTCGTCGATAGGGGGTTTCTAAACTCTTAAATGAGATAAACCGACATAGTATCGTTTTAAATTGGGTAAATGAAATAATTTTTACCTTGAGTATATTTTATATATAAAGTAAATAATTTTTTCGAAATTATTAAAGTGTATATAAATTGATTGTTTGGTTGTTGAAAATGTAAGAATATATATAAGTTAATTAAAGGATGTTTAAATAATCTAAATAAAAACAATTATAAAAGAATAAATTATATAAGCGAAGAATTATAAGTATGGAATTATAATTAATATGATTTACAATTGTGAAATGCTCTTATATAAGTAAAGAGAAAATGGTGAAATTATATAAGAAAAAGACTTATAAATGTAAGTTATAAGTAAAAGGAATTTTTTTGAAAGAATATTAAGCACTGAATTCACTGCGGTTACTGGAAAATAATATGGGTGATGACTGCAGCATCATCGGTATCATTTTCGAGTTTCTGTGTGATGGATTTGTTACCATAGTAATTGAAAAATTGAAGTTTAGTTGTGATAAACAAATTTGAAAATAAAAAAAAATTCAAAGTGAAATTGATGAATATAAGTGAAACGAGTTTTGAACTTATAATATGAAATAATAAAGATTTTACTTTGGTAAAGTTAAATAAAATTTACTTTAGAATTGGAATCTGAATTGGATTTATAAGTGGAAATTTAAGTTAAATGAAACCAAATGATGTTTGAAATGGAATATAACTTAAGTGATGTTGAATGAAGTTGATTTTGGTATCGAAGTAAATTAATAAAGTGAAGTGATGAATATGAACTTGAGTTATATAAATGAAATTCAACCTTATTTGTTAAATGAATTAGCAATTGAATTGAATTGAATTGATGAATTGAATATTAATCAATCGAATGTAAATGAATTGATATAGAATAATGAATGTAAGTTTTAATTCATTAGAAGCTAGTGAAGTTGAAAAAATAATTGAATAATGGAAAGAAAAGTCAATTAGATATTCAACCAATTGAAATTAAAAGTGTTAAACCAAATTGAGTGTGAATTTAACAATTTGGTTATGTTGGTTATGATTTGGTTGTTATATGATTGTTAGTTGATTGTATAGAAATTCATATGAAGTTGAATTGATAAAATTGAAAACTATGTAATTTGATTTGAATGTGGAAGTGAACTAACTTGAATGTAAAATAGTGACTATAAACAAATTGAAATTGAATAAATGAATGTTAGTAAAGTCCAATGTTAATTAATCAAATGTGATTAAATGGAAAAAAAACCAATTTCATTTGCTATATTAATGAAAAGTGAATGTATATTGATTTGATATGGATTTGTTGCCTTTTGTTGCATTTGCTATATTGGCATATGTAGTTGTTATACTGGTATATGTTGTATATCGATATTATTTTCTATATACATGTTTCTCATTATTGTTGAGTGTTTAGTAGATGTGGATTGCGCTTGTTTTGCTTTTGGAGCTCGCTTTCATGCTATATTAGCGGTATATGCTCGCTAATAATATATAAGGTACATATCTCGGATTACATATCGTACTTTTACACTTTTTTCCCTGCGGGATGCCTCATTACTTTGATGAGATGCATATTTGTGATATATATACTGCCATTTTTTTTAGATCGAGCCGCGCTAAAGAGACCATGGCGAGTTTTTTTGAAAATTTAAGGCGTTAGAATATTTTTGAGAAAACTGGAAAATTTTGAAAAGATAACTAAGTATAATTTGAAAACTTAGTAAAGTTTTTGTAAGAAGTTTAACTATTGGATTTTAGGAAAGTTAAACACTTAAGTGAATTTGAAATCTAATTTGAATGGATGTTTCAAAAGTTAATGGATTTTGTAACTTTTTCTTACTTGGTAATTTCGAGGACGAAATTCTTTTAAGGGGGGAAGTTTGTAACGACCCAGAATTTCTATCAATTGAAATTCGTATATTTAATTGATTTTAAATACGAACAAGTAAGATTTGCAAGTCGAACAAATTTTATTTCGAATAAAATTGATTTAATTGGATAATTAAATCGATAAATTTAATATTTGAAATTACAGAAATAATTAGAAATTGGGTTTATTGTGATTTAAAATGATTTATGAAGTTGTATTAAATCATGTTAAAGTGTAGAAATTGAATACTTTAATATTTAATTGATAAGTAAAAATAGTCATTTTTCAAACAGTCTCGGATTTCTTTGAAACCAGTTTCATCGGATCCGTAATGTTATATTATTGTAAGATTTCAAATTTCGTGTCAATCGGATTTACGGTTTGTCCGGGGCAAGCTAAAACGCACTGAAGTCAGTTTAAGTGAATTTTAAATTTAAAATAGTCGATTTGAAAACTTATCTTTCAAATATGATTGAATTGGCTCCCAATATATATTCCATTGCGTTCTGCATAGGGGTAAAACATTATAAACGCCAGGCGGCACGCTTCGTTTGGAGTTTGGAAAAATTTCAGATGAATAGTGTTTGAGAATTTTTTATAAAAGGACCTAGATTTATTCTTTTTGCACAAACCCTAATTGAATTAGGTCAGTCGCCACTTAGAGTTTTAATGGCCGAAAATTCATCCTCTTTCTCCCTCATTCTCTTCAAATCCACCTATCAATTCGATAAACTTCCTAAATGAAAGTTGTAGAGCACGTTGCGAACTACAAGTTCAACGGCTGTGATCGAAAATGAGGCAGTGGATCAACGGGAAATTGGCCGCGTTCGTATGGTGTTTGGGTTCGGTTTTCTAGGCATTGGAGGCGCCGAGCTTCATGGTGCTCTGGGTGGTGGTGCCATGCATGAAGGGCTTCGAGGTGGTGTCGTTCGATCGTGGTGTAGGCAAGTGTGGTAGTCGCGGCTAGCTAGGGTTTTAGGCGTGCGTTGGGTTCGGTCGCGTTTTACTAATGGAAGGGGGGAGAAGTTGAAGTGCACGGCCGAGATCTGTGCAAGCAGAAAGGAACGGCTATGATGGACTGAAGGTTAAAAATATAAAAAGAAAATGTAAATTAATTATATTGAAATTTGTATAATGTTTAAAAAGCTGTAACTTGTTCATACGAGGTCGGAATTTGACGAAACGACTTGCGTTGGAATCGTATTCGCGAATACTACGCGATGGAGCTGGATTGGAGTTGATTGGAGTTAGTGAAAATTTTAGGTAAAATTAAATGCGCGTTTAATATTATTCGAAATAAAACACTGCGACTGTTATTGAAAGCAATGTGAGAACTTCTCACTCAATCGAATTGTGTTTCGATTTAAATTTTAAATAGTTAGATTTAAAATTGCTTGATTGTGTGATTGAATGATAAATTGCTATCTATTGTATTGAAATAGACCCTATACGCCGTATATTAAGCGGATGTTATTTATTAAACACATATACCGCGATAATTCCACCTCGAAGTGGAATTGGTATTATATATGTAATTGGAGTTGATTTTCCCGCATTATATAGCGGATGAGATCATATTGCGCCGCATAATAGCGGATAATATTTTATATAAACCCATGTACCTCGATATTCCGTCTTAAAATGAGATTGGTATTGTGCTAACATCTGTGGATGCAAGGAAACAGGTTGGAGGGATCCAATTAGATTCCTCAACAGTATTGATTTATTTACAGATATTTGTGATATATTCTTTTATCATGTTGATATATGATGTTTTGGATGCCGTGGTCGATTTATTGGTGTTGTTGCAGCATTGGGCCTATTTTTGGAGTTTTAAAAATGTTAAAATAACGATTTTGAATTTAAAAGGATTTTCAATTGATTTTTGAAAGTATACATTTTATTGAATTTTGGAATTGATTCATTTTAAATAAATAAACGTTATAAATTTTAATGTTATAAAATTATGATTTCTGAGAAATATAGTTGAAAATTGATTTTTGAAAATATGGAGTTAAGGATTTTATAAAATAGTTTAAATAGAGATTTTTGAATTTATTATAAAAACTTTATATATAAGATTTATAAAATTTGATTTTTATAAATCAAAATGATGAAATTATAAAGGAGTTTTGAAAATGTTTTAAAATGATGTTAAAATGGGTTTTATAAAAGAATAGAATCGACGATTTTGAAGTTATAAAAAGAATGAATTTGTAAATAGAGAATTATAAGTAATTAACTTATAAATTGGATTTTGGCATTTAAATGAGAGATAAATAGAATTTGTTAATTAAGGGATTTTATAAGTTGAAGTTTCTATGAAATTTATATAAATGTGAATTTATAAACGTTGTTTTATAAATCCAAAACCAATTGAATTTGATAAGTAAATATGAAAGCTTATTAAAGGAGATATATCCATGATTTTGGACAGTGGATAATCCTTTAATTAAATATGTAGTAGTGTTGAATTTGGTAAACGATTTATATTTACGATTTTGGGCGGTGAATAATATATTAAAGAAATGTTTAGGAAGTGATCTTTTTAAATAGAATTAAAACGATTTGAAGTTGTTTTAAAATGTATTAAGTATCGAAACCATAGATTTCAACATTCACTGTTGAAATAGACGTTTTCGAGAAATAAGGAAAAGATGGACTATAACACTGTTGTTATAGTAAATGATTTTCGAAAGGAAATGTTTTTGTATAGTATTGGGATTTATATATCTATCTAAATTTCGAATCCCTATACTAGTGATTTTGGGTTGTCGTAACGATGTTTTATGCAACATTCGTTTTGACTCAAATGAATGTGTTTAAGAGATGTTTTTCCTCAAAGAATAAAATATATACTTAATTGTGATTTAAGTATATCGAATATTTTCCAAATGTTGAAAATAAATAGATTTGTGAATTACTTATTATTAAATAAGTATGGAAATGTTTTCCAATATGAAGTGAAATGCTTTGAGATTATATCTTTTAAAGATAAATTGAAAGTGAATATTTGAAATCGATTTGAGAATCGTATATTAATAGATATTTTGGAAATGTGAATTCACCATGGAATCTATAAAGGAAAGGGAAAATTGTTTTAAAAATAAAAATTGATTTACTTTTTAAGTGTGGAAGTAAATTACGGATTTGGAACGTAAATTTGAAGTAAATCGGTAAGGATTTATTTAATTGGTTTAAATGAACCATTTTGAAATGAAAATGAATAAATATGTGGAAGTGTTTCGGCGTAAGGAAAATGATTTGAAATTTTGTTTTCAAAAATTGGAAAGGTGAAAAGTGATTTGAAATTTGTTTTCAAATGGTTGAAGTGTGGAAAATTATATATCTTGTAAAGATATTTTTGAAAAATAAATAATTGGGAAATTATTTGGAATCTGGTGATGTTGTGCATATCTATTGATAGTTAAATAACCGAATATCAATATTTACCTTTAGATGGGTATTTGTTGTGATTGCTTGAATTTGAATGCTACACTTATTTTAAAAAAATAAGCGCTTGTTATTCGGTTTAGCCGAGAGAGGACCTTTGGGTCATAAATCCCATTCCGAATAGTGATATGTCGTAATGGATAGCATTTGAAGACCGGTGTTGAAGACCGGATATTTTTGAAAACGGAAGGTTTACCGTCGAATGACTCTGCATCGGCTGATCTCCGATATAGAGATTTTATCACCCTTTGTGATGGGAATTCCGGACATGATTAGTGAATATCCGGATTTGCAAGCGCTTCTTTGTAAGTGCCATCGGTTCCGTTCGATCCCGGAACGGACTTGTATGGATGTATGTCTGACGTTACAATTTGAGATGTAAAGATGGTTTCTATCAAATACATTTCTGTTGGTGGCGGAGAATTTATTCTCTTAGCTTAACACCCTTCTCTGAGACGTACGAGCTCAGAGGTTATGTAGTTGATGGTTACTAGTGATATATTTCCAATTTGGTAACGTGGCATGCTGAGTGCTGCTCATCATTTGTTGATCAAAGCGTGGCTTTTATGAAAAGCGTAGCTTTGTGGACGAGACTTCGTCGAACCTCACACCCTGGAAATGGTCAAAACAGAAAAGATGCGGCAAGGTTATTTGAGGATCGCGCCCCCATGGGGTATGTACATTTCCTTCTGGATGGAGGTGGTATTATGGTATGGAGACCTGATACTTAACCTATGTGGTTGCTGCAAATTTATTTCTTTGTGGTTGTTGGTGAATCCCAGGATTTAGGTCAGTTACGACCGGGGGATGGCATACTCGTGTCAGTTGTTACCCAGCTAGGGGTAACCTGGCTTGTGTTTGCAGAGATCCGATTAGGTTCTCGGGGTGTCTTTCCAGAGGCGTACCCATGTGGCAATAGGAAGTTCCTTGGCCTGACCATTTGTTGGAAAATCCAAAGAAACAATACGAGACTTGTATGGTTTTAATTGTATAACCTGCCATGGAATGTGGCGGTAACCAGCTATTGAACATGGTAGCTATAGTAGGCATACGATAATGGTCGTATGTTGGCTAAGATTTATATTATACTTTCGAAAGTTTTTCCACTTTGCACTTATAGTAATAATATAAAAGAAATCTTTCTGCGTATCAAGCATGTTTGACTACCATAAGGAGAATCTCCTCCGATTCTGCATTTGCATTGTGTGTGTGTGTGCGGGAGGCCTTATGGTAGTCTCATTTTCCAAAAACATTGCGGATCTATTTTAAAAATATTTCTTTGTTTGTTTTTAAAAATAAACTGTTTTAAGTTCTCACACCAGTCCCATGACTGACTTGGAGTTTATTGTTCCCTTCCTAAACTCTGGGTGCCCACCAATTTCTACATGGACAGTCTAGAGTCAGGTTATCAGGTCATACTGGAATTCAAGAGTTGCTGTAGAGATCTGGAGGTAAGCTGGATGGCATGGCGTATCATCTAGTATATAATATTTCTTTTCCGCTGTTTGTTGTTGTAAAGTCTGATAATGTAATATAATGTGATGTAATGTAATAACTAATATAGTTCTTTATTTTAAAGATATTCATTTATCTATTGTATGTGTTCCGCTGCGATTGTGAGATTCTTTTATTGCTTCTATTGCTTGTTCTTTATTTCTTCTTCTATCTTCTACCTCTTCTTTAACCCTAACAATTCGGTTTTCCAACCTTCGATTGCTCGGCAGTTGGTACAGTGGACGTATTAATGTCGACTTTCGTGAGTCGAAAATCCTGATCGTTACACCTTGGGTTAAGTAATAAGCATGATTATAAAGTAGGTCATAATAAGAAGAAGAAAAAACAGAATGAGGCTTATTTTAAGGCTTGGGATGAATTAATAAGCGTAGAAACTAAAAAACGGTAATAAAAACTTATTTAAATAACTTATGTAAGTTAATAAGCAAAGATGAAAGTAAGACCTGTACCAAATAGAATTCCCTAGATCACGCTTATACTAAGAATGGTAGTAATTGGTCAAATAGAAGTCGAAATCATGGGGATTTGGATATGGGCTGCAACTAGATATTGTTTGGATGAAGGACTAGTACCAACAACATTTTTCCTATTTTTCTATGGACACACGGTGATCTCACATTAGCCTGAAGTGGGATGAGGGGCATGCAATGCTGTACGTTGGAGGTGATAAGAAGACCTAATAGGTGGAGCAACAGGTAGCATGGGCATGGTGGTAGTTATGCGTGCGACTTCCATTCGGATGCTCAGTAATAGCTATGAGTTCCAAGTGCTTAGTATGGTGTCTTAGTAGACACCATTACCTTCTGTGTAGGGAGCTATATATGTCATCCGGATCCACAGTATTTGCTCTGAGCATCTTACGTAGATACTATTGGCTGCTGTGTAGGGAGTTATATAGTGGCTGATTCATAGAAAGATCTATGGAGTAGCAGGCCAATCAAAAAAGGGTAGAATTAGGGTTACAACCTAGTTAAGGATTAAGAATTCGGCCTAATTAAATTAGAAAAAGTGCAAGCAATCAAAGTTAACATATGTTAAGCAATATTTAATCGTATTTGCTTCCAGATTATCTCTTTTCCATTTCCTTTGTTATCCTTATTTATGATGGAACTATTGTAGAGTCTATTACTTTTATCTTGCTTAAAGACTCTAGTAATTACTATCATTCACCAGACTTTTAGTCCGACCCACTCCCGTATTTCCTCCTTTCCTCCTTAGGAAATCAGGGAAGAAGCTAGTTGACTACTGCAGCTTGGAGTTCTTTTGAAGGAGACTTCTTCTATGTACTTTTATATTCAGCCGTTGTTCTTAGATGCACTTGTTTAGTTATAAGGGATATTACATACTCTAGTTTTGAGACAATGAAGTATTATTTCATAAAACACTATGAGTTTTGAATGTTGTATTTCGCACTGGATTTATTTATGAATTAATTCTAAAGCTTTGTTCTAATTAAATACTTTTTTAGTTTTCGCCGTTTTTACCTTTTTTCTTGTGAATCTTAGCCTTTGTTAGTTTCAGTTATACCTACAATGCATCATGCCTTTTAATGTGTCCTTTTTGGATATATTAAGGTGTGTGGGGTGTTTCACTTAGTATTAAAGCCTAAGATTATAGGATTCCTAAAAATTTATTGTTAAAACTAAAGTATTTTCCAAAATAACTTGTTTTAAAAGTATTTTTTGAAAAAGAACTCTTAGAAATTATATTTAAGTAAAAAAAGTTTTTATAAAAATCCCCTCAAAGTCTAGTTCAAGCTTCTTTCGATTTTTTCGAGCCTAAGTTTTCTTTTCTGTGCATAGTGTGGCTGACTGGTTCCAGAAAGAGCAAGCGCCCAATACAACAACGGCAGGTGGAAATCCCTTTAATCCACCAAAACCAGTCGATTTTTCTAAGCTATGCATGGACTTCTCTCGCATAGTGGGTGGAACGTTTTTTGGCACGAAGAATTTCAAGGAGATGAAAGTTAGGTTGGAAGATATGGAGCGATAGTTTATGGGGATAGGTTTAGAGGACCGATAGAGTGGTCAACCTACTTATTGGAAGCTCAAGGGAGAACTTAAGGAGGATCCTACTATCTCTAAGAAACAGTGGTGGAAGGACAAGAAGGGTAAGAGGAAAGAAAGGGAAGGCCCTAAGAAGCGAATCAAGAAAAGTGGGAAATGTTACCATTGTAAAATGACTGGTCATTACGTAAGAGACTATAAGAAGGCAAGAATGAAGGGAAGGTGTTTCAATTGTGGACAACTCGATTATCTTAGTAAGTTTTGTCCTCGTAAGATGGGGTAGGAAGAGAGTGCACCTGTAGCATCGATTCAGGTTTGGATGCAGCACCTTCCAATAGCGGACCAAATCAAGGTAGAAAAGTTTGATTTCTATTTTTGATTTTCCTATTCAAAATCTTTTTGATCCTAGAGCATCACATTCTTTCATCTCTAATTCTTTGGTAGATTTTTTGCACTTAGACATCTCTTTAGTAATATATCTAGTTGTTGTTTCAAACCCCATAGTAGGAATCGACACATTTGTTTATGGCTTGTAGGGGTTTGAAAATTTATATCCTAGGCGTAGAATTTTACAATGATGCCTATATTTTGGGATTTTTGGGGTATGGGATGATTTTGGGAATGGATTGGCTATCCTCATATGGAGCTATATTAGATTGCGAGAGGAGAGTCATTAGACTAGAGACATGTGTCAATAGGACTCTCGAGATTTCTTGTTACCCACAAGGGTCAGTTATGTTGAGCTTCCTTTATTCTCTCGATTCATCATCATCAGAGTTAGAATCGGTTCCTATCGTCGGAGATTTTTTCGAATATCTTTGAGGAGGTTAGGGGACTACTCCCTTAAGAGAGAGAATGACTTCAGGATTTATTTTACTAGCCAGTAGCATTACCCGTATGGCATATGGCGCCTAGGGAAAGGAAGGGATTGAGCAAGTAGATCCATGAGCTTTGGAGAAAGGTTTCATAAGAAGAAATATATCGAAATAGGGAGCACCAATCGTCTTCGCTACCAAAGCAGGTGGTTCTCTTCCACTTTGCATTAACTATAGAGAATCGAATAAGCTCACAAAGAAGAACTATTACCCACTCTCTAGGATACATAATCTTTTTGACGAGTTAGTTAGCTCTTTGTTATTCTTCCAGTTTGATTTAGCCACTGTATTCCAACAGCTTAGGGTCGTTGATGACAACATTGATAAGACCGCATTTAGGACACTAGATGGATTCTTTGAGTGGTTAGTCATGACTTTTGGGCTAACCAATGTCCCAACCTATTCTATACATATGATGAACCATGTTTTTAGAGATGCCCTGAAATAAAGTCCATGGTGGTATTCGTGGTTGTCATTTTGGTGTTTTTCAAGATGTATAGAAGAGCATGTTATTCATCTAAAGGAGGTTCTTTATACGCTTCGTCTTCGTCAGTTGAGAGCAGAGTTCTTGAAGTATCACTTTTGAAGAATGTTTATTGGGGCATATAGAGAATGTCTACACGTGGCAGGGATTTAAGAAACAATATTGCACATTTAGGTTTAGGATTATGGAAATCCTAAGAGAGGTAGGCAATGGTTAGAGATTAACAATAAAATTTAGTAGACAAGCAGAGAAGAAAGTCTATGTGTAGGTAATGGTAGAAATTATAATTGTCTCAGACAAGTGGATTCGACGGTGATGCCTTAGAATAAATACGAGTATACAAGGGGAATAGGAATAAAAGCCTTTGGATCAGGAAAAGTACTCCAAGGGTAGTAAGTAGGATGACCCACTTTATGCTAAGCCTAATAAAATGAAAATTTTGAAATTTAAAAAGTTGAAAAAAAATTAATTGTTGAAATTGAAAATTTTCATTGTTGATATTATCTTTCAGAAAATAAACATGGGGTTTTTGAAGAAAGGTATGAAATTTAATTTGATTTGTATATAATGAAAAATTGGAATTCTTTTTGAAGAATTATGGAGTATATATAAATAACTCACTAGTTTCATTATAAGTAAACAAAGATTTTAAACATAAAAATGTGACAGCCCGCAAATCCGTACCCCTTGAATCAACAATATACTACCCTAATTGACTCAAGTGGAATAGAATTACGAACCATTAAGGTTAAAAGAAAAAGAGATAGAAGAAGAAGAAACTAAACAATATCAGAATCTCACAGTCGCAGCGGAATAAAATATAATAGCATCTATATATCTTTACACAAAATGAAATCTATAACTGTTTATACAACATATCATCAGAGTAACTCATACATCAATCATCACATAACAGACATACCATACAACATAGCAGCGGATATATATATAGGTACATATAATACGTCTCGAACTCCAGCTCCTCTCCTGCTCCATAGCAACCTATCCTGAACATATAATACTCGGTCTGACCCGAGCATTATAACGAAATAACACCCGAGTCAGTCTGGAATACCAGCTGATAATAATGCACACAATTGATTATTAAAGTTTCAAAAATCCTTTTGAAAACAAAAGCATCTCGTAAGACCACGCCACAAATAAACATGTCGGGTTTTTACCTTACGATAGCTAAAACACTTTTTATAGGAATCCTCTGATATTATAATAGGGTTTATTTACAAATACTTATAAAATAGCCGAAATTGTTACATCTATTAAATTCCAGCTACTAGCCACCGAAGTGGGTAATACAAACAAAACTCGTAAAGGTTCGTAGGGAAAAATGGATTCCAACTAATGACTAGGCACTGGGGTACCACCTGTCACAGTACGTGGTCTAGATCACAGTACCGAGGACTACTCCCTTCGTCCCCTGCAACACAAGACCGGAATCACCTATGGGCAATTCCGAATAAGATCACCCCGCGGTTGGGATCAGCAACCGCACCACTAAGCCGAAATAAAAAGGAACCTCTAGACAGGGATGACCTTACTCTCCAGTGGGGGCTACCCACGAAGCCTTGCTGCATATCCCCTGATTTTCAGTCATTCCCGGTTGATGAGGCTTGAGGCTTAACGTTACCTTTAGAACGTTTCACTTAGAATGCCCATCGTCCGCTGACGATGTCACGAAGCATTCGTCCATACAAGTCCGTCCCGGGTTCGAACGGAACCGAAGGCACTACTCCTACTACATCCATTTTGGAAATATCCTCAGGATTAGTAGCGACTAGCCCTTGCACTTCACTGCTCCATCTTCGACTCCGAAAAACGTTTATCGCACGAAAACGTACAAACCGGATCGAAGTGGTTTTCGAGAAATAAATCTCGATCCTGGTCTCTTCGAAACGATCAACGCATTTGTCCAATATTGATAGTCGGTGATTTAACTATCAATTTATATTCATAAACATCCATAGCATCCATCACACAATAAATAATTCCCAAATTATTTATTTACCTCAAATATCTTTAAAAGATATATTACCAAATTTCCAAATCTCATTTGAAAACATTTCTCAAAATTCCTCCTTTACAAGGTAAATCATTTACCATATATTTCCATTGGAAATATCCAAGTTCAAAACAGTTTAGATTTAAAACAGTTAAAAACATCTTAATTTAAAGTATACTTTAAATAGAAAAATTAACTACTAATTATTTACTCAAAATATAATTTCAAAATATTTAAAGCAAAACCTATTTATAAGATATAACTTAATTTAAAATAGGTTTGGTCATACTATATATTAAAAATAGAGTTGTAAAACGATTAACTCTTATTTCAATATACTTAGGTCAAAACTAGCTTTTAAACAAATCCATTTGTAAACATAATTATTAAGATATTTATAAAATTTTACTATTGCTAATTTATAAATAATCACTTTAAAATAATAATTTTCAAAACATTCTTTAAAACCAGTTTAAGATTTTAAAACTTCCTTTTTATAAAATCAATTTAAAACTCGAACTTGGTTTTTCCCAAGGAAATCTCATTTCTACTAAATCATCACAGAAATCCTTCTCACGATTTCTGTCCATTTATTTACTTTAGTTTTATGGTTTTATAACATAAATTTATTTCCCAAATCTTCAACTAATAACATTTATCTTTAATTATCATTCCAGATTTACAACTTCCAATTTCCATTCTAAATAGATTTCAAAATTTAATCCTTTAAAATTCATTATTAACCATATCTTTATTTCTCTAAATTCAATTCATTCATTTATAATTAACTTTGGATTATAAATTTATCCAACAATATTTCTATACAAATTCATTTCAGTTTTCCATCCAAATCAGGTTTCAAACATTTATATTCTCTAAATTTCTTATTTAACAATTTCTCAATTTCTTTGAAACCCAATTTAATTTCTTCATAATTTAAACTGCAATTTCTTTTATAATTAATATTCTGGGTTTATAGTTTAAACCACAATATCACAATGCAATTCAACTCCAAATTTATCCATCTCAATATATAAACAGGTATCATAATCAAATAAGTACTATATTGTGAGGAATCCCGTTGGATCCCTCCAACCTGTTTTCCCTGCATCCACAAATATTAGCACAACAGTATATATATCAATTCAATTTGATAATAACTAACATATTCAGCTAAACATCCAAACAACCAATCAATACTAACTGTCTACTTTACTAGTATCCAGATGTGAGTGAGAATAACTCACCTTGAGTTTCGGTGAGCGTTCGAAATTCAAATTAAACCGAACGGTGTCCGATTTAACCTAAATTTCTACTTGCCTGGAATGGATCTGGATCTGCACCACTGCGTAGTGCTCGACTCTGCGATCCCGGCGCTACCAAGTTTGTTGATTTCTGATTACATATGAACAAGTTATTTAACTTCAAAGATCTGAATTAAATTTAAACTAATCTCTATTTATTTATTTTTATTTTATTTTTAAAACAAATACCAAAATAAATCACGCCCGTGCAACGTGGAGACCCAGATCTGTCGTTCGTCCCCCCTCCTCTCCCTCTTCACGCGGCTACCATACAAAAACGAACCCAACAGCCCAAACTAGGTTTTACGAGCGCAACCTCCAACCACCACCAGAGGCCGATCAACCAAGTCCATATCGAAGCCCTTCCTTTCTTTACCATCGGCCCAAAGGTTGTTGAGCTCGGTCGTTCCTAGCAGCCGCGCCACCCACTCGAACGCCGTGCGTTCACTGACGCCTTGCCGACAAACCAAAGCTCCAACTCCGATCTTAACCGTTGATATTGAAGAGCTTCTTGAGTGCTTCCATTTCCATGAAGAAATTTTTTACTATAGATGAACGGATTGCTCGATAATTAGGAGAAAAGCACGATAATTTTCGGCCATTGGAATAATAAAGAGACGGCGGCTCAAATAACTGGCTAGGGTTTAGAAAGAAATAGATATATATATATATTAGTTTTAATATTATTTTAATTAATATAATCTCTCAATTTAACAGTTATGCAAACGACCTTCAATCTCTGCGTTCCGACAGGCGATCCTAGGGTTTTTCCGCGTTCCGGACACAATGGAATAGGTTTCGTAAGCTAATTCAATCGTATGCACGAGATACGGAATTAAATGCTCAATTTGAAATTAAATCGATTAAAACGATTTCGATGCGTTTCGAGCTGCCGGGGTCAAACGACAACTCCGATTGCTACGAAAATTGAAATCCGGTAATAACTAACTATTACGGATCCAATGAAACTGGTTTCGTCGAATTCCGAGACTGTGCCCCGGAAGGCTATTTCAACTCGTCTATTAAATTAAGCGATTTTCGAAATTATCGGAATCACTCCAAAACTCCACTTTTAAAATTTTATTAACTTAACAATAATTCATATAACATTTATAAACACATTAAAAATCATTCTGGCCCATTCCGGACTTAAATCGAATTAATTGCATTTTAACAATATTAAATTCATTTTAAATTAATATAAATTCCCAAATATTAATTTATCAACTTTAAAATTCTTCCAAAAATTCCATAATATCAATTATGTCCAATTGAACTTAAAAATACATTGGAAAACCATTTGTATAATTATTCACATCCAAATTCACCACTTATCTCAGATTTTGAATATTTTATTATTATTCTTTATTATTCAAAATCGAATGGAATCACTATATTTTAAAATTATAGTTATTTTATTGATTGCATCCGATTTCTCCCATTTCAAAATCAATCAAGAACCCACATTAAACATTTAAAACGAATTAAATGTTCAAATTTAATAGCTTAAAAATACGGGATGTTACATTCCTCCCCCCTTATAAAAATTTCGTCCCCGAAATTTGTATAAGGTAGAACATACCCTCAAACTCATCTACTTAACTCATTTGCTTAGTTAAAAGCTTATATTCACTTTCCAAAAAGTTTCAGTTCCATATCAAAACCATTTGCTTTATTTACCCTAAAGCCTTAAATTTCAACTTATAACTTTCCAAGTTATTTAACTTTTACCAAAACCCCAAAAAAAAAATTTCTAACTCTCAAAATTTACGGAAAATTTTGGCAGAGTCTCCCCTGTACGGAGGAGCTTCTGCGATATCGCAGGATACACAAATATATATAAATCGGCCCACACGGCCGGAAACCAAAATATAACACAATATATATATCATTTCCCCAATTTTATTTGCGTAGGCGTACCTTTAAGCAAATTTTTAAAAGCAAGCGGCTAATATAATGCATAAACGCACTCCAAACCTCTCGAACGCCTCGCATTCCTGCACTTACTCAACATACTTATTAGTTTACAAAGATATGAGTATTTTAACAACATTTTCAATGTAAATGCAAATCAAACACATCCATTTACATTCCAAACAAATATTTGCATAATATCATAAGTAAATCATACTTTAAAGTATGTTCCACACTTATTTTCTAATGCCAAACTCCATTTTATTTCACATAAATGATTTACATACAAGTTCGGCCATTCCAATTCATAATTACTACTACAAATTCATATTCACTTCAATATAATGAATATATGCATTTAATTCATTTACCTTACCTTTATACTCAAATCCCTTTATTAAGATTTAGCCCATTCTATTTCATCCAAACTAACTTCGTTTTATTACACTTGAAATGGTTTACATTCAAGTTCATTATATACCATTTATTAATCTCAACTAATTCATTTCCCAATTTGATTTCAACTCAATTCCATTTGCAACTTGAAACCAATTCACTTGCATTCATTTACCAACTCTTTGAATTGGATCCTAATCCATATCAATTTATTCAAACATCAATTCAATTGCATAATATCTCAATTCTAAATACATTCAAATATTCAAGTCATTCAAGCAAAACAATTGCCACTTAAGCTTATAACCATTTAAAGTAAATTTTCAACTTAGATTTATATTAGTCTTACTCCATTACAAGATTCACAACTCAAACATTTATTTCTTTCTTTCCAATGCAATTGTTAAATTACATTTTTCTTATGTCTTAATTTCATTAACCAATCCAGGTTTATATTAATTTTTTTCAATTTTTCATGGTTTACAATCCAATCATTTTAATTTCAATGCAATTGTTAACTTAAATTTTCCTTATCCTTTTATTTCATCTCAACAACTAGTTAATACCATTTCACTTGTAATTCATTTTAATTATCTAACAGATTACATTCAAGATTGCTTAATAAAGCTCATTCTCAATTATTACCATGCTCTTCTTATATCAATTTAATTCCATTGCCTTATCAATCAAATTTTATTCTCATTTGATTCACATCCAAAACACCTTCAATCCATTTACAAAGTTTAATACACTTTGTTTCTTTATTCAATCATTTCCAATCTATTTATAAATTTGCATGCTCTTTGTTTATAATTCAATCCATTTCCAAATTTATTTTGGTTAACAAAGAGTCCATTTAAATTTATTTCACTCATTTGAATTTATTCACAATTCAAACCGTCTTTAGTATATTCAAATCCCATTATTCATTCACACCTCCAATATTCATTTCCATAATTGAATCCCAATTCAAATCAGGATTTTTATTTACCTTCAAATTTTGACTGATTATCAAATTCTATCCATTACAATACAAATTCCATTAATTTGTAATTAAATTCAGTCAATAACCTAATCCATATTAGGTTTTAATTCACTTCCACAATCACCATTTTCCAAATATTCATTTTGGCAAAATTTAAATTTTCAAACTTTCCTTTTCACTCCTTTAAATATAATCCAAATTTCTTTCAATATTATTTATTATACTTTACATTTCATTTATAGTCAAAGTTTGAATTTTCCCCACCATTCCACTCTTCCATTAAATAAATTTGCAACTTTACTTCCATTCAAGAGTTTAAAGTGCTTACTTAAATCCATTCTCATTTTATAATCTCCAATTTAAATTACTTAATAACTAAAGAATGTGAATTCCTTAATGCAATTATAAGCAATTTACATTTCACCTTTATACCCAATCCAAATTTATTTCACTTCACTTAGATTTAATTCAAGTTCAAATTCTCAAATTTAGTTCTCCATATACAAGTTCAAAACTTGTTTACTAACTGAAGTTCATTCACTTCTTTATATCCCGCTTTACCTTATCTCAATTCACATTTCATTTGAGATTAGATTTTTAAATTCACCATTCCATTTCATTATTTTTCATTGTGATTATAAGTTCTATTTCTATTTTATAAGTTCACCAACTTATTATTTTAAAGCTCATATTGCTCATTTTAATTCCTTTACAACTTATAATCACAAATTTCAAATTCCATATGCAAATGTATATACATCTGAATTCTTAAGGATACAAATTCCCTTAATTTATTTCTTTGCAACTTCAAATCCACAACCTCAAATTATAAGTACTATACTTAATAGCTCATGTGTACCATTCATTTCACAATGACCCACATTTCAATGTCATTTTACATTTTAATTTAATTCAAATTAACTTTATTTCAAGTCCAATTTATTTCCTTATCCAAGTAAAATTCAAATTTCAATTCACTTCAACACATTTTATTTACTTAAGTTAAATTTAATTCCCAGATTAAAATTTCTCATTTCCTTCTTATTAGCATTAGCTTCACTTAACAAATTCAATAGTTGATTCATTTCAACTTTACACATTATTTAAATAGAATTTTCCAGAATTCAATATTCCCGGTTTTTATTTCAAAATCATTTTGAAATATATCAAATATCTATACCCATGTGGTATATTAAATCAAATCTCCAGAATTTCCAAAACAATTTGGTTATACCAAAACAAATTTCCATTTTCGAAATATCCAAAAACAACTGTTATACCCAACAAATCCAATAATACCATAACCAATTACTAGGGAAGCAATCCATCACTTTAGAAACTCGAAAATGAATTCTAATGATGTGGCCAGCATCATCAGGATTATTTTCCAGCGACCACAGTGAGTTCAATGCTTCTTAACTTTCCCAATTTCATTTCAAACAGTTTCCATTCAAAAATATTACCCAAAACAATACTCCATTATTGTCTTCAATACATTGGAAAACATTTCAAAACTTCCCAGGATTTTAAATTTCCAAAATTTTATTTTCAATACATTTAAAATCCTTTCCAAAACTTCCGGGTTAAAATTCTGGTTTAAATTCAATTTTAATTTCACTTTCTCTTATTGCAACTTATTTAACTAATTCTATCTGGTTATAACCATTTCAGATTTAAGATTTACATTTTAGATTCACTTTTAGAGTCTTATTTGATTTTTAATATTAGCAACCAACCATCCAAATATATATATAATTACTTTAGAAAATTATTTCTTTTATATCAAAATATAATTTTGGGTAAAATTATTTCACTTACCCACTTTAAAAACAATACTATGTCGGTTTATCTTGTTTAAGAGTTTAGAAACCCCTATCGATACGGTTGTACTTCCCGCACCGACCAGAATTCATAAACACTCAACCGATAAGTCAACACAGTACAAAAACAATTTTATAAGCACTAACAAGTACGCTCTCATAGCTATTAATACGCTCAACTCATTATAGAGTCCTATTGACTCTATTTAATGAGAAATTTTTCCCACCAAAGCCTAGGTTGTCGCCAACCTAAGCTCTGATACCAAGTGTGACAGCCCGCAAATCCGTACCCCTTGAATCAACAATATACTACCCTAATTGACTCAAGTGGAATAGAATTACGAACCATTAAGGTTAAAAGAAAAAGAGATAGAAGAAGAAGAAACTAAACAATATCAGAATCTCACAGTCGCAGCGGAATAAAATATAATAGCATCTATATATCTTTACACAAAATGAAATCTATAACTGTTTATACAACATATCATCAGAGTAACTCATACATCAATCATCACATAACAGACATACCATACAACATAGCAGCGGATATATATATAGGTACATATAATACGTCTCGAACTCCAGCTCCTCTCCTGCTCCATAGCAACCTATCCTGAACATATAATACTCGGTCTGACCCGAGCATTATAACGAAATAACACCCGAGTCAGTCTGGAATACCAGCTGATAATAATGCACACAATTGATTATTAAAGTTTCAAAAATCCTTTTGAAAACAAAAGCATCTCGTAAGACCACGCCACAAATAAACATGTCGGGTTTTTACCTTACGATAGCTAAAACACTTTTTATAGGAATCCTCTGATATTATAATAGGGTTTATTTACAAATACTTATAAAATAGCCGAAATTGTTACATCTATTAAATTCCAGCTACTAGCCACCGAAGTGGGTAATACAAACAAAACTCGTAAAGGTTCGTAGGGAAAAATGGATTCCAACTAATGACTAGGCACTGGGGTACCACCTGTCACAGTACGTGGTCTAGATCACAGTACCGAGGACTACTCCCTTCGTCCCCTGCAACACAAGACCGGAATCACCTATGGGCAATTCCGAATAAGATCACCCCGCGGTTGGGATCAGCAACCGCACCACTAAGCCGAAATAAAAAGGAACCTCTAGACAGGGATGACCTTACTCTCCAGTGGGGGCTACCCACGAAGCCTTGCTGCATATCCCCTGATTTTCAGTCATTCCCGGTTGATGAGGCTTGAGGCTTAACGTTACCTTTAGAACGTTTCACTTAGAATGCCCATCGTCCGCTGACGATGTCACGAAGCATTCGTCCATACAAGTCCGTCCCGGGTTCGAACGGAACCGAAGGCACTACTCCTACTACATCCATTTTGGAAATATCCTCAGGATTAGTAGCGACTAGCCCTTGCACTTCACTGCTCCATCTTCGACTCCGAAAAACGTTTATCGCACGAAAACGTACAAACCGGATCGAAGTGGTTTTCGAGAAATAAATCTCGATCCTGGTCTCTTCGAAACGATCAACGCATTTGTCCAATATTGATAGTCGGTGATTTAACTATCAATTTATATTCATAAACATCCATAACATCCATCACACAATAAATAATTCCCAAATTATTTATTTACCTCAAATATCTTTAAAAGATATATTACCAAATTTCCAAATCTCATTTGAAAACATTTCTCAAAATTCCTCCTTTACAAGGTAAATCATTTACCATATATTTCCATTGGAAATATCCAAGTTCAAAACAGTTTAGATTTAAAACAGTTAAAAACATCTTAATTTAAAGTATACTTTAAATAGAAAAATTAACTACTAATTATTTACTCAAAATATAATTTCAAAATATTTAAAGCAAAACCTATTTATAAGATATAACTTAATTTAAAATAGGTTTGGTCATACTATATATTAAAAATAGAGTTGTAAAACGATTAACTCTTATTTCAATATACTTAGGTCAAAACTAGCTTTTAAACAAATCCATTTGTAAACATAATTATTAAGATATTTATAAAATTTTACTATTGCTAATTTATAAATAATCACTTTAAAATAATAATTTTCAAAACATTCTTTAAAACCAGTTTAAGATTTTAAAACTTCCTTTTTATAAAATCAATTTAAAACTCGAACTTGGTTTTTCCCAAGGAAATCTCATTTCTACTAAATCATCACAGAAATCCTTCTCACGATTTCTGTCCATTTATTTACTTTAGTTTTATGGTTTTATAACATAAATTTATTTCCCAAATCTTCAACTAATAACATTTATCTTTAATTATCATTCCAGATTTACAACTTCCAATTTCCATTCTAAATAGATTTCAAAATTTAATCCTTTAAAATTCATTATTAACCATATCTTTATTTCTCTAAATTCAATTCATTCATTTATAATTAACTTTGGATTATAAATTTATCCAACAATATTTCTATACAAATTCATTTCAGTTTTCCATCCAAATCAGGTTTCAAACATTTATATTCTCTAAATTTCTTATTTAACAATTTCTCAATTTCTTTGAAACCCAATTTAATTTCTTCATAATTTAAACTGCAATTTCTTTTATAATTAATATTCTGGGTTTATAGTTTAAACCACAATATCACAATGCAATTCAACTCCAAATTTATCCATCTCAATATATAAACAGGTATCATAATCAAATAAGTACTATATTGTGAGGAATCCCGTTGGATCCCTCCAACCTGTTTTCCCTGCATCCACAAATATTAGCACAACAGTATATATATCAATTCAATTTGATAATAACTAACATATTCAGCTAAACATCCAAACAACCAATCAATACTAACTGTCTACTTTACTAGTATCCAGATGTGAGTGAGAATAACTCACCTTGAGTTTCGGTGAGCGTTCGAAATTCAAATTAAACCGAACGGTGTCCGATTTAACCTAAATTTCTACTTGCCTGGAATGGATCTGGATCTGCACCACTGCGTAGTGCTCGACTCTGCGATCCCGGCGCTACCAAGTTTGTTGATTTCTGATTACATATGAACAAGTTATTTAACTTCAAAGATCTGAATTAAATTTAAACTAATCTCTATTTATTTATTTTTATTTTATTTTTAAAACAAATACCAAAATAAATCACGCCCGTGCAACGTGGAGACCCAGATCTGTCGTTCGTCCCCCCTCCTCTCCCTCTTCACGCGGCTACCATACAAAAACGAACCCAACAGCCCAAACTAGGTTTTACGAGCGCAACCTCCAACCACCACCAGAGGCCGATCAACCAAGTCCATATCGAAGCCCCTTCCTTTCTTTACCATCGGCCCAAAGGTTGTTGAGCTCGGTCGTTCCTAGCAGCCGCGCCACCCACTCGAACGCCGTGCGTTCACTGACGCCTTGCCGACAAACCAAAGCTCCAACTCCGATCTTAACCGTTGATATTGAAGAGCTTCTCGAGTGCTTCCATTTCCATGAAGAAATTTTTTACTATAGATGAACGGATTGCTCGATAATTAGGAGAAAAGCACGATAATTTTCGGCCATTGGAATAATAAAGAGACGGCGGCTCAAATAACTGGCTAGGGTTTAGAAAGAAATAGATATATATATATATTAGTTTTAATATTATTTTAATTAATATAATCTCTCAATTTAACAGTTATGCAAACGACCTTCAATCTCTGCGTTCCGACAGGCGATCCTAGGGTTTTTCCGCGTTCCGGACACAATGGAATAGGTTTCGTAAGCTAATTCAATCGTATGCACGAGATACGGAATTAAATGCTCAATTTGAAATTAAATCGATTAAAACGATTTCGATGCGTTTCGAGCTGCCGGGGTCAAACGACAACTCCGATTGCTACGAAAATTGAAATCCGGTAATAACTAACTATTACGGATCCAATGAAACTGGTTTCGTCGAATTCCGAGACTGTGCCCCGGAAGGCTATTTCAACTCGTCTATTAAATTAAGCGATTTTCGAAATTATCGGAATCACTCCAAAACTCCACTTTTAAAATTTTATTAACTTAACAATAATTCATATAACATTTATAAACACATTAAAAATCATTCTGGCCCATTCCGGACTTAAATCGAATTAATTGCATTTTAACAATATTAAATTCATTTTAAATTAATATAAATTCCCAAATATTAATTTATCAACTTTAAAATTCTTCCAAAAATTCCATAATATCAATTATGTCCAATTGAACTTAAAAATACATTGGAAAACCATTTGTATAATTATTCACATCCAAATTCACCACTTATCTCAGATTTTGAATATTTTATTATTATTCTTTATTATTCAAAATCGAATGGAATCACTATATTTTAAAATTATAGTTATTTTATTGATTGCATCCGATTTCTCCCATTTCAAAATCAATCAAGAACCCACATTAAACATTTAAAACGAATTAAATGTTCAAATTTAATAGCTTAAAAATACGGGATGTTACAAAAAACCTAGTGTATCAAGTATCGAAAATGTAGATTACAACTTTTATTTTGTAATAAATGTTTTCGTGAAAAAAAGAGGAGCATAGGCTATAACACTATTGTTATAGTAAGCGACTCTCGAGGGAAATATTTTTACATAGATATATGAGATTTATTGATATTTATTTAACTAAATCCATACACTAATATTTCTTGGGTTGCAGTAACGGTGTTTTACGCAACATCATTTTAAGCCAAATAAAAAATGTATTTTAAAAGGTAATTTATAAGTATAGAAACAAAATAGTTTATAAAGTACACTTATTATTAAGTATAAGGAAGTAGTTTTGTAGTTATGGAAATATTAAAACAGTTTTGAAGATGAGTTTTTCTGAAAGGAAAATGTGTAAGTTAGATATTAGAAAATATTTATCATAGAAGAATATAATTTAAACATATTTTAATCTGTTGGAATGAAAAGAATAATGGTATGATTTTCTAAGAAACCAATAAAAATGTTTTGTGCAAGTTACAAGGAATACATGAAAGAGATATAAAAGGTATGAAAAGCAACATATTTTGTATAACCGATTTCGGAAAAAAATACAAAATAAATTTCTTGTAATTTCACATAAACATGAAATTCTCTTTTAAAAGGTTCATAAAAGATTTTAACGTTGATATCTTCTTATAAGAGAAAGTAGTTCCAATACATTAAGATATGAGATCGTTATGTGTAATAAGAAGATGTTTTGAAAACACATAAAGGATATTTTCAAAATATTTTAAAAGAAAATGGTTTGGTGAGAAAGTAAATAAGATTTTGAAAAAAAGCTTAATTAAAGTAAAATTCGAAAATTCAAATTTTTATGGGAAAATGTAAAAGTATTCAAAAGAAAGGGAGGTATAAATTATAAACTAAAATAAAATTTTGGATGTTTTTCCCTCTAAGATTGAGAAATAATATCAAGCGACTAAGTATTTTTGAAATTAATAGAAACTGAAAAGATAACACTTTTAAAGACAAAGATTTTGAGATTTGATGTTTTAAATTTTTTTAGAAACCTTAGTTTATAAAACTTGGTGAAAATACCAAACCAAACTCTTAAATGTGTAGTAGATAAAAGTCATTTCCTAGGAGTAACGGAAAAGGTGTAAGGAGATAGAAGTAATTACTTTTAGAAGTAATAATGGAAGTTTCCGTAAAGTGTATAGGACAATAGTAAGAACCTAGGAATGTTGATTCATGAAGAACAGTAAATTGAAATTAGTAGGATAATAAGACAAGCATGGTTGAGAATAAGTATTCTTGATTTTGGAAGAACTTGGGAAAAGTAACCTTCTTTGGTGGAATTCATATGGTAGTAGTTTTCAAGCTAGCATTGGAATGACACCTTTTGAAGCCCTTTTTGAGAAGGCCGTGTAAAACGTCTTCATGTTGGTTGGAATCTTTGGAAAGGTTGATTCTTGGTCCCGACATGGTTGGAGAGATATCGGAGAATACTAATTTGATTAGGAGAAAATTCATATCTCATATCCATGTCTCTTTGATAATAGGTTTTGGAATTTTCTTTTTCCATCTTTAGATTTGAATAAGTTCTTTCCTTAATTATCATTTGGGAGGGTTATATTTGAATATTGATTTATGAATTTAAATTGAGATTTAATAAATATTATAATTATTAAAATAATTATATAAATGATGATAATTCATTTTAAATAGTTATAAAGTGGTAGAAAATCAATTATAATAATTTTATGAAGATATAGACTTGATTTGAAAATATAAAAATAATTTGTATCGCTTTATCGATAAAGTAGTGATTTTTGTAAATATTTTTTAGTATTAATGTATATAGTTTTATTAATAAAATGTGATCATTTTAATTAGTTAAAAATGATTAAAAAAAAATCAACTTTCAAATTTTTATGAAATTTATATGTAATTTAAAATATTAGTAAAAATGTGATCGGAAATCAGTTTCTCGATTTTCAACGGTTTAACGAATGGAAATCGTTCAAAGGTTGTTGCAACCATATTTGCTTGTCATGTACACGTATTTAACCATGCATATACATGCATAAACTTGTGATGTGCGCACATCAACACATAAATACAAATATACATGTAAACACATATATGAATATACATATCTAATATATTTTAGATTTCTTCATCCTTAAGCATTCACAAAGTCAATGCACATGCATAAGTACAAGCACATGGCTTTGTCCATGATAGAGGGGACTTCTAGCCATCCTAGGGTGATGTAGGGAGGGGATGGATGTAATGATGGTTGGTATCGGTGAAAGATACAAGGTGGAAGTGTTTTCTACCTCTCCACTTGCCTATAAATACTCATCCCTTTTTCATCTTCTTCATTCCTCCATATCTTCCTCATATCAAAACAAGATTAAGAAATTCATTTTTTCAAATCATTTCAAATTCCAGTGCTACAACATTCTAGTTGACCACTTCTTTTCATTCTAAGCCTAGCTATGCTCAAAACTCCATTCTTTCTAGAGCATTCTCGAGCCCAATTTTTCAGGTCTAAGAATGTTCTCACTTCTTTTGACCATATCTTCCTTATAGTTAATCGAAAATGAATGTTTCTTTATATTTGAATTATAGAAAAATAATTTGCAAGAACTTTTATTTTGACCACTTTTCATAATTCTTTAAGTAACATATCCAAAATTCAGTTAAAAATTAATCCATTTTCAGGTGTGATTTTTGTAAATCTGAGAATGTCTCTTCTTCATTTGACCATATCTCAGTCAAAACTAATCCAAATTACATGATTATTTATTTGAAACCCTATAGAATTAATTTATTATCACATTTATATAACAACTTTTCCAAATTCAGAGAGTAGAATCCCCAAAAATCCGAGAGAAAATGGCCTATTTTCGGGTCTAGTTTTTGGTAAATTCAATAATAGTCCAAAGTCCTACACCTCGTTCCCCATGCTTGGCCAAGCACCAGTTTTGGCATGGAATGGCCGAGAACAGAAGGAGGCAAGAATTAAGGGTTCGTTAGCTCTAATCGTGAGTTAGTGAAGCTATAGCTTTTTTTTATAGAAAATTAATATGAGAACTCTAACTTTAAACAATTATAAGCAGTTATAAATGTTTAACATAACTATTTTGATGCCATTGATGTATGGATGTTTGGTTAATGACTATTTACAAAAGTAATTAGCAACAAGAAACTCTTAAACTATAGTTATATAATATATGATGATATATATGTGTTATCCCGCTTTTTGGCAAAGCCGCGATACCAAAAGAGCGATTGAAAAGGAAGGACCGTTCACCTCAGAGGTTGATCGTATTTTCTTTCGCCATGGATATCACTGAATTTTATCCGAGTCCAGAATGAGCTACAATTGATGGGACACTGCAAGAAAGGCCACAGGAGTTAGCATTTCAAATTTCAAGTCAATCCGAGTTCGTAGGCTCAAGTTATGATCGGTTCAACTTGGAGGGAACACACTGGTTTCGAACCCACCATGATGGGTGTCTTCGAACCCATCATCATGCACCATTCGAAACCATCACTTCGAACCCATCAAGTTCGAAACCATCACCTTCGAAACCCTCGGGATGCCTCGACCTCGAACCCATCAGAGAGTAGCTGATTCGAATCCATACTCGGCTGCCTCATTTCGAAACCATCAGACATGCATGCTTTGAACCCATCTATAAGCTTCGTTCGAACCCATCCCTGAAGTTATGTTCGAACCCATCCATGATGCCACGTTCGAACCCATCCTGTGTTGCCTTATTCAAACCCACTGGGTCAACCAACGTGTCTTCCATCGGTTCGAAATCACCGAGATATACGGAGTCGAAGCGGTCAACATGGAGCAAAGTCCGGATCGATTCGAAACTTGCGCTCCACGTCACCACGAAGTCGCGTGCCATGATGGATTCGAAACCATCGTTTCGAAACCATGGGTTCGAACCAAACAGCCGTGCCGTGAACCCTATTTCGAACCCATCATATCTCCCAATCTACTGATCCAAATGTCATGAAATTTTCACAGATGCTAGCATACATGTTGAAGAATGTCCTCGCCAAATTTCACCTCGATTGGATGAATTCTTGATCGTTTCGAATGGAATTCGAACCGATGCCAAAGTGGGCCCAAACTTCCCGAGACCCTACGTGTGGGCCCCCTCACGTGCCAGAAGTGGTCTCCCGAGTTTTCAGCAAGATACCAGCAACCTACGCCTATAAATAGAGCTCCATAGCCAGCAGAAAGGGGACCTTCGGGATTTTTTCACTCTCAAGCGCCCAGACTCTGTCGGATTGACATCTCCATCATAATTGCACTACTGATTTCGAATTTCCAGTTGTAACTTGCTGTTGATCGCTGTAACAACTTGTAAACATTGAAAGAGAATCAATAAAATATCAAAAAACTTCACAGTGGACGTAGGCAACACGCCGAACCACTATAAATTGCTTGTCTACGCATTTTCTTTACTGTTGATTGGAGTTTTTGTTAGATAATATTCATATTCAGTTCATACTTTTGACTGTTATCTCTTCAACGACTCCCGAAGAGTGTTGTGACCAATTTTGACGCAAACACTTTGGTGCTTTCACCAAGAAAACCCAGATTTTCTCCTGCTCGTTGGATCTGTCATCGATACCGGATTGAATAAATCTAAGAGAGAGATCCAGATTGTTAAATCCAACTTCCTTCCCTTCTATTCAGATTTGCATAAAGTCTAGGAAAGGAACTCAACTGTAAAAATGGTTAGCACAAGAACCACCTCGAACGCCGTCAATCAAGAAGGACAGGATAGACAGAATCCTGCCCCTCTGCCTCCACCTAATCAAGATGCCACTGGGCACTCAGAACCGTCGGGTCCGGTTACCCGACAAGAATTGCAGTTGTTACTTCAAGAGCTGACCCAGAGTCGGCGACAACTAGAAGAACAGCTACGCGCCAACGCTGAGCTAATCAACCAGCTGGATCGCCAGAAACGAAAACGATCCACGAGAGATCGTGCTTCCCGCTCTTCTAGCGAAAGTTCTTCATCTTCTGATTACCATAACCGACCTCCACGACCCCGGTTAGATGAGGGTCGTATGCCATCCGCTGGAAACCCACCGATATTGACCGTTGGACAAATAAGAGTTGGTCCGTCAGCCAGCTTCCAAACCGGACCCTCCTCCCGAGGAGGCGCCGTTCCTCATCACGCCGCAGAATACCGCACCACTAGCGTTGCGGCTGAACCAAGGGTCGACGCTCAAGACCAGTCGGACCTAGACCGTCGTCATAGCGGCCGTACTCCTGAACCGTACGTCCCAGAGGACTATGAGCCGAGAAGGCAAGATGTGAACCGTCAGCGATATCCGGTTCAAACTCGAAGTATGGAACGTGACCATACTCCGGCGCAAATGCCGGATCTTTCAACTATGATACGTCAGATGATTCGTGAGAGTCAGGGATTCACAAACGACGATTGGGGAGTTTCCCGAAGTCACACTCCCTTTACGGACGACATTCTTAATGCTGAACCCCCACGGCGATTCCGGATGCCAACTTTACCCATGTACGAAGGAAACTCCGACCCCAACCAACATATCCTAAAATATGAATGGTCGATGACTGCAGCCCGTGCCGACGATGCAGTAAAGTGTCGAAGTTTCCCCATATCCTTGGGGGGCATCGCTACCATGTGGTTCACTAGATTGCCACCTCGATCCATCTCATCATTCGACCAGTTAGCCACAAAATTCGTTGAGCAATTCCGCGTGCACGTCGCAAGGCCGAAAGATGTCAACACTTTATCTAGTGTCACACAAGCTCCCGGAGAGACACTTAGACACTACTTAGAAAGATTCCATACTGCATGTGCGGAGATTAGTAATCCAAATGATAACTCCATCCTTATGGCGTTAACTAAGGTGATCGACCCCGATTCTGAATTCGGCAATTGGCTAGCTGGAAAACCACCTGCGTCATTGGACCGTTTCCATGCCAAAGCAGCTCAATTCCTGAGACGGGAGGACGCGAAACAGTCTAGGAAGCAAACTGACGCAGGATCAAACGCGGGAGGAACCCAAAGCAATGTTGCAATAAAACAATCCGGTGAGAGCTCCGGAAAAGTTCAGTTGAACATTAAAAATAAACAAGCTCGGCGAAGAGAGAGCGTGAATCAAATTAAAAAACAAGATCAAAATCGCGGTCCGCAATGCAAAAATCCGAAGTTCGACAGTTATACTCCTTTGAATACTTCATTGGAGGACTTGTATTTACAAACCCGTAGTACAATTCAATATGAAAAACCTGCTCCGAGACCGTCGTCAGAGAGACAAATCCAAACAGGAAAGTTTTGCAGGTTCCATGAAAGCTACGGGCACGATACGAACGAGTGTCGTCACTTACAGGATCTCGTTGAAAAAATGATCAGGGAAAGGAGACTTGATCGATTTGTGCGGACACCACAGCCCAGAGATGTGGGCCCATCCAATCCATACAATGAACCCGATCGACCGAGGCATGAGGACTCCAATGGTCCTCGCGGGAGATTGGTGATAAACGCCATCAGTGGCGGACCGACTTTCTCAGGAGCCTGGAACGACGAGGATCTTCGTCACTGTCACACATGACAGGCTCATTCAATCTATGAATATTTTGCAATTTCATTTACATTCTGAAATTTGATTTTGTAACAAGGCACTGACTTTGCCATATTTTCTCATTTCAGCAATAAAACATTATCGCTTCAAGCTAAAGCTGTGATTCATCGAATACAACATTCAACAATCACGACACACGAAGAGCTAAGTTCCATCGAACAATGGAATTTATTCAAATAGCGAGTGACTGCGTTACAACCGGCCTCACTAAGTGAAACCCCAGCTCGGGGGCAAGTCAACACATCGAAGGCTGAACTGGACCAACACACGTCAGTCCATTCAATAATTCGTTCATGGAGTGCGAACGGACTCCAACTTCCCACAGCGTGAATTGGAGTATAAACATTTAACAATTCGTTCCCGGAGTGCGAACGGACTCCAACTTCCCACAGCGTGAATTGGAGTATAAACATTTAACAATTCGTTCCCGGAGT
Organism: Allium cepa; assembly: GCA_030765085.1. Lineage (NCBI taxonomy): Eukaryota > Viridiplantae > Streptophyta > Magnoliopsida > Asparagales > Amaryllidaceae > Allium > Allium cepa. The sequence goes on along the minus strand of CM060940.1, from coordinate 570,051,952 downwards.
GCGAACGGACTCCAACTTCCCGCAGCGTGAATTGGAGTATAAACATTTAACAATTCGTTCCCGGAGTGCGAACGGACTCCAACTTCCCGCAGCGTGAATTGGAGTATAAACATATAACAATTCGTTCCCGGAGTGCGAACGGACTCCAACTTCCCGCAGCGTGAATTGGAGTATAAACATTTAACAATTCGTTCCCGGAGTGCGAACGGACTCCAAATTCCCAGAGCGCGAATTGGAGTATAAACACTTAACAATTCGTTCCCAGAGCGCGAACGGACTCCAACTTCCCACAGCGTGAATTGGAGTATAAACATTTAACAATTTGTTCCCGGAGTGCGAACGGACTCCAACTTCCCGCAGCGTGAATTGGAGTATAAACATTTAACAATTCGTTCCCGGAGTGCGAACGGACTCCAACTTCCCGTAGCGTGAATTGGAGTATAAGCATTTAACAATTCGTTCCCGGAGTGCGAACGGACTCCAAATTCCCAGAGCGCGAATTGGAGTATAAACACTTAACAATTCGTTCCCAGAGCGCGAACGGACTCCAACTTCCCACAGCGTGAATTGGAGTATAAACATTTAACAATTCGTTCCCGGAGTGCGAACGGACTCCAACTTCCCACAGCGTGAATTGGAGTATAAACATTTAACAATTCGTTCCCGGAGTGCGAACGGACTCCAACTTCCCGCAGCGTGAATTGGAGTATAAATATTTAACAATTCGTTCCCGGAGTGCGAACGGACTCCAAATTCCCAGAGCGCGAATTGGAGTATAAACATTTAACAATTCGTTCCCACTGCGCGAACCAACTCCATGATCCCCAAAACATGAATTGGGGTACGAACATAAGTTACGGGTTCCCGAAGTGCGAACCGAAGTATCAACATCAACCCCAAGGGCCCGAAGCGTGAAGTGGGGTATGAACATTAATTCCAGGTTCCCGGAGCACGAACCATGTTACAAACAATCGATAGTTCTCCAAACTCTTGGAGTGCAAAGCAGATTATCGATCTCAAATTATCCTAAGCCCCTAGAATGCGGATGTGTGCTTAAGATTTGCAACAAGTGCAATCGACTGCCAAAAATATAAGTGTTGTTCCCCAAGACTGGGGGGCACGAAAGCTAAGTGTCAATCACTCACCGAAGTGATACAACGTCCGAAGTTCAACTCATTCATCAATCGCAACTTATGACCAAGATTCTCAGGCGTGGCAAATGAAACGAGCTCTACTTAAACGGTAAAAACACCACAAGAACTCCGGACCGAGAGCAAGACACTGCAAGTACTTAAGCACAAATAAAACAAGAGTTGAAACAAAGAAGCTAAAGTTTATTTCAACTAACTAAAAATGAAGGCTTACATATGAAAAAGTTTTCCCAAAAACAATCCCTGCTAGCAGGGGCCGAACCTGCATCTATACACGGCTTACTAACAAAAAACAAGAAACAAGTACCTATCTACCAAAACATCTACTTGTAAAGCCAGTCTATTTCTTCTTCTTTTTCGTCTTCCTTATTAGTGGTTCATCATTATCAGAATCACTAGCGACAGAAATTCTTTTTGAGTGCCTCCTCTTCGGCGGTGACTCTTCGGCTGGGGGCATGATATCGATATCCTCCTCAGAGCCCGAATCAACGGGGAGGCTTCCCGCCGGAGGAGTAGGGGGGACTGGATCTATGACGGAAGATGGGATAGTGCCACCCGATGACACTACCCTAGCAGATGCTGGACTATGCGCCGTCGTGATGCCACCGGCGCTACCACTGTGCCCCGCAGCTTCTATTTCAGCATTGATTTCAGCCAAAATTTCCTCTTCTCGAGTCGCTTGGGCTTGGCTGGGGGCATCCGCAGCTTGCATCGAAGAACTTGAGGTCGGCAGGGGATCACTAACGATGATAAACTGTAAGTCCGTAGAGAAACCGCCCTGCTCACCGAGCAGCTCGCTCACCATCTGTTCCTCGAGAGATAACCCACTCCCCTGTGCCGCCTCGATCGATGCCGCAGTTACAGCAATAGCCTCGGTAGCGATGGCCTTATCCCTTTGGCTTGATTCTTGAGCCGCGACTGTCGGCACAACCTCCGTCACTAGGCAAAAACAATAAGTTATCAGTAACTTCTTCAAAACAAACTCTCTATTTGGAAAACGCTTGAGATAACTTAAGAGTACCTTCCCCAGTTCGACTCGCAGACGGCTGAACGACCTCGGGAGTGTGCTCATGGATAGGAGATAAGCGCGGCTGCTCCGGGTCGTAAGCAGGAACTGGTGGCAAGCTGACCGCAGATACAGGCACTGACGAAGGCGATGTGATGACTTCAGTAACATCAGAATGGTGCTCAACGCCCGATCCCTCTCCGACTTCCAGGGAATGACCACCCATCATCTCCTTCTCATGAGCAATGATAGCATCATGAAGGACCTTCTTTCATCCTCAGTCAATAGCCGGTTCTCAAGCTTGAATCGGTCAACCGATTCGCCCAGATGCGCTTCCCCCTCTTCCTCGACCAATCGTTCCCAAGCGCTGCGAAGGTGAACGGGATAATCTTGAAGCCAGGCTAAATTTCGGTGTTTTAACACATTGGCGTTATAAGTTATAAGCAGATCTTCGATATCGGCCTCTAGCCTGGCCTCTGCTTGTTGAACTTTCTCCTCCACCTCTGTCTCGACCGCTTGAACTTTTGCCACCGCAGCATCCCTTTCGGTGCGAAGAATTACAGCTTGTTCACACGCCTCCTGAGCTGCGCTATTCGCATCATCCCTTTCCTTGGCGATTTCAGCAAATTTTGACTTAAGCTCGTTCAACTCCTTCAGGGCTGCGTCCCTCTCTGCAGTAACCAATGTGTTTCGATGACCCATGTCCTCAACCGTGGCGTAGTGTTCACGTTTCATCCTATCCATGATTGCCTGGGCTTCATCGGCTTTTTTAGTGGCCTCTATTTCAGATTTACGGGATGATTCAGCCTCATTATTCAGCACTTGTATGATGCGATCTTTTTGTGCTAACTCGGCTTGCAATTTTTCAATTGTGGCCGCTCGTTCGAAGGCCAGCGCCGATGCTTTTTCAGCTGCCTTATACCACACCTTATATTGTGCGTAGAAGTCGTGCACATAATCAAGCGCCCACCGCTCGGCCTCCGGTGGGATTCTTTTCAAGTTCGGGGGAAAGACATAATTGTCGAAGCAGATATTCGGGAACTCTCTCTTCAACTGCGCAAGCCTAATCGCTCCTTCGCCCGTGATTTTAGTAGGAGGTTCCTCCGCAACTGTCGGCGCCGACACCTCAGATCTAGAAGCTTGAGAAACCGACACATGTCGAGAAGAATCACGAGGGACGCGAACGGGAGGTTGTACGGGATCTCTGGAAGGAGGAGGGGTGCGCGATCGCGATCGACGCCTATGGCCCTTGTCCGAATCATATCTCTCATGACTAGAATATCCGGAACGTCCCTGGTCATAATGCCCAGGGCGTCCCTGATCATAATCTCTATCCCCCTCTCGCCTGCGTGAATCATAATAAGAAGACTTACGGGCATGTCGAAGACTCCCAAGCATTGAACCTCGTTTAGACATAGTATCTGCAAAGCAAAGTAAAATCGAATTAGTCACTCTTCGAATCAGGTAGTTTACAGTCAAAGGTTATGCAGTGTCGTGAAGTGTGTATGAATATGCATTCCCCCCGACCAACCAGAAATGTCGACCTCGCTAGTAATAAGAGGCTCGCTCAATTCTAGATTACGATGGAACTCCTCTAACCCGGCATCATGTTGAAAAGACACATCTTCCGGGATTGGAAGGTCGGCAAGCCCTTCGTAGAGACTTTCAGTACGCGGAGGAGACATCTCAGAGATTCTAACTCCGGAAGAGGACCGGGCAGTGACAACCGATTTCCGTCTCCCCCACTTAGTTGACTTAACCATGGCAGCCTTGCCTTTTCTCTGCTCCGCGACATCCGAAGCTACATCCGTAGGCTCGATCAGCGGCTCATCGTCAGTATGAGTTCTTTCAGAGTCAGCCTCCTCGGCTATGACAACTTCGGGCCTCTTATGTTTGACTCGTTTCTTAGGAACGATCCTTTGTGCCACCTCAAACCTTATACTCTGTCCTCGTTCAATCAGCCCAAAGGTCCGGAGATTCCTATCGGTCAAAAGCAACTCGATGTCCCTATCTTCGCTCCGGACTTCTCGAAGTACTCGCACCATCTCCTTAAACTCTTCACCTTCGGGTCGCGGGATCGTTGCTGTAAAAAGAAAAAATTAATATAAGTTCCACTTCGGCAGCAATTGTCGTAGTAACTATTTAAGAACTCGGTTATACTCACGTCTGAATAACCATCGTCGGGCAAATCCTGGAGGACATCTGACATAAAACCATTCTGTCCTTTAGTAACTCAGCCTTGTCCAGGATCCGGTGACCACTTGACAATTTCTCACCGCCTCCAGAAATGTGAAAGAAGGATAATCACCATGAGTTTTGAAGTTGAACAAGTATCTAATTTTGATTGGAAGCGGCGGTCGATGGAGACATTCCATAAATGCAATGAACAAGCTATTGATCGACGCATATCCGTTCGGATGCAGCTGAGATGGGGCGATCCTCAAAAACGACAATACTTCTCTTATATACTCGTTGAATGGGGGAAGTGTCCCGGCCGCACACGCGTGGCGATTAAATGCTGTATACCCTTCTGGCGGATTATGTGGTCTATCATTCGGCCCCGGCAGTAACACATCGTCCAATGACAAGCCGTGCCTCAAACAAATTCTTCCCAACATGTCTTCAGAGATATTCGATGGAATGGAATCTGATGGATTGGCAATGAACGACGCATCAGGAAGTTCGTCCGGAGCCGGACCGATGATCTCAGGATCTATATCCGGAACTTCTAGCCTCGGAGGGGCTGTACCTTGAATCTCCTGCTGCTGTGAACTTGAAGGTTCCATAACTAGCTAACTCAGGAGAAACCATCGTTAGACGACAAAGAACCCGTGTGTTCCCCAGTGTAAAGTGTATGAATGTGTGTGGTACCGTGCCATGCATTACTTGAACAAATGTTGCAGAGTTAAAGTGAACATTCAAACGACAAAGCTACGAAGTTCAGCTATAATGACCGTCATCGCTGACCGTCATCACTAAATCGTTTATATGATGGAAGTCGGTTCGAATAGAAGTTGTTATAGTTCCATCGACGAGCTTCAAAAGGCAATCAAATATGCAGTTCAATATCCAAGTCCATATATGCAGGAATGAAGCTCGTCGGAGTTGTGCTTGAAAAATTTCAAATTTGGGAATCCATCATATAGGGTTCGAAATCATCACAGAGGCTTCGTTCGAACCCAACCGAACACCTCTTCCTTCGAACCCATCCAAACTTCGTTCGAACCCATGCGTTCGAAACCATCATGACAGTGCTTCGAACCCATGCGTTCGAACCCATCCTGACATCGTTTCGAAACCATGCATTCAGGCGCGCTTCGAAACGATGGCCAAATGACAAATTCGAACCGATACAGAAACCCTTAACTTGACATCGGTCGCGTTCGAAATGATCCACTTCGAATCGATACAAGGTTGTAGACTTCGAAACGATAGCCTATGGGTTCGAATATATCGAATCGAAAGGATCCCTCGAATCCCCCAATCGGTGCGAACTACGCATCCCAACAAGGACATTCCAAGGATCGATTCGAAATCCAATGGATACACACCACCGTCATCGCTTCGAACTCGAGCCCACACATCGATTCGAATCCCTCCCAAACCAGATCTGGTTTTGCCAATCTCGAAGCTATGCAATCGATGAAGAGAAATGGGTTTGAAATAACTTCGTCGCTTGAATCCGAAGCTAATTACCTAGTTTAGGCAATGGATTCGAGAGATTTAAGTCTTAAATCTTGATGGATTCGAAAACGCGACGCAGTGTTTTCTCCTTAGAAGCTTCGAAGCGATGAAGAATGCAGTGAAAAAGTAAAAAGTGAAAAAGTGGCAGGTCCACTGCTATTTATATGGAGGGTTGATGATGACCGGGACGATTCGAGTTCCGGTGAAGTTGACCGATTGCAACAGGTCAGAATGCAGAATCGTTTCGAAACCAATCTTCGAACCCATACGCTTGAGGCTCCATCGTGTGAAGCACACGGACCACTGCCGTGAACAATAGTTTCGTACCCATCCAAATCATCGATTCGAAGATCATTTTCGAAACCACAAAAACGAACTACTAATTCGAAACCATCCTTTCACATCGGTTCGAATGACAATTTCGAACCCATCACCACACAAGTATACTCCATACTTTCAGACCGTTTCGAATGTCAATTTCGAATCCATCAATGCTCCAATGCATCGATTCGAAATCTCATGTTCACACAACCCATCATTGCACGGGCATACCGCGTCCATACAAACATGAATTTCGAACCCATCAACGCTCAAGTGCATCGGTTCGAAACATTACATTTGCGCAATACAAATTTTATTTCTTCAACCTTCAATATCGGTTCAGGAGAGGATCGATACGGAGGAAATTTCCACAACAACCACCAAGCATTGTCTCAATTCAAATTTCAAAATCGGTTCAGGAGAGAATCGATACGAAATTCTGCAGCAAACCAAACTGACAACGACTCATGGACGCACGACGTTAACAAGGTCCAAATTAACATATGTGCATACATGTCGGACTAACATTCAATTTTGAATATCCACAGGGATCAAACACTATTCCCGTTACAAATGCGACAGCCAACGGCTAAGCACTATTATACAGCAATCAATCATATCAACGCAAGGTTACGGCAATACAGCATACGAGTTTCAACAAAAAAGAGAGCAATGATTGTTCAGATAGAAATGGCAGCTATTCAAAGCACGTCATGTTCCCACAAGACGTACTTTGGGGGGCAAAATGTTATCCCGCTTTTTGGCAAAGCCGCGATACCAAAAGAGCGATTGAAAAGGAAGGACCGTTCACCTCAGAGGTTGATCGTATTTTCTTTCGCCATGGATATCACTGAATTTTATCCGAGTCCAGAATGAGCAACAATTGATGGGACACTGTAAGAAAGGCCACAGGAGTTAGCATTTCAAATTTCAAGTCAATCCGAGTTCGTAGGCTCAAGTTATGATCGGTTCAACTTGGAGGGAACACATTGGTTTCGAACCCACCATGATGGGTGTCTTCGAACCCATCATCATGCACCATTCGAAACCATCACTTCGAACCCATCAAGTTCGAAACCATCACCTTCGAAACCCTCGGGATGCCTCGACCTCGAACCCATCAGAGAGTAGCTGATTCGAATCCATACTCGGCTGCCTCATTTCGAAACCATCGGACATGCATGCTTCGAACCCATCTATAAGCTTCGTTCGAACCCATCCCTGAAGTTATGTTCGAACCCATCCATGATGCCACGTTCGAACCCATCCTGTGTTGCCTTATTCGAACCCACTGGGTCAACCAACGTGTCTTCCATCGGTTCGAAATCACCGAGATATACGGAGTCGAAGCGGTCAACACGGAGCAAAGTCCGGATCGATTCGAAACTTGCGCTCCACGTCACCACGAAGTCGCGTGCCATGATGGATTCGAAACCATCGTTTCGAAACCATGGGTTCGAACCAAACAGCCGTGCCGTGAACCCTATTTCGAACCCATCATATCTCCCAATCTACTGATCCAAATGTCATGAAATTTTCACAGATGCTAGCATACATGTTGAAGAATGTCCTCGCCAAATTTCACCTCGATTGGATGAATTCTTGATCGGTTCGAATGGAGTTCGAACCGATGCCAAAGTGGGCCCAAACTTCCCGAGACTGTACGTGTGGGCCCCCTCACGTGCCAGAAGTGGTCTCCCGAGTTTTCAGCAAGATACCAGCAACCTACGCCTATAAATAGAGCTCCATAGCCAACAGAAAGGGGACCTTCGGGATTTTTTCACTCTCAAGCGCCCAGACTCTGTCGGATTGACATCTCCATCATAATTGCACTACTGATTTCGAATTTCCAGTTGTAACTTGCTGTTGATCGCTGTAAAAACTTGTAAACATTGAAAGAGAATCAATAAAATATCAAAAAACTTCACAGTGGACGTAGGCAACACGCCGAACCACTACAAATTGCTTGTCTACGCATTTTCTTTACTGTTGATTGGAGTTTTTGTTAGATAATATTCATATTCAGTTCATACTTTTGACTGTTATCTCTTCAACGACTCCCGAAGAGTGTTGTGACCAATTTTGACGCAAACAATATGTTTGAATATGATTGTTAATGATGGTTATTTAATATGGTTGTTGAATATATATGCAAGTCACGTTAATACTTGTCGATAAGCACAAAGGAAATCATTTTTCTTTATTGAATAAAATAGTGTATATGGAATGTTTAAACCTCTTAAAAATAATTTCATATGATTTGGAAATATTTTGTGAACATTTGAAAGTGTTTTTTCATAGTTTAAATGAATACTGAAAATTGAGTCAAAAATAGGCACGTCGTGTAACAGTAGTTCGTGATTTCACGCCGTAAAAGTTAAAAGGATATATAGAATGGAATATAGCTTGGAATTATTCGATATAAGAATATTCCAAACTATGATATCCATAGTTTTCAAACAAAGAAAGAAAATCGAGATTTCGATGAGTAAATTTTGAAATATGAATAAAACAAGTTTTTGGAAAATCGTGGTTTTGCAGTTTGGAATCCATAAAAGTATTTCTTTGAAAATGATATTTTAAAATCATGTATAAATATTGAATAAATTCTAAAAATATTTTAAAATGTTTTAAAAGTTATTTTAGTTAAAAAAATAATAACTTCCAAATGATGGAAAAGTCGTTTTGATCAATATCGCTTAAAAAGCATCATTCGTGGCACTTCTCGTGGCTTTTTCTATAATTTTTGAAATATGGTTTTTAACTTATTGATTGTTTTCCAAATATTTTATAAACGTTTTTAAATAAATAATTAAGTGTTTTAACAATGACATGGAATTTTTATAATTTATTTAAAAATGTTTAAATAAACGATTTAAAGAAAAGTTGGCAATTATCAAGTGATATAATCTTGGATCTAAATGTCGACGAGTAAACTGGATTATTCTATTTGTGAGATCTGAGTGAGGTGCTTAAACCAAAAAGATGGTTAGGAGCAACTAGAGCCCTGGCTCACCTAGCCTCTCCTGGGCGAGGGATATATATGGTCGAAATGTCGGAAACGAGTTAAGTATAAAAGACTAAATTTTCCAAATTTAAACAACTTGCATTTTATGGAGATAATCTTATAATACTTGATGTTAAAGCCCGAAGAGGAAACTCATACTATTCATGGAATTTTAAAGGTGATTTCACCATTGTTCTGCATATAGTACTTGTTGAATATGGTAACTGATATTGAGTAGCATTAGATGATTTCTATAGATTCTGCTCACTTAATATTGACTAATTTTGGATTAACATCCTAGACAACACGGTTTTAACCCAATCAAAATTTTTATTTTGAATTAAGAAATATTAGTTAAGATTTAAATAATGATTTGGAAAAGTTTTCCTAAGTAAAAAATGAAATGATTTAGAATTTAAAAAGGTTTTAAGTAGTCAAAGGATTTGATAAGAAAGGATAAATGATTCTATATATACTAAAAGAAACGTTATTGAAAGATATATCTCTTGAAGATATTTTAGATAGAAAGAAATCAATCAATCAATCAAAGAATAATTTCTATTCACCAAACATTTTGTTAACGATGGTTGGTTCGAAGGAACAAGGGTTGGATTTGAAGTGAGTCTTATCCGGAAACCACTTCAAGCCAATTTACGTACTCGAAGTAAAGAAATGAAAATGATGTGGAAAATAGAGTGCAGGGCTGCTTGTCACTGACCGTCGGAGGAAATTTCCCATATCATATTATGTGGCAGTAGCTCTTCAGTTGAGATCTTTAATGCAAGGGCTCCTCGCTACTAATCCTAAGAGTAATTCCCGATGGGATGTGGTAGGAGAGTTCTTTTGGTTTGTCCTATTCCTGGACAGCTTTTATAGACGAATATCTGACATTGCATATCTAATTACATAAATTGATCTCTACGAACATATCATCTGTTTGGTGGCAGAGAAAGCATCTTCTCTTAGCTTAACGCCCTTTCTTGAGATGTACGAGCTCAGGAGTTATACTTCTGTAGAAATCAGTTGTGTGATCATGGAATGACAGTATGGCATTCAAAGTGGAATGTGCTATGTGAAAGGTAAAACATTACCTCAGGCCTCATCAATTAGAAATGGAAAAAACAGGGTAGATGCGGAGGGGCTAAGTGGCTCGCTCCCATTAGGATATGGTCAAAACCTTTCTAAATAACCCAATATATATTGAGTATGTTGTGTATGCAATGAAACATCACGGATAAGATGGTAATGGCCGAAGTAATGCAATATTCGGTATTATCCAGCAATGGGTAGGCCGGTTCTATATTGGTATGGGCGTTCAGTATTTGGACCCTAGGTACATTCATCTAAAGGTGTACTATACGGAAGGTAGTCCCTCACTTTGTCATTGTATGGAATCCATTCTCCAAACGAGCCTTATAAGATTTTTGTTTGTAAAGCCAAACATATCTAGAATTTAATAATGGTAACAATTTCGGCTAAGATTCAGAAGTTTACTTGCAAATGTTTCCAAAAAAAGTCATTAAAAATAATATCCCCATATTTTGCATAGCAAATGGCTTGGTTATCATAAAGTAAAAACCCGTTCCATGTTTATATACGGCATGGTGTTATGAGATACCTTATTTTTCAAAATGCGTATTTTGAGTATCCCACACCAGTCCCATGAATGACATGGAGTTTATTTTCCTTTTCCCATAAACTTTGGGTGCCCTAATTTCTCCCGATAGTCTAGTAGTCAGGTTTAGTTACAAGAAATCTTGAAGAGCTCGAAGCATGGAGTTAGAAGATTCTTCTGAAGATTGTTATCTATTTCCACCAAACTTGTGTACTATTGTATTCCGCATTTATAACGATAGATATTTATAACTGTCCATGCTTAAATGTATTCAATTTTTTTTTCGTAAAGATTATACGTTAAAATATATATTATTCCGTTTGTATGAGATTCTTTTCTGTCTTTATTTTCTTTCTTACCTTTAAAGAATGGCCTCTCTGGAGCTTGAATTTGCGGCACGAGAATACCAAGGATGTATTAGTGTCAATTTTCGAGAGTCTGAGAAACGGGTCTTCACATTTGGTACTAGAGCATAGTTTGAGCGAATAACTAAGCCTGGTAAGGGTAAAATCTCATCAAAGATTGGGATAGTAATACCCTAGGATGAGTAACTAATTAGAGATAAGGTTAGTAACACTCTACAATGAGTTGAGAGTACTATATATGAATGTGTATTTGTTAATATATGAATAATTTTTAGAAAATGGTAAATGCAATAATTTTACCTACGATTATATTTTGAATATAAAATATTTTAATATAGTGATTTAATTAAGGAAAGGATAATACTTAGTTACTATCATTGGTTGATTGATTGTTTAGTTTAAAAGTTGAAGTATGAAAAACTTGTGAATTTAGATTCACAATTTGACTATGGGGTGTTCGAGAAATAATAATGTGTGAGGCCCCGTCTCTTTGACTCTCAAAAATCGAAACTAATATATCCTCGGTATTTACATGCCGCAAATCCAAGTGCTGGAGAAGCGGATTCCTGAGGGTAAGAAAGAAAATAAAGACAGAATAGAATCTCACATAGACTATTTCAACATATAATTAGTATAGCGGAAATTTAAATACATATATTGGAGTTATAAACGGACAATTATAAATATAGGTCCTTACAAAGGCGGAATACAATACTACTCAAGTGTGGTGGAAACAATCTTTAGATGAATCTTCTAACTCTATAATCCAACTCCTCTAGATTTCTTCGAACTAAATCGGACTACCAGGTTGCCTGTGGAAAATTAGGGCACCCAAACTTTAAGAGAAAAGGAAAATAAACTCTAGGTCAGTCCTTGGACTAGTGTGAGAAACTCAATATGCACGATTTGAAAAGAAAAGGTATCTCATAAGACCATGCCCAAACATAATATAGGCAGGTTTTTACCTTATGATTACCAAAATATTTGACATGCCCAATCATTTGATTTTATTTTTAATGACATTTCTTTAAAAACGTTTGCAAATAAACTTATTAATCTTAGCCAAAATTGTTACCATATTAAATTTCGGTATGTTAGGCTCTACAAACAAAATTTTTACAAGGCTCGTTCGGAGAATGAATTTTCATACAATGGAAGGTAAGCGGCTACCTTCCGTACAGTAATCTCTAGAGGAATGTACCAAGAATATACAAACAATCCTCTACATCTTGTAAGACCGGCCTATTCCTATTTGGCACTCATACATGGCTTGGATAAAACCGAATATGACATCATCCCGATCGTAACCAATATATCCGAGGCCACATAGCATATACCACATACTCGACATATAAAGAGTAATCTAGAAAGGTGATGATCATATGTTAATGGTTGCGAACCACATAGCCTTGCGGCGTGCCCTATTTAAGCCATTACCGGGTGACGGGGTCTGAGGTAGTGATTACCTTTTATGTAGCACATTTCACTTTGAATGCCATATTGCCATCCTATAGTCACATAACCAATTTCTACAAAATGTATAACTCCTGAGCTCGTACATCCTAGAAAAGAGTGTTCAGCTAAGAGAAGTTGCCTTCTCCACTACCAAATAGATGATATGTTCATAGAGATCAATTTGTGTAACTAGAAAATGTATCGTCAGACATTCGTCCATACAAGTTGCCCAAGAGCAGGACAAAGCAAAGGCACTCTCCTACCACATCCTGTCAAAAATTACCCCTAGGATTAGTAACGAAAAGTCCTAGCATTGAAGTTCTTAAATGAAAAACTACTACCACATAGTATGATATGGGAAATTTACCATGAGGGTCAGTGACAAGCAGCCCAACATTCCATCTTCCAAACCATATCCATATTTTTACTTCGAATATATAAATAGGTTCGAAATGGTTTTTGGGCCGGAATCACCCTAAATCCGACCCTATTTCATTTACAATAATCATCGATGAAAAGATTTTCTGCGAATAGGGTATCATTCTTTAATTGATTGTGTTCTTTTTGCTATCAAAATCTCTTTTGGAGATGTATATTTCTAAAACATTCTTTCTGATGTATAGGAAATCATTAAACCTTACTTTTCTAATCCTTTGATTACTTTAAACTGCAAATAATTTGAAATTATTTCATTTTTCACTTAGGAAAATATTTCCGAATCATTTCTTTTAAAACTTAATATAAATTTCTTAATTCAAAACTTAAAATTCTGATTAAGTTAAAACCATGTTATCTAGGATGTTAATCCAAGTCAATAAATATTAAGTGAATAAAATCTATAGAAATCTTATTCTACTCAATATCAATTCCCTTATTCAACAAGTACATTTGTCGGAATAACGTTGAGATCACCCTTTTGATTCCACAAACAGTATGAGTTCCTTTTTTGAGCGTTAACACCGAGTGCAAGAAGATTATCTCCATAAAGTACAATTTATTTATATTCAAAAATTCATATTCTTTATACTTTGAAATTTTTTGATCCAAGTCAATCAAATTTACTATCTCATACGTCGGGCCAGTGCAGATAACTAATGAGAGCAGGAAACTAGTTTTCCAAACTCAAGCTTAGACATTACCTTTCTGACACCCATAAGATAGTCAAGCAATTTGATCGACTTTAAATCATTTAGCATTCAACCATTCAATAAATCCTTCAAATTACCATTAAAATAATTTATCAATCATTTAAAAATAGTTACAAAAGATTTGAAAAAGAATGGTTGCGTTTAATAATCATATTCAAAAGTAATAGAAAATGCTGCGAAAAGTGTTTTTTAAGCTATATTGATCAAAACCACTTTTTATCATTTGAAAATTCATTTTTATAAATCAAATCAATTTTAAAACATTTCAAAAGATTTCTAGAATTTATTTCATATTTTTAAACTATTTTAAAAATATCATTTTCAAAGAAACCTTTTTATGGATTTCGAACTGCAAAACCACAATTTTTCTAAAAACTTGTTTTACTTATATTTCAAAATCTACTTATCGAAATTTCGATTTTCATTCTTTGTTTGAAAGCGATGGATATAATAGTTTGAAAAATTCTTATCCTAAAGAATTTCGAGCTATTTTCTATTATGTATACTCGTTGGACCTTCATGGCGTGAAATCGTGAACTGCCGTTACACGACGCGCATAATTTTAACTTAATTTTCAATTATCATTCGAACTTCATCAAACACTTTCACATGTTTATAAAATAATTCAAACTCATTTTAAAACCTTTTTAAAGACATTTAACATTCCATATACACCAGTTCATTTAATGAAGGCTAGTGATTTCCTTCGTGCTTATCGACGTGTATTTCCGTAACTTACATATATATATTCAACATTCATATTAAAGAATCATCATCAACAATCATAATCAAACATATATGACATCCAATGGAATATAGTACTATAATTTAGGTTTTTCTCACTTTTAGTTATATGTTGCTAATTACTATTTCAAAAATTCATCAACCAAACATCATTAGTATCCAAAGAGTTTTGTTAAACATTTATAATTATTTATAATAGTTTAAAGTTAGAGTTCCCACCATTGCTTCCTAACTTTGCTAAACGGACAATGCTTCACTAAGATCACATGAAATATATTATAATTGGTCCTCGAACCATTGAGAAGGCTTGGTCAAGACTTGAAGAGGATGGCCAAAATTATAGAAGAGAACTGGTAGAGCTTTGACCTTGAATTCACAAAACTTACCCGAAAATAGGACATTTTCTCTCCAATTTTTGTCCCTCTTACTTATAAAATTTGGAAATGTTGTTAACTGGAAACTTGTTGTAATTTCTTTTCCCTTGAATTTGAAAAAATATACACTTGATTTCAACTGGTCATGAGGAAGAAAAGATCAAAAGAAGATAGGGTATTCTCAGATTTGTAAAAAGGACGCCCGAAAATGCACTATAAAAAAGTGGAATTTTGACATAGTTTGGCTCAAAATTGGAAGAAGCGATAAAAATAAAAGTTTTATCCACTGGAATTCTTCATGGTTTGAGAAAATGAATTAATTCGTTTGGATCTATTTTGGTGGAGTTATGCTTGAATGAAAAAGAGGTATTTTCGACCTTTAAACGGGGCTCGAAAATGCTCTAGAAAGAATGGAGTTTTCAGCATATCTAATCTTAGAATGAGAAGAAGAGATCAACTAGAAAGTTTTAGCAAGTGAAAGTTTTGAATGATTTGAAAAAAAAATACTTACTTTATTTGGATTTTTTTTGGAGAAGTTATGGTCGAATGAAAAAGATGTATTTTCGGCCCTTAAAACTAGGCTCGAAATTGCTCTGGAAAGAATGGAGTTTTGAGCATAGCTAAGCTTAAAATGAGAAGAAGTGGTAAACTATAAAGTTATAGCCATTGAAATTTTGAATGGTCTGAATAAAATAATTTTCATTTTTTTAGATATGAGGAAGTCATGGAGAATGAAAGAATAAGTTGTAGAGGGGCTATTTATAGGAAAAGAAAAAGAGAGAAATATCTACACTTACATCATTCCCCTCATCACCACCACAAGTTCCATCTCCATCACCCATGTGGCTGAAATTACCACCCCCTCCTTGCGTATACTCGAATATGTATTTTGATGTGTAAGTGTTGATCTTTGTAAAACCTGAAGTTTAAGTAAACTTAAAATATCTTAGATACTATCATGTGTATATGTATATATATGTGTGCATGTATATTTGTATATGCCTTAATGTGCATGTTATGGACTGTATATGCAAGTTATATATATGCACATGACACACAAACAAGGTTGCAATGATTTAAAACAAGCAACGTTAGTTGAGCTGTTGAAAAATGGAAAACCGTTTATTGGTCACATTTTCGCTTCTTAGTTAACGTACATATATTTGTAAATTAAATTTGAAAACTAGTTTCTTATCATTTTAGATGAATTAAAATGATTATATTTGAATTATAAAATAATATAAATAAATATTAAACCATGTTTACAAAAAGTTTTATTATACCGATAAATCGATATTGATTTTCCTTAAAATTTCAATTCATTTTTATAACTTTACAAAACCATTATAAATCATTCATTATTACATCATAAATAATTAAAAGGAATTATAATCATTTAAAACCATTATTTAAATAATTAAAATATACATTAGATCATTAAATATACATTAAATTTAATAAATCAATTATTAAATATATGGGTACCACTAATGATGTCATATATAAATTTAACTTCCAAAAACAAAATAATTAACATTACTCCATATTCTTATTCAATTATAAAAATAAGCGTATGTATCCAGCTCCATATGCGATGTTTTACTATTATAGACGTAGTTATCAATAAAATGATTTTTCGATCATTTTATCGATTCAAATCCCAAGGAAAAATATTTTTGTAAATATCTATTCATAATAAGATTTATTATCACTCAAAACAATATTACTTGTTTTATCAACCATTTATTTGAATGATTTTAAAATTAAATATATTTTATCAAAGCGATAAATTTGCGATTCGTTGTAGGCTCCCCCTTAAAAGAATTTCGTCCACAAAAACATAAAAAGAAAAACCCAAAAGTTTTGCCCAAAATATTTATTTAAACTTACACCCGTATGATGTACATAGATCATCTATATGCAATATCTGATTTGATATTCTATTCGAATTCACAACTTGACTTCCGAACTAGTATTGATCAACCAATCCTTTAGTGCAGACTCTGACCAGGTTCTCCGATCGGAATTTTAGCTTTCGTTGCATAGCTCTCAACTATGATAGAAAACTCAAGTATCCAACCACAAACCCTCATCAATGTTCATCGTCAAGAATCGAGTGATAGATCCTTTTTCGAATAAGTGTCAAACACGTCAAAGTTCCGTACTAGAATCTTTGATTAAATCGTGCGACGAAATAATCCACATACTTCATATGAATTCAATTATCTTTCATAAAAAATTATGAAAACATTTCATAAAACTTTTATGCTTTATTCAAAAATTTATAAAGTTACTTCTTTACATATAACCATTTTACATTTTTATTTCCAAATATTTCCACTTAAAGAAAACATTTCTTTTCAAAAGATAAATATATTTTTATTATAACACATCTCTAAACGTGTATTAAATGTTTCTAAAAATAATTCATTAAAGTTATAAATTACCGTAAACTTCCTTTATACATATTTATTACTTTGCTTTTACCGTTTCAATATATAAAAGTATTTATATACTTATTCAACTGTTTTAAGTATATTCATAATTTACTTAACAAGTTTTACTTACCTTAAAATATAATCAAAGAGATTGAAATAATTACTACAAAAATATTGTTATAATAAACTCATTTTCTTTTATAAATTCGAACATATAACATTTTCTATATTTTTTATACAAGATTCTATTACTTGCTTTTATCTTTAAAATTTCATTGTCAAAGATCTAGATATATTCATAAGATTTCTTCCAAAGTGTCATTCATGGGTTTAAAAACAAATGTTGCTAAAACATCATTTAATACAAACCCAAAACCATCCATTAATAACTTTAAACATTTATTTTAAAGATCAAAGCATACCAATGCTTATCAATTATGATAATTCACTTTGATAAAAACTGACAATCATCAATTAATTTATCAATTAATAATTCACATTATCCTTTTTAACTTTTATAAAATTATATAGATCTAGTAACTCAAAAATTTATACCAAGGAACCGGGTACTACTAATAGTATCATAAATTTCCTTAACAAGAAGGGGAATACTTAAGAGAAGCATTTACCATCCTAATACATCTTCTGTCCATTTTTAATTACTTTTAAGCCACCTGAGTCAATTAATCATAAGATTATTTTTTTTGTTTTCAAAATTTTATTTTAGAAATAATACTACTTTTATACCTTTTCCACAAATCATATAAAATACCGGAATTTAAGTTCTCAAAAATTCCTTTATAAAGCATGTTTTATAAATCCAATTTATAAAATCATTTATATAAAACATATTCATAAGATTTATTTATCTTAAATAAATTCCATTAATCTTAAACCAGAATACCTCATAGTCAAACTGTGAAACTAAATTCACGAGGTGTTCATAATTAAACTTTTAAATTAAACAACCAATTAATCAATGATAACAACTTAGTATTATCATTTCCTTAATAAAATAATTATATTATTTAAAAAATATATTCTTTATATTCAAAATATAATCTTAGGTAAAATTATTTGATTTACAAATTTTCAAAATAAAAATCATTTGTATATATCATTGACAAATACACGCTCATACATAATACTCTCAAACTAATTCTAGAATGTTACTAACCCTAACTCTAATGAGTTACTCATCCTAGGGAATTACTAACCCTATCTCTGATAAGACTTTACCTTTACCAAAGCCAAGGGTTCGCTCAACCTAGGCTCTAGTATCAATTAACAAGGACCCATTTCTTTGACTTTTGGAAATTGACACTAATACATCCTCGATATTCACGTGTCGCAAATCTAAGTGCCAAAGAAGTGGATTTTAGAGGGTAAGAAGGAAAATAAAGACAGAACAGAATCTCACATATATTGTTTCAACATATAATCAGTACAACGAAAATTTAAATACGTTTATCAGAGTTAAAATTGGACAGTTATAAATATCTATCCTTACAAAGGCGGCATGCAATACTACTCAAGTGTGATGGAAACAATCTTCAAAAGAATCTACTAACTCCATGCTCCAAGCTCTTCCATATTTCTTTAAACTAAACCTGACTACCAGGCTTCCTGAGGAAAATTAAGGCAGCTAGAGTTTAAGGGAAAAGGAAAATAAACTCTAGGTCGGTCATGGGACTGGTGTGAGAAACATAAAATATGCAGTTTGAAAAGAAAAGGTACCTTATATGACCATGCCCACACATAAATACAGACAAGTTTTTACCTTATGATAACCAAAACATTTGATACCCAAAATCATTTGATATTATTTTTAATGACATTCCTTTGAAATATTTGCATGTAAACTTATTAGTCTTAGCTGAAATTGTTACGATATTAAATTTTGGCTTGTTAGGCTAAAAAAAACTCTTATAAGGCTCATTTGAAGAATGGCTTTCCATAAAAAGATATGTAAGGGACTACCTTCCTTATAGTACGTCTCTAGAGGAATGTACCGAGGATACATAAATAATCCTCCGCATCTGGGAAGACCATCCTATCCCTATTTGACGCTCATACATAGTCTGGATAGAATCGAATATGTCATCAACCCGGTCGTAACCAACCTATTTGGGGGAACATAGCATACACCACATACTCGACATTTAAAGAATAATCTAAAAAGGTAGTGACCATACCCTAATGGTTGCGAACCATATAGCCTTGTTACGTCCCCTGTTTAAGCCATTATCTGGTGACGGGGTCTGAGATAGCGATTACCTTTCCCATAGCACATTCCATTTTGAATGCCACGTTGCCATCTCATAGTCACATAACTGATTTCTACAAACTTATAACTCTTGAGCTAGTACGTCTCAGAAAAGGGTGTTAAGCTAAGAGAAATTGCCTTCTCTGCCACCAAACAGATGATATGTTCATAGAGATCAATTTATGTAACTAGAAATGCAACGTCAGACATTCGTCCATTGAAGTTTCCTAAGAATAGGAAAAAAAGGCACTCTCCTAGCATATCCTATCGGGAATTTCCCCTAAGATTAGTAGCGAGAAGTCCTTACATCGAAGATCTTAAATGAGGATCTACTACCACATAATATGATATGTGAAATTTCCCCTGAGGGTCAATGACAAGCAGCCTTACATCCTATCTTCCAAATCATATCCATATTTTTACTTCAAATACGTAAATTGGTTCGAAATGGTTATCTGATAGGAATTACCCCAAATCCAAACTCGGTTCCTTCGAACCAATCATCAATATAAAGATGCTCTTGGAATAAGGAATCATTCTTTAATTGATTAAGTTTTTCTTATCAAAATCTCTTTTGGAGAGATATTTCTAAAACATTCTTTCCGGTATATATGGAATCATTAAACCTTTCTTATCAAATCCTTTAATTACTTTAAACTGGGAATAATTCGAAATTATTTCATTTTTCGCCGATGACATTCTTTCCAAATCATTTCTTTTACATCTTAACATAAATTTCTTAATTCAGAACTCAAAATTTTGATTAAGTTAAAACCATGTTATCTAGGATGTTAATCCAAAACCAGTAAATATTAAGTGAGTGGAATCTATAGAAATATTCTAATTACACTTAATATCAATTCCCATATTTGACAAGTACTATGGGCAGAATAATGGCGAGATCATCTTTTAAATTCCACGAATGGTACAAGTTCCCTCTTCGGGCTTTAACATTGGAAAATTTTGATTCCAGTAAATCAAATTTACTATCCCATCCGTCAAACCAGTCTGGATAGCCAGGGAGAGCAGGAAACTGATTTTCCAAACTCAAGTCTAGACAGTACCTCTTTAACACCCATAAGACGGTCAGGTAATTTGATCGAATCTAAATTATTTGACATTTAACCATTCAATACATCATTTAAATTACCTTTAAAATACTTAATAATCATTTAAAAACATTAACAAAAGATTTGCAAAAGAATGCTTGCATTTAGAAACCATATTTCAAAAGTTATAGAAAGTGCTGCGGAAAAGTGCCGCGGAAATTGCTATATAAGCTATATTGATCAAAACGACTTTTTATTATTTGAAAATTCATTTTTATAACTCAAATCACTTTTAACACATTTTAAGATATTTATAGAATTTATTTCATATTTTTAAACTATTTTAAAATATAATTTTCAAAGAAATCCTTTTATGGATTCCAAACTACAAAACCGCGATTTTCCCAAAAACTTGTTTTGCTCATATTTAAAATCTACTTATCGAAATCTAATTTTCTTTCTTCGTTTGAAAACTATATATATAATAGTTAGGAAAATTCTTATCTCGAAGAATTTCGAGTTATATTTCATTTTATACACTCATTTGACCTTTATGGCGTGAAGTCGTGAACTACCGTTATGCGACGCGTCTATTTTTGACTCAATTTACAATTATCATTCAAACTTCAACAAAACACTTTCATATTTTTGTAAAACATTTAAAACACATTTTTAAATCTTTTTAAAGAGGATTAAAATTCCATATACACCAATTAATTTATTAAAGGAAAGTGATTTCCTTTGTGCTTATCGACGTGTATTTCCATGACTTGCATATATTTCAAATTCATAGTAAGCAATCTTCATTAACAATCATAATCAAACATATATAACATCCAATAACATATAATACTATTATTTAGGAGTTTCTCATTTTTAGTTATACATTGCTAACTACTTTTTCAAACATTCATAACCCAAACATCATTTGTATCCAAATAGTTATGTTAAACATTTATAACTACTTATAATGGTTTAAAGTTAGAGTTCTCACCATCGTTGTTTCCTAAATTCACTTAACAGACAATAGCTCCTCTACGATTACATGAAAGCTTTTGGAAATGGTCCTTAGCCCCTTGAGAAGGCTCGGTTAAGACTTGAAGAAGATGGCCAAAAGTATGGAAGAGAAATGGTAGAGCTTCAAACTTGAATTCACTAAAATAGACCCGAAAATTAGTCATCTTCTTTCTGATTTTTGACACTCTTACTTATAAAATTTGAAAAAGTTGATAACTGTATAGTTGTCACAATTTCTTTTCCCTTGAATTTGAAAAAATAAAACATTTGATCTTAACTAGTTACGAGGAAGATAAAATCAAAAGAAGATAGGATATTCTTGGATTTGTAAAAGGGAAGCCTAAAAATGCACTATAAAAATGTGGAATTTTGACATAGTTAAGCTCAAAATTGGAAGAAGTGATATGCATAACCACTGGAATTCTACATGTTTTGAGAGAAAGAAATACTACATTTTGGATCAATTTTGAAAGAGTTATGCTCGAATGAAAAAGGGGTATTTTCGGCCTTTAAAACTGGGGTCGAAAATGCTCTGGAGGGAATGGAATTTTCAACATAGCTAAACTTAGAATGAGAAGAAGTGATCAACTAGAAAGTTGTAGCTATGAAATTTTGAATGATTTAAGAAAAATGACTTACTTCATTTGGATTTTTTTTGTTTTGGAGGATTTATGATCGAATGTGTAACGACCCGTATTGTGATATCCCAGAAATTTTAGCAATATCAATTTAATAATCTATATTTAAAATTAAATTGATTTGATAAAATTTTAATAAAATTTACTTGATTTAATAATCCAATTAAATAAATGTGTAATTAATGAATTTTATCTTTTAAAAGCTAATAATTGTTTTCCCATTTATAATGTATGTATATATATTTATATATATATTGTGAATGGATAAGTTTGATTTGAAGTCAAATAGACAAATAAAATCTTGTTTTTAAATTTCTAATATTCATTTAGATAATTTGAAGATTTTTATTTTATTTAATAAATAACTAATTGGTTTAAAATACTTAAAGAAATTGTTTTAAATTGTGTAATTGTATTTTAAACATGGTTTAAATTTTAACAAGATAAATAAAAGTTTATTTTATTTCTTTTTAAATATAGCTTAATAATTATAATTTGGAATTATATTAAAATTTAAAATACCAATTGTCTACTAAAACATTAATATGTTAAATAAGATATGTAATTTATAATTTCTTTTATAAATTATTTAAATTTCATAAATGTGTTTTTTTTTAATATTAATAAATGTAGATATGTTTTATAAGACAATGTTATTATTTTAAAATTAAAATATGTTGATAAATTAGTTTTAAGTGGAATTTTTAATGTATAAACAACATTTGAATTTGATTTAATTTTGAAATTCAAATGAATAAACCTATATGAATCTTGTAAATAAGTTTTCATTTTTATATAAATTGTTTCACTTCATTTTCTTTAAAAAGGAATGTATATACATTTACTTATGAAAATAACTTACACATATATAAATACAAATAAAGTGAAAGAGTTTTATTTACTTTTAAAATAAAATAAAAAGAAATAAATTTCATTTATAAAACACGTTAAGTAGTATAAAACAAGTGTTAATATCCTAGGAAACTAATGAGACAAATGTAAATTTATAAGCTACTCAATTTGAAAAATGTTAGGTTTGAGACATGTGTCATTTTTATTTTGAATTTCTTTTAATTTTTAAATAAATCAATTATACCTATATAAGACATGTTTTCTTCATCTCTATTCTTTTCTAAATCTTCATTTTTTTTTCAAAGTTAAGGAGAAAAAAATCTCAGCTGAAAACAAAATTTAAATCATGTTCAAAAATCTGGTTTTTCCAAATGCAATGCAACCTGCAATTTCATTCAAAAAGAAAATGTAAAACCTCTGCATTCTTTTAAGATCTGGAAATCAAGCCTTAAACTATCAAAGCCTGCATTTTCAAGTTTTTCAAATTAAAGATTTAAATGCTAATGGAATCAAGCCTGCAACCTGAATTCATTTCGAAAGCAAGCTTGCCTGCATCCTTTAAACCAGAAGCCTGCATGCAAGTATTAACAGCAAGTAACTAAGTTTCATTTAGCAATTGAAGATTTGAGGCAAAGAAATTTCCAGTTTTAAAGCAAGGCACTGGTTTTTGAAATTCAAAACAAAAGCTTTTTCAAACTTAAGAGCTCTGTTCCATTTCCACTAACAGGTAAGTAACTTTTTTTTTTGAAATTTAAATATAAATTGTTGCTTAAATAGGTATGTTTGTGTATGCTATTTGGATTGCATGTTGATTAGTTTGCCTATACATATGATGTTAAATGTATTGCTGAATATATGCCTATAAATGATTGCATGTATGTGACTGTGCTCTTATGATTCTAGTTCCAGATTCTTATACATATAAATAAAAACAAAATCCTCTTGTTCTTGTTTAAATTTTGTTAGGGATTAAATCCTGAAGCAAATGTGTTAATTATAACATAGTTTAGGTTAGAAATTTATTTAAGTAAAATAAAGTTGGGTGATGTCTCTGTAAATTGTAAAGCTTTAGAGTATGTTAAATAAAGATGAAACTCAAACATTTAAAATTATAAATACAGTGTTATAATCTGGAAAACAAGTTATAATAAGAGTAAATTAAAATCTGTAAAAAAATTCCAGTTGATTGTTAGTTTCAGGTGTTTGAATCAAAAGTTAAAACTAAATTGTGATTATTTAAAAACAAATTGCAATTTTTAGTGATGGATTTATGTGCATTGCTGTTCTATCTGGAAATGGGGAAATGCTAAACCTAGTTTTCAGGCACTGTTTTAATTGATCGGTGAGGAGACTACAGGTGACCGAGTGTTTTGATTTTTGGGAAGGTAGTTGCTTGGGTGTTGAGGAAGAGGTGGACGGAGTTCCTACGTCTCCGATGGTCGGCGTTGAGGAGTCGAGATGTTTTCAGGTTTTGGGAAATGGGGGTTGCCTGTTGTTTCCAGGTTTTGTTTTGGGTGTTCAAATTTCGATCTCGTGATGCTAGTATGGTTTTAATGGTTGTAATGGGTTTTAGGGTTGGCTGTCGACTTGTTCGATGCATTGGTGCAGGCCGGAGATGGCCAGAGCCACCGTGCATATGCACGGTGGGGGTGGTGTATCAAGGGGAAGGTTTGGAATTTCTATGTTTTGTTACTCGGGTTATACTCGAGTTAACTCGAGCTTTTGCTCGAAGATAGCCTAGGGTTTACTCGAAGTAAACTGTAGAGTGGCTCGGGTATTCTTTCTTTTGAAGTTACAGGTTTTAGAAAACCTGTATATTCCAATTCAAATTGTTTTAAAAATCTGAATGAAGGTTTAGACAGAATTTAAATCTAAATTTAATTCAAAAAGAGGTTTGAATTCCAGGTTTGAAAATTTAATTTAAACCTTTTAAATTAAAATGTTTTAAACATCTATCAAAGGGTTTAAATATTTGAAATTTTAAATAAAGCATTGAATTAAAATAGAAGATTTAAAAACAAGTTTAAATCTGGAAATATGATTCAGATTTGAATCATTATTTTGAAAATAAAAGTAGTTTTTAAAATTTTGAAATGTTTAAGATGTTTTAATTGTTGAAACATATTCTAATTATGATTTGAATCTTAAAATTTAATATGGGTGTAAATTTCTTTTATAAATAAGGAATTATTTAGTATAAGTTTAAAGGTTTTAAGAATGTTTTTAAAATTTGATAAAGTTAAGTTTGATTTCATTTTAAATTTTAAAATTTAAAATGTAATTTGAAAACAATTTTAAGTTAAATGGTTTTAAGTTACTTTATTTATGATAAAGTAACCATGAATAAGAAATTTTTTATTTTTAAAGTAAATTAAAGATTTAATGATCTTTGTTTCATTAAAATTAGTAATTTAAATAATTTAATTAATTAATTTGTTTAATTAATTAAAGATTTGAAATAAATTAATTAAGGTTAATTAAATTTGTAATTAATATTAATTAATTTAAGTTAATTACTTAGAAAAGGAAATTAAAGAATTGATGAAGAGTTAATAAAGGTTATTAACTTGTGATTATTTATTTATTAATTAATGTAATTAATTTTGATAATTAATTGGATTAATTAATTTAAATAATCAATTATGAAACTTAATTAAGTATGATTACTTTATGGAAATAATTAAAGATATTAATTACTCTTTGTAATTAATTTATTAATTGGATTAGTTTAAATTAATTAATTAAGTTTAATTGATTTAGAATAGTCCTTAGGAGGGTTGATAAGTAATCAATGGTGGTTAATTACTTAGAGAAGTAATTAAGATAAATAAATTACTGGAAGTAATTAATTGAACTATGGTATTTTGTGATTAATTACTTTGTGTAATTAATGTGAAGATAATTTCTTTATGAAGTAATTAATAATTAATTACTTGTGTAATTAATTTAAACATTTATTAATTACTTTATTTGAAATAATTAAGTGATGTAATTAATTAAGAGTAATTAATTACTAATGAGATTAATCAAGATTGATTAATAAATATAATTAATTATTAAATGTAATTAATTTAGAAGTAATTAAGAAAGTAATTAAGGTTAGTTAATTACTGAATATGATTAATCAAAAGTGATTAATAATTTTGGTTTAATTAAGGTTAATTATTTAATGTAATTAATTTAAATAAGTAATTAATTTAAATTTAATTAAGGATCATTAATTAATATAATTAATGATGTAATTAAGGATTAATTAATTAAGATTAATTAATCAATGATTAGTGATTAAGGAAGTAATTAATTAATGAAGTAATTAAAGGTTAATTTCTGATTTTGGTTAAGGATAATTAATTTGTAAAATTAATTAAATATAATTACTTGAATGTAATTAAGGGATAATTAATCAAGGGTGATTAATTAAGGTGATTAATTTGAGGATAATTATTTAGTTGGTTAATGATCAATTAAGGGTTAAGTAAGCAAGATTTAAAATGAGAAAGTAATTAATTTAATTCATTTTAAATTAATTAAAGATAGGTAATTAATTTAATTCACTTTAAATTAATTAGAAATAGAAGTAATTAATTTAATTCATTTTAAATTAATTATAGATGGTGTGATTATAGATCTTTGCTTATAAATGGATGATATGGTTTACCCTGAATGGTTTGAATCTCAAACATGAGATAAATAGTGTTGTGTGTTATGGATGCATTGGTTGCATTGTGGTGATGATATAAGTATCTATTGGTGATGATAATATAGATTATCAATTTGTGATGATTACCTGTTTATGATAATATTGATTATCTATTATAATGATGTGAATTATCTTTCTGTGTGTGTATGGATAATTAGATTGAATTGTTTTAAAACCTTTTAAAACAACTTGGACCTAAAAGACACGCTTTGGATTTCGATGAGACCGGGATCGGGTTTCCATATTTGGAATCTGAAAACCACATCGATTCCAATTAAACGTAGGTCGTTAATCTAAGTGGAGCAAGTGAAGACTCGAGGTGTAAGGGCTATACGTCAGTATAACTCTGTGGGTGATTCCGTAATGAGTTTGATGGAATAGTACTTATAGATTCGAGATGGTGAATCGGAGTGCAAGGGCTATGGCCGTTGACTCTGAGGGTGATTCCAATAATGAGTGCAACAAGATAGTGCCTTCGGTTTCGTTCGAACCCGG
This sequence comes from Allium cepa, assembly GCA_030765085.1. Classification (NCBI taxonomy): domain Eukaryota; kingdom Viridiplantae; phylum Streptophyta; class Magnoliopsida; order Asparagales; family Amaryllidaceae; genus Allium; species Allium cepa. The sequence continues at coordinate 570,024,627 of CM060940.1, read as the reverse complement.
AACGAACTTGTATGGATTGAATGCTTTCAGAACATCGTCAGGTGGACGATGACCATTCTAAGATTTGATGTCCTATAAAGGTAATCGTAGCCTCAAGCCTCATCAATCGGGAATGGCTAAAACAGGGGAGGTGCAGCAAGGCTTCGTGGGTAGCTCCCACTGGAGAGCAAGATTGATCCATGTCTAAAGGTCCCTTTATATTCGGCTGTGTGGGGAAGTGGTTCGCGACAACTGCCGGGGTTGTCTTGTTCGGAACTGTTCAGTAAGGAACGGGTCCGGCCTTGTGTTGCAGTGGAGTTAGGGTGGCTCCTCGGTACAGTGATCTAGGCCACGTACTGTGACGGGCGGTACCCCAGTAGCCCTGCCATTGTATGGAATCCAAAATCCAATAAGTGCCAACGGTTTTGATTGTATTACCCACTTTTGTGGCTAGTAGATGGAATTTAATAAATGTAACAATTTCGGCTATTTCATATTTTACTTGAAAACCCTAGACACTATTATAATATCATCGGATTTCCTATTAAATGTTTTGGTTAGCGTAAGGTAAAAACTTTTCCATGTTTATGTGTGGGAAGTCTTACGTGATACCTTTCTTTTAAAGGTTTTTGAAAGTTAAGCAACTTTAACCTGTTACTCACACCAGACCCATGTCTGACCCAGAGTTTATTTTTGTTTTTCATAAACTCTTGGGTACTCAAATTTTTACGAGTAGCCAAGGGATTCAGGTTAGGATTCGGGTTAGCTTTGACAAATTATGGAGGAGCAAATGGAGCAGGAGGCTTCTGCGTTGTAGTTATATTAGTAGTCCGCTGTGTTTGGTATCCCTGAGTTATTTGTGATGCTGTATTGAGTTGTATAACTAGATAGGTGTTTATAACTGTCTAGTATGTGTTGTATATCTGTGTACTCTGATAATGTTGTATACTATGTAATACTTATGTTGTTAATATAATTTATTCGTTCCGCTGTTTAGATTCTGATGTGTTGTTTCTTCTTTCTTCTCTTTCTTTCTATTCTCTATCCCTTTCTTTCTTATTAGCAATGCGACTTCCTGGAGTTTGGAAGTTGGGTCGTGACACGTATTTTTCGAAAAGAAGAAAATTCAAATTTTAGAATTTAATACAGTAAGAAATTAATTTTTTTTGATTTTAAATAAAATTTACTTTGAATTATAACATCTGATTTTGATTTAATAAAGTGACAACTATTTTATTTGATTTCAAACTTATGGTTTAATAAAAGTTTAATTGGATAGGTTTAATATTATGTAAAGCATGAAATCAATTTATAATTAACTAGAATTGGGTTTTAGTTGTAAATTAACTTCTAATCTATTTGTAAACAATAAATGTATAATTATGTATTCAAACTTATTTAAATTTTAGTCCTGATTTTCGCTCATCTTACATATCAACCTATTGAAATTAATTTGTTAATAAAATTTAGTATACTTGGATTTTACATAAAAAGAAAGAAGTATAAATTTTAATTTAATATGACTTAATTAGTTAAATGATTCAGGAATTGAGAAGATAAAGTTGAATTAACTGAAATTTTATTTAATTAAGAACTCTACTAAATTTAATCAAAATTAAACTATTGAAGTTTGGTGAAATTATCAATAATAATAAAATATAAATATAAATTTTGTTGTATGTATGTCATTGATACTATTTAAGCAAGTTAATTTATAACTCTTATATGTAAACAACAATTCTATAAATGTATTTAAGTTATTGTAAAAAGATTTCAATTGTTTTAATTATCTATCCATTAATTATCTTTCGTTTTAAATTCTAACGTTGAAATTTATTGCCTTTAATTTAACTTGGAATCTTTGAATAAAAGGGAAAGAGAATTTAACTAAAATTAATGATGTTTAATGAAAGAAATGTACGTTTGTTAGGATCCGCTTTAAAGTGTAATTTGGAAATTAATTATAATTATGTCGATTTGGAAACTTTCAATATTAAAAAGGCAAAAAAAAAAGAAATAAATTAATTGTAATTAATGGATTTAACGAAAGAAACATACGTTATTGTAAAATAAAAAGGATGTTCTAATGAAAACAAAATGAATGTTATTGTTTTTAAGGTAAGCGTAATTTTATAAAAGAGAAAAATTGTATATTGAAGCAACATTTTACGGTCGTTAAACAGTAGTCTTTGATAGTATAGAGGTATAATGCTAATCGTAAAATTTAGAATGAATTAAATATTTTATGTTCATGATTGTGCACTGAGAAAAACGCCGACTTTGATTTGAATTTAGAATCATGGTTCATCTTTTATTTTATGTAGTGGTGGTCCCCTTACCTTGGTTGGTGTGTTTAATTTTTTTTATTGTATGTTAATAAAAAATTTATGTAACAACCCGCATATTTATCGAGTTTGTATTTAAATATTTTATTTAAATATTAACTCGTTAATCGGGTTTTGGTCCGAAAAGCTACTTTTTGCAAACGGTCAAATTAGGACTCGAGACCACTTCCATTGAGTTCGAAATGTCGTTTACAATTTTTTAAGTATAAACATCGATAGGTTTGGAGTTATAGCAATTTCACTAACTTTTCCCGCTTTGGACTTTGGGTTAGTTTAGCCTATTAAGCCCAAGTTCCAACCCTCTTCTCCTCACTCTTCATAAATTTCCTAACTAACTCAAGCTTTGGCATTAATGGTGAAGAGAATGGGAAATTAAAACTCCAAGCTCAAATTCAATTGCAAATCCAACATTCAACTCCAAATTCAAGTAGAAGATATTGGATTCAAGCTTTGGATTGCTTCTCCTTGCTTTCAAGCTTCATCTTCATAAACTTTAGTGCAAAGGTGAGATTTTTATCTCACAAATCTAGTCTATAACTATATTGGACTGTTGGGAATGATTCCCTATCACTTTTGCATGCACATTTGCATTTGGTTTGGATTGGATTGGCGAAAAACTCCAATTTTTAGCGTTTTGGTGAATTTTCTGCACTTAGGTCGTTCTGGCCATTTTTGGTGTTTGGAGTTAGGTCGCTCGCGACCTAACCCTTAGGTCGTTCGCGTGTTATCGCGCTAAGTCGCACTGCCTTGAATCTTCACTTCGGAGTTAGGTCGTTTCACGTTAGGTCGTATGGCTTTTAGGTCGTAGGTCGTATGGCTTTTAGGTCGTAGGTCGTATGGCTTTTAGGTCGTAAGTTGTATGGCTTTTAGGTCGTAGGTCGTTGGCCTTTTGACTGTTAGGTCGCATGCCTTTCTACTTCGATAGGTCGTTCGGCCATGCTTTCTATTTTTAGGTCGCGACATTTTTAGGTCGTGTTACCTATATACCCCTAGGTCGAAAGGCCTTAGGTCGCGAACCCTTAGGTCGCGAACCTCTTTAGGTCGCCTGTCCCTTAAGCAGTTAGGTCGTTCGTCCTGTGATGCCTTAGGTCGTTTGACCCGTGTTACGTTAGGTCGCGTAACCCCTTAGGTCGCTTGACCTTGTTTCCTGTTAGGTCGCGTGACCTTGTTTTCGACCTTAGGTCGTTTCACTTTTAGGTCGCATGACCTTGTTCCACTAAGTCGCTCGACCCTTAGGTCGTAACATGTTAGGTCGCACGCCTTTCACACCATTAAGTCGCGAGTTTAATTAGGTCGCTCGGCCTTAAAACGTTAGGTCGCTTGACCTGTGCTATTGTTAGGTCGCTTGGCCATTTCAGTTAGGTCGCTTGACCTGTGCTATTGTTAGGTCGCTTGGCCATTTCAGTTAGGTTGCATGACCACAGGGTTGCTCCAGTTAGGTCGCTTGACTCCTAGATCCCTAGGTCGCAACCATTAGGTCGCTCGACCCTATTCTCCTTAGGTCGTTAGACCTCATTTTGTCTTCACTAGGTCGTACCGTTTTGGTCGGGGCGCTGCCCCCTGGACCCCCGCGACCTGACCGGGCAGGTCGAACCCCGTAAGCGGTGGCGTTGCCCCCGCACCCCCACCTTGGGGGGTTGCCACCCCCCTGGACCCCCCCTCCGTAGGGGATCTTATCTGAAAAACATTGAGCTGATTTCCTTGGATTTTATTCGCATCCCCGTATGCGATCTTTGTGACTGATTGTTTCTACACTTGCTTATGTGTTTTGTCACTTTATAATATAAAGGTTTCAATACTAGTAGTAAATATCAAAACTCTTTTAACAAACAATTTCAACTCTATTTTTAATAACAAAGCTCTTTTCTTAAACCGTTTTCCAATCTATTAGTATATACAAGCCTTTACCTCACTCGGATGAGAAATCTAATTAAACGACTTAGTAAAACAAGTGGTATGAAACGCTTGCGTTCACTTCGTCGGTTAATTCTTGGACTTGTTCGATTGAACCTCTTGTGACAATTTTATTAGTGAAGATTTACAATTTGTTCGTAAATATTTAAGTTAAGCAAGTGGTTATGGGACATGAAGCTAAACTTCTATATTTACTAGCTTAGTGTAATTGACACTTCTCGTTGATCTTGATGATCGCTTTATGAATTAGACTAGCAATTGCGCGATGTCTCTTTCATTGCAAGGTTAGACTAGACACCACTTGTGTGATTCCATTCACACATACCTTTCTGCTTTTTGGTTAGTCTTGACCTCAATCTGTGTGATTCCATTCACACATGCGGGGTAGCTCCCCATGGTCTTCGGACCGTCATGTGATAGGCCTCTTTCCCTTTTTATGATTTCTGGATTTCTCGTGTTGATTTCTGGAATTTATGTCATTGACTTGTTATGAGTACAAGTTTAGGGTATGATGCCCTCTTCGAATCTTTGAGAAGATTCTTGTGATATTGATTATCTCTTATTGGTTGATCTTCTGTTGATCATTATTTACATACTTATAGTGGTATGTCGTTATGGATGTTTATGTTTATGCCATATCTTTTATGTTATATCATGTCATCTGATATTTATAGCTAGACTGATCTGTTTATTATTTTCTTAAATAATACTCGGGTCAGACCGAGATGTTACAGGTGCTTCTGCTTGACTTCTTTCCAGGGATTCATCACTCTGACTTTTGGCTAACTGTTTAGATTAGCAGTTTTTGTTGTATACACTTGAGATATAGACTCATTGTTGTATTCTTTTGTATAGCACGTGTTGCTAATCTTTTGTATTATCGTGGATCTTAATGACCACTACTCTGATGTACACTTTCATGTGTTAGTTATATATTCATATCTTCTTCCGTCTTTGTGATATGGATATCTGTGACTGATTTGTGATATGATTATTTCTATGTTTGTTTCCGAAGATTATTTATAGCCACCGTGTGATAAGCAATTACATGGATGGTCGCTCCTCAACAGCCTTATTCTCCGTGCTAGTTGACAGCACTACTCCGGAGTGTTCTTGGCTAGCGTGGGTATAGAGGTGGGGCGTCACATTTTAAATGGGCATAAATTTGAGTTGATTTGGGATTAACGAAATTAATTGAATTGAAATATATTCCCATATTGGACTAATGTGGCATTATATTCATTTTGAAGTATGAAAGGTGATGTTCATCACGAATTCATATTCATGCACATTTCATATTCTATTGCTTTTTTCTTCTAACTACTATCTCATTCATGTTTTTTTTTGCCTTGTTCACTTTCACATTTCAAATATTTAAAAAAACCTCTCTCTTTGTTTCATAAAACTTTCATTTATCCTCTGTATATTCATTTTCCATTCTTATTATTAGATATACATTCTCCCACCTACTTTTATTAGGCTTAATTCTTATATACCTCTTGTATTTGCATCTAAGCATTTATTATTGCATGTTACAACTTTTAGTATTTATTCTTTTTCATAAATTCTGCCTGCACTAATTCATCTATTAACAATTCATATTTAATGCACATGCATCATTCATGCTAGCATGTTCGTGTTTACATTTATTAAACACATAACCACATCGTTTCATGATTGAAATGTTTGCTTTAGATATGAATATGTGATATATGTTGTTATGTTCCCTTGAACTTGTGTTATAACATTCACATGCACATGTTGTTTTATATGTCACAAATAGTATATTATGTTGATTTGATTGATTTCCACATATGTATGTTAAATATGTCACATATGAGATGTAAAAAAATATGTTATGTTAGAAATTTTTTATGCCTTGTACTGAAATACGTCACATATGCTTTGTTAAAAAAAATGAGTTAGTTAATAAAATCATATGTTATACATACTATGTTAATAATATGTCACATATTCTATGTGTAAATAATGTGTTATGTTTGGAAAAAATGAGATGCCATGTTATTTCACCTTGTAAGTTCCTTGTATATATGTCGTGTTACATGTTTATATGTTATGTTAGTGTATGACATGTCAGAATTTGAAATATTCACTTATGTTGTTTACGGTATGTGACACATGTGATATGTTAGTTATGCATGTGTATATATTAAGTTGTTAATTATGCACGCATGTTAATCAGTGACATGTTATGTTATGTATGTTATTATTGTTCTCACACTTCAAGTTCTTTTTAACAAAATCACTTTGGATTGAAATGATGTATACCTGATATACAACAACTTTGGGTTAAATAAATTGATTTAGAAATAAAATTGGAATATTATAAGTTTGAATTTATGTTTGAACTTAAAATTATGAAATTGAAGTTTAATCAATTTTTTTATTGGATTTAAACTTGTTTGATTTATAACTTAATAGCTTTAAGAGAAGAATTGAAATATGAAGTTAGATTTAATAATAAATCAATTGGAAATGAACATAATGTCGGTATTTGAACTGAACCGACTTATAGTGTGAGAAATGATGTTTATTTAAGCCTAAGTATTTCACTTATTGAGTTATCTGTACATTTCACTTGACTTTACCTACTTACATAAGAGTGTTAGTCCTGACTCGAGTGTTTTTGTTTTACTTTACGCTCGGGTCAGACCGAGTATTTCAGTTTAGCGAAGACACTTATTTCTGAAGACGAAGACGGAGTCGAGGACCGTTTCTACTATTATTATAGCAATTGTTTATTATGCTTGAAAAAAAAGTGTAAATTCTGATTTTGTTGAAAATAGTTTCATGAACTATTTATGTATTTATTTTTTTGTATTATATTTCATCCTTCCGCTGCGAGATTCTGTATTTTATTTTTCCTCCTTTTCTTTTATTTTCTTATTTACCCCATTAACAATCCTTCCTTTTGAATGGTTTGAATTAGACATGTGTATTTTATTATCGATTTAAACCGTCCAAAAAGGTGGGTCATTACAGTTGGTATCGGGGATTTGGTTTAGACATACCTTAGCCTGTTGGGGTTAACTCATTAGGGATAGTGTAGTACTACCCTAGATTGAGTTGTCTGAGTGTATATACGAGAGCGCGTACTTGTTAGTGTTATAAAAATGTTTTGTATAAATTTTGAAACGAAATTGTTTTTCCTAATATTATATGATATATATAAAGGAATAATATTTTATGACTAATATAGTTATTTGTAATGTGTTCGATTTATGAAATGGTAATATTTAATTATTATCATTTTTGTTGACTTGCTGTATTTAATCAATTTATAATCATTGTTTAATAATTTTTGATTGAATTAATGGACTAAACATTAGTTAATAATGGTGTATTAAAGAGAATGAAATGAATAATTAGGATATTTGTTTATGAAATTGAAATGCAGTTGTGAATTTTGTTGTTTGTTGACATGTAGTTTCAACTATTAAAAAAATGGAATATTTGGATATTTTGGATAATCGAAACCTTTTAAATTAATATATGAGTGAAACTTGATAATTGGGTTGAATTATATAGTTGAATTGATAACCTTAATTTTAAAGCAAGAAAAACAAGGTTTAATTTGTTATATCTATGTTTGATAAATGAATAGAATTGGGGTATACATTCTTGGCATGTAATGTAATAATATACAAGTGCGAACTTTAAGCCTTGGGATCTTTAAATTGAAATTGTGATTAAGGAAATGTTGTAAATGAGATTAAATTGGACAAATTTGTTTATAAACTTAATTAACATTTATGAAACGTGTCATAAATAAAATTGAGGTAAAGGTGAAACTAAATGGAATAAGGAAATATGAATTAAAATAGAAATGACTACAAATAAAGCCCTGACTTGTAAATTATTATGAAATAAATGGATGTTGCAATAAAATGCATAAAGTTGTGATAACTTTAAACTCGAACAATGTCTTTGTAACAACCCGCATATTTATCGATTTTATATTTAAATATTTTATTTAAATATTTTATCGTTAGTCGGATTTTAGTCCGAAAAGCTACTTTTTGCAAACAGCCGAATTAGGACTCGAGACCACCCCCATTGAGTTCAAAATGACGTTTGCGACCTTTTTGAGTATAAACTTCGATATGTTTGGAGATAGTTGATTTTTGCTACTTTTTCCTACTTAGGGCTTTGGTTTGGGCTGAGCCCATTAACCCCACTTATGTATTCAGTCCCAACCCTCTCCACTTACCTTCATTTCATTTCTAATTCATAACCCTTTAAGCTTTAGCAACAATGGTGGAGAAGAGTGGAAATTAAAATTCCAAGCCCTAGTTCCATAGCAAAATCCAAGTTCTTGCTCCAAAATCTAAGAAGAACCCATTGGTAAACTTATCTTCTTCTTCTCCAACTTATTCTCTTACCAATTTCAGAAATTCCTAAACCTAATTTTGGGAATGTTCTTGTTTTTGAGCTTAGATTCAAGCTCAATTGGGTTATGTTGAAGAGAGGTTGATTCTCCATTTGCTTTCAAGCTTCTTCTTATTCGATTTTGTGAAAAGGTGAGATTTTTATCTCACATCTATGACTATAATTATCTTTGGTTATTGGGTATGAATTCCTAACACTTCTTCATGTGCATTTGCTCTTGATTTGGATTGGTTTTGTGAATATTCCAATTTTTGGGTTTTTTAAGTCAAATTTGTGTGAAATCCTTTTATGGATGTTTGATCATGCTTTTGGTGATGCATCGAGGAGCATATAGGGCCGGGTTGCCGATTGGCATAAACCCTTAGAGCCAATGTTCATCCGGTTGCATTTTGGAAGAGTTTGCTCTCCATTTCAATAGGCTGAAAAACATCCCAGGCATGATTCAGTCGACTGAATCTTCTGTTCAGTCGACTGAACCTGGAACCCGAAAGTTTCCAGGCATGATTCAGTCGACTGAATCCTCTGTTCAGTCGACTGAAAACTGGAAACAGAAAGTTTCCTGAACCTGGAAAATTTCCAGGTACAGGGTCAGTCGACTGAAAACTCTGTTTAGTCGACTGAACCTGCTGTTTGAGTCCATTTTGCCTTTTTGGATTGAATTTCCAATTTAAATCGATTCGTGATGATCCTATTTGTTGTTATCATTTATTATGACTTTGATGACTCCTTTTTAGGGATTTTTGAATATCCATATCGATGGATTCTTTATCGGTTTCTTTGGATTTTATTCACATCTTCGTATGTGAATTTTAGTGATTGATTGTTTCTACAATCTTCTTTGTGTTTTGTCACTTTAAAAATATAAAGGTTTTCTATACTAGTAGTAAATATCAAAACTCTTTCTTCAAATGATTTCAACACTATTTTATTACAAAGCTCGTTTTCTCAAACCGATTTCCAATCTATTAGTATATACAAACCTTTACCTCACTCGTATGAGAAATCTAATTAAACGACTTAGTAAAACAAGTGGTATGAAACGCTTGCGTTTACTTCGTTGATTAATTTTTGGACTTGTTCGATTGAACCACTTGTGACATTTTTCTAGTGGAGATTTACAGTTTGTTCGTAAATGTTTAAGTTAAGCAAGTGGTTATGGGACATGAAGCTAAACTTTTATATTTACTAGCTTAGTGTAATTGACACTTCTCTTTGATCATGACGATCATCTTTGTGGTTTAGACTAGCAATGTGCGATGTCTCTTTGTCTATGTGGAGGGCTGTTCCTCATTTTATTGAGCTTCGTCTCATTTCTCACGTGGGTCGTACCTTTTTAGGTGCGTCAATGTTTTATTATGTATGGGGTGTACCTTTTTAGGTGCATCGATGTTTATTTACTTCGTGGAGCAATCGGCTCAATAAGTCGGGACATGGGGCGTAACTTTCTAGGTGCGTCGATGTTCGTCTATGCATGGGGCGTGTCTTTCTAGGTGCGTCGATGTTCGACTTAGCATGGGGTGTATCTTTCTAGGTGCATCGATGTTAGACATTACATGGGGTGTATCTTTCTAGATGCATCGATGTTTATTTATGCATGGGATGTATCTTTCTAGGTGCATCGATGTTTATTTATGCATGGGGCGTATCTTTCTAGGTGCGTCGATGCTAGAGCATGGGGCATATCTTTCTAGGTGTGTCGATGTTCGACTGTACATGGGGCGTGTCTTTCTAGGTACGTCGATGTCCAGTTTGTGGGATTGGCCATCCTTTTTATTGTGATTTGGTTCATCGGATGTCCCGCTGTACGACGTCGTTGTTCCTTTTTATTGTGATTTCTAGATTTCGTGTGTTGATTTCTGGAATTTGTGTTTCACCAACTTTTACGATGGGCATTGATATATATGTCATTTACTGTGGCTTGGTGAATGAAATTAGGAGTATGACATTCCTTTTTATCTTGAGTAGATTATTGTGATATTGATTAATCTCTTGTTGATTTTCAATTACTTATTATCACAGCTTGGCATTGTGATTATTATGTGTTTAGTCACATCTCCTATTCTATATCATGTTATCTGATATTTATAGTTAGACTGATCCGTTTATTATTTTCTTATAAATAATACTCGGGTCAGACCGAGATGTTGCAGGTGCTTCGACTGGACTTCTCTCCGGGGATCCATTACTCTGACCTTTTGCTTACTACTTAGATTAGTAGTTTTTGTTGTATACATTTGAGATACAGACTCCATAATGTATACTTATTCTTTTGTGTAGTTCATGCAACTATTCTTTTGTGATATTGTGGATCTTTTTAGACCACTACTCTGATGAACACTTTCATGTGTTATATTCATATCTATTTCCGCCTTTGTGATATGAATTGTCTGTGACTGATTTATGTTATGTTTACTTCTATATTTGTTTCCGAAGATATTATAGCCACTGTGTAGTAGCTTTGAGTTTGTGTCGGCATGTCGGATTTCCATTTAAGAAAGAATTGCATGCTATACTATTTGACATATCGATGCTCGCACAAAGCAATTACACGGATGGTCGCTCCTCAACAGCCTTATTCTCCGTGCTAGTTGACAGCATTCACCGTAATGTTCTTCGCTAGCGTGGGTATAGAGGTGGGGCGTCACAGCCTTATAAAAAGGAATTAAGTTTAATAAATTGGTTATAAACGTAAGAAAATTCCTGATGAAATGATTTGCAAATAAATGTAGTATAAATGAGAAACATTACATGTGAAATGAATGTAATTTAAATTAAAGAGCAATATAAGCAATATTATGAGAATGGATATATTAATGTTTATATCAAAAGAAGAAATTCTATGAAACAAATATGAAGTATGATTTTATTCTACATATACAAGTTTCTAATGGATTTGAAAATTTGAGGATTTTATAAGAAATTTGATTTATATAAAAATGATTTATAACTGAAAGGTATTGAATTTGAAATTTGAGAGATTGAACTCTGGTATTTTGGAAATTGGTTTTAAGATTTTGAAAATATATATTAATACAATTTAAAGTATTTTTCGAATAAGAAATGTTCAAATGACTTTAAATGGGTTCCAATGATTTCAAAAAAAATTCAAAGAAGTTTTCAAGAAAATAGAAGTCCAGAACTCACTTATGTCGCTGGAAAATAATTTCGGTGATGAGTGCACGCATCATCAACATTGATTGTCGAGTTCAAAGTGGGGGAGAAGCATTGCTATGCGAGTGATTTTGTGAAACCAATTTTGATTTCAAATTCCGGAGTATAATTTGATATTTTCGAAAGATATATGTATATATTTGAAACAATTTAAAGCGTGCCCGGTGTTCAGTCCTCGAGTTTCGAATTCTGATTTGGTATAAACCTATCTTTTGGAAATTGATTTACTGATTGGTTGTTGATTTCCAACTCTTGAATTGGAAATTTGATTTCTCCAACTATTTTGAATGTTCGAACACTTCCAAATCAAGGGTTAATTTTCAAATCTAAGAAATTTCGAAAATATAAATGATTTGATATAGTATATAAGTTTAGTTGGCATATTTAAGTATGAAGTAATATAATTTAAATAAGTTGAACTATACTGATATGAAACTTAGTTTGAAATGTTTGAATAAAATTTAGTTTAAATGTTTTAATTTAGTATCATCTTTTATAAAATCATAAATATAGAATAATAGTTTTCAGAAAGGTAGATTGGATATTTCAAATAGAAATAAATAGTTCAACGGTTTTAAAGGGATGGTTATAAACTTGGAAATCATTTGGGTATAATTGATTTTAGAAAATATTTGGTTTTGAAAAATAAGATTTGGAATTTAAAACCCAGTATTTATATGATGATTTTGGAAATGAATTTGATTGACCTAAATTATGTTGATTTGGAAACTAGGATTATTTTCTAAACCTACTATTTGAAAATTTTGAAACTGAAGATACTAAATATGGAAGAAATAATTTGGTGAAATCATATATGATTTTGAAACCGAAACGATATTGAAAGAAATTGAAATTGAGAACCTTGTTTTACTAAATATTTGATTTGGGAGTTATCGAACTTATATAAAATTGATTTGTATGAGTATGAAGTTGATTTGAAAACTATTGATTTGGAAAGGTACTCAATTTGAAAGGTGTAATCTTATATAGGCGAAATATATATAAATGTGATTTGATATACTATTGATTTTGGAAAGTATTCGATTTGAAAATGAAATCTTATATATAATGGACTTTATATAAATATGATATTTGAAAGTGATTTGAAAGGGTACTATATGATATATATTTTCAAAGTAATGATATGGAAAGTGCCTTCTGCTTGATATCCGCTTTGTGGCCATATTGTGGATTCATTCTATCGATATTATTTTCTTTGATTTTGGTTTTCCGAATGTGATACTCGAGTGTCCTACCGTGGCGTAACCCATGGTTTTTCTTTTCTTCGTGCGACTGTGTAGAGTAATTCGCCTGGCTGAGATGGCCCAGGGGTACGGATGTTTTCTAGGGGATTCAGGCGTAACCATTGTGTATCCTGTGATCTACGCAGGTTTCGTTTTTAGTAGCGAAATCCGCAGGGCTGAGAAAGCTTATGGATACGGATGTTTCTGTTGAATATGCGCTTTGCGCTATATGATTTTTGTTTGATGATAATAAACATATATACATTCGCTTAAATGTATTTGTTAACGTACTATTTTAATCTTCACAGAATAAATAAATATTTGCTGAATAAAAATAAATAACACAGTTTTTTTTAATTCAAACGAATATTTTATTCAAATAAATATTTATTACAATTTTGAATAGTACAATTTCAAGCTCTCACTATAACTATACAACTTTGATTACATCATATTTTTTTCACATTTACATCAGCACCTCACTACATATCACTCACACTCGTATTTTTATCTTCAACTGCATTCCAGTTTGAATCCAGCATCTGAGAAATCTGCAAAAATATAAACTAACGCAGTAAAATTGAAAAAGAAATATTTTTGCAATTCAAAAATAAAAGATAATTTTGAAAATATGATTTGCCTCAGTTATTTGGGTTGTTCGTCATAATTTAAATTTGAATTCATCATACACGAACAACTTGTGACATACACAGTGTATTACTGTATATGCCACAAGGCCGTGCACACCGATATATACACTTGATCGATTTACAGGGACAGGTGAGCACAGGTCAAACCCAAATGAAAAGCCGGGTTCAACTCACGTGCAATAACATTGAAAATTTCGAATTGAGCACAAGGTCAAACCCGAGTTTTAAAACTGGATTCAACTCAGGTGCAACTCAAATGCACACATGAATGCTATGATCAAAGTATGCATGTATATATATATCGACCAGGCAGCAACATGCTTCAAGACTGCAACAAACATCAGCAGTGTTTCAGTAATACACATAGCAAGCGACATGAAGACCAGCAAATAAATGAAACAGCATATATACATATGTGCAGCCTGAATACGAATACATCAAGTCATGGTCCAAACCAGTAAACCATGCTTCATGATGAACTTGTGGTCATAAACACAGTGACATGCACAGATTCATTCAAGAACAGCAGCCCCAAAATCAAGACAGTAGTGTGCAACTCGAGTTTCAAAAGAATCAAAGTAATGCAAAATGCTGCACTCACAAGCAATGCTAAAGACCACAGCTACTACACAACTCAGACAACATTGAGTACAATATGCACAGAAGCATAATCCAATTAAAATACCAACTGCAAATATCCAAAGCCACAGGAGAACAAAACACAGTACACAAATGCAAGTGCACAACTAAACTCGAGTGGAACAGAGAAGCTATGGTACTAAGATAAAAATGCAAGTGATAGTGAATATGTACAAGTGCAGTGACCAGAAACTCAAGCTTCAAAAAGCTACAGCAACAATGCAAACTACAAGAATAAATATCAAGCGATACCAACTACAAGTACAGTGCTATCAAATGAACCAGTGACAATGCAACAATCAACTCGACCAAGTATCATGATACAACAAAGCAATGCCACCAGAATTTCATATCAAGTTCGGCATCAGGATGAGAAGAACCAACAGAACAACCATGTATCAATAACAATGCAACATAGTGACAATCACAAGCATCACAACATATTCAAGTTGAAGCCGTGAATGACACAAATACAGGCAGTGAAGAATACTGAAGTGAATGAAGATTAGTTAGCAGGTGAAAGTGCAACAGGAATGCAGACAGTGGCCGAAGTCAATTTACAAAATATCGAAGTCAAAGAAGAATAATAAACATCAAAGACATAATGACCAAGTCACGTGTCAAAACATTGGTTATCAAAAATCAAGTTGTACGAAATTTATCAAGTCAGAGAAAATCACGGAGCCATAGTCAATTATCACAAATTCAAAACCGAAGATTTGTAAACCAAGTCAACCGAGCAATATCAAGAATATTCACATGTGAAGTAGTCAGAATCAATCTCAAACATTCAAGCATTATCAAGTGGCCGAGATGAATATTTGACAAATTCAAATAAATATATACGATCGAAGATTCAGGAAATCGAACGCATATATAACCCAATCATCATCGGCAATCAATGCATCGAATTCCAGAAAGCATAAATCAGTAAAGAAAAAAGCACATAATTACATACCGGAATTCGATCAACGAAGCAGCAGCGGTGAGCAAATCAAAGAGTCTCGAAGTAGCCAGAGAGAGCAACAACAAATCGATCGAGCAACGCAACTCTCGAACAAACATATATTCGATCGAACAAAAGTCGGCTCTTCGAAAGCCCTAATTTGCATCAAGGAGGAAACCCTAATTTCGCAAGGAGGAACAAACAATTGAGACAGAGGAACGGCCGCGTACGAACAAGAAATAAAAAGAGACGGTCAAGATAAATTAAAAAGGGGGCCGGCCTTACTATTTTTATAAAAGGGGTTTATATTAAAATTAGTTTTATTTTAAATTTGCTTTTAATTTCTATTTTCTTTTTTAACCGTTTATATTTTCTAGTCGTGTGACTAGGGTACAAGCTGCGGTGTGTAGCTTGAGAATTCGCAACTCGGTAGTTGAGTTGTGGCAGGGTTTTGAGCGTAGAGTTAGATTAGTCAATAGCGGTGTATAGCGAGTTTACGTGTGTAAGCGAGGGACTATCTAATTTCTAGTAGAAACCTTGGGGGCAGCACGTAGGCAGGGTTTTGCCGAAGCTGGGTAAATTCTGTGTTGTTCTGTTTTATTCTGTTATTTATATTCTGCGATATCTGTGCTGCTATTCTGTGATCTGAATTGAAATTAATTTATAAGCTTCCGCGATTAATTTTTAATAATTTACACTATCACCCTATTCACCCCCCCCCCCTCTCGGGTGAAATCGATCCTACAAGTGGTATCAGAGCGAGGAATAGAAGTCAACATCTGTTCTAAAAATTTGATTTTTTTTGAAAAAATCAGTTTTTGTTTTAAAAATTTAAATTTTTAAAATGGCTTCTTTTAATAATGCTTTTGCAGAGGGTCAGTCGATAGTTAGACCACCAATGTTCAATGGTGAATATGCTTTTTGGAAAAATAGGATGAAATTTTTTTCTGAAAACCATTGATGCTTGGAATATTGTTGAGACAGGTTATAGAATACCAACTATAACTGTAGATAATCAGGAAATGGAGAAACCAAAGGAACAATGGACAGAATTAGAAAATAAATTACAGAATACTAATGCCAAAGCTATGAATTCTATTATCTGTTCATTGGATCAATTTGAATTTAATCGTGTCTCACATTGTCTAACTGCGCAGGAAATATGGCACATACTAGAAGTGACTCACGAAGGAACATCTCAAGTCAAAGAATCTCGCCTTGCAATGCTAAGCAGCGAATACGAGAACTTCAAAATGGCGAAGGAAGAAAATGTCAAAGAGATGTACGGACGACTCTCCAATATCGTATACAAATCAAAAGCTCTCGGAAAAACATACACCGAATTAGAAATAGTCCGGAAAATCCTCAGAGTCCTTCCACGAAGCTTTGAAGCAAAAGTAACTGCCATACAAGAATCGAAAGATTTAAAACAACTTAAAGTTGAAGAACTCATCGGAAATCTCACCACTTATGAGCTAGAAATGAAATTCAAAGAAGAGCGTGAAGGAGGTGACACTCAAAAGAAATCAATAGCTCTCAAAGGAACAACCGAAAGTGATGATGATAACGATAAAGATGATGGAGCAGCAGAATTGGAGCTGTTAATAAGGAAATTCAAAAAATGGAATCAAAAACATGGAAATTCAGCTCGAAATCAAAAAGCAAAAAGCAGAATAGCCAAAGCACTAGACTACTCAGAAGAACAAAAGTTTATTTGTTATAATTGCAACAAACCCGGCCATATCAAGCCCGATTGTCCACAAATTAAATCCAGCCACGGAAAGAAACAGAAAAAGAAAAGTTTTGCAGCCACTTGGGATGAAATAGACGAGAATGATCAAAGCACTGGCAGTGAAAGCGAAAAGGCAGAATTGTGTCTTCGAGGTGATACAACTGACAGTGACGATGACGAGCCAAGTGAGGTATCAAAACTTACCCATTCTGAGTTGCTTATATATTTTCATGAAGTAAACGGTTGTTTTGAACGACTTAGGGAAAAATACGCCAAACTTGAATCTCAAAAAGATACTTTGATAGAATGTAATAAACAACTTGATCAATTAGTTAAAACCTATCAAAGTAGGATCCCTAAGTGTGATAAGTGTCCAACATTCGAAGAAGAAATTAAAAAGTCAGAAATCAATATAAAATCACTTGAAAATGAAATTCTGATTTTAAAAGAGAATGAAAATACTAGGAGAGAGAATTCTATTAAAAAGTGCACACAATTGTTAAACGAAAATGAATCTCTCAAAACACAAGTCCAACAATTGTCAACGACTTTGGATAAATTTTCAAAAAGTAAAAAATCGTTGAATATGCTATTAGGAAAGCAAACTGTTAATTCAGTTAGACAAGGACTTGGATATAATAGTTCGAAAATTGTTGAAAGCAATATTAGTCAAGTTAATTCCATGTGCACGATTTGTAGAAAATATGGACACGGTCACAATAATTGTTGGTATAGACCCAAATATGTGAAAACTATACCGATCTGGGTTCCTAAAGGCACAAATATAAAATCTCTCAAAGTTAAACAAATTTGGGTGCCGAAGGGAACAATTATAAATAGTTTTGGGTCTTCACAAAATTATTTTTCTAAATATTCTGCCACTAACAACCATGGACCTATAAAAACAAATAGGTCACATAAAATTTTCATCGTGTAGGTGTGGTGGCGGGCTAAGGAACAACAATAGTGTTATCTGGATTTTTGGCTGTTCCAGAAACACAATGGACGACGAAGCAAAGTTCCTTAGCCTAGTATAAAGGTGACAGAATCACAATGGACAACGACGAAAAAATATCGCAAAGGTAAAAACAGGTAAAAGCATATTTATTTGAATGATATATTAAATGTGATAATCTGCACCATATTCTGAATTAAAATCAGCCAATATTGAGATGATGAAAAGATGATGATTCTGACTTATATTCTTATGCCAATTATATTTTTATGCCAAAAACACTCCAATTCTTGAAATATTTCATACAGATTAAATTGGAAAAATGATGGTGTTTTTAGATAATATTTTTGGCTAAATCCATATTCACGGTTTCTTCTATTTACATGGCTTCAACTTAAAATCCTAATGAATTCTATTTAAAAAATTGTAAAAAGGATTTTAAGAAATTTTTGACTTGTTTTTATTTATGACATTGATTTGTGCTTAAATGATGACCAATCAGATTTTCAACATTGAACTAATCCATATAAATTTGTTCGGTCAAATGATGGTATTTGATTACTCATGCTACACGTAGATATATTGGTTTTGACATTTTGGTCACTGCTTATAAATTTGCACGATTTCAAAATTCATGTGAAAGATGTTAAAAAGGTTTTTTGAGAAATTGTTGAAACTTCAAGAATTTGGTTAAAGAATAATGATGTTGATTAACTGTTGATTACTCATGAATATAACTGTTTATCCTAAGGTTTCTGAAATTAACACTATGATATTTGTTTGAGTGATAACATGGCTTCATTTCAAATTTCATTTAAAAATTGTTGAAAACAATTATGAGATAATTTGTTGAAATTTCACAATCTGGTCTTTGACATTCAACGAGTGAATATTGAGTGAAATTTAAATTCAGATGCAGATTACACTGGTAATATAGTTGATAGAAAAATTATTAGTGTAATGTGATTAATTTTTGAAACATTCATTTGCTGCATCATTTTTCAAAGAAAATATCTGCATATTTTTCACTTGAAATAATTTTCAAATAGCAGAAAATTTTCTAATAAAACCCCCTCGAGAAAATCATGTTTGACCATATTTACAGATTAGTCATTTTTGAAAAATTAATTTTATAATTTTGGATTTGATTTTAAATGACTATTTTGACTAATCTAACTCCCTAATGATTATCGAAAAGATCAATAGTGATTGAAAAAGTGATGAGTGTCGATATTTGTCATACATTACTCAAGACAATATATTTAGAAAAATTTCTTTAGAATTTCATAACAAAAGTTATAAAAACTTTTTGTTGGGTAAAAATTCCATGATCATTTCTATTTCTATCATCTTTCTATCGACCATCACTCATCAAAATCATATATAGTATGTAAATTTGTGGTAGTTTACAAAGGAAATTATTCGTTCTTCAATTTGTTTTATCTTCAGATTCATAAAGGAAATTATCTGTGCTTCAATTTATTATATTCTTCAATAAAAATAAATATCCAAAGTATTCACTCTCATTTAAAAGTCCTCACGGTTATGCATGGGTGAATTACTTGGATTTTTGATTATGTGCTTCCATGCTCATTTAAAAGTCCTCACGGTTATGCATGTATGGAACGCATATCAAAATTAATTGGTTAAATAGACAAGTTGATTCTAATCCCATTTAAAAGTCCTCACGGTCATGCGTGGTTAGAAGATACTTGATTTCATTTTTAAAATTAAATTGGAATACTACTAATCTCATTTAAAAGTCCTAACGGTTATGCATGGTTAGTAGATATTCAAATTTCCCGAAATAAATATACCACAAATAGACAGAACTGTATGATTTTTATGAATTTATCCCCATCATTTTTGAAAGTGGAATATGCGTCTGACATGGGTAATTATGATTTTTGTTTGAAGTTTATTGTAATTTGATATTTATATTCAATTGAGTTAAATGTTTGGTTCATGTCTATCACTTCATCCCTATTTTTATAACACTGTTATTCTTTTGCTGATAACAAAAGGGGGAGAGAAAAGTTAAGATTTTGTCAAATAGAATCAATCAAAGGTCAAACAATTTTCCATTTGCATATAGGCTCATTCACACATTTTATTTGTATGCATATATGTAGGGGGAGTATCATATAGAAAGGAAGCATTCAAATAGGGGGAGCAATTGAAATTATCAAATACATTTAATATATTCAAAATCTTAAATATATGTTTGTTATCATCAAAAGGGGAAGATTGTTGAATATGCGCTTTGCGCTATATGATTTTTGTTTGATGATAATAAACATATATACATTCGCTTAAATGTATTTGTTAACGTACTATTTTAATCTTCACAGAATAAATAAATATTTGCTGAATAAAAATAAATAACACAGTTTTTTTTAATTCAAACGAATATTTTATTCAAATAAATATTTATTACAATTTTGAATAGTACAATTTCAAGCTCTCACTATAACTATACAACTTTGATTACATCATATTTTTTTCACATTTACATCAGCACCTCACTACATATCACTCACACTCGTATTTTTATCTTCAACTGCATTCCAGTTTGAATCCAGCATCTGAGAAATCTGCAAAAATATAAACTAACGCAGTAAAATTGAAAAAGAAATATTTTTGCAATTCAAAAATAAAAGATAATTTTGAAAATATGATTTGCCTCAGTTATTTGGGTTGTTCGTCATAATTTAAATTTGAATTCATCATACACGAACAACTTGTGACATACACAGTGTATTACTGTATATGCCACAAGGCCGTGCACACCGATATATACACTTGATCAATTTGCAGGGACAGGTGAGCACAGGTCAAACCCAAATGAAAAGCCGGGTTCAACTCACGTGCAATAACATTGAAAATTTCGAATTGAGCACAAGGTCAAACCCGAGTTTTAAAACTGGATTCAACTCAGGTGCAACTCAAATGCACACATGAATGCTATGATCAAAGTATGCATGTATATATATATCGACCAGGCAGCAACATGCTTCAAGACTGCAACAAACATCAGCAGTGTTTCAGTAATACACATAGCAAGCGACATGAAGACCAGCAAATAAATGAAACAGCATATATATGTGCAGCCTGAATACGAATACATCAAGTCATGGTCCAAACCAGTAAACCATGCTTCACGATGAACTTGTGGTCATAAACACAGTGACATGCACAGATGCATTCAAGAACAGCAGCCCCAAAATCAAGACAGTAGTGTGCAACTCGAGTTTCAAAAGAATCAAAGTAATGCAAAATGCTGCACTCACAAGCAATGCTAAAGACCACAGCTACTACACAACTCAGACAACATTGAGTACAATATGCACAGAAGCATAATCCAATTAAAATACCAACTGCAAATATCCAAAGCCACAGGAGAACAAGACACAGTACACAAATGCAAGTGTACAACTAAACTCGAGTGGAACAGAGAAGCTATGGTACTAAGATAAAAATGCAAGTGATAGTGAATATGTACAAGTGCAGTGACCAGAAACTCAAGCTTCAAAAAGCTACAGCAACAATGCAAACTACAGGAATAAATATCAAGCGATACCAACTACAAGTACAGTGCTATCAAATGAACCAGTGACAATGCAACAATCAACTCGACCAAGTATCATGATACAACAAAGCAATGCCACCAGAATTTCATATCAAGTTCGGCATCAGGATGAGAAGAACCAACAGAACAACCATGTATCAATAACAATGCAACATAGTGACAATCACAAGCATCACAACATATTCAAGTTGAAGCCATGAATGACACAAATACAGGCAGTGAAGAATACTGAAGTGAATGAAGACTAGTTAGCAGGTGAAAGTGCAACAGGAATGCAGACAGTGGCCGAAGCCAATTTACAAAATATCGAAGTCAAAGAAGAATAATAAACATCAAAGACATAATGACCAAGTCACGTGTCAAAACATTGGTTATCAAAAATCAAGTTGTACGAAATTTATCAAGTCAGAGAAAATCACGGAGCCATAGTCAATTATCACAAATTCAAAACCGAAGATTTGTAAACCAAGTCAACCGAGCAATATCAAGAATATTCACATGTGAAGTAGTCAGAATCAATCTCAAACATTCAAGCATTATCAAGTGGCCGAGATGAATATTTGAAAAATTCAAATAAATATATACGATCGAAGATTCAGGAAATCGAACGCATATATAACCCAATCATCATCGGCAATCAATGCATCGAATTCCAGAAAGCATAAATCAGTAAAGAAAAAAGCACATAATCACATACCGGAATTCGATCAACGAAGCAGCAGCGGTGAGCAAATCAAAGAGTCTCGAAGTAGCCAGAGAGAGCAACAACAAATCGATCGAGCAACGCAACTCTCGAACAAACATATATTCGATCGAACAAAAGTCGGCTCTTCGAAAGCCCTAATTTGCATCAAGGAGGAAACCCTAATTTCGCAAGGAGGAACGAACAATTGAGACAGAGGAACGGCCGCGTACGAACAAGAAATAAAAAGAGACGGTTAAGATAAATTAAAAAGGGGGCCGGCCTTACTATTTTTATAAAAGGGGTTAATATTAAAATTAGTTTTATTTTAAATTTGCTTTTAATTTGTATTTTCTTTTTTAACCGTTTATATTTTCTAGTCGTGTGACTAGGGTACAAGCTGCGGTGTGTAGCTTGAGAATTCGCAACTCGGTAGTTGAGTTGTGGCAGGGTTTTGAGCGTAGAGTTAGATTAGTCAATAGCGGTGTATAGCGAGTTTACGTGTGTAAGCGAGGGACTATCTACTTTCTAGTAGAAACCTTGGGGGCAGCACGTAGGCAGGGTTTTGCCGAAGCTGGGTAAATTCTGTGTTGTTCTGTTTTATTCTGTTATTTATATTCTGCGATATCTGTGCTGCTATTCTGTGATCTGAATTGAAATTAATTTATAAGCTTCCGCGATTAATTTTTAATAATTTACACTATCACCCTATTCACCCCCCCTCTAGGGTGAAATCGATCCTACAGTTTCCTGGGGGATTCAGGCGTAACCTTTGTGTATCTGCGGTCTACTAGTCATTATGGCGAAATTTGCAGGGTTGAGAAAGCTTACGGATACGGATGCTTATGGGGGATTCGGGCGTAACCTTTATGTATCTGCGATCCATGGTTGGACAAATGATTTGGTTGATTTGTTTGGATTTTACTTTCCATATCGGTTTTGAAGGTTTTTTAAGTATTTTCACTGGGTGTTGAAACAAGTCTACTAAGTACTTGAAGAATTCTAGCTTTGCGCCTGATCAATGCATGGCCAGAGTCTGTAAGAATGAGGATAAACTTGTTGAAACATCGAGTTATAGAAGTATTTTTGAAAGGAAAATTTGTTTCGATATAAAGGTATTTTATTATAATGGTATTTTCAACAAAGAAATTTTGTATTGGATTAGCTATTCGTGCCCGATACTATTCTTTTGAATCTACCTTATCTACTCAGTTTATTTATTCACCTATATTTTGTTTTCCCGAATCTACCTTCTTTTCCTTATTGACTATATCCTTTTTAAATATTGTTTATTTATATACTACATTGTTTAATAGAAAATTTTAGTGTTATAAATATTTTAGAAGTTTTCAATTAAATAAAACATATTTAAAGTAAATGATTATTGGTTTATTAATAATATTTGAAAAGCATCTTGAGATAAAATTTATAAACTTATGAATTATGGATTAATGTTTTCAATAGCTTCTTTGTAAATATAAGTAATGATGTAAATAATTGTTTTCAAATAGTTTTCATATATTTATAAAGGTTTTATTTAAACATATAAATGATATTTGTAGAGGAAGCAGGAAAATTTTACAAATGGTTTCGAAAAGTATGAATATTTCAGGTAAAATTTATATAGTTTCAAATTAATTGTTAATTTTAACTTTCAATCTACTTTTATTTCTAGTTGTTCTATTCTCCAACCTCCTTCCTTTTCGGGTATGAAAAGTTTTGAGTGGGGGAGAGTGCAACGACCCGTATTTTTCGAAAAGAAGAAAATTCAAATTTTAGAATTTAATACAGTAAGAAATTAAAAATTTATGATTTTAAATAAAATTTACTTTGAATTATAACATCTGATTTTGATTTAATAAAGAGACAACTATTTTATGTGATTTCAAGAGTATGGTTTAATAAAAGTTTAATTGGATAGATTTAATATTATGTAAAGCATGAAATCAATTTATAATTAACTAGAATTGGGTTTTAATTGTAAACTAACTTCTAATCTATTTGTAAACAATAAATGTATAATTATGTATTCAAATTTATTTAAATTTTAGTCTTGATTTTCGCTCATCTTACATATCAACCTATTGAAACTAATTTGTTAATAAAATTTAGTATAATTGGATTTTACATAAAAGGAAAGAAGTATAAATTTTAATTTAATAAGACTTAATTAGTTAAACGATTCAGCAATTGAGAAGATAAAGTTGAATTAATTGAAATGGTATTTAATTAAGAACTCTACTAAATTTAATCGAAATTAAACTATTGAAGTTTGGTGAAATTATCAATAATAATAAAATATAAATATGAATTTCGTTGTTTGTATGTCATTGATACTATTTAAGCAAGTTGATTTATAACTCTTATATGTAAACAACAATTCTATAAATGCATTTAAGTTATTGTAAAAAGATATCAATTGTTTTAATTATCTATCCATTAATTATGTTCCATTTTAAATTCTAATGTTGAAATTTATTGCCGTTAATTTAACTTGGAATCTTTGAATAAAAGGGAAAGAGAATTTAACTAAAATTAATGATGTTTAATGAAAGAAATGTATGTTTGTTAGGATCCGCTTTAAAGTGTAATTTTGAAATTAATTACAATTATGTCAATTTGGAATATTTCAAAATTAAAAAGGCAAAAAAAAAAGAAATACATTAATTGTAATTAATGGATTTAGTGAAAGAAACATACGTTATTGTAAAATAAAAAGGATGTTTTAATGAACACAAAATGAATGTTATTGTTTTTAAAGTAAGTGTAATTTTATAAAAGAGAAAAATTGAATATTGAAGCAATATTTTACGGTCGTTAAATAGTAGTCTTTGATAGTATAGAGATATAATGCTAATCGTAAAATTTAGAATAAATTAAATATTTTATGTTCATGACTGTGCACTGAGAAAAACGCCGACTTTGATTTGAATTTGGAATCATGGTTCATCTTTTATTTTATGCAGCGGTGGTCCCCGTTAACTTGGTTGGTGTGTTTAATTTTTTTTTATTGTATGTTAATAAAACTTTTAAATAGGAATAAATTTGAGTTGATTTGGGATTAACGAAATTAATTGAATTGAAATATATTTCCATATTGGATTAATGTGGCATTATATTCATTTTGAAGTATGAAAGGTAATGTTCATCAAGAATTCATATTCATGCACATTTCATATTCTATTGCTTTTTTTCTAACTACTATCTCATTCATGTTTTTTTTGCCTTGTTCACTTTCACATTTCAAATATATAAAAAAAACATCTCTTTATTTCATAAAACTTTCATTTATCCTCTGTATATTCATTTTCCTTTCTTATTATTAGATATACATTCTCCCACCTACTTTTATTGTGACGACCCAGAATTTTCGAATATTTAAAATCGAGATATTTAATTGATTTTAAATATTCAATAGAGTAATTTTAACTTGAATTACGAATATCACAATTTATTTCATAATTAAATTATTAAATTAAATAATTTGAAGTTGAGTAAAATGCTGAATTTGGAGTTTTAAGCCTATTAAAAATAATTTAAAGGCTTGAAAAATTTATATTGATAGTACTGAGGATAATAGAAGTTGTAAAAATGAAATTAACAGTGATTTGTTTAGTTTTGAAATTTATATCGTTTAAATTGAATTTAAAAATAATCTTCCGAGGCACAGTCTCGGAATTCGACGAAATCAGTTCCATTTGGTCCGTAATATTGAATTATTATCGGATTTCAAATTTCCTAGTGTTTGGAGTTGTTGTGTGAGCATACGATATATAAATGCGCTTAAATCTATATCGAAAATTCGGGTCGATTTAAATTTAATTTTTGAATCAAATTTAGACATTGTTTAAAAATAGTCAAATCCTTTCACGTCAAAAACTTTCCCATTTCTTTTCAAGGCACTATAGTACGTTTATTTCCGCACACTTCCTTTGGCTTCCCAAACACGATTCTTCACCCTTCTTCTGGAAGACAAAAATCGAGCCTTCTAAGTAAATTCGCGCACCCTTATTCTCACAGCTTCAAACCCTCTCTCGAATCGATTTTTAATGGTGGAAGCCTCTGCATCTAAAAAAACAAAAATGCGTAAATAATAGGTCGCGACCCCCTTTTCCTCTTTAGGACCTCAAATCATGCCTCCTCGAAATCGAATTCTAAAACTAAAAAAAAGGGCCGAAGCCGTATTCTTCAAATCGAAACCCCCCAAAAAAAATTTTTAAAGTAAATTAGTCGAAGCCCTTTTCACAAGAATGGCGACCGAAATAGTTAACAAATCGATCGATTGATTGAAGCGAGAGGGACGTGCTCGCGCTCACGAGATTTAAGGCATCGCGTTTGTGCCAGGAATGCTCACCCTATCTGTGGCGACGCTCAGATGAGGCTCGATTTGGGTTCGCGACTAATCTTTGAAGCGCGCGATTGACGATGTGTCGCGGCGCGACGTGGTGAGGCTGGAAGGTTTCTCGTGTTTGTGGTTGAAGTCATGGCGCTCGAGTATCGAAGGGGAAGGATCGAGCGATTGGGTTTCTAGCTGCTGGAGGCTCATCGTGGGCCGAAGTCAGGTGTTGTAGGGTTGTTGCGCGACGCAGAGGTATTGTTCGCTATGAGGTATTCTTTTATTTAATTTTTTTATACACATGAAATTTTTATTTGAAATTGAGTAATTAAGTTAATTACTGATAATAGTAAACAGCTAAAATAATTTTTCATAAGAATAAAAATAATAATTAGGTTATGTATTGTTTTAAAAAAAATATAGTTTGGGTTATTGGCATATTACAGTGTTTGTTTTAAAAATAAAAAATAAATAGATATATAAATATACAGGGGTTTTAAACTGTTCAAAGATTTTATAAAAAGTTGTATTTTTGAAATCTGTAGCCTATTTTATAAATATGTATGTAGTTCAAAAGGAAAATAAATATACGTATACATATTTTTTATTTTTACTGATAATGTGTTAACTTGTTTAATTAACCTAATTAATTCTTTTAGTTACTAAAAAAAATTATATAAAGGAAATTGGTTTAAACTAAATTATTAGATTAAATAAATTGTTTAATGGTAATTGAGTTGTTCGATTTGTTCGAATATTAATAAATTATGTAATTATTTATTCAAGGTCAAAAGTATGGAAACGAATCGAGGTTGGGAAGAATTGCACAATTAAATCAAATGTGAGTTAATCTCACTCAGTTAAATTTAAATTTAAATGATTAAATTTAAATAATTGTTTGAATGGTTGAATTGATTGATGTCCTATATAGTATAGTATATTTTGAAATTGGTATATTATATGGTGCCAACGTCTGTGGATGTAGGGAAAACAGGTTGGAGGGATCCAACTGAATCCCTCAACATTTATATAAATTATTTAATACCCTCTGTTGTGATTATTTTATATTCTGTGATGAATATTATTGTTAATTGGAATATTGGATGTTATGGTACACCTGAATATATTCTGGTGTACTAAGTTATCAAAATATATAGAATTGGATATTGAAAATAAAATGGAGAGAATTTGTAAGTGAAATAATCATATAAAATTTAAAGAAATGAAGAATAAATTGGATAACAATAATAGTAGTTTCAAATTCTAATAAATAAATTCCGTATATGGAAGGGAAATTTCGAATAAACAGGAGATTAATGAATTTTAAACTTCAGTATTATTATTTTAAAAGAACAAAACATTTATTTAATATTTAAGATTTAAATTATTTAATAAGAATAAAGAAGAAATTGGCCAAAAAAAGCTGAAATTGGTATATTTCAGTTTAAAGATTTAAAATCAAGTGGGAAATAATAATAATAATTAAGTCCATAATTAATGAATTTTGAAATGAATTGAGTAATTAAAGAAACTTATTTCAAATGGAATAAATTTGGAATCAATTTGGAAAATTGATTTAAGTTATTGAGATTGGAAATTCTTCCTGAATAACCAAGTACGTTTTTTTAAAGGGAATTTTTAAATATAAATTAAAGGTTTTAAATTTGTTTTAAAAGGCAAGTTTTGTAAAATTTATTATTTCTAATATTTAAATTCTAAAGTAAGTATTTTCTCTTAATCTATTATAGTAGTAACTTTTAATGAATGACTTAGTATTTGGTTTTTAAAAAGTGAAAATCTAGTTTTATATTTTATAAAGTAACCTTATTTTCATATTTTCATATAGGATGTATTTTTAATAAATTATTGAAGTAGTTTTTTTAAAATAAATATTTTAAAGTATATTTCAAAGTATAGTGTTTTAAATTATTTTAAAAATCTAATTTTGCGCTTGGTGATTTCAGTGGAGATAGAAAATATTTGGGAAAATTTATTCTGAAAAGAAAGATGATTTGAAACTATTTTCAAAGGGTTGAAAATAGAAATATATCTTGTGAAGATATTTTGAGGTTAATAAATAATTTGGGAAATTATTTATTGTTGGATGGATGTGTGTGAATATTAATTGATAGTTAAATCACCGACTATCAACATTGGACAAATGCGCTGATCGTTTCGAAGAGACTGGGATCGAGATTTATTTCTCGAAAACCACTTCGATCCGGTTTGTACGTTTCGTGGAAAATGATTTTTGGGTTCGACGTTGGAGCAATGAAGTGCAAGGACTAGTCGCTACTAATCCTGAGGATATTTCCAAAATGGATGTAGTAGGAGTAGTGTCTTCGGTTTCGTTCGAACTCGGGACGGACTTGTATGGATGAATGCTTGCGAAACATCGTCAGGTGGACGATGGGCATTCTAAGGGATGTGTTCTAAAAGGTAACGCTTAGCCTCAAGCCTCATCAAATGGGAATGACTGAAAATCAGGGGTTATGCAGCAAGGCTAGGTGGGTAGCACCCAAGCAGGGTGAGGTCATCCCTGTCTAGATGTCCCTTTTTATTTCGTTTTAGTGGGCGGTTGCTGATCCCAACCGCGGGGTGATCTCACTCGAGATTATCCAATAAGGGGTAGTCCCGGTCTTGTGTTGCAGGGGAGCGGGCGTACTCCTCGGTACTGTGATCTAGGCCACGTACTGTGGCAGGTGGTACCCCAGTGCCTAGTCATTAGTTGGAAATCCATTCTCCCTACGAGCCTTGTACGAGTTTTGTTTGTATTACCCACTCTGTGGCTTGTAGCTGGAATTTAATAATTTAACAATATTGGCTATTTTATAAGTATTTGTACATAGACCCTATTATAATATCAGAGGATTTCTATAAAAATTGTTTTAGCTATCATAAGGTAAAAACCCGACATGTTTATTTGTGGCGTGGTCTTACGAGATGCTCTTGTTTTCAAAGGATTTATGAAACTTTAATAATCAATTGAGTCTGATTTTATCACGTTGGTAATCCAGACTGACTCGGGTGTTATTTAACTGTAATGCTCGGGTCAGATCGGGTATTATAGGATACAGGATTTGATGCTGTGGAGCTCAGGAGACAAGCTGGATGACTATACGTACTTTCGTACTTGTTTTATATATATTCCACTGCATTGAGTTGCCGTGTATCCTTTTGTATGTTATTGATGTTAACTGTGATTGATGTACTCTGATGATGTAATATATAAACAGATACATTTGATTTTGGAGTAAAGATCATTATTATCTATTATATTTTATTCCGCTGCGATGGTTAGATTCTGATGTTGTTTTCTTTTTTCTTCTTCTACCTTTTCTTCTTTAACCCAAATGGTTCGTATTTCTGTACAACTTGAGTTGATTTAGGTAGAATAGTGTTGACTTAAGGGGTACGGATTTGCGGGTCGTTACACTTGGTATCAGAGCATAGGTTGGTGATAACCTTGGCTCTGGTGGAAACTACTCATTTAAATTAGTGTCCGTGGTACTCTAGAATGAGTTTGAGCGTATTAATAGTTATGAGCGCGTATTTGTTAGTGAATATAAATTGTTTTAATATTGTGTTGATTGGTTTATTGAGTGGTATATGAACCTTCGTCGGCATAGTCTGTACAACTGTATCGAAGGGGTTCCTAAACACTTGAATAGAACAGTTTGACATGGTATTGTTTTAAAATGTGGGTGAATGAAATAATTTTACCCAAAAAAAATGTTTTGATATAAAGGAAAGTTTTTGTAAACTATTTAGCTAATATATGGTTGCTTGGATGTTAGGAATGATGATATTTAAAATTATCATTATTGAGTGGAAATTTAACTAGAAATTGTAAATATAACCAAAGATTAAGGAGATAAATTCAATTATAAAAATGAAATTTATAAATATGAATTATAAATGTAAATTATAAATTGAAATATAATCAAATGAGAATTTGTATGAGCATAAGCTATGCAAATGAATTATAGTTAAATTTGATTTAAGCAGGATTTGGAAATTTAAATCCCAGAGATTTGGAAGTGTTTTGAAGATAAATAATAGCATTATTCTTTTGAAGGTATTTCTGAAAAAAAAATGTGTTTTGAATGGATTCTGAAAGTGATATAGCATTGAAATCACTTGGATTATTGGAAAATAATTCTGATGATGACGGCCGCATCATCAGTATTCATTTTCGAATTTCTAAGTGACGGATTGCTACCAAATTGATTTGTTCAGAAAAGCTAGATGTTTTTGGAAATTTCAAAGGAAATTTGTTGGGAATAAAACAAGGATTGGTTTGACTTTTGAGAAATGGGATTTGAGATGTAGGAGATTTCAAAATAAATTGAAACCAAAGCCGGGTGTTTGAAAATCCTGAAGAGATAGATCGTAAGCTTATAAATTGAGATGATTTTTAAATCAGGAAGAAAATATAAGCTTTGAATGTTGGAATTTGAATTTAAGATGAAAGGTTAAAAATGAAATTTACTTGGATTGGGAAATAAAATTTAACTGGATTGAAAATTAATTTAAATAGGCTGAAATAATATCCAGTTGTATTCGAATTAAGTTGAAATCGAATTTAGACTAAATAAATCTGAGTTTAAAATAAAATTGAATTGGAATAAAAATTCAATTAAGTTATTAAATGGAATTAGATTCTTACCTGAATAAACGGAAAATAAGTGGGATAAGGATTGGAAATGAAATAAATAAATAAGAATAACGTGTAAAAGAATTAAAATGTCTGGAATAAAATATGCTCGGGTTATAAATAAGCATAAGGCTTGAGTTAAAATAAAAGAAGAATATATCCAAGCCTATAATGAATGGAATTCTGTAAACAATAAGTTGTGACTTATAAAATTTGAAAAAGTGGGATAGAAACCCAAAATAAATATTTTTGATGAACTGAAAAATAAAACGAAGAATGCAAAACTTGAATCATAAAATAAATTGAACTAAGAAAATTAAATGGAGTGATATTTGGAATTAAAATTCAAGTATTGGATTATAAATAGGGGAAGAACTAATTAGATAATAAATTTGTTAATGAAATGTGTAAATGGGGTACAATGTAGTAAAATAGAAGCTGAATTATAAGCTAATAATGAAGATTGGAAATAAAACACAAGTTATAAATCAAATTCGACTTGAATCATGAGTGAAGAAAATATAATTGGAGGTGGCCTTGTAATTAATTAAATGAATCGAGTACGAAATTGAATTGTAAGTTAATAAATTGGATGGTAAATTAAAAGAGAATGGTGGGATCAGAACTTGAGTTATAAATAAAAATTTGACTTGAAGTGTTAACAAATTAAATATAATTGGAAATGTATCGAATAAAAATGAAATTGGATTAAAATAGTAATGGTTTGTATTGTGAATAAAATCCAAATATGTGGAAATAAATTGGATATCGCCTTGTAATCAATTGAACGAGTTGAATCTGAAAGTTAAATTTTATAATAACTAATCAAAGGAAATTGTAGATTGAAATGAGATTTAATTGAAATAGAATTAAGTTGAATAGAAAAGAAAATTTACTTGTAAAATGAAATTGAGCTTAAGAATAAAACTTGAATAAATTGAAGTGAATTAACTTAAAACTAAACAAATGGAAGAGAGTTGAATTGAATTCAACTTAAACTAAGTTTAATGATATTGGGTTGGATTTAAATCAAGTGAAAATAAATTTTAATCGAAATAAAATTCGCTGGGTTGTAGGTAATATTTAATGGAATGAAAATTCTTAAATAAATAGTTGTAACCATTTAAATTGTTAAGGAATTGAAATAACTTGGTGACAATGAGTAAAATAGAATGTTTTCAAGTTAATAGAATGGATTTAAATGAATGCGGATAAGAAATGAATCGCAAATGAATAGATCGTGAATAAAATTGAAATGGTTGTTGAATGAAATAGCCTGGATTGTCTTCGAGCTAAATAAAATAGTTCGGCATAAACAAATATGAAATAAATTGAGTAAAGTAACTAAAGCTTGGGTTGAATTAATTCGGGAATGGTTAGTAATATGCAAGCTTGGAATGAGTCGAGCTAATTATATGTTCGTGAATGAATTAAAATAAAAAGAAATTTAATTGCTAATGAAAATGAACCTAAGTTGTTATTGGTTTTGAATGAACTAGTTTGGTTAATAAAATTGAAATGCAAGTGAATGGATTCAAATTTAAAATGCAATGAAAATGAGAATATATGGATTGTGAATAAATTTAAAAAGGGAATAGAATTGAGTATAAATTGAGTTGAAATCAATTTAAATTGGTTATAAAACATAAATACTTATTTATTCACATAGATCTCGTCAAATTGCATAGAATAAATTGTCATTGGATGTAAATGGAAGTAATTAAAATTCTATGAACTGATAGGAGTAAAATAAATTGATTTTGAGAACAGTTGAATTAAATATGAGCTCAGTTTGCATAAAAATAAATTAAATGTAAGCGATTGAGTTTTAAACCATTCAAATTGATGAAGTTGTATACGAATGGATTGGAAACCATTCAAATTGAATGAAAATGGTTATAAATTAATTGGAACAGTGGAATTAATATGAAATTTGTATAAGTTACGAAAAAATGTTTGGTGTGAATTTCTCTTAGAGTTCATGTGTTTAACCATTGCAACTAAGTGAAATATTGTTAAACTGCATATGTTTGGCACTTACATGTTTAAATTGAGCAAGTACATGTGCCTGGAAGCCGTGTGGCTGGATTTGGTTATGCTAATTGCTTAATAAATAAGTTGCTTGCTTAAAAATGCTAAATAAGGTACGCCTACGCAACAAAAATAGGAAATATAAACTGTTTTTGGTTTTTCCGACCGGGTGGGTCGATGTATATATTTATATCTTTTGTCAAATTGCAAAAGCACCTCCGTGCAAAGGAGACTCCGCCAAAAAATTTCAGAAACTTTGGGAGTTAGAAAATTTTTGAAAATTTTTGGAAAAAAAATTATTAACGACAAAACGATTTCAAACTGGAAATTGAAATAAATTAGTAAATGAAACTAATTTAAAATAATGACATGAATCAGTATAAAAGAAAAATAAAATTCAAATATTCAGAGTTAAAAGATAAATTGAATTCATATGGAAATGAAAGAATCAATTTGAATAGAAATAGATATAAACTGAAGTGGTAAAGTGGGAATAAATATAAGAAACATATAAAATGCTTATACTAAACTTAAGAGGGAATGGTGAATTCTTAATTGGAAATTGATATTACAAATATATTCTAAGTTAATATTTGAATGAGTAAATATAGACACTTTGTAAGGAAGTCGATAAAATATTTTTGGAATGTTGTGATTGGATATTAGTGCTAAGCTCCTGCAGGTATTATAAAGAGAAAAGAGAATTGATTTTGATTTCAGAAAGATAAATTTGAAATGCTCGACAAAAAGTATGTGTTTAAATTTTTGTGAAATTTGATTGGGTTTTGGATCGAGCCACTTGACCTTTTGTTTTCTTTTTGGATTTGGGAGCCCGTAGAGGCCTTTTGTAGTTGTACCGAGCTAGCCGCGCAAAGGAGACGCTGGCAAAAAATTTCTAAAATTTAGGGAGTTAGAAAAATTTTTGGAATTTTTTTCTTCTGATAATTCAAAATTTAGTTTTGAATGATTGTATGAATAAAGTTGTTTGGGAACTATGGGAAAGTTTGGGAAGTTAATAAGAATAATAATGGGTCTTTTATAAGAAGATAACTGGTAAGATGTTGAAGTGTTAGAAACCGTTTGGTTTCGGGGAAAAAGTAAACGGGTATTGGACCATTCTTCCTAATTAGTAATTTCGGGGACGAAATTATTTTAAGGGGGGAGGAATCTACGACCCGAAATTTTCGAATATTTAAAATCGAGATATTTAATTGATTTTAAATATTCAATAGAGTAATTTTAACTTGAATTACGAATATCACAATTTATTTGATAATTAAATTATTAAATTAAATAATTTGAAGTTGAGTAAAATGCTGAATTTGGAGTTTTAAGCCTATTAAAAATAATTTGAAGGCTTGAAAAATTTATATTGATAGTACTAAGGATAATAGAAGTTGTAAAAGTGAAATTAACAGTGATTTGTTTAGTTTTGAAATTTATATCGTTTAAATTGAATTTAAAAATAATCTTCCGAGGCACAGTCTCGGAATTCGATGAAATTAGTTCCATTGGGTCCGTAATATTGAATTATTATCGGATTTCAAATTTCCTAATGTTTGGAGTTGTTGTGTGAGCATACGACATATAAACGCGCTTAAATCTATATCGAAAATTCGGGTCGATTTAAATTTAATTTTTGAATCAAATTAAGACATTGTTTAAAAATAGTCAAATCCTTTCACGTCAAAAACTTTCCCATTTCTTTTCAAGGCACTATAGTACGTTTATTTCCGCACACTTCCTTTGGCTTCCCAAACACGATTCTTCACCCTTCTTCAGGAAGACAAAAATCGGACCTTCTAAGTAAATTCGCTCACCCTTATTCTCACAACTTCAAACCCTCTCTCGAATCGAGGTTGGGAAGAATTGCACAATTAAATCAAATGTAAGTTAATCTCACTCAGTTAAATTTAAATTTAAACGATTAAATTTAAATAATTGTTTGAATGGTTGAATTGATTGATGTGCTATATAGTATAGTATATTTTGAAATTGGCATATTCTATGGTGCTAACGTCTATGGATGTAGGGAAAAAAGGT
This sequence comes from Allium cepa, assembly GCA_030765085.1. Taxonomy (NCBI): domain Eukaryota; kingdom Viridiplantae; phylum Streptophyta; class Magnoliopsida; order Asparagales; family Amaryllidaceae; genus Allium; species Allium cepa. The sequence goes on along the minus strand of CM060940.1, from coordinate 569,989,304 downwards.
TGGAGGGATCCAATGGATCCCTCAACATTTATATAAATTATTTAATACCCTCTGCTGTGAGTACTTTATATTCCGTGATGAATATTATTGTTAATTGGAATATTGGATGTTATGGTATACCTGAATATATTCCGGTGTACTAAGTTATCAAGATATATAGAATTAGATATTGAAAATAAAATGGAGAGAATTTGTAAGTGAAATAATCATATAAAATTTAAAGAAATGAAGAATAAATTGGATAAGAATAATAGTAGTTTCAAATTCTAATAAATAAATTCTGTATATGGAAGGGAAATTTTGAATAAAAAGGAGATTAATGAATTTTAAACTTCAGTATTATTATTTTAAAAGAACAAAACATTTATTTAATATTTAAGATTTAAATTATTTAAGAAGAATAAAGAAGAAATTGGCAAAAAAACTGAAATTGGTATATTTCAGTTAAAAGATTTAAAATCAAGTGGGAAATAATAACAATAATAATTAAGTCCATAATTAATGAATTTTGAAATGAATTGAGTAATTAAAGAAACTTATTTCAAATGGAATAAATTTGGAATCAATTTGGAAAACTGATTTAAGTGATTGAGATTAGAAATTCTCCCTGAATAACCAAGTACGTTTTTTTAAAGGGAATTTTTAAATATAAATTAAAGGTTTTAAAGTTGTTATAAAAGGAAAGTTTTGTAAAATTTATTATTTCTAATATTTAAATTCTAAAGTAAGTATTTTCTCTTAATTTATTATAGTAGTAACTATTTAATGAATGACTTAGTATTTGGTTTTTAAAAAGTGTAAATCTAGTTTTATATTTTATAAAGTAACCTTATTTTCATATTTTCATATAGGATGTATTTTAAATAAATTATTGAAGTAGTTTTTTTAAATAAATATTTTAAAGTATATTTCAAAGTATAGTGTTTTAAATTATTTTAAAAATCTAATTTTGCGCTTGGTGATTTCAGTGGAGATAGAAAATATTTGGGAAAATTTGTTCTGAAAAGAAAGATGATTTGAAACTGTTTTCAAAGGGTTGAAAATAGAAATATATCTTGTGAAGATATTTTGAGGTTAATAAATAATTTGGGAAATTATTTATTGTTGGATGGATGTGTGTGAATATTAATTGATAGTTAAATCACCGACTATCAACATTGGACAAATGCGCTGATCGTTTCGAAGAGACCGGGATCGAGATTAATTTCTCGAAAACCACTTCGATCCGGTTTGTACGTTTTGTGGAAAATGATTTTTGGATTCGAAGTTGGAGCAATGAAGTGCAAGGGCTAGTTGCTACTAATCCTGAGGATATTTCCAAAATGGATGTAGTAGGAGCAGTGCCTTCGGTTCCGTTCGAACCCGGGATGGACTTGTACGGATGAATGCTTGCGAAACATCGTCAGGTGGACGATGGGCATTCTAAGGGATATGTTCTAAAAGGTAATGCTTAGCCTCAAGCCTCATCAAATGGGAATGACTGAAAATCAGGGGTTATGCAGCAAGGCTAGGTGGGTAGCACCCAAGCAGGGTGAGGTCATCCCTGTCTAGATGTCCCTTTTATTTCGGCTTAGTGGGCGGTTACTGATCCCAACCGTGGGGTGATCTCACTCAGGATTATCCAATAAGGGGTAGTCCCGGTCTTGTGTTGCAGGGGAACGGGCGTACTCCTCGGTACTGTGATCTAGGCCACGTACTGTGACAGGTGGTACCCCAGTGCCTAGTCATTAGCTAGAAATCCATTCTCCCTACGAGCCTTATACGAGTTTTGTCTGTATTACCCACTCTGTGGCTAGTAGCTGGAATTTAATAATGTAACAATTTCGGCTATTTTATAAGTATTTGTATATAGACCTATTATAATATTAGAGGATTTCTTTAAAAATTATTTTAGCTATCGTAAGGTAAAAACCGACATGTTTATTTGTGGCATGGTCTTATGAGATGCTCTTGTTTTCAAAGGATTATTGAAACTTTAATAATCAACTGAGTGTGATTTTCTCACGCTGGTAATCCAGACTGACTCGGGTGTTATTTAACTGTAATGCTCGGGTCAGACCGAGTATTATAGGATACAGGAGTTGATGCTGTGGAGCTCAGGAGACGAGCTGGATGACTATACGTACTTTCGTACTTGTTTTATATATATATATATATTCCGCTGTATTGAGTTGATGTGTATCCTTTTGTATGTTATTGATGTTAACTGTGATTGATGTACTCTGATGATGTAATATATAAACATATACATTTGATTTTGGAGTAAAGATCATTATTATTTATTATATTTTATTCCGCTGCGATGGTTAGATTCTGATGTTATTTTCTATTTTCTTCTTCTACCTCTTCTTCTTTAACCCAAATGGTTCGTATTTCTGTACAACTTGAGTTGATTTAGGTAGAATAGTGTTTACTTAAGGGGTACGGATTTGCGAGTCGTTACATTTATTAGGCCTAATTCTTATATACCTCTTGTATTTGCATCTAAGCATTTATTATTGCATGTTACAACTTTTAGTATTTATTCTTTTTCATAACTTCCGCCTGCACTAATTCATCTATTAACAATTCATATTTAATGCACATGCATCATTCATGCTAGCATGTTCATGTTTATTTTTATTAAACACATAACCACATCATTTCTTTGAAAAGCTTACTGTATTTTTATATTCTTTTGTCACCTCATCCTTTCAAAAACTATGCGGCTCCTCCTAATTTATTTCTTCTCATTCTCATTATTTTGTCTCTTTCTTCTAACATTTATACCTTCTGCTTGCTTTAAACAAAAAGAATACGCACGGGTGCCTAATTTAGTGTTTTTCCAATCCTTCCCTTAGGAATTTGGTAATATGAGCCAATAAAAGTTTTATATTATATATTTTCTTATTAAATTTGTATATATTTATATACACTATTTTATTCATATTTCGTTTAACTTGAATTTGAGTTTCGGATCATCTTTTGTTTTGTGTAACGTTACGTTGGTTGTTGTATTCAAATTTGTTTATTATATTTTAATTTCGTTTAAAACGGGTATATAAAAAGTATATTTGGTGCTATTATATTTAATTGAGTGGAACATGCAATTAATTAAATCCTAAGTGGTCCCTTCATTTCCTTATTATTCAATACACCTGCCACTATTTCCACATTTTGGTTTTATTGCTTTCTTTTATCAAATACATGCCTCTTTTGGTTTTCCACTAGAGAATAAAACCAAAGTACGTACAAATTGTTTCTCATTACTCTATCTGAAGCTTTCTGCTCACACTTTCTCCTTCTTCCTTATAAATACAGAAACTTCAAAATTCCTATATCCACAATTCCACAAATTCCCAAACTTCAAACTCCATCCCTTCTCTCTTCAAACGCCAAACTGCGTCACTCCTCTCTTGCTTCATCTCTCTAAAAAAAAGAAAGAAGAAAAAACTCAGTTTGTTCGACTTGCGTTGTCGTGATTTGCTTTGCTATTGGATTATTGCTATAGATAGGATTGGTTAGCTTGTCATGTTTGGATTTCATATAGAAACTATCAATTTATGTTGTTAAAAACTCTCTAACCTCAAAAGTTGAGCAATCACTCACGATTAACATTTTTATTGTTAGGTAAATAACATTGATTGAAATGTTTGCTTTAGATATGAATATGTGATATATGTTGTTATGTTCCCTTGAACTTGTGTTATAACATTCACATGCACATGTTGTTTTATATGTCACAAATAGTATATTATGTTGATTTGATTGATTTCCACATATGTATGTTAAATATGTCACATATGAGATGTAAAAAAAAATGTGTTATGTTAGAAATTTTTTATTCCTTGTATTGAAATAAGTCATATATGCTTTGTTAAATAAAAATGAGTTAGTTAATAAAATCATATGTTATACATACTATGTTAATAATATGTCACTTATGCTATGTGTAAATAAAGTGTTATGTTTGGGAAAAATGAGATGCCATGTTATTTCACCTTGCAAGTTCCTTGTATATATGTCGTGTTATATGTTTATATGTTATGTTAGTGTATGACATGTCAGAATTTGAAATATTCACTTATGTTGTTTACGATATGTGACACATGTGATATGTTAGTTATGCATGTGTATATATTAAGTTGTTAATTATGCACGCATGTTGATCAGTGACATGTTATGTTATGTATGTTATTATTGTTCTCACACTTCAAGTTCTCTTTAACAAAATCACTTTGGATTGAAATGATGTATACCCGATATACAACAACTTTGGGTTAAATAAATTGATTTAGAAATAAAATTGGAATATTGTAATTTTGAATTTATGTTTGAACTTAAAATTATGAAATTTAAATTTAATCAATTTTTTTATTGGATTTAAACTTGTTTGATTTATAACTTAATAGCTTTAAGAGAAGAATTGAAATCTGATGTTAGATTTAATAATAAATCGATTGGAAATGAATATAAAGTCGGTATTTGAACTGAACCGATTTATAGTGTGAGAGATGATGTTTATTTAAACCTAAGTATTTCACTTATTGAGTTATCTGTACATTTCACTTGACTTTACCTACTTAAATAAGAATGTTAGTCCTGACTCGAGTGTTTTTGTTTTACTTTACGCTCGAGTCAGACCGAGTATTTTAGTTTAGCGAAGATACTTATTTCTAAGATGAAGACGGAGTCAAGGACCGTATCTACTATTATTATAGCAATTGTTTATTGTGCCTGAAAAAAAGTGTAAATTCTGATTTTTTGAAAACAGTTTCATGAACTATTTGTGTATTTTTTTTTGTATTATATTTCATCCTTCCGCTACGAGATTCTGTATTTTATTTTTCCTCCTTTTCTTTTATTTTCTTATTTACCCCATTAACAATCCTCCTTTTTGAATGGTTTGAATTAGACATGTGTTGTTTATTGTCGACTTAAACCGTCCAAAAATGTGGGTCGTTACAGAATGAGAAAGAGGTATATTCTGCCTTTAAAATTGGGTCCGAAAATGCTCTAGAAGGAACGTAGTTTTAAGCATACCTAAGTTCAGAATGAGAAGAAGTGGTAAACTATAAAGTTGTAGCCACTGAAATTTTGAATGGTCTAAAAAATTAATTTCCTCATTTCATTCAGAAATGGGGAAGTTATGGCGGATGAAAGAATGAGTTGTGGAGGAGATATTTATATGAAAAGAAAAGGAGAGAAACATCTGCACTTACACTGTCCCTTTATCTCCACCACATGCTCCATCTCCATTACCCATGTGGCTAAAATGACCACACCCTCCATGTGCATACTCAAGTGTGTACTTGGATGTGTAAGTGTTGACCTTTGTAAAAGCTTAAGTATTAAGTAAACTTAAAATATCTTATATAATATCATATGTGTGTGTACAAGTATATTTGTATGTTTGTATATATGTTAATATTCATGTTAGAGTGTGTATGTGCATGTTGTATATGTGCACATGACAATAAAACAAGGATGTAATGATTTAAAACAACTTTCGTTCGTTATACCATTGAAAATCGAGAAATTGATTACCGGTCACATTATCACTTCTTAGTTAACATACATATATTTGAAAAAAAAATTTGGAAACTATTTTCTTATCATTTTAGATGAATTGAAATGATAATATTTGAATTATAAAACCATATAAATAAATATTAAACCATTGTCTACAAAATGTGTTATTATATCGATAAACCGATATCGATTTCCCTTATAATTTTAAATTACTTTTATCAAACAACTTCACAACTAACTAAAAGGAATTATAATAATTCAAAATCATTATTTAAATAATTATTAAATCATTAAATCTCAATTAAATTTAATAAATCAATTATTAAATATAAGGACATCATTGATGATGTCATATATACATTTAATTTTCAAAATAAAATAATTAATTTTACTTCATATTCTTATTCAATTGTAAAAGTAAGTGTACGTATCCAGCTCCACGCACGATGTTTTACTATTATAGAGCTAGTTATTGATAAAACTATTTTTCAGTCATTTTGTCGATTTGAATCCCAAATATTTTTGTAAATATCTACTCAAAATTAAATTTATTATCACTCAAAACAATATTATTTGTTTTATCAACATTTTATTTGAATAATTTTATAAATAAATATATTTTATCAAAGTGGTAAATTTATGGATTGTAACATAATGTTAGTTTAAGATTAATGGAATTTATTTAAGATAAATTAATCTTATGAATATGTTTTGTACAAGTGATTTTACAAAATGGATTTATAAAACATGCTTTATAAAGGAATTTTTAAGAATTTAAATTTGGGTATTTTTGAAACGAATTTCAAATGATTTTTGGAAAAGGAGTAGTAATTGTATTATTTCTAAAATGAGATTTTGAAAATGAAAAACGATTTTATGATTAATTGATTTAGTGGCTCGAAAGTAACTAAAAATGGGCAGGAGATTTGTTCAAATGGTAAATGCGCCTCTTAAGTATTCCCCTTCTTGTTAAGGAAATATGCGATATTATTGGTGGTACATAGTTCCTTTGTAACATTTTTGAGTTACCCGATCTATATAATTTTCTAAATTTAAAAAGCATAATGTGAATAATTAATTGATGATTGTCAATTTTTATTAAAGTGTATTATTTAATTGATAGGCATGGGTATGATTTGATCTTTAAAAGAAATGGTAAAAGTTATTAATGAATGAAATTTTAAAGAAAAAAATAAGTATTGAAACAGGTATAAGTGGATAATTAATAACAAAGTATTAATTAATAAAATAAGTCTTGATTAATAAAAGAATTTTTATTAAATACAAAGGTTTTGCGTTTAATATTGGTCAAAAGAAGCAAATTATAATATAAGAGGTATATTATAATAAAAGGTAGGTTATCTTTAATTTGAATAATTTCTTAGAAATGATAGCAAATAGTTAAATATAAAAAATGGTATATTTATAAATATATTTGAATAAAGAATGAAAGTTTTATGAAATGTTTACATTAGAATTTTTTGAAAGATTATTAAATTCATATGAAGCATGTGGATATTTCGCCACACAATTTGATCTAAGGTTCGAGTAAAGAGCTTTAAGGTGTTTATACCGATCTGAAAAATGATTTATCACTCAATTCTTAACGACGAACATTGATGAGGGTTTGTGATTGGATACTTGAGTTTTCTATTATAGTTGAGAGCTATGTAAGGAAAAACTAGAGTTCTTATTAGAAAGCTTGGTTACAGTCCGCATTAAAGGATTGGGGGATCAATACTAGTTCAGAAGTAAAGTTGTGGATTCGAATAGTAGATCAAATTATATATTGCGTATGAACGATCTATATACATCATATGGGTGTAAGTTTAATAATAAATATTTTGGGCAAAACCTTTGGGTTTAGTTCTGGGTAATTTCGAGGACAAAATTCTTTTAATTGGGGAAGTATGTAACGACTCGAATTTGATCATATTAATTAAGGATATATACAAATAATTTTAAATATTCAAATATAGATTGTTTCTCATAAAAATCAAGTTTTAAGTTATTAGTAATAATGAACTTATTTTGCAAAAATGTTCACAAAAATATTTCCTTTGGAATGAAATATCGATAAAATGCCAAAAACCATCCTATCGATAAACAGCTCTATAATCGTAAAACATTGCGCATGGAGCTAAAAACGTACACTTATTTTTATAATTGAACAAGAATATGAAATATAATCTATTATTTTATTTTTGGAAACTAAATGTATTTAAGACATCATCGGTGACGCTCTTATATTTAAATATTGATTTATGAATTTAAACTGAGATTTGATGATTTAATAATTATTATACTTATTCAAACATTTTAATGTTGATAATTCATTTAAAATAATTATTAAGTGATAATAAATAAATTGTACTAATTTTATAAAGATATATACTTGATTTTAGAATATAAGAAACATTCGTATCGCTTTATCGATAATAGCGATTTTTGTAAATATTTGTTAGCATTAATTTGTACGATTTTATAAATAAAATGTGATCATTATAATTAGCTAAAACGGATATAGAAATTTATTTTCAAATTTGTTTACATTTATACGTCATTTAAAATATAAGAAAAAATGTGATTGGAAATCGATTTCTCGATTTTCAATGGTTTCACGAATGGAAGTCGTTCAAAGGTTGTTGCAACCTTATTTACATATCATGTAAACATTTTTAACTATACATATACGTGCACAAACTTTGTCATGTGCACACATGAACACATAAATACAAATATACTTGTAAACACACACACACACACACACACACACACACACACACATATATATAAGATATTTTTGATTATTTCATCCTTGCGCATTCACAAAATGAATGCACATGACCTTGTCCATGTTGGATTGGACTTCTAGCCATCCTAGGGTGATGTAGGGAGGGGGGATGTAATGATGGTTGGTGATGGTGGATGATGTAAGGTGGAGATATTTTCTACTTCTCTACTTGCCTATAAATACCGATTCATTTTTCCTCTTCTTCATTCCTCCATATCTTCCTCATATTAGAACGAAATTAAGAAATTCATTTTTTCAACCATTTCAAATTCCAGGGGCTATAACTTTCTAGTTGACCACTTCTTCCAATTATAAGTTTAACTATGCTCAAAACTCCATTCTTTCTAGAGCATTCTCGAGCCTATTTTTTAGGTCCGAGAATACCTTCACTTCTTTTGATCATATCTTCTTCATTGTAAATCAAAACCAAATGTTTCATTTTTTTTTTTAATTATAGAAAAAATAATTTTCAAAAACTTTCCTTTCGACCACTTTTCAAAATTCAGTAAAAAGTTGACCGATTTTTGGGTATAATTTTTTAAAATCTGAGAATGCCTTTTCTTCATTTGACCATCTATCAATCAAACATAAACCAAATTAGATGACTCTTTTTTTGAAACCATCTAGAATAGAATTGTAACGATCCAGAATTTGACCACATTAAAATATTCTATTTAAAGTGATTTTTAAATATAAAATAGTTAAGGTTATATGATTCAATCAACATTAGATAGGATTTGGAAAGAGAAGTATACACAAAATAGTAGCATTTGCCTATATCGACAAAAGTGACACAATACTGATTTCAAAAAAGTAAGTTTCAATTATAAAATAAATTATTTTAATTATTTTATGATTTTTTATATTTTTATATAACATTATAAAAAATTATTTTTAAATTTGGTTTAAGTAAATAAATAGTTTAAATAAAATGTCAAAATATGAACGTAAAACATTTTGTCGAAAATCAATGTTTTGTCGATTAAAAGTAATCGCAACATTGTCGAACCTTTATTTTCTTATATAGGAACATATATTCAGATAGTATAAATATTAATTAATTCACTAATCAATTTTACTTTTACTAAATATACTTAGAATATTATAGAATTTCATTAAGAAAAAGTAAGCACAAAATTCCAAAACATATCAAATCAAACCAAACATAATTATTACATTACTTTTCTTACTCTTAACGTGAAAGTAACATAAAGCGTGATTTGAAATTGTGATGGCAAGTGTTGAAAAAAATGAGATTACTCTATTTACAAGTAAGGGTATTTTGGTCTTTTTACATAAATATTATTTTAATCCAAAACATTTTCTATAAATTAGCATCCACTTTCTTTCACAACTTCTTCTTCTCCATTTTCAAGCTTCTTCCGTCCACTTTAATGGCTTCCATGCCTTGGGAAAAAAGGGAAAAAAATTAGAAAAAAAATAAAAGTAAAGGAAAAATAAAGTATTCTACCTCAAAACCAAGTGCAAACTCCCCCTTGTCACCTCCCCAACTCACGGCCCACACCTCCAACCACCCTAGCTGACCACACCAACCTCCAAGAAGTATGGTCGAGCCCTCCCAAGTCCAAGTCGAGCCCAAAAGGAAGAAAGGAGCAAATTCGGGAAGCTCCGGAGCAAGAAAAAGAGAAGGAAGTGTTGCCAAAATCAAAAGGAAAGTCTACGAAAAAGAATGGTAGAGTGGAACAAATCATGAGTACTCATATTTACTAATTAATCCATAAATTATTTCAAGTATAATGGTTTGAATGTTTAAATATGTTGGATGATTAAATGTTTGATAACTTGGTTACAAATTGGTTGATAACTTGGTTTGATAAAGATAAGAGAAATGATTAGTAATTAACCATAGTTAATTAAATGAGAATTAAATCCATACAAATATGTGTATGAAAATTATTTAGCTTCTTAATGATTTTAAATAATCTAAAATGGTTTAAAATGATATTATAATAATATAATGTTATAAAATGAAATGAAATGGAATGTGAGTTTGAAATAAAAAATATTGTTTAAAATGAGTTTAAAATGATTTAGAAATGTTTTATAAACATTTAAGTATTTCCAAGAAATTTGAAAAGAAATTGAAAAATAAGTCAAAACTAGGTGCATCGCGTAATGGTAGTTTGCGATTTCGCGCCATAAAAGTTAAATGAGTGTAAAAATTGGAATATAGCTTGGAATTCTTCGTGATAAGAAATTTCTGATCTATTATATCCATAGTTTCCTGACGAAGAAAGAAAATCAAAATTTCATTAAGTATATTTTGAAATATTTCCAAAACAATTTTTTAAAAACGCCGTGGTTTTGCAGTTCGGAATCTAAAAATCTATTTCTCTATAAATAATATTTTTAAATATTTTAAAAATATGAAATAAATTCTAAAAATCTTTTAAAATGTTTTAAAAGTGATTTACATTGAAAAGATGGATTTTTAAATGATATAAAAGTGGTTTTGAAGAATATAGCTTTTAAAACACTATTTGCAATACATTACCAACATTTTTCGCAGCGGTTTTAAATAACTTTTGAAATGTAGTTTTAAACATAACAATTCTTTCCTAAATCTTTTGTGAATGATTTTTAAAGAATAATTAACAAATTTAAAGATGATTTGGAAATTTTAACAAGAGTTTGAATAAATGGTTAAGAGGAATTGTTTATAACACTTGAACAATAATTGAAGAATATTGAATATAATAACAAACTGAGTATGCGGAAACGACTAGTACATTTGTCCCGCCTGTGACAATAAGGAAGATAAAACAAGGTGTTTAACTAAGGTCAGGAATGAAGCAACCAATGGCTTGAACTTTCCTGGCCTTTATTTTTTCCTCTTAGGCGATGGGTGGAGCAGATCGAAAGAAAAGTCCGAATGCTCTAAAAAGATCATATTTAAAATTTTCTAGGATAAATTTTTTTTAGATATTACTTAACTAATTAACATCTTTGTATCAATGATTAGTACGAAGGAACTGTGACGACCGCCCATGACTCCTGCACCAAAACAAGGAAATAGTGCGCTGAAAGGCGTGCCAGGTAGCCATGGACGATAGTCAGGGTAAAATAAAACAGCAAACTCTATCGTACAACTCACAGCGCATGGATAAAATACAATAGAGAAATATATAGTGAAGCTCCATAACAGAAAAATCATCATATAAGCATCGTAGTAGTTTTATACAAACATGAATCATCCATACATCAAAGCCTCACTACAAACACTCAATCAGATATAACAGCGGAACACCCAGTACATATAGTAAGAAAACTAGTATGCAAAGCCTCCTGCTCGTCTTCGTCATCATCAGCGTAGATCTCTAAGAACAGCACCTGTCACCTGCTACCTAGTCTGCCCATCCCAACATGGATGAACAGCCCAAGGTAATAAGAGGAGACATAAAACCTTGAGTCAGACAAAGTCTTAGTGAGCAGTAACTCAACTATCAAACATACCAAAAGAGCATAAAGGATAAAAGGAATAGGAACCAAACCATCCCACTCCACCTCTTTCTACAGTGATAGCCCCCAGACATACACCAAGGAGAAGTAAGCATAACATAGCAGATAATTAAGGTAAAGCAATAATCACTCGAGTCAAGGGCGATGTTTTCCAAATACAAACCCCCAAGGCCTAAACCAAGATCAGATAAGCACCTAGAGAATACCGCTCTTGAGACCGAATGATGATACAACCAAACGTCCAAACATCCATGACTCTGGCTATCACTGTTATCCTTGCTTTGATTTCACCGTTGATTGAATGACCATCCGTCAAGGGCTAATGGTAACCCCGGTTCTAGGCATAGCTCCGCACGTCATCGTGACCCGTGCCTAGGACTTACCTTCTCTGCCCAGAGTACTCAACTACCTACCTGTAGTCTTTTGGGTGTCCCGACTACCTGCCTGTAGTCGTTATGGGCGCCCCATGTACTCTTGCTTTTGAGCATGCTAGAACCTTCAACAACGATGAGATCCAAGCCTCCTAGTCATCCTCCTTGACGACTATCCTCATACTAGCTCAAGCTACCTCTCGAGCAATCCATTATCAACCAACTCGAACCATCCCTCGAGTCATCAACATGCTTGGAATGATCCCTGCCTGGATTACGCCAAGTCTACATCACATCGTACTTCGCTTTATCACACCATAGCAAAGTCTCAACTCAACAACATGGTTTGCCTCATTGCATCATGGCAAAGTTCCATCTCAACATCATCCAATCCATACACATGAGCTTCAACATCCACCTCATATGCCTTTAGCAGCTTTCACCATTCAAGAGCCTCTTCTGTAGCTTTTGAATCATCTTTGACCATACTTGTCCACATCTATCAACTAGATAGCTCATTCACAACAATCAATCAAGGCAAACCTTAATCCAAACAAATACGTATTCAATCAAGATCTAATTAGGTATTTATAACTAAAATGGCAATTTCGTAAATAAATGAGCATAGAACTAACATACATGAATCATGGGTTTTTAGCATAGATCTAGCAAATATAAAACATGGGTTTTGTTTCTATAACTTAATAAATGAACTTGCATAGGTAAACATCTTCACAAACAATGGATCTATACTTGGATCTAAGGAAAATGCACAAAATCACTATCTACAACACTCCAACAAACCACCAATCCAATATACTCCTTTGGGTCCGCGTGAGAGATAACCACCACTCACCAAATCACCCAAACACCTCAAAAACTAAACACTTCAGATCTGGACAACGGAGATCAAGGCTTGATCCGGCAACATCTCGCTTCAATCGATGAAATCTAGCTTCAACGGATGAAGATCTTCAACTTTGGCACTTGAATCTTTGATCTCGATCTTCGATCTTGGATGGATGTTAGAACTAGATTGGAATAGAGAAAAGAAAATGAAGAAATGTTGTAGTCGAGCTCTCAAAATGGCAGCACTTCGTCGCTTCAAAAACCGGTGCCAAAAAGTGAGCCAAACCCCTCTATTTATAGGCTGAAAACCCCTTAGGTCGTCCAGGCCTTATAACTCGTTCTCGGTCTTAGGTCGTCGCCGACCTAAAATCCCCGACCTATCATAGGTCATCACCGACCTATCTACCTCACGACCCAACGGTCTAAACAAACTCCACGACACACGACTCAAGAACCCAAGGCCGACCTAACTATAAGTCGACTCAACCAATCACACGACCTACCGACTTAACCAAACCCAGGGTCACACGAGTTAACACACGGCCGACCTAATTCCTGCGACCTAAAACACTGCCGACCTAAAGACTCCAGCGACTTACTAGGTCCGACCTAACTCTTATGCGACCTAACAAACCAGGCCGACTCAATGACCTAAGCCCCCAACGACTCATCGTGCTTGCCGACCTATCCCCCTAGCGACCTAACGCTATCCCTTAGGTCGTTCAACGACCTATCTATACACAGCAACTCTAGGTCGCTAGTCCCCCTAAGTCGGTCAAATACTTATGTTGGTTCAATACCTTAGGTCGTTAACCCGTTCGACCGACTCATCCCTAGGTCGCTCCTTTCCCTAACTCGCTCACACGACCTAAGACACTAAGTTGGTCACGACTCAACTCCGAACCCTCAACCTGAGCCTCTATACGAGTTAACCCTTAACTCGTTTTAACACTAAGTCGGCAGCTTTCTTAAGTCGTTCAAACGACTTATCAACAATACGACTTAGGCTAGAAACAACATAAACAATACTAACGACCTGTAAATCCTACGATTTATCAACACGTAAAATACGGGTCGTTACATTCTCTCCCCCTTAGGAATTTCGCCCCTGAAATTCCAAGCAAACATCAGCCATCAAAATTATTCCGCATGCCTACCATCCTTAGCAATCAACAAACCATGCATCCAATTCTAGCCTAGCATGCAGAATTCTAAAACTTAGAACAAGCTACAAATTCATGAGATGTCACGACACCTTAGGGCCATACCTTGAAGAGTTCTGGATGAGCTGCCTTCATCCTCTCTTCCTCCTCCCACGTACAGTCGTTAACATCATCACTCCATTGTATCTTGAGCAACGTAATCGTCTTCCTCCTAAGCTGTTTCGTATCGGTTTCAACAATACGAAGCGGCTTACGAGGTCTCGTAACCACTGGATCAACCTCTAAGTCTTCACAGCTATCAGCAGAAACCACAGTAGTTGGGTCATGCACATACTTCCGTAGATAAGATACATGAAAGACATTGTGCACACCCGCCATCTTTTTCGGTAACTCCAACCTGTAAGCGAGTTTTCCAATTCGTTCGATAATCGGGAATGGTCCAACAAATCTCGGAATTAACTTTCCTTTCTTCCCAAATCTAATAGCACTCTTCAATGGAGAAATCTTCACAAAAACCATCTCTCCTACATCGAATTCCAAATCCTTACGACGATTATCGGCATAACTTTTCTGACGATTTTGGGCTGCTTTCATTCGTTGCCGAATGATCTCTATACAATCCGAAGTCTGTCGAATCATCTCTGGCCCAAGTATCATCTTTTCTCCAGTTTCCAACCAACATGTCGGAGAGTTACACGGTTTTCCATACAATGCCTCATATGGTGCCATACCAATACTCGACTGATAACTGTTATTATATGCAAACTCCACCAAATGAAGATGATCTTCCCATGATCCTCCGAAGTCCAAAACACATGCTCTAAGGAGATCTTCCAAAACTCGGTTGACTCTCTCAGTCTGACCATCTGTTTGAGGGTGATAAGCTGTACTCAAACACAACTCGGTTCCCAAAACTTCCTGGAAGCTCTTCCAAAATCCACTAGTGAACAATGGGTCTCGATCGCTCACTATACTCTTCGGAACACCATGGAATCGAACTATCCACTTAACATAAAGCTCAGCCAGCTTCGATGCAGTCCTAGTCGATCGAACAGGAATGAATCTTGCACTCTTAGTCAACCGATCTACTATGACCCAAATTCCTTCATTTCCTGCCCTGGTCCTAGGTAGACCATCGATAAAATCCATCGATATCTGCTCCCACTTCCATGTAGGAACCTCTAATGGCTGAAGTAATCCACTGGGCTTCTTCTGCTCAGCTTTCACCAACTGGCAGTTCATACACTTGGAAATAAAATTTCCAACATCCTTCTTCATGCCTTCCCAGTAGTAAGTTCTCTTCATATCCCGATACATCTTATTCCCACCTGGATGAATTGTCAACTTCGAGTGATGACCTTCCCTCAGAACTTCATCTCTCAATCCATCAATGTCGGGAACAACCAATCGTCCTTGCTTCCGAAGCCAACCCTCTCGATCGACCTCAAATCCTTTATTCTTCTCTGGGTCCAATCCGGATTCCAAATCTCGGATAATCTTAACAAGCCTATCATCTCTCTTTTGGTTCTCGCCAATCCTTTCCACAAGAGTAGGTCTTATCGATAAGTTTGCCAACATTTCAGGTTCCAACTCACATCTGGGCCTGAAATCAAATCCAGCCAAATACTCAAGGTTCTTCCATTTTGCTGGGGTTTAGATCCTTCCTTGGTTACAGAAACAACAGAACTTTCCCTAGGAAACAGACTCTCATGCCTAAGAGCTTTCTCCACCAGCTTCTCAAATGGATCGTCCAAATGATCCACTAACTGCCTCCCAAGATAAGCATCCAGACCAGTCACAAACTTTTCGTTCTTCTGGTAGGGAGAATCAATATACGATCTGGCATACTTGGACAAGGCTTCAAACTCGAAAATATACTCAAGAACAGGCCTCCCACCTTGCTTGAGCTCTACAAACCTTTTGAACAAAGCAGACTTCTGAGCAGTAGAGATGAACTTGGCTTCAAATTTAACTTGGAATTGCTCCCAAGTAATCTCTTCTTCTGAAGTATCTATGGTGATAGAATTCCACCAATCAGCAGCTCTTCCCTGAAGCTGTCTCGATGCAAGCTTCCTCTTGGTTGCATCCTCAATTCCCAAGTCCCCAAAGATTCTTCGGCAAGCATCAATCCATCTCTGCACTTCAATAGTCGACTCTGTCCCCAAGAAAGCTTTTCCTCCAAGAGAAGTATAATCCTTGCAAAGCTTGGCAAAATCCACCGGTCTTGGAGCTTGGACTTGAACTCCAACATCTACAGATGGCCCTGGAGCTGGTATCCTTCTCATGATCGAAGTCATCATCGCTTCGAACATAGTTCCATAATCAACCGCTCCTTCAGTAGCACGGCTTTCCCTTGCAGCTGGTCTTCCTCTTCGACTCATCTTTATTATCTGTAAAAAGAATGATTAGAACACCTTAAGTAACAACTGCATAAGGAGTTCAAATCCTTCTAAACTACTATATTATATATAATAATCATCCATCAAAATACAATTACGTCTCTCATACGTAGTTGCGTCAGCGAGCGTTGGCTAAAATCGATTAACCAAAGCTCTGATACCAAATGTGACGACCGCCCATGACTCCTGCACCAAAACAAGGAAATAGTGCGCTGAAAGGCGTGCCAGGTAGCCATGGACGATAGTCAGGGTAAAATAAAACAGCAAACTCTATCGTACAACTCACAGCGCATGGATAAAATACAATAGAGAAATATATAGTGAAGCTCCATAACAGAAAAATCATCATATAAGCATCGTAGTAGTTTTATACAAACATGAATCATCCATACATCAAAGCCTCACTACAAACACTCAATCAGATATAACAGCGGAACACCCAGTACATAGAGTAAGAAAACTAGTATGCAAAGCCTCCTGCTCGTCTTCGTCATCATCAGTGTAGATCTCTAAGAACAGCACCTGTCACCTGCTACCTAGTCTGCCCATCCCAACATGGATGAACAGCCCAAGGTAATAAGAGGAGACATAAAACCTTGAGTCAGACAAAGTCTTAGTGAGCAGTAACTCAACTATCAAACATACCAAAAGAGCATAAAGGATAAAAGGAATAGGAACCAAACCATCCCACTCCACCTCTTTCTACAGTGATAGCCCCCAGACACACACCAAGGAGAAGTAAGCATAACATAGCAGATAATTAAGGTAAAGCAATAATCACTCGAGTCAAGGGCGATGTTTTCCAAATACAAACCCCCAAGGCCTAAACCAAGATCAGATAAGCACCTAGAGAATACCGCTCTTGAGACCGAATGATGATACAACCAAACGTCCAAACATCCATGACTCTGGCTATCACTGTTATCCTTGCTTTGATTTCACCGTTGATTGAATGACCATCCGTCAAGGGCTAATGGTAACCCCGGTTCTAGGCATAGCTCCGCACGTCATCGTGACCCGTGCCTAGGACTTACCTTCTCTGCCCAGAGTACTCAACTACCTACCTGTAGTCTTTTGGGTGTCCCGACTACCTGCCTGTAGTCGTTATGGGCGCCCCATGTACTCTTGCTTTTGAGCATGCTAGAACCTTCAACAACGATGAGATCCAAGCCTCCTAGTCATCCTCCTTGACGACTATCCTCATACTAGCTCAAGCTATCTCTCGAGCAATCCATTATCAACCAACTCGAACCATCCCTCGAGTCATCAACATGCTTGGAATGATCCCTGCCTGGATTACGCCAAGTCTACATCACATCGTACTTCGCTTTATCACACCATAGCAAAGTCTCAACTCAACAACATGGTTTGCCTCATCGCATCATGGAAAAGTTCCATCTCAACATCATCCAATCCATACACATGAGCTTCAACATCCACCTCATATGCCTTTAGCAGCTTTCACCATTCAAGAGCCTCTTCTGTAGCTTTTGAATCATCTTTGACCATACTTGTCCACATCTATCAACTAGATAGCTCATTCACAACAATCAATCAAGGCAAACCTTAATCCAAACAAATACGTATTCAATCAAGATCTAATTAGGCATTTATAACTAAAATGGCAATTTCGTAAATAAATGAGCATAGAACTAACATACATGAATCATGGGTTTTTAGCATAGATCTAGCAAATATAAAACATGGGTTTTGTTTCTATAACTTAATAAATGAACTTGCATAGGTAAACATCTTCACAAACAATGGATCTATACTTGGATCTAAGGAAAATGCACAAAATCACTATCTACAACACTCCAACAAACCACCAATCCAATATACTCCTTTGGGTCCGCGTGAGAGGTAACCACCACTCGCCAAATCACCCAAACACCTCAAAAACTAAACACTTCAGATCTGGACAGCGGAGATCAAGGCTTGATCCGGCAACATCTCGCTTCAATCGATGAAATCTAGCTCCAACGGATGAAGATCTTCAACTTTGGCACTTGAATCTTTGATCTCGATCTTCGATCTTGGATGGATGTTAGAACTAGATTGGAATAGAGAAAAGAAAATGAAGAAATGTTGTAGTCGAGCTCTCAAAATGGCAGCACTTCGTCGCTTCAAAAACCGGTGCCAAAAAGTGAGCCAAACCCCTCTATTTATAGGCTGAAAACCCCTTAGGTCGTCCAGGCCTTATAACTCGTTCTCGGTCTTAGGTCGTCGCCGACCTAAAATCCCCGACCTATCATAGGTCGTCACCGACCTATCTACCTCACGACCCAACGGTCTAAACAAACTCCACGACACACGACTCAAGAACCCAAGGCCGACCTAACTATAAGTCGACTCAACCAATCACACGACCTACCGACTTAACCAAACCCAGGGTCACACGAGTTAACACACGGCCGACCTAATTCCTGCGACTAAAACACTGCCAACCTAAAGACTCCAGCGACTTACTAGGTCCGACCTAACTCTTATGCGACCTAACAAACCAGGCCGACTCAATGACCTAAGCCCCCAACGACTCATCGTGCTTGCCGACCTATCCCCCTAGCGACCTAACGCTATCCCTTAGGTCGTTCAACGACCTATCTATACACAGCAACTCTAGGTCGCTAGTCCCCTTAAGTCGGTCAAATACTTATGTTGGTTCAATACCTTAGGTCGTTAACCCGTTCGACCGACTCATCCCTAGGTCGCTCCTTTCCCTAACTCGCTCACACGACCTAAGACACTAAGTTGGTCACGACTCAACTCCGAACCCTCAACCTGAGCCTCTATACGAGTTAACCCTTAACTCGTTTTAACACTAAGTTGGCAGCTTTCTTAAGTCGTTCAAACGACTTATCAACAATACGACTTAGGCTAGAAACAACATAAACAATACTAACGACCTGTAAATCCTATGATTTATCAACACGTAAAATACGGGTCGTTACAGGAACCGGGATCAAATTTGGGTGATTCCTATCTGAAAACCCCATCAAACTAATTATTGAAGTAAAACATATTGAGACAAAGATCATGGTGTAGGACTGTTTCCTAGTAGTCCCTGGTGGGAATTTTACCATATCTAAGGTGGTAGTAGTGCTCACTTATCAAATTCTTCAATTTGCAAGGATATGATTTGAAGTTAAGAAAGAAATCTTTGGTTATGATTATATGAATGATTTGGGAATATTTTCCCTAAGTTAAAAGGCATAACTTGAATATAAGAAATCTACGATTAAGATTTAATGAATGATTTAGGAATATTTTCCATAAGTTAAAAGTTATAATTTGAATATAAGAAATCTTTGATTAAGATTTAATGAATGATTTGGAAAGGTTTTTCTAAGTAAAAGAGAAAAGGATTTGGAATTATTCCAAGATCTAAAGAGGTTTAATAAGTCGAATAATTTAATAAATGAGGCTTCATGATTTCATATGCTCTTGAAAAGAAAATGGAATAAATGAAAAGAATATATATCTAAAAGATGTTGAATAAATAGAAAGATAAATTAATTGATTGATGATTGATAATAACATAAGGACTTAACAATTTTAATCGATAATTGGCTTCGAAGGAACAAGGGTCGGATTTGGGTGAGTCCTATCCGAAAACCATTTCGAACCAATGTATACGTTCGAAAGTGAAGACGCGTTGAAGATGATGATTATTGAAGACCGAAGATCTTCATAGCGAAAGAACTTCTTGATGACATTTTCTGGGTAGCTCCCAATATAGAGATATTTATTTTAGCGGTGGTCCTGTCGTGTTTTGAAATCTTCAGATTGCAAGGGCTTCTTGTCTAGTAATGGTCGAGAAAAGTGCCTTCGGTTTTGTTTAGTATCAGAACGGAACTTGTATGGATGTTTGTTTGTGTATTCTAAATCACATTTGAGTGGTTTCTATAAATGTATATCAATTGGTGGCAAAAAAGGCATCTTCTCTTAGCTTAACACTTGTTCCCGAGACATACGAGCTTAGGAAGTTATTCTTTTGTAGAAATCAGTCATGTGACGTGGAATGACAATATGACATTCAAAGTGGAAACTGTTATGATCAAAGTGTGGTTTTATATGAAAAGCATGGCTTTTTCTAAGTTGAGCGTAGCCTCTCTCTCAAACCTCATATCTTGGGAATGATACGGGAATTATGTTACATATTTCAGGCTTAGTATGACGAGGGTGGCGCA
Organism: Allium cepa; assembly: GCA_030765085.1. Taxonomy (NCBI): domain Eukaryota; kingdom Viridiplantae; phylum Streptophyta; class Magnoliopsida; order Asparagales; family Amaryllidaceae; genus Allium; species Allium cepa. The sequence goes on along the minus strand of CM060940.1, from coordinate 569,968,547 downwards.
TAATCCCTCAAGGTGACTGGCGGCATATAACCTTGGTCACCAAGGTGTTCAGACGAGACCCTTATTGTATGATATAGTGGCATGTGAGTCCTTGCATGAAAAGCCAATGGATATCAAGAAGTGTGGCAATATGACGAATAATGGTGTGTGAGTCCATGCACGAAAAACCATTGAGTTTCGGTTGTTATGCGTGGTTATCGAGGTTCCCTATCATGTTGGAAAATCCAATTCCAATACGAGTTTTACGGTTTTGATCGTAGTCCCAAAATAGCTATAATGGCATGCAAACATTTAGGCTACCCATTCTGGTATCTTATATTACGTTCGATATATTCCACTGACCCATTACGGATATATTACCATTGACTTAGTCTGGGTATTGATACCTCATTTGAATAAATTTATTTTAAAGGTGTTTTTAAAAGAATGTCATTAAAGGTAATATCACATTATTTTGGTAATGAAAGTGTTTTGGATATCATAACATAAAAACCCGTCCATATTTATGTATGGGCGTGGTCTTATGAGATATCCTTATTTTCAAAGGTTTTGATTTACATCAACATGATCTATACATTTAAAATTTTAAGTATCTCATGTTAGTTTATCAAGCCTGATCCTGGTACTTTTAATATTCGGATCAGATTCGAGTAGTTTCAGATTTATCTAAAGACGTTTGGAGTTTCCAGAGGAGAGATAGAGATCATCGTCGTATGGACGTATTCTGTTATCCGCTGCATCTATTGCATTTATTTTGTTGTTTTCAGCATTTGTAAGGATTGAAGTTTATAACTGTTCAGGTTGAATTTAGGTTAGACTCTGATGTTGTATTTTAAAATTTTCTGTTGTAAAGATTAATATTGGAATAATATGTGTTATTCCGTTCATGTGAGATTCTATTTTGTCTTTATTTTTTTCTACCCTTGATAATCCGCTTATTCGTACAATTTGAGTTGGACATGTGTCTTTATTGTCGATTCAAAGGGTACAGAAAAATAGGTCGTTACATTTGGTATCAGAGCTGAAGGTTAAGCGAGTACCTTAGTTTTGGTGGGGGTAAAGACTCATCAGAGATATGGTTAGTAATATCCTAGGATGAGTAACTCATCAGAGATAGAGTTAGTAGCACATTAGTATGAGTTTGAAAGTATTATATATATGAGTGCATATTTGTTATTGGATATAAAACTATTTTTTGTCTATTTATCAGTTAAGCGGTTTATAAATCATGGTCGATGTGGGAAATTCAACTGTATCGATAGGTATTTCTAAATTCTTAACAAGACACATTGACACACTGTTTTAAAAGGGTTATATTTTGAGTATAAAGCATATATTTTGAAAAGTTATATGGTTAGAATGAATGACCAAGGTTATTGAAATTTAAATATGAACATCTTGTGATTAGAATTTCATGGTTTGACTATAAGATGTTTCATAAAGATAATCGATAAGTAAGAAATCTCATAAGGTAATTAAGATCTTTAATACTTATTACAAAATAATAAACCAAGAAATGATAATGTTAAAGTTACTATCAAAAACTGATCAATTATTTGATTCAAAGTTTAAGTACAAATACCTTGTGAATTAAGTTCCACAATTTGACTATAAGGTGTTTGATTATAAGACTTGTTTAAGGAATGGACATGTAAGATAAAAATGATATAAGACAAATAATAGAAAATGATTATGTAAAGGAAAAAAAATGAATGGAGATTTAATTTCAAGTAATTTAAAAGAATTATGGTAATTTAAATGAAGCTAATTAATATAAGATAAAAATAATTTATAAAATAGGTTTTATAAACAAAAGTAATCTCTAAAGGATTTTGAAAATGGTATTATTCCAAATTAAAAGAGGTATTTTATGGTAACTAGTTCGATTGGTTCGAAAATATACTAAAAATGGGCAAGAGATGTGTTCGGATGGTAAACACTTCTCTTAAGTATTACTCTTCTTGTTAAGAGGATATAAGATACAATTGGTAGTACCCTATTCCTTGGCATTGTTTTGGAGTAACTCAATCTATACAATTTTCTTAAGTTAAAGAAATAATGTGAATCATTAACTAGTAAATTGATTAGTAATCTTTATAAAAGTGTTCGAACCGAAGATAAATTCGGATCACTAATTAGTAAGATAAAACAAAATTCTCGATAATTTTGGACAATCGAATTTTTTTGGACCAGACCTGACTAAGATCTAAGAAGTTGGTAAAGATAAACAATTGAAAATGTTTTGAGTAAATGAAATTGGATAAGCATAATTTATAAGTGTGATTTATAAATAAAAAGATCTAATAAAAGAGAATTTGATATCGGTAATTTTGAATTTTTTTCAAAGCTTGAAAAATAATAATAAGAAATAAGTTGTATAACTTATGAATTTGAGATAATAGTAAATTACAACAAAGTTCAAATTTGTTAAACAAAGGAATTTAAGTAAAACCAATTTGAACTTTGCGATTTGTATATACTCATAGGATGTAAAGGTATATCATACGAATATAGATTTAAGTGAGGAACTATTAATACACTTAAGTAAAATAATGACTCTTCAAAAAGGTAATTATAACCTGGAAAATGTTTTAATGAATTCCAGCATTAATTAAGGATTTGGGCTTAAGTCTTTAAAAGTAATTGATTCACTAAGTTATAAGATGTAATAAACTTAAGTAATAGTTTTACGAGATTATTCATATATAATATTAGTGTTAAAGGAAATATACTGAGTTAAAAGATTATGGAGAAATTTTTTTATGAAGATAGATTACCTTTTTTGAGTGAAAAATGGTTCCTTTGGAATATTTTCTTTTAGTAAAAATATGTGGAAATAAATAATTAAAGGGATTATATAAAGAAACACCTTTATAAAATGTTTGAACTTAAGATAATAGTTTCATGAAAAGTTTTTGAAAGTTAATAAATACATGTGTTATATATAGATCATTTCATCGCACAAAATTTGATCTAAGATTCGAGTTCGAAACTATGAAGTTTTTACATCTGTCCGTAAGGGGATATATCACTCGATTCTTGACGGCGAACATTGATTAGGGTATATGGTTGGGTACTTGAGTTTTCTATCATAGTTAAGAGCTATGCAAGGAAAGCAAAGGTTTCTAAGTAAAGAGCCTGATTGGAGTCCGCACTAGAGGATCGGGGGATCGATACTAGTTCGGAAATAAAGTTGTGTATTCGAATAAGATAGTGAATAAGATATTTCGTACAAATAATCTATGTATATCATACGGAATTAAGTTTGTAAAATAATGTTTGAGCAAACTCTATTGAGTTTTAGGTTCATGGTAATTTTGAGGACGAAATTCTTTTAAATAGAGGAGAATGCAACGACATAGAATTTGGCCACTTTAAAATATACTATTTAAAGTGATTTTTAAATATAAAGTACGTACGTTATATGATTCAAACAAAATTGGATAATATTTGAAAAGAGAAGTATACACAAATATAGTAATATTTACCTATATCGACAAAAGTGACAAAATCCTGATTTCAGAAAAAAAAGTTTCAATGGTTCAATAAATTATTTAATTAATTTATGAGTGTTTATATTTTTAAATAAAATTATAAAAATTTTCTTTTAAATTTGGTTTACATAAATAAATAGTTGAACTAAAACATCAAAATGTGAACGTAAACATTTTGTCGATTAAAAGTTGTCGCAACGTTGTCGCACCTTTATTTTCTCATATGGAAACATATATTCAAATAGTATAAGTATTAATTAATTCACCAATCAAGTTTACTTTACTAAACATACTTTCAAAATTCTAGAATTTCATTAAGGAAAAGTAAGCACAAAATTCCAAAACACGTCAAATCAAAACAAATATAATTATTACATTACTTTTCTTACTCTTTAAGTGAAAGTGAGATAAAGCATGATTTGAAATGGTGATGGTAAGTGTTGAAAAAAATGAGATTACTTTATTTACAAGTAAGGATATTTTGGTCTTTTTACATAATATTATTTTAATCCAAAATATTTTCAATAAATATGAATCCACGTTTTCACTTTCTTTCACAACTTTTTCTTCTCCATTTTCAAGCTTCTTCTCTCCACTTCAATGGCTTCCATGCCTTAGGAAAATAATGGAAAAAAAATTAGAAAAAAATAAAAGTAAAGGAAAATTAAAGTATTCCACCTCAAAACCAAGTGCAAATTCCTCCTTTTTACCTCCACAACTTGCGGTCCACACCTCCAACCACCTTAGCCGAGCATACCAACCCCCAAGAGTGAGAAAGTTCGAGAAGTTCTAGAGTGAGAAAAAGAAAAGGAAGCGCTGCTGAAATCAAAAGGAAAATCTACAAAAAAGATTGATGGAGTGGAACTAATTATGAGTACCCATATTTACTAATTAGTCCATAAATTATTTCAAGGATAATGATTTGAAAGTTTAAATATGTTGGATGCTTAAATGTTTGATAACTTGGTTGCAAATTGGTTGATTATGTGATTGTTTATAAGGTTGATAACTTGATTTGACAATGATAAGAGTAATGATTAGTAATTAACCATAGTTAATTAAATGAGAATTAAATCCATACAAATATGTATATGGAAATTATTTAGCCTCTTAATGATTTTAAATAATCTTAAACGATTAAAATTATATTATAATAATATAATACTATAAAATGAAATGAAATGGAGTATGAGTTTTAAATATAAAAATATTATTTAAAATGAATTTAAAATGATTTATAAATGTTTTATAAAAATCTAAAAGTTTTTCCAAGATGTTTGAAAAGAAATTGAAAAACAAGTCAAAACTAGGTGCGTTGTGTAACGATAATCAGCGATTTCGCGCCATAAAAGTTAAATGAGTGAAAAAGTGGAATATAGCTTGGAATTCTTCAAGATAAGAATTTTTGGTCTATTATATCCCTAGTTTCCCAACGAAGAAAGAAAATCAGGATTTTATTAAGTATATTTTGAAATATGTCCAAAACAATATTCTAAAAAAATCAAGGTTTTGCGGTTCAGAATACAAAAAATTTCTTTATAAATGATATTTTTAATGTTTTAAAAATATGAAATAAATTCTATTTTTTTTTAAATGTTTAAAAAGACATTTAAGTTGAAAAGATGGATTTCTAAATGTGCTAAAAGTCGTTTTAAAGAATATAGCTTTTAAAACACTACCTACAATACTTTTGCAGACGTTTTCGCAGGTGTTTTAAATAACCTTTGAAATGGTTTTAGACATCACAATTCTTTCCTAAATATTTTGTGAATGATTTTTAAAAAATAATTAAATAATTAAAGATGATTTGGAAGTTTTAATAAAAGTTTGAATAAGTGGTTAAGAGGAATTGTTTATGACACTTAAACAATAATTGAAGAATATTAAATATAATAACAAACTGAGTATGCGAAAACGACTAGTAAGTTTGTCCCGCTTGTGAGATCTGGAAAGATAAGACAATGTATCTAACTAAGGTAAGAAATGGAGCAACTAGTGCCCTGAACTTACATGGCCTATATTTTCTCTTCTTAGGCGAGGAGTGGAACAGATCGGAAGAAAAGACCGGATGCTCTAAAAATATCATATTTAAGTTTTTCCAAAATAAGAAACAATTATAGAATATTAATTAACTAATTAACATCTTTTTATTGATGACTAGTGCAAAGGAACCGGGATTAGATTTGGGTGATTCCTATCCAATGAGCCAGGATCAGATTTAGGTGATTCCTATCCGAAAACCTCTTCAAACTAATTTTTTAAATAAAATATATTGAAGACAAAGATCTTCATGTTGTAAGACTATTTGCCACAAGTCCTTGGATGTGAAATTTACCATATCTAAGGTGGCACGGTGGTTTGTTATGAAAATCTATGATTTACATGAGTATGCTTGGCAAGCACCACTTTGGCATGGAATGGACGAGCATACTAAGAGGCAAAGAATAAGGGTTCATGAGCTCAAATTGCAAGTTAGTAAAGCTATAGCCATTTTTTAAATATAATATCAATGTGAGAACTCTAACTTGAAACCATTATAAGTAGTTATAAATGTTTAACATAACTATTTGGATGCTTGGTTGATGAATGTTTGAAAAAGTAATTAGCGACATATAACCAAAAGTAAGAAACTCCTAAACTATAGTTATATATACTATTGGATGATATATATGTTTGGATATGATTATTAATAGCTGTTTTTTAATATGGTTGTTGAATATATGTATGTATGTATGTATGTATGTATGTATGTATGTATGTATCTATATATATATATATATATATATATATATGCAAGTCATGTTAATGCACGTTGATAAGCACAAAGGAAATCACGTTCGTTTATAGAATGGAATATAGCTCAAGAATTCTTCAAAATAAGAATTTTTCAAAATATTATATCCATAGTTTTCAAACAAAGAAATAAATCAAGATATTAATAAATAGATTTTGAAATAAGAATGAAACAAGTTTTTGGAAAAATCACGGTTTTGCAGTTTGGAATCCGTAAACGGATTTCTTTTAGAAATCGATAATTTAAATTTTTTTTTAACATGAAATAAATTATGAAAATATTATAAAAAATTTAAAAGTGATTTGAGTTACATAAATGAGTTTTAAAATGATAGAAAATTCATTTTGATCGATATAGCTTAAAAAGTACCATTCGCAGCCTTCTATATTGAAATATAGTTTTAAACTTAACGATTCTTTTTCAAATCTTTTACAAATATTTTCAAATAAATAATCAAGTGTTTTAATGTTGATATGAAAGTTTTATAATTTATTTAAAAATGTTTGTATAATGATTTGAAGAAAAGATATCAAGAATCAAGTGATTTAATCTTGGCTCTAAAAGCCGACGAGTAGACTGGATTTTTCTATTCATGAGATCTAAGTGAGGTGCTTAAACTAAGGAGATGTTCAGGAGCAACCAGTACCCTGGCTCACCTGGCCGCTCCTGGGTGATGGATAGTTAAGGTGGAAATACCGGAAACGAGTTAAGCATAAAAGGCTAAATTTTCCAAATTTAAACAACTTGGACTTATAGAGATAATTTTTATAGACTCTACTCACTTAACATTTACTAGTTTTGGATTAACATCCTAGATAACATGGTTTTAACTCAATCAAAATTTTTATTTTGAATTAAGAAACACTTTTTAAGATTTAAATAAATGGTTTGGAAATATTTTCCTAATTAAAAAGGTTTAAAGTAATCAAAAGAAGATAAGAGAGGTTAAATGATTTGGTATATACCGGAAAGAAATGCTTTAAAAAATATATATCACTTGAAGATATTTTTAATAAAAAGAAATCAATCAATCCCCTATTCACCTAACATCTTTTTGTCGATGATTGGTTCAAAAGAACTAGGGTGAGATTTGAATTGGTTCATATCTGAAAACCACTTCAAGCCAATTTACGTATTCGAAGTGAAGACATGAAAATGATTTGAAAGATAGAGTGTAGGGCTGCTTGTCATTGACCCTTGGGGGAAATTTTCCATATCATATCATGTGGCAGTAGTTCTACATTTGAGATCTCGGATGCAAGGGCTCTTCGCTACTAATCCTATAGGTAATTCCCGATAGGATGTGGTGGGAGAGTTCCTTCAGTTTGTATTGTTCCTGGACAACTTGTATGGACGAATATCTGATGTTACATTTCTAATTACATAAATTAATCTGTATGAACGTATTATATATTCAGTGGTATATAAGGAAACTTCTCTTAGCTTAACACCCTTTCCTAAGATGTACGAACTCAGGAGTTGCACATTTGTATAATTCAGTTGTGTGATCATGGAATGGCAATGTGCCATTCAAAGTGGAATATGCTACGTGAAAATTAAAACAATACCTCATGCCTCATCAACCGAAAATTGCAAAAACAGGGTAGATGCAACAGGACTAAGTTGATCGCTCCCATTAGGATATGCTCATCATGTTTCTAAATAACCCTCTATATATCGGGAATGTTGTGTATGCTATGAGACATCTCGGATAGGTCTGTAATGACTGAGATGATGTCATATGCGGTACTATCCAGCAAAAGGGTAGACCGATTCTATGTTGGTATAGACGTTCAATATCTGGACCCTAGGTACATCCCTCTAGAGGTGTACTATACGAAAGGTAATCCCTTACCTTGTCATTGTACGGAATCTATTCTCCGAAAGAGCCTTGTAAGATTTTGTTTGTAGAGCCAAACATATCCGAAATTTAATAATGGTAAAATTTTGGCTAAGATTCATAAGTTTATTTGCAAAAAATTTCAAAAGAACATCATTAAAAATTATATCCCCGTGTTTTGTGTAGCTAATGGTTTGGTTGTCACAAGGTAAAAACTCGTTCGGTGTATATGTGCGGCGTGGTCTTACGAGATACCTTTGTTTTTAAAATGCGTATTTTGGGTATCTAACACCAGTCTTATGACTGATCCAGAGTTTATTTTCCTTTTTCCTTAAACTTTGGGTTCCCTAATTTTCTTGGGAATTCTAGTGTCAGGTTTAGTTAGAAGAACTCTAGAATAGTGTGGAGCAAGGAGTTAAAAGATTGTTCTGAAGATTGTTATCAGTTTCCACGACACTTGTGTAATATTGTATTTTGCATTTGTAAGAATAGATATTTTAAAACTATCCATGTTTAACTCTGATAATAATATTTAAATTTTCCACTGTAAATATTATATGTTGAAATAATATATGTTATTCCATTCGTGTGAGATTATGTTCTGTTTTTATTTTCTTTCCTATCGGGTTTCCGACACTTAGATTTACGGCATGTGAATACCGAGGACGTATTAGTGTCGATTTTCGATGGTCGAAAATCACGTTCGTCACAAACTCATTACATATAACTTGTAAGATTAAATACACTTTTAAGATCAAATAACTAAAATTTAACTTCTCAAAATAGTATATTTTGTCCAAAATGATAATATACTTCAAACTCCCTTTATGTTTTGACGTATTATCTCTAATATTCCACACATCTTATTTACCTCAAAAATAATATTTTTCATAAAATTTCCTTAAAAGCAATAATATTATTATCACTTTACATTAAAGCAATAATATTTATTTTAATCTTTTTTCACAGCAATTTTAATATTATATAATTCAAAAATAACATCCTAAACTAAATCCTAAAAATCCTTTTTTAGTGTTAATTAGATAAGGAATGGTAATAATTTATTCCAAAATGCTCATGGAAAATATCTCTTTAAAATTGTTATTCTTCTCAAAATACTTCTTATTTTAATTGCTTAAATAATAATAATTTGTTTCTCATAAACTTCGTAAACAGTTATTATTTGCTCAAAATTTAGATAATCTTCCCAAAAATCATAGTACTATTTATTAAATTCCACCATACTTTATAAATAATAGTAAATTCCAAATTAAAAATATATTTTTCGTTATTTTTTCCAAATCTTATTATTATTATTGCCTTCTTCAAAATTCTTAAATAATATCCTCGTAAATTTTCAGTACAAATCCCTTTGTCTCCAATCCATAACGTTCATTTCTAGTTAGTCCTAAGCAAGCTGCTACGTTAACTATCGTAGTAAGTTCTACTTAATCAATTCAAACTCTATAGGATGTGTAATTCTTCTCTAGCTTTAACCAAAATTTCAATCGAAAATATCGATAACCTTTCAATTCAATGTTAAGTCAAAATCGTCGATTCCAAATCTCAAAGTACCTAAGATTGGTAAGATTTGAAAACCATAAACTTCGTTGTTTGCTAAACATTTAGTTTTGACCATCACACGTTGTTTTATGAAATAAATTGTGTAAATTCCACTTAAACAAATTTTCATAGATTTTTGTTTTATCTGTTTCGTATTAAACCATTTCATATGAAATAATAAATTGATTTTAATTCTATTCAATATATCAATTCATAAGTCTTATATAAAGATTAATATCAATTTAAATTTTAAAAGATAATTTCTTTTAAACAATTATTTAAAAATATTTAACTTCCTAAATTATATCTTTACTAATTCAATATTAATTACTCTAAAAATATTTAAATGTCAAATAACTTGGTTATTTTTTGAAATACTCATTCTTCATTTTTACAACATTATTTCATAAAATTTATTACCATTTTGTCATAGATACATATATACATACATACACTTATATATATCACTTTATTTTATAATTAGACAATTTCTAACACCTTTAAATAATACATCATTTACATAAATAAATATAATTTTTTTAATTCATTTCTGACTACTAACCATATTCATGTCGAATTCTAAAAATAATTTACAAAATCTTTAAATCATTTATTAATGTATATTTTCAAAAGTTTATATCAAAAACTCTCTAATTTATAATTAAAAATACATACATATTACAAAAAAATTCCATAGTTTTAAATAATAATTTTAAGTCCTTTCTCTTAATTTAGATTTTACCCAAACTTGTTGAAATTTGTCATAAAAAAGAAAACTTATAAGACACGCCTTTTTAAACTTTATAAATTAGAAGTTTCCACTATTAAGTAAACTCTAATTAATTTTTTTAAGTGTGAAAAAAATATTTATGAAATGAAAGATATTTAAAATGATGTATTTTACTTATTTTTTATTTACCTTTCAATAGTGTCTTTTGTCAAAATAAAAGTACACATCGAAATATAAGTCTTAAAATATGCCTTATGCTAAAAAAAATTACAGAATAAAATCTTTAAAATATTTTTGGAAAAGTGCTTCTTGTTAGCACGATAATTGGTTACTAACACCCTAGAGTAGATTTTGTAGAGAGATAAATGAAGAAAGTAAATGGAAACAGAGGAATAACTCAATATAATGCGAAAATAATAGCAAAAACGAGAACAGCAGAATTATAGTGGTTTGGTGTAACTTCCAATATCCACTTTGAATGTAATCTATATTGCTTTCTCAACCGTTTTAATACGTATACAATCCACAAAGAACAGCTTGAATTCAGTTTAGAACAAAAAGGGAATGAGTACAAAAAATGGTAGAGTCTCCTCTTACTTCTCAAAAAGGATGCCCAAAAATGGAGCCATGCCCCTCTATTTATAGATGGAGATAACCTAGCTTTTCTGAGCTTGAGTCTCTCTCCAATCATTTAGGCCCATCACCAAGAGAGTTCGGCCCGTAACTGACAACTTAGGAAAGCCAACCTGGGAACACCGATCCCTTAAAGCCGACTTGGTGTTTTCCTAGATATTGACTAGAAGTAGTGCTAACTCTGGCCTGAAGCATTCTGGACAATGACTTGAAGAAACTCGTTCTCTTGCCTACGCCGAATCATCCCTCCTTTCCATAATGATAACCCCTCAAGTTAATGGTATGCCGACCCGAAATAGCCGACCCAACAGCTTCATGTCGAACCGTGGTAATAGACGACCTATTTTTTTGCCGAATTGACTCGATAATTGGATGTCGATCCCTTGAAGCAAAAGGATTGCCGACCCTAAGTTCCCTTGCTGACCTAAAGTCAGGCAAGCAACGACCCAAATATGCCGATCCAAGGCACCTACCATGCTCATGTAAACATACCGATCCCATTCAATGCCGACCCAGGGAATTGCTATCTCTAACCCATAGCTATGCCAACCCTTTCAAGTGCCGACCTGATCCAAATGCAACGACCTAAAGTACCCGAACCCTTCGAGTGCCAACCTGACTTGAACACACCGACCCAAAGTAACCGACCCATATGCTTCATGCCGATCCGAAACGACCGACCCCTAGCCATTCCGCACTGTCGATCCGTAGGCTCAAAGTAACACCGACCCACTCGTATGCCGACCCCCAGTAGTTGATTCGCACTGACTCAAAGTTGATAATGAGACGACTCGAAATAAACGCTCTTATGACTCGAAGAAAACTCCTAAATGACCCAAAATGGATCAAGTCTTGACCCCACTGCCATCAACGTTCCAACATAGCTTCTACAACTACCGCTTCGTAGCGGGCCAAGGTATTGCATAACATTTCCCCTCTAAAGTGCATCTTGTGAATAACATGATGCACTTTGAATCACCTAGCAATGCCTGTTCACAGAGGCTAGCACGTTCAAATTGATAACTGATCATTGCTTCCCATTAATCTTCAAAGAAGCTCCATGTCGTCTGAACTTACTAGCTTTTCCTTAAGGAAGCCTCAGAGTCTTTTGTTCAACTTTTTAAAAGTCGACTTCAAACAACCTTTTAGAGGCTAGGAAAATGAATAATTTCCCAAGCTTATTTCTTTTCCTCATTCAAGAAGTGTTCCACCTTTTTCATTATAATCTACTTATTCAGTAGTGCTATTTTTTTTGTTAGTCTTATTTTTTAAAAGAATAAGGAGCGTATGGGGTTGTCACATGAATGCCGACCCTTTAATGGTCATATGTAGGCTGGGGTCGGCATCGTAGAATGGCCGACCATTGGAATACAACAGGGTCTCCAGGAGAAGACCGGTTCGTATCCCATCCAATATATAAATGCTTAGATCCAATACTCTCCCTCTCCTTCTTTCGTTTATCTCACTTATTTCCTTTAGCTTTTCTCAAAACCAACATATCTTTCCCTCATCGACTTGCCATTATCTCTCAATAGATCGCCTTCCTAATCATGATCCTCCACGGCCCCACAACTCCAAAGCTTGATATCCATTTGCCTAGCTCAAAACCAATTCATAGGTATTAATTTTTGTTCTCTCTCAATTGACGGACTTTGTCTTCCGATCCCATTTAAGCCTTAAGGCTTCGTAGGCATGTGTACCATCCTCATCGAGAGAAGGAAGAGATAACCAATGGAAAGAGAAAAAGCGGGCGTGAGTCGTAGCTGACCTGATAAAGTTTAACGGTAGGGATATAGGGAAAAGGGGTCGGTATAGGGTTAGGTGGTATGGCTGGAGTGTAAGTCTGAGGAGAGAATTCGACACATAGCTCTAAGGAGAGGCCGATATACTGGTTTAAGGAGAGGTCTCTACGTTTTGTAGGGAGAATCGGGTCGGTGAGTTCTCGAGGGAAGTCTGGGTCGCTAATTTTTCACATAGAGGACTGGTCGGTATGTCTTTGAGGGGAGGATCGGTCGATATATTATGAAAAGTTGAGGGATCGGTATTTTTATAAGAGAAAATTAGGTCGGTAGGTTTTGTGAGTGGGCGATCGGGTCGGTATGTCATTGAGAAGAGGGTCTGATGATAGAGTCAAGGCATAGGGTTCGGCGTTAGGAAGCTGGGATCGGCATCAACAACCAAAAACACTCCAATTTGCTTGATACGAATATTATGACCACATATCTCTACGCCCAAGCATAAACTGATGAATAATGACATGCCTCTTCACACATATGCCTATGGACATAATTGAATTAACAAATCCATAGTTCAGACAACACAATTTAAATGTTAAACTGGCTTAACGATTCCAAGTAACAGACTCCATAATTTAAAACATCAACTCCCGATCTTAAGTCTCTCAATGCCGACCATCTTCTACGTTGCCTGGGATGGTCAACGATGATGGTCTCCAGGACATAAGCTCGAAACTTCATCATTTTACTCTCATTTCTTCAATCTTGAGCTTTTTTGCACTTATGTTATAATCTCCACATTATTTCACACACAGCATGGGGGAATATATTATTATTACTTCTATTATCGATTATCTCTCGAGCATAGGTTAAACAGGTATTTATTCACATCAACCACCTTCTCGCAATGTCTTCTAAATCATAACAGAAATCAGGCTCTGCTACTCTATTCGATAATTCTGGGCCAAGTCAACAACAAGAGGTAGTAGACGCGTTGAGCCCAAAGTTTGACCCCATTCCTGACATTCCGATTTTTCGTGCGGAGGTCATAGACCTTGCTCCTGATGCCATAGATGATGTTATTATCTTGGATAACCCGATCGACTCACAAGCCTCAAAAATCAGCGAAATCGCTCTTCGTCGGTTGTGCTCTGTTAACAAACATCCCTATGAAGATGTTTTAGTTCCATCGAGGTAAGATCGACCTCATTTGCCCCCAATCGGATACAATACATGCAACAAATTCATGTGTTAAACTAGATGCATGCCACCTTTCAACTCTTTCATTCACAAAGTGCTAAAGTACATGAGGATCGCCCCTACCTACTTGCATCCTAATAGCTATGCGTTTATTCGCGGCACCTTTTTTTCTCTTTATGATGTGTTCTATTTCGATCTCCAACTCCTAAAGACATCCGCTATATTTACCATTTCAAGAGACGTGCTGATAGCCTCTCTTACGTATTTCTTGAGCTGTTTTCCAAATGCCAAGTTCTAATGGATGCATAGAACAAGCTCTCGCAATTCAAGCAAGAGAGGTTCTACGTGCGTTGTCCCTCGGCTTCATGAGAAGATGGTTGGAAGGACGTAAGTTTCATTCCCACTCCGTCCCTTACACCAGGACTTAAATCACATTTTTTTGAAAGTTCGAACTTTTTAAACCCTTCCAGGTGTTTGCCTATGGCCCAAAAGAACTAAGTACTCAAGAGCAATCAGGACTATTCGCGCTACTCCGATGGAAGATTGGGACATCAAACTGTTAGTTACCGACGATAGCTATTGTTATTAGGATTACTAGCGGATGGTCGTAGGATTGGCCTTCCAAGAAGCACAACGACTTTCAAGGGCTACTACTGAGAGGAGGAGAGAACTAGTTGGTCCCTCAGTGCCCCTTGTTGAAGGAGCTCATGAGACCACCGAGGAAAAAGAGATTAAAGAAACGGAGATCCCAACGCTAATAAATGAGAACATAAGTCCCGGACAAACGTTAGTAGCCGACACTCCCTGCACTAACAAGTCGCAGTCTTCCCCAAAGAAGAAAAAGAGTTTGGCATACAAAATTAAAAAAAGAAGCTGGGGAAGCTTCGAAATACATGATAACTCCCATTGAGAGTGATCATCTTCCTAGAAAATCAAAAGTTCACTAAAAGGACTCTTTGAATTGTCCATTCCTGATGATTTGTTGAATTATAACTTCGCTAGTCTTGGTACGAAGGGCTCAACTCCCCTACGAGAAGCTGTGAAGGCATACAATTCCATTATCAGGGAGGAGAACTCCTATGATTAAAGTGAAAACTACTGGTCCGTTGGGGGGATGCAATAAGCACACACAAGCACTTACACTTCATCACCAACTTGCATTCAATTTTCTATGTGGCTTCCGCTAATTTGTTCTCGCTTAATCTTATGTACGGGTGCAATGATTTGCTCTCACGGCTTCAAACGCATTCGTGGCTCTTCTATCTTTCATCGCTCAGGTCGAGACTCGAAATCCGAAAAACAGAGGGAAAGAAATGAAAGCAGAGATAGAGATTATTACTCTAGAGAATCGTCTTTATCCTCAAGAAGGAGAACCCATGGGCACACTTCATATGCAAGCGAACATGCAAATCCTCTGGCGTGGGGTAGAGACAAGTCTAATTACCGAGGCTTCCGGTCAGACGCTCCCCACGATCAACATTCTGGCTCTTCGAGTACTAGGCAGTTTCATAAGCATCATAAGAAATCGTTGACTTCGATGAGACCAACTCCTCCAGCTCCCTCTCATGACCCAACCACGGTGAAGAAATTAGCAGAGCTTTAGACTATTTCCAAAGATCTGCTTCGACGGGTATTTCCAAAGATCTGCTTCGACGGGCTGAAATACCTTCCTGCCATACATCCTATCTCTAGGAATGCCAAAGCAGATGCTATTGCATGCATGAATGATGTGTTCGTTCAACATGATGCGTTTATGCACCTGGTCGAAATTTTTTTAGAGGTCTCTATTGAGCATCAATATGAGATCTACCATCTCAATCTAGAAGCCATTCATGACAAAGACATTATAAAGAGCTTGGATGATGAATTGCTCTTATACAAAATCTAGCTTGAGACTGCAAATAAGAATGCCAAGAAGACAACTGAGGTAGTTAGTCGCTTAGAGACCAGTCACAAAATGGAATTAGACGAAACGCGTCAATCCGGCGGTGCCTTGGCATTGGAAAACGATTCTCTTCAAAAAGAGAAAGATGTTTTAGCTCGTCGAGTGGAAGAGTTGGAGAGACAGTTATCCAAAGAGAAAGAGGAGAAGATTACAGTGCAGGAGGAATCACAGAAATATGATGAAATCGTCGAGACAAGGAACTTGAAAACAAAGCTAGACGAGAAAATATCCTAAATTGAAGCGCTGAAGGATGCAACTCTTGAAGAAGGAAAAAAAGAAGCACTTACAGAGGCTGACTCCCGAATTGAGGTAGCGATCGAGTTTGGTAGGGAGGAGATTAAATGCTTATTCGACCCACTCATCGCTGAATATATTGCAAGGGTCCTTATGCACCACGACTGATCCTTCTTGGGCGATGGTTACCTCGAATAACTTGCTGAAGCGTGGGACACTCTTGTTAAAATCAAGAAAGTGGAGTCGGGCATTAAAGAAATCGATGAGGAGGCACTCAAAAAGAAAGTGCTCCGAGGAAATGAGCCCTCCGACTTAGCCCCAACAAGACTTCTTTTTTGCGTAGCTTCCCAACGTCGAAGGAGAAAGAAGATATCATTGGTCCATCTGGCATTAAGTCTCAAGTCCTCCATTCCATCTAACCAGCCAAGATTTCATCTCCAGAACCTCTCGAACAGGATGTTGGTTACGATCCGTAGAAGCTCAGACTCGGCGTTCATACATTGTCTCCAATCATCATGAGGGATACTCCGATGACCACCGAGAGTCAACTGGATGGGTATTCAATTTCACCTTTCGTAGTTCAAGAAGTTTTCATTCTCAGTGGATAATGGATGTACTCTAACATTTGTTTTTTGTGAAATCGTTTAGGTCATTATGGTCCTGAATCGACTCCAAGGAGCGATGTCGCCAAGAGCTGAAAGAAGAGGAGACCGAGGCCTCAGCCGTCGGAGACATTCTGGGCCCTGATGCTCATGCAATCAGAGCACTAGGCGAAGAAAATACCGAGGATCCACCACTTGCCGAAGAACATGATGATATTATAATCATAGGCGCCTCAAAGCACACCGCCAAGCTCGGTATGAAGGAGCAAATCAAAGAGGTCAAAAGGAGAAACTCAAAGCTAAGAGTGAGCCCAAGGTGATGGAGATCGACAATCCTTTTAATAAGCCACTGAAATTCATTCCTCTTGGCCGGCCTACACCCATGAATGTTCCTCTTCCTTCCTCGGATACCTCCTCACAAGTGAGAAAAGGGTCTAGAAAGAAGCGTTTGGCTAAGGAGACTTTGGAAAAAATGAAGAAGGATAAAAAAGGATGAAATATTTGTTGTCTTGTAACATTTTTCTTAGCTTGAACAAATTAGAGTCGTATAGTCGTTTTTCTTTTCTCTTTTCTTTCTTTTGTTAGTAGTCGATGTATATAGCCTTGGCCTCCGAACGTTCGGAGGATTTATAACGAAGTTTTTTGAAAAGTAAATAAAATTTTGTTCCTTTGCACTTACAAATTTTCCTTACATCATTTATAATTTAACCCACAATTAGGATTCAGAGAGTTCATAAGTCATATATATTATAGTCCATTCGAAGGACATAGAAACTTATGTCCACATTCTGGGGATTTAGGAATTTTTGAGATTGTTTATACTCTAGCCCATGATAAGGGGACGCAGAGTAATCTAGTCTGCACTTTTGGGGACTTGGAGATTTTTTGAAATCGTTTATACTCTAGTCTACACTCTGGGGACTCGGAGTACTCTAATCTGCACTTTGGGGATTTAGAGATTTTGTGAAATCTTTTATACTCTAGTCTATGCTCTAGGGACTCAGAGTACTCTAGTCCACACTTTGGGGACTTGGAGATTTTTGAAATTGTTTATACTCTAGTCCATGCTCTTGGGACTCAAAGTACTCTAATCCACACCCTAGGGATTTAGAGATTTTGTGAAATTGTTTATACTCCAGTCCATGCTCTAGGGACTAGAGTACTCTATTCCGTAGCCTAGGGACTTGAAGATTTTGTGAAATCGTTTACACTCTAGTCCGCGCTCTAGGGAACTCTAATCCGCACTCTAGAGATTTAGAGATTTTGTGAAATCGTTTATACTCTAGTCCGCACTCTAGGGACTCAGAGTACTCTAATCCACACTCTGGGGATTTATAGATTTTTTGTACATAACCATTCAACTTTTAGTTTCATGTGTGCATTCATACGTCACATGTGTTAGTGCTAACGAACCTTGACATGTAATTATATCATATGAAATATCAACAGTTCATAGAAAAAATAGCTTTAAGCTTTTATTGATTGTAGAAAATACGGATAGACTGAGCTATCTTATTACATATCAAAAACAGATAATAACAAAGAAACTATAAACAAATATGACTGAAATGCTAAAGAAACAAACTAAGTAAAATAGAGGCTCAAATGCTCACTATTCCACACTCTGGGGAGTGTTGTGCCATTAACAGTCGCTAGCTTGAAGGTTCTTTCTCCAAGCCTCTGTTCAATGACGTAAGGACCTTCCCATGTGGGATTCATGTGCGATGGTACAGGAAAGGCTTGCTTCAGAACAAGGTCTTCCACATCAAAAACTCTTGGTCGGACTTTTACGTTTTAGTATTGAGCGATTTTGCATCGATGTGCGGCCGCCCTTAAATCGGCCTTCTCACACTTCTCGTCAATAAAGTCCAATGACTCTAGCAAAGATCTTGGTTTGTTCTAGGATCATAATAAGTTACTCGATGGGAAGGAACTTCAAGTTCCATGGGTACAACCATTTCGATGTCGTATGCCAAAGTGAATAGAGTATGACCAGTCATTGACTTGTGGGTGGTTCTGTATGCCTAGAGTGCCATTGAAAGCTCCTCCACCCACTTCCCTCTATCCTTTTCCAAATGATTTTTTAAGATGGACTTGATTATCTTATTCACAGCTTCAACTTGCCCATTTAGGGTGAGCGACTGTCGCAAACCACTTCCCGATATGACATTTCCAACAAAAATCTTTGAATTTCATACTCTCAAATTAAGTTCCGTTGTCAGTAATGATAGTCTGGGGAGACCGAAGCGGCATATAATGTTCCACTTGACAAAATTAATAACCATTTTGGTGGTGATCGTAGCTAATGGTCCTACTTCTGCCCATTTAGTGAAGTAATCGACTGCGATGATGCGTATTTTGCGCCATCTTTGGAAATTGGCAATGAGCCGATAATATCGATTCCCCATATCCCAAATGACCATGGAGTGACAATTTGCATGATATTCGTTGGCTATGCTCTTGGGATTTTTGCATACTTCTGGCATTTATCACATCTTCTTACATAGTCTACGGTGGCTCCATTCACAGTCGGCCGGTATTACCCATAACAGAGTAACTTTTGTGCTAGCATCTAACCCTAGTATGGTCGCTACATTCTCCTTCATGGACTTCTTTGAAAACTCGTTTTATCTCGTCAAGGGCAATGCACCTGAGCGAAGGAACAAAGAATCCCTTTCGATACATATTCCTATCTCGCATAACATACTACGAGGCCTTATGAAGGACTTGTCGTCTTTCGTTTCTTCTCTCAGGCAAGGTCCCGCGCAACAAATATTCTTTGAATGGTGACTTCCATGACTCCCTTTCGGTCTCCAACTCTGGCTCAAGATCAACTTCCATCGCATTTAAATTCGAGGCATGCAGAGTTTCGAAGGGAACTAAGCCCATCTGATGTGCATCACTAGTGCTTGTGAATTTTGCCAAGGAATCGGTTTCCACATTTTGCTCGTGCGGGACGTACGAAATATTGTAGTATTCGAGGTCCGCCAACAATTCCTGGACCCAAGTAAGGTACAGAGCAAGCCTTTGTTTCTTTGCTTGGAAGTCTCCCTAGATTTGGCATACCACCAGTTGTGAGTTGCAAAAGATTTCGATCGATTTCACTCCAAGTTCTTTAGCAATCTTCAATCCAGTGATCAATCTTTCATACTCAGCCTCATTAATCGTAGCTGGGAAATCAAGCTTCAAAGCATGACAAATCAACCGATTCTCGGGAGTCACTAGAACAACACTGACCCCAGAATAATGGTCATTAGATGCTCCATCGGTATACAGTTTCCATTGCACAGTAGGAATCACATCACTTCCATTCATTTCGTTCGGCATAGTGAACTCGGCAATAAAATCCGCCAACGCTTGTCTCTGGATTGCTCTTCAGGGTAAGAAGGCGATGTCGAAATGAATGAGCTCCTTATTCTACTTAAGCAATCGTGTAGAAGTTTTCGATCGTTGGAGTACCTATCGTAAAGGCTGGTCGATATAGATGCTGTGTGACGACCCTGACTCGACCTTCAAAAATCGGCACCGAATACGACACTTGTATTCCAATGCCGCAGATCCAAACGTCGAATCTGGTTCGCCGGAGCTTATAACACATCAAGTATAACAACACAGCGGAAGAAAAGAAATGCATATCATTGATATACAACATTTGATACAACAATGATACAATATGAATCAATATCATAGATACAAGATAACAATGCTACAGCGGAATAACAATAAGATATAGCAGCGGAACCAAAAAAAATCCAAATATCTCTAATCTAATGCTCCAAAGCAAAAACTCCAAGCCACTAGCTCGAACCACCATCAATTTGCACCAAGCTAAGCAAGTCACGTCCATGAATCCAAAGACTCCAATATCCAAGATCTCCAGAGAATTCCAAAGAGAAAGCTACCAAATCGATATCTATATCTATTATCTGAAAAACCCAACTCTAGACTGTCCGTGTGGAAAATTGTGGGCACCCAGAGTTTAGGAAAGGAAAAATAAACTCCGGGTCAGTCATGGGACTGGTATGAGCAAAACAAAAACAGTTTTAACTTTTAAAACAAACAAAAGAATTAAATTTGAAATCCGTAATGCTTTTTGGAAAATGGAACTACCATAAGGCCTTCCACCACACACACCAAGCAAACGCAAAATTGGAGGAGATTTCTCCTTTGATAGTCAAATATGCTTGATACGCGAAAACACTTTGATATTATTATTAGTGCATAGTGGAAAACATTTTCGAAAGTATAATATAAATCTTAGCCGGCATAGGCATTTTGTACTTATGCCTGCTATAGCTACCAGGTTCAATAGCAGTTAACCATCACATTCCATGGCAGGTTGTACAACTAAAACCGTACATGGCGCGTATTGTTTCTTTGGGTTTTCCAACAAATGGTCAGGCCAAGGAACTTCCCATTGCCACATGGGTACGCCTCTGGAGGGACGCCTCGAGAACCATCCCTCAGTTCTCTGCTAACACAAGGTCGGCTACCCCCTTCCCGGGGAATAAAACCTAAGATATGCCACCCCCAGTCCTTTGGGACCTTTATCCGAGGATCCACAATACCAACAACATCACATAGTAATAAATATACTACATTGCCCACTTGAGCAAATATCTGGGCTCCATACCATGATACTACCCTTTTCCAGAAGGAATGGTCATACCCTAGGAGTGCTACCCCTGAAACCTTGCTGCATCTTTCCTGTTTCGACCATTACCGGGTTGTGAGGCTCGACGAAGTCTCGTCCATAAAGTTACGCTTTTCACAAAAGCCATGCTTTGATCAACAAATGATCAACAGCACTTCGTATGCCACATTACCAAATTGGGAATGTATCACTAGTAACCATCAACTACATAACATCTGAGCTCGTACGTCTCAGAGAAGGGTGTTAAGCAAAGATAATAAATCTCTGCCACCAAACAGAAATGTATTTGATAGAAACCGGTTTTACGTCTCAAAGTGTAATGTCAGACACACATCCATACAAGTCTGTTTCGGGCTAGAACAGAACCGAAGGCACTTCCGTAGAAGCCCATGCAATCCTGATAATTTCTAATCATGTCTAGACTTCCCATCACAATGGGTTCTCAAATCTCTATACCGGGGCCATTCGGTGCAGAGACATTCGACAGGTCATCCTTTCACTTTGGAAAGTATCCGGTCTTCACCACCGGTCTTTAAATGCTATCCATATCGTCGTATCATTATTTGGAATGGGTCATATGACACAAAGGTCCTCTCCCGGCTAAACCAAATAATGAGCGCAATATTTAAAAACATATGGATAGTGGGATTTTCAGTTAAGTCACAACTTTAAAACCCAAAACCTTTCTTTCGATGGTTTTAAACAAATTACCATTTACAAATCTTTTAAACAAAAGATTTTCTTCCAGAAACCTTTCAATGGTTTAAACAATTTCCACACTTAAATCTTTTAAACAAAAGATTTACTTTAAAATCCCTTTTCAATTTAAAACAGGGATCACAAATCTTTAACAAAGATTTATTCATAGCCTTTCAAGACAATTCCATTTCAAGTTATATTAACTCATCTGGTATTTAAATTAAAGACTTATATCATAGCTTTCAAAACCATTACCAAAGATTCATTCATAACTTTCAAAAAAATTCCCGTTTCAAAAAGATACACCATTTAGAATCTTCTTCGATTCCAAAACAAAGCTTAACAATTTTTCTCAAAGGTTTGTTCATAGTTTTCAAAACAATCTCCATTTCAGTTTGGGCTAACTCATTCTATCTTTGAATCAAAGGTTTAATAGTTTTTCAAACTCGTTTCTGATTCATTGAATTCCATTTTCAAATATTGAATCCAAACTCAAATTAAAATATTTTCAAATTTCAACTAAATCAAATTAGTTAAATTAACCTTTATCTTCAAAAACTCCTTTTCAAATTTTTTTCAATTTCAACCCAATTTCATTTCTAAAATTATTTGGATTCAAAATTCAAATTTTAAAAACCATTTCAAAATATTAAATCCAAATATTTGTGACTTAACTGATTTCCACGTGAAATCCATATTTGTGTGTGTGTAAGTGTGGTCCAGGGGTTTTACGCAATAAAAGTGCAACATTATCAATCAGCACAGATTCAAATATGGCAATATATTTGATAAGCGATATAAACTATAACGCTTATATTTTATAAGCGGCATGAACCATAACGCTTATCTTCCATTCACAAATTGCAGATGTATATATCACAAAATATAAATTACAGTAAACATAGCTCAAATCAAACAAAGCATCACAATCAGGGATATCAAACAATATAATCATCCAATATAATTCAAACATCCATAAGTAATATTAATTTAAGTATTCGATTGATTTAAATCAGATTAACTTCTATGGATAAATTTGCTAGTCATGGTAAATTAACAATAAATTAATTTTCCTTTAATTAATCATTAATTAACCTTTAATTAATAATTAATCCTTAAGTAATTATTCTTAATTAATTACAATAACCAATTAATTACTCCTTAAGTAATAATTATTCTTAATCACTTCCATTAATTACATCCAGTAATTATCAATTAATTACTTTACTAAGTAATTACCATCCATTAATTACATTAAGTAATTATTATCAAATCATCTAGTGTTTAAATTAATTAAACTTAATTAATTAATTCAACTAACCCCACTAAACTCAATTAATTACATTTAAGTAATTAATTCTTTAATTACTTCCATTAAGTAATTACACTTAAATAATTCATAATTGATTACCATTAAATTAATTAATCTAATTAATTATTAAAAATTAATCATATTAATTAATTATTAGATAATCCTAGTTAATGACCTTCATTAACCATTCTTTAATTACTTTCCTTAAGTACTTAACTTAGATTAACCATTGTTAATCACAAATTAATTTATCTTTAATTATCCATTAATTAATCTCTAATTATCTAATTAATTAAGTGTTAACTGAAACTTAATTAATCTTTAATTATTTGATTAATTAATCCTTAATCAATTATCATTAAATTAATTAAAATTAAACTAAGTGATTATCCTTAATCACTTATATCATAAAATAATTACACTGAGTAATTATTCTTTTAGTTACATGATTAATCATAAATCAATTATTTTTAATTAAGTAATTAATTATCTTTAATCATCAATTAAGAATTCAATTAATTATTCTCCAATTACCATCATTAAGATTATCCTTTAAGTAATTAATTATCCTTAATTAAATTACACAAAGTAATTAGCTTCTTAAATCAACTTCATAAAGTTATTCATACTTACACAATCACTTAATTACATTTTTTAAATTAAGATAAATATTCGAAATTGTTATCATACAAAATCATATGAAATCTTCTTGATTAATTAAGGAATAAAACACTTTCTTAATCACTTTTCCCATCGCAACATTATAATTTTCAAAATACTTGTTATTTAAATTTAATTTAACTAATATAAAATTATTAACTTATTTACTTTAATTACTTTATTAAGTAATTACTTCAAAAAAATTAATCTTCTTTAACAAATAAATTAACTTAGACTTTTAAAGTTAATTAATAATTAAAACATCTTTCCTTAACTTACTTCTTACTATCATTAAGTTTATCTAAAATAAATTTTCAAAATAAAGGTTATATGTATCTTAACACTTTTTAAACTTAGTTAATTTCGTTTAAAACCTTTTAACCATGTCAAAACTTGGATAAAATTTGCTTCTAACAATTTTTTTCAATTAAACTCGATTTTTTAAGGTTAAAATTGTTTTATGTTCAATCACACAAACCCGAGCCATATTCTAATTTACCCGAGCTTCTTTCTTCTCCACCCACGTCTTCAAGCCAATTCGTAAAATCCTCGAACACAAACCTGAGAAACCCATTCCTTCTTCAACTTTAACTATATTCAGGTACACCCCCACGACTTCATTTGCTTCGAGCAAATTCGCAAATTCCACGAGTCGCCCCTGAGTAAAATTCTTCTCCTTCACTTTCTTTTTACCTTGTCTAAATTTTAATCTGTTTAAACAACACACATGCTTGCTTCAATCACCAACCCGAGCCATCACTTATATTCCCCTAGCAATTACTCGAGAATACCCTCGTCTTCCCCAAACTCAAGCAAAGCCAGACACACCCATAACTGCGTGCATGTGCACAAACAACTTGACCACCTCCAGTTGATGCTCCGATCATCGATAGATCATCCATCCTCCCCTAAGTCCCCTCAACCATCCAGATCCATCGAATTGCCTGAGATTCGAAATCGAGCACGTTTGAGCAAACTGGAACTCAACACGGCTTTGACTAACCACCAGAAAGTACCCCGCATCACCACCACAAACCTTCGGACGCCACGCAACCACCACCCTAGCTGCTCCAATGACCTACGACCCCTTTCCTCCCTGGTCCGATCCCCTCCGGCCCCATGACGACGATGCAATTCTATTTTAAAAACAGACAAGCAAACTAGCCCTTAAAAACCCTAAAACATCATCGTTACCATGCCACGATCATTTAAAAAATCAAATCGTATTTTGCCCATGATCATTGATGCGCATACAACCTTCACCAATGACCACAACATCCAATTCATTGGAAATTGACGAGAATTTATAAAAATCCTTTTTTAGTTCTAACCCAAAATTCCTAATGTATACTTACCTAAAAATCTTAATTTTTCCCTTAAAATTCGTGATTTTGTAATAGAATCCGTTGGTAAAGCCAAAACACACAATCAAAATCATAAATTTTTGACTTAAATTAAGATATTACTGTAAATTCCATTTTTTGAAATGATTGTTCACTAAACCCATCTGATTTCATTTTAAAAACGATATTACTAAGTTACAAATCATTTTACTTTTAAAGATTACAGCTTGAAACATATTAGATAGGAAGTAATGATTTTTATTTGATGAACTATGAGCCTGTGATATCAACAGAGAACAAAATACAACCATGCATTCCAGAAATACGGAGAAATTCAATCATTCTTCTCAGATAATGTGACGCCCCACCTCTATACCCACACTAGCCAAGAACACTACGGTGTAGTGTTGTCAACTAGCATGGAGAATAAGGCTGTTGAAGAGCGACCATCCATGTAATTTCTTATCACACGGTGGCTATAAATAATCTTCGAAAACAAACATAGAAATAATCATAACACAAATCAGTCACAGATATCCATATCACAAAGGCGGAAGAAGATATGAATATATAACTAACACATGAAAGTGTACATCAGAGTAGTGGTCCATAAGATCCACGACAATACAAAAGAATAGCAACACGTGCTATACAAAAGAATACAACTATGAGTCTATATCTCAAGTGTATACAATAAAAACTGCTAATCTAAACAGTTAGACAAAAGTCAGAGTGATGAATCCCTGGGAAGAAGTCAAGCAGAAGCACCTGTAACATCTCGGTCTGACCCGAGTATTATTTAAGAAAATAATAAACGAGTCAGTCTAGCTATAAATATCAGATGACATGATATAACATAAAAGATATGGCATAAACATAAAATATCCATAATGACATACCACCATAAGTATGTAAATAATAATCAACAGAAGATCAATCAATAAGAGATAATCAATATCACAAGAATCTTCTCAAAGATTCGGAAAGGGCATCATACCCCAAACTTGTACTCATAACAAGTCAATGACATAAATTCTAGAAATCAATGCAAGAAGTCTAGAAATCATAGAAAAGAGAAAGAGGCCTATCACATGACGGTCCGAAGACCAAGGGGAGCTACCCCACATGTGTGAATGGAATCACACAGATTAAGGTCCAGACTAACCAAAAAGCAAAAAGGTATGTGTGAGTGGAATCACACAAGTGGTGTCTAGTCTAACCTCGCAACAAGAGACATCTCACAGTTGCTAGTCTAAATCATCAGAATGATCGTCATGATCAACGAGAAGTGTCAATTACACTAATCTAGTAAATATAGAAGTTTAGCTTCATGTCCCATAACCACTTGCTTAACTTAAATATTTACGAACAAACTGTAAATCTTCACTAATAAAATTGTCACAAGAGGTTCAATCGAACAAGTCCAAGAATTAACCGACGAAGTGAACACAAGCGTTTCATACCACTTGTTTTACTAAGTCGTTTAATTAGATTTCTCATCCGAGTGAGGTAAAGGTTTGTATATACTAATAGATTGGAAAACGGTTTAAGAAAAGAGCTTTGTTATTAAAAATAGAGTTGAAGTTGTTTGTTAAAAGAGTTTTGATATTTACTACTAGTATTGAAACCTTTATATTATAAAGTGACAAAACACAGAAGCAATTGTAGAGACAATCAGTCACAAAAATCGCATACGGAGATGTAAATAAAATCCAAGGAAATCAGCTCAATGTTTTTCAGATAAGATCCCCTACGGAGGGGGGGTCCAGGGGGGGTGGCAACCCCCCAAGGTGGGGGTGCGGGGGCAACGCCACCGCTTACGGGGTCAGGTCGCGGGGGTCCAGGGGGCAGCGCCCCCGGTGGGGTGCGGGGCAGCGTCCCGACCAAAACGGTACGACCTAGTGAAGACAAAATGAGTCTAACGACCTAAGGGGTCACGCGAACTATCGGGATAAGGTCCAACGACCTATGAGTTAAAGGTCCAACGACCTATTGGGTTATAAGGTCATACGACCTAACGACTCAAGGGTCTAACGACCTAAGGTATTCGCGACTTAACGGGTTATAGGCCTAACGACCTAACAGGGTTCACGACCTAAGGTATTCGAGACTTAACGGGTTATAGGCCTAACGACCTAACAGGGTTCACGACCTAAGGTATTCGCGAACGTCCTACTGCTTAAGGCTTAACTCGTGAGCGAACTACGACTTAAGGCTTAACTCGCGAGCGACCTATGGCTTAAGGCCTAACTCGTGAGGGACCTACGACTTAAGGCTTAACTCGCGAACGACCTACGGCTTAAGGCCTAACTCGTGAGCGACCTACGACTTAAGGCTTAACTCGCGAACGACCTACGGCTTAAGGCCTAACTCGTGAGCGACCTATGACTTAAGGCTTAACTCGCGAGCGACCTAACTTCGAAGTGCCAATACTTCCAGAATGACCTAAAGCTCTACGACCTATGGTACTAACTCGCGAGCGACCTAACGAGTTAACTCGTGAGCGACCTAATTCCGAAGTGCCAATTCTTCCAGAACGACCTAAAGCCCTGCGACCTACGACCCAGTGACCTTGCGACCTATCACCGAACGAGTCAAGTGGCCAGAACGAGCTAAATGCAGGAAATTTCCAAAAATGCTAAAAATTGGGGTTTTTCGCCAATCCAATCCAAACCAAAGGCAAATGTGCATGCAAAAGTGATAGGGAATCATTCCCAACAGTCCAATATGGTTATAGACTAGAATCGTGAGATAAAAATCTCACCTTTGCACCAAATATCAATGAAAATGAAGTTTTAAGCAAGCAAGAATCAATCCTTCTTCTATCTAAGCACAAGAAGCTTGAATCCAATGTCTTCTTCTTGAATTTGGAGTAGAAAGATGGATTGCAATTGAATTTGAGTTTTGGAATTTTAATTTCCCATTCCCTCCACCATTAATGCCAAAGCTTGATTAGTTAGGAAATTTATGAAGAGTGAGGAGAAGAGGGTTGGAACTTGGGCTTAATAGGCTAAACTAACCCAAAGTCCAAAGCGGGAAAAGTTAGTGAAATTTCACTAACTCCAAACCTATCGATGTTTATACTTAAAAAAGTTGTAAACGGCATTTCAAACTCAATGGAAGTGGTCTCGAGTCCTAATTTGACCGTTTGCAAAAAGTAGCTTTTCGGACCAAAATCCGATTAACGAGTTAATATTTAAATAAAATATTTAAATACAAACTCGATAAATATGCGGGTTGTTACAGATAAACTCAACATACTTTCAAGCATTATCCAATATCAAGATAGAATGGTAGGTTAAAAAGTATTGCTCACCTGTTTCCTGACATAACAGAGAAGAAACATTGAAGTGTTTGAGTTTTCTTGTTTCCAGGTTTGCATCCCAGATTTCCTTTGATTTATGCGCTGAAATTTGCATGCAAACTTCCAGATTGAAGAAATATGCAGGCTTCACAGATTTGCTTGCATGTTTGCAGGCTTGATAATGTTGAATTTTTGTTGCTATGCCTTTTCTTCCAGGTTTGTTTTGAATGCTTACTTGAATCCATTTCAGGTTTGAAGATTTCTTGAATTGACTTTTGATTGTTGTTTTGATCATTGAATATGAATTGATCTTGCATGCTTTTCTGGTTTATAGGTTCGAGTTGAATACTATTGTTCGATTTTGAGTTACTTTGTTTCAGATTTTTCAAATGTTTGAAAGAAAAAATGGCCTGATTTTTTTCTTTTGTATGTTATTTACACTTTTAATTTAAAAGAAAATAAATCTAAAATGCCACTTGTATAAGATCCTTACACTTGTCATCACCTATTTTACAAATGTCTTAAATAAAATTCAAAATGGTTACACTTGTTATTTTTCAAACAAAATGATTTAAAGACCTCTCCTTTAATTTATTTACACATTATGTTTTATATCCTTATGTTAAAATACATTATGTAATATATTTCCTTATGTGTATATACTAAATTTTAAAAGAAAGTATTAAATACTATCATTCATTTTCAAACTATGATATTTTTAAATAGTTATTTATCAATATACATAAATAAATAAATATGTATACATATATACATACATACATACATATATATATATATTGGAGTTAATTCTTTAAATATGTATATGGAAAAATAATACATTATTAGTATTGTTTATTTTCAAAAGATAATTTTAACTACTTATACTTATATATCTTTTCACATCAAAATGCATATTTACAAAAATTAAGAAACAAAATTTTTATTTGTTTTATATATATAGAAATTTTAAATTCAAGATATTTTGTAAATTTCAAGTGATTAAAATATTGAAGTGATTTCCAATTTTTATTGAAGAGATTAAAATATACATTACTAAGAAAGAAATTTCTTAAGTAAATACAATTTTTTATTGAATTCAAATTTAAATCTCAAATTATAATCTATTTATAAAATATTCACATTTGAATTCCAAATCATTAATCTTTATTTATTTTAAAGATATAAATATTTTTTTCTTATTAATGAATCAAGTTATCAATCTTTATATATATATATATATTTATTCAAATCTCCAAATAAATTCAAAAATTAAATTTTTAATTAAAATATTATTCAAAATATTTATTTCAGAATTTCCAATTAAAAATTCAATTTAAAATCATATTTACATTCATTTTCATAAATAAACAAACAAATATTTATTTAATTTTTTTTGGAAAACACCAGTTTAAGTCATAATTAAATTCCAAAAGTTAAATTTATTTCCAATTTCAATTTGATTTAAAAACGGGAATGTTACAGATTCCTCCCCTTAGAAAATTTCGTCCTCGAAATTTGTAAGGGAGACAACAACAGAATATAGAGAGATAGAGAGATGAAATACCAGATAAAGCTGAATATCTATTCTGTATTTGGCTTAACAAATCAGAATATCAATAATGGATACTAGAACGAATTAAGATACTCGAGTCACCAAAACTACGAATATACAAGGCAATGGTTAGTTCAAAGGGATAACTAACCATTCGAAGAATATACCTGGACCCAACAGAATAACATATATATGGATGCAATCCAAATCTTTTAGTTTAAACAACCAAAATATACCTATCAACCATAGCAACCAAAGCAAACAATTCAACCAAAGCAACCAAAGGAGATTGATAGAGAAAGTCGTTTCAGCTATTGCAGGGTATTGACCATGTATAGTGGTATTCCCCTGTCCCCATCTCGTTCTCTTCTTGCACTCATACTCACTATTAGTGGATAGTAAGAGAATTTACTGAGGCACATGAATGGATATCTTAGGGATATACTCATTCAAGGGTATACTTCACCATATCTCTAATGAGTTACTTAATGTGTTATACTCCTGAGCTAAAGTTTCAACCTTCAGCTCTGATACCAAATGTGACGATCTTGACTCGACCTTCAAAAATCGGCACCGAATACGACGCTTGTATTCCAATGCCGCAGATCCAAACGTCGAATCTGGTTCGCCGGAGCTTATAACACATCAAGTATAACAACACAGCGGAAGAAAAGAAATGAATATCATTGATACACAACATTTGATACAACAATGATACAATATGAATCAATATCAGAGATACAAGATAACAATGCTACAACAGAATAACAATAAATATAGCAGCGGAACCAAAAAAACTCCAAAGATCTCTAATATGCTCCAAAACAAAAACTCCAAGCCACTAGCTCGAACCACCATTAATTTGCACCAAGCTAAGCAAGTCCCGTCCATGAATCCGAAGACTCCAATATCCAAGATCTCCAGAGAATTCCAAAGAGAAAGCTGAAAGCTACCAAATCGATATCTATATCTATTATCTGAAAAACCCAACTCTAGACTGCCCGTGTGGAAAATTGTGGGCACCCATAGTTTAGGAAAGGAACAATAAACTCCGGGTCAGTCATGGGACTAGTATGAGCAAAACAAAAACAGTTTTAACTTTTAACAAACAAAAGAATTAAATTTGAAATCCGCAATGCTTTTTGGAAAATGGAACTACCATAAGGCCTCCCACCACACACATCATGCAAACGTAGAATTGGAGGAGATTTCTCCTTATGATAGTCAAATATGCTTGATATGCGAAAACACTTTGATATTATTATTAGTGCATAGTGGAAAACATTTTCGAAAGTATAATATAAATCTTAGCCGACAGAGGCATTTCGCACTTATGCCTGCTATAGCTACCATGTTCAATAGCAGGTTACCACCACATTCCATGGCAGGTTATACAACTAAAACCATACAGGGCGCATATTATTTCTTTGGGTTTTCCAACAAATGGTCAGGCCAAGGAACTTCCCATTGCCACATGGGTACGCCTCTGGAGGGACGCCTCGAGAACCATCCCTCAGTTCTCTGCTAGGACAAGGCCGGTTACCCCCTTCCTGGGGAATAAAACCTAAGATATGCCACCCCGGTCCTTTGGGACCTTTATCCGAGGATCCTCAATACCAACAACATCACATAGTAATAAATATACTATAGTGCCCACATGAGCATGTATCTGGGCTCCATACCATGATACCACCCTTTTTCAGAAGGAATGGTCATATCCTAGGGGCGCTACCCCTCAAACCTTGCTGCATCTTTCCTGTTTCGACCATTACCGGGTTGTGAGGCTCTACGAAGTCTCGTCCACAAAGCTATGCTTTTCACAAAAGCCATGCTTTGATCAACAAATGATCAGCAGCACTTTGTACGTCTCAGAGAAGAGTGTTAAGCTAAGAGAATAAATCTCCGCCACCAAACAGAAATGTATTTGGTAGAAACCGGTTTTACATCTCAAAGTGTAATGTCAGACACACATCCATACAAGTCTGTTACGGGCTCGAACAGAACCGAAGGCACTTCCGAAGAAGTCTTTGTAATCCGGATAATTTCTAATCACATTCGGACTTCCCATCACAATGGGTTCTCAAATCTCTATACCGTGGCCATTCGGTGCAGAGACAATCGACAGGTCATCCTTTCGCTTTCGGAAGTATCTGGTCTTCACCACCGGTCTTCAAATGCTATCCATATCGTCGTATCATTATTCGGAATGGGTTATATGACAAAAAGGTCCTCTCCCGGCTAAATCGAATAATGAGCGCAATATTTAAAAACATATGGATAATGGGATTTTCAGTTAAGTCACAACTTTAAAACCCAAAACCTTTCTTTCAAATGGTTTTAAACAAATTACCATTTACAAATCTTTTAAACAAAAGATTTTCTTCTAGAAACCTTTCAATGGTTTAAACAATTTCCACACTTAAATCTTTTAAACAAAAGATTTACTTTAAAATCCCTTTTCAATTTAAAACAAGGATCACAAATCTTTAACAAAGATTTATTCATAGCCTTTCAAGACAATTCCATTTCAAGTTAGATTAACTCATCCGGTATTTAAATTAAAGACTTATTTCATAGCTTTCAAAACCATTACCAAAGATTCATTCATAACTTTCAAAACAATTCCCGTTTCAAAAAGATACACCATTTAGAATCTTCTTCGATTCCAAAACAAAGCTTAACAATTTTTCTCAAAGGTTTGTTCAAAGTTTTCAAAACAATCTCCATTTCAGTTTGGGCTAACTCATTCTATCTTTGAATCAAAGGTTTAATAGTTTTTCAAACTCGTTTCTGATTCATTGAATTCCATTTTCAAATATTGAATCCAAACTCAAATTAAAATATTTTCAAATTTCAACTAAATCAAATTAGTTAAATTAACCTTTATCTTCAAAAACTACTTTTCAAATATTTTTCAATTTCAACCCAATTTCATTTCTAAAATTATTTGGATTCAAAATTCAAATTTTAAAAACCATTTCAAAATATTAAATCCAAATATTTGTGACTTAACTGATTTCCACGTGAAATCCATATTTGTGTGTATTTAAGTGTGGTCCAGGGGTTTTACGCAATAAAAGTGCCACATCATCAATCAGCACAGATTCAAATACAACAATATATTTGATAAGCGATATAAACTATAACGCTTATATTTGATAAGCAGCATGAACCATAACGCTTATCTTCCATTCACAAATTACAGATGTATATATCACAGAATATAAATTACAGTAAACATAGCTCAAGTCAAACAAAGCATCACAATCAGGGATATCAAACAATTCAATCATCCAATATAATT
Organism: Allium cepa; assembly: GCA_030765085.1. Taxonomy (NCBI): domain Eukaryota; kingdom Viridiplantae; phylum Streptophyta; class Magnoliopsida; order Asparagales; family Amaryllidaceae; genus Allium; species Allium cepa. The sequence continues at coordinate 569,934,948 of CM060940.1, read as the reverse complement.
CAAACATCCATAAGTAATATTAATTTAAGTATCCGATTAATTTAAATCAGATTAACTTCTATTGATAAATTTGTTAGTCATGGTAAATTAATAATCAATTAATTTTCCTTTAATTAATCATTAATTAACCTTTAAATAATAATTAATCCTTAATTAATTATTCTTAATTAATTACAATAACCAATTAATTACTCCTTAATTAATAATTATTCTTAATCACTTCCATTAATTACATCTAGTAATTATCAATTAATTACTTTACTAAGTAGTTACCATCCATTAATTACATTGAGTAATTATTATCAAATCATCTAGTGTTTAAATTAATTAATTCAACTAACCCCATTAAACTACTTAATTACATTTAAGTAATTAATTCTTTAATTACTTCCATTAAGTAATTACACTTAAAAAATTCACAATTGATTACCATTAAAATATTTAATCTAATTAATTATTAAAAATTAATCATATTAATTAATTATTAAATAATCCTAGTTAATGACCTTCATTATCCATTCTTTAATTACTTTCCTTAAGTAATTAACTTAGATTAACCATTGTTAATAACAAATTAATTTATCTTTAATTATCCATTAATTAATCTCTAATTATCTAATTAATTAAGTGTTAATTGGAACTTAATTAATCCTTAGTTATTTGATTAATTAATCCTTAATCAGTTATCATTAAATTAATCAATTATCATTAAATTAATTAAAATTAAACTAAGTGATTATCCTTAATCACTTATATCATAAAATAGTTACACTGAGTAATTATTCTTTTAGTTACATGATTAATCATAAATCAATTATTTTTAATTAAGTAATTAATTATCTTTAATCATCAATTAAGAATTCAATTAATTATTCTCTAATTACCATCATTAAGATTATCCTTTAAGTAATTAATTATCCTTAATTAAATTACACAAAGTAATTAGCTTCTTAAATCGACTTCACAAAGTAATTCATACTTACATAATCACTTAATTACATCTTTCAAATCAAGATAAATATTCGAAATTGTTATCATACAAAATCATATGAAATATTCTTGATTAATTAAGGAATAAAACACTTTCTTAATCACTTTTCCCATTGCAACATTATAATTTTGAAAATATTTGTTATTTAAATTTAATTTAACTAATATAAAATTATTAACTTATTTACTTTAATTACTTTATTAAGTAATTACTTCAAAAAAATTAATATTCTTTAACAAATAAATTAACTTAGAGTTTTAAAGTTAATTAATAATTAAAACATCTTTCCTTAACTTACTTCTTACTATCATTAAGTTTATTTAAAATAAATTTTCAAAATAAAGGTTATATGTATCTTAACACTTTTTAAACTTAGTTAATTTCGTTTAAAACCTTTTAACCATATCAAAACTTGGATAAGAATTTGCTTCTAACAAAATTGTTTCAATTAAACTCGATTTTGTTTTAAAGGTTAAAACTGTTTTATGTTTAATCACACAAACCCGAGCCATATTCTAATTTACCCAAGCTTCTTTCTTCTCCACCCACGTCTTCAAGCCAATTCGCAAAATCCTCGAACACAAACCCGAGAAACCCATTCCTTCTTCAACATTAACTATATTCAGGTACACCCGCACGTCTTCATTTGCTTCGAGCAAATTTGCAAACTCCATGAGTCGCCCCTTAGTAAACTTCTTCTCCTTCACTTTCTTTTTACTTTATTTAAATTTTAATCTGTTTAAACAACACACAAGCTTGCTTCGATCACCAACCTGACCCATCACTTATATTCCCCTAACAATTACTCGATAATACCCTCGTCTTCCCCAAACTCGAGCAAAGCCAGACACACCCATAACTGCATGCATGTGCACAAACAACCTAACCACCTCCAGTTGATGCTCCGATCATCGATAGGTCATCCATCCTCCCCTAAGTCCCCTCAACCATCCAGATCCATCGAATTTCCTGAGATTCGAAATCGAGCACATTTGAGCAAACCGAAACTCAACACGGCTTGACTAACCACCAGAAAGTACCCTACATCACCACCACAAACCTTCGGACGCCACGCAACCACCACCTAGCTGCTCCGATCACCTACGACCCCTTTCCCCCTAGTCTGATCCCCTCCGGCCCCATGACGACGATGCAGTTCTATTTTAAAAACAGACAAGCAAACTAGCCCTTAAAAACCCTAAAACATCATCGTTACCATGCACGATCATTTAAAAAATCAAATCATATTTTTCCCATGATCATTGATGCGCATACAACCTTCACCAATGACCACAACATCCAATTCATCAGAAATTGACGAGAATTTACAAAAATCCCTTTTTAGTTCTAACCCAAAATTCCCAGTGTATACTTACCTAAAAATCTTAATTTTTCCCTTAAATTCGTGATTTTGTAATACGAATCCGTTGGTAAAGCCAAAACACACAATCAAAATCATAAATTTTTGACTTAAATTAAGATATTACTGTAAATTCCATTTTTTGAAATGATTGTTCACTGAACCCACCTGATTTCATTTTAAAAAGGATATTACTAAGTTACAAATCATTTTACTTTCAAAGATTACAGCTTGAAACATGTTAGATAGGAAGTAATGATTTTTATTTGATGAACTTTGAGCCTATGATATCAACAGAGAACAAAATACAACCATGCATTCCAGAAATACAGAGAAATTCAATCATTCTTCTCAGATAAACTCAACATACTTTCAAGCATTATTCAATATCAAGATAGAATGGTAGGTTAAAAAGGTTTGCTCACCTGTTTCCTGACAGAACAGAGAAGAAACAGTGAAGTGTTTGAGATTTCTTGTTTCTAGGTTTGCATCCCAGATTTCCTTTGATTTATGCACTGAAATTTGCATGCAAGCTTCCAAATTGAAGAAATATGAAGGCTTCACAGATTTGCTTGCATGTTTGCAGGCTTGATAATGTTGAATTTTTGTTGCTTTGCCTTTTCTTCCAGGTTTATTTTGATTGCTTACTTGAATCCATTTCAGGTTTGAAAATTTCTTGAATTGACTTTTGATTGTTGTTTTGATCATTGAATATGAATTGATCTTCCATGCTTTTCTAGTTTACAGGTTGGAGTTGAATACTATTGTTCGATTTTGAGTTACTTTGTTTCAGATTTTTCAAATGTTTGAAAGAAAACGTGGCCTAATTTTTTTCTTTTGTATGTTATTTACACTTTTAATTTAAAAGAAAATAAATTTAAAATGCCACTTGTATAAGATCCTTACACTTGTCATCACCTATTTTACAAATGTCTTAAATAAAATTCAAAATGGTTACACTTGTTATTTTTCAAACAAAATGATATAAAGAGCTCTCCTTTAATTTATTTACACATTATGTTTTATGTCCTTATGTTAAAATACATTATGTAATATATTTCCTTATGTGCATATGTAAAATTTTAAAAGAAAGTATTAAATACTATCATTCATTTTCAAACTATGATATTTTTAAATAAGTATTTATCAATATACATAAATAAATAAATATGTGTATATATATATATTGGAGTTTATTCTTTAAATATGTATATGGAAAATTAATATATTATTAGTATTGTTTATTTTCAAAAGATAATTTTAACTACTTATACTTATATATCTTTTCACATCAAAATGCATATTTACAAAAATTAAGAAACAAAATTTTTATTAGTTTTATATATATAGAAATTTTAAATTCAAGATATTTAGTAAATTTCAAGTGATTAAAATATTGAAGTGATTTCTAATTTTTTTTAAGTGATTAAAATATACATTACTAAGAAAGAAATTTCTCAAGTAAATACAATTTTTATTGAATTCAAATTTAAATCTCAAATTATAATCTATTTATAAAATATTCACTTTTGAATCCCATATCATTAATCTTCATTTATTTTAAAGATACAAATATTTTTTTCTTATTAATGAATCAAGTTATCAATCTTTATATATATATTTTTTCAAATCTCCAAATAAATTCCAAAATTAAATTTGTAATTAAAATATTATTCAAAATATTTATTTCAGAATTTCCAGTTACAAATTCTATTTAAAATCATATTTACATTCATTTTCATAAATAAACAAACAAATATTTATTAATTTTTTTGGAAAAAACCAGTTTAAATCATAATTAAATTCCAAAAATTAAATTTATTTCCAATTTCAATTTGATTTAAAAACGGGAATGTTACATGCTGATTGGATGTGCTTGGAAATATGGGTGGGATTTGTGCAATGCGATCACCAAGTAGTAAGCTAGCTACTATATCTTGGGATATTTTATTTCAGCAACCGTTAAATGCTTACTAACATAGTACACCGGCTTTTGGATTCAGTCTTCCTTGCGAATAATAGCTGCGCTTATGGAGTGCTGGGATACAGCTAGGTAAATATACAGCTCCTAATGATCCATAGGCTTCAACAAAATAAATGCCTCTCTAGGTTACTCACCAATGCTCGGAACGCATCTTTGCAATCCCACGTCCACTAAAAAAAATTATTTTTCCCTTTCCTTATCAAAATCAAAGAAAGGGATACATTTGTCGGTTTCCCTCAATGCAGCGACCTTCCCGTTCAGGCAGTGCACTTGTTTTATAGTTCTGGGTGCCTGTATATACCGAAGAGCTCGAATCTTTTTCGAGTTCACTTCAATTCCTCGTGAGTTGACAATGAAACCCAAAAACTTTTCAGATGCAATGTCGAAGGAGCACTTCAACGGACTGATTTTCACGCCGTAGAACCTGAGTATATCAAACATCTCCACTAAGTCACAATTGTGTTCGTTTGACTGCCATAACTTCATGAGCATGTCATTCATATGGACTTCCATCATTCCGCCAATCTGATCTTTAAACATCCGATTCACCAGACGCTGATAAGTTGTCTCTGCATTCTTCAATCCGAATGGCATTACCACATAATAGTACAATCCAACATCTGTGACAAAACTGGTATGCTCCTGATCTGGGATGTGCATCGTAATTTGATTGTATCCCAAATACGCATCCATAAACGACAACAACTCATGTCCAGTAATTGAGTCAACCAACTGATCAATTCTAGGCAAGGGAAAACTATCCTATGCGCATGCTTTGTTCAGGTCTGAATAATCAACACATGTCCTCCATTTCCTATTCACCTTCCTTACCAATACAAGGTTAGATATCCATTCGAGATAGAGGGCATCACGAATAAATCCATTGGCTTTAATTTTATCCACCTCCTCATTAAGAGCAACGGACCTCTCTGATTCCAAGCCCCATCTTTCTGTTTTACTGAAACATATTTTGGATCAATATTCAACATGTGGCTTGTGATGGCAAGTGAAATCCCACACATATCAGAATGGGTCCAAGCAAAAAAACCAGGATTCACTTGGAGAAAATTAGTAAGATCCCTCATCATCGAGGGGCTGAGCTGCGATCCTATTTTTAACACCCATGTCGGGTCATCGTGGCTGATTGTGATGTCAATCGTCAGCTCAGCCGGCGCTGCCTCGACTTCTTTGGGTTCATAATCATCGTCTCTTGGATCTATATCTTTATAGAATGGACTTTGTTGCCCAAGCCAAGGCTCAGGCGCTACTTGTCATTCTTTAGCAACATGGATGTGGATGGGCTTGTCAACACCCTTTCCCTTCTCTCTTCGTTGGGCCTCTCTTAGCTCGACCACATAACAAGCATGACCAGTAGCTTGATCGCCTGCACTACACCAACAACATTGTCCGTTGAAAATTTAAAAATCATGCATCACGAAGTAAAAGCTTCCCTTCTACGTTCACCTTTACCTACCTTGACTAGCAACTCAATAAAACACATTGCTTCCATAGCCGCACCATTAAAGCCATGGATACGAGCTTTAGATGGTTTCAGATCCTTAGCCTCCATCTTCATTTGATCATAAGCCTTCTTAAAGATAATATTTACAAAACTTCCACAATCGATTAATATTTTCTCACAAGTGCTAGTCCGATCAAAGTTGAGATAACCATTAGATAGATAGTAGGAGCCTCCACTTGATTAGCATCCTTACTCCTGAACATTATATTATCCGTCGTCATTCGTTATTGCTTTGCCAGAGTCCTATCTTTTGTGTTTGAGCAACTGTAACATTCCCGTTTTTGAATCAAATTTAAATTGGAAATTTAATTAATTTTAGAAATTAAATTGTGATTTAATTAGAAATTTTTTTAGAATAAATAGATAATTTGATTATAAATAGAAATTTATATTAGAAATTTAAGAATAAGTGATTTATAAAACAAGTATTGAACTTCAAAATAAAATGTATAGAAAAAAAAATAATAGAAATTAAAAGCTTGAGATTAATAAAATGATAGTAAAAGTTGTTTTCTAAATTTTTAATTATATTAATATTTGGAAGTGGTTAAAAATAAAAAAAAAATTAGTGTACTCATTTTTGAAATATTATTCTTAAGTCAAATTCCCTCAAATAAATAAATATAACTATTGTTAATATAAAATCAAAGTATTTAAAAGTCATTCTTTTCTTTTTATAAAAGATTGTACAAGAATAAATAAATAAAAATATGTATGAATGTAAATTGTGAAGATATAACTTTTTTCTAAATAAATGTATGGATATGAATATATATATAAATGTACATAAGTGGTTATAATTCAATTTGAATTGAAATTTAAAATAAATATAAACCATATACAAACATGCACATGTGAGAATGGAGTGTAGGAGTTGACAAAATCTAAAAGTTATAATGATTTTTTACAAATGGCATTCACCATATCTAATAAAATAAAGTAATAAGATTTAAAAAAAAATTACACAAACTCTTCATTTTCCCATACACCATCATAAAATATCTTAGCAAAAATCTGAAAAGGAGATTTGCCTCACACATTTCAAAATCATAGGCAGTTCAAAATCAGGCTATACTCAATTTTTATGTAACTAAAAGAAAGCAAAATCAAAGCCTGGTTTTCAAAGCTTCAGTTCGAAATCTATAAACCAGATTTTCATCAACCTGAAAACGAATCATCTCAACAACCAGATTCAAAAGAAAGTTCAACAGCAAGTCTAAATTCAAAACAAAGAAGCAATTGGAGCTAATCATTTCAGATTTAATAACAAGTTTAAGAACAAGTGCAAGATCAAATCTCAGGTAAATTTTCACTTTATAGTTAGTAAATTATGATTGCAAGATCAAGTTTTAACATCAAAAACAAATCTGGAAAAATTTGCAGATTTGTTCAAATAAAAAAAAAAAAAAAAAAGAGGAGCCTCAGTTTTTCCAGTGGGCAGTGATTCTCTGGAAAAATAATAAAGGCAAGTGAAAAAAAATTTCTTTTTAAAATTTGAATTAAATGTTATTATCAGTGATGAAACAAAGATTTGAACAACATTATTAATAAGTTGCAGGAAGAAAATAGAGTGCAAGGTAGAAATCAAGTTCTTTTGATCAGGGCAGTGCAAGCATCCCTGTAATGAATCAAGATAGTGTAAATTCTCTCAAAACAAATTAAGGCAAGTAAAATTTCTTTTAAAAAGAATTTGAATCTGAAGTGATAATCAGTAACAAAGAAAAGATTTAAAAACAATTGTATTTATCAGTTCAGGAGTAAAGAAAACCAAGAATTCAAGAAGCAATCAAAGAAAAAAAAATGTTCAGGCTTGATTCCCCTTTGCTTCTTCTCTGTTGCAAAACTTCCAGGTGAGCAACTTTCCCTCCTGAAACCTATTTTCTTGTTAATGCTTGTGAGTAAATGTTTTTTTTTTTTAAAAAAACAGTTGAAACCTATTCTAATGTCATGCATGTGTTGTTATTTACTTTATTAAAATTTTATAGCTTAAATTTATATGGATTAGTACCTGAATGTTGTGACAGTTTGTTGATTTCATGTAGGAGTATTTACTGTAAATGATCTGTTTAAAGAAAATTTTAACCCCTCTGTTATTTCAAAGTAAAACTTCTGAGTAAACTTCAAATTGAAATACAGTAGGGTGATACTGATTTGATATTTTCAAATATAGAAATTAGATTCAATATGAGTTAGGTATCAAAGATAAATTTGCATATGAAACAGTTGAGAAAAACTGCAGGAAGTAGAATATGCAGTAAAATCAAATAATTATACCAAGTAAATCATGATCGAATTTTGATAAAAAAATTTATATCCTAAATCTATAATGTATGATATGAATTTTAAAACAGAAATCAAAATTTTTAGCTTACAGTTGATAATGAATTTTGGATTTTTCTATATTTGGGGGTTTTGTCAAATTCATGTGACTAAGTGATTTATAAGCTTTAAAATGTGAATTGAAGCTGTGTTAATTGATGATTAACACTAGAAAAATACAGGATAATTTTTCTAATGTGTAGATTGAGCGAATTGGATTAAAGTAGGGTTTAAGATTGTATTTGGATGGTTTGACTGTGGAAGCATTTCGCGACTTGTTTATATGACCGGAGACGATCGCATGTTGGTGGATAGTAGCGTGAGGTTGTAGCAAGTTGATGAGGGTGACGGCGAGGTTCAACGGCGGCGTTGGTGATGACCGTGGAGGTGAGTTTTGTGGTAATGGGTTCTGCAGTATTTTCGACCTTTGGGTCGAATTTTGATTCGAGTGTCTTCATTGTGATCTGGGTATGGTTGGAGGATCGGGGGCGTTAGTGCGACCGTTGTCGATGGTCGCGACGACCAAGTATAGCCGGAGGGCGTTGGACACGTGCACAAGTATGGGGTGTGCACAGTTTTTGGGTCTGGGAATTTCGAGATGGGGAAGATGATAGGAACACGGAGGGAAGCTCGTGTTTGACTCGGGGAAACTGTCGTGTTTTACCCTGTATGGCTCGAAGCATGTTAGCTTCTGACTCGAAGCAAAGCATGGGGGACTCGAGTATACTTTATGGTTTCAGAGTTTTAACAACAGAACTGTTCTGTTCTGTTTTTAAGAAATTTTTTTTAAAAGTAAAGTTTAATATAAATCTGGAAATTAAAACTTAGGATTAAACTTGAGTTTGAAATTGAATACAAATAGTTTGAATTCCTATTTTGTAATAAATTTAAATGCAGAATTTCAAATTGGTTAAAAATATAAAAAAAAGAGAAAGGGGGGGAACATGAATCTGTTTCCAGTTTTATAAGTTTGAAATAAAATGCAAAATAAAGTTTAACTTAGGATGTTAAAACTGAATTCAAATATGAATTTAAATAAGTTTGAATTCTGTCTTTTGAAATAATTTAAATTCTGGAAAATTCAGAGTTTGATTTTTTTTTTTTTTTTTTTTTTAAAACAGAAAACTGTTTCTGTTTTAAATATAAAGATAAAGTTTAAATTTGCAGGTGAAGATTTAAACTGGGTTTAGTTTGAAATTTAAATTGGAATTCAAATTTTGATTGTCAATGATTTGAAAGCAATTATGTTTTTAAATTCAAACTTGATTTTAAACTCTCAAGTATAAATGCACATGTGATTTGCATTTGGAAAGAAAGGTTAAGTATTTAATTTAGGAATTTAAAATGAATTCAAATCTGAGTTTTAAAATCTGGATTTAAAATTTAAACATCAGTTTTTAAATAAAGGTTTAAATTGAATTGTTTTAATGAATTGCATTTGAATTGAATTTAAATCCTCTTCAACTCATTAATAAGGTATATGTTTCTTGTAAACATATAAAATTAAGTTTGTATTGTTTTAAAAATCTTATTTTAAATAAATTTAAGTCGTAAAGTTTAAAAGAAATGTTAAATGGAATTTAATGTAAATTTAAAAAAAAAAACATTTTGTTCTTAAATGCTTAATTAAATAAGGAATGTTTATCTAAAAGATAAATAAAAGTTTAACGATTGGATTTATTTGATTATTAAGGTAATTAAGATGAATATTAATTATTTAATTAATGATGTCGATGTTTAATTAAGTAATTAATGATAATTTTTAAGTTAATTAATTTAAATTTGAGATTGATTAATTAAGATTAATAAATCTATAATTAAAAATGGATAATTAATTAATTAATGAAATGGATAATTAATTAAAGTAATTAAGGGTTTTAATTTGATTAATTAAAGTTTAAGATTAATTTTTCTTAGAATAATTAATTTGTAATTAAGAAATCATTAATTGAATGATATTAGATTTAAAATTAATAATGGAAGATTTATTAATTGAATAAATATGGATAGTTAATTAATTAGGAATAATAAATGAAGGTGATCATGTAGGTAATAAATTTAAAACCACCCAGTTTATTCATCTTAATTGTAGATGCTGGTTGTAATTGAATGTTGTGTGATGGATTAATATATTTGATATGTGATGAGATGCTATGTGATAATTTGTGCTGATCTGCTATATTTATGATGAATATACTGTCATATGAATATGAAACCCCTTGACCCGAAGAACGACATTTGGATTTCGATGCGACAGGGAGTCGGATTCCAAGTGGTTATCCGAAACCCACATCGAATCATATTAGTGAATCTTTGTGATTGATAAATTTATTTTATCTATGAATCTGTGAATAAAGATAAGCGTTATGGGTTATACCGCTTATCGATATGATTGAATCTGTGTTGATTGATGATGTGGCACTTTTATTGTGTAAAACCCCTGGACCACACTTGTACACACACAAATATGGATTGCACGTGGAAATGGGTTAAGTCACAGATTTTGAAATTGTTTTAAAATTTGAATTTTTTGAATCCAAAATAGTTTTGGAATTAGAATTGAAGCATTTGAAAAAAAAAATGAATTTCAAAAATAAAAGTTATTTGAATAACTTGATTGAGTTTTGAAATTTAAATAATTTGATTTAAAATTTGAATTCAATATTTGAAGTTGAATTCTATAATTTGGGAACTAGGGTTTAAAAAGTTATCCAACTTATAAATGAATTTATATGGGTTTTTAAACCATTTTAAAAAGTGATGTTTGGAATTTAAATTTAACCCAAGATTTCAACTTGTATAAATCGGACTTTTCTGAAATGAAAACTGTTGTTTCAAATAATAGAAGCTTTCATATAAGAAATGGATTTCCAATGTGTGTTAAAAGGATTTCGAATCTAAAATGAAATGGTTTTCCAAGTTATAGATAAATCTTTGGAAACGGGTTTTGAAAGCTATAAATTAAATCTTTAATTTAAGGATTTAAATGAGTTAATCAAATTGAAATGGAAATTGTTTTGGAAATCTATGAATGGATCTTTGTGAACTTTGTGAAATAAATCTTTTTGTTTAAAGATTTTAAAATGGTAATTTGTGGACCATTTGAAAGAAAAGTTTTGGATTTTTATAAGTTGTGACTTAACTAAAATCTCATATCCATATGTTTAAAATATGGCGCTTACTATTCGGTTTAGCCGGGAGAGGACCTTGTGTCATATAACCCATTCCGAATAGTGATACGACGTTATGGATAGCAATTGAAGACCGGTGGTGAAGACCGGGTATTTGTGAGAACGATAGGATAACCTATCGATTGTCTCTGCACCGAGTAGCTACGGTATAGAGATTCCCTTAGTGATGGGAAGTCCGATCGGGATTGTGGATACCCGGATTTGCAAGGGCTTCTTCGGAAGTGCCTTCGGTTCTGTTCGAACCCGGAACAGACTTGTATGGTTGTATGTCCGACATTACACTTTGAGATGTTAACTGATTTCTATCAAAAACATTTCTGCTTGGTGGCGGAGAATTTATTCTCTTAGCTTAACACCCTTCTCTGAGACGTACGAGCTCAGAGGTTATGTAGTTGATATTTATCAGTGATATATTCCCAATTTGGTAATGTGGCATGCTGAGTGCTGCTGTTGATGATCATTGGTTGATCATTTGTGATATGATCATTTGTTTGATCATTTATCTTTGTGATCATTGCTTTGGTCATCTGTTGACCCAAAGCATGGCTTTGTTGCACAAAGCGTAGCTTTGTGGACGAGACTGCATCGGGACCTCACACCCCGGAAATGGTCGAAACAGGAAAGATGCGGCAAGGTTATGAGGGTCGCTCCCTTTAGGGTGTGTCATTCCCTTCTGGTAAAGGGTGGTATCATGGTATGGAGCCCAGATACTTACTCATGTGGTTGCTCCAATCTCATTTACTGTGTGGTTGTTGCTTTGAGGCGCCTCGGATAAAGGTCCCAAAGGACCGGGGGATGGCATATTCGTGTAGTAGTTACCTAGTTACAGAGGTAACCCGGCCTTGTGTTGGCAGAGATCTAACCGTAACGTTAGTTCTCGGGACGTCCCGCCAGAGGCGATCCCATGTGGCAGTAGGAAGTTCCTTAGCCTGACCATTTGTTGGAAATCCATTCATCCAATACGTGCCTTGTACGGTTTTAGTTGTAGAACCTGCCATTTAACATGGCAGCTATAGTAGGCATAGCATCATGGTACCTATGCTGGCTAGGATTTATATTATACTTTCGAAAAATTTTCCACTATGCACTAGTAATAATATCACAGAATTTTTCTCGTATTAAGCATGTTTGACTATCATAAGGAGAAATCTCCCCCATGTGTGCGTTTGCATTGTGTGTGTGCCGGGAGGCCTTATGGTAGTTTCATTTTTCCAAAAAGCATTGCGGATTTCAAATTTAAATTCTCTTGTTTGTTCAAAGACCAAATGCTTTTGTTTGCTCATACCAGTCCCATGACTGACCTGGAGTTTATTGTTCCTTTCCTAAACTCTGGGTGCCCACTATTTTCCCACACGGGCAGTCTAGAGTTGGGTTTTTCAGATAGTCAGGTTTAGTAGATTATCTGGAGCTAGTTCCGTCTTTGGATCGGGACTGCACTTGCTTAGCTTTGTGCATCGTTATTGAGAGTCCGAGCTATCGCTGGATTGGTGATTTGGAGATGGAGATTACCGAAGCTGGAGTTCTTTCTTGAAGCTACATTGGAGATTTTGTTCCGCTGCTAGTGTTATCTTATATTTCCGCTGCTATTCTTTGTATCTCTGATAATGTTGATATCTATTGTACCATTCTGTTGTATCATTCATGTGTATCAGTTATTGTATCAAATGCTGTATATGAAATATATGCTATTCTTTTTCTTCCGCTGTGTTGTTTTACTTAATGGTGTTATAAGCTCCGACGAACCAGATTCGACGTTTGGATCTGCGGCATTTGAATACGAGTGTCGTATTCGGTGCCGATTTTCGAAGGTCGAGTCAGGGTCGTCACAAGTGGTATCAGAGCTGATGGTTAAAACCTTAGCTCAGGAGTATAACACATTGAGTAGCTCATTAGAGATAGGGTGGAGTATACCCTAGAATGAGTATATCCTCAAGATATCCGTTCGAATGCCTCAGTAAATTCTCTTGCTATCCACCAATAGTAAGTATGAGTGCGAGGAGAGGACGAGATAGGGGACAGGGGAGTACCACTACAAATGGTCAATACCCTGCAACAGTGGAAATATCTTTTCTCTATCAATCTCCTTTGATTCGATTTCGAATTCTTTTGATTGCTTCGTAGCTGCTCCAGAAAGAAGTTTCGGTGCGATGGTGACCCTACGAATCGTTGTAGAAATTCTTACTTCGTATCTTCATCGATTTCTTATCAGCTTTTCGATCTAAGCTCTAATGAATTTGAATTTGAAAATTTAAATTAAATAAATGGGAATTTCTAAATTGAGTTAAATTGGTTAATAGAATGTAAGAATAAATTTGAATTATATTAATAAAATGATATCGATTAAAACCAAATTTGGAATTCTATTGTAATTTCTTCCGTATATCAAAGCCCGAAGAGGAATAAGTCGGTATATACTTTGGAGTATTCTGGCTTGAATTTGGAATCCATATCTATCGTTTGAGAAATTGCAAAAGATTGAATCTATCTATCTATCTATTCTCTGGGATCCGATATATTCTACGAACGATTAGTTATCCCTTCGAACTAATCAATGCCCTTACATATTCGTAGACCAGTGGACCCAAATATCTTGTGAAATAATTATATGAGTTTGTTCTCATATTGTTGATATTCTGATTTGGTAAACCGAATGCAGAATAAATATCTCGATTCTGATCTGATCAATCATTTCTTTATCTATTATCTTTTCTTTCTCGTCTTCCTGGCAAATTTCGGGGACGAAATTCTTTTAAGAGGGGAAATCTGTAACATTCCCGTTTTTGAATCAAATTTAAATTGGAAATTTAATTAATTTTAGAAATTAAATTGTGATTTAATTAGAAATTTTTTTAGAATAAATAGATAATTTGATTATAAATAGAAATTTATATTAGAAATTTAAGAATAAGTGATTTATAAAACAAGTATTGAACTTCAAAATAAAATGTATAGAAAAAAAAATAATAGAAATTAAAAGCTTGAGATTAATAAAATGATAGTAAAAGTTGTTTTCTAAATTTTTAATTATATTAATATTTGGAAGTGGTTAAAAATAAAAAAAAAATTAGTGTACTCATTTTTGAAATATTATTCTTAAGTCAAATTCCCTCAAATAAATAAATATAACTATTGTTAATATAAAATCAAAGTATTTAAAAGTCATTCTTTTCTTTTTATAAAAGATTGTACAAGAATAAATAAATAAAAATATGTATGAATGTAAATTGTGAAGATATAACTTTTTTCTAAATAAATGTATGGATATGAATATATATATAAATGTACATAAGTGGTTATAATTCAATTTGAATTGAAATTTAAAATAAATATAAACCATATACAAACATGCACATGTGAGAATGGAGTGTAGGAGTTGACAAAATCTAAAAGTTATAATGATTTTTTACAAATGGCATTCACCATATCTAATAAAATAAAGTAATAAGATTTAAAAAAAAATTACACAAACTCTTCATTTTCCCATACACCATCATAAAATATCTTAGCAAAAATCTGAAAAGGAGATTTGCCTCACACATTTCAAAATCATAGGCAGTTCAAAATCAGGCTATACTCAATTTTTATGTAACTAAAAGAAAGCAAAATCAAAGCCTGGTTTTCAAAGCTTCAGTTCGAAATCTATAAACCAGATTTTCATCAACCTGAAAACGAATCATCTCAACAACCAGATTCAAAAGAAAGTTCAACAGCAAGTCTAAATTCAAAACAAAGAAGCAATTGGAGCTAATCATTTCAGATTTAATAACAAGTTTAAGAACAAGTGCAAGATCAAATCTCAGGTAAATTTTCACTTTATAGTTAGTAAATTATGATTGCAAGATCAAGTTTTAACATCAAAAACAAATCTGGAAAAATTTGCAGATTTGTTCAAATAAAAAAAAAAAAAAAAAAAAGAGGAGCCTCAGTTTTTCCAGTGGGCAGTGATTCTCTGGAAAAATAATAAAGGCAAGTGAAAAAAAATTTCTTTTTAAAATTTGAATTAAATGTTATTATCAGTGATGAAACAAAGATTTGAACAACATTATTAATAAGTTGCAGGAAGAAAATAGAGTGCAAGGTAGAAATCAAGTTCTTTTGATCAGGGCAGTGCAAGCATCCCTGTAATGAATCAAGATAGTGTAAATTCTCTCAAAACAAATTAAGGCAAGTAAAATTTCTTTTAAAAAGAATTTGAATCTGAAGTGATAATCAGTAACAAAGAAAAGATTTAAAAACAATTGTATTTATCAGTTCAGGAGTAAAGAAAACCAAGAATTCAAGAAGCAATCAAAGAAAAAAAAAATGTTCAGGCTTGATTCCCCTTTGCTTCTTCTCTGTTGCAAAACTTCCAGGTGAGCAACTTTCCCTCCTGAAACCTATTTTCTTGTTAATGCTTGTGAGTAAATGTTTTTTTTTTAAAAAAAACAGTTGAAACCTATTCTAATGTCATGCATGTGTTGTTATTTACTTTATTAAAATTTTATAGCTTAAATTTATATGGATTAGTACCTGAATGTTGTGACAGTTTGTTGATTTCATGTAGGAGTATTTACTGTAAATGATCTGTTTAAAGAAAATTTTAACCCCTCTGTTATTTCAAAGTAAAACTTCTGAGTAAACTTCAAATTGAAATACAGTAGGGTGATACTGATTTGATATTTTCAAATATAGAAATTAGATTCAATATGAGTTAGGTATCAAAGATAAATTTGCATATGAAACAGTTGAGAAAAACTGCAGGAAGTAGAATATGCAGTAAAATCAAATAATTATACCAAGTAAATCATGATCGAATTTTGATAAAAAAAATTATATCCTAAATCTATAATGTATGATATGAATTTTAAAACAGAAATCAAAATTTTTAGCTTACAGTTGATAATGAATTTTGGATTTTTCTATATTTGGGGGTTTTGTCAAATTCATGTGACTAAGTGATTTATAAGCTTTAAAATGTGAATTGAAGCTGTGTTAATTGATGATTAACACTAGAAAAATACAGGATAATTTTTCTAATGTGTAGATTGAGCGAATTGGATTAAAGTAGGGTTTAAGATTGTATTTGGATGGTTTGACTGTGGAAGCATTTCGCGACTTGTTTATATGACCGGAGACGATCGCATGTTGGTGGATAGTAGCGTGAGGTTGTAGCAAGTTGATGAGGGTGACGGCGAGGTTCAACGGCGGCGTTGGTGATGACCGTGGAGGTGAGTTTTGTGGTAATGGGTTCTGCAGTATTTTCGACCTTTGGGTCGAATTTTGATTCGAGTGTCTTCATTGTGATCTGGGTATGGTTGGAGGATCGGGGGCGTTAGTGCGACCGTTGTCGATGGTCGCGACGACCAAGTATAGCCGGAGGGCGTTGGACACGTGCACAAGTATGGGGTGTGCACAGTTTTTGGGTCTGGGAATTTCGAGATGGGGAAGATGATAGGAACACGGAGGGAAGCTCGTGTTTGACTCGGGGAAACTGTCGTGTTTTACCCTGTATGGCTCGAAGCATGTTAGCTTCTGACTCGAAGCAAAGCATGGGGCGACTCGAGTATACTTTATGGTTTCAGAGTTTTAACAACAGAACTGTTCTGTTCTGTTTTTAAGAAATTTTTTTTAAAAGTAAAGTTTAATATAAATCTGGAAATTAAAACTTAGGATTAAACTTGAGTTTGAAATTGAATACAAATAGTTTGAATTCCTATTTTGTAATAAATTTAAATGCAGAATTTCAAATTGGTTAAAAATATAAAAAAAAGAGAAAGGGGGGGGAACATGAATCTGTTTCCAGTTTTATAAGTTTGAAATAAAATGCAAAATAAAGTTTAACTTAGGATGTTAAAACTGAATTCAAATATGAATTTAAATAAGTTTGAATTCTGTCTTTTGAAATAATTTAAATTCTGGAAAATTCAGAGTTTGATTTTTTTTTTTTTTTTTTTTTTTTAAAACAGAAAACTGTTTCTGTTTTAAATATAAAGATAAAGTTTAAATTTGCAGGTGAAGATTTAAACTGGGTTTAGTTTGAAATTTAAATTGGAATTCAAATTTTGATTGTCAATGATTTGAAAGCAATTATGTTTTTAAATTCAAACTTGATTTTAAACTCTCAAGTATAAATGCACATGTGATTTGCATTTGGAAAGAAAGGTTAAGTATTTAATTTAGGAATTTAAAATGAATTCAAATCTGAGTTTTAAAATCTGGATTTAAAATTTAAACATCAGTTTTTAAATAAAGGTTTAAATTGAATTGTTTTAATGAATTGCATTTGAATTGAATTTAAATCCTCTTCAACTCATTAATAAGGTATATGTTTCTTGTAAACATATAAAATTAAGTTTGTATTGTTTTAAAAATCTTATTTTAAATAAATTTAAGTCGTAAAGTTTAAAAGAAATGTTAAATGGAATTTAATGTAAATTTAAAAAAAAAACATTTTGTTCTTAAATGCTTAATTAAATAAGGAATGTTTATCTAAAAGATAAATAAAAGTTTAACGATTGGATTTATTTGATTATTAAGGTAATTAAGATGAATATTAATTATTTAATTAATGATGTCGATGTTTAATTAAGTAATTAATGATAATTTTTAAGTTAATTAATTTAAATTTGAGATTGATTAATTAAGATTAATAAATCTATAATTAAAAATGGATAATTAATTAATTAATGAAATGGATAATTAATTAAAGTAATTAAGGGTTTTAATTTGATTAATTAAAGTTTAAGATTAATTTTTCTTAGAATAATTAATTTGTAATTAAGAAATCATTAATTGAATGATATTAGATTTAAAATTAATAATGGAAGATTTATTAATTGAATAAATATGGATAGTTAATTAATTAGGAATAATAAATGAAGGTGATCATGTAGGTAATAAATTTAAAACCACCCAGTTTATTCATCTTAATTGTAGATGCTGGTTGTAATTGAATGTTGTGTGATGGATTAATATATTTGATATGTGATGAGATGCTATGTGATAATTTGTGCTGATCTGCTATATTTATGATGAATATACTGTCATATGAATATGAAACCCCTTGACCCGAAGAACGACATTTGGATTTCGATGCGACAGGGAGTCGGATTCCAAGTGGTTATCCGAAACCCACATCGAATCATATTAGTGAATCTTTGTGATTGATAAATTTATTTTATCTATGAATCTGTGAATAAAGATAAGCGTTATGGGTTATACCGCTTATCGATATGATTGAATCTGTGTTGATTGATGATGTGGCACTTTTATTGTGTAAAACCCCTGGACCACACTTGTACACACACAAATATGGATTGCACGTGGAAATGGGTTAAGTCACAGATTTTGAAATTGTTTTAAAATTTGAATTTTTTGAATCCAAAATAGTTTTGGAATTAGAATTGAAGCATTTGAAAAAAAAAATGAATTTCAAAAATAAAAGTTATTTGAATAACTTGATTGAGTTTTGAAATTTAAATAATTTGATTTAAAATTTGAATTCAATATTTGAAGTTGAATTCTATAATTTGGGAACTAGGGTTTAAAAAGTTATCCAACTTATAAATGAATTTATATGGGTTTTTAAACCATTTTAAAAAGTGATGTTTGGAATTTAAATTTAACCCAAGATTTCAACTTGTATAAATCGGACTTTTCTGAAATGAAAACTGTTGTTTCAAATAATAGAAGCTTTCATATAAGAAATGGATTTCCAATGTGTGTTAAAAGGATTTCGAATCTAAAATGAAATGGTTTTCCAAGTTATAGATAAATCTTTGGAAACGGGTTTTGAAAGCTATAAATTAAATCTTTAATTTAAGGATTTAAATGAGTTAATCAAATTGAAATGGAAATTGTTTTGGAAATCTATGAATGGATCTTTGTGAACTTTGTGAAATAAATCTTTTTGTTTAAAGATTTTAAAATGGTAATTTGTGGACCATTTGAAAGAAAAGTTTTGGATTTTTATAAGTTGTGACTTAACTAAAATCTCATATCCATATGTTTAAAATATGGCGCTTACTATTCGGTTTAGCCGGGAGAGGACCTTGTGTCATATAACCCATTCCGAATAGTGATACGACGTTATGGATAGCAATTGAAGACCGGTGGTGAAGACCGGGTATTTGTGAGAACGATAGGATAACCTATCGATTGTCTCTGCACCGAGTAGCTACGGTATAGAGATTCCCTTAGTGATGGGAAGTCCGATCGGGATTGTGGATACCCGGATTTGCAAGGGCTTCTTCGGAAGTGCCTTCGGTTCTGTTCGAACCCGGAACAGACTTGTATGGTTGTATGTCCGACATTACACTTTGAGATGTTAACTGATTTCTATCAAAAACATTTCTGCTTGGTGGCGGAGAATTTATTCTCTTAGCTTAACACCCTTCTCTGAGACGTACGAGCTCAGAGGTTATGTAGTTGATATTTATCAGTGATATATTCCCAATTTGGTAATGTGGCATGCTGAGTGCTGCTGTTGATGATCATTGGTTGATCATTTGTGATATGATCATTTGTTTGATCATTTATCTTTGTGATCATTGCTTTGGTCATCTGTTGACCCAAAGCATGGCTTTGTTGCACAAAGCGTAGCTTTGTGGACGAGACTGCATCGGGACCTCACACCCCGGAAATGGTCGAAACAGGAAAGATGCGGCAAGGTTATGAGGGTCGCTCCCTTTAGGGTGTGTCATTCCCTTCTGGTAAAGGGTGGTATCATGGTATGGAGCCCAGATACTTACTCATGTGGTTGCTCCAATCTCATTTACTGTGTGGTTGTTGCTTTGAGGCGCCTCGGATAAAGGTCCCAAAGGACCGGGGGATGGCATATTCGTGTAGTAGTTACCTAGTTACAGAGGTAACCCGGCCTTGTGTTGGCAGAGATCTAACCGTAACGTTAGTTCTCGGGACGTCCCGCCAGAGGCGATCCCATGTGGCAGTAGGAAGTTCCTTAGCCTGACCATTTGTTGGAAATCCATTCATCCAATACGTGCCTTGTACGGTTTTAGTTGTAGAACCTGCCATTTAACATGGCAGCTATAGTAGGCATAGCATCATGGTACCTATGCTGGCTAGGATTTATATTATACTTTCGAAAAATTTTCCACTATGCACTAGTAATAATATCACAGAATTTTTCTCGTATTAAGCATGTTTGACTATCATAAGGAGAAATCTCCCCCATGTGTGCGTTTGCATTGTGTGTGTGCCGGGAGGCCTTATGGTAGTTTCATTTTTCCAAAAAGCATTGCGGATTTCAAATTTAAATTCTCTTGTTTGTTCAAAGACCAAATGCTTTTGTTTGCTCATACCAGTCCCATGACTGACCTGGAGTTTATTGTTCCTTTCCTAAACTCTGGGTGCCCACTATTTTCCCACACGGGCAGTCTAGAGTTGGGTTTTTCAGATAGTCAGGTTTAGTAGATTATCTGGAGCTAGTTCCGTCTTTGGATCGGGACTGCACTTGCTTAGCTTTGTGCATCGTTATTGAGAGTCCGAGCTATCGCTGGATTGGTGATTTGGAGATGGAGATTACCGAAGCTGGAGTTCTTTCTTGAAGCTACATTGGAGATTTTGTTCCGCTGCTAGTGTTATCTTATATTTCCGCTGCTATTCTTTGTATCTCTGATAATGTTGATATCTATTGTACCATTCTGTTGTATCATTCATGTGTATCAGTTATTGTATCAAATGCTGTATATGAAATATATGCTATTCTTTTTCTTCCGCTGTGTTGTTTTACTTAATGGTGTTATAAGCTCCGACGAACCAGATTCGACGTTTGGATCTGCGGCATTTGAATACGAGTGTCGTATTCGGTGCCGATTTTCGAAGGTCGAGTCAGGGTCGTCACAGCAACACTCTAAATCCGCATGTCTCAAGGAACTAGCATAACGTTCCATTTCTTGCCAACTATTATCTACAGGATGAGGCCCACTAACTATTGTGTTTAACACCAGTCTTCCACCAATCCGAGTGGGCTCATTGGGTCGACGTGCAGCTTACCCTTGGTCAGGATTGTACGTCTCCTATCCATCTTCCTATGAATTTTTAACTAACTGCTGCAATTTTTTTTGGCGAATTAGCATTTCTATAGCATCATGGAGGTGTCTACACTTATTAGTGTTGTGCCCATAGGTCTCGTGAAACTGGCAGTACTTCTCGATTTGCTATTGCTCTTTAGTCGATTCTTTTTAGCGCAGCTTTTGTTATTGAAAAGAATTACAGGTGGACAGATAAATATTTTCCAAAGATGTGTTGTCTTCCACTTTCCTTCTTCCCTCTTCCATCCAAAATTTCCTCCTCCGGTTCCTTTTGGTTACTCCGGTTTATTTTGAACGTTAACTTGGACCTTACTAGAGCTCTCGCCATATTACTTCACTGTAATATCGCTTTACACAGCTTCCCAGTTGTGTCCTGCAGCATTGTCCCTTCTCGACAACCTAGCCTCCTCCTTTCTCATGAACTGATTTGACTTTGACTAAAAACGTTCCAGGGTGGTTGGTGGTTTTCCTACTAGCCAGTCACCAAACTTTGATTGCGGATCAACACCTCGCATCATGGCCATAAGAATAGTGTGGTCATTCAGATCACTAACTTCGATAGCAGCAACGTGGAATCTCTACAAATAGTCCTTCAGGGACTCACCTGAATCCTGAATCACAGTGGATAATGACATCACATCTTTTGAGCGAGTAGCATGGATCCTAAATCGCTCCATGAATTTCGTCACCAGCTCATCAAATCTGGAGAACGACTATGGGAGGGGGGTTCTTAAGGACCACATGATCACAATTCAGATAGAGTTATTGGTAAGCACCTACAATTGCTTGCATCATTTGTCCTAGCCGAGTCTATCATCCACTCATATATCATTATGTGCTGCCGAGGGTCGGTCTTTCCTTCATAAGCGGGCATTATAGGCATGCTAAACCTCTGTAGGTGCTCGGCTTGTAATGTGTTATCAGTAAATGAGTATGACTCCTCGATACTTCCCAATCATCATTGGTCATGCCTTGATTCTCCCTCATTATCTACCTGACCATAGCTGACATATTCGAAGTCTAAATGGGAGGTGCTAGATCGGTACATGTCCTACACGATTGCTCTGGTTGGCGCTTTCTCAGTCTGTGATCATCTAAGTGCACACCCTGTGGACCTGCTTCATTACCATCCTGGTGAGGTGGTTGACCAGCTTCTACGCGTGCTCTAGAGCTTAAGTTTCTCACTCTAGGTTGAGCATGACTTTCTGTGTGCAGTGAAGGAACCGTTTTCCCAATCAAGTAGTCTAGATCAACACTGTTAGATTGTTCGCGACAGCTTGTTACAAATTTCTTTGTTCCTTCGTTTTTCCTCTTTTCAATCCTACGGCATTTACGCCTGTGGTGTTCATCTGACGAAGTTGAGCTGTCAGATGATGAGTAGGAAACAGGGTTTCCACCAGCATTCTGCCGTTGATGCTGAGCAATAGGGTTCATCAAGTTGGCATTTGTTTTGATTTTCTCAATAAGCTGTCTCCTACTTTCCCATGAGCTCCTTCATCAAATCATTGAACTCGGCCCAGGTGTTGGCTTCTGCATGGCTCTAGATGGCGATGGGTTCCACACTGCATTAACTGGTTGGTTGCTTGGTCCTAGTTGCTGGACACAAGCAGTCTCATTAGCATCAGCATTGTGGGAGGCTGATCGGGTGCATGGACTTGCCATCTTAGAGTTATCTATGGAAACTCGGAATAGAATCTGTAAACTCTTGAGATCAACTTAGATCTTCTTCAGAGTATTTCTTCAATCCAACAGCAACCAAGTCGATCCTAGCAGCCTGAGAATCAAGATTCTCAATGAAAGAACCAAAACATTAGCACCAAAATTGGTCACTAACATCCCAGAGTAGATTTGTGTAGAGAGATAGATGAAGAAAGTAAATGGAAACAGAGGAACAACACAATATAATGCGAAAAATAACAGCAAAAACGAGAACAACAGAATTATAATGGTTTGGCGTAACTGCCTACGTCCACTTTGAATGTAATCTTTATTAATTTCTCAACTGTTTTAATACAGTTACAATCCACGTAGAACAACTTGAATTTGGTTTAGAACAAAAAGGGAATGAGTATAAAAAATGGCAGAGTTTCCTCTTAGCTCTCGAAAAGGATCCCCAAAAATGGATCCCTGCCCCTCTATTTATAGATGGAGATAACCTAGCTGCTCTGAGCTAGAATCTCTCTCCAATCATTCAGGCCCATCATCAAGAGAGTTTGGCCCAAAACTAACAACTTAGGAAAGTTGACCTGGGAACGATGATCCCTCAAATCCGACCTGGTGTTTTCCTAGGTGTTGACTCGAAGCAATCCTAACTCTAGCTCGAAGCATTTCGGACCATGACTTAAAGTAACCCACTCCCTCGCCTCTGTCGAACCATTCCATAATGTCAACCAATCGAGTTAATGGGATGCTCACCCGAAATAGCCGACCGGTTGCTTCATGCCGAACTGTGGTAATAGCCGACCCATTGCTTTTCCGAACTGATTAGATCATTGGATGTTGATCCCCAGATGCAAAAGGATTACCGACCCCAAGTTTCCTTGTCGACCCGAAGTCAGCCAAGCAATGACCCAAAGCATGTCGTTCAGGAGCACCTACCAAGCTCATGTAAACATATAAATCCCACTCAATGCCAACCCGGGGAATTGCTATCTCTAACCCGAAGCTATGCTGACCCTTTCAAGTGACGACCTGATCCAAATACACCGCCCAAAATGTCCAAATTATTCGAGTGCCAAACAGATTGAACACGCTGATTCAAAGTGACCGACCCATGTGCCTCATGCCGATCCGAAATGACCGACCCCTAGCCATTCCCTACCCGATCCTTAGGTTCAAAGTAACACTGACCCACTCGTATGCCAACCCCTAGTGGTTGATTCACACTGACCCGAAGTCGATAATGAGACGACTCAAAGTAAATGCCCCTATGACTCGAAGCAAATTCCCGAATGACCCGACATGGATCAATTCTTGACCTTACTCCCATCAAAGTTCCACCGTAGCTTCTTCCACTACCTCTTTGTAGCTTAGGCCAAGGTACAAGGTAACACTTTTTATTAAATTTTCTTATATTAATGCTTACTAAAGGGGTTATTATTTAAATATATTAAACAAACTTTGGCTTCAAAAAATTTCTCGAAAATCCTTATATTTTTTAAGGAAAACGTTTAAATCAATTTCAATTATTTTGATTACTTTAATTAGAGTAGATCATAACTTGCATAAGCCCAACTACAATCTAAAAAAATGGTTATTAACACTCATTACACTATATAAACATCACATTATATCCTATGGAGTTAAGGCTAAAACTCTCATTCTCATTCATCCCTAGTCCCAGAATTTATTCCACTACTATTTGACATATAATTCTCATTTGGACATATTATATGGAGTAAATTGAAACAAATATGATGGATTTATCTTCCACCCTAAACTTTTTAAATATTAACATTTATTCAACTTGTAGTTATTATCTCCATAAGAGATAAGCCAACAACAACCTCAACGGGTCAAAATATATGGGGTGTGGTGTGCATATATATAACTTATAAATAATAAAAATTACAAACACACTCTCTCATATGCCGTAATTTAGTATAAGTCGCCTATCCTAAGCTCTGATACCACATGTAACAACCCATCACCTACGATGCCTCAATTCATGCATGAAATAACGCAGACATCGCGAATCTTGCAGACAAAGGATTGTTTTTACAGTAAATTATACAAAATAGATCACAGAGCTATTTATAATACACTATACTTTCTAAAACTCACAGCAGAAGTAATAAAATATAATAGTAACCAGTAGTATAATCTGTGACGAACAGTATAGAATCAAATAAGACAACAACAATAACATCTCTTTACTATTAACAGAAATAGTCCAATGTTTGGGAACAAAATACTAGATAGTTAATAGACTAGTAAATATGCATCTCCATCATACCATCATGCCTCAAGTCATCGTCGATCCCCCTATCGATCTATTAGTGTTTTATTAGAAAGAAGAAAATGATAGAGGGGGTCAGACATATGTTTGATGAGTGAAACGCTTCATATAAGTGTATAATACTAATAATCTAGTAAAATAGCACTTTTGCTCGAAAATTATACCTTACCCTGTATCACATGTACCCAACAAGTTAGCAAAACACAATATAATACTATGGTGATATCATAGATGGATTGACTAAAATCTAACCCATATCTAATCAAATGGACACGATCGAGCCTAAATCCCCAACTTGCATGCCGAAAATATATGCAACTTGCTACAAAAGATCTATGTGTCCTAGCCCCTTATCACAAGATCGTATGTACACTATTGAGATCAAAGTCCTAACTTGTGCAATGCCAGCTACGACACTTTTGTGCTCAAAGTGCCAACTCAGCATCAGTAGACGCTACTGGCCCTACCAAATTGCACTTAATGCCTACCATGTACCACACTATTGAGTTCAAAGTCAGCAACAACCTGCACCTTAATGGAGTAGAATTTCAACTAAATAGAAACCCAAGTCCATTAGGGTTTGGATCGTCGATGTAGGTAACCTATAATAAGCATAAGTATATCAGAGAGTTATCCACATAAACTCATAGTGGAATAGAAAACTATAATATAACATATATACCGATTAAGGCTACTACCTTGGAATCAATATTATTCCTTGGATATCTAGTGGCCTTGTCAGTGCCAAGCATGAATGATTTGACTTCTTCATCTATTGTTGCTTCAGTAGCTTGTCCCTCTAAATCAATCATGTGGGTTACAATGAAGAGAGGGTCAGAACATTGTTTAGGTGATTGATAAATTACCTATTTTATCTAGAACACTAATTTGTGCCAATTGTTTTCTGTTTAAGTGTTATGTCTATTTTCATGGCTTATCCATTTAATTCGAATTATACGTACAATATATCCAACCTTCTCCAAGATATATATACATTTATATATGTATGTGTGTGTGTGTGTGTGTGTGTGTGTAAACGTTACATTATCCAAAAAGACCCCAACAACATAATACTTCTTAAACAGAGAAGAGGCCGACTCAATGGCCATTTAATACCCCAACCCCAAATCAGGCACTCAATACCGTAATCTAGTCAACTGGCCCTTAGTTACAAAAGCCGATGACTCTTAGATATGATTTTATAATCTAATATTTCATATTATTAACACATCTCAAAGACTTACCTAAGGGTTGACTAGCCTACCTCCACCAAAAAATAAATAAAACATTGAGGTCTTTGCATATCCTATATGGTTTCTTTACTAGTAAGATGCTAAATCCATCTGGGAATAACCCAAGTCTTTGTTAATGGTTGT
The DNA here is from genome assembly GCA_030765085.1 of Allium cepa. NCBI lineage: Eukaryota > Viridiplantae > Streptophyta > Magnoliopsida > Asparagales > Amaryllidaceae > Allium > Allium cepa. The sequence goes on along the minus strand of CM060940.1, from coordinate 569,908,216 downwards.
CCCGAGACTGTTGTCGTCAAAGCTAATATGCCAGCCCTACTACTACATACCAGTTTATCGACAACACCAACATAGGTCAATGACATCCCACCTTTGAAATCCTATTTAGACTAACCTATTGTAGGTCAAGGAAAATACCCATCCCAATCACTTAGTAACTCTTGTTAGAAATGAAGCAGACCCTATTTCCCTATTAGGTACCATCGTAGGTTATTTAAGACTTCTTACTTTGGGAGGAAGCAGACCTAACAGCCATTTTGATACCTTCCACCCTAAAGCAAACCGCTTGAAATTCCTAAAGGTATCGAGTCATTTAATACTTCAAATCTATGGCGAACCCTTGGTATACTTCCCACACCTATACGGGAACATATATCCCTTCCTCATGGGTCCTCAAGTAGGACATGTCTCACATCAGTAGTATGTATACACAACTATCGGTAGCCCCTAGGTGAAGGTGCACTTCCATTGTGTAACTCTATTGACCTCACATACCAACCCATACTAAACCAACCCTCATAAACCTAAATATTGGGCTAATTCCATTAATTTACGCTCATACTAAACGTATTGTTCGTGCTATTTAATTTCCCACTATGAAAATTATATTACCTCCTATTTTTATTTACTTTATCCCCCTAAATATTCACTGAAAACTTATTTCTTTCTTATATGCTTATTACGTATATTCTTTATTTTCCTCATACGTCTCAAAATGTCATCTGTCCATAATAATTTCAAATTAAACTTAGTATGCCTATTCCATTTTCCATAAATGTCATATGAAGCTCTGTAATAAATTTCATTTAATGCATTTATGTCCCCATTTAACTTCTGTAACTCCCTATTAACTTCACGTTTATTGGCCTGCTAATTTTGTAATAATTATTCATAATTTTTTTTTTTGCAGTTACTACCTCTTTTCTTTCATAATCTCTAAATCCTATGATTTACTATGTTGTTATTGCTTAGTCTTCTAATTATAACTAATACAAGTACCATCGTATGTTATATTTATTATGTTTTATTCATTACCCTATGTGCATTTATGTTTTTAATCGATAGGTGAGGTTATACATATACATGTACATTTAAATACATGTGTATATATATGTATATATATTCTTATTTCTAGCTCATTAATTCGTATTCTTACGAATTTCAAAATATATGCTTGTATGTACATTATGTAAACAACACTTATTTCTATATTTTAATATATTAGAGTTATCCTTCCCAAAAGGATTATCACTATAACTTCCATAAATTTCCAAAAAGTGATACTTTTGCCCCGTTTGAAATTACAAGGAATTGTCTTTTTTCTTTTATTGAAATGGACAATGCAAACTATGGAGAAGGACATTCGTACTTTACACATTCCTTTTTGGTACATTCTTTTTATTTTTAACGGCACGCTTCTTATACACAAATGTGGAATTAGATAATTTATGGAAATTACATGAAAATAGGTACAACTAAATTGTACCCTCACGCTTCTAATAAATTAAAACATAGATTCACATTCCAAATAAAATTAGGGCAATCCAAACTAATACTAAAAATTTACAATCCTATTATCATAAATTTGGAATAAACTTTTCATCCTTGTCAATATTCTACTTTAACAGTCTTAGTGAATGATTCCATTTTCTAGATTATGGTGTATACGACATCTCATTCTAGTTACCTAACGTACAGAATATGTAGGTGATATTTCAATTGAATATGTTCCTTTTAAGCCTATAATTCAATTGATCTTACATAGGCATAATATTTAAATAAAATTCAACGATATAATTTTAGTGGTATATATAAATCGAATAATTTTCCCCTCATATTTCTAACTTTCCAAATCTTCCAAATCTAAATTTATCCCATTAACCGACTCATTTCTCCTTTCCAATCCAAAAATATGTGTGTGTGTGCACACACACACACACACACATATACCTATTCGAATTTCAGATCTGATAGGCGATCTGAATTAAGTGGATATGGATTTATCATTATAAAGTATACCTTATTCCCCAGTATCGATCCACTCCTTCCTTTCTTCCCTTCTGCGATTTATATATATATATATATATATATATATGTATGTATGTATGTATGTATGTATGTATGTATAATATTTTATAATTAATAGAAAAGTGGAGAAGGGAAAATGGCAAAGCTCCGCTGCTTTGAGTAGAAAATATAAGAAAAAAAGTGAGGGGTTAGACTTGTATTTAAAGGTGCTCAAATCAATCATATTTGTTAGAAATTAATTAAATCTGGGTCATTCGACCGATGTTTAACCCTAGGCGCCAATATTCCATGCGGTTGACGGGTCCCTCCTAGGGGTAGTGGTGATTGACTGGCCTAAGGAGGGGTCAATAAGTAGGGTCCAAGATTTTTTATTATTTGTTTCTTTTTTTTATTCCTATCTAATTATTTTCATTTTGAAAACTTCAAACGCTGATAACTTCTTCATTTGAACTCCGATAACAAAACACTTCACATGAAAGTTGGATAGAAAATCACCATGAACATAATGGTGCAAGTTTCATGGCTAAGTTCCGACAGTTTTTCTAATTCCATTTTTGAGTCTTAATAATTATTTATTAATTAACGTTTATTTTACAAGGTGTTGCGTTCTCCCTCCTTAAAAGAATTTCATCTTGGAAATTCCTTAAGTGTTGAATCATGTAACATAGCATGCAACCATTCTAATCTATCCAAACAATTGACGTACAACCAAATTTGCAACCAGCCGTGTACAAGTGCGTGGTGTATCACAACATATATGATATGTGCGTTGAATAATTCTAAATCGGCGTCTCCTATATGAATGCATTCTTTTAAAAATATTTTGTAAATCTGATGCAAATAAAATATATATATTGGCAGTTCTATATTGTTTGCACCAAAAGTTGGTACAAACACCCAAAAGGTAATATGTAGAGAAATGAATGAAAAAATCTAAATTAAAACAGAGGAAATGAGCAGAAAAAAATTAAAAAAATAACGACAAACAGGTTTATAATTGTTCGGCATTGAATGCCCATGTCAACTTTGGTGAATGAGCTTTATTTATCACTTGAATTTCTTAGCACAAAAGGGCTCAGATTAGAATACATAATTACAATGGAGTACAAAGAAAACAACAGCATAAAAAAACCCTCAAATGGGCTATGAACCCTATAATTATAGGGTAGACGTTCGAATATCTTCTTGAAAATTGGCCCACGGAATCTTCAGATGTAGACGAGGTCGATTATAAAATTCTGAGGTCCAATACCCAATAAGGAGCAATCGGGGCCGATCGGTCTTCCCTACCATGTGGCGCCATGCGACTGCCATGGTCGGTCCTACGTTATGCTAGCTTCATGTCTTAGAGTTGTTTGCATAGTTTCCTTCATATTTTCAGACATACTGATCAATTTCCATTGAGTTGAATTGTTGATTCATGATGTTTATAGCCATAGTGATCCGATCTGATCCACTGCCTAGGGGAAGCACTAATCCATATTTATAATGTGATGTAGAGTCTATCGCTTGGCTTCACTTGATCATTGCTTCACACTATAGTCTACGCTTGATCTATGACCTTTGTTATCACCTCTTCGAGATGCTTGTCTTGTCTATCATCGAGTCTAACTTGTGCAATCAATCGAATATAACTGAGTCATGGATAACACTTGCTCCCTACAGACGTCTTGTTTTGAACATGACATGCTTTTAATTGAAGCAAGTTGGAGTCTCCAAAAAAGATTCCAATTAGTTTTCTAAATAGTCTTTATTCTTCTACTGAATTATCTTTTCAAAGAGTTGTATCACTCTTCATTCGTTATGACGTTTGGTCAATATTTGTCACTATAAACCCAAAGCGTAATCCCCAGCCTTTGCCTACGCATGGTTCCATTGAGCTCCTTGATCACCTTAGTAGGTATCGACTATCTACAATGACTTTCTTTCTAAGAAATCTAGATGCAAATTCAATTCCTAAAGATTCAAGAAATTGAATTTTGGACGTGTACATATGTGCACGTTCATTCATGTACATACTTTTGTCATCGGCTCCCGATTGCAGTTACATGTTCATGGGTCGTTGCTGATATCATGTAACTAAAGTAAAAGAGCATTGTAATTTTCTATTTTTTGCATTGGTAATGGATCGGTACGAATCCCCTAGGCATGGGATCAGATCTGATCCCTTCATAGTGAACAAAGCCAATTTTAGGTTTATAGGTTCGACCCGCATATGATATTTAAGCTGAGGGATTAGCTTATACTCTTTGCTTCATTCATTTGTTTTAACACCAAACCAAACCCTTACTTTCCTCTACCGCTGCCATTGATGAATCCAAGCTTATGAAATCTATACATCCCTCCAATCTCATAGCTGATTCAATCCTTCCCATTCTCTGCAACCTTCGCCATTACCTTCAATTAAATCCAAGCATCCACTTTTACTTGAACTCGTCTTATATCAAACCAAATCCTTGATCCAAACTCTGATCAAACCTCGTCTTTACACACATATGGGTTTGATTTTTATTTGTATGTGATTTAAAGTGAATGATTATGGCGAGATGATGAGGTTAACCATGTCAGTGGTAGCAAATCTAGGGTTTGGTGCTGGAGTGGAAAGAATCGAAGAGGCAAGGTGGCTAATGAAGGGCCAATCTAGACATAAGGAAGATGAAGTGGAATTGCATGCAATTGTGGGATCGATTATAGCATCAGATGAAGATGATGGTGGTGAAATGAAGATGAAGGGGACCGATTATCAAGGGACGGGTTGCGTTATAGGGGAGATGAAATGAAGTGGTGGGAGGCGATCGGTGATGGCGTTATTGGTTGGTTTGGGATCGACTCTTGGGAAGCATGGTTGAGATAAAGTGATGCAATTAGTTAATGATAGGGATCGGTTTAGGCATATCGAGTTGAGCTTGGTCAATCCATCATAGTAGGGTCGGTCGCTCAATGGAATGGAGGGATTGATTATTAAAAGGATCGGTTAGAGGTAGGTGGAGTTCGAAATGGCTTAAGAAAACACTACCTAGGTGAGGGATCGGTTATGATCCCTTTACGTGGGAGGACTTAGGAATTTTTCCTTGAGCTGAACATGAGTGTTTAAATCCGAACGATCACATACTTGACTATATGAAATTTCAATAAGTCATGACTTAATCTCAAACATGAACCTAACTTGAACCTATTAGCATATGGAATTGGACTTGAATATAAATTTGAATTGTAGCATATGAATTGAATAGATTTGGATGCTCATATGAATTCAAATGCAAATATCAGACTTCAATATGCTGATAAATCATCCTGAGACTTAGATAAAATCCACATCCACTGATGTGAAAGCCGGTTGGGACAGTCAACGATAATGGTCACTCCAGTCGAATCCCAGAGTCTCATCATAACTGCAATTTTAATTCTGAGTTATTTATTTCTACACCGCATAACATTGCACCACACTACCTTGTTTGCACTTAGCATGGAGGGAACATGTTAATTTTCTAATGATTACTATTTGCAAAATTTGATAGCTATGGGTTCAAAATGTTCGGAGTGTTTAACTGTTATAGGCACTGAACAAACTACTTCACATGACAATTCTAACTCTGAATCTAGCTCCACAAATATATTCGCTCGAAACACTCCAGGCCATTAACCTGAGTAGCCTAAGAATTCACAACAAGTGCTAGAATTTTCTACAAACTAAGAAGAAGAAATTGATCCAACACTAGACACTTTGAAAGATGCCATATTTTTGAATAATCTGAAGGATTCAGTGGCCTCAAAGGTTGATAAGGCCTTTCTCTACGGTTTATCCATTAAACACATGATTTCATACGAGGATGTGTAGGTCGCAAAATGATAGGGCTCACTTTCCCCTGAAGGGGTATACTGCATGCAACAAGTTTATGTACTAGGCTGGCCATGTTTCACTTTCAATCCGTTCATTCGGAAAATGATGCATTCTTTAAGATTGGCGATGGCTCAACTGCATTCGTATAATTATGCATTTTTGCACTACATGTACGTGATATTTCTCGGATTCTTATATCAGGAGCCAACTCCAGAAGACATAAAATTCATTTACAGTCTCGAAAGGCGAAGGGGAAGCCTCTCATACACTTTTTTTAAGTCAATCACTAAATGCTAGGTCGTAACCAGCACTTGGAACAAACTTAATGCATTTACAAATGAATGGTTCTACATGCGCTGCCAACCTGATTTTGTAGGATGGTGGTTGGAAGGACGTAATTTTCATTTCAAACTTAACTTGAATTTCTTTTATTCAAGCCGTTTCTTGAATTAATAAGTTTTTTATTGAACATTTCATGTAGCCATCCATGTCCCTCCGATGACATATACCCGGAAGCAGTTTCAACACTCAAAACATATATGATGGCAGATTGGGACCTCAGATCACTTCTTACCGACGAGTGCCTTTTTGTCTTTGACTTACTAGAAGAAGGTCGTAATACAGGACTGCTAAGAAACACTAAGGAGGAAGATGTAGAAACAAGAGACGTCGTGGTGCAGGGAGGTGATGAAGGTTATCATGTCATGCCCTCAACCGAAGGAGCTTTGGATGTTGCCAGGGAAGGCGAGATGAGGGGCGGTGCTAACGAGCCCGACCGTGATGATGTGAGCTCAAGTCAAGATCCTACGGTCGGATTCTCCTAAGGCCTATGGATCCTCGCTTCAGAAAAGGGAAGAAGAAAAAGGCTCATTTATAAGCTTCGTAGAGGTCATGTAAACAAGAAATCCAATTCAACCTCTACTGTGACAGATCAATCTAGCTCTTTGCCCCTAGAAGATTTATTCGGGGGTCTGTCGGACATCCTATTTCTAGATGATATGGGGAACTATGAATTTAGCCAATTTTGAGCCTCGGGGGTTATGAATCTCCTATTTGATTTATTGTTGACATTCCTCCTACTAGCATGGGAGAGATTACTCCGGCAAGCAAAGTTCTTATAAGTGTTTCATTGAGGGGACACTAGGACACTCATGATCTCATGCACTTCATGCACGACACTTATCCACCTTTAACTCCAAGGATTATTTTACACTTTCATTTTGTTTGCAAGCTCGATGGGATGACCCAGCAACTATGATAACTTGAAAAGATCAGCATACTCCCACCAACCTTATTTGGGTCCCAATCGAGGTTCGGACCCTTGTGTAGATAGAGAAGGGCATAAAGACAGAGAAGACCGAGACTAAAGCCACTAATCTAAGGACTCGTCATCCAAACATAATTCAAAATCTCAATCTTCTCACTACAAGGGTGTCGATCAACACCCTACTACATATATTAGTAGTGAGTCGCTGTGCCTTGCTCCCAGTTCGGCTATTGTGGCCAAGAAACATTTGGATTCTTCCAGCGCCCATCGATCTTTGAAACACTAGTCTAGCGTAGAAGATCCTGACATTTCATCTCACAAGCATGATAGACAGGCCTTCTTAGACTTGACTACTCTTAAAGCCACTACTGTTAAGAAGATGGCTGAGCTTAAGGAAACATTTCCCAAGTTGTGATTTGACGAGTTCAAATTTGTTCCCGCTTTGCATTTAATTCCTCCAAAGGTCAAGGACACAGTGCTCTCTTACATTAAATATGTCTATGTCTAGCATAGTTCCATTCTCCATGTGGTTGAGAGAATTTTTGAGGTATCGATGGAAAGGAAACATGAAATTGATCACTTAACCATTGAGGTGATCCACAATATAGACATCATTAAGTACTTGGACGAGGAGGTCAAGCAGTTGGTATAAAGCTGGTCAAAATTGAGAAGAAAGTCAATGAGTCTTCTGAAGTTATCAAGCGTTTAATAAAAGTGCACCAAGCTAAATTAGACACCGTCGTTCGTCGTAGTGGTACTTTAGCCATTGAAAAAAAATATTATAGATGGAGAAGGATGTGCTGGAATAAGAAAATAATGCTTTGGCCTTTCGTATTAAACTTCTTGAGGAAGAGCTTAAGAAGGAAAAGTAGGAGAAACTTAAGGATGAGATGGAGTCTCAATGATACTACGAGGAGATCACCAATGCTTACGAAGGTAAAATAGTGTGTGACAGGAAACTTGCATAGATAGAGACCCTCAAGGAAGAGTCTAGTTTGGTGGGTCAGACAAAGATAGAGGACGAGTTTAATCCACGATTGATATATTACTATGCATGCATACTAAAGAATCACAACCTCCGGTTCCTTGGAGAGTGGTATTCCTAGCGGTCATCGAAGCCTGGGACTAAGTTGTAGAATTGAAAAAGAAGAACCTCAGTGTTGCTGAAGTGGATGAAGGGCAGCTCATGCGTGAAATCTTGTATGATTAAGAGCCAGACGTACTCAAGGCTACTCTGCTCACTTTACTTGGTGATCCAGTAATAACCAAAAAAGGAAAAATGGCGGCGAAGCTTCAAGATCTGGTTCCCAAGACCCTCCTAATGCTCAAGCAATTGGCACTTTACTTTCTCAAGCCTTGGAAAAGGATGCCGGCTACAATCCAGATCATCTAGTGATGTACAAATATTTTAGGCTATCTCCGATTTTGAAAGGCGACACTCCAACTATGGCGAAGGCCAATCTAGTGAAGGGATATCTCTTACTTCTTCAACTTTTGATAATGCTTAACCTCATGCCTAATAGTTATGGGCTTATCCATTGATCTTCATGAAATTACAAGTCCATTTATATCTATCCATGCTCCCTATCATGATGTTTCCCTGGGACAGCAGGCGTAAACAATGGGTTCCACTATGGCCATCGCTATACAGGTAGCTCCTACCGATCAGCCTGTTGAGACTCCCAGCCCAGATGTTAAAGTCATTGGGGCTTTAAATGAAGAAAAGACTAATGAGCAGCAAGGCTAGGATGAAACTGGGACATTGTAGTGACATATGCCTCCAAACACACTGATAAACGTAGCAAAAGATGCGCATTGAAAAGGAGGAGCTGGATTTGTAAGCCGAAAAGGATAGTGTTGAAGTGGATATTACTTCACTCTAAGTTATATTGCCGAGCAGCCTCACTCCTGCGGAGGCCGATCCTTCTGTATCTAAAAGTTAGACCGCTTCTGTCTTTGAAAGCATTTATCCAAAGGGTGGAAAGGGAAAAAAAGGTCGAAAAGGAGAGGACGAGGTAGTAGTTTGGACAATCCACCCTGAAGAAGCCTAAACAAGAGGAGAAATAGCCATCGAACAGGCTTGGGTGTATGTAGCCGTTGACCCAAAAAATGGACCAACACCCTGGTTTGAGTATGAAAGCACCAGCCCTATTTTGACATAGCAATATCAAAGACAACTGGTATAGAAAAAGAACAGTAAAAGAAAGAAGACATGTAATTTTTATAGTGGCTCGGCGGTTAATGATACCTACGTCCACTTTATAGTTTTATTATAACTGACTGCGGTTGCAAGTAGTATTTGAGTACAAGGCTTTTGATTATCCTTTTCTAGAATGAATCCTCGGAGTTGGAATCCACTAAAGAATCATATTTAATTCCTTTAGAGATTGTTGTGAGGGAGATAGAGAGTGAAGATGGTTTCCAGCAGAGCTTCAGCAACCAGTCCTGAGAAGATGTCGTTTATGTTGCAGGTAGGATGGTATTTATAGAGATTGGAGTGCTTCTTGGCTAGGCCCATTCGTTGACTGTTTGTAGATAGGTATATGATGTCTTAGAGAAGTTTAGCTCATGGTACGCGCCAAAACCATGGATCTCTGTCAATCCATGGTCTATGGATCATTAGCGATCCATAGATTTGGCTCGCTTGCGAGCTAATTACTTAGCGGCTCTCCTTCCATCATTTCATCATGCTAGGTCATAAGAAACACTGCACTATACGGATCGCTTGCGATCCATCGTGTATGGATTGCTAGCAATCCAAACACTTAGTATTTTCTGGTCTCTATCCTTTAGGCTCTATTTGCTTCCTTTGTGCCATAACATCTTAGCATCTTGCATGGATCGCAAGCGATCCATACGGTATGGATTGCTGGCGATCCAAGAACTTAGGCTATTTTTTGAGTTTGAAGTTTGGGATGCTTCCATGACCTTGTAGAGTTTTTATTTACGTAGTCTCATTGCACGTTGCTCTGTTTTGATGACGATCTACTAGCTGGTTGTGTTTTGGCTGCTAATTGGGCTGAACGCGTGCTGGTCTCTTAGTTTAGTCGAACTGGGTCATTGCTTTGGTAGTATGGCTTGACTCTTATTAACTTGGTGCTTTAGCCTTTTTGGTTAAGTTCTAAGCCATTCTGGTGCCATAGAATTGTTTAGTTTTCTAGTGGGTCCTGTTGGGTTAAAAACACAAATTACATTTACCCCATAGAGTACGTCTTCGTTGTAGACAAGGCGTACTCCAGAAGTTACCACTTTCAACATCTGTTCGTCGAATTCCAAGTGATTGCTTCAAAATTTTATGGGTACGTGGCAAATAATGTTGTTGATCGCCTAGCTTTGGCCTTGACTGCTATTTCTTGTCGTTATGGATCAAATTTCTTCTTATAGCTTCCTGGTACAATTCGAAACAATGGATATATGTCCGAGCATGAATTCGAGAAAATCTCACCCAACCTTTTGGGTAACTAGCAATCCATGTACGATGGATCGCTAGCGACCTGGCCACTTAAAAAAAAAATCTTCGAAAATATGGCTCGATAGCGATCCATGACGACCCATTATGGATCACGGGTGACCCAATGAGTTAGCAAAATTTCGCTTCGCCTTTGCTTTCTGCCTGTGTTATGTTGCTCGAGACGACCCTTCCTTTCACTTTTACATGACCTGAACTATTTTCCTTAGCGATCTGAAGCCTTAGACGATTCGACCTATCTTGCTCAACCCGATACAGTGTTTACTTAGATCCAACTCGTCTAAGCTCCCCGCTGTGATTTCCTTTTGGCCACCATGCCTTCTTAGTTCATCTTAGAATAAAACCCAAAGTTGTGCCTTTACTCGCCCCGAACCAATTACTTAGCTCACCACCGAATTGATTCCTTACTACTAGCTTGCCTTTGGACTGCTGATTCAAGTCTTCGACCAATTTCACATTTAAGTTTAATCCATGGTGGGTCTGTTAGTCGTATTGTTTGTTTGACGGCGAATTTTCATTTGCGATGTGTATCGTGAGAATTTTGAGTTAATTACAGTTTAATGGAGTAAGATAATAAATCTAGTCTTGAGTTTTCTCCCAGGACGATGTTAGGGCTTTGGCCCAATGCTTGATGTGTTTTGCTATCTTCGTCCATTAGACTAGAATTGACTTATGCCTGGTTTCGTAGCTGTTACTGCACGACACATCACTAATCGATCCCGATTCTTCCAAAAAAATTGGACTTATCTTGCTTGCTTATTACACGCCCGGTATACCTGTAGTGAGAAGATTTTCCACGTCGCTTCGGACAATGGATCTGTTATTGATCGATAACGGGTAAACAGGAAAAACATGTGGAAACGTTGTGGGAGACTTTTTCCTTTTATATTGCAAGTGTACTATCTACACGTAATAGAGCATTTGTAGTGTTTCGGATATTGAGCTCACCCGCTATAGAGAACACGTTGCGCTTGCCCCGGTTCACACTTGAAGTCCATTGCGTGGGCATAGAGTGATATCTCTCTAGAATTCAAGTGTTGCAAACGAAATTATTAATTTAGAATAAAATTACATGACAGTTTTGAATACAAATTCCATTGTTTTAGAATGAAGCACCCATCTTTACCCCAAAAATCATGGAGGAAGCCTAGCACTTTCCGCAGCCAAGTCGTTATCCATCGCTATTTCTTCTTACACTTCACAAGCCGAATATGGTCAGTTGGTCCTGATTGGGCCAGTCATGGATCGAACACCTCCCAACTTTAAAGATCTACTCAATCTGCCTGAGAGGACTTCTTTGGTGGCTTCTGCTAAATTTCTTCAAAAAATCTATGCGCAATATGATATTCCAAAGGAGGATGTACATCTGCCACAGAAGGACAAGTTCGCTCATATGCCTCCTCCGGGGTACACCGATTGCCATCGGTATATATGTTTGAATGTAGCCGTGCCTCCCTTGAATGACTTTCTATGCAAGACTCCTTCGAACTTAAGCATTTCCCAATTTCAGATTAATCCCAATGGCTATGCCATCTTGATTTGCCTTCAAGTTCTTTTCATGTGGACATTCGACCATGCTCCAAGCTTTAATGAGTTGCGATACATTCTGTCATTTAAAAGGTGAGATGACAGCCCTTCCTTGATCGAAATTGAAGCCATAATACACCAAAAAATTGTTTTGCGTATACAGAGCAACTTGTTGCAATTCAAGATGCGATATTTCTTTGCTAAATGCTCCAAGGGGTTCAATCGTCGGTGGACGGGAGGGGGGAAGTTCCATTTCATACTTATAAGGCTTTGACGCGTTGTTGTGGAGTTTCTAACGAACTGTATACTTCTTGAAGTTAATCCAAGGCCAAATAGAGACGTGGCTATAGATGAAGTTTTTCAAACACTAAAGGCTATTGATGTTGAGGAAAGATGCGTTAATGTTTTGTTGACCGGTGAAAACTTGCACCGATATGGGTAACTCTATCTAGATAGATCAACCGTTCAAGTTGAAGTCCCCTCTCCTGCCCGATCTAGGGTTCGCACAAGATCTACTTCTTCTTCCTGCGGTTCTGAAGTAGGCGACTCTCAAGAGAGAGAGAGAGCCTATTTGGAGGATCAACCGAGGAGGCTCGCTGCTACTGTGATTGGATTTAGCGGCCCGGTTAGAATGCCTCTGATCCCAGAGTAAGGAGAAGAAGAGTTCAAGCAAAGAGAAGGCAAGGCCACATTGGACTCAGAAAAGGAAGAGAGGGAGTTTGAGAGTAGTAGTGATGTATCTACTGCAAGTGATGACCTTTACTCAAAATCCAATGTCGCGGACTTGGAATCGTGTGATGAAACTCTAGGAATGAGCTCCCCCCTTCTAAGCTCACCCCTTCCAGATCCTAGCGTTAAAGATAAATCCCCAAAGATTGGAGGGCATCAAGATTTTCCAAGTAAAGATGTTGGAGAGGAGTTTGGTAATTTGAGTGATGTCTATGTTGATTTTGATGTGCTTATAGAGATAGATTTTAAATTTGAGGAAGTGGACCCCCTTCGGGCAATACTGCGCATGTAGTTAGTCCAGTCTTGCTTTTGACGGCCGCCCGATCTGGTTCATGATGATGCTTTAGGCATTTCGTCAAAATACACTACGTATCTTATTAGGATTGCACACACTTTCCCACTTTCTTTCCATGCCTACTTTCTGGTTCTAAAATATTTTATTTATGCTTTGTGTTAGGTATAACGAGAGGACATGACCTATATGATTACTATGAAGAGTTCACTAACTCCACGCGCTGGTCTAAGTGCCCTTCTGGCCGTTATCGGCCTCGAGAAATGGAGGAGGAGTATAGGTGGAGGAAGGAACTAGAGGCTGAAGCCCATTGCCAAGACGAAAGAGATCGGAGTCGATCATACAAAGGCGAGTATAAGAAAAGGAGATGTTTTGATGAAAGGAAGAAGCCATTGAAGAGATCAAAATTTGATCACCGCTCGCATTCTTCGGAACAACAGGTTTCCACTCCGATACGCTCCTCAACTGGTCAAGAAATCCTCATCACTTCTGCTCCTGCTCCATCCTCAACTTATATCCTGCTATCTTCCATCATTGCTACTCTTGATGCTGCGCGTCCTCACTGGAGACCTGCTTATATTCTTCCTTCGGGCCCCTCTAAGCTTGAAGCAGGGCTTCCAGGCTGGTTCTTGAAGGGAGGTAAGTTTGATCATGATTTGCACCCAATTTGTAAGAATTCTTACATGCTTCGCCTTCAAGCTATTCGGAGTGACTTGGATCAGGCCGAAAGATGGGAGAGATTGTGTAAGAAGTTTGCGGACACTAATCACAATAACTACCAAGAAATCCTCTCTTTCGAGTAGACGAAAGATGATTTTGAAAGAGCGCTGTCAGAGCGCGATTCCAAAATCAAATTGCTGGAGGAGGAGAAGGCAACCTCACTACAAGACGAGTGTCGACTTGCTAAAAGAAGAAAAGGAGGCTCAAGCTAGAATTGAGATCTTTTGTAGAGAAGAGATAAAGAAGGCTCACGCCGAAGAAGCAAAACTAAAGAAAAGTGGCCACTTGCAATGCAACGATTGAGGCACAAAGGAAAACCATTGGTGATCATGACTTCGTCATTGAGGGAACAACTAGACTATTTCCGACCAAGCCGAGACAATTGCCAGGCTACAGGCTCAGCTCGTGTGGCTTAATGCCAATAAGCCTTTTATTTGTGGCACGGGGAATCATCAGAGTAGCTCCATGACATGCTAGCAAGTTCAGAACTCGAGACTCTACCTTAGGCAGTGGAACAATCTAAAGAAGGCGAAGGTGGTGAATATGAAGTCGACATTCTCGACCATTCCTCTGGTGTAGGTAATGTTCTTGCTTCCTCCGAGTTCGGGAGCTTCCGAATTACGTCACAAGAGCAGTAAGAATTTAACGCTTTCGTTTTTGGTATTGTAGGTTCGTCCACCTTTCCTATTGATGTGCCATCTTGCTCAGCTCCCGTATCTGCTGCTATTTCTACAGCCTCCGTGGTAGTCTTTGTTCCTTTTCCTATTCCTACATCCGTGTCTGGCTCACAGCCGGTGCCGGAGTCCGAAAAGATAATCGCGCTTCACGGCCTGGATGACCCTTCTATTTCTTTAGATGGTGACGTAACAGTGGGGAAATTAAGGAGCTGGAAGTTCAGACGGAGCGGCGTCCAAGACTTAGCACAAGTTGGTCGCTATCAAGAAGGAAAAGGTTGAAGTGATCAAGGCCTCAAAGAGAACCCGTAAATCACGAAAACATAAAGGGAAGGAAGAATCTTCTAAGAAGGCTACAAAGGAAGAGGAGGACATTGCCACTGAGGTATTCTTTAACATTACCAGCAGCAACACTACTCCTGATACGAAGCAAAAGCTACCGACAAAGGGCCAAAAGGGGAGTGATGGAAGGAAGTGTTGAGAAGATTGTGTGACGACTGATTTGATTTTTGGTTCCTTTTGAGTCATTTTGCTCAAGTGCTGAGTCTGCACTTAGTGTTTTTGCGGTGGAGTTTGTATTTTTTTTGTTTATCAGTGTTGTATGGGTACGGTCCCCACATTTTGACCCTGCTTAAAGAAAATTATAAGTAATATATTGATATTTTGAATGTATTCTCATCTTTTTACTCATATATGTTCTGTGCACTTGTGCTTGTTTTATTTTATACTTATTTATTCCAGTGATTACTGCCAAACTCCTTCGTTTGAAGTAAAAAAACTTAAAAATTAATAGAACTTAAAAATTCATTATTTAAAAATTAACAGAACTTAAAAATTCTTTGTTTCGAGTGACAGAACTAGTGAACTTATTGTTTTCACATGTTTTTATTCAAGAACCAGTGTATGCCTCCTAGTTCACATGGCTGTTTACTTCAAACAATTTTCAAATGACCGGTAACTTAGGATTTAGATAAATTTCATGAAATTTGAAATTTGCTAAGTCATAGCTTGATTTTACTTTTTTCAATAGTTTTGCAACTTTAGCATGTAATCCAAGTTTCTTGTAATATTCCAGCAAGTATGCAATATATGCATGTTTAAGAGGTGCACATTGCATGGGTTAATTGAGGGAAATTTTAATCATTAAGTGTCCTTAGTTGAAACTTTTCTATTTATTTGTAGTATTCCAATTTTGTTAGAGTTATGCTCATTATTCCTTGTTATAGAACAAATTGGCATTTTTTATGAGATGCGTGGTTTTTTGGTATTCCTCAGCGTCACCTATCTTCGGGCAATGTGAGGAGCGCATGTTATAGTGCCCTCCGATGCTGCTTATCATTAGGCAGAGTGGGGCATTTAAGTTTTAAGAATCAGTGCATGATTTTTCATGCTCCTCGGAGTTGCTTATCTTCAGGCAACCTGAGATGTTCATGTTTTAGAATTTAGTGTGCGGCTTATGGAGTGCGTGGCTTTTGATCCTCCTCGGCGTTGCCTATCTTCGGGCAACATGGAAGGTGTGCATTTTGGCACGTCTTATGAGATGCGTGGTTTTTAGTTCTCCTCGGTATTGCCTACCTTCGGGGAGCGTGAGGAGTTGGCATTTTGGAGATTAGTGCGCGACTTACGATATGTGCAGCTTTTCACGCTCCTCGATGTTGCCTATTTTCGGGCAACGTGAGGAGCGTATGTTTTGGACCTTCTGAATGTTGCCGGAGCAATACCAGTTTTTAGAAGGCGAGGATTGGGTTTCGCCGATCCAACGGATTGAGTAGATTTGCTTTCGTCGACCCGACGGGTATTTATTATAAACACTGTTTTATAAGTTCAAAAGAGCGAATCAAATTTTTAAGGAAAGCAGAGCAGATTCTTTGCCTATTTACAATGCCCTCGGCATCCCGGGAAGGCTTAATTGCTGGAAAGTAAAAAGTACATAAGGTAGCTTTCAAAAAAAGTAATGGCGGAGCGATTCGCTATTCCATGCCCTGGGAACTTAAGTTCCGTCAATGGTTGTTAGCTTGAAAGTCCCGTCTCTTAGCTTTTGACTGATGACATACTGTCTCTCCTAGTTTGGTCCAAAGGTCCATGGAACTGGGTAAACTCACTTGAGTATAAGATCTCCCACCTCGAAGGTTTGAATGTGAACTTTAGAGTTGAAGTACCGTGCTAACCTTTTTTAGTAGGAGGCGGTTTTCAACTCTGCTTCTTCTCTTCATTCATCAATCATATCCAGTGATTCGAGTAGGAGCTGCTCATTTTGCTTTTAATTGAAGTTTTTCCTTCGATGTGAGGGGACTTCCAGTTCAACAGGAATCATTGCTTCTGAATCATACGCTAAGGCGAACGGAGTGTGGCCGGTTGTCGATTTATAGGTAGTTCTGTAAGCCCATAGTGCGAATGGAAGTTCATCAATCCAACTTCCTTTTGCTTTTGTTAGTCTCTTTTTGATAGTGGACTTGTTGATCTTGTTTATCAATTCCACCTGCGTGGTTGCTTGTGGACGAGCCACCATGGAAAAACTCTTTTCAATTCAGAAGCACTTGCAGAAATCTGGAAACTCGACACTTTCTAATTGAGTTCCATTATCCGTGATGACTCATTAGGGCACACCAAACCTACAAAATAATGTTTTTAGTAACAAAATTAATGAATTTCCTTGTGGTTATGGTGGCCAGCGGTTCCACTTTGGCCTATTCTGTGAAATAATCTACGACAACTATAGCATATTTGGCCCCTCCATTTGCTATTGCAGGGCGCCAATCAAGTCGATTCCCCATATTGCAAACGACCACGGGATGACCAACTGTGTTAGCTTCGTTGAAGGATTTCTTTTAATTTTATTAAATCTTTGATAGTGATCGCATCTTCTGGTGTAATCTGCAACGTTGTGGTTTAATGTTGGTTAGAAATATCCACGGGTGTGCCCTCCGGTGTGGTCCCAACATTCGCCTTCATGTACCTCCTTTAGGATTTTTTGTGCTTCATTATCATTCACACACCTAAGATGGGGGTCGAGAATCCCCTTCAATAGAGAATTCCATCATGAATCACGAACCTTGGTGCTTTTCGGAGAAGCTTTTTCCATTAGTTCCGCTCAGCTGGTAGAGTTCCCGTAAGTAAATGGTCCTTTATCGGCGACATCCATGTTTCTGGTTTAACGATTGCCCCAAGGATCCTATCGACGTCCATCTCATCTATGCTCGGAGTGGTTATAGTTTCGATTAGGACAAACCCCAATGATTGAGCTTCCCTGGAGCTTGCTAGTTTAGACAAATAGTTCGCCTTTGTGTTTTGTTCCCGTGGAATGTGGGCTGTGGTATAATGTTCGATGTCACATAGCAGTTCTTTCACTTTGGATAGATACGGGGCAAGATTCTCTCCTCGAGCTTGATATTCCCCTTTTACTTAATAGACGACCAGCTAAGAGTCGTTGTAGATGTGAATGCGTTTTATCTTAAGCTCTTTCACCATCTTTAATCCTACAATAAGCGCCTCGTATTCTGCTTTGTTATTCGTCGTAGGGAATTTTAAGCGCAAGGTGTAGCAAATGGCTCTCCTTTCGGGGGTTTCGAGCACTACCCCTACCCCTGAACAAAGATTGTTGATGCACCATCTACATAGAGTTTCCATTGAGTCTCCACCTCCAGCGGCGCTTCTTCCTCATTGTCCCATTTGGTAAACTCGGCGATGAAGTCTACTAACGCTGGCCTAACTTAGCTCTATGTTCCATTTAAGGAGTCACTTGGAAGTTTTGTGTCGGTACAATACTTGTTTCAAGAGCTGGTCAGTTAATACTTCGATCTGATGCGCCTGAAAGTATGGTCGTAAATTCCGGGACACGATCAAGAAGCAATATCTATCATTTCTAGTTTTGGGCAATTCTTCTCAGCTCCCGTGAAATGTTTGCTAATGTAATACATGGGTCCCTGGATTCTCACTTCTTCACGCACGAGAGCGGCATTCAGTGAATGTGGTGAGATTGCAAAGTAAATGAATAGGTCTTTTTCATCCATCGGCTTTGATAAGACTGGTGGAGCTTCCATGTATCATAGAAGTTCTTCGAAAGCCGTTTGACAAGCTTCAGTCCATTCAAAGTTTTTCTTTCCCTTCTTCAGTGCATCAAAGAACAGTGTGCACTTATCTGTAGCTTTTGAGACAAATCGGCTCAGTGTTACGACTTTTCCATTCAAGCTCTGAAGTTCCTTCTTATTTCTCTTGGCTTGGACTTCTCATAGCCCCGTTATTTGTTTTGAATTTTCTTCGATGCCTCGGGCGCTTATTATGAACCCCAAAAATTTCCTAAAGGTTACTCCGAAGTGACATTTGAGTGGGTTGAGCTTCATTCGATAATTTTGGAGTATTTTGAACATTCCAGAGAGATTTTCTAAATGGTTAGCATCTACTCGAGATTTGACCAACATGTCATCCACATAAACTTCCATAGTCTTTCCAATTTGGCATATGAATGTAGTATTCACTAGCATTTGGAATGTTGCCCCGGTGTTTTTTTAAGCCGAATGGCATTACTCTATAGCAGCACAGTCTAAAATCAGTAATAAAGCTGGTGTTCTCTTGATCTGGCTCATGCATCAGGATCTGGTTGTAGCCCGAGTATGCATCCATAAATGACAGTAATTCGTGCCCCACCGTTCCATCCACAAGATGTTCGATTCTGGGGAGCGGGAAGCTATCTTTCGTGCAAGCTTTATTTAGATTCGAGCAGTCAATACAAGTTCGCCATTTTCCATTAGACTTATTGACTAAGATTGCGTTTGATACCTATTCAGGGTAAGTTGCATCTTAGATGAAACCATTAGCCATTAGTTTATCTACCTCGTCTCTTAGTGCATTGGACTGTTCAGGACCCAAACTGTGCTTTTTTGCTTTACTGGTGTGAATTTGGGGTCAATATTAAGTGTGTGGCAGACAATTTCTAGTGATACCCTACACATATCGGAGTGCGTCCAAGCAAAAACATTTGAATTGGCATGGAGGAATTTACTAAGTTCTGACCGCATCCTATTCCCAAGTTGTGATCTAATTTTCCAGACCCGTGTTGGGTCGTCCATACAGACTGGGACAAACACTGTCAATTCTGCTGGTGCTGCCCAATCCTTCCCTGAACTATTCTTTCTACGGTCCAAAGCCTAGTCTAATCGGCTATGGTCCCCAAGCCAGGGGCAGCTCTATAATTGCTATTCAGTGGGATCACAAAGGCAGAGAGTTTTCCCTACATCACTTCCTTTTTTCTTTCTTCTTGACTCATGCAATTCTGCGATGTAGCATTCCCGAGCGACGCTTTGGTCTCCTTTCATGATTCTGACTCCATGCTTGGTAGGGAACTTCATTGTAAGGCACCATTGGGTTAATTCTATTCTGAAGTTGGCTAATGTGGGTCATCCCAAGAAGGCATTGCATGCTTACATTTAATCCACGATCACAAAAGTCTGAATGAGGGTGACCCTTCGCTCACCCTTTCCAAGCTCCACAGGTAGGTAAATTGTTCCAACCGGCTGTTTGGGTTCACCAGTAAAACCCTAAATCTTCGTTGGGAATGCAGATAAGTTTTTCATGCCAGTCTTCATGTGATCGAAAGCACGTTTGAAGGGAATGTTAACGGAACTACTACTATCAACCAACACCCATCAAACTACTGCTAGTCTGATTCCTACCATCACCACCATTGGATTGAGATTTAGAGCTTTGATCCCCTCCGTGTCCCGATTTCAAAACACCATATCATCATTCAAAACCTTTTGCAGCTTGGCTGGAATTTCATCTTCTATAGCCAAACACGATACCTTTGGAGCATCTTCAATGAACTTGCATAACGCTCCATTTCTCCCCAAGTTCTTTGTATGGGGTGTGGTCCGCCACATATTGTTCCAATAATAAGCCTTTAGTCAATTCGTTTCAACCCTTCTTTACTAGTTCCCGCTTGATTTCTTCATTCCCTAGGAGGTTAAGGAGCCATAGATTTATAGAGGTTTGGAGGCTTTCTTATGTACTACTGGATTTTATTGTTTCGGATCAACTCCTCAATGAGATTCTTTAGGTGGCGGCATTCGTTTGAATTATGGTTGTGTGTCTCGTAGAAGTGGCAGAATTTTCTCGAGCGCTTCTACTGCTCAGTTGCCTCTTTTATGGAGGGCTTTTTGTGTTTCTCGGTCCCTTGTGTTGCGAGAAAAATGTTTTCCAGTGTGTCGTTTAGAGGATTATAGCCTTCGGACCTAAACCCTTTGATCTTTTTATTGTTTCCATTACAATTCTTCTTATTAGAGTTTTTACTTTTTCTCTTTGAATTTTCATCTTTCCTAGTGATTCCTTCAACAGCTCGAGAAGTGGGCGCAGTTCTATTCGTTGCTACATCACTTTGCCCGACGTTCATCGGCACACTAGTAGACTTCCTTTCCAATTCCTACGCTTCCTCCAACCTTAGGTACTGACTTGCTTTACGATTGAAATCTTAACTGGTAGTACGTTGCTTCATCTTAATTCACTTTTCGAATTCAGTTTTCGGGTGAATGGCATGGACTAATGCTATAAAAACCCTGTCTTCGTTAGGGTTGCTTATTCCATCACTACGGTGTTGAATCTATTCATGAAATATTTCAGTGATTCATTGCGCCCTTGAAACAATTCGGATAGGGACATGACATCATTTGGATGTGCAGTATGAAGGATGAACTGATCAAGGAACCTTGTCACCAGTTGGTCAAAGTAGAGATAGATCTTGTTGGAAGCCTAGTGAACCACATTGACGCAACTTTTTCGAGAAAGATAGGAAAGCATCTGTGTCGAACAGCTTCGGAGGCATTAGAACCATCCATATACCAGCTGTATTTGTACAAGTGAGGTTTTGGGTCTTTTGTCCAGTCAAAAGATGGAATAGTAGGCATTGTGAATATTTCTAGATATTTTTCATTTAAGATTTCATCGTTGAAGGGAGTCCGATATAGTGCAGATCCTCATGCTTCATCTCTTCTATCTTTACACTCCTCCATTAATCATTTAAGCATATCCTCTATGTATGCATCAGATGTCGGGTAGCCCTAAGGACGGCAATTAGTCACTATGCCAAGTGTTTGGCTTTGCAAACAGTCTTAGTGATTGGGCTGAATCTAGGCTCTTATGTCTTTGGGAGTGCCACTCCTGTAGAGTCCCATTGGCTTACGGTTGGCCTAACTGGAGTAGTTTGAGTATTCTTGGCATTATCCAATGCATTGCCATTTTCTTCCAATTTATCTTCTTGCTCTCCGTCCCTTGAGTCGGAGAGATCCATAGTTATGTCTTCAAACGACGTCTTTTTCCCCTTGATTCAAGTTCAGAATAGGCTGCCTTGTGGCGAACGGAGTACTTGCATTTTCATCCATGTTAAGTCATGTTGTCACCTTTTTTATGGCTATTTTCCGTTTCTTCTATGTAGGCCAAAAACAGAGGAATTGTCATGTTCTATAGTAGCCATGGGTTCAGGCATAGTCCTTGGAGTAGGAATTTATTGTAGGGTTAGGAGAGCGTTAAGCTTATCCATTAAAGCCTTTTGTGTACTTTCCATTATTTGGTTGATTTCATTGACCATTTTATTCAACTTATCCCTGGTGAAAATTTCGTGCTGAATGGAGGATGCTGGCGCCTGATTTCCTAAGTTATCACCATTTACCTCAATTTGGTGGGGATCAATATCTTCTCTAGCTATTACTGCCCCTATGGATCTTATAGAGGCATTTCTTCTTCTTCCAGGGGCCATTTATTCCAAACAGAAAATTCTTCAAGCAATGATTGAGGATCTAACTTCTGGACCTATGGGATTAAAGGTAAATTGCTAGATCTAGATCCTGAGTTGGGCTTCTTAGTAAAAAGCACCAAAATGTTGACCTAAAAAAATGGATCTACACCCTAGTTTGAGTATGTAAGCACCGGCCCTTTTCTGACAAAGCAATATTATGGATAATAGGTATAGAAAAAAACAGTAAAAGAAAGAAGATAGGGAATTTTTATAGTGGTTCGGCTGTTAATGAAGCCTGTGTCCACTTTATAGTTTTATTATAACTGATTACTGTTACGAGTAGTATTGAGTACAAGGCTTTTGATTATCCTTAGCTATATTGAATCCCCAGAGTTGGAATCCACTGGAGAATCACAGTAAATCCCTTTGGAGATTGTTATGAAGGAGAAAGAGAGTGAAGAACGTTTTCAGCAGAGCTTCGGCAACAAGTTCGGAGAAGATCTCGTTTATGTTGCAGGTAGGATGGTATTTATAGAGATCGGAGAGCTTTTGGGCTAGGCCCGTTCGCTGATGTCATAGAATTGTTCTATTTTCTAGTGGGTCCTGCTGGGTTAAAAACCCGGATAATTGTAGCTAGATAACTAGTTTCTTTTTATTAGTCGCAATTGTGCGGGTATGGCCCCTATTTTTGCCTTTTAGTTTATGAAATAAACTTGTACTTAGTTACAAATTTTAGTATTTGAATAAAAATTCTTTCATTTTTGTTTAACTTTTTTACTAAACTTGTCTAGGTGTTCAAGCTGTTATGTTTCCCATTTAATGTGCTTATAACTCATTGCATGTCATTTAAGTTGTAATGTCTTTATCACCCGTTGCTACGGGCGTCGATCCAACAAATCCATCTGAAGACTTCCTTTCGGTCATAGCCTTAAGTCATATTAGACACTAGGTGCGAGCCACAGTGTTACTCTGTCAAGTTCAGTGGTTAAGTGATTATACTCTTGCCCCCAGTCTTAGGTTGGCAAAGTTAGTCCATGGACGGTCGAGTTCCATACATGATGATTTTATACTATTCATGCTAGGTTCAGACCATATTTGGGGAACTAATGGTCGAATCACACTCATTCGTTTTTTTTATACTCTTATACCCAATCTGGGGATCATGGTTAGTTGATGGGTGGACTATTACACTCGTTTGATATTCATAATCCAGTCCACACTCTGGGGACTTGGGTTGTTCTAGGAAATGGTCGAATCACATTTCCTATGATTAATTCTCCTGCCTCAAGTCTGGGGAAAAATTCGAAGAACAATCGGTCGTATCGCGACCACTTTTACATTACATTCTTCCTGTTGAATCAAGAAACAAAGTTAGTTAACAGGTGGTCGATTCACACTCCCTCTCTGTTTTATACTCAGTCAGTCGAATTGTAGGGTAGACTTAATGGATGAACAATCGAGTCACGTTCATTTTGTTTAATTCGATTATGGACCCGAGTACTTGGTTGGCACCAAACTCGAGCACTTGCTAGTTTATATTATGCATATGTGAATGTAAGTTGGTCGTATATCACAACTATTATATTATGCACATATAATTCATAGATATGGAAAGAACTTCAGATTTTATTGCGCACTAAAAAAGAAGAGATAGATTCTGTCTCATTGGATGGCTTTGAATTTAACTGCAAAAGAAAATTATAAATGAATACAAAAGTTTGAAACAAAACTAAGTGAAATAGCATCGTATATGCTCACTATTCCATGCCCTAGAAGTGTGATGTCATCGATAGTCACTAGCTTGAAAGCTCCATCTCCAAGCTTCTGATTAATGACATACAGTCCTTTCCAATTTGGACCAATGTTGAGATGGATAGGAAAGATCTGTTTCAGGACAAGATCGCTAATTTCAAAGGTCCTTCATTGGACTTTAACAATATTGTATTAGGCAACTTGGTGTCAATGTGTTGCTGCCCACAAATCAGCTTGTTCACGCCTCTCATTGACCATTTTTAGATATTCCAAAAGGAGATCTCTGTTAGTTTAGGGTCATAATAAGTCATTCGATGAGAAGGGACTTCAAGCTCTACAAGAATCACGATTTCAGAGCTATAAACAAGAGCGAATAAAGTATGGCTAGTCATAGACTTACGGGTGGTTCTGTACGCCTATAATGCTAATGGGTATTCATCGACCCACTTACCTCTAGCCTTTTCCAAATGCTTCTTTAGAATGTACTTTATGATTTTGTTGACAGATTTGACCTATCCATTAGCTTAAGGGTGAGAAAATGCTACAAATCTTTTCTTGCTATGATGTCGACGGTAGGAGTCTTTAAATTCAGCAATATCGAATTGGGTCTTGTTGTTAGTTATGATTGTTTGGGGTGCCTAAAATGACAGATAATGTTTCGAACAACAAAATTTATTACTTTATTCATAATGATCATGGCCAAAGTTTGGTTTCGATACATTTAGTGAATTAATCAACTGCTACGATAATGTACTTTGCACCACCTTTGGAATCGGTATGGAGCTGATAGTGTTAATACCCTAAGTAGCAAACGGCCATGAAATGACCGTTTGAGTGATCTCTATTGGTAAGGCTCCCAAAATCTTTGCAAACACCTGGCACTTGTCACATCATCTAGCACAATCGGCTGCATTTCGATTGATCGTTAGCCAGAAATAACCATAATGGAGTATTTTCTTAGATAAAATTTGCCCAGTGATCGCCGAATTCTCCTTAATGGACTTCTATTAATACATGCTTGATTTCATCGTTGGTGATACACCGAAGCAAGGGGATAGAGAAACCCTTCATATACATGACTCCTTCTTGAAGAATATATTGTGAAGCATTATAAAGGATCTATCGCTTTTCATTCATCCGTTTGGAAAGGAATCCCTTTACAAAGAGCCTTTAGTCGGAGTCATCCACGACTCCTTCTTAGGCTCCATTTCTAAGACCCAATCGATCTCAATTGGGTCAAAACTTGGAGCATCGAGTACTTCAACTAGTACCAAGCCCTTTTGCAGTGAATCCCCGAAACTGGCCAGCATGGCCAGTGAGTCGACTTTTTCAGTTTGTTCTTTGGGGATGTGTGTGATGGTGTAGTGCTCGAAATTAGTTAGCGGCTCTAGGACTCGGTTGAGGTAAGGAGAAAGTCGTGATTCTTTGGTTTGGTATTCTCCTCAGATTTGATTTACTACTAACTGGGAATCATAAAAAACTTGCAATGCTTTTACTCCCAGCTCTCTTGCCAGTATAAGCCTAGTGATCAAGGCTTCATGTTTAGCCTTGTTATTCATTGCAGGGAAGTCAAGTTTAGGGTGTATTGGATAGAGCATTCCTTGGGAGTTACTAGTATGACTCTGGTCCAAGAACATCCATCGTTGGATGCTCCATCCATGTACACCTTCCATTGGATTGTAAGTTCTTCTCTACTCTTTGGAGATTCGACTTGTGTGGTGAATTCCACTAAGAAGTCTGAATACTTGTCCATGGATAGCACTTCGTGGGAGATAAGCGATATCGACTAGCTCAATTTGATGTTCCATTTAAGTAACCTCCTAAACATCTTAAGTCACTGTACGACCTGTCGTAATGGCTGGTCGATGAAGACATTGATGGGATAAGCCTGGAAATAAGAGCGGAGCTTACTTGATGCAATAAACAGGCAGTATGTGAGCTTTTCTAGCTTTGGATAGTTTCTTTCAGCACCCTTCAATTGCTTACTAACATAATACACTGGCATATGGATCCAATCCTCTTCACATAGCCATGCAAATTTACGGAATGTACTAACACTGCCAATTAAATATACAAGTCTTCATGATCCGATGGCATGGACAAGATGAGTATCTCTCTAAGTAGTGCATCAAATCTTGAAATGCATTAATACAATCCTACATCCATTCAAAGTATCTCTTCGCTCTCCTGATTAAGTCGAAGAAAGGAATGCACTTTCGGTGGCTTTGGAGATAAATCAACTCAAGGCAGTGACCTTCCTATTTAGCCTTTGCACCTACTTAATTATCATTCGTACTTGAATTTCTCTGATCACTTAAATCTTCTCGAAATTGGCTTTAATTTCACAAAAGCAGACGATGAAACCCAAGAATTTCTTTGATGCAATGCCAAAAGAGCATTCCAAGAGAATAAGTTTCATTTTGTATTTCTGGAGAACACTAAACATATCCATCAATTCATCGATATGGTCGTTTGATCATCGTGACTTCACGAGCAAATCATCCACATATACTTCCATTGATCGCTCGATCTGGTCTTTGAATATCCGGTTAACTAGTCTTTGGTAAGTAACTCCAGAGTTCTTTAGTCCAAAAGGCATCATAACGTAGCAGTATAACCCTAGATCAGTAATGGACCTGGTGTGTTCCTGGTCTGGTATGTGCATCGGAATTTAATTATAACTAGAGTAGGCGTCCATGAATGAAAGTAGTTCATGTCTAGTGGTTTAGTCTACTAGCTGGTCGATCCTCGATATTGGAAAGCTGTCTTTCAAGCACGCCTTGTTCAGGTCTGAGTAATCGATGCATGTCCACCACTTTCCATTAGCTTTTCTCACAAGAACTGGAATAGATACCCACTTTGGGTAGAATTCGTCGTAGATAAATCCATTGTTCTTAAGTTTATCCACCTCCTCTTTAACTGCAGAAGATCTTTTCGGATCCATGCCGCGTCGCCGAGACATGCCCTGGATCAAGATTCAATGTGTGGCTCCCGGTGGTTAATGAGATCCTGCACATGTTAGAATGGGTCCAAGTAAACACATTAAGATTCTCTCAAAGAAAACTGGCTAATTCCTTCATATCATTGCACTGAGTTGTGATCCAATTTTCAAGATTCATGATGGTTCGTCAAGGCTTACCGTGATGTCGATCGCCCACTGAACGAGTACAGCCTTGGTTTCTTTGGGATCCTCTTCTTTGTCCCTTGGATTTATATATTTATAGAACCAATTGTGGTGCCCGAGATAAGGCTTGGACATTGATTCTAAGTTTCATTAGTTTCCACGTCCTTTTTCCTTTTCTCTCTGCTGAGCGTCTCTCAACTCATCCACGTAACAGGCACGCCCAATCGCCTGATTTCCATTGATAATTCATACGTCATTCTCTTTTGGGGACTGAGTGTTAAACACTAAGGGGCGATAACAGTCCCGAATTTAGCAATGGCTGATCGGCCTAGAAAAGTATTGTATGAAGAGTTCACAACCATCAACAAATGGCATCACCTCCTCTCACCTTTGGCCGTCGTCTTGTAACTCCACCGATAGCTTGACACAGCTTACAACTTTAGTTACAATACACTAAAGCCTTAAATGTGGGCTTTACATGACTTCAGATCTTTGGTTTTCAGTAACATCCGATCGTATGCCTTTTTGAAAATGATATTCACAAAAGCAAAACAATCAATCAGAATCTTTCTCACTAAGGCAGGGCCAATCATGGCTGAGATTACTATAGGGTCGATCGTAGGGGCCTCCACCTTATCTGCATCTCTACTTCGAAACATGATATCATCTGTCATTGTTCGCCGCTGCTTTATTGGAGCACCGTCCTCCGTGTTTGAGGAACATTCAATGTCAACATGTCCGATAGCGTTAGCGTAACACTCCATTTCATTCCAGCTTTTGTTGGTCGGATGCGGTCCTCTAACGATGGTATTAATAACTAATCTCCTAACTTTCTGCCAAGGTTCCTTAGCACTGGGTAGAGCTTGTCGTTAATTGGGGTCGGATGTCCCCCATCTTCCATCCTATGGGGATTTAACAAATTGCAACATCTTTCTTTCTCGAATTAATTTTTCAGTAACATCATGGAGGTGATGACACTCACCCATTATGTCTCCATAAATTTCATGGAATCTGTAGTAATTTCCAAACTGTCTCTGCTTCTCTATCCGTTCCTTCGAAGGTAGTTTCCTATACTGCATAGTGTTACAAGTCGATAGATAAACATTTCTAACAATGTATTCAATGACGTGTATGTATCAAATGATGGGATCATCAGCTTCCCTCTCTCGGAATCCCATCTTCGGTCATGATTTCTACCACTACCTTTCTTCTGCTCATTCAATTTGTTCTAAACGTTGATTTGAACTTTCCCATAACTATCACCGGACTACTTCATTGCCACATTACTTTATACTCTCTCAACATTTGGGCCTACGACATTTGTCTACCTAGTTTGCTTTTCCTCCTTTCTTAGAAACTAAGCTGCCTTTGCAAGGAAATGGACCAATGCATAAGGAGGCTCTCCCACTATCCAATCACCAAACTTGAAATCAGGGTCGACTCCACTAGTTAGTGTCATGAGCATTTTATCATCATTCGGATTACTAACTTCCATAACAGCTGTATTGAATATTTCTAGAAAATTTTTCAACGACTCCTCCGGAGCCTGGACTAAGTTGGAGAGTGACATTACATCCTTGGGGCAAGTCGGTGCATGCGGAACTGCTCTAGGAACTCCTTTGCTAACTCATCAAATGAAGAGATTGCCCGCGTGGTAGCTTGGTGAACCACATGATCACAACATCTTCTAGGAGGAAAACACCTACACTTGACTACATCAGTGGCTCGGGCAGAGTCCATGTGCTATTCATACTTCAAGAGATGCTGCTTGGGGTTGGTTTTCCTACATGGGAAGGCATCGTAGGCATATGGAACCTCCGTTTATATTCTGCATGTGGAATGTTGTCGGTGAATAGAGTATGACTTCTATAGAGTCCCCAATTAGCGTTGCTCAAGCTTCAGCTTTCTTTCACTAGCTACCTCACCATAACTATTAAGTCTAGTGTTTGGAGAGTTAGTGCTTGGTGATAGTCATGTTCCACCTTACGTGAGTGACTCGATCCATGCCTCAGTGCAACACCACGTTGCCTTGGCTCCTCTTGCTCTTCATCCATTTCCTGAACAACAGTTTTATCTTTACCCTAAAGTTGCGGTTCAATCACATTCTCCTGAGCTCCAACACCTTGATCGTTCGCGGCACCTCTTGAGTAAACTCCTCCACCTATTTGTTGATTGCCTCCTTGATTAGAGGGTTCAGTATTGATCCCTTTGAGGGGGTTCGGTACCGATCGGTGCCGGTCAGCCATAGCCGATCGCCTGATCTTGTCCCGATGTTCCACCTGCATATGCATTATTTTAATGGCATTTGCTTTTGTAATAAACGTCAAATGAGGTGTAGTTTTCCGATCCTGAATATGGAGTAGGCTCCCTCCTAGTCTTTCTACGCCAATCTTCCAACTGATTCATCAGTTCGATTTTAGCCTTGATTTGTTGGTTGATCTGCTGATGGCCATCTATCAGTTCCTTCATTAGGACTTCAAAGTCTGCTTTGGTGATATACTCAGCTGGATTGGCAATGGTTGGTTGTATTCTCCGATCGACCCGATGAACACTAGCATTGTCATTACCTTCACGACACGAGAACTAGTAGACTTTCCTTTTGCCATAGCTAATACCTTCCTTCTAAATCTTCTGCACATCTGAGTAGAAACAGAAAATTACCGATAGAAAACTGTATCTATCTCATGGACATGGAAATTGGCCAGTAGATAATAAGATCTAATGAGGCTGAGAATTCGCTCTTAATGAAAGCACCAAAATGTTTGTACCAAAAGCTAGCATAAACATGCAATACATTATGTATATAGAGAGAGAAATAAATGAAGAAATCTAAATTAAAATAGAGGAAATAAGCAAAAACAAATTAAAAAACAATGACAAAAAGATATATAGCAGTTCAGCGTTGAATGCCTACATTCACTTTGATAAAATAGCTTTATTTATCATTCGAATTTCTGAGTATAAGATGGATCGGATTTGGAATCCCTAATTACAATGGAGTACGAAGAAAACAACAGCGTAAAATGACCCCCTCAAATGAGCTATGAAGCATGTATTTATAGGGGTAGATGACTGAATATCTTCCTGCAAATTCATTGACGGAATCTCCAGATGTAGAAGAGGTCATCCAGAAAATTTTGAGGTCCAATTCCCAACTTGAAGTGATCGGGGTCGGTCAGTCTTCCCTACCATGTGGCGCCATGCGACGGCCATGGTGGGTCCCTCTTCTTGCTAGCTTCATGTTTCCGGAGTTGTTTGCATAGTTGCATTTATGTTCTTAGAGATGCCGATCGATTCTCGTTGAGTTGAATTACGATCTCATGTTGTTCATAGCCATAATGATCCTATCCAATTCCCAGCCTAGGGGAAGCACTAATCAATACTTAGAATATTCTATGAAGTCTATCTCTCGGCTTTGCTTGATCGTTGCTTCACACTATTGTCTATGCTTGATCTCTAATCTCTGTAATCGCCTCTTTGGGCTGCTTGCCTTGTCTACCATTGAGTCTAACTTGTACAATAAATTCGAATATAGTAGGGTTAAAAGGCTGGATAACATGTGCACACCCACATACACATATATAAGTTTTCAAAAATAAAAAATCCTTGTTTTCACTTAAAATTTCCACACTCCTTTGAGTAGGTGTATGGTTCAACTATTTTGAATCTAATCCATAACATCCAAAATAAAACACACCAAAATTTCTTTTCCTAAACCTATAGCTTATGCCGAAAACAGAATTTAGATGGAGAATCTTATATTTCGACCATTCTTTTTAACACTAATTTCGAACCTTGTCTTTTTCCCCAAAGTCTTTTCTAATTTTTATAAGTTCAATTCGCATAAGGAAGTTTATTTTAATATCATAAATTAGAATTATTTTTTAAAATGATTTTCGTTTCCTATCAACTTGGTCTGGAATTAGAAATTCCAAAGAAAAAAAGCTTTCTCCCTTGTTATTAACTGTGCCATGCATAGTGCCACCCTTACTGCATAGAAAAAGTTATATCCACAAGCACATCGACCCTCCCCATGCTAAGCATGTGGCACTTGAAAATAAGAAATTTCCTTATTTTCTATAAAACCTTTCCCCCCCTTTTGATCGAACTTGCAAAAGAGTTTGAAAAGTAAAATTTTCAACAGCATTTAAACATCATTTTTAAAAAGCATTTGGAAAAATTTACAAAAAACACTTGAACATAATTTTTGAAAAGCAATTAAAAAAATTAAAAACAATTGCACTTACATCTTTTAAAACAAATCAAGCCATATCTTAACGTAGTCAGGATTCAGTCAATGTGTTAATGCGTATGATCGACCCAAGCATTGTGCAGTTAATCTTAGATTTTAAAAACCTTTCCTTGTACTTCAAAATAACACACAAGCATATTTATAAATTTTAACTTTTAAGGCATAGGGATAGTGACCCATGGTTTTGCAACAACCTTTCCTTGTCCTTTGCTTGCTAAATTTTTCTTCTAATATTCCAATTTTTTTAGGATTAAACCATTCTTTATTTCTAGTTAATAGTTAAATTTTATAATTCATTTTATAACCTTCTATCCTTAATTAAATTCATCACTGGTTAAGTTTTCCATATGAGATTTTCTTATTTACACCATTTCCCAACATATATAGTGGTCAAAGCTAATCTAGAAAATCAACACAATAATAAAGTAGGAGCATATCTCATTTCATATCATACGCTTTCTCAATATCCAAAAAGATACAACTAGCGATTACAACCCAAATACCCTAAAAGAAACAATTGCTGGAAGCGGCCCTTCAACATAACTGGTATTAATAATGTTATGGCATATCACTTCTTACTCAGTTAAGATGGACATTTCTTATATGTCATTCTACCATGACCCATATATCTTCACTTACCTCCTTGTCTTCAAATGAATAAGGTACATCTATTACTTCAATGATTACACCTGATTATGGGATAAATTGTGCATTCCTACTCAGTAGTGAGCAAGAAATATAAATATGCACATTCAGAATAACTCATTGAAAAATTAGCTTGGTGGAATAACTTTCCTACCACCTATATATGTGGTTGGCATCTCATTACCATTTTCTCCAATCATACTAATATCTTCTTTCAATAAAAATCTCTTGATATTATTCTCAAATTCGGTATTTACTTTCTTTATCCTTGATCTTTCCTGCGAGTATATCCTCAGACTTGCAAAAGTGTACTTTGATACCATTCTTCATTTCTTTGGGGGTTCTTTTTATGGCTTTCACACATGTCTTATCAAACAATTCTAGAATTATACTAATATTCCCTATATTCAATGGGGATTCCTTATTGCTACCCTATGTGCATTCATATCTATTTTATTCCTAGGCTTGACCTTTACCCCATCTTTCCTCGATAGTCATCCAAATCTACTCCACATAAAAAATTGGTTTGATTTCACCACTCATTAAGAAAAGTGAAAACTTTGCAGTCACGAAGTAATTAATTCAAAAAAATTATATTTGAAAACATAAACTTAGAAACCTTTGCATTAAATTTAAAAATTTCTTGATTTCCAAAAGGAGACATGAAAAATTTCCTTTTCTAACCAATTTCCCTTTTCAAAGACTTTCCACAGCAGAGATCTACCTCTTCAAAAGTAGAATTTTTAACTCAATACATTTATTTTCATTTAGAAACCCAATTGTTATATCAAACCATTTTTCAAAACATCTTCGATAACTTTAAGAAAAAAGAAAAACCGAGGTAGAAATGATAACTTTCATCCTATTATTTTGCTTAGTGCTCATGTTATTTCTGCTTCAACCTTAACGGTTAATTTAATTGCACATGAGGGAAACTTCTAAAAAATAAGCACAATTATTGCACATATTATGGAAATTATCCATTCTTCCTACACTTTACCTCTAATTTCCTACATCATTCCTATTTGCGTCAAAATTTGGCATAAACGCCCAAAGATTAACATTAGAGAATAAAGAGTAGAAAGTAAATTGAAAACAAGGAACATGAGAACACACAACAATTATAGTGGTTCGGCTAATCAGAGACCTATGTCCACGTAAACTTCATTGAACTTTATCTTGAATTTTTATAAAGTTGTTCTTATGGATCGATCATGACCCATGAGATTATAAAGAAAGTACAGAATTTGATAAATGAGCTAAAAGTCCTTTAAATAATGCCCACCCTCCTCTTTTTATAGCTTCATGTCGAAGGAATTCTCTCATCTACGTTCATGCCCACATTCTCCACATCTCGAAGATGTTGAGTTGAAAACAATGTGGCCAACTAAGCAATATTCAGCGATTGGTACCAATCCATGCCCTATGCATCAATACCGATATATAAGATAGGCCATAAGGCCTACTTTGATCCTCGGAAATTGCTTAATTGACTTGTATTATTGGGCTTGGCATTTGATTGCGTCAATATGGGGTCTAACTTGAGTGAATTCCTTGGTTCGGAGGTTGGTAAAGACACTTGATTTATCCATCGATCGTTTTGATTAGGAATAGTGGACAAAGTATCTTATATGGTGCAAAATGACTAAAATTACTAAGGCCTTCCATGGCATCGAGTTTGAGGTGGAATTGGATAATAATTTGGGATCGGTATCGACCCATGGTCATGGATCAATATTGATCCATGACTTCACTCGATTTAGGGCTTTGGAATTTGCATTTGGATTTGCTTGGTATGTTGGTACGTATCAAAATCAATGTTATCCTATGCTCGCCCAGGATTCAGGTTATGATATTCAAATTGTATGTCATGTAATCAAAGTTCAATAGTCATGGAAGCTCATTTCTACTGGTTGGAACATTATTTATAAATCATCTAGCGTCGCCTAGAATCCCATTATAAGAATGCTCAACCGAATCAAAGCAATAACTGAACCTAATAATCGCTATAAGTTGTTTCAAGCAAAGTGGTGCACAAGTCCAAAGTCTAATCTTGGATCTCTCCGGATCACATTATCAATATCCAAGTTAGTTTCCAATCTCTTCGAATTGTAAATTTGATTCTCGATCTTTTTAGATCGTTAGTTCAATCCTTGATCTCTCCAGAACATTTGTTCATTTTGAATTCAATCCACTCGCTCTTTGGAGAGGGGACCCAATGACTGATATAGTCTAACTGTCCACTCTCGATGAGGGGACTCACTATCCTATGCAAGACCATTCCACTTCTCTCCACGAAGAGGACTACACCTTACAGTTCATTAGCCCATCTCTTTGGTTGGGAAACCATGTTCAATCAATTCACAAATCAATATTATTGGGAAGCCAATCTCCATTGGTATTTCAAATTCAATATCAAGTATCACGTTTGAGTGATTTTTAAAATCAAGCATTCATTCATAGAATTCAAATTCAAACGTCCAACAAACGTCACAACATCTATCCCACCAAGCACTATAGCCTAGAATCCAACTTAAAGCATGCATAGAGATTGATTGATGTACTATACACGAGTAAGTGGCTTGACCGTAATTCCGCATCATTTATTAAAAACAAAGGAAAAGTGTAGGAACTGAACCTGACTCCATGTTGTTTATATTATGAGATAACTATCCTCAACCTAGTTCCTAAGTTGCTTCCATTTACTACAGATGATGACTGCTCCTACTGGATCACTTCAGCTTGGTTCCTCACATACTGTTGTTGTCTGTTGTTCCTAACTAGCTTTTCAATAAGATCACTAAGGTACCTACAATTGTTTATTGCATGCTCCTTCTGCTCATGGAATAGGCAATACTTTCCCAATCTCTTTTCCTCGTCTGTAGGTTCTCTATTCATCAATTTTTGATAGGGAATCTACCCTTGGATATCCAGGTAAATCTTCTTTGGGGTTTCAATTAACTCTTTGGAAAAAGACAATTTTGGTTCCCTTATCTGCAGCTTTTGTCCTCTGAAGTCATCATCCACCTTTTGTTTTCTTTTTTCCTTCCGAAATCCTACTTAGGAGGGTTCTCCATCATCCATAATGTTACCCTCTTTCATTTTAGCTTCAACGTGCTCTTGATGCAAGTATCTCTCAACTTCATGATAAAACTCCACAAGATCCGTCGATAGATCCCCTTCCAAAACAATCTTAAAATTGTTTTACTAGCAATTCCTAAAACCGTCGCCATTAAAATCACCAATGGATCCAGCTTTTGTAATGCAGTCATCGCCATGTTAAACCTAGTTAAATAACTCCTCAGGGTCTCTCCGACCTTTGCTTCATGCTTGATAATGTCATCTCGTTATTTGGTCGTGAAGTATGAACCGTGAACTGTCTCATAAATCAATCCTCCAATTCCACCCATATGCTGATGGGCCTATTTTTCAGCTGTCTAAACCACAGTACCGCAAAGTCTGTTAATTATAGGGGGAAATACCATCCCATCACCTCTTCAGACACACCCAAAATGGTTGTATGTTAAATATATCTCTTTAGATGAACCATTGGGTCAGTCTTTCCATCGTACATTTCCAATCCCGGCAGCTTGAAATCTGATGGATTCCTTGCGTACCGGGTGTAAGTAATGAATGGATTTCTATTTATATACTCTAGACTCTAGTGTGGCAGTCCACCTCTCATTACTCGTCTAACTATCTCATCAATCCTATCATTATCGTCCAAGGTGTCAATATTATACATTTTCATTTTGCCTACTGTCCCAATGCATGTACTCTTTTGGTTGCACATTTGCATTTGGATTCATGTTTTGGTGTTCAACACTGTTTCCCATGCATTTCCTATCTCTGTCCAAGTCCAAATTCGTTATGGCCCCAAGCCCTCTTGGATCGGTACCGACTTGTGCTTATGCATCAGTACCGACTTATCATGCCTCTTCAGAGGTTGCTCCATTTTGTTCCATTCTATTTCCAGGTGCGTTTGTTCTAGCCTTTGTCCTCTATTTTAGGTCTACATCAATGCCGGTTGTTCTTAGTCATCCCATCCTTCCAAAGAATTCTTCCATCATCTCTTCCTGGTGAGTTATCATTATATCTTGGATTTCTTTCATTATTGTCTCAATTTTATCCTTGGTTATGTAGATGGAAGCAAGGTTAGATCCCGCGGACACCTCTTGGCTACCCTAAGTCCTTGTTGGCTTCCGCCAATAGAAGTTCTCCTAGTTGATGGTCATGTCATCTTGTTAAAGTCAAGTTTCAATTTTTCAAATCCTAGTGTTCTCAGTGAAAGCACCAAAATGTTTGCATCAAAAATTAGCACAAATACTCAAAGATTAACAATAGAGAATAAGGAGAATAAAGTAAACTGAAAATGAGGAAAGTAAGAAAACACAACAATTATAATGTTTCGACTAATCAGAAGCCTACGTCCACTTAAACTTCATTGAAGTTTCTCTTGAGTTTTTACAAAGTAGTTCTTATGGATCGGTAATTATCCTTGAGATTATAGAGAAAGTACAAAAATTTATTAAATGAGCCAAAAAGTCCTTCAAACAATGCCCATCCTCCTTTATTTATAGCTGTAGGTCGAGTCCCTTCTCCACGTTCGTGCCCATGTTCTCCATGTCCTAAAGATGTTGAGATGAAAAGATCATGGCCAACTAAGCAATATTCAAGGATTAGTACCAATCCATTCCATATGGATTAGTACTGAGCCATAAGATAGGCAATATGGCCTTCTTCAATCCTTGGAAACTGCTTGGTTGGCTTGTTTTCTTGGCTTTGGCATTTGATTACATCGATAGGGGTTGAATTTCAGTGGATTCCTTGGTTCGGAGGTTGGGTAACGACATTTGATTAATCCATCGATCGTTTTGGTTAGGAATAGGGGATGAGCCATCTTACATGGTACACATTGGCTAAAAATCACTAAGGCCTTCTGTAATGATCTGCTATTCTTACACCTAAAGATGATACTTAATACATCCTCGATATTCAAGTGTTGATCATTTAAGTGTTCGAAAGACAGTTCATTAGGGGTTAAAAAAGAAATGTCAGAATGGAATTTCACATCATGATGAGAAATATATCATATACATAAGTCTTTACAAAGAGAAATTATCCTTATTATATACATAATATTGAGTGCTCTAATCTACTATCAGTTTGGACAGTTATAACAATCTACCCTTTCACTTGCTGGAAAATGCAAACAAGAACAAAACAGAATGCAATGGAAGGATATATGAATACGTCTTGAAAATCCAGCTCGTCACTTGAAAGCTCTAAAGCATCCAGCTAAATCTAGAAAATATACTCGGGCTCACTCGGGCATTATAAAAAAATAACACCCTGATTAGTATGGTAAACCAGTGTGAGAAAGCTCAATCAAATCTTACTGATTTCTAAATATGAAAATCTTTTTCAAAACAAAAGCTATCTTGTAAGACCACAAAGCACATAAACATGGACTAATTTTTACCATACGATAACCAAAACCATTTTATTATAAAAATCCAGTGATATTATAATAATGTCCATGGGTTTAAAATACCAATAATCAAGCAGCTGTGATGTATGCATATCACAACAACAATAGGTATACAATTGAAAACTAAAGGCGCTTATTGGACAATGGATTCCAACAAATGGCAAGGTAAGGGACTACCTTTTGAAAATGATACACCTCTAGATAAAATGTACCTAAGGATGAAAACCTTTCGGCCTCTGCCAACACAGAATCGGCCTATCTTATTGGATAGTACTGAATATGCCATCTCCTTGGTTGTTTCCAACTTTTATAGAGAGCTCTCACGCACAACCAAACCTATAATATTATAATCTAGAAAGGTGATGACACACCCTTATGGGAGCACCCACATAGCCTTGCCGCATCTACCCTGTTTTAGCCCTTTTTGAGGTATGAGCCTCGTGAGGTAACGATTTACCTTCCTTTAGCAGTTCCTACTTGGAATGCTAACACTGCCCTCGAGGCATAAATACATTGCCAGCAATAATCTATATAGGTTCATTCTAGGTCCGAAAGAAACCAAAGGCACAACCTCAACTACATCCATTTTGGAATCACCCTCGGGATTAGTAGCAATAGCCCTTGCACTTTAAAGAACTCCATTTTTGAAACATCGTCAAGTTGTCTACCACTCGAACGCTCATCTTGGTTCGAAGTGGTTTTCGGATATCATATCCGATCCTGGTTTCTCCGAATCAACAACCGATAATTTATGGTTGAGTCATTCCTGGTTCATTCACAAGTAATCGAACTGCATTAGAGTCCTAATGGGATCGCTAGTATATCCCTTAAAGCTAGAGACATTTTACCAGATTGAGTTCTCCTAAGGGAACTCAAACTGTATGAACATGTGAAGCTCTTATTTACTTCTTAAGTTAAAAATGGTCTAGATTTGATAGTCGGTTATTCACTACTACAAAACAGGCCATTTGCATCGCCTCATTTGAATCGGTTTAAGTAAAAACTGATGTAAATAGAACTATTTGCATCAGTTCTGTCTTACTAACCGATGCAATTGGTACGTGGAAAGCAATAGGTAATAAAAAATCAAATTTGCATCAGTTGTCACCAACAACTGATGCAAATACGTCGATTCAAATAGTTTTAGTCGCATTGGTTTTAAAGTCAACCGATGCAACTACATCCAAAATAATAATTTTCGTATCGGTTCCCTTGCGTACGTGATGCAATTTCAAATTATTTAGGTTATTCGTTGCTCACTTTTACATCCCGCCTTGCCAATTTTTTTTTGCCGCACCCATTCTTTTCCCCAAATAATTCGCCTGCTTAAAAAAAACCCTAAAATCACCACTTACTGGATTGATTTCGAGTTTCGAGTTTGCTGGATTGATTTCGAGTTTGCTGGATTGATTTCACCATTAAGCGATCAATTTTGAGTTTGCTGGATTGATTTTTTAGGTATAAAGTAAATATGTTGTTGCGTTTGATGTTTTGAATAATGAATGATTGTAATTGTAAGAGAAAAAAAGAGCAAGATTTAATGTACGTTCAGTGTTTCAATACGCTTTTTACTTTTTACTAATTGTAAAAAATGAATGCTTTCATAGTTAATGCGCGTGAGAATTAGGACTCTATTTATACTTAAGTGATTGCAATAAATTAATCATAATAAAAAATTGTGTTTGAGTGCACATTTCTGCACCAGTTGTAAGCAAATTTGTATTTTGTTGTGCCGGTTTCGAATCATTTAAGTAACTGCTGTATAAAAACCATTTTGTTAACATGAAAGTTAGTTTCTTTACTTCATTTTGATTTGTTGGTTTATTAAGCACAAGAAATGGCCTTTTTTTCCTATCATAGTGCTAGAAATTTGAAATAATGGAGTGGTTCAAATTCGTTGATCCATCGATTTTCAAATATGATTGAAGGAGTTTTTCAGTCCACTGATAATATTTTCAGTCGACTAGTTCGGGTATTGTTGGAGCAATTGGGCTTCAAATTTTTAGGGGTAAACTCGTTATTTTTGGGGTGTTTTTGAGTTCCAACTGTAGAACTCTACATATCTTCGATCCAATGATAACGATTACATTAAAATACAAGCAGATATGGATTTTTCGAAACATAATGTACGTTTGAAAGATGTTTCACAGTTGAAATCTAAAATTCTAATGTAAATTAGAAGTTTCTTAAACATGGAGTCAAAAATTTATAAGATGGATAGAGATGGTGTGAGAATATAGTAATATGAAAAATGTGCATTGTGATCAATTTATGTCGGAATGGTTTATAGTTGAGATTTGCTGGTTGTGGTAATTAATTGTTTAGATAAAGGAGAGATCATGGTATAAATTCTTAAACCATTTGTTAATAACTTAATATACACAAGTATCACCTGTCATGGCTGAAAGTAACATTGGGAAATCCATTAAAAATTGAAGAAAAAACATTTTTAGATGCTAATTTTTTTTGTTGAAATATGATACCTAAAAAAATGTTATTGATGCCAGGTTAATTTTGTACCTAGAAGATTAGTACAAACATCACTATGTTCTGTGTAGAAAATTTCCCTCTATGGCTCTTGATAAAACAGAATAATTTCCTTCTGTTACTACACAAACTTTGGTACTCCTAGCTGCTTCGAGATATATTGATCACTACTTCGCAAATTCACAAACCTGCTGCTAGAATACTATGTAAAGTATGTTCATTTAATATGGCGAGGGGTGAAACTAATATCTCTCACATCATCACGTGTCTAGAAGAGGCCAGTACAGTACTTTGAACAAAATTTATATTGCAATAACTATATTAAAGGAGTGTGTGTCTAAGATTTAAACATGTGATTGGGTACCGTGATGCCAAACTAGCCACTTATAGCCTTAAGAGGCAGTAAAAAGACTTACTAATGCACTACTACTAGCATAATGCAACTGACTGTGTTCACAAAATCATAAACCGATGAATTAATTTTTGTTTGAATTGATTTCTACTTCACAGTCCTTATGTTGACCAGCTCCAAATGACCTCATGATGGCTTTACTAAATTATTATGTACATTTCAAATGTTTTATATAATTAGGTCACTGTTATTAGAACTCCAAAAATATCGTCTTGCAAATGGCAAAGATGGCTGCAGGATGACAGTTTTGGAAATCAATTCTGCATCCTTTATTTATCCGATGATAAATGATGAATTTGAATTTAGACTACAGGCTTGTTTGCTAACATCATTTTGTATAGAGGCAACACATATACGATATTCCACATTTTTAAAGAATTATACATGATATGATACAAATATGGCAGGATTAGAGCTTTAAATTTTGTACAAGCCCATTACTTCTAAATTTCCACACATTTTCTAAGAAAAAGCTACTGTGTATGATTACCATCAAACGATAAATAGACCATGCATCAGCAAAATCTCAATTTGTATCCATGCAGGTGAGTATAACTCTTATTACCAAAATATTAAAACATCAGACAGTATAAATTACATGACAGTATATTTTAAAACTTAAGTATAAAATGTTAATATATTTCAAAACTTAAGTACAAAATACATGACAGTACAAAATAGGATTCATATTTAAAGTTTGATTAGGACTTTTTTTTCGTATGGTTGTTTTGTCTTTTCTGCTGATTGTGTAGTTAAGTTTGCATCATATGTTGGCTTGGTGTTTTATCTATGATGATGATTCAGAACTAGAATTTCCTTGTATTTCTATTTGGACAATGAGAATTTTTTGTGTTTGTTGTGCAGTTTAGTTTGCTTGTGTTTGAGGAGTGATGTTGAACTGATTATCCACTCCACTTGAATTAGCTAAAAATATTAATTTAATAATGAATGCTCTTCTTAATCCAATGTTTTTTTTTGCTTATGTAGTGTATCTCTGGCATTTTCATATGGATCGTAGTTGGATGTACAACGTAAAACGTAACGATGACGAGTTCCTAAACAAAATTGAAGAGTTCATCAATTGTGCACTGAATGATCAATTAAGAAGAGGGGAAGAAACTATTTTTTGTCCTTATAGACACTGCAAAATAAGAGAAGACTTCGTAACATAGATCAGACTAGAGATCACATAATCCGTTATGGGTTTAAGCAAAATTATACGCGGTGGATATGGCATGGTGAAAGTATACTTAGTAGAGCTAGTTCTAATAATCATGAGAATGATGAGAATGACCGGGAAGATAACATGAATAATGACGCGAATGATGAGAATGATTGTTTTCATGAGATGTTTCGTGATGCTGAAGAACATTTGATGGAAGAGCCAAAGTTGTATGAAAGAGTATTAATTGATGCCGAGAAGCCTTTGTTTCCTAATTGTGCTAAGTTCACAACATTGTCTGTTGTGCTCAAGCTTTTCAATTTAAAAGCAAAGCATGGGTGGTGTGATAAAAGTTTTACATCTTTGTTGGAACTTTTGAATGACATGCTTTCGGAAGGTAATGAGCTTCCAACTTCTAACTATGAGGCAAAGAAAATTATGTGCCCAATTGGTATAGGATATAAAAAGATACATGCATGTCCAAATGATTGTATATTGTATCGAAATGAATATGAGAACTTGCACGAGTGTCCTAAGTGTGGATTATCCCGTTACAAGTCACGAGGGAACGTTCACTATGACCCAGATAAGAAATGGCCTCCAACAAAATTCTTATGGTATTTGCCAATTATACCAAGGTTTAAACGTTTATTTGCAAATAAAGAAAATGCAAAAAACTTAAGGTGGCATGCAGATGTGAGGAAAAATGATGGATTATTGAGGCATCCAGCTGATTCTCCACAGTGGAGAAACATTGATACAATGTATCCTGATTTTGGTGAAGAAATTAGAAATCTCAGACTTGGTCTTTGCACAGATGGCATAAACCCATTTGGAAAGTTTAGTAGTAAACATAGTACTTGGCCTATTCTTTTGGTGATTTACAATCTTCCACCTCATTTGAGTATGAAGCGCAAGTATATCATGTTGTCTCTTTTAATCTCTGGACCACGACAACCAGGAAATGACATCGATGTTTACCTAACTCCTCTTATTGATGATCTAAAACTTCTATGATAAAGGTGTGTGTGTGTTTGACGCATATAGTCAAAGTAATTTTACATTGCGCGCCATGATTTTTTGTACCATAAATGATTTTCCCGTGTACGGTAACTTGTCTGGCTATAGTACAAAAGGTGCCAAAGCATGCCCAATTTGTGAAGATGATATGGTTGTTGAGCGTTTACATTATTGCAAAAAAAAAAGTGTATATGCATCATCGTAGATTTCTCCCTCCTAATCATCCTTATCGTAAAAAGAAGAAGCCTTTTAATGGGGAGATAGAGAATGGAGTTGCTCGTTTGCCATTAACAGGAAATGATGTTTACGAACGGGTCAAGGATATTGAAAATGCATTTGGCAAAGTATTTCCTCTTTTAGAAGGCTCGTGGAAGAAGAAATCTATATTTTGGGAACTTCCGTATTAGAGATATTTACAGGTTAGACATTGTCTAGATGTAATGCATATAGAAAAAAATGTTTGCGACAGTATCGTTGGGACACTCTTGAATATACCTGATAAGACAAAAGATGGTGAGAAAGCTAGGAAGGATATGTTGAAAATGGGTATCCGGAAGGAGTTAGCACCGGTGCAGAAAGGTAAACGTACCTATTTGCCCCCCGCATGTTATACATTGTCCAAAAAAGAGAAAACTAGTTTATGTGAATGTCTCCATGGTGTGAAGGTTCCAACAGGTTATTCTTCAAACATTAGTAGTCGTGTATCAGTGAAGGATTTGTGCAACAGCCCGAAGTTTTAACAAGTATTTTTCACTTTTAATTGTAAAACTTTGGGGTTTATTATATAAAAACCTAAATTTTTAAAATTGATTAAAACATTTCCTGAATTTTTAATTAAAGGACAAGAGTTCTGAAATTTTAACTTTGGTTAAAGATAACTCTAATTGGAATTTTTAAATTTTTTTTGATTTCTAAATCTTTTATATAAGAATTATATATGTACAAGATTTATTGTGAGGATGTTTACTTATATTGGTAATAACATTTATTTCCCTTTTTGTTCTTTTTAAAATGAATTTTACATATTAAAATTTAGTAATAAATTTCTTAGAAAATGGTAAATAAATCCGAAGAATGTAAACAAATTCTATTTTAGTTAAGTAATAACTTTCACAATTTACAATGTATTAATAAACTGTTGAATTACGCGTTTAAAGGGCGCGTTATTTAATGGGATAAATAACATATAAGAAAACGTATAAAATTTAAATCCGTAATTTTCGTTTTATTTTGGACTTAAATTTTGCGTCTATGGTGCGCATTTCAAAAATATATACCTTAACTGAAAATGGTTAAATAAATCAGTAAACGTGCATTTTCGAGTAGGAGGGAAGC
This sequence comes from Allium cepa, assembly GCA_030765085.1. NCBI lineage: Eukaryota > Viridiplantae > Streptophyta > Magnoliopsida > Asparagales > Amaryllidaceae > Allium > Allium cepa. Next base: position 569,864,266 of record CM060940.1, on the reverse strand, counting down.
ATATCCGTTTCAATTTTTCCTTTAACTGTGACTGGCTATTCACCTTTTAAAAAAAAGATATCCCATTTCTCTTTTTACTGAAACTATTTATTTAGTATAAAATCTTTCATTAAAGTAACGTTCAAATCTTATCTTATTGTCGTTTCCTCCAATATCAACGCTAGTTTCTTCTCATTATTAAACACGTTCACAAATTTGTCCAAATTCCATTTCCGTTCAAAGACAAATATATTCACTTCCCTTTTCTCTTTAGTTTTAAATAGAACGTTATCCATAAATTTTATTATCGTTTCATAGCAAGATCATCTCTTGCCGTTACTTTGCTTAATTCACTCAGCCTATTTAAGGATATAAATCACGCACCCGTTGAAAAGAGATCCTATACTTCTTTAACGTCTATCCTCTATTGCCAAAACAATCAACGCAAAGTAAAATTTCAAAAAAGAAAAAAGAAAAATGTAAAGAAAACATGCTTTAATTAAGGAATAAAATTTGGAAATTTATAGTGTATAAATGAACTGGGTAATTACGCGTTTAAAGGGCGCGTAAATTGAGGGAATAAATACCGTATATATATAAGAAAACGTATAAAATTTAAGTCCATTATTTTCGTTATATGTTGGGCAAAAATTATTGTGTCTGTTGCACGCATTTTTATTATATTCACTTTCCCTCTGATTTAATGGAAGCGTTATCCACAATAATTTATAACCATTCACATTCTAATTTTTGTCGTGCACGTTTAAAGGAGAAAATTCAATCGTGCCTTGCCATTTCTTCCATTTGTTTGATTCGTATATAACCGTTTGACTCTTCCAAAGAGCTGTTTAATTTCTTTTAAAACTTGATTGAAATCCCTAGGAGTTTCCACTTTCCCTTGCGTAATTTAGTTGCCGATTTTAATTCATTGACATTTCAAAATAATAAATATATCTCTCACCTCAATCAATATTCACACGTTCACACTCAAAATTTTCCATTTCCATTTAAAGCTAATCGATTTGTTGCCTTTTCCCTTCACTAAAAATAAATCGAGTTGCCTGTTTAAAAATTTTTGGTTTAACATTTCGTGCTTCCTAAATTCACGCAAATCTCCTCTGGAAAAAAAAATCAATACCCTCTGCATATATTTGTTTCCAGATCTCCTTGCCGTTTTTCATTATATTGCACAATCTCATTTTCTCTTATATAACCCACACCTTCTTTTCATTTCTCACCAAAATTTTCGACTTTCATCTTCCTGGTTTTGTGCACGAGCTTCGGTAAATTCATGTACATAGTTGCATCCCTTCTTCCTTCTTATTTTCCTCTTTTTTTTAGTTTTTCTCTATTTCCTATTGTTTGTTCCACCATGCTCGGCTACTCCGCCACCACCCTCCGCTCCTTGTTCTATCACCGACCTCACACCATGAACCATCCCGTGACTTTGTGCGGGCCAACGTTCGGAAAAAAAGGGGGGAAAACAATGCATGCGCCACCTTTTGACATTAGCATGGACTAAATCTCGAGTGCATGCACATGTATAGGCTTGAGCCACCTAAGTTCAACCCTGCCTTAATTTGTTTCAAATGTTTGCATTTCAGGTTTTGAAAATATGTATATATATATATATATAATAGGGAAGAGAGCCGCATCATTTTGCATATTTGCTCCTGCATGATTGGGTCGTTAGCCACTGACTTGGTATGCTACTGCATGCGTTCAGTTAATATATATATATATATATATATATATATAAAGGGAGAAGTAAATTATGCGTACATTTCAGGAATGAATATATGAGCAAGCATAGTGTTGTGTTGTCCAACTAAAGACTAGGTTGAAATTACCCTTTTGCATTTCTGAAGTAGAAAATGTGCGCCACCTGTAACTTGTGTAACCGGTCCTCTATGCCATGACGTGAAGTCTCAGGAGAGTATGCATTCGAGTTTTGAAATTTGGCAAGGGCCGTGCCTTTTTATAAAAAGAAAGAAAAAATTATTATAATAAGAGGGTGAATAGAATAGTAGGGAGCCACCTGTGCATGTGAGTAGAACATCCTGAGCATTAGCTTGTTAGGATATATAGTGAACATAGGAAGGTAGATACAAGCATGAATAACAATCTTTATGCACTATGAACAGATCCATATGAAGTATTGTATACTAAGAATAATTATGAAGTATTAATACGTAAACCACATGTTGCACTTAGTAATAAAAAAAGAAAAAAAGAAAATAATAATAATAATAATAATAATAAATAAATATTGCATGCGCCACTTTTATGTATCACTGCCGTAAATTGCATTGTTGCCCACATAAGATTTGCCACCTTTTTATTAACACGTCATAATATTCTGTAAAAAGGGTAAATAAAATATAGAGTATAAAATTTATTTTGTAAATTTTGATTTGGAAAAATTAAATGGGCAGGCTGAGCTTTTATTTTAATGGGTCAAGTCGTGTGGTGAGTGGTCGAGCCATTGTGTCAATTTCCTTTAATTCAGTCTTGTTTCAAATTTGCTGTGTTCGTGATAAGATTCGAATACTTAGTTTTATTTAATTACTTTGTTCAAGATTTGAATCAAGTCGTTGCATCCACTGAAAATTGATCGTGCCTTCTGTACTCTTCTTTCGGGGTAGATATCGTTGTTTGAGTAAATTCCGCAGCTTCGAAAAGGTGAGTATTCTCACCTGACAAACGTGCTTATATATCTGTAAATTTAATAACAAGTGTAATTGTAAAATAATTTTATTTAATTTTATTTGTCTGTGATATAAACTTATGATGTTAAAACCCCATATTAAATTGACACATCATCAGTTATATTATCTACTGTTAAATGCGTACTGTTATTTATTTATTTATTGTTAAATGCATGCTGTTATTTATTTATTTAATTATTTACTTTTTACCACGCTGCAAGTTCCCTGTGGAATAGAAATTGTTACGGGCTGAAATGATAGGCTTGAACGATATTTATTTATTTTTATTTATTATTTAACTTGGGATTGCGGGTTTAAAATGATAGAACCCGGTTTTTCTTTGTAAATTACGGATTGAAATGATATATTATCCGTATCATTTGACCTAGGTTAGAAAATAGTATACAGACTCGTGGTTATATATATATAAAAAAAATTCTGGAAATATTAAATATTTTAAAATAGGAAGCTATGACCTTTTATTTAAAATTGGAATAAAAATGTTCCTTATAGTATAGTGATATTATACAAGTTAAGATGTAAGTAATTAAATGTTAAGAATTTTAAAGTATAAATTTAGTTTGAAAAAAATTGATTTGAAAAATAAAAATGGAATTCTAGTTAAGAAATAAAATAGGATGTTTTGGTAAAATTTTAAATACAAGTAAATAAATAAAAGGGTTAAGTTGACTATGTATTAAATGGCTAAATAAGGTGAATACTAAAAATGAAATTTGGAATATAGCTAAATTTTGAATATAAAGTGGTAAGTTAAGAAATTGACTAAAAGTTTAGTTTACTTTGAAGTGGTAAAATTGAACTTAATTATTGAGTAAAATATTATGGAAAATTTGCACTTGATTTTTTATAAGTAAAGCATAGAGAGGTTAGATATATATTTGTAAAATGTACTTTATAAAAATCATAATTTATTGAGTAAATTTAAATGACTATTTAAAGGTGGAATATGATTAATTGGTTTAATTACTAGAGAAACTATAGTGAAGTTTAAAATCTAATTTACTCAAATTTGTGTAAAAGATATTACCGCACTGCGCAAGTGCTGGAGTAAACATAAATGAACTAAGACATAACCTGTGGGATGTATATTGGATTTTTATAAGAATTATAACTTCACTTTTAAACAGTTTAAAATGAAGTATTTGATTTAAAAATAAACTATTTTGGAATTTATAACCACGGGTAATAATAACATGGGTTGTTAAAGAGACCGGGATCGGATATGGGCATACTCTCTATCGATACCGAAAACCACTTTGATAACCGTGTACGCGGTGGAGATTCCAGAGTGAAGTAGGATGCGGGTGACATTTCCTTTGAGGTAAATACGTGGACCCGACTCCCGTGAGTTGGCATAAGGTGGCTAAAACAGGAGTGGTTCTCGGATTAATGAGGTAGCACCTCTGATCGGACGCACTTCTTCGTATGCAATTCTATTACTTTTGTGATTGTTTTGGTGTGCACCTTTGAATTGGGAGTGCTGTTCGAGGTGGGCGATAGTAGCAGCTATGCGTTACCACCGGTCCGGATGCGTAATTGGTATATCTACCCTGGCATTGCCTAGTTGTGCCGTGTCACCTACCATTGGTATCCTCTGGTGGCTTCCCGATCAGGAGGGACTATGATATTGGATGGACTACTGGGACTATTACGTGTTAAGGTGGAAAATGTAAAGCCTTAACTATTTGAAAGTAAGTTTATTTTAATATAGACACTAGTATAATAGAAAAGTATTACTACATAGTAGATAGTTTAACGGATTCTTAGAGGATGGGCGGTCCCAAGCATCCTTTAAGTTACTTGTTCTATATTATAGTACACTTGAATTTGTTTACATTGTATAAGTATGTATGTCTTGACTCGAGTGTTTATGTTTTATTTTACGCTTCGGTCAGCCTGAGTTGCAGTTCAGCCTTCATTCCGGAGCTAAGACTTCTGTAGATCACTTTTTAAGCTGCTGGCAAACTTTCCTTTCAGTTCCTTATCTTAATTTTCAAGACTATTGGATATCGAGATTTTCTATTGTTGATTCAAACTTTATTTGGGTTTAAAGACGATGTAAAATTTTATTTGTTTTGAGACTTTTAATAGTGGCTTCATGAACCGCTAAGTTATATTTTAATTTTGCTGCGAGTATTCTGATTTCTGTGTCTGTGATTATTTATTTACTGTATATTTTGAGATTTGCCAAATTTTATTTACAACGTGGTATTTTGAACAATTCAAGTCCGACATGTGCGGATGCGAATGGTTGAAAATATTGGGTCATTACAATTTGAAATTGACCGGTATGAAGTCTCATGATTGCCATGTGTTAATGCAACATTTATTACCTGTTGCAATTAGAGGTATATTGCCTAAACATGTTAGGCATGTTATTACAAAGCTTTATCTCATTTTTAATATAATTTGTAGCAAGGTAATTAATCTTGATACGTTGGATGCTCAACAAGCCGATGTTATTGTTACTTATGCCAATTTGAGATGTATTTTCCACCTTCATTTTTCGATGTTATGTTGCATTTGGTTGTTCATCTTGTAAGAGAAATCAAAATTTGTGGTCATGTATTTATGAGATATATGTATCCGTTTGAAATGCATATGGGAACTTTAAAAAGAAAAACAAAAAAAGATATAGACCTGAAGCCAGTATCGTAGAAGCTACTATAGCTGGGGAGATTATTGAATTTGTCACTCCATACTTAACTGGTATTGAACCTATTGGACTTCGTAAGTCTTGACATGAAGGACGACTTGACGGCCCAGACATAATTGGATCAAAATTGATTTCAATTGGTGATGAGATGTTTCACAAAGCACAGCTACTTGTTTTGCAGCACCTTAGTGAGGTACATCCTTACTTGGAGGAGCACATGGAAATTCTAAAGTCTCAGAATCCTTCAAAGAACGAAAGGTGGTTGACGAATGAACATAACCGCTCTTTTGTCATATGGTTTAAACAGACGGTAATGTCTCAATTGTCTCAAATAAATCATGGTATTTCAGATAAAATAAAATGGTTAGCATATGGGCCTCGATTTCATGTCAATTCATGGGAAGGATATGATATGAGCAGTTATGTCTTTTATACGAAGCTTCAGGATGAGAAGAGCAAAATGCAAAAAAGTGGAGTTAGCATCTTGCATCTTCAAGAGAATTTGCTAGTGCTAAAGATAACAGACCAATAAATACGACAATGCTATATTATGGGATAATTGAGGATATTTGGGAACTTGAATATAAAGACTTCACAATCCCGCTATTTCGATGTAGATGGGCTGACAGTCGTCGTGATGTACGAGTGGATGAACATGGATTCACATTGGTTGACTTTGGTCAAGTGAGTCATGATAATGATCCACTCATCTTGGCATCTCAAGCAAAACAAGTTTTTTACGTGACTGATCCTGCCGATAATAACTGGTCTGTTGTTCTTCCCGGCAAAAGACGCATTGTTGGGATTCGTGATGTGATGGATGAAGAAGAGTATAATCAATTTGATGAGAATCCACCTTTCTTCGTCGGCTTAATGTATGATATAATCAATTAAAGAGTATGATCAATTTGATGAGAATCCACCTTTCTCCTCAACAATCTAGAATGACGGATTGTGTATATTATGTGATGAGGTATATGTATGATATAGTAAAAAACCACGATCAAAGCACCGAAATACTTGAGGTACCACTTTATTTTTTTTCCTTCATGATTTTTGTTAAGCAGTTATTCGATTAATGTTTCGAAACAATCTTGTAATTGCAGTACTTTGCACAAGATAGTTCTTATAGCCAGCAAGAGATATATGAGGTTCGTGATAATTTAGCCAGTTATATCATGCATAACTGGATGTAGTCTTCTTATATGCTACTATATGGTTAGTTTATTCTTGTCTCTTTCATACTTCAGCGTTACATGATTTAAATTGACCTTGTTTATATCATTGTTTGCACCTGAAAAACATCACAATATATCTATCAGCGTATCGTCTGGTTGAATATGATAAATATGATATATAATTTGGAAGCGTTCTCGTTAGAAGTCTAGAAACGTTTAGTTTCAGTGATGGTGTCGTATTCTCGTTTCAGTGACGGTGTCGTATTTTCGTTAGATATGAACACTCTCAGGCCTCAGCACTGTAATTTCTTTGATGCCATGACAGGAAATATTGAACTTGCTATAATCAGACTGCCTAAAAGCTATTTCATATTGCCAGTTAAACTTTTGGACCATGCTTCTCTAAAATAAATATCATATTGTTGCCATTGCATTACATCCAAAAAGATGCTTCACCCAAAAGAAGATGGATAAACTAAGCCCATCAACCCATCAATTGATGAAAATTTTAATGTAATATGATTCGTAGACCAATGTTTTCCCATTCATATTTATGCTCTACCCGAAGCCCTCAATTCCTGTTCTTGGCTCTGTTCTTCACTTCGAACTATGAGCTACTGCAATTTTTTTATTAAAGATTTGAGTTGAATAGAGAACTTACTGTGAAACCTAAATGATGCGAATGTCTTGGCTCACAAATTTACATAACAAACCAAATCGAAAAATATTTCCCCATTTCAGTTGTACAGAGGAGATAAAGATTCACGCTGATGGAGCACTTTGAGAACTATGATATCCCTGGTAGCCTTAGAAGAAAGGGAGAGAAGTTATATGAGATGGATAAGTTAGATGCGTGAGTGGGAACAGTAAATAATAACAACAAGACCAAAATTATGTATTAATTTGTTAAGTGCACCGATGCTTAAGCTAAGTTGGCCTCAATTCAGGTTCAGTTCATGAAATTCTAAACAAAATAATTCACTACATGACTTCTTTTTTCAAAAAATATCGCAAGTGCATAAGGAGAATATAAGGAAAATATTGATTGCTAAGCAGATAGTATGGAACCTTAGCAACTTCTGCAGGATATGCTCTTGATACTTTAGTTATAATGAATTATTGCATAGTAATGGTACGAATGACAAGATAAGAAAAAATGTAGCAGTTTTCATTTTTATAAATATAACTGTATAAGCATCATCATAAGATGTATCATGGGATTTGTGAACTGTTTCATAGCAGATTGAACTTTTATTAGATTCGTCTATTTGGAATGCTTTTATAGCAGCTGCATTAATAGACCTAGTCCACGTCTTCGTTTCAGTATTAACGAAAATGACTATATATACAGTTTCTAATTTCTAAGCTAGCACGCAAACAAGACTCCTTTGTATTTTTTTGCTTATGTTTTTTCGAGTGAGAAGGATATAATGACCAGCGGAGAGCAGTTGATGATTTTTATAACTGCGGTTTTGTATTACATTCTAAGTTAACGTCATTTTCTTGAAATTAACAATCCCTAGTTTTCTGACTAAAAAATAAAATGTAGGGAATAAAGCGATGCTGAAAGTCTAATAGAACCACCAATAACGTGTATTTCATTCAAACCGCTTATTATTTGCAAGGCTTATCCAGCATCCGCTTTGGCCAAACCACTTAATTATTGTGGACCAAATCACTTTATCAATAGTAGTACTACACTCATACAACCATCTTTAATTCTTCAAATTTTTTTGCTATATAATACTTCTGACCATTTGTTTAACATAAATGCATGGACATTCTGATGATGTGTAATGTTTTAGTTTTATTCAATTCATCTCTTAGGCTATTCTTTTTATATTATTGTAATATCCCATGATAGATAGAATTTTCAACCTTAGCATGAAACAAACAAATGCATATGCAGGATCATAAACAAACAAACAAACGAATGGCTAACCACAGGTTTGTATTCTGCAGGATCATATGCATATGCAGATTGCACCGCTCAAATTCAGGCAGCTCAAGTACAAAATAGGATGAAGGTTTGTGCATTTGAAGACCATCTTCTGCTTAATTTATCCGTTGTTAATAGTACATTTTCTTCTCTGTATATATGTATTTTTGTGTGTCTACATATAACACGCTGCATTTATTTTTTACTACTAACTGTTTGATTATGTACTGTGGAATTTATTTATGTTTTTCAATGTTTTGTCGAATTATTAAATCTGATTATGCATTTGCCATCAAATTTTATTTTGAATGATTGTAATATTGCATGCGATAATTGTTTGTTATAATCAATAATATATAAACAGTCTATTTGAGTACTGTAATAATGGTTTCTGAGAATGACTTTTCTGCATTAGGTATAAATAGCTGATGCAATAGTGGGATTAGTTTGCATCGGTTGTCATAAAAACCGATGCAATAGAGGGATTAGTTTGCATCGGTTTTCTACAATAACTAATGCAACAAGTTCCTTTGTTGCATCGGTTTTCATTACAACCGATGCAACATGGGGGTTGTGTCCAAGCTACCAACCACGATATTTTGCATCAGTTGTTAGTAACAACCGATGCAAAAAGGACCATTTTGCATCGGTTTCAGAACCGATGCAAAAGTGTTAAGCCATATGCATCGGTTGCATATGCATCGGTTGTTGAACTGATGCAAAAGGGGGGTAAACAACCGATGCAAATGACCTGTTTTGTAGTAGTGATTTAACTATCAAATACACAAACAAACAATAATCCAGAGATTTAATTACCCACAGCAACCACTAAGCCTCAAAATAAATCTTTCGTTTATTAAATCTCTCTTTAAATGTTTATAAAAATATCCATATATTTGTCTTACTGGCATAAGTATATTCGTAAAACATTATGAAAGAATTCTTGTTTATTAATCATATTAAAAGGATCAAAAAAAGTTATTTAAAAAGAAACAAAGATGATGAAAACCCAAACACCATTCTTTCGGTGTTAAGCATGGAACAAGTGTCTACACAACCAAAATTTAGAAGGTCAGTTTCGGGAAATCCAATGTTAATTTTTTTATAAATTTCCTAATAATCCTTTTAATAAATCTCTTTCATTTATGAAAAGCTCCTTTACTTAAATTCCAAATCGATTTATTAAAAACTTTATAAGTCTCTAAATTTATTTATAGAACTCCTTTATAAATATGCAAACCATTTATAAAATTTCTTTCCAAATTTGAAAATCACATTTCAATTTATAGACAAATTTCATAAATTTCCTTATTTAAATTGAAACTCCTTTAATAAATTTTAATCGATAAAGTTCATTTGGTAAACAAAGTGGTTATTTAGAACACCTTTAAATAAATAATGTTATTCAAAACATCATTTATTAAATTTTTCTTTAAACTGCATTAACAAAATAATGACTTTAAACAATTATTTAAAAAGTACTAAATTACTTCAAAAACACCTTTAATAAAATAATTGTTTAATTATCCTTTAAATATCATATTTAAAATGGCAATAAACTTTAAGCATCAAAAATAAGTAATAACTTTAGTTTAAAACCCTTTAAGTAATATAACAATTAACTTTAAACCATTATTAAAAATATATTTAAAACGATTGACTTTACAAAATCAGAAAGTGGCTTAGTGACCACAATAGTTCTCAATTAATTTAGTTTAACTTTCTAATTATAAAATGGGTATTTGTATAACAAGCAGATATGTAAAAGGGATCAGCGATAATAATCAATCAACATATAGGTAAATGTAGAAGTTGCCAAAATATAAGAACTGGGATTTTACTCTGCCTAATGGATGTCAAACATAGCTATTGGGTGAATTATAATAGAATGGTGATTTATTCTGCTAAACAGATATCACTGGGTTTTATACTCATTTGTGATTACTTAAGGGTAATGGACAAAGAAATCTCTTGGATTTAAATGTCCTTTAAAAGAGAGCTGGTTTAGAAAAAATAAAACCGATCTTTAGAAATAAAGTAGTTAAAATTATAAAACTTTTATTTGAAAATTTAAATAACATTTAAAATTCTTATTTTAATAATAGTTAAACCTTTATGTAATTAAATAAAATGCCAAGTTAACTTTTAAACAAATAAATAAATATTAACCTTTAAATTATTAATTAAATAGTAATTAAACTTCAAATAAATAATCAAATAATGTTTAATCTTTAAATAAATAATTAAATCATAATTAATCTTTAATTGATAATTAAATAATAATTTAAACCTTCATTAAATAATAATTTAAATCTTAGTTGAGACTTAATTAAATTATAATTACATTGTAACTTAGTTAACAATTAATAAATAATAAATCCTTTTATAATAAACAAATAATTAAATTAATTTTAATTAAATAATAATTAACCTTTTATTAACTAAATAATTATAGTTAACTTGTTAGTAATACTTAAGTACTAATTGTCTTTGTTAACTATGGTTAAATATTAATTACCCTACTTAATTAATTAATTAAATAATCCTTAAATTAATAATTAAATAATAATAACATTTTATTACTCACAATAAGTTTGCAAACACTTTTCTAAAATATTAAGTAAAAACATTTTTAAATTCGCAAAAAGAGCTCATTTTTACGCCCCGCACCCATAGCGACTATCGTTATGTGACCCATAATTTCAAAACTTGTTTTTATAAAAAATAGCTTTTGAAATCATTATCTTTTACATTTTAACCCATTTTATAACATGGATAAAGTTTTTAAAACTAAACGAAATAAATTTATAAACTTTGAAAATCTATTTTTAGAAATTTAAAACTAGTAAACATGATTTTTTTTTTCAAAGGGATCTCAAGTCGCTTAACAAGTCAAAGAGCCAACATTTTACCATATACAACACAATGTACATTATCACAACATAACTTATATGCTATAATCCACATTCACATCGCAAGGGTTTTAGTTTACTAACTAACTTAACATTAGCTTCCATTTCAAGTCTATACCACAACACATTCAAGCATATATATAAATATACGATCAACATCAATTGTATCCTAACAAACAATATACTTTTGCAACCAGTATAAGCTATAATGATCATCAATATTAAAGTTCAAAACATTAAGTATATGGAGAGCTTTTCTCACATAAAAGCTAACCAAATAACTAAACATGAACCAACCTAGATCCTTGCTTTCTCCTTAACAAAATGTAATTGTTGGAAGGCCTAATAGGTCCAAAAGGGTTTGGCCATGAAGATGGGTGGTTTGGCCATAGGGTGAGCAAGGGTGTGGAGGCTTGTTTTTGAAAGAAGAAGGGAGTAGGAAGAGAAGGAAAGGTTCTTAAATGAATTTAAAGGCTTTTAGAAATAGAAAAAATCATGATTTTTAAATTCCAAAACAAGGGAGGTCGTGGAAGATTTTCAAGAGGTTACGGAAGAAGGAAAAGTTTTTGAAATAATGAAAATAAGAATGGAAAAGAATTTGGAAATTTCTTTTATATTAATTGTAAAATCAAATTACCAAAAACCCCTTTTATGCCATGCCCTCCATTCATTGAATGCCACCTCATCATCTTATCTCCTCCTTCCTTCCATGGGCCTAGACATGATTCCCCCCCTTAAGGCAACATGCCAATATGCATTATTCACTAATTGTACTTAGATGTTTCCTAAGATGTGACACTTATTTTATACCTTATTTTTGTTTTAAAATTTGAAAATGAAAGCCAAATTGCCCTTTTCATTTATTTAAGGGAATACATATATACATATATATATAATTCTAGCTTATTTATGCATGTATATTTACACTAAAGAGTTCACAACATTTTCGACAAATTTTAGTCGTCGAAAATTCGAAAAACGATTATCGGTCACATTTTCAATTTTTCTTCAAACTAAGTATTTTTGTAAACCGATTTTGGAAACCAATTCACCATCACTAATTATTATTCATAAAAGATTTATTTTAATTATAAAATCTTTTATTGGATTATTTAAAATTAATTAAATATTCATAAATCAAAACGATGAAATTCCGGGTCGTTACACCTTCCATGGCATGGAGTTTGAGGTAGAATAGGATAATAGTCGATAATCGGTACCGATACATGGCATCACTTCATTTTAAGGGTTTGGCTTTTGCATTTGGATTTGCTTGGTATGTTGGCTATTTTGGGAGTCTTTAACAAGTTGATGGCTCCATCTCTTGATCTTGTTGGGCATTTGAGTTTGGCAGTTATGACGCTAGATTCTTGTTTGGTAATTTTTCTATTTGAATGATCTGATCCATCTGGATATGGCTTGGTCACAAAGCCCAATAACAATTCCTAATTAGATTACCAGCCTTATTTTAATATAAATTCTTAATTTCGTTCCTGTTTAAAATTCTTAATATTGTTACTGTTAAAATTTCTATTACCTACATTACCTTTAAGAGGCTGCTTCTTACATATCTCTTTTCTTCTTTTATTGTTTTCCCCATTAACTCATTTCAGCGCGTTCTCCTACAGCTTTATACATTAGGCTTTTCTTTATTAACATGAAAAGAGATTTGTATAAATTTATTTCAGTTATTTTTCTCCGTATTTTCCTAGAATGAGAATATTCTACCTATCTTCATTATTATGCATTTTTACCCTTCTATTCTCTTTCCTTATTTCAATCAAGTACAATTTCCTTTGTCTACGCCTTAGAAAGAATTTTACAAGGAAATTTCAAATTTACAAAAGTAGGAAAAATTATCAAGCCAAACATACGCCACTCTTTCCATTCATTTCAAAAATGAAAAACCCATTTACCGAAAACTTTTAAATCAAAAGTTTTTGACCCGACTAATTTTAACTTCACTCGAAATCTCAAAATAGCAACTTAAATTAAAATTTCCAAATTTTATTATTTTTTCAAAATAATAACTTTCAATGGTAGGGTACTTTTATTAAAATAAATCCTTTGAAAAACCATTCAATATATTTCAAGGAATTTTCAAAATCTTTTTGTCAAATTCTTTCAAAAAGGCATCGGGTTCAGAAATTCTCTTTGGTTGTCCTTTCTTCTGGACTTTTTTTTCTACTCATTTTAACTCATGATCATTAAGAGCATATAAAAATCCAACTACATCCTCTTCTAGTAAAGCATGCCTTCTTGCGGAAACTTGCTCATTCCTTTTTCACATCTTATTTTTGGATGCTCATAACGCATAGGTTCTTGCTTCCCATCCGTCTGGATGAAACAAAAATCTTCAATCGGGAATCCATCGAAATCGACAATCATAGGGCAGTCTAGGCCTAATAAAGGAGTCAAGTACCATCCAATTTTAGGGATCTTCTACATGTCACGCTCACGCTCTTCCTGGTCAATGACTTTCAGTTTAGCATACCTCTTTGGGGGTAATTAGGATTGGTGTATAATTTTAAAACTATTTATTGTTCCAACTCATAGTTACCTCGTCCATCTTTTAGAATATGGTCACAACTACTTCTATAATCGAAATTCATAGAGTTTGGCGTATAATATAGAAATAATAATAGGCAAAAATATGAATGAGTTCTCTCAACATATCCTAATTCCTATCGACTAACTTAAGCTATAATACCAAATGCGACAACCCGCACATTAATGGGCCTGAATTTCAACTAAATCAAAACCTAAGTCCATTAGATTACGAATTATTGATGTTGGTAAAATGTACAAACATAAGTATATAAGAGAGCTATCTACATAAACTCACAGTGGAATAGAAAAATATAATAGAAAATATAAACCAACTAAGGCTACTACCATGGAGTCATTATTATTCCTTGGATATCTAGTCATCTTGTTAGTGCCAAGCATGAATGAGAAGACTTCTTCATCTATCATTCTTGTCTTGCGCTGGTAGCTTGTCCCTTTAAATCTATCATATAGGTTGTAATAAGGAGGGTACGAGAACAACATTCTCGTGACTGGTAAATTACATACTTTATTCATAACACTAATTTATATTGACCATTTTCTGTTTTAAGTGTTATGTCAATTATTCATAGTTTATCCTTTTAGTTTCACCTAATTATGTGATATATCAAACCTTCTCCAAGGTATAAATACACACACACACACACACAAATACATGTGTATGTGTGTATAAACATTGCATCACCCAATAAGAAAACCCTAGCCACTTAATACTTCTCAAATAGAGAAGCGGTAGACCTAACGACCATTTAATACCCGAATCCAAAAGCGGGCACTCCGTAACGTAATCGCTAGTTAACCACCCTTAGCTACAAAGGTTGACTCCTAGATATGGCTTTATAATCTATTTTTCCATAATATAATGCTTCTCAAAGACTTATCGAATGGTTGACTAGCCCACCTCATCTAAAAAAATAATAAATAAATTTTGAGGTCTTTTCTTACCTCATACGGATTCTACGCTAATAGGAAAAGAAATTTGTCAAGACATAACTAAAGTCTTTGCTAACAACTGCTCGGAACAGCTATGGTCAAAGCCTATATACCGGCCCTACTACTAAATGCTAGTTTAACAACAACACTAACATGGCTCATTGACATCCCATATCTGAAATCCCATTTATACCAATCAATTGTAAGTCAAGGAAAATATCCATCCCAGTCACTTAATACCACTTATTATTCAAAATGGATCATCATTAATAATATTTAGTTATCTGTTGCAAATTTAACTTATTGTGCCAATTTCTCTTTCCCATAATGTCATATTAAGCTCTGTAGTCAATCTCATTCAATGCATTCATATCTGTATTTATTTTCCATAACTCCCTATTAACTGCACGTTTATTTCCCTATTAATTTTGCAATCATTGTTCATAATTTTTTTGGAGTTACTGCCTCTTTTCTATCATAACCTCCAAATCCTATGATTTACTACACTATTGATGTCTAGTCATCCCAATTATAACTAATATGAGTATTGTCATATATTTATTTATTACACTTAATTCATTACCTATGTTCATTTATATTTTTAACCTATAGGTGCGGTTGTATGTACGTATGTATATATGTATGTTTATGTATGTGTGTCTGTATGTAAGTATGTATGTATATGTATATATATATATATATATATATATATTCCTTTTTCTAACTCAATAATTCATTTGCTTAGGAATTTCAAAATATACACTTATATGTACATTCTATAAAGAACATTTATTTCCACGTTTTAATACATTAGAGCTATCCTTTCAAAAAAAAAGATTATCGTTACAACTTTCCATAAGTCATCCAAAAGTAATACTTTTGCTATGTTTGAAATTACAAGAAACTGTCGCTTTTCTTTTATTGAAATAGATAGTGTAAACTATAGAGGATAACATCCATACATTACACATCTCTTTTCTTCTAGGTATATTCCTTATTTTTTCAAACAATGCGCTTTTTATACAAAGATGTGGAATTAGATATTTATCGAAATAACATGGAAATAGATACACATAAATTATACACTCATGCTCCCAATAAATTAAAATATAGAAATTCATATTCTAAGTCAAATTCGACAAATTCGAACTAATACCAACAATTTACAGCCCAATGTACATAAATATGGTATAAACTTTACAACCTTATCAATATTCTGCTTGAATAATCTTATGGACTCATTAATGATTCCAGGTTATGGTGTATATATCATCCAATTCCAATCACCTAACTTACAGAATATGTAGGCGATATTTAAATTGAATACGTTCATTTTAAGCCTGCAACTCAGTAGATTTTACATATGCATAATAATTAAATAAAATTCAATGATATAAATTTCGGTATCATACATAAATCATATAATTTCCCACTCACCTTTCTATCTTTTTGAATCTTCCAAATCCAAATTTATCCCTTTAATTGACCCTTTTACAATTCAAAAATATGCATAACAAGATATATACATACCCATTAGAATTCCAGATCTGATAGGAGATTTGAATTAAGTCGAATATAGATTTATGATTATAAAATTTACCTATTTCCACAATATCGATTCACTTGTTCTCTTCTTCTCTTTTGTTCTCTTCTCATCTTCAATATATATATAATATTCTATATTTAATAGAAATAATGGAGACGGGAAAATTATAGAGCCTGGCTGCTTTGATCGGAAAATATGAGAATAATGAGGGGTTGGACCTTTATTTATAGGCACTCGAATAAATTTTTTCAATTAGATTTAAATTAATTAAATCCGGTTGTTCGGCTAGGGTTCATTCCTAACCGCCAATGTTCCAACCGGTTTACCGTTCCCTTCTAGGGGGTCAACCGCTAGCGGTTGACCAATCAAGAAGGGGGTCGATTGGCATGATCCATGCGATTTGATTATTTATTTCCATTTTAATTCATATTTAATTATTTTTATTCTCAAAATTTCGAATGCTAATAACTTCTCCATTTGAACTCTGATCGCAAAACTCTATGTATGAAAGTTAGCCAAAAAATTGCCATAAACACAATGGTGGAAGTTTCGTTGGCCAAATTTCAACGTCTTCTCAAATCCATATTTAAGCCTTGATAATTACTTATTAATTACTGTTTATTCCATAAGGTATTAAAAGTCTCAACTCACGTGGCCCATATGCAACAATGTCATTGAAATCGCACGTAATTATTGAGGTCAAGTCCAAGCTAGATATTTGTCTAATGGTCAAAGACACTATTGGGATCAAGCCTAAAACTCGTAATCGCTCCACCTTTTATGAAGCTACTGGGCCAAACCCCAATCCATAACTATTAAAGTCAAGTCCAAGCTAGACATTCAGCTAGCAGTCAATGACACTATTAGGATCAAGCCTAAAACTCATAATCGCCCGACCGTTTACGAAGTACTTGATCAGGACCCAACCCATAAGCACAAAACCGTATAATGAACCTGTCCAACCAAGAAAATTTTCTAAAGTACCTCAAAATACAGTAAATAAGATACAAAAATATTTCTTGTCTCATCACAATCCCGATGCTATAAATGACACATAAAATGGGGGTCGTATGTGAGAGTTATAAGCGTTTGAAGTTAATGCGCAAAATCATAATTTATAATTAAATTATATTTAATTAACTTTGCAAGAGTTCTCTCCCATGCTCGATCTAGCATTCGTAACCCTTCTATGCCGCTTTCTTTTCTCCACCACTGTCACCACATTTGTCGTAACCACGATCCTACCACCCCAGGAGCTCCACCATGCCATGCTTGTCCCGACACCGATCTCATTTACACAAACGACGTCCCTCCGTGAACCGCCACCGTTGGTGCTTTGATCCTCGATTGTGGCGAATTTCAAATTTTTTTGACCAATCCACCAGTGAGGTGACATACTCATCCCCATTTACAATGCCATACTTCCTGATTTCATTTTGTCGTCATTTGACCGTTGGATCGAAATGGACGGTCCGCATTCGTCGAACTTATGACTCATTTTATATTCAATATGTAAACCTAGTTGGTGAACGAACACCACCAGTGGATTCTTGCCATCAAGAAATACAATTACGATATATAATATGTCTAGCTTAGAATACTTGTATATTTTAGAATTTTTTAATTAGAATGAGATTATCTTTTGTTAATTAGAATCGACAAAAAATTATATTTTTAGCCATCTAGCCATGGCATGCTACATCCTAATCAGGTGTATATAAAAAAATTAATTATTAATTACATCATTATGATTTGATTTAAGATCATAAGAGACGAGTTGCTACGCCTTACTAATATAAACACAAATAATATAAATCCCACTCACCGATTATCCATGCATCTTTTCCGTTTTGAGTAGATCCTTCCTCTACTTTGCCATCCAGAATTTCTACACCTGCAAATACAAGTTTCTTCATACTTTTCATTTATTTATGTATCTCACTCCACATTGATCGATTTCATTTATTAATTCATTTAATTTGGATTTGATTTTGTGGATTAGAAATTGATTTAAAGAATTTAAAAGTGATTTAGGGATTAGGGTTTTTGAAGAGGACGCATGATTATTAGAGAAAATGAAATAGGGTTAGAGATTTATTTATAGGCTAAAAATTATAATCTAAGCAAAAATCTTGAAATTAATATACTTAAAAAATGCCACTGGGTTTGATTTCTTCTAGTTTCTAGCCCGTTTAACCAAATTAAGCAAATTATCTATGTTTTCTGACTGTAAAAGACATTATAGATGCAAAGGAATAGGTCTCAAAGCCTAATTCTGAACCTTATAGAAATTTAATGATTTTTCCCTTTATGTGAAAATTATGATTTTTCCTTTTTTGATTTAACTATTTAGTTTCGTAAAATTTCAGGGTGTTACATTCCACTTTATCAATCTTCCTAAAGTCTTGGGTTGATGTATGACCTTTCTCAATGGTTGATTAGTTGGCACCTTAATAGGATGAGCCTCGAAGTATGGCCTCAACTTCCTCGGAGCTATCAACAAACAGTACGCGAGTTTCTCCATCTTCAAATAATTCTAATTTTTCTCTCGTAAATCATTTGCTGATATAGTACATAGGTTTTGGATTCTGCTCTCCTCATGCACTAATGCTGCACTTAGTGCTTTAGAAGAAACTACTAAGTAGACAAATAGATCTT
Source organism: Allium cepa (assembly GCA_030765085.1). Classification (NCBI taxonomy): domain Eukaryota; kingdom Viridiplantae; phylum Streptophyta; class Magnoliopsida; order Asparagales; family Amaryllidaceae; genus Allium; species Allium cepa. The sequence continues at coordinate 569,845,168 of CM060940.1, read as the reverse complement.
CTCTGCCAAAGGCTTCAACAATACGGTGTTCTCTCTATATTATCTAATAGTTTTGGGAAGCTTCCTGACATTCCTTCATCTAAACAAACTTTCCCTTCTCTTTCATGATGGAATCAAAGAATGATATGCGCTTATCGATCACCTTTGAAATAAACCGACTCATGTTGCGACCGTCCCTTCCAGGCTATGCATTTCCATCATCATCTTCAGGGTTATAACCTCCCCTAATGCTTTAATTTATTCCAGGTTAGCTTCAATACTCCTTAAGTTTACAATGAAACCCAAAATATTGCCCAATATGACTCCATAAGAACATTTCAGTAGATTGAGCTTCATTCCATACTTCAAAGTACATTGAACATCTCTGAGATATTATCCATGTGATTCATTAGTTGTTGTTTTTTAATAAGCATGTCATTCATATAGACTTCCATAGTCCGTCTGTTCTGATCTTTAACATATAGTTCACTAGTTGTTAGTAAGTAGCTCTGCATTCTTCATGCCGAACAATATGACTCGATAACAAAACAACCCCAAATCAGTAATATAGCTCATATGCTCTTGATCTGGGATGTGCATTTCAATATAATTTTATTTGGAGTACGCATCCATAAAAGATAGCAATTCATGTCTATTTATTCCATTAATAAGTTGGCTAATCCATGACAAGGGAGGCAGTGCTTCGAGAATGCTTTATTCAAGTTCGAATAATCAGTGCATGTTTACCATTTCCCATTCACCTTCTTGACCAACATAGAATTCGATACCAATTTCGGGTGTACTGCATCGCGGATGAAGCCATTTGCCTTTAGCTCACCCACTTCTTCATTCAACATAAAGGTTCGCTCCGATTCCATACTACACCTCTTTTGCTTCACGAGAATGTATCTTGGGTCCACATTCAATGTGTGGCATGCTATCTCTTACGAAATTCCATATATATCGGAATGCATCCAAGCTAAACCATCTATGTTTTCTTTGAGAAATCCTACCAACTTTTTTTTACCTTTTGGCCAGGTCGAGACCCGATCTAGAGAACCTTTGTCGAATCCCCATCATCAATCGAAATGTTGATTGTCAGCTCTGCTAGGGACACTCTCGTATCCTCTGACTCATGTCGTGGTTCCATAAGTTATGAAACCTGCTGTGGGACATGAGTTGTGACTTATCTGGTAGTTTCTATACATAAGAAGACTTAATGCATATGGAGTTTTCTATATCCTTCCCTTTCACACGTCGCTGTGCCTCTCGAAGACCAACACATAGCATCCTCGACTTGTGCTTTGGTCTTCCTGGATCGCACCTACTCCATTTGCGATCGGCATTTTCATCATCAGACACCATGCAACAATTGCAATCTGAAAATTGGCAAGGGTCATGTAACATCCCGCCTTTTCGCACACTTTAAACCGACACACATGACGATTCAAACCATACGGAAGGGCGGATTGTTATGGGGTAAATAAGAAAAAAACAGAGCAGAAACAAAACAAAACAGAATCTCACAACGGAAGGATAAAATATAATAATCAAATATACAGTTCATGAAACTGTTTTACAAAATATTTTATTTTACTTGAACAATGAATATCAGAGTTACCCATACCAATACTATCAATGCAGCGGAATTAAATGGTGTAGTGAAATAATATAGTAGATACTAGTAATACAAATCTTTGTCTTCATCCTCCAGAGCTAAATCCTCAAATCCCGAAACGCTCGGACTGACCCGAGCGAATTTGAAAAGACAAAAACACTCGAGTCAGAACTAAAAGATCTTATGTGAGTAAAATTAACAGAAATAAATATGAGTACAGTAACTCAAGGGATGCTCGGGATTTACATCTCCTAAGGGTCCGTTAAACTATTTACTATGTAGTATATTGGGCTATTATAATAATGTCTATTTATAAAATAAACTTACTTTTTAATAGCGTTAAGGGGTTACCCATATAGCCCTTAACACGGAATATATTCCCATAGTCTATACAGTACCGTAATCTCCCCCGTAATGGGCGTCGTCAGAGGGCACTCCATAGGTATGGTACAAAACAAAACTCGTAGTAAAGGCTCGGTATGGTAGGTGACACGGCACAACTAGGCAATGCCAGGGTAGATATACCAATTGCTATCCGGGCTGGAGGAAACGCGCAGCGCGCAGCTGCCGCCCACCTCGAACAAACTCCCCCAAAATCAAAAATAAAAGTGGCCACTGAATCAATCCAAAGTCAAAGTATAATATCGAAGAGGAGTGTCCGATCAGAGGAATGACCTCATTGGCCCGAGAATCGCTCCTGTTTTAGCCACCTTATGCCAACTCACGGGAGTCGGGTCCACGTATTTACCTTACAGGAAACGCCACCACCAACCTACTTCATTCTAGAATCTCCACCGCGTACACGGTTAGTCAAAGTGGTTTTCGGTATCGACAGAGTCCATATCTGATCCCAGTCTCTTTGCCAACCAATCGTTATTATAACACCGCGGTCATTTAAAATAGTTTATACTTTAAAACCAGAATAAAAATTCCATTTCAAAACTATGAATACAATATCATCTTAAAACCCAAAACAATATGATATCATTTTATCCAAATATATTTCTTTTCCAAAATCATACTGCTTTAAAATTTAAAATATCTGGAAACCAAATATTTGACTTATACTTTCAAAGCATAATATTTCGAAATTCATATATTTTAAAACCATAACTTCTAAAACTTGAATGGTTTGGATATTCAACGGTATATAAAATAAATGGTTTAACTTTAAGGTTACTTTGTAAAGAAAATAATTTCCATAATTTTACAAATATGTTTCTTTATTTAAAGTCTGAACCAAAATTTAAATATCACTTTCAAGTTCCAAACCACTCCAATTTCTATATATATATATATATATATATATATATATATATATATATATATCCATTTGGAGTAATAATATTTCAAACTAAAGTTGGAATTTATTCTTTCAACAAATTAAATGCTCTATTATTTAGTCTTGAATATTCACATAAATCCATAAATAAAACTCCAATTTTTTTAGCAATTAAATATTTTCTTCAATTTAATTATACTAGAATATTCATTTTAAATATATCTTGGAAAAATCTAGTTATAAATATCATATCTTAAAATTTCCAACTTAAACATTTAACATATAATATAAATCATCAAACTCTATTTCCTCAATTTTTCCATTTTTATTTAAGAGATTTATACACAGCTTAAATTCAAAATTTCTAACTTCATATGTATATATATAGAAGAAAATATCAAAATTAACTTATTATAAACCGTATCATCCAAACCATAGAAATCACTTTAAAATATTTTATATATAGACCACGGCGCCTGTATAAAATTTTCTATCCTATGGTCAAGTGATACGGATATTTATCATTTCAATCCGCAATTTAAAAGATATAAAATTTTGTGGTTGTATATCATTTCAAACCACAATCCCGAATGAAATGAAAAATACATGATAACTTGCAGTTTAATGATATGAAACAAAACATCCATTCATCCATCATCAATCATCAACCAAATTATCTCAAACATCATCAGTTTAAACAAACATCAATATATGGCATATACAATATAACAGGAAATAATTGGTAGTTATTAATTAACATTTCATATTCAATTAAATTTATAACTGTTTAACTAGCAGTTTATATGCACATAAATAAATTCTAACTGCCAATTTATATGCAATACATAAAAGAAATTAACAGTTAATTTAATAAATGTGATTTAACAGATATACTGAATAAAACATGCCAACAGTCATAAATAAATTTCTACTCATATCTAAAATAAATTTAACAAACATAAAAACTTTTTGAAGTTGTGAGTGGGTTAAAATACTCACCTTTTGAATTTAAATCGAATTTAAATTCAATTTAAACTCAAAAATCCAACGGTCACCAAATCTGTCCAAACCAGCGTCATCAGATCCGGAATTTAATTACGATCCTAAAAAAAGAAATTTCGCGTGAAACGGGTAACGTATGAAAAAGTTGTTCAATTTTAATGAGTTGAAACAAAAATTAAATAAAACAAAATTAAACAACAACCTAATTAAAGCTTGCCACGTCATAAAGCTTCTTCTCAACTCACGTATGCTCGTCCAGGGAATGAACCCATTTCAACGCACGCCCTCCCCATCTTTGACCGTGCCTTTAGACCGCCCCAGGCCACCAGATGGTGACGCGCCTCCACCATTACGACTTCCCTAGCCGAGCTCTCCAATACCCAGAAACCAATTTGCAAATAGTCGCTCCAAATCAAAACGCCCAAATTGACTTAGGTTTCGAATTTCCTGATTTTGACCGTGATTTGCCGCTGACTCGAGTATCGATTTCGAAAACAGAGACTGCGCGTAAATTCATATGGATGAAATCTACAACATATATTTTTTTTGGAATTTTGCTGAGATGTTTGAATTTTCATTTGAAATTTGAATAGAAATAGATCTAGGCTTGCATCCATTTGAGGAGGAGAAGGAGTTGAAGAAAAGAACGTACAGACAAATGATAGAAGATGGAGGCTAGGGTTTTTTTTTTTGATCGTCTATTTATAGATAGATCGCAAAAGAATAGGTGTGCACGAATTTTAACGTGCAAACGGAAGTGGTCCCAAAAGATAAATAATATTAATTACACACGTTACGGATTTAGGAAATAAATAAATTCCTTATCATTTACATTTTATTTTAACGTATATACAAATGTAAATCTAGACGTTTCGTTTACGTTTCAAAATATATCCACAATTTTATTAATTTCCAGATTGATCTAAACAAATTTAGATGTAAATTAAAAGCTGATAAGTCTATCCATTGCAGTGTTAATTTCTCCACTTCCTTATATTTAGAAATTATAAATTAAGTTTTCAAAAACCTATTTTTGATTTTCAAACTTTTATATACTCATCTTTTACCAGTAATAAAGATGCATTAACATTTGTTCATGGTTTCACCTTATTATCCTCAACTTCCATTTCAATTTTCAATAATTACAATTGTCTAATGTTGATACTTTAATTAAATTTATACATCTTGCTTTCTATAATCTATATCAACAAATGGTCCAATTATAAATAGAATTAGCATTAACTTCATCTTATAGGATTAACTACTCCAATTACAAAACAAATCTACGCTAACTGCACGATTTAAGTCAATTTTGTAATTGAGTCTACATTAAACGTTATAAATTATAAATTGGAACCTCAATAAATTCGCTTATTGATTTAAAATCTTTCTATTCAGTAAATAGACATTTTATGGGTATAAATAACATTTGAATTATAACACATGTCATTAGTGCATGCTTCATTTCTTATAAACTCCCCTTTATTAACTAGAACACATTAACCAAAACAAAATAATTAATTTAGATTTATTTCAATCGATTGCCATTCTTAACTTAACATACTCAAAATGGTTAACCTAAATAATTGTTACCCTTTTACATTCAAATTCACTTACAACCATCATTACAACAATGTTGCCATAGATTTAGATTTAATTAAATAAATTAGATAAATGGGTAAAGTTTTGTAATTATCACTAATGCCAAATATATATGCATTAATTACTACTTATTATTATGAATTCATTTATTAATTTACTAGTTGCCTTTGTCTTCTTATATCCTATTTACTACCAATCTTTCTATTTAGTTATAGTTTATCAATATATACATACCTAGGCAAATCAAGTTCTTGTCTTTTCTGTTATTTCAATTAAATCGGGTATGCACAAATAAATTGTTTATAACTTATTCTTACAAAATTATTTACATGCATTCAGTTACACCTAATTTAATGCATTGATTTTCATTTATAAATTAAAGGTTTTTCCTTTAAAAGCTTTTATTACTAACCATACTCCAACCTCTACAGGACATTGATTTATTAAATTTGCACTTATTATGCATACTTTTAGCAACTCATATATACTTTGCGTCTATTCCCCAAATTTCACATTCTATTGTTACATAATTTGCATTGATTACTATTTATTATTATTGCTTTACTGATAAATTAGATATTTGCATTGGTTTTGCTTATGCTAAATTAATTTCCCATAATAAATAAGGTTTCAAAACAATCAATAACATTTCCTTAGCCCAAACCCCGTTTACCAATTATTTTCCTTCAATGATTCATGTTGCTATAAATACGTACATTTACACTTTATAGTTATTCTAGTATACCTATTCCAACACTCTTAACCCTTATCTTTACGTTCACCCACTTGTAATATTAATTATATTTATTACAATTCAATGTTGGCATTTATTACTATTAATATATACAATGTTTATTGCCCTTATTTCAATTTCTTCCTTTTCAGTTGCTACTCTACTATTCACAGTTTCTTTTGTATACTCCTTTCCTATATAATCCAACATACACAAATTCCAATTAAATCCAATTATTACCTTTAAATAAAACATAACATTCGAATACCTCTTACTAAATTGGAATGTTTCATTTAAGTTTATAATTGATCCACTTGTATTAACATAAATTTTTATTTTCAAATTTATTCCCATTTACGGTTAATCAATGTTATTTTACATTAACCAATTTTAATATTCACCTTTAATTTCACATCTTCAAAGTATATATAGGAAAAATCTTTCCACCGCTTAATTTACTGAATCTTATGCAGTCTTACTATAAATAAGTTTTAAATTACCATTACTGTACATTCAATTACTATCCAAAGTATTTATTCATAAATCAATTCGATATATACGTTTGTTTCCTTCTATTTGATTTATACCTAGTATACATTTTCCTAAATCCTGTTTCATTATCTTCATTAAATGGTTATCGCATTGAGATCAAATTTATTAGCTTATATTGCATTATTACCATTAATTAAAATTGGCTTAAAAAAAATTATTCAATACTCTAAATAAATAACATATTATTCCATAATTACACTTGTTTTCACATATTCCATTCAAAATTTAAACCACAATATTTACATTATTTTATTGAATTGGAAATCTCATTTTAAATTGTTAACTTTTAATAAGAACAAATGGCAACACCAAATTCCTAACATTCATTTTATTAAAAATTATGGAAAATATGACAAATTTAGTTAACGAAATTTTCGGGTCGTTACACTCTCCCCCACTCAAAACTTTTCGTCCCCGAAAAGGAAAAGAAGGGAGAAGAAAGAATTAAATAACAATACATCTTATTCAAAATATTTAACTTATAAACAGTAATTTACTAAATTTATTACCTTAAATAAAATATACCCGTTTTATAATCATTATATCCTTTTATACTTAAATAATTAAAGTTTGGAAAACATTTTCAACATAATTCTAAGTCCAAAATTTACGGAAAATTTTGGCAGAGTCTCCTTTGTACGGAGAGGCTCGGGAAAATATAATACCAAAATATAACAAAGTATCAAATAGAATATTCAAAATAGTATATCCCAACACGGGAAAAAAAATAGCGCTACAAAACGTAAACCGGGAACGTACCTATTTGTTGGGCAAATTACGCTTAATTTATGGAAACAAAAGCAGTAACAATTGCTTCCATACCTGCATTTCACTTATATAATCTAAAAAGGTTAACTATTTATATAAAGTGAAATATTTTCATGGTTTCAACTACTAACAACAATCAATTTCGACAAACAGTATACACAACAAAACAAAACAACCATTCAATCAAACAAGCAAATAGTTGTTCGGGTTTAAAACTTGAAATGGTACGGAATGAAAAATAACTATCCAGTGCATCATTTACTCAACAGTCTTAGATGGGACAAAAATAGATTATTTATTCACCAACAACTTCAAATTTCCTTACCCAGCCAACTATAAAGTAAACAATATCGATTTAAACCAACAAATCAATTCAACTTATATAAATTCATTACATACTTTAATTGTTTGATTTCCTTTCTTTTATTCAACCCACATAAATTTTCCTTTTTATAATTTACATTTATTTCTAACAAACTTCAAATTCTATTTCTCATTCAATGGTTGTTTCCTTATTTCCACTTATTACTTACCATTATTTTTATTTTATTTAGGTTATGCAAGTCTCTTTTATTTGTATTACATTTAATGCACTTCTCAAATTCAATCATTTATTAAATGCTTACATGCTATTATATTATATTACAGTAACCCTTTTTTTAATTACACTTAAATTCTTAACCTTATAACCTCCATTCTTATAAATAAAGGATTTTATTAATTTATTACCTAAGGTTTACAGTCATTTATTTATATTACCTACTTCCATTTTATTCAACTAGTAGCATTTAAATCATACTAAATTTTATAACCATACACACCAATCCTTATTTATTAAAGAGTTTCGTTTTATTTACTTAAGTTTAAAATCACCTATTTATAATACTTACCTTTAATTATGGTAAAATTTCAATTATAACTTAAGTTTATAACATTAAATTCTCATTTAATAGCAATACATTGAATACTTCATTATTTGCAAAATTTATACTTGTATAATATTCTATTCCGATCACTTATTTAACATTTCAACTTTTCATATTTGGTAAGTTATATATGTTAAAGAAAATGCAAAAGAACTTATACAAGTTTTATCTCTTCTTTTAATTAAATTTAATGTTCAACAATATTACTTTTTGTCTCATATGTTAAAAATTTCAAATTTCCCTTTATAACTTTGCATAAATTTTCTTACCTAAATTAGAGGTTTAAATTCATTAATTACTTTCCTTTTATTTCACTAAAATAATTTAAAATATTAATTAATGGAAATTTAAGAATTAAATACCGGGTCAAATTTCAAAATATTTTAAAAATAATAGATAAATAATTTCTTACAACTTTTATATCTCTAATTATATTTAAAACAATTAAAATTTTAAATAATTTCAAAATAAATCTGCAGTAGAATTTACCACAGTGGCCTTTCCCCTTCGAAACTCGAAAATGAAAGTAGGTAATGCGGCCGCCATCACCGAAATTATTTTGCAGCGACAGAGAGGAAAGTACAAACTTATTTTCTCAAAAATCTTCTTTAAAACAATTCTTCCGGATTATACTGAAATATTTATATCGGAAAATATTTATAACAATATTATTATACTTCAAAATCCTTTGAAAGCAAATTTCAAAACCCCGGACTTAAGTTCTAAAATTTCCAAATTTCGTTGATTTTAAATTCAATCTTATTTACCTATTATATATAAATTTTATTCCTAACACCCAATCTATTGCAACAAAATATATATATATATATAATATCATTTAAAAATTTATTTTATATATAGAAAATATAATAGGCAAAATTATTTCATTCACCTATATTAAAACAGATATTATGTCGGTCTGTCCTATTAAGTATTTAAAAATCCCTATTGATGACACGGCGTCCCATGCATCAACCAGAATTTATAAATACAAAACGGAACAGATTAACACAATATTAAAATCTTTTTATAACACTAACAAATACGCTCTCTCATATATATACACTCAGCGACTCCTATAGGGTATTACTACCCTATTAACAAAGAGTCAAACCCCACAAAGCCAAGGTTTATCGCTAAACCAAAGCTCTGATACCAACTGTAACATCCCGCCTTTTCGCACACTTTAAACCGACACACATGACGATTCAAACCATATGGAAGGGCGGATTGTTATGGGGTAAATAAGAAAAAAACAGAGAAGAAATAAAACAAAACAGAATCTCACAGTGGAAGGATAAAATATAATAATCAAATATACAGTTCATGAAACTGTTTTACAAAATATTTTATTTTACTTTAACAATGAATATCAGAGTTACCCATACCAATACTATCAATGCAGCGGAATTAAATGGTGTAGTGAAATAATATAGTAGATACTAGTAATACAAATCTTTGTCTTCGTCCTCCAGAGCTAAATCCTCAAATCCTGAAACGCTCGGACTGACTCGACCGAATTTGAAAAGACAAAAACACTCGAGTCAGAACTAAAAGATCTTATGTGAGTAAAATTAACAGAAATAAATATGAGTACAGTAACTCAAGAGATGCTCGGGATTTACATCTCCTAAAGGTCCGTTAAACTATTTACTATGTAGTATATTGCGCTATTATAATAATGTCTATTTATAAAATAAACTTACTTTTTAATAGCGTTAAGGGGTTACCCATATAGCCCTTAACACGGAATATATTCCCATAGTCTATACAGTACCGTAATCTCCCCCGTAATGGGCGTCGTCAGAGGGCACTCCATAGGTATGGTACAAAACAAAACTCGTAGTAAAGGCTCGGTATGGTAGGTGACACGGCACAACTAGGCAATGCCAGGGTAGATATACCAACTGCTATCCGGGCTGGAGGAAACGCGCAACGCGCAGCTGCCGCCCACCTCGAACAAACTCCCCCAAAATCAAAAATAAAAGTGGCCACTGAATCAATCCAAAGTCAAAGTATAATATCGAAGAGGAGTGTCCGATCAGAGGAATGACCTCATTGGCCCGAGAATCGCTCCTGTTTTAGCCACCTTGTGCCAACTCACGGGAGTCGGGTCCACGTATTTACCTTACAGGAAACGCCGCCACCAACCTACTTCATTCTGGAATCTCCACCGCGTACACGGTTAGTCAAAGTGGTTTTCGGTATCGACAGAGAGTATGTCCATATCCGATCCCGGTCTCTTTGCCAACCAATCGTTATTATAACACCGCGGTCATTTAAAATAGTTTATACTTAAAACCAGAATAAAAATTCCATTTCAAAACTATGAATACGATATCATCTTAAAACCCAAAACAATATGATATCATTTTATCCAAATATATTTCTTTTCCAAAATCATACTGCTTTAAAATTTAAAATATCTGGAAACCAAATATTTGACTTATACTTTCAAAGCATAATATTTCGAAATTCATATATTTTAAAACCATAACTTCTAAAACTTGAATGGTTTGGATATTCAACGGTATATAAAATAAATGGTTTAACTTTAAGGTTACTTTGTAAAGAAAATAATTTCCATAGTTTTACAAATATGTTTCTTTATTTAAAGTCTGAACCAAAATTTAAATATCACTTTCAAGTTCCAAACCACTCCAATTTCTATATATATATATATATATCCATTTGGAGTAATAATATTTCAAACTAAAGTTGGAATTTATTCTTTCAACAAATTAAATGCTCTATTATTTAGTCTTGAATATTCACATAAATCCATAAATAAAACTCCAATTTTTTTAGCAATTAAATATTTTCTTCAATTTAATTATACTAGAATATTCATTTTAAATTTATCTTGGAAAATCTAGTTATAAATATCATATCTTAAAATTTCCAACTTAAACATTTAACATATAATATAAATCATCAAACTCCATTTCCTCAATTTTTCCATTTTGATTTAAGAGATTTATACACAGCTTAAATTCAAAATTTCTAACTTCATATGTATATATATATAGAAGAAAATATCAAAATTAACTTATTATAAACCATATCATCCAAACCATAGAAATCACTTTAAAATATTTTATATATAGACCACGGTGTCTGTATAAAACTTTCTATCCTATGGTCAAGTGATACGGATATTTATCATTTCAGTCCGCAATTTAAAAGATATAAAATTTTGCGGTTGTATATCATTTCAAAGCACAATCCCGAATGAAATGAAAAATACATGATAACTTGCAGTTTAATGATATGAAACAAAACATCCATTCATCCATCATCAATCATCAACCAAATTATCTCAAACATCATCAGTTTAAACAAACATCAATATATGGCATGTACAATATAACAAGAAATAATTGGCAGTTATTAATTAACATTTCATATTCAATTAAATTTATAACTGTTTAACTAGCAGTTTATATGCACATAAATAAATTCTAACTACCAATTTATATGAAATACATAAAAGAAATTAACAGTTAATTTAATAAATGCGATTTAACAGATATGCTGAATAAAACATGCCAATAGTCCTAAATAAATTTCTACTCGTATCTAAAATAAATTTAACAAACATAAAAACTTTTTGAAGTTGTGAGTGGGTTAAAACACTCACCTTTTGAATTTAAATAGAATTTAAATTCAATTTAAACTCAAAAATCCAACGATCTCCAAATCTGTCCAAACCAGCGTCATCAGATCCAGAATTTAATTACGATCCTAACAAAAGAAATTTCGCGCGAAACGGGTAACGTATGAAAAAGTTATTCAATTTTAATGAGTTGAAACAAAAATTAAATAAAACAAAATTAAACAACAACCTAATTAAAGCTTTCCACCTCATAAAGCTTCTTCTCAACTCACGTATGCTCGTCCAAGGAATGAACCCATTTCAACGCACGCCCTCCCCATCTTTGACCGTGCCTTTAGACCGCCCCAGGCCACCAGATGGTGACGCGCCTCCACCATTACGACTTCCCTAGCCGAGCTCTCCAATACCCAGAAACCAATTTGCAAATAGTTGCTCCAAATCAAAACGCCCAAATTGACTTAGGTTTCGAATTTCCTGATTTTGACCGCGATTTGCCGCTGACTCGAGTATCGATTTCGAAAACAGAGACTGCATGTAAATTCGTATGGATGAAATCTACAACATATAGTTTTTTTGGAATTTTTCTGAGATGTTTGAATTTTCATTTGAAATTTGAATAGAAATATATCTAGGCTTGCATCCATTTGAGGAGGAGAAGGAGTTGAAGAAAAGAACGTACAGACAAATGATAGAAGATGGAGGCTGGGGTTTTTTTTCGATCGTCTATTTATAGATAGATCGCAAAAGAATAGGTGTGCACGAATTTTAACGTGCAAACGGAAGTGGTCCCAAAAGATAAATAATATTAATTACACACGTTACGGATTTAGGAAATAAATAAATTCCTTATCATTTACATTTTATTTTAACGTATATACAAATGTAAATCTAGACATTTCGTTTACGTTTCAAAATGTATCCACAATTTTATTAATTTCCAGATTGATCTAAACAAATTTAGATGTAAATTAAAAGCTGATAAGTCTATCCATTGCAGTGTTAATTTCTCCACTTCCTTATATTTAGAAATTATAAATTAAGTTTTCAAAAACCTATTTTTGATTTTCAAACTTTTATATACTCATCTTTTACCAGTAATAAGGATGCATTAACATTTGTTCATGGTTTCACCTTATTATCCTCAACTTCCATTTTAATTTTCAATAATTACAATTGTTGAATGTTGATACTTTAATTAAATTTATACATCTTGCTTTCTATAATCTATATCAAAAAATGGTCCAATTATAAATAGAATTAGCATTAACTTCATCTTATAGGATTAACTACTCCAATTACAAAACAAATCTACGCTAACTGCACGATTTAAGTCAATTTTGTAATTGAGTCTACATTAAACGTTATAAATTATAAACTGGAACCTCAATAAATTCGCTTATTGATTTAAAATCTTTCTATTCAGTAAATAGACATTTTATGGGTATAAATAACATTTGAATTATAACACATGTCATTAGTGCATGCTTCATTTCTTATAAACTCTCCTTTATTAACTAGAACACATTAACCAAAACAAAATAATTAATTTAGATTTATTTCAATCGATTGCCATTCCTAACTTAACATACTCAAAATGGTTAACCTAAATAATTGTTACCCTTTTACATTCAAATTCACTTACAACCATCATTACAACAATGTTGCCATAGATTTAGATTTAATTAAATAAATTAGATAAATGGGTAAAGTTTTGTAATTATCACTAATGCCAAATATATATGCATTAATTACTACTTATTATTATGAATTCATTTATTAATTTACTAGTTGTCTTTGTCTTATTATATCCTATTTACTACCAATCTTTCTATTTAGTTATAGTTTATCAATATATACATACCTAGGCAAATCAAGTTCTTGTCTTTTCTGTTATTTCAATTAAATCGGGTATGCACAAATAAATTGTTTATAACTTATTCTTACAAAATTATTTACATGCATTCAGTTACACCTAATTTAATGCATTGGTTTTCATTTATAAATTAAAGGTTTTTCCTTTAAAAGCTTTTATTACTAACCATACTCCAACCTCTACAGGACATTGATTTATTAAATTTGCACTTATTATGCATACTTTTAGCAACTCATATATACTTTGCGTCTATTCCCCAAATTTCACATTCTATTGTTACATAATTTGCATTGATTACTATTTATTATTATTGCTTTACTGATAAATTAGATATTTGCATTGGTTTTGCTTATGCTAAATTAATTTCCCATAATAAATAAGGTTTCAAAACAATCAATAACATTTCCTTAGCCCAAACCCCGTTTACCAATTATTTTCCTTCAATGATTCATGTTGCTATAAATACGTACATTTACACTTTATAGTTATTCTAGTATACCTATTCCAACACTCTTAACCCTTATCTTTACGTTCACCCACTTGTAATATTAATTATATTTATTACAATTCAATGTTGGCATTTATTACTATTAATATATACAATGTTTATTGCCCTTATTTCAATTTCTTCCTTTTCAGTTGCTACTCTACTATTCACAGTTTCTTTTGTATACTCCTTTCCTATATAATCCAACATACACAAATTCCAATTAAATCCAATTATTACCTTTAAATAAAACATAACATTCGAATACCTCTTACTAAATTGGAATGTTTCATTTAAGTTTATAATTGATCCACTTGTATTAACATAAATTTTTATTTTCAAATTTATTCCCATTTACGGTTAATCAATGTTATTTTACATTAACCAATTTTAATATTCACCTTTAATTTCACATCTTCAAAGTATATATAGGAAAAATCTTTCCACCGCTTAATTTACTGAATCTTATGCAGTCTTACTATAAATAAGTTTTAAATTACCATTACTGTACATTCAATTACTATCCAAAGTATTTATTCATAAATCAATTCGATATATACGTTTGTTTCCTTCTATTTGATTTATACCTAGTATACATTTTCCTAAATCCTGTTTCATTATCTTCATTAAACGGTTATCGCATTGAGATCAAATTTATTAGCTTATATTGCATTATTACCATTAATTAAAATTGGCTTAAAAAAAATTATTCAATACTCTAAATAAATAACATATTATTCCATAATTACTCTTGTTTTCACATATTCCATTCAAAATTTAAACCACAATATTTACATTATTTTATTGAATTGGAAATCTCATTTTAAATTGTTAACTTTTAATAAGAACAAATGGCAACACCAAATTCCTAACATTCATTTTATTAAAAATTATGGAAAATATGAAAAATTTAGTTAACGAAATTTTCGGGTCGTTACACTCTCCCCCACTCAAAACTTTTCGTCCCCGAAAAGGAAAAGAAGGGAGAAGAAAGAATTAAATAACAATACATCTTATTCAAAATATTTAACTTATAAACAGTAATTCACTAAATTTATTACCTTAAATAAAATATACCCGTTTTATAATCATTATATCCTTTTATACTTAAATAATTAAAGTTTGGAAAACATTTTCAACATAATTCTAAGTCCAAAATTTACGGAAAATTTTGGCAGAGTCTCCTTTGTACGGAGAGGCTCGGGAAAATATAATACCAAAATATAACAAAGTATCAAATAGAATATTCAAAATAGTATATCCCAACACGGGAAAAAAAATAGCGCTACAAAACGTAAACCGTGAACGTACCTATTTGTTGGGCAAATTACGCTTAATTTATGGAAACAAAAGCAGTAACAATTGCTTCCATACCTGCATTTCACTTATATAATCTAAAAAGGTTAACTATTTATATAAAGTGAAATATTTCCATGGTTTCAACTACTAACAACAATCAATTTCGACAAACAGTATACACAACAAAACAAAACAACCATTCAATCAAACAAGCAAATAGTTGTTCGGGTTCAAAACTTGAAATGGTACGGAATGAAAAATAACTATCCAGTGCATCATTTACTCAACAGTCTTAGATGGGACAAAAATAGATTATTTATTCACCAACAACTTCAAATTTCCTTACCCAGCCAACTATAAAGTAAACAATATCGATTTAAACCAACAAATCAATTCAACTTATATAAATTCATTACATACTTTAATTGTTTGATTTCCTTTCTTTTATTCAACCCACATAAATTTTCCTTTTTATAATTTACATTTATTTCTAACAAACTTCAAATTCTATTTCTCATTCAATGGTTGTTTCCTTATTTCCACTTATTACTTAACATTATTTTTATTTTATTTAGGTTATGCAAGTCTCTTTTATTTGTATTACATTTAATGCACTTCTCAAATTCAATCATTTATTAAATGCTTACATGCTATTATATTATATTACAGTAACCCTTTTTTTAATTACACTTAAATTCTTAACCTTATAACCTCCATTCTTATAAATAAAGGATTTTATTAATTTATTACCTAAGGTTTACAGTCATTTATTTATATTACCTACTTCCATTTTATTCAACTAGTAGCATTTAAATCATACTAAATTTTATAACCATACACACCAATCCTTATTTATTAAAGAGTTTCGTTTTATTTACTTAAGTTTAAAATCACCTATTTATAATACTTACCTTTAATTATGGTAAAATTTCAATTATAACTTAAGTTTATAACATTAAATTCTCATTTAATAGCAATACATTGAATACTTCATTATTTGCAAAATTTATACTTGTATAATATTCTATTCCGATCACTTATTTAACATTTCAACTTTTCATATTTGGTAAGTTATATATGTTAAAGAAAATGCAAAAGAACTTATACAAGTTTTATCTCTTCTTTTAATTAAATTTAATGTTCAACAATATTACTTTTTGTCTCATATGTTAAAAATTTCAAATTTCCCTTTATAACTTTGCATAAATTTTCTTACCTAAATTAGAGGTTTAAATTCATTAATTACTTTCCTTTTATTTCACTAAAATAATTTAAAATATTAATTAATGGAAATTTAAGAATTAAATACCGGGTCAAATTTCAAATTATTTTAAAAATAATAGATAAATAATTTCTTACAACTTTTATATCTCTAATTATATTTAAAACAATTAAAATTTTGAATAATTTCAAAATAAATCTGCAGTAGAATTTACCACAGTGGCCTTTCCCCTTCGAAACTCGAAAATGAAAGTCGATAATGCGGCCGCCATCACCGAAATTATTTTGCAGCGACAGAGAGGAAAGTACAAACTTATTTTCTCAAAAATCTTCTTTAAAACAATTCTTCCGGATTATACTGAAATATTTATATCGGAAAATATTTATAACAATATTATTATACTTCAAAATCCTTTGAAAGCAAATTTCAAAACCCCGGACTTAAGTTCTAAAATTTCCAAATTTCGTTGATTTTAAATTCAATCTTATTTACCTATTATATATAAATTTTATTCCTAACACCCAATCTATTGCAACAAAATATATATATATATATATATATAATATCATTTAAAAATTTATTTTATATATAGAAAATATAATAGGCAAAATTATTTCATTCACCTATATTAAAACAGATATTATGTCGGTCTGTCCTATTAAGTATTTAAAAATCCCTATTGATGACACGGCGTCCCATGCATCAACCAGAATTTATAAATACAAAACGGAACAGATTAACACAATATTAAAATCTTTTTATAACACTAACAAATACGCTCTCTCATATATATACACTCAGCGACTCCTATAGGGTATTACTACCCTATTAACAAAGAGTCAAACCCCACAAAGCCAAGGTTTATCGCTAAACCAAAGCTCTGATACCAACTGTAACATCCCGCCTTTTCGCACACTTTAAACCGACACACATGACGATTCAAACCATATGGAAGGGCGGATTGTTATGGGGTAAATAAGAAAAAAACAGAGAAGAAATAAAACAAAACAGAATCTCACAGTGGAAGGATAAAATATAATAATCAAATATACAGTTCATGAAACTGTTTTACAAAATATTTTATTTTACTTTAACAATGAATATCAGAGTTACCCATACCAATACTATCAATGCAGCGGAATTAAATGGTGTAGTGAAATAATATAGTAGATACTAGTAATACAAATCTTTGTCTTCGTCCTCCAGAGCTAAATCCTCAAATCCTGAAACGCTCGGACTGACTCGACCGAATTTGAAAAGACAAAAACACTCGAGTCAGAACTAAAAGATCTTATGTGAGTAAAATTAACAGAAATAAATATGAGTACAGTAACTCAAGAGATGCTCGGGATTTACATCTCCTAAAGGTCCGTTAAACTATTTACTATGTAGTATATTGCGCTATTATAATAATGTCTATTTATAAAATAAACTTACTTTTTAATAGCGTTAAGGGGTTACCCATATAGCCCTTAACACGGAATATATTCCCATAGTCTATACAGTACCGTAATCTCCCCCGTAATGGGCGTCGTCAGAGGGCACTCCATAGGTATGGTACAAAACAAAACTCGTAGTAAAGGCTCGGTACGGTAGGTGACACGGCACAACTAGGCAATGCCAGGGTAGATATACCAACTGCTATCCGGGCTGGAGGAAACGCGCAACGCGCAGCTGCCGCCCACCTCGAACAAACTCCCCCAAAATCAAAAATAAAAGTGGCCACTGAATCAATCCAAAGTCAAAGTATAATATCGAAGAGGAGTGTCCGATCAGAGGAATGACCTCATTGGCCCGAGAATCGCTCCTGTTTTAGCCACCTTGTGCCAACTCACGGGAGTCGGGTCCACGTATTTACCTTACAGGAAACGCCGCCACCAACCTACTTCATTCTGGAATCTCCACCGCGTACACGGTTAGTCAAAGTGGTTTTCGGTATCGACAGAGAGTATGTCCATATCCGATCCCGGTCTCTTTGCCAACCAATCGTTATTATAACACCGCGGTCATTTAAAATAGTTTATACTTAAAACCAGAATAAAAATTCCATTTCAAAACTATGAATACGATATCATCTTAAAACCCAAAACAATATGATATCATTTTATCCAAATATATTTCTTTTCCAAAATCATACTGCTTTAAAATTTAAAATATCTGGAAACCAAATATTTGACTTATACTTTCAAAGTATAATATTTCGAAATTCATATATTTTAAAACCATAACTTCTAAAACTTGAATGGTTTGGATATTCAACGGTATATAAAATAAATGGTTTAACTTTAAGGTTACTTTGTAAAGAAAATAATTTCCATAGTTTTACAAATATGTTTCTTTATTTAAAGTCTGAACCAAAATTTAAATATCACTTTCAAGTTCCAAACCACTCCAATTTCTATATATATATATATATATATATATATATATATATATATATATATATATCCATTTGGAGTAATAATATTTCAAACTAAAGTTGGAATTTATTCTTTCAACAAATTAAATGCTCTATTATTTAGTCTTGAATATTCACATAAATCCATAAATAAAACTCCAATTTTTTTAGCAATTAAATATTTTCTTCAATTTAATTATACTAGAATATTCATTTTAAATTTATCTTGGAAAATCTAGTTATAAATATCATATCTTAAAATTTCCAACTTAAACATTTAACATATAATATAAATCATCAAACTCCATTTCCTCAATTTTTCCATTTTTATTTAAGAGATTTATACACAGCTTAAATTCAAAATTTCTAACTTCATATGTATATATATATAGAAGAAAATATCAAAATTAACTTATTATAAACCGTATCATCCAAACCATAGAAATCACTTTAAAATATTTTATATATAGACCACGGTGTCTATATAAAACTTTCTATCCTATGGTCAAGTGATACGGATATTTATCATTTCAATCCGCAATTTAAAAGATATAAAATTTTGCGGTTGTATATCATTTCAAAGCACAATCCCGAATGAAATGAAAAATACATGATAACTTGCAGTTTAATGATATGAAACAAAACATCCATTCATCCATCATCAATCATCAACCAAATTATCTCAAACATCATCAGTTTAAACAAACATCAATATATGGCATGTACAATATAACAAGAAATAATTGGCAGTTATTAATTAACATTTCATATTCAATTAAATTTATAACTGTTTAACTAGCAGTTTATATGCACATAAATAAATTCTAACTGCCAATTTATATGAAATACATAAAAGAAATTAACAGTTAATTTAATAAATGCGTTTTAACAGATATGCTGAATAAAACATGCCAATAGTCCTAAATAAATTTCTACTCGTATCTAAAATAAATTTAACAAACATAAAAACTTTTTGAAGTTGTGAGTGGGTTAAAACACTCACCTTTTGAATTTAAATCGAATTTAAATTCAATTTAAACTCAAAAATCCAACGATCTCCAAATCTGTCCAAACCAGCGTCATCAGATCCAGAATTTAATTACGATCCTAACAAAAGAAATTTCGCGCGAAACGGGTAACGTATGAAAAAGTTATTCAATTTTAATGAGTTGAAACAAAAATTAAATAAAACAAAATTAAACAACAACCTAATTAAAGCTTTCCACCTCATAAAGCTTCTTCTCAACTCACGTATGCTCGTCCAAGGAATGAACCCATTTCAACGCACGCCCTCCCCATCTTTGACCGTGCCTTTAGACCGCCCCAGGCCACCAGATGGTGACACGCCTCCACCATTACGACTTCCCTAGCCGAGCTCTCCAATACCCAGAAACCAATTTGCAAATAGTCGCTCCAAATCAAAACGCCCAAATTGACTTAGGTTTCGAATTTCCTGATTTTGACCGCGATTTGCCGCTGACTCGAGTATCGATTTCGAAAACAGAGACTGCGTGTAAATTCGTATGGATGAAATCTACAACATATATTTTTTTTGGAATTTTTCTGAGATGTTTGAATTTTCATTTGAAATTTGAATAGAAATATATCTAGGCTTGCATCCATTTGAAGAGGAGACGGAGTTGAAGAAAAGAACGTACAGACAAATGATAGAAGATGGAGGCTAGGGTTTTTTTTTTGATCGTCTATTTATAGATAGATCGCAAAAGAATAGGTGTGCACGAATTTTAACGTGCAAACGGAAGTGGTCCCAAAAGATAAATAATATTAATTACACACGTTACGGATTTAGGAAATAAATAAATTCCTTATCATTTACATTTTATTTTAACGTATATACAAATGTAAATCTAGACATTTCGTTTACGTTTCAAAATGTATCCACAATTTTATTAATTTCCAGATTGATCTAAACAAATTTAGATGTAAATTAAAAGCTGATAAGTCTATCCATTGCAGTGTTAATTTCTCCACTTCCTTATATTTAGAAATTATAAATTAAGTTTTCAAAAACCTATTTTTGATTTTCAAACTTTTATATACTCATCTTTTACCAGTAATAAGGATGCATTAACATTTGTTCATGGTTTCACCTTATTATCCTCAACTTCCATTTTAATTTTCAATAATTACAATTGTTGAATGTTGATACTTTAATTAAATTTATACATCTTTCTTTCTATAATCTATATCAAAAAATGGTCCAATTATAAATAGAATTAGCATTAACTTCATCTTATAGGATTAACTACTCCAATTACAAAACAAATCTACGCTAACTGCACGATTTAAGTCAATTTTGTAATTGAGTCTACATTAAACGTTATAAATTATAAACTGGAACCTCAATAAATTCGCTTATTGATTTAAAATCTTTCTATTCAGTAAATAGACATTTTATGGGTATAAATAACATTTGAATTATAACACATGTCATTAGTGCATGCTTCATTTCTTATAAACTCTCCTTTATTAACTAGAACACATTAACCAAAACAAAATAATTAATTTAGATTTATTTCAATCGATTGCCATTCTTAACTTAACATACTCAAAATGGTTAACCTAAATAATTGTTACCCTTTTACATTCAAATTCACTTACAACCATCATTACAACAATGTTGCCATAGATTTAGATTTAATTAAATAAATTAGATAAATGGGTAAAGTTTTGTAATTATCACTAATGCCAAATATATATGCATTAATTACTACTTATTATTATGAATTCATTTATTAATTTACTAGTTGTCTTTGTCTTCTTATATCCTATTTACTACCAATCTTTCTATTTAGTTATAGTTTATCAATATATACATACCTAGGCAAATCAAGTTCTTGTCTTTTCTGTTATTTCAATTAAATCGGGTATGCACAAATAAATTGTTTATAACTTATTCTTACAAAATTATTTACATGCATTCAGTTACACCTAATTTAATGCATTGATTTTCATTTATAAATTAAAGGTTTTTCCTTTAAAAGCTTTTATTACTAACCATACTCCAACCTCTACAGGACATTGATTTATTAAATTTGCACTTATTATGCATACTTTTAGCAACTCATATATACTTTGCGTCTATTCCTCAAATTTCACATTCTATTGTTACATAATTTTCATTGATTACTATTTATTATTATTGCTTTACTGATAAATTAGATATTTGCATTGGTTTTGCTTATGCTAAATTAATTTCCCATAATAAATAAGGTTTCACAACAATCAATAACATTTCCTTAGCCCAAACCCCGTTTACCAATTATTTTCCTTCAATGATTCATGTTGCTACAAATACGTACATTTACACTTTATAGTTATTCTAGTATACCTATTCCAACACTCTTAACCCTTATCTTTACGTTCACCCACTTGTAATATTAATTATATTTATTACAATTCAATGTTGGCATTTATTACTATTAATTTATACAATGTTTATTGCCCTTATTTCAATTTCTTCCTTTTCAGTTGCTACTCTACTATTCACAGTTTCTTTTGTATACTCCTTTCCTATATAATCCAACATACACAAATTCCAATTAAATCCAATTATTACCTTTAAATAAAACATAACATTCGAATACCTCTTATTAAATTGGAATGTTTCATTTAAGTTTATAATTGATCCACTTGTATTAACATAAATTTTTATTTTCAAATTTATTCCCATTTACGGTTAATCAATGTTATTTTACATTAACCAATTTTAATATTCACCTTTAATTTCACATCTTCAAAGTATATCTAGGAAAAATCTTTCCACCGCTTAATTTACTGAATCTTATGCAGTCTTACTATAAATAAGTTTTAAATTACCATTACTGTACATTCAATTACTATCCAAAGTATTTATTCATAAATCAATTCGATATATACGTTTGTTTTCTTCTATTTGATTTATACCTAGTATACATTTTCCTAAATCCTGTTTCATTACCTTCATTAAATGGTTATCGCATTGAGATCAAATTTATTAGCTTATATCGCATTATTACCATTAATTAAAATTGGCTTAAATTTTTTTTTTATTCAATACTCTAAATCAATAACATATTATTCCATGATTACTCTTGTTTTCACATATTCCATTCAAAATTTAAACCACAATATTTACATTATTTTATTGAATTGGAAATCTCATTTTAAATTGTTAACTTTTAATAAGAACAAATGGCAACACCAAATTCCTAACATTCATTTTATTAAAAATTATGGAAAATATGACAAATTTAGTTAACGAAATTTTCCGGTCGTTACAGGTCATTTGACCAAAAAAATATCGTAAGCTGAAATACCATCCACCATAATAGATGTTTGCACCCAGACAACTTTGTGGTCACATTGTGCTAACTCAATCGATAAATGTATGCATCCCACCTGTTCATTAGCCGCTTCGGTTAGTCCTTAAATGTGAGATCTATAAGGCTTTAGATTGTAATGCCCCATAAATTTGATAAGTTTTTTAATTAAACATTAATAATATGATAATACAAAATTAATTGAAATTAATAAATTAATTAAATAAAGGGACAAAATGGTTATTTTTCTTATGTTGGAATTCGATGATGATATCAACTACATTTTGACCATCTCGTATTACTAAGTCATGCACTATTTTTATTTGCCTTATTTGGAATGCATATGAAGGAAATATGGGTGAAACGGTGTCAGATCGAATGGGCCCAAAAATGGGAAGTTTGAATTTGAACCTAAGCAGCAATTTTTTTCCCGTACTCTGATTAAATTGTAAACACGTATATTCAGTTTAAAAAAACTCGACTGTTTCTCGTTCTTCTTTCTTTATCTTTCTCTTAACTAACCAAAAATCAAAATCAAATATGTCTCTTAAAACTCCACCGAATCGAACGAAACCAGCAACATCCCAGAGCTATCAAAAAAGGATACAAACATGAAGTGATTAGGAGACAAATTATATAGCATAGGATGGAAGCAGGCTCGAACAGCGATGAATTCCCATACACAGTTTTTAGCATTCAATGTTAAACTTTAAATCAACATATCTCCTTCGTTTCTTGACAAAATGCAGCGATCTACCCATCTGTACAACCGTTTGGATGAGGACTAAGATCTAGAAAAAGAGTTATGGAGAAAAATGAAGGTTCATGGCCAAGAAATGAAAGAACGGTGAAGGCAGGAGCAACTTTGGAGTATTACAAATTGATATATGCTCTTCTCCTCATTTAAAATAATTTTAATGCTATAAGATGATTTTTGGGCCATAGTAGTGTAGTGAATGATGTATAAATAATTTAAATTTGAAATTAAAGGGATTTAGGTAAAAATCAGCACTTAGAAACTAGGTTTTGAAATAATTTGGAAATTTGGAAGTTTTACATTATAATCGGTAAAATAAATGTAAAATTTCTATTTAAGAAACAAAAGCTACATTCATTCTTTGTAATCTACTCATTATTTTGTAAGTAATCTTTCACCAATTAAAAGATCAAAGCGCTATACAAGGGCTATTTGGATTTGTATCCAAGTTACAACTATTTGTATTTAGAATCAACAACTCTGTACTTCTATTTTGTGTAGGTATGCTTGTTTCATGTTCAAATCAAGTGGGTGTGCGTGTTGCCCATTCAAATCAAGTGGGTGTGCTTGTTGCCTAATTAAATCAAATGGGTGATCTTATTATCGGTTGAATCAAGAGAGCTTACCCTGAGCTCGAAAAGTTGAGAGGCTGTATCTTATTACCTTGAAATCAAGACTGCATTTTAGTTTGCTTACTACCTGATTAAAGTAGGAATTTGAAAGGAAATATGTACAGATTTTGTACAGGACTGGATGTAGGACTGGTCAACCCAAACCAATATAAGAGCCACGTTGTTGTTAATCTTATTGTGACTTTATTTTTACTGCATTTATGTGTATCTGTGACTGCTTATTAATACAAATATTTGTTGATTATCTATGTTTTGATTTTAATCTGAAACTATTTAGAGAAGTTATATATAAATTATACAACGCTATTTGCCCCCTTTAGTGCTAAAGTAGACTTATGATCTATCCACACTAGTATAATTTATGCTATATCATTTCCAACATTTGGCATCAGAGCATTTGGTTTTCAAAAACTCGTTATATGATTTTTGAAAATTATAAATGGATAGAAACACCGGTAGTACACCTTTTAACACTTTTATAGATGGGAAATCAACTGCTAGACCCCCATTATTTAATGATAGTATTTATGTAACGTCCTGGAAATTTTCGACTTTCGAAAATTCAACATCGATACTCACTTTATCGACTGCCGAGAAATCGAAGGACGGAAACCTGAAATGTTATGGTTTAAGAAAAAAGAAGAGACAGAAAATGGAGGGAAAAGAAAATAGAAAATAGAACGGAACAGAAAACAGCACAACAATAACAGAATCTCACAATCGTAGCGGAACAACATATAATAATAAATGAATAATCTTTAAACAAAGAGCTATATCAGTTATTACATTACATTACATTTCATTACATCATATCATCATCAGAGTGTACAACCTCAAACAACAACAAACAGCGGAAAAGAAATACTATATACTTATAATACGCCATGCCATCCATCTTGCCTCCAGCAACTCCGGAATATCCAGAATATCCTGATAAACCTTAACTCTTGACATGCCCGTGTGGAAATTGGTGGGCACCCAGAGTTTAGGAAGGAAAACAATAAACTCCGAGTCAGTCATGTGATTGGTGTGTGAACTCAAAACAGTTTATTTATCTTTAAAATCAAAAATAGAGGAATATTTTTAAAGTCAATTCGCAATGCTTTTAAAAATGTAACTACCATAAGACCTCCCACCACACACACAATGCAAACGCAGACTTGGAGGAGATTTCTTCTTATGTTAGTCAAAGATGCTTGATACGCATTAAAAGAAAACATTTGATATTATTACTAGTGCATAGTGTAGGAAACATCATTTCGAAAGTAGAACATAAATCTTAGCCATCATAGGTACCATTATATTATGCCTACTAATAGCTACCATATTAGATGGCAGGTTCTACAACTAAAACCGTACAAGTCTCGTATTGTTTCTTTGGATTTCCAACGAATGATCAGGCCAAGGAACTTCCCATTGCCACATGAGAATGCCTCTGGATGGACATCCCCGAGAACCAAACTGGATCTCTACCAACACAAGGCCGGGTTACCCCTAACTGATTAACAACTGACCGAATATGCCATCCCCCGGTCCTTTGGGACCTTTCAACCGAGCGCTCGTAATCAATTCACACAATCACAAAGTGTTTTCAACATGAGTAAGTATCTGGGCTCCATACCATGATACCACCCTTTTCCAGAAGGAAATGCACATACCCTAAAGGGCGCTACCCCTTATAACCTTGCCGCATCTTTCCTGTTTTGACCATTCCCGAGGTGTGAGGCTCGACGAAGTCACGTCCACAAAAACATACTTTATACAAAAGCCATGCTTTGGGTCAACAAATGATCATAGAAATGATCACCAAGATAGACGATCAAATAAATGATCATATCACAAATAATCAACACAATGATCATTTCACAGCAACACTCAGCATGTCACATTACCAAATTGGGAATATATCGCTGATAACCTTCAACTACATAACCTCTAAGCTCGTACGTCTCAGAGAAGGGTGTTAAGCTAAAAGAATAAATTCTCCGCCACCAACAGAAATATATTTGAAAGAAATCTGCTTTATATCTCAATTTGTAACGTCAGACATACAATCCATACAAGTCTGTTCCGGGCTCGAACAAAACCGAAGGCACTTACAAAGAAGTCCTTGCAATCCGGATATCCACAATCCTGATCGGATTTCCCATCACATATGGAGAACTCTATACCGGAGCAACTCGGTGTAGAGTCAATCGACAGGTCATCCTATCGCTCTCGCAAATATCCGGTCTTCAACACCGATCTTCAAATGCAATTCATAACGACGTATCACATATTCGGAATGGGTTATACGACCCCATGGTCCTTTTTCGGTTAACCCGAATAGTGAGCGCTTATTCAAAATAAGTGTGGCATTCAAATTCAAACAAATCACATCAAATACCCATTCAAAGGGAAATATTGATAGTCGGTTATTGAACTATCAATGGATATGCACAACATCACCAGATTCCAAATAATTTTCCAAATTATTTATTTTCCAAAATATCTTTACAAGATATATAATTTTCAATACTTTAAAAATAAATCAATATTTATTTTTAAACAAATTCCACTTCCTTTTATAAATTCAATAGTGAATTTACATTCCAAAATATTCATGAATATACGACTTCAATTCGATTTCAAATATTCATTTTCAATTTATCTTCAAAAAGATAAATTCTCAAAATATTCACTTTATATCGGAAAACAATTCCATACTTATTAAAAATAAGTAATTCGCAAATCTTTTATTTCTACACTTGGAAAATATTCAATATACTCAAATCGAAATTAAGTATATATTTCATTCTTTAAGGAAATCATTCTCTTAAACATATTTATTTGGGCCAAAACGAATGTTACGTAAAACATCGTTACGACAACCCAAAATCACTAATATAGGGATTCGAATTAAAATAGATATATAAATCCCAATACTACACAAAACATTTCCTTTCGGAAATCATTTACTATAACAACAGTGTTATAGTCCACCATTTCCTTCTATTTCTCGAAAACATCTATTTCAACAATGAATGTTGAAATCTATGGTTTCGAATGTCAACATATTTTAAAACATCGTTAGATCGTTTTAATTCTGTTTAAAATATCACATCCTAAACATTTTCTTTAACATATTATTCACTATTCAAAAACGTGAATATACTTTGTTAACAAATTTCATCCTTTTATTCATTTCATTTTAAAGGATTATTCACAGTTCAAAAACGTGAATATAGCTCCATAAATAAGTTTCAAAAATTTACTTATCAAAATAAGTCGTTTGCGAATTTATAAAACAACGTTTATAAATTCCTTTATTAACCTATTCAATTCATAACTCAATTATAAACCAAAAGTTTATATTATAAGTGAAATACCTATAATTTATTCGTTTACAAAAACCGTTCCTTTGAACTTCATAATTATAAATCCTATAACTTATAAGATTCAATGATTTATTCAAAACTATTCTTTTAATAACTTTATAAAATTTATAAATCTTACTATTTATAAATTTCATTTATAACTTCACCATTTTTAATTTTATAAATTCCATTCATTTACAAAATTCATTTTCACTTCATTCAAACACTTATAAAAACTCGTTTTATAATGTCAATATTTTAATTTATAAATATCCATTTATAAATCTCTTAATATAAATCAATTTATATTATTCTTTAAAACGTCTTTAAATTCCTTTATAATTTCACCGTTTTTATTCATATAATAATTAAATTTTATAAATCCTATATTTTCAACTTTTTATAATAAATTCAAATCCCCAATTTTAAACTATTTTATAAAACCATTAACCTTATATTTTCAAAAATAAATCTTTTATATAAATCAATTTTTAACTATATTTCTCAAAAATCATAATTTTTATAACATAAAAAAATTATAACGTTTATTTATTTAAAATAAATCAATTCCAAAAATATTTTATAAACGTATACTTTCAAAAATCACTTTGAAATTCTTTTAAAATTCCAAAATTTGGTCCAATGATGCTACATACCAAATAGCCAATCACGACAACAACGATATCATATATCGATATGATAATCCATCAAATATCAAAATATCTGAGATCAAATAAATACTGTTGAGGAATCCAGTTGGATCCCTCCAACCTGTTTTCCTGCATCCAAAAACATTAGCACAATACCAATTCCGCTCCAGTACGGAATTATCGCGGTATATGGGATTTAAAATATTATCCGCTTAATAGACGGCGCAATAGGGTCTCATCCGCTAAAAAAATGCGGGAAATCAATAACTCCAATATATACATATGCCAATATATATATTGCTATTATATATAATACCAATTTCACTATTTATGAAATATTCGCGGTATGTGTTTTTAATAAATAACATCCGCTTACTAACGGCGCATAATGTCTATTTTAACAACCAATAGATAACAATCATCATTTAAACATGCATTCAAATATTTTAAATCTAACTATTTAAAATAAAAATCGAAACTGATTCGATTGAGTGAGAAGTTCTGACCTTGATTTCAATTTCGCTTTAGCGATTTATTTCGAATAAAATTAAACGGACGTTTAATTTTACCCGAAATTCTCACTAACTCCAAACGACTCCAATCCAATTTCATCGCGTAGTGCTCGTCCATACGATTCCAACGCAACTGGTTTCGCGCGTTTTCGACCTCGTATGAAAAAGTTATGCATTTATGAAGTTACACGAATTTAAACTATAATTAATTACAACATTCTCTTATATTTTCAACCTTCATGAAAGTGGGCCGCCCATCTTCAGATCCAACGCCTCAAACTTCATCACCCTCAACTCACGCACGTTGCATCACCAGGCCGTGCAAAAAGAAAACCATATCTACAAGCTAGGGTTTAATTATGCTCCATCCTTGTCGACATCCACCACGATCAGCTACTACCATTCAAACGAGCATCTCGAACTCCACCTCCACCATGAACCCTGATGAACTTGGCCCCCCATGACCAGAGAAAAGACATGCGCAGCTCGTGACTGTCGGCCCCACCCTGCTCCCTCCATGTCGCGCCGTTTCCGATCATCTCCGTATGAAATTAAAGCTCTCGTCGAGCTCTACAAGTTTCATGTTGAACACTTTGGCTAATTATCGACGGATTGGAAGTAATTGAGGAGAAAAGAACATTGTTTTCTGGCCATAGATTATCAAAGTGGCGGCTGGTGATTTAAAATTAGGGTTAGGGTTTTGTAAAAAGAAGAAGGGGTTGGGTCTCCTTTTATAGAATTTCAACGAAAAACACTATTCATTCCGGAATTTCCAAACTCCGATTTACGCGCAGTGACCAGCGTTTCTAGGGTTTACCCTGCGTTCCGGACACAATGGAACAGGTTTCGGAAGCTAATTCGGTCATCTGTGCGAGTTATGGCTATAAACGTTCAATTTAAATTAAACCGATTTAAACGATTTTCTAGGCGTTTTAATTTGTATCGGACAAACGGTAAATCCAATTGACACGAAATTTGAAACCTTACAATAATATCACATTATGGATCCGATGAAACTGGTTTCGTCGAAATCCGAGACTTTTTGAAAAATGGCTATTTTAACTCGTCAAATTAATATTAAAAATAATTCGATGCGTTTCGAGCTACTACGATCAAATGGTAACTCCGATTGCTATGAAAATTGAAATCCAGTAATAACTAACTATTACGGATCCAATGGAACTTGTTTCGTCCAATTCTGAGACTGTTCAAAAATTGACTATTTTCACTAGTCGATTTTAATATTAAAATATTCAATTTTCACAAATTAACTTTTAATTCGATTTTAAAAGTTATAAAATATCATTCTAACTCCAACATGATAAAATAAAACTTTACAAATCATTTTCAATCATATTTAACTCAATTTTCAATTATTTCCATAATTTAACATATTAAATTATCGATTTAATTATTCAATTAAATCCAATTATTCAAAATAAAATTTATTCGACTTATAAATTTCACTTATTAATATTTAAACTAAATTAAATATTCAAATTTTAATTACTAAAAATCCTGGGTCGTTACAATTTATGCTTACTGGTTATGTGGGATGGGAATTTATCTACAATCCAACAACTTAGATTTTGGAATAATGCACAAGGTGAATATACAGAACCCCAAACTGAATATTCACAATGGACAATATACCAAAAGGCAGGCACTTAATAACTCAAAGGCCATGAATATTTTATTTTGCTACCCTGATAAAAATGAATTCAATCGAGTTTCTGTCTGTACGACCGCTTATGAAATTTGGAGTCATTGCAAGTCACACATGAGTGCACTAGTAAAGTAAAATGAACTAAGTTTTCCATGCTAACCAACCAGTTTCAAATTTTTAAAATGAAATAAAATATGTATATTTCTAACATGTATTCTAGATTTTAAGATATACTTCATCCATTAGTATCATATGGAAAAATTTGTCAAAAAAGGATCAACTTAGAAAAATCCTTAACTCATTCTATTTAGAATGGGAATCGAAATACACTAGCGATAGAGGAAGCCAATGATTTAGCATATTAAAAATTGACAAATTAATTAGCAATCTAATGTTTTATGAATCAAGGTTGTAGAGCGGAAAGGTAATTAAGGCAACCGAAAAGAGATCAATTGCATTCAACGCAATAACTGACGGTCAAGATTTAGATGATGATGATTATGATAACGATGAGAAGATGGTTATTATGACTTAAAATTTCAAAAAATTTCAAAAATACAAAAAGATGAACAACTTTCAAAAAATGAAAGCAAAAATTTCAAAAACTGTATTTTTCAAGTGTTACAACTATGGTAAACCTGGCAACCTACGAAGAGACTATCAAAAAAACCAAAGAACTCATCAAACATAAACTCATTTGAAAAGAGAATAATGGCATTCAATGTAACCTTGGACAATTTTGGTAAACATCCAGTGATAATGAACCAAACACTGAAAATATCAACATGTGTTTCACGGTGATGGAAAATTAATCAAGTCAATCAAAGGAAATAGAGAAGTCGGTATTTTTTACATTTCATATGTTCTTTTATATTTATTTTATGTGGGAAAAAATATATAATAAATAATAATAAGTGTGTATATATATATATATATATATTAACAAGGTTTATATCCCAACAAAATCCAAAAGG
Organism: Allium cepa; assembly: GCA_030765085.1. Taxonomy (NCBI): domain Eukaryota; kingdom Viridiplantae; phylum Streptophyta; class Magnoliopsida; order Asparagales; family Amaryllidaceae; genus Allium; species Allium cepa. The sequence continues at coordinate 569,812,942 of CM060940.1, read as the reverse complement.
AGTTAGAACATTTAGATTAAGTCGGAACGACTCAAAAATTTACCCGAAGGCCTAAAACTACAAGATAAAGAAACATAAGAAGTTTGGTCCAGATTTATGCTAACTTTTTAGATCAGTGCCATTTGATCTAATTAGATCGATAACGATCCTAAATATTAGCTAGTGGTTCCTCCTAACCACTTGCATTTCACTCCTATGCCTCTACTAAGCTCTCTTATCAAGTTTGGTAGCATAAAAAGCAACCAAGTTTCAAGAAGTGAAGGCTCATTTGATTCATTCAAATATCTACCCGCTTTTGGATTGAAACAATATAAAATGGACCTACGGAACTCATACGGACTCGGATTTACTTGAAATTTGGAGGGACCACTTCGAAGACATAAAAGAAGGATCAAACAAATGAAGTCATTTGGCCAAGAAAATTTGGTCGGCACCGATCCAAACTCATCGGATTGTTCGATCGATTTATGTTGGGCCCCACCACTTGAGATCCAATTTAGAGGCTTTCCTACTCATGTATATTGTATGTATGAAGTTTCGTGTCATTTGGTTAAGTATTGAGTGAGTCATGGCTAGATCTCCTATGATCTAGAAGAAGATTCAAAAATAAGCTAAGGTTTAGATCACTACCAATCCGACTTAATTGGATCATCACCGATCCAAATACTTTGCTTAAATCCTTATTAGATTCGATTTGGAGTCTCTCCTACTCATGTGCATTGCATATATGAAGTTTCATGTCATTTGGTTAAGTATCGAGTGAGTTATGGATGGATTTTCTATGAAGGGATGGATTAGATGATCTATGGATATGGATGATCAAACAAACTCTAAACGACTTGATATTCGGATAATGCACTCAAGTATAGGATAGAAAGACAACCAAATTGAGAAGATTCGAAAATTGCACAACATTTTGGATCGGTACCGATCCGAAAAGTTCGCTCCAAGCTCTCCCAAACTTCCTAAGCAACATCTGCATGTTGACTACAGACTTTTATTAAAGTCAACTTTTCTTAAAGTGGCTCTGACTTCAATGCTCTCTAACCCCTATAAATACCATCCTAACTGCAATAGTAAAGGGGATCTGGTCTCTGCTAAAACTCGACCATTATTTCTTCACTCTTCGTCTCCCACATAACTACTATTAAGAGACAATTGAGATCTTCCTTTTGTCTCTAATAATGGTGGCTTGATCTAATATAGGAAAGAGCATTATAATATAAGCTAAACTCCTTTGTAATAGCAGTTCATCAATAAAAGAATCTATAAAGTGGATGTAGGCTTCGTTAACAGCCTAACCACTATAAAAATCTCATCTTTTTCCCTTTTCTTCTATTTGCTATTGAATTTTCTATTTTATTTTCCTTGATAAACATGGCTGGTGCTTTCACACTCAAACCAGGGTGTTGATCCATTTTTTGGGTTAACATTTTGGTGCTTTCACTGAGAACCTTGAACAAGATTTGAAGAATTGAAGTTTGACTCTAGGATTAAGAGAAGATGAAGGCCTAACACTAGATCTCGAACTATAGCAAGTCAATTGGAGCTTGAGCTAGCCAGGAGGTGTCCTCATATTCTCATCAACCCAACTATGTGATTAGAGAGGAGATGGAAAGAATGATGAAGGAGATGTAGGACAGGGTCTTAGCAAGACAACAAGAGATGTTGGACAACTTCGTCTAGAAGATGGAGCATTAGGGGATGGCTAAAGCTACAGGGAATAGGAATCAAACTCCAGGGAACAACACAGGAGCAACCGGAGTTGGATTGCAATAAGATGGAGTCTTGCCCCCACAACCAAAGCAACCAGTACTTGAGGGTAACATTGGAATAAACAATAAGACCCAATGTAGGTGCATCTGGAGTTAAACAAAACAAACCGAAACATTGCCCATACAACTAGGGGGCATGATAGATTTGGATCTAGGATTAGCTTTAATGCTAGAAACGGGTGATGTTGGTGCTAGAGTAGAAAATTAGGGTACGAATACATGATCACATGAGCTGAAACCAAAAGCCCACAGTTTGAACAAGGGGCAGGTTCGTCCCTTGCTCTCTGCCTTTTGCTTTTTCTACCTTCAATAACCTTAGACCACTTACATGTGTACGGAATCCCAAATGGTCCCTTGGCATGCTCTGAGTAGGATGCCTGAGAAGAATATTTAAGATACCAATGACCCCAGACCTCTTAGAGATGTGCTAAACCTAGATTAGTTCCTAGTCGCACTCTGATTCGGATATCTGGGATGACTGCTTAGAATAATAATCTCAGAACACTTGGACATACCCAAAACCTAGATTGGTCCCTTGCCATGCTCTTAGTTGGATGTTTGGGATAAACATTCAAGATTTCTGCTTATTTGTTTTGATTTGAAATTTGGATTTTGTAAAGCCCATATTTAATGTGATGACAGATTTTGAACGCCATATAGTCCCGATCGGAGAGACTGTGCCGGAGTGCAAGGTGCAAGTCCTCTTACCGAAGAGGAGTGGATGGACTTGTTTGATATCGAATGCCATAGAGTCTCGATTGGAGAGATGGGACTGGAGTGCAAGAAATAAATCCACTCATCAGAGAGTAAGCGGATGGGCTTGCTTAATCCCTCTCAACTTAATAAGCAAACGACCCAAAGAGATCATCCCTCTGAACTGAAATAGCAAACGATGCAGAGAGATTGTCCCTTAAACTATACATTAAACGATCTAGAGAGCTCGCACATTAAACTTAAACGGTCCGGAAAGATCAAACTTTAAAACATATTTGATTTTGCGAAAAGGATTTGAATGCCTTATAAATATAATAAAATGGATGAACAGAGAATGATTATGATATATGATGTGATATGTGTGATTTCGATATATGATATTATAAATCTGGATTAAATCTGAGTGGTAATGAAGTAAATCCCGGATGAACACGGGGTGGTTAGAGATGTGTAATATAATTAAAGATATGTGATGTAATTAGAGACATGAGATGTAATAACTCGGAATGAAACTAGAATGATTGTGATGTATAGATTGTAGTTAGGTAGAGTCTAGAGTCTTAGGCTACAACAGGTTTTGAATTACTTGTGATTGACAAAAAAAATCCAAAGGAATTGGATGGTTCACCAAGGATAAAGCAGCTGGAAAGCTCAACAATCGAAGACTTGTTACCGGCACTTGTTTTGGAGCAAAGCACCCCTTTCATTCAAAAGGCGTACTTTGGGGGGCACGTGTTAACTGGGTTTTTAACCCAATAGAATTCAAAAGGAGTTAGAACATTCAGATTAAGTTGGAATGACTCAAAACTTGATTTGAAGGCCTAAAAGTACAAGGCAAAGAAACATAAGATTTTTTTCCCAAAATTACACTAACTTTTCAGATCGGTACTGATCTGATCCAATAGGATCGGTACCGATCCGAAATGTTGGCTTGTGGTTCCTTCTAACCACTTTCATTGCACTCCTATGCCTCTACTAAGCTCACCTATCAAATTTGGTAGACCTAGTTCAAGAAGTGAACACACATTTCATTCATTCAAATGTCTACCTGCTTTTGTACCAGAACAACTTAAAATGGACCTTTAGAACTCATATGAACTTGGGCTGACTTGAAATTTGGAGGGAACAATTAGAAGACAAAAAAGATGGCTCACGCCAAAAATTAAGTCATTTGGCCATTCCAGTTTGGATCGGCCCCGATACAAACTCATCGAATCATCTAATCCATTTATGGTGGGCCCTACCGACTGCAATCCATAGTGCAGGTCCCACACATCCTCTAGAAGTTATGTGCAAAGTTTTATTTAATTTTGATAAGTATTGAGCGAGTTATGGATGGATCTCCTCCAAATTGAACAAGTTTGATGGATCAGATTCGACCCACCTAGGATGGGCCATGTTTGCACCAACATTGGGCAACACCCTTCGGAAGTTTTTGAAGAGATAATAAATGAAGAAATCAAATTGAAAATGAGGATTATCTAACAAAAACTTCAAGTCACGGAAAGTAAATTGCATGGAAGACAATAATTTAGAGTGGTTCGGCGATTTGCCTACGTCCACTATGAAGTTTTATCACTTTATTGCTTAATACTTGAAGATTACAAGTGTTTTAGAGCGAAGTACAGCAGATAATAGGCTTAAATTCGAAATCAGCGGTAGTGATGACGATATGGAGCGATTCTGGCAGCGTCCGGGCGTGCTTTATCTCTATATATTCTCCGATCCCCTTTTTGAATGACTGGGGGCTCTATTTATAGGTGTAGGAGGCTGATATTTCGCCTAAAATCCGGGGAGACTGCTTCTGGCACGTGAGGGGGCCCACACGCCTGGATTCTGGAAATCCGGGCCCACTTTAGGATCAATTCGAACTCGGGTTCGAATCGATCAAGAAAGCATCCAATCGAGGTGAAATTTGGTGTGGACATTCTTCAGCGTGTACATAAGCTCCTGTGAAAATTTCATAGTATTTGGACTTGTAGATCCTGAGTTATGATCGATTCAAGATTGTATTTCCGGTTGTCATGCTTGGTTCGAATCGATCCCGATCGAATCGATGGTTGGCGCATGTGAATGATGACATGGTGCGCGCACTTCTCGGGTCGATCCATCTTTTTCTTCGAGTTTACTGGGTCGAACCAATGGTTTTAGCCGCCTTGACTTAGTGGATTCGAGATAGTGGATTCGAAGATATGTTCCTTCGAATCGATCGAATGGATGTTCCTTCGTATCGATCAAGGTATACCATAGTTGATCGATACGAAGGCTTCCCAACTGAATGGTTTCGAAGCAAGTCCTAGGATGGAGTCGAAGTGAGGTCACAGGATGGATTCGAAGTGAATCAACTGCATGGATTCGAAGTACTCTGCCCTATTGGATTTGAAGGTCATCATCCTGAAGGATACGAAGTAAAGTAGTCTCATGGATTCGAAGTATCTTTCCTTGAGGGATTCGAAGTAAAGGACGTTCGATGGATTCGAAGCAAGGTTGGGCTTATGGATTCGATTCTAGGGCTACTTCCTCCACTTTTCACTGGTGATAACTTGAGCACACAAACTCGGATTGTCTTGAAAATTGGAATGTTGGCTTTCATGGCTCTACTTGATATGTTTTATCAATTGTAGCCCGATCCGGACTTGGGCAAAATTCATCGATGTCCGTGGTTACCCAATAGCTATTCAATGCTGAGGATGTACAACCCTTGTTTTCCAGTCAGTTTCCTGGTATCTCGGCCTTGCCAAAAGGCGGTATAATATTTGCCCCCCAAAGTACGTCTTGTGTAAACATGACGTGCTTTGAAAAGCTGTAGTCTCACGTTGGACAACTGTGACATGTTTCGTTGAAAGTTGTATTCTGTATTGTTGTAATTGACTGTTGTGTGATTGTGATTGGCTGTTTGTCGTCGAAATCATGACGAGATGAGCCTTTGATCCCTGTGAATGTCAAAGATCAAATATTAGTCAGACATATGTGCATATATGTGTTACCTTGACTTTAGTTAACGTTGCGTGTTTGCAAGTCGTTGTCAGTTCGGTTTGTTATCAAATTCTGTATCGTTCCTCTCCTGAATCAATGAAAAAGGTTGATAAGTAATTTTTCATATCGAAGCGATGCGTTCATTCTCATCGATGGTTTTCGATGGATTCGAAATGGTCTTTCGAATCAATAGACTTTGAACCGCTGCGAGTCGATGGTTGTGAAACTGGCACTTCGAATCGATAGGATTTTGCGACTTCAATCCAGCTTTCGTTCAATCGCTTCGTATCGCTTAAGCTTCGTGGCAACGCCACCTTGATGGATTCGAAGTATGGTGGATTCGAACGCGCTCATTCGAATCGATTGGTGTTTGACCGGTAACAATCGATCAGGTCGACCGGGAGGCGAAGCGTCTCTTTTCCTCCGTTGGATCCATATAAATACGCGAGGCTTAGCTCACTTTCATTTTTTGCTTTTTACTGTTACTCTGCCTTCCTCTTCGCATCGATCCTCTTGGCTCGAGAAAGACACACTTTCGAATCGATCTAGCCTTCAATCCTTCGATCATAATCAAAACAAATCAGGTAACTAATGGATTAGGCCAAGCTGAGAACGATAAAATTGGAAATCTTCTCCATCACCCTTAATTTTTTCTTCTGAAATCAATTTTTGGAAGGTTGTGAGATATGAACGAAACGGGTCGAATCGATGGATGGGGCGTGACAAAGTGTTTGAGGCTTTCTTTGGATAAGGAAAGATCTTGAAGGATTTCTTTCCTCTCCGTCTCGTATCGATCCACGATGAATTTGTTCGAGTCGATCCTGATTATGGGGCTTCGTATCGATGCTTGTGAGGTGACGTGGTTCGTATCGATCGATCGGAATTAATAACTTCACGATCAATTCGAAGGTATCGAGCTCGATCGATACAAAGTTGCTTTCCTGGGTTGATATGAATGCTCTTCTGATGGACTCGAAGTGCTCCTTTACTTGATGCTATGGACATCGTTCCAGGGACCTATGTCGATACGAAGTGATCGAGTCGACTCTTATCGATTCGAAGCACATCGAGTCGACCTGTATCGATCTGAGGCGATCGATTCGACCGTCCTCAATTCAGATAATACAACTCTTATGACTTGCTCTAACATCTGAACTACGACTGATTTCAAGATGAAATTTGACGAACTTAATGAATTTCAGCATACTTGATTCCGATGAGCTTCTACCTTGCATAACTGAACTTGACTGTAGGACTATACTTGACTGCCTTTTGAAGCTCGTCGATGGAACTGTGGCCTAACCAAAAATATAACGGATTTATGCTTGAATCGATCAGTAGCATCTGGATGACGTGGATGTGACGGTCAGCGATGACGGTCATTTCCGGTCTCGATTTTTAGGGTTTTGTCGTTCGCACATCTTGCTGTTTGCAAATTTTCTCTAACTCTGTAGAATCTTTCTAAGTAATGCACAACACTACAATGCACCGCACACACTTTACACTGGGAATGAACGGTTTTTCTATGTGCTTAATGTTGCTTTCCGATGAGTTAGTTAGTTATGGAATCTTCGAGCTCTCAACAACAAGAGGTACAGAGTTCGCCTCCTCCTGTGCTTGAAATCCCTGACATTCCTCCCGAAGTAGTTGGTCCGGCTCCGGACGAAGTGCCGGAAGCCATATTTATCGAGGATCCTATCGACCCCGTTCCGTCCAGTATTTCTGAAGCCTTAATGGTCCGGATTTGCTTGAAACATAACTTATCCCCGGATGATGTTTTGCTACCGGGCGTTGATGACAGACCTCACAATCCGCCCGAAGGGTATACTGCTTTCTACCGTCACGCCTGTGCGGTTGGAACTCTCCCTCCATTTAACCAGTATATCAGGGAGATGTTATCATTCTTAGGAATTGCTCCCTCATAGCTTCATCCTAACGGACATGCGTTGCTGAACAGTGCCTTCATCATATTTATGGATTGTTTCTTTCGCCCGCCGCGGCCGTCTGAGATTAGACACATATTTAACTTCAAAAGTAGGGGTGATAGTCCATCTTTTACTTTTCTGGAAGCGGTCAGAAACTGCCAAGTCGTGACCGGGGCTTGGACTAGACTTAGCTATTTCAAAGCCGAATGGTTTTTTGTTCGGGCCCCCAAGGGTTTGCTAGGCGATGGCTGTCTAGACATAAGTGTCGCAAGTCTCTCTTGAATAGCTATTCTTAACACTTGTACTAATACTCTGTTCTTCTTATAGCCATCATTTCGAGGCCTGACGGTGGATATTATAAAGGCATCGTTCGGAGCTTACAAGGGATCCCGAGCGAATTAAGGCACGTCGACTCGGTGTTAACTGACGATAACTTAAGGATGCTGGGTTTAATAGAGATGAACCAGAGCATTGTTATCGAGGGTTGGCGAAACCGGCTTCGAAGACAAAGAAGAAAATGGTAAAAAGAAAACCCGGTATAGTAATAAGAGAAGCGAGCGACGATGAAAGGACGCCCATAGATACTGAGCTAGCGGCTGATCTTTCCCGAATAGAAGAGAAGCGGAAAGGCAAGGCTGTTGTCCCTAAATTTAAGAGATGGAAGTCTGTAGTTGTATCTCGTTTGATCCCCGGAATTACTATCTCTGACGCTGCTCCTTGTCAATCAGGAGATGCTTTTAGAGGACTGGATGACATTCCCATCCCGGAGTACGTATCTCTCTACCACGAGTCCGGGTTGGATGAACTCCGGGAAGCATTAGAAATAAGCGATCCTTTACCCGTTAGTGCAGTCGACACTTCTGGTTAGTCGGGGGTTTTGCACATTTGCATACACTTTCATAACACTACATGACTTCCGCATAGATCATATCGCTTTCACCTGGTGTTTAACTGAGTTGCTCCTCTTTTGCAGGTGCTATGTCTGGCCGTCAATCTACACTAGACAAACTCCGAAGAGTGCATCATCCTTCATCTTACTATGAATCTCGACGTGGAAACTCCGATCACGATCGCGAACGGAGGTATCATGGCCAAGAATATTATGCAAGGGACTATCCCCGTAGTTACTCTAGTCAAGAGCGCTCTAACAGAGATCGGAGATACCGTTCCCCTTCTCTCTCTCCTCCGCCACCCCGAACCCATACTCATGTATCTGAGCCTCCGCGACAGCAACCGTCTTCATGGGTTTCGAGGCCTGAGTCACATCGTTCTAGGACTGAGGTTGTTACGACCATGGCTGTGGAGGAGGCTCCTATTGAACCATTCGGTGAAAGGGCTATTAGACTTGATCAATTGAAGAAGGACTTCCCAGAAATTTGCTTCGAGGCTTGCATCTTCCCTCCTAATCTTAAAAGAATTCCCGAAGACGCTGTGACCACAGCACTTAGTTATACCCACGACTTCTATGCTCAGTACAAGGAATGGTATAAGGCGGCCGTTAAAGCTTCAAAAACAGCCTTTGATCGGGCCAAAATTATTGAGAAACTGGAAGCTGACTTGGCTCAGAAGAACTGTATCGTCGATATACTCCAATCTGAGGCGGATTCCTCCCGTAGGGCCGAAGTCGAATCGCTAAAAAAGGTCGATGAGACATTAGTTGAGATGGCAAAGATGCAACGGGCGCATTGCACTTTAGTAGAAGACTTGGACCATCGATACAAAATGTTGAGGCCGAGCGGGATGCGGCAGTTAAAGAACTGGAGGAGTTAAAGGCCAAGTTTGCTGACATAAGCAAGGAAAAAGATGATGCTAATACGGCCGCTCAAGAAGCGTGTGAGCAAGCTGTGTCTCTTCGGGCTGAGCGCGATGCAGCAGTCGCAAGGGTTAAGGAGGTGGAAACGGAAGTGGAGGAGAAAGTCTAGGCGGAGAGGTTCAAGATGGAGGCTGAGTTTGACGAACTCTTGGATACATATAATGCCAACGTGTTAGAGCACAGAAATCTCGCCTGGCTAAGAGATTACTCTGTGCTTCTCTACAGTGCCTTGAAAAAACTAGTGGAGAACAAGAGGATGTCTTGTCCGGATGAAGTACTAGACGAGTTTGAGCTCGAGTCACGTCTGCTTAGCGAGGAAGAGAGGAGAATTCTTCATGAGGCGATAATCTCCGTCGAGAAAGAAAAACTCGGCATCCAGCAGACGGAGATCGGTGAAGGTTCGGGTGTTGCGCATCACAGTGAGAATATCGAAGTTCCTGTCCCGACTTCGTCCGAAGTTATCGCCGCGGTTGATCCACAAGTCATTCCTACCTACAATCCGGATCAACCGGGGTTATCTTTTTGTAAGACTGCTGTCTTCGAACCTATTCAAGCTCCGAGGTAAGGCAAGGAAGGTACTTCGATTATTTCCCTCGTGTTTTAAATCAACGATTTTTGAGATAATTTACCGGACTGGCTATTTTTTCTCTCCTTTGTTCAGTGACTGAAAGTGCCACGCCCGTGCCCCCAATTCCTCCGGTCCTATATCCTATGCATGGAGTTATTGTCACCGAAGCGATTTCAACTGCTGCCATGGCCGGTGACATTGGAGAGGGGAGCTCGATGTCATTCGATGCTCAAATGATTGAGGAGCTACTTGTCCATTCTCTTGACCCTATTCCTGATCCTTCATTCGTGATGAGTGGAGTTGCTCCAGTTTTCAGTTCCGTCATGACGACCACCAGCGTATCCAGCACAGCTCAGTTGTCTCGAGAAGAAGAGATTTTTGCTGAGATAAGTGCTGAGATGGCCACGGTGACAACGGTCGGTGGTTCTGGAAGCGTCACTGCCCTCTCAATCTTATCTTCTCTAATGGTGATTTCTCCCAGTGGCACAGTGATTGTCTCAAGCGTTGATGAACAGACACCTGTCACAGCTCCTATGCCTTCAGTTCGCCCTTCCAAAAGGATCTCTGTCCCCTCCAGCTCCGAGGAAGATGTTGATATTATGCCAGATCCGGAGGATGAACCAAAGAAGGGCAAGAAATCTCGTAGGAAACCGCGTAGTGGGTCCAGCGGCTCGACTCCAAAGAAGAAGCCTCGGAAGAAGAAGGATTGAGCTTCTTGACTTGTCATGTAGTTGTAAATAGCAGTTCTTTTACTTCTTCTTTCGTTCTTTTACTTCTTATTTCGTTCTTTTAGAGCCGTGTATAACTGTGGATTCGGCCTCCACTTAATCGAAATTTTTTGATTTGCCATGTAATCAAACCTATTTTTGTTAGTTGATGGAATAAGAAATTGTTCTTTTCTTTTACTTAAGTATTTGCAGTGTTTGGCTTTCAATCCGGTGTACTTGTGGTGTTTTTTTACCGTTAAATAGAATTCATTTTTTATTTGCCAAGTCTGAAAAACTCAATTACATGTCGTGATTGATGAATGAGTTGAACTCCGGGCATTGTACTGCTTCAGTTAGCGATTAACACTTAAGCCTTTTTTGCCCCCCAGTTTCAGGGAACAACATTTGTATTTTGGTGGTTGATCATACTTATTACAAATCTTAAGCACATGTCCACATTCTGGGGACTTAGGATAATTTGAGATCGATAATCTGGTTCGCACTCCGGGAATTTGAGAGTTATCGATGTTTGTGACACGGTTTGCGCTCCGGGAACCTGTAATTGATGTTTATACTCCGCTTCATGCTCTGGGAACTTGGAGTTAAAATTGATATATCGGTTCGCACTCTGGGAACTTTGACTTGGTATTTGTGCTCCAATTCACACTCTGAGAATTTGGAGATAGCATGTATGTTTGGGTTCGTGCTCCGGGAACTTGTAATTTTATACTCTGATTCGCTCTTTGGGAACACGGAGTCAACACGGATGCTTCGGTTAGCGTTCCGGGAACCTGTAATTTTATATTCCAATTCACGCTCTGAGAAGTTGGAGTTAGCCGATAGATGGTCAGTCACACCTATTTTGGCTTTTTAGGAATTCGTTCACACTCTGGGAACGATGGATTTGATGTTTATACTCCAATTCGCCCTTTGGGAATTCGGAGTCAGTTCGCACTCTGGGAACAATTTATTTGATGTTTATACTCCAATTCGCACTCTGGGAATTTGGAGTCCGTTCGCACTTTGGGAACGAGTTATTGGATGTTTATACTCCAATTCGCACTTTGGGAATTTGGAGTCCGTTCGCACTCTGGGAACGAGTTATTGGATGTTTATACTCCAATTCGCACTCTGGTAATTTGGAGTCCGTTCGCACTCTGGGAACGAGTTATTGGATGTTTATACTCCAATTCGCACTCTGGTAATTTGGAGTCCGTTCGCACTCTGGGAACGAGTTATTGGATGTTTATACTCCAATTCGCACTCTGGGAATTTGGAGTCCGTTCGCACTCTGGGAACGAGTTATTGGATGTTTATACTCCAATTCGCACTCTGGATTTGGAGTTAGTGGAAGGATTGTCGTCCTTGTAAATGCTGGTGTAGTGTTCTATCCCTGAGCTCGGGTTTCACTTAGTGAGTAACCGGTCGTATCACAGTCACTCCCTATTTGAATAAATCCCACCGCATGATGGAACTTAGCTCTCCGTGCATCGTGATATTGTACGTCATTTTCAGTGAATCGCAGCTTTGGCTCGAAGAGATGGCATTTTATTGCTGAAATGAAAGAAACATGGCAAAATCAGTTGCCTTATTACAAATTCAAACTTCGAAATCCAAAATTAAATGCAAAGGAAGAAATTGACTAAAAATAGATAAATAAAGCCTGTCATGTGTAGTAGCGACGGAGACTTTCGCTATTCCAAGCTCTCTGTAAAGTAAGACCGTCAATGGTCGACAACTTGAACGTGCCATCTCCGAGCTTTTGTGAAATCACATACGGCCCTTCCCAATTTGGCTTCATGTGCGAAGGGACCGGATAAATTTGCTTGAGTACGAGATCGCCGGGTTCAAAGGTTCGCGGTCGGACCTTGGCATTGTATATTCGAGCGACTCGACCCCGATATGCGGCTGCCCTCAAATCAGCTTCTTCACGCTTCTCATCGAGTAGGTCCAGAGATTCGACAAGTAATATGGCATTCGCTTTCGGATCATAATATGTCACACGATGAGAGTGAACTTCCACTTCGACTGGAATAACGGCTTCAGAGCCATAAGATAGAGAAAATGGAGTGTGTCCGGTTGTAGTTTTGTGAGTTGTTCGGTAAGCCCATAGAGCCATAGGAAGTTCATCAACCCACTTGCCCCCGGCTTTTTCCAGTCATTTCTTCAAAATAGACTTGATAACCTTATTGACGGCTTCAACTTGACCATTCGCTTGAGGGTGCGCTACTGTAGAGAATTTCTTATGGATGTGGAATCGTTGACAGAAGTCCTTGAATTCAACACTGTCGAATTGGGCTCCATTATCGGTGATAATAGTATGCGGGAGACCAAACCGGCAGATGATGTTGCGTACTACGAAGTTGATTACTTTCTTTGTCGTAATTGTTGCAAGAGGTTCAGTTTCAGCCCATTTGGTGAAGTAATCAACTGCGACGATGGCGTACTTCGCGCCACCTTTAGCTAAAGGCAATGCACCAATTATATCAACCCCTCATATTGCAAATGGCCATGGACTGAACATTTGGGTTATCTCAGTAGGTGGTGCTCTAGGAATCCGAGCGTGTTTTTGGCATTTATCACATTTTTTTGGCATAGTCCATAGCATCGCGATTAACGGTAGGCCAATAATATCCATATCAGAGTATTTTCTTGGCAAGTGCTTGCCCCCCAGTGTGATTGCCACATTCTCCTTCGTGCACATCGTGTAACACTCGTTTGACTTCGTCGTGTGCGATACACCGGAGAAGAGGAATAGAATATCCCCTTCGATACATAACTCCATTCTGAATGAAAAATCGTGAAGCTTTTCGAAGAATTTGTCTTTTCACACTTTGACGCTCAGGTAGTATACCATGCTCAATGTAATCTTGATAGGGGGTCATCCACGACTCCCTGTTGGAAGTAGCTTCAAATGTGAAATCATTCTCTGTTCGATCAATGCTCGGAGAGGATAAAGTTTCAACAGGAACGAATCCCAATTGTTGAGCTTCGCCTGTACTTGCCAACTTCGCCAATGAATTGGCTTTCTGATTGTGCTCTCGGGATACGTAGAAAATGGTATAATAATCGAACTGATCAAGCATCTCCCGGACTCGGGTTAGATAAGCGGCTAGTCTTCGATCTTTGGCCTGGTATTCACCCCGAACTTGGCATACTACAAACTGGGAATCACAGTAAATTTCCACAGCGATAATTCTTAGGTCATGGGCTAACTTCAATCCAGTAAGAAAAGCCTCGTATTCAGCTTCATTGTTGGTTGCGGAGAAATCAAACTTTATAGCGTAGCATATGGATCGACCCTCGGGGGTTTCAAGCACTACCCCTGCGCCCGAGCACCGATCGTTGGATGCACCATCAGTATACAGCTTCCATATGTATTCGGGGGATTTGCTATTTTCAGGTAAGTCTTCAGGAACAGTGAATTCGGCAATGAAATCTGCTAGGACTTCACCGTGTATGGCCCTTCTCGGAGTATATGTGATGTTGAATTGACTTAGTTCAATGTTCCATTTCAGTAACCTGCCAGACGTCTCAGGTCGTGTGAGGACTTGTCGTAACGGCTGATCGGTGTACACAGTGATGGGATGAGCCTGAAAATACGGACGGAGCTTCCTTGAGGCGATGACTAGGCAATATGCCAACTTTTCTAGCCTTGGATAATTTCTCTCGGCTCCGGTTAATCGTTTACTAACATAGTAGACCAGTTTGTGCACTCGGTATTCCTTCCGAACTAACGCAGCACTGATTGCGTTTTCAGATACCGCCTGGTAGAGATACAACTGTTCATGGTCAACAGGTTTTGAAAGAATCGGCGGTGTGGAAAGATGCTGAATTAGTGATTGAAATGCACCCTCGCATTCCGTAGTCCATTCGAAGTTTCGTTTCCCTTTTTGGATCAGATCGAAGAAGGGTATGCACTTGTCAGTTGATTCCGAGATGAACCTGCTCAGTGTTGCAACCTTCCCATTAAGACTCTGAACCTGGTTTATGGTCCTTGGAGTTTGAAGATTCCTGATCGCCCAGATCTTTTCGGGGTTGGTCTCTATTCCTTGGGCATTGACGATAAACCCAAGGAATTTTCCGGATGCGACTCCAAAATGACATTTTAGCGGATTAAGCTTCATCCCGTATCTCCGGAGGACATTAAACATTGACTCTAAGTCTTTGACGTGATCAGTGGAGTACCGCGATTTCACCAACATGTCATCTACATAAACTTTCATAGTCTTTCCGATCTGGTCGGCAAACATTCGGTTGACTAAGCGTTGGTAAGTTGCTTCGGCATTCTTTAACCCAAAAGGCATGACCATGTAGTAGTATAGTCCCAGGTCAGTTACAAAGCTCGTATGTTCTTGGTCGGGCACATGCATGGTATCTGATTGTAACCAAAATAAGCATCCATGAAAGGTAGTGATTCGTGTCCGGCCGTTGAATCCACAAGTTGATCGATTCGGGGAAGTGGAAAGCTGTCTTTCGGACAAGCCTTATTTAAGTCAGAGTAATCAATGCACGTTCTCCATGTCCCATTCGGTTTTCGGACAAGTACAGGGTTGGATACCCACTCCGGGTACAAAGCATCCTGGATAAACCCATTCTCCTTTAGCTTATCAACTTCTTCTCTGAGGGCGGCAGATCTCTCTGGATCCATACCGCGTCTCTTTTGTTTGACCGGGATATACCGTGGGTCAATATTCAAGGTGTGGCTCGCGATGTCCGGTGAGATTCCACACATATCAGAGTGCGTCCAAGCGAATACATCTAGATTTGCTTGGAGAAATTCGACCAAATCCTGTTGTGCTTGTGGGTTTAGCTGAGACCCAATTTTTAATATTTTTGAATCATCATCATCATCGATTGGAACATCAATCGTCAGCTCGGCTGGGGAAGCTTGACTTTCTTTAGATTCATCATTATCTTCAGTGTCTCTGGGGTCAAGATCCTTCTGGAATTGGTCGTTGTGCCTGGGCCGAGGCCCAGGCACTAATTGTCAATCGTCGGCGAAACGGACGCAGAGAGATTCCTCCACGCCCTTTCCATTCTCCTTTCGCTGCGCTTCTCGCAGTTCGGCAAAATAGCAGGCTCTCCCAGCAGCCTGATCTCCCTGAATGACCCCAATCCCACGATCAGTGGGGAATTTCAAAGTTAAGCACCACGGGGCAATTGCTGCCCTGAATTCGGCAAGGGCCGGTCGGCCCAAAAAAGCATTGTACGGAGAGTGGATATCTAAGACAACAAACTATAACATTCGGACTCTTCGGCGTTCTCCGACTCCTAACTCCACTGGCAACTCCACCACTCCAGTGGGTATATTAGCACTTCCATCGAAGCCATGGATTCTAGATTGACAAGGCTTTAAATCTTTGGCTTCCATCTTCATTTGATCATATGCTCTCTTAAATAAGATATTTACTGAACTCCCACTTTCCACCAGGATCCTCTTCATCCAAGCAGGACCAACCTGGGCAGATATGACTAGTGGGTCTATAGTTGGGGCTTCGACCTTATCAGCATCTCGGTTTCTAAATACGATGTCATCTGCCATCGTCTTCTGTTGTTTGGCCGGGACCCCTTTGTCAAGCGTACTGCAACTCTCGAAATCCACATGCCTGATCGATTCCATTTCCCTCCAGCTTCGGTCCGCTGGATGAGGACCACCACTAACTGTATTTATAACCAATCTCCCGCCTGTACGAGAAGGCTCTTCCTGTCTCTCTTGGTTTTGTGCACGGTTTTGGTTTGACGGGCCCACACCACCAGCTTGTGGCGCCCGCACAAATTGATTTAACTTCCTTTCCCTGATCAATTTTTCGATGAGATCTTGCAAATGTCTGCAATCATTGGTATTATGTCCGTAACTTTCGTGAAATCTACAGAACTTTCCTGTCTGAATCTGTCTCTCCAACGATGGCTTCGGAGTCGGCTTTTTATACTGGATTGCACTACAAGTCTGTAGATACACGTTTTCCAGTGACGTGTTCAGTGGTGTATAGCTTTCAAACATTTGTGCCCTACGCCGCAGGCCACGATTCTGATCTTGCTTCTTATTTCTATTGTCGCCGTTCCTTGGCTGGGTTTGCTTGTTTTGAATATTCAATTGGACTTTTCCAGAGCTCTACCCTGACTGTTTAACTGCCACATTGCTTTGAATTCCTTCATTGCTGGGTCTCGCATCGTCCTGCTTCCTAGATTGTTTCGCATCCTTACGCCTTAAGAATTGAGCGGCTTTGGAGTAGAAACGATCCAACGATGCGGGAGGCTTCCCAGCTAGCCAGTTTCCAAATTCAGAGTCGGGGTCAATTCCCTTAGTCAAGGCCATCAATCATTGGGGTTAGTGATCTCCGCACAAGCGGCGTTGAATCTTTCCAGATATCGCCTGAGTGTCTCTCCTAGAGCTTGAGTGACACTAGATAAAGTATTTACGTCTTTAGGCCTGGCAATGTGCATACGAAACTGTTCAACAAATTTAGTAGGCAATTGGTCAAATGAAGAGATAGATCGTGGTGGTAATCGTGTAAACCACATCGTCGCAATTCCCCTTAAATAAATGGGAAAACTACGACATTTTACTGCATCATCAGCTCTTGCAGCAGTCATCGACCATTCGTATTTCAGAATATGCTGATTGGGGTCAGAACTTCATACATGGGCAGAGTCGGCATCCTGAATAGCCGAGGAGGTTCAGCATATAATATGTCATCAGTGAACGGAGTATGACTTCGGGAGATTCCCCAATCGTCATTTGTTAAGCCCTGACTTTCGCAAATCATTTGGCGTACCATAGCTGAGAGGTCAGGTGTTGCTATATTCGAAGGGTGGCGAGCCAAAGTGTGGTCGGGTTCCACAGTGCGAGGTAGGATCGGGCGCTGTCGACGATCCGTATCTCGCCTCCTTGGCTCGATGTCTTCTGGGACATATGGTTCTGTAGCATGTTCCTGCTGGTGGTAGTTCTGATTGGAGTGATTTTGGGTATCAACTCCTATGTCAACTGCGGTGGCGGTGGCTTGGTTATCCGTAGTATGTTGTGGAACAGTGCCTCCTCGGGAGGAGTGTCCTGTATGAAAACTGGCAGAAGGGCCAACTCTTATCTGCCCAACAGTCAATGCTTGCTGGTGACCAGCAGCATGCGCATGACTTCCGTCTAGCCTGGGACGAATAGGTCTGCCACTGTAATTAGACGAGGCAGAGCTTTCAGTGGAAGAATGAGGGCGTGGTCCCTTATGGATCTTCTACGCCTGTGGCGATTTAGTTGATTAGACAACTCAACATTGGCGCGTAATTGTTCAGTCAGCTGTTGCCGACTTTGGGTTAGTTCCTGGAGTAATGTCTGGAACTCTTGTCGAGTGACCGAACCTAATGGATCTGAATGCCCAGAATCATCTTGATTGGGTGGAGGTAGTTGCGTGGGATTATGTCTATCCCGGCCTTCTTAACCAGCGACAGTAGAAGTGGTTCTTGTGCTAACCATCTTGAGGTGTAGAATCCTTTCCTAGATTTTGGTAAATCTGAATAGTATGGAAGGAGTCTGAAATTGAAGTCTGGATCTCTCTCTTAGATTTATTCAATCTGGTATCGATGACAGATCCAACGAGAAAGAGAAAATCTGGGTTTTCTCAGTGAAAGCACCAAAGTGTTTGCACCAAAATTGGGAAACACCCTTCGGATGTTTTTGAAGAGATAATAAATGAAGAAATCAAATTGAAAATGAGGACTATCTAACAAAAACTCCAAGTCACAGAAAAGTAAATTGCACGGAAGACAATAATTTAGAGTGGTTCGGCGATTTGCCTACGTCCACTATGAAGTTTTATCACTTTATTGCTTAATACTTGAAGATTACAAGTGTTCTAGAGTGAAGTACAACAGATAATAGGCTTAAATTCGAAATCAGCGGTAGTGATGACGATATGGAGCGATTCTAGCAGCGTCCGGGCATGCTTTATCTCTATATATTCTCCGATCCCCTTTCTGAATGACCAGGGGCTCTATTTATAGGTGTAGGAGGCTGATATTTCACCTAAAATCCGGGGAGACCGCTTCTGGCACGTGAGGGAGCCCACACGCTTGGATTTTAGAAATCCAGGCCCACTTTGGGATCGATTCGAACTCAGGTTCGAATCGATCAAGAAAGCATCCAATCGAGGTGAAATTTGGTGTGGACATTCTTCAGCGTATACGTAAGCTCCTGTGAAAATTTCATAGCATTTGGACTTGTAGATCCTGAGTTATGATCGATTCAAGATTGTATTTCAGGTTGTCATGCTTGGTTCGAATCGATCCCGATCCAATCAATAGGGTCGAATCGATGGTTGGCGCATGTGAATGATGACGTGGTGCGCGCACTTCTCGGGTCGATCCATCTTTTTCTTCGAGTTTACTGGGTCGAACCCATGGTTTTAGCCGCCTTGACTTAGTGGATTCGAGGTAGTGGATTCGAAGATATGTTCCTTCGAATCGATCGAATGGATGTTCCTTCGTATCAATCAGGGTATACCATAGTTGATCGATACGTAGGCTTCCCAACTGAATGGTTTCGAAGCAAGTCATGGGATGGAGTCGAAGTGAGATTACAGGATGGATTCGAAGTGAATCAACTGCATGGATTCGAAGTACTCTGCCCTAATGGATTCGAAGGTCTTACTCCTGAAGGATACAAAGTGAAGTAGTCTCATCGATTTGAAGTATCTTGCCTTGAGGGATTCAAAGTAGAGGACGTTCAATGGATTCGAAGCAAGGTTGGGCTTATGGATTCAATCCTAGGGCTACTTCCTCCACTTTTCACTGGTGATAATTTGAGCACACGAACTCGGATTGTCTTGAAAATTGGAACGTTGGCTTTCTTGGCTCTACTTGATATGTTTTATCAATTGTAGCCCGATTCGGACTTGGGCAAAATTCATCGATGTCCATGGTTACCCAATAGCTATTCAATGTTGAGGATGTACAACCCTTGTTTTCCAGTCAATTTCCTGGTATCTCGGCCTTGCCAAAAGGCGGGATAACAGGCCATACCTCATAAGATTCGAATTGGAGGCTCTCCTACTCATGTATATTGCATGTGTGATGTTTCATATCACTTGGTTAAGTATTGAGTGAGTTATGGATGGATCTCCTAAGACCTAGAATAAGATTCAAAAATAAGTTAAGGGTTTGGATCATCACCGATCCGACTTAATTAAGATCATCGTTGATCCAAATACTTTGCTCGGATCCTCATGAGATCCGATTTGAAGGCTCTCATACTCATGTATATTGCATGTATGAAGTCTTATGTCATTTGATTAAGTACCGAGTGAGTTATGGATGAATCTTCTATGAAGGGATGGATTGGAAGATCTATGAAGATCGATGATCAAACTAACTCCAAACGACTTGATATTTCGACAAGGAACTCAATTATAGCATAGGAAGACAACCAAATTGGGAAGACTCAAAAATTGCAAAACTTTTCGGATCAGTATGGATCTAATCGGATCAGTACCGATCCGAAAAGTTAGCTCCAAACACTCCCAAACTTCTTGAGTGACCTCTGCATGATAACTACAAGCTTTCGGTAAAGTGGCTCTGGCCTAAATTCTCTCTAACCCCTATAAATACCATCCTATTTGCAACAGCAAAGGGGATCTGATCTTTAATAAAGCTCTGCGATTATTTCTTTACTCCTTTCTCCTACATAACAGCCATTAAAGGACAATCGAGATCCTCCTTTTTCTCTAACAATGGTGGCTTGATCTAATCTAGGAAAGGAGAATTATACTATAATCTAAACTCCTTTGTAATAGCAATTCATCAATAAAAGAATCTATAAAGTGGACGTAGGCTTCATTAATAGCCAAACCACTATAAAAATATTTTGTCACTCTACCTTTTCTGTTGTTTGCTACTACCTTTTCTATTTTATCTATCTTGATAAATAGGGCTGGTGTTTTCACACTCAAAGCAGGGTGTTGATCCATTTTTTGGGTTAACCGTTTCTTTTTGAACATTGAAATTTTAGCATACGTATCTATATATCCCACCTAGATATGTTGACATGTAAAACAGAATTTGAAAAAATTTCAAAATTTGAAATTTGAAACTCCCTCTCTTTTGAATTCAATTCAAAATTTGAAAACTGCAACGACCCCGTAAATTATCAAAAATTTAAATTGGTTAATTTAGTATATTTTGTTATTTAATATCTGAAGAAATAGAAATTTGCGATTTATTAATGGAATATAATAACTAGAATGAGTTGTAGCAATGTTGATGTAAGTTCATTATGAGCAACTTGAATGAGATTGCAATTGATTGAAATAACGTAAGTGTTATACTTGTTTTTAAAATTGAATATAAGAAAAAAAAATGTAAACATTTAATTATTCTATGAAATAGATAATTAATGGTAATTGAATAAAATCAGTATTATATAAGAACTGTAATAATTGTTTGTGAATAATGAATTCATATTCGTGCACATTTCATATTTTATTGCTTTTGATAACTACTATCTCATTCCTTGTTTTCTCTATCTTGTTCACTTTCACATTTCAACCATTCACATTAAAGAAAAAACTCTCTATTTATTTCATAAAACTTTCATTTATTCTCAGTCTACTCATTTTCCATTCTTATTATTAACTGTACATTCTCTTACCTAATTTTGTTCGGCCTAATTCTTATATACCTCTTGTATTTTCATCTAAGCATTTACTTTTACATGTTGCAACTTTTAGTGCTCATTCTTTTTTATAACTTCTGCCTGCACTAATTCGTCTATTAACTTTTCGTTTCCAATGCGTTAAATACTCACATGTTCATGCACATTAACTTATTCAAACTTGCTATTTTTCATTTATAAGCTTCCAAATGCTCATATTCTATTTAGTATTAACATTTTTATAAATTAACTCATTAGTGAATATTAACAATTCATATTTAATGCACGTGCATCATTCATGCTAGCTTGTTCATGTTTATATTTATTAAACACATAACCACATCGTTTCTTTGAAAAGCTTGCTGTATTTTTATATTTTTTTTGTCACCTCTTCTTTTCACAAACTATGCTGCTCCTCCATATTTATTTCTTCTCGTTCTCATTATTTTGTCTCTTTCTTCCAACATTTATACCTTCTGCATGCTTTAAACAAAAAGAATACATTTGAATGCCTAAGCCTTTAGTGTTTTTCCAATCCTTCCCATAGGCATTTGGCAATGTGAGTCAATCCATGTTTTATTTTGTATATTTTCTTATTAAATTTGCATATATATACTACTTTACTAAAATTTCGTATAACTTGAATTTGAGTTTTGGATCATCTTTGTGACGACTCGTCTCTTCGCCCTCAGAAATCGACACTAATACATCCACGGTATTCACGTGTCATAAATCCAAGTGCTGGAGAGGCAGATTATCAGGGGGTACAAGAAAATAAAGATAGAAGATAACAGAATAATAGAATCTCACACCGCATTCGACATTTATAATTATACATAATGATCAGAGTCAAATAAAAATCTAGCAGGATAGTTATAACCATCTATCCGTACATATGCTAGAAATACATACTACATAACATAGCGGAAAATGGGTAGATAACTCCATAAGGTACTTTAGCTTCATCGCTCCAAAAGACTTGTCCAAAATTCCCCCCAACATGCTCCAAAATGCTCCTAAGGTACCTGACTACACAGCTGCCCAAAAAATAGGATAGGGCACCCAGAGTTTAAAGGGAAAAACAAACTCCGGGTCAGTCATGGGATTGGTGTGAGAACTCAAAATACGATGTTTGAAAATAAAAAGGTATCTCATAAGACCACGCCGCACATAAGCACGAAACGGGTTTTTACCTTATGATTACCAAAACTCTTTATTACGCAAAATTTAGAGATATTATTTTTAATGACATTCTTTGAAAAAAATTTCAAATAAACTTATTAATCTTTGCCGAAATGGTTACCCATATAGCATTTCGAGGCTATTCATTACACCAATACAAACAAAACCGGAGGTTCTTATTAGAGAATGGGTTTCCATACAAATGACCAGGTGAAGGGACTACCTTCCGATGGGTACACCTCAAGATGGATGTCCCGAGGAACCATCACAAAGCTCCTCTACCAACACATGACCATCCTATCTCTTTAACTAGATAGTACCGAATATGTCATCACTTGGTCGTTACCGACCTTTATCCGAGATCTCTCTTCGCATGCATCCACATTAATTTACATTCCGAAAGTCATAGCGGTAAGATATATGTCTAGAAGGGAATGATCATATCCTACTTGGGAATGACCCACTTAGCCTTACTGCATCTAACTCTGTTTCGGTCATTTCCGGTTGATGAGGCTCGAGGCTATAATTACCTTTTCATATAGCACATCTTCTTTCACTTTGAATGCCACATTGTCATTGCACATTCACACGAATGATTTCTATAAACGTATAACTTCCTGAGCTCGTATGTCTCGGGAAAGGGTGTTAAGCTAAGAGAAGGTGTCTTCTCCGCCACCAACTGATATACTTTTATAGAAACCACTCATTATGATTTGGAATGCAAGGTCAGACATTCATCCATACAAGTTCGTTCTAGGACCATACGAAACCGAAGGCACTTTCCTTGGCCATTACTCGGCGAGAAGCCCTTGTGGTTTTCAGGTTTTTCATGACAAAGAGGCCACTGCTACAATATAGTGCATCGGGAGTTTATCCCCAATTAATCAACAAGTAGTTCCTCGTTATTAGTCATCTTAATATCTCCGTCTTCAAATAACTTCATTCTTCGAACACATAAACTGGTTCGACGTGGTTTTCGGATAGGAATTAACCAAATCCGACCCTGGTTCCTTCAAAATCCAATCATCGATAAAAATGATGTAATTAGGTGATTGTTTTTCGATTCATTCATTTTCCCTTACTAAAATATCTTCGAGAGATATATATTTTCAAAATATTCTTTTAGTGAATACGAAATCATTTAAACCTCTTTTCAAATCATTTTTAAAGAGTATCTTTTGAGAAAATAGGATTATAGAAATCATTCTACTTTTATCCAAAATCAACTTCCGTATTCAACAAGTGCTATGGGCGGAATAACGGTGAGATCACCTTTTAAATTCCATGAATAGGACAAGTTCCCTCTTCGGATTTTAATAATGAGTATAAGAAGATTATTTCTATAAAATCCAAGTTGAGCATTCGGGCTTTCCTTTTGATATGTTCTACCCCTCGCCTAAAAGAGAAAACTTAGGCCAGGTAAGTTCAGGGCACGGCTGCTCCATCCCTAACCTTAGTTACACACCATGTTTTCACTTTTAGATCTCACAGGCGGGACATATGTACTAGTCGTTTCCGCATACTCATTTTCCCCTTTTAAATCACTTAACTGTTTGTTTAACCATTTTTGAAATAATATTAAATTGTTCAACTTTCTTTTGAAATGCTTTATTATTCACTTAAAAACATTTACTGAGGATTTGGGAAAGAATTATTAAGTTTCAAACTTTATTTCAAAAGTTATTGAAAAGCGTTGCAGAAAGTATTGCAAAAAGTGCTTTTAAAGCTATATTCTTCAAAACGACTTTTATATCATTTAGAAATTCATCTTTTCAACTTAAATCACTTTTAAAACATTTTGAAATATTTTTAGAATTTATTTCATATTTTTAAAACGATTATTTTATCAATTTTCAACTTTGGTTATTTAGTGCAAAAAGGGGATTTTTATTGAAAATTGATTTTGCCATATTTCAGAATATACAAAATGAAATCTTGATTTTCTTTTTTTATGAAAGATATGGATATAAGGATTCAAAAAATTCTTATTTCAAAGAAATCCAAACTATATTCCACTTCGTATGTTCATTTGAACTTTTGACGCGAAAACGCGTACTATTGTTACGCGACGCATCAAATTTTTGGCATATTTTGGGATTCATATCCAAACTTTGTCGAAAAAAATCACGGATTTACACGACGTATAATCACATGGAAATCACTTTTCAAAAGAAATGAAATGTGATATGGAATCATTTATACCTTTGAAAAATGTTTGAAAATACTGATACCACGTGTGACGACCCGGATTTTCGAACCAGTTAAAATTGCCGAAAAATCCATCCGTTCTAAGACTATTAGTGAAAACTACTAACTAAATACACCATATTTGATAATTATTCAACATTACTAATGTATAGGATAAAATTTCAATTTTACAAGTTATCAGAGTAATCAAATTAATCTATTAGGTATGCTTATATACAAACCAAATACAAATAAATCTAACGCTGTGCAACTCTAATAAGAGAGACAGCAATAGCCATTCCTGCTAACTCAATAAACATGTCAAATGCGGAATAAAATAGTAAGCAGGAAAAAATACAATAACACGAGATAAACAACAACCATTAACAAATAAACACGAAAGGGTTATATAATTTTAGGGGATGCATCACTACCACTTGTGACTGCCTACGTACCCCTATCTAATTGGGTACCCAATTAGATACAGGATCAAGCCAATGTAGTTCTCCTACCGCAAATAGGACTCATGGAGCCTACGATGCAAAAAAAAAAATGCAATTCCAAAACTACCCACTTAGGTTTAATCTTTAAATTTAGATTTTCAAATCTAATCACCTTTACGGAAATTATCTCTTTGGACTTTATTCTCGAATTCTTATTTCAAAACTTTTGAAATATATATATATATATATATATATATATATATATATGTATATATATATATCCTTTGTATTCAAATTATACTTTACTTTGGGATCTTAAATCAAATCACTTTCGAAAAGTTTATTTGGAAATTCCAAATACTGTAATAAAACATATCAAACCATATGCAACCAGATCGGGAGGTTTCTTCCAATAACAAGGAAACTGGGACCTAGCCTTAATACAATCGATAAATAAGTATATCCCTCTATTCTAAGAGCGAATTCTACCAAAAACACATGCCCACCTTTTTAGTTACGGGTTACCCGAATCATTGGTAACATAATAAATCATTTTATATCCCGAAGCGATAAATCATTTCACACTAATACTCACAAGTACTTTCAAATCTATAATAATTTTCATTTCCCAAATCAGTTCAAAAATCATCTTAAAACCAACAGGTTCAGTTTTCGAAATTCTTTCCGTTTTATAAAACACTTTTATAAAACCATTCATTATATAAATCACTTTTATATAATATAACTTCAAAATATTCATCACCAAACATTTCTATTTCTTTGAAAGGGAAAACTTTTCACAACAATTCCATTTGAAAACCAATTTTCAAAACAATTCATTAAATTGAAGTGAACCAAATATTACCTCTAAACACCTTATAGTCAAATTGTGAAATAAATCACAAGGTGTTAGCCTATAATTATTTTCTACCCATCCCATGCATATGGATAATAAATTGCTCATAAACTGGTCGAGCAAAGTCAACAATCAATAATAATAATCAGTGCTCATAAACTGGTTGAGCAAAGTCAATAATCAATAAATAATAATCGGTGCTCATAAACTGGTTGAACCTAATTCAATAATCAATAAATAATAATCAGTGCTCATAAACCGGTCGAGCCTAATTCAAACAATCAATCAATGAAATAAATGCAACAATAAATGATAAACAATGCTTCATTCTATCAAATATTTATAACACTTTAACGGTTTGATATTTATTTTGGAGCATCCGGGCTTTTCCTTCGACATGTTTCATCCCTCGTCCAAGTCCTCTAGGATCTCACAGACAAAACATATGTGCTAGTCGTTTCCGCATACCCCATTAAGTATTTAACTTCTAAGTTTTAAATTACTTAATTAACCATCCAAACATAATATCGAGTAACGAAATCAAATCTTTGTTATAGAAAACAAAGTAAACAAGCATTTAACAAGGGTTTTCAAACAACTTAACACTTAAAGATCTTTCAACTTAGCAATAGTTTTAATGAACTTAAAATAAGAAATAACTTACTTTGGATTCCATTCCGTCAAACTTTAAGGCAAGGAACTTAAGATCTAACGCATACATCCTACCATGCTTAGAAACCAAATAAATATAAGCTCGAATTCCTCCTTCCTAATACTTGGCCAAGGCTTGAGATGGAAGTCGGTCGAAAGTATAAAGAAGAAGTGGTGGAGCTTTGAACTTGAATTCTCAAAATTAGACCCGAAAAATAAGTCATATTCTCTCTTATTTTTGACTATTTTACTCTCAAAATCTGAAAAACTTGTTAACAAAAAATTTGTTGCAAATTCTTTTCTCTTGATTATAAAAAAAAGAATCACTTGATTTTGGTTAATTTTGTGGAAGATAAGGTCGAAAGAAAAAGAGCTATTCTTGGATTCACAAAAATAAAGCGCGAAAATGCACTTCAAAGAATTGAGTTTCAGGTATAGCAAACCTCTAAACTGGAAAAAGTAATCAACATAAAAGTTGTAGCCACTGAAATATTATAGGGTTTAAAAAAGAATTTCTTAATTTGGATAAGATATTATCATGTTATGTTCAAAACAAAATGGCCTATTCTCTGGCTTAAAAACTGAGCCAGAAAATGCACTTGAAAGAAGTGGATTTTTGATATGATTATCTTCATAATGAGACAAAGTGGTTAACAAGAAAGTTGTAGCCACTGGAAAAATACATGATTTAAAGAAAAGAAATTTACAATTTGACTCGATTTTGAAGAATTTATGGCGGAGAGAAGTAGAGGTAAAATATGAAAAAAAAATGAGTTTTATTTGAAGAGAATAAACATTGATTTCTTTTAAATATTTTATAAATATTTTGACATTATTTCTTTTTAATTTTTTATATGTCATGGAAGCCATTAATGAGAAGAGAAAGAAGATGAAGAAGCTTGAGAAAAGAAGAAAAAGAAAATGTGAATGAAAGTGAAGAATGAGGTGGATATTTATAGAAAAAGAAAGAAAGTGGTAATTTACCAAAATAACCTCTTACCAAATTACCAAACTAACTTTACTTCAACCTAAAGAAATCTACCCTTTTTCGAAACTTAACATCATCCTTCTTTTCTTACTTTATGTCTTAGTCACTTAAAGATTAAGTAAAGAATATCATAATTATGTTGGCTTTGATTTGATGTGATTCAATGTTTGCTTCTTCTCACTTTTATTAATTCTTACTTACTTTTACTAGTGACTTCTAGAAGTTTTCTAATCTTATTTAGTAAAAGTAAACATGTTTAGTGAATTAATTAATAATTATTCTATTTGAATATATGCTTCTATATAAGAAAATAAAGGTGCGACGACGTTTGTGACAACTTTTAATCGACAAAACATCGTTTTTTGACAAAATGTTTTACGGACACATTTTGACGTTTTAGTTAAACTATTTATTTATGTAAACTAAATTTAAAAATAAATTTGTATAATGTTATTTAAAAATATAAACACTCATAAATAAATTAAAATAATTTGTTAAACCATTTAAACATACTTTTCTAAAATAGGATTTTGTCACTTTTGTCGATATAAGCAAATGTTATTATTTTTATATATATTTCTATTTCCAAATCCTATCTAATATTATTTGAATCCTAAAACCATTTATATTTTATATTTAAAATCACTTTAAATATTATATTTTGAAGTGGTTAAATTTTTGGATCGTTACAATCTTTTATTTTGTGTAACGTTACATTGGTTGTTGTATTCAAATTTATTTATTATATGTTAATTTTGTTTAAAACGGGTGTATAAAAAGTATATTTGGTGCTATTATATTTAATTGAGTGGAACATGCAATTAATTAGATCCTAAGTGGTCCCTTCATTTCCTTATTATTCAATACACCTGCTACTATTTCCACATTTTGGTTTTATTGCAATTCTCTGATGTAGTTGAAACGTGAATTCTCATCCTTTCTCATTCTTCTGTTTCGTTTATTTTATTACCCAAAGCATTAACTTAGATCATATATCTGCATTTTATTTGTCCCTTCCATACCTATTTCATTTATTACTTCCTTTTCTTCTTTTGTTTCATATCATATCTCATTCTTTCCTATAGAACATCATTATTTTTCAAACATCAGGGCCTCTATTTTTTTTCCTCAAAGTCTCAATGTCAACATAACTTTATACCTCTACTTAGTTACTGCCAATTCATTTTTACCGAAGATATGTTCAACAAAAGTGCGAGCATCTATTTCTTCATCAACCATATCTGCACCTTTTCTCGTCACCTTGCCTTCTTTTGCAAGAAGCCTTCGGAAAATGAACAATGAGAATTAGCTTCCGTGGTTTTGGCTTTCTACTTCTTGCCTTTGTTTTGGGTACATCAAATTTAATAGTGTGAGTTATTAAAGTTTCTTATTTTAATAATTAAACGTGTACGTATTTTTTAATATATCCTTATAACCTGAATATCTTCACATACGAGCTTCGATACATGCGTAGTTTCTTCCGTTGGACTCATATTGGAATTCCCGATGACATGAAATAGGTTTGGTTGAGTTTGAAGACTGTTGGAAAGGCATCTTTGTTTGAATTTTTGCGTTCTAAATGTCAAACGTGAGTGTTTTGTCCCACTCATGGATACTAAATTATCTTATGTTAGTTAAATTAAATTTGTGATGTGATTATAAATTTATTGATTGTTGTTTGGTATTTTTAGATTGTCATTTAGGTTAAATTTTAATTTATATTGAATTGAATTGTCATTTAATTAATATTGACTATAACTTGTTAGTTAAACACTTAATGATGATAATCAATTGACTTTTGTGATTTATTGGCTGATTTGGATGTCGGATTGTGGTGGATGTTATTGGTTGACATTTTGGATGATTGGATGTTTATTTATTTATACATCTCTGTTATCACTATTGATTGAAATGATAACCCGAGCGGTTTCCATTAGGTTGGAAATTTTGATTTTGGATATTGGTTGAAATGACATATACATATATGATTTCTTGAATTTGGATTATTTATTAGAATTGAATTATTTGAAAGATTTAAGTTAAATTTAAACTTCGAATTTATTTTAATTAAAATGATTAAAATTGGTATTTCGAATTATTTGAAATCTTTTAAATAATTATATCCACGTTGTACACTTGATAGGAGATGAAAATCCCATAACATCTCTGAAGCCATTATAGTAATATTTCTATTCTTCTTAATTTGATTTGACTTGCATAAGATCTTTTAGTCATGACTCGAGTGTTTTGTCTTTTCATTACGCTCGAATCAGTCTGAGCTTTTCAGTGTAATGAAAACCATTTTATTCTTGGGAGGACAAAGACGAAGATTCGGTATCTTATTTCTATTTATTGTTATTATTCCACTGCTACCTGTGTTCAGCTACATTATTTGTTTATTTTTGATGTATGTATAACTCTGATTAAACAGCTTCATGAACTGTTTATATGATTATTATATTTTGTCATTCCGCTGTGAGATCCTGTGTTTTTTTCCTTCTTTTCTATTATCTTCTTATTTACCCCATTAAAAGTCCTCCCTTTTGAATGGTTTGAATTAGACATGTATGGTTTATTGTCGATTTTAACCGTTCAAAAAGATGGGTTGTTACAGTTGGTATTAGTGCTTTGGTTTAGACATACCTTAGCCTGTTGAGGTTAACTCATTAGGGATAGGGTAGTAATACCCAAGAACGAGTTGTCTGAGTGTATATGCGAGACCGTGTATTTGTTAGTGTTATAAAAATGTTTTAGATAAGTTTGAAATGAAATTATTTTCCCTAATATTATATGATATATATATATAAAGGAATAAATTTTATAACTAATATAATTATTTGTATTGTGTTTGATTTATGAAATGGTAATATTTAGTTATTATCATTCATTATTGATTAGTTGAGTTTTTGTCAGTTTATATGCATTGGCTAACTATTGTTGATTGAATTAATGGACTAAGCACTAGTTTAATAATAGTCAATTAAAGAGAATAAAATGAATAATTAGGATATTTGTTTACGAAATTGAAATCTTGTTGTGAATTTTGTTGTTTATTGACTGGTAGTTTCAACTATTGAAATAAAATGGAATATCTAGATATTTTGGATAGTCAAAATTACTGAATTAATAAATAAGTTGAAATGTTGAAATTTTGCTGAATTACACGGTTGAATTCGGTAACCTTAAATTGAAAGTAAAACAAGGTTAAATTTGTTATATCTACGTCTAGTAAATGAATAAAAAAATTGTATACATTCTTGGTATATAATATGATAATATACAAGAGGGAACTTTAAGTCTTGGGATGTTTACATTGAAATTTTGATTAAGGAAATGTTGTGGATGATATTAAATTAGAAAAATATGTTTATAATTTTAATTAACATTTATGAAATGTGTCATAAATAAATTGAAAGGGAAAGTTGAAACTAAATGGGATAAGCAAATATGAATTAAAACTGAAATAATTGTAAATAAAGCAATGACTTATAAATTGTTATGAAATAAGTGGATGTTGCAATAAATGGTTATAAATAAAGTTGTGATAACTTCAAACTCGAACAATGTCTTATGAAAAGGAATTAAGTTTTATAAATTTGTTATAAAATTAACAAAATTCCTTATGAAATGATTTACAAATAAATGTAGTATTAAATGAGAAATATTATATGTGAAATGAATATAATTTAAACTAAAGGGAAATATAAGCAGTACTATGAGAATGGGTATATTAGTTTTTATTTTAAATGGAGAAATTCTGTGAAACATATATTAAAGTATGAAGTGATATATGTTAGTCAATGAGATTAAAAATGAATTTAATTGAAATGCAATTGTGATGAAACAAATTGGAATAGTTATATAAGTTGTATGTACATTATTTTATTCGTGAAATTAATTTGATCAAGATTTGAGTACATAAGTTCTATGTGAATTTCACCACTTTGTTTTTGGATTTTTCATTCGATTCTTGATGGCGAATATTTGATATGGATTTTGGTGTGATTCTAGAATTTTCTGTCATAGTATATGGCTATGCAAGGAGAATGATGGTTTCTAGTCAGGAAACCATATCGAAGTCCGCATTAGGGAATTTGAATGGACAATACTAGTTCGAAAGCTAACTTGTGTGATTGAGCGGGCGATCGAATGTGATTTTGCGAAATGATGATATATGCACATCTTATGTTCTAATATTATTGGTATGCTTTGGCGCTGAAATTGAAAGTTGCTGGGTAGGATATCTTTGTAATTTAAATTGGACTTTTCTTCAATGCAAAATACTATTGATTTAAAACCATTTTTACAGAACTATTTCTTTTATTTTTCTTATACAAACCATCTTATTCTATTTTATTTACCAAACTATTTCATAAAACTATTTTATTTACAAAACTATTTTATTTACAAACTATTTTATACAACCATTTTATACACAAAAATACCAAACTAATCTAAAGTCAAAACCTTTTATAAAGCAAAGATGTTCAATCCTATATGGCTTTTCATATAGCGAAATTGATTTTGGAAAAAATTTGATTTTTGTATAAGATGGAATTTATATAAGTACAAGTGATTTTAAAATTGTTGATTTTGGAAGGTATTCGATCTGAAGAGATAAATCTAATACATAACAGAATTTACATAAGAATGATTTGACATATTCGAGATTATTGATTTTGGAAAGTACTTTATTCGAAAATGAAATCTTATATATAATGGAATTTATACAAGTATGACATTCGAAGCTATGATTTTGAAAGGGTACCATATATGGCATGTTACATTTTGAAGTAAGAGGTATGGGAAAGTACCCTCCGTGAAGTAGTATGATATGCTTCGACCCAGATGGACTTAGGAAATTTAGGAACGGATTCGACCAATAAATCCTAATGGACTTGGGTGAATTCAGAAATGGTTTCAAACTGATGTGGTTGTCTGGACTTAAACTCATGAGTTCCTCAATTTTTTAAGGGTAGATGGTTCTTTAATTTACCCAACGGAGGCACTTTCGATCCTGGGATCTGTTTTTTATGGATCTTCCGGGAAGGAAGTGCATCCATTGCGAAATCGTTGAATTAGTAGCGTACCACTACAACAGGGGTCAATGGTCCGTTGTTTACGAATTGGCTACGATATTTTTCTGAAATTCGGAAGGTGGAAGAATCTTTTGGAAAGTTTTGTGTCCATTACGTAAATACTGGATCGGAAGTAGGCCACTGCAATCGTATTATCATCATTTGACATTGGATTTTGAGCGGTACTTCTCATATCTATTTTTAAGTATTTTCACCGGGTATTGAAACATGTCTACAAAGCACTTGGAGAATTCTAGCATTGCGCCTGATCAACGCAGGGCCAGATTCTACAAGAACGTGGATAAACCTGTTAAGACATCGAGTTATAAAAGTATTTTGATAAAGTATTATATAAAAGATATTTTGGTCATTTTTTGTCAATTATAAATACTTTAAAATGTTTAAAATATTGTTTAATTATATACAACACGGTTTAATAGTAAATTATCACTGTTGTAAATATTTTAGAAGTTATAATTAAATAAAATATTTGTAAAGTAAATGACTATTGATTTATTAATAATCTTGGAAAAGTATCTTGAGATAAAATTACTAAATTTATAAATAATGGATTTAATGTTTTCAGTAGCTTCTTTGCAAATATAAGTAATGATGTAAATAATTATTTTCAAATAGTTTACATATATATAAAGATGTTATTTAAAATATTAAAATGGTATTTATAAATGAAGCAAGAAACTTTACAAATGGATTTTTGAAAAGTATTAAAGATGATTGATTTGCAATTAAAGCTTTCAAACGAATACTTCAAGTAAAATTTATATAAGTTTCTTTGAATGTACAATTTAAAGATATTATATAAATGGAAAGAAGAAAAAATTTGATTTGCAAAGTTTATTTATAGCAATATACTTGACAAATAAATTTGAATTCCTATATTGGATATATAGTTTAAAATATTTACTTGATTTTGAAGTACTAATATTAAAATTTATAGGCTTGTTTACTATTTGAATTTTGTGTTAAAACATAATAATTTTTTTCCATGATTTGAATATTCATTTTTAAACAAGTGCTTAAATTCATTATGAAGGTATGAAATTTTATACTTTGATTTAGAAATTTAATGTAAGATTTGAGTACACTATTAGTTTTAGTTTATTAATATTGAGTTTATACTTATTTTAAAAATAATGAGTCTAATAAATTTTTGGATTTAAGGAACCATATTTTAAAGCTTATTATAATGTTTTGATATAAATTTCTAACATTATTTTAGACTTTTGAAAAATCCTTTCATAATGCTATGTGGACGTTTTAAATATATCTTATATTCTTACTAAGTGAATGAGGTTAAATGTTTTAATTGAGTTTTCAGATATATTGAAATATTTCTTTTCTCTTCAAGGGGGAATACCAAAAACTTAAATTTTTATTCAATAACTGAATTAAGTAATAAACTTAAGTAAGGCAGTAGAAGCTTAAGTAATATTTATGAAATGATTCATTAATGACTTAAACCCTTAATGGAAAACAAATGATGTAAGTGATTGACTTTATATAAATAAATGAATGGAAAAATAAACGAATGGAAAAATAAATGATGAGAAACAAACCAGTAGAATAAAATAAAGTAAATTAAAATTAAATTTTCGATTATTGTAATGGGATAAAATTTTAACTATTTAACTTTTAAAGTTGAAAGTAAGAAATTAAATGCTAAGTTATAAATGAAATATACATGGAATTTGAAATTTATAACTTGTAAACAAAATAGATATGAAAACAAGAAATGATAACTATTGAACTTTTATTTACTAAAATGAAATAAGATAAACTTGTGTAACTTTCAATTACATTCTTAGAAACATATATATACTTACCAGAATATTAAAAGTTGTAATGTTAAATAAGGATATGTATTGGAATATTACATAAGAAAAACTTAAACAATGAAAGTGTTCAATGAAATTTACTTTTATAAATAAGAAATTTGATATGAAAATAGTTATAAACCTGAGTTATAGTTATAATGAAACTAAATAAAATGAAATAGAAAGTGAATATTGTAAGTAAAGAATTATGAACTTAAGATAATGTTTGAAGCTATTGATAATTAAAGTAAATAATAAAATGAATACTGTATTAAATTTAATGATTGTTACTTCAAAAATGGTTGATTACTTTGATCCCTTATGAAGATTGTATGCTTGTTTGCAAAGGATTGTTGTTATGTTGTATTGATTTATTTTGATTTTATGTGATGAAGATATGCTTTTGGTTGAAATGATAGTTGTTATGTTATGTTGATTGTTGTTATTAATTTAAAACAATATAATCATTCCACTTCTATATAATTTTTAACCTCTTTGGATTATATAAGTGGAATACATGTTATGGAAGCAATTGCTACTGCTTTTGATTTCATAAAATAAGCGTTATTTACCCGACAAATAGGTACTTTCTTGGATTATGGTTTTATAGCGATATTGCATTATTTTCCCCGATGTTGGGATATATTATTTTGAAAATTTTGATATATATTATTATTGATATTTCTCCCAGGCCTCTCAATACAAAAGAGACTTTGCCGAAATTTTTCATAAATTTGGACTTAGAAAATTTTATGAAATGTTTTCAAAACTTTTGTTAACTTGAATATAAACTGATCTAACTATTTATAAATTGATATATTTTATTTAAAACTATTTTATTTTTCAAATTAATTAATTATAAATTTTATGTTTTGAATAAGATATACCGATTTCTTGATTCCTTTTTTTTTTCTTTTCAGGGATGAAAAGTTTTGAGTGGGGGAGAGCACAACGACCCGTAAATTTTTAAAATTTTAAATTGGTTAATTTAATAAATTTTGTTATTTAATATGAAGAAGTCGAAATTTGTGATTTATTAATGGAAAATAATAACTAGAATGAGTTGTAGCAATGTTGATGTAAGTTAATTATAAGCAACTTGAATGAGATTGCAATTGATTGCAATAACGTAAGTGTTATACTTGTTTTTAAAATTGAATATAAGACAAAAATTTAAAAATTTAATCATTCTATGAAATAGATAATTAATGTTAATTGAATAAAATCATTATTATGTAAGAATTGTAACATTTGTTTGTGAACAATGAATTCATATTCGTGCACGTTTCATATTTTATTGCTTTTGATAACTACTATCTCATTCTTCTTTTTTCTCTATCTTGTTCACTTTCACATTTCAACCATTACATTAAATAAAAAACTCTCTTTATTTCATAAAACTTTCATTTATTCTCAATCTATTCATTTTCCATTCTTATTATTAACTATACATTCTCTTACCTACTTTTGTTCGGCCTAATTCTTATATACCTCTTGTATTTTCATCTAAGCATTTAATATTACATGTTGAAACTTTTAGTATTCATTCATTTTTATAACTTCTGCCTGCACTAATTCGTCCATTAACTTTTCGTTTCCAATGCGTTAAATACTAACATGTTCATGCACATTAACTTATTCAAACTTGCTATTTTTCATTTATAAGCTTCCAAATGCTCATATTCCATTTAGTGTTAACATTTTTATTAATCAACTCATTAGTGAATATTAACAATTCATATTCAATGCAAGTGCATCATTCATGCAAGCTTGTTCATGTTTATATTTATTAAACACATAACCACGTCGTTTCTTTGAAAAGCTTGTTGTATTTCTATATTCTTTTGTCACCTCCTCCTTTCACAAACAATGCTGCTCCTCCATATTTATTTCTTCTCATTCTCATTATTTTGTCACTTTCTTCCAACATTTATACCTTCTGCATGCTTTAAACAAAAAGAATACATATGAGTGCCTAAGCCTTTAGTGTTTTTCCAATCCTTCCCACAGGCATTTGGCAATGTGAGTCAATCTAACTCAATGTTTTATTTTATATATTTTCTTATTAAATTTGCGTATATATACTATTTTATTAATATTTCATATAACTTGAATTTGAGTTCTGGTTCATCTTTTATTTTGTGTAATGTTACATTGGTTGTTGTATTCAAATTTATTTATTATATGTTAATTTGGTTTAAAACGGTTGTATAAAAAGTATATTTGTGCTATTATATTTAATAGAGTGGAACATACAATTAATTAGATCCTAAGTGGTTCCTTCATTTCCTTATTATTCAATACACCTGCTACTATTTCCACATTTTGGTTTTATTGTAATTCTCTGATGTAGTTGAAACGTGAATTCTCATCCTTTCTCATTCTTCCGTTTCATTTATTTTATTGCCCAAAGCATTTACTTAGATCGTACATCTTCATTCTATTTGTCCCTTCCATACCTATTTCGTTTATTACATCCTTTTCTTGTTTTGTTTCATATCATATCTCATTCTTTCCCCTAGAACATCATTATTTTTCAAACATCAAGGCCTCTATTTTTTTCCTCAAAGTCTCAATGTCAACATAACTTCATACCTCCACTTAGTTACCGCCAATTCACTTTTACTGAAGATATGTTCAAAAAAAAGGTGTGAGCATCTATTTCTACATCGACCATATCCGCACCTTTTCTCGTCACCTTGTCTTCTTTTGCAAGAAGCTTTCAAAAAATGAACGGTGAGAATTAGCTTTCATGGTTTTGGCTTTCTAATTTTTGCCTTTGTTTTGGGTACATTAGATTTAAAAATGTGAGTTATTAAAGTATCTTCTTTTAATAATTAAATGTGTACGTATTTTTTAATATATCCTTATAACCTGAATATCTTCACATACGAGCTTCGATACATGCGTAGTTTCTTCCGTTGGACTCATATTGGAATTCCTTACGACATGAAATAGGTTTGGCTGAGTTTGAAGACTGTTGGAAAAGCATCTTTGTTTGGATTTTTGCGTTCTATATATCAAAGGTGAGTGTTTTGACCCACTTATGGATACTAAATTATCTTATGTTAGTTAAATTAAATTTATGATGTGTTTAGAAATTTATAGATTGTTGTTTGGTATTTTTAGATTGTCATTTAAGTTAAATTTTAATTTATGTTGAATTGAATTGTCATTTAATTAATATTGAATTTAAATTGTTAGTTAAACACTTAATAATGATAATCAATTGATTGTTGTAATTTATTGCTGATTTGGATGTTGGATTGTGGTGGATGTTATTGGTTGACATTTTGGATGATTGGATGTTTATTTATTTATACATCTCTATTATCACTATGGATTGAAATGATAACCCGAGCGGTTTCCATTGGGCTGGACATTTTGATTTTGGATATTGGTTCAAATGACATGTACCCATATAATTTCTTGAATTTGGACTATTTATTGGAATTGAATTATTTTAAAGAATTAAGTTTTGAATTTAAACTTCGGATTTATTTTAATTAAAATGATTAAGATTGGTATTTTGAATTATTTGAAATCCTTTAAATAATTATATCCACGTTGTACACTTGATAGGAGATGAGAATCCCGTAATATCTCTGAAGCCATTATAGCAATATTTCTATTCTACTTATTTTGATTTGACTTACATAAGATCATTTAGTTCTGACACGAGTGTTTTGTCTTTTCATTATGCTCGGGTCAGTCTGAGCTTTTTAGCGTATTGAAGACCAATTTATTCTCGTGAGGATGAAGATGAAGATTCGGTATCTTATTTCTATTTATTATTATTATTCCACTGCTTCCTGTGTTCTGCTACATTATTTATTTATTTTCTGATGTATGTATAACTCTGATTTGAATTGTAAAAGTGTAATCAAACGTCATTTGTAAAAGAGCTTCATGAATTGTTTATAAGATCATTATATTTTGTCATTCCGCTGCAAGATCGTGTTTTTTTTAATTTTCTTCTATTATTTCTTATTTACCCCGCTAAAAATCCTCCCTTTGAATGGTTTGAATTAGACATGTATGGTTTATTGTCAATTTAAACCGTTCAAAAAGGTGGGTCATTACAAAAATGTGCCTTTCTGGATATCACATGTTCATTCAAACTCTATATATTCACTCTTTCTAACCTCATTTTTAGCAAACACTTTATTTCAAAAATCAAACATATTCTCTACTCTCTTTGTTCAAAAAAACAAATTCGTAATATCCTTTTCAAACCAACACTCTTCATCTAAAACCATTAGGCTTGAAAGAACCAAAAGTCAACTTTTTAATGATCATGAGTCCTTTGAAACATATATTCAGTACGCAACTTATTGTAAAGCCTTTTCGAGAAAATTTGATAATTTTAATGAATTTTATTCTTATAGTTTAAAAGATCATGCTTAGGAAAATATTATTTTTAGTTTAACTGGTTTATCAAATTTTGATTGCTGTCCCAATTTGGTGAAAATGTTTTATCGTAGTTTAAATGGAAAATTTTATCGAGGAGAAAAAAGTCAAACTTGAAGTAGTATCAAACATACTATTATTGTTTTAGATTATGAGATTCTTGGTTGTAAAAGTAGTGGAAATGACCTATTCACTTTTGAAATTGATTATAGAAATAGAGAAGTTATGTATGATGTGTTTTCAAATGATGAAGAAACAATTTTAAAGGTAAAAATCTTAAGCCAGAAGCAAGATTAACAACCCTTATTTTATAGTAAAGTATAACACCTAGGACGGGGAAATGCTACAACTCCACTCATAAAGTTTTCAAAGCTCTTTTTGATATTTTCGGAAAATATGATATAAATTGGGTCAAGTGATTTTGGTTGATTTTATTCAAAAGAAAATTTATAGACATGAATACAGACTTTTCCATGGTGTGTATTTTACTATAATTTTCAACTACTTTGGTATAAACCTAAGAGGTGAAAACATTTTGTCTCATAAAGTATTTGATAAAACAAACCTCTCTCTTCTGCACATTCCTCTTGAATTTGAACCATATGCATCTCTTATTGAAAAGGAAGAAAGATTAGCAAGAGAAAAGGAGGAAGAGATTCTTCAAGAAGAAGAAAGTGATGATATGCAAATAGAAAAGGAGGAAGAAGAAAAGGAAGATGATGAGGAAATGGATACATATCTTGAAAGCTTTGATAAACCATCTCATTATTTTAACAAAGAGATCAGAAATCAAAAGATGCTTCTTAATAATTAATAGAAGCTTAACCATTATTTTAGTAAAAAATTCACTAGCCTCTCAAGCAAAGTTGACAAAAACTTTAGGAAGATAATGAGAAAGCTTGGTGAAAATTTTCTTCTTCATCATCACTCAAATTCTACTTAGCTATCTTTATATTTTCTAAATCTATAATGTTATTCCTTGTGTTTTTCATTATGATTATGTATCTCCCTATTTTATTAATGAAATTTTCTTAGAGACTTCATTTTGTTGTCAGTCATGTTCTTTTGTTCTCTAGAATCATAAACTAAAATAAAATGAAATATAAACAAAATATAGAAAACAAAAAACATGCAATTTACTACATATATGTCGACATACCCTACATACATATATCGACATGTTCTAGTATTTCCAGATTTTGAATTTTGAAAAGATTAGTAATTTTAATCCAAGGGATTAGTTTTAAATCCATCCCTTCACCACTATAAAACCATATTTTCTTCATTAAAACTCAAAAATCAATTCATCCTCCTATTGTATTCTTCTCTTGTAACGACCCGCCTTTCATCTTGTAACGACACGTAAATTTTGTTGATTTAATTTGGTTGAAATAATGAGCTGTGTAATTAAATTTAGCAGAAAATAAAAAAACTTTATTAACAAATATTGAAATGAACGATAAACTAAAATATATATAAATGGTGACTTACAACCTATTTATTTGTAATTTGAATAAAATTTCAATAAATAAAATGGTGTAAGTATTATACCTTGATATAATTTGAA
Source organism: Allium cepa (assembly GCA_030765085.1). NCBI lineage: Eukaryota > Viridiplantae > Streptophyta > Magnoliopsida > Asparagales > Amaryllidaceae > Allium > Allium cepa. The sequence goes on along the minus strand of CM060940.1, from coordinate 569,772,628 downwards.
TACGGAAAATATAGGGTAGGCATTTAATTTGTAAATGTAAGGACACATTTTTACTGTAATTGATTTTTTTAATTAGGGATACGTTATTGCAAGTTAATAATTAATAAACTTGAATGAACCTTTCAATTTAATAAATAAATTCAAATGTTATGACTTAATAAATGGAATATAATAATAAGAACAATTGCAATTATTGTTGTTATCCCGCTTTTTGGCAAAGCCGCGATACCAAAAGATCGATCAGAAGCGGAGAACGGTTCGTCTCAGAGACCGGCCATACTTCGTCTCGCTATGGATATCACTGAATTTTGTCCAAGTCCAGCTTGAGCCACAATTGATAGGACACGGGAAGAAAGACCATAGGAATCAACGTCTCAAGTTTCAAGTCAATCCGAGTTCATACGCTAAAATTATGACCGATTCAATTTGAAAGAAAAGGCCTGAGACTCGAACCCATCAGGTTCGAAACCATCATTTTCGAACCCATTAGGTTCGAAACCATCACCTTCAAACCCATCAGGTTCGAACCCATCGGGATGCCTCGGGTTCGAACCCATCAAGTTTGAACCTACCAAGTTCATAACAATGGACCTCGAATCCATCGGAGAGTAGCTACTTCGAACCCACCACAAAGCCTTGTTCGACTCTAAACAAGCATCCTTGTTCGATTCCATCATAAGACGTTGTTCGAACCCAAACATGGAACCTCGTTCGAAACCATCCATGATGCCAAGTTCGAACCTATCCTGTGTAGCCTCATTTGAATCCACTGGGACAACTAACCATGATGACGTGTCTTCCATCGGTTCGAATTCGCCGAGATTTATGGAGTCGAAGCGGTCAACTCGGAGTGAAGACCAGGTTAGTTCGAAGTTTGCGCTCCACGTCACCACGAAGAACGTGCCATGATGGATTCGAAACCATCGGTTCGAAAGCATGGTTTCGAACCAAACAGCCATGCAATGAACCCCATTTCGAATCCATCATATCTCCCAATCTACTGATCCAAATACCATGAAATTTTCACAGAGGCTTACATACATGTTGAAGAATGTCCACGCCAAATTTCACCTCGATTGGATGAATTCTTGATCGGTTCGAATGGAGTTCGAACCGATGCCAAAGTGGGCCCAAACTTCTTGAGACCGTGCGTGTGGGCCCCCTCACGTGCCAGAAGTGGTCTCGCGATTTTTTAGCGAAATATCAGCAGCCTACGCCTATAAATAGAGCCCCAGGGCCAACAGAAAAGGGACTTTTGGATTCTGAAGCATCCAGACTCTGCCGGATTGAGATCTCCATCATTTGATATCATAAACTTGCTGTTTAATTCGAATTCCTGACTGTAATTCACTGTTGATTGCTGTACGACTTGTAATCATCGAAAGAAAGTCAATAAAAGTATAAAAACTTCACAGTGGACGTAGGCAATACGCCGAACCACTATAAATTGCTTGTCTACGCGTTTATTTACATGCTATTTGGAGCTTTTGTTAGATAATCCTCTGTTTTAATTTGCACTCTTCATTTATTATCTCTTCAAAAACTTCCGACGAGTGTTGTGCCCAATTTTGGTGCAAACATTTTGGTGCTTTCACTGAGAAAACCCAGATTTTCTCCCGCTCCTCGGATCTGTCATCAATACCGGATTGCATAAATCTAAGAGGGAGATCCGAATCACAAGCTCAGATTCCTTCCGTTCTATTCAGACTTGACAAAAGTCTAGGAAAGAATCTTACTATTCACAATGGTGAGTACTAGAACCACCTCTAACCTTGGTAACCAGGAAGGCCGGGATAGGCCAGATCCCGCGCAACTACCATCTACTCAGGACGTCGCCGGGCGTTCGGAGTCATCCGGACCGGTAACGAGGCAAGAGTTTCAAACGTTGCTCCAGGAGCTGACCCAGAGTCGGCAACAGTTGACGGAGAAACTACGCGCTAACGCTGAATTAACCCGCCAGCTACACAGTCATAAGCATAGGCGGTCTAGGAGGGATTACGCATCCCAGTCTTCCATGGAGAGTTCGGCTTCCACCGATTATCATCACCGACCTTCACGACCCCGAATGGATGGGAATTATGCACAGGCTACCGGAAACCTTCCGGCATTGACGGTCGGGCAACTACGAGTCGGCCCATCTGCTAGCTTCCACACAGGGCCTTCCTCCCGGGGAGGCACTGCTCCTCAACACACTACCGACAACCGTCCTGCGACCATTGCTACGGAGCCAGGGGTTGACATCCATACTTTGTCAGATCAGTACCACCACCGACGGCGGCAAACTCCTGAGCCGTATGTACCAGAAGATGTCGAACCAAGGAGGCGAGATCCGGACCGTCGACAGCATCCGGTCCAGTCCCGCATTATGGAACCCGACCACACCTTAGCTCGACATGCCCAGAACGCAGCTGTGACAGATCTTCCGGAAATGATCAGGCAGATGATCCGTGAAAGTCAGGGGTTTACTAACGACGACTGGGGAATCTCCCGGAGTCACACCCCATTCACAGACGAGATTCTGTATGCCGAACCCCCTCGGCGATTTAGGATGCCCACGCTACCGATGTACGAGGGAAACTCGGACCCCAATCAACACATAATGAAGTATGAATAGTCCATGAGCGCCGCTAGAGCAGACGATGCGGTCAAGTGTAGGAGCTTTCCTATCTCTTTGGGGGGCATTTCTACGATGTGGTTCACGCGATTGCTACCCCGTTCTATCTCTTCGTTCAATCAGCTGGCCAGGAAGTTCATGGAACAGTTCCGCATGCATGTTGCAAGGCCTAAGGACGTCAACACTTTGTCTAGTGTTACCCAAGCTCCAGGAGAAACTCTTAGACACTATTTGGAGAGATTCCATAAGGCCTGTGTGGAAATCACCAACCCCAATGATAACTCGATTCTGATGGCATTGATGAAATGGATTGACCCTGATTCGGATTTTGGAAATTGGTTGGCAGGAAAACCTCCTGCGTCGTTGGACTGCTTCTACTCCAAAGCCGCCCAGTTCTTGAGGCGTGAGGACGCGAAGCAGTCTAGGAAACAGGACGACGCAGGACCCAGTGGAGAGGGGATTCAAAGTAATGTGGCTGTTAAGCAATCGGGAGAGAGTTCTGGGAAAGTGCAATTAAATATCTAGAACAAGCAATCACAACCGAAGAATAATGGGAATCAGAGCAGGAAGCGGGATCAGAACCATGGGCCAAGGCGTTGGGCCCCTATGTTCGACAATTATACTCCGCTGAATACATCGTTGGAGAACGTATATCTACAAACTTGTAACGCCATGCAATACAAGAAGCCTACTCAGAAGCCGTCGTCAGAAAGACAGATTCAAACGGGCAAGTTTTGTAGATTTCACGACAGTTACGGCCACAATACCAATGAATGCAGACACTTGCAGGATTTAATTGGGAAGTTGATCAGGGAAAGGAAATTGGACCAGTTTGTACGGGCGCCGCAGTCTGGCGGTGCGGGCCCGTCAAACCAGAACGATCGGCCAAATCAGCCAAGGCAGGAAGAACCCGCCCGAACGGGCGGAAGGCTAGTAATAAACACCGTCAACGGTGGTCCCCATCCAGCGGATAAGAGTTGGAAAGATATGGAGTCATATGCTAGCTCAGTTAGGCATATGGACTCCGAATGCTGCAGTAGTTATGAGGAAGGGGCTCCGGCCAAACAACAAAAGACGATGACAGATGAGATCGTGTTTCGGAACCATGATGCGGATAAGGTCGAAGCCCCGACTATTGACCCACTTGTTATATCTGCCCTGGTTGGTCCTGCTTGGATGAAGAGGATACTGGTGGATAGTGGGAGTTCAGTCAATATTTTGTTCAAGAGAGCTTACGATCAGATGAATATGGAAGCCAAAGATTTGAAACCCTGTCAGTCCAGGATTCATGGCTTCGATGGAAGTGCTAATATACCCACGGGGGTTGTGGAGTTACCCGTGGAGTTGGGGATCGGAGAATGCAGAAGAGTACGCATATTACAATTTGTTGTTTTGGACCTACACTCACCGTACAATGCGTTTCTGGGCCGACCGGCCCTTGCTGAATTTCGGGCGGCAATCGCCCCGTGGTGTTTGACTTTGAAATTCCCCACCGATTTTGGTATCGGTGTGATTCATGGAGATCAGGCTGCTGGAAGAGCCTGTTATGTTGCAGAGCTGCGAGAGGCGCAGCGAAGGGAGAAAGGGAAGGGCGTAGAGGAATCTCTCTGCGTCCGTTCTGCCGATAATTGACAATTGGTGCTTGGGCCTCGGCCCGGGCACCACAACCACAACCCATGGGACAACGACAACAATGAAGAATCTACAGAGAGTCAGGCTTCTCCGGCCGAACTAACTATCGATGTCCCGATCGGTAATGATGGCGATAATTCGAGAATGTTAAAAATTGGGTCTCAATTGAGCCAGGGGGCACAACAGGAATTGGTTGAATTTCTCCGGGCGAATCTTGACGTGTTCGCCTGGACGCACTCTGACATGTGTGGGATCTCGCCGGATATCGCGAGCCACACTTTAAACATTGACCCACGGTATATCCCGGTCAAACAGAAAAGGCGTGGTATGGATCCAGAGAGATCTGCCGCCCTTAAGGAGGAGGTCGATAAGTTGAAAACAAATGGGTTCATTAGAGATGCTTTATACCCGGAGTGGGTGTCCAACCCGGTACTTGTCCGGAAACCGAACGGGAAATGGAGAACGTGTATCGATTATTCTGACTTGAACAAGGCTTGCCCGAAGGACAATTTTCCACTTCCTCGAATCGATCATCTTGTTGATTCAACCGCCGGACACGAATTGTTATCCTTTATGGATGCTTACTCGGGCTACAATCAAATACCCATGCATGTGCCCGACCAAGAACATACGAGCTTCGTGACTGATCTGGGACTATACTGCTACAAAGTCATGCCTTTTGGGTTAAAGAATGTCGGCGCAACCTATCAACGTTTGGTTAACCGGATGTTTTCCGACCAGATCGAGAAGACCATGGAAGTTTATGTGGATGACATGTTAGTAAAGTCACGGTATTCTGTTGATCACGTAAAGGACTTAGGATCAATGTTTGATATCCTCCGGAGATATGGGATGAAGCTCAATCCGCTAAAATGCCATTTTGGAGTTGCGTCCGGAAAATTCCTTGGGTTCATCGTCAACGCCCGAGGGATAGAGGCTAACCCTGAAAAGATTTGGGCCATCAGGAATCTTCAAACTCCAAGGACCATAAAGCAAGTCCAGAGTCTCAATGGGAAAGTCGCAGCATTGAGTAGGTTCATCTCGAAGTCAACTGACAAATGCATCCCTTTCTTCGATCTGATCCGAAAAGGGAAATGAAACTTCGAATGGACCGCAGAATGTGAAGGTGCGTTTCAATCACTGGTTCAACATCTTTCTACACCGCCGATTCTCTCAAAGCCTGTTGATCACGAGCAATTATATCTTTACTTAGCGGTATTTGAAAGCGCAATCAGTGCAGCATTAGTCCGGGAGGAAGACCGGGTGCAAAAACCGGTATATTATGTGAGTAAACGGTTGACCGGAGCCGAGAGGAACTATCCCAAGCTGGAAAAGTTGGCATATTGCCTAGTCATTGCCTCGAGAAAGCTCCGTCCATATTTTCAGCCTCATCCTATCACCGTGTACACCGAGCAGCCGTTACGACAGGTCCTCACGCGGCCTGAGACGTCTGGTAGGCTACTAAAATGGAATATCGAATTGAGCCAGTTTGACATTGCTTATACTCCGAGAAGGGCCATACATGGTCAAGTTCTAGCAGATTTCGTTGCTGAATTCACTGTACCCGAGGAATTACCTGAGAGTAGCGAATCTCCTAAACACATATGGAAGTTATATACTGACGGTGCCTCCAATGAACGGTGTTCGGGAGCAGGGGTGGTGCTTGAAACCCCTGAAGGCCGATCTATATGCTATGCCCTAAAGTTCGAGTTTCGTGCAACTAATAATGAGGCTGAATATGAAGCTTTACTCACTGGGTTGAAGCTGGCCCACGACCTGAGAATTGTCGCTGTAGAGATTTATTGTGACTCCCAATTAATCGTATGTCAAGTCCGAGGTGAATATCAAGCTAAGTATCGAAGACTAGCTGCTTACTTATCTCGAGTCAGGGAAATTCTTGATCATTTCGATTACTATGCCATTTTCTATATCCCCCGGGAGCACAATCAGAAGGTCGATTCGTTGGCGAAGTTGGCAAGTACGGGCGAAGCTCAACAGTTGGGGCTTGTTCCCGTTGAAACCCTACCTTCTCCGAACATTGATCAAAGTGAGGTCAGCCATGCATTCGAGGCTACCACAAGTAGGGAGTCGTGGATGACCCCCTATCGAAATTACATTGAACATGGAACACTGCCTGAGCGCATGAGTGAGAAGAGGCAGGTCCTTCGAAAAGCCTCACGGTTTATCATTCAAAACGGAGTTATGTACAGAAGGGGGTATTCTGTCCCTCTACTTCGATGTATTGCTCACGATGAAATCAAGCGAGTGTTACACGATGTACACGAGGGAGAATGTGGCGATCACACTGGGGGGCAAGCACTCGCCAAGAAGGTACTCCGATATGGATATTACTGGCCTACCGTTAATCGAGATGCATCAAACTACGCCAAAAAATGTGACAAATGCCAGAAACATGCTCGGATTCCTAGAGCTCCACCTACCAAAATAACCCAAATGGTTAGCCCCAGGCCGTTCGTGGTGTGGGGAATTGATATAATTGGAGCATTGCCTCTGGCCAAAGGTGGCACGAAATACGCCATCGTCGCGGTTGATTACTTTACTAAATAGGCCGAAGCTGAGCCTCCTGCAACGATTACAACAAAGAAAGTGATCAACTTCGTAGTGCGCAACATCATCTGCTGATTCGGTCTCCCGCATACTATCATCACCGATAATGGAGCCCAATTCGACAGTACCGAGTTCAAAAATTTCTGCCAACGATTTCGCATACATAAAAAGTTTTCTGCAGCGACACACCCTCAAGCAAATGGTCAGGTCGAAGCTGTTAATAAAGTTATAAAGTCCATTCTGAAGAAGCGACTAGAAAAGGCCGGAGGCAAGTGGGTCGACGAACTCCCTATGGCGTTATGGGCCTATCGCACAACTCACAAAACTGCAACTGGTCACACTCTGTTTTCTCTATCGTATGGCTCTGAGGCTGTTATTCCAGTCGAATTGGAAGTGCGCTCTCATCGTGCGACGTATTATGATCCGAAGACAAATGCCATATTAATAGCTCAATCTCTGGATTTACTGGATGAGAGGCGTGAAGAGGCTGATTTGAGGGCAGCCGCATATCGGAGTCGAGTCGCCCGAATATTCAGTGCCAAGGTCCGTCCGCGAACCTTTGAACTCGGCGATCTCGTGCTCAAAAGAGTTTATCTGGTTCCTTCGCACATGAAGCCAACTTGGGAAGGGCCGTACGTGATTTCACAAAAGCTCGGAGATGGCACGTTCAAATTATCGACCGTTGACGGTCTCACCTTGCCGAGGGCTTGGAATAGCGAGAGTCTTCGTCGCTACTACACATGAAAGACCTTACTTTTTCTGTCAATTTATTCTTTTGCATTTTATTTTAGCATTCCGAGATTTAAATTTGTAATAAGGCAACTGACTTGGCCATATTCTCTCGTTTCAGCAATAAAATGCTATCTCTTCGGGCCAGAGCTGTGATTTATTGAGTGTGACGTACAATATCACGACGCAGGGAGAGCTAAGTTCCATCATGCGGTGGGATTTATTCAAATAGAGAGTGGCTGCGATATGACCGGTCACTCGCTAAGTGAAACCCGAGCTCAGGGGCAGGACATCATATCAACATTTACAGGGATTGATACACGACAATCCCACCTTTAACTCCAAATTCCCGGAGTGCGAATTGGAGTACAAAAACAACTCTCGGTTCCCGGAGTGCGAACCGGAGTATAAATCTATCGTTCCCAAAGTATGAGCTAGCTCCAAATTCCCGGAGCGCGAATTGGAGTATAAACGTTCAATAATTCGTTCCCAGAGTGCGAGCGGACTCCAACTTTCCAGAGCGCGAATTGGAGTATAAACGTTCAATAATTCGTTCCCAGAGTGCGAGCGGACTCCAACTTCCCAGAGCGCGAATTGGAGTATAAACATTCAATAATTCGTTCCCAGAGTGCGAACGGACTCCGACTTCCCAGAGCATGAATTGGAGTATAAACGTTCAATAATTCTTTCCCAGAGTGCGAACAGACTCCAAGTTCCCAAAGCATGAATTGGAGTATAAACATACGTTACAGGTTCCCGGAGCGCGAACCGAAGCATCCGTGCTAACTCCAGATTCCCAGAGCGTGAAGTGGAGTGTAAACATTAATTCCAGGTTCCCGGAGCGCGAACCATACTACAAACATCGATAACTCTCAAGCTCCGTGCAAACCGGATTGTCGATCTCAAATTATCTTAAGTCCCCGGAATGTGGGCATGTACTTAAAGTTTGCAATAAACGCACTCAACCACCAAAACGCAAATGTTATTCCCCGAGACTAGGGGGCAAAAAAGCTAAGTGGTAATCGCTAATCAAAGTGACACAATGTCCGAAGTTCGATTATTCATCGATTACAACTTGTGACCAAGATTTTCAGACTTGGCAAATAAAACAAACTCTACTTGACGGTAAAAACACCACAAGTGCGCCAGACTGAAAACATAACGCTATAAACACTTAAGCACAAAAGAAATGAGAGTTGGAATAAAGAAACTAAATTTTATTTCAACTAACTTAAGACAAGGACTTACACGCAAATAAGTTCTTCCAAAAAAGAATGCCTACTAGCAGGGGCCGAACCTGCATCTATACACGGCCTACTAACAAAAAACGAAAACAAGTTCCTATCTACCAAAATATCTGCTGGGGGGGCGATCTATTTTTTCTTCCTTGGCTTCCTTATTAGTGGTTCATCGTCAGAATCACTAGGAACGGAAATCCTTCATTTGGGCGACTTCCTCTCCGGTGGCTGCTCTTCGGTCGGGGGCATAATATCTACGTCCTCCTTAGAACTTGAGTCTAAATAAAGGCTCCCCGCCGGAGGAGTAGGAGGGACCGGACCCGCAACGGAAGATGGAATAGTGTCACCACCGACACTGCCGCTTTGCCCCTCAGCTTCTAATTCAGCATGGATTTCGGCCAAAATTTCTTCATCTCGAGTTGATGGGGCCTGGCTGGGGGCAACTCCGATCTGCAAAAAAGAGCTAGAGGCTGGCGGGAGCTCACTGACGATAAATGGCAAGTCCGTAGAAAAGTCTCCCTGTTGACCGAGTAGTTCGCTCACCATTTGTTCGTCAAGAGACAAAGAGCTTTCCTGCGCTGCTCCGGTAGATGCTGCCGTTGTCACGACAGTCGTTTCAGTAGTAATAGCCTTCTGCCCTTGACTCGGCTCCTGGGTCGAAGACACCGGGGTAGTCCTGGTCACTGGATAAAGAAGAGAAGGGGTTAAGAACAATCACTTCGAAACGAGAGTTCTAGCGAAAATGCACTTGAAATTTGTTCAGAATACCTTCCTCAGTTCGGCTTGCTGATGGTGGGACGACTTCGGGGACGTGCTCGCCAATTGGTGATAACCGCAGTTGCTCTGGGTCGTAAGCAGGAACGGTCTGTGAGCTAACCGCAGATACAGGCTCAGACGGAGGCGGGGCGGTGATTTCAAGAGCGGTGGACAATGCTCAACGCCTGACCCTTCTCCGGCCTCCAAAGATCGACCGCCAACCATCTCTTTCTCATGAGCGATCATAGCATCGTGGAGGACCTTCTTTTCCTCATCTGTTAGCAACCGGTTTTCGAGCTCGAATCGGTCGACCGATTCGTCCGGGTGCGCTTCCTCTTCCCCCTCAACCAATCGTTCCCAAGCACTGTGGAGATGCACTGGGTAATCCTGAAGCCAGGCCAAGTTTCTGTGCTTCAGTACATTGGCATTGTAGGTGATAAGCAGATCTTCAATGTCGGCCTCTAGCCTGGCCTCGGCTTGCTGAACTCTCTCCTCAATCTCCGCCTCGACCACTTGAACTTTGGCCACCGCCTCATCCCGTTCTGTCCGGAGTATCACATCTTGTTCGCACGCCTCCTGGGCTGCATTGTTTGCATCGTCCCTATCCTTGGCGATTTCGGCGAATTTGGATTTGAGCTCATTTAGCTCCTTTAGCGCCGCATCCCTCTCGGCAGTGACCAGAGTATTACGATGGCCCATGTCCTCTACCATGGCGTAATGCTCACGCTTCATTCTATCCATCGTAAGTTGGGCTTCATCGGCCTTTTTGATGGCTTCCATCTCTGATTTTCTGGAAGATTCGGCCTCGGTGTTCAGCACATCGATAATACGGCTCTTTTGGGCCAACTCAGCCTGCATTTTCTCAATGGTGGCCCCACGCTCAAAGGCCAGTGATGAAGCTTTTTCGGCCGCCTTGTACCACGCCCTGTACTGGGCATAAAAATCGTGCACATAATCGTGCGCCGTCTGCTCGGCATCCGGCGGAATTCTTTTCAAGTGAAGAGGAAAGATATAGTTGTCGAAGCAAATATTCGAAAAGTCCTTCTTCAGCTAAGCAAGCTTGATTGCTCCTTCTCCCGAAATTTCAGTGGGAGGTTGTTCCGCAACTACTGGAGGCATTGCCTCAGATCTGGGATGGTGAGGTTCATGCCTAGAAGATTGAGAGGTCGACTGGTAGTGTGAGGAATTAGAAGGACGAGGAACGTAGACCGGACGCTGTATAGGAGTTCTTGGAGGAGGGGTGCGCGATGGAGACCGATGTCTGTAATCCCTATCTCTCCATTCTTGGCTAGAGTACCCGGAGTGCCTGCGATCATAACTCCTATCTCCTTCTCTCCGTTGTGAATCATAATATGAGGAAGATCTGCGAGCATGTCGTAGGCTCCCTAGCATCGAACCACGTCCAGTCATAATATCTGCAAAGCAAAATGAGAATAGAGTTAGTGGTTTCTCGAAACCGATGACCTAAGACTCGGGACTATGTAGTGTTGTGAAATGTGTATGAATATGCATTTCCCCCGACCAACCAGAAGTGTCGACTAAGCTAGTAATAAGAGGCTCGCTCAATTCAAGAGTACGATGAAACTCCTCCAACCCGGCGTCATGCTGAAAAGACACATCATCCAGGATTGGAAGGTCGGTAAGCCCTTCGTAAAGACTTTCGGTTCGCGAAGGAGACATCTCGTAAATTCTAACTCCGGGGGAGGATCGGGCCGTGACAACCGACTTCCATCTCCCCTTCTTAGTTGACGTGACGACGGCTGCCTTGCCTTTTCTTTGCTCTTCAACATCTTGGGCCATGTCTATAGGCTCCAACAACGGCTCGTCGTCAGTGTGAGTTCTTTCAGAATCAACTTCCTCGGCTATAATGACTTTGGGCTTCTTGTGCTTGGCATGTTTTTTCAAAACAATTCTTTGCACCCCGTCGAATATTATACTCTGCCATCGTTCGATTGACCCACAGGCCTGGAGATTCCTATCCGTCAATAACACGTCGATATCCCTGTCGACGCTCGAGATCTCTCGGAGCACTCGTACTATCTCCTTAAAGTTTTCACCGTCGGGACGCTGGATCATCGCTGTACAGAAGAAAAATATATAAGTCACACTTCGACTGTAATCGCCTTAGTAATTGTTTGGAAACTCAGCTGTACTCACGTCTAAATAACCATCGCCTGGCGAAGCCCGGAGGACATCTGATGTAGAACCATTCCGTCCTGTAATAGCTTAACCTAGTCCAGGACCCGGTGACCACTTGACAATTTTGTACTGCCTCCAAGAATGTAAAAGATGGATAATCATTTCGAGTTTTGAAGTTAAACAAGTATCTGATTTCAGTCGGGGCCGGTGGTCTATGAAGATATTCCATAAAGACGATGAACAGGCTGTTCACCGAAGCATACCCGTTCGGGTGAAGTTGGGATGGTGCGATTCCCAAAAAAGATAGCACTTCTCTTATGTACTCATTGAACGGAGGAAGCGTCCCAGCCGCGCACGCATGGCGATTGAATGCGGTATACCCCTCCGGCGGATTGTGTGGTCTGTCGTTTGGCCCCGGTAGTAACACGTCGTCTAGTGACAAACCGTGCCTCAGGCATATCCTCCCCAGCATATCTTTGAAAATATGAGATGGGACGGAATCTGATGGATTAGCAATGAATGACGCGTTGGGAAGTTCATCCGGCGCTGGGCCGATAATTTCAGGATCAATGTCCGGGACCTCTAACCTCGGGAGAACTGTACTCTGGGTATCTTATGGGGTTTCCTGCTGTTGCGAACTCGAAGGCTCCATAACTGACTAACTCATGAGAAACCATCATTAGATGACAAGGGGCCCGTGAATTCCCCAGTGTATAGTGTATGAATGTGTGTTGTGCGGTGCTGTGCATTACTTGGATGGATATCGCAGAATTAAAGAAAACACGCAAACGACAAAGCTACAAATCCCAGTTGTGCTGACCGTCATCGCAAAACCCTTCACATAAGGAAAATTGATTCGAATAAAAATTGTTATTGTTCCGTCGACGAGCTTCGAAAGGTGGTAAAGTATGTAGTTTAACATGTCCAAATATGCAGGAGTGAAGCTCGTCGGAATTATGCTCAGAAAATATCAAACTTTGATATCCACTATATGGAGTTTCGAACCGATCACAAGCGACTTGTTCGAACCCATCACCGTACCACTTCGAATCAATCCAAAGGAGCGAGCTTCGAATCGATAGTCAGGCGCTGAGCTCGAATCGATCAGTGGGGGATAACTTCGAATCGATCCTTGGTTAATTAGTTCGTACCGATCAGGAAAGCCTCAACTTAACATCGATCGAGTTCGAATCGATACCTTTCGTATCGGTCGTAAAGGAATGTTTCGTATCGATGCGAAGTTGAAAGCCTCGGACCAATCAACGGCTGCTTCTCGTATGGGTCGTTGTGCACCGATACGACTCAACACCATGGTTAACTTGGTGCGAACTGCGCCCCCTCCAAGGGAAATCACAAGGATCGATTCAAAATCTAAAAGAGAATGATGCTGCCCCCCCCCCCCATCGATTCGTACATGAGTCTCTGAATCGATTCGAAATTCCTCCAAAAGCCAGATCTGGATTTACCAAATCCCAAGAAAGGCCGATCGGTGAGGGAGTGATGAGTTCGAGGTAGCTTTGCCGTGTGGATTCGAGGTTAGTTACCTAGTTTGGATGATAGGTTTGAAGAATTGAAGATTTGGATCTCAAATGATTCGAATACAAAGCACAGTGCCTTCCTCTCTGAAGCTTCGAGATGATGCAGAGAACAGTAAAAAAGTAAAAAGTGAAAAATGCCGAGGTCCTTGCTATTTATATGGGGGGTTAAAGATGACCGGGTCGATTCGCATTCCGGTAAACTCGACCGATTACAATGGTCAAAATGCAGAACTGGTTCGAAATTTACCTTCGAACCCATACGTTTGAGGCTCCATCGGTGCTAGACCAACGGTGGGCGCGTCAGTTCGAAACCCGGTTCACGTCAACGAAATTACACCTACACCCACGGCCCACTGTCACGAACGAAAGTTTCGTATCCACCCAAGTCATCGATTCAAAGATCAGTTTCGAACCCACCATTGCATAAGCGTACTCCACCCATATGGATGTTGACTTCGAATCCATCGGAGCTCGCACCCATCGGTTCGAAATGTCGCAATTACGCAACGCAGAGTCGTTTCCTTCAACCTTCTACATCGATTCAGGAGAGGATCGATACGAAGGAACCTTCCAAAACAACCATCAAGCGTTGTCTCAATTCAAATTTCAAAATCGGTTCAGGAGAGAACCGATACGAAGTTCAATAGCAAACAAAACTAACACGACACATGGACGCACAACGTTTGTAAGGGTCAAACTAACATATATGCATATATGTCGAACTAACAATCGATTTTAAACATTTACAGGGATCAAACACTCATCCTGTTACAAATGCAACAGCCAACGGCTAAGCACTATTATACAACAATACAGCATACGAGTTTCAACAAAAAAAAAGAGAGAGCAATGATTGTTCAGAGAAATTGCAGCTGTTCAAAGCACGTCATGTTCCCACAAGACGTACTTTGGGGGGCAAAATGTTATCCCGCTTTTTTGCAAAGCCGCGATACCAAAAGATCTATCAGAAGCGGAGAACGGTTCGTCTCAGAGACCGGCCATACTTCGTCTCGCTATGGATACCACTGAATTTTGTCCAAGTCCAGCTTGAGCCACAATTGATAGGACACGGCAAGAAAGACCATAGGAATCAACGTCTCAAGTTTCAAGTCAATCCGAGTTCATACGCTAAAATTATGATCGATTCAATTTGAAAGAAAAGGCCTGAGACTCGAACCCATCAGGTTCGAAACCATCATTTTCGAACCCATTAGGTTCGAAACCATCACCTTCGAACCCATCAGGTTCGAACCCATCGGGATGCCTCGGGTTCGAACCCATCAAGTTCGAACCTACCAAGTTCATAACAATGGACCTCGAATCCATCGGAGAGTAGCTGCTTCGAACCCACCACAAAGCCTTGTTCGACTCTAAACAAGCATCCTTGTTCGATTCCATCATAAGACGTTGTTCGAACCCAAACATGGAACCTCGTTCGAAACCATCCATGATGCCAAGTTCGAACCCATCCTGTGTAGCCTCATTCGAATCCATTGGGTCAACCAACCATGATGACGTGTCTTCCATCGGTTCGAATTCGCCGAGATTTATGGAGTCGAAGCGGTCAACTCGGAGTGAAGACCGTGTTAGTTCGAAGTTTGTGCTCCACGTCACCACGAAGAACGTGCCATGATGGATTCGAAACCATCGGTTCGAAAGCATGGTTTCGAACCAAACAGCCATGCAATGAACCCCATTTCGAATCCATTATATCTCCCAATCTACTGATCCAAATGCCATGAAATTTTCACAGAGGCTTGCATACATGTTGAAGAATGTCCACGCAAAATTTCACCTCGATTGGATGAATTCTTGATCGGTTCGAATGGAGTTCGAACCGATGCCAAAGTGGGCCCAAACTTCCTGAGACCGTGCATGTGGGCCCCCTCATGTGCCAGAAGTGGTCTCCCGAGTTTTCAGCGAAATATCAACAGCCTACGCCTATAAATAGAGCCCTATGGCCGACAGAAAAGGGACTTTTGGATTCTGAAGCATCCAGACTCTGCCGGATTGAGATCTCCATCATTTGATATCATAAACTTGCTGTTAAATTCGAATTCCTGACTGTAATTCACTGTTGATTGCTGTACTGACTTGTAATCATCGAAAGAAAGTCAATAAAAGTATAAAAACTTCACAGTGGACGTAGGCAATACGCCGAACCACTATAAATTGCTTGTCTACGCGTTTATTTACATGCTATTTGGAGTTTTTGTTAGATAATCCTATGTTTTAATTTGCACTCTTCATTTATTATCTCTTCAAAAACTTCCGACGAGTGTTGTGTCCAATTTTGGTGCAAACAATTGTATTTATGGGCGATAAAATGTGATAGGTAGTAGTTGTTTGTGAAGAAATTATACAAGTATATTTAAGGATATAATAGTTGGGTTACTTGTAAATTCACTCATTTACCAATAAAGATAATTAAATGTGCCTTATTTGTAATTAATAAAATAATGAAAGGAGTAAATGTATTCATTTAGAGTATTAATTACAATTGGATAGAGATTTTAAGTAACAGTATTAATGCAATGTAAGTAATGCTAATTTAAGTCAATAATAAAGGAATTGGGATGTATTCAAAATTTGTAACATATTGCTTGTAAACATATATTATAAATTACCTGCTTATTTGTTAATGGAATTAGAAATTGTAATAAGTGATAATAAAATGAATGAATGTTACACTAATGGAAAATGAAATAACGTTTGTTTAGAAGTTGAGTAATTATAGGGTCGTATTTATTAAGCGTTACTTTAATAATTATGGTTAATTGTGAAACTAATACGGGAAGTATGTAAAGTAATAACTAGGGAAGTAATACGTTATAAACTAAATATGACCTAAACTTAAGTGTAAGTAAAAGGTTAAAAATTGAATCTAATTCGATTAATTTGAAACTTATTGAAATAAATTGGATTCAAAGTGCAATAAAGGGATTATTTTTAGAATTGAAATAAATAATATAATTGGTGAAATAATTTATATATAAAATTGAGTTGGGAATTTGTTTAAGGAATTATAAATTTATGAATTATAGAATTTGAATTTTTAATAGTGGGTTAATTTATTTAATTTATAACAGTTGGATTTATTACGAATGAATGAAATCAAATATGTAATTACTACGTAATTTAAAAATTAAGTCGAAAATGGAAATATTTATGGGATAATTTTAAATCCAATGGTAGACCCTTATATTTGGAATTAACGAATGGAATAAATATAGGTTAATTCAAATAAAAAGGAAATTTTGGAAATTTATCTATAATTTTGAATTTTATGAAAGTGGAGATTTATATTGATTTAATCTTTAATAAATTGACATTTAAAAATTGTTAAATCATTTTAAATGTTTGAGAATTATTGAGTGATAAAAATTTCCAATTCTAAAACTGAAATATAAAATTTGGATTTATTTACTAATTCTTAATTTATTAATTAATATAAAAATAGCCATTTTGGTCACGGACTCTGATTTCGATGAAACCAGTTTCATCGGATCCTTAACAGTGAATTATGGTAGGGTTTCAAGTTTCGTAGCAATCGGATTTGTCATTTGATCGTACGGACGCGAAACGCCTTGAAATCGATTTAATTGAAATCAATCTGAAATCAATTTGAAAATATTGATTTCGTCATAACTTCTTCATACGGTGGAATTTGGACGTGAAACTTTTTCCATCGCGTTCAGAATATTTTAAAACACCTATTTCGATATATGAGTTTATCCAATTTCGTTCCGGGGTTAGAACGGGCTTTTTGGGCCACGTTGGCGGTAGCACGTATATCCAATCCGATCCATCTACCCTATTTCTAACCTACCTATATAAATCCAGTTATAAACCCTAGTCTCCATCTATTCTCATTTGTTTGTGCGTTCATTTCATCAGCTCTCCCTCTTCCTCAATGGATGCAAACTCTAGATCCAAATTCAAATCAGATCCAAAGTCAAAAATTCAAAGGCCTCAGAAAATTCTCAAAAAAATATATGTTGATGCTCTTGACGAACGTAATTCAATGGTGTAATTCGTTTTTCGATTCGAGTTGCTGTTTTTCCAGAATTCAGGGAAGCATTTTCGGCCATTCATCATCGTGTTGATCGACTTCTTCCGATCGACAAAACGTTGGTACCATGGCGTAGAGGGGACCGAGTACTGCTCATCGGAGTTATCGATTTGTCGAATCGACGGCTGGATCGAGCTATTTAATTCAACTAGGGTTAGTAAATTTGCG
Source organism: Allium cepa (assembly GCA_030765085.1). Classification (NCBI taxonomy): domain Eukaryota; kingdom Viridiplantae; phylum Streptophyta; class Magnoliopsida; order Asparagales; family Amaryllidaceae; genus Allium; species Allium cepa. The sequence goes on along the minus strand of CM060940.1, from coordinate 569,755,174 downwards.
GCGGCTGCACCTTCCATGGCCGATCAGGGTCGCGAGAGTCATCGGGGGGGGGGTCGCATGGACGAGGCGGCCTCCTAGAGGTCGGGTCGAGGTCACGGTGGGGCTCGGCGTCAACGTGGAAGAGCAGTGGTGGGGCGGCGTGTTTATGGTTTTACCGTTGTTCCCTGTAGCTAGCTCGCGTGCGCGTTACTGTGCGTGAAGAATGAGATGACGTGGCTTCTTCTATGGTGAAGGTGATTGTGTTCTCATTTTATTTTATTTTTAAATTAAAATTCAATCGTAATTTTTGCTATAACTCTCGCATACGAACTCAGTTTCACACGCGGTTTCTTTTGTTAGGATCATATTGAAATTCCAGACTTGATGACGCTGGTTTGGACGAATTTTGAGACCGTCGAATTTTTGGGTTTAAATTGGATTTAAATTCAATTTAAATCCAAAAGGTGAGTGTTTTAACCCACTCACAACTTCTAAAATTTCCAATGTCTGTTAAATTGACTTAAGATATGAGTAGAAATTTATTTATGACTGTTGGCATGTTTTATTCATCATCTTTGTTAAATCGCATTTATTTAATTTAACTATTAATTAATTTTATTATTGCATATAAATTTACAGTTAGAATTTATTTATTTGCATATAAACGATAGTTAAACAGTTAATAAATTTATTTTGAATATAAACTGTTAGTTAATAACTGTTATTTATTACCTGTTATATTTTATATACTATATATCGATGATTGGTTAAATTGATGATGATTGCAATAAATTGGTTGATGATTGATATTGGGTGAATGGATGATGTGTTCTACATTCTATAAACTGCAAGTTATTATGCATTTTCATTTCATTCGGGATTGCGGTTTGAAATGATATATAACCGTAAAATTTTAGTTTTAAGCTGCGGATTGAAATGATAAATATCTGTATCACTTGACCATAGGATAGAAAATTATATACAGGCAACGCGGTATATATATAAAATAATTTTTGAAATAATTTTTCTATGGTTTGGATAGGATACGGTTAATAAATATAAATTTTGATGTTTTATAAAATCTTGTTTTATATATACATCTATAATTAAAGTATTGAATTTAAGCTATGTATGGATTTGTTAAATAAAATAAATAAGTTGAATAATGGAGTTTGATTATTTTATATGGTTAAGTACATGTTAAGATATTGAAAATATATAGAATTTTAAATGATTTAAATCAATTAGGATTGGGAGTTAAATTGGAAAATTTATTTGGAATTGAGCTTAATTAAGAAATTAACTTCATAAGTTGATGTGAAATTTATTAACTTGAAATTTTAAAAAGGGTATGATATTTATAACTGAATTTTATCCAAGGTGAATTAAATAAATATTTCTAGTATAAATAAATTGAAGGAAAATTCTTTTTAAGTAATTTGAGTTTTACTTAAATGATTACGGGTTTATTATGCAATTATTGCAAACTAAATAATAGGACTTTAAATTGTTGAATAGAAATTTCCAACCTTAGTTCAAATTGTTCAATATTCAAGGTTTGAAATATATTGAAACTAAAGTGGTTATTGAAACTAAAAGCGATTTTTAAATCTATGGATTTTGACTTAATATTAAATAAAATAAATTGTAAGTCGCGGAAATTATTTCATTTTATAAAGAAACTTTAAATGCAAACTATTTTATTTTATATACCGTTTGAATATCCAAACCATCCAAGTTTTAGAAGTTATGGTTTTAAAACTATGAATTTTCGAAGTATTATGGTTTGAAAGTTATAATTCAATGTTTAGTTTCCAATTATTATAAATTTTAAAGCAATATGATTGTGGAAAAGAAATATATTTGAAATGAAAAAAAATGATATCATTGATTTGGGTTTTATAAAAATAATATCAAAATGAGTTGTATTGGAAATGGAAATAATATCGTATTTATGGGTTTTGAAATGGATAATTATTTTATGGTTTAAAGTATAAACTATTTTAAAGACCGCGGTGTTATAATAACGTTTGGTTGTTGAAGAGACCGGGATCGGAAGTTGTCATACTCTCTGCCAACTCCGAAAACCACTTTAACAACCGTGTACGTGGTGGAGACTCCAGAATGAAGTAGGTTGGTGGTGGCGTTTCCTTCAAGGTAAATACGCGGACCCGACTCCTATGAGTTGGCATAAGGTGGCTAAAACAGGAGCGATTGACGGGTTAATAAGGTAGCACCTTTGATCGGACACATCCCTTCGACATTATACTTTGACTTTTGGATTGATTCGGTGGCCACTTTTGATTTTATTTGGGGGTGTGGCTCGAGGTGGGCGGTAGCTGCGCGCTACACGTTACCACCGACCCGGAAGCGTAATTGGTATATCTACCTTGGCATTGCCTAGTTGTGCCGTGTCACCTACCCTATCGCGCCTTGTACGAGTTTGGATTTCTCCCGTAGCCCGTGTGGTATCCTCTGGTGGCTTCCTGATCAGAAGGGACTATGATATTGGATGGACTACTGGGACTATTACGTGTTAAGGGGAATATTGGGTCACTCCTTAACGCTATTTAAAAGTATGTTTATTTTACTATGGACACTATTATAATAGCGAAATATTACTACATAGTAAATAGTTTAACGGATCCTTAAGAGATGTGAATCCCGAGCATCTTTTGAGTTACTGCACTCATATTTATTTCTGTTAATTTAACTCACATAAGATCTTTTAGTTTCGACTCGAGTGTTTTTGTCTTTTCAAATTCGCTCGGGTCAGTCCGAGCGTTTCAGGATCGAAGACTTTAGATCTGGAGGACGAAGACAGAGATTTCTTCTATTATTACTAATTATATTCCAATACACCATTAAATTCCGCTGCATAAATTATTATTCTCTGGTATGTGTACTCTGATATGTATTGTATGAATATAATCGAAATTCTGTAAAACAGCTTCGTGAACTGTATATTTGATTATTATATTTTATCCTTCCGCTGTGAGATTCCGTTTTGTTTTATTTCTTCTCTGTTTTTCTTATTCACCCCATAACAATCCGCCCTTCCATATGGTTTGAATCGGCATGTGTGTCGATTTGAAGCATGTGAAAAGGCGGGACGTTACACATCTCATAGAAAGACACATCATTATTAAGAAAGAAAGGGATAGAAAAGAGAAAAGATAGAGAAGAAAGAACGAAACAGCATCAGAATCTCAACAGCGGAACGAATAAATTATATTAATCACATAAGTATTACATAGTATGCAACATCTATCAGAGTTTTACAGCTTATACATCACAAACATTAGACAGTTATAAACACCTGTTTATCATACATCTCACAATACAACACAGAGATACCACCACAGCGGAAACACTATATATCTACAATCGCTGAAGCCTCCTGCTCCGTTTCTCCTCCACAGTTCGTCAACCTAACCTGAATCCGTTGGCTACTCATAAAAATTTGAGTACCCAAGAGTTTAATAAAATAGAAAATAAACTCTGGGTCAGACATGGGTCTGGTGTGAGTAAACGGGTTAAAGTTGCTTAACTTTGAAAACCTTTGAAAACAAAAGGTATCCCGTAAGACTTCCCGCACATAAACACGAAAAAGTTTTTACCTTACGGTAACCAAAACATTTGATAAGAAATCCATTGATATTATAATAGGGTCTAGGGTTTTCAAGTAAAATACAAAAATAGCTGGAATGCTTACATCTCACGTTCCAATATAGTTGGGCACAATCAATACATACGGCACTTATTGGAGATTGGATTCCATACAATGGCAGAGCTACTGGGGTACCGCACGTCATAGTACGTGGCCTAGATCACCATACCAAGGATCCACCCTAAATCCCCTGAAACATAAGGCCGGAACCATCCCTTACTGGATAGTCCCGAACAAGACAACCCCGGAATTGTTTGCAACCAACTGCCCACACGGCCGAATAAAATGGACCTCTAGACAGGGGATGATCTTGTCCTACTGGAACGCGACTCACTTAGCCTTGCTGCACCTCCCCTGTTTTAGCCATTCCCGGTTGATGAGGCTTGAGGCTGCGATTACCTTTATAGAACACATCTATCTTAGAATTCTCATCGTTCACCTGATGATGTTCTGAAAGCATTCAATCCATACAAGTTCGTTTCGGGTACGAACAAAACCGAAGGCATTATCTCGTCATACTCATTTTGGAATCACCCTCAGAGTTAACGACAATAACCCTTGCACTCTGAATCTTCATCTTCACTTGAGATTCACGGCCTACCGTTAAATTTGGATCGATGTGGTTTTCGGATATCCAAATTTGAAAATCCGATCCCGGATTCATCGAAATCCAAAACGCCATCTTTTAGAGCCAAATTGTTTTAAAGTTAAAACAATTTAATTTATTATCTATATTCACACAGATAGATAATTCACATTATCATAAATAGATAATCCATATCATCACAATTCAACCAAAGCATTTTATATCACAAATCAGTACATATCTCATAATCAGAGACATCAACAATCCAAAGCATTTAATATCATCCAACCATTCATAAGCAATGATTTATTAATCACACCATCTCTAATTAATTTAAAATAAATTAAATTAATTACTTCCATCACTATAAATCTATCTTACTTAACCATTAAATAATTTTTTTTGAGAAAAATGTGTGATCCTCTAACATGAGAGGAGAGCACACATGGAAAACTATATATATAACAAAAAGATGGAGCTGCCAACATGCCTGACAGGTGGCAAGACTAAAAATAAAAATAAAGATAAAGAAGTAGATACCCCTCAATTGAGCTCCGGCAAAGCCACCGCCCATTACACCCTAATATCGAGCTCCGGCATGGCCACCACCCAATACTAAAGTGTTAGAAGTATCTAAAGAAAACCAGACTCTCTAGAAAAAACCAAAGAGACCAGGAGAAGTCGAAGTGACAAGACAGGAGCAATCCGAATCTCTGAGAAGAGCCATCCTGAAAATCTGAAAAATGCTAAAAGCTATCCAGCAAACCTGATAAGAGAAGAACCCGCATCCGACCTAAACGAAACCTGGAATAAAACTATAAAACAAATTAGAGAGAAACACAAATATGTATATAAATAAAATTTATATACATATATGTGAGAATAAAAAACCAAAAAGAGAACTAAAGCAAGAAATAACAAAAACAAGCAAGAAACTATTTAGGAGCCTAAAAAAGAAAGAGAATTGTGATTAAAAGAATTATTAGAAACAATATAATTGAAGATAAAATTAAATGAGTTAATATTATTGCTAACCTTATTAAGATAATCCTTAAAGCAATTATTTTTGGCTAATTTATAATTAGGATTAGAAATCCACTTTAAGCAGAAATTTGAGATTAAAATAATCAATTCATTATTATGATGATATTTATTATTAAAAATTCTTTGGTTTCTTTCAAACCAAATGTACCAACAAGAAATAATGAATAAAGTATCAAGCAAATATCTAAAATCCTTATTAAACATAAAGCTAAAAGAGTTCCAATAAAATAAGCAATCAGAAATTCTAGAGTTAATATGAAACTCAAAAATATTAAGGGCCTTAATAAGTATAAAATAGGTATCCAAGCAATCATAGTAAATATGATTAATATCTTCAAAATAAGTGTTGCAAAAGAAACATTTATTGCCAATACTAATATTTTTCTTTTTTAAAAATTCAATAGTGTTTAACTTACCATGAATGATGAGCCACATATGAATCTTAGATTTTGGAGGAGCATTAGACTTCCAAATAAATTTAAAACAATTAACAGAAACCCCCGAAAAGTTGATAAATTTGTAAAAGGAATTAGAAGAATATTTCTTACTCTTATCCCAATCCCAACTAATAAAGTCATTATCATTGTCAATATTATAAAGATTAAGTTTAGCATAAAGCAAGAAAAGATGTCTAAGAGTAGGTCCTTCTAAAATACAATTAAAATTGAAAGTCCAAGGAGGATCACTATCAGAATTGAAAACATCAGAAATTAACGCAAATTTGAAATTACAAATATCATATAAATCTTTAAACTCAATCTTAAGAGGAGTAGAGGAAATCCAACTATCATGCCAAAAAGAAGTACAGTTACCAGAATGAACAATAATATTTAAACCCAAGTTAAAGATATTACTGCAATTTAATATAGATTTCCAAAAACAAGATATATTTCTAAAACTAGAAGAACTAATATGATAAAGATTATAACTTCCATTGTAATAAAAAGTAGATATAATATCTTTCCAAATGGCATTATCACTGATGTCCCTGAATTTCCATAACCATTTACCAAGAAGAGACAAGTTCATATTATGTAAATTAATGACTCCTAAACCACCCTCTTTTTTAGATTTACATACAGTATCCCAATTAACTAAACATTTAAAACTACTATTAGCGTTATCACCACTCCAAAGAAAATCCCTTCTAATTTTATCTATTTTATCTATCACCCAGTCGGGAAACAGGTGCATAGACATCCAATATATAGGAAGAGCTGATAAGACAGAATTAATCAAAACCAATCTACCTGCTCTAGATAGAAATCTCACATTCCAATTAGAGATCCTATTTTTAATCTTATCAATAATAATTAACCAATCATCGTGTTTAAGTTTCGAAGGTCTAATAACAAAACCAAGATAGTCAAAAGGAAAGCTCATAGTTTTACAATTTAAAGTATTAGCAACTAAATTTTCTACATTATCAATATCATTTAAAATTAAAACGGAATTTTTATCAAAATTAATTTTTAAACCAGATAATAGTTCAAAACTATAAAGAATAAACTTGAGAGCAATAATATGTCTAGGGAGATGGGAGGAAAAAAGCAAAGAATCATCAGCAAATTGAAGGACAGATAAGCCAAAATTAGAAATATCATTACCAATGACACCCAAAAGGTTATTGCTAACAGCATTTTTAATAATCTTAGAAAAGACATCAGCTGCTAGATTAAACAGAAGGGGCGATAAAGGATCCCCTTGACTTAAACCTCTCTTAGATTGAATCTTATTACCTAAAACACCATTAACCATAATACTGGAGTTACCTGTTTTAAGCAAGATAATAATCCAGTTAATCCATCTATTACTAAAGCCTCTGGCACGGAAAATCTCTATAAGGAAATCCCAATCAACCGAGTCAAAGGCTTTAGCGAAATCTAATTTTAAAATAGCACAAGTTATATTATTTTTACAACAAAAATTAATATATTCTTGAACAACCGCTACACCATCAGTAATATTCCTGCCTTTAATGAAAGCAGATTGTGAACAGTCAATGAGGTCGTTCATTTTTAGACTAAGTCTATTAGCTAAAACTTTAGAGATAATTTTAACAGAGCAGTTCATCAAAGAGATGGGCCTAAAATCTTTTAAAGTATTAGCACCCACTTTTTTATGTATTAAAATAACATTAGCAAAATTAAAACGACCTAATTGGAGATTACCATTATAGAAATCATTGAACAAACAAATTAAGTCTAATTTTAAAACCTCCCAAAAAGATTGATAAAAGAAAATAGGAAAACCATCCGGACCCGGAGATTTGTCTCCTGGTAAATCAAAGATGGCTTTACGAATTTCCTCTTCAGTAAAAGGGGCATCTAAATCAGAAAGATTAATGTTAGAGGAGGATGGGTAAAGATCATTCCATCTAGCACTAACTCTATGCTTAATTTTGGTACCAAAAATGTCTTTGTAATAATCAGTAAAAGCATTGTTAAGATCTCTTTGATCAACTAATTCCACATTATTAACTAAAATGGAATTAATTGTATTACTACGTTTTCTATTATTAGCTAGGTTGTGAAAGAATTTAGTGTTATTATCACCTTCATTTATCCAGTGAAAATTAGATCTCTGTTTCCACATAACTTCCTCTTTTTCAAGAATAGAATAGAGATCCTCTTTTAAATTATTAAGGACATTCCTCTCACCTATATTTAATTGTCTAGATTCTTCAATCCTATTAAGTTTAAGCAATTCATTAAGAATATTATCCTTTTTAATTTTAATATTACCAAAAACATTTTTATTCCATTTTTTAAGAAATATCCTGAGATTTCTAAGTTTGAGCACAAAAGCTTTGGCTGAGTTACCACTATACTTAAGGCAATAATAAATCATTGAGGACCATTTATTGATGACTAAATTAGAAAAAGCTGATTCTAAAAACCACATTTTTTCAAATTTAAAAACATTATTCAAAAATCTATGACTATCACAAGTAAGAATAATGGGACAGTGATCAGAAAGGGTGTAAGGTAAACCTGACACTCTACAGATAGGAAATTTGTCCTCAATATCATCACAAACGAAAAATCTATCTAAAAGAGCAAAGGAGGGAGACTCTCTATTATTGCTCCAAGTAAAAGATCTATTGGATAGAGGAATTTCGATCAAATTACATTGAATAATAAATTGATCGAATTCCTCCATAGCCAAATAATCACCTTCCCGAGGAGAGTGCTCCCCAATAAAACGAGTCACATTAAAATCTCCCCCCAAAATCCAAGGACCAGGGGTAAAAGACCTAAACTCGAGGCATTCATTCCAGAGAATCCGCCTCTCAATTTTAGAGTTTGGCCTATAAACATTAGAAATATTAAGGAAAGAATTATCGGACAGATTAATTAAGATGATGTGTAAAGAGTGCTGCTTCTTAATACACTGAAGTAATTTAAAGAGATTATCTCTCCAACCAATCGTTATGCCCCCAGATGAGCCCAAAGAGGGAAGAAAAACCCAAGTTCTAAAACGAAAACCACCCAATCTTCTAAAAAAACGAAAATCAGGGCATTCTATTTTGGTCTCTTGAAGAAGAGCAATGTCAATCGAATAATCTTTAAAAAAGATTCTAACTTTATCACATTTACTGAGGTCGTTCAAACCTCTAATGTTCCAACTAATGACTCTCATAAACCCATAGATCTAGCCCTATCAAGTTCTTTACTTCTAATAAACTCACGATCTAACTCAATATCAGAAAAAATAAAAGCAGAGCTACCAGCTAACTGACTAAACTCAGAAGCGGAAAAATCACCAAGCGCATAAGAAGAATAAACGCTACCAAAATCCAAACGCATACCAGAGCCTGGTTCCAAAACACTGCTCGCAGTGCTTGAACCAGGAAACTCACCCATCGACTGAGAGCGACTACCTCTAATCCTGACACTGCGACGAACCAAACCACTCGAAGAGACCTGCTTTTTACGCCTACCTCTCTTCGAAGTAGCAAAAGAAGGCACTGAATTGCCAACAGCCTCAACATTCAAAACAGATAATAATCCATCAGAACCCACACTACCAACAGTAGTATCAGCAAAATCCACACAAGCCACAGCACTATCACAATAATCCCCTTGAAAAAAGGTCGAACTCAGATAAGCAGAAGAAGGAATATTAACAACAGGATGAAACTGATCCTGTGCTAGGAGCCCATCTGAACCAGAGTAACAAACCAAAGCTGATTCGCTAGATTCACTAGGCAAGAAGGGGAATTTATGCTCTGAATAGCAACCAATCTGATCAAAAGATCCAAGTGTTTCATGCACAACATGCACAGAATCTCTTTTAGGCAAAAACTCATCAATGTGTGAAACATCATCTACAAACAATGTCGAACTCCCATATGAAGAAGATACATCTGATAAAAGCCAAGCAAGAGGAACTTCAAAATGATGCAACAGCAAACACTCATCAACACCATCACCTTCTAAATGAATATCATCAACCCAGTTATTAAAATCAGAAAAAACAGAGCAACTCGGAGAAACTGAGACCACAGGCAAATCCACTAACTGCCTCACTTCCAACACATCAAAACAATCAACAACATTATGAGGGAATTGATCACAAACTGGAGCAATGGACTGAAATTCAAAGACAGAGCAAATAGGAGAACCATCACATTCCAAGCACTTGTTACCCAAAGAGTCAACCGAGGAAAGTGCAGAAAACTCTTTAGATTGAACACTATCCACATCAAAAAAATCCGAGCATTCAGAGACAATATCTGAATCGAGACATGCATATCTATTACTGGTAGATATCTTGAATGGTTCCAGAAGAGAAGAAGAACCTTTTATGGATTTAGGATGAATAAATCCACTAAACAAGTCATTATCCAAAGAAGATAAACAGCGGTCGACATCTGGATCAGATAAAATGGGATCTAACCTAACAGGTTCTTGAATGACTTCATCAGAATCCATCTCTGTCTCTAAAGAAACCGAAAAGTCCAACATGTCAACAAGCATCTCTGAATCGCCACTAATAACAAGATCATCCTTATCAGTATTTGGGGAATTAATGTTGTTAAAGTGGGATAAAAGATCATCAAGTAATTTCAAACCATCGAATCTCCTATGTCCAAGATTGCTGATTAATAAACCTCTCAAGTTTATGAAGTTAAGAACAAACTGAAAACCATGCATTGCCAAATAATCAGAGGGAAAGGACTCATTCAGTGAGGAATCAGAATAACCAAAATAAATCTCTGGATCTCCAAATTTAGCTTTATATCCCTTGCCAATGTTTGGGGCATTAACAACATTAAAGTGAAATAACAATAATTCCAGGAGATTAAAACCATCAAATCGTAACTGCCCAAGATGATCCTGATTAAACCTTTTCAGAAGCATGATTTTAAGCATAAACTGAAAACCATTTTCGACCAAGAAATCCGACGAAACCGATGAGGACGATTTGATCGAACACTTATCACTCTTGTGACCAAACTTGCCGCAGCAGAAACACCTAATAGGATCACGACACTGGGATGCGAAATGTTTACTATCACCACATCTACAACAAAAAGATCTGCTAATAATTACATAAATTAATCTAATTAATTATAAATCACATTAAGGAATAATTCTTAACCAATACATAAATTACAATAATTATAAATCACATTAAGGAATAATTCTTAACTAATTAATTATAAATCACATTAAGGAATAATTAACAGAAAGACGCATCATTATTAAGAAAGAAAGGGGTAGAAAAGGGAAAAGATAGAGAAGAAAGAACGAAACAACATCAGAATCTCAAAAGTGGAATGAATAAATTATGTTAATCATATAAGTACTACATGGTATACAACATCTATCAGAGTTTTACAGCTTATACATCACAAACATTAGACAGTTATAAACACATGTCTATCATACATTTCACAATACAACACAGAGATACCACCACAGCGGAAACACTATATATCTACAATCGCTGAAGCCTCCTGCTCCATTTCTCCTCCAGAGTTTGCCAAAGCTAACCCGAATACCTTGGCTACTCGTAAAAATTTGAGTACCCAAGAGTTTAATAAAACGACAAATAAACTCCGGGTCAGAAATGGGTCTGGTGTGAGTAAACGGGTTAAAGTTGCTTAACTTTCAAAACCTTTGAAAACAAAAGGTATCTCGTAAGACTTCCCGCACATAAACATGGAAAAGTTTTTACCTTACGAAAAACAAAACATTTGATAGGAAATCCAGTGATATTATAATAGGGTCAAGGGTTTTCAAGTAAAATAAAGAAATAGTTGGAATGCTTACATCTCACGTTCCAACATAGTTGGGCACAATCAATACGTACGGCACTTACTGGAGATTGGATTCCATACAATGGTGGGGCTACTGGGGTACCGCCCGTCATAGTATGTGGCCTAGATCACCGTACCGAGGATCCACCCTAAATCCCATGAACACAAGGTCGGAACCATCCCTTACCAGATAGTCCCGAACAAGACAAGCCCGTAGTTGTTTGCAACCAACTATCCACACAGCCGAATAAAAAGGGAACTCTAGACAAGGGAAGATTTTTCATACTTGAGCGCGACTCACTTAACCTTACTACACCTCCCCTATTTTAGCCATTCTCGGTTGATGAGGCTTGAGGCTGCGATTACCTTTAGAGAACACATCTATCTTAGAATGCTCATCGTCCACCTGACGATGTTCTGAAAGCATGCAATCCATACAAGTTCGTTCGAGTTCGAACGAAACCGAAGGCATTATCTCCTTACACTCATTTTGGAATCACCCTCAGAGTTAACGACAACAACCCTTGCACTCTGAATCTTCATCTTCACTTGAGATTCACGACCTATCATTAAATTTGGATCGATGTGATTTTCGGATATCCAAATTTGGAAATCCGATCCCGGTCTCATCGAAATCTAAAACACCGTCTTTTAAAGCCAAGTTGTTTTATAGTTAAAACTATTTAATTTATTATCTATATTCACACGGATAGATAACTCACATTATCATTGATAGATAACCCATATCGTCACAGTTCAGTCAAAGCATCTCATATCACAAATCAGCACATATCTCATAATCAGAGACATCAACAATCCAAGGCATTTAATATCATCCAACCATCCATAAGAAAAGATTTATTAATCACACCATCTCTAATTAATTTAAAATTAATTAAATTAATTACTTCCATCACTATAAATCCAGCTTATTTAACCATTAATTTATTACAAACCAATTAATTAATCACTCTCAAATTATCTATCTTAATTAATCATCCTTGATTAATTATTCTTCAATTACATTATGTAATTAGCCATTAACTGATAACACAAATTAATTATCCTTAATCATTTAGAGTAATTAACTTTAATTACTCCCATTAATTAATTAACTATAATTAATTACATAAATCCTTAATTAATTACATTAATTAATTATTCTATAATTACTTCATTGATTAATTATCCTTTAATTAATCAACCCTTAATTACTTCATTAATTACATTAATTAATGATCCTTTAATTACTTCTTTAATTAATTATTCTTCTAATTAATCACATTTAATAATTAATCTTTAATTAATCATATTCATTAATCAGCCTTGATTAATCATATTTAGTAATTAACTACCCTAAATTAATTACATTACTTTATTAACTTTAAAATTAATTTTATTAATTAAATCTTAAATTAATTACACTAAGGAATTAATTCTTAATTACTGTTACTAAGTAATTATCCTTCTTATTAATTACCCAAGTAGTTAAACCCAAAACTACTTCCATTCCTCAATTAATTACATCCAGTAATTACCCATTAATTACTTCACTAAATAATTGTACTTTATAAATCACATTAAGGAATTATACTTAACCAATTCCACGAATGGTTGTCCTTAATTAATTAATCTAATTAATTATCTCAAATTAATCACAATAATTAATCATTTCATAGACCCTAGTTAATAATCTTTACATTAACCATTAACAATCCTTTAACTACTTCTAAAGTAATTATGCTTTAATTAACCATTATTAATTACAAATTAATTAATTCTTAATTACCAGTTAATTAATCTCTAATTACCAATTAATGCCTAATTACAACTTAATTACTCTTAATTACTTAATTAATTAATATCTAATCATAAATTAATTATCTCTGATTATCTAATTAATGATCCTTAATTACAAATTAATTAATCTCTAATTAATTAACTTATAACCCTTACTTATTAATTTATTAATCCTTAATCATTAATTAATTAAGTTAATTAATTAAGCTTAAATTAATTTATTGACTTAATTAATCATTAATCATTAAAGCCTTAATTATCTTTAAGGTAAATCATTTCTTTTTATTAATGACTTCATTATTATTAACATATGCATTTAAAACATTATACCTTTAAATTTACTTTTAAATTTCATTCTAATTTAAGATTTATAATTATTACAATTTAACTTAACAAAAATGTGAAGTAAACAAATTACAAAAACTCTTATTTAAATGTAAAGAAATATTTATTATCTATATAAAAGAAATTCATACAAGGAAAAGTTTAAACTAAATTACTTTCATATTCTTCAACCTTTGAACTTGTTTAAAACTTCTTTTGAAAACTGGTTGTTTTAATAACTTTAAGATCTTTAAAAAACTTGAGTTCTTAGCTTTAAAAACCTAGTTCAAAATTCTTTTAAACTTCAAACATGGTCGAATTTTTATTATAAACTTGCATTAGTTTATAACTTTCCCAAACCTGGTTATCTTTTCAAAATTTACAACCCGGTTGCTTCTTTAGAAACTTGGCAACAAAATTCCCTAGCCTAAAACGATAATCCCCCGAGCAAAACCATGAGAGCTCACACTACCTTCCTGCCCTGAAACTAACACGAAAATTGACTTGAGAAAACTCGAGTTTCCCAAATCTTCAATCCACCAGAGTAAGATGTGCACGTGTGCACAGTGCACCACCCTTCGACCATCTCTGGCCGTCCCCCCGACCATCGACAAACCCAGGCCGACCCTGCGTATCCGATTGTCCTCCCAGAACAATGACTCCATCCCCGAATCAAAAATCGAACGCATCAAACCAAAGCTGGAAACAACCATCATCGAAAAATCACCCATCAACATCGATCTTGACTATGATGAACTTCGCCGACTTCACCAAAGATGCCTCGACCTCCAGTCTTCTTTTCCCCTCATGCGAACCGTCTCAGTGCACCATCGTCATCACAGTCACCTCGTCAACAACGACGAACCAAACTGCTTCCCAAACCCTAAACCGCCATCCCCTGGCCACTACGGCTATCAGAAAAATCCCAACAAATTTTCCTGAGACCATCCACCCACAAGCCTCCTTCGACCACAACCTCGACACCGAACCCTATGCTGATCGCCGTGAATTGGCAATAAATCCAAAATCCTCCAACTTCGATTATCTTAGTGATTACCTAACTAACAATTACGATTTTAGTACCTAAATTCATTATTTACCATGGAAACTCATTTTATACAATCTAAACTTGGAATTAAAATCATCAATTTGTGACCTATCCTGGTTTTCCTCTGTAATTTTCCAAATTTTGATAAAATCGTTAAAAATAAATAAATGATATTAATTTTAAAGTTAACAACACCTTGTTACAGTCAATTTTCATTTACACATCTCAGCCTAAAATTGGTTACATAAGGAGATTTTAAAATTTTATAAGTTTATGAAACCAACCTGTAACTTAACAGAGGCAAGTTCATTCTTATCACAGACGTGCACAGAGCAACCATCCAAAATTATACATGCACATATGAACTTTATATAAACATTATTCACTATATTTCTGCAACAATTATCATATGCATAAGAAAAGATTTTAAAAACTGTTTTTAAAGAAGGTTTACTCACCAAATATTAGAACAGAGGGAGACAGGCTTCAGGTTTTAATCTGGAATTTTATTTGCCTGAGTTTGATTTGTTGAATTGATCCTTACTGCTTAATCTTGAAATTTGAAACTGTTGTTAAATGTTGAGTTGAATCTGCTTGCAAACTGATTTGCTTACATCTTGAAACAGTTGAAGCTTAGTTTTGAATTTCTTTTGAAATTGAGTTTCCGGTTTATTTTCTAGTTTGAAGAAATTTTTACAGGGTACTGTTTGGAGTTTGAAAAGGATTTACAGGCTAATGATTTAGGTTACTTCTGATTTGAGAAGTATTGAGTTACAGGGTTTTGTTTCTTGCTTTTGGAAATGAGAAAAAGAATGAGAAGAGAAAAGAGATATATATATAGTTTAAATTTGGATTTACTAAAAATTAAAGAAAATAAAATAAATAAGGGACACTTGTACAATTTGTTAACATTTGTCAATCTCATATTTTAATCTCATAACACATGTTATTAACATGATTAAAAAGCTAACACTTGTCATTTTCCACTTTAATATTTTTAAATGTTTTTTTATAAAGCTTTTATATTTAATTTATAAATTCTTATCTAAATTTATATATAAATTTCTTTTAAAGAAAATATTATTGTTTGCACAAAAAATGGACAAACACCTCCAAGTCGTATTATTTTAGTTGAGTATGTGTGATTTTCAATGATTTTAGATGAGTATGTAAATATGAGAAAAGTAAGGGCTGAAATGTAAAAGACACGCAGATTTATAGTGGTTCGGCCAGAATGTGCCTACGTCCACTTTATATGTTATTATCTTTCTTCTTCCAGATTACAAGTACAATGCTTTGTATATAAGTGTATGAAAGTAGTTTGAAAGTTCCTTCCTTGCTTGAGCTCTCAAACTTGTCTGCCATTGTTGTACCCCTGCCCCTCTATTTATAGAGTGAGGTAGGGGGCAGGGGTCTTGGAAGTATATAGCTGCTGGTGGGCCCGGGCTGAAGCAATCTGGACTGGCAATCATCTGGTTCGGCGTAGATCCATTCGGTGGTGAGGT
This sequence comes from Allium cepa, assembly GCA_030765085.1. Lineage (NCBI taxonomy): Eukaryota > Viridiplantae > Streptophyta > Magnoliopsida > Asparagales > Amaryllidaceae > Allium > Allium cepa. Next base: position 569,738,950 of record CM060940.1, on the reverse strand, counting down.
ATGGTTTTGGCTCGGTGGCGTTGGTCCGGCCATGCACGATTCGGTGTTGGTGGTCCGGTCGTGGAGTGGGATGGTGGTCCATTCGGCATCGAGGTAGGTAGTTGGTCCGGTGATGGCCATGGTCCGGTGATGGCCCTGGTTCGGCATGCATGGGAGAGGCCGAATGGAACATGGAGAAGGTTGGTCCGGTGGGGATGAGAGCTGTGCTTTGCCGAATGAGATGATGCCGAATGAGGTGATGCCGAATGAGGTGATGGTTGAATGGAGGCTTGGGTCGAACGAGCTTCTTTATGGAGAATGTCGGATAGACTTCTAGGTTAGTATTGAGCTTCTTGGCTGTCGAACGAAGTGGAGGTTGCGAGCCCGGGTGAAATTGTGACTTCCTGGTCCCGAGATTTTCTGGGTGAGAATTCGCCCAACATTTGCCCCCCAAAGTGGGGCACGTGCTTGCATGTGTCGCGCTTTGTTTCCCTGTGGTAGAAAGGCTTGTTTCGTAATGCCATGGGCTGGATGTTCGTATCCTGTTAATGTCCTGCAAAGAAATTTTCAGTTTTAGCGTGATTTCGAATAACGACCGTTCATGATCGAAATATTCGAGTTGAAGTGGACTGTGCCGTTTAGGACGATAGAGTGAGCCCCGAAGGAGCTTGGCATCGTCGATGCCTGGTTTATGTTTGTGAAGATGGTTTATTGCCAGCTCAGAGCATGCCTAGGGATCGTTCGCAACCCCGTACATGTGTAAGTAGCTTAGCCATTTCATAATAATTATCAAATATCCATATGACCGATGGGCATAAAAAGGCGTGTCAAAGTGTAAATTCCCACGACGATAGGGTTAATAACCATTCAGAGCGTGCCTATGGACCATTCGTGGTCGCATACACGTGTAAACGATTAATCCATGTTAGTGAGAGTTTTACGACTTATTCACCGTTATCATAATCTTATTTTATTAGTTAGTTCTGGAGTTCGGTACTTATCTGCATGAGGCGCTCTGTATGCCCCTAGTTCCTGGTTGTTGTTGGCAGAGAGAGAGTTCATTCGGCTTTGTGTTTGGTCCGGCTGTTCCCATCCGGCTTTTGGTTGGTCCGGTACCGAACTAACTGGTTCGGCCGTCCTGAGCTCGCCTATATATAGAGGCTACACCCCCCCTTGGTTTTTCCTTACCGAATCAGAGAGCCGAATCAACTGTACTGCCGAACCAAATCTTCTGCCGAACCAAATTTCTACCGAATCAGGTACGTACTCTATTGCCGAATGCCTCTTCTTACCGAATGTCTCAGAATGCCGAATACACACGTTGGTTCTCAAATGCCGAATGAACATGGGACATAGGTGCCGAATGGGCTTTCGTCATTAGGGCCGAATGAATTTACTTGCACTGTACCACCGAACGAATTCGTATACCGGATGAACTCCTAATGCCGAATGGAATTTCCGAATGAGGCATATACCGAATGAGACTCGAAAATTTGAATCTTGAGCGAAATCTTAGGCTTTTATACGCTTGCTTTATATACTTGCTTGTTTGTGTTTTTATACTTCTTATTCTAATCTCAAGTCTTTCTTGTGCTGCAGAAAATGTCTCGCAAAGCGGAAACACGATCAGACAGAAAGAAGTCTAGAGGCACAGGAGAGCCTTCTTCTTCCTTGCCCCCAGTCCAACCAGGATCCGGGCAACACCGACCTATTCCGAGGTCTCTAGTGGACGGATATGGTCCACAGGAACTTTTGATCTCTCCCCCGGATTGCTTTCCTAGCTCCCTAAAGGAGGAGCAACTTGACGTCATATCCCGTTCCTTTGGGATAGATAGGGCCCTTATGCTGCTGCCGGGAGATGGAGTGATGCCATATAATCCTCCCGAGGGCTACTTCGCTTTTAGCAGATACCATTGTATGTGCGGTGCTATCCCCCCTATCAACGCTTGGATAATTAGCTTCACCACATATTTGAAGGTGGCTCCCTTCCAGCTTCAGCCTAATTCTTATGCCATCCTGGTGAGCCTTTTTGTTATCTTCCAGAGGAGGTACGGGCGTCCTCCTTCTAACCGGGAAATCCGATACTTGTACAACCTGAGAGGCTATAAGAAGGGGTCTCCGTATATTAGCCTGGAGGCGGCCGTACCCTTCAAACCAGTTCTGGACTTGTATTCCAAGTTCACCATGTTCAAGAAGGAGTGGTTCTTCGTCAAGGACGATGCTGTTTCTTTCCGCCTTTTCACTTCCGGCTGTAAGATTGATTTCATTTATATTTTTCATGTGTTTTGACTGTAGTGTTTTTTCTGACATGCTTCTATTTCTGGCTAGCGACAGGTGGTATTGCAGTCGTGGAGGACGATTCCTTAGTGCGAATGGCTGCTGAACTAAAGGCTATTCCGGCACGGGACCGGTCGGCCTCTTTCTTGATCAGGAACGCAACCCTCTTGGAGTATAATTTGATCTTACCGCGCCAGTCCGTGGTTAAGCAAAGGGATACGGCTGAGGAGAGGGCTGCTAAAGCTAAGGAGGGGGCTACGGTAAAGAGCGGTAAGAGGGAGCCTTTCGCAGCGCGTCCTGCGGTTGGGGGGAAGAAACTGAAGAAGTCCGATGGCCCTTCTCCAAGTACTTGCCCGACTGTCCCGGAGGAGGAAGGTGTGGAAGAGGAGGAAGGAGGCGAAGTTGGAGAAGGGTCGGAGGGTGGAGGAGATGGCGACGGTCAAGGTGGTAGTGGTGTTGCCGCTCTAACCTCTGAGCAAGACCTCGAACTGGATGAGGCTCTCCGTCGGGCCTTCGGGGAGTCGGAGGGAGAGTCGGAAACGGAGAAGGAAAAGGAGAAAGAAACGGAGAAGGCAAAGGAAACCGGCAAAGCTGTGGCTTCAGCTAGGGTGACTCCGGCGACGCAAGGTGAACTTTTGTCTTCTGCCGATTCCATTTTCGATAGGGACTTAGAAATTTTTTACGGTTCACTTCCGTCCTGGAATGAGATCCAGGACTTATTGCAGTTTCCCACTCCTCCGCCGGGTTTGTATAATAGATGTGTCTCCTCACTTTTCTTTCTTTTTAACTTAGCACATTTTTTGAATTGCGGATTATTGTATGTTCGTAACACTTGTTCTTTATTCCAGGGGCAGGCCAGGCGGGTAAAACGTCGGATGTTCGACACCGCCTCGAACAATTTAAGTCGAGGAGAGCTTCCGCGAAACCTTCTACTGATCGCACTGGGGACGTAGTCAAGTACCGCCCTCTTCTTGGGGTCATCGAAGAGGGCATTCAGAAAAGGAAGCGGAGCCGTTCCTTATTTGAGTCTTCTTCTGCTTCGCAGCTTCCTACTCTGTCTCCCCCTACTCAGCCTCCTTGTGATACTACGGAGGAGAGCACGGAGCCCTGCCCCCCTCCTCCTCCTTCCAAGAGATCTACTGTCATTCATATAAGGCGTCCCGATGTGCCTCGCCCCGTGCCTCGTGACCCTTTTGCCGGTCATCCTGATTTAGACCCAAGTTTTCGGGATATTTCATTTGATGAGACCACGGGCGAGCACCTACTTCCCCGCAACCCCATGGTACGTGTGCTGGATGAGGCCAAGTCCCTAGATCTTGATCTGCTTACTACTCGGGTAGTTACTATGGGGGACGAGGCCAAGGCTAATATTGACCGGGTGGCCGAAGAGACTAAGAAGTTAATGGAGCATCATGCTCGATTGGTCAAGGCCGGGGAGGAGATTGGGAGTGCTAATATTCGGTTAAGGCTAAAGGTTGCCGATCAGGCCAAGCAGCTTGCCGACCAAGCCATCCAGATCTCCCAGCATGAGGAAGCCTCCCAGCGTCTGAAAGAGACCATGGAGAAGGCCAGTAGGGCGGAGTTACGGAAGATGGAGGTTACCTGCAGGGAGCGGATTAACATGGCCATTACAACGGTGGATGAGGTTCGAAATGCGGATCTCGAGCGGGTAGAGGAGTTGTCGGGGAGACTCGAGGCTGCGGAGATGGCTCAGGCTGAGTTGAAGGAGGAGATGGAGGAGATGAGGAGGTCCCTTAGGTTGAAGGAGGAGGAAATGAGGAGGTCACTCCAGGCTGACTGCTTGAGATACCAATCAGAGAGGGACGTCGCCGTCGCTAAGTTGCAAGCTTCCGAGGCTCGGGTGAGGGAGTTTGAGGAAAATGAGGGGATGATGGATGAGATGCTTCAGGATATGTACTTCCATACTTGGAAAGAGGGCGGCTTGTCTTGGATGGACGATTACCCTCGGGTCATGGCCAAGGTGTATCTCCAGGCTTTAGAGGAGGCCAGGGTGAATGCGGGTAAGGAAGGCGGAGAGGCTTTCAACTTGAGCGCGGTTACTGCTCAGTTCTCAAAGGAGGAGCAAGCGGCGGTGAAGGAGGGGATGCGGCTACTCGCTGCGGAGGAAGCGGGCGTGCAGTTGGATGATGAGGATCAAGCGGCGGATGCTGGTGAGTTATTCTTTTCCCTTTCTTTTCTTTTCGTGTTTTCATAACTTGATCGTTCGTTTAATGAATTCCTCTTCTGATCTGGACAGGTGGGACTTCAGATCCACATGCTGGGGGCTCCGATCCTGCGGCTAAGTAGGCTGGGGGAGTTGGTGATGGAGTGTGGATGCATCTGCCATCTTTTTGTTTCTTTTTTATCACTGTTCATGTTAGTCTTTGATATGCAACTGTAATAAAATTATTTGCAAAGAATAACTTCGTGTGATCTTATAATATAAGCTGATTTTGTCATGTTTAAATGTTGTTGCTATCTTTATGTGCTGTGTGAGAAGTATAATTATGTATATGCCTGTGATTCCACTTGTGTTTGATGTTAAGTTTTTGCTTGAAATATAATTTCACGTTTTGCAATGTCAGTGTATGAATAAGTTATAGTTACGCATTTATGTACAAGAGAAGAGAGTACCGCCCTTTATGTTTTATTCGCAGGCGGTAGCTTTGAGTGTCTTGTGTAACTGTTCACGGGTATAGCAGAGCGCCCTGCTACCCAGCACGCAGGCTTAGAGCCTCATGAGTGAATGCTTCCTATTTGGTTTCCTGTACTTTAGAGTTTGTTATACAGGATAGGAGAAAAATATTTAAATGAAATGGAAATATAGTAAAAGTAAAACTTCCAGTCACGGAAGGCCGTCGATGTGCTTAAGTTCGTGGCAAACGGGTTTTGTAGTCACTTTCCCTAGCTGTGGGTCTTGGAGACATTTGTCACCCATCTTACGCCTCCGCGGGGAGTTTTCTTTTTTACCACAGCCGCACTTAAGACACATCGGAGCCGAGATCGCGCACGGTAACTACCCGAACCGTTATGGTCCGTAATCGTGGGTATTATTCGATTTACCGTGGCCGGCTAGCGTGGGTGCCGTTGGCCGTGAACTACCCCTGGCTGGCCACACCTTATGTTGGGGCTTAAAGTAGGTTCACGGTTACCGACGAGCCGAACGCCGTAATGAGCTGCCATCGGCTATAGTCGGCCTTTATGATGACTTATAATCGGCTCATTACAGTTGGCTTTGAGGGCAGGCGCGCAATGAGTTAACCCGCAGCAGAGGGATGCTGGAGCAAAAGAGTCTCATTGGCGAGTGCATAGAATCGTGGCGTACCTGTTAGGCCTAGTCTAGATGAGGCCGCGGTGCGTCTTGAGTGGAGATGCCATAGGATTTTGTTCAACAGAAAGGGATAAAACTTAACAAGTAGCCAAGACATAAAGGAACAAGTTAAAAAGAGACAAGATTTTTTAAAGTGGTTCGGCACGAAAATGCCTACGTCCACTGGTTCTCTTTGTTAATTCACTTCATATGGGCAGTACAAGTTAAGAAAAGTATCGACGGAGGTGTCGGATGTTCCATGCCCTCTGGAACACCTCTCCGTCCACTGTTGACAAAATGTAAGCTCCGTTGTGGAGATCTTTGTGAATTACATATGGTCCGTCCCAGATGGGGTCCAGTGCCCCGGGGCGCGGAAAGATTCGCCTGAGGACAAGATCTCCTTCTTGTAAGCTGCGATGCTTGACTTTGGAATTGTATAGTGCTGCCACTTTTTGTTTGTGAGCTGCTGCTTTGAGTGCTGCATCGTTTCTCCTTTCCTCAATCAGTTCCAAAGACGTGAGGAGGAGTTCTTCGTTTTCTTCTGGGTTGTAGTGGATCCTACGGTGGGAAGGCACAATAGTCTCAACTGGGAGCATTGCCTCCGATCCATATGCCAAAGAGAAAGGAGTATGTCCCGTTGATGTTCTGAAAGATGTGCGGTATGCCCATAGTGCCGTAGGAAGTTCGTCCACCCAAGCGCCTTTTGACTTTTCAAGTTTCTTCTTGATTAGGGTTTTGAGAATTTTGTTGACAGCTTCAACTTGTCCGTTTGCCTGAGGGTAAGCTACTGATGAGAAGCTTTTATGAATTCCATGCTCTTGGCACCAGTCGGCAAATTCTTCGCTGTCAAATTGGAGTCCGTTGTCTGATACGATCTTGAGGGGGACTCCATACCTGCACAGAATGTTTTTGATCAAGAAGTTAATAATTTTTGCTGAAGATATTTTATTTAAAGGTTCCGCTTCCACCCATTTGGTGAAATAATCGACTGCCACTATAGCATATTTGGCTCCGCCTCGGCCCGTTGGCAGTTCGCCAATTAAGTCAATTCCCCATACAGCAAAGGGCCAAGGGCTGGTCATTTGAGTAATTTCGTTTGTGGGCAGTCGAGGGATCTTGGCGAACTTCTGACATCTGTCGCATTTCTTAACGAAGTCTAGGGTATCTTTGTTTAGTGTGGGCCAGTAATATCCATATCGGAGTATCTTTCTTGCCAAAGTCTGTCCTCCAGTGTGATCTCCGCATCCTCCCTGATGGATGTTTGTTAATATCTCCTTGGCTTCCCTTCCGGCGACGCATCTTAATAAGGGGCTAGAGAAGCCACGCCGGTAGAGGATGCCTTCTTGTATTGTGTAGTGGGGAACTTTTCTCAAGATCTTCTTGGCTTCGTCACGCCTGTCGGGTAGTATGCCATCTTGCAAATATTTCCGGATAGGAGTCATCCAGGTTCCTTCTTCGATTGCAGTTATCAGATTTACTTGTTCGAAACTTGGGGCTAGCTGCCTTGAGATTACTAGTGCTCCGGGAATGGTGCTGTCCTTCATACTAGCTTGCTTTGCAGGTTCATCTGCCTCTTGGTTTTCTTCTCGAGGAATGTGTTTGATTAGATAATGGTCCAATCGATCGAGCAGCAGTCTGGTTTTCTTTAGGTATGCTGTGAGCCGTTCTCCTCGAGTCTGGAATTCTCCTAGTACCTGGTTTACGATAAGCTGAGAATCACTATGAATACATAAGGAATTGATCCCAATTTCTAGGGCCAGTTCCAATCCCGCTATTACTGCTTCATATTCAGCATCGTTGTTAGTGGCCGTGAACTCCAATCTTAATGCATAGTACAACTTTCTTCCCCTGGGGGTGACGATCACAATACCTGCCCCCGAGCCTTGTTCGTTCGATGCTCCGTCTGCAAAGAGGTTCCACTTGATGTTTTTTGCTACTTCGGATTGTTCCTTGCCTTCGTTGGTAGTGAATTCGGCAATGAAATCAGCCATGGCTTGTCCTTTGATAGCGGTGCGGGGATGGTAGGTGATATCATACTGACTTAGTTCGATGCACCATTTGAGGAGTCGCCCAGAAGTGTCAGGACGATGGAGCACTTGTCTTAGTGGTTGATCGGTTAGAACCCTGATGGAGTGAGACTGGAAGTAGTGTCGCAGTTTCCGTGACGCGATCAATAAACAATATGCTAACTTCTCAAGTTTAGGATATCTGGCTTCTGCCCCCGTAAATCTCTTGCTTACAAAGTAAACCGGACGTTGTGTGCGGTCTTCTTCTCTTACCAAGGCGGCGCTTAGAGCATGAGATGATACAGCGAGGTATAGGTATAACACTTCACCTTCATTTGGAGTTGAGAGTACTGGTGGTCTCTGAAGGTGTTCGATTAGGTTGAGGAAGGCTTTTAAGCATTCGTCGGTCCACTCGAACCTCCCTTTGTCTTTCTTGAGTGCTTCGAAGAAAGGGACACACTTGTCAGTTGCCTTGGAAATGAATCTGCTTAGGGCGGCCACCTTTCCGTTTAGGCTCTGCATTTCTTTTCGAGTGGAAGGTATCCTTATTTCTTTTAAAGCTCGGATTTGTTCAGGGTTTGCTTCGATTCCTCTGGCGTGGACGATGAATCCTAAGAATTTTCCCGATGATACTCCGAAGGAGCACTTTAGAGGATTCAGCTTCATTCCATATCGGCGAAGTACCCGAAACATATCGTCCAGATGGCTTACATGGTCGTTGGCTTTCCTGGACTTCACCAACATGTCATCCACATATACTTCCATAGTACGTCCTATCAGTTCTGCGAACATTTTGTTGACGAGGCGTTGATAGGTAGCTCCAGCATTTTTGAGTCCAAAAGGCATGACTTTGTAACAATATAATCCGCGGTCGGTGATGAAGCTAGTGTGGTCCTGATCGGGAGCGTGCATGGGGATCTGGTTATATCCGGAGTATGCATCCATAAAAGATAGGAGTTCGTGCCCAGCTGTGCTGTCCACGAGTTGGTCAATTCGGGGAAGTGGGAAGCAGTCTTTCGGGCAAGCGTCATTCAGATTGGAGAAGTCAATACATGTTCGCCACTTTCCATTGGCCTTTTTTACTAGCACTGGGTTAGCGATCCATTCTGGGTAGATGGCTTCCCGTATGAAGTCATTAGCAAGTAGATTTTTTACTTCCTCATCAAGGGCTGCTGATCGCTCTGCCCCCATGCTCCTCTTTTTTTTGCTTTACTGGTACCTTGGTGGGATCGATGTTCAACATGTGGCATGCTACGTCTGGGGAGATTCCTGTCATATCGGCATGGGTCCACGCAAATACATCTAAGTTGTGGCGGAGAAAGTCAATGAGTCGATCCTTCAATTCCGTTTTCAGCTGAGATCCGATTTTTAATAGTCTACTTGAATCATGCTTATCTACAGATACGAATTCCATAGCCTCTGCAGGCTCGGCGGTAGCCTCCTCCTCTTTATCCCGGGGGTCTAGTTCATTGAAGGGATCGCTTGTGTATCGAAGAGGAGGGGCTTTCTTTAGTTGCTATGCCTCCAAGCTTTTCATGCAGAGAGTAGTCTCTGCATCTTTTCCTTTATTCTTTCTGCGGTTGTTGCGAAGCTCAGTTACATAGCAGTCTCGGGCAGCGTCTTGATCTCCTTCTACTTCTCCTATTCCGTTGTCTGTCGGGAATTTCATCTTCAGGCACCAGGGGGCTAGGACAATTTGGAAGTCAGACAAGGCTGGTCTCCCCAAGAAGGCGTTGTAAGCCGAGTGGTTCTCTATTAGCACGAACGTTTGTTTTCGCACCACGGAGCGGGGATGACTTCCTATTTCGACGAAGAGGTCAAGTTGCCCGAGGGGCATTTTTGCATCTCCAGTGAAACCGTGCAGTGGTTTGTCGCAGGGAGACACATCCTTCATTGATAACTTCATTTTGTCGAAAGCATGTTTGAACAAGATGTTTACGGAGCTTCCCGTGTCTATTAGAATCCGAAAAACTTTAGCAGGGCCGAACCGGGCAGAGATGACCATAGGATCCATATGTGGGTACTGTCTTCCTTCCAAATCGCGTCTACTGAATATGATGTCGTCGCTCTCTTTTCGTTTCGGTTGGCGTTCTTCTGTGACGGAGTTAACGTATCCTTCGGTATTTCTAAGCGACTTGCCGTACCTTTCCATCTCTGCCCAACTTCTGTCGGCAATGTGTGGTCCTCCTGAGATGGTAAGGACTACTATCTTCTCTTGACTAGAGCCACTGGTGTTGTGATTGTTGCGACTCCCTCCGCCTACTTCTGGGAGGGGTTGCTTTGAGTTCTCATTGGCAGGAGTTGGAGTCCTGTTCTGACTTTTCACATAACGTTCCAGTCTTCTTCTTCTAATGTGTTCTTCGATCAAGTCCCGAAGATGGTGGCATTCATTGGTGTCATGTCCGTGGGATTCGTGGAAGCGACAGAACTTTCCGGACTTGAGTGCGTTATCTGATTCTTTCTTGTGCGGGGGGCGCTTGTATCCGAGTTCGCCCTGAGTGGCTAGGTAGATGTTTTCGATTGTTTCATTCAAAGGAGTGTAGGAGTCAAATCTTGGCCCTGGTCGATATTGGCGCTTCTCACCCTTTCTGCCCCCAGCATTGTCTCTAGATTCATTTCTTCGAGCGTCCTTAGCTGCAGTGGGAACCTTGTCCTGAATTATCTTGCCTTGTTGCCCTGGCTGCCTCTCCGTAGCAGCGTCTTCAAGTCTCATATACTTTCCAGCTTCATGGAAGAAATCAGGCAAGGTAACTGGTTTTTCCTTAGTTAATCTTCTGGCAAACTTGGTGTCTGGATGCACACCACTACAGAGGGCCATTAGAGTGAGTTTTTCATCGGCATCTTGAACTGCTGCCGCTGCGGCGTTGAACCGTGTTAGATATTGTTGTAGCGTCTCTCCGGTTTTCTGTTTGACATTGGATAGAGAATAAGCATCCCTGGGTTGTTCCACATGGATGCGGAACTGGCTAATAAACCTTTCTTTTAACATCTCCCATGAGTTGATGGATCCTTGGGGTAGATGGCAGAACCAGGAGGTAGCTAGATCTGATAGGAATAGCGGAAAGCATTTACATAATACTCCTTCTGTTGCTCCACTCATGAGCATATGCTGGGTGTATCTCTGCAGGTGTACGATGGGGTCGGAAGTTCCTTTGTAAGGTTCCATAGTTGGCATTTTCCATTCCCGGGGAGTGATGGCAGTTTCGATATTTCGGGTAAAGGGACTGGTGACCCTAGCGCCTATTCCTCGGTCCCTTTGCTCCCGTTGGACACATTCTCTGAATAATCGTGCCATCCGCTCGTCAGAACTTGGAGCGGACAAAAATGAGCTCGGTTCTTCCCTGCGGGATCTATCTCGCCCAGATGACCTGTAGGGATGGTACAGTCTATCACCTCTAGCATTATCCAGTGGTTGTCTTTGGCTGCTTGGATGCACGCTAGGACCAGCTACAGTTGCCCCCTGCCTTGATCTTCCCCTGTGGGGTTCTGTTTCGAGCACATCCATGGGGTCAACTTCGGGCTGGGTTCTAGCTCGGCTCCGTTCAGCGGGGTTTCTATGATTAGGTGGCATGACTGGCTCAGCTACATCCGACCCTCGCCTGGTGCCTCCCCCGCTAGGTTCGGTTCCAAGGGCTTCCTCGAGTCGGAATTCGGGCTGAGTCCGGGCGCGGCCCCTATCATCGTTTTTCCTGTTGATAGCTTGTTCGAAGAGTGAAGACCTTTGTTGCCTCCGGGATCCTCCGGATTGGGATTCACCCCATGACTCAGTGTTGCGGTTGGACTCTTCAGCGTCCCTTAAGCGTGTCATGAGTTGGTCCACCAAAGTTTCTTGTTGGGATGTGAAGCGGTTAGTTACTTCAGCCACAACCCTGTCCAGATCTGCCCTAGTGATTGGTTGTTCCGTTGCGGGACCAGTTGGATTTTCCTGATTTTCATCTGGTACTGCTGTTGAAGTGGGCTGACCTGTGATTGCTGGATCTGGAAGGCTGCTAGTTGCGATGTTCTTTCCTTTGTTAACATCCCTTCTCTGTTTGGAAGGCATGATTTCTAAGCAACGAGTGATGTCGTTAGGAAAAAGGTTGAGTGGGAGAAGATGAAGTTTGAGTTCAGCTCTCAGTGAAAGCACCAAAAATGTTTGCACAAAAAATGGACAAACACCTCCAAGTCGTATTATTTTAGTTGAGTATGTGTGATTTTCAATGATTTTAGATGAGTATGTAAATATGAGAAAAGTAAGGGCTGAAATGTAAAAGACACGCAGATTTATAGTGGTTCGGCCAGAATGTGCCTACGTCCACTTTATATGTTATTATCTTTCTTCTTCCAGATTACAAGTACAATGCTTTGTATATAAGTGTATGAAAGTAGTTTGAAAGTTCCTTCCTTGCTTGAGCTCTCAAACTTGTCTGCCATTGTTGTACCCCTGCCCCTCTATTTATAGAGTGAGGTAGGGGGCAGGGGTCTTGGAAGTATATAGCTGCTGGTGGGCCCGGGCTGAAGCAATCTGGACTGGCAATCATCTGGTTCGGCGTAGATCCATTCGGTGGTGAGGTATGGTTTTGGCTCGGTGGCGTTGGTCCGGCCATGCACGATTCGGTGTTGGTGGTCCGGTCGTGGAGTGGGATGGTGGTCCATTCGGCATCGAGGTAGGTAGTTGGTCCGGTGATGGCCATGGTCCGGTGATGGCCCTGGTTCGGCATGCATGGGAGAGGCCGAATGGAACATGGAGAAGGTTGGTCCGGTGGGGATGAGAGCTGTGCTTTGCCGAATGAGATGATGCCGAATGAGGTGATGCCGAATGAGGTGATGGTTGAATGGAGGCTTGGGTCGAACGAGCTTCTTTATGGAGAATGTCGGATAGACTTCTAGGTTAGTATTGAGCTTCTTGGCTGTCGAACGAAGTGGAGGTTGCGAGCCCGGGTGAAATTGTGACTTCCTGGTCCCGAGATTTTCTGGGTGAGAATTCGCCCAACAATTATAAACAAATTATATATACAAATAAAATCTTATACATATATTTTAAAATCTAAAAATATTTTAAAATATATATCTTTTGAATTTCAAAATTAAATCCAAATTCAAATTTAAATTAAATTTAAAAATCCAATTTAAAGTCAACTTATATACATATATAACAACACATTAAATTTGAAAATAACAATTCTACTTTCTTTAAAATCTATTTATATCTATATAAAAACAACACATTATTATTATTGTTTGAAAATAATAATTTTCCAATTTTAAATAATTTATGAAAGAGATGATGTCATTATTTACAAACCACTTATATTACTAAATGAATTAATGTATCATATGTTTTTATATGTTTGTAATTTTATTTTAAAACTTTATATATTTTCATATCATATTTATCAAGCAATATTTAAAAAAAAAACCTTTTTATTCATCTTATTTAAATTTAAACTTAATCTAAAAGATATTTTAAACAATTAACATTTAACTTAAATATATTCAAAATTATATAGTTTACTATTAAAATAACCTTTGAAAAGTTTTATGTTAAATTTATCATAACATCCAAATTACCAATATATATATATTAGGATTTGAAAGCATGATTTTAATTATTAAATACAAACCAAAGCTTTTCCATTTACAATATATACAAATATATATAAATTATAAATAGAAAACATTTTATTAGCTTTTAAAAGATAAAATTTACCAATTAAATATTTATTTTATTTCTAAAAGAATAATTTTGCCAATTTGAATTACAATTATAAAAGAGAATTACCAAATCAATTTAACTATTAATATAGATTATTAAATTGATATTGCCCAAAATTCGAGGTCATCACATCTCTACACGTCTCTCTTTATAAAAATGAATTCAAACATCAATTTTTCATAGTAAAATCTAAGTGATGATCTAGAAGAAACTCTTCAATCAATCAAGAATGCACTTTGCTTCATTCTTCGCAATAAACAACACTTAGAGTTGAGTCAAATGCAAATTATCAAAGAACAAGAAAAATATTATGATTCTCTTCGACGTTTGATTTATTGTTTCACTCAACAAGTTCAAGGAAACAACCCAGCGTGCTCGAACTCTAAAGCGAAAGTGGAACATGAAGATTGGAAAGTTATCAGAATCAATCCAATCTTTCGATCTGAAAGATGGATCAAAGTTCCCAATAAAGCGTTTTTTTAATATGTATTAAAAATATGTATTTATTATTTGTACATTTTAGTCTATATAATTAGAAATGACTTTTTTGTAATTAATTGTGTATAAGTATGAAAATAGTGATGTATGGTTTAAATAAATGTAATTATAAATGTATATGTAATGTTATTTTTAAAAAAAATATTACTTAGCAATTAATATTAATTTTGATCCTATGTACAAGATTATCACATTTCATAATATTTAATATGTAATATTTATAAGGAGCTTATTATTCTTCACCCATTTTTGTTGACCACAAATGGGGAGAAAAATGTAAAATATAATATATGCGTATACTAAGGGGAAATTATTCAAAATAGAAGGAGTTGACCAATATGGAAGGGTTACATTATATTTTATAACAAAAATATTTCCATGGTTGTCATCGTCAAAAAAGGGAGATTGTTAATACTATAGATATTAATTTTGATGACAATGGCCATATAAATATATGTGCTATTATTTTCTCAAGTTGTATATAATATTTTGCAAAATATTACAAAAGTATAGGATAATTGAGTTTGAAGACTGATCGGTAAATGACTAGAGATTAAGGTTCAGAGATGATTAAAACAATCGAACGTCATGAATTTGAAGATAAGGACATGAAGAGTTCAAGACTAGAGATAATAGATAATAGACATTATATGAAATTGTTGATGTCCTTGAATAGCAATTTTCTTTCCTTTGAATACTCTCACAAAATATTTATTTTATGTTCAAAATATATTTCTACAAATATTTTATAGAATTTTTGTATATTAAAGTATTTAAAAACTATTTTTAAAATGATTTTATAAAATATCAGAATTTTGTAACGCTTTAAAAGTGCTGTTGTTTTTCTCAAAATAGAAGGATATGTCGACATATCACACGAGTTTGTCAACATATGTTGCATTGAAAAGTTTTATTAAATTTTGAAAAATTATGATTTTTGGCTCCACTTCTTTGCAAACGGATATGTCCCTTCAAATACTATATAAAGGGAACTAGAAAACGAACTTTTTAAAACAATATTCTCTCCATTATTCTTACTCTAAATTCTTATTATATATTTCTCAAAATCCACTTTTTATACTCTTCAAATACACTCAAATTCAATCTTTACCCCACTATGTTCATTCCCTATAATCTACTAATCGTTTTGGAAATATTCTTTCACCGGTTCAAAGATCAAAGTGCTAGTGAAGGGTTATAGGATATTTTGTATCCAAGTTACAGCTATTTGTATTTGGAATTAATAACTTTATATTACTATTTTGTGGTGGTATGCTTGTTTTATGTTCAAATCATGTGAGTGTGCTTATTGCCCATTCAAATCAAGTGGGTGTGCTAGTTGCCTATTTAAATCAAGTGGGTGATCTTGTTGCCGATTAAATCAAGAGAGTCTACCATGAACTCAAAAAGTTAGGAGGGTGTATCTTGTTACTTTGAAATCATGATTGTATTCCGGTTTGCTCGTTACCTTATTAAATTTGGTACTTGAAAGGAAATCTATATAGATACTATACAAAGACTCGATGTATGATTGGTCAATTCGAACCAGTATAAAAATCCTATCTCTCTTACTTTTACTTTATTTTCACTGCATTTATATATATTTGTGACTGCGTATTAATACATATTTATGTTTATTATCTATGTTTTGATTTAATCTTGAAACTATTTTGAAAAGTTCTATATAAGTTGGAAAACACTATTCACCTCCCTATAGTGTTAAAGTAGCCATAAGATTCATTCACATTTGTATATTTATACTACGCCATTTTTGAAAGGTGTGAGTCAAATACATGTTGTTAGACTATTGGAGATAATTACTAAGATAGAGAATGAAGTAAAGTCTGAAGAGATAAAGCAGTACCAACTAGACCGTGATGGTTGGCTTCGTAAGGATGGTAGATTATTTGTACCTGGGTGAGTGATGAGGTGCTATATGAGTGCCATCTTTCATGATAAAGGCAACAATATGTATCACGATATGAATGTAGACATTTTATTAGGAGGATGAAGAAGGATGTCAGGGCATTCATCTTGAAGTGTATGAACTGCCATTTGGTGAAAGCTAAGCCAAATGGTTTTTGTAACACCCATATTTTTAGTAACATTATTTAGGATATTTTATTAGCTAAATTAAATAAAATAATGTAATGATTCAGAGATTTAAATTTGATTTTAAAAGGGGGTAGCCATTCCATATAACCAATGTGCTGAAGAAGTGTTAAAATTAAATAGAGGAGGGTAAAATAGGAAAGAGATCGTTCTAATACCCTAAACCGTTAGTTGCGTATATTCCGCATATTCATTTGAAAAATTAAAAAAAATACAGGCCATACACTATTAGCAAGAATAAGGGAAAGAAAGAGCTAAAGGAAGAAGATTGATAACTTAATCCATTCAAATCTCAAACTCCATAATCTCAAAGCTTAGGTGAACAATGACTATATCTCATTTTTATAATTTCTTTCGGTCTTAAGATGAATTCGAAGTATTTTGCATGATTATTCCTTGATTTTGAATGATGAAATGTTAATATATACTTGTTGATGATTTATGCTTATTCATATAGGGTTTATGATATGTTTTGATGTAATAATCCTATTAAATGACATCTAACTCCCTTGCGAGTTTAAATGTAGATCAAAAATGATATTTTAGAGATGAGTTTTAATTTTCACAATTATTTATCTTAATTTGGATTTTATATTAATTTTCTAGTAAGGAAAATGATTATTTGGGTATAAAATTATTTACGATTAAATAATATAAGTTTTGGGTTTAAAATTAAAATATGTTCGTACACATACTAAAAATGATTTTCATGAATTTTTATAGAATTTTCCTAAGTGTTTTAATAGATATATAAAATTATTTAAAGTATGGGACTTAAATGTTTTATATATTTATAAAAGGAGAAACGGTATTTTGGAAATAAATTAAATTTTTTATCTCTGAAATATTGGCAACACCTTTAGAATAAAAAATTAGCAACCAATAGTATTTTAACAAACAAGACAGGTTAGTTGAAAAGAAATTTTTTTTAAAGTAAAAATCATTTTTTACATTCTTTTGGCATGTTTTGCCACTTTCGACACAGGGGTTCCAACCAAGTACTGCCGCCTCCATTGCCATCGAAACCAATGCACATAGTATCAAGAACTTGGTACAGAGGGAACTGGACTAAGGTAAAAGGTATTGGGTCATGACCATAGGTTTCGATGGGGCTTAAGCTTAACTTTGTTTTAAATTGAAAATGCGCCTACTTTGCTTTCGAAAGTAATGCTTTCGACTTAGTCAACTTCCGACTGGGTCAAATTCTTTTAAGGAATGGTTTCGAATGGGTTGCACCTTTTATTTTAAGTAAATTTTTTCAAATGGGTTCGAACCCCCTAGCTGCCGCCTTTTGACCATTCGAAATCAAATTTTGGAAGGTGTACTTTATTTTAAAATTTAGCCGCTTCTCCAATGCTTTCGAAAGGTTGGTTTCGACACCGTCACTTCTTTGCTTAGGAAGTGCTTTCGAAAGAGTGCTTTCGAGTTATATGTTTTATGGCCCTTTTGCTCTGTTGAAGGGTAGAACCCAAATGGTTTCAAAAGGGATGATTTTTAATGGTTTCGAACGGCATTGTTTAAGTGTTTTAAAGAAGGATGTCTAAGACTTTTAAGGCTTTTGAAGGAAAGGTTTTTCAATGTTTTTGAAAGGTTTATATGAATGGTTTCGAAAGGAATGTTTTGGCCTTTCGGCCTAGGTTATAAAGAAGGGTTTTACTTGGTTTCGAAAGGGTTACTTTCAATGGATTCGAAAGGGGTACTTTCAAAGGTTTAAATGTTTTCATTAACATAGATTTGTGTAAAGTATGTATGTGTGTATATATGTGTGTGTTTGTGTCTATATATAATATGGCAAGGTGATTTTGAGTAAAGCATGGAGTATATGTATTTTCCTTGTTTAAGTTTGGTTTAAAAAAAATTAATCAATTTGAGATGAAAAGGTTTTCTAGAAAATTTTTAGAAAGATTACCCTAAGTAAAATGACTCAAATATTAGAATACCAGGTGAGACTAGTATAAGGTCACGTCCTATACATTAACTATTAGCCCAAGCTAATTTAGTCCAAAATTCCAGTGTGTAGGGCTTTGTCATTGGTAAGACTAAAATGATGATTACATACATAAGGGAATATATATTTGTATACAGATGGGTTATCGGTGAGCCCGCAAAACCATTAGGATCAGTTGACCATGGGAGAAGATAAGTTAAAGACAGACCATGCAGAAGAGGAGTATCTAACAGATAAGTTAGGGATAGATCGTCCAAAAGAGGAGTATCTAACAGGTGTTAGATTATTTTATTTATATTATCTGGTAGGGCCGAGTCAGCCAAATGTTAGTAGTTCGCCAAACAAAACTATAGCGTTCAAATGGATAGTTAATTTATTACCTAACATGTATGTTTACATGATATTGCTTTGCAGTTTTTAACCAGTTTTGGTTGTAGGATTATGATTTGGAAAGGATATGTTTTAAAAGGATATTAGTGAGGGAAACAGTTCCACTAAGCGGCGTGGTCTCGCTTAAAATCAAATAACTGAGATGTATAGTATTAACCACACCAGGCTTTATGTCTGACTCGAAGTTTTTGTTTTTCACCTTAAACTCTTGGATGCTCAAAATTGATTTGAGTAGAATAAGGGTTGATGTTTACAGGTTTTAGTAGGTTGTGAATAAAGCTTCCGAAGACGAGCAGGTGGCTGACGGATAGATATTTAGGAGTTGTTGTTTTATTTTGTTTTATTCCGCCGTGTTGTATTAAGTCAGATATGACCATTTAGTACTCTGGTCATCCTGGGCATCTTCATATGTCACTCTTGGCATATTTTGTAATAATTATATCTGATCTCTGAACCTAAGAAATGATTATGGGATTATGTAACAGACTATGAAACATTTTTTATGAAATATAATCAGGAAAGTTGTTTTTGTGAAATTTGTGATTTTGTTTCATATTCATGTTCTTTAGATATTATGGATACCACTAACAATACCATATTTGGTCAATCGAAAGTTAATACAATGGATGACTGCAGCATCTATAGCGCTTGGCTTCGGGCCTCCAAATAGGAGATGTTATAGTTTTCTACAATCGCTTGACGTTCATGAGTGGATGTGGGAATATATATCAATGGACTTCATTGATGGATTATTGTGGACTAGATTAGGGCACAATAGAATTTGGGTCATAGTTGATAGATTGACGAAGAATGCTCAATTCATACCCATAAAGTCTAATAGGATGGCATCTAAATTGGCTGAGTTATATGTGAAGTCTATTGTATGATTCCATGGTGTGCCAAAAAGCATCGTAAGGGATCAAGACCTATTATTCACTAGCAGATTGTGGAAGAGCTTGCAAGAGGTATTAGGAATGGAGCTCGTTGAGGATGGCTTATTATCCACAAACTGATGGTCAGACAAAGAGAGAATTATATCTTAGAGAATCTCCTACGAGCCTACATTCTTGACTTTGAGGGCTTTTGGGATGACCATTTGCATCTTACTGAGTTTGTATACAACAATAGCTATTAGTCTAGCATTAGTATGGCACTATTTGAGGCATCATATGGCCGACCGTGCAACAATCCTTCATGTTAGTGGGAAGCGGACGAGAAGCTGATAGTTGGGTCATATACGATAAGACAAACTTCAGACGAGATTGAGATCATTTAGAAATGAATGAAAGCTGCTCAAGATAGACAGAAGTGTTACACCTATAAGACAAAATGTAATCTGGAGTTCAACGTTAATGATATGGCGTTTGTAAAGATCTCTTAGTTGATGAATGTAGTTTGATTCTCACTGAGGTAGGTCCTTTTCCAATACTCGAGAGGATTGGGAACTAGTTTATAGGGTTAACATGCCTTAGAAGATAGTAGGTGTACATGATCGGCGTATGCTATTACAACGGATTAGCTGAATGATATAGAACTTAAACCAAAAGATTCAATACCTCGTAGGCCAACTCATGTGGTTGGACACTATATGAAGCACCCTAGGAGGATGATGATTAAATTTGTGAAGGTTGAATAGGGTGAAAGCAAGATCAATTGCACTGGGAGACTGAGGAGAGCATGAGGAATGGATATCCAGAGCTCTTTACTTGATAAGAATTTTTTTTCGCATTTTTTTTCACTTTAGATAGTTTAGTACATTGCATTCTAGGGTTGGCATAGGTTATATTTACTTACTTGTGTGTGCATGTTTTGTGGATATTATGCTTGATTATTATGCAGGGTTACTATATTATTTGACTTCACCTTATTTGATGGGATTTCAGAGCGAAATTCCTAAGAGGGAGGGGGATGTAACGAACTGCGTCTTATGTATATGAGGGTCATAAAATATTATTTTTAAATATGAATTAGGTTGCATAAGCTATAACTTTGTGGAATGTTAAGTATTGAAATTTTTGACCTTTAGAAATTTATAGGATGACTTTGACCCTAAAAACCTATAAGGCTTTCAACTTTTGATAAGAGATGGATCGGGGTCTGAAACCACTTCCAAATAAAAGATTTAAAAGTTCCACTTTCCATAAAGTGGTCACAAATGATTTTTGGACTTACCACTTTGGAGATATGTCCATTTGAAGTTAGAAAGTTTTTGGGTTGATTAGTAGGTTATTAAACTAAGCCCATACTTTGCCTATGAACCCATCTCAGGATCTAAGTTAATAGGAGCTGATAAGACAACTCCTAATCACTAGTAGGCGTTCATGGCGTTTTTCAATTGTTGCACTTGCAATAGGTTTATATGATTCAACTACTATGGTTGAGCCAAGTAATTTAGATGAGGTAAAAGTGGAGAGCGGGTCACTTTTTTACCATGCACCAATCAGGATTATTGAGCATGGGACAAAGCAACTCCGAAATAAAATAGTTAAACTGGTAAGTGTCCAATGGGGAAATGATCCAGCCACGAGTTCTTTGACCCCAAGGGAGAACATTAGAGCTTCCCATCCTCCATCCTTTTCCAATACATTTTCCCTACATTGTTTGCTTAATTAAATTAAAAAATTAGAACGTGTGGCATACATTATTGTGCGACTTATGTTTTGCTATGTGATTTGACTTGTGGTATACTACGATTCATACATATAGAAATTATCGATATACTTTAGGATGTTTTGCATCCATGCCTATATGCGATGATATTATATCCATATATTGGTTGCATTAGTCGTATATATATGCGTTTATCACCTACCATATTCATGACATGTATTGATTTGTGAATGTTTGCTCAAAAAATAGGTAAACACTATGAATCAATCGACAAAACAAAAATCAAAAGATTAAAAATTCAAAGTAAGCATATGAGTTTTTTTTAAAGTGGGTAGGCTAGAATATTAGGCATAAGTCCATTATAAATATTACTTTGGATGATTCTTGCAATTACAACTAAGTTTACAATGATTTTCGATCTGGAAATTATTTTATTTCAAAAATGACAGTAATTCAGTGTAAAAGTATGAGTGGAAATCCAAAATGTAACAACTTGAATTTTAAGTAATAATTAACTAAAGTTAAGAATAGTAATTTAATTGAATAAGTTGGATTTTTAAGGAACAAATAAGATTTAGTAATTGGTTTAATAAATGGATTTGAACTATAATTATAGAATAACTAAATCAAAATAATTTAATAATATATGTGACAACTCGAATTTTAAGTAATAATTAACTAAAGTTGAGAATAGTAAATTAACTGAATAAGTTGGATTTTTAAGTAGCAAATAAGAATAATATTGTACTTGATTAAAAAATGGATTTAAATTGTAATTCTAGATTAATTAAATGAAAATAATTTAATAATAGAGAATTATTATTTTTGTAAAACAATATAATGAATAAATGATATTGGTTTAGGAAAGAATTTATTTAGAAATGGGAACTCAAAATTATTTAAATTAAATTGAACATGGTTATAAATAAAAGGTAGTAAATAATAATAATAATTTTTTTATATATTTTAAGCCCATGACCTAAGCCCAAAATCTAGAGCTTTCCCTCCCCTCCAGTAAATATTCACGTGCATTCTCCACCATCATCTTTACTTCCTTCCTAAAGAAAAACAATGAGATCCTCTTTCTATAAAAAATTAAATAAAATTCAATAAATAACTATAATCACCATATTTGAGTATACTCATCTTGGCATTAATACACGCCAACGGAGATAGCGAAGCGAGTTTATCGATTAAGGATTCGAGAGCTAAAGTGTGCGATAATGAAGTTGAGTGTAGGAATGTGTACATGTGAATATTATATACTTACATATCTACGCTAAATCATCAAATTTCTTATATAGCTTAGCCTGTGTCAATGTATGAACGCTTGTACGTGTTTCCGCACTTGAAATCTTGGGTATGGTAGTAATTAGAGTTGGTTTCACATTAGAATTGGATTGAAATAGATAGTTAAATGCTCAACCTGGAGTGTATTTTCTAAGGCAATGTCCGAGCGATGCGCTGGTCATAGATGACTAGTGCACCGGTTGAGCTGTTGTGCCAGAGTGTGATTACGTGTGTGATTTTGTGTGCGTATGCATTTGTGTATGTATATGTGTTATCCTATGTGTGCTTGTCCATGTGTGAGTGATTCTGCAGGTGCAAGCAAGCTTATGTATGGGAAACTGTGTGCTTAGTACTTGTGGATTTCAAATATAGATATGTGAGTGTTTGCAAGACAAATAACATAAATAAAGAGAAAAACTATTTATGCAACAGTTATATATATTTATATCTTTGTTTAATTTTGAAGGTATTAAAAAATTTAAAACTCTTGTTCTATGTTTCTTATGGGCCTGTGCATTTAAATGAATGAAATATCTTTGCATTCATTTGAGTGAGATGTCGTGCGATAGTTTGTATGTGTTGTGTGTTACATATGCGAGCGTGCATTGCTATAGTTCTGTATATGCATGTGTTTTGTGCTATGCATGTGTTTTTTGCTTTTATGTGTTATGTGTGTGCTGTGTGTATGTGTTTGTGTTGTGTCCTATTGTATTAGTATGGGTGTTGTGCGTGCGTTTTTGTATCCCTATGTGTATGAGTGGTTTGTGAGTTTGTGCTAATTCCATATGTGTTGAATGCAATGCTATGTGATTAGTTTGTGCAAGCATCGGTTACCATTACACTAATTTGAAATATGTATATAATGAATACACACAGTAAATACACTTAAACACTAATATAAATATATATTTTTATATTATATATACGTGAATGTAAATATAAATTTAATAAATTGATAAAGTGAATTTAATTGTATTATTTAAATTTAAAGAAATAAAATGGTCATTAAATTTCTGTTTTATAGTTTTCTAAGTATATTGTATGAAATTTTAAGATGTAATTCAAGTTCTGAATATGTATTTAATTTTAAAATGTAACTATAATTTATTTCTAAACTTTAGAGTTTAATTATATCAAAGTTATATGTTACGATCGATTTATAATCGAGTAATGATTTGGTTGTTTATATATATATATATATATATATATATATATATATATATATATATATGATTAATCTGTATTATCTTACTTCTGATTTCTACTTCTTTTTTATATTGAATTGGATTATATGAGTGATTCACTGTTAATATAAATTTGATTAATTTAATATGGTACGATGATGACATCCTTCTGAGTGATTTTATGATATTTCTATTCTGTGCAATGGGAAATCTGAATAAACGGAATTATAATACCGAATGGGATAGGGCATTCGGTAGTATTTCACTGGTTATTCTTTGGACTTGTTATATATAATAAAAAGTAGATTGAGTGTAGTTTATGAGTGGTGAATAAACGTTTAAGTATTACGTAGTGTTATGGACGCTATTGTGGTATTATGTGTTGATGTGTGGATAATGTGTGGTGATACACGTAGTGATGTATGGCTATATGCTTATATTCAGTGAGTATGGCTCTATGCCTAACGATGACCAAGACTTCTTGACTATATCTATTGTTTCTATAAACCACTATTATGATGTACTCTTATTATGTATTTTGGAGAGGAGCAAATGGCTAGAATCCACCCTAGCAGCATGATCATGGGGTTGCACCCTAGACCCTGACACTATATTATATAGCTTCGTGCTACCCTTACGCATGCGATTGCCCCTATGTCACCTAAGTCGGCAGTCTGTTACTTTACATGAGCAAGTGTAGTGTCGTGACTTATGAATCCTCGTGTTAACGAGCATACTAGTGGATACATATCGTGATGATCGTAAAGGTAACCAAGACTATAGACACTTAGTGCTTTGGAGCTTTCTTAGTGTTGTGGATCTTCCTTTTGGTACTAATAGAGCAATATATTAGTATATATTATTGATACACCACACTATAGTATAGATATGGGTTACGTGACCCACACATGGTTTTATATATAGCTCTACTTGGGATTACATCTTTGTGGTAAAGTCATATCCTGTCATGATACTTTCTGATGGTTTATATATAAGTAAATGAGATTATACATGTGATATATGACCAGAGTATAGTGGATTCTTATTTATATTGGTAGGCAGCCTATCCTATCATACACGCATACACATATATACATATAGATATATATATATACTTATACATGCATATACATATACATATACATATACATATACATATACATATACATATACATATACATATACATATACATATACATATACATA
The DNA here is from genome assembly GCA_030765085.1 of Allium cepa. Taxonomy (NCBI): domain Eukaryota; kingdom Viridiplantae; phylum Streptophyta; class Magnoliopsida; order Asparagales; family Amaryllidaceae; genus Allium; species Allium cepa. Next base: position 569,714,445 of record CM060940.1, on the reverse strand, counting down.
TACATATACATATACATATACATATACATATACATATACATATACATATACATATACATATACATATACATATACATATACATATACATATACACATACACATATATATCGATTGTTAGTGTAGAATTTCGTCTACACCAACACCCCGAGGTTTGAAGACGTAACTCTAAAAGTTACTTGAGTTATGGGTCCTGGGTATGAGGTTATTGAGACTCGAAGTAAATAAGTTGGAGCTACAAAAGGTTGAGCTATAAAGTCATGATGATAAATGGAAAAGATAAGTGCATAAAGTAAATAACACCGAAAACTTTTTATAGTGGTTTGAGCCAAAAGTCCCTACGTCCGATGTCCTTTCCTTATTTAGTTACTCTTGTTTAGCCAAGAGGCTTGTCACATTAAATCTGGACATTTGTGCCATTAATGAGTTTTTGAATAAAGCTCTAATATAGGAAAGTACTATATGACTAGGTAAGTTCTTTTGCACACCCAAAAGATCCCTTATGCATTGGGATTGTCACCTATTTATAGTCAACAAGCTATAGAACAATCAGTGGAAAATCCTCTCCTTAGATTATTGAGGTTGATTGACGTGAAGTTGCAACTGGAGTTTGTTTTGAGCACCCAATATTGTTACTTAAGAGGTGGATTGATGTCTTCTCGCCTAAACATCCTCCTGCATCCAAGCCACATGTCATCTCATTGGTCATCTTGACCATTTATTCCTTTTTCTACAGATTGGTGCTTTGGGCTTTGGATCCGCTAACGGAAAATTCCTCTTCAGCCTATGGTGTTTTCCTATCCAGAAGGGCTCAACCCTTTTGTTCTTTAAATACCTAAACATCATAACTCTTGCAATACATATGGTTACGAAGCATTGGACTTTCCTTAGGAAGATAACCATTGTTTTTACTATTGAGAATTTTTGGTATAATACATGCCCCTCAAATTTTACTCCATGTGTGAATATGGAGTAATCTTTGAAGTGTGCAGGTTTGGTTTATTTCCTTGATTATCTTTTGAGGCCAATCTGCATAATATATATGGAAGAAGTTACAGCATTTAGTTTTGAGAAGAGTACCAGGCCAAGTGATGATTATTTAAAGGTTTTGAAAGCCAAAGGGAGGTGATTTATCTTGGACTATTAGGTTAAAAACTTTTAAAATCATATTGTTTATGTGAAGTCGTTTAGGGTAGATGATGTGTGAAAATTGTTTGAATGCCGAAAGACATAGAAATCGAGACCACAGGGTCAAAACTTTTGAAAACCGTGCTTTCCACTTGAAGTAAGCTGAACAAAGTGGTAAGCAAAACTGTTTTGGTGCCGATAGGCAAAATTTATCTCGAGACCATGAGGTCTAAACTTTTGAAAATCATGCTTCACACTTGAGCCATCTAGACTAAGTGTGAAGCAAAAGTGTTCGGGTTGTCAAGAGGAAAAATTTAACTTGAGATTGTGAGGTCTAAATATTTGAAAACTATGCTTTACACTTGGTGCCATCTTGACTAAGTGACAAGTGAAACTATTTTGGTACCAAAAGGAAAAATCCAATTTGGGACCACTAGGTCTAAACTTTTGAAAATCATGCGCAACACTTGAAGCTATCTAGAATAAATGACAAGAAAATTTGTTTCAGTGCCAAAAGGCAAAATCTGATTTGAGATTGTGAGGTATAAACTATTGAAAATCATGCTTGATACTTGAAGCCATCTAGACTAAGTGACAAGCGAAACTATTTCTGTACCGAAAGGAAAAATCTAATTTGAGACCATGAGCTCTAAAGTTTAAAAAATCATGTTTGATGCTTTAAGAGGTCTTGATTAAGTGACAAATGAAACTTGTTTATACCAAAAATGGGCACAACACTTGTCGGATGTAAATGAACAGAATAGAATGAAGAAGTAAAATGGAAAATGAGGCTAATTTGACAATCACACCAAGAAAATATGCAATAACAGAAATAAAACAAGAGTTTATACTGGTTTGGCGCTATAGCCTACGTCCACTTTGAAGGATTAGATGTTTATTGTTGATTATAAACTGAATTACAATAGTACAATGGCTAATACTCGAATTACAATGGAGTTCAATACATGCAGCAGCATAAAAGTCCTCTTTTAGTTGCAACTAGGGTGCTATTTATAGGTGTGAAGCTAGAAATATTTGCCTTGAATCTCGGAATACCCTTTCTCATGCCTAGGTAGGCCCACAAAATCGATCTGTAGTCATTTGGGATCGATCCCTGATCGATCCACATAGCCTTCGTTCGATCAAAAATGGCTCCAATTGGGTTGCGATCGATCATGGACGTTTCTAAGATGGTATGCAACCTTCTTTGAAAATCTCACTGCGCTTGGATGTGTGGTTGTGGAGTTATTGATCGATCAAAGTTGCAAATATAGGCTGGTTGAGGCTTTCGTATCAATAGCTTTCGTATCGATCCATTCAAGTCGATGACGTGGCATGCGCGCTTTATGGAGATCCATTATTCATGCGTAGGGACGGCTTCTTTTAGGTTGATTGCTTCTTTCATATCCGTCCTATACCTTCCTTCTCATATTGGTGCTTCGCCTCTGTCTTCGTATTGATCGTCCATCACGCCCTTCATATCGATCGGATATGTGATATATACAAAATGCATGATGGCTGGTCAAGTGAAGTGTGATCAATCCAGGAAGTGCTGAAGTTAATATTTATATCCATACAAGTAAATGAAAGCCTCGGCCAGCCTATAATTCATGAAGATAAATAATTGACTTCAGCAAATCCAACTATTGATTTACATGTAAATAATTCAGCTCGATATACTACATGTAGTTAAAATCAATAATCGAGCTGAATTATTGATCGATACGAATGAGTGGCAGCTTGATCGATATGAAAACTTGTTTCAGGTGAATGATCTAAAATGAATTATGATGGATATGAACTTTATAACCTTTGCATATACGAACACTTGACTCTGACGAGCCTTAGCCTTGCATATTTAAACTTAACCACAAAACTACATGTTTGACTACACTTCAATGCTGGTCGATGGAACTGTAACTTGTTAGATGTAACTAAGCTTTTTCCATATGGTTCATTTTTCGATGTTAGAATGGCACTGTTGAGACAGTCAGCGATGGATGCTGCCCCGGTCGAATCTAAGTCTTGTTTCTTTACTATCTTTTAACCTTGTAGATATTTAGAGTATTATGCAGCACTTAATTACACAACACGATCACTCACATTGCCCCCAATTGGACACGGGGTCTTTTTTACCATCTAATAATGGTTTTTATTGAGTTTAATAGCTATGGATCTTGGAAGCTCAAAGCAACAAGAAGTTCGAAGACCTCCACTCCCTAGCATAGAAAGGCCTGATATCCCAACAAATACAGTTAATCCTGCTCCAGATGAACTTCCAGATGTAGTGGTGATATTGAATCCAGAAGATTCCATCCGATCCAAGACTACAGAAGAAATGCTTGGAAGAATTTTCCTTGGACACGGGATGTCTTTAGAAGAAGTTCGGTTGCCAAGACTGAAAGGTAAAGCCCACAATCCCCCAGAAGGGTTCACCGCATGCAACAAATTCATGTGCTAGACTGGAACAATGCCTCCATTCAACCAGTTCATTAGGGATGTGTTATTTTATCTGAGGATCGCACCTTCTCAGCTTCATCCTAACGGATACGCGCTTCTCAACAGCTTGCACATTACATTTATGGAACATCTCTTAAATTCCCCAATTGTCGACGAGATCGGATATTTGTTTAATATTAAGAGTTGGGTGGATAATCCATCATTCGTCTTCCTTGAAGCTATTAGGAACTTCCAAGTCGTGGTAGGTATATGGGGCAAGTTGAGCTATTTCAAAACGGAATGGTTTTATGTGAGGTTCTTACCAAGATTCGCCAGACGGTGGCTGGTCAGACGTAAGTTCTATTACTTGTTTCATACTAACCATGACTGGAAAATATAGATTGATGCTGAAATCATTGCTATGTTTCTCTTACAGCTGTTATTCCATGGCCCGAAGGATCCCAGTACAAAGAGCTAGTGCGGACACTCCAGGCGGTGCCTGCCGAGTTAAGAGAAATAGAAGAAGTTTACACCAATGAAAACTTGATAGCCGTCGGGTTTTAGAGAAGGGATATATTATAGGGCTAATGGAGGTACCAAGAGTTGTACCAACAAGGCAAGGTGGAAGACATGCTTCTATTGTGCCTCAAGTCGAGGGAGTTCAGGCTGCGCCTGTCATAATAATCATCGAACCTCGTAATAATAAGGGTACGGAAGCCGGTCGAGTGCCCGTGGTCGTTCTTCCATAGAACCCTCAATCATCTGTGTTAAAGAGAAAAGGCAAAACTCTTATCCACAAAATCAGGAGGCAAAAGAGCAGTGAAGCAATCCAATTTGTTACTACTTCTATAGGTGCGGAGACCTCTTCCTCGCAGACATAAAGTTCATTGAAACGGCTGTCAAATATTCATGTCTCGGAGGAGATATCATCATTCTCTGATCTTGGGCTAGAGGGGCTGCACTCCCCTTTGAGAATCAGCATGGACCTAACCTTAATAGACATAAGGGTGCCGGCTCCAATAAACAAAGCTGCTACAACCAGTCGGTTGGGGGGTTTACACATACATACATGCACCTTATGGCATTGCACGACATTCCATCATATGCTCCTCAATATTTGGCGATGACTGATTTTCTTGTCCTTTTTTTCAGATATAATGGTGAGGTAAGGTTCAATGCTTAGTAAACTTCGCTCTTTGCGCCATTCATCTGGATCACAATTTGAATCACTTCGCCGCAAAAGTGAGCGAGATTATGGTCGCGGCTACCATTCTAGCCAGGAGCATGAGCGCCATGATAGAGAAAAGGAGAGATTGTACCAAAGCAGGCGCCATTCTAAGTCACGATCTCTGCCATCGAAAGTGCCTTCAAAACATTCTGGCCCCAGCAGGCCCTCTTCTAAATCCTCACACCAAACAGCACTATCTCATGCTCTAAAAACCAACGATCAGTGCCGCAGAATTGAGACAGAAACTCCTGCCCTCGTAGAACAAACTAACATAGAGCCATTGGGTGAAGGAGTCATCTGTATTGCTAAACTAAAGAACGATTTCCCAAATATATGCTTCGACGGTTTCCACTTTCCACCCAACTTGAAGAGAATTCCAAATGACATAGAGAAATTGGTGTAGGATTATGTGCATGACGCTTACAGTCAGCACCGTGAATAGGTTACAACGGTAGAGCGTGTCTCGATTGTGTTCCTCGACCGAGCCAAGATGATTGAGAAACTAGAGGGCGACCTTTCTCAAAAAGGAAAAATGATAGAGGTGCTCACCAATGAGCTCAAGTCATTAAGGAAAACTGAGATGGGGGCTAGCTAAAGAGCCGAGGAAACTAGGAAGTATATTGAAGAATGAGAAGGACTCATATGAACTTAGTGCAGGACATGGGTCACCGCAACACCATTATCATTCGAGAAAGGGATGTCACACTGAAAGAAGTCGACGAACTAAAGGTAAAACTAATTGAGGCCATCAAAGAAAAAGATGAAGCCAACAAAGTTTCCCAGGAAGTGTGCGAGGAGGCAGTGAAGCTTAGCGGAGAATGGGATATTGTAAGTCAAAAGGCCAAAGAAGCAGACACCAGGGTCGAGAGGGAAATAAAAGTCAACGAGGCCAAGATGGAGAGTGAGTTTGAGGATCTCTTTGTCACCTACAATGCAAATGTCCTGAAAAATTACAACTTGAACTGGCTTAGCGAGGACTACCTCTTTCAATTGTATATGCCCTGGAACCCCCCTGATTGAGAATGAAAAGGTGATCCATAAAGTTGCAACTATCGATGAGTTTGAATTATAAACTCAAGTGTCGATTGGAGATGAACCTAAAGTCCTTCATGATATGACAATTGTGCTTCAAAGAGAAGATCTGGCTGCTAAATACCAGAGGATGGAGAAGGATCTGAGCATGAACACCACGATGTTGCTTCTGAAATACCATCAACATCTCAAACTGCACCCACATCATCTGTCGACCCTCCAATCGTCCCGGAGTATAATCTTGACAGGCCACATCTCTCTCCAGTCATCGAGAATAGCTCAAAAGGCATGTCAGCCCAACCCAGGAGCCAAACTGAGGAAGGCATTCTGGACACTTCTCCTATTCTTCAAAATGTTGGAACATTAACAGAGGACATTACTAATATAATCTCCTATCTTTATTCAGCTTTAGATTCTACATCAGCCAACCCACCTACAACTGAAGAAGTTCGCCACAAGCAATAGGCATTAATAACGGACACCACAACTATGACAATTACTGCTTCGATCGGGGATATGCATGATAGCGGCTAAGTGCTTGATGACCAATTGATCGAAGCACTCCTCAATCGCCAAAGCAACCCAAGCATTGAGGTGCCCTTCAACATGGATGAAGATGTTATTATCATGGGATCCTTGGGTCCGACCAACAGTCTCCCGATGGGCGAGCGTGTGGATCAAGAAGAACAAATAATGGAGAAAATCAAGGCTGAGATTGAGCAAGCTCGTAGAATTTTTGGAGGTATGGTGGGCCTTGGTCCTACCCCGATTCTTGTGCTCTATCCAGATGGCACCATATTTGAAACTAAAGCACCTCATTCTTTTGGTGTCAAAAGTTTCACCATTCCACTAGCTTACCGCACAGATGATACTTCGGCCCTCATGAGCTCCTAGGCGAAGACTGCATCGGTTCCCCCTGCTTAAGACAAGCCAACTAAAGTGAGCCGGGGAAGCAAGGGTTCTAAAAGAAGTCCAGACAGTAGCTTGAGCAGGTTTATGCCAAAGAAAACTATAAAGGACAGGAAATCGGAGGCATAGATTTGCATTTGGACTTCCACTTTTGTAGTTGATTAGAACAAGCTTCTTTTCTTTTGCTTTTGTAGGCCATGTATAGATGCTGGCTTGGCCCCCCGCTTATAGGAATTCTTTGGACAGATTTTGTACCTTTTTTCTAAAGAATAGTATGAATAAAATTCCTTTTTTTATTTTTGGCATAACTCAGCATTAATTTGTTTAAATACTTGTGCATTCACATTTCCAATCAAGGTACTCATGAATCTTAAGTCTCTGAGTTGAATTTGAGTTCGGTCTTTAAGTCCCAAGGTCATGGCCACGGGTCATAAACAAACGTTGAGTCGAGTTCCAATGTTGTGTTGTCTCAATCAGCGACTGGTACTTGAGTTATGCCCCCACTTATAGGGATGGTTGAAATAGTTAATTGATAGTCGTCCTCTGCCTTCACTAACTTTGATTTGTCTTAGTCGGAATCGAGTTGAAGTATAAGTCTAAGCAGTCGAATCAAACTTTCTCATTTGCTAGCATCTGCATCCACATCTCGGGGATCAGAATTATATGTCGGCGGTCCATCACTCTTGCTTATTGTTTAGGATAAAGTTCGCACTTCGAGGATATAAGTTATTTTGTGTGTGGTCAATCACACTCGTTTAATGTTTATACTCTAGTCTGCACTTCGGGAATCTAGAGTTGGTTGACAGATGGTCGAACATATTGCTTAAGGGTTAGGATCTTACTCATGCTCTAGGAATTAGGAGTTGGTTAAGGTTGTGGATGGTCAGATCACATCCTCCTTAATACAGTAAGCGACGTTGTATATGGGTGAACCCATCCTCTTTGAGCTTGGAAAGAAGCGAGGTCGTAGATGGAAAGGACCATCTTCCTTGAGCTTTGGAAAGAAGTGAGGTCATAGATAGGGGACTCATCCTCTTCGAGCTTGGAAAGAAGAGAGGTCGTAGATGGATGGGTCCATCTTCCTGGAGCTTTGGAAGGAAGCGAGGTCATAGATGGCCGGATCCATCTTCCTTGAACTTTGGAAAGAAGTAAGGTCATGGATGGATGGGTCCATCTTCCTTGAGCTTTGGATAGAAGCAAGGTCGTCAATGGACGGGTCCATCTTGCTTGAGCTTTAGAAAGAAGCGAGGACGTGGATTGATGGATCTACCCTTCTTGGGCTTTGAAAAGAAGCAAGGTCGTGGATGGATGGATCCATCCTTCTCAAGCTGGATGGTCGATTCACGTCCAAATATTGGAGTTTGCACTTCAGCTCGCACTACGGTAGCTGGAGTTTATTGGAGAATTGTGGTGTTTCAATTCTCGTTGAATTGATTATTTTTACCCTTCAAGCTTGGGGTTTCATCTAGCGAGTGATCGTTTGGATCACGATCACTCTCTATTTGAACAAGTCCCATCGTAAGATTGAACTTAGCTCTTTGTATATCATGGCGGTTGCATGATGCATTTAGAAATCACTAATTTAGCTTCATGAGTCTATGCTTTATTGATGAAACAATAAATCATGGCAAAATCAGTTGTCTTATTACAAGTACAAAGTCTCAAATTGCGCAAACAAACTTGAAAAGGAAACAGACTAAATGAATGAAAGCCAGCTATATATAATAGCAACAGACACTTTCGTTATTCCATGCTCTTAGTTGAGTGAGACCATCAACGTTTGATAGCTTGAATATGATGGCTCCAAGCCTCCATTTGATGACATACGGTCCTTTCCATGTCAGTTTCATTTGCGAATGGATCGGATAGACCCGCTTAAGTATGAGATCGCCAACTTCAAAGGAGCTAGATAGGACCTTGGAATTGTATAATCGGGCGACTTGGTTGCGATGTGCGGCTGCCAACAAATCAGCCTCTTCACACTTCTCATCTAATAAATCCAGAGATTCTTTGAGTAGGATGGAATTCATCTACGGATCATAATAAGTCACATGGTGAGAGGGCAGCTATAGCTCAACTGTAATGACAGCTTCGTAGTCGTAAGAAAGTGCGAATGGAGTATGGCCAGTCACAGACTCTTAGGTAGTTTGATATGCCAATAAGGCTTTAGGAAGCTCATCGACCCACTTTCCTCCAGCCTTCTTTAGTCAATTCTTCAAAATGGACTTGATGACTTTGTTGACAGCGTCGACTTGTCCATTTATTTAAGGGAGAGCTATTGCCGAGAATTCCTTTTGGATGCAATAGCATTGACAGAAATCCTTAAACTCGGCAATATCGAATTGGGTTCCATTGTCAGTTACAATTGCTTGTGGGAGGCCAAATCAATAGATGATGTTGCACACAACAAAGTTGATTACTTTCTTCGTCATGATAGCAACAAGGGGCTCAACTTCTTCCCATTTAGTAAAGTAGTCAACCACAACGATAGCGTACTTCACACCACCCTTGGGTAGAAGCAAGGACCCTATAATATCAATACCCCATGTAGCAAATGGCCATGGATTGACCGTTTGAGTAATCTCATTTGATGAAGCTCTCAAAATTATGGCCTGTTTCTAGCAACTATCACATCTCTTTAGCACAATCCTATGCATATCGGTTTACGAATGGCCAGTAATACTTGTACCTGACTATCTTTTAGGCAAGGGCTTGCCCTCCAGTGTGATAACCACACTTTCCTTCATGCACTTCCTACAACACTCGCTTGATTTCATCGCGAGCGATACACTGGTGTTAAGGAATAGAAAATCCCCTTCTGTACAAGACTCCATCTTTGATAACAAACCGTGAAGCCTTTTGGAGAACCTGTCCTTTCTCACTCCTGCGCTCGGGTAACGTTCCGTGTTCAAGATAGTTTCTGATTGGAGTCATCCATGACTCCCTCTTGGCTGTTGCCTTATGAACCTAGTCCATTTCTACCTGATCAATACTTAGAGCAGTAAGTGTCTCCACAGGGATGATTCCAATTCGTTATGCTTCGCTAGTGCTAGTCGTTTAGCTAAAGAATTAGCCTTTTGATTTTGCTCTCAGGGTATACAGCGGATAGTATAATAGTCAAACAGATTCAAAACTTCCTGGACTCGCATAAGGTAGGAGGCCAACCTTTGGTCTCTGGCTTGATACTCTCCTCAAACCTGGCACACCACCAGTTGTGAATCATAGTAAATTTCCATAGCGACGACTCCCAAATCCTTGGCAAGCCAAAGTCCAGCAAGTAAGGCTTCGTATTCAACTTCGTTGTTAGTCGCACGAAAGTCAAATTTCAAAGCATAGCAGACAGATCGCCCCTCTGGGGTTTCGAGCACCACTCCTGTGCCTGAGCATCGGTCATTTGATGCATTGTCGGTGTATCGCTTCCATATATAGTTGGGAGGTTCAGTGGTTTCAAGCAAGCCTCCGGTATGGTGAACTTAGCTATGAAATCTATCAGAACTTGTACTTGAATAGCTTGCCTTGGGGTATAAGTGATGACAAAATGACTCGTCTCAATGTTCCATTTGAGCAACCTACCAGACGTCTCAAGTCGCTTCAGGATTTCTGTCGTAACGGCTGGTCGGTGTAAAGAGTGAGCCGATGAGCTTGGAGTGTGGACAGAGCTTTCTCAAGGCTACAACAAGATAATAAACTAGCTTCTCTATCTTTGGATGGTTTCTTTCCGCCCCAGTCAATCTTTTGCTGATATAATAGATCGGTGTTGGATCCGGTCCTCTTCTCAAACTAATGCAGCACTGATAGCGTTAGTTGAAATTGCCAGATAGACATACAACTTCTCATGGCCAACCGGCTTCGACAAGATAGAAGGTGTAGCCAAATGTTGTACTAGTGCCTGGAATGCACCCTCACACTCCTGTGTGCACTTGAAATTTCGTTTTCCTTTTCTGATCAGATAGAAGAAGGGAATGCACTTGTTCGTGGATCTGAAAATGAACTTGCTTAAGGCTGCCACCTTCCATTAAGACTATGCACCTGCTTCATGGTTCTTCCAGTTTCAAGATTTCAAATCGCTTTGATCTTTTCAGTAATGGCTTCAATTCCTTTGCCATTGACAATAAACCAAAGGACCTTTCCAGATCGACTCTGAAATGACACTTCAATGGACAGAGCTTCATTTTGTATTGTCGGAGAATGTTGAACATCGTCTCTGAATTACCAATTTGGTTGTTGGGTGGTCTTGACTTCATGAGCATGTCATCTACGTACATCTCCATAGTCTTCCCAATCTGGTTTGCAAACATCCGGTTTACGAGCCTTTGATAGGTTGCTCCAACATTTTTAAGTCTAAAGGGCATCACTTGTAGAAATAAAATCCTAGATCAGTGACAAAGCTAGTGTGCTCCTGGTCAGGAAGGTGGGATTTGATTGTAGACAGAGTATGCATCCATGAAAGATAAGAGCTCATGTCCGACTATTGAATCCGTAAGTTGATCGATTCTGGAAAGCGGGAAATTGTCTTTGGAGCAAGCTTTGTTCAGATCTGAATAGTCCACACATGTCCGCCATTTTCCACTCTATTTTCTGACACGCACTGGATTCGATACCCACTCTGGGTATAAAGCATCACAAATAAACCCATTTGCCTTGAGTTTATCAACTTCCTCCTTTAGGGTGGTAGATCTCTCTGGATCCATCCCGTGCCTTTTTTTGTTTCACCAGGACATGCCGCGGGTCGATATTTAATGCATGGCTTGCGATGTTCGATGAGATCCCACACATGTATGAATGAGTCCTGACAAATACATCAAGGTTTTATCGAAGAAAAACAACCGGTTCCTGTCTCATTTGGGGACCGAGCTAAGATTCGACTTTTACCACTCTAGAATCATCATCGTTGATTGGAACATCAATCGTCAACTCCGCCGGTTAAGCCTGGTATTCTTTGACTTCCCCTTCATCATCGTTTTCTCTGTGATCAAGATCTTTAGGAAATTGGTCATGGCGCCTGAGCCTCTGCCCAGCCGTTGGTTGTCAATCCTCCATAAAGCGGACGCCGAGAGATTCCTCCATGCCCTTAACTTTCTCCTTTTGTTGCGCATCCCACAGTTCCACAACATAACAGGCATGTCTAGCCCCTTGATCACCATGTACCACCCCGACTCCATTATCAGTGGGGAACTTTAGAGTAAAACACCTAGGGGAAATCGTTGCTCTGAAGTCTGCAAGGGCTGGTCGCCCAAAAAAGCATTATAAGTAGAATGAATATCCAATACAACAAACTGCAACATCCAGACTATTCGACGATCACCAACACCCAACTCAATAGTTAACTCCACCATTCCAGCTAGTATGGTTGCATTGCCCTTGAAACCATGCATACACGACTGGCATGGTTTCAGATCCTTCGCTTCCATCGGTATTTGATCGTAAGCATGCTTGAAAAGTATGTTCACATAACTTACACTTTCAACTAAGATCCTATTCATCAAAGCAGGACCTGTTTGGGTGGAAATAACCAATGGATCAACAGTGGGGGCTCGACTCTATCGGTATCACAGTTTCTGAAAATGATGTCATCTGTCATCGTCCTCTGTTGTTTTGTCGGGCCTTTTCATCGGTAACACTACAACATTCAAAGTTCACATGCCTAATCGAACTAGCATATGATTCCATTTCATTCTAGCTCTGATCAGCCATATGAGGACCACCACTCATAGTATTAATCACTAGCCTCCCGCCAGCATGTGCGGGTACTTCAAGTCTAACTTGGCCTTAGCACTGATTGGGATTAAATGGGCCCGCTCTGCCATCCTGCGGAGCCCAAACAAACTCTCTAACTTCTCTTTCTAATCATCTTTTCAACAATATCCTGTAAATGATGACATTCACTAGTGTTATGGCCATAACAATCATGGAACCTGTTGAACTTCCCGGTCTGAATCTGCTTCTCCGATGACAGTTTCGGAGCTGGCTTCCTGTACTGCCCTATATTGCAGGTCTAAAGATAAACATTTTCTAGCGACATGTTCAAAGGAGTATATCGATCGAACATAGGAGCTTTCGGTCTCCCACGAAGTGGGTATCTTTTCTTTCCTTGACCTCCATCACCCTTCTGCTGGCTTTGGTTATTTTGAATATTTAACCGCACTTTATCAGAGCTCTCCCCGATCTGCTTCACTGCAACATTACTCTAGCTACCTTCACTACTAGGCCCCATGACGTACTCCTTCCTAGACCGTCAAGCGTCTTCTCTCACCAAAAACTAGGGTACCTTTACATAGAAATGGTCCAACAAAGCGCGGGGTTTCCCAAACAATCACCGAATTCGAAATCAGGATTGATCCCTTTAGTCAATGCCATCTAAATAGAGTTGTCGTTGGGATTGATGACTTCGACACAAGCAGTATGGAACCTTTCTAGATAATGCCTTAGAGTCTCTCCTAGAGCTTGAATAATACTGGACAAGGTGTTTACATCCTTAAATCTGGCAGCATGCATATGAAACTACTCAAAAAACTTAGTGGCTAACTGGTCAAAAAATGAAATAGATCTTGGCAAAAACGAGTGAACCGCATAGTCACAATGCCTTCCAATGAGATATGGAAGCTTCTACACTTAACCGCATTGTCGGCTCGAGTGGCATTCATAATCCATTCATATTTCAGAATATGTTGGTTAGGGTCCGAATTACCTTCATACGCTGGCAAGGTCAGCATCCTGAATCGATGGGGCGGTTCCGTATGTAAGATATCATTAGTGAATAGGGTGTGATTTCTAGAAATCCCTTAGTCATCATTAGCGAGGCCTTGACTTTCTCTTATCGTCTAGCATATCATAGTTCGAATTTAAGGCATCTGGGGAATCGAGGCCAAGGCATGGACGGGTTCCATGTCACGAACACGGTTCGGTCGCTGTCTATGGTATGTTCCATGCCTCCTTGCTCCCGACTTCATGGAAGTGAGGATCCTAAGCATGAATGTGGTGGCGAGGGGCTGGATATGGCTGGTTCTGGACTTCGAGATCTAAATCTATGGGAGCAGCTGCCTTGTCATAGTTGTGTTATGAGGAAATGTCCCTCCTCGGGGGGGGGGGGGGGGGGGGGGGGCAGCTTGATGCCTTGTAGAATAATCTATCCCGGCCTGTCCAAGGTTTGCAGCATACGGGTGCCCAGAGGCTTCCACGTAATTTTCATCTAATTGGTGTCGCATAGATCTGTGATAGGATTTAGATAACGCCGAGCTTTCAGATAAGGAATAAGAGGTATGCTCTCTTTTAGATCTCCCTCGTCTTTCTTCATTCAGTTGGTTCACAAGTTCTGTATTGGCACTAATCTGTTGAGTGAGATCTTGATGGCTTTGACTGTGCTTGTGCACGAGGGTCTGCAATTCCTCTCTAATTACTGGACAGGGTAGGTCTAGAGCTCCAAATGATGTTTAGCCTATAGTAGCTAGCTGCATGGGACTTCTCCTATCCATTCCTTTTAGATTAGAGGCATTAGAAGCAGTTCTAGTATTGTGTACCATGTTGGATGTAGTTCTTCTTAGATCTGAAACAATATGAATAGGATAGAAGGAACCACTGAAAGACAGATCTGGATCTCCTCCTTAAATTTTAGCAATCCAGCAATGGAAGGGGATCCATAGAATCAGAGTAAAAGCAAAGTTTTCTCGGGGAAAGCACTAACTTGTTTTCACCAAAAATGGCTACAACACTCTTCGGATGTAATAAAAGAAATTAGAATGAAGAAGTTAAATGGTAAATGAGGCTAATCTAACAATCATGCCAAGAAAATATGTAGTAACAGAAAGAAAAAAGAATTTATAGTTGTTCGTGTTATACCCTTCATCCACTTTGAAGGATTTGATGTTTATTGTTGATTATAAATGAATTACAACAGTACAACGGTTAATACTCGAATTACAATGGAGTTCAATCCAAGTGGCAGCATAAAAGTCCTCTTTTAGTTGCAACTAGGGTGTTATTTATAGGTATGAAGCTAGAAATATCTGCCTTGAATCTCAAAATACTTATTCTCATGCCTAGGTGGGCCCACACAATCGATCTGGAGCTGTTTGGGATCGATCCACACAGCCTTCATATCGATCGAAAATGGCTCCAATTGGGCTGCGATCGATCATGGACGTTTGTGAGATGATATGCAACCTTTTGTGAAAATCTCATTGCACTCGGATGTGTGGTTGTGGAGTTATTGATCGATCAAAGTTGCAAATATAGTCTGGCTGAGGCTTTTGTATCAATAGCTTTCATAACGACACATTCGTGTCGATGACATGGCACGCGCGCTTTGTGGAGATCCATAATTAATGCGTAGGAATGGCTTCTTTTAGGTTGACTACTTCTTTTGCATTCATCCTATACTTGCTTCTCATATCGATGCTTTGCCTCTGTCTTCATATTGATCATCCATCATGCCCTTCGCTTTGATCAGATAAGTGATCGATACGAAATGTATGATTGTTGGTCAAGTGAAGTGTGATCGATCCAGGAAGTGCTGAAGTCCATCGATATAGGTTTGAACCTTATGGATACGAATGATGGATGCCGAGTGATGGAGTTATGTTCATTTCATATCGATGCCAATGGATACGAAATGATGGATACGGATGGATGGATATGAAATGGGCATGTTTCACATGGAGCTTGATTGTTCCATAACTTGAGAATACGTACTCCGATTGACTTGAAATTTGGAATGTTTCCTTGCATAGCTCTACTTGTTTTATCATGTTAATTGTGGCTTGGTCTGGACTTGGACTAAGTTTTCATGTGTCCATCGTGTATCTGCAGACAAATGATTTCCGAAGTGGACTGTCTTCAGTGTGACGACCCGACTTTCTCACCACAGAAAATCGCATCATCTTTAAGAAAGAAAGGAATAGAAAAGAGAAAAGAAAGAAGAGAAAGAAGAAACAACACTAGAATCTCAAAAAGCGGAACGAATAAATTGTATTAATAACATAAGTATTACATAGTATACAACAATTATCAGAGTTACACAGACAATACATCACATGCTAGACAGTTATAAATACCCGTCTAGTTATTCCAACTCAAAACACAATACAGAAGACACCCAGAGATACCAACACAGTGGAAAACTAAATATCTACACACAGAAGCCTCCTGCTCCACTACTCCTCCATAGTTCGTCAAAGCTAACCTGAATCCCTTGGCTACTCGTAAAAATTTGAGTACCCAAGAGTTTAAGAAAACAGAAATAAACTCCAGGTCAGACATGGGTCTGGTGTGAGTAACAGGTTAAAGTTGCTTAACTTTGAAAAACCTTTGAAAAGAAAGGTATCACGTAAGACTTCCCACACATAAACATGAAAAAGTTTTTACCTTACGCTAACCAAAACATTTGATAGGAAATCCGATGATATTATAATAGGTCTAGGGTTTTCAAGTAAATAAGAAATAGCCGAAATTGTTACATCTATTAAATTCCAGCTACTAGCCACAAAAGTGGGTAATACAATCAAAACCGAGGGCACTTATTGGATTTTGGATTCCATACAATGGCAGGGCTACCAGGATACCGCCCGTCACAGTACGTGGCCTAGATCATAGTACCGAGGATCACTCCCAATCCCCTGCAACACAAAGCCGGAACCATTCCTTACTGAACAGTTTCGAACAAGACCACCCCGCAGTTGTGATCAGCAACCGCACTACAAAGACGAAATAAAGGGACATCTAGACAGGGGTAAATCTCGTCCTACTTGGGCATGACCCACTTAGCCTTGCTGCATCTCCCATGTTTTAGCCATTCCCGGTTGATGAGGCTTGAGGCTATGATTACCTTTATAGGACATATCACTTAGAATGCTCATCGTCCACCTGACGATCTTCTGAAAGCATTCAATCCATACAAGTTCGTTCCGGGCTTGAACGAAATCGAAGGCATTATTTCGTTACAATCATTTTGGAATCACCCTCAGAGTTAACGACGATAACCCTTGCACTCTGAATCTTCATCCTCACTTGAGATTCACGACCTATCGTTAATTTGGATCGATGTGGATTTCGGATATCCAAATATGGAAACCCGATCCCGGTCTCATCGAAATCCAAAACGTGTCTTTTAAGGCCAAGTTGTTTTAAAGTTTAAAACAATTTCAATTCATTATCTATATACACACAGATAGATAATTCACAACATCACAATAGATAATTATCATCATCAACAGATAATCCATATAAGCATTATAAACAGATAATCCATATCATCATCACAATGCAACCAATGCATCCATATCATATAACATTACTCATCTCATGGCTGAGATTACAAACCATACAAGGCAACCAATATCGCCCATTCATACATAAGCAATGATCTAATGATCACACCATTTATAATTAATTTAAAATGAATTAAATTAATTACTTAATCCCTAATTAATTTAAAATGAATTAAATTAATTACTTAATCATTATAATCCTGCTTAACTAAACCATTAATTGATTACAAATCAATTAATTAATCACCAACTCATTGTTCATTTCAATTAATAATTTCTGATTAACCATTTTCTAATTACAATAAGTAATTAACCTTTAGATTAATTACACAAGTTAACTACACTTAACTCTTGTAATAATTAACTTTTTAATTACTTAATCAATTAATTAACCAAAGTTAATTACATAAATCCTTTATTAATTAATTACTTCATTTATTAATTATTACTTAATAAATCAATTTATCATTAATTTTATTAATTAATTAATGATTTCTAATTACATTTAATCAATCTCTCTATATAAATTTTTTTCTTTTTTCTAAAAACCCTACTCCGGAGAGTAGAGCTAGGGAATGCAGTTGTCCGCCACACTGACCCCCCTTTTAGCTAGCCCAGCACAGAGATTTGATGCCCCCAACCATGTTTAAGGATTAACGAGGACCCACCTCTGCGCCTTGAAATTGGGAGCAGGGCAGACGGGAATCGAACCTGCGACCTGCTTACCAGGAAGCAAGTATCTTACCACTACGCCACTTCTTGCGGACAAAACTTTGGGGACAGGGAGACTATGTAGCCCTGACCTTTGGTTAAGGCGGTTTTATAAGTGGCCGTGCACTATGCCTCATTATTGTGGCCGCTGGGAATCGATCCGGTGCCACTACAACACAATGTAGCCACATCCACTATGTCGAAACCACTGGACCACTAGAACTTGGCAAAAACTTTGGGGACAGGGAGACTATGTCGCCCTGACCTTTGGTTAAGCCGGTTTTAAAGTGGCCGTGCACTATGTCTCATTATTGTGGCCGCTAGGAATCGATCTGGTGCCACTACAACACAATGTAGCAACATCCACTATGACTCTATATAAATTAATTACATTAAGTAATTGATCTGCAATTAAACCACACATATATTAATTACCCTTGATTAATAACATCTAGTAATTAACTTCCCTTAATTACTTCATTAATAAATCACTCCTTAATTTATTCTCTCAATTAAACCCTTGATTAATTTCAAAGTAATTTAATCTAAATTACTTCCATCATTAAACATCTTTAATTACATCCACTAATTATCAATTAATTACTTCCCTAAGTAATTACAATCCCATTAATTACCTAAAGTAATTATTCATGAAATCATCAAGTGTTTAAATTAATTAAACTTAATTAATTAATCTAAACTAATCACATTAACACAATTAATTACATTAAGTAATTAATTTCTTACTTACTTTTATTAAGTAATTAAACTCAAACAATTTCATAAATGATTATTATTTATTAATTAATCTAATTAATTATCAAAATTAATCACATTAATTAATTGTTAAACAATCTTAGTTAATGACCTTCATTAACAAATCTTAATTACTTTACTTAAGAAATTAACTCAGATAAACCATTATTAATTACAAATTAAATAAATATTTAATTACAATTTAATTAATCTCTAATTATTAAATTAATTAAGTGTTAACTGTAACTTAATTAATCCTTAATCACTCGTTTAATTAATCTTTAATCATTAATTAAAATTTAATTAATAATCCTTAATTACAGATTAATTAACCTTAATTAATTAATCTTAAGTCTTAATTAATCAATTTAAAAACTCTTAATTATTTAATTAATCATCCATAACATTAATTAATTAAATAATTAACTATCCATTTAAATTAACTTAATAATCTAATGAATCCAATTCATCAAATTTTATTTATCTTTAATATAAACATTTCTTACTTAATTAAGCATTTAAAAACAATTTGTTTTCAAATTTAATTTAAATTACATTTTTGAACTTCATTTTAAAGTTAAGATTTTAAAAATGAAATCCAATTTATCTAAACAAGGTTTAAAACAATTTAAAATCTTTTTATCTCACATGTTTCAAGAAACATCCATTTTATAAAATAAAAGTTTAAAAGATTATAAAACAAATTCACTTTAAACATTCCTAGTTATTAAAACAATTTCAATTCAAAAATTTCTTTAATTTAAAAACTGAAATACAGATTTAAACCTCATTCCAGTTTTTAACTTAAATTTTTAAAACTTTACTTACATTCTACATCTTCATTTTAAAAATTCAAATCATTTAACCTTTCAATGTAATTAAACAATTTAAACTTATTTTATTTTAGAAACTGAAGTTTAAACCCAATTCCAGATTTCAAAAACTCAGATTTAAACTGATTTTAAATTTTTAATTTACAATTTTAAACTTCCAGTTCAAATGCAAAACCACATATGCTTTTACACTTATAAGTTTTAAAACCAAATTTAAATTTTAAACTTAAATTATTTCAAATCTCAGATTCAAAGTAAATTTGAATTCATATTTAATTTCAGATTTCAAAAATTCGGTTTAAATTTCAATTTGCATTTTATACTTTCTTTTAATTTCAAAAACAGAAACATGTTTTCTGTTTTTATTTAAAACCAAACTAAAATTTAAAAATTCAGTTTATTTCAAAATCTAAGATTTAAACTATTTGAATTCATATTTAAATTCAGGTTTTAAACTTAGTTCAAATTTAGTTTACATTTAAACTTTTACTTCTAATTTTTAAAAACTGTAACAGGTTTTCTGTTTATTTTGTAAACCTGAAACAATGCATATACTCGAGCAACCCTAAATATTACTTCGAGTCAGAAACCTATTTACTTCGAGTAAAATCATCACCTACTTCGAGTTATAACTCGAATTCCCCGAGACCAAAGCAAGGCAACCAAAACTGTAACCCAACATTCGCAGCATATCCACCCTTGCTCTGTGCACCTGTACACCGCCTCCGGCCACCGCTGACCAACATCAACGACCATCTCCCATCGGCCATCAACCCCTCATCTCCCCTCAATCATCAGATTGACCAAATCAACTCGAATTTGTATTCGAGTTCAAACATCAAAACCTGTAACAGAAAGCATCTACTCAACCAAAACCTGTCAACAACCCTCGTTCACGCGCCTCCGACCACCATCGCCTTTGAAACTCCGGCGACGTCTTCAACAACCCACCATCTTCCAGAACCCAAGTCCTCAAGCAACTCGAACAAGTATACCTGCCAGAATGATCAAATTTTCTAGCCACAATGAAACTAGGGTTCAAAACTGTAAATCCCAATCACAACGTCAAAAACGAATTACAACCCAATCCAATAATTTTCTCAACGTCCCTGTAATCTCCACCACCCCCAAGTGCAATCACGACATCCCTAGAAAAATGGGGCAGCAGGAATGCTTTAAAATACAAAATGCAGAAAATAGGGAACTGCACTTTGTATATAGCATTAAAAATTGTAATTTTAGATTTAAAATTCATGAATTTGCATGATGTTTTGATATATAAACCTGAAACATTGAATTGTAAGGTTTGAATTTTCACCTTATATACTTATTGCTCTGTTATTTATGTTTCCAGTAAATTCCTATTTAATTTTGACTTGAATAAAATTGTAAATCTTAATCTTTTAAGTCAACAAAGATGTCTTGTTTAAATCCTTCATTCTAACAGAAACTAATTAAAGGAATAAGGATTTTAATAAAAACTTGTGCTAGGAAACAAAACAGAACAAAACAATTTAACAGCATGCATACAAATATAATTACACATCAGACGGTTAATTATAAACATATGCAATATTTATTCATTTCAGTATACTAGCATGCAACAAATTTTTAACCTTTAATTTTTTTTTAAAGAAAAGTTACTCACCTTTTTTTTAAATATGCAGAGCAGAGCACAGTCCAGATTTGAAAAACCCTTTTGAACTTCTTTTGCAATTGTTTGAATGCTTTAAGACTTTAGCTTCCTGATTTTTGAACAGCCTTTTAAACCATTTGAAAACTTGTTTAAATTCCAGGTTTTACATGCAGGTAGCTTAACTTCAGATTTTGAATGAATGCAAGCTTTTCTTGATTTCCAGAAGAAAAAAAATGCAGGCCTTTGTTTCAGATTGAATAAAATGCAGACTTTCTTGCTTTAATTATTGCACGCAGGTTTTGTTTGGATCATTTCCAGATTTTCAGAAAAATTGAATGCATGCTTTTGAACAGAAAATGATTTGCAGTTTTTGAGGATGAAAATGTTACAGAATTTTGATTTTCAGATTGAATATGATTTGAGGATTGTTTCAGCTGAAAGAAAATTTCTTTGTTAAGAAAGAAAATGAGAAAAAGAAAGAAATGGGAAAATTCAAGTTTATATAACCATATTTATGATTTATTTTAAAATCAAAGAAAAATAAAATTAAAACAATGACACTTGTCTTTAGTTACGAACACTTGTTAACTTTCTTACGTGTTTAAATTACACATGTTAATTATGTTCTAAGATACTAACACTTGTCCTTTAAGTGATTTGTATTTATAATTAAGGTTAATGAAAGTTTAAACTTAATTAATTAGTTCTTTAATACTTAGTTATATATATAAATAATTTTTAAAGAATAAAACCAAGTATAATTATAAATAAAAACAATACATTACTTTCTTATTTGAAAATAATATTTTAAATCATTTAAAATAAATTTATAAAAGAGATTGTAAATTACTTGTTATTTAAATGAATAAATTTTTCATTTATAAGTTGTATTTTAAACTCTCATTTTTAATTTACAAATCATAATTATTGATCAATATTTTAAAAAGAAATAAAACAACATTTTTATAACTTTATTTTAATCTAAATTAATATTCAAACTTAAGTCAAAATATATTTTAAACAAATAAAACATTTGTCTTATATATTTAAAATCATTTAGTTATTTATAAAAATAGTTTTGAAAAGCTTAATTCAAAAATAAATCATAATTTCCCAATTTCAAAATATTATAATTAGAAAATATGCTATATTAATTTAATTTAAAATCAAACTTATCTATTTAAAATATATATAAATATATATACATATTTTAAATAGAAAACAGTTTATTAACTTATTAAAAGATAAATTCACAAATTAAATATTTAATAAAAGAAGATTATTGAATCAATTCAAATTTATTAACAAAAATTATCAAATCAATTAAATTTTTAAATACGGATTATTAAATTTATATTTTCAAAAATTCCGGGATATCACATTCAGTCTCTATCCAAGTCTTTGGTATCATGGCCTTACCAAAAGGCAGGATAACAAAACTGTTTCGGTAACGAAAGGAAAAATCTAATTTGAGACCGTGAGGTCTAAACTTTTGAAAATCATGCTTGACACTTGAAGCCATTTAGACTAAGTGTCAAGCAAAACTATTTCAATGACGAAAGGAAAAAATCTAAATTCGAACTGGTCTAGCAAATACTTGTCTTATGAGATCTAAAGGAAAGTCAAGGTTTGATTTTAAAAGGATGGGTCATGCATTTGCATTAAATTACTTTGCCAACCATCGCGGTTTCATTGGCCTCTTTGAAAAGTGTGTTTCTTTTCTATATCCTAGGATCATTTTCCTTTCAATTTGCCACATGTACTCTATGGTTAAGATTTATTTGGCTAGGTAATCTCTATCGTTAGTTTTGAGATTTTGATAAACCATTTCTTTCTTCTTCTTCTTTACCCGCATATCTAATAGTTTATCTCGTCACGATACATTCTAATAGTTTATATATGAGAAGATGAGATTATACATGTGATATATAACCAGAGTATAGTGGATTCTTATTTATATTGGTAGGCATCCTATCCTATATATATATATATATATATATATATATATATATATATATACGCACACACACACATACACACACATACATATATATATATATTGATTATTAGTGTAGAATTTCGTCTACACCAACACCCCGACGTTCGAAGATGTAACTCTGAAAGTTACTTGAGTTATGGGTCCTGGGTATGAGGTTACTGAAAGTTAAAGTAAATAAGTTGGAGCTACGAAAGGTTGAGCTATAAAGTCATGATGATAAACAGGAAGAAGATAAGTGCAGAAAGTAAATAACACCGAAACTTTTTATAGTGGTTTGAGCCAAAAGTCCCTATGTCCACTGTCCTTTCCTTATTTAGTTACGCTTGTTTAGCCGAGAGGCTTATCACATTAAATCTAGATGTTTGGTCTAATATAGGAAAGTACTATATGACAAGGTAAGTTCTTTTGCTCCCCTAAAAGATCCCTTGTGCATTGGAATTGCCACCTATTTATAGCCACCAAGCTTTAGCGCCATCGGTGGAAAATCCTCTCCTTGGAGTGTTGAGGTTGTTTGATGTGCAGCTACAATTGGAGTTTGCTTTGAGCACCCAACATTGTTTCTTAAGTGGTGTGGATTGATGTCTTCTCGCCTAAACAGCCTCATGCATCTAAGCCGCATGTTACCTCATTGGTCATCTTGACCGTTTATTCCTTTTTTATAGACCGATGATTTGGGCTTTGGATCCACTAATGGCAATTCCTCTTTGGCCTATGGTACTATCCTATCGAGACGGGCTCAACCCGTTTGTTCTTTAAATACCTAAACATCATTACTCTTACAAGAAGATAACCAATGTTTTTACTACTGAGAATTTTTGGTTTAAAACATGCCCCTCAAAGTTTACTCTATGTGCAAAATATGGAGCAATCTTTTAAGTGTGTAGGTTTGGTTTATTTCTTTGATTATCTTTTGAGGTCAGTCTACGATATATATATATATATATATATATATATATATATATATATATATATATATATATATACACACACAAATATATATATATATGGAAGAAGTTACAGCATTTAGTTTTGATAAGAGTACTAGGTCAAGTGACGATTATTTAAAGGTTTTGAAAGCCGAAGGGTGGTGATTTATCTTAGACTAAGAGGATAAAATCTTTTAAAATTATATTGGTTATGTGAAGCCATTTAGGCTAGATGATGTGTGAAAAATGTTTGAATGTCGAAAGGCATATAAATCGAGACCATAGGGTCAAAACTTTAGAAAATCGTGCTTTCCACTTGAAGTAACCAAAACTAAGTGGTAAGCGAAACTGTTTTGGTGTCGATAGGAAAAATCTAACTTAAGACCATGAGGGCTAAATTTTTGTAAATCGTACTTGACACTTGAAGCCATCTAGGCTAAGTATGAAGCAAAAATACTCTGGTTGCTGAGAGGCAAAATTTAACTTGAGATCGTGAGGTCTAAATATTTGAAAACCATGCTTGACACTTGAAGCCATCTAGACTAAGTCATAAGTGAAACTGTTTCGGTGCCGAAAGGCAAAATCCAGTTTGTGACCATTAATTCTAAACTTTTGAAAATCATGCTTGACACTTGAAGCTATCTAGAATATGTGACAAGCGAAATTGTTTCGGTGCCAAAAGGCATAATCTAATTTGAGATTGTGAGGTATAAATTATTGAAAATCATGCTTGACACTTGAAGCCATCTAGACTAAGTGACAAGCAAAACTATTTCTGCACCGAAAGGAAAAATCTAATTTGAGACCGTGAGCTCTAAACTTTTAAAAATCATGCTTGATGCTTTAAGCCATCTAGACTAAGTGATAAATGAAACTTGTTTGTACCAAAAATGGGCACAACAATTGTCGAATGTAATTAAACAGATTAGAATCAAGAAGTAAAATGGAAAATGAGGCTAAACTAACAATCACACCAAGAAAATATGCAGTAATAGAAAGAAAACAAGAATTTATAGTGGTTCGGCATTATAGCCTACGTTCACTATGAAGGATTTGATGTTTATTGCTGATTATAAATAGAATTACAATAGTACAATGGCTAATACTTGAATTACATTGGAGTTCAATCCAAGCAGCGGCATAAAAGTCCTCTTTTAGTTGCAATTAGGGTGCTATTTATAGGTGTGAAGCTAGAAATATTTGCCTTAAATCTCGAAATACCCTTTTTCACGCCTAGGTAGACCCATAAAAATCGATCTGGATTCGTTTGGGATCGATCTGATCATTCCACATAGCCTTCGTATCGACCGAAAATGGATCCAATTGGGCTGCGATGATCATGGATGTTCCCGTGATGATATGCAACCTTCTATGAAAATATCATTGCACTTGGATATGTGGTTATGGAATTATTGATCGATAAAATTTTAAAATATAGGTTGGCCGAGGCTTTCGTATCTATAGCTTTCAATCGATCCATTCGTGTCGATGACTTTGGCACGTGCGCTTCGTGGAGATCCATAATTCAAGCATAAGGATGGCTTCTTTTAGGTTGACTGCTTCTTTCTTATCCATCCCATACCATGCTTCTTGTATCGATGCGTTGCCTTTTTCTTCATATCCATCGTCCATCACGCCCTTCGTATCGATCAGATAAGCGATCGATGCGAAATGTATGATTCTTGGTCAAGTGAAGTGTGATTGATCCAGGAAGTGCTGAAGTCCATCGATATAGGTTTGAACCTTATGGGTAATAATAAAGGATGCAGAGTGATGGTGTTATGTTCATTTCATATCGATGCCAATGGATACCAAATGTTGGATACAATGGATGGATAAGAAATGTGCATGTTTCACATGGATTTTGATCGTTCCATAACTTGAGCATACGAACTCCGATTGCCCTGAAATTTGGAATGTTGCCTTGCATAGCTCTGCTTGTTATGTCATGCTAATTATGGCTCGATCCAGACTTAGACCATGTTTGCCTGTATCCATCATGAATCTGTAGATAACTAATTTCTGGAGCGGACTGTCTTCGGTCTCTATCCAAGTCTTTGGTATCATGGCCTTGCCAAAAGGCGGGATAACAAATCTGTTTTGGTAACGGAAGGAAAAATCTAATTTAAGACCATGATGTCTAAACTTTTGAAAATCATGCTTGACACTTGAAATCATCTAGACTAAGTGTCAAGCGAAACTATTTCGATGCCGAAAGGAAAAATCTAATTTCAGACTGGTCTAACAAATACTTGTCTTGTGAGAGGTAAAGGAAAGTCAAGGTTTGATTTTAAAAGGATGGGTCCCGCTTTTTCATTAAATTTCTTTACCAACTATCACGGTTTCATTGGCCTCTCTGAAAAGTGTGTTTCTTTTCTGTATGCTAGGATGATTTCCCTTTTGAATTTACCACATGTAATCTATTGTTAAGGTTTATTTGGCGAGGTAATCTCTACCGTTAGTTCGGAGATTTTGATAAACCATTTCTTTCTTCTTCTTCTTTACTCGAATTTCTAATAGCTACATCTATCACCGACACTTGGAATCTTTCTCAGACCATTGCAAATCCTTGATTGAAAACAACAAGTTTTTTATTTTTCTCTAT
This sequence comes from Allium cepa, assembly GCA_030765085.1. NCBI lineage: Eukaryota > Viridiplantae > Streptophyta > Magnoliopsida > Asparagales > Amaryllidaceae > Allium > Allium cepa. Next base: position 569,687,983 of record CM060940.1, on the reverse strand, counting down.
TAATTATCAATTTTTATTATCGCTATTAATATCCACGTGCATTCCCTTTTTTGAACTTATGAAAAATTCGATTTTGATTTCAATTATCATATTGGCGATTGATTTTGAGTTGGGGTATTATCTGACCGATTAGTCCATGATGCCTATTACCTCATATATTAGGGTTTTTCATTGTTCAAGGTTGATAACTGCTTTGGGTTTTTTTGTGAATTTTGAATCTTTGAGTATGGGCTGTAAATCAAGCTTTAGGTCCAATCCCTTTTTGAACCATAAGATATTAAACCTTCCTAGCAGGATTTCTTGGGGTTCTTGTTGAGTTGCTAGCCTAACACAGGTTCCTTTAGACTTTGCCATGGATAAACCAATAACTGATTGGGAGAGCTAGAGAATTGGATTAATAGTTATGGGATCGATGGAGTTGAGGTTAAGTCTTCCAATTATGACGATGACTGGAGTGATCCCCCTGAAGGATTCTTTACTTGAATGCCGGAGCATTTGGAAAACGGGATATTGCTTCCCATTGCCCCTTTTCTCATTAATATTCTGGAATTCTACAGTCTTAATCAAATTCATCTTGGGATGGTCTCATACAGCACTTTTTATGCTCTGGCTATCATATACCATAAGAAAGGGTATCAAAATATGATTACTTCTAAGATCCACTACTTATATAATCTACATAGGTCAGTTGGTAGATCATCAATTCATTTGTATTTCCTTCATTTTTGGAAGAAGATCCCTCTACATAAACCACTCGACAAGGTTACACCTACATTTTGGTTTGTCCTAAAGATGGAGGACGCCTAAATTATCATCGATCTTCTAGAGACTTGTAAGCATTTCAAACAGTTTTTGTCTTAGAAGGCTCTTATTTTGGTCACTTTTTTTTGATATACATATACATACATACATACATACATACATATATATATATATATATTTCCTTAGCTAAGCTTGGAAGGGATAAGGTTCCAATCCTCAAGGACTTTGTTGATCTAGGTATAGGGAGGTGATGAAAATACCAGAGATAGAAAGGCTTAGACATGCATTCCTCACCGAGGATAATCTTAAGGCTTGCAGGTAATTGTCACCCTTGGCCAAATTTCTTAGTTATGATCCCCTTTCAATCGAAACTATGCCTTCGAACATGATTAACCTAAGTCAACCTGATGAACCCACTGGGCCTAACTAAAAACCCGCTAAGGCCATAAGAAAAGATGCTGATCCTAAGGGTAGATCTCGGTCTTAAATACCTAATAACATGTTTTCTAAGACTTTTTTTTCATGAAATGGAAATTTTCTTAACTGGATTGTCTTCTCTTTTTATGTTACAGTGGCTTCTGATGATATGCTTTCGATAGGTGAAATGCTCTAGAACAAGTCCTCGTTTATTTCTACTTCAACTTGACAAAAGCCAGTCTTAAAGGAACCGCCGTATAAAAGACCTAGAAAGGACCTTCTCTCTTCAAACCTAAGTCTACCCCAGACATCCTTGCTCTGGCCTCCCCAAATAACCATGTGGATCGGGCGGTTGAAGTGGCACGTTCTTCTATTAATGCACGTCTTTCTAAGGTCATAGAAAGGTCCCGAGTGGAGATAGCAGATGATAAGCAACTTTAAGAGGATATTGAGTTTAGGGATGGAAGACCGGCTCGGTGTAGTGTTTTTTTATAGATGAGGTATTTATCCTATTAGTTTCCATAATAATTTCATTCATTTATATCTTAGTTGATTCTTGGTTTTGCACAAGAGGTTTGAAAAGCTTGAGGGGGAAGCGGAGAAGAACGAAGCTTTGAGGAAAGAGTTTGTTGAGTTTAAGAAGGAAGCCCATGACGAAATGGAGAAAAGCCTTCGGGACTTGAGGACTTTTGAGAGGAAAGTTGCTGATTTGGAGAAGACCTTGAGAGGTCTGGAGGCCAAGCATAAGACGGTTGAGGATGAGCTTGCACAGGTAAGAACGAGAATTTGGGTTGGGTTACTAAGGAGGAGGTCGAAAAGGTAGCAGCCGTTGAAACCTTCAAAACTCTCTATAGTGCTTATGGATACAACCAGGACAGAGGCATGATTATTTCCATGGGCTTTAACCCTAACAATGAAAGGATCGAGGAGAGTTTCTCCCTGAAGTATGAGAAAACTTGGGCCTCAACGAGTGTTGAACAATCAGTTCTAGTGGAGAAAGGTGACAAAGCTGGAGAGGTATGTCATGATTCTGAACTCTAAGAATCCCCTACTCATGATGCTTGACCTCTGATCTGTAATAATTATGATACAATTTCTTATTGTTATTGTTTATGATGATTATGGACCTTGGTAGTATTATTATTTGGGTTGTCCTTATTATCCCCATTGTGTCTAATCTAAAATACTTTTCCCCTTTACCATGTCTAAATAGAAAAATCCAACTTCACTTCTCATTGAGAAGTATTGTGGAAGAGGAGTCAAACTAGAATTTTGAAACTACTAGCAACCATAGTACTCTTAAAACCCAATTAAAATCTAATAGATTGAGGAATGTAGAGCTGTCTAATAAAATCAAAAGAGGTATAGGAAACTCATGACAAAACCTGTACAGAATCCATTAAGTCCCTTAGGCTTAGGATACAAGGTTGACTAATCAAATCTTATATCTTAAGGGTTAATTAAATTTTGCTTTAGGAGACTAAAACGAAGTCTTTTAAGAATTTGCTCGACTTTCTAAACTGCATCCGGGGAATCCACAATTGAAAAACAAATGGTTATCGTTCCTTCAAAGATTCCGTGATTGAAGTTTGACTATAATTCTAAAGGCTCTTCCAGGTTATCAAAGTGCGACTCCATGTCCTCTAGCCATTACCGAAGGGAGGACTCTAGATGGTGAACATGTTTTAGAATAAGTCCCCCAATATGTTTCGAAAGCTAACATTAGATTGCCCCTGGTGGATTCTTCTCCCTCGAAACTTTCTATACCGAAAGATGGTTTAGGGAAAAACATCCCATCTTCTAATAAGTCAAGTCCCTTGAGATCCTAAGCTGATACAAGGAGTAGAGGTCTTAAAATTATTTTAGCTGCTAAGGAGAAGTTTGCTTATCTCCGCAGACCATGCATTCTGTAAAGATTGCCATTTCTTATACCATCTGTACTGATCTTCCGTGGAATGAAACATAATTACATTTATGATGAACTTTCTTTTTTGGTCCTAACTTTAAATATCTTTTAGGGGAAACCATGTCCCAACTGCTTAAAACAAGAAAAGGATTGCCCCTCCTTGGAATGAAGTTTTGATGATAAAATAGCTGAATTAACAAAATATAGCTCTGATCCAGAAAGAAAATGAATCTTTAAAGTAGACTCTCGAAGATGTTTCCAAGAAGATGTCTGTTATCCTGGAGGCCGTGCTAGTCACTGATCAGGCTTCGGAATCTGCCATTTCAAGTCTATAGGAATCTACTGTTGCTCTTGGACAACAGCTAGATGAAAACCATGGAGAGCTTTCGGTAACCAAACTTTGAGAAGTTGAAACTGAGAATACATGTACTAATGAAGTTATAGTTTCTATTCATGGAAGGTGTAAAGGTAGAGGTCATGCTATAATAGGACTTCCTTCTTCTCATAGAACTATCATTGTTCCTTCTAGACCTCGTCCTCAATCCGAGAGGAGATCGCCTTCAATTCTAAACCCACTATGTTATATATTCTTATTTGCACCCAAGATATTCGAACGGTTTCTTTTAGAGTATATAGGAAAGAATGGGTATCTAGGGCATATGACACAATAGAGAAACATTTCTAATCTGGTAAGAAGGAGGCTGTGAAGGAGGCTAAGACTAGGATTTAAAATTGTACGAAGGTTTATGAAACCTTTTCTCTTTCTTTTGTACATATTATATTCTAAATATTAATTATTTGGATAATCTTTCTCTAACTTTGAGATCCTTTTATCCTTTCGGTTGACCTATTCTTTCGATTCAGGCCATCTAGCTTGTTCTTTTAATTCTATCTCAGGGTGCTTTTTCCCTTGATGCCTTTTTGAATCGATATCTCTAGTATTCCTATTCATTAATCTTGATGCCATCCTTTCACCCATGATTGAAATTCTTATCTAATGATCATTCTAGCTTAGGAACTTTCCTCCTTAGGTTTCGATATTATTATGAATCTAGTAGTCACTCTTCTAACTGGGAATCTACTCAACAGTCTAATCTACTTGGGAATCTACCCAATACTCCAATTTAGTTGGGAATCTACCCATGCATGGTACCACTTAACCATGGCTCGCTATTATTTGGATCTACCCAATATCCTGATCTAATTGGGAATCCATCCAACATTCTAATCTAATTGGGAATCTACCCAATATTCTAATCTAATTGGGAATCTACCTAATGAATGATACTACTTGACCATGGCTCACTGTTATTGGAAATCTACCCAATATTCTAATCTAATTGAGGATCTACCCAATGCATGATTCCATTTACCATGACCCACTATTAGCATCTTTCTACTTTTTGAAATCTTTTTAAAACCAAGTCATATTAGCCTTACACTTTTTTAGGCATCACTGTCGAGGTGCTCTTATGGCGAGGTCTACTAATTTTATCATTGGGTCCCAATCTACAACCACTTATAGCTGATGTCAGCTATCTACAACCACTTTTGGATGGTGTCGACCATTCTACGACCACTTGTAGCTGGTGTCGGCCATTCTACAACCACTTTTGGCTGGTGTTGGCCATCTAAAGCTAATTTTGACCAGTGTCGGCCATCTAAAGTTATTTAAAGTTAAAAGTTATACTTAATGCTAGTTGTATCTTGATAAAGAAAAATATAAATTCCTTGAAAAGAGTGCTCTTGGATAATTCTGTAAAAGAATTTTAAAATCAAATGGTTGGTATGTTTTATTGCTTGGTTAGAAACATACTTACTTTAAGTTTGAGAAAGAGAATTAATATTTTTAAGACAAAAGCGAAACTCTTTATTGACCTCGTCCGATTAATAAAAGAGTTTCGACCCTTGGACTCTAATTGTGGACACAACAATTGAAAATAACAAAAATGGGGGATGTACTAGATTAAATTTTATAGGTACCAAGATTAAATTGCACTTACCGGGAGAGGAAAGAGCTAAACTCGAAAAGAGCACTTATGAGAGATTTCTTCAAATATAAAGATCCGTATAACAGTTTTTGTCTTTAGAAAGGGATATGTGTCTATATATATATATATATATATATATATATATATATATATATATATGGTTGAATGAGTCTACATGGATTTTCCTTAAATACAGAAACGAAGTTAGAAATTTATAAATGTGAGATATTTAAGTGATTATTTAATAAACTCAATCAATCTTCCTTTCTGTATGAAGTTTTCTATGGCTTGAGAAAGTCTTTGACACTTGTCAGTTTCATGTCCATTCACTTGATGATAAGCACAATAACCCTTTCCATTTAGGTTTTCTTAAGTGGATGGGGAATAGTTTGGGTAGTACAGCTTTCCATAAGTTTCTAAAAAGATCCGAGATAGGCTTTGATTTAGAGAAGCAAGGATTCAGTCTTGTTTGATCTTCTATCGAGGTAGAAAAGCTAGGAAAACTAGGAAGGCTTTTTAGTTAGAAGAGATGAACCTTTATTATCCATTACCGTGATACTCAAATCCTCGATTTTGTTCGCCGTAGCTTTACCATCCCTTTGAGTTAAGCAGACTCTTGGATTGATTTCTGGAGATACTTTGAAAGTTGTAGGGTCTGGAGAGCTTGAAGCTTATAAATGGGGTCTTATTCCTGGCCATTCTCTTTTTCTGAGACGAGGGTAATCAATCTCTCATTGTTATCTTCATCAATAAGCTGATGCGGAGCTTAAGGAGTAATTTCGAGGACACTTTCTCATTGTACAAAATAATGATGTTGTTGGACTTTTCGAAAGGGAAAAAATGACAGAGGTTTGGGGCCCTCCTTCTACCGCCAAAAATGTTAGTGCAACATTTCGTCTACACCAAAACCCTTAGGTTTAAAGATGTAACTCAAAGACTTACTTGAGTTATGGGTCTTGGGTATGAGGATACCGAGACCTTTTATAGTGGCTCGAGCCATACATCCACTATCCTTTCCATATTTTGTTACTCTCATTTAGCTGAGAGGCTTGTTACATTGAAACTATACATTTCCACCATTAATGAGTTTTTGAATAGAGCTCTAATTTAGGAAAATACAATATGATTAGGTTTCCCTCCCCCACCCAAAGATCCCTTATTCCTTAGGATTGCTACCTATTTATATCCAACAAGCTGTAGCTCATTGGTGGAGAATCCTCTTTTTGGATTATTGAGATTGCCTGATGTACGGCTATAACTGGAGTTTGTTCTGAGCATCCAACATTATTGCTTAAGAGGTGTGGATTAATGACTTGTCTTCCCGCCTAAATGGCCTCCTGCATCTGAGCCGCATTTTATCTCGTTGGTCATCTTGACCGTGATTCCTTTCGCTATAGATTGGTGCTTTAGCTTTGGAACCACTAGTGGGGAGTTCCTTTTCGGCATGTTGTTTTATTCTTTCGAGATGGGCTTAACCCGTTCGTTCTTTAAATATCTAAGCATCATAAATCTTGCAATACAGATAGATACGGAGCATTGGACTTTCCTTAAGAAGATAACCATTGTTCTTACTATTAAGAATTTTTAGTATAATTTGATAATGTTTTATCGAGATTGAGAGAAATATTTGGGCAATGCTTTATGTTCGCATGATTATAGATGGTGATATCTCATTTATTGATATTTGTGGATTTGATGATGATTTCTTGATATGTATGATTCACCCATTTATGTTTATTCTACGATTTTTGATTTCATACGTTCTTATATGGGTGATGATATCTTTTGATATCAAAGATGGTTGCTTTGTATGGTTTGACTTATTCATGTGATTTAATACTTTAATGATTACCTATGAAAGTATAACTGCATTTCGTGCACAGTTTCCATAGTTATTTATGTATATTGACATGCTCTCTATTGATTTGAGTATATCTGGTCGTGTTATCATATTATTATTTCTTATTTATAATTTGTTTCCCATATTATAGATTCTTGATTAGATATAGTCTGACCCATGTGTTATTCATGTAATACATGGGTTTGTTTAAGACATTTTAAGTACAGGGACGACATGATCAACATTTGTTTTAGTGGGCTCAGTGAAGATTTATATTAGGCTTGTTGTATAATATTTAAATGACATTGTTCTTTGGATATTCATGATACTGAGTTATATATATAGATTATTATTTACGCTACAGTGAAATAGACATAATATAAGATGAGTTGTAAATTTATTGTACTATATATTATATATTATATATGATCACAACGATTCTAACTCTATGTCCATTGATATTTACTATACATTATGTATTGTTTTGTCTAAGAGACGTGTTTACAGTTTTATATCCATATTATATACATATAAGTTATTTATTTATTTGATGTTTTAATACGCACCGGTGTTAGTCCAAAAGAATATTCACATATGCACCTTATATAACCTCATGGTCCATACCATCAAATAGTTTTACTTATAACAATCTTGGATAGTGTGGGTATAGAGGTGGGGTGTTTCATTTGGTATCAGAACAAGGTTTATAACAACACATCATATACAAGAGACATGGGTCGAGACCTTAGATGAGACTTACAGTCCCCGACCCATGGGTGTGTTGGGTAATTTTCTACAATAAGTGATAGTGTGTGTGTGTGTATACAGGATGATTAATGGGGTAATCATCAAGGGATATAATTATTTACAAATATGTGTACTTAAATATATAATTAACTCCTTTTCCTTTAAATATGAGGTATAAAATGGTTGGGGTCGCAAGGACAAAATGGGTTAGTCTAACCAGTACCTCTTGTATTTATGATTTTGGATAGATTAATATTGTATTATGGTATTAGGATTGAGACTGTGTAGTTGAGTTGTGATTTGATTTTGATTAGAGTGCATAATGGAAAATTCTATTTATTAGTTTCCACCGAATATATGTATTATAGTCTCCAATATTTGTTTAGCTATTTGAAATTGCTAGTATTGAATTAATTTTGGAAATATTTATGTGTTTAAAGTTAGTTTGAAATTGTTTAATGTTACTAAAACTTTGATAAAAGTAAAGACTTTTGATATATGCAGATATAGTTTATTATTATCAGATGATTTTGGAAATTAAGTACAAAGAGTAATTTTTGAATATATACATTATAAGTATGGTACTGAGGCAAAATCTAAAGTGAATAGGTAAAAGATTTATTAAATAAGTACACTGAATAATTTGTAAAAGCGATACTTATGGCTAGGCGACCTTATTATATTTTATAGTGTTTGAGAATTTATAGATATACGTATGTAAGTGTGTGTGTATTTGATGATATATTGATGAAAATTAAAGATATGTTAATGCTATTGAGTTTTGGGGTTTTGAGATGTAAGTTTGAGTGAAATTTGAAATTTATTATTTTGAAATGTGGAATCGTATGGATTTTGGAGAACGATTTAAAAAGGTAATACTATGAATTATGCCTTGAGAATTTATGTATATATAGCTTAAAAGCTTTGATTTTTTGGCTATAGGAAAGTAATGTAATTATTTAGATACTTTTGGTGAATAAATTAAATAAAGAAGAATATTATAGTGAATATTTAAGATATGATGAATAGATAAAAAGTTATTACGAAGTGATAAAATAAGTTATGAAAATTTGATTGAGATTTTAGTAGAAAATTTATTAATAGGATTTTGGTTTATGATAAAAATATTGTAAAGGTTACTGGATGTAAAATGAAATAAAATGAAATTCTAAGGAAAAACTATTTATTGTTTGAAAAGTGTACTGTTTAAATGAAGTAATATGTAGATCTGAAAAGTAATTTTTACTTTTGTTATTTAAAAATGAAAATTAACTAAGATTATTAAGTTTAGTATAAATTTGTTATAGATTCTTCTTTATGGGAAATTGTAAGGACGTAATTTTGTTTAAGTGGAAAGTTCGTAATAACCCGAATTTTAAGTAATTATTAATTGAAGCTAAGAATAGTAAATTAATTGAATAAGTTGGATTTTTAAGCAACAAATAAGAATAATTTTGTAATTGATTTAATAAGTGGATTTGAACTGTAATTATATAATAATTTAATAATATAGAATTATCATTTTTGTAAAATAATATACTGAATAAATGATATTGGTTGGTAAAATATTTATTTGGAAATGGGAATTTGAAATTATTTAAATAAAATATAAAGTGGTTATAAATAGAAGGTAAAAGAATATTAGTTTGTCTATATATTTTTAGCCCATGACCTAAGCCCAAAATCTAGAGTTTTCCCTCCTCTTCAGTAAATATTTATGTGTTTTCTCCACCATCATCTGTACTTTCTTCATGAAGAAGAAAAATGAGATCCTCTTTCTATAACAAATAAAATGAAATTCAATAAATTACTATAAATCATCAAATTCAAGTATATTAATCTCGACGTCAATAGACACATAAGGCAATAGCGAAGCAAGTTTATCGATCAAGGATTGGGGAGCTGAAGTGTGCAAAGTGAAGTTGAAAGTAGGAATGTGTACAAGTGAGTATTATATACTTACATATCTATGCTAAATCGTCAAGATTCTTATATAGCTTATCCTTCCATTATATGAATGCCTATACATGTTTGTCCAGTTTAAATCTTGGGTATGGTAGTAATTCTATTTGAATTTACATTAGAATTAGACCGAAATGGACATAGGAATGCTTGGCCTGGAGCTTATTTGTTCAAACAAGGTCCGATTAGTGGACCGACCATTAATAACTGGTGCACGAGTGGAACTGTTGTACCTGTGTGTGTGTGCACGCATTTTTACATATGTGTGATTTTTTTGTATATATATTTGTGTGTGTGTGTTACCCCGTACATGCTTTTATGTGTGGTTGTGTGTGTGGGAGTGATCTGCATGTGCAAGCAAGCCTTTGTGCATGGGCAACTGTGTGCGTGGGTTATTATACATATGAAATATTAAAATGTGAGTGTTCGCAAGATAAATAACACAAATGAAGAGAAAATTTATTTACATAACAGTCATATATGTATGTATGTTTAATTATATAATTGAAGGTTTTAAAAGATTTAGAACTCTTGTTTTATGTTCCTTATAGGCCTATGCATTTAAATGAATGAAATATCATGAGTTTTTATGTGTTGTATGTGTTGTAGGTACGTGCGTGTGTTGTGTAGTTCTGTGTGTGCATGTGCTTTGTGTTGTGTGCGTATTGTATTTGTATGCGTTATGTGCATGTTGTATATGCGTTGTGTATATGTGTTTGTGTTGTGTGTGCTGTGTTACTATGAGTGTTGTGTGTGTCTACGTATCCTTGTGTGTATGAGTTGTGTGTGAATTTATGTTACTTCTATGCATGTTGAAGTGCAATGCTATGTAATTAGTTTGTGCAAGCATCAGTTACTATTACACTAAATTTTATATATATATATATATATATGTATGTATGTATGTATGTATGTATATATATGTGTATATATATATGTGTGTGTTTGTGTATATATATATATATATATATATATTAGAATATAAAATCAATAAAAAGTAAATACATTTATAAACTAATAAATATTTTTTATTATATACATATATATATATATATGAATGCAAGAAAAAATTTAATAAATTCATAAGGTGAATTTAATTGTATTATTTAAATGAAAACATACGAAATGGTCATTATATTGTTGTTTTATAGTTTTCTATGTTTATTTTATGAAATTTTAAGGTATAATTCATGTTTTGAAAATTTATTTAATTTTAGAATGTAATTATAATTTATTTCTAGAGTTTAGAATTTAATTATATCAAAGTTATATATTACGATCGATTTATTATTTAATATTGAATTGGTTGTGTGTGTGTATTTGATTGATCTGTATTGTCTTACTTCTAATTTATACCACCTATTTATATGGAATGGGATTATATGAGCGATTCACCATTGATACATATTCGATTGATTTTAATATGATACGATGATGACATCCTTATGAGTGATTTTGTGATAGTTTTATTCTGTATGACGAGAAATCTGAATAAGTGGATTATAATATCGAATAGGATGGGGCATTCGGTAGTATTTCATTGGTTATTCTTTGGATTCGTTATATTGAATAAATAGTAGATTGAGTGTAGTTTGAGAAATCAATAAATGTTTAAGTATCACACATTAGTATGGGATGCTATTGTGAAATTTATTTACTTATTCATTGTAAGTAGATAGCACTCACGTGACGGGAATGGAGTGGATAGTGTAAGTTGATATACATAATGATAAATGGCTCTGTGCCTATATTCGGTGAGTATGGCTCTGTGCTTGACGATGACCAAGACTTTATGACTGTATCTATTGGTTCTACATGCCAATATTATGATGTACTCCTATTATGTTTGTTGTAGAGGAACAGATGGCTAGAATCCACCCTAGCAGTCTGATTGTGGGGTTGCGTCCCAGATCGGTGACACTATATTATATAGCCCCGTGCTACTCTTATGCGTGCATTTTCCTATGTGTAACCTAGGCCAGCAGTCTGTTACCTATAGGGTCAATTGTAGTGTCATGACTTAGGAGTTCTCATGTTGACGAGCATGCCGGTGGAAACGTGTCACGATGATTGTAAAGGTAACCAATACTGTTTAGACTTAGTGTCTTTGGAGCTTGCTTAGTGCTATCAATCTTCCTTCTGGTACCAACAGAGTAATAAATTAGGATATAATATTGATACACCTCACTGTACTATAGATATGGGTTATGTGACCCACATATTGTTGTATATATAAGTTTACTTAGGACTACATGTCTGTCATACAGTCATATCCCATCACGATACTTTCTGATAGGTTATATATGAGAAGATAAGATTATACCTATGATATATGACAAGAGTATAGTGGACTCTCATTCATACTGATAGGCTGCCTATTATATATATATATATATATATATATATATATATATACACACACACACACACACACACACACACCTATATTGATGATGATGTTTTATCGAGATTGAGAGATATATTTGGGCAATGCTTCATGCTAGCCTGATTATACTTGGTGATATCTCATTTATTAATATTTCTAGACTTAATGATGATTTCTCGATATATATGATTCACCTATTTATGTTTGTTCTGCGATTTCTGATTTGATACGTTTTAATATGGGTGATGACATCTTTTGATATCAGGGTTGGTTGCTTTGTAAGGTTTGAGTTATTCATGTGATTTGATGCTTTGATGATTACCTATGATAGTATAACCGTATTTCGTGTGTGTGTTTCCATAGTTATTTATATATATTAACATGCTATCTGATGATTTGAGTATCTCCAGTAGTGTTATCATACTATTATTTCTTGTTTATAATATGTTCCCTATATTATATATTCTTGATTCGACATAGTCTGACCAAAGTGTTATTCACATAATACTCGGGTCAATCCAAGATATTTCAAGTACAGGGACGACTTGACCAGCATTTTTTTTAGTGGGCTTAGTGAAGATTTATATTAGACATATTGTATGACATTTAATTGTAACAACCCTAATTTTTGAGGTGCTGACATAAGTGGAGAATTAAATGAGAAATTTGGATTGCTATTCTTTTATAGAATATAATAGAATCTTTTGGAACGTGAATTATAAATTTTTAGAATATGGGAAAACTAAAATGGACGAATATTTTGGAATTTATTAATAAATCTATTTTATAAGAAAAATAGAGATATGGTATTATATTATAAAAGATAATAAAAACATTTATTTTGGTTTAAAAATTTATTTTAAAATAAGTGTAAATATTTAGAAATGTAGGCTTTTTCAAATATGTGTTCATTGTTGTGATTTACTTAAGAAATTCTTTCTATATGTATTTATGGCTTATTATTTAGGCATTTGGATAAAATTATTTTTTGTACCCCATTTAGTAAATTAATTTAAATTAAGAATGTCTATTTTGTTGGGTTATAAGTTAAAACCTAAAGCCTAAAGATAATTCACCATAGAAGAAATTTTCCCTTAAGCAAAATAAAATTTATGTTCATTTCCTACTGACAACAAACAAAAGAAAATACTCAAAAACTTATTTCTTTTTTCCTTTTTATAAATCTAGTAATACTAGTTGAAAATTCCTTAAATTTGATCAAATTAAATCCCTTGCAAAGCTTATAAATCTAAGAAATAATCTAAAATTGGTATACATCTCAATAGAGCCTCGAATTTTAGTTTTGACAGTGTGTTAATTTATGTTTTTGTTGCTATTTTTGTCAAATTTTATTAGGAATTGCTGATTATTAATTTAGAGCTACTGCAGTTGGTTTTACTGGATAAATTGGAAGAATAAAGTGAGCAATCCTTACCACTCTTCTTTAAATTGTGTCGCATGTTGATTAGAGGGGCTTAACTGATAATTTTTGATGTTGATGTGAACATATTTGCTGTGATGAGAAAACCTATTTGTTGGAAGTTCCAACATAATGAAATTAGAAAATTTGATGTTTAATTTGATGATTGGTATGCTATGTTTGAGTTGTTTATGAAGCATGCATGCCCCAGTACACTTGCACACAACCCGACACCAAAACGCTGTCTGGTTGATTTGCTTTTCATCTTGCTTGCCGATGTTTGATTTCTATGACTTCGGGTGATTTGTTGCACCATATATGGAAACAGTTTCAACTCATAATTTATTTTGTAAAATATTTTATAAATATAGATTTAGAAATGGATTTCATAAGCTTATAAATTTTCAGTGACTCCGAATAACTATATGTATGTCTATATGTTTTCAAATATCGGATTATTAATTCAGCTTTCGACTATTTACTTATGGTAGCAATAAGTATAAATATAAACCATTATATATATAGTTATGATACAAAGGGATTTATGAATATTCAAAAGAATCCTATAAGAATATATATAAATCCATTTACAAATTTTAAAATCCATATGCATGAGTTGAGATTGCAAACCATTGCTTGTGAACAATTATTTACCCTTTGATACTTTATTGTATTTATAATTGACTTGTCAAGCTATTATAATTTATAAATGAGCCTAGAAATAATATTTGATGCAATTTACTACTTCTATGAGATAAGAACTATAATTAACTGTTTGGTAGTCCTGAGTGGTATGCGACACCCAGGATCACCTCATCTATTAATTATATGACTTATTTTGTAGAATATTTAGTAAGTGGGATTTACCAACTTCTAGTAAATATTCAAGTAAACCCATGTGGTATGGAACGTACAGGAATTACTTGAGTGATTTCTATTAGAAGGTATATGGCATTTTCTAGTTGGCTTATGATGCGCTTGGCTTTAGTTAGACTAGTGAAGAGCTTGTCTTTTGTGTTGGCTTGCGAAGTGCATGCCTTTAGTTTGACTAGCGAAGAGCTTATTTTTTGAGTTTGCTCGTGAAGCGCTTACCTTTAGTATTTGACATGCGAAGTGCTATCTATTGTGTTGGCTTGTGAAGAGCATGCCTTTAGTTCGACTAATGAAGAGTTTGTCTTTTGAGTTGGCTCATGAAGCGCTTGCCTTTATTATTTGACATGTGAATCATTGTCTATTGTGCTAGCTTACGAAGCACTTGCCTTTAGTATTTGACATGCGATGCACTATCTATTGTATTGGCTTGTGATGAGCTTTCATTGTCTATATGTTTATGTATATATGGGTTTAGTATTTCCTTTTGTAGACTCACACAATAAAGTGGTATTTGATCTGTATAATATTTCGACTGTGATCTATGATTCCGTGTTGTATATTATGTGATATATTGTTCTGTTCGATATTAGCCAACTGTTTATTGCTTTGTGCGGAGACTATTCACATCTTTATATTGTGTTATGAAGTAAAAGATACGTGATAGTGTTAGCCCAAGATAATAGACATGGATGGTTTCTCTTATTCAGGTTTATTCTCTGTATTACTCAACAATATTCTTGTTATATTCTTAAATAATATAGGTCTAAAAGTGGGGGCATTAAAGTTTGGTATTAGAGCAAAGGTTTAGAATAATATAGAATGTAAGAACACGAATCTTGGCCTAGATAGACTTAGAATACTGTTCCTTAGAGTGTAGGGTAGAATTTAGAATTTATTTACCATTTAAAAGATAAGTATAAACGATTGCTAGCGTTGCTCAAAATTTTCTCATAAGTTTAATAGGTCATGGAGGCCGGCCGTAGGAATATAAACGCATCAGACAAGCTAATCCGAGCTTCCTTGGTAATAGACCTACCCAAGGGCTGACCAATTCATACGTCCGGCTTCCTCTCATATAAGGACATAAAAATGACCAAAGTGGCTCTAAGGAGAGAGAATAATCAGATCGGTAGAGAAAAGCATACCTACTAAAGTCCCCCACCCTGGAAAAGCACTAATACAGCTGCCTTACCACTGACTGCTCCCATCGGACGTGGAAAGTAGCAACAAACTCTGAGTTAGGTTGTCTGATATCCTGCAAAAGAAGCAACTAGAGTACAGAAATGTGGTTTGTCACCATATATGCATGTATTGCTACCAACCCTCCAGCTGGCAACTATCCAATGGTCTGAACCATCCCCCGTCCGATTTGTGCACAAACCGTTAATATCCTCAAGCAATCTCAATCGCAGATCAAAGGAGGCTTTCTCATATAAATACCCCAAGCATTTCACCAGGCAATGGGTCAGATTGGGAAAACATAGAAGGATAATCTTCCCACCATACTCCTACCATCTTCAAGCATTCTACCTCATCTCCATGCATCCATTGTAATAATATATATAGTTAGAATACTACATACAATAGACTAGGCATTCATTCTGGTAGAACCATTCTAAAATCCATGTCACTTTTTACTAGCATTCCATCATTAATTCGTGATCGTATACTGCAAAGCTAACAACATCATTAAAACCCCACTCTCTTAAAATTTCCAAGGTTGATTGGTCATTCTGTCTTGCTGATAGAATATTTAGTCAACATTTCGGTGCTAGAAGGAGGGCCACCTCCGAAACTCTCCAGCACCCTTCAACCTTTCCTAGACTCCACACTCAACATGGCGATAAATGGTGTCAACACGCATGATCGAGACACCAATGGTAATACACCCACCTATATGCCTTGCCCTTTCCCCAAAGTCGGCAACGAATTTTGACAGACCATATCTGATCACATTGCTAGGATAGGAACCCTAAGCCAAGAAGTAAACAGCCTAATGGTTGCACTAGAAACTCACTCTGTCATGGGCCCAGGACCACCATCAACTCAGGCGGTCAACTTCCTAATGCCAGCGGTCATCCAAAGCATTCACGGATTGGCGACACCCCAAAGCATGCGGTTGGCATTTTTAACCGCCATCCACGTAGCCCGGAGCCAAGAGATAACAACATAGTTATAGGAGAACAGAATGGCCATCGCGATGATGAAATCTACAAACCGCATCCTGAGTGCCTAAGCGATCAAGCTCAAACTATAGCCACGGGAACCAGAGCCTCCTCTGTAAACTCCTACCCACCAAGGGAAGTACCTCATCCTATGCCTGGGGGTGAAAAAACCTTCCGTCATAGTCACCTCCATCACGTGGAAGATCTCTTTCCCCAAGTCGCAATCATGTACCGTATTCCCTTAATTAGCTGACCTATCGAGCCTCTAGTGAGTTGCAGATAGAGTTAGAAAGGATAAACTCTTTGATGATTCCATCATACATGATTGAGTTGCGAAAACTTCTGGATAAGTATCCTACATCTGAACTAAATTCTTTTAGGTTACAGAATCTCTATCTAGTTGATCTGGAACAATTATGAGATTCTCTGGAAGAGATACGGGGTTCTGCTTTTGGTGGCAACATGTTATTGGGTGGTGGTTCCACTTATGGGGTCAAATCAATATGTTCTAAGAAGAAATATTTGAATATATCATGTTTTCTCACCTCTGTCTCCTAAGAGGGTGGGTGGTTATAGCGAGACGTATGTTACCTTACAAGGCTCCAAAAGAGCGGGTTTCTTCTTAACTTAACTATTTCCCTGGTTCACACCATGTGATGCTTTACTTCGTCATCCCGAGAATCAGAAGAAGTTGGTTCTCATCTATTCCTGAGCTTTCGACTGTGACTTGGGTTAAGCCTTGCCCTGGCACCTGGTGAGAGGTCTCCATCCCAGCAGCATGGCATGAGGGAGTAGACAAAGAGCAAGGAGTGCCTCTTGTGAATCTCGTGAATAACGGGAGCCAACGCTAAGGCCCCTTCTACCGAAGCGTCCCCATAGGCCAAATGCTCTGAAGTTGGAAGATGTGGACGAGCGGATTCTTGCCCAAAATGAGCTACTTCTTTGGTTGACTACAAGTGAGAAGTCTGTGCTGACTATCAACAGCAGGAAGAGATAAACCAGAAACGAAAGCAAGCAGTACAAGATCCAATCTTTAAGGCAACTCACTTTCGCTACGCACCTACGGACCCATGGAACTACTCAGGCATTTATAGGATCTTGCCGTCCTGCTCATTAGAGTCGTTCTCGAATCTATAAATTAATATACTGGATTTTCGTTGATCTCACAGTTTGTTTTATTTTAGTAGTACAATAATTTTAACAGTGACTTGGGTCTTTAACCATTACCCTAGGACGAAATTATCTTAAGTAGGGGAGAATGTAACGACCTAGAATTTCAGTCATTGGGAATTCATATATTTAACTGATTTAAATATTCACAAGTAAATTTTATAAGTTGAAAAACTTATATTTGAAATATGGTGATTTAATTGGATAATTAAATCGATTGGTTTAATATTTGAAATTGTAGAAATAATTTATTTTGAATTATATGTAAATAAAAATGATTTATAAAGTTGAATTAAATTCACCCCGAGAAATTTTAGTTATTAGTGGGGGTTCGGTTCGTTAGCTGGTATTTGTTTAGCCAATCAGATAGTGACTGGCCTTTTTTAGCTATGCATTAGACACCTCATGTAGATCTAGATTTCAATAGCATAGAACATGTTATGGGAGATGTTGAAGGGGGTTGGTTGCTCCGTTATATACATGCTAATGGGGCAAGTATGTTTCTCATTATGGTTCACCTTCATATTTTTCGTGGTCTATGTCATGCGAGTTATAGCAGTCCTAGGGAATTAGTTTGGTGTCTCGGAGTTATCACTTCCTATTAATGATTGTGGCAGCTTTTACAGGATACATACAACCTTGGGGTCATATGAGCTTTTGGGGAGCTACAGTAAGGGCGAATTTGCGGTCTCTTTGGGACACGAATATGCTTCAATCATGATCGGGTCGGTGTAAAGTCACATCGGCATATACCCGGACACAGCTTCGCACCTTCCTTGTGCTACTTTTGATCAGACTTGTTCTTATTTCTTCAATTCCCCTTGGTTGTTCCTGTCTTCTCTGTTCATCCGGCAACGGGTGGAAGCCAACCTTAGGGATGAAATGATCAGGTTGCACCAACAGATCAACCGAATACAGGCTCATGGCATCGGCGGCGGCCTATCCAACAACGAGGATGGAGAACCGTTTTCCATAGAAATCAACACACCCCACCTCTCAAGGCGGTACATGCTACTGTAAATAGATAAATATGATGGGAGCATGGACCCATCGAATCATCTTGCCGCTTTCAATACGATTACCAGAGCCGGGAAGCTAATCGATAGTGCGAAGTGTTTACTATTCCTATCCACATTTGTTGGGCCAGCATCTCGTTGATTCTTACACTTAGCTCCTGACAGCATCCGTTTTGGCCACAACTATACTCCGAATTCAAAATTAGAATTTTTCATCAAGAACCCATGTCATGATGGGCAGCAAACTTGGAAATATCGGGCAAGGCTCATTGGAAAGTCTCCGGGCCTATGACAACCTATTCAATCGGGAACTAACCAAAGCTCATGGGGCTAACAAGAAAAGCCTAATGGTCGCTCTATGCTCAGGCGTGAGATACAAATTTCGAATGTGGAAAGAATTCCAGAAGAGACTAACCTCATTTCTTGCTGATTTCTATCAGCGCGCAAATGGAATCATGAGGATGGAAGACGTAGATTTTTCAAAT
This sequence comes from Allium cepa, assembly GCA_030765085.1. Lineage (NCBI taxonomy): Eukaryota > Viridiplantae > Streptophyta > Magnoliopsida > Asparagales > Amaryllidaceae > Allium > Allium cepa. The sequence continues at coordinate 569,668,843 of CM060940.1, read as the reverse complement.
AGCAATAACGAGGGACGACGTCCCTTTGAATTTTTACAAAAAGGAAACCAAGACCAAAGAGAACAAAATCGACAAAATCATGTAAAGAGGAATCATGATGACGGCCCTAGGTATCGGGCTCGATATGGTAGCTATACTCCTCTGAACAAAGACACAGAAACTGCCTTCCTCAAAACAAGAAATCAAGCGCCCTTCCGAAGGCCGCAGAATGGTTATGGAAGGGAACCACCCATAAAGACCGTTAATATTATCTTTCATCATATCAACGGATATTCTATTAACGACTGTCATGTTCTAAAGGATGAAATTGAGAGACTGATTAGGGAAGGATCGCTTGTGGAATATGTTAGACAACAAGTAGATTAGAGGATGGCTTGCATAAACCGTTTGATCTAACATTCCCCTCAATCAGCCGAGGGCATTATTCCACAATGGACATTCTTACCATATATGGTGGGCCACACATAGCATAGAGTAGTGGGGGCGCTCATCCGATATTAGAGGGAAGTCTCCACCTTCGGAGGCTCCAAGAACGGAAGAGGAAGATCCTCCAATCACCTTCACAGCTCAGGATCAGAGGGTAGTAGTGTACCCCCACCATGACCCAATGCTTACAACCGTGTCGATGGCTGGCACTAATCTACCGAGCTTTCATTGACAGGGGAATCATGATCACTGTCATGTTTAAATAAGCCAATGATACGCTCACTCTGCTAGCCTCCTATCTCATGCCTTGTGTGTTTCCCATTCATGGGTTTGGCGGAGTTGGGATAATCCTATGTGGGTAGAAACACTCATAACTACCTTTGGTACAGAACCTACCACGGTAAAGATTCAAGTCAATTATGTGATCCTAGACTACACCTCTGCATACAACTTGCTCATCGAATGACCGACCCTGCCCGAATTGGATGCCATCATGTCATACAGCCACCTGATAATGAAATTCCCATTGCCAAACGGGATTGGTGAGGCTAAGTGAGACCAATAGAAAGTGAGGCAGTGCTATGGGACTTCCCTCCATCGGGTGGAGAAGGGTGTCCTGATGATTCAAGAGGAACCCACCTCTGATGTCAATACCCTACTGGAACAAGAGAACGGGACTCCCTTAAGCGCAACTTTAGGGATGTGCGACTAAATCATCGACATAGGAGCAATGGAAGGTCATCTGTCTTAACCAATACAATGTCAACCACGCAAGTTCAGGATACCTAGACAAGGATGAGTTCTTACATGCTCATTCACCTAGTCCGATGATAGTCCACATCCTATCAAGGGATCGCACGAGCTATCAATCCCCTCCCTCGTAGAATAATGTGCTCGGCGAGGGTATATTACCATGCATCACTCTACCTAAGCACGTCATGGGTGCTCAACGACATGCAGGTTGTATCAGTGTTTCCCGAACCGCTTCAGCAAGCAAACACGTGGTATAACTCCTGCCTCCTAGGGTGCATCAACTAGTTGGACGGCGATCGCAATGGTCCAATTCCCTCACCGGTGATGCTCCTTGTCATGACGGGATGAGATATTATTATCGGGATTGGCGCATGATAAATTAACGCAATACCATGATAATATCTCTGAGGTTTGGTATCTGTCGTGTGCCCACAAGCAAATTAGTCGGGCTTTATTTTAACCCTTAGGTGTCAGAAAGGGCGTATGCAAGCAGATGGGCCGGATTCTTTCGTGTAATCCCCACGAGCCTCAACTCCAACCCCTCGGTGTTGGAAAGCATGCCCATAAGAAAATAAGCCGGTTCATTTTGTGCAAACCCCATGGGCCTCAACTCCAACCCTTAGGTGTCGGAAGGGGCACCCGCAAGCAAATAAGCCATGTCCTTCCATCCAAACCCTACGGGCCTTAATTCCAACCCCTGGGTTCCAGAAAGGGCACCTGTAAGCAAATATGTTGGGTCCTTTCGTGTAAACCCCACAAGCCTCAACTCTAACCGCTGGGTGTCGAAAAGGGCATCTGCAAGCAAATAAGCTAGGTCCTTCCATGCAAACCCCACGGGCATCAACTCCAAGCTCTAGGTGTCAAAAAGGGCGCCTACAAGTAAATAAGCCGGGTCCTTCTGTGCAAACACCATGGGCCGCAACTCCAACCCCTAGGTGTCAAAAAGGGTGCTAACAAGAAAATAAGCTGGGTCCTTCCATGCAAACCCCACGGGCCCAACTCTAACCCTTGGGTGTCGGAAAGGGCGGCCGCAAGCAAATAAACCAGGTCCTTCCATGCAAACCCATGGGTCTTGCTAAGGCCTCAACCCCCCCATGGAGAAATATACTTGCCACAACATACCTTGTGCTTTTCATTTATTTGGAGGTACAATAACTGAAATGAGAATCTCAAACACCACATGATGTAGAAAAAAGAGTTCATCACATACTGGGAGCACGGCACACAGCTCAATCATTAAGATGGCCGGCATAGACTTACCCTTTTTAGTCAATTTAGTGGATGCCCCCTTCTGGTACCTATAGGCCAAAGCGGGCATCATCCTCGAGATCATAATAGAAAGATTGAAGTTGTTCATGAAAGTGCCCACTGCCATGTTAGTCAAACGAGCCGACCAACGAGCATCCTTTCCTGATGGACTCTCTCTTTCAACTCCTCAATGTCATCCAGCGGCAAGCAAGTCTAATGGGCATCCAAAATCCCTCGAAGACACCTTACCTCATGATCAAATCTCTCCTGCACTCCCATCAACCATGTAACCTTTTCCTCAAGCGATCCTCGGTCGATAATTACATGGTCTCTAACAGCCTTGGCGTCGGCCCTACGACAGTTAGCTTATGCTACTTCTTTTTCAGCCGACCCCTAGGCACAAACTACATCTGCTCGAAGCACTACCGAAAGCAGCCGTCTCGTGGCATGATCGTAACAAAAATTAGAAAACAAGCACAAAGGATGCCTCCTCCTCAGGTACTAACCGGCCTCAAAGCATAGTCAAACAAGGAGGGGCACCATCAAAAAGAGAAGAAAACTGTCGGAAGAGACACCACCAAGGGGCACCTCAAGATGGAGAAATGAGCCAACGACGATCTGATTGCAATGATAAATGACAATAAAGAGAGGGACGTACTTGTTAATGGATAATTTCGAAAAGTGTCAAAAGATTTACAACAATGGAAGAAAAAATAGGGAAACGGTATAAGAGAAGAAGAGGTAGCTACATCAATTTATAGATCCTCACCAGCTAAATCTTGACCTTACATTTTGAAACGACAATTAAATCCGGACCGTGGAAGAGATGTGACGTTAGGGTCAATTCGGATCCTTTGGCTTAGAAGTTACAGGGAAATAACAAACCGCCAAAGACACCCATAGAAAAAATGTGCTAGCAGCAATAATTACACTACAAGCATCCATCAAATAACATTATTTTGTGTCTACAAGCCTTCCATGTGTCAAAGAGTAGGCTTAGGGGGCAAAATGTTGCTCAAAATTTTCGCAAAAATTTAATAGGACATGGCGGCTACCATATGAAGATAAATGCATCAGACAAGAAAATCTGAGCTTCCTTAGGAATCAACTGACCCAAGGGCCGACCGATTCATATACTCGGGTTCCTCTCACATATGGATAGAAAACCGACCGAAGTGGATTTAAGGAGATAGAACAATCAGACTGGCAGAGAAAGGCATACCTACTAAAGTCATGGCATCTTGGAAAAGTGCTAATACAACCGCCCTGCCACTAACTGCTCCCAAATGACGTGGAAAGTAGCAACAAACTCTAAGTTATGCCGCCTAAAATCCTACAAAGAAGCAACCAGAATAGGGAAAGGAGGTTTGTCACCATGTATGCATGTAGTGCTACCAACCCTCCAATGGTCTGAACCATCCTACGGTCCGATCTACCATACGGACCGTGAATATCCTTAGGCAATTTTTACCGTCGATCAAAAGAGGTTTGCTCATATAAATACCCCAAACATTTCATCGAGCAATGGGTTGGATTCAGAAAACATAAAAGGATAACACTTCCCACCATACACCTATCATCTTTAAGCATTCTCTCGCATCTCCATGTATCCATTTCAACAATACACACACACACACACACACACACACACACAATGGATGTGGGCATTCATTTTGGCCAAACCACTCTAAAATCCATGTCTCTTTATTACTAACATTCCATTATTAATTCATGATCATATACTACAAAGCTAGCAACATCACTAAACTCACTCTCTCATAATTTCTGGGTTGATTACTTATTCTGTCTCGCTTACGGAATTTTTAGTTAACAACTGGGAATAATCATTGGGACGTATTTGTAAAAAAATTAAATTTCTTTACAAATTGTTGTTACAAAAATAATTTTAAAGTTTGGAACTCACTTTTGTCAAGAGTGAGACTTAATGGATAGCATAGATTAGGCCTTGGATGGCTTAGAATTGAATTGTTATGTCCTGATCCGTTAGTGATCAAAGTTGCGCAGTGGAAGCTAATTGACTACTTTTCACTAAGCACATTAATTAGTTATCTTATAATTATTTGACTGGTTGATGGATGCCTGGTCTCTTTAAAAAACTTAGTAACTATTTAAAAGTTATATTGAGTAGGAACCTCCTTATGAGAATTGGAACCAACTCGATATTAATAATAAGACCTTGCGATGTCTTCGGCAGTGTAGTTACCGCAAAGGATATTGAAAGTTTAATTTATGAAAAATTAGAATATTAATCCATATGCATAATTAATTTAAAATTTGGTAGTTCCTTGATGCATGCATGGATGAATAGGTATATTATTAAATTGTTATTAGTGAATTATTATTTGTATAAATATAAAGATTTATTGGAAGTAATTTTATAAAATCAAGCTTCTATTTAAGTTCAAAATTTCTTTGATTAAAGAAATTTTTAGAAATATATTTTGTGTTAAATTTCCCACTGGGTGCTTGAAGAATTTTGATCGAGGCGTTTGGCCAATTTTCTTGATATGGCTTCATAGATACTAGGATGAGATAGTCATACACAGTGCTTCGAGTGAAAATATTTTGAAAGTATTGCAAATATTTTAACAGCATTATAAATAATATTAAAGAGGAAATCAAGTTTTAAAATGAGTTAAGATTACTCATAAATGAAATGATGTTTCGGGAAAAAATTTATATATACACATATGCAATAATTTTAAAAGAAAGTATCTTGAAGATAAATAATATTTTTAAAAGAATTATTGTGAGTTTTATATTCTTTTTTTTTGAAAGAAAATATTATATGGAGTTTTGATAATAATATTAAGTGATTGATTTAGGGTTGAATAATATTAATTGCAATGATAGGATATTATTTATAAAAACACTTTGATAAACAAATTGAGAAGGAAAATATATCCACAATGAAAATAGTTATATACGAATATATATCTATGTGTGTGTGCGTTTTTTTAAAAATAATTTGTTTAAAAATAATTATAATGTAAACAGTAAGATACATTATATGTATTCCTATTTTTAATGACGTTGTGGCTACCAAGCATTAGTAATAACAAAGGTCGATGTTAAGGCGATGTTGATTGCATGGTCAATATTGCAGTCCATTGATAAAGCAATTCACCATAAATAAATGGTATGGCAACATCAATATATTATTTGGTGTTTGTAAGTTTGTGTATGTTCATTTAAAATGTATTTGCTAAAATGAATTGTGTGTGATGCTATTGATTGGTTGTATATAAAATGTCATGACTCAAGTGAATTCTAAATTTTTTTATATAACTCTTGAAATAAAGGAAGTTGAAATAAAAGAATACTGTATTATGAAAGATGTAAGATAATCGTGTAAGCAAATTCTTGGTAATTTCAAAATAATTGAAGAAAATGGAACTTTTTATTTTCATGTTTTGAAATTTGGAGGATAAAGTATATTAATGAGGTTTATTTTAAATGATAAATAAATAAGATTTGATATCAATAAATACCAAAAGAAGCTATTGTATTATTTGTAAAATGTAAAGTTAGAAAATTATTATTGAGGGAAAGATTTATCCAGAATCGAATATTTTTAATTTAAAAAGCATTTTGAAGCTTAGTTGAAAAGTAAAAGTTAAGATAAATAAACCATGAAAATAAATTAGGAAGGAAAAAATTCATTTAACCATATAATTGTTACATTAAAAGGGTTGAACTTTGTAGTTAATTTTATATGATTGAAACAAGTGATTGAATTTTTTTTGAGTCTAATTATGGTAAATAAAAAATATTTTGATTTAGTATATCTTTATAAAATAATGATAATAATATATGAAAATTCTTTTATAAAGCAAAGAAAAAAGATTGTGAAATGAGTTTTGATTTGTCTTTTTTTAAATTGTACTTAGATACAACATGCCACTAGGACAACATGACACAAATCACATGTCAATATGTTCGAATCACGATATGCAAGTTTGAACTTGTGACCTCTTGCACCAAAGCTGAACCACTTACCACTATGACAATGGTACTTGTCGAGTTTTGAGTTTTAGAAATGATCAGATATTTATATGATATGTGTTAAGATAAGTTTATAACTATGAAAGAAAATCTTCAAAATATATTTAAGACGAAGTTTGATAAGATAAATATTTTAGTAAGGTTAAAGAATTTTTTTGTGGTTTGATATACATACAACTTCTTATTAGAAGTTGGCTATCCGAATTTATGAATTTAATATATAGAAATTTTGCTTGAAAGAAATTAAAAAGTCAAGCAATGATTGAATTTGTGTAACTTTTTCATATTTATAGAAGATAGTTATTTAGGGAATGAATTATTGTAATAAACATGAATTAAACTATGAAGTTTATAATATATAAAATAAGGGAAATCTTTAAATTACTTCATATCCTTATTCGAAGGGATTAATTGAGTTAGATTTCATTTAACTCCTTAAGTGTTTAGTATTCTAAACCGTGAGAGGTGTTATAACTTTAAAGGGTGTAAAATAATTTGTATACATCTTTTTCATTAATGAAGTTTATTTAAAAGGGTAAAGAATGAATAAAAATTTGGAAAATGAATTTTGGGGATAATTTATTTAAAAAGTTTATATAAAAAAAATTAAATGATGAAATTTCGTATTAAAATAATTTCTTGAAATAGAAAATATCGTAACATTTGTAAAAGTGCAAATTTTGAGAAACTAATTTCTGGAAGAAGATTTGTATGAAATGAAGTGTTTCTAATTTAAGAAACATTGTGAAACATTTTTCTAAAAGGAATTGACTTTTGTAAAAGAAGAATTTGAAATTTAAATTGAGAATAAAAGGGAATCCATTAAATTTTATAATTGACTTCCGCCTAACAAGGATTGAACCTTATGAATTTTGATTTTTCAAGAAGTAGATTTGAAATTTGAAATATCTCTGGAATGAGTTAATTATTGCCTAATATTAAGATTTTAATATTTGTAGTCGATTAAAGAAATCAAATTCATGGAAAAATATTTGAAAGGAAAGAAGATTGATAAATCATTGAACATCTATATTTTAAAGGAACGATATGTACGTTTAGATATTTTAATCTTTTAAGATGCAACTATAGGTATAAAAGCTAAAGTGTTATTGCAAATGACTACATTATTTATTGTTTGGATGCTTGATTGTGGTCTTCATAGTGTACATTTTGAAAAAAATGAATGTGTTACTAATAGTAATATATCAATTACAAACTTTTCTCCGTAAAAGAATTGCAAGGATGCAATTTTTAAGGGAAAGGTCTGTAAAAACCCTCATTTTTGAGTTGTTCTGATAAAATAAATAATTACTTAAGTGGAGAATTAATGGAGAAATTTAAATTGATATTCTTTGATAAAAGACGATGAATTCTTTTAGAATGTGAATTTTAAATTTTTAGAATATTGGAAAATCAAAATATGGATGAATATTTTGGACTCAATGAATAAATCTATCTAATTTTATAAGAAGAACAAAGATTCCGTGTTATTTTATAAAAGATAATAAAAATATTTATTTGGTTTCCTTTTATTTTAAAATGAAAGAAAATTTGGAGAAATATAGACTTCTTAAAATATGTTTCATTATTGAGATTTACTTAAGAAATTCTTTTTTGTATGTATTTTGGGTTATTATTTGGGCATTGGAGAAAATTATTTTATGTAGCACATTTAGTAAATTAAATTAAAATAAGAATGTTATTTTTTGGGTTATAAGTTAAAACCTAAAGCGCAAAGATAATTCACCATAGCACAAATTTTCCCTCGAGCAAAATAAAATGTACGTTCATTTCCTAATGACAGCAAACAAAAAAAACACTCGAAAACTTTTTTCTTTTTCCGTTTTCATAAACCTAGAAAGAGTGTCTGTAAATTCCTTAAATTCAATCAAATTAAATTTCTTATAAAACTTAAAAATCTAGATTATCATCTTAAACTGGTATATATCTCAATAGAACCTCGAATTTCAGTTTTTACAGTGTGCTAATTTAGTTTTTTGTTGTTATTTTGGCCAAATATTGTAGGGTTTGTTGGTACTGATTTGGAGCTACTATAGTTGGTTTTGTTGGATAAAGTGGAAGAAAAAGGTGAGTAATCCTCACCACTCTTCTCTAAATTGTGTTGCATGTTGATTAGAGAGGTTTAATTGATAATTTTTGATATTGTAATGAACCTATTTGCTGGGTTGAGAAACCCTATTTGCTGAAAATTCCAACATAATGAAATTGGAAGATTTGATGATTGTGATGCTATCTTTGTGTTGTTTATGATGCATGCAACCCCAGAAAACATGCACACAACCTGGCACTAAAACTTCATCGTCGGAGATTGAATAAAGGCATTTCTTCTAACAGCTCTAGAATTTGCCTCAATTGTCGACCAGTAACAGCAGCTTGGAGTTTTTTCCGCTCTAGGTAACATTGTCTGGTTCATCCTCTTTTTGCCCTGCTTGCTAATGTTTGATTTCAATGACTTTTATTAATTTGCTATGGCACATGCGGTGGCTATTTCAAGTCATAATTTATTCTATAAAATATTTTATGAATATATATTTAGAAATTGTTTCATTACTTATGAACTTTTAGCGACTCTGAACGACTATATTTGTATATATATGTTTTCAAATATTGGATTATCAATTCAGCTTTCGACTATTTACTTATGTTAGCAATAAGTATAAATATAAACCTTTATATATATATATATATATATAGTTGTGATATAAAGGGATTTATGAATTTTCAAAAGAAGCTTATAAGAAAGTGTATATAAATACATTTATAATTTTTAAAGCCTTATACATGAGTTAAGCTTACAACCCATTGCTTGTGAACAATGATTCATTCATTAATATTTTATTGTATTTATACTTGACTTGTCAAGCTATTATAATTTCTAAATGACCTTAGAAAAATATTTGATGCAGTTTACTATTTCTATGGGATAAGGACTATAATTAAACAGTGTCGTAGTCCCGAGTGGTATGGGACACCCGAGACCACCTCATTGATTAGTTATACGATTTGTTCTGTAGAATATTTAGTGTGTGGTATTTACCAACTTCTAGTAAATATTCAAGTAAACCCATGTGGTATGGGACGCACAGGCGTTACTCGAGTGATTACCATTAGAAGGTACGTGACACATTTGAGTTGGCTTGCGATGCGCTTGTCGTTGGGTAAGACTAGAGAAGAGCTTGTCTTTTGTGTTGGTTTGTAAAGAGCATGCCTTTGGTTCGACTAGCGAGGAGCTTGTCTTTTGAGTTGGATCATGAAGCACTTGCCTTAAGTATTTCACATACGAATCGTTGTCTATTGTGTTGGCTTACAGGGAGCATGCCTTTTGTTTGGCTAGTGAAGAGCTTTTCTTTTGTGTTAGCTCACGAAGCGCTTGCCTTTAGTATTTGACATGCGAAGCGCTGTCTACCATGTTGGCTTGCGAAGCGCTTTCCTTTAGTATTCGACATGTGGTGCATTGTATATTGTGTAAGTTGGTGATGAGCTTGCCTTTAGTAATTGACTTGCGATGTGCTTGTCCATTATTCGCCTTTATGCAAGCAACTCGATATGATTTAGATGAGGTATTATTACGCTTTCAATGATTGTCAACAATGGAGCCAGCTAATTTTATGAAATGGTAACCTCTAATGATGCCTTATTATGTTTAGTGTAGTACACTATATGGATTCTTCTATATCTTTGATGTTTATGCATGTTCATTATGTAATGTCACGTTTGATGATATTTAGAGAGACTCTGGCCCGTTTATTAGTTTCATAATACTTGGGTCAGATCAAGACTTGATAGGTACGGAGACTTAGTGACCTTGAATGTAGGCTAGCATGAGAAGTTAAATATTATGTTACTTATATGTTGTATGCATCATTCGATTCTATCCTATATGCTTATTATATATTCGTATGGATTGTAGACTTATGTTGTAATGTATATTTTGAGACATGTCGTAGTTTATATGTTTAAGTATGTATATATTGATCTAGTATTTCCTTACTTAGACTCACATTATAGAGTGGTATCTAATCTATATTATATTTCCATTGCGATCTGTGATTCTATATTGTATATTATGTGATATATTATTCTGTTCGATATTATCCAACATATTTATTGCTTTGTGTTATTCACGTCTTTATCTTATGATATGAAGTAAAAGATGATGTAATAGTGTTAGCCCAAGGGCATAGACACATATGGTCGCTCCTATTCAACCTTATTCTCTGTATTGCTCGACAATATTCTAGTAATATTTTCGAGCAATATCAGTCCAAATGTGAGGCGTTACATTAAGTGACAATGTTTTATTGTATATTCATGATACTAAGTTATGTGTATACATTGATTTTTATTTATATTATAGTGAAACAGATATCGTTTTAGTTGAGTTATACATTTATTATATTATTTATTATATATTATATGTGATTACTATGATTTTGACTTTGTGCCCTCCAAAATTTAATGTGTATTATGTATAGTTTTGCCCTTTAAATGCACGTGTTTATTGCTTTGTACTAATACTCTGTACGTATAGGTTTCGACGTTTTTATATGTACTAATGTTAGTCTAAGAGAATATTTGTAACGAACCGTAAAATTTAATGGTTTTAATAACGTAATAAATTGACTTTTTATGAAATTTTAAATAATAAAAATATGAATTAAAAATTTGATATTTGGAATATGTCTACTTAAACATAGCAGATGGTAAATTTTCGTCAGATAATATGAAGTTTATTTTATTGTGTACTTTTATTTACATTTAAATAAGCTAATATTCGATGATAATAAAATGTTTTCCAAATCTAGAAATTTTTATACAATAAATTTGTAAATCATCTTTTGAGTGAGACGTCATATTTCATTTCTTCAAATATGGACTGCTATTGCTCCGTTTATCTTATTTTTGACAAATTAGCAGCATTTTCGGTACCGATCATCAACTTTTGATAGGATGATCGTACCACTGATATCCGTATACTGCTTTGATCGTCTTGTCGTGCTGATCTCCATAGTATATTCATACCTTTGTTTCGGCGTCCGATACGTGTTGGAAAAACGAAAAAACGATTTCATATTGGTACCCATTTTAAACACTTATGAATTCTTGTCCTTCCATCTACCTAACCGTTGAAATCAAAAGTTGAATTTTTGCTTTCGTGATTTCAAATTTAGTAACCTACTACACACAAGATTTTCTTTCATCTTTGAATATTATAAATAGCATGAGCACTAATATTTTGTCCATAAATCTATTAGTTAGCACTTGAGACTGTTGGCTTTTGATATCCTTACATTTAATATATATATATATATATATATATATATATATATATATATATATACATATAGATATTTTCCACGGTACATTGATTCACCTTATAATTTCTTGGCCTCATCCTTTATCTTCTTCATGCATGCATTTAAAAATACTACTTGTCTTCCCTCTTCCTTCATCAAGTATCCCATGTTTGGCCTATAAAAAAATGCGATCTGCATACCCTCGACCTGAGTCTACCACCCACCAAGCCCTCCTTCACTCTCTCATGCCTCAACCGAGCACCACCCGTGACCCAAAGCACCTTCAATCTTCCGCTGTTTCAGATCTAGCCTTATTCCAGTTGCCCTCCACCACCACCGAATGAACCACCATTATCACTTAGCAACTTCCCCTTGAGTCGCGTGCGACTTCTCTTTTTCCTTATATAAGGTATATCTCATATATATGACCTATGTACAAATTTATTAGTTTATATGTTATATATATTCATCATATGTTACAGTATGATTTATATATGCTTGCTTTGTTATATTTGCCAGTTATATATAAATAAGTCCGTGCTTTGATTTACACTTTTACAGATCTTGTTGTTTGAATGTATTATATAAGAAGTATTACATATATATAATTTCAACAGTGCAAGGGTATAATTTTTGTATATTCTATATTAAAAGTATTATTATATATATATTATATATTTGGTTATATATATGTTATACAGCAGTCTATATGCTACGACATTTATACACAGGTTATAGAGTTTACCCATATATATTTATGTTAGATATTCATAATTTTGAACTATGAATATATATATATATTCCATGGTTTACAGTGCTTATTACCAACTGCGTGGATATTGCATAATATTTTAAAAGGAGATATATAGTTTATAGAATACGGGTTTCATAAATTTTGGCTTGAAAAGAAATATATACTATATATATATATGTATGTCTGTAAATTTATACATCAGTTTATATGTGTGTGTGTGTGTGTGTGTATGTGTATGTATGTATGTATGTATGTATGTATGTATATGTATATATATTTGTATATAACCTATTTGTGTAGATAGCATATAGTGATCTCTCTGGATTTATATTATATTTGTGGTTAAGGTAAGTTTATATACTAGTTAAACATATATATATATAGTACAAACTATATGTTGACAATATAGTTTTGACGTTTTTATAAAAATATTTTTTAAATAAAGAAAAAAATACTTGGACTCCACTTTGAAGTATATATACCTAAGTATTGATTTTTAAATATATATCATTGATTTTTTAATATTTGTATTTTTAGAATAATGATTTTGAATCATGTATATATATATATATTATTTTAATATTTATCGTAAATTTAAGGTAATGATTTTAATAAAATAATAATAATAATATAATATACACTTCATTTCTGTTTTATCAAGCTGATTTTGGCTCTTAATTTTCAATTTATCAGCTTTGTTCGTCGAATTCCTGCCTATCTTACTTTGTTTTGGAATTTCATGCTTGGACTCTTAACTCGTTTCATCTCCAAATCTCTCTAGCCTCGAAAGGTGAGCAATCACTCACGATTAACGTTCTTATATTTATTAAATTTGATTTCAAATTGAAACGACAATTGAAATATGCTGCTGTTAGTTATTTACTTTGCTATTTATATGCTACTATCTATATCTGTTCACCTATGACATCTAACACTATTATTTATTACTTATACTGATGATATATGCATGTTATATTCATATATGTTATCACTCTGCAAGTTACCTGTTAGTATAGAATTCCCTATGGATTGAAATGGTACATACCTGAACGATCTTGTAGAATTGGAGAAAATCGTTATGGGTTGAAATGATAAACCCAAGCAATTTTCATCGTATTGAATTTAGGATTGCGGATTGAAATGATATAAACCCGTATATATTTAAATCATAGATTGAAATGATAAATATCTGTATCACTTGACCATACGATAGAAAATTATATGCAGCTAGCGTTGGTGTATATATAAATATTTTGAAAATGATTTCCAAGGATTGAAAAGAAATATATATGGTTTTAATAAATATTTATTTTAAGATATTATATATTATAAATGTTATTTTATAAATATTTAAATTTAAGATTTTTAAAAATTTATGTTTGGAAATGTAAATGTTATAAGTTAGTTTTGAAATTTAAAATTTTTAAGATTTTACCTATAAATTTTGCTATTTTAAAAATATATATTTAGCTTTAAAATAAAATAAGTTTAATAATAGGATTTAGTTTAATAAAGTTTTATTTTAATTAATATATAATATGTTTAAGTATTTATTTAAATTTATATTTTAAAATAGATTTTTATAGTGATTTTTATAAGTTAAGGTTGGAGAGATAAATTTGATGAAATTATATTTAATTAAGAATTTTAATTAAATCGATTTAAAACTTATTGAATTTGAGATTTTCAAAGGATATGATTTTATAACTTGATTTTATTTAAGGTGATTAAATGAATATTTCAAGTTTAAATAAATTGAAGGAAATATTTAATTTATTTATAATTTGAGGTTTTATTTAAATGATATTGGATTTATTAGGTGAATATTTCAAAACTAAATAATAATGAAGTTAAATTAATATATATATGAAATTATCAAATTTATTTTTGAAATATTGAATATATAAAGCTTTGAATTATATTGAAATTGAAATGGTTTATTTTGTGGTTCAAATCTGTGTTTGAAATCGATAAAATTTGAAATGGTTTATTGAAAAACTAAATTGAATTAAAATTGATGAATTGAGATTGAATTAAATTTGAATTTTGGAACTTGTGTTAATTTGAATTAATTTGTGAAATTCGAAGAAGTTATTTTATTATATAAAGTATTTTTGAATTATATTTAAAACTATGTATATATTTTACTTTATAAATTATTTTAATATAAACTATTTAATATAAATCTTTTTTAATATAAACTATTTTTAATATAAAACTATTTGTAATATAAACTATTTTAATATTCTAATTATTTGATTTTATATAAACTATTTTTACTTATAACTATTTTATATACAAACTATTTAACATATAAACTATTTTACTATAAACTATTTCATTATGTACATATACTGTTTTTCAATATCGAAATGGTTTGAGTGGGAAGTTATGTTTCAAAGTATTATGATTTCAAAGTATTATTTTTTCAAAGTATTACAATTTCCAAAGTGTTATAATTTCTAAGTTTTATAATTTCGAATGTGTTATCACTTTGAAAGCGTTATGATTTGGAAATGGATATATTTTTAAGTGAATAATGATTTCATATTGATATGGTTTTTGTAATGATATGATATTTTGGTTTTGAAATATAAACTATTTTGAAATGACCGTGGTGTTATAATAACGATTGGTTGTTAAAGAGACCGGGATCAGTTATTGTCATACTCTCTGCCAATGCCAAAACCACTTTAACAACCGTGTACACGGTGCAAATTCCAGAATGAAGTAAGTGGTTGGCAACGTTCAATTTGAGGTATATACATGCACCTAACTCCCATGAGTTATCTTAAGATTGCTAAAACAGAAGCAATCGATGGGTCAAGTGAGGTGGCTCCTCCGATCGGACACACTTCTTCGATTGCCATTTATTACTTTGTAATTGATTTGGTGCGCACCTTTGATTTGGATGTGTGGCTCAAGGTGTGCGATAGTTGCTGCTATGCGTTACCACTAGCCCGGAAGGGTAATTGGTATATCTACACTGGCATTGCCTATGTAACGACCCGCCGCCCTGACCGCCTCTAGTCGGTAATTAAACCAACTCGAAACGTTCAAAATGACGGATTGTTGTTCAGTTTATAAAGTTTAAACAGAATCAGCCACAGAATCACAGAATAATCATAATATTATTCATAAATGAATTTTTCTTACATACATATATCAGAGTTTGTACAATGCATTAAATTTTTATACAGCGGAACAATTTATTTACTATTAAGTACAAGAAAAATTTTCTAGAAAAACTTTAGTGGAGTGCTTTCCCCTCTCTCTCTAACTTCGCGGCCTGAAAATCTTCAAGCTGTAAAAATACTCGGTCTCACCCGAGCGTTTATTGCAAACACAAAAACACTCGAGTCAGGATTAATCTTAATTCAAGTAATTAAATTTGTAATGAACTGAATAAAAATTGTAACAGAGATGACGAATCACATGAATCAATTTAATCTATTATGGATTTTCATATTTACAACTTCAATTTTTAAAATCTGTCAATCCTGTGTGGCTGCAGTACACACGTATATTTTCACACATGTGCACTACCTCGCCAACACGTGTGCACCAAACAAAAGCACAGCTATCAGATCAAAACAAGGTCAAACCAAAGTTTCAAAACTGGGTTGAACTCAAGGCCAATGCACAGATAAAAGAGTCAAGAAGGCATCAGACAAAGCAATACAAGTAACAAATGTCAAAGCAGGCTATCAAAGGCAGAGACTCAGAAATGCCAAAGACATGAAGCAACGAAAGGTTCACAAATACAACTCAAAGTTTACAGAGTGCAGACCAAAATGAGCACAACTCATTAAGCTCATAACAACAAAGAAATAGACCATAAGAAATGCATCAGTGAATCAACATATATGAGCAAGTGAACTAGTCAACATGCATATATCTCAAAAACAAAGGGACTGCACTGTTTCAAATGAGACAATAATTTCAAACTCAAGTGAACAGTATAGCAAAACACATGTTCAACAAAGATCAAGCTACAAAAGCATATGGTGGTGCAGACTACAGATCTTGCTTGATTACTTAATCTTTCCCTTCAATTTTCTGTTTATATTGTTACAGGCATATTCTTTTTAGAATTTATAACTTAAATTCATTTAAATGGGAAGATACAAATTTTCCTATTTAGTTTGAGTCTGCAATTTAAAACAGAGAGGAGCAAAAACATGATACAGGTGAACAATGCAAACTAAATGAAACAGTGGACAGGACAATTACAGTGCAACTCAATGCTACAAAAGACCAACAGTATTAATGCAACTCCATGCCAATATGACTGCAAGAACATGAGTACAGATAACAGCATGGTAAAATGCAAATCAACTCAGAGAGCACAATATGAAGACCCCAAAGCCAAGCATGTACATAAGTGGACGATGCAGACAATAGTTAAGTTCAAGGCATAGCAATGGAACAGTGTGGCCGAGAACTTACACAAATCACCATGAATATACACAATGTAGTGCACTGAATAGCTTACAAATATGCAACCAGAATGGATGCAACTACAAATGCAACAGTCAAGTCTAAATGCATAAATGAGGAAACTGCAGTGGACATGTATACAACAGAGGAAGCCATGTTCAAGTCCAACAGAAATGCATACAAGTGTCAACAGTCAATTATCACTAAGTACAGGTGCAAGTGTACACAAGTGAAGCAAAGTGAAAACCATGCATCAGTGATCAACACAGCAGCTCGAAGACACAGTACAACAATGCACAAATAAATTTTAAAGCAACCTATAAATTTGGTGGTTACTTACTTAAAAAGAAAAGAACAACGTAGTTTTCAAATATCACTGTTTTGATTTTCTTATTTGAAAGACATTTTAAATTAAACTTTTAAATGAAACAAACAAGTTAAATTTATAACTTAAGTTCTAAACAGAGATTAACTCTATACTTTCTCTCATTTCAAGACAATGATTCAAACTTCTTAAATTATGTATGATAGCAAGTAAACAAGAAGCAGAAGCATGCAAGTTAATAATCAAATCAAAAGGCTTCAACAAGTTTCAATTTCAAAAAGCTTAAGCAATTCAAAACTCAGTATACAGTAGACTTAAATTATTTATTTACAGGTAAACAGAGGAAAAGTTTTGGTTTGCTAAGTTGATTTCAGTTTGAAAAAAAAAAAAAACAGGCCTTTTGATTTTCAATCTTTCATTTGAAACTTTTAAAAAACTGCAACTGCCCCTTTGATATTTTGAACTTTCTTAAATAAAACTGAATCCAGATTTACAGAAGAAAAATGATGTAGTTTTGCTTTATGTTTTGAAATGTATAGGCTACTGATATGTACAGGGGTATTCACAAATTTAAATATCAATTCAAGCCATTTTTATGCTAAAAAATCCATGCAAGCATAATACACAGCAACACATCAAACCATAGGGGGGTTTACAGACACATATGTACATCACATATGAACAGAGGTTCAACCAAGCACATATACTCAAAATTTTCCACGACCAGATTCAAAAAATCAATCACATGCAGCAACAACAAACAAGCAAAGTTTTTTTTTTGATATAGCATCTGTTCTTATCAATTTAAAATCAAAATTATAGTATCTGTTTTCAACAGTTTAAAAACAAAAAATTCAAGTAGTGTCTGTTCTTAACAATTTAAAAGCAATTCAAATAGCATCTGTTTTCATCAGTTAAAATCGAATTATCAGAGCAATTGATAGCAAATGTCACCCAAAACATAGCATGCAACCAAACATTCAATTCAACCAAATTTAAAAACTTGAATCTAAATTAATCGTGAGCAAAGAACTCACCTTTCACCGAATCGAAATGGAGCAACGCAAATTAGAACGAGGCCGGCGCCTTTGATTTGAAAAGCCCCAATTTTGTTGAACGAACGAGGTAGGCCGCCATTAATTTCTTTCGTATGTTTTTTTTTGAATGAAGGGGTTTTGAATGGGAAAGGTAAAGGAGGTATCGGGTATAAAAGAATAGGGAAGACGTGTTTTTGCAGAGTTGAAGGCGTGGGTTAAGGCATGTTTTTGGCTGACAGGGGTAAGGTAATGTATTCTTTTTATTTTATTATTTTTTTATTATTATTTTATGTTATATTATTATATTTTTTTTTTTTAAATTCAATTGTTTTGGATAAATTGTTTTCTTTACTTTGTTTTTGTTTTGTTTAATTTTTGTTGTTAAAACTTTAACTAAGTGTATTTATTTATTTAATTTATATTGATTAAGATTCTATTCCTTTTTTTATTTAAACTAAAGAAAAATGTTATTAAAACTAACCATCCTTTATTAATTTAAATAAATAATTCTTGTATCCAAATTTATTTTCTTCTAAGTCGTTAGTTCGAATTTCAATTACAAATTCAATATTCAATTTCAACTTCAAAGTTAAATTTAAATTTATTCAACTTTAAATAGATTAAATTCTAAAATTTAATCGCCAATTTATTCTGATAATTTGAAATTTAAGTCAAATTATCATTTAAATATTTAAAATAAATTAAATATTTACAAATTAAATTGTTCAATATTCAGGATCGTTACAATCTCCCCTGCTTAAAAGAATTTCATCCCGAAATTATAAGTTAGGAAAAATGATTGCTAAAATCTCACCGATATTTATATCCTACACAATTTTACCAAGTTTCAAACTTATAAATAAATATAGGATTCATTCCATTTATTTTATTTCACTAGTTTTGTTCATCAATTTTAATAATCAAGACACAAAAGTCTTTTACCAAATTTTTGACTTACAAAACTCAGATTTTAAACTTGAAATCTTTCATGCTAAATATTTACATATCACATCTTTTCCAAAGCTGTGTGCTTTCAAGATTTTTTTTAAAGATCTTCTTCCTTAATTCATTAAGTTAGAATTATGTAATTCTAATTTCAGACTATTGATTTTCTATTCAATGTTTGAAAATACTTGATAAGTCGAAATTTAACAAGTCCATCGTCGTTCTTACAGACATTAGTCATACGCTGGCCAGGCGCAAGTCTAAAAATCTCCAAGTACTAAACATACTTGCTTCAACTCCCAGTGAAAATACTTTTTAAAAATTCTTTTAAAAATGGATATGGAAAGCACGTTCCCCCATGGATCACAGTTTACCCGGCGGTTACGCTACTATCTCAGTAGAATCGCTTGTAACCTTAGATTTCTCATCACTCCTGAATTTCGCCATGGTTGTCGCCTTAGATCGCAGTCCACACGGCGGTTACGCTACTATCTCAGTAGAATCGCTCGTGGCCTTAAGCATCTCGCCCCTCGAATTACGCTTCGGTTTCTAGATCGCAGTTTACACGGCGGTTGCGCCACTATCCCAGTGGAATCGCTTGTAACTGTAGGCATCACGCCCCACGAATTACGCCAGCATCAATTCACCTAATCCCAAACACGATGATCCATCGTGGGGGATCCCAGTCAGTCCCAATGGACATTCCACTAATGGAAATTCTACGTAGCTACAATTTCCAATGGACACTCCACCGAGTTCCAATCACCTTCACAAATAATAAATGGAAGGTACATTTCCATATCCTCAGTTTTTAGAAAACATATGTCATATACATATAGTACTTCATTTCACATTTCGTACTTATCATACCTATGTAAACCTACACAGGACTTTTCATAATAATGACTTTCCAAACTGATGGTTTTCGATTTATTATATTCACATATATAAATTACGAAAACTCAATTCACATTCATCACAAATAGAGGATTCCATATTTTTCCATTTCACTAAAAATTTTCCTCTAAATCGATTTGAAAATTTAAGGTTATTTCAAACCTAATTCACATTCATAATCCAATTCATTATCGACTTCACATTCGATTTGGATTTCACGTTACATCGTCAATTCTCAACACATAATTGATGTCTATCGATATATAACCTCTAAGCTCGTACGTCTCAGAGAAGGGTGTTAAGCTAAAAGAATAAATTCTCCGCCACCACAGATATATATTTAATAGAGATCAAATGCTATGTCATCAATTCACAATGTTAGACATACAATCCCAATCGACTATCCAAAATTCAAAGCTCAACTTATATTGTTTTTGATGTCGAAGTTAAACTGAATTTAACTCAAGATTCAATCTTTTTTTTTTGAAAAATATTCAAGTTGAACTAATTGTTCACATTTCTCAAAATAATATATTTACAAGATATATAATTTTCACACTTAATCATTTGAAACCAATTTCAAATATTCATTTTTCAATTTATCTTTAAAAGATAAAATTTCAAACCTTTCATTTCATATTGGAAAACATTTCCATCTTATTTAATAATAAGTAATTCACAAGTCCATTTATTTTCAACTCTCGGAAAATATTCGATATACTTGAATCAAAATTAAGTATATATTCCATTCTTTAAGGAAATCATTCTTCTAAACACATTTATTTGAGCCAAAACGAATGTTGCGTAAAACATCGTTACGACAACTCAAAATCACTAGTATAGGGATTCAGATTTAAGATAGATATATAAATCCCAATACTATAAACAACATTTCCTTTCGGAAACCATTTACTATAACAACAGTGTTATAGTCCACCATTTCCTTATTTTTCTCTCGAAAACGTCTATTTCAACAATGGATGTTGAAATCTATGTATTCGATACTTAATGCATTTTAAAACATATTTAAAACCATTAACTTTTCCAATTTCAACTTCAACTTAATTCATAGTTTGAATTCCTCATACTTTTCACAGTATTAGTTTTAAACCAATTTCAAACCTTTCAATATTAAGTTTTTCACTTAATTTAATTTTCCGCACGTTTAAATTCAAATTCGTCACTGAATTTATTAAACCTATAATGGATTATCATGTTGACTATTTCAAATTTGAAATTTAAATCTCATTTGAACTTTGCATTTTCTTTCTATTTCAAAAATAATCAACTAGTTCTTTAGTAAGCCATTCATCAACTTGGTTCCATTAAATTTATATTTCCACATTAACCTCATTTCATAATATCACTTCCCTAAAACATATCCGTTTTATTCAATAATATATTCACTGTCCAAAATCGTGAATATACTTTGTCAACTAATTTCATCATTTCTTCAACTTATTTTTATTTTTAAAGGATTATCCACTGTCCAAAATTGTGGATATGCTTCCTTTAATAAGCTATAACAAATTACTTATCAAATTCAATTGGTTTCGAATTTATAAATATTTTTTACAAATTCCATTTCTATTTATAAACTTTGATTTATAAATCTTCTTTATTAATTCAATTCAATTCAATTTATATAACTCAATTATATACCAAAAGTCCATTTATAAGTTAAGTACTTATAATCCATTTATTTACTAAATCATTCTTCAAAACATTTGAAATCAATTTTCAAAAGAATTCAGAATCAAATTCTCAAGTTATAGTTTAATTATCCTCTTGGCTATAACTAAATTGAAATATCATTTTATTTCAAAATTATTATTTTGTAGATATTCAAAATATTTGATTCAAACCAATTCGTTAATTCACTTCACTTAACTTTTATTTTTCATAGGTCTCAATAATTTGATAATGAGTTTCGAATGAGAAACTATCGCAATCCTAAAATTAGAGAGGGGAATTTTCAAAATAATTCTAACTTTCAAAATACCTTTCATTTTAAAGAAAACAATTTCATACTTCTTTAGATTTGAAAACACTTTCTTTAAAGTGGTTCAAGTAACTATTCATATTAAACATCATAAACTGAGCTTTGAGTAAACCAAAGCTCTGATACCACTTTTGTAACGACCCGCCGCCCTGACCGCCTCTAGTCGGTAATTAAACCAACTCGAAACGTTCAAAATGACGGATTGTTGTTCAGTTTATAAAGTTTAAACAGAATCAGCCACAGAATCACAGAATAATCATAATATTATTCATAAATGAATTTTTCTTACATACATATATCAGAGTTTGTACAATGCATTAAATTTTTATACAGCGGAACAATTTATTTACTATTAAGTACAAGAAAAATTTTCTAGAAAAACTTTAGTGGAGTGCTTTCCCCTCTCTCTCTAACTTCGCGGCCTGAAAATCTTCAAGCTGTAAAAATACTCGGTCTCATCCGAGCGTTTATTGCAAACACAAAAACATTCGAGTCAGGATTAATCTTAATTCAAGTAATTAAATTTGTAATGAACTGAATAAAAATTGTAACAGAGATGACGAATCACATGAATCAATTTAATCTATTATGGATTTTCATATTTACAACTTCAATTTTTAAAATCTGTCAATCCTGTGTGGCTGCAGTACACACGTATATTTTCACACATGTGCACTGCCTCGCCAACACGTGTGCACCAAACAAAAGCACAGCTATCACATCAAAACAAGGTCAAACCCAAGTTTCAAAACTGGGTTCAACTCAAGGCCAATGCACAGATAAAAGAGTCAAGAAGGCATCAGACAAAGCAATACAAGTAACAAATGTCAAAGCAGGCTATCAAAGGCAGAGACTCAGAAATGCCAAAGACATGAAGCAACGAAAGGTTCACAAATACAACTCAAAGTTTACAGAGTGCAGACCAAAATGAGCACAACTCATTAAGCTCATAACAACAAAGAAATAGACCATAAGAAATGCATCAGTGAATCAACATATATGAGCAAGTGAACTAGTCAACATGCATATATCTCAAAAACAAAGGGACTGCACTGTTTCAAATGAGACAATAATTTCAAACTCAAGTGAACAGTATAGCAAAACACATGTTCAACAAAGATCAAGCTACAAAAGCATATGGTTGTGCAGACTACAGATCTTGCTTGATTACTTAATCTTTCCCTTCAATTTTCTGTTTATATTGTTACAGGCATATTCTTTTTAGAATTTATAACTTAAATTCATTTAAATGGGAAGATACAAATTTTCCTATTTAGTTTGAGTCTGCAATTTAAAACAGAGAGGAGCAAAAACATGATACAGGTGAACAATGCAAACTAAATGAAACAGTGGACAGGACAATTACAGTGCAACTCAATGCTACAAAAGACCAATAGTATTAATGCAACTCCATGCCAATATGACTGCAAGAACATGAGTACAGATAACAGCATGGTAAAATGCAAATCAACTCAGAGAGCACAATATGAAGACCCCAAAGCCAAGCATGTACATAAGTGGACGATGCAGACAATAGTTAAGTTCAAGGCATAGCAATGGAACAGTGTGGCCGAGAACTTACACAAATCACCATGAATATACACAATGTAGTGCACTGAATAGCTTACAAATATGCAACCAGAATGGATGCAACTACAAATGCAACAGTCAAGTCTAAATGCATAAATGAGGAAACTGCAGTGGACATGTATACAACAGAGGAAGCCATGTTCAAGTCCAACAAAAATGCATGCAAGTGTCAACAGTCAATTATGACTAAGTACAGGTGCAAGTGTACACAAGTGAAGCAAAGTGAAAACCATGCATCAGTGATCAACACAGCAGCTCGAAGACACAGTACAACAATGCACAAATAAATTTTAAAGCAACCTATAAATTTGGTGGTTACTTACTTAAAAAGAAAAGAACAACGTAGTTTTCAAATATCACTGTTTTGATTTTCTTATTTGAAAGACATTTTAAATTAAACTTTTAAATGAAACAAACAAGTTAAATTTATAACTTAAGTTCTAAACAGAGATTAACTCTATACTTTCTCTCATTTCAAGACAATGATTCAAACTTCTTAAATTATGTATGATAGCAAGTAAACAAGAAGCAGAAGCATGCAAGTTAATAATCAAATCAAAAGGCTTCAACAAGTTTCAATTTCAAAAAGCTAAAGCAATTCAAAACTCAGTATACAGTAGACTTAAATAATTTATTTACAGGTAAACAGAGGAAAAGTTTTGGTTTGCTAAGTTGATTTTAGTTTGAAAAAAAAAAAAAAAAAAATCAGGCCTTTTGATTTTCAATCTTTCATTTGAAACTTTTAAAAAACTGCAACTGCCCCTTTGATATTTTGAACTTTCTTAAATAAAACTGAATCCAGATTTACAGAAGAAAAATGATATAGTTTTGCTTTTTTTTTGGAATGTATAGGCTACTGATATGTACAGGGGTATTCACAAATTTAAATATCAATTCAAGCCATTTTTATGCTAAAACATCCATGCAAGCATAATACATAGCAACACATCAAACCATAGGGGGGTTTACAGACACATATGTACATCACATATGAACAGAGGTTCAACCAAGCACATATACTCACAATTTTCCACGACCAGATTCAGAAAATCAATCACATGCAGCAACAACAAACAAGCAAAGTTTTTCTTTTGATATAGCATCTGTTCTTATCAATTTAAAATCAAAATTATAGTATCTATTTTCAACAGTTTAAAAACATAAATTTCAAGTAGTGTCTGTTCTTAACAATTTAAAAGCAATTCAAATAGCATCTGTTTTCATCAGTTAAAATCGAATTATCAGAGCAATTGATAGCAAATATCACCCAAAACATAGCATGCAACCAAACATTCAATTCAACCAAATTTAAAAACTTGAATCTAAATTAATCGTGAGCAAAGAACTCACCTTTCACCAAATCGAAATGGAGCAACGCAAATTAGAACGAGGCCGACGCCTTTGATTTGAAAAGCCCCAATTTTGTTGAACGAACGAGGTAGGCCGCCATTAATTTCTTTCGTATGTTTTTTTTTGAATGAAGGGGTTTTGAATGGGAAAGGTAAAGGAGGTATCGGGTATAAAAGAATAGGGAAGACGTGTTTTTGCAGAGTTGAAGGCATGGGTTAAGGCATGTTTTTGGCTGACAGGGGTAAGGTAATGTATTCTTTTTATTTTTTTATTTTTTTTATTATTATTTTATGTTATATTATTATATATTTTTTTTATTTTAAATTCAATTGTTTTGTATAAATTGTTTTCTTTACTTTGTTTTTGTTTTGTTCAATTTTTGTTGTTAAAACTTTAACTTAGTGTATTTATTTATTTATTTTATATTGATTAAGATTCTATTCCTTTTTTTATTTAAACTAAGGAAAAATGTTATTAAAACTAACCATCCTTTATTAATTTAAATAAATAATTCTTGTATCCAAATTTATTTTCTTCTAAGTCGTTAGTTCGAATTTCAATTACAAATTCAATATTCAATTTCAACTTCAAAGTTAAATTTAAATTTATTCAACTTTAAATAGATTAAATTCTAAAATTTAATCGCCAATTTATTCTAATAATTTGAAATTTAAGTCAAATTATCATTTAAATATTTAAAATAAATTAAATATTTACAAATTAAATTTTTCAATATTCAGGATCGTTACAGCCTAGTTGTGTTGTGTCACCTACCCTATCGAGACCACTACAAGTTTGTTTTGTACCGTACCTATGGAGTATCCTTTGGTAGCCTCTTGATCAGGAGGTATTACGGTACTGTATAGACTATTAGCACTATAAAATGTGTTAAGGAGGATATGGGTAATGCCTTAACGCTATTTTAGTAGTTTACTTTACTTTAGACAATATTATAATAGCGTATATTACTAAGTAGTATATAGTTCCATGGATCCTTAGAGGATGGTTATCTCAAACATTCTTAAAGTTACTTGTATTTCAGTTGATATTTCACTTGAGTTGGATTAATTGATATAAGAATTTAATCCTGATTCGAGTGTTTTGAGTTTTGCTTTACGCTCGGGTCTGACTGAGTGTCACGGCATTTGAGACTCATTTTTGGAGTTGGAGCTTCGCTTGGAGATCCATCTATCTATTCAGCTTGCAGTTATTCAGTTGACTTCTATGATTTATTCTTATTTTGTATTTGACTATTGTACCGAGACTTCTATGTATTCGAGACTTCTGTTGTATCTTGTTTTAACTCTGTTATATATATATATAGTAGCTTCGTGAACTACTATTCATTTATTTCTGCTGCTTGTTGTTATATTACTCTGTATCTGTGATTCTGTGATTTACTTATTTACTGTATATGCTGAATTTTGCCAAATAAAAATTAACAATCTGATATTTTAAGCAATTCAAGTCCGACATGTGAGGATCTGAATGGTTGAAAATATTATGTGTTATAGTTGGTATCAAAGCTCTGGTTTTAGGCAAAAACTTAGCATATGTAGTAGAATTTAATTACAGAATCACTTTCGTTCAAGCTTGAATTCCTTCCTCTTTGACTTGGATTTCCTTTGAATTTTGAAACGTTCCCCTTGGTTCCAAAATCCATTCTTTCCTCTCCCTATTCGTATTCTTCTTGATTCTAGAGTATCATGTAACTTCATTTTGGTTGATTTCTATAATGAATCCGCGGTCCTGCCAATCCTAGAATGATTTGTAAAGGGGTGAAACTCCTTTACGATGAGCATTTATCCACCGAAGATTTCTGTATCTTGGTTTAGATGCTGCTACCTCTTGATATGCATGAATTCTATCACTTGCAATCGATTGTCGATTTGCCTCAGAATTCTACATAGATCTTATTTGTGAAGTCATGGTTGACCCGGTTAAGGTCACCCGCGATTTATATGAGTCTATCCATCTGTTCTCTTTTGTTAGTTAATTATCTTATCCTTGTTTCAAGCCTATTTTCTTAGTTAGAATTCTTTTGATTAGGGTCTCTCTAATTTGAATCTCTATCTTTGTTTGAATCCATTTTTTAATCATCGAGTGAGGGAGTGTATTTGTAATTAATATAAAGTATTTTATAGTGTGTTGTTTGAGTTGTTAATGTTGATTTGGGCTTTGATCGACTCATTTGATCAACGCTATCGATAGGAATTTCAAAACACTTGAACAGAGAAAACTGTTACAACATTGCTTTCAAATTTGGTAAATGAAATGAATTTTGTATGATTATATGTAAGTATAATTTTTCTGAAATAGAATATTAAAATGAATTGGTTGTTTGAAATAATAATATTTTTCTTTCATTTATTATTCTGTAAACCATTGATTATTCCACATTATAAATAAATGAAAATATAAAACATGGTTTATAAACAGATTTGGATATTTGAAATGAATATAAATTAAGAATTAAATTTCCTGTATTTAAAAAAAATAGGTTTAAATTTTAGGGTATATTATTTAAAAGTATTTTTGAACATAAATCATTTTCCAAAGAATTTTTTTAAAGTTTCAAATCTGTACTCTCCTCTTTTATCGCTGGAAAATAATTCCGGTGATGACTACAACATCATGGACATTCATATTCGAGTTTCAGAGTGGAGAGACCACTTAGTAGCTTTACTGCATTTTGTATTGGAAAATGAATTTGATTCGAAATTTTTTAATATGACTTGATTTATAATATATATATATAGGTATATGATTTTTGATTTGACTTGATATATATGATATATATACACATATGTATACATTTATCTCTAAATGGTTTAAAGTAAATTGTAAATTCAACTCTTAAATTTTTGAATTAATATTTAAATTTGAAATAATTGAATTGGGAAATTTTACTTGCATAATACTCAATTGCGTTTCGATATAACTCACCTTAATTATTCAAGAGTTGGATATGTAATTGAATAGTATACAATATAAAATGATTTTATAAATAAAAATTGATTGGTCATAATAAGTGTCAATCTACTTAATTTATGTGATAAGATATATTAAGAGGATAAATTGAAACATTAATTTGGGAAAAGAGAATTAATTTGATTTGAGTAAGTATGATTTTAATAAATTTTTATACACTTAATTTGTGATTATAGGAATTGTTAATTGAGATAAATTGATTTATAAGATATTGAATAAATAAATATGAATTATGGAATAGTTAAGATATAATTATTAGTGAAATTAACTTAAGTGAAATCAAATGAATTAAAATCAATTGCTGAATATTAATTAATTTAAATTGAAATTTATATGGTTAAAATTAATTGTTTTATTTTGTTTTCAATTTATTTTTCTTTTTGGTTGTTTCTATTCTCCTACCTTGTTCCTTTTCGAGGACGAAAAGTTTTGAGTGGGGGAGAGTGTAACAACCCATAAATTTTAATGGTTTTAATAAACTAATAAATTGACTTCTTTTGAAATTTTAAGTAATAAAATTTTGAATGAAAAATTTGATATTTGGAATACGTCTACTTCAACATAGCAGATGGTAAATTTTCGTCAGATAATATGAAGTCTATTTTATTGTGTAATTTTATTTAAATTTAAGTCAACTAATATTTGTTGATAATAAAATGTTTTCCAAATCTGGATATTTTTATACAATAAATTTGTAAATCATCTTCTGAGTGAGACGTCATATTTCATTTCTTCAAATTTGGACTGTTATTGCTCCGTTTATCTTATTTTTGACAAATTACCAGCATTTTCAGTACTGTTCATCGACTTTTGAGAGGATGATCATACCACTGATATCTATATACCGTTATGATCGTCTCATTGTGCTGATATCCACAGTCATATCTTTGTTTCGGTGTCCGATACACATTGGAAAATCGGAAAAAAAAACGATTTCGTATGGGTACCCGTTTTAAACCCTTTTGAATTCTTGTTCTTCCGTCTACCTAACTGTTGAAATCAATAGTTGCATTTTTTTCATGATATCAAATTTAATTACCTACTGTACATATGATTTTTTTTCATCTTTGAATATTATAAATAGCATGATCACTAATATTTTATCCACAAATTTATCAGCTGGCACTTGAGACTGTTCGCCTTTGATATCCCTTATTTAATATATATACATATTTTCCACGGTACATTGATTCACCTTATATTTTCTTGGCCTCCTCCTTTATCTTCTTTATGCATGCATTTCAAAAACTGCATGTCTTCCCTCTTCCTTCACCAAGTATCCCATGTTCGGTCTACAAAAATAATGCGATTTGCATACCCTCGGCCTGAGTCCACCACCCATCGAGCCCTCCTCCACTCTTTCGTACCTCTGCCGAGCACCACCCCCGACCCAAAGCCCCTCCGAATCTTCCACTATTTCAGATCTAGCCTCATTCCAGTGGCCCATCGCCGCCGTCGAACGAACCACCATCATCACTCAGCAACTTCCCCATGACTCGCGTGCAACTTCTCTTTTTCTTTATATAAGGTATATCTCATATATATGACCTATGCACAAATTTATTAGTTTATATGTTATATATATTTGTCATATGTTACAATGTTACAGTATGATGTATGTATGCCTGCTTTGTTATATATGCCAGTTATATATAGATAAGTATGTGCTTTTATTTACATATATACAGATCCTGTTGTTTGAATGTATTATATAAGAAGTATAACATATATATAATATCAATAGTGCAAGGGTATAAGTTTTGTATATTCTATGGTAAAAGCATTATTATATATATTATATATTTAGTTATACATATGTTATACAGCAGTCTATATGCTACAGTATTTATGCACAGGTTACAGAGTTTACCTATATATGTTTATGTTAGATATTGAGAATTTTGAACTGTGCATATATATTCCACGGTTTACAGTGCTTATTACAAACTGTGTGGATATTGCACAATATTTTAAAAGGAGATATATAGTTTATAAAATTCAGGTTTTGTAACTTTTAGCTTGAAAGGAAATATATATACTCTATATCTATATGTAAACTTATACGTCAGTTTATATATATATATATATATATATATATATATATTTGTATATAACCCGTTTGTATAGATAGCATATAATAATCTGTCTAGATTTATATTATGTTTGAGTTTAAGGTCAGTTTATATACTAGTTAAATATATATACATACACACACAGTGCCTACTATATGTTGACAATATAATTTTGATGTGTTTATAAATATATATTTTAAATAAAGAAAAAAAATACTTGGACCCCACTTTGAAGTATATACACATAAGTATCGATTTTTAAATATAACATATCTATTTTTTGAGAAAAATGTGTGATCCTCTAATAAAAGAAGGGAGAACACATGAAACTATATATATAACACATAATATGGTGCTGCCAACATGCCTGGCAGGTGACATATCTATGTACTGGTAATAGAGTAAAAACAGGTACCCCTAAAATGAGCTCCGGCAAAGCCACCGCCCATTACACCTCAATACCGAGCTCCGGCATGGCCACCGCCCGATAATGAGATGTTAAAAATACCTGTAAAACTAAAAAAATCAAAATTCAGAGATACTAGACGACTGCACCATCGAAAAGAAGACTCTATGAATCTACCTCTAAGAGAAAAAGCTAATCTGGAGAAGCGACTAATCCATAAAGTAGAACTCCACTCTGAAGACTCAATAATGCTGAAGGAAACTCCTTACGCAATCAATACACCTGGAAAAGGCCATCCTGAACACCTGAATGAAGCCGCAAGCTATCATGCAAAAATGAAAAGAGACACTAGCAACCTATCTAACCCATATCTGAAAACAAAACTAGGAAATACATTAGTAAAAATCACATATATGTATATAAATAGAATTTATATACATATATGCTTGAGTAAAATCTAATACGTTAATCTAGAACTAAAACTAACAATTCAACAAGAATAGGAAAAAGAACTAAAACAAAGCTAAAAATAACTTTATGATCCTATAATAGGAAGCAAATTATTATACACCGAATTATTATCATTAAAGTTGGAAAAGGTATCAATATAAAAAATATTAAAGTCAAAATTATTATTGTTTTTTTTGAAAATATTAATACTATTACTAACCTTATTGAGATAATCCTTGAAAATATTATTTTTGGCTAATTTATATTTAGGATTAGAGATCCAATTTAAGCAAAAAGAAGAAACTAAAATAATCAATTTATTAACTTGATTATTGTTATTATTAAAAATTCTTTGATTTCTTTCAAACCAAATGTACCAACTTGATATGGTGAATAAAGTATCAATCAAGTATCTATCATCCTTATCAAACTTAAATCTAAAAATATTCCAATAGAAAACACATTCAGTAATTCTAGTACTTATATTAAATTCAAAAAATATTAAGAGTATTTATAAGAATAAAATAAGTATCCATACAATCATAGTAAATATGTTTAATATCTTCTAAATGTAAATTACAAAAATAACATTTCTTATCAATGTTAATATTTTTCCTTTTTAAATATTCAATAGTATTTAATTTGCCATGAATAATAAGCCACATGTGTAATTTAGATTTTGGAGGAGCGTTAGATTTCCAAATAAACTTGAAAAAACTATTAGAAACACCAGAAAAGTTGATAAATCTATAGAAAGAATTAGTGGAATATTTCTTACTCTTATCTCATTCCCAACTAATATAATCATTATCATTATCAATATTATAAAGTTTGAATCTAACAAAAAGCAAATTGAGCTGTCAAAGAGTTGGACCTACTAAAATTCTGTTAAAACTAAAAATCCAAGGAGGGTCATTTTCAGAAGCAAAAACTTCATATACGAATGCATATTTGAAGTTACAAATATCATACAATTCTTTAAACTCATTCCTAAGAGGAGTAGCAGAAATCCAACTATCATGCCAAAAAGATGTATTATTACCTGAGTGAACTATAATATTGACACCTAAGTTAAAAATTTCACTACATTTTAAAATAGATTTCCAAAAATAAGATTGCTTACGAGAAACCGAAGGACTAATCTAATAGAGATTATAGCTACCATTGTAATAATATTTAGAAATAATATCCTTCCAAGTGGCATTAACATTGGTATCTCTGAAATTGCATAACCATTTACTTAGAAGAGCCAAATTCATATTACGTAAATTAATGACTCCTAAACCACCATCCTTTTTGGATTTACAAATAGCATCCCAATTAACTAAACATTTGATACTATTAGTATTATCACCACTCTAAAGGTAATCTCTTCTAATTTTATCTATTTTATCTATCACCCAATCTAGAAAAAGATGCATAGACATCCAATAAATTGGGAGAGCTAATAAAATAGAATTTATTAAAACCAGTCTACCTTCTCTAGAAAGAACTCTCGCATTCCAGTTAGAAATCCTATTTTTAATTTTATCAATGATTATTAACCGATCATTGTGCTTAAGTTTTGAAGGTCTAATAATAAAACCAAGATAATCAAATGGAATATTCATAGTTTTACAATTTAAAGTATTTGCAACTAAACTTTCAATTGTTTCAAAATCATTTAAAACTAAAACAGAACTTTTATCAAAATTTATTTTTAAACCCGATAAAAGCTTAAAACTATAAATAATAAACTTAAGAGCAATGATGTGTTTGGGAAGATGAGAGGAAAAAAGCAAAGTATCATCTGCAAATTGAGGACTGACAAACCAAAACTTGAAATATCATTACCAATATTACCCAGAATATTGTTGTTAACGCATTTTTAATAATCTTAGAAAAAACGTCAACCGCTAAGTTAAACAGAAGGGGCGATAAAGGGTCCCCATGCCTTAAACCTCTCTTTGATTGGATTTTATTACCTAAAATACCATTTACCATAATACAAGAGTTATCAGTTTTAAGCAAGATCATGATCCAGTTAATCCATCTATTTCTAAAGCCTCTGGCATGAAAAATATCAATAAGAAAATCCCAATCAACCGAATCAAAAGCCTTAGCCAAGTCTAATTTTAAAATAGTGCAAGTAATATTATTCTTACAACAGTGATTAATGTATTCCTGAACAATAGCTACACCATCTGTGACATTTCTACCTTTTATGAAAGCCGATTGAGAACAATCAATTAGATCATTCATTTTTAAACTAAGTCTATTAGCTAAAACTTTAGAAATAATTTTGACTGGGCAATTAATCAAAGAAATAGGTCTAAATCTTTTAAAGTATTAGCACCTACATTTTTGTGTAATAAAATAACGTTAGCAAAATTAAATCTACCTAATTGGAGATTTCCATTATAAAATTCATTAAGCATATGAATTAAATCTAATTTTAAAACATCCCAAAAAGTTTTATAAAAGAAAATAGGAAATCCGTCCGGACCCAGGGATTTATCACCCGGTAAATCAAAAATTGCTCTTCGAATTTCCTCTTCAGTAAAAGCAACATCTAATTCAGAAAGATTAGTATTAGAGACAGTTGGATAAAGATCACTCCATCTAACACTAATTCTATTCTTATTTTTATTGCCAAAAATATCTTTATAATAATCTGTGAAAGCCTTATTGAGATCACATTGATCAACTAATTCCACATTATTAACTAAAATGGAATTAATTGTATTACTACGTTTTCTATTATTAGCCATATTATGAAAAAAATTGGTATTATTATCACCTTCATTGATCCACTGAAATTTTGATCTTTGTTTCCACATAACTTCCTCTTTTTCAAGAATAGAATTGAGTTCTTCTTTTAAATTATTAAGAACATTTCGCTCACCTAAACTTAAATGTCTAATTTCTTCAATCTTATTTAGCTTAAGCATCTCATTAAGAATATTTTCTTTTTTAATTTTAATATTACCAAAAATATTTTTATTCCAATTTTTAAGAAAGATCCTAAGATTCCTAAGTTTGAATACAAAAGCTTTAGCAGAATTATCACAATGCTTAACATAATATAAACTCATAGACAACCATTTTTTGATAATTAAATTTAAAAAACATGGTTCTAGAAGCCACATTTTTTTCAAAATTAAAAGATCTACTAAAAATTCTTTGGCGATCGCAAGTAAGGATAATGGGAAATGGTCGTAAAAGGAAAACCGGACACTCTACATATAGGAAAATTATCCTTTATTTCATCGCTAATGAAAAATCTATCTAAGAGAGCCAAGGAGGGAGACTCCCCATTATTAATCCAAGTAAAATCCCTATTGGATAGAGAAATTTCAATCAAATTAGAATGAATAATAAATTGATCAAACTCCTCCATGACAGAATAATCTCCCTCCTAAGGAGAACGCTCCTCAATAAAACGAGTAACATTAAAATCACCCCCCAATGTCCAAGATCCGGGAGCAAAAGATCTAAACTCTAGGCATTCATTCCAAAGAAATCGTCTATCTATTTTAGAGTTTGGCCCATAAACATTAGAAATATTAAAAAAAAGAATTATCAACTAGATTAATTAAAATTACGTGTAAAGAGTACTGTTTGTGAATACACTGAAGTAATTTAAAAATATTATCTCTCCAACGAATCATTAAACCCCCAAATGAGCCCACAGAAGGTAAAAAAATCCATTTTCTAAAATGAAAGCCTCCAAGTTTTCTAAAAAACGAAAATCAGGACGCTCAATTTTAGTCTCTTGTAGGAGAGCAATGTCAATAGAATAGTTTTTAAAAAAGATTCTAACTTTATCACATTTATTTAAGTCATTCAGACCTCTAATGTTCCAACTAATGGTTCTCATAAACCCATAGACCTAGCCCTACCAAGTTCCTTATCTCTAATAAACTCGTGATTTAACTCAATATCAGAGTAAATAAAAGCAGTGCCACTGGTTAACTGACTGAATTCAGAAGCTGACAAATCACCTAGAGCATAAGACGTATAAGTGATACCTAAATCAAAATGCATACCTGAGCCTGATTCCGTAACACTGCTCACGGTGTTCGAACCAGTAAACTCACCCAAAGACTGAGAACTACTGCCTCGAATCCGGACACTACGGCGAACCGTCCCGCTAGAAGCTGAAAACTTTCTTCGTCTACCTCTCTTTGAAGAATTAAAGAAAGGCACAGAATCACTACTATGACATGACGAGAGAAGCTTAGATTTCCTATTGAAACCTCCAGCTACAACAGTATCAACGAAACCCAAAGGAGCCACAACCAGATTGACATTCCCACCCAAATGCTCAATAGAGAATACTGATATATCTTCACCAATATCACAAGCATCACTACCAAAAAAGGTGTTAGGAGCAGCATGATCATCTTGACAACTCACCACTGCTTGATTAATCCAATTCAGTGAAGAAATAGAAGAAGTATTATAAACAACAACAGCCTGTACCTGTGCATCATGCACAACAGAATCAGCGTGCATATCTTCAAAAGTGGAATTGAACATATTTAAGAACTCGTCGTCAGCAATGTTCTCTAGGTCAACAGTCTTCTCAACCTCTTTATGAAGTACTGATGAAAGAAACCAATCACGAAAATCAACAGACTCATAACTATCAGAAGAAGCAGAAACATCAGGTTCTGTTGGAACCTCCAATTCGTCCATCAATACATTGTTGTTTAAACAGGATTCCAACTGCATGATCTGATAGAATTGATCTAATTCAAGTGGCAGATTAACTGCTGATAAAGATGACCACAAGTCTTTACCTAGAGAAGAAACCTGATCTACCTCCAATTGAATATCCTTTTTAACCTTAATCAAATTAATTTGATGGTCCGGGTCTTGGTCAAACAAGAATTCGCTAACAAAAATGCAATTCTTAAGACTGTCACCATGACTGCCTCCATCATTAACAACCGATAAATCATTACAAACATTCTCTGTCAAAAGATTATCCAACATACAGTTGGATAAGGAGTGAGAATACTTATCTCTATCCACTGCTCCATCAACAAGCTTAATTGAAGAAACCGAATCTAGATACTCGAAGTTATTTGCAGTAGATATCACGAAGTTGTCCAATTTTCAATTGCGAATATAACCTTTTTTGGACTTAACTTGAGTAAAATTATCTTTCAATTCGAATCCAGATTTTATAGAAGATGATTGAAGAGCAACAACAACTGGATCGAACAACAATGGGTCAATACTTGAATAATCCTCATAACTGACAGAGTTAGGAAGATCACTTCCTGATAC
Source organism: Allium cepa (assembly GCA_030765085.1). Taxonomy (NCBI): domain Eukaryota; kingdom Viridiplantae; phylum Streptophyta; class Magnoliopsida; order Asparagales; family Amaryllidaceae; genus Allium; species Allium cepa. The sequence goes on along the minus strand of CM060940.1, from coordinate 569,632,536 downwards.
ACCAACAAGATTATCCATTTTCAAAACATTAGAGCGAGGAACAGTCTTGCCAAAATATAATTTAGGATCCCCTAATTTATTCTGATAGCCTTTACCAATGCTCGGCTCGTTAACAAAATTGAAATGATATAGCAAATCCTCTAAATACTTGAGCCTTCGTAACGATTTTGCCAAAGATGATCAATGAGAATCCCCTTCAGTAACATTCACTTTAAGACGAATTGGAATCCATGCTCAACCAAAGAATCGGAAGAAACTGTTTCTTACGATCTGGACGAACAAGCATTTTTCTTGTGCCTTGATTTGCCGCAAGCGAAGCTGATAATAGGATCGCGACATTGAAAGGCCAAATGATTATATCCACCACATCTAAAACAAAAAATCTTTCCTTATCTTGAATCAATCCAGTTCTTTTTATTTGGATCTTCCAAAGGAGAACTTGGGAAACGGCTAGAAGGCAGACCATCTCTCACTACTTGTGCATAGGATCGATGAAGAGGAGATTTACGATGAAAAAGATCTAAAAAGAAGGAAGAAGACGTATGATGCGAGGAAGAAGAGTCACGAAAGTTAGATGCAGACACCATGGCCAAATTTTTTGCTAAAAAGTTTTCAAAGTTCTAAGTTATTTCAAAATTTGAAAAAGATTTGCTAAAGTTTATGCCTTTGATTTTTAAATATTTGTATTTTTAGAATAATGGTTTTGAATCATGTGTGTGTGTGTGTATTATTTTAATATTTGTCGTAAATTTAAGGTATTGGTTTTAATAAAATAATAATAATAATATAATATACACTTCGTTTCTTTTTTATCAAGCTGATTTTGGCTCTTGATTTTCAATTTAATAGCTTTGTTCATCGAATTCGTGCCCATCTTACTTTCTTTTGGAATTTCATGCTTGGACTCATAACTCATTTCATCTCCAAATCTCTCTAGCCTTAAAAGGTGAGGAATCACTCATGATTAACATTCTTATATTTATTAAATTTGATTTCAAATTGAATGACAATTGAAATATATTGCTGTTAGTTATTTACATTGCTATATATATGCCATTATATGTAACTGTTCACATGTGACATCTAACACTATTATTTATTATTTATATTGATGATATATGCATGTTATATTCATATCTGTTATCGCTTTGCAAGTTCCCTATTAGTATAGAATTCCTTATGTGTTGAAATGAAACATACCCAAACGATCTTGTAGAATAGGAGAAATTCGTTATGGGTTGAAATTATAAACCCAAGCGTATTTCAATGAATTGAATTTGGCATTGCAGGTTGAAATGATATATATCGTATATGTTTAAATTATGAATTGAATTAATAAATATCTGTATCACTTGACCATAGGACAGAAAATTATATACAAACACCATTGGTGTATATATAAATATTTGGAAAATGGTTTCCAAAGTTTGAAAAGAAATTTATGCGGTTTTAATAAACATTTTTTTAAGATATTATATATTATAAATGTTATTTTATAAAGGTTTAAATTTTATATTTTTAAAAATTTATGTTTGGAAATGTAAATGTTATAAGTTAGTTTTGGAATTCTTAAAATTTTAAGATTTTACTTATAAATTTTACTATTTTAAAAATATATATTAAGCTTTAAAATAAAATAAGTTCAATAATAAGATTTAATTTAATAAAGTTTGATTTTAATTAATATATAATATGTTTAAGTATTTGTTTAAATTTATATTTTAAAATAGATTTTTATAATGATTTTTACAAGTTAAGGTTGGGAAGTTAAATTTTAATTTATTTGAAATTGTAGTTAATTAAGAATTTTATTTAATTAAATCGATTTGAAACTTATTGAATTTGAGATTTTTATAGGATATGATTTTATAGCTTGTTTTTATTTAGGGTGATTAAATGAATATTTCAAGTTTAAATAATTGAAGGAAACATTTAATTTATTTTTAATTTGAGGTTTTATTTAAATGATATTGGATTTATTAAGTGAATATTTCAAAACTAAATAATAATGAAGTTAAATTAAGATATATATGAAATTATCAAATTTAGTTTTGAAATATTGAATATATAAAGCTTTGAATTATATTGAAATTGAAATGGTTTATTTTGTGGTTCAAATCTGTATTTGAAATCGATAAAATTTGAAATGGTTTATTGAGAAACTGAATTGTATTGAAATTGATGAATTGAGATTGAATAAAATTTGAATTTTGGAGCTTGTGTTAATTTGAATTGATTTGTGAAATTCGAAGAAGCTATTTTATTATATAAGATATTTTAAATTATATTTAAAACTATTTATATATTTTACTTTATAAATTATTTTAATATATACTATTTAATATAAATCATTTTTAATGTAAACTATTTTTAATATAAAACTATTTGTTATATAAACTATTTTAATATTCTAATTATTTTATTTTTTATAAACTATTTTAACTTATAACTAGTTTATATACAAACTATTTAACATATAAACTATTTTATTTATATACTATTTTTCTATATCTAAATGGCTTGAGTGGAAAGTTATGTTTCAAAGTATTATGATTTCAAATTATTATGTTTTCAAAGTATTATGATTTCCAAATTGTTATAATTTCTAAGTTTTATAATTTCGAAAGTGTTATCACTTTGAAATTGCTATGATTTGGAAATGGATATGTTTTTAAATGAATAATGATTTCGTATCGATATGGTTTTTGAAATGATATGATATTTTTGGTTTTGAAGTACAAACTATTTTGAAATGACCATGGTGTTATAACAACATCTGTTTGTTAAAGAGACCGGGATCGATTATTGTCATACTCTCTGCCAATGCCGAAAACCACTTGAACAACCGTATACGCCGTGGAGATTCCAGAATGAAGAAGGTGGTTGGCGACATTCTATTTGAGGTATATACATGGACCTAATTATCGTGAGTTAGCTTAAGGTCGCTAAAACAGGAGCAATCGACGGGCCAAGGGAGGTAGCTCCTCCGATCGGACACACTTCTTCGATTGCCATTCTACTAATTTGTGATTTATTTGGTACACACCTTTAACTTGGGATTGTGGCTCGAGGTGGGCGATAGTTGCAGCTATGCATTACCACTAGTCTGGAAGTGTAATTGGTATATCTATCCTGGCATTGCCTAGTTGTGTCGTGTCACCTACCCTATCGATACCACTACGAGTTTGTTTTGTGTCGTGTCTATGGAGTATCCTCTGGTAGCCTCCCGATCAGGAGGTATTATGGTACTGTATAGACTATTAGTATTATAAAATGTGTTAATTGGGATATAGGTAATGCCTTAATGATATTTTAATAGTTTACTTTACTTTAGACATTATTATAATAGCGTATATTACTACATGGCAGATAGTTCCACAGATCCTTAGAGGATGGTTATCCAAAACATCCTTTAAGTTACTTGTATTTCAGTTGATTCACTTGAGTTGGATTTATTGATATAATAATGTTAATCCTGACTCGAGTGTTTTGTATTTTTCTTTATGCTCGGGTCAGACTGAGTGTCACAGCATTTGAGACTCGCCTTTGGAGTTGGAGCTTCGCTTGAAGATCTATCTATCTATTCAGCTTGCAGTTATTCAGTTGACTTCTGTGATATATTCTTATCTTGTATTTGACTATTGTATTGAAACTTCTATGTATTCCAGACTTCTGTTGTATCATGTTTTAACTCTGTTATATATATATATATATATATATATATATTAGTAGCTTCATGAACTACTATTTAATTGTTTCCACTGGTTATTGTTATATTACTCTGTGTCTGTGATTCTGTGATTTGTTTATTTACTGTATATATTGAGTTTTGCCAAATAAAAATTAACAATCTGATATTTTGAGCAATTTAAGTCCGACATGTGTGGATGCAAATAGTTGAAAATAACGGGATGTTACAATATTCATATGTGTACCTAATTTTAGCTCATACTCCATATTATTTGACAATATTACTTAGTAATACTCTTGGATAGTACAGGTATAGAGGTGGGATGTTTCACAAAAAGTCCTTCTGTAGTTGTCTAAACCTTCTATTTTTAGGCGTAGTCCTCCACTGTATTTAGTAGAATGTGATTAAACAAATAAACATCTAGATCTGAGTTCATCACTAGTAAGAATTTGTCAAAACCGATAAATATCAGTAGTTGAACCGTTCGATGTCGACTAGATTTAGTCGGTGTCGAATGGTTTTGCTCGTCCATTTCTTTAATCTGTTTTTGTATTTACTTAAATCTTCTAGCTCTGGATCCTTATGAAAAAATTTCCCAACCAATAACGCTTGGTGCCAATCGGTTTCATTCCCCCAAGTTGAATCATCATTGAATAAACCTGACCCCACATTGACTTCAGGCCGTTCGGTGCCAAATGGTCTAGACCATCTGGTACCGAATGGTTTTGTTGCTTCCATGCTTGTCTTATTTTAAAGGTTCCTTCATTATTCAACATTGACATCTCATAAGCTTCTTGATCCATTTCTTTATCATCTTGACATCTAGATCCACCGAGAAGTCGCTTGAATCAAATCTAAATAACGCTTGCCTTCAAAGTATCCTTTTATGAAATGGAAGAATGATTTGGATTGTGACAAGAGCCTATATTCAATATGCAATGATGCCTCCATCAGATAAACTATTTTTGTGACATGTTGCATTAATGTTGACAATATCAACACATTACTTCATACAGTTGATGAATTACATCCTTTTTACAATTATATAAGTTAAAGTCTTTGATCTTTGCTGAGAACTTCCTGAAAGCAACTTCGACATTGTTCATGTAGATTTCTTCTCCTTTTTTCAAAAGAATAGATATGAAAATCATTTGGTAGCAATAAATTATGGTTAGCATTGAACAGTTTTCTAAGTGTTTTATATAAACAATACTTAGAAAATATATTGTCCCACACTTTCATTTCTAGCTTCCATTCCTTTGTTCCTTTGCGATACCGCCACACCAACAATGATCTTGGCCACCACCATCAGTTCTGCATTAATGTTGGCACTCATACTTTAGGAAAAATGACCGTCTTTGATCCCTTCCTAGATTTCATTTCAAGCAAATATCATGCCACCATTTCTTCTTAGGTCACGATCCTCAAGATTGGCCCTGGGTCACCATTGCTCTTGGATTTGACCTTGGTCGACTTGCCACTGTCAATCCATATCGCTTCTCACTATAACCCTCCATCGTGCCACCTCCACCACCGAGAATAATCTCATACTTCGAATAAGAACTATACGTGAGATGTTAAAGGGTAAAGGCTAATCTAAGCTCCTTTGGATTACCATCGAATATGAATCAGTGTCGAGATTTTGATTGAGGTATTTTGCATGAATCCACCCCCATCGAACGTAGTCACGCATTTAATGATTTTGATTATTGACGATCTGAGATTTTCATCCCATCGATACCTAGAATCTAATAATACACCTACAGTTCTACAAAGAAGGGCTTTGTGCCGCTCTAGATAGTGGTTTCATTGGTAAAATCCAACACACAATTCCATCGGATGCCAAGGCTCATTTTCCAACACGATTAGGACATCTACACATTATGTAATGCATAGATTGACATATTGCATTCCCTGATCGATGCACATATTCTGATTGGTCGACACTCACTAACATCGGCTAGATCCTCTACATTTGCTACATAGTTTCAATTAAAGTAAAACACTAAAACAAATCATATTCGACCATGTTCGTTCTCAAGATTTAAGTATAAAATGGCCGATCATAAATTATCTCCTCCTTTGTGCCACCCCTTCCACTTTCCATTAATGCATTCGAAAGCAGGTTCATCCTCTGCCTGGTAGACACTTTTTGACTCTGATGAGAGTTGGATGCAAGATTACAAAAGAGCTCCAAAGGTCATGTCGTTAATTATCTAGTTGGTTGGAGTCTGAGGTAAAGTTGTGCTAAGCCTCAACTATATTCGTAAGGCTTTAAAAAGATCAATCTCACCAGATTTATCTTTTGTGTGCAACATACGATCCGTGTTTTGCTTCGAAGGTAAAATGCCTTCGAAATAGGGTTGTATTGCTCGTAAAGATTCAATGATCCGCTAATTTCAATGCTTACACTTTGGAAACCTTAGAATTTATCGAGCAATCTTATCTTGGTTTTATATCATCTTATGTAGAGAGTGAGAAATTTTAAACTCGATCTTATCTATCTTCCTTTGCAAGATGAAATAAATCATGTTGAATAAAGCTCTTCTCTAGAAATTGCAAGGACACAATTTTTTATAAGAAGGGAGTCTGTAACAACCCAAATTTTGGTGATTACATATGTTATTAAATTATAGCAGTGGTTATAATTTAATTATGGAGAAATAAAATAAATTGGAGATATTAAATTGTTAAAAATTGTTTATTTTAAATAAACAATGGATTTGGAATAAACAAAATGGAATTAAGTTGAACAATGGCATTTTGTTGATTTGGAGATTAACTAAATTAAATTAGTGAAGTAAAATAGTTTAATTCAATATCATTCATGGATATATATATATATAATGTTGAAAATAAAGTTTTAAAACTTTATTATGTTAGTTTGCAACAAAAAAGAGCATTATATGGTTTTAATTTGGTATAATACAAAAATTTCGCAAATTATTTTCAAATGTGATTTTTATTAATTTTAATTGAAGTATTTGAAATTTAATATGTTGTATATTGTAAATAAAAGGGTGAAATTAGTTTTAAAAATAATATTTGAATGAGAAATGATGTTAATATAGTTTGTTGTATTTAGTTATACAAGAAAATGATTTTTATGTAATTTTTGGTGTTAAAATTAGTATTTTATGTAAATTAGAGTGTAAATTGAGTATTTAATTAAAAATGGGGTTGTAACAATGAAAAATAATTTTTATAGTGAAAAATTACTTTTCATTTGTTGTAAAATATTTTGTTAAACATTAAAATATGTTTTTGTGATTTTATGGAACTGAAAACATAGAAAAATATAATGTAATCATTTAAATATAAGTTGTAATTTGTAATATAAGTGTTTTGAGATAATTAGAGCTATCTAATAATTTCCTAAATTGGGTTAAGCCAATTACAGCCTAACTAAGAATGAAAAACTTCTTTCTTCTCAACTGGTACGTATAGTTTTTTTACAGTAAAAACAAAGAAAAGAAACTAGAAACTTCTTCCCTCTTTGAAACTAAAAACCAAATCTTCAAAAATTCTTCATTTCTTCGCCAAATTTAATCAATAGAAGCTTTTAAATTCAGGTAATCCATTCCAAAACCAAAGGTTATTTCATCTATTTTAAGTTTTGAGAGATCTTGGTCTGTAACTTTTGGCTGTCTTTTTGCATGTCTATACAATTTCTATTTACAGATTCTTTCAGCTAAAACTTGGATAAAGCTCGCATCTTTCTTCGAATTTGCTCAAGTTTGATCTTCAATTGCTAAGATGAGTTGTTAACTCATAAATTCTAGTTGAACCAAGAGTTTGAATGTTGAAATTGATCAGAAATTGCTTACTATAAAAAAAATTCTATTGTTTGGAAGATTACAGTGAAAACAGGCTATGAGTCCAATTTTGAGAGCTTATATCTCTCATACTTCTTATATGATTTGAACCAGGTTTTTTTTGGCCGATAGTATTGTTGTTGAACTTTATGCATGTCAAACTTTAGGTCATTCTAACCTCTGTAGCTTATAGAAATTTGCTGCCGAACTTTTATTTGGAGCATGTTTTTGCTCTAGATTTTCACGCTGAAATCATTGTCTGGGTTCAACTTTGAGACATCATAACTTTCTCATTCCTTGTCAAATTGTGTGATTGTTTTTCCAGTTTAAATTAGTGTTAAACTTTGTATATGCCAAATTTCAGGTCATTTCGACCTATGTAGCTTATAGGAATATGCTGTCGAACTTTGATTTGGAGCATGTTTTTGCTCCAGATTTGCGCAGTGAAATCATTGCCAGGGTACAACTTTGAGACATCATAACTTTCTCACTCCTTGTCCAAATTGTGTAGTTTTGGAGTCGCATTCCAAAACTCTGACATGTATCTATTGTTTTGACTCAATGTATGCATTGTGGACCTTGTACCACTTCTGTTGTATCAATTTGTATTGTACTAGGATGTATCTGTGTATGTGTATATATATGTGACTACTTGCCTGTTATATGTAGTATTTATTTTTATTCTATTTTGTTCTAATAGATCCGTTAGCCACTGTAGTTTTGTATTAAGCATTTATTGAATATGTCAATTCACTTAAGAAAGGGAAAAAAATTAGAGCACCCAATTAACGTATTCAACAAATGTTTAAGACAAAGCTATTGATGATCGTTCCTAACCATCCCTATTCTCTGCATTAGCAAACAGTATTACTCAGTACCACTCTTTGTTATGGGGCGTTACAGCATGGCCTCTTGTTGAACCATAAGGCACTGCTACTCCGTTTATCGATCAACTCGACATCATGCCTTTGACAACAATATGGATTCCCCAGAATCTAGGCTAATGACCTAGAGTTGAAAAGGATCTTCATAAGGCAGGGGATTCCTGAAGATTAAGTGCTTCTTCTCCTTAGTCAAAGAGCTCACCACCCTCCGGAAGATTATGCCGCTAATTACCTATATATGTGCCTCTTTGGAGATGTTCCTTCATTCAAAAACTTTTTTTGGCAGATGTTGGAACTAGCTCCCTCTCAACTTCACCCAAATGGCATCCCAGCTTTAAAACTCCCTTTTCATGATCTTCTAAATGCACTTGGGGAGGTCGCCTACCTTCAAGGAAATATGTTGTCTCTTCTACTGTTAACCTGCCTTTGGGCAAGGCCGTATGTAGGCGAATTTAACCTAATAAACTTCACGGTTGTCAAGGTTGGGATATCATGGGCTTGGCTCAAAGGGATGTATGGATAATCAAGTACAGATGATAACATCAATCTAGGATTGATCGGAGTTAGTAGATAGATGATGCAGGATGCTTGGAATATGAATGTTAGCTTGGATGGCCAAAAGGATCGGCATGGTTAATTGGAAGGAGGGATCGGCGTGGTTGATGACAAAGGGATTGGTATACTTTGATATAAAGGGATTGATGTGACTTGGTGAAAGGCTAGGGATCGACATAGCTCAGATCGGTAGGGCTTGGAGGAAGGCATGGCTTAGGTCGGCATAGGAGATGACGTATCGTTCGACGTGGCTAGCTAATACTCAAAGGGTCGGCATATCATTTAGGATGAGGAGGGATCGGTATAACAAGATGGAGGGTAATGGATCGATATGATCCTATGAAGCTAGAAAGGTCGGCATGATTTGGATTGGCAGGGGATGGAAGTACAAGATGGCTCGGTATAAATGAAGGCAGAGCAATCAACATACTTTGTTGGTTTGGGAAGTAACGAAGGATGGATCGGCATAGCTTGGTGGTATTAGAGGGATCTGTATAGGGTAGTATATGGATTGACACAGTTGCATGGAGAAAGATGGATCAGCATCGTGTGATGGATCGGTATACTCTAGTATGGAGGGATCGGTGTAGTCTGGTGAACAAGAGGGGTCGGCATTTTCCGATGGGTCGTCACACTCTATAGGGTTCAGCATTCCAGGGATATCCTTGCATTCAACATTCAATAGCTCAAGCTCCATTGATCCAAATTAGATGACATTTGGGGATTTAAGTATATTTTGTCATGAAGAATCTGTCATAGGAGTCGCTGCCCAATAAATCAACCAAGAAAGGGATCGGTACCAATCCCTCTTCATTCGGATTTGGGCCTAGTGGTCCCTATGATAGGCTCATATAGGTAAGGAGGTCTTGTATCCGAAGTTTCATCTATAAATACAGCAGGCACGGCTTCATAAAAGGGATCTTCATTCTGCTTTTCTTTATCTTCTACCTAGGTCATACTCTGCCATTTCAATTCTTGAATTTCATGGATTTGTAACTATAATCAGTTGCATAAATTAATAAAAGAAAAATCTTTGGATTGGACATAGGCCGGAGTTAGCCGAACCACTATAAATTTGTGTCTCTCTTTACTTGCTTTTTGATAGTTTAATTTTGTTCTTTATTTATTTCTCTTCATATTTCTCTGTCTGTATTGGATGCTGGGGCTTTCACACTATTGGGTGTTGGTGGCCAATTTTAACGCCAATATTTTGGTGCTTTCACTGAGAGAACTTGCATCTGCTGATTTGGAAACTTGGATACTTGGATCTAGAAAGTAATGGCTAGGAAATTAACAAGGAGAGTGATACTGGAAAGGAGTCACCATAGAGGGAGTCAGGAGGCTTCCTCGGGAATTGGAGCTAACCAAGAATCTGTCTATTCACCCAAAATTAAATGGAAACAATGATAGATGCTATGCAAGAGAGGATGCCAAAAAGGCAGGAGAAGATGATGTAGAATCTACTCCGACAAATTGGATAGGTCGGAGCCATAGAAGCTGCTGCAATGTAGAATCAAGGAGCTGAAATAGCGGGAATCATTGGAAATCAGAACCAGGAATATGGAAATGGAGCTAATAGACAGAGGAATGGAACATAGTAGCTGAAGGCAGTCCCCTGCCAACCAAGAGGGACCAGCACCGATCCTTAAAGGCTAAGAGGCATGACCCCAGGTCTGGTCAATCGTGGTCGACCCCATGGAGCTCTTGCAAATCAAAATTTGGATGCTCGATCGGAGGAATACGTTCCAAAATTCCCTCATAGACTCTGGGGCAGCTTGGAGATGATGAAAGGAGATTACCGTTGGAAGATAAGTATAGGTTTGCGGAGATGATAAGATAAGCTATGCATGGAGGGTTGGTTAACAGGGATCTTGAGGATGTAAATAGAAGTTCATTCGCTCCAAATATCAGACAAGCTAGGTATCCACAAGAGTTCAAACTACCAACGTTTGAGACATATGATGGAAAAATGGATCCTGCTGTTCATTTGATGAGATACATGAGACACATGGAAGTACTGGGGGCATCGAAAGAATTCATAGCACGATGCTTCCCCTTGTACTTAACGGATATAGTTGTAATATGGTTCAGACAGTTGGAAAGCGGCTCTATTGGCACGTGGACAGAACTGATCGAAGGGTTTATGAGATAGTTTAGAGTTTACATCTTGAGACCCAAAAATGTGATGTGTTTGGAAACACTGAAATAGCGGACCGGAGAGTACCAAAGAAGTTTCTTAACATGGTTTAATGCCGCGGCGACTTCGATGGATCATCCAGATCCATCCATGTTTTTGATGGCAGCTGTATTTGGAATTGCAAATGGCATGGAGTTCAAGGAGTCGCTGGCATGGAATTCGCCTATGGATCTCAGGGAGTTTTATCATGAAGTAGAAAGGTTTTTGCGGCAGGAAGACGCACGAGCAAACGAACCGGAGGTGAATGCTGTGCAAAGTGGAGGATCGTCAAGAGATGTAATTAAGAATGATAAAGGCAAACGGAAAATGAATGATGGCAGTAATATGTCGAAAAGACAATGGAGAGAACCAAAATTCTCTTCTTACATGGATTTGACCAAACCTTTGGAAAGGATTTATTTGGATACTCGAGGGCGCCTTCAGTATCGAAGGCCGACGATAAGGGAACCCTCCAAATGTGAGCAGGCATCAGGAAAGAATTGCTTGTTCCATGAGCTGGATGGGAACAATACAAATGACTGTAGGCATTTGAAGGATATAATTAAGAAACAAGCGAGGAATGGTCAGCTACGATAATACATAAAGACTCGGGCTGCGGCGGTGGAACAGGAGCAGCCACCTTCCCCCTCGAATGAAAATGGCACTGGATCAAGGTATCATCATTAGCTTATTATTAATTGATTGGAATTATGGCATGGAATAAGCAATAATCTCCGTAGTAATACAGTTAAGTCACTTACATGTGTATGGGATCGAGGACAGTTCCTAGGCATGCTTTGAGATGATGATGAACCATCGTGCTCGGGTTTGTGAAATTTTGTTTTTTTTCTTATTTTCTTCCAACTTTAGTTTATTGGTCATACGGAATTTTATTTTATGGACTTAAGGATGCTTAAGTCTGGATTAATGTAATAAATAACATAGCTCATGGTTATGGCCCCGACCGGAGAGATGGGGCAATAGCTGTGAGTTACGAGTCTCTTCGCCAGAGAGTGACGAGATGGACTTAAACATGGATAAGTCCTCGACTGGAGATCGAGGCCGGAGTAGGATACCTTATGGATTAAGTCCTCGACTGGGGATAAAGGCTGCAGTAGGATCCGTGTTTAAGTCCATGACTGAGGATCGAGGTCGGAGTAGGATACCCCACGGATTAAATCCTCGACCGGAGAGTCGAGGCCGAAGAATGGAACCCAATAGATCATCGTGTATGGACTATGCTTCGGAAGGGTTAGGCTGCTTCTCCAAAGAGCGATAGGATAGACCTACTCAGGTCATCGAGCATGGATTATGCTCGATATGGACCCGGAGCGGTCTTGGATTTAGGATTAAATGACCCGGAGAGGTCTAAGGATTTGGATATGGACCTAGAGCCGTCCCAGATTTGGATTTGGATCCGGAATGGTCCTGGATATGGATAAAGCGACCCAAGGAGGTCCATATATTTGGATATAGGCCCGGAGTGGTCCCGGATTTGGATAAAATGACCCGGAGAGGTCTATAGACTTGGATATGGACCTAGAGTGGTCTTGGATTTGGATAAAACGATTCGAAGAGATCATGGATTTGGTTAATAGATTTTGGATGGATTCAGAATTGGATATCGACTCGGAACAGTCATAGATTTCGCTAATGATCTGGAGAAATCAAGGAATTGCATTGACAATGGATTAGATTCTGGATTGGATAAAATGGAAATCAATGGATTACGGACTTCGGAATTTTGGATTTATGGCAATACAAAATAGGCCTTCCTATCGCAAGGCATATTTTGGGGGCAGAGTGTTAACCCGCCTTTTGGCAAGGCCGTGTGCAGGCAGATTTAACCCAATAAACTTCACAGTTGTCAAGGCTGAGATATCACAGTTTTGGCTCAAATAGATGTATGGATAATCAAGTACAGATGATAATATGAAGCCAGGATTGATCGTAGTTAGTAGATAGACGATGCAAGATGCTTAGAATATGAATGTTAGCTTGGATGGCCAAAAGGATCGGCATGGTCAATTGGAAGGAAGGATCGGCCTGGCTGATGACAATGGGATCAGTATACTTCGATATAAAGGGACCGGCATGACTCGGTGGAAGGCAAGGGATTGGAATAGCTCGGATCGGCAGGGCTTAGAGGAAGGCATAGCTTAGATCGGCATAGGAGATGACGTTTAGATTGACATGGCTAACTAGTACTCAAGGGGTCAGCATATCTTTTAGGGCAAGGAGGGATCGGTATAACATGATGAAGGGTAATGGTTCAGTATGATCCTATGAAGCAAGGAGGGTCGGCGTGGTTTGGATCAGCAGGGGAAGGAAGTACAAGAGGGCACGGTATAGATGAAGGTAGAACGATCGACATGCTTTGTGGTTCGGGAAGCAACGAAGGATGGATCGGCATAGCTTGGTACTATTAGAGGGATCTGTATGGTCGGTAGTATATGGATTGGTATAGTTGCATGGAGAAGGATGGATCGGCATCATGTAATGGAGTTCAAGAGATAAGCATAAATGAGTATCAATGGATCGACATATGTGATTGGTCGGTAGGCTCTAGTATGGAGGGATCGGCATAGTCTGGTGAACAAGAGGGATCGGTATTTTCCGATGGGTTGTCACACACCATAGGGTTCAACATTCTAGGGATAGTCTTGCATTCAGCATTCAATAGCTCAAGCTCCTTCAATCCAAATGAGATGAAATTTGGATATTAAGTATATTTTGTCATGAAGAATCCGTCATAGTAGTCGATGCCCAAAAAATCAACCTAGGAATGGATCGGTATCGATCCCTACCCATTGGGATTTGGGCCTAGTTGTCCCTATGATGGGCTAATATAGGTTAGGAGGTCATGTATCCGAAGTTTCACCATAAATACAGCAGGCATGGATTCAGAAAATGGAATCTTCATTCTGCTTCTCTTTATCTTCTACCTAGGTCATACTTTGCCATTTCTATTCTTAAATTTCATGGATTTGTAACTGTAATATGCAGTAAAAACTAATAAAAGTAAAATATTTGGAGTGGACGTAGGTCGGAAATAGCTGAACCACTATAAATATGTGTCTCCATGTACTTGCTTTCTGATAGTTTTAAAATTTTTTTCTTCATTTATTTCTCTTCACATTTCTGTGCCTGGATTGGATATTGGTGCTTTCACACTATTGGGTGTTGGTGGCCAATTTTGATGGCAACCACTACATTAATAAAAGGTCCGACTATCGCTTACTCATATCTTAGAATCCTTTAATGGATGCAAAGTCGTCGAAGGGCTACATAATAAGAGAAGTCACTTCTAGTTTTAATACTTCTTCATCTGATGCCTTGGTGGCGTCTGCAATAAATGGCACTCTGGACGTAAGTAATTCATCCAACACCCTTATCCAACAGTAACTTTCTTTGCCTAAAATTACTACCTTTACTTCCTAATCTCTCATAGATATCCTTAGAGGAACGTACCCCTTGTGACGTCCCACCTCTATACTCATGCTAGTCAAGGCACTACATGGTAATGTCGTCAACTAGCACGAAGAATAATTCTGTTGAGGAGCGACCATCCGTGTAATTGCTTTGTGCGGGTACCGATATGTTAGATATATAACATGCATTTCATTTCAAGAGGAAATTCGACATATAAAGCACAAACTCAAAGCTACTACACAGTATCTAAGTGTCTTCAGAAACAAATATAAAATAAGCATACCACAAATCAGTCACAGATATCCATATCACAAAGACGGAAATAGATATGAATATAACATATAGAAGTGTACATCAGAGTAGTGGTCATACAAGATCCACAATATCACAAAAGAATAGTTACAAGTGCCAGACAAAAGGATATGTATACATCAAGTAGTCTCTATCTCAAATGTATAATAACAAAAACTACTAAACTAGAGTAATTAGCCAAAAGTCAAATGATGGTCCCAGATAAGAAGTCAAACAGAAGCACCTATAACATCTCGATCCGACCCGAGTGTTATTTAATAAGAAAATAATAAACGGATCGGTCTAGCTATAAATATTAGATAAAATGAGATAGGATACGAGATATAACAAAAATGTATGACATTAATAATGCCAAACTACGATAAGTATACATTTAATAACAACAAAAATCATACAATATCTCTGGAAATCTCAAACACACAAAAGAATGTCATATTCTTTATTTTATTCACCAAACCATAAATATTGGCAATCATATCAATTCCAAAATCAAAAATTGGTGAAACACAAATTCTAGAAATCATCAATTAGAAATCCAGAAATCACAAAGGGGGAGGCCTATCACAAACGAGAGTGTGAAAACTCACCACACGTGCATTACAAATAGGTCGCTAACCATAGAGCCGATGCAACGACGTAGTACAATAATGATACGCCTGAGGAACTTGAAAATTGAATAATTCGGAACAATGATGTAATGCAATAACGGTACGTCCGATGAGCCGAACTCCATAAAAGAACATGGGTCGCTAGCCCATAAAAATGATTCGAAACTCCAAAGAACCCATAGGTCATTAGCTTATAAAAGAAATGAGACAAAACTTAATAAAACGAGGTACATTCCCCTACGTGGACAAAGAGACATCGCATATGCAAGTATAAACCATAAAAAGATCATCACTGATCAACAAGAAGTGTCGATTACATTAAGCTAGTAAATAAATGAGTTTAGATTCATGTCCCATAACCACTTGCTTAACTTAAATATTTACGAACAAATTGTAGATTTCCACTCGAAGATTGTCACAAGATTTTCAATCGAATGAGTCTAAAAATTAACCGACAAACTAAAAGCAAGCGTTTCATACCGCTTGTTTTGCTAAGTCATTTAATTGGATTTCTCGAACGAAGGAGGAAAATGTTTGTATATTCTAATAGATTGGAAAATGATTTTACAAACGAGCTTTGTATTAAAATAGAGTTGAAAACATCTTTGTGAAAGGGTTTGAATATTTACTACTAGTATAGAAACCTTTGTATTTCAAAAGTTACAAATCAAAAAAATGATTGTAAAAACAATCAATCATCAAAAATTCACATACGAAGACGTGAATCAAATCCCCATAAATCGATACTGAATCCATCAAAGTTGATATTTCCAAAAATCCCGAAAAAGGAGTTATCAAAGTCAATAAAAGTGATAACAACTAATCAGATCAACAAGAATCGATTTAAAATTGAAAACCCACCCAAAAAGGCAAAATTGGCTAAGAGAAGCAGATTCAGTCGATTGATCTCAGTAGTCAGTCGACTGGTTCCATACCTGGAAATTTTTGGTTTTCAGGTTCAGTCAAATGAACACAGAGGTCATGTAACGAGACGTCTTTCATTCCAAAGAAAGATGCATCATTAAGAAGAAAGAAATGGATAGAAAAGAGAAAAGATAGAAAAGAAAGAACCAAACAACATCAGGATCTCACAGCGGAACGAATAAATTATATTATATCACATAAGTTATTACATAGTATCATATACATCAGAGTTATAAAACTAATACAACACAAACTAGACATTTATAAACACATGTCTAGTTATTACAACTCAAGTACATCACAGAAATAGATACAACACTACATAGCAGAACCACTATATATATCTACACGCTGAAGCCTCCTGCTCCGTATCTCCTCCAGAACTCGTCAAAGCTAACCTGAATCTCTTGACTACTCATACGTAATATGAGTACACAAGTGTTTAATAAAACGGAAAATAAACATATAGGTCAGACATGGGTTTGGTGTGAGTAAACAGGTTAAAGTTGCTTAACTTTGAAAACCTTTGAAAACAAAAGGTATTACGTAAGACTCTCCACAAATAAACATGGGTAAGTTTTTACCTTACGCTAACCAAAATAGTTGATAGGAAATCTAGTTATATTATAATAGGGTCTAGGGTTTTCATGTAAAATATAGAAATAGGTGGAATGCTTACATCTCACGTTCCAACATAATTGGACACAATCAAAACGTATGGCGCTTATTGGAGATTGGATTCCATACAATGGCAGGGCTACTGGGGTACCGCCCGTCACAGTATGGGGCCTAGATCACCGTACCGAGAATCCACCCTAAATCCCCTGCAACACAAGGACGGAACCATCCCTTACTGGACAGTCCTGAACAAGACAACCCCGCAGATGGCCATCGCCAACTGCCCATACAGCCGAATAAAAAGGAACCTCCAGACAGGGGTAAATCTCATCCTACATGGGTGCTACCCACTTAGCCTTGCTGCGCCTCCCATGTTTTAGCCATTCCCGATTGATGAGGCTACGATTACCTTTATAGGACATATCTATCTTAGAATGCTCATCGTCCACCTGGCGATGTTCTGAAAGCATTCAATCCATACAAGTTCGTTCCGGGTTCGAATGAAACCGAAGGCAATATCTTGCTACACTCATTTTGGAATCACCCTCAGAGTTAACGACAATAGCCCTTGCACTCTGAATCTTCATCTCGAACCTAAAAGTACTACCCCGTTAAACTCGTATTGGAATCACCCTCAGAGTTTTAACGATATATAGTCCTTACACCTCGAGTCTTCACTCTTCACTTGAGATTCACGACCTAATGTTTAATTTGGATCGATGTGGTTTTCGGAATTCAAAATTTGGAACCCCGATCCCGGTATCATCGAAATCTAAAACTCCATCTTAATGTCTAAGTGGTTTTAGTTTGAACAATTTAATTCAATTTAAAATATTGAATTCACACAGCACCATTCACAAATAAATATCACACATTTATCACAGCTATAATCAACATCGTATCATAGCAGATCACAGATTATTCAAACTATAAGCATCAACCAAATCCAAACATTCCATTCAATCAATCATCCATAAACAAGAATCATTAATCCAAATTATAATTAATTTAATCAACTTAAATTAAATTAATTACTTGAGAATTAATCACATAATCCTGCTTAACTCAATCATTAATTAATTAATTACAAACCATTTAATTAATTAATCAACCTTTAATCACTTTATAAACAAATTAGTTAATCTTTAATTATAGTTTAATTATTCTTTAAGTATCTTTTAAATTAATCATCCTTGATTAATTATTACTTAATCTCATTAAGTAATTAACCTTTAAATTAATTACACAAATTAATTATGCTTTAATCACCTAGTAATTAACCTTAATTACTTCCACTAATTTAATTTAATTATAGTTAATTACATTAATCCTTAATTAATTACATTAATTAATTATATCTTAATCACTTCATTGATTAATTATCCGATAATTAATCACCTTTATTAATCAATTAAACCTTTAACTACTTTCATTAATTTAATTTAATAATAATTAATTAAATTAATCCTTAATTAATTGCATTAATTAATTATATCTTAATCACTTCATTAATTAATTATCCTTCTAATTACCTTTTAATAATTAATCTTTAACTTAATTACATTTATTAATCAACCTTGATAATCCAACTCAGTAATTAACTTCCCTTAATTACTTATCAATTAATCAACTCCTTGATTAATTACATTAATTAATCCTTTAATTTCACTGAGTAATCATCACTTAATTACTTCCCTCAAGTAATTATCCTTTAATTACTATCCATTAAGCAATTCCCTTTAATTAATTACATCCAGTAATTATCCATTAATTACTTCACTAAGTAATTACACTTCATCAGTTTCATTAAGTAATTATACTTAATCCCATCATTAAGTAACTCTCTTCAATTAATTAAAATTAATTAATTAATTAATTAAAATTAACCACCTTAACTTAATTAACTACACTAAGTAATTAACTACTTTAAATTACTTCATTAAGTAATTATCTTTAATAATTTTCTTAACATTAAGTAATTAACCTCTTAATTACTTATTACTTAATTATTTCTTAATCGATTAACCTTGATTAATCAATTCTTAATTAAGTAATTATTACACTTAATTAATTATATGAAGTAATTTATCTTAATTTAATTACTTAAATTAAACATCTTAATTAATTAAGTAATTATACTTTAATTACCTTAGTTAATAATACATGATTAAATTAAGATAAATCATTTATTGCATTAATCCCTTAACTTTCATTCAAATTAAATTAAATTTAAAGTTTAAATTTGATTTATTTAAATTTACCATCCTTTATTAAAATTAAATACTTTTTACCAAAATTTTAATTTTATTGCAACAATTATATTTAAGCTACTTAAAAAATTACTCTTATGTAATATTTATATAAATCAAAACTATCTTAAACAACATGTATACTTTAAAAATCTATTACTTTTAAACTTAAATTTGTTTAAACATTAATTTCTAACTTTAAACATTTCATACTTTTAAAACTGGTCAAAGCTTTGTTTTAAAATCTACTTTGCTTCTTTAAAATTTAAAAACCATTTAAGTTTTAAAATCTGGAAAAGATCTTAAAAAACTGGAAATAATTTCCCAAACCAAAATAACAAAAACTCGAGCTAACTACTGAGCATATTCGCATGCTTCTTCCCCGAGCCACACTCGTATCCAACACGAAGACGTCACGAGCCAAAACAACAACCCAAACCCAAAAACTTCTGATGCACGCGATGGCCACCGTGCACATGCATGAACAAAAATTACGTCATTGACTATCTCTCCGACCTTCGCCAACCCACACTCAACCTCAACATCCACTATGACAATGCAGCACAACACAAATCAATGATAAACCGAAAATCGACATCACAGTCGAAACTGTGAAATACACGAGATCTGAACACCACTGGCCACCGACGAACGCCTCCTCCTGACACCAAACTGCTGCGACCCCAGATGCACCTCGAACCATCGAAGCCATCCCCCCTATGCGGTTCATTCCGATGCATCGACAACGACAAACTCGCCACGGATCCCACACAGACCAAAAAACAGAACGCATCCCTACTATGCCACTTCACGGCCACCACGGCCATCGATAACAATTTCCACCATTTTTCCAGTGTTCCCTGACATCTCGGCCACCACCACGCCAAATCCTGAGCTCCAGTTCGCCTTCGATCGCCGTGGGTAGCCAAAATACCCAAAAATGTTCAACACTGAATATTCCCTCAAATCCCAAAAGAAAAATTACAATCTTTGCACCTAAATTCATGTTTTCCCACCCTGAATATATTTGTGTAATCCAATCGTAAAATTATTTTCATAAAATTTTGACCAATTTATGATTTCCCCAGTATTTTCTTATTTCTGATATAATTATTGAATTAAAATCCTTGATACCATTTTTAGTGTTGATATCATGTTGTTATACTCATATTTCATTCAAGGATCTAAGTTAAAAATTACTTATATTTGGGTTATGCATTTTTTTTTTATTTGATATTAAACTTGAGTTTCACAGAGATCTATATGCTAACAACATAAACATGCTTCAATACACAGCAGGATTCAAACTAGTTTTCAAGTTGAAGATAATCATGCAAACTCACATCATTTATTCTACTACTTCAGCGATTTACATATATATCAGCATGGTATCAGATTAGAAATAAAACTGTTTTTAATTAAAGATTTTACTCACCAATCATCAAAGCAGAGAGAATTGTTTGATGCATTCTTATTTCAGGAATAGTTAAATTTGTTTTGCATCTTGCTGTTTTGATTAATGTTGACTGAGTTTATTCTTGAATTTGGATTTGCTCCTATTTTGAATCTACTTGCTTGCTGTTGATCTTTACAGAGATGTTGATTAAATTTTGGTTTAAATCTGTTGATAATCTTCATTTTGGCAGATCTCAGCTTTGCAGATCATTTGAACAGATGTTTGTTTTTGATTTTGAAACTTGCTACAGATTTTTGAATTGATTTTTGATTTTGAACTTTGAACTTTCTTAAAAATATAGTTTTGAATTATCTTTAAAATCTGATTTTCAGTTTTGTTCTTTAGAAAAGAGGAAAATTTGAACTAAAAATGATTTGCCAAGTTTTTACTTAATACATTTTTAATAAATGTTTTCAAAAATAAATAAAACAAATGCCACTTGTTACTTAAGATTATTAGAATGCTTACAAGTGTCTTTCTCATGGTATAATAACCTTACACATGTTATAATTCAAATATTATAATAATTACTCATTTTTATAAATGTTTTTAAATTGATTTCTTATTTATATTATCATGTTTCAATGTTTATATTAATTTAGCTTTTAATGTTTATATATATATATATATATTACCTTTAAAATTTACATTCTTTAATGTTTATTTGTATCTTTTTAAAATAAAATTTTCAAAGCTAAATTTTCAAGAAAGAAAATTTAAAAAGAAGAGAATATTGAATTATACCTTATTTCAAAGTTTCAACTAAAGCATTGTACTTTAATATATTAACTAAATTTATTTAAAAGCCAAAAAATTTTTAAGAAAACAAATTAAACTTTTATCATAATATATTATTTTAAACTATTATATTTTTAAATAAAAATAAATATTTACTTTAATTACTTTTGAAAATATAAGATAGATTTTTAAATAAGCTTTTGAAAAATTTCCATGTTAAATTCAATCAAATCTTCCAATTCACACTATATACACATATATATTATAAATTTAAAAACAATTTTTATTAAATTTAAATAAAAAATAAAATCAAACTCCCTATTTACAATGTATACACACACATATATATATATACATTATAAATAGAAAATCTTTTTAATTAGTTTAGAAAGATAAATTCTATCATTTAAATATTTTTAACTTTAAAAAGAACAAAATTTCCAAATTAAATTATTATCATTATAAATTTGAAAAGATAACATTAAACAATTATTAGTTTTAAAAAGATAAATCCTGTTAAATCAGATATTTAAACCAATATTGCACATTTTAAAATAATAAAATATTGCCTAAATTTCCGGGACATCACATTCCTCCCCCTTAAAAGAATTTCGTCCCTGAAATTTAAAAGCCTTGATAATTCATTAATCCCACACAGATTTTAATTTTAAAATAGCAAGCATATGCTATCAACCATATACTGCAACCATAACAATCAATTTAAACAAACAATTCTATCTATCCAGCAAAATTCTGGACAGATCCCCCTAGAGTTTCCTAGGTACGAACACCGGGATACTCGCTCTACAGAATCCAAACTGGCTACACCACTCAGATCTAGAGCTCCTATATATCTAGATCTACAAACTAAACAGAATACTGGACCACAGACAAATCCTGATCAACCTCCAAATCTCGCTAGAACTGTTGGTCCTAAAACCAGTGATAGACCATACATGTACTCCCTCAGAGATACGTGATATACATTACGAATTCCAGCCGTCCAAACTAGCAATTCAATCCGGTAGATTAAACACGTAACCTTAAGAGCATATAGAAAAAAAATCCAATACTCTTCTGAGCTAGCTCCCAGACTTAACCAATCTTATAGCTCTTATGATCGAAGAAAACATATCCAAAAATTAAATCTTCAAATTCTGAATTCCTTGTCTCTTATCCACAAATCTCTCTTGCCGATCTTGGGCTACCTTCAACCTTCTTGATCAATCCAATCTCGCAGATGCCTCACAGAACAAATCTGAAGAAAGAAATAAATGACCTCCAGATCCTACTCAACAAGATGGTTCTCCCAAGATCCATCAAAATCCAACACTCATACTCTACTGCACAATCATTAGAAGATTTCAAACATACTGCTCTTATTCGGGAAAACAGAACAGATACACAAGACAACTAAGCCTTCAGATCCCGAATGAATTTCCTGAAGAAATTCTCTGATCCAAATCAAACATAATCTTCCAAGTAGTCCGGGGTTGCTTCTATCCTAGAGTAGCTGCCACCTTGCTTTCGTTGCACAACTTTGATCTGAAGAATATGAGAATGATGTTGATGAACACAAGCATAGACTTGATCAACTCATCTCGGAACCATGTTCATCAAATTCCATAAAATCCAGTGACCTATCCGATTTGGTCACAAACACCGCAGCAAAAATCCAGTCAGAAAACAAGATCAGATCAATCCTGACTGCTTAACCAGACCTCTCTCTAGGAACCCTCCTACTAGGCTGAACCACCTGTAAAGCTCCAGGAACCAAGTCGATACAAAACTCAATCTCCTGATGCAGATGCAAACCTTGACTTCATCGAAGATAACCGAAAAATTTCAAATCACATCAATAGTTCCACATCCTCTATAGATGCCTCAATCCAAAACAAAGATTACTAAGAGAACTTCTGAACCATCGCAAGTCACTTTTGCGATTCTACGTAGTTCAGATTCCAAAGAAATCATTCTCTTGTCACAAATCAGAACAGCTTAAGTCCCTTAACCAAAAGAAGAAACTAATGGTCCACCCAAACCACAATATCATACGCAGCTGAGATTCCAGAAGAAAAGGACAAGCTTCACCATCTTCCTGGCCTACCGACAATAGAATCACAAAGACTCCTAAACCATCGAAGAAACAAACCACTCTACCACTTTCGTACTTCACCTTAAGAATACTGGTAAGCACAGAAACCTTCCTGACAGCACACTCAACACCTCCGAGCTGCTACTGCTGCCAAAGACTTCCTTATTCAAAAGCTTCTCGAACCACAAAGCTATATTAGCCAACTCCACAAAAGAGCCTTCCAGAT
The DNA here is from genome assembly GCA_030765085.1 of Allium cepa. NCBI lineage: Eukaryota > Viridiplantae > Streptophyta > Magnoliopsida > Asparagales > Amaryllidaceae > Allium > Allium cepa. The sequence goes on along the minus strand of CM060940.1, from coordinate 569,608,757 downwards.
AGACAGATATCTCTCAGGAAACTCGGCTTCCAATCAAGCACAAATATCTTGCCAAACTAAGTCTCAAACTCTGATATAGACAAAACTCCTTCCTATGGTTGCCATGATACCATCACTTGCTTCAGCACTTCCAACTGATCCAAACTCTAGAAAATCCGCCCGCACGAGTGCAACCAAACTTACGCTTCAATGATGGACTCCGAACCTTAAAAAGGTTTCCTTCGGAGATTGGTGAAATCCTTACACCAGACTGCAAAGCTCACTCGAGATGGTGTTGGGTCTACAGTCTCGACAGATACACTTCCAACCTCAACACTCGGACTTCTTTCATTGGTAGTCGTGTTACACACACCACTACCTCTCCTACCTCTAGAACTTATATTGGAAAACCCAAACAGGTAACCCAACAAATAGGTAGGTATATATATAATATAAATACGCTCTCTCAAGATAGAAATCATTCCAAAGCCTAGGTATTCACTCAACCTAGCGCTCTGATACCACAATTGTAACGGCCCGCCTTTCATTCTAAAGAAAGGCGCATCATTAAGAAGAAAGAAAGAGATAGAAAAGAGAAAAGATAGAAAAGAAAGAACCAAACAGCATCAGAATCTCACAGCGGAACGAATAAATTATATTATATCACATAAGTTATTACATAGTATCATATACATCAGAGTTATACATCTAATACAACACAAACTAGACAGTTATAAACACATGTCTAGTTATTACAACTCAAGTACATCACAGGAATAGTTACAACACTACACAGCAAAACCACATATATATTTACACGCTGAAGCCTCCTGCTCCGTATCTCCTCCAGAACTCGTCAAACCTAACCTGAATCCCTTGACTACTTATACATAATATGAGTACCAAAGAGTTTAATAAAACATAAAATAAACACATGGGTCAGACATGGGTCTGGTGTGAGTAAACGGGTTAAAATTGCTTAACTTTGAAAACCTTTGAAAACAAAAGGTATCACGTAAGACTCTCCACAAATAAACATGTCTAAGTTTTTACCTTACGTTAACCAAAACAGTTGATAGGAAATCCAATTATATTATAATAGGGTCTAGGGTTTTCAAGTAAAATACAAAAGTAGCTGGAATCCTTACATGCCGCATTCCAACATAGTTGGGCACAATCTAAACGTATGGCGCTTATTGGAGATTGGATTCCATACAATGGCAGGGCTACTAGGGTACCGCCCATCACAGTACGGGACCTAGATCACCATACCGAGGATCCACCCTAAATCCCCTGCAACACAAGGTCGGAACCATCCCTTACTGGACAGTCCCGAACAAGACAACCCCGCAGATGGTCGTCGCCAACTGCCCACACAGCCGAATAAAAAGGAACCTCTAGACAGGGGTAAATCTCGCCCTACTTCGGTGCTACCCACTTAGCCTAGCTGCGCCTCCCCTGTTTTAGCCATTCCTGGTTGACGAGGCTTGAGGCTACGATTACCTTTATAGAACACATATATCTTAGAATGCTCATCGTCCACCTGACGATGTTCTGAAAGCATTCAACCAATACAAGTTCTTTTCGGGTTCGAACGAAACTGAAGGCACTATCTTGCTACACTCATTTTGGAATCACCCTCAGAGTTAATGACAATAGCCCTTACACTCTGAATCTTCATCTCGAACCTGAAAGTACTACCCCGTTAAACTCGTATTGGAATCACCCTCAGAGTTTTAACGATGTATAGTCCTTACACCTCGAGTCTTCACTCTTCACTTGAGATTCATGACATAACGTTTAATTTGGATCGATTTGGTTTTCGAAATTCCAAATTTGGAAACCCGATCTCGGTCTCATCAAAATCCAAAACGCCATCTTAATGTCCAAGTGATTTTAGATTGAACAATTTAATTCAATTTAAAATATTGAATTCACACAGCATCATTCACAAATAAATATCACACATTTATCACAGCTATAATCAACATCATATCATAGCACATCACAGACTATTCAAACTATAAGCATCAACCAAATCCAAACATCCCATTCAATCAATCATCCATAAACAGGAATCATTAATCCAAATTATAATTAATTTAATCAACTTAAATTAAATTAATTACATGAGAATTAATCACATAATCCTACTTAACTCAATCATTAATTAATTAATTACAAACCATTTAATTCATTAATCAACTTTTAATCACTTTATAAACCAATTAATTAATCTTTAATTATAAATTAATTATTCTTTAATTATCTTCTAAATTAATCATCCTTGATTAATTATTACTTAATCACATTGAGTAATTAACCTTTAAATTAATTACACAAATTAGTTATGCTTTAATCACCTAGTAATTAACCTTAATTACTTCCATTAATTTAATTTAATTATAATTAATTACATTAATCCTTAATTAATTTCATTAATTAATTATATCTTAATCGTTTCATTGATTAATTATCCTATAATTAATCACCTTTATTAATTTATTAAACCTTTAATTACTTTCATTAATTTAATTTAATTATAATTGATTACATTAATCCTTAATTAATTACATTAATTAATTATATCTTAATCACTTCATTAATTAATTATTCTTCTAATTACCTTTTAATAATTAATCTTTAACTTAATTACATTTATTAATCAACCTGGTTTAATCCAACTCACTAATTAACTTCCCTTAATTACTTATCAATTAATCAACTCCTTGATTAATTGCATTAATTAATACTTTAATTACACTGAGTAATCATCATTTAATTACTTCCCTCAAGTAATTATCCTTTAATTACTATCCATTAAGCAATTCCCTTTAATTAATTACATCCAGTAATTATCCATTAATTACTTCACTAAGTAATTACACTTCATCAGTTTCATTAAGTAATTATACTTAATCCCATCATTAAGTAACTCTCTTCAATTAATTAAACTTAATTAATTAATTAATTAATTTTTATTAATTAATTAATTAAACTTTATTAATTAATTAATTAAACTTTATTAATTAATTAATTAAAATTAACCACCTTAACTTAATTAATTACACTAAGTAATTAATTACTTTAAATTACTTTATTAAGTAATTATCTTTAATAATCTTCTTAACATTAAGTAATTAACCTCCTAATTACTTATTACTTAATTATTTCTTAATTGATTAACCTTGATTAATCAATTCTTAATTAAGTAATTAATTACACTTAATTAACTATATAAATTAATTTATCTTAATTTAATTTATTAAATTAAACATCTTAATTAATTAAGTAATTATACTTTAATTACCTTAGTTAATAATACATGATTAAATTAAGATAAATCATTTATTACATTAATCCCTTAACTTTCATTTAAATTAAATTAAACTTAAAATTTAAATTTGATTTATTTAAAATTATCATCCTTTATTAAAGTTAAATACTTTTTACCAAAATCATAATTTTATTACAACAATTATATTTGAGTTGAAAACATTCTAAAACTAATTACAAATTTACTCTTACGTAATATTTATATAAATCGAAACTATCTTAAACAACATTTATACTTTAAAAATCTATTACTTTTAAACTTAAATTTGTTTAAACATTAATTTCTAACTTTAAACATTTCATACTTTTAAAACTAGTTAAAGCTTTGTTTTAAAATCTACTTTGCTTCTTTAAAATTTGAAACCCATTTAAGTTTTAAAATCTAGATAAAATCTTAAAAAAACTGGAAACAATTTCCCAAACCAAAATAACAAAAACTCGAGCTAACTACTGAGCACACTCGCGTGCTTCTTCCCCGAGCCACACTCGTATCCATCACGAAGACGTCACGAGCCAAAACAACAACCCAAACCCAAAAACTTCTGATGCACGCGATGGCCACCGTGCACATGCATGACCAAAAATTACATCGCTGACCATCTCTCCGACCTTCGCCAACCCACACTCAACCTCGGCATCCACTATGACAATGCAGCACAACACAAATCAATGGCAAACCCAAAATCGACATCACAGTCGAAACTGTGAAATACACGATGTTTGAACACCACCGGCCGCCGACAAATGCCTCCTCCTTACACCAAACTGCTGCGACCCCAGACGAGCCTCGAACCACCGAAGCCATCCCCCCTATGCGGTTCGTTCCAATGCATCGACGACGACTAACTCGCCACGAATACGACACAGACAAAAAAACAGAACGCAACCCTACTTCGCCACTTCACGGCCACCGCGGCCATCGATAACAACTTTCACCATTTTTTCAATGTTCCCTGACATCTCGGCCACCCCCACGCCAAACCCTGAGCTCCAGTTCGCCTCTGATCGCCGTGGGTATCCAAAATACCCAAAAATGTTCAACACTGAATATTCCCTCAAATCCCAAACGAAAAGTACAATGTTTGCACCTAAATTCATGTTTTCCCACCCCGAATCTATTTGTGTAATCCAATCGTAAAATTGTTTTCATAAAATTTTGACCAATTTATGATTTTCCCAGTATTTTCTTATTTCTGAGATAATTATTGAATTAAAATCCTTGATACCATTTTTAGTGTTGATATTATGTTGTTATACTCATATTTCATTCAGGGATCTAAGTTTAAAATTATTTATATTTGGGTTATGCCTTTTTTTATATTTGATATTGAACCTGAGTTTCACAGAGATCTATATGCTAACAACACAAACATGCTTCAATACACAGCAGGATTCAAACTAGTTTTCAAGTTGAAGATAATCATGCAAATTCACATCATTTTATATACTACTTCAAAGATTTCCACATATGTCGGCATGATATCAGATTAGAAATAAAACTGTTTTTAATTAAAGAGTTTACTCACCAATCATCAAAGCAAAGAGCATTGTTTGATGCATTCTTGTTTCCAAGAACAGTTAAACTTGTTTTACATCTTGCTGTTTTGATTAATGTTGACATAGTTTACTCTTGAATTTGGATTTGCTGTCTTGTTGGTTGAATTCGCTGTTGTTTTGAATCTACTTGCTTGTTGTTGATCTTTACAGAGATGTTGATTAAATTTTGGTTTAAATCTGTTGATAATCTTCATTTTGCCAGATCTCAGCTTTGCAGATCATCTGAACTGATGTTTTTTTTTATTTTCAAACTTGCTATAGATTTTTGAACTGATTTTTGATTTTGAACTTTGAACTTTCTTAAAAATCTGGTTTTGAATTATCTTTAAAATCTGATTTTCAATTTTGCCCTTTAGAAAAGAGGAAAGTTTGAACTAAAAATGATTTGCCAAGTTTTTACTCAATACATTTTTAATAAATGTTTTCAAAAATAAATAAAACAAATGCCACTTGTTACTTAAAATTATTAGAATGCTTACAAGTGTCTTTCTCATGGTATAATAACCTTACACATGTTATAATTCAAATATTATAATAATTACTCATTTTTATAAATGTTTTTAATTTGATTTCTTATTTATATTATCATGTTTCAATGTTTATATCAATTTAGATTTTAATGTTTATATATATAAATTACCTTTAAAATTTACATTCTTTAATGTTTATTTGTATCTTTTTAAAATAAAATTTTCAAAACTAAATTTTCAAGAAAGAAAATTTAAAAAGAAGAGAATATTGAATTATACCTTATTTTAAAGTTTCAACTAAAACATTGTACTTTAATATATGAACAAAATTTATTTCAAAGCCAAATTTTTTTAAAAGAAAACAAATTAAACTTTTATCATAATATATTATTTTAAACTATTATATTTTTAAATAAAAATAAATATTTACTTTAATTACTTTTGAAAATATAAGATAGATTTTTAAATAAGCTTTTGAAAAATTTCCATATTAAATTCAATCAAATTTTCCAATTCACAATATATACACATATATATTATAAATTTGATAACAATTTTTAATAAATTAAAATTAAAATTAAAATCAAACTCCCTATTTATAATGTATACACATATATATACATTATAAATAGAAAGTCTTTTTAATTAGCTTAGAAAGATAAATTCTATCAATTAAATATTTTAAACTTTAAAAATAATAAAATTTCCAAATTAAATTATTACCATTATAAATTTGAAAAGATAACATTAAACAATTATTAGTTTTAAAAAGATAAATCCTATTAAATCAGATATTTAAATCAATATTGCACATTTTAAAATAATAAAATATTGCCTAAATTTTCATGACATCATAGGTCAGTCGACTGAGACAGGGACAGGAATTTTCTATCCACAGGTTCAGTCGACTGAACCCAGAGGTCACCGATTGATGCAGGGATCGAAATTTTCTTCCCCCAGATTCAGTCGACTGAACCTACAGTTCAGTTGACTGAACTGAGATTTGCAGTATGCTCAGCCTAGCCCCATGAAGGGCAAAACAAAATTCCAACCGAACGCGATCGAACGAGCAATGGAAACTAAGGATTTATGTCAAGCAACAACCCAGCACTATAGGCTCTTTGATGTGCCACCAAAAACATGTTAGAATATCCAAAATAGGATTTTTGAAGGTTTTGACTTCAAAACACCAAAATTTGGAAATTTCACCAAATCAATTCAAATCAAAAGCAAATGAACATGAATAGATGTTAGGAATTCATACCTAACCACAAAGAAATTTATAGACATAGATGTGAGTTCAAAAAATCACCTTTTAAACCTAAAAACAATGAAGGAGAAGCTTTTAAAACAAAGCGAGATCAATTCCTTTTCACTACACCTCTAAAATCTTCAATCTATTATCAAAGGTGAAGTTTTTCCTAAATTAGATTATAGGAATTTCTGAAATTTGAAGTGGGAATGAGAAGGAGAAGATGAAGAGGATGCTTACCTAAGCTTCTCTTGGATTTTGGACTTGAATTAGAATTTCCTAAGAAAACTAGGGCTTAGGAATTTCTAATTTCCAATCTTTTCCCTCATTTTTCTCTTGAGCTTGAATGTTAGAAAATGAATGAATGAAGATGATTTGGGCTAGAGTATTTGGTAAAGGAGTCGGGTTCTCATGTTGGGTTAGTGGGCTGAAACCTAAACCCAAAGCCCTAAATGAAAATGTCAAAATTTTACTCAACTCCAAACATATCAATGTTTGTACTCAAAAAGGTCACGTTCGCTCGATGAATTCTTTGGATTCCCAAGAGCAACCCTTAGGATTTGAGGACCATTGAACTTTCACAAGCGGAACATCTTTATTACGAAGACGTTTAACCTTCATAGCAACAATACAAATAGGATGTTGCTCATAAGTCAAATTAGGCGACACTTCAATTTCTTCAACAACACCGAGCTCAAGAATAGAATCGGAATCTCCATGGCATTTCCGTAGTTGAGAAACGTGAAACACGTCATGAATAGTAGAAAATCGATCCGGTAATAAAAGGTGATAAGCTACGGAACGATCGGTGATGTGAAATGGACCAATATATCGAGGCGCTAATTTTCTCGATCGACTGAAACGCACAACACCCTTTATAGGTGAAACACGAATAAACATTAAATCTCCCACAGAAAATTCTAATTTCCTTCTTCGGTTATCGGCATAGGATTTTTGTCTACTTTGAGCTTCTTTCATCCTATGACGAATAGATTCAATCTTTTCTGTGGATTCATGAATAAAATCTGGACCTAAAACCCACTTCCCACCGGCTTCAAGCCAAAACGAAGAAGATCGGAATGGCCTTCCATAGAGTGCCACAAAAGGTGCCATACCAATACTAGATTGGAAGCTATTATTATAGGAAAACTCAACAAGAGAAATATGATCTTCCCAACTTCCACCAAAATAAAGAACACGCGCACGGAGAAGACCTTCAAGAGTTTGATTCTCACGCTCGGTTTGTCCATCGGACTGACGATGATAAGCGGTGCTAAAATTAAGCTTCGTTCCTAAAGCTTTTTGAAGACTCTTCCAAAATCCACTAGTAAACAATGGATCACGATCGCTAACAATAGAAGTAGGAACTCCATGCAATTTAACAATTTCTTTAACATAAAGTTTGGCTAAAAGAGGTACGGTTCGATTGGACTGAACGGGAATAAAATGGGCGGATTTTGTAAGTCTATCCACAATCACCTATAATCTGTCATGGCCCAAATGAGAACGGGGAAGTCTGTCAATAAAGTCCATGGAGACTTGATCCCACTTTCAAATTGGAATGTCCAAAGGTTGCAATAACCCACCGGGCCTATGATGCTCGGCCTTTATGAGTTGGCAAGTCATGCAACGCTTAATGAAGTTAGCAATATCAGATTTCATTCCATCCCAATAATAAAGTCACTTCATATCCATGTATATTTTACTACTACCAAGATGAATGGTAAATTTAGAACGATAAGAATCTTCAAAAATGTCTTTACGAAGATCACTATTATTTGGCACGATAAGTCTACCAAATTTTCGAATGCTGCCATGAAACTTGATTTCAAAGTCTTTCAAACCATCACTATTTCTGTCCCGACAACTTTGACTAAGAAGAACCAATTCGGGATCATGCTTTTGAGCATCAAGGATGCGGTCTAAAATAAATGGATGAGCCTCAACACTACATAAAACAAGAGATGAAAATGAATCGGATTCACGATCTAGAATCTCACAAGTGGATAAAGTCTAAAGATCATTCCATTTGGACATTATCATTGAAACAACTGCTTGTTGCTTACGACTAAAGGCATCGGTAACATGATTTCCCTTTCCGGGATATCAAGATCATAAGATGATAGGAACTCGAGCCAACGTTGTTGATGCAAATTAAGTTCCTTTCGAGAAAAAATACTTCAAAGATTTATGATCGGTATAGAGAACAAATTTCTCTCTCAAAAGATAATAGCGCCAAATTCTAAGGACGAAAACAATAGCCACGAGCTCTAAATCATGAGTGGAATATCTAGTCTCGGCGGGCTTTAATTGCCTACCAGCATAAGCAATAACATGCCCCTTTTGCATGAGAACGACTCCTAAACCAACATGACTAGCATCGGTATAAACAATAAAGTCTTGGTTCCCCTCGAGAGTCACAAGAATAGGAGCATCAGAAAGGAGTTCTTTTAATCTTTGAAAAGAAGCTTCACATTTGTCTGACCAAATGTACTTAACTCCCTTATTGGTCAAACTAGTAAGAGGCACGGAAATTTTAGAAAAGTCTTTTATGAATCGACGGTAATAGCCCGCCAATCCAAGGAAACTACGAATTTCCGTCACACTCTCCGGTCTCTTCCAATTTTGAATCGCTTCAATCTTTGAAGGATCCATGGAAATTTCGGATTCATAAATAATATGTCCAAGAAATTTCATACGAGATTTCCAAAAGTGGCACTTAGAAAAAATTTCTTTCAATTGATTGCTTCTAAGAGTTTCCAACACAATCCGAAGATGCTTTTCATGCTCCTCCTCGGTTTTAGAATAAACAAGAATATCATCTATAAAGATGATAACAAATCAATCGAGGAAGTCTTTGAAAACTCGATTCATAAGGTCAACGAAATAAGCTGGACCATTTGTTAAGCAAAAGGGCATAATAAGCCATTCATAAGATCCATAATTAGTACGGAACGATGTGAAAGGAATGTTATCCTCTGCAATACGAAGCTGATGAAAACCGGTTGCTAAGTCTAACTGTGAAAAGACTCTAGCACCACTAAGTTAATCAAACAGACCATCAATCCGAGGTAAGGGATATTTATTCTTAATGGTAAGATCATTAAGCTTGTGGTAGTCAACGCAAAGTTTAAGTTTACCATCGAATTTCTTCATAAATATAGCTGAAGCTCCCCAAGGAGAGGAACTAGAACGAATAAACTGCTTTGCTTACAATTTGGATAACTGTTTACGCATCTCCTCATTTTCCTTATTGGACATACGATAAGGAGGACGAGTTATAGGTAGAGCTCCAAGGATTAGATTAATTTTGAACTCGATTGCTTGCTTAAGGGGTAATCCTAAGAGGGGCTTAAATATGTCAGGAAATTCACGAACAATGTGAATGAGGGAAATGAAATCTTCCTCATTATCATTATCATCATCATGGCGGTTTAGAGAATATAAGGATGTTGCCAAATTGGAATCCGAATCTTTAAGAACAATAGAAATCTGCTTAACTGATTGAGGATATTGAAGATGAATAGTCCACTCAGGACATAGGATATGGGCTTCATAACGGTTAAGCCAATCCATTCCCAAAATTATTCTGAAGCCTAGGTAGCACATAACATGCAAATCGGCTCGAAAAGGTTGATCACATAAAATAATCTCGACATCTTCACAAAGTAAATTGAGTGTTGGGGATCCACCAACCGGATTCGTAATTCTCAAAGAAGTCATCAAAGCCATAACACTTAAAGAAAAAGTATCAACAAGCTCTTTTGATATAAAAGAATGGGATGCACCCGTATTAAAAAGAACTCGAATATGATGATCACGAAACAATATAATGCCATCAAGGATAGAATGAGAAATACCTTGACCACAAGAAGTGTTACTAGGGGCTTGCACAATGTTTAGATTTCCCTCAGTCTTGCTTTGAAGTTTGGGACATGAAGATAAAAGATGACCTGAACTATTGTAATAGCGACAAAAGAGAGGTTTTAGACATCTATTAGCATAATGGTCCTTAGAACCATAATTGTAGCATTGCCCATGACTAAAGGTGGATGTCTTTGCTACTAGAGTTGCTTTCTTCCCTTTCTTGTTGGGATAAGGACCTTTGAACTTAATAGGCCTCTCCTTGTTGTTGTTGAAGTTCGGTTCTTCAATGGGGTATTAATGTACTCGACCCCATATTTAGAGAGGGATTCAAATGATGCGACGTAATCTGTCACAGAAGATTCACATTGAGCAAGGTCAATAAAGTGCCGAGCTAAAGTTACTTTTTCAGCCTCCTGCATAAATTTTAATTCGAATCGTTCCCGAAATTGCTCCCAAGTAAGATCCGCTTCAATAATTTCTGAAATCAGAAGCTCATACCAATCTAATGCTCTTTCTTGGAGCATACTAGAAGCCACTTGGACACGACGTAGATCAATAAGATTCATGCGAGAAAAGATGCGATCGCATGTTCTAAGCCAAGCTTGGACTTCTATGACGCTTTCGGAAACCTTGAATGGCTTTCTACCCAAATTAGTATAATCACTACACAAACGTGCAAACCCAGATTTAGGGTGAGTAGGCTCTGGAATGGGTCCGACAGCTTGAGCATTCTTTACAAGATTCAAGAGCTGTTGGGCAGACATAAATACTCCATCCTGAGGAGTAGCACTGGTTGACCGCCGCTGAGACGGCCTGGTCTAACCATCACTCTTCTTTAATAAAGAAAGAAGAAGAAAAGGTTATTTTTAAAATGAATATCAAATAATCATGATTGATAAAAAAAGGCATCATAAAAGGAAATAGGATAGAATGGGTCCAATGACTCGAATAAATCATAAGGCACGATTCCTAAGAAGGGCTTAGGACAATGATCCTTGCTATAATATTCTACATTGTTTCGAAGTTTGTCTCTGATACCAAGCTGTGATGCCCCACCTCTATACTCACGCTAGTCAAGGACACTACGGGGTAATGCCGTCGACTAGCACGAAGAATAAGGCTATTGAGGAGCGACCATCCATGTAATTGCTTTGTGCGAGTACCGATATGTCAGATATATAACATGGATTTCATTTCGAGAGGAAATTCGACATATCAAGCACAAACTCAAAGCTACTACATAGTGGCTAAGTGTCTTCGGAAACAAATGTAAAATAAGCATAACACAAATCAGTCACTGATATCCATATCACAAAGGCGGAAACATATATGAATATAACACATAGAAGTGTACATCAGATTAGTGGTCATACAAGATCCACAATATCACAAAAGAATAGATACAAGTGCCAGACAAAAGAATATGTATACATCAAGGAGTCTCTATCTCCAATATATAATAACAAAAATTACTAAACTAGAGTAGTTATCCAAAAGTCAAATGATGGTCCCAGATAAGAAGTCAAACAGAAGCACCTGTAACATCTCGGTCTAACTCGAGTATTATTTAATAAGAAAATAATAAACGGATTAGTCTAGCTATAAATATCAGATAAAATGAGATGGGATACGAGATATAACAAAAATGTATGATATTAATAAAGCCATACTATGATAAGTATACATTTAATAACAACAAAAATCATACAATATCTCTAGAAATCTCAAACACACAAAAGAATGTCATATTCTTTATTTTATTCAACAAACCATAAATATTGACAATCATATCAATGCCAATCGCAAAAATTGGTGAAAGACGGATTCTAGAAATCATCAACTAGAAATTCAGAAATCACAAAGGGGGAGGCCTATCACAAAAGGGAGTGTGAAAACTCACCAACACGTACATCACAAACGGGTCGCTAACCCATGGTCGCTAACCATAGAGCCGGTGCAATGACGTAGTATAATAACGATACGCTCAAGGAACTTGAAACTCGAATAATTTGGAACAATGACATAGTACAATAAAGGTACGTTCGATGAGCCGAAATCCATAAAAGAACATGGGTCGCTAGCCCATAGAAATGAGTCGAAACTCCAAAGAACCCATAGGTTGTTAGCCTATAAAAAAATGAGACGAAACTCAATAAAACGAGGTACAGGCCCCTATGTGGACAAAGAGACATCGTATAATGCTAGTCTAAACCATAAAATGATCATCACTGATCAACAAGAAGTGTCAATTACATTAAGCTAGTAAATAAATGAGTTTACTTCATATCCCATAACCACTTGCTTAACTTAAATATTTACGAACAAATTGTAGATTTCCACTCGAAGATTATTACAAGATTTTCAATCGAACGAGTCTAAGAATTAACCAACAAAGTAAACGCAAGCATTTCATACCACTTGTTTTGCCAAGTCATTTAATTGGATTTCTCGAACGAACGAGGAAAAGGTTTGTATATACTAATAGATTGGAAAACGATTTTATAAACGAGCTTTGTATTAAAATAGAGTTGAAAACATCTTTGTGAAAGGGTTTGAATATTTACTACTAGTACAGAAACCTCTGTATTTCAAAAGTGACAATCACAAAAATGATTGTAAAACAATCAATCATTAAAAATTCACATATGAAGACATGATTTAAATCCATAGAAGTCGATACTGAATCCATCAAAGTGGATATTCCCAAAAATCCTGAAAAAGGAGTAATCAAAGTCAACAAAAGTGATAATAACTAACCGGATCAACAAGAATCGATTTAAAATTGGAAACCCACCCAAAAAGGCTAAATTGGCTGAGAGAATCATATTGAGTCGACTGATCTCAGTGGTCAGTCGACTGGTTCCATACCTGGAAACTTTCGGTTCCCAGGTCAATCGACTGAACACAGAGGTGAGTCGACTGACACAGGGACGGGAATTTTGTTTCTCCAGGTTCATTCGACTGAACTCAGAGGTCAATAGACCGATACAAGGACCGAAATTTTCTTCCTCCAGTTTCAGTTGACTGAACCTATAGTTCAGTCGACTGAACTGCGTTTTGCAATATGCTCAGCCTAGCCCCATGAAGGGTAAAACAAAATTCCAACTGAACGTGATCGAACGAGCAACGAAGACTAGGGATTTATGTGAAGCGACAACCAAGCACTATAGGCTCTTTGATGTGCCACCAAAAACATGTTCAAACATCCAAAATAGAATTTTTAAAGGTTTTGACTTCAAAACACCAAAATTTGGAAAATTCACCTAATCCAAAAGCAAATGAACATGAATAGATGTTAGGAATTCATACCTAACCACAAAGAAAGTTATAGACATAGATGTGAGTTCAAAAACTCACATTTTAAACCCAAAAACAATGAAGGAGAAGCTTTTAAAACAAGGCAAGATCAATTCTTCTTCATTACACCTCTAGAATCTACAATCTATTTTCAAATGTGAAGTTTTTCCTAAGTTGAGTTATAGAAATTTTTGAAATTTGAAGAGGGGTTAAGATGGAGAAGATGAAGAGGATGCTTAACTAAGCTTCTCTTGGATTTTGGACTTGAATTAGAATTTCCTAAGAAAACTAGGGCTTAGGAATTTCTAATTTCCAATCTTTTCCCCCATTTTTCTCTTGAGTTTCAATGTTAGTAAATGAGGAATGAAATGAATGAAGAGGAGTTGGGCTAGAGTATTTGGTAAACGAGTTGGGTTCTCATATTGGGTTAGTGGGCTGAAACCCAAAGCCCTAAATGAAAATGTCAAAATTTTACTCAACTCCAAACATATCGATGTTTATGTTCAAAAAGGTCACAAACGTCATTTTGAACTCAATGGAAGTAGTCTCGAGTCCTAATTCGATTGTTTGCAAAAAGTGACATTTTGGACTTAAATCCGACCAACGATGCTATATTTAAATAAAAATATTTAAATATACAATCGCAAAATATGCGGGTTGTTACAACCCTGCTCTATAAGAGAACCCTAAACACCTTAAAAGCATTGAAGCAGCACAAAGACACACTTTATTCTTACTTGTCACTTATAGGATGCACCACCACCAGCTTCTCTTCAATGGCAGGAAAATTCAACCCAAGGCATCTTATGATGGATTTGCACAAGTTGCGAATGACCCGCTAGCTCCTTAAGGGTTCTTCATTGAAGTCCAGGAAGAGCCTAGCTCCGAAGAAGGAGAATAAGGGGAAGAAAGAAAAGAAGTGGAAGAAAATGGCAGTGGGAAAAAAGAAGAATAAAAATGAAGGAAGAAAAAGAAGAATATGATGATTATGATGAAGACAAGTCATTTGGGGAGACATCTCTTGAAGGCACTTAGGTCACACCTGCCCTGGACCAAGGTGACTCGTCATCAAAACCTCACTTCTGGCACTTGAAACATACTAGGATCCTATTAGGGAGCCAACCCCTCCAGCATAGCTGATGATGTCTTTGGCTTCTTGGATGACATCAGGAGTTTTCCAGACTTCACTCTTACTCACCTCAACTTCGAGATCTTTTGGCTTCTAAACCTTCTGACTTTAAGCTGGGTGGCATGCCCTAACACTCTGAAAGGGAAGATACCTTGCCTCTTCAACCCTAAGAGCATGGTTCATAGATTACTTAGGACTCGTCAACACTTCACACACCTCTTAGGATCACAAACACAATTACTCTGCACACACCTTTAACCCAATTCACCGATTCTAATCCAATGCTCTCATCTTTTTTAGGTACAATCGGAAAGCAAAGCTATCAAGGGTTTAGTTAGTATCGATCGCAACCAAGGAGGAATCCTGCCCTCATCGAGAATCTTATTATGAATCCAACATTAGGAGGGCAAGAAGGAAGGACCAAGAATTGCATGAAGCTAAAGAGAAAAGGCTTTGCCTTGATGAACACAAGGACTCATGTTATCCCTCTTGGTCGATATGCAATCATGGTTCCCTACACTTAGGAAACTTTCGTGCATATACTACTCTACACTGTATTCCTTTACATCCAGATCTTCCCTCTTCTTCACAAGTTACGATGACTTCTATGGTCGAGTGCCCTAGAGTCCACGTCTCTACCTCCCAACAGTCCAGCTATTCAACATCTCTTAAGTCTCATAGAGCTGAAAAAGATATATCGATTGGAGTGACTTCTCCCCCATCTCCCTTTCAAGGCCCTTCTATCGTGCTAAATATGAAGGTGCAAGCCGTATTCCTCGACCTTTGCTTAGATTTGATCATATTCGACTATGACATCAAAGATATCTCCAAAAAAATATTTTGTTGGAAGGCGTATCAAGATGCAATGTAGTAATACTTAAAATGAATAAGGGTCACCAAAGGATTATCTGGCACTGATAGAGTTAGGAGTATGCCTTATGGAAAAAGATGTAATTTGTTATATATCTAATTTAATTGCCAATCTTATTCAAAATGAAAGGTGTTTTTTTTCTATTATGTACTTGATATAATATGTTATATTAGTTATTTAAAATCCATACATGTTATATTTTGTGATAGTATTTACAATGTCTTGTAGCCATGAGTGATTTGTTACATAAAATAAACATACCGTTTTAAATATTCTTAGTCAATATATATCGAGACTAGATATCGATACATCCGTTGAGACTAGAGTACATAACGCTTTCCAAACATTAGGCAGCATATTACTCATGGCTGCTGAGGGCACCAAGGGGTTACATATTGATAGTTTTTTTGGATAACATGAGTGATACTTTATTCAAGAGCAGAGCACTCTTTGTTGATGTCTTAGGGGCTCGAACCCATGACCTTTAGAACTTCTGTCTAAAGCATCACACCCTAACCACTTGAGCCAGAGGTCCTTGACTCACTCAATAGGTTTCATATTGATAGTTATTGGATAACTATGGAATGATTCACTAAATAAGTTTCTATTGATTAATACAACTAAGGTCAAACAAAAATATCGAATGCGATAGTTTTACAAATTCCATCAATTTGAGAATCCTATTAAGCTTCAATGTGAAAACTACGCTTTGATTATAGTTAATCATGGCATGACATCCATCGAATGACAATAATTAGGTTGAGTAGAAGCATTGGAAGTGAAACGCTATTCAAGAGAGAATTTGTCTCCTCGGTTATATGGGATTAGTATCATGGGGCAAACGTAAGTCAACCCAAAGTCAAAATCTCTAGCCAGAGTGGTACGGTTAATAATAATTATTATTTTTGAATCAAGGATTTTGTGTTTGCACTTATAATGTTGAATATGGACGATGTTGGACTTTTGACCAAAAATAAATTCCATAAGTCCTAATGTGATATATTTTTTTGACCAAGAGAATTGGTATAAATAATCGTTACTACCAGATACCGCTTATAATAAGTAAATTTTGATTTTACCAAAAGACATGTAAGCGATAAATTCAGCCAAAAATGTCACACCGCTAGCTAAGATGATGTGTGAACATTAATATTCAAAAAAAATTATATTAACCATCGATTGAATTTACAACTTTGAGTCGCACAACCGTAATGATGAAATCTTCAAAATACCACGGGATTTAATTAATTTATAAAACATTGTAAATTAATTGAATTAATTAATATTTAATAAATGTTAGTTGTTATTGAATTTATTTGATGTATGGGAGTTGTTGGTAATTATTTGAATGCATTTACAAAAATTATACTAGCACGCATCGATGTATGATTTCAGTATAGTTTTAAATGAGTTTAAATAAGAGATAATTGACTAATAATTTCATCCATATCATGTGAAGAGAGAGGAGTGGAGACAGAAATAATCAAGGAAATTAATTAGGGAAGTTTTAATAAAAGAACGAAAAAGGTTTCATTCTTTCAATTAAAACAAATCTACTAATTCATTTCCTATAGACGGTTCATTTTTTCCTTATCCATATTTTCTCCTCCTTTCTAAGCCATGGCTGAAAAGATCGTCTTCCCTTCCAAACCAAAAACAACTCAAAATTAAAAAAAACATCGAATGAAATGAAACACGAGTAATTCATTCATCCCTTGCATGGAGTAGGTATGGATCTTGAAGGCCTGAAGAGGTATCATCATTCAAGGTGCGTTCCTTTAGCAATATCTTAAGTTAAAATTCTAGCTTTATTTATTCTTATATTCATTTTTTTGTATGGTTTAGATCTTTTACATATCACATTTGAATATAAGTTTATATATTTAACTTAAACTAAATCCCTTTTTGTCACATCTTCTTCAATTTAATAATATATGTTCATAATATTAATTTGATTTAGATCCATTTTGTGCTATCCCATTTTGATTACATGTTCATCTTAACATTAGAGCTATGATATGTTATATTTTATTTTATTAGTCATTCATGATGATTCATATAGTTTATATTTGGAATTTTACCATGAATTTAAATGTGACTAAGTTGTCCCTTTTGTTAGTGTTTTAAAAACTATTTAGTAAAAAGACTATTTTGATTGAAACTCGGTTTTAAACTTATTGATATGATTTTACTTTGTTTCAAATCAAATAGGTTACCTATGTTGTTTATTGAAATCAACTGAAAATTGAATATAAGTTTTGTATGATTGTTGTTTGAACATAATTTATTATTATTATATACTTTTTTTTGAAAGTTGTCTAAAATAAACCATAAGTGGACTTTTGTGTAAAATATCATAAAAATTTAAAATCCTACCTAATTTAATGTTGGCCTATTAATTTGTTAACTTTAAATCCTAACACATATGCTAAATCACAAAATGTACAAATACATTTATTATTTTAATTTTAAAACTTAGTTTGTAATTAATTATACATGTGTATACATATGTGTGTATGTTGTTTTAAATCAAAGTTCAGAAATACACTTTTGTGTAAAATCACAAGTTTAACTTTAAAATTCTTCCTAACTTGAATTTCCCTGGATTTGCGCCTGCAATTACATCTTCCCGACAATGGCCTAATGCCAATTCTAATACAGCCTTGTAACAAAGCTACTTCTTAATTTTGAAGCCTCGGCATGCCTTGCCCGATACCACGTTTGTAGAATTTATTATTCCTACCCTCAATCATGTCTTAGAAATTTACCAAAAAAGGGGTACATGGCCAATTCCGTATTAACAAAACAAGGATCGAAACAGATGTAGAAGACCAGAATCATTAAGCAAGCCATTCCGTTCAATCTTTCTATTTTTAGAGAGACCATTCTTGCAGATATGTCAAGTTATTCATCAACGACTTACTCCTGCATCTGCTAAAGTAGCATTTGCGAATTCATAAATTAGTCGGTGCTAATTTTGAGATTCGTACTCCACCCATAAATGGGGTTCTGAATAACCCATCAACCTAAAGCCAGCTGATGTGAAATTTCCCAGATTCTAACATTTTTGTGCCAGAAATTACAACTGTTAACATCTGCAATTTCCATTTATTACAATTCTTTTGCCAAGAAATGAATTATAATAAGTGTAGCAATCCAAAACACTTTTCATTAGAGGTGGGCATGGATCGGTTTGGTGTGGTTTGGATTCCAAACCGCTTCCACACCACATCAAACGGTTAATCAAAAATATAAACCATTATACCAATCATTTAAACGGTTCGGTTTCGGTCCGGTTTGAATGTAATACGATTCGGTTTCAGTCCGATCCGATTTGAACTCATATTAAATATGAAATAAAAGAATTACTTCCATCAATAATCAATTTACAAAGGCAACCGTGTGAAACTTTTACATTTAAAGGTTAAAACACACAATGTTATACTGAAATGAAAGATTAGTTCTTAATTATATGAATATTTCAATTTGACATTTACCTACAAGAGAGATTTTTTTGGTAGATTAACCAAACATCAACTTTAATCATTAATCATTAAGGAAAATGACTAAAATAAGATTAAATTATCATTTATTCACAAAAAAATGAGATGAAAAATATTATACCAAAACTATAACTTCTTCCTTTATGTCAGCGATTATTATTAATATAACAACAACATATGCTAAAAATATAATGTACATCGTTAGAATCTAAAATAAGATAGGAGTTGCTTATATTTTTATCATAAGATAACTAATATAAATTTTACGTTTGGTCCGGTTTAATATGGTTAGTTCAATCGTCCAAACCGCAACCAAACTGGATCGATGTGGGTCGGTCCGGTTTGGGGTATCAGCTTTGGTTAGAAAATTCGGTGCGGGTTTCCGCACCGCTTTTACGGTCCAGTGCGAGCGGTTTCCATATAGCGGTGCGGTTTATGCTCACCCCTACTCTTCATGTCCTTATTACACAAGAGCTCGTTAGGGGGTATAATTCCAAGTACATCTCCCCACGTGTATGATGAAAATAGACGTACAAAAAGCATTTGACATCTTGAATTGGAACTCTTTAGTTGTCATTCTCATTCAAATGAAATTTCCTACCCCTTTTATTGCATGGATTTATACTTGCATCTCTTCCCCCAAAGTACTCCATCATCCTTAATGGCCAATCTTTTGGTTTCTTCAATTCTAAACAAGGTGTTAGGCAAGGGTCCGTCTATTTGCACCTCAGTAATTGCTGTTCACCCTAGTAAAAAAATTAAATTAATAATTCCATTTTTGTCCTTTGACAATTATTTACATATGAGGGAACTATAGATAAGTAAACAACGTCCATACCTTACGAAATAATTTAAATAACACAATTGTCAGGGATTGTACAAACAGAAACTTACTTTCCTGTAGAAATCAGTACTACCTGGAAGCAACGATGAAAAAAATCAAAACCACGTTTTTCCTTAGCCTGGAATTACTCAAAACCACATCTGATCTCTGCGTGGAATCTCATTGAACGACGCTACTTCGGAGCAATGAAAATAAGAAAACAACGTTTGATCTTTACACTCATTCAATTCACATATCGTATTTGTCAGGGATTGTGTACAGAAAACCTATGCACCCTAAGGACTCAATACGAATTGGAGGTAACCGTGGAAAACATAAATTACGTTTCGGTTGGGCATTGTAAATCTTGAAACCACGCACAGACGTTGATAGCTAAAGCTCCACATTACACTTCTCCAACAAAAGCATATTTTCCACGTCAACATGAAACACGAAAAATGAAATAAAACACCGTCAACATTGAACAGAAGCATCATCATGTACACGTTTGCATTAACATTTAATTACTACAACAAAATAAGAGTTTTCAACATTAAACATTAGACAAAAACAATGAAATAAATACAAACGTGTCAAATAACAAGCAACATGAAATAGCAAATTACTGTCAATATAAAATAACAAATAACTAAGTAAAAGGAAGTAGGAAAGAAGAAAAGAAAATGTAAAAAATAAAGAAAGAAGGGTAATTTTGGAATAAACGGGGTGGAGAAAGGAAAATCTGGGGTGTGAATTATTTTCTAAAAATATCGAGGTAGGGAAATCAATTATCGGGGTGGCAATAGAAGGACCCGCAAGGAGACCTGATCCCTTCCTACGTGTTCATCATTGTTATGGAATGTTATAATCAGCTTCCCAAAATGTATATGAAAAATCTATTAAAATTCATTCAAAATGCAAAACTCCCCTCGTAGTTACATTAATGTTTGCTGATGACTTGGTTCTCTTGACCAAGCGTGATCAAGCCTCTATCTCCACTATCATGAACAGCTTTCTAACCCTTAAATCTGCCGCTGGTTTGGCAATTAATAGATCCAAATCTTAAATCCTTATCGGTGGCTTCAGTGATAATGAATCTTCTACTATCGCACAACTCTTTAACTTTTCAATATATTCCCACCAATTCTGCTTACTTGGGTATTCCTCTCACCACCACAAAACTTTCCACCAACTAATGTTTGTCGTTGTTTGAGATGATCACAGACAAATTGAGGATAAGGCCATCGAAAATGCTTTCTCAAGTTGGTGGACTTACCATTATCAATTCTATTGCCATTGCTATGACATCACACTACTCCAGGACCTTCATACTCCCTAAGAAAATTGTTTCTATGTTAAACAAAAGTATGAATCATTTCTTGTGGCATGGGGACTACTTCTCTAATAAACCTATTCCATATGCTTTCAAAAGGATTAATATCTCTAACAATAGAGGAGGCTTGGGGATTCTGAACCTCACTATTTGGAACAAAGCAGCTGCTTCTAAACCGATGTTTTGAAAACCAGACCGAACCGCTGGTCTAACCGAAAAAACCATGAACCGTAGCATAGTCCGATCCGGAGTCCATTCAGACCTTGTTTTCACTGAACCGCAAAAGCCCACGGTTCAACCCTAAAAGTCTGGTTTATTACGCATAAACCAAACATTAGAAAATATTTTGTTTGATGTGCCAACCAAGTAAAAGTTCCAAAGCCAGCTGTTTTAGTCATCTCATTTGCAGCATATATTTATACTTAGAAGCTGTGAAAGCTCTCCCATTATATTACAATATGGGACATTTTTTTCAATAATAAACTTCTTTCCTTTCCTTTAAGCTCATTATATTAGCTGCATATTTTCTTCAATGCATTATAAAAATAGATAATTGACGTCATTAGAGAATCCATATGCATAAATAATTATTTTTTACATCTTCAATTAGCACAACCATGTTTTAATTCGCCAGCTAATGTTTTAGATAATGCATTGATAATATTTATGCATGTGGATTTTGTAAAAACATATTTTTTTATAGTTTCTGGCCAAATACTAGATTTCGTACATTAACACACTAATTTCAATTGGGTTTCACAAGTGCACGATTTTTACGTTCAATCGGTCAGACCTTTTAAGCCTTCGACCTTGGACCATCACGGTCTGACTTACGGTTCGGTTCTCAAAACTATGTTCTAAACACATTGAAAACTTACTGCAACCTGAATCATCTTTATGGACCACTTGGATGAATAGATATCAAACGAAATTGCCAACTTCTGGACTATGAACAAAACAAGTAACTCCAATAGGTACTTCAACAACTTGCTGAATCTCGGAGATCAAATTCTTCCCTTGATTAAATATAAGATCACCTCCACAGGAAACACAGATACCGGCATACTTCTTGGGCTCAAACTAGTTTAATTCTTGACAAAATTCTCTCATACTATCAGAAACGTAGCTTTGGGATACGTGATAATTCCTTGGAAAAAACTACATTTACCATGGCGCATTACGCTGCCTTAGACTAGAAGTCTGAAATCTATGGATTTACTTAACTAATGCAAAGCAAAAATCTTTTGAACCCGAAATTGCCTGGGGCACTAGCTTTAGTTTACACTCCATTGCCAAAATGTGCAAACAACTGATTAACAATGAGCACCCGAACATGAATCCATGGTACAAATGCATTTGGAATTGTATTGGTAATCAAAAAGACAATTTATTGCTCAGGAAAGTTATTCATGAAGCTTGCCTTACCAAACAAAAGATTCTCCATAGGGGTCTTCATATTGATGCAGGCTGCAACTTCTGTTATATACATGTCGAATCATGTGAGCATTTGTTCTTTGAATGCTCCTTTACCCTGAAACTTTGGCAGAGAATTCTGAAGCTTAGAGGAAAAGAAAGCAGCTAGAATGAAATAGTGGGATATGTTATCTTAGCAATTCTTATACCTTGGGCTACAAGGCTACTTTTGTAATTTTAAAGTTCTCTTGTACGGTTGTATGCATTTGACTATGTCAAATAGCCAACTATATATAATATCATACACGAGAATGAAAAGTATCGTTATTAGTTGTATCAATTCAATAATAAAATCCTTTTCATTTTCATTTATCTTTCTGCAATTCTCAATATATCAAATTCTCAATTTGGTATCAGGGCTTGAATCACATATCCATCTTGATCTGAATATCATCAGAAAAATCATCATTTGATATATCAGATATTAAGGATCTCATCAGAATCGTGTTCTTTCATCATGTGAGATCTGAATCTGAATTGTTCACTGAGATGAAAGAGGTACTCTGCCATTAGAATTCTTTCAAAGAAGACTGGCTACACCAAATTCAATCAGAGAAACAAATTCAAATTCAATAAAATCATCAAAAAATCATCAAAGAAAGTGTCTTGCTTGAAAAACCCATCATCAGTAATTAATCATTTTGAAGACTTCTGAATCAGTTCTTGAATCACCCTTATCCACTGGTATCATTTTATTGTATCTGAATCATCTTATCTATTGAATCACCACTCTGCATTCAAGCATCATCATGGGAGAAAGTTGTTCAACATCTAAAACCCCCAATTTTGATCAATCTGCCACCGAAAGCCTCATCAAAACTATTATCATCCCTTAAAGCCAATTAGTCACAGCCCACTTGGAAGAAGATAATTATCTTCTTTGGAAGGTGCAAGTTGAAACTTCTGTCAAAGGTTATGGACTCAAAAATTACATTCTTGGCACCCATGTTATTCCACAAAGATTCATCACTAATGAAGATAACAAGACAGTTAGTAATTCAAAATTCACAAAAGACCAAAGACAGGATAGTTTGATCTACTCATGGTTACTATCATCAATAAGTATCAAACTGTTGCCATATGTTATTAGAAGCAAAACAGCTTATGGAATCTGGTCAACATTTGGAAGAATATTTAATTATCAATCAACAGCAAAAGTATTGCATCACAAAAGACAATTGCATAGTATCAAAAAAGAAAATCGATGTATGGGTGAATATCTTGCAAGAATTAAGGCAACATGTGACCTACTTGAAGCAGCTGGACACAAGGTCCTTGCATCTGAACAAGTACTGATTATCTTGAGTGGTTTAAGTGAAGAGTATGAAGATGTAGTAGCAATTATTTCATCACAAAGAATTACACCGTCTATTGAAGATGTTCATTCAATAATTCTTGCATATGAAAGTAGGTTAGAATTCAAGAAACCTATTGACTTGGATATTTCTGTGAACTATACTGCAAGTTACAAAAATAGAAATAAAAAAAAAAGTAGAAATCAAAACAAAAAAAGTAATCAGACATTTTAGAGAGGAAATGCAATTGTTAGAGGCAGTGGAAGAGGAAGACGGAATAATAATAATAGACCAAAGTGCCAAATCTATGAAAAAATTGGACACATTGCAAGCAAGTGTTACTTTAGATATGATTCTAACTACATTGCATCTTAGAACACTACTGCTCAGAGAAGATATGGTGGAAATGCAAACTTAGTAAACATACATCATGAATCAAAAGGTGCATCGGATAATGAAAGCACACACAACCTAAATGTATGTGAAACAACAAGATCTGAAGAAATTCAAAATGAATGCTGGTATCTAGATTCTGGGGTAACACATCATGTGAAACAATTTACAAAATTTAAATCTTGGAAACAAAGAATACAAAGGTAATCAATCTATCTGTATGGGTAATGGCACTAGTATTAATATGACACACACTGGTTATGCACAAATTATTGGTCAGAAAATATTACACGTAAATAATCTGCTATGTGTTCCAAAAATAAGGAAAAATCTTATTAGCGTGTCACAATTTTCACATGATAATAATGTATTCTTTGAATTTTACCCAAGATATTGTGTAGTTAAGGATGTTGAAACTAAACAAACTTGACTGCAGGGTGAAACATACAAGGGTCTATACTGATTCAACCTGTCAAAAGCCAATCACTTCAATAATTCAAGAAAATGGTACAATCTAACTGAATCGTGTACAGAAAGTAGTAAAAGTGATTACAGTCTCTGGCACTCTAAGTTAAGCCACCCAAGTGTAAAAGTTGTAAAGAAAATATTGAATGATAATGGAATTCAAATTAGTGACATACATGTTTCTTATATTTGCACTTACTGTCAAATGGGAAAGAGTCACAACTTGGCTTTCCCACAATCATAGTCTGAATATAAAAGTCCATTGCAATTGGTTGCAATAGATCTATGGGAGCATGTACCCATAAATTCAGACTATGGATTTAATTATTATATCTCCTTTGTAGATGCTTATTCCATGTACACATGGATTTACTTCCTGAAATCAAAGGTTGATACATGTAATGCAGTTATTCATTTTTATAAGGCAGGTTGAAAAGCAGACAGATCAACAGGTAAAAACAATCCAAACTGATAGAGGAACTGAATTCAAGCCACTCAAAGAATTCCTTCAAAAGAAGGGAATAATTCAAAGAGTGACTTGTCCTTATACATCAGAATAAAAGGGATTAGTTGAAAGGAAGCATAGACACATACAAGAAACTAGTCTTATATTATTGGCACAAGCATCAGTACCATTAAAGTTTTGGCATGATGCCTTCTTAACTGCAGTTTATCTAATTAACAGATTACCTACAAAGATTTTACAAGGAAAAACTCCAGTGGAATTGTTATACAAGGTAAGACCAGACTATAAAACTCTAAGAATCTTTGGTTGTCTATGTTTCCCTCATTTGAGACCATATAATTCTCGTAAGTTAAATTTTAGATCCGCTCCATGTACCTTTTTAGGATATGGAGTGAATTAGAAAGGATATAAATGTCTTGACAATAGTGGAAAACTATTTATGTCAAGAAATGTTGTGTTTAATGAAAACTTATTTCCATTTAAAAGTAGCAGTGTAAAGACAACACAAAAGGTGCACAATTCAGCAATGTCAATACCACCCATACCAATATACAACTGCGCTAAAAGTCGGGAGCACACTGAGGGAAGTCAAATAATTCAAATGCTTAACTCAAAGTGTCAAACAGTGGACCAGGTCAAGTCATCTCAAAACAGTTCCAACATCTCACTCAATCTCCAGTAAATATAGACAATCAACAATCCAGAAGTGAAGAGCATGAACATCAATCAAGTTTAGAACAAATTACAACTCAACAAGAACAAACAGATAGAAGGCATCATATGGTAACAAGATCTAAAAGTGACATATTCAAACCAAAGATATATACAGCTTGTGATGCCAACACAAAGCCTGACACATATGAGCAAGCTATCAAAAATGACAAATGGAAGTAAGTAATGATTGAAGAATATAATGCATTGATAAAAAAGAGGACTTGGAGTCTTGTTCCAGCACCAAAACAAAAACATTCAATAGGCTGCAAGTGGACATATAAGTTGAAAAGAAATCTAGATGGCACCATTCAAAAATATAAAGCAAGACTTGTTGCAGAAGGGTACACACAATAGTATGGTTTTGATTTCAATGAAACATTCTCACCAGTGGTCAAACCAACAACAATAAGAGTAATATTGACTATAGGTCTACACAAAGCATGGGATATTAGACAGTTAGATGTGAACAATGCTTTCTTAAATGGTGAACTATAGAAAGAGGTCTATATGGAATAACTACCTGGATTCAGACATGCAGACAGAGGTAACATGGTGTGCAGACTTCATAAGGCAATCGATGGCCTAAAACAAGCTCCAAAAGTGTGGTTTGACAAGTTAAAAGCTACTCTCATCTTCTTGGGATACAACCCAACAAGGTCAGATACTTACCTTTTCATCAAAATCGACAAAGACATAACAACATACATATTGGTTTATGTTGGTGACTTCCTAATCACTGGTAATTGCAAGAAAGAAATAAAGCATGTCATTCAATTCCTAGATAAGCAGTTTTCAGTCAAAGACTCGGGTCAAGTCAACTACTTCCTTGGCATAGAAGTCAATAAAGTTTCAAACTCAAAAACTCACTTGTGTCAAACAAAGTATATCAAAGAATTACTCATCAAAACAAAAATGAATGAAGCAAAATCACTGCCAACACCTATGACAAGTAATCTTCATTAATCGAAACACAGAGGTGAAGCAATTACTAACGAAAGGGAATACAGAAGTGTTGTTGGAGCTCTAAAGTATGTGACAATTACAAGACCAGAATTAGCATACAGTGTAAAAAAGGTGTGCCAATTCATGCATCAACCATTAGATGAACATTGGAGAGCAGTATAGAGAATACTCAGATATTTAAATGGAACTTTAAATCATGTCCTGATGCTAAAGTCAAGTAAAGCTCTTTCAATTATTGGTTTCTCTGATGCAGACTAGGCATCGAATCCCGATGACCATAGATCGACAACAGGATACTGCATTTATCTTGGCAAAAATCCACTATCCTGGTGTTCGAAAAAGCAGCCTACTATATTTTGTTCTAGCACTGAATCAGAATATCAAAGTTTAGCTAGTGCAACTTCAAAAATTATATGGTTGGATCTCTATCAAAAGAGCTACAGGTTAATACAGACAGAATGCCAATGATTTGGTGTGACAATCTTAGTGCCGTTTCATTATCTGCGAACCTGATCTTACATTCACAAACAAAGCATATGGAGCTTGATCTGTACTTTGTTTGTAAACGTGTAAGTAATGGAAAATTGAGCATAAATCACATATTTGCTTCTTAACATAGGGTCCATGTTCACACAAAGGCGTTATCGGCTAAAAACATTTGTCGCATTAGAGATGAACTGAAAATTAGAAGCTTCGACACTAAAATTAAGGATAAGAGTGGAGCCCTAGCTTAAAATCAAGGAGGGAAACAATACATTGACAGCCAAAATCGAAGTAATTTTGAAGAAAATGAGGTGGCTACAGAGATTTGGGGACGAGAGAGAAGCCCTAGCTCGAAGAAAAGGGGCGAATAAAGTAGTCAGAATGAAATAATGGGATACGTTATCTCAGCACTTCTTATACCAAGGTTTACAAGGCTACATTGTAATTTTACATTTCTCTTATACAACTGTATGCATTTGACTATGTCAAATAGACAACTACATATAATATCATACACGAGAATGAAAAGTATCAGTATCAGTTGTATCAATTCAATAATAAAATCCTTTTCATCTTCACTTATTTTTTCTACAATTTACAATATATCAAAATCTCAATTGAGAGGATATGCTATTCAAAATGGTACTTCGGTTGAAGAATGGCACTGGATATTCAGAAATACACGATGGAAAACTGATGACAATCATACTTCGATATTTATCACTAAAAAGTTCCTAACTGCCATCTGGAATGAAAGAAACCAAAGAATCTTTAACCAAATTAAAGCTACTGAAGATCATCTCTTCACTACTGCTACATCCTCTATACAACACTCTTCCACTATTTTAAGGAGTAACAATGTTTTCAATCCTTGCCCTCCCTAGTGATTGCGCATAATGTTATTTCTACACATGCCTTCCCTCCCTGTTCTATTTTTTTGTTTTATTATATTATCTTGTTTCTTTTTTCCTATTTTTTTCTATCTTGTGATGTGTGTGCTCTCATGTAGTGTTGTTACTCTTTTTCATGTTGCTAACAAATTTGGTACGGGACCGATCAACCCCATTAAAACTCCAAAAACACTCTTCGTGTCCATATCCACCAAACAATACAAATATACGAACATCCATAAACATCGGGAAAAACCAACTAATTTAAAATTGAAAATATTTCCCTATTTCAGAGCTCCTATTTTCAATTGAGTTCCTCTATTGTGAAGTGAGTTCCTCTACATCTACAAGTGTAAATGCACACAGATGTCTGCATCCAATAAATAAAAATATTTACTTTTATCTAAGAAATATTTAATGTGGAAAAACAATTTTATTATAATAATGTTTTTTTATTATGTATGTGTTACAAATGAAAAACCTATGATGGTGGTCATTCCATTGATTAAACTTCAAGTAGTCTTATTGTGGTGGAGGTTGCAAATCGATAGTAAGATTCCGTTGATGGATGGTCATAAAGGATATGGTGGTGCATGCTACAAACTGGCAGTGATATTCCATTGATGAGCAATCGAAAAGGAGATGTTATGTTGGGTATTTTCGGAATTTAAAAAAGATACGGTGGAAATCGTATTGATTAAACTTTCATTATTAATAGTAGATATAGTATATATATATACATACAAATATATGTATGTAAATATATTTAAAATTTGGATAACTAAGGAATATTTAAATTTAGTTATAAATGTTGTTTAATATGTGAATTAATTTTATTAAAGAGAGAGAAATGAAAGGCATCTCTCTACATTCATAACCTTATCTTCCCTTAATTAAATATTTATGTTAAGAGAAATGAAAGGTTTCTTTCTCTAAACAATTACATGTTCATTTACAAATATATGTACTGCTTATACGCTATTTTTACCATTCAAGCACATGAATGTATTTAATACATTCATTATATTACCTATAACTTTTTAATTAAACTTGAAATTCTTTTTAACTAAATAAAAGAAAATATGATTTTATTTAAAATAGTATTACATTGGATCTAATATTTTAGACTTCATAGGCCCAATAGATCCAAAATAGATTTTTTTTTGAAATCTACATATTTCACCAGCATCCGACTGGCCTGGTTCCTTCAGACGTCAAGCGAGCTAACCAATTGATCATAAAAAGCTTTGGCATAGAAAGATCTATAACATCTTGGAATTTTACAGTTTTAATTTTGAATATTGAATTAATTTTAAATATTTCAATAATATATTTTTAAATATAAATAACTTATATTCATACGTAGGGATTATTTAAATACTTGAATAGTGAATTAAATATTAATTAAATGGATTTAATAGCCTTATTTAACTCCTTTTAATTAATAGATAATAAGGGTGAACTCATTTTTGTAAATTTATTTACAATAATATAGTTCGAATAAATATTGGAAATGAGATCAAAAATAATTTTATCGATAAACATTGTCGAAATGCACGAAATGCATGAAATTATCATTTTGATGCACTATCTCGAATTTTAATGAAACTAGTGTAACCAGGACTAGAAAAAGGCGATGTACACCACGAGTTTTATGGCGATCAGACGTACCATGTAATCATGCGAGTTCGAAACACGTAACGGTTAATTTTAAAGACTTAAAATAATGATACAATTTGATTGTAAATGCTAACTTTTGTATATGGTGGAATTAGGTCTTGAAACTAGTTTCATTGAGTTTGGAATAAAGTATTTGGCTAGAAACGACAGTGAGCACGCCGCGATTGGAGTTCTTGATTTTTGAGGGCTGAATAGTATAGGAGATAAAATCTATAGAAGGACCTGTTAATATCATTATCAGTACCGAAGTTATTCGACACGTCGACATATCCATGATCTCTCATCAACAAGCAATGTCGAAAGTGTGAAGATAATTCAATGTCAAAAACATACAATGCTGCTCCTCATCAATAAAATAATAGATAATGTCGTGGGTCATCAATGAAGCCAAGGATGCTGAATGTCATCAATGTCGCATACCGCCTATATATTTGAATGAGTGATGCTGAGTCTCTCTATCACTAAACAATGTCGAATAAAACTAATGTCATGATTCATCAAGGCAATGATGATACTAGAAACTCTATGTCGAAAGCCATCAATGTTGTAGCGGCACGATATGACATTGATGTCACATCACATTGATGCCATATGTTACCATGCATTCTGGACAAGGCTAGAATATCAACAAATTGGCTAGAGATCGACTGGAAAACACGGCTACGATCGATACTGTCAAAGGTGGACCAACCTCCAATCAAGGTGGGATTGATTAGGAATGATGACTAAGGCTAGGAAGGCTGCATTTCAAGTTTCAGGTCAATGGGGGTTCGTATGCTCGAGTTATGAATGGATCAATGTTGAACAGAAATGGTTAGCATCGACACCTTTATATCGATATGGTTCGTATCGATCAGTATGGGTACGGATATGGAAAAGACGCTTTACTTCGGATCGATCACATATACATATCGATCCAATTTATGGATTGATGCAAAGAAGAGAGTGGGAGATGGATATGAAGAGTGAAGCGAGCTGATGGATACGAGGCAATGGTTACAGGGAAGAGCATTTCCTATCGACCAATATGTGATCAATACGAAGAACACGTTCGGGGTCGATATGTAGATGGGTGCAGGGGATGGATATGAAGAAGGCAGCAGGCAAGCAGGGGATTCATACGAAAGAGGAATGGTGGATGGATACAAACAACATGGATACTGACGGATATGAAGGCAATGGAGGCGAATTGATGGATACGAACTGTTTCATGGATCCGAAGTTTTCAGCCTACTTGCAAACTCAACTGGATCGATCAGAACTCTAAAAACATTGATCAAAATGCTATGAAATTTTCACAGAAGCTTCCTTACCCCAGGAACGTCCATGATCGATCACGGCTTCATTGCACCAGTTTTGGATCGACACGAATTATACTTGGATCGACCAAGATCGACCCCGGATCGATCTGGTGGGCCCATCTACGCATGAGAAGAGGTATTCCAAGTTTTGGGGCGAATATTTTCAGATCTACACCTATAATTAGTAGCTCTATGGCAACTAAAAAGGGATCTTCTACTGCTTTTCTAGGCGAAACTATGTCATTTTGTTTACTGATTTCAAAGGCTTGTGACTGTAATTACAGTATAAAAGGATCGATTAAAAGTGGACATAGGCCAGAGATAGCCGAACCACTACAAAACTTTTGTTCTTTATTTTCTTGCTCATTTAAATTTGCTATTTCTTTATTTTTATTCTCTACTTTATCTGGATCTGAGATCTGTGTTTGGATATTGAGGATTTGTGTGTAAACACTGGTGTTTTAACGACTTTCGAGGTTTGTAACCAATTTTGGCGCAAACACTTTGGCGCTTTCATTGAGAAGGGCTAGCATCTACTATATCAGATTTGGAGTTCAGATTTGGAAAGCTAAAGGATCGGATTTTGGGAAGCAATGGCTAAGCAATCAACAAGGAGATAGGGAACAGAAAGGAGTCGGCATGAATGAAGTCAGGAAGCCTCTTTAGGAGCTAATCAGACTTCAGTTTTCATCAAGAGATGAGATGGAGATGACATTGATGATAGATGCTATGTAGGAAGGGATGCTGAAAAGGCAAGAGGTGATGATGTAGAACCTACTCCAACAAGTTGGGCAAGCTGGAGTGCAAAATCAAGAGAACGTAACTGCAGAAAATGCTGGAAATAGGGATCGTGAAGCTGGAGCAACAGGAGCGGAGACAGTCCAAAATCAGGATCAGGGGCATGGAGCAACCTAGATTTAGGATAGAGTGAGACCATCAGGAATAGTCACTGAGCTAAGGGGCATGCCCCCGATTCATGTTGGCTCAATTCATAAAGGGTATTAGGCGGCATTGTGCAGTTTGGCATTGATTGGGATATGGATGCTCATCCAGAAGGACAAGTTTCAAGATTCCCTTGGGGACTCGAGGGGCAGGTTAGAGATCGCAGACAGAGGCTACCACTTGATGACAACGACAAGTTAGCGGACATGATCGGATGGGCTATGAGGGGAGGATTGGTGAATAGAGATTTGGGGATGTGAACAGGAGTCCCTTTACTCCTACGATCAAGCAAGCTAGGAATCCACCAGATTTCAAACTACCAACGTTGAATGGGAGAACGGATCCTGCCATTCAGGTATGTGAAGCATATGGAAGTGCTCGAGGCATAGGAGAGAGTTATGGCTTGGTGCTTCACTTTTTATTTGATGAATATAGCAGCACTATGGTTCAGACAACTGGAGAGCGGCTCTATTGGCACATGGACGAAGTTGATTGAGAGATTTATGAGGCAATTTCAAGTCCACATCGTGAGCCCCAAGAATATGATGACTTTAACATCGATGAAACAATGGAAGAGAAAATCGCTTAGGGATTTCTTAGCTAGATTCAATGAGGCAGTAGCTTCGGTGGATCGACCCCATCCATCGATGGTTTTGATGGCAGCAGTATCAGGAATTGCAGATGATACAGATTTCAAAATATCATTGAAGTGGGATCCACCGATGGATCTTGGGTAATTTTACCATAAAGCGGAAAGGTTTCTACAACCGAAAGATGAGAAGGCTAAAAGAGATGGGAGAGACGCTGAATTTTATGCGGTAAAGGTGGTGGTCCGCCTAGGGAGGATTCAAATAAGGATGATAGTGGCAAAAGGAAAATGAACGACAATGGTAGCACATCGAAAAGCCCACAGAGGGAATTTGAATTCTCTACTTACATGGATTTTACTAAAACGCTAGAAAGGATTTACTTAGATACTCGAGGGCGCCTCCAGGTACGAAGGCCAGCAAAAAGGGAACCCTCTGAATACGAATGGACATCGAGAAAGCATTGCCTATTCCATGAGCTCAATGGGAATAGCATAAAAGATTGCAGGCATTTGAAGGATATCATTGAGGAGCACGTAAGGAACGGTCATCTATAAAAGTACGTAAGGAATCGAGATGTGGCAGTGGGATAAGAGCAGCCACTGCTCACCTTAGATGAAGATGGCACTGGATCTAGGCATCATCAGTTTATTATCAGCTGAATGGATTTATGGCTTTGATTAAGTAATAAACCTCTAAGTGATGCGATTAAATCACTTACACATGTACGGGATCGAGGACGGTCCCTAGGCATGCTCAGAGATGATGATAAACCGTGATGCTCAGGTTTATGAAATCTTGTTTTCTTTCTGTTTTCTGCGAACTCTCATTTCTTTCTTGGTACTATGGACATTTGATTTTCTTAGTTGTACGGACTTTTATTTTTTCAATTGTATATTATGTTGATTGGATTTGGATTAATGTTATAAATAATAGAGGTTGCACGATTACTGTCCCGACCGGAGAGTTGGGGCAGTACTCGCAAGTTACGAGTCCCTTCACCGGAGAGCGATGGAATGGACTCGAACACAATATAAAAGTTCTCGACTAGAGAGTCAAGACCGGAGAATATAAAAGTCCTCGACTGGAGAGTCGAGGCCAGAGAATATAAAAGTCCTCAACCGAAGGGTCGAGGCCGAAGAATATAAAAGTCCTCGACCGGAGAGTCGAGGTCGGAGAATATAAAATCCGCCGATAGGAAAGTCGAGGCCGGAGCAGGATAAAATGACACGGTAAGGTCTACGGATTTGGATTAGGACCTAGAGAGGTCCCTGCTTAGGATAAATGGACCCAGAGAGGTTCCGGCTGTGGATTTGGACTCGATGAGGTCTCAGACTTGGATAAAGTGACCCGGAGGGATCATGGATTTGGTTATTGGATTCTGGATATGAATGGATTAAAACTCAATTGACGGGTTTGGATGGATATGGAATTTACTAAGGATTTGGTTACTGTATTCGGTGCGGATATTGACTTTGAGCAGTCGCGGATTTGGATAAGGATATGGCTATGGCACTTGGATAGAGTGGCTTGGTGATGGATTGGATTATGGATCAGATGTTATGGCTATGGATGGAATATGAATTTCGGATGATGGATTTAAAGCTATTCAAAACATGCCTTCCTATCGTAAGGCATATTTTGGGAGCAAACGTTACCCCGCCGTTTGGGCAAGGCCGGGATATCAACAAATTGGCTAAAAAGGATGGAAATCAGGATTAGAGATCAATTGGAAAACACAGCTATGATGGATACCGTCAAAAGTAGGCAAAGACCCAATCAAGGTGGGATCGATTAGGAATAATGAACAAGGCTAGGAAACGTTAAATTTCAAGTTTCAAGTCAATCGGGGTTCGTATGCTCGAGTTATGGATGGATCAATGTTAAAGAGAAATGGTTAGCATTGATACCTTCGTATCGATATGGTTCGTATCGATCGGTATGGGTATGGATATGGAAAATGCACTTTGCTTCGAATCGATCACATATACTTATCGATCCAAGTTAGGGATCGATGCGAAGAAGAGAGTGGGTGATGGATACGAAGAGTGAAGCGAGCAAATGGATACGAGGCAATGGTTGGATCAATGTATCGATTAATATGTGATCTATACAAAGAATACATTTGGGGTTGATACGTAGATGGGTGCAAGGTACGGATACGAAGAAGGCAGCAGGCAAGCTGGGGATCGATGCGAAGGAGGGATGGTGGATGTATACGAACAGCATGGATACTGACGGATACGAAGGCAATGGAGGCAAACTGATGGATACGAACTGTTTCATGCATCCGCAGTTTTCAGCCTGCTTGCAAACTCAACTTGTATCGATCATAACTCAAAACCATAGATCCAAATGCTATAAATTTTCATAGAAGCTTCCTTATTCCCCCAGGAACGTCCATGATCGATCTCTGCTTCATTGGACCAGTTTTGGATCAGTACAAATTATACTTGGATCGATGAAGATCGACCCCAAACGACCCCGGATCGATATGGTGGGCCCACCTACGCATAAGAAGAGGTATTACAGGTTTTGGAGAAGACATTTTCAGATCCACACATATAAATAGCATCTCCATGGCAACTAAAAAGGGATCTTATGATGCTTTTCTAGGTGAAAATCTGCCATTTTGTTTACCGATTTAAAAGGCTTGTAACTATAATTACAGTATAAATGGAATAAAAGGAACAATTCAAAGTGGATGTAGACCGGATATAGCCAAACCACTATAAACCTTGTGTTCTTTGTTTTCTTGCTCATTTTAATTTTGCTATTTCTTAATTTTTATTCTCTACTTTATCTGAATCTAAGATCTGTGTTTGGATATTGAGGATTTGCATGTAAACACTGGTGCTTTCACGACTTTCGAGGTTTGTGACCAATTTTTCACAAACACCGCATTCCATCAATGAAGCACTTCTTCTATGTATCTAGCAGAACCAATTTCACTCTAGATTAATATCGCATCTCTCCAATGCCACCTTATTCTAATATCACCCTTCAAAGTAATATCGCATCTCATCAATACCGCTTTGCTATTGATGCTACCTCCTACCAATGTCGCTTCACCATTGATGTTGCTTCTTATCAATGTCGCTCATCACCAATGCTATCTCATATTAATTTCAGTTATCATCAATGCTGCCCATTGTCAATTTCATCTTTTATTAGTGCCGCTTGTTATCGATGTCGCCTGTTATCAATGCTATTTGTTATCAATGAAGATCATTGCCAATATCAACACTTATCAATGTCACCACTTATCAATGTCGCACTTTATGCTGATTTTGAATGTCATCAATAAAGACTATTAAGGTGAGATGGATACTAAGCACTGAAGTTTACCATTATGCAAGTGAATGCCGAACTTCATTGATAACCAAGGCATAGCGCCATGCGCCATCAATCTGGTTCATGCCAATGGTCAAGCATGCCACATGGACACGTGGCAACCATGTCGCATTCCTCAACCCCTATAAATACGGACCTAGGGGTATGAAGTAAGAGGCAAATCATTCCGCTCTCATTTCTTATATTTTATACCTTGTAACCCTAAATTGATTTAGGTATTTAGTGTCGATTGTACTTTTTGCACATAGGACCTTATCATTGCATAATTATATGGAAGACAAATAAAGATGTCTTCAATCATGACTTGTTTTTGAGTTACAAAGCACCTGTGATTTTTATCATAACTTGCTTCGAATTCCAAAAGCACTCATAGTCACGATTTCTGTTGGAATAAGATTATTCTATATTGATGACATAGATACGATATGAATTTGAGGATAAATTTGATGTATATAAAATCATGACTTCATCATGGGTTGGAAGCTCTAAGCCTATTTCCCTAAGCCCTTTCTCAACTAAGAGTCTCTTTCATCAACACTCGTTGAGGCCTATAAAGGGTCAACTAAGCATTACTCATCCAAATTCCTCTTTCTCTTTGCAGTTTTTGGGTGTTAGCAAAGAAATTCATTAATATTTTGGCGCTAGAAGGAGAACACAAACCTCCGACTTTATTTAACCTATAAGTGGAACTACCTTAACCTGCATATATAGGATTTAAAGGACTTATCCCTACTAAGCATAATCCGTAAAGGAACCATCCAAGCTAGCCTACCCTTGATTCTGAACAAAATTTAATCACATCAACAAAGTTTTTCTTAGTCATGACAATTTAACGTGTTAAAATCTCTGAACAAGGATGGTCCAAGCCTCGAATAGTTTGGCCAACTTACTAAATTACCAGTGATTATCGATTCCATGAAGAACAAGTATTAAGGCTCATGGCATTATAAATTATGGAGCGTAAAATGAGACAAGTGGCTCCTTATAATCTAGAAAAATGGAATTTAAATCCATTCCATATAGGGTAAACACCAATCTTTTCCCTCGAGAGGCTGTACAAAAAGGATAACATCTTCTTGAAAATAAGGAAGGAAGTCCAACTCAAAGCTAAGGGAACCATCTTTGAAAAAGAAACCTCGATCGGTTTACCAAAAAGTGGAGGAGTGTGCTTGATCGATTCTACAAAACTAATGAAGCACCACACTCCTTAAAAAGGAAATTGATCATCGAGGATGAGGTGTCTATCGCAAGCAACAAAATAGTTAAATGTCAACAAAAAGGATCATTCTCCAAAAGATCACGACTTTCTAAGGATTACTCTCTTGCTACCTCTTATGAGAATATCTACCTCTTGACCAAAAACGGGCTCAATTATTGGCCTTCACAAAAGAAACGACCGAAGAATAAAAGAAATCTTAGAGGAATTATCATAATCACTATTCTAATGGGCACAACACGGATCAATGTCGAAGCTTGGAAGGGATAATTAATAATTTCCTAGGCAAGGAAAGTTTAAAGAATTTGTAAGAAGATGTTAAACAAATCAGCAATAAAAGAAGATTATCTACATAAAGTAAGTGTACCTACATGGTTAAGGAGGGAAATAAACTCTAGGATAAAGGAAGAATCCTTGATCCCGCTAAGATGGCCCGGTCAAAGCGACTCCTAGAAGAAGGGTGGGGTAATCCTTTGGTCCCACCTAAGATGGCTTGGACAAAGCACCGAATAAGCCTTCAATCATGCTTACATGGCTTAGCCAAAGCATAATCCCTTAACCCACATGAAAATGGCCTGTTCAAGGCACCTCCTAGAGGAAAGTCAGAGTAATCCTTTAGTCCCACTAAAAAATGTCATGTCCAAAGTATCTGTAAGCCTTTGATCCTGCTTATGTGACCATTGTCTTAACGCCTCCTAGAGGGAGGATGGAGTAAGCCTTTGGTACCGCCTAAAATGACCTGACCAAAGCACTGAACCAACCTTTAGTACCATCTATAAGGCCTTACTGAAGCGCCTCCTAGGAGGAGGTCGGGTAAATCTTTAGCTCTACTAAAAGATAGCTAACCAAATGCACTGGACTATAGACCTAAATCATCACCTACGACAATGATAAGGGGTTTAATCCAAGTAGAGATATTACCTAAGATGGTGCCAAAGAAATCAATTCAATCCAGAAACAAAAAACATTCTAGAGGAAGATCTATCAAAAAATATCTTCCAGAGGAAGGTCTGTCAAAAACGAGCTATTATGCTCTAAAACAAAATCAATCAATCTTCTAGAGGAAGATCTATCAAATGTGGGTTGTTTATGCTCCCAAGCAAAGGCACAAATGGATTTTTTGGTCTTCCTTATTACTGGCAGATGTGTTTTCTGGTCTTCCTTTACTATCACCAAATGAGATTTATGGTCTTCTATTCCTACTACCAAATGAATTTTTTTGGTCTTCCTTAATTACTACCAAATGAGTTTTTTAGGCTTCTTTTACTATTACCAGATGAGATTCTGGTCTTCTATTATTACTACCACATGGATTTTCGGGTCTTCCTTTATTATTTCCATATTAGTTTTCTAGTTTTCCTTTAATATTACAAGATGAGATTTCCAATCTTCTATTATTACTGCAAGATGAGTCTTTTGGTCTTCCTTTACTGTCACTAGATGGAATTTCTAGTCTTCTATTATTATTGTTAAATAGATTTTCTGGTCTTTCTTTATTACCGTCAGATGGATTTTTTGGTCTTCCTTTACTATTGCCAGATGGGTTTTCTGATCTTCTATTATTATTGCTAGACGTCTTTCTGTTCTTTTAAAACTATTACCATATGGGTTTTATGGTCTTCTATTATTATTACAAGATGGTTTTCCGGTCTTCTATTATTACTCATCTGGTCCTCCATTTATGATTCTATAGTAGGAGATATTAAAACCTTAAGGCAGGATATCAGCCGTTAAGCAATTTCAAAGACAAATCGGTGTTCAATTCAAGACTACATACCATGTTAAGGTGCTGAAAAGCAAGTTATACATCTAATTCAGCAAATTCATAAAGGAAAGAGCATGCGGTACATTCAAGGTAACATTCATTTAAATATAAGTTCATCTATGATCTATATGTTATATATAAAAGTCACAGATAAAAAAATTGAGTTATGAAAGGATCTACTCAAAGATCTATAAGCAATTCCCTGTTAAAGGGAAAGGCTCTATGCCTATTCTTCAAAGCTTTAGCAACTGATGAAGAATCAATATTTGGCAAATGGCTGCATCCAAAAGTTCTTTAAGTTTCTTCTCCTTTTTCCAAATAGTATCTATGTTGTCAATTGAGTCAAATGAGTCTTCAATGCATGCTTAAGAGTCTTATTGTCTCCTTTTTAAAGTTAGAACCATGCTCTTTAATTCTTTAATTTCCCGCTCAAGCGTATGCTTTTCGCACTCCATATTTTCAATTTGACTTTCATAATCATTAAGGCATTGAGAAACTTTTTCATTCCATTTATTGTTAAAAAGTTGCATGCACTCAAATTTGACTTGTCTACTACATTTGGAGATTTCTTTATTGCTCAGACCCGGAGGCGGGTTTAACAGAGTTGGAAATTCTTTACTAATGAAGGATTAACTTCTGGCCATTCTCCTAGGAGCAGAAGTAGGAAGGCTAGGATCGCCTCCACTTGCAATAATTTCCAAGGACTGGTAGGATACTAATAAGTCCACGTCAAAGACATTTTTCATTTTTGTAATCTATCCCTTTCTCCATCAACCTTAATTGAAGGATTAGACCTTAAGACCATGTCAATCTTCTCTTTCAATTCTTGAAAATCTTTGTTCTTTTCTTTAATTTGATTATCTAAATTGGAGGTCATTTCTTTATAGTTACTACATGTTGATCTAATCTTAATTGATAATACTTCCTATGCCACTCTTGCGCTTCTAGGTTGTTCAAAAACCACAAAACTAAAGTGTCTTGAGAAGACCATCTCTTTCCAATATTATCTATCAATTTATCTTTAATGTCGTTCAGCCTAGAAAGAACATCTATATGACTAGATGCAAGTGCTAATTAGCTTTTCCATTCTGAATAAGTAAAATGGAAATTAGTGGATGAAATTAAGCTCTTTAATCAAGTAATAGAAAAAGTTTACAAATAATAAGGAAATTCAAATTACATAACAATCCCATTTTGAACATTTAAATAACTCTTAAAGCTTTGAAACGACGGTTTTGGCACCTTCGAATGACCCGACAGATAGGGTAAGTGTAGAATCAAGGAGCTTTAATCCCTTCTGAGGCATTAATCAGAGGGAATTGATGATAGTTCCATTTCTCGGCTGGAGAGCTGGCATGATCACAGAACAATTTAGCATGATACATTTGAACTTCAGTAGGTAGTTTGTCCTTCTCTTCGCCTAAGAAATCAAAACGAAAATGAGGGAATCGTGTGTGCGCTTCTTGTAAATCCCTTAGAAAGAAATGCCTTGCTAACTTAGATGTCCTAAGAATTAAAGATTCCTCTTTAAAATCCTTCTTTAAGCTGACTAATTTACTCAAGAGATCCATGGAAACATGACTGCTCTAGGTTTGCTTAATCTGGATAATATGTTAAAATTAGACTAATAATAGAGAAATAAAAGTGATAAATTTCATAAGCTACTTGAATTACATGCTACAATCATACAATCATTCGTGTTCATACAATATTGATCTCTTATAAAATTCAGAAATAAATCTCCTCTTATTATACTTAATCTTTTTAGGAGGAAGAGTATTAGGAGTAAAGGGAACACTTGCAACCCTAGGTAAGTTCCAACAATCCTCGGGATAAGGATCGCTTCATGACTGTATAGATATCTTTTATCAAGGCATCTAAACAAACCCCCACTTTTTTCATCCAGGTAAACAAAGCCCACAAATTGACCTTTGGAATAGACTTTGTAGAGGAACTCCACTAAACCATTTCTTTCATCAATTAACATCCAAAAGTGAGTCGTTAATTCAGTATTCTCTCTCGTAATCCTTTCTCCACATAGACGAGCTCTTTCCAAGCTAGGGGTGGCATGTTTCTCCTAAAAGGAACTGTGATCGTGTGGCTTCACCAGAAAGGCATTTGTATTTGTCTACCGGTTCATTGTATTCTTTAACCAACTTTTCAAGTTCCCTATTCGGTTTGATTCTCCCTATTCATAATCTTTTCATAAAGAATCTCATAAAAATATTTGATGAGCATGTAAATATGCATATTTTTACTTCCATATTTGATCTACTTTTATTTGAATAAATGTCATATTTGGGTATTTTTACATGTTTTTACCAAAATCCAAATGTCATCAAATCATTGCTCATTCATCTTCAACTTAGGGACAAAATGGTAATTTCGTGCATATATTAATTTTGGAGAATATTTATTTGCACATTTTAGTTTTATTTGTAGAAATTTGGATGGAAAGTAGAAGAAGCTTTCACGAAGATATGCATGCACAAGAGAAGAAGGCAAATGAAGATGGAAATAAATGGATTCATGAAATCATGGAGGACCCCACCTACCCACTTATCATAATCTTCAATTAGGAGCTAATGCACAAGTTAGTGGGGATTAAACACATATGCACATTTAATGGGGGATTACTTCGTGCTAGGTGGCCACACTTCCTAAGGGTAGCTTAGTTTTATGTTAATGCAAGTAGTTTAGCTCTCTTTTTATTTTTAGCTTGCACTTTCTTTTGTTTATTTTCTGTTGAAATTTGATGCTTTCTAAAATTATGTAAATTCAACATATTTTATGATTTATCTTTAAAAAATATTTTGTGATTTATGATCTCTTTTTAATGTTTTATTAAAAGTGGATGTTGATGTAAGTTTATCAATGAATTTGATAGCCTACGTCGTAATCACAAATGGGATATTCTTACTCAAATATAAACACAATTTACATCATCATCTACTTAAGTGATTTTGATTATGGAATTAAAATAAAAAAAATTGATGATCTATGTTACTAATCAAAAATGGTAAATATATCATGCTTAAAATAGATTTTGTTTTTGTTTCATATTCATTTTCATGAGAGTTGACAAGTGATTTTAGTTGTTGTATTATACTTTGATGGTTAAAGTTATGTTAATTAATAACATAAATAGA
The DNA here is from genome assembly GCA_030765085.1 of Allium cepa. Taxonomy (NCBI): domain Eukaryota; kingdom Viridiplantae; phylum Streptophyta; class Magnoliopsida; order Asparagales; family Amaryllidaceae; genus Allium; species Allium cepa. The sequence continues at coordinate 569,566,204 of CM060940.1, read as the reverse complement.
CCATACTTATGCTAAATACATCACTAGTTATACTTAGATCAAAATGGAGAGACCATAGATTATTTTTGTGTTGATTTATGTAAAAATATGAGAGTGGATTTGCCTCTACATTGTTTTCCCATCTCATATTTTTAATCACTTTTGCTCTAATTCACTTTGCTATTTTTCTTAGTTTAAACAAAACTTGCAAATTTGGGTTAATTTGATTAAGTAGAATTATAAATCACTTCAATTCCCTACGGATCGACCTGTACACGCTAGTACTAAAATTGTATGTCGTACGCTTGCGGTGATTTTTATTACAATATTTTTCGAGGGTTTTTTAATCCGATAGAAAGTTGACTGAAAAACAAGTTTTTGGTGTCGTTACCGGAGAACTTATGCATTAGTTCCTAATTGAATGAAAGTTAGCCGACAATCAACATAAAACTAGGGCGCTAACATAAAAGGAAAGAGAACAAGTAAATAAAAATTAGCATAAAATGAAATAAAAGTATGTAGAAAACAAAGGAGGAAGAAAAGGATAAGGAAGTCATTTTATTTCTCATTTAATTTATGGCTACAAGTTGCATTATATGATAGTAGATAAAGCTTCATTACATGAACTTAAAAGGGTTATTTATACATGCCTAAAACCCAAATCCATAATTTAGGGGACTACCCAAAATACCCCTTAGGAAGTGTGGCCACCAAGTTATCATTATCATGAATTAATCCTCCATTAAGTGTGCATGTGCTTTTAATCCTCACTAACTTGTGCATTAGCTCCTATTTGAAGATTACGGCAAGTGGGTAGATAGGGTCCTCCATGATTTCATGAATCTATTTATTTCCATCTTCATTTGGCTTCTTCACTTGTGCATGCATATCTTCATGAAATCTTCTTCCATTTTCCATCCAGATTCCTATAAATAAAACTAAAATGTGCAAATAAATATTCTCCAAAATTCATATATGCATGAAATTACCATTTTGCCCCTAAATTGAAGATGAAGGAGTGATGATTTAATGACATTTGGATTTTGGTAAAAACATGTAAAAATACCCAAATATGACATATATTCAAATAAAAGTAGATAAAATAAGGAAGTAAAAATATGCACATCAAATACCCCTACACTTATCTTTTTGTTCATCCTCGAATAAACTAAAACTAAGATAAATCCATTTTCATAGGAAACACGATTGCATCGAGCGTATGCAACAAGCCGATATACCTCTAGGTGTCCCTAGTAGGTTGATTGTTGTCTCGTGTGGTTTTTCAGCGAATACTACCCACAAAATCTAAATGCAACATGAAAATTTTCCTAAATGCAATATTTATTTACAAAGAGACGAATGCAAGTTTTTGAAAATATTTGTAAATAAAGAATTTACTTTTAAATTACAAATAAGTTAAATATATAAGTTCTGGTCATTATCACTAAATTTATGTCCTTTTACTAGTCAAAATTTCCAACAAAAATCAAGTTACCATCACAATTAGACTCGAGTTCGGTAAGTTGTTTCGGTTGATAACATTGTGCAACTATGAAATCGATTCTTAGTTAATTATGAAGTTTTTCCAAATTGATATTTTATTTATTTTGAATAATAGATCAAATCAAATAAGTGAAAATAGTGCTTGAATTTTAATTGCTTGCTCTCTCCATTTTTGAAAAGTATTAAAATTATTATTGTTTACACACCTAACTCAAATAAACTGAGGCCAGATATACCGACCTTGCACTGCCTTTCGGACTTACATGAGAAGATATGGAGCATGGTGAGTGTACACACTTGCGTATGAACAAATGACTCTAGGTGATTATTTTTATTCAAAATATTTACTTACACCTAACTCAGATAAACTAAGGTCAGATTTACTGATCTTGCACGACCTTTCTGGTTTACGTGAGAAGAGTACAGAGAATGGCGAGTGTACACACTTGTGTGTGAACACATGACTCTAGGTGTTTCTTGTTTTCACAAAAACCTTTTTTTATTTTATTTTTTTTAATGAAGAGAGAGTTTTGCATAATCATCTTAGCACCACTTAACTTAGAAGATCAAAACCTTTATCGCCTTTGCTTTAAATCAACCCCTCTTTTAAACAAAGATTTACAATTAGGATATACTTCATAATCAACACCCATGAACCTTCCTATATACTAGTTAAACCATAGTTACTTGTGATCAAACTTTATTTTTATTTTTGTTGAGACAAATAAATTTTCAAAAATTTCAACTTAATAACCAAAAACATGTACTTATCCTATGGTGTTTCTTCAAAAGTAAATTAATATGCTAAAAGAAATTCTATTTCGGGATTTTTTTTCGTTTGCTTTTTGAGTTTTGGTAAGAAAAATGCAAAAAATAAACCATGAAAAACGAAAAATGAAGATGAGACTCCCTCCCACACTTAATTTTAACTATGTCCCTATAGTCTATGCATGATGTAATGAGTATAACGGGAAAAAATATATACATATTTACAAAAGAGGGTTAACATTTCTTACTAGACATAGTTTGGCTCATGAAGGATCATGAGCTCCTCCTTTTGATTACTTGGCAATTTCAAGTATTGTTTTAAACGATGGCTATTGACTTTGAAAATTGTTCCATCCCTAGGGTTTCCTATTTCAATTGCACTATGCGGAAAAACAGTTCAAGCAACAAATAGTCTGGTCCGTCTTGATTTTAATTTCTCAAGGAATAAGTGAAGTCTAGAGTCATACAAAGGAACATTTTGGTTTGGCAAAAAGGTTTTTCTTAGGATAGACTTGTCATGAAAAACTTTTGTTCTTTCTTTGTAGAATTTCTAATTTTCGTACGTATCGTTCCTAAGTTCTTCTAATTCGTTGATTTGCAATTTTCTGTTTTCGCCGGCCTTTTCAAGATCAAAGTTTAAGTTCTTAATTACCTACAATGCCTTATGTTCGATCTCAACTGGTAAATGGCATGCTTTCCCATTAGACAAACAAAATGGGACATCTCAAGATTAGTTTTAAACGTGGTACGGTGAGCCCAAAGTGTGTCTGTAAATTTTTGAGACCAATCTTTTTAGTTTTTGTTGACGATTTCTCCAAAAAGAAATTGATTAGGCAATTTGAAACTTCAACTTGGCCATAAGTTTGAGGATGATACGTAGTAGATAACTTGTGAGTTATCGAGTATTTCTTCATTAAAGTTATAGAAACAAGTTCCGTTATTGCTTATTATTGTGAGAGGTGTGCCGAACCTTGAAAAGATATTTTCTTTAAGGAATTTCAAAACAATTCTATGGTTATCGGTTTTACATGAAATAGCTTCGACCCATTTGGATACATAATCAACATCAAGGATAATGTACAAATTTTCAAAAGAGTTTGGGACCAGTCCCATGAAGTCAATACCCCAAACGTCAAAGATTTCGATCATAAGAATGGGGTTCAAAGGCATTATGTTTCGTCGAGAGATTCTTCCTACCATTTGGCAACAATCGCAAGTTTTACAAAATTCGAATGAGTCCTTAAAAGAGTGGGTTGGTAAAAGCCATATTGAAGTACATTTTTAGTAGTTTTCTTTGGACCGAGGTGACCTCAACAAGCTTGGTCATGCCAAAATGATAGAACACTTTTGATTGCGCAATCTGAAATGCAACACCGAATGATTTGGTCGGAACAGTATTTAAACAAGCATGGATCATCCCAATAGAAGTATTTGACTTAGGAAAGAAATTTATATTTAACTTTTATCAACCAAAAAGAAGGAGTTTCCTTAGTGACTAGATAGTTCAGTATGTCCGCATACCATGGATAGACAGAAATAGAAAGGAATTGTTCATCGAAAAAGCTCTCGTTGATCGGTAAAGAAGATGGTGCACTTGGAAGATGTGATAGATGATTGGGGATGACATTATTGGATCCTTTTTTGTCTTTGATCATAAGGTTAAAATATTTGAGTAAAAGGATCCAATGGATCAAATAAGACTTAGCATCCTTTTATGGAAAAGATACCTAAGAGCGGAGTGGTCATTGTAAATAGTAACGTATGAGCCAATTAGATAAGGCTGAAACTTTTCGAGCGCAAAAGCTACTGCTAGAAACTCTTTTCCAATGGTTGTGTAATTCAGCCGAGCATCGTTTAGAGTCATACTAGCGTAGTAGATGACATAAAGGATTTTGTTGATGTGTTGTCCTAAGACAGCACGAACAGCGAAGTTAGAGGCATCACACATTATTTCGAAAGGAAGATCCTAATTAGGAGAGCAAATGATAGGAGCAGAAATGAGTTCGTTTTTGAGACATTCGAAAGTAGAAACATAATCAGAATTGAAATAAAAAAGAACACTTTTCCAAGAAGAGTCGTAAGCAGTTGAGCAATTTTACTGAAATCTTTCACAAAACGTCGAGAAAAACCGACGTGTCCAAGAAATGAACGAATGTCCTTGACAGATTTGGAAATGGATAGATTCGTAACTACATCAGCTTTAACTTTATCTACCTCAATGCCTTTTTTTAAATGACATGCCTAAGGACAATGCCGTGTTTGACCGTAAAATAGCATTTTTCCTAATTTAACGTTAAGTATTTGTCCTTGCTATAGATTATATGATATCTGTGTTGCTATAGATTATTGTTGAATGCATGGATGATAGTTGATAGTTTTAATAAAGAATACATTAATGATAAAATTATAGTGATTTAATTTAATTACATTTAACATGAAAGGGAGTGCGGATTAAGGATCTTAATGCTAATTTAACACTAGAGAGAGGTGAATAGTGTTTAATGGATTCTAAAACTTATATGGACTAATTTAAAATTATGACACAAATAAATGCAGAACTTAATCACAAAATCAAACAATGATGCAGAGAGTAAATATAAAGCAGTAAAAGGAAAGGACATACCGGATTTTATACTGGTTTGGAGTTACCCTACATCCAGTCTTGTACCAAGGCAAACCACCTCGTATAGATTTTTATTATACCAATATCGTGATTACAATTTCTAAAGGCCTTTAGGTACCCTCCTGTCTCACGAGTACGGGGCTAACTCTCTTGATTTACGGGACTCAAGATCACCCAATTGATTTCCAGGCACAACCACACCTTATAGAGAGACTCGATAAACTTTTGATTACAAATTGATCCTATAATTCTGAATAACACTTTGATCTTCGAGAGAAGGCAGAGAATCAAACAAGAATGAGATTCTAATTTGGTTCACTTGAGAATTCAGTAGAATTTGGCAAGATCTTAAAAATATGAAAATTATAGAATATGGATTTTGGAGAAGAAGAAGTTAAGAAAATAAGAAATTAGTTAGTTAAAAAATTCATTTTTATTTATAAAGCACCAATAGTCATAACCATTCGTGAAGAGATTTAAACGAATAGACACTTCCTTTGAAAATTGAAACTTTTGAATTCAACGGCCACCATGTCGACATGGGGTATTCCATGATGTCGACATCCCTATGTTATAAAACAATGTAAAATTTGTTCTGAAAATGAAGTTTAAAACAAGGGTATATTTTAAAACAAAACAAATAATATTTTAAGCCTAAAACATCTTTTTGAAAAATCATTTGAAAATATAATTTTAAGGCTAAATATTTTAAAAAGCAGTTTTGAAAAACATTTTGAAGTAGTTTTGCAAGCTTCTTCCTAAAGAATATCTCATCAGGACTCGAGAACTTGTACAAAACCAGGATGTTCGTGGGTTTATAAGCCACTTGTCGTAGGTTTGTAAGCTACTTGTCGTGGGTTTGTAAGCCACTAAGAAGATAGAAATGGGTTCCATTCCAAATGAAATTCGGAATGAAGATTTCCGTGCTATTAAGAAGTTTTAACAAAAACTAGACACATATCTTGAAATCTTGATCTTGATACTCTAGAGTCTTCAATCTTGAGTCTTGAGTCTTTATACTGATCAATCTTTAGTAATCAATACCTGCATATATATACCTATATATCCTGCATATATATATCTATCTAGACAACAGTGTTAGTACATATTTTGCAATATGTTAAGTTTAAAAGGTTGTTGTCATCAAAACCAACATCTCAGTTCCTAACAATCTCTCTCTTTTTGATGATGACAACCTGTTTTTATAAAATATACTTATCATACCATTACTCCTATCATAACTTCCCCTTACTCCAAACCAACTACTATTTTATAACTTCTCCCCCCTTTGTCATCAACAAAAACTTCTAACTAATAAATTCCCTAAACTTGATATAAGATAATCAACCATAATAAAATAGAGTAATCCATATATAAGTTTAGTAAGTGCTAAGTGTGATCATACGTATGCAATGTGATCATAAGTGTAATCCAAAAAGTAAATCAATCATCAGCCAATCTATTTACAGTAATTATTCAATCCAAACATATATACAAACCATACCAAATAAGTTAAGTCAATTAAATTTAAAACACACCAATCAAATCAAACAAATAACATACAGAATGACTAGACATTCCTTAGTACATCCACCCATCCATCTTCTCCAAAGATAGGGTCTGCTTTGATGGCATCCCATTCTTCTTTATCTTTGTCGAGAGTGACTGGTCGATTTTCTTCGAGATCGTCCTTCTTAAGGGCTGAGATCATCCAACGAAGGGCGTCGAAATGTATCTCTTTCTCCTTGTCATTTATATTTGACTTAATTCTAAGTGACGTGGATACCAAAGCATGAATGTAAGAATATTCTTGAAGGAAGTGAGAGTTTCTTTAAGATTATCACTTATATTCTTAATCGAAAAAGCCATAATTCAAGAAAAAGGAAGAACTATGAAAGAGAGTGATTAGAGATGAAGTTTGACCATTTATTCTGGAAGAAACAGATATAAATAGGGGTAGAAAGTCGTTTGAAATGAATAGACACAAGTTAGTTACATGAAAGTAAAATTTGAAAGTGTAACTATTTTCTGCCTGTTGTATATCGACATGGGGGATGGTGTATGTCGACATGCCTCTGCCTAAAGTGACCTTTTGCTTGTTTTGAAAATTATGAACAAATCTATTAAACTAAAATTTGTATAATATAAAAACAAGCAATTACAGAGACTAGTGAAGTTGAATAACAAGAAATGAAAGATTTCATTAATAACTCTAGTCAATATTACATAAGATAATATAATATTAACTAAAATAAAGAAAATAAAAAGATAGAACTTAAGATAACATGAACTAAAACTAGTTAGATGAAGATGAAGAAGATGATAGTCCAAGCTTTCTACTAATTTTCCCAAAGAAAATGTCGATTTTAGTGGAAATCTTATCCATTTTCTTACTCATTGATTTTTTAAGTGTCTTTTGATTTTCCACTATAATTATTTGATTATTGAGAATGATCTTGTTGGATGGATTAGTGGGATTAGTAGGATATTCAATACTCTCTAAGGAAGTTCTTGATCTTCCTCTTTCTCCTCTTCAATTTCCATTCCTTCCTCTTCCTCTTCCTCTTCCTCTTCTTCTTCCTCCATTTCTTCCATCTCTTCGTGAGCAAGTCTTTCTTCCTTTTCCTTAAGCGTTTCTTATGGTTGAAACACTAATGGAATTTGCATAAGGGAAATATTTCCATGGTTGAACACTTTTCTAGTTATAAATTCTTCCCTTTTGAAATCAACTCCAAAGTAATTAAAAATCCGAGTGAGATAAGTAGAGATTCTATAGACATGTTCTCTGGTCAAGAGGCATCTTTCCAGAGCATTGAAGTTAGTGAAAAGGTGGAGGAAAATTAAAAGGTTTGAATTCAAATTTTGAAATCAAGTTTTGAGGGGCATGTCGACATGGGGTATCCGAGTATGTCGACATGTGCCTATTGAATCAAAGGACAAGTTTCTATTCCTAATTTCTAATATATAAATATTATATCATATATTCTAATTATACAATTCCTGTAATAACACTAAATATAATATTACTTAAATATTAATAATTTAATATGTAAAATAATATTAAATAATATTATTTTAGAATTTAAAGGAATTTAAAAAGAATCAAGCAAACAAACAAGCATCCATTCAAACAAGAAAAAAATTTAAAAATAACGTAAATGCATACCTATTTTTAGATCCATACTCCCATTGTCATCTGATTCATGAATAGAAGTGCAACACAGATTTGAATTATTCGCCTTTCATCGTTACTGGATTATGAGTCTGAGTAATCAAGAGTTGTTGCGTATGCTTTCTTTCTTTTCCTTGATGAGTCATTGTTTGGCAGGAACAACTGTTTATCTGGATACGGACAATCTTTTCTATGATGCTCAACCTTATTGCAATTGTCGCATCTATCATTGTTGACGTTCTTCGTGTTATTTCTAAAATTCCTTTGATCATTTCTTTTGTAATTATTCATTTTTCTATATTTTAAGAATTTTCGAAAGTTTCTTGTCATAAAGGCAATCTCCTCGTCACTATCTGGTTCAGAATCTTTGCATTTAATGCTAATGACTTCTTTTTTGTAGCCTTGTTTTCTCTTCTTCCTTGCAGTTGAACTTCATAAGACAACATATTTCCAATCAATTCTTCTATTTTCATTAGACTGATATCATTTGCTTCTTCGATATCAAGTGTCTTTTGATCCCATTCTGGAATGAGTGAATTTAGAATTTTTCTGACTTGGTCTTCCTCTGAAAAGCTTTTTCCCAGCGCAACTAGTGAATGAACAATATCTTGAAATCGACAATACATGTTGGAAATGGACTCATTTGCGTGCATTTTAAACAATAAACTGATTAGTTAATATGGAAATTTTAGTCTGTTTAACTTTGCTTGTTCCTTCATTAGTAACTTGCAAAGTTTTCTAGATTTCAAATACAGACTTACAAACAGACACTCTATTAAACTCATTCCTATCCAATGAACAAAATAATATATTCATGGCCGTTGAGTTATTTTGTGCAACACCCTTTTGTTCAGTAGTCCACTGGAAAAAATTAGTAGTTGGTTCAACATGCTCAGTTTGTGTGATATTCTAAGTGTCTAAACCTACAGACTATAAATAAATTTTCATTCTACAAACCCAATATGCATAATTACTGCCATTGAAAAATGGTGGTCTGATAGCTGACTGACCTTCTACAAATTAACTAGTGGTAGGGATAACAGAACTTGTGCCAGAGTTGACATTACCAGTGTTGGTAGCCATTAAAAAAATTTCAAGTTTTAGATTATGAAAACTATGAAAACCTAGGCTCTGATACCAATTGAAAGGGAGTGTGGATTAAGGATCTTAAGACTAATTTAACACTAGAGGGGGTGAATAGTGTTTAATGGATTCTAAGACTTATATGGACTAATTTAAAATTATGACACAAACAAATGCAGAACTTAATCACATAATCAAACACAGATGCAGAAAGTAAATAAAAAGCAGTAAGAGGAATGAACACACCGGATTTTATACTGGTTCAAAGTTACCCTACATCCAGTCCTGTACCAAGGCAACCACCTCATATAAATTTTTATTATACCAATGTCGAGATTACAATCCTCAATTTCTAAAGGGTACCCTCCTATCTCACGAGTCCGGGGTAAACTCTCTTGATTTACAGGACTTAAGATCACCCGATTGATTTTCAGGCATAACCACACCTTACAGAGAGACTCGATAAACTTTTGATTACAAATTGATCCTATAACTCTGAATAGCCCTTTGATCTACGAGAGAGGGCAGAGAATCGAACAAGAATGAGATTCTAATTTGGTTCACTTGAGAATTTGGCAGAATTTGGCGCGATCTTAAAAATATGAAAATGATAGAATATGGAATTGTGGAGAAGAAGAAATGAAGAAAATAAGAAATTAGTTAGTTAAAAAATTCGTTTATGAAGGCTATTTATAAAGCACCAACAGTCATAACCATTCGTGAAGAGATTTAAATGAATAGAAACTTCTTTTGAAAATGGAAACTTTTGAATTCAACGGCCACCATGTCCACAGGGGTATCCCATGATGTCGACATCCCTATGTTAAAAAACAATGTAAAATTGGTTTTGAAAATGAAGTTTAAAACAAGATTTTATTTTAAAACAAAAACAAATAATATTTTAAGCTTAAAACATCTTTTTGAAAAATCATTTGAAAAGATAATTCTAAGGCTAATATATTTTGAAAAGCAGTTTTGAAAAACCATTTTGAAGTATTTTTGCAAGCTTCTTCATGTAAAATATCGCATCACATCAGGACTCGAGAACTTGTACAAAACCAGGATGTTCGTGGGTTTGTAAGCCACTTGTCCTAGGTTTGTAAGCTACTTGTCGTGGGTTTGTAAGCCACTAAGAAGGTAGAAATGGGTTCCATCCCAAATGAAATTCAGAATGAAGATTTTCGTGCTATTATGAAGTTTTAACAAAAACTAGACATATATATTGAAATCTTGATACTCTAGAGTCTTCAATCTTGAGTCTTGAGTCTTTATACTGATCTGTCTTTAGTAATCTATACCTGCATATATATATATATATATATATATATATATATATATATATATATATATCATGCGTATACATATCTATCTAGACAACATGTTAGTATATATTTTATAATAAGATAAGTTAAAAAGGTTGTTGTCATCAAAACCAACATCTCAGTTCCTTACATAACATAGTTAAATTAGTTATACTTCATTTGTGATATCTATTTAGCAGAATAAAACATAGTTCCACTATAATGAAATTGAATAGATTATTCTGGACGTTTATTGAGCCAAACAAATCACCGCTCTATGCTTGCAAGGTGAAAGGATTACTTTTGAAGTGTGGATTAATTAATAAATGCTATGTTGGTTATTGATTACTAATTGTTGATAATAATATGTTTGTTATTATTGTTTGATTGTTTATTTGTATTTGAATTCCCGCTTGAAAAGCAGATTGCATAAATAACCATTGCTTTGTATGAGACTTCTATAGAGAAACCATAAATGGTTTCTTAACATTATTAATTTACATTTATGTGCTTCTTACTTATATACTTATGTTGCTTATATTAATGTTTGGTTGAAATAATTGTGACATACTGTTTGATTATGTAAGCATCGTTATAGCTGTTATCGCTATACTGTCACTTATGAAATATCATCCTCTAAAACTTTATGTGTGTTGAATTTGTGCTTGTATTTTTACAAAATAAATGTTTGGTCGCATTTTTACACTTTGAAAGTTGATTGAACTATATTTTCAAGTATTTTTGAGAATTTTAAAATAAAGGATAAGCTAAAATTTATAAAAGGGGTTATAAATTTTATTAATAATCTTTTCGAGATAATTAATGTTGTTTAAATTTATAAAAAGTTATAAATTTGATTAATTATTATTTGGGATAACTAACGTTGTTTTAAATTTAAAAAAAGATGATAAATTTGATTTATTATCTTTCGGGAGAATTGATGCTGTTTTAAATAATGGAAGGCTATCTAATTTAAATATTTTGAAAGTTCTTTTCAAATGGGTTTATAAAGCTTTTATAAGTATTTGGTAGGAATTTGGGGTTTAAATATATTTTAAATTATTATTTTATCTTAAAGTAAAAGGTTTTGTTGAGAATTTTATAATAAATTGTTTCAATTATCATTTTAATAATGATGTTTAAAGTTAATTAATCTATTTAATAATGATGTTTAAATTTAATTAATTGTTTTAAAAATGATGTTTAAAGTCAATTAGTCATTTTAATAATGATTTTTAAAGTTAATTAGTCATTTCGATAATGATGTATAAAGTTAATTAATCATTTTCATAATGATGTTTAAAGTTAATTAATAACTTTAATAAAGCTCTTTGTAGGTTACTGTTTGTGACGTGAAAAACCAAGCACAAGTTTGATTTTTAAAAGTTTGATTCGGTTATGGAAAGTATAAAAAAATTAATCTTTGCAAACGATATCACTCGTTTGGAAAGGATTTACTCATATTCTTAGCACTAAACGTCGAGGTATGGAAACTCGTTTCTATCTCGAAGGTTAAAAATATCGTCTAGGCAAAGCATAGTTGTAACACTACCTTAACTGACCTGGCTTCATTTTAATCGAGGGATAGTAATAGTTTGAAATCGGCGAGTGGTGGTAATGATAAGAAATTTAATTTCTATATACGATCATTTTGATTATCCCTGATAGTTGATTTATTGACTATTGGTTCTGTTTTCTTTTGTGTTTCGTCAATCTAAGCAGATTTATTGCTCATTTTGAGCGTTGATATCCTTTGTCGGAAATGACTGAAACAAAGCACAAGTGGACGTCAAGCTATGTGGTGTTACTCCCATTAGGGTATATTCACATCTACTCCAGATTAGATTTGGTTGTATGCGTGTGCAGATGTGAGATACTTAGATACTCGAAAAAGTTGGCAGGGTATGGTTTGTACATTTTGTGTAACGACACACCTTTTTGGATGGTTCAAATCGACAATAAACCACACATGCAAAACTCAAACCATTCAAAAGGGAGGATTGTTAATGGGGTAAAAAAAGAAAACAAGAAAAAGGAAAGAAAAAACAAAACACAAAATCTCGTAGCGGAACAAAAAAATATAATAATCAAATATACAGTTCATGAAGCTGTTTTACAAATAACATTTGATTACACTTTTACAAATTCAAATCAAAGTTGTACATACATCATAAATAAACAAATAATGCAGCGGAACATAGAATGTAGTGGAATAATAAATAGCAATAATATATTGAATCTTCATCTTTGTCCACCAGAAAATAGTCTTCAACACTGAAAAACTCAGGCTGACCCAAGCATAATGAAAAATAATACACTCGAGTCAGAACTAAAAATTCCTACGTAAGTCAAATAATTCTCAAATAAAAATATGAGTGCAATGGCTTCAGAGATGTTACGGGATTTTCCATCTCCTATCAAGTGCACAACATGAGTGCAATAACTTACGGGATTTAAAATAATTCGAAATACCAATTTCAACCACTTTATTTAAAATAAATTCGAATATAATTCAATTTCAGTAAATAATCCAAATTTAAGAAAGTGTATGGGTACATATCATTTCAACTCATAATTTAAATGTCTTAATTGTCCAATTCTAAAATGATTCAGAGGACCATTTAAATGATGTCAATAATATACAAGGTGATAACAGAGACATAATAAAATAAATAAACAACCATACATCCAACATATCAATCAATAAGCATCCATTTCAAACAATATCCAAATCAACCAATATATTTCAACAATAATAGTTATCAATATCGGGGTTTAACTATCAATTAAATTCCAATATAAAATTAAATGTCAATTCAGATTCAATATCAATTCAAATGTCAACTTAAATCAACAAACAACAACAACAAAAATTCTATATCATATCATATATTTTATTTAACTTACAATGGAATTTTTAGTATTGCATGAGTGGGTTTAATCACTCACCTTTGATTTACAACCAATTGAAAATCCAATAAAAGTCCAAAATTTCAACGGTCTCCAAATTAACCATACTAGTTTCATGTTGTCTGGAATTTTAATACGAACCCAAAGGAGGAAACCACGCATTAATTGGAGTGTATATGCAGAAGATATTCAAGTTATAAGAATATTATGGAAATGAAATAGAAAAACGTGTACACAAGTTTTAATAATAAAATAAATGATTACTCACATTAAGAATTTTGAAGTTTGCTCATGTTTCTAAATTTTGGGGAATCAACGAAAAAAATGACACGATGGCTCACATAGGGAGGAAGGAGGCTTTAGGAAATGGATTTGTAAACAAATGGAAAAGATTGGCTTCATGAAAATAAGGTGCTCACATTTGTTTGTTTTTTTAGAAGAGAGAGAAAACTTTAGGCAAAAGAAATAATGGAAGCGTGTTTTGGAAATGGAAAGTTAGAGGAAGAGATTTATGAAATAGAAAACGAATAAGGGTAAAGCACGTTTGGAAATTGGAATATGAAAAGGAAGGATACAAGAAGACGTAAATTTGCAAAATAAAAAGAGCCTAACATGTAGGTAATTAACAAAAGATGAAAGACACACGTTGGAATTTGATAAGACATGTTTACATTGCAAGTAAATCTTTTAGTATAAAATTTCAAAATATATGCTACCTCGATTAATTTCATCAACACACATGAAACATTTCAAGGCAAGGCTCGCGCGTAAATAAAAACTTACTAGAAAACCAAAAGAGGCATGTATTTAACAAAAGAAAGTAATAATAAAATAAAATAAATGAAAGCGACGATTTAAATTTTAGAACGTAAACTGTACATCGAAATCACAAATCTAATATACTAAAAAATAGTTCATTTTAACATATTTTATTAACCCTAATACGCTCATATTTACACACATATATGTATTTTTATTTAGTACACAATAAATAAAATTAAACACTACAATTGACATAATGAGGACCGCCACCCCACACATTAAAAGATGAACCGAGAATCCAAAGTCAAAATTGAAACGGAATAAATTTCCTATGTAAATATGCTAACTATTCCAAATCAAAAATTTAACCAAACCTTCAAGTTGTTTTCTTACCATTTTATTATTGTTATTTTTCTATAAATCAAATTCAAATCAAGTTTGAATATTCAAATAAATCAAATATTCCAACTAGAAACATATAACAAAATTCAATTTTTTGTTTTAATGAAATTAAATTTACATTCACAAATGAAATATTCACTTTATTTGATAAAAAATTCTTTTCAAGAAACCAATCCTTTTCTTTTATTTTTATTGAAACATGTTTATTTTTATTACAAATTAATTTATAATTAACACCTCCCCCTTTAAAACCAACTTATATTCAAAGATTATCCCATTAAAGAGTCATAGAAATAATACTTCGTACAACCACATCGTTTCTTTATCAATTGATTTCCTATTATCATTATATTCGTAACAAATTTAAGTACACACAATTTGATCGTAATATTTCTCAATGAAATTTTCATTATATTTTTAAGACAAAATGTAAGTTGTATATATCATTAATTAATTACCATTTACTTCTATCTCTTATTAATGGCAAGGTGTAATTACTATTAATTGCAATAATTAAATCTCAAAGATACCCTAATACAGGGAAGATAATTAATCCAATTATTTCCTTTGAAATTCAATTTTTCCATGTTAGTCCCAATATCTATATACTAAATTAATTCTAATATTTAATTACAACTGTAATAAAACCCGTTCTTTATATATTTAAATTCCAAACGAATGCTTTTATTTTGATTTACATTCTTATTATCAAATCAACTATTCCCTTATGAAATTGATTAACATAAGTTTTCATTTTATTACACTCATCACTCAACAGCTAACATTTCTTCTTATATCAATTGTAATATTTCAATTACATTAATTCTCCATTAATTGCCAAATAAATTTCTAATGGATTTAATAATAAGATAATAAATAAAACAATGGCTAAACATTAATAATCCATGTCTATTAACTTATTGTTTACAAACAAAGGTTAATAAATTTATGTATAAAATAATTGATTTATTACTCCATATTAAAACCAATTGCAATTAATAACATATGATTACATCAATTTATACATCATTTATTCTATTCCTTATTAACCTTTATTATTTAAATTGATTGAAATTACGTTAACATAGTATAGTAGTCAATTACATTCAATCAATATTAGCTAATTATATGTTAATACGTGTTATCATCTTTTATCTCATTAAAGTTAGTTGTTTTAAGATTTATCTTAAGGTCAAAATTTCTAATCAAATAAGATCAATTTAGTAAGTCATAAATTTTAATTTATGACAATATTAAAGTCTGAAACCTTATAAATTTAATACTTTTAGTTATCAAAAATACCGACGGTTACAGTCTCCCCACTCAAAACTTTTCGTCCTCGAAAAGGAACAAAGAGGAATCAAGGAATTTGAAATATTTTATTCAAAATAATCAATTTATAAACAATTTAACTTACATATTTAAGTTTAATACAAATCTGAAAATAATTCAACTTCCACGAAAAATTTCGGTAGCATCTCCATTGCGCGGTTAGGTCCCAAAAATAATAATATCAATAATAAACGTATATATATCATATCTCAAAAATAAATATCCTAAACCATGGGATAACAATAAAATATCGCTATAAAACTGCAATCCAAAACGTACCTATTTTTTAGAAAAACAACTTTATTTATGAAACCAAAAGCAGTAACTATTGCTTGCGTAAACCTGTATTTCACTTATATAAATCAAAATAGTGATAATTATGTATTAGAGAGATATTTAAGTTGTTTCAATTTGAAACAAAAGCAAATCAATATGAAACATAATCAAACAAACAATACAACCATTTATGCAACTAAAGAATCAATCATACATCCATAGCAATTAAAACCAATGGTTTGTTTAGTTCAGAAACTTTTAATCATGCAAGGTAATAAATAAACTATCAAGTGTAACCTATGCTCAACAGCCTTAGATAATTACTTAATTGATTAGTTATATAACCAAAACAACTAGAAGTATTCTTTCCCAAATTTCGCACCGGCCAAACAACAAGAAATTTAAATTTGTTTAAGTTTATTCGATTGGTTTTTTTCACCATTTACCTTTCATTCATTTATTTATATAAAGCTAAATCACTTCCATAATTTGGTTTCCATTAAAGATTTAAGTCATTAATGAATCATTTCAAAATAATATTACTAAGCTTTTACTGCCTTACTTAATTTTATAACTTAATTCGGTTATTGAATAAAACATTAAGTTTTTGGTATTCGCCCTTGAAGTGAATAGAAATATTTTAATATATCTAATTTCAATTAAAACGTTTAACCTCATTCACTTGGTAAAAATATAAGATATATTTAAAACATCCTCATAGCATTATGCAAAGAATTTTCAAAAGTCTAAAACAATGTTAGAAATTTATATCAAAACATTATAATAAGCTTTAAAATAAAGTCCCTTAAATTCGATAATTTATTAGACTCGTTATTTTTAAAATAAGTATAAACTCAAGATTATTAAACTGAATTTAATAGTATACTCAATCTTACATTTAATTTCTAAATCAAAGCATAAAATTTCATATCTTCATAATTAATTTTACACACTTGTTTTAAAATGAATATTCAAATCATGGAAAAACATTTATTATGGTTTAATACAAAAATTCAAATAGTAAATAAACCAATAAATTTACTATTAGTTGCGACGACCCGACTTTCCACTCTCGGAAAATCGCATCACCTTTAAGAAAGAAAGGGATAGAAAAGAGAATAGAAAGAAGAGAAGAAAGAAACGACACATCAGAATCTAAACAGCGGAACGAATAAATTATATTAATCACATAATACTTTACATAGTATCATATACATCAGAGATACACAGCATAATCAACTCATACTAGACAGTTATAAACACCTGTCTAGTTATACAACTCAATACAACTCAAAATAACAACTCAGAGAACACACAGCGGAATACTCTATAGCTATACGCAGAAGCCTCCTGCTCCATTGCTCCTTCAGAATTCGTCAAGCCAACTTAATTCCTAACCTGAATCCCTTGACTACTCATAAAAATTTGAGTACCCAAGAGTTTATGAAAAACAAAAATAAACTCCGGGTCAGACATGGGTCTGGTGTGAGTAAACGGTTAAAGTTGCTTAACTTTAAAAACCTTTTGAAAGAAAAGGTATCACGTAAGACTTCCCACACATAAACATGGAAAAGTTTTTACCTTACGCTAACCAAAACATTTGATAGGAAATCCGATGATATTATAATAGTGTCTAGGGTTTTCAAATAAATATGAAATAGCCGAAATTGTTACATCTATTAAATTCCAGCTACTAGCCACAAAAGTGGGTAATACAATCAAAACCGTTGGCACTTATTGGATTTTGGATTCCATACAATGGCAGGGCTACTGGGGTACCACCCGTCACAGTACGTGGCCTAGATCACCGTACCGAGGATTACTCCCAATCCCCTGCAACACAAAGCCGGACCCGTTCCTTACTGAACAGTTTCGAATAAGACAACTCCGACGGTTGTAGCTATTCAACCGTCCACACAGCCGAAATAAAAGGGACCTCTAGACAGGGGTAAATATTACTCTCCAGTGGGGGCTACCCACGAAGCTTTGCTGCACCTCCCCTGTTTTAGCCATTCCCGGTTGATGAGGCTTGAGGTTACGATTACCTTTAAAGGACATATCACTTAGAATGCTGATCGTCCACCTGACGATGTTTTGAAAGCATTCAATCCATACAAGTTCGTTCCGGGTTCGAACGAAACCGAAGGCATTATCTCGTTACACTCATTTTGGAATCACCCTCAGAGTTAACGACAATAACCCTTGCACTCTAAACCACCATCTCGAATCTATAAGTACTATTCCGTCAAACTCATTACGGAATCACCCACAGAGTTATACTGACGTATAGCCCTTACACCTCGAGTCTTCACAAAGTTCCACTTTGACTCATGACCTAACGTTATTTGGAATCGATGTGGTTTCGGATATCCAAATATGGAAACCCGATCCCGGTCTCATCGAAGTCCAAAGCGTGTCTTTTAGGTTCAAGTTGTTTTAAAGGTTTTAAAACAATTAAATTCAACTATCTATATATATACAGAATAGATAATTCACAGGCCACAATTGATAATCAACATTATCAAATAACAGGTAATCCACATAATCAATATCATAATATATATCAACATCCCAATTGATAATCTATGTAATCATCACAATGTAACCAAGCATTCATATCACACAACCATACTTATCTCATTCTGAGATCACACAGCATTCAAGACAATCAATGTCATCCATTCATTCATAAGCGATGATTAACTCATATCACAATATAATTAATTTAAAATGAATTAAATTAACTATCTCTAATTAATTTAAAGTGAATTAAATTAATTACCTAATCACTTAATTAATTTAAAATTAATTAAATTAATTACCTTCATCAAAATAAATCTTGCTTAAATTAACATTAGTTAAATCAATTAATTAATCCTAATCAACCTTGATTAATTAACTCTTAATAAAGTAATTAATCCTTAATTATTTTCATTAATCATATCAATTAATGAACCTTAATTAATTAATCATGCTTAGATTAATTGCTTTTAATTAATCAACTTAAATACATTAATTAATTATTCTTAATTACTTCTTAATTACTTTTAATTACTTTATAAATTCATTGATTTATTACACCAAGTAATAAACCTTTAATTACTTTAACAAGTAATCACCCATTTAAAATTACTTTCCAATCAGTAATTTACCTAACTTAATTACTTCTGTAATTAATCAATTACTTATCTTAAGTAATTAGCCTTACCAAACTTATTAAGTAATAATACTTAATTATTTATCAAGTGACTATTCTTAATTAATTAACAAATTAATTAACTTACTTGATCAAACTCGTCTCATAAACGAAATTGAGTAATTCATCCCTAATTACTCATTAATCCAAATTAATCTTCAATTAACAGATTAATTATCTTCAAATATTAATTAATAAACCTTAATTATTAGTTAATCCTTTAATACAAAGTAATTAATCACTAATTACCTTTATAATTAATTAATTAAACTTAATTAACTAATTAATCAACTTTAATCATTAATTAATAAAACTTAATTATTAATTAACAATCTTAATTACAAATTAATTAATCCATAATTAAAATTAATTAATTAATCCTTAATTAAAATTAATTATTTTTAAATAAAAATAGTTAATTAATTCTTAATTAACTAGCATTATAAATTAATAATCCTTAAATTATTAATTAAGAAAACCCAATTAAAACTTAATAAAACCTTTATTAAGTATTAATTAATTACTATTTAAATTAACCCTTAATTACTTAGTTAATTAAGTAATTAAAATTTAATTAATCATTTGTCATTAATTAAAATCATCATCTCAATTAATAGTTAATTAAATAATTAATTACTTAATTAACCCCTTTTAAATAATAATTAAATAATTTAATTAAACTTGAAATTCCTTAATTAATCAACTAATTACAAGTTATTAATACTTAATTATTATTTAAGATAAAAATTATCTTAAATAAATCTTGAAATCTTTATTTAACTTAATTCATAAATTAAATTAAATTATAAGAAATCATTAATTACTTTCTTTAATTATTAATTAACAATCCTAATTTTCAAGATAATAAATTATCTTACTTTAATTGTTAATTAATAAATCATTTTCCATTAACCAATAAAAACATTTCCTTATAAATTTCCTTTTTATATATTTCCAAAATAAATTGGAAAGTAACATTAAGGTTTTAACTTAAAACATCTAAATCCATACATACAAATTCATTTATAAAATCAAATCAATTTAAAGAAATAAGTCTCTAGAATAAATTTAGCTTAATTATTTAAAGTTTTAAAACTTACTTTATATCAAATTAAAAAAAAATCTGGTTAAACATTTCAATTTGGGTTCCTCCCATGTATACCTGAACCAAGAACATCTCCTTCCTCTTTTTAAAACAATTTGACTTGAGTTTAAGAAAAACTATTTTGGCTAAACAAAAGAATTTAAAAAAAACTGTTAAACTTAACAGATTGAACTAAGCTTGCAAAAACCCAGAATCACGCGAGTTTACCCGAGTCTTTTACCCTATACCCCGAGACCTTACTCGAGAAAAACAATGCAACCCAACAAAAAAAACTGCATACTCCTCCCCATCACCGTGCAACCTGCACCAACGCCGGACCTCCTCTGGCCAATGGCGAACCCACCCACACGTCACCCAAACGCCCTACATCCACCTACGACCCACAGCACCACAACTCAGGCCTCGAATCAAAATCGAGTTCACCAGGTTGAACTGAACCCAAAAATAGCATCGGAGTTTCCCCAAAATCCACGCCGCCGATCAACCCTAATCTCCACCACTCTGGCCATAGGTCACTGACCCACCATGCTCCCTTCACACCAATTTTCATTCAACTCGAGGCAATAATGAGGTTGCAGTGATCAATTTTCCAGACAGCTTCTAAACTAGGTTTAAATTAAATCTCTGACAAATTCAAACATCAAAGCGATTTATAAATTCTTTTACTATTTTTCCTATACTCACAGATGCAAACACTAACTCCATGAAGATTTTCAAGCCATCCAAATGCAAGGATCATTAGTTAAAGGTCAAAACTCAATTCGTAGGAAACCCCCAAATACTCCCTCACTAAAATTTTAAAAATTATAAACTTCTTCCCAAAATTCATGCTTTCAAAAGCAAATCTAGATCATATAGTTATCTCATCAAATTTTATCATTTTGTTTCAACATTTGTTAATAAATTTACTGCATAGTTTGGGTTTCCAGGAAATTTCAAAAAAATCAGAGACTTTGTTCTATTTATTTTTTTTAAATTATACTTAAACTAACTTGTTTGATTTAAATCTATGACTTAACAATTGTTTAAATAAAATAGCTTAAAGATTTGATTTTCTTTTCTCAGATTCTAAAGTAAAGTACAGAGATGAAGATGGAACCAGTATACACAATTTCAACATAACAAATCCCAGATGAGTTGTTAAACATATTTTTTTCTCTATTCCTATTCTCTATAGTTTTAAACAGAGAAGATCATCAAATCATACATGCACAGTTGGTTCACACCCATACACATAGATTATACATTTATATACACACATGCAAACTTCAATTATTTCCAGAAATTTGTCAAGCAAAAGATAATTAACCACTTAAGTTATAGTTAAAATGTTTTCTCACATGCATACATACATAATAGTTATCATCACAGATTTTAAAATCAACCATATAATTATCTACTTAACTTAAATTTGTAAGTGTTTACTCACCTCTAAAAGAAGAAGACAGTGCAGAATTTTGAAAAAGAGCAGGAAGCCTCCAAACAGAAATTGCTTTTCAGATTTCCATTTTTGAAAAACTTGCTATGCCTCTTTTAAAACCTTGAAATGCTTTGAAACATCATGTTTTGACTCAGATTTGTTTAACTGCATTGCTTCAGGTTTTCTTTCAACAGATTTACTAGCATGCATATGGAAATGATGCAGACATGGATTGAAGATTTTCTGTGATTTTGTTTTGAGGAAAACTGCAGGCTTTTGTTTTTTTTTTTTGAAAGTGTTTGAGTTGAGGAGTTTAAATGCAGATTTTGTTTTGAGGGATTGATTTTTGTTTTGTTGAGAACAAGCTGCGGACATTCAAGTATGCAGATCTGGGTGGAATGTTGTTTTGAGGAATTACAGGTTTTTTTTTTCAAAAAAAATGATTTACAGGGAAGTGTTACAGGTTTGAATGAGTAAGAGTTTACATTGATGGTTTTAGTTTTCATCTAGACATGAACAAAGATTTGAAAGAAAAAGAAAATGAAGGGAAATAAGGTTGGTTTATATAAGTAAATTTTCATTTTTATTAAAGTTAAAAGAAAATAAAATAATTTGGCACATGTCTACATTTACACAAAGTTTGTAACACTTGTTATCAAAGTGTTTAAGAAATGAACACTTGTCAATATTAATTTTTATTCTAATTTTAAAGAAATTTAAAAGCATTTTAAAATTATTTTTCCTAATTGCTAATGTGTTTCTTAAATTTAAAAATACACTTACACATTTATAAATGTACGCTAGTTTATATAAAATACAATCCTTTTAAAAAGAAATGAAACCAAATAAAATTTAAATAAAACTATATACAACATTTCAAACTTATTTTAAATACTATTTCAAAAGCCTTACATTCATTTTAAATAAATACAAATCAAATTTCTAATTAAAATATTACCTATGTATTTTTAAAACTAAATTATATTATTATTTTATTTTAAGATGAATGTATATATTTGAATTCAAATTTATATTCATTTCAAAGTCAAATTAAAAATCAAATCTAAAATAAATTTAAAACAATATAAACAACTATTTTAAAATAAGCTCACTATTATTTACAAGTAATATATCCTATTTTGAAATCAATTTAAAATACACAGATTTAAATATACAGATATAAATGTATTTAAACATACTTATAAATTTTAAAAACAATATACCAATTTAGAATTTATTTACACAAATAAAATAATTAATCTCAATATAAAACCAATTTATAACCAAAATTTAACATTACTTGGTTAATTATCTTTGAAAATAACAATTTTCCAATTCAAATAATTTAAGTTAAGAGATTATCAGTATTTTGAACTCCTGGAAATTCCGGGATATTACATTAATACTTCGAAATCAAGTAAATATTTCAAACTATACCTCCAAAATAGAGATTAAAATTTATTTGTCAAGTATATTACTATAAATAAACTTCGCAAATCAATTTTTTCCATTTATATAATATCTTTACATTATACATTCAAAGAAACTTATATAAATTTTACATGAAATATTCATTTGAAAACTTCATTTGCAGATCAATCATCTTCAATACTTTAATACTTACAAAAACTCATTTGTAAATTTCTTGCTTCATTTATAAATACCATTTAAATATTTTAAATAACATCTTTATAAATATATGTAAGCTATTTGAAAATAACAATTTACATCATTACTTATATTTACAAAGAAGCTATTGAAAACCTTAAATCCATATTTATAAATTTATTAGTTTTATCTCAAGATACTTTTCAAACATTATTAATAAATCAATAATCATTTAATTTAAATATGTTTTATTGAATTAATAATTTCTCATGATATATACAACACTAATAAACCATGTTGTACATAAATAGTCAATATTTAAACATTTTAAATTATTTAGAAAAGAAAAAAATGACCAAAAAATACTTTGTATAATACTTTATCAAAATACTTTTATAACTCGATGTCTTGACAGGTTTATCCTCGTTCTTGCAGACTCTGGTCATGCGTCAATCAGGTGTAAGGCTAGAATTCTCCAAGTACTTAGTAGACCCGTTTCAACACCCAGTGAAAAATGCTAAAAAAAACAGGTATGTGAAGTACCGCTCAAAATTCAATGTCAAATGATGATGATACGATAGCAGTGGCCCGCTGCTGATCCAGTATTTACGCAAAGGACGCAAAACATTCCAGAAGATCCTTCTACCTTTCGGATTCTAAAAAAATATCGTAATCAGTTCGTAAACAAGGGACCATCGACCCCTGCTGCAGTGGTACGCTGCTGATTCAATGATTTATGCAATGGATGCACTTCCTTCCCGGAAGATCCATAAACAATAGATCTCAGGATCGAAAGTACCTCCATAATGTAAACTAAAGAACCATCTACCCTGAAAAAATAAATCGAGGAACTCATGAGTTTATGTCCGGACAACCATATCAGTTCGACTCCATTTTTGAATTCATCCAAGTCCATTAGGGTTTATCGGTCGAATCCATTCCTGGATTTCCCAAGTCCATCTGGGTCGAAGCATATCATACTATACTTCTTCACGGAGGGTACTTCCACATACCTCTTACTTCAAAATATAATATACCATATATAGTACCGTTTCAAAATCATAGCTTCAAATATTGCACTTATATAAATTCCATTATATATAAGATTTCACTTTCAAAGAAAGTATTTTCCAAAATCAATAATCCCAAATATATCAAATCATTCTTATATAAATTCCGTTATATATAAGATTTATCTCTTCAGGTCGAATACCTTCCAAAATCAATAGTTTCAAAATCACTTGTACTTATATAAGGTCCATCTTATACAAGAATCAAAATTTTCCAAAATCAATTTCGCTGTATGAAAAGCCATATGGATTGAACATCTTTGCTTTATAAAAGGTTTTGAATTTAGAATAGTTTTGTATATAAAATTGTTTTGTGAAATAGTTTTGTATATAAAATGGTTTGTAAAATAGTTTGTAAAATAATATTGCAAATAAAATAGAATAAATGGTTTGCATAAGAAAAATAAAAGAAAATAGTTTGAAAAATGGGTTTAAATTAATAGTAGTTTTGCATAGATGAAAATTCCAATTTAAATTACAAAGATATCCAACCTAACAACTTTCAATTTTAGCGTCAAAGCATATCAACAATATTAGAAAATAAGATGTACCTATGTCATTATTTCGCAAAAATCACATTTGATCGCTCGATCACCCAAGTTCGCTTTCGAACTAGTATTGTCCATTCAACTTCCCTAATGCGGACTTCGATATGGTTTCTTGACTAGAAACCATCATTCTCCTTGCATAGCCATATACTATGATAGAGAATTCTAGAATCAAACTAAAAATCCATATCAAATATTCACCATCAAGAATCGAATGAAAAATCCTAACACGAAATGGTATAATTCACCTCGAACTTGTGTACTCAAATCTGGATCAAATTAATTTTGCGAATAAAATAGTATACATACAATTTATGTAATTATTTCAATTTGTTTCATCACAAATTGCATTTCAATTAAATTCATTTTTAATCTCATTGATTAACACAAATATCATTTCATACTTTAATATTGGTTTCATAGAATTTCTCCATTTGATGTAAAACATTAATATATTCATTCTCATAATATTGCTTATATTTCTCTTCAATTTAAATTACATTCATTTCACATGTAATATTTCTCATTTAATACTACATTTAATTGAAAATCATTTCATAAGGAATTTTCTTAAGTTTATAACCAATTTATAAAAGCTAAATTCCTTTTTATAAGACATTGTTCGAGTTTATAGTTATCACAACGTTATTTGTAACCATTTACCGCATATCCATTTATTTCATAACAGTTTATAAGTCATAGCTTTATTTAAATCATTTCACTTTTAATTCCTATTTTCTTATCCCATTTAGTTTCACTTTTACCTTTCAATTTATTTATGACCCATTTCATAAGTGTCAATTAATTTGATAGACATTTTTTCAATTTAATATTATTTACAACATTTCCTTAATCACAATTTCAATTTAAACATCTCAAAGCTTAAAGTTCACACTTGTATATTATTACATTACATGCCAATAATGTATATAATAATTTCACTGAACAATAACAAATTAAACCTTGTTTCACTAGCTTCCAAATTAAGGTTATCAAATTCAACTACATAATTCAACACAATTATTAAGCTTCAACTCATATTTTAATTCAGAAGTTTGACTATCCAAATATCCAAATATTCCATTTTATTTCAATAGTTGAAACTACCAATCAACAAACCATAAGTTTCACAATAAAACATTTCAATTCCATAAACAAATATCCAAATTATTCATTTTATTCTCTTTAATACACCATTATTGAAATAGTGTTTAATCTATTAATTCAACCAACAATAATTTGCCAATGTTTATAATTTGATTAAATACAACTAGTCAACATTGATAATAAAAAGATATTACTATTTCATAAAACAACATATTACAAACAACTATATTAGTTATAGAAATTTATTCCTTTATATATAACATATAATATTAGGAAAAATAATTTCATTTCAAAAACTTATATAAAACATTTTTATAACACTAACAAATACGCGCTCTTGTATACATATATACTCTCAGACAACTTGTAACAATCCACATATTTAACGATTATATATTTAAATGTTTTATTTAAATATAACGTTGTTAGTCGGATTTAGGTCCGAAAAGCTACTTTTTGCAAATGGCCGAAATAGGACTCGAAACCACTTCCGTTGAGTTCGAAATGGCGTTTGCGATCTTTTTAAGTATAAACTTTGATATGTTTGGAGTAAGTCGAATTTTGCTACTTTTTCTATTGGGTTTTGGGTTTGGGTTCAGCCCACTTACTAGCTTAATACCCTAACTCAGTCCCTCTCTTCCCCATTCACTCATATTTATTTCCTAAACTCTAGCTAAAACTGAAAATGGGGGGAGAGAAAGGGAAATAGAAATTCCAAGCCCTAGTTTACTTTGCAAACTTGAATTCTTGCTCCAAAATCAAAGAGAAGCTATGGTAAGCCTCCTCTTCATCTTCTCCAACTCTTTTCCTCTTCAATTTCAGAAAGTTTCCTAAACCTAACTTAGGAAATACTTGTTTTGATCTTAGATTGAAGTTAGTAGAGTTGAATGGAGAGTGGTTGGTCTTTTCTTTGCAATTGGGCTTCTCATCCTTCTTTTTGAGTTAAAAGGTGAGTTTTGAACTCACGTCTACTTCACTTGATATCTTTGATTATTAGGTATGAATTCCTAACACTTATTCTTGTGCAATTGCTTTTGGCTTGGATTGAATTGGTGAATATTCCAATTTTTAGTGTTTTGGAGTCAAATCTTTGAAAATCATAACTTTGATCTTTGATCATGTTTTTAGTGGTGAATCAGAGTGCCAATGGGGCTAGGTTATCGATTGGCAAAAGCCCCTTAAGTCCATTGCTCGACCGGTTGCAAATGGTGAGAGTTTGCTCCTCCATTTGATAGGCTGGAAAACAGTTTCAGCTACAGCCAGTCGATTGGCCTCCTGTAGTCAGTCGACTGACTGCAGGGTCTGAAAACTCTCGGGTTATGGTTCAGTCGAATGACTGCAGAAGGCCAGTCGACTGACCTGCTTGTTTTGGTCTATTTTGCCTATTTGCTTGTGATTCCAACTTTTATCGATTCTGATTTATTCCAATTAGTTGTTATCGCATTTTGGCTTTGATGATTCCTTTTTGATTTCCAACATGGGTTTATATAAAATGATCTCTTCAAATTGTATTAAAAGCTCACTTCCCTAATTTATAAATTCTATTTAAAATACACACACAAATTCGCACTTCGAGCGAAGTGGAAGGGAGATTGAATGGCTAGGTAAAACACGGACCATGAATCCGTGCGTTTATCTTTCCGATTAATCCTCGACCTATTCGATTGATTGTTTTGACCTTTTGGTCTGGTTTACCAATGAGATGAGGTAAACTTTGTACTGCTTTGAATGTGAAATTAACTAACGGATAGTAAACCGTTTAGTGCGAACGTGTGGTTATGGGACTCACATTACCACTTTTCGGATTCCTTTTCGAGAGTTGTGACACATTCTGCTAGTTAGTGGTGTCCAGTACTGGGCCTCCGGACCTTCACCACTACGGTTTGTTGCCTTTGGGAAAGTGTCTTTGGACTGTCTCCTTCAGGTTTGTTGCCTTCGGGTATGTTGCCTTCGGGTATGTTGCCTTTGGGTTTATACCTTTGGGTTTGTGCCTTCAGGTTTGTTGCCCTATTGTATCGCTTTTGGAGTTGGTCATTCGTCACCGCTCGAGTGATATTGGGTTTGGAGCCTTCGGGCTCATGGATCCTTGTTTATATAGTACTGACCACGTGCAATTTTCTGATGTTTCATTGATATGTATATTCCCTAGGTACCGCCCTACGGTGTTGGTCTTTTCAAGCCGCACAATATAGCGATTACCTTGTGGAACTGGTGTTACCTTCATTGGTATTTGTTATTGCCTTTTTGGCTTGTTTTGGGATATTCATATCCTTTGTTCATTTGTGTTGCCGATGATATGAGGCTTGTCTTGTTGTGATTCATCTTTTGTTAGATGATTGTTGTATCTCTTTTAGAGATATTTGTTATACTTTATGACCTTGCAGGTTTATTGTTGTTCAGTTTTCTAACTGATTTGTTTAGCTAGACTGGCCCATGTATTTATACTCGGGTCAGACCAAGATGTTTCAGGTTAGATGCTTTTGGACTTAGCCTACTTTGCTTCCGCATGGACTCCTTCATTAGCTTCTTTTTGTTATGGCTTTTTGCGCAGTCCCATTTTGTTGTAACTCTGATATATATTTATATGTATTCTTTTGGATTCGCCTGTATATTGTGGTTTGCTATACCACTTGACATGTATTAGTTTGTATACTCTGTTATGTATCTGTATATGTGTATATGATGATCTACTGTTCTGTGATGTATATTACATTTGAGTTGTTATATTCTATTCTGATAGATCCTCCAGCCACCTATGGTTTTGTTTTAAGTATTCATTGGATATGTCGATCTGCTTGTATGACAATTGTCAATGTATTCAATAGATAGTTAGAGCAAGGCTATAGATGGTCGCTCCTAAACAGTCTTATTCTCCACGTTAGTCGACGGCATTACCCCGTAGTGTCCTTGGCTAGCGTGGGTATAGAGGTGGGGCGTCACACAACTCATTCTAGGGTATTACTACCCTATCTCTAACGAGTTAACCAAAACAGGCTAAGGTATGTCTAAACCAAGTTTTGATACCAACTGTAATGACCCACCTTTTCGGATGGTTCAAATCGACAATAAACCACACATGTAAGACTTAAACCATTCAAAAATGAGGATTTTTAATGGGGTAAATAAGAAAAAAAGAAAAAAGGAAAGAAAAAAACAAAACAAAAAATCTCGTAGCGGAACAAAAAAAATATAATAATCAAATAAACAGTTCATGAAGCTGTTTTACAAATAACATTTGATTACACTTTTACAAATTCAAATTCGAGTTATATATAGATCATAAATAAAGAAATAATGTAGAGGAACACAGAATGTAGTGGAATAATAAATAGCAATAATATACTGAATCTTCATCTTTGTCCACCAGAAAATAGTCTTCAACACTGAAAAACTCAGGCTGACCCGAGCATAATGAAAAACAATACACTCGAGTCAGAACTAAAAATTCATATGTAAGTCAGTAATTCTCAAATAAAAATATGAGTGCAATAGCTTCAGAGATGTTACGGGATTTTTCATCTCCTATCAAGTGCACAACGTGAGTGCAATAACTTACGAGATTTAAAATAATTCGAAATACCAATTTTAACCACTTTATTTAAAATAAATCCGAAGTTTAAATTAAAATTTTAAACTTTTTACATAATTCAGTTTCAATAAATAATCCAAATTTAAGAAATAGTATGGGTATATATCATTTCAACCCATAGTTTAAATGTCTTAATTATCCAATTCTAAAATGATTCAGAGGACTATTTAAATGATGTCAATAATATACAAGGTGATAACAGGGACATAGTAAAATAAATAAACAACCATACTTCCAACATATCATTCAATAAGCATCCATTTCAAACAACATCCAAATCAACCAATATATTTCAACATATAATAGTTAACAATATTAGGGTTTAGCTGTCAATTAAATTCCAATATAAAATTAAATGTCAATTCAGATTCAATATCAATTCAAATGTCAACTTAAATTAACAAACAAGAACAAAAAAAATTTATATATAACATCATATATTTTATTTAACTTGCAATGGAATTTTTATTATTGCATGAGTGGGTTTAATCACTCACCTTTGATTTATAGCCAATTGAAAATCCAATAAAAGTCCAAAATTTCAACGGTCTCCAAATTAACCATACTAGTTTCACGTTGTCTAGAATTTTGGTATGAACCCAAAGGAGGAAACCGTGCATTAATCGGAGTGTGTATGCGGAAGATATTCAAGTTATAAAAATATTATGGAAATGAAATAGAAAACCATGTACACAAATTTTAATAATAAAATAAAACAAGCTGATTACTTACATTAAGAATTTTGAAGCCTGCTCATGTTTCTAAATTCTGGAGAATCAACGAAAAAAATGACACGATGGCTCACATAGGGAGGAAGGAGGTTTTAGGAAATGGATTTGTAAACAAATGGAAAAGATTGGCTTCATGAAAATAAGTTGCTCACATTTGTTTGTTTTTTTAGAAGAGAAAGAAAACTTTAGGCAAAAGAAATAATGGAAGCACGTTTTGTAAATGGAAAGTTAGAGGAAGAGATTTATGAAATAGAAAACGAATAAGGGTATAGCACGTTTGGAAATTGGAATATGAAAGGAAAGGATACAAAAAGACGTAAATTTGCAAAATAAAAAGAGCCTAACATGCAGGTAATTAACAAAAGATGAAAGACATACGTTGGAATTTGACAAGACATGTTTACATGGCAAGTAAATCTTTTGGTATAAAATTTCAAAACATGTGCTACCTCATTTAATTTCATCAACACACATGAAACATTTCAAGGTAAGGCTCGCGTGTAAATATAAACTTACTGGAAAACCAAAAGAGGGATGTATTTAACAAAAGAAAGTAATAATAAAATAAAATAAATGAGAGCGACGATTTTAATTTTAGCGTAAATCGTACATAGAAATCACAAATCTAATATACTAAAAAAACAGTTCACTTTAACATATTTTATTAACCCTAATACGCTCAAATTTACACACATATATGTATTTTTATTTAGTACATAATAAATAAAATTAAACACTGTAATTAATATAATAAGGATCGCCACCCTACACATTAAAAGATGAACCGAGACTCCAAAGTCAAAATTGAAACAGAATAAATTTCCTATGTAAATATACTAACTATTCCAAATCAAAAATTTAACCTAACCTTCAAGTTGTTTTCTTACCATTTTATTATTGTTATTTTTCTATAAATTAAATTCAAATAAAGTTTGAATATTCAAATAAATCAAATATTCCAACTAGAAACATACAACAAAATTCAATTCTTTGTTTTAATGAAATTAAATTTACATTCACAAATGAAATATTCACCTTATTTGATAAAAATATTATTTTCAAGAAACCAATCCTTTTCTTTTATTTTTATTGAAACTTGTTTCTTTTTATTGAAACTTGTTTCTTTTTATTACAAATTAATTTACAATTAACACCTCCCCCTTTAAAACCAACTTATATTCAAAGATTATCCCATTAAAGAGTCATAGAAATAATACTTCGTACAACCACGTCGTTTCTTTATCAATTGATTTCCTATTATCATTATATTTGTAACAAATTTAAGTACACATAATTTGATCGTAATATTTCTCGTTGAAATTTTCATTATATTTTTAAGACAAAACATAAGTTGTATATATCATTAATTGATTACAATTTACTTCTATCTCTTATTAATGGCAAGGTATAATTACTATTAATTACAATAATTAAATCTCAAACATACCCTAATACAGGGAAGATAATTAATCCATTTATTTCCTTTGAAATCCATTTTTTCCATGTTAATCCCAATATCTATATACTAAATTAATTCTAATATTTAATTACAACAATAATAAAACCTATTCTTTATATATTTAAATTAAACAAACAAATCCTTTTATTTTGATTTACATTCTTATTATCAAATCAACTATTCCCTTATGAAATTGATTAACATATGTTTTCATTTTATTACACTCATCACTCAACAACTAACGTTTCTTCTTATATCAATTGTAATATTTCAATTACATTAATTCTCCATTAATTACCAAATAAATTTCTAACAGATTTAATAATAAGATAATAAATAAAACAATGGCTATACGTTAATAATCCATATCTATTAGCTTATTGTTTACAAATAAAGGTTAATAAATTTATGTACAAAATAATTGGTTTCTTACTCCATATTAAAACCAATTACAATTAATAATATATGATTACATTAATTTATACATCATTTATTATATTCCTTATTAACCTTTATTATTTAAATTGATTGAAATTATGTTAACGTGGTATGGTAGTCAATTACATTCAAACAATATTAGCAAATTATATGTTAATACGTGTTATCATCTTTTATCTCATTAAAATTAGTTGTTTTAAGATTTATCTTAAGGTCAAAATTTCTAGTAAAATAAGATTCAATTTAATAAATCATAAATTTTAATTTCTGACAATATTAAAGTCCGAAACCTTATTAAATTTAATATTTTTAGCTATCGTAAATACCGACTGTTACATTTTGCGAGAGCCATCGTAGTTCTCAAGTATATTTTCTAGAGGTATGCGTTCGGTAAGCGGGGTGCACCTTCTTAGTCATTGTTGGAAAATTTTCCTTTCCTTGTTTTTTATTCAAACTATTGAATTGTTTTCTTAATCACTCGAGAAGTGCCTGGAGCTCTTCTTGATGTTTAATTATTTGTGTCATTCTTTAATTTTAGATTTTGACCTTATTTATACTCATTCTTTCAAGTTTGGGTTTTGTTCTAATTTGTTTCCATCCATTCTTGTATGGATATTGTTCCGGTGAGGTAAAAGCCAGTTTCATGTTTAGCAGCATGGTCTCTAGAATTATTATATATTCTCCATATTTCTTGAGTTTTCTCATGCTGGTTTTCTAAACTGATTCAAGAGTTATTTGTTCGGGTCAGACCGAGTTTTTCGAGGTTGTCGTTGGTAAGACAGGGAGCTCATGGACGAGTTGGAAGTTCACCCGCCATAGATTTTTACTTTCCACTATATTATTATTATATGGACCCATCAGAAATTGTAAGGTCAGGAAGTTTTAACTGGCCAGAGCGATGAAGTTTGTTTTTAACTATGTTATACCATGTATCTCGAGGAGACAGCTTTTACTGTCCTTGTTAATTATATGTTACCGTTTCGCTATAAGATTTTGTTTTCCCTATTCTTTTTCTTTTTATTTTACCCTAACAATCTGCCTTTCCGGTAATTGGATATTCGGCATTCTATTATAGTGTCAATTAAGTGCCGACTTTCGAGGGTCGAAAAGACGGGTCGTTACAGATCCGATCATAAATGTATCTATAACAACAGTAAGAAGTAGTTAACTAAATTCCAAAGTGATATAGAAGCGAAGAACAAGGCAATACTCAAAATAAACCAATAACAGCTAATGAGGCTCCATACCTGAAATATCTCTAACTAGCCCGATAATTATATAAAATACAATAAACGGGCCAGACAGTGTCCATTACGAGTAAATTATCTCAAACTGAATATACAAATCAAATGCCATGGTGGTATGTATGTGTGTGTATGACCTCGTATAATGAGTAAATCATCATATAACACATACAACAACATAACATCAATATAAATAGCAACCACCACGCATACAAGACCCATATCACCAATCATCATATATTATGGATATTGCACAAAATTAATTACCATGTACATACAGTGTAAACATATAGTATCAATCAACACGTCAAACAAGGTTTAAATTTCAACTCCATAGAGGTGATATACAACACGACTATCGGTAATAGAAATTGATATACAACTACTAGACATGGTGTGTAATGCCCAGTATAAATATATTTATGCCATCCAATATATATTGTATAAGATCACTATATTTACACCCTATACACCTTAGATAGTCTATTGGTTACCCCATCCAGTGTGACGACCCGGATTTTCGTGTTCCAAAATTGACATCCATACTTCACTTGTATTCGAATGCCGCATATTCAACCGTAAAATTCCGATTCGCTGGAGCATATAACACATTAAGTATAACAACGCGACGGACGAAAATGAATGTCATATAACTCCAATGAATACAATATCCAATGATATACAGCAATGATACAACCACCCAACATATATCAGAGATATGATACTACAAATCACAGTGGAAGATACACAATACCAACAGTGGAACAATAACATAAACTTGGACTCCAAAGAAGGAACTCCAATGTCAACAATCTCCATCTCCAAAGCACCAATCCTGAAATAGCTCGAACTCCCAATCAAGTTGTACTAAGCAAGGTCAGTCATCTAAAGATTGAAGAAGATTTCCAAAAACTAAAGCCTACCGGATCTACACCTACTATTTGATTATCTGAAAATCCCAACTCTAGACTGCTCGTGTGGAAAATTATGGTCACCCAGAATTTAGGAAGGGAACAATAAACTCCGGGTTAGTCATGGGACTGGTGTGAGCAAACAAAAACAGTTTTAAACAAAAACAAACAACAGAAGAATTTAGAATTAAAGTCCGCAATGCTTTTTGGAAAATGAAATACCATATGCCTCCCAGCACACACACCATGCAATCGCAGACTTGGGGGAGATTTCTCCTTATGATAGTCAAACATGCTTGATACACGAAAACCATTTGATATTATTATTAATGCATAGTGGAAAACATTTGCAAGTATAATATTAATCTTAGCCAGCATACGTACCATTATAGTATGCCTACTGTAGTCACAACAGTAGATGACAGGTTCTACAACTAAAATCGTACAAGGCACATATTGGAGATTGGATTTCCAACAAATGGTCAGGCTAAGGAACTTCCTATTGCCACATGAGCATGCCTCTAGAGGGACTCCCCGAGAACCTACCCGGCACTCTGCCAATACAAGACCGGTTTACTCCCTGCCCGGGAGTAACACCTGCAGATATGCCATCCCCGGTCGTTTGCGACCTTTATCCGAGAGCTCTCAACCATAAAGCAACCACAAAGTAATAAATTTGCAGTGTCCACATGAGTTAAGTATCTGGGCTCCATACAGCGATACCACCCTTTTCCAAAAGAAATGGACATACCCTAGGGGTGTGACCCCTGATAACCTTGCTGCATCCCTTTTGTTTCGACCATTTCCAGGGTGTGAGTTCCTAATGCAGCCTCGTCCACAAAGCTACGCTTTTTCACAAAGCCTTGCTTTGATCAAAAAATGATCGGCAGCACTTCGTATGCCACATTACGAAATTGCAAATGCATCACTAATAACCATCAACTACATAACCTCTAAGCTCGTTCATCTCAGAGAAGGGTGTTAAGCTAAGAGAATAAATTCTCCTCCACTAAATAGAAATGTATTTGATAGAAACCAGCTTTACATCTCAAAGTGTAACATCAGACACACACCCATACAAGTTTGTTTCGGGTTCGAACAGAACCGATGGCACTTCCAAAGAAGCCCTTGAAATCTGGATAATCCCTAATCACGCCCAGACTGCCCATCACAAAGGGTGATCAAATCTCTATACCGGGGACCAGTCGGTGTAGAAACATTCGACGGATTATCCTTTCGTTTCCGAAAATATCCGGTCTTCACCAACGGTTTTCAAATGCTATCCATAACATCGTATCATTATTCGGAATGGGTTATATGACACAAGGTCCTCTCCCAGCGAAACCGAATAATGAGCACAATATTTAAAAACCATATGGATAATAGGATCTTAGTTAAGTCACAACTTATTACCCAAAACTTTTCTTTCAAATGGTTTAAAACAAATTACCATTTTCAAATCTTTAAACAAAAAGATTTACTTCACAAAGTTCACCAATCTTTCACAAAAATTTATTTATAGCCCTTCAAAACAATTCCATTTCAATCCCAAATCTTTTAAACAAAAGATACACCTTTAAGATCCTCTTATTTTGGAAACAAAGTTCATAAATCTTTAACCCAAATTCATTAATAGCTTTTAAAACAATTTACAATTCAAACTTGAAATCTTTTCAATCACAAAGTGGAAATCCTTTCTTTATATGAAAGCTATTATTATTTGAAAACTAATAGTTTTCATTTCTGGGAAAACCCGATTATATTTGCACAAGTTAAAGCCCTTGGGTTAAATTCAAATTCCCAAAACAATACCTTTAAAATGGTTTAAACCCAAAACACATTTATAACTTGTAGAACATTTTTAAACCATAATTTCCAAACATAGAATTCAATTTCAAGTCTTGAATTTAAATTCAAATCGAATTATTTAAATTTCAAAAATTTATCAAGTTGTTCAAAATAATTTTATCTTAAAAATTCCTTTTCAAAAGCTTTTCATATTTAACCCAATTCCATTTCCAAAATCATTTGGATTCAAAATTCAATCTTAAAACCATTTCAAAATTCTATGACTTAACCAATTTCCTCATGCAATCCATATTTGTGTGTGTATGGTGTAGTCCAGGGGTTTTACACAATAGTGCAACATCATCAATCATCATAGATTAAAACACAACAATATCGATAAGCGGATAATCCTATAGCGCTTATCCTCATTCACAGATTCACAGATAATGTATCACAGATAAAAAAAAAATTACCCACAGCTAAATTCATAGAACAGAATATTACAGTCCAGAGATAATAATCAATTAAAGGCTTTTCATACAATGGAAACATTCATAAGCAATCCAAGCATTCAATAATCATTTATAAACAGGATAATTAATTGTTTAATCCTAAATTAATTAAATTTCAATTTCAATTAAATTAATTTCTCATGAATTAATTACTCAATCCTGATTCATTAATTACAAATCATTTAGTATTAATTAATTAATTAATTAATTAAACCTTAATTATCCATCTTAATTAATTACCTTTAATTAATTAATTAGTCCTTAATTAATTACACTAATTAAATTAACCATTAAGTTAATCACATAATCAATTAACCCTTAATTAATTGTTATTTAATTAATTATCCTTAAGTACTTACCTTAACTAATTATCATTCAATTGATTATCATTAATTAATAACAATAAAATGATTACCCCTAATCACTTTAATCAATAAATCACAAATTGAGTAATTATTCTTCAATCACTTGATTAGTCAGCCCCTAATCATAATTTAATTATTTTTAATTAATAACATTACTAAATCAATCAACCTTTAATTAATCTTAAATCACTTAAGACTTTAATTAAATTAAAAGATAATCCCTTTTATCTTAATTAATTACCTAATTATCATTAAAAATCTTTATTTAATAAACCATATATTTAATTTTCATTAACAAAATAAATTACTTAGATTTTAAAACTAAATTAGCAAATTAAACATCTTTCAAAATTACTTCTTAAAATTACTAAGTTTATTAAAAATAAACTTTGAAAACATTTTTAAACTTGGTTAAATAAAATAATTTTATTTAAAAACCTTTAAACCAATTCAGACTTAGATAAAAATTTATTATTTACCAAAATAACTTGCTTTTACAAAATTTTGTTTTAAATTAACTCAATTTATTTTAAAAGTTAAACCTATATTATGCTTGATTTCACAAACCCGAGTCAATTTTTATTTTACCCAAGCAATCTTTATTTTACCCGAGCCTTACTTCAGGCAACCCACCCTTTTACCTACTTCGAGTCGATCCTACATTCTCTCGTGCTTGAACCCGAGAATCCCTTTTCTTCCCCAAAACTTCAAATAACAGTAGGTACATACGTACACGGGTGCAGGTGTACAAGTCACCTGAAGTCTTCGATCGACGTCGTGCTCAACCACTAGTCCATCTTGACCTCGACAACGAGCTTGACTACCTGACTCCGACGATTCCATCGGAAATCGAAATTTGTGCTACACGATAAAATACTGGAACCACCTTCCAACAGAAAATCTCTTCGCCACCCGATCCAAGATCACCAGAGACCATGCGAGCTTGACCAAAGCTCTGCCACTCACCCACGAACCTTCTTGTGACGACCGATCTTTCTAACCCTAGAAAGACGTATCATTAATAAGAAAAGAAAGAGATAGAAATAGAAAGAAAGAAAGAATTACAACATTAGAATCTCATAGCGAAAACGGATCAGAATATAATACATCACATAACTATTACATAGTTTTGCATATATCAGAGTTACATAACATCATACAAACAAGACAGTCATATATATATCTGCCATTACATACATCCCAAGATACAACATACATCAACTAACACAGCGGAACTAGATAGACAGATACGTCTGGACTCCACCTCCAAGCTCCTCCAGAACTCAACAATCCAAAACCTATCACTTGGCTACTCATAAAAATTAGAGTACCCAAGAGTTTAAGAAAAACATAATAAACTTCGAGTTAGACATGGGTCTGGTGTAAGTAAACGGGTTAAAGTTGTTTAACTTTGAAAATCTTTTGAAAATAAAGGTATCACGTAAGACTTCCCACACATAAACACGGGTAAATTTTTACCTTACGCTAACCAA
The DNA here is from genome assembly GCA_030765085.1 of Allium cepa. Classification (NCBI taxonomy): domain Eukaryota; kingdom Viridiplantae; phylum Streptophyta; class Magnoliopsida; order Asparagales; family Amaryllidaceae; genus Allium; species Allium cepa. The sequence continues at coordinate 569,527,509 of CM060940.1, read as the reverse complement.
AACATTTTATAGAAAATCTAGTGATATTATAATAGTGTCTAGGGTTTTCAAGTAAATAAGTAATAGCTGAAATTGTTACATGATTAAATTTCAGCTACTAGCCACAAAAGTGGGTAATACAAACAAAACCATAGGGTCTCGTAGGAAGAATGAGTTTCCATCAATGGCAGGGCTATTGGGGTACCGCCCGTCACAATACGGGGCCTAGATCACCGTATGGAGGATCACTCCCGACCCCCTACAACACAAGGCCAGAACCATCCCTTACTGGACAGTCCAGAACAAGATAGCCCTGCAGTTATGGCCAACAACTGCCCACACAGTCGAAATAAAAAGGACATCTAGACAGGGATATATCTCGTCCTGCTTGGGTGCTACCCACCTAACCTTGCTGCACCTCTCCTGTTTTAGCCATTCCCGGTTGATGAGGCTTGAGGCTGCGATTACCTTTACAGACACATCTCTTATAATGCTCATCGTCCACCTGACGATGTTCTGAAAGCATTCAATCCATACAAGTTCATTCCAGGTTCGAACGAAACCGAAGGCATTATCTCGTTAAACTCATTTTGGAATCACCCTTAGAGTTAACGACGATAACCCTTGCACTCTAAAACACCATCTCGATCTTCACTTGGAGATGTCACGACCTATCGTTTAATTTAGATCGATGTGGTTTTCGGATAATCATAACTGACACCCGATCCTGGTCTCATCGAAATCCAAACGTCATTTTAAAGGCCAAGTTGTTTAATAGTTTAAACAATTTAATTCAACACTTTGAATTAACATAGCATTTATCACAGATAAATTATACTCATTCATCACAGATATATCCAGAATATATCACAGAGTATTACAGAATATCACGAAATAGATATCACAAATCCAGATATTCTACTCATACAACATCCAAACAGGAATTATTAATCCATGGTATAATCAATTTAATTATCTTAAATTAAATTAATTACTTAAGAATTAATCACTAAACCTGCTTAATTAATCATCAATTAATTAATTATTCCATTTCAAACCATTTTATTAATTTATCACTTCTTAATCAATTTATTAAACCTTAACTACTTAAATTATTACTCCTTAATTTCCCATTACTTAATTAATTAATCATTAATTACTAATTAATTAACCATTAACCCTTAATTAATTACTTAATTAATTAACTACTAATTATATATTAATTAACTTTAATTAGCTAATTTAAAATTCTTAATTACAAATTAATTAAACACTTAATTATTAATTAACCAATCTTTAATTACAATTTGATTAATCACTAATCACATAATTAATTACAAACATAAATTAATTAATCATTCTTAATTACCTTTCAAACAATTAATTAATAATAATTATTTATCTTAATTATCTTCCTACTTAACATTTTAAAAATCTTCCCTAAAACTTTGAAATCAATATATTACTAACTTAAAAAGCTTAAAATGTTAATTAAATTTAAAACTTATCTTACATTAACTACTTAGTTAAAGTATTAATTGGATTTCAAAAACTTTCTTAAGCATTCACTTAAATAATTAAAACTTAAAATAATTTCTTTACTTAAATTATCAAATATTGATTAAGTCATAAATACTTAAAACTTGTAAAATGATTAGCTTAACTTTACTTTTATTATACTGCAAGTTTGAAACCCAAACCCGAGAGAATTCCCAGGTTTACTCGAGTTTCCACCTGAGTTTTCCACCATTTCCCCCGAGTTTTTCTCCTCTTCTTCGCATACTTTTTTTTTCTTAAGTTTAAGTTTTAAACTTTACTAAAAGGAAAACATGCTTACGCGCTCAGTTCCAACTTGAAGTAAACCTTTCATTTCCTCGAGCATCCACTCGAGTCGTTCACCCCTCAAAACTTCCTGACACCATCTCAAGGCCGTGCACGTGCACGGCGCCTCGCCGACGCTCTGGCGAACCACGGTACCTCTAGCGAGTCACGAACTATCACTACAATCAAAAAACAAAGATCAACTCGATGCCAATATTTCCAGATCGCGATTAAGCCTTTCGTTCGAAAACCTGTAACTTGACTCTCCTCAGCAAATCACTTCCCCCCATCCACGCCATCCACGTGAGGCGCTACGACTTCGGCCTCACCTCGCCAATCCCCTATACTACACTTCCCCAGAGTTTCATGCAACTCGATCAAGCAGAGGTGACAAAATCACCTCGTTTTCGGACCACTACAAACCCATGTGTTAAATCCTAAATTCGCCTCGTTCCTTCATCTCTTGCAATGGAAAAATTATTTAGCAATTTTCCTGACTTCATCGATTGCCGAACTAGCTTCAAGAAAAAATTCAACATCCAAAATTTGTTCGATCACCAGAAATTGGTTAAAAGGCATTTTCTGTTCAACTATGAACTGCTCTTAGAATACTTAACTAAAAATCACCATTTAAGTTTTAAAAATCCTATCTTTGAATGTTGATTCAAGTTATATAATCGAATTAATATTTTAAAATATTCGAATTTATCATATGATTATCTTTTTCACTGTAAAACTGAATTTTCAGAGTCACTACTTCAATACCGAGCTTAAAACAAACTCTGGGCCATAATTTAAGTTTAAACAAACTTGTTTTGTTTGAAACCCTAAACTTAAAAATGTTTGTATGAAGATGTATTTAATTTTTTTTCTAGCTTACTTTACTCTGTAACCAGAAAAGAAGAACAGGCCATACAAAAATACACAGTACAATCATAAATATATACAGAGTTACCTACTTGAAAATATACAGGTAAAGCACAAAATTATTTATAAATCAGAATGCACAGATTCGTTTTAAAAAAAATATGTTTACTCACTGAATTTGTTGAACAGAGAACCAATATCTGTTTTGAAAAGCTGCAGTTTGATCTTCCTTTAATCTTTCTGTTTGTTCAGCTGATTTGTATTTGAGTTTATAAGATGATGATGCTTTTTTTTCCTTTCTGGTTTGCTAAGTTTTCCTTGAACAAACAGGAACTAGAAGTATTGTATATATAGAGAGAAAAGTTTTGTACAGGGGTAGGCTTTACTGGTTCAGTTTTCTTCTTTTGTTTTGATTAGATTTTTTTTCCTTCTTTGACTAGACAATATTTTTTCTGAAATTGAAATGATTTTTAACACATTTCGAATGACCTTGTTTTTGTGCTGGAGGTGATGGTATTAAATGCAAATGTCTCCATCTATATTTACATCCTTGTCCTATTTTTTTATTTTTTGTTTTTATATGTACATAGATATTTGTATTTGCCTTGCATTCACACATGTATTCCATAGTGTGTGTATATATATATATATATATATATTCTAGAATTACCTTATGTATTTATTTATATTTTCATAAAACCATATAAGTTACCTTATATATTTATTACTATTTTTAACATAAATTCTTTTTTTTATTTTTTTATTTAAAGCTTAAACTACCAAATACTTTATTTACATTCATATATTTTTATAATTATATTTTATACTTATATTTAATATTGATAAGATTAATTTTATTTTAAAAATTATTATCTATATTACATTCATATGCATATATTTAGATTAAATGTTAATAATGTAGAGGATTTAAATTTAATTTAATGTGAATAAAAATAGATTTTATTTTAAATATTTTTGAAAGACTTTATTTTAAAATCTCCAAATCAAAGTTTTCTACACAATACACACACACACAAATATATATATATATATATATATATGGCAAATGTCCCAAAAGTCTTATTCATTTTTAAAATGATAAGTTTGTATTTTATTTAATTAAATTAAATGCTTATTAAAATAATATTGCCAAAATCCCAGGTCGTCACACTTCTCCTCTTGGTCCGATCTCTTGAAACATCTCGACGACGTCACAGTTCTTCTGAGAACAAGCTTGCCCAGAAACTAGTCTTAAACCCTAAAATGATCTCGCCAAACCACCACAATCTTTTCGAAAATTCGTGAGTATTTTTCCCATGATCATTGATGCTTCATCCATCATCTGACCAAAATTCGAAGAACTTAATCTCACCGTTTGACAGAAATCAATGAATGTACATTTTCTGATCATCTAACAAATCCTCATTACTCACGTACTTAAAAATTCTAAAATCTATATTAAAAATCATGATTTACCAATAGAATTCAAATATACAATCAAAACTTGAAATTGTTTTTATTGATTTTTCTGATTAAAAGAGATTCAGTGTAATATTAAATTTTTGATTGTTTTCTAAATCATTCTTCTCGAAACACTTCTTAAAAATGGATTTATATTATTATAAACAATATCCATTTAGAAATCATAGCCTAAATTTGTTTGGATAAAGAGATATGAATTTCTCTTGAATTTGGTTAACCTGTGACTAAATAGAGAAACATCTATACATATACAGGCATACACATCCATTCATAGATACATACACATTCATATTCACACTTTCAAGATTATTGCATGTAGATCAAAATGTGAAACAGATTTAAAGATTTGGGATATAGTTTGCTCACCTTGGATCGAAGACAGAGGAGAAGATTTATGCTTGGAAAGATTTTGAAAACCTGGAAATATCTTTGCATTTGAACTTTAAATCTGGATTTTGATCTGAGTTTGCTGCTTGTTGATGTTGATCTTTATCTTTGGTCTGTTGTCGATTTTATATCTATTTTGAAGCTTTTAACTCAGGTTGATTTGCTTGCTTCAAGAATTTGAACTTCATACATTGGCGTGCTTCATATCTATTTATAGCTTCAGATTTTAACTTGCTTGCATAAATATATTTCCAGATTGAAGTCATTGATTCAAAACTAGAAAAAAAATGCTTTTGATTTAAGCTTGCTTCCAGATCTTGTTTGATTGTAATCTTGCTTGATTTTCTCAGGTTTTGATGGCTTTGAAACTGAGAATAGGTTTAAATTTTTAAATCTGGAAATTGCCCTGATGTTGATCTGAGTTTTGATTTTCTTTTGAACTATAATACTTTTGGTTTCAGATTTTTTTTCTCTGATTTCTTTTGTTTTCAATACATGAAACCAAAAATGAGAAAGAAGAAGTAGATGTGTTTATAATTTTTTATTTTCATTTTTATTTAGATTAAAAATAAGTGACACTTGTTTCTTTCTTGTTTTATTTTGTTAACACTTGTAATTGCAAATCTTATTTATTTACAAATGTCAAAATAATGTACTTTTGTGTTTAAATCCTTAGTTAGGTTTATGTTTATAAATTTATTTTTAAACCCTTTTCATTTTATTTATTTATATATTAATGTTTTTACTAACTAATTAAATTTATGTAATATGGTTTCTTAAATTACAAATATTTAAATCCAGGTTTCTTATATTAATAATGTATTATATTTTAGTTTTATAAATATACAAACCACATTCATTCTCTTATAATTTTAAAAGAAAGTATTTTAAACTTTGATATATGTGTGTGTGTGTGTGTGTGTGTGTGTGTATGTGTGTGTGTGTGTTTTATATCTTTATATTTATATTCATATACCTTAGTTCCTTGGAAATAATAGGTTAATGAATCAAATTTTATTTTTGATATATTTATTTTTTTCTACTTTCAAATCAAATTTCAAATTCAAATCTTTATTTATAAGATATTTAATTTAGGATTTCAAATTCACAATTAAATTTAAAATCAATATCCAATATATTATTTTATATATTATATATAAATCACTTTTATTCATGTTATATTTTATAAAATATTAAATCTTTTTATCGAATCTATTTTTTTTAGCTAAACTATTATACCTTATTGAATATCATATTATCTTGAACTACTATTGTTATTAATAAATATTTATTTGAATTTCAAACCTATAATTCAATTTACAGTCTATTTATATAAGCAGGCACAATATTTATTTAATTTGAAAATTCAAATTAATTCACAATTTAATCCAAAAATTATTTTAATTTCAATTTAAATCTGACACAAAATCGGGATCGTTACAGATTCCCCCTTAAGAAAATTCATCCCTGAAATTTGCCAGGGAGACAACAAAGATGGATACATAAAGAAATAGCCCTCTAGATCAAGCTGATATATCTATTTTGCATTTGGCTTACCGAATCAAAATATCAACAATATGAGAACAAACTCATTCGATACTTTACGAAATACTCGTGTCATCGGTCTTCGAAATATGTTGGGCATTGGTTAGTTCGAAGGGATACTAACCATTCGTAGAACATATCATGACCCCAAAGAACAGACAAATAGATTCAATCTTCTACAACTCTCAAACACTAGGTATGGATTCCAAATTCAGGTCGGAATACCCCAAAATTTACATCGGCTTGTCCCTCTTCAGATTTTGATCCACCCAAGAAATTACAATAGAATTTCAAATTTGGTATTAATTGAAATCGTTTTATTGATGCAAATCTTCATATTTTGTTAACCAATTTATTTCAATAAATTTTCAAATTTATTAAAGTTTAAAACGAAAAGTTGATAACGAGAATACGAGATAGGAACTTATCTTCATGATTTGCAGGGCCACCACAACACTGAAGCTTCTCCTTGCACCTGCCACGAAGCCATCAATGAATTGAAATTAGATCAAAGGAGATTGATAAGAGAAAGATATTTCCGCTGTTGTAGAGTATTGACTATTTGTAGTCGTACTTCCCTATCCCCAATCTCGTCGTCTTCTTGCACTCATACTTATTATCAATGGATAGTAAGAGAATTTACTGAGGCATACGGATGGATATCTTAGGGATATACACATTCTAAGGCATTCGTAGCCCTATCTCTAATGAGATACTTAATGTGTTATACTCCTGAGCTAAAGTTTCAACCTTCAGCTCTGATACCAAATGTGATGACCCAGATTTTCGCGTTCGAAAATCGACATCCATACTTCACTTGTATTCGAATGCGGCGGATTCAACCGTAAAAATCTGATTCGTCGGAGCTTATAACACAGTAAGTATAACAACACAGCAGAAGAAAATGAATATCATATAACTCCAATGAATACAATATCCAATGATATACAACAATGATACAACCACCCAACATACATCAGAGATGTGATACTACAAATCACAGCGGAAGATACACAATACCAATAGTGGAACAATAACATAAACTTGGACTCCAAAGAAGGAACTCCAATATCAGCAATCTCCATCTCCAAAGCACCAATCCAGAAATAGCTCGAACTCCCAATCAAGTTGTACTAAGCAAGGTCAGTCATCTAAAGACTGAAGAAGATTTCCAAAGACTGAATCCTGCCGGACCTACACTTACTATTTGATTATCTAAAAATCCCAACTCTAGACTTCCCGTGGGGAAAATTGTGGGCACCCAGAGTTTAGGAAGGGAACAATAAACTCCGGGACAGTCATGGGACTGGTATGAGCAAACAAAAACAAACAATGGATGAATTTAGAATTGAAATCCGCAATGCTTTTTGGAAAATGAAACTACCATAAGGCCTCCCGGCACACACTCCATGCAATCGCAGACTTGGGGGAGATTTCTCCTTATGATAGTCAAGCATGCTTGATACGCAAAAACCTTTTGATATTATTATTACTACATAGTGAAAAAAATTTGCAAGTATAATATTAATCTTAGCCAGCATACGTACCATTATAGTATGCCTACTATAGCTACCATATTCGATGGTAGGTTCTACAACTAAAACCATACAAGGCACGTATTAGAGATTGGATTTCCAACAAATGGTCAGGCTAAGGAACTTCCTATTACCACATGGATACGCCTCTGAAGGAACGCCCCGAGAACTTACCTAGCTCTCTGCCAACACAAGGCTGGTTTACTCCCTGCCCGAGAGTAACACCTACAAATATGCCATCCCCGGTCGTTTGCGACCTTTATCCGAGAGCTCTCAACCACAAAGCAACCACAAAGTAATAAATTTGCAGCGTCCACATGAGTTAAGTATATGTGCTCCATACCATTATACCGCCATTTTCCATAAGAAATGGACATACCCTAGGGGCACGACCCCTGATAACCTTGCTGCATCCTTCCTGTTTCGACCATTTCCGGGGTGTGAGGTCCTGATGCAGCCCCGTCCACAAAGCTACACTTTTTCACAGAGCCTTGCTTTGATCAACAAATGATCAGTAGCACTTCGTATGCCACATTACCAAATTAGGAATGTATCACTAGTAACCATCAACTACATAACCTCTTAGCTCGTACGTCTCAAAGAAGGATGTTAAGCTAAGAGAACAAATTTTCCGCCACCAAACAGAAATGTATTTGATAGAAACTAGCTTTACATCTCAAAATGTAACGTCCGACACACATCCATACAAGTCAATTCTGGGTTCGAACAGAACCGAAGGCACTTCCAAAGAAGCCCTTGCAATCTGGATAATCCTTAATCACGTCTAGACTCCCCATCACAAAGGGTGATCAAATCTCTATATGGGAGACCAGTCGGTGCAGAGACATTCGATGGATTATCCTTTCGTTTTCGAAAATATCTGATCTTCACCATCGGTCCTCAAATGCTATCCATAACGTCGTATCATTATTCAGAATGGGTTATATGACACAAGGTCCTCTCCCGGCTAAAACGAATAATGAGCGTAACATATAAAAACCATATGGATAATGCGATCTCAGTTAAGTTACAACTTATTACCCAAAACTTTTCTTTCAAATGGTTTAAAACAAATTACCATTTTCAAATCTTTAAACAAAAAGATTTACTTCACAAAGTTCACCAATCTTTCACGAAGATTCATTTATAGCCCTTCAAAACAATTCCATTTCAATCCCAAATTTTTATACAAAAGATACACCTTTAAGATCCTCTTATTTTGGAAACAAAGTTCATAAATCTTTAACCCAGATTCATTAATAGCTTTCAAAACAATTTACAATTCAAACTTGAAATATTTTCAATCACAAATTGGAAATCCTTTCTTTATATGAAAGCTATTATTATTTGAAAACAAATAGTTTTCGTTTTCGGGAAAATCCGATTACATTTGCACAAGTTAAAGCCCTTGGGTTAAATTCAAATTCCCAAAACAATAACTTTAAAATGGTTTAAACCCATATAAACACATTTATAACTTGTATAACATTTTTAAACCATAATTTCCAAACATAGAATTCAATTTCAAGTCTTGAATTTAAATTCAAATCAAATTATTTAAATTTCAAAACTTTATCATGTTATTCAAAATAACTTTATCTTAAAAATTTCTTTTCAAAAGCTTTTCATGTTTAACCCAATTCCATTTCCAAAATCATTTGGATCCAAAATTCAATCTTAAAACCATTTCAAAAATCTGTGCTTAACCAATTTTCTCATGCAATCCATATTTGTGTGTATGGTGTAGTCCAAGGGTTTTACACAATAGTGCAACATCATCAATCATCATAGATTCAAACACAACAATATCGATAAGCGGTATAATCCTATAGCACTTATCCTCATTCATAGATTCACAGATAAATAAATATATAAATAAATTACTCACGGCTAAATTCACAGAACAAAATATTACAGTCGGTTGATAATAATCAATTCAAAGCTTTTTATACAATGCAAACATTCATTAGCAATCCAAGCATTTAATAATCATTTATAAACAGGATTAATTAATTATTTAATCCTAAACTAATTCAATTTAAATTTCAATTAAATTAATTACTCAATCCTGATTCATTAATTACATGTAACAACCCGGGATTTTGTAACAATTAATTTTCGTCATTTGGTGATTAAATTGTTAGCTAATGGATTTTTTAATTTTGTTGGGCTAAAATTCTTTGAAAAATTGGTCTAGAGTTGTTTTGGTCCTTAAGAACATGTTATTATTGTTGTCGTCATACTTATTAAGGGTTGATGACCATTTCCCTTTATTTTATCTTTCATTTGAAAAAAAAATAAACAAACTAAAGAAAAAATAAATGGCGGCCCGATCTTCTTTCGTTCGTACGAGAACTAGGGCTCGTTAAAATCGAAGGCTTCGACTCCGGTAGCTCGTTCCATCGATGATCTCGGCCTAGCCTTGGCGATCGACACTTCCTATCTGCTTGTGGCTACATCAATTCGATCGAGTCGATTTCGGTTTTGTCTGGCGTGAGCCCTCGTCAAAGAGAAAGGTGAGTGATTTAATTTTCACTCACATCTAGTTCGAAGTTTTCGTGATTTTGAAAGTGTGATTTCGTGCTTTCCCTGGGCATTGAATTGAAGTTAAACTTTGGTCACTTTGATTTTTGTGGAAGTATTTTGGCTTCGGCCTCCTTTTGATTTGCGAGTTCAATTTGGGTTTTAGTGAGGGTTGCCGCTGCTATATCCCTTGCCGTACTTTTGTGTTCGAGTCTTTGATTCGAAATGAGAATCGGTTTGGGAATTTGTTTTTATGTTGTCTTGCTTGCGCTCGAATCTGTGAATTTTACCGATGGCGTTACTCGAAATTTCTAGGATTGTAAAACCTAAGTTCTCGTTCGACTCTTTGCTATTTAGGTTCTTTGTGAATAAAATCCTATGCGTGTTATCAACGCTTGGTTTTCAGAAATTCATTTAAGATTTTGCGTATAATTTCTTTTTGTACAAATGTATATCTACTTCAATCCCTGGTTTTATCGATTTCGTGTATTTTGATGAATTTCTGGACGTTGATGATTTACTGACTTTAAGTGAATTGAGCATTGTGTAGTCCTCATTGCAACCTGTGTTTGCATAATTAATATGCAGATACACTTGATCATTTGTAGCTGTAGTTTGCATTAACTCATGTATACTTGTAGTTTCACTTTGTCGATGATACTCCGATTGTTGAGGCAGTGGCATTGATATTTGAAATGTTGCCTAATTGTTGTCTTGGTTCTGACCATGTTGCACTATAATCTGGTCGAGTTTTGCATTTGACATTGTGCATTTCTGCACCTTGTTGAGTCTGAGTTATGCTCCTTTGATCATGTTGGTTGTTTGGTCTGCATCTTTAATCTGGAAGTTTCACATGGATTTGTATTCTGATTCATTTATTCTTCATTATGGTCTAGATTCACGTTCTGGACTTAGTTTTTGGTCAGTGCTTATGTTGGCACTGGGTTGCTTACATGTAGCCATGTCTCTGGTACATCCACTCATTTGAGTTTATATTTTGTTTACTTGATAGTCTTGGCCACTTTGATTCTAATTGGAAATAGCTTCTTTAATTTTTCTGTTGCTTCTGGCTCCACTTGATATTGTGATAATGGCTTCACTGTTTGACATTTTTGCCTTTCTCTGATTATTGACACCACTCTTATTTAGGAAAGTGGTCATACTCCATGCGTATGAAGTTTGTTGCTTGACTTGGTATACTGTCTTTGATCAAAACAGCCTATATGTAATTGTCTGTTGCATACCTGTATACATTTTTAGTTAGGTATCACTTGACTTGAGTTTGGTTATGTTGCATAGCCTGTTCTTTGGGTTGAGCATTTGTATCTATAGTTTTCACTGCAATAATTGTCTACATATCGAGTGTTTCATGTTGCACATGAACATGAACATTCATATCTGATGTACTGTGCATTTACACTTAAACACTTCATCATTTTGTTGCCACCGCCTGTTTCAATATGCTTGTGGTTTTGGGTTGTAGCCTTGTTATATCCATTGTCCTAGTCGAGTGGCTTTGGGGCAGTGATGTTCACTGTTTTGGTCACCTGTGCATTATTTTGACTATCTTGTTCAGTCACTGAAGCATTGCGTTGATGCATTGTAATCATTTGCATTCGGTCACTGTATTCCTACCGGTTCTGTTGTCACTTTGTATTACTGTGCACTGTGCATATCACTGTATTTGCTTCTCTGACATGTTCTTGTGTTTGTGCACGTCATTATTCATTTTGATTGCACCTAAGTTTCATATTGATTTTGGAATTACACCTGTGTTGAATGTCTTGACCATTTCACTTGAATTTGTACATTGAGATGAATCCGATATTTTGGGTTTGACCTTGTGCTCGTTTGTGAACTTCCATTGAGCTTTTGTGTACATCATCACTGTAGTGGCAAGGCAGTGCACGCAAGCGTGTACTGCAGCCACACGGTATGGCTTTTATGATATTCTATTTTGTATTGATTTATTGATCTTTTGGTATTCCATATGTTGTAGTGGCGAGGCAGTACAGGCATGCGTGTACTGCAGCCCTACTCGAATTGACGTTCGTCACCATAGTGGCGAGGCAGTGCATGCAAGCGTGCACTGCAGCCCTATCGGATTTGAAGTTTTTAATTGTTATTTCAATAGTTTTAACTGTTTCGTTTATTCAATTCAATATGTTGAATTGGATTTTGATTTGGTTTAATTTAAACATTTTGTTGTTGTCTAATTATCTATTGCATAATTAGATTATGAGTTTCTAATTATTTATTTAATAATTAGCTTTTGTTGTTAATTGCCGATTAGGCAATTCTGATGTTTTTCTAAATTATCTTCATTGAAATTCTTTTAATTTATCTTCGTTGATAATTTGGATTTGCTGATTTGTTGTTTAACACTGTTACGTGTTATAAATATCGTTATCCGATTACTTTATTTAAGGATCGGATAGACGAGATTTATTGTGATTGTCGTTTATTTGTTACTTTATTATTATTGCTTCTGTGCACTAATAACTGAGTTTGAATTAGACTGACCCGTGTATTATTTTCTTTTGAATGTAATACTCGGGTCAGACCGAGTATTTACAGGTTGTTGGTATCATACTTTGGGTTGCTGCTAGAGCTATGAAGTCTTTTCATACTTTTTGGAGTAGTCGTTGTCTTAGTATAGGATGTTGTATATTCATGTATATTATTTACGATAATGTACTTGTATATGTAATTTCCAGAGTCGACAGTTGTAGTTGTATCATATGTATTGTATTACATGTATATCAACTGACTTCAGTTATATATATATATATGAGACTTTTTATTATCTGTGTTCTGCATTTGACTTATCTGTGTTATTATTATATATATTGTCCTAAACTATTATGAACCATCGTAGTTTGTTTTATACTGGAATCGGGTATGTCGATGGGAGTAAATAAATAAAAGATGAAAAATAAAAATATATACCACTCCTATCGAAATAACTAATACTAGTGTAAGGCCTAACTACGGATGGCCGCTCCTATCCAGCCTTATTCTTCGTGATAACAGACAGTATTTCCTTTGATACTCTTTGTTATTGTAAGCATAAAGGTGGGGCGTCACAGTTGGTATCAGAGCTTGGGGTTTATGGACATAATATAAAACATAACTTAGATGGAACATGTGCTACAACTATTAGTCGATGTTTTATTGTGCTTTGAGTCAAAACTAAGGTTTTGAAATTTTGATGAAATTTTTAAATATCTGTATTTAAAAATAAAAGTGAATTGTGTTTTGTTTATCAGAGTGTGCAGCGAAAACAGTGAGACTGCTTCGCTGAGTACAGTTGATAATTATTTTGATTTAAAAATCGAAATATTAAAATGAATTTAATTTCATTATGCTGTTTAACCAGTGGTTTGATTTGTTGAAATTCTTGCTGGTTCTCTTTGGTACTAATCATATCTGATTAGATTTTTGTTGTTTTAAAATATCTTAATTGAAGATATAATAGAATGCTTTCTTTGTTTATTTGGTAGTGTGCGTGCAAACATGAGTTTCACGTTACTACATTAATTTTACGTTGAACCGATGCTTGGTTATGAAACGTATTTTGCTGCCGTTATTTTTATAACGGGATTTTTACACCAATGCTAAATTTTTGAAGCCCGGTGTTTTGTTGACATTTTAAAGAATGAAAATTCACTGATATTATATTTTGATGCAAATTATTTTGATGAGATTTTGACGTTAAAAATCACCGTCACTTTGGCTTCAGTAACCGTCAAATTTTAAAGTGGATTTTCAAGCGGTTATCCCGCAATGATGATTTTGAGATCCGTTTCTTCGGTGTTTTGAGAAGTGCAATTTCCTTATCGAAATTATCACTAATATCGCTGTTTTTATCACGGATTTGCAAATCGTTTTAGAAATAAAATTGTTTCCAAATTTTTTATAGTTTACGCTTTCAAAAGAATAAGGAAGCGATTTAAACGATTCAGCAAAATCGAGGACTATGAACCCTTTCTTTTACTAATTCGCTTAATTCCGGACTTGTTCGTTTGAGAATGTAAATTATTATTTTTATAAAATAAATGAAATTGTTTTCAGAAGTTTTGCAGTTTGCGTTTTCAAAAGAATGAGAAAGCGATTTAAACGTTTCAGCAAAATCGAGGACTATGACCCCTTTCTTTTACTGATTCGCTTAATTCCAGACTTGTCCGTTTGAGAATGTGAAATGTTATTTTTGAAATACACGATTTTGCACATTCAAGGAAACGATGAAGAGAATTAAACGATTTAGTAAAACTCGTGGTTATGGGACATGTGAGTTTGCTATTTTGGTTAATTCCGGACTCGTTAATTGAAATATTTGATGATTTTCGTGTGCTTTCGAGCCACTATGATGGACCTTCGGGTCATATGATGGACCTTCAGGTCAAATACTAGTACCAGACCTTCGGGTCATATGTTGGACCTTCGGGTCATATGATGGGCGCCAAAATTATGATGACGGTACTTGGTAGGCTTCGGCCATATGAGATGCACGTGCGGCGTAGCTAAAACTCGCCATATGATGGGATCGATCCAACCTTTTATGTTGATTTTCTAGAGTATCTTAATTGATTTCTAGATATTTGTTGAATCTAAGTATCTGCAGGTAATTAGATATTTGATGTTATGAGTTCGGATTATCGCTTGTGATAATTAGATATTTGATGTTATGAGTTCTGATTATCGCTTGTGATAATTAGATATTTGATATTAGGAGTTCTGATTATCGCTGTGATAATTAAATATTTGATGTTATGAGTTCTGATTATCGCTTGTGATAATTAGATATTTGATGTTATGAGTTCTGATTATCGCTTGTGATAATTAGATATTTGATGTTATGAGTTCTGATTATCGCTTGTGATAATTAGATATGTAACGTTCTGAAATTTTCGACTTTCGAAAATTCAACATCGACACTCACTTTATCGACTGCCGAATATCGAAGGCCGAAAACCGAGAAGTTATGGGTTTTAAAAAGAATTTAAGAAAAGAAAAGGAGAGAAGTAGAAGAAGATAACAGAAAATAAAGGGAGAGGAAGATAGAAAAAAAGAGAGAAGAGAGAAAAGAAGGTAGAATATTTTAAAATGGAAGAAAACAGAAAGAAAACAGAACAACATCAGAATCTCACAACTCGCAGCGGAACAACATATAATAATAAATGAATAATCTTTAAACAAAGAACTATATCAGTTATTACATTACATTTCATTACATCATATCATCAGAGTGTACAACAATAAACAACAACAACAATGCAGCGGAAAAAGAAATACTATATAACTAGTAATACGCCATGCCAATCCAGCTTGCCTCCAGCAACTCCAGAATATCCAGAATATCCTGATAAACCTTAACTCTTGACTGCCCGTGTGGAAATTGGTGGGCACCCAGAGTTTAGGAAGGAAAACAATAAACTCCGAGTCAGTCATGTGACTGGTGTGAGAACTCAAAACAGTTTATTTATCTTTAAAATCAAAATAGAGGAATATTTTTAAATTCAATTCGCAATGCTTTTAAAAATGTAACTACCATAAGACCTCCCACCACACACACAATGCAAACGCAGACTTGGAGGAGATTTCTTCTTATGTTAGTCAAAGATGCTTGATACGCATTAAAATAAAGCATTTGATATTTTTATTAGTGCATAGTGTAGAACAAATTCTTTCGAAAGTAAAGATATAAATCTTAGCCAGCATAGGTACCATTATATTATGCCTACTAATAGCTACCATATTAAATGGCAGGTTCTACAACTAAAACCGTACAAGATCGTATTGTTTCTTTGGATTTCCAACAAATGGTCAGGCCAAGGAACTTCCCATTGCCACATGAGAATGCCTCTGGAAAGACATCCCCGAGAACCAAACCGGAACTCTGCCAACACAAGGCCGGGTTACCCCTAACTGGGTAACTACTGACACGAGCACGCCATTCCCCGATCGTAAACGACCTTTTTTCACGGGATCCCGATAACCAACAACCACAAAGTAATAAATTCGTAGTAACCACATAGGTTAAATATCTGGGCTCCATACCATGATACCACCTCTATCCAGAAGGAAATGTACATACCCTAAGGGGAGCTACAGCAACCCCTAATAACCTTGCCGCATCTTTCCTGTTTTGACCATTTCCGGGATGTGAGGCTCGACGAAGTCACGTCCACAAAAACACACTTTGTACAAAAAGCCGTGCTTTGGGTCAAAAAATGATCAACACAATGATCACTAAGATAGACGATCAAATAAATGATCCTATCACAAATAATCAACACAATGATCATTTCAGCATCACTCAGCATGTCACATTACCAAAATGGGATATATTGCTGATAACTTCAACTATATAACCTTTGAGCTCGTACGTCTCAAAGAAGGGTGTTAAGCAAAGAATAAATTCTCCGCCACCAACAGAAATATATTTGAAAGAAATCGGCTTTATATCTCAAATTGTAATGTCAGACATACAATCCATACAAGTCTGTTCCGGGCTCGAACAGAACCGAAGGCACTTACAAAGAAGTCCTTGCAATACGGATATTCACAATCCTGATCGGATTCACCATCACATATGGAGAACTCAATACCGGGGCCACTCGGTGCAGAGTCAATCGATAGTTCATCCTATCACTCTTGCAAATACCGGTCTTCAACACCGATCTTCAAATGCAATTCACAACGACGTATCACATATTCGGAATGGGTTATACGACCCCATGGTCCTTTCCCGGTTAACCCGAATAGTGAGCGCTTATTCAAAAATAAGTGTGCATTCAAATTCAATCAATTCACGTCAAATACCCATTCAAAGGGAAATATTGATAGTCGGTTATTGAACTATCACTGGATATGCATACATCACCAGATTCCAAATAATTTTCCAAATTATTTATTTTCCAAAATATCTTTACAAGATATATTATTTCAACACTTCAAAAATAAATCAATATTTATTTTTAAACAAATTCCACTTTCACATATAAATTCCTTAATGAATTTATATTTCAAAATATTCGTGCATATACGATTTCAATTATTCATTTTCAATTTATCTTCAAAAAGATAAATTCTCTATATTCACTTCATATTGGAAAACAATTCCATACTTATTAAATAAGTAATTCACAATCTTTTATTTTCAACACTTAGAAAATATTCAATATACTTGAACCGAATTAAGTATATATTTCATTCTATTAAGAAAATCCTTTCTTAAACATATTTACTTGGGCCAAAACGAATGTTGCGTAAAACATCGTTACGACAACCCAAAATCACTAGTATAGGGATTCGAATTTAAAATAGATATATAAATCCCAATACTATTCAAAACATTTCCTTTCGGAAATCATTTACTATAACAACAGTGTTATAGTCCACTATTTCCTTTTATTTCTCGAAACATCTATTTCAACAATAAATGTTGAAATCTATGGTTTCGAATCTCAACACATTTAAAACATCGTTAGATCGTTTTAATTCTATTTAAAACATCACATTCAAACAATTTCTTTAACATGTTATTCACTATTCAAAAACGTGAATATACCATGTTCACAAATTCCATTATTTCTATTCTTTTTTTTAACTTAAAGGATTATTCACTGTTTATAACGTGAATATAACTCCATTAATAGGTTATAACAATTAACTTATCAAAATAAGTCGTTTGCGAATTTATAAAACAACGTTTATAAATTCCATTTCTATTTATTTATAAAAACTTCCTTTTTATAAATTCCTTTATTAACCTATTCCAGTTTATAACTCAATTATAAACTACAAGTTCATATTATAAGTTAATTACTTATAAAACGATTATTTTACAAAATCGTTCATTTAACTTCCCAAATTATTAATCTTAATTTATAAGATTGTTTATTTATCCAAAATTCATTCTTTCGATAACTTTATAAATTTTATAAACCTATTGCTTATAAAATTTCATTTATAACTTCACAGTTTATAATTTCATAAATTTCATTCATTTAGGAAATTCATTTTCACTACATTCAAACACTTATAAAAACTCGTTTTATAATGTCAATATTTCAATTTATAAATATCCATTTATAAATCTCTTAATATAAATCAATTTATATTATTCTTTAAAACGTCTTTAAATTCCTTTATAATTTCACCATTTTGATTTATAAAATAATCAAATTTTATAAACCCCATATTTAAACTTTTTATAACAAGTTCAAAAATCCAATTTAACTATTTTATAAAATCATTGATCCATATTTCTCAAAAATCAATTTTTTTTTAACCGTATTTCTAAAAATCAGCTTTTTAACTATATTTCACAAACCCATAATTTTATAACTTATAAAATTATAACTTTTATTTATTTATAATGGATCAATTCCAGAAATAAAGTATATTTTCAAAAATCACTTTAAAAACATTTTAAAATCCTAAAATCTGGGTCCAATGATGCTACACACCAAATAGTCAATCACGACTACAACGATATCATATATCAATATGAAAATCTATCAAATATCAAAATATCTGAAATCAAATAAAAACTGTTGAGGAATCCAGTTGGATCCCTCCAACCTGTTTCCTGCATCCACAAACATTAGCACAATACCAATTTCGCTCCAGTACGAAATTATCGCGGTATATGTTCTTAATAAATATTATCCGCTTAATAACGGCGTAATAGGGTCTCATCCGCTAAACAAAAAATGCGGGAAATCAATCAACTGCAATATATACATATGCCAATATATATATATTGCTATATATATAATATAATACCAATTTCACTGTTTATGAAATATTCGCGGTATATGTTTATATTAAATAACATCCGCTTAATAACGGCGCATAATGTCTATTTTAACAATCAATAATTTACAGTCATCATTCAAACATGCATTCAAATATTTTAAATCTAACTATTTAAAATAAAATCGAAATCTATTCGATTGAGTGAGAAATTCTCACCTTGGTTTTAATTTCCGTTTAAGCTTTTATTTCGAATAAAATTAAACGCGCGTTTAATTTTACCCAAAATTCTCACTAACTCCAAACGACTCCAAACCAACTCCATCGCGTAGTGCTCGTCCATACGATTCCAACGCAACTGAGTTTGCATTTTTTCGACCTCGTATGAAAAAGTTATGAATTTTACAAGATTGTACACGATTTTATATAACTATATACAACAAAACCTTTATATTTTTAACCTACATCAATTCCTAGCCACACGATCTCACTTCATCAGATCTGGACCGTGCTTTATCATCTTCCCCCCCTTGCGTTCTCATCTCCAGGTGATGAATATGAGGCCGAACCCAATATCATCTTCTAGGGTTTAATTTTGCACTCCATTCACTCGCCTAAACTCGATCTCACCTCCGCCACGTCGAAGAGCACGACACACACATGGTTCGGCCCCAGCCTTGGCCAACTCGGCCTGCACATGAGCCTAGAAAGGCGTGCCAAAACTGAAGAGAACGGCCCCCATTTGCTCCCTCCACACGACTCCGTTTCCGATCTCCACCGTTCACATCGAAGCTCTCATCACCCTCTCCAACTTTCATGTTGACAACTTCCTCTAATTGTTGACGGATTGGAAGATCTAGAGGGATGAAGTTGGAGCATTTCTGGCCATTGACAGTGGGGGTGGCGGCTACAACAATTAGGGTTAGGGTTTTGTGATTTTTTATCAAATTATGAAGAGGTAGGGGCTATTTATAAGGAACGAGCGACACTATTCATCCCGGAAATTCCGAACTCCGATTTAGACGCCGTAACCAGCGTACCTAGGGTTTATCCCGCGTTCCGGACACAATGGAACAGGTTTCGGAAGCTAATTCGGAAGTATGTGCGAGTTATGGCTGAAAACGCTCAATTTGAATTAAACCGATTTAAACCGATTTCTAGGCGTTTTAATTTGTACCGGACAAACGGTAAATCCAAACGACTTGAAATTTGAAACCTTACAATAATATCACATTACGGATCCGATGAAACTGGTTTCGTCGAATTCCGAGACTTTTTGAAAAATGGCTATTTTGACTCGCCAAATTTAAATTAAAAATAAATCGATGCGTTTCGAGCTGCCACGATCAAACGATAACTCCGATTGACACGAAAATTGAAATCCGGTAATAACTAACTATTACGGATCCAATGAAACTGGTTTCGTTCAATTCTGAGACTGTTCAAAAATTGACTATTTTACAGTCGATTATTAAATATTAAAATATTCAATTTTCACAAATTAACTTTTAATTCGATTTTAAAAGTTCTAAAATATCGTTCTAACTTCAATATGATAAAATAAAATTTTACAAATCATTTTCAATCATATTTAACTCTATTTTCAATTATTTCCATAATTTAACATATTAAATTATCGATTTAATTATCCAATTAAATCCAAAAAATTCAAATAAAAATTTATTTGACTTAAAAATTCACTTATAAATATTTAAAATTAATTAAATATTCAAATTTTAATTAATAAAATTTCTGGGTCGTTACAATCTTTCCCCCTTAAAAGAATTTCGTCCTCGAAATTACAAGTAAGAAAAGTTACAGAATCTATTAACTTTCCCAAAATTCATAATTAAACTGCTTATAAAACTTTACTAAGTTTTTCACATCATACTTAGTTATGTTTTCAAAAACAAACTATATCATTTAACTTTCAACTCCAAATTCAAGTTTAAGTTTTCTAAATTTTCCAAATTTCTCAAAATTTTTCTAACGCCTTAAATTTTCAAAAAAATTCGCCATAGTCTCCTTTGCGCGGCTCGATCCGAAAAAAAAATGACAGTATATATATCACAAATATACATCTCATCAAGTAATGAGGCATCCCGAAGGGAAAAAAGTGTAAAAGTACGATATTTAATCCGAGATATGTACCTTATATTTTTATTAGCAAGCATATACGGCTAATATAGCGCTAAAGCGAACTCCAAATGCGAAGCAACGCGATCCGCACCTACTAAACTCAACAAACAACATGAGAACATGCATATATGCAAATAATCTCAATATACAACATATAGTAACATATCAACTATATATATCACATAGCAAATGCAACAATAGCAATATATATTCAACCATCAACCAACTAACATCCATAACCAATAATATCCATTCATATTCTTATTAATATACAATGAATTGGTTTTCACTCTAAATCATATTTGATTTATTAACATTGGATTTACTTACTAACATTCATTCTCAATTTTAATTAGTTTACATTTACTAATTAAATCCAATTCACGTTCAATTCTATTCAAATTTATTTACTTCTAATTTGAATTCAATTTCATAGCTTCCAATTTCATTAACACTTAATGAATTATATACAATCAACTAACAATCATATAACAACCAATGTTTATTAATTACAACCAAATTCCTTTACTTATATTCATTCTCATTCAATTGATTCACAATTCAATTCATTTATTCAATTCAATTACCAAAGTTGAATTTCATTTATATAACTTAAGTTCACATTTATTTAATCCACTTGATTATTTACTTCGATACCAAAATCAACTTAATTCAATATCTCTTAAGTTATATTCTATTTAACTTTAAATTCACCTTTATTTACAACTCATATTCATATAGTTTCACTTTTATATATATAAGTTTATTTCACAATTGTAAATCACTTTAATTATAATTCAATGCTTATAATTCTCTTGCTTATACAATTACTCTTTTATTTAGATTATTCAAACAACCTAACAATCAACTTATATACACTTTAATAACTTTGAAAAAAACTATTCCTTTATATATAAAATATAATCAAGGTAAAATTATTTCATTTACCCAATTTTAAACAATACCGTGTCGAATTGTTCTATTCAAGTGTTTATAGATCCCTATCAACAACGTTAATTACTCGTATTAACCAGAATCTATATACCACTCAACAAACCAATCATCACAATATAAAACAATTTTTATTTACTAACAAATACGCTCTCATAGCTATTATTACACTCAAACTCATTCTAGAGTACTACTGACTCTATCTCTAATGAGTAATAACCCTACAGAACCATGGTTCTCGCTTAACCATCAGCTCTGATACCAAATGTAACGTTCTGAAATTTTCGACTTTCGAAAATTCAACATCGACACTCACTTTATCGACTGCCGAATATCGAAGGCCGAAAACCGAGAAGTTATGGGTTTTAAAAAGAATTTAAGAAAAGAAAAGGAGAGAAGTAGAAGAAGATAACAGAAAATAAAGGGAGAGGAAGATAGAAAAAAAGAGAGAAGAGAGAAAAGAAGGTAGAATATTTTAAAATGGAAGAAAACAGAAAGAAAACAGAACAACATCAGAATCTCACAACTCGCAGCGGAACAACATATAATAATAAATGAATAATCTTTAAACAAAGAACTATATCAGTTATTACATTACATTTCATTACATCATATCATCAGAGTGTACAACAATAAACAACAACAACAATGCAGCGGAAAAAGAAATACTATATAACTAGTAATACGCCATGCCAATCCAGCTTGCCTCCAGCAACTCCAGAATATCCAGAATATCCTGATAAACCTTAACTCTTGACTGCCCGTGTGGAAATTGGTGGGCACCCAGAGTTTAGGAAGGAAAACAATAAACTCCGAGTCAGTCATGTGACTGGTGTGAGAACTCAAAACAGTTTATTTATCTTTAAAATCAAAATAGAGGAATATTTTTAAATTCAATTCGCAATGCTTTTAAAAATGTAACTACCATAAGACCTCCCACCACACACACAATGCAAACGCAGACTTGGAGGAGATTTCTTCTTATGTTAGTCAAAGATGCTTGATACGCATTAAAATAAAGCATTTGATATTTTTATTAGTGCATAGTGTAGAACAAATTCTTTCGAAAGTAAAGATATAAATCTTAGCCAGCATAGGTACCATTATATTATGCCTACTAATAGCTACCATATTAAATGGCAGGTTCTACAACTAAAACCGTACAAGATCGTATTGTTTCTTTGGATTTCCAACAAATGGTCAGGCCAAGGAACTTCCCATTGCCACATGAGAATGCCTCTGGAAAGACATCCCCGAGAACCAAACCGGAACTCTGCCA
This sequence comes from Allium cepa, assembly GCA_030765085.1. Lineage (NCBI taxonomy): Eukaryota > Viridiplantae > Streptophyta > Magnoliopsida > Asparagales > Amaryllidaceae > Allium > Allium cepa. The sequence goes on along the minus strand of CM060940.1, from coordinate 569,504,238 downwards.
ACACAAGGCCGGGTTACCCCTAACTGGGTAACTACTGACACGAGCACGCCATTCCCCGATCGTAAACGACCTTTTTTCACGGGATCCCGATAACCAACAACCACAAAGTAATAAATTCGTAGTAACCACATAGGTTAAATATCTGGGCTCCATACCATGATACCACCTCTATCCAGAAGGAAATGTACATACCCTAAGGGGAGCTACAGCAACCCCTAATAACCTTGCCGCATCTTTCCTGTTTTGACCATTTCCGGGATGTGAGGCTCGACGAAGTCACGTCCACAAAAACACACTTTGTACAAAAAGCCGTGCTTTGGGTCAACAAATGATCAACACAATGATCACTAAGATAGACGATCAAATAAATGATCCTATCACAAATAATCAACACAATGATCATTTCAGCATCACTCAGCATGTCACATTACCAAAATGGGATATATTGCTGATAACTTCAACTATATAACCTTTGAGCTCGTACGTCTCAAAGAAGGGTGTTAAGCAAAGAATAAATTCTCCGCCACCAACAGAAATATATTTGAAAGAAATCGGCTTTATATCTCAAATTGTAATGTCAGACATACAATCCATACAAGTCTGTTCCGGGCTCGAACAGAACCGAAGGCACTTACAAAGAAGTCCTTGCAATACGGATATTCACAATCCTGGTCGGATTCACCATCACATATGGAGAACTCAATACCGGGGCCACTCGGTGCAGAGTCAATCGATAGTTCATCCTATCACTCTTGCAAATACCGGTCTTCAACACCGATCTTCAAATGCAATTCACAACGACGTATCACATATTCGGAATGGGTTATACGACCCCATGGTCCTTTCCCGGTTAACCCGAATAGTGAGCGCTTATTCAAAAATAAGTGTGCATTCAAATTCAATCAATTCACGTCAAATACCCATTCAAAGGGAAATATTGATAGTCGGTTATTGAACTATCACTGGATATGCATACATCACCAGATTCCAAATAATTTTCCAAATTATTTATTTTCCAAAATATCTTTACAAGATATATTATTTCAACACTTCAAAAATAAATCAATATTTATTTTTAAACAAATTCCACTTTCACATATAAATTCCTTAATGAATTTATATTTCAAAATATTCGTGCATATACGATTTCAATTATTCATTTTCAATTTATCTTCAAAAAGATAAATTCTCTATATTCACTTCATATTGGAAAACAATTCCATACTTATTAAATAAGTAATTCACAATCTTTTATTTTCAACACTTAGAAAATATTCAATATACTTAAACCGAATTAAGTATATATTTCATTCTATTAAGAAAATCCTTTCTTAAACATATTTACTTGGGCCAAAACGAATGTTGCGTAAAACATCGTTACGACAACCCAAAATCACTAGTATAGGGATTCGAATTTAAAATAGATATATAAATCCCAATACTATTCAAAACATTTCCTTTCGGAAATCATTTACTATAACAACAGTGTTATAGTCCACTATTTCCTTTTATTTCTCGAAACATCTATTTCAACAATAAATGTTGAAATCTATGGTTTCGAATCTCAACACATTTAAAACATCGTTAGATCGTTTTAATTCTATTTAAAACATCACATTCAAACAATTTCTTTAACATGTTATTCACTATTCAAAAACGTGAATATACCATGTTCACAAATTCCATTATTTCTATTCTTTTTTTTAACTTAAAGGATTATTCACTGTTTATAACGTGAATATAACTCCATTAATAGGTTATAACAATTAACTTATCAAAATAAGTCGTTTGCGAATTTATAAAACAACGTTTATAAATTCCATTTCTATTTATTTATAAAAACTTCCTTTTTATAAATTCCTTTATTAACCTATTCCAGTTTATAACTCAATTATAAACTACAAGTTCATATTATAAGTTAATTACTTATAAAACGATTATTTTACAAAATCGTTCATTTAACTTCCCAAATTATTAATCTTAATTTATAAGATTGTTTATTTATCCAAAATTCATTCTTTCGATAACTTTATAAATTTTATAAACCTATTGCTTATAAAATTTCATTTATAACTTCACAGTTTATAATTTCATAAATTTCATTCATTTAGGAAATTCATTTTCACTACATTCAAACACTTATAAAAACTCGTTTTATAATGTCAATATTTCAATTTATAAATATCCATTTATAAATCTCTTAATATAAATCAATTTATATTATTCTTTAAAACGTCTTTAAATTCCTTTATAATTTCACCATTTTGATTTATAAAATAATCAAATTTTATAAACCCCATATTTAAACTTTTTATAACAAGTTCAAAAATCCAATTTAACTATTTTATAAAATCATTGATCCATATTTCTCAAAAATCAATTTTTTTTTAACCGTATTTCTAAAAATCAGCTTTTTAACTATATTTCACAAACCCATAATTTTATAACTTATAAAATTATAACTTTTATTTATTTATAATGGATCAATTCCAGAAATAAAGTATATTTTCAAAAATCACTTTAAAAACATTTTAAAATCCTAAAATCTGGGTCCAATGATGCTACACACCAAATAGTCAATCACGACTACAACGATATCATATATCAATATGAAAATCTATCAAATATCAAAATATCTGAAATCAAATAAAAACTGTTGAGGAATCCAGTTGGATCCCTCCAACCTGTTTCCTGCATCCACAAACATTAGCACAATACCAATTTCGCTCCAGTACGAAATTATCGCGGTATATGTTCTTAATAAATATTATCCGCTTAATAACGGCGTAATAGGGTCTCATCCGCTAAACAAAAAATGCGGAAAATCAATCAACTGCAATATATACATATGCCAATATATATATATTGCTATATATATAATATAATACCAATTTCACTGTTTATGAAATATTCGCGGTATATGTTTATATTAAATAACATCCGCTTAATAACGGCGCATAATGTCTATTTTAACAATCAATAATTTACAGTCATCATTCAAACATGCATTCAAATATTTTAAATCTAACTATTTAAAATAAAATCGAAATCTATTCGATTGAGTGAGAAATTCTCACCTTGGTTTTAATTTCCGTTTAAGCTTTTATTTCGAATAAAATTAAACGCGCGTTTAATTTTACCCGAAATTCTCACTAACTCCAAACGACTCCAAACCAACTCCATCGCGTAGTGCTCGTCCATACGATTCCAACGCAACTGAGTTTGCATTTTTTCGACCTCGTATGAAAAAGTTATGAATTTTACAAGATTGTACACGATTTTATATAACTATATACAACAAAACCTTTATATTTTTAACCTACATCAATTCCTAGCCACACGATCTCACTTCATCAGATCTGGACCGTGCTTTATCATCTTCCCCCCCTTGCGTTCTCATCTCCAGGTGATGAATATGAGGCCGAACCCAATATCATCTTCTAGGGTTTAATTTTGCACTCCATTCACTCGCCTAAACTCGATCTCACCTCCGCCACGTCGAAGAGCACGACACACACATGGTTCGGCCCCAGCCTTGGCCAACTCGGCCTGCACATGAGCCTAGAAAGGCGTGCCAAAACTGAAGAGAACGGCCCCCATTTGCTCCCTCCACACGACTCCGTTTCCGATCTCCACCGTTCACATCGAAGCTCTCATCACCCTCTCCAACTTTCATGTTGACAACTTCCTCTAATTGTTGACGGATTGGAAGATCTAGAGGGATGAAGTTGGAGCATTTCTGGCCATTGACAGTGGGGGTGGCGGCTACAACAATTAGGGTTAGGGTTTTGTGATTTTTTATCAAATTATGAAGAGGTAGGGGCTATTTATAAGGAACGAGCGACACTATTCATCCCGGAAATTCCGAACTCCGATTTAGACGCCGTAACCAGCGTACCTAGGGTTTATCCCGCGTTCCGGACACAATGGAACAGGTTTCGGAAGCTAATTCGGAAGTATGTGCGAGTTATGGCTGAAAACGCTCAATTTGAATTAAACCGATTTAAACCGATTTCTAGGCGTTTTAATTTGTACCGGACAAACGGTAAATCCAAACGACTTGAAATTTGAAACCTTACAATAATATCACATTACGGATCCGATGAAACTGGTTTCGTCGAATTCCGAGACTTTTTGAAAAATGGCTATTTTGACTCGCCAAATTTAAATTAAAAATAAATCGATGCGTTTCGAGCTGCCACGATCAAACGATAACTCCGATTGACACGAAAATTGAAATCCGGTAATAACTAACTATTACGGATCCAATGAAACTGGTTTCGTTCAATTCTGAGACTGTTCAAAAATTGACTATTTTACAGTCGATTATTAAATATTAAAATATTCAATTTTCACAAATTAACTTTTAATTCGATTTTAAAAGTTCTAAAATATCGTTCTAACTTCAATATGATAAAATAAAATTTTAAAAATCATTTTCAATCATATTTAACTCTATTTTCAATTATTTCCATAATTTAACATATTAAATTATCGATTTAATTATCCAATTAAATCCAAAAAATTCAAATAAAAATTTATTTGACTTAAAAATTCACTTATAAATATTTAAAATTAATTAAATATTCAAATTTTAATTAATAAAATTTCTGGGTCGTTACAAGATATTTGATGTTATGAGTTCTGTATCGCTTGTGATAATTAGATATTTGATGTTATGAGTTCTGTATCGCTTGTGATAATTAGATATTTGATGTTATGAGTTCTGATTATCGCTTGTGATAATTAGATAATTGATGTTATGAGATTTGATTATCGTTTTTGATAATCGAATATTTGTTGATTTGATTATCGTTTTTGATAATCGAATATTTTTTGATTTGAGATTTAATTATCGTTTTTGATAATTAAATATTTGTTGATTTGAGATTTAATTATCGTTTTGATAATTAAATATTTGTTGATTTGAGATTTGATTATCGTTTTTGATAATCGAATATTTGTTGATTTGATTATCGTTTTTGATAATGGAATAATTATTGATTTGATTATCGTTTTTGATAATCGAATAATTGTTGATTTGATTATCGTTTTTGATAATCGAATATTTGTTGATTAGAGATTTGATTATCATTTTTGATAATCGAATATTTGTTGATTTGATTATCGTTTTTGATAATCGAATATTTGTTGATTTGAGATTTCTGATTATCGTTTTTGATAATTAGATAATTGCTAATTTTGCTGATTATAAGATTTTCTAGACTCTAATTGATTCTAGATTATGTTGGTTATATTGAATTGCTATTTTCTATCTATCTCTGTTGATAGTTAGAGTTTGTTGATTATGAAGCTCATGTTTTCTAATTATCTTTGTTGATAATTAGATTTTGCTGTTTTCTAATTATCGTATCCATAATTAGATATTGTTGTTTTGTGATTTCTGTATTCTAATTATCTAATCGATATTGAATATTGCCGATAATTGCTTTTATTCAGTTTTGTTGTTTTCTGATTATCTACTTGATAATTAGATTTTGTTGAGAATTTGTGAATTTCTTTTATGAAGTTAAAAGATTTCTTTGGACATTTATATTCTTGACCTTTATTTTCTAACCTAACCAGTTAGAAAAATAATTGTTACTGACGACCTTAATTATGAAAATTGCGGGGACGCAATTTTTATAAGAAGGGGAGTCTGTAACAACCCGGGGTTTTGTAACAATTAATTTTCGTCATTTGGTGATTAAATTGTTAGCTAATGGATATTGTAATTTTGTTGGGCTAAAATTCTTTGAAAAATTGGTCTAGAGTTGTTTTGGTCCTTAAGAACATGTTATTATTGTTGCCGTGATACTTAATAAGGGTTGATGACCGTTTCCCTTTATTTTATCTTTCATTTGAAAAAAAAACAAACTAAAGAAAAAATAAATGGCGGCTCGATCTTCTTTCGTTCGTACGAGAACTAGGGCTCGTTCAAATCGAAGGCTTCGACTCCGGTAGCTCGTTCCATCGATGATCTCGGCCTAGCCTTGGCGATCGACGCTTCCTATCTACTTGTGGCTACATCAATTCGATCGAGTCGATTTCGATTTTGTTTGGCGTGAGCCCTCGTCAAAGAGAAAGGTGAGTGATTTAATTTTCACTCACATCTAGTTCGAAGTTTTCATGATTTTGAAAGTGTGATTTCGTGCTTTCCCTCGGCTTTGAATTGAAGTTAAACTTTGGTCACTTTGATTTTTGTGGAAGTATTTTGGCTTCGGCCTCCTTTTGATTTGCGAGTTCAATTTGGGTTTTAGTGAGGGTTGCCGCTGCTATATCTCTTGCCGTACTTTTGTGTTCGAGTCTTTGATTCGAAATAAGAATCGATTTGGTAATTTGTTTTTATGTTGTCTTGCTTGCGCTCGAATCTGTGAATTTTACCGATGGCGTTACTCGAAATTTCTAGGATTGTAAAACCTAAGTTCTCGTTCAACTCTTTGCTATTTAGGTTCTTTGTGAATAAAATCCTATGCGTGTTATCAACGCTTGGTTTTCAGAAATTCATTTAAGATTTTGCGTATAATTTCTTTTTGTACAAATGTATATCTACTTCAATCCCTGGTTTTATCGATTTCTGTATTTTGATGAATTTCTGGACGTTGATGATTTACTGACTTTAAGTGCATTGAGCATTGTGTAGTCCTCATTGCAACCTGTGTTTGCATAATTAATATGCAGATACACTTGATCATTTGTAGCTGAAGTTTGCATTAACTCATGTATACTTGTGGTTTCACTTGGTCGATGATACTCCGATTTTTGAGGCAGTGGCATTGATATTTGAAATGTTGCCTAATTGTTGTCTTAGTTCTGACCATGTTGCACTATAATCTAGTCGAGTTTTTCATTTGACATTGTGCATTTCTGTACCTTGTTGAGTCTGAGTTATGCTCCTTTGATCATATTGGCTGTTTGGTCTGCATCTTTGATCTGGAAGTTTCAGATGGATTTGTATTCTGATTCATTTATTCTTCATTCTGGTCTAGATTCATGTTCTGGACTTAGTTTTTGGTCAGTGTTTATGTTGGCACTGGGTTGCTTACATGTAGCCATGTCTCTGGTACATCCACTCATTTGAGTTTATATTTTGTTTACTTGATAGTCTTGGCCACTTTGATTCTAATTGGAAATAACTTCTTTATATTTTCTGTTGCTTCTGGCTCCACTTGATATTGTGATAATGGACTTCACTATTTGACATTTTTGCCTTTCTCTGATTATTGACACCACTCTTATTTAGGAAAGTGGTCATACTCCATGCGTATGAAGTTTGTTGCTTGACTTGGTATACTGTCTTTGATCAAAACAGCCTATATGTAATTGTCTGTTGCATACCTGTATACATTTTTGGTTAGGTGTCACTTGACTTGAGTTTGGTTATGTTGCATAGCCTGTTCTTTGGGTTGTGTAACGACCCGGAATTTTCGATCCCGAAAATTCCAGATAGTTAGAGAAAAAGAAGAAGAACAAGAACAAGAAGAAACACCAGAACTCAAACCACAGAAACCTCACATTCGAAGCAGATCAAATATAATATCACATAAATAATAGTTATACAAAGAAAGCTGTACTTATCAAATTACACTTTAATATCAGAGTTACACATATTTACAATCACAGGACAAATAATAGCCTGTTTAGATACTATAATATAACACAGTAGAAATTCTCCATACGTTCCTGCTCTCCAGCTCGCCTCCTGAGCTCCAGAACGTCCTTACCTGAAAATCTGTAATACTCGGTCTGACCCGAGCATTGCATCAAAGTAACACCCGGGTCAGGCTGGAAACCAGCATGAGTAAACTCTTCTAACATGGGATACAAAAGCATACAACTTATATAAACCCGGGGTAACTTATATCAATTTACAACTCCACAAGTTGTTATAGGCATCACTTATATCACACATCAATTTCTAAGTGTTCAAAAACTTAGAACAAATGGTCAAATATACTTAAATCATTTCATTCTATTGATTCCATACATTAAATTATAAAGAATCGAAGTGGTTTCGGGTATTTACTAATACCCGACTCCGGTCTCTTCGAATCCATTGTCAACATAACTTCCATTATTCAAAGTGAAATACAACTCTATTTTTAATACAGGATGTCACAGTAATTCATAATCAATAGATAATCACATCTTCACAGTTTACATCAAACATATCATATCATATAGCATCACGAACCACCTATTAGGGATATTAACTAATCAGGGCTTCCAATATTGTTCAATTTATTCATTAATTATATTTAAGTAATTAACCCTTAATTAATTTCTCAACTAATTATCCTTAACCCAATACAGTAATTAACCTTTAATTATTTCATTAATTAATTGCTAACCATAATTATTAATCACCCTTGATTAATAACACCAGTAATTAACTACCCTTAATTATTTACTTCATAAATTAATTACTCCTTAATTAATTATCTCAATCAATCCCCTGATTAACTATAAATTAATTAGATCCAAATTACTTTCATCATCAAGCATCTTTAATTACATTCAGTAATTATTAATTACTTCCCATTAAATACATAAAGTAGTTACTCATCCAACATCAAGTGTTTAAATTAATTAAACTTAATTAATTAATCTAAACAAATCACCTTAACCCAATTAACTACATCAAGTAATTAATTCATTAATTACTTCTATTAAGTAAATAATTTCACAAGTGATTATTATTAATTAATTAATTTAATTAACTATTAAAATTTAATCACATTAATTAATTGTTAAATAATCTTACGTTAATGATCTCCATTAACTATCCTTTAATTCTTCTTAAGGAATTAACTCAGGTTAACCATCATTAATTACAATTTAATCAATATTTAATTACCAACTAATTAATCTCTAATCATTTAATAAATAGTTGTTAAATTGACATTGCTTAAAAATTTCCGGGATTTTCCTAATTATAGATTAATTGGCCTTAATTCCAGATCTAAACTGAAGTCTTAAACTTTTACTTACATCCCCATCTTCATTTTTAAAAATTCAATTATATAACCATTTCTAAAATGGTTAAAACAGATTAAATTTAAAAACTTATTGTATTGTAAAACTGAAATTCAAATCAAATTCCAGATTTTAAAATCTCAGATTCAAACTTATTTTCAAGTTTATATTTTACACTTAGTTCAGATTTATTTTACATTTAAACTTTACTTTTAAAAACATTAAAACAGAACAGGTTCTGTTCTTATTAAACCTGCAGCAACAAAGCATACCCGAGCCCTTCCTTTCATTAACTTCGAGTCACATACCCAATAACTTCGAGCAAATGATCAAGTTTCCCCGTGTGAACTCGAGTACAACATCTCCTAAAACAAAACATCACCTGAACATATTGCTACTCCGTGCATATGCACGGCGGTCCTAGCCACCACCGGTCATCCCTTCTGCCTTGAGCACTACGACCATTGCCCTCTGATCCATCCACGATCATCCACAATTCCAACTTATACTCAAAATCAAATTCGAGTTCCCACCCCTAACCAAACCTGGAAAAAGAAACAGGCCCCCCCCTCAAAACCTGTCAATGGCAATATTAAGGCCCTCCGACCATCATAAATCCAACAACCCCGGCTATACTTTCACCCACGACCTAGCTTCCATCTGCCAAATCCCCATTCAACTCGATCAACTATCCAGGTCGTATCGACCAAAACAAATTACCCAGTATAAACTAGGGCTGCAGACAAATAAACATCACTGCTGTTGCCATGGTGATTTGTATTACCAACAATTATTTTTCCCATCTACAATGATAACTCCTCTACCCACAAATTGAACCACGACCCTTCAAATTGCTGAGATTACCCAAAAACCCAATATCCCCCTTTTTAGTACAACACAAAACTTCATGTTAAGCTCTAACTAAAAATTATGATTTCAATTTTAAAAATCTAGTTTTAGGGTGATGTTTCAGATCTTAGGCCTGAAACAACATATTACATGATTTTAAATTACACCATTTCAAAGTTTGATCAGTTTTTATATAATTTCAGAGGCATTTGATAATTATTTGATCCTAAGTAAAATTTCAAACCTAAAGTTTTGAATTAAAACAAACAGGTTTGTTTTTAAACTCAAGTTTAAAGAAGTTAAATTTAAAAGATCTGAACTTAGCAAATCAAGAACTAAATTTTACTTTTAACAGAGTAGATTCTGAAAAATCAAACTTATACACATCACTCAATCCAGAGAGTACAGCCATATACATACATAAACATACATATTTCAGAAAATCAAGCATGCAACTAAATTATGTACTTAAACTTGTTTAAGAAAATGTTACTCACAACATACTAATCAATTTGCAGTTTTATACTTAAGTTATAAATACAGGTGTTACTCACAGTGTTAGGTTTAAATCAGAGTAAATATTTTTTTTCTTAAACATGCATGCATTAATTTCATGTATACATATACTTCAATGATTAATGCATTTTCATCAAGAACCAGATAGATTTGAGATGTTGAAGAGCAGGTCACTCACAGTATACTGATAGAACAGAGTTGATTCATTTTGTTAGTAGACATGTATGCAATATAATCATACATGTATATATGTTTTCATCCCTAAACAAACAATCTAACAACTTTCAAGCATCCACACAAACAGGCAGATCAAACTTAAAGATGAAAGCTACTCGCAAGCACAAATTTTCAACAGAATTTAGCATTTAAGGGTAGCAGTTTACTCACCTTTAAAATCCTGATGTTTTACATTTGCATTTGTTCCCAGTTTCTACATGCAGGTAGCCTATATTCCAGATTTTAGAAAAATGCAGGTCTTCTTGAATGCTTTTCAAAAACTTCAGTTGTATGCAGAGGCAATGTTTCCAAGCTTGAAGGAATGCATGCAGATTTGTTCTTTTTTTTAAAAAAAAAGTTTTAAACTTGAATGCTTTAAATCTTGCTTGGTCCCTTGAAAATAATGTTGCAGGCTTGATTCCATATGTATTTAAATCTCTTGAATTTGAATGCTTTTAAATTTGAATAAAACTTGCAGTTGTAAGCTGTGATAGCTTGAACAGGTTGAAGAAAGAAGAAATGCAGGCTTAAATTTCAGATGAATTTCTGTTTTATCCAGAGAGCTTTTACTTTGAACGTTTGCTTTGCTCTGTCCAGTTTCCTTTGTGAATTTTTGTTTACTGATTTGTATTTTTTTTTAAAATTTGATTGCTTCGAATTTTAAAATATTAAAAGAAAAAGAAAGTGACACTTGTTTGGTTTGCATGTTAATAACCTTACATTTGTCTTTTGAATTTGTTAATTATCTTACATTTGTAGCTTTATATGCAAAATCAATTAATAAATGTAAATAAAGCTTTTGTTAATTAATTTCCTAATGTCTAAATATTTATTTAAATTTTTCTCTTCAAGAAAATAGAATAAGACAAAGTATACATATATACATATCATCTCTTTTTGAAATTCCAAATATAAATTCAATTTCTCTTCTTTTTTTAACATTTAAATTGATTTTAAAATCAATTTGATATATGTATTTAAACAACCCTCTTTTCAAATTAAAAAAATTAATGTTCTACTTAAAATTTATAATCACACACACACACACACACACATATATATATATATATATTATTGTTGTTGAAATAACAATCTTGCCAATTTTGATTAAATTTATAAAGGAGATTATCACCTTGAATTGCTTCAAATTTCAGGGATATCACATTTCAATAGTTAAACTCAGATAATTATTCAATTATCCGATACCTAAAAATCCGGATTATTACATTCCTTCCCCCTTTGAATCTTTTCGTCCTCGAAAAGGAATGAAGTCAGAATATACTAAAATGCTTTTATCAGAAAAATTTCTTTGATAACTTAAAAAAAAAATTTAAAACATATATAGTATTACAAAAATAGTTTTTATAAAAATACTTTTATAACTCGATGTCTCAACCAGTCCATCCTTGTTCTTATAGAAATAGACTGAAAATCTACAAGTGCTTGGCAGACTTGTTTACAACATCCAGTGAAAATACTTTGAAAATAATTTTTAGTGAAAATATAGAAATCGGTTTTTGAAAATAGAGGATATATCTTTGGTGAGAATGCTCTGGAAATCATCACCCCCATCCATGGTCACAGTTACATCCAGGGTTACGTTGCCGTCGCAGCAGAAGTCCATGTAACTGCAGGCTCTCAGCGGCCTCTCGATTACGCCATGGATCCCCACACAACAGATCACAGTTACACCCAGGGTTACGTTGCCGTCGCAGCAAAAGTCCATGTAACTGCAGGCTCTCAGCGGCCCTCTGATTTTCGCTGTCCAAATGAAACTTCTCCACACCTACATAGGTCGCAGTCTGCCGATATAAAATCAAACGTAGACTGTTGGCTCTCAGCGGCACACACAACTTTCGCTATGTTATACCATAGATCGCGGTCTACCGATATAAAATCAAACGTAGACCTTGGCTCTCAGCGACACACCCGACTTTCGCTATGGTATACTCCACTCATAATCCCCAGGAACTAGTTTCGTCCGGACTCCTCACAGGATCAACTTTAGAACCCCCCTTGGGGCTCAAGGCAGCACCACCCAATGGTACTCCTGAGAAGTTCATTCCAAGGGAGCGCCTTTTTCCCCAGAGCCATCATCAAAACATTTTATACTATACATATATAGTATCTTCAAATCATACACCTAGTATGATATCATACAAAGCTCCTTTAATCAAAATCGATTATTCCAAAATCGATAATTCTCAACTAGGCTTTCCAAATTCAATATTGATTTTACTCAAAAATCAAAAGCCTTTCCAAATCCATAGGTTCTCAAAACCCTTTTCCAAAATCCTCATATGATCCTTTATATATATACATATATATATATATATTCAGATATATAAAAAATTTAAAACTTAGGATCATTTCAAATTTGTATAAACTCGTTTTATACTTCAAACATTTCCAAAAACCCTTTTCTTCTGGCAAAAGATTCAACAAGGGGAGTTTCATTTTATAAAACAAAGATATTTAACTTTGTTTACTCAAAATCAAATATTCATATTTGATTACACCTTTCAATATCAATTTCATTCAAATCCGTATGATATACACATATCATTTGTACGCCATACCAATCTGATTGCTCACTCGATCACACAATTTCACTTCCGAACTAGTATCGTCCACCCGACTTCCTAGTGCGGACACAGATCTGGTTTCTTGATCAGAAACCGTCATTCTCCTTGCATAGTCATAACTATGATAGAGAATATCCAGAACCAATCGACAATCCATATCTAGGTTCGCCTTCAAAAATCGAGTGGAAAATTCCAACTCGGATCGATATAACTATCTTGAAATTCTGTGCTCGAATCTGGATCACATTACTATGCGAATAGAATAACATACGTACACCCTACATATTTATCTTTATGGTTATTTGCCAAATTAATTCCATTTCTATTCACAATCACTTAAATTTTCATTTACTAACTCATAATTGCTTCAATCTATCTGGATTATCACCTCTATTCTTATCTCGATTGGGTATCCATCCAATAACAGTTTAAACTCTGTCCAGTTTATTTAGAAAATATCTTAAAATTTTTAAAAATAGATAAGTAGTTGGAAAATAATTACTAGTTTGTAAAATAGCTGTAAAATAGTTCAGTAATTGTAAAATAATTTGAAAATGGTTAAATAGTCATAGAAATTTTAAATAATTGCAAAATAGCTATAAAATAGTAATTAGTAGTTGAAAATAGTAATTAGTTTATAAAACAGTTGAAATATAGTAATTAGTTTATAAAACAGTTGGAAAACATTTTCAAAAATAATTGTAAAACAAGTATAAGATAGTTTGGCTTTTTAAAAGAAAGGTTGTATATATAATGAATAGCTTGGAAAAATATGTTTATATTAAAACAATTTATATTAAAAATAGTCCAGAGTCAAAACTGTTCACTTCCCAATCTCCATTCTCATCAGTTCAATTTAAATTTCCTCTACCATTTAAATTGACCCAGTTTCAATTTTAAATAACTTCAATTTCCATTGAAATTGATTCAATCCCAATTCAAGTTGAATTAATTCTCAATTCCTTTTCAATTTATATCAAATTCCATTTTATTTTAAACATATTCAACTTTAATTACAATCCCAAGTTATTCCAATCACTTTGGCCTAATATCCATTCAATTGAACCCACTTCAATTCCAATCCATTTCAACTCCAGTTTGAATTAATCCTAATTTCAAATTCCATTAGAATTTAAATCTATTCAATCTTTAATTACCATTCCAAATTATTCAAATCAAATTCAATTTGAACTAATTCAAATTTCAAATTTAAACCATCACGAATTATATAAATTCGAGTTAATACTTCAAATGTTGATTTAATTCCTTTAAATCAATTTACCCTTTTTATCCCAACAATGGATTACCATACTCCATTTCTCATTCATTTAAACAAATCCAATTTCACAATTTAAAGATTTTTAACAATAATAGGATGATATCATTTAACTCATCTTAAACATTTATCAATATACAATTTCCAAATCTCAAACCCATTTTGAGATCACACAAACTTCCAAATATAATCAATCATTTAACTTTCCAAGTTAAATCCTAATTTCATCTTCAAATTTACAAATCAGGTTGATCATTCAAACTTAATTAATTTTTTTCCCAGTCAAACTCAATTTACTTAATCTAGTCATCCTTACCCAATTTGAACTTCCATTTCAAATTTTAAACTTCGCATAAATAATATTCCCACTTATTAAGTTCAAAAACTTATCACTTTGGGTATCATATCTCCTTCCCAATTTAAAACTCAATATTTAGAGTTTATTTCAAATTATCCTTGATATCATGTATATCCATACATATATACATATTTATTTCTTTTACATACCAAATTGTACTTTAAAATTTTAAACCACCTTTGGTTTTTAATTCAAAACAAATTTCTTTTAAATTTTCAAACATCTCTTGTTTGAAATAGGACCATCTCATTTAAATGCATTAAATAATATTATTTATTATTTCTTTAATTTAATTACATCATTAATTAATCACATTCGGTAATTAACTTATTTCTTAATTATCTTCATTAAGTAATCGTCCCTTAAATTACTTACCTCTAGTTACTTCATTAAGTAACTCCCTCTTTATTATCATTTCCAATTATTATCCATAAATTAATCTCATTAAATAAAGTTTAATTAATTACATAAATTAATTAATTATCCTGAACCCTTTCCCAATTTCAAGATTTAATCCCAGTTTGAATCCATTTCAAACTTGTCTTTAATTTAATTTCAATTTGGTTGTAATTTTATTACCACTTAATTCTTACTATTTCTTTTAGTTTAATTAATACTACAACCAATTTCCTTAATATGATAGATAATCTATTTCTTATATAAGATTCATTTACTTTTGAAATCATTTAAAAACCTTCATATAAGAAAATAACAAGTACGCTCTCTCATATATATATACACTCAACTCATCCTAGGGTACCACTTACCCTATCCTTAATGAGTAATCCCACCAGAGCCAAGGTTCTCGCTTAACCTTTAGCTCTGATACGAAATGTAACGACCTGGAATTTTCGATCCCGAAAATTCCAGATAGTTAGAGAAAAAGAAGAAGAAGAAGAACAAGAAGAAACACCAGAACTCAAACCACAGAAACCTCACATTCGCAGCGGATCAAATATAATATCACATAAATAATAGTTATACAAAGAAAGCTGTACTTATCAAATTACACTTTAATATCAGAGTTACACATATTTACAATCACAGGACAAATAATAGCCTGTTTAGATACTATAATATAACACAGTAGAAATTCTCCATACGTTCCTGCTCTCCAGCTCGCCTCCTGAGCTCCAGAACGTCCTTACCTGAAAATCTGTAATACTCGGTCTGACCCGAGCATTACATCAAAGTAACACCCGGGTCAGGCTGGAAACCAGCGTGAGTAAACTCTTCTAACATGGGATACAAAAGCATACAACTTATATAAACCCGGGGTAACTTATATCAATTTACAACTCCACAAGTTGTTATAGGCATCACTTATATCACACATCAATTTCTAAGTGTTCAAAAACTTATAACAAATGGTCAAATATACTTAAATCATTTCATTCTATTGATTCCATACATTAAATTATAAAGAATCGAAGTGGTTTCGGGTATTTACTAATACCCGACTCCGGTCTCTTCGAATCCATTGTCAACATAACTTCCATTATTCAAAGTGAAATACAACTCTATTTTTAATACAGGATGTCACAGTAATTCATAATCAATAGATAATCACATCTTCACAGTTTACATCAAACATATCATATCATATAGCATCACGAACCACCTATTAGGGATATTAACTAATCAGGGCTTCCAATATTGTTCAATTTATTCATTAATTATATTTAAGTAATTAACCCTTAATTAATTTCTCAACTAATTATCCTTAACCCAATACAGTAATTAACCTTTAATTATTTCATTAATTAATTGCTAACCATAATTATTAATCACCCTTGATTAATAACACCAGTAATTAACTACCCTTAATTATTTACTTCATAAATTAATTACTCCTTAATTAATTATCTCAATCAATCCCCTGATTAACTATAAATTAATTAGATCCAAATTACTTTCATCATCAAGCATCTTTAATTACATTCAGTAATTATTAATTACTTCCCATTAAATACATAAAGTAGTTATTCATCAAACATCAAGTGTTTAAATTAATTAAACTTAATTAATTAATCTAAACAAATCACCTTAACCCAATTAACTACATCAAGTAATTAATTCATTAATTACTTCTATTAAGTAAATAATTTCACAAGTGATTATTATTAATTAATTAATTTAATTAACTATTAAAATTTAATCACATTAATTAATTGTTAAATAATCTTACGTTAATGATCTCCATTAACTATCCTTTAATTCTTCTTAAGGAATTAACTCAGGTTAACCATCATTAATTACAATTTAATCAATATTTAATTACCAACTAATTAATCTCTAATCATTTAATAAATAGTTGTTAAATTGACATTGCTTAAAAATTTCCGGGATTTTCCTAATTATAGATTAATTGGCCTTAATTCCAGATCTAAACTGAAGTCTTAAACTTTTACTTACATCCCCATCTTCATTTTTAAAAATTCAATTATATAACCATTTCTAAAATGGTTAAAACAGATTAAATTTAAAAACTTATTGTATTGTAAAACTGAAATTCAAATCAAATTCCAGATTTTAAAATCTCAGATTCAAACTTATTTTCAAGTTTATATTTTACACTTAGTTCAGATTTATTTTACATTTAAACTTTACTTTTAAAAACATTAAAACAGAACAGGTTCTGTTCTTATTAAACCTGCAGCAACAAAGCATACCCGAGCCCTTCCTTTCATTAACTTCGAGTCACATACCCAATAACTTCGAGCAAATGATCAAGTTTCCCCGTGTGAACTCGAGTACAACATCTCCTAAAACAAAACATCACCTGAACATATTGCTACTCCGTGCATATGCACGGCGGTCCTAGCCACCACCGGTCATCCCTTCTGCCTCGAGCACTACGACCATTGCCCTCTGATCCATCCACGATCATCCACAATTCCAACTTATACTCAAAATCAAATTCGAGTTCCCACCCCTAACCAAACCTGGAAAAAGAAACAGGCCCCCCCCTCAAAACCTGTCAATGGCAATATTAAGGCCCTCCGACCATCATAAATCCAACAACCCCGGCTATACTTTCACCCACGACCTAGCTTCCATCTGCCAAATCCCCATTCAACTCGATCAACTATCCAGGTCGTATCGACCAAAACAAATTACCCAGTATAAACTAGGGCTACAGACAAATAAACATCACTGCTGTTGCCATGGTGATTTGTATTACCAACAATTATTTTTCCCATCTACAATGATAACTCCTCTACCCACAAATTGAACCACGACCCTTCAAATTGCCGAGATTACCCAAAAACCCAATATCCCCCTTTTTAGTACAACACAAAACTTCATGTTAAGCTCTAACTAAAAATTATGATTTCAATTTTAAAAATCTAGTTTTAGGGTGATGTTTCAGATCTTAGGCCTGAAACAACATATTACATGATTTTAAATTACACCATTTCAAAGTTTGATCAGTTTTTATATAATTTCAGAGGCATTTCATAATTATTTGATCCTAAGTAAAATTTCAAACCTAAAGTTTTGAATTAAAACAAACAGGTTTGTTTTTAAACTCAAGTTTAAAGAAGTTAAATTTAAAAGATTTGAACTTAGCAAATCAAGAACTAAATTTTACTTTTAACAGAGTAGATTCTGAAAAATCAAACTTATACACATCACTCAATCCAGAGAGTACAGCCATATACATACATAAACATACATATTTCAGAAAATCAAGCATGCAACTAAATTATGTACTTAAACTTGTTTAAGAAAATGTTACTCACAACATACTAATCAATTTGCAGTTTTATACTTAAGTTATAAATACAGGTGTTACTCACAGTGTTAGGTTTAAATCAGAGTAAATATATTTTTTCTTAAACATGCATGCATTAATTTCATGTATACATATACTTCAATGATTAATGCATTTTCATCAAGAACCAGATAGATTTGAGATGTTGAAGAGCAGGTCACTCACAGTATACTGATAGAACAGAGTTGATTCATTTTGTTAGTAGACATGTATGCAATATAATCATACATGTATATATGTTTTCATCCCTAAACAAACAATCTAACAACTTTCAAGCATCCACACAAACAGGCAGATCAAACTTAAAGATGAAAGCTACTCGCAAGCACAAATTTTCAACAGAATTTAGCATTTAAGGGTAGCAGTTTACTCACCTTTAAAATCCTGATGTTTTACATTTGCATTTGTTCCCAGTTTCTACATGCAGGTAGCCTATATTCCAGATTTTAGAAAAATGCAGGTCTTCTTGAATGCTTTTCAAAAACTTCAGTTGTATGCAGAGGCAATGTTTCCAAGCTTGAAGGAATGCATGCAGATTTGTTCTTTTTCTTAAAAAAAAAAGTTTTAAACTTGAATGCTTTAAATCTTGCTTGGTCCCTTGAAAATAATGTTGCAGGCTTGATTCCATATGTATTTAAATCTCTTGAATTTGAATGCTTTTAAATTTGAATAAAACTTGCAGTTGTAAGCTGTGATAGCTTGAACAGGTTGAAGAAGGAAGAAATGTAGGCTTAAATTTCAGATGAATTTCTGTTTTATCCAGAGAGCTTTTACTTTGAACGTTTGCTTTGCTCCGTCCAGTTTCCTTTGTGAATTTTTGTTTACTGATTTGTATTTTTTTTTTAAATTTGATTACTTCGAATTTTAAAATATTAAAAGAAAAGGAAAGTGACACTTGTTTGGTTTGTATGTTAATAACCTTACATTTGTCTTTTGAATTTGCTAATTATCTTACATTTGTAGCTTTATATGCAAAATCAATTAATAAATGTAAATAAAGCTTTTGTTAATTAATTTCCTAATGTCTAAATATTTATTTAAATTTTTCTCTTCAAGAAAATAGAATAAGACAAAGTATACATATATACATATAATCTCTTTTTGAAATTCCAAATATAAATTCAATTTCTTTTTTTTTTAACATTTAAATTGATTTTAAAATCAATTTGATATATGTATTTAAACAACCCTCTTTTCAAATTAAAAAAATTAATGTTCTACTTAAAATTTATAATCACACACACATACACACACACACACATATATATATATATATATATATATTATTGTTGTTGAAATAACAATCTTGCCAATTTTGATTAAATTTATAAAGGAGATTATCACCTTGAATTGCTTCAAATTTCAGGGATATCACATTTCAATAGTTAAACTCAGATAATTATTCAATTATCCGATACCTAAAAATCCGGATTATTACATTCCTTCCCCCTTTGAATCTTTTCGTCCTCGAAAAGGAATGAAGTCAGAATTTACTAAAATGCTTTTATCAGAAAAATTTCTTTGATAACTTAAAAAAAACATTTTAAAACATATATAGTATTACAAAAATAGTTTTTATAAAAATACTTTTATAACTCGATGTCTCAACCAGTCCATCCTTGTTCTTATAGAAATTCGGTCATACGTTGATCAGGCATCCACACTCATATATATATATATATATATATATATATATATATTATTGTTGAAATAACAATCTTGCCAATTTTGATTAAATTTATAAAGGAGATTATCACCTTGAATTGCTTCAAATTTCAGGGATATCACATTTCAATAGTTAAACTCAGATAATTATTCAATTATCCGATACCTAAAAATCCGGAATATTACAGGTTGAGCATTTGTATCTGCAGTTTTCACTGCAATCTTTGTCTACATATCGAGTGTTTCATGTTGCACATGAACATGAACATTCATATCTGCTGTACTGTGCATTTACACTTAAACACTTCATCATTTTGTTGCCACCGCCTATTTCAATATGCTTGTGGTTTTGGGTTGTAGCCTTGTTATATCCACTGTCCTAGTCGAGTGGCTTTGGGGCAGTGACGTTCCCTGTTTTGGTCACCTGTGCATTATTTTGACTATCTTGTTCAGTCACTGATGCATTGCGTTGATGCATTGTAATCATTTGCATTCGGTCACTGTATTCCTACCGGTTCTGTTGTTACTGTGTATTACTGTGCACTGTGCATATCACTGTATGTGCTTCTCTGACATGTTCTTGTGTTTGTGCACGTCACTATTCATTTTGATTGCACCTAAGTTTCATATTGATTTTGGAATTACACCTGTGTTGAATGTCTTGACCATTTCACTTGAATTTGTACATTGAGCTGAATCCGATATTTTGGGTTTGACCTTGTGCTCGTTTGTGAACTTCCATTGAGCTTTTGTGTACATCATCACTATAGTGGCAAGGCAGTGCACGCAAGTGTGTACTGCAGCCACACGGTATGGCTTTTATGATATTCTATTTTGTATTGATTTATTGATCTTTTGGTATTGCATATGTTGTAGTGGCGAGGCAGTACACGCGTGTGTGTACTGCAGCCCTACTCGAATTGACATTCGTCACCGTAGTGGCGAGGCAGTGCATGCAAGCGTGCACTGCAGCCCTATCGGATTTGAAGTTTTTAATTGTTATTTCAATATTTTTAACTGTTTCGTTTATTCAATTCAATATGTTGAATTGCATTTTGATTTAGTTTAATTTAAACATTTTGTTGTTGTTTAATTATCTGTTGGATAATTAGATTATGAGTTTCTAATTATTTATTTAATAATTAGCTTTTGTTGTTAATTGCCGATTAGGCAATTCTGATGTTTTTCTAAATTATCTTCATTGAAATTCTTTTAATTTATCTTCGTTGATAATTTGGATTTGCTGATTTGTTGTTTAACACCGTTACGTGTTATAAATATCGTTATCCGATTTCTTTATTTAAGGATCGGATAGATAAGATTTATTGTGATTGTCGTTTATTTGTTACTTTATTATTATTGCTTCTGTGCACTAATAACTGAGTTTGAATTAGACTGACCCGTGTATTATTTTCTTTTGAATGTAATACTCGGGTCAGACCGAGTATTTACAGGTTGTTGGTATCATACTTTGGGCTGCTGCTAGAGTTATGAAGTCTTTTCATACTTTTTGGAGTATTCGTTGTCTTAGTATAGGATGTTGTATAATCATGTATATTATTTACGATAATGTACTTGTATATGTAATTTCCAAAGTCGACAGTTGTAGTTGTATCATATGTATTATATAACATGTATATCAACTGACTTCAGTTATATATATATGAGACTTTTTATTATCTGTGTTCCGCATTTGACTTATCTGTGTTATTATTATATATATTGTCCTAAACTATTACGAACCATCGTAGTTTGTTTTATACTGGAATCGGGTATGTCGATGGGAGTAAATAAATAAGAGATGAAAAATAAAAATATATACCACTCCTATCGAAATAACCAATACTAGTGTAAGGCCTAACTACGGATGGCCGCTCCTATCCACCCTTATTCTTCGTGATAACTGACAGCATTTCCTTTGATACTCTTTGTTATTGTGAGCATAGAGGTGGGGCGTCACATTACAAATTATTTAGTATTAATTAATTAATAAATAAATTAATCCTTAAATATCTATCTTAATTAATTACCTTTAATTAATTAATTAGTCCTTAATTAATCACATTAATTAAATTAAACTTTAAGTTAATTGCATAATTAATTAACCCTTAATTAATTATTATTTAATTAATTATTCTTAATTACTTACCTAAATTAATTATCATTCAATTGATTATCCTTAATTAATAACAATAAAATTATTACCCCTAATCATTTTAATCAATAAATCAAAATTTGAGTAATTATCCTTTAATCACTTGATTAGTCAGCCCCTGATCATAAATTAATTATTTTTAATTAATAACATTAATAAATCAATCAACCTTTAATTAATCTAAAATCACTTAAGACTTTAATTAAATTAAAAGATAACCCCTTTTATCTTAATTAATTACCTAATTATCATTAAAAATATTTATTTAATAAACCATGTATTTAGTTTTCATTAACAAAAAAAATTACTTAGATCAAAAGTGAATTAACAAATTAAACATCTTTCATAATTAACTCCTTAAAACTACTAAGTTTATTAAAAATAAACTTTGAAAACATTTTTAAACTTGGTTAAATTAAAAAAAATTACAAACCATTAAACCAATTCAAACTTAGATAAAACTTTATTATTTACCAAAAGAATTGGCTTTTACAAAATTTTATTTTAAATTAACTCGATTTATTTTAAAAGTTTAAACCTATATTTTACTTGATTTCACAAACCCGAGTTAATTTTTATTTTACCCGAGCAAATCTTTATTTTACCCCAGCCTTACTTTGAGCAACCCACCCTTTCACCTACTTCGAGTCAATCCTACATTTTCTCGTGCTTGAACCCGAGAATCCCTTTTCTTTCCCAAAACTTCAAATAACAGCAGGTACACACGTACACGGGTGCATGTGTACAAGTCGCCTGAAGTCTTTCGATCAACATCGTGCTTAACCACTAGTCCGTCTTGACCTCGATAGCGAGCTTGACTACCTGACACCGACGATTCCATCGGAAATTGAAATTTATGCTACAAGATAAAATACTGGAACCACCTTCCGACAGAAAATCTCTTCACCACGCCACCCAAGATCACCAGAGACCACGCGAGCTTGACCAAAGCTCTGCCACTCAGCCACGAACCTTCTCCCCTTGGTCCGATCTCCTGAAACATCTCGACGACGTCGCGGTTCTTCTGAGAACAAGCTTGCCCAAAAACGAGTCTTAAACCCTAAAATGATCTCACCAAACCACCACGATCTTCTGAAAAATTCACGAGTATTTTTCCCATGATCATTGATGCTTAATCCATCATCTGACCAAAATTCGAAGAACCTAATCTCGTCGTTCGATAGAAATCGATGAATGTACATTTTTCGATCATCTAACAAATCCTCATTACTCACGCACATAAGAATCCTAAAATCTATATTAAAAATCATGATTTACCAATACGAATTCAAATATACAATCAAAATTTGAAATTGTTTTCATTGATTTTTCTGTTTAAAAGAGATTTCAATGTAATATTAAAATTTTGATATGTTTTCTAAATCATTCTTCTTGAAACGCTTCTTAAAAATGGATTTATATTGTTATAAACAATTTCCATTTAGAAATCATAGCCTAAATTTGTTTGGATAAAGAGATATGAATTTCTCTTGAATTTGATTAACCTGTGACTAAATAGAGAAACATCTATACATATACAGGCATACACATCCATTCTTGGATACATATACATTCATATTCACACTTTCAAGATTATTGCATGTAGATCAAAATGTGAAACAGATTTAATGTTTTGGAATGTAGTTCGCTCACCTTGGATTGAAGACAGAGGAGAAGATTTTGAAAACCTGGAAATAGCTTTGCATTTGAACTTTAAATCTGGATTTTGATCTAAGTTTGCTACTTGTTGAAATTGATCTTTACCTTTGGTGTGTTGATTTTGTATCGGTTTTGAATCTTTTAGCTCAGGTTGATTTGCTTGCTTCAAGATTTTGAACTTCATACATTGGGATGCTTCAGATCTGTTTAAAGCTTCGAGATTTGAACTTGCTTGCTTAAATCTATTTCCAGATTGAAGTCATTGATTCAAAACTGGAAAAAAATGCTTTTGATTTAAGCTTGCTTCCAGATCTTGTTTGATTGTAATCTTGCTTGATTTTCTCAGGTTTTGATGGCTTTGAAACTGAGATTAGGTTTAAATTTTTAAATCTGAAAACTGCCATGATGTTGATCTGAGTTTTGATTTTCTTTTGAACTGTAATACTTTTGGTTTCAGATTTTCTTTCTCTGATTTCTTTTGTTTTGAATACATGAAACCAAAAATGAGTAAAAAGAAGTAGATGTGTTTATAAATTTTTATTTTTATTTTTATTTAGATTAAAAATAAGTGGCACTTGTCTCTTTCTTGTTTTATTTTGTTAACACTTGTAGTTGCAAAATCTTTTTTATTTACAAATGTCTAAACAATATATTTTTTGTGTTTAAATCCTTAGTTGGGTTTATGTTTATAAATTGTTTTTAAACCCTTGTCATTTTATTTATTTATATATTAATGTTTTTACTAACTAATTAAATTTATGTAATATGGTTTCTTAAATTACAAATGTTTAAATCCATGTTTCTTATATTAACAATGTATTATATTTTAGTTTTATAAATATACAAACCATGCTCATTCTTTTATAATTTTAAAAGAAAGTATTTTAAACTTTGATATATATATATATATATATATATATATATGTTTTATATCTTTATATTTATATTCATATACATTAGTTCCTTGGAAATAATAGGTTAATGAATCGAATTTTATTTTTAATATATATATTTTTTGTACTTCAAAATAAATTTCAAATTCCAATCTTTATTTATAAGATATTTAATTTAGAATTTCAAATTCACAATTAAATTTAAAATCAATATCCAATATATTATTTTATATATTATATACAAATCACTTTTATTCATGTTATATTTTATAAATGATTAAATCTTTGTATCAAATCCTATTATTTTTAGTTAAACTATTATACCTTATTGAATGTCATATTATCTTGAATTACTATTGTTATTAATAAATATTTATTGGAATTTCAAACCCATAATTCAATTTACAATCTATTTATATAAGAATGCACAATATTTATTTAATTTGAAAAATTCAAATTAATTCACAGTTTAATCCAAAAATTATTTTAATTATCAATTTAAATCTGACTCAAAATCGGGATCGTTACATCCAATCATCATGACTTTGCTTTAACCCACCAACTGCACACACACACACGACTAAGTACAACCCTACATTTTCCAATAGGCAACAGACTCACTGACTACATGTGATATTAGGGCATACACATTAAAATAATGTCATGGGATTTGGGGAAGCGAGCCTAAATCAGTCGGCTAAGTTGGGTATTAGCCTATCCAATTTAATACACTTTGATCGCCTCTCTATGCATATTGTATTGCTCATGATATAATCTACTTCATGATGTAGATCTTTTCGTTATCAGCAATACATACACATAGAATAAATAGGTCAGAATCATCATATATGCCTTCGCCATCACAAATAAAATTTATAAAGTACATCTTTTCATTAATCGATCCTTGCTAGAGGGAAATACCATTCCCATGGTCATTTCAAGAAAACCCAATATCTACGACTATGTCATGTTAAAGGGATATGAATGAATATACACCAACCGCTCTTATTGTATCTTTGAATGAGTAACAAATTCAAGTTAACCCTAATCTATGCTCATAAATATTTCAAATATGACCTTCTCTTATGAAGGAAGAGTTAGCATCACCATTAGTCAAACTTGCCATGTTGATTATGACACGATACCTAAAAGAGAATAAAAGATGAAACGTCACAGGAACGTCCTACCGGTGTTGTAATTTCGTTTACTCAAAACTCATTGAACATCAAGGCACTCCAATAGATGTTATTCAATGTAGTGTAAGAAAATAACATAAGATATATTGTGCAAACATCCCTTACTGTTCGGGGTTATAACTCGGCTTACACTCAATTTACTAAAAATGCATCAACGTTAGGTCGATACAGCAATATTCAATAATATTGATTTCATATGTATAACTTTATCGGTTTGATATCCGTTACACCTAAATTTTCAATTTGAACAGGAATGAGGCTATTCAGGGTTCAAAGTCGACAAGCCATCGAAGGTTAAACGAGCAATAAAGCTACAAAGTTCTAAAAGTAAAGATATTATATGCTAAGAAATGAAGTCATTGAGTGCTAAAGATGAAGCTGTCACATGTTAAGAAATAAAGCTACCGAGTTCTAAAGACAAAACTAGTGCATACTAAGGGGTAAAGCTATCATAGATAGAGTTATTGAGTCTTGAGTAAGGCAAAGTTGTCGCATGCTAAGAATTGAAGACGTCGAGTGCTAAATATGGAGCTATCGCATGTTAAGAATTAAAGCCATCGAGTGTTAAGAATTAAAGCCATCGAGTGTTAAGTAAAGAAAAGTTATCACATGCTAAGAAATGAAGCTACCAAGTGCTAAGTAAGGCAAAGTTATTGCATGCTAAGAAATGAAGCTATCAAGTTCTAATTAAGGCAAAGCTATCACATGCTAAGAAAAGAAGCTATAACGTGCTAAAATTGGAGCTATCGCATGTTAAGAAATAAAGTTATTGAGTGCTAAAGATAAAGTGGTGCATATTAAGAAGTAAAGGCATCAAAGATAAAGCTATCAAGTGTTAAGCAAGGCAAAACTATCACATGCTAAGAGATGAAGCTATTAAGATCTAAAGATAATTACCACAGAGTAAAGCTATCTAAAACAAAGCCATCGTGTGCTAAGAAGTAAAGATATCGAGTGTTATAATGAATAGCTATCTCAAGCAAAAGAAAAAACTATCGAGGTTCAAGGAGATGGAAGCTATCGCATAGTGAACTTAATGCTATCGATGACTAGCAATAAAGCTACCAAGTAATAAGTATTAATGAGCTATCGTAGGCCCGCGGCCTCACTATAAAGTGTTAAGAAATTGCTGCTATTACATGACTAAAAATTAAACATAAAAATATTCTATTTGCTACATTGCATTACTTGATTTTTCCATATTGTCACAAAGGAAGCAAAAAAGGAGCTATGCCACATATCACCATAAAACGACCACGTCAGCAAAGATCTTAATCTTCCTTGGTTGGTTCGTGCTATGTATCAGCAACCCAAGGACATAAATTTTATATAAATAGACATGTCCCCTACTAAGAATGGGAAGATTTTAAATTGTACTTCTTCCTCATTTTTCATTTTTCTCAAGCATAAATCTAGAACTTGACTTTGGGACTTTAATGAGCAACTAGGTCAAATTCAAATTGGGAAGGACTTGATTTTGGGTCTTTAATCGGCAATTAGGTCAAACTCAAATTGGGACTTTATAACTAAGTACTTGCACGATTACCAATTTGCATTCTTAACTATTTGAGAACATGATGGCTAGCATACTTGCCCAAGAGTCCAACCTCTTGCATAACTACCATTAACTTTGTTAACCAAGCATCTAAGTTAGGACCAAATTTTGGCCTAACATTTTTAGTGCTTTCATTGAGAATTGAACTTAGGGATAGTTCTCTCTCTCCGAGGGACTTCATCATGACTGCTTCTCAACAAGGATCTATAAAACTGAACTTGATTCATTCAACTTTTCATTGGTTACCCTATAATTTAGTAAAAATGGGCATTGAACCCGAGAAACTTAGCTCTTTAAACTTTGGTACAAGAAAGAAGAGTTTCATATTATACCCAGATAAATTGTGACGCCCCACCTCTATACCCACGCTAGACAAGAACACTACGGAGTAATGCTGTCGACTAGCACGGAGAATAAGGCTGTTGAGGAGCGACCATCTGTATAATTGCTCTGTGCGAGTACCGATATGTCAGATAGTATAACATGCATTTCTTTTTCAAGAGGAAATCCGACATACCGACACAAGCTCAAAGCTATCACACAGTGGCTATATAAAATCCTCGGAAACAAATATAGAAATAAACATAACACAAATCAGTCACGGACAATGCATATCACAAAGGCGGAAGAAGATATGAATATAACACATGAAAGTGTTCATCAGAGTAGTGGTCAAAAATATCCATAATAATACAAAGGAATGGATACAAGTGCTAGACAAAAGAATAAGTATACATCATAGAGTCTGTATCTCAAATGTATACAACAAAAACTACTAAACTAAAGTAGTTAGCCAAAAGTCAGAAGATGGTTCCAGGTAGGAAGCCATGAGTAAGCACCTGTAATATCTCAGTCTGACCCGAGTATTATTTAAGAAGAAAATAATAAACGGATCAGTCTAGCTATAAATATCAGACGAAGTGATATATAATAAGAGATATGACACAAACATATAATAATCACAATGCCAAGCCGTGATAAATAAGTAATTGAAAATCAACAAGAGATTAATCAATATCACAATAATCTAC
This sequence comes from Allium cepa, assembly GCA_030765085.1. Lineage (NCBI taxonomy): Eukaryota > Viridiplantae > Streptophyta > Magnoliopsida > Asparagales > Amaryllidaceae > Allium > Allium cepa. The sequence goes on along the minus strand of CM060940.1, from coordinate 569,475,530 downwards.
TCAAGATAAAAAGGAATGTCATACTCCTAATTTCATTCACCAAGCCATAATAAATGACATATATATCAATGCCAATCGTAAAAGTTGGTGAAACATAAATTCCAGAAATCAACACACGAAATCCAGAAATCACAATAAAAAGGATGGCCAATCCATAAAAATGAGCCAGAGCTCCTCCAGACAGGGTATAGTCCCCCATTGAGGACATTGAGCCGAAGCTCCTCCTGGTGAACCGAAGTTCCTCCTGACAGGGTATAGTCCCCCATTGCGGACTTTAAGCCGAAGCTCCTCCTGGTGAACCGAAGTTCCTCGTGGCAGGGTATAGTCCCCCATTGCGGACTTTGGGCCGAAGCTCCTCCTGGTGAACCGAAGTTCCTCGTGACAGGGTATAGTCCCCCATTGCGGACTTTGAGCCGAAGCTCCTCCTGGTGAGTCGAAACTCCTCCTGACAGGGTATAGTCCCCCATTGCGGACTTTGAGCCGAAGCTCCTCCTGGTGAGCCGAAGCTCAATAAAAACGACGTACAGTCCTCTACGTGGACAAAGAGACATCGCACAATGCTAGTCTAAACCATAAAATGATCGTCATGATCAAAGAGAAGTGTCAATTACAATAAGCTAGTAAATATATGAGCTTAGCTTCATGTCCCATAACCACTAGCTTAACTTAAATATTTACGAACAAATTGTAGATCTCCACTAGAAAATTGTCACAAGAGATTCAATCGAACAAGTCCAAGAATTAACCGACGAAGTAAACGCAAGCGTTTCATACCACTTGTTTTACTAAGCCGTTTAATTAGATTTCTCATACGAGTGAGGTAAAGATTTGTATATACTAATAGATTGGAAAACAGTTTTATAAACGAATTTGGTATTAAAATAGTATTGAAATCGTTTGAGGAAAGAGTTTTGATATTTACTACTAGTATAGAAAACCTTTATATTTTTAAAGTGACAAATCACGAAGAAGATTGTAAGAACAATCAGTCACAAAAAGTCACATACGAAGACGTGAATAAAATCCAAAGAAATCGATAAAGGATCCATCGAAATGAATATTCAAAAATCCCTAAAAAGAGTCATCAAAGTCATAATAGATTATAACAACAAATGGAATTATCACGAATCGATTTAAATTGGAATTCTCAAACGAATAGGCAAATATGCAAAATACAGCAGTTTCAGACGTCTGAAACAAGTGGTTCAGACGTCTGAATCTGGAAATATAAAAATTTCCAGAACACGATTTAGACGTCTGAATCAAGTGTTTCAGACGTCTGAAATAGGCATATTTTGGCCTATTTCCTTTCTGGTTCCAAATGAACCAATTCAGACGTCTGAAACCATATATTCAGACGTCTGAATCTGGGAATAGAAATCTTCCCAAAACAATATTCAGACGTCTGAATATTACGTTTCAGACGTCTGAATCTGGGGTTCAGGGCATTCCCTGAACCTAGACCAGAAATGGCCAAACGGATATCGAAAACGATCGAACGAGCAAATGGTGATGACTAAGGAATTACGTCGAACGACAACCCAACCTAAACGGCTCTTCGATACGCCTCAAATATCAATGTCCAATTATCCATAATAGGATTTTCATAAATTAGACCAAAACACCAAAAATTGGAATATACACGAAATCGATCCAAACCAAAATCAATTGCACACGAATAAACGTTAGGAATTCATACCTAACAATCGAAGATAATTATAGACTAAGATGTGAGATAAAAATCTCACCTTTGAACCCAAATCAATGAAGAAGATGCTATGAAGCAATGGCAAGAACAAGCACTCTTCAATTCCAACTCAACAAGCTTGAATCTAAGCTTAAAAGAGAAACATTCCCTAAATTAGGTTTAGGAAATTTCTGAAATCAAAGAGAGAATGAGTTGGAGAAGAAGAAGAGGAAGCTTACCAATAGGTTCTCTTTGAATTTGGAGCAAGAACTTGAGCTAGCAAGAGGAACTAGGGCTTGAAGTTTTAATTTCCACTTCCACTCTCCATTAAGATAAAAGCTTGAGTATTAGGAAAATAGAAAAGAAGTGAATGAAGAGGAGAGGGTTGGAATTGAGTTAAGTGGGGTTAATGGACTCGGCCCAAACCAAAGCCCTAAGTAAAAAGTAGCAAAAATCAACTTTCTCCAAACATATCGAAGCTTATACTCAAAAAGGTCGCAAACGTCATTTTGAACTCAATGGGGGTGGTCTCGAGTCCTAATTCGACCGTATGCTAAAAGTAGCTTTTCGGACTAAAATCCGACTAACGATAAAATATTTAAATAAAATATTCAAATATAAAATCGATAAATATGCGGGTTATTGCACAAATGGAGCGTAAATCTCTTTCACATAGGACAAAAGCCTATTTTTGTTCTGATGATAGAACCGAATGAGGAAAAATCCATCCTGAAACATAGGAAAGATGACTGCTTTGCTCGAATATGATTGGGCACTCAATCACAAGCTAGAAGGACTGCATTTAAAATAGAAATAAACTTTGATCTTGATTGATTTGCTTAGAAGTGTAGAAGCATAGTTAACATGTCCCTCGGAGAAAAAGAAAAATATTATCAGATTTCAAAAATTAAATCGGAAATGAGCAATGAAGTGGTCCCAATCCCATAAAAAAGACAGAAATGAGCATGGAGATTATGCTTCTAAGAAACCCAAGGACAAAATTACTACTTCTCTTTGTGTCTCGTAAGAAGAAGTTTACTTCTTCACCAAGGAGATATTGAATTATTGGGTCCCTAATAAAAACATAAGAAGATAAAAGAACTATAAAGGAAGTGAATATTGCTCTTACCATAAGACCAATGGGCATCAGAAAAACGATTGTAAAGCGGTAGCTCGAATCATTGAATACTATGTAAGACGAGGAGAACTAGAATTTGTAAAGTGTAATTTGTCAAGAAGTTGAAAAGAAAACAGGAAATTTTGAGAATAATGTCGCTATATACTTTAGTTGCAACACTTAATGATTGAAACCAACATTTGAGAATGAATTATCAAAAGGCGAAACTTCATAAGGAATAAAGAAACAATTAAGCCTTTGGTCCTACATTAGGAGACTAGACAAAGCACACATCCAAAAAGTGATGGTTCATTTAAGCTTTTGGTCCCATTTCTATGCTTAGCCAAAGTACTCATCCAAAGAGGGATAGTTCATTTAAGCTTTTGATCCCGCTACTACGCCAGGCCAAAGCACCCATCCAAAGAGTGATGGTTCATTTAAGCTTTTGGTCCCACTTCTATGCTTGGCCAAATACCCATATAAAGAGTAATGGTTCATTTAAGCCTTTAGTCCCGCTTATATGCCTACCAAAGCATCCGCCCAAAGAGTGATGGTCCATTTAAACCTCTGGTCCCACTTCTACGTCCGACCAAAGAACCCATCCAAAGAGTGATAGTCAATTTAAGCCTTTGGACCTATTTTTACGCCTGGCTAAATCACACTTCCAAAGAGTGATGGTCGATTTAATCCTTTGGTCCTGCTTCAACACCTGGACCAATAACCCATTCAAGGAGAGATAGTCAAGCTAAGCCTGCTTTCACACATGGCTAAAGCAACCATTCAAAGCATGGTGGACAGCTAAAAAATTTCAAGTCTCACTTCTGAACTCAATTAAATCAACCATCCAAAGAATGACAATACAACCTACCAAAGAACGGTTAATTAAAAAAATTTGTACATAATATGCAAAAAAGATAAGATAATTCAAACAATCACATTGAAAAGCACTACAACACACCACAAATCAGGTATGCAAAAACATAAAGGTATTCTTGTCATAAAAAATTTACATGGGAAACGAATAAATCTTAATATTAAAGATTTTTCATACAAGTGGTTATTTACAAACAATTTCTTTCTAATTAAAAAGTACTATTTACAATCACAACATTGCATAAATTTATGGTTATCGAGGACACAAAATTGGATGACACTGATACGCTAATTCTTTTTCTTTCCCTTGAGCATCCAAAGTACAGGGATGAGTCTGGCTTGATCAACCAACTCCTTTATACAAAATGGGAGGTCCATCCATGTCTTTAAGAACATTTATACATCCATACAAAAAGAAATGCCGATATCTCTGACAATTGGCAATCACGGCCTTTCTTAGTTGGTTGTCGCTTTCATAACCTAAAAGTGAAAAACCAAATTTCAGGTTGAATGGAACAATAACTTCGATTAAATAGTCCACTAATGAGTCTAGTTGAGAAACCCTATTAGTAAAAAAAAACTATATTAACTTAAATTGATCTTTAGATTTCTTTACCTCCTTTTGTAATGTGTCTATCGTGAAGGAAAGATTAGTGATGTGATGAATTACTAGAAGAAGATATTTCCTCAACTTATTCTCCTTATGGCAAATAACGTCAAGGATATCTATAGAGTTGATTTGGGCAGTTATGGCTCATTCAAAAGTCTTATTAGCCTCTCTTAATTGAGAAAATTGATGAAGCTAGTTTTTGTTAGTAGTTTCCAACTTTCGCCTCTATAAATAAGTTTATTCTTCTCTCTTTCCAAAATTTCTATTTGAAATCGAACGTTGAAGAACTCATTGATAAACTTCTTGTTCCAATGTTCTTTTAACTTTTGATTACATTCAAGCTTGAAAGATCTGCTCAATTAGCTCGAATCCCCTAAATCATCTTTTGAAACAAAAGGGGCCAACTTGGGAATTGAGAGTTTACCACCATGTTTCAGACAATCAGGGGATGTAGAAGACATTTGTAAGAGGAATAAGTGGAGTTGGTGTAGGTAGTCCTTTTTCTCCTTTATTAGAATGAGTTTGTAAGAATGACAATCGTTTCTAGAATTCATTAACTCAACGTCCAAATCATATATTTGTTGATTTAGCTCGGTAATCCTTTTGTCATATTCGGATTGTTGAGTGTAAACATTTGAATTAAATTTTTATACTAGTTCCTGAATCTCTTTTCCCCTAATAGAGGTCTTCATTGTGAGCTTAGAAATCATTTCTTGAGAAGTTCTTAAAGTAGACATTGATCGCATATATTTCTCATACCACTTATTCACTTAAGCACTGTCAGTCGACGATAATCTAAGAAGAGAACGAAAAGAACGATTCTCAATATCCAAAACTAGCTTGGACTAAATATTGCTAAGGAGTTGACTGCGGTTGGGATCACCAAGTGACAAATAAAAATCTTGATCCTGAGCTAAAACATAGAAACAATTGAAAAGAGTGCTTAACGAATTGAGATAACATGACTACACTTCTATTAATAATATGAAATTATATGCAAAATTATATTTGACTATTATTAGACAAAAGATACTTTCTAACTATTCCTTAATATTCAAAAGGGCATCTTGAATTTTCTTATAAGAAAATGGGGAAATATGAAAGGTAGCTGGGAAGGAAACTTCAATACTTGGAGGAGTACTAACAGATGGAATGACTTCGTAGTCTTGTTTTTTAAAAGGAGGGCCAATTCCACCGCACAGAGATTTTGTGTAGTTGGTTCAAGTCTCATGGAGGTATATGTCTCTTTGATCTCCAAGAAAATTAAATTCCAAATTAGATAATCACATGTATATACAATGGAGATCGCGGAGAAAGCAGTATTTCATTAGTTGAGACTTTTCAATTGAAGAGGAACTTTCCCTAAAAGTTCTTTTTAGCTTAACCAATTTACTTAAAACGTCTTTTGGAATTGGAGACAAAGTAGAAATGGGTGAAACTCATAAACTTGCATACTGTGGATAAATTAAAACTGAAACATAAATCATATAATTTTCAAAGCAAAAATAACCGATTATACTAATATGAACGTTACAATCGAACATAAAAAATAGTTAATTATTATAAGGGTTCATACAGAATATATCCCTTATGGTACCTAGAAATGAACATATCCATATTATATTTGACATTCTATGGAGGTGGCAAATCAATAAACAAGGGAGCAACGTTAACTTTAAACAAGTTCGAACAGTCTCCTAGATGAGAATCTGACCCACATCCATCAAGGTACCTTTTATGGAGTCTTCTAATTAAACCTCCACGGTCACTCCCTAAGAAGGGGAAATCATAGGAAACTTAATGTAAACTGAGTAAAGACAAACCATTAGTTTGTTTGTCTTCAATGAGTATCCAAAAGAGGCCAGTAAATTCTTTATTTTTTTAGAAATTTGGTTGGAGAAAATAAGATATTTAAGGAAAGGGAATGAACCGTTTATCCTTAAAGTTTTCTAAATGCTTAAGATATTTTAAAACTCTTGTATTTTTTCCTTAGATTCATTAGATCCTTGCATAGTCTCTCGTCCTCTTTGTTGAGTCTTAAGATTTTGTGTTATTTTTATCTAACTGTATCTCAAAGTAAGTTCTATTTTTTCTTTTTAGTCTACTAATAAAATAGTTTTTTCAAGATTTTATAGATGAATTTCAAATAAACAAAGATGACGCGAAAGTCAAATTACCTAAGGAGAAGCCAAAGGGTTTTGACTTGGAAGATTGAGCTTTCATGATCCGAGAAGAAGATTGAAAGAATTTTCTTAAGTTAGACGAGGCAAGAGCACCAGATGGACCTTTGGGTGGTGGAGTGCCACAAGTTCTAGGTTTCGTGTTAGGTGAAGGAAAAAAAGCAATATGGTCCAACTCATGAGCAGCACCTTGTTCCCCTAAACTATTTATTCCCCAAGTTGTCATCTCCGTCTTTTCTTCATGAGTCATTCTTAACGTTATCATAAACTTCATCATCATCTTTATCATCATTGTCCTCGTCGTCTTCGTTGTTAGTTTATATTACCTTTTGTCACATGCTTCATCATTACCCAAAAAGGAATAATCAAAGGTCAAATATTCCTCTAGTTTGACGGGATCATCATCTCCAAACTTAGATATGTCCCTAGGGACCCCGTCAAGCATAATGTCAAATTTTCTCTTATAGTCAATCCCTATTGAATCAAGTAAAGGGAAAGCTAAGTCTGGACATCGATCAATGTTATCTTTATAAACACGAACAAGCTTGCTCGGTGCATCTATCCTTCCAAGAACGTAAAATTTGATGAAGAATCGAAGAGATCTTGGAGTTGAAGGACTTTAAAGAAGTATTCAACTTACGCAAAAGAGATTCCTTCATTATCACGCTTTCTTCAAGGTGACCGACCATAGTCGAGGCTTGTGTTGCCTCACCTCTAGCCGATGCTGGGTCATTTTCCATTACTTCCATTTTCTCCACCATAGATTTCACTTTGTCCTTTTCTGCATTAAAGAGAGTAGTGGCTAGAAAATCCTTAACAATAATAGAATTTTATAGCTCAGCATTTTCTGCTTCAAGGGGTTTGATGTTGTTAGAAAGGGTTAAATTCAGCTCTTGAAGGGAGGCTATTTGTTGAGTAATGTTAGAACATGATCGTTGCATCAATAAAATTTATTTTTTGGCCTAAAACGTGAAGATTAGTTAGGAAAATATATAAAATTTTGTAAATCAAATAAACAATAACAATACAAATATACCAGGACGCTTTGATGAATTATGAGTGAAAGTTGATCTGGAGGAAAGATGATAGTAGAAGCTAAAGTACCTAAACATGAAATAGAGGGAATGAAGAGAAGACAATATAACAAGTCTTCCAAGCTGGATAAGGAAGCTATGCTATTATCAAAACGAGCAGACAATAACAAGTCTTCAAAACGAGAATAGATCTAATTTTATAAGAAGCTTTGGCTCGTCTTTCGTTGCAGAAGCTAAACTGATCAAACCAACATCTTATGATTTGCACAAACAAAAACTAATGTTATGGAAAATAGAACTAAATACAAAGTAATAAGGAGTTGCGTTTGAATGTAAACGACATACTAGGAAGAGATAAAGCTGCATAAATATCAGGAGAAGAACATCTTATAAAGAATAATTAATGACCCCAATCTCTAGTTCTGTTAACTACATCCGAGATCAATTCACTAGTGGACGCATAAAGATGAAAAATAGTATTATTAGGTTGATATTGACTTTTTAAAGAGTAATGAGAGTGAACGGGGTTTCTATATTTAAGTCGCCCAACTCAAGCTCCTTGTATAAAATTTGAAGACAATGGATCTAACTATATGAGTTAGGAGCTAGCTGAATAGGTGCAATTTTAGAAAAGACGAGACTTTAGTAATTATTTCATCAAAAGGAAGGCAGCAGGAATGTCATATGTAAATGGGCATGAATGAAAAAAAACTCTTCTGTGGGAGTATTAATTGTGTCTAAAGAACTAGGAACCTTGGTTTCTACCTCAGTAGTGCCAAAAATGTTGGAGGATAGTATCAATTTCCTCCTGAGAAGTGATGTATAATTAACATTTGACACAAACTTTATCTTCAAACGACCTTGGTTTTCACTTGCTTTTAGGATAACCTGTAGGTTCTAAAGGCACCCTTTTTGAATCCGGACATGACTCCTACATGAATATATAAATAAGGCAAATGAAATATAAATATGAAACAATCAACTCAAAGTTATGATGTCGAACACACTCCTATAATTCAAGGGTTGTTAGGTATTAAAAATTAGGAAATTATTATCTAGAACTAAACCGTCAAGTTTTGGGAGTTTAAAGCCTCTCATATTTAAAATGCAAAGTTACCAAGTGTCAGAACTTGCAAGCTATCGAGGGTGCAAAAATACAAAGCCTGCGAGTATTTAAATATACACCCTATTGAGTGTTAAGCTATCAGGTATTAAAACTTGTAATTTATCAGGAGAAGCTAATATAAAGATATCGAGTATTAAAATTTACAACCTATCCAAAGTTAAGCTAACGAGCATTAAAATTCATAATATGTCATGTGTTAAGCTGTAATGACCCAGAATTTTATTGTTTTAATTTTTAGGAATATTTAACTAATTTTAAATATTTGATTTATGGTTTTTAAATAAAAAGAAAAATCAATTTTGTAATAAAATGAGTTTATAGAATTTTCCTATAATTTTAATTTGGAAAATATTTGTATTATCATTTGCGTATTTTAAAGCAAACGTTGGTATTTTGGGAATTTAATAGAGTTTAATAACCGGTATATTTTAAGTAACCGTGTTACATTTTTATGTGCGATCGTATTTTAATTTTTGTCATTCGCCGTTCATAAGCGAGTGGAATATTGTGTAGCATAGTACCGCATATCTTTATTTTAAAAACTTTTCACAAACCAAATCAAATTCAAATTTTCAACTAGCATTGATTTTGATTTGTTGACTTAATGGGTTATCTTGGAGTGTAGATTTGGGTTTAGGTTATCTGGTAGTTTTTGTTTTACTTAAGATTGAAGAAATGAGTTGGATTTGGTTTTATTATAAGTGTGCATTTCTACCTCGACATTTCATTTCATCATTTTTAATTTTCTTTGTTTTGCCTCCATTTTCTTTCTTCTTTTTTCATTTTCTTCTTACTGAAACAAAGAAAACAAGGCTCCTCCTCCCTTCAAAATCCAAATCTGCCTATCCGTAGATAATTAGCCAAACCATCCAACATGAAAGTTGTCCATTTTCACTTATAATATTTTTTTAAAATAATAGCTTGAAGTTTCATTAAGTGTGGTGGTGGGGATCGCCCAAAATCTGTAGATATCGAGTTTAAACGAACATTTTGTGAATTAAATTTCACGGTTTGACTATAATGTATTCGGTGATAATGTCAAGCTAAAATTGAATTTTAATAAAAGGTATCTATTAAAAGAAAGCTAGAATATTTTGAAATAAATATTTAGGAATGATTTTATGAAATTTGGACTTATAAAAATGTGTTTTATAAATAAAAGGATTTTTGAGGATTCAAATGAGATTTCAAATGTTTTATGGAAAAAGGTAGTAATAGTTTTACTTAAAAATATTTTTAAGTACAAATATTTTAAAGAGGAATTTTAAGTAAGGAGCATTTTCTTTATTTTGGTTAGGGGAATACATCTCGATTTGTTTAGTGATGATCAGAATAATCTTCTAAGTGATGGTCGAATGTTTGCCTAGGTGAACATTGTAGCACACTTAGTAAATTATTCTCATTATCATTGTACGATTGAAATGAGTTCAAATCCGAAGGAAGCCAAAGTAATTGGAAATTGATATTTTGTTATAACTATTTGTACGGAAATATATATAGTGTTGTTTCAAAAAGGGAATTTTGAAATGGAAGAAGTATTTCTCTGTTAACAAGTTCGAGTGGCTCGAAAATAACTAAGAATGGAAAAGAAATGTGTTCGGATGGTAAGCACTTCTCTTAAGTATTGTTAAAGCTCTGGTATTAGTATTTTAATGATGACAATAATATTGTCATATATATCTACTACATATCTACTATGTAGAACGACGACAAAACCAAGATATATCATCTATATTCAAGCGCTTCAACAAATCAAATGATCGTCAAACTACGAGTATGAGTGTGGTCTAAGAATTTCTTGTAAAAACCTCTTTGGTAGTTCATAGCACGCACATACACACCCGCATACAGAAAGTTTAATTTATCAAAGAGTTTGAAAAGGCTTTGACAAACAAAAAATGCATAACCGCAAAATTTTGTACAGTTTAGTCGACTGAACATTTTTCTCAGTCGACTGAGGGTAATCAACTGAGAAAAGTATTTAGTCAACTGAACCATATAATTTTATTATAGCTAGTTTGTTTTCAAATCTCACGTGTGCTTTCAAGTTTTTATTCAGTAAACTGACTCTTACACTTAGCTGACTGATTACTCAATAACAGCTATTTTCTGAAAAGACATTTCGAAGAGTTACAATCTTTTGTACTTATCTCATTGAACAGAAATGACTATATATGAATGATTGCAACTATTTATCCCAAATCTATAATTTATACAAATATACATCAAGATTAGAAATCATTTTTAACTTTTAAACTCTCTATCTTTCTACTTTTCGATCTCATACTCTCTCAACTGCTCGTTATTATTCTATTACATTCTACCTTCAAGAATCATTTAATTCACTTCCATAATCACGAATCACACATTTTCAATCACTAAGGAGATCATAGGAAGAATTGTACTAGCAGTTAATATCCATGTTATTCATAACACAAGCTTGCCAAAGAAACACTTTTTTATAAGCCTATTCTTCCAAATGAAGCAAGGGTTATTAGCTAGTGAAATACTGAAGGGGAGATTTGGGACTGGATGTAGGATGAGTGGTCCAAACCAATATAAAAATTCTGGTGTGATTACTCTTATTTACTTTTTATTATCATATTCAGTTATATAGTTCTTCTTAGATTAGTATATATACACATATTATATACATAAGCCATATTATATACGATCCACTGAACATTCATTTGGTATTAGAGCAAGGTCATTTCATTTTACCATAACACGTAATTAAATTTTTTTGGATATGGCAAGCACATTTCAAGAAGGTCAATCAACTACTCGTCCCCCACTATTTACCGAGTCTAATTATGTTTATTGGTCAACATGTATGCGAATCTTTATGGAAGTTAACGGTTTACAAATTTGGCAAGCTACTCAAACTAGATATGAAGTGCCTATCAGTAACATAAGCACTTGGAGCGATGAACAAAAGAACATGGCAACTAATATTCCCAAAGTCATGAATGTACTATTTGTTCACTTGATAAAAATAATTTTTCATGAGTTATGTTTTGCACAACAGCACATGACGTGTGGCACACTTTACAAGTTACTCACAAATGCACAACTAAAGTCAAGCAAACAAAAATTTCTATTTTGCAAAACCAATTCTCATCCTTTAAAATGAAAGCAAAATGAATCTATTATTGACATATATGCTAGATTTCAAATTATTCAACATGATCTCATGGCATTTGGTGTCAAATTCATTGATTTTGCTTTAGTTACACGAATTTTAAATTCTTTAACTATTAAATGGGAAAGAAAAATTTTAGCCATTGAAGAAGCTAACGATCTCTCTTAACTTAAAATTGAAGAATTAATAGGAAATTTGATGCAATATGAAGCTAATTTGCAGGCTAGAAAGGAAGAAAATCAAGAAAGAAAAATATTGCCTTTTAAGCAAGTGAGATAATTCCGACTTAGAAGAAGATGAAATTGTATTTATCGCCAAGAACTACAACAAATTTAAGAAATTCAAGAAGATGACAAAATTTCAGAATGGTGGCAATTCGAATTCATCAAATCAAACGTCAGCCAAATGTTATGGATGTGACAAATTCGGTCATATGAAGAAAGGGTGTACACAACTCAATAATGACAAAAAGAAAAACAAATTCGATAAATTCAAGAAAAAGTAAGGAGCCTTTCGAGTAATTTAGGATGACACCGACTCATCTTCTTCATCTGATAGTGATAGTGGGAGTGACTTAGAACAAACAAATATTTATTTCGTGGCTAGCATAGATGAGGTACGTCCTGAACTAACATATGATAAAATTTTGGAAATTGACGTACAATTAGACAATGAGTATAGAGGATCTAAAAAATTAAATAAGGAATATATAGGAGAATTGAATATAGCAGAGCTAAAAATTCGATTATTAAAAGACGAGAAAATAATTTTAGAAGAGAAATTAGAAATAGCACAAAAGGAATGTAAAGTATTGTCTTATCATAATATTACTTTATTACATGATTTAGAAAACAGTAAACTAGAGAATGACAAACTTGAAATAGAAAAGATTGAACTAAAAATAAGCTTAGATTCTACCAATGTTGAAATCTCTGATCTTAAGACTAAGTTAGATCAAATTAACAATAACGTGTCAAAGTTTAGTGATGGAAAATAAAACTTAAAAAATTTGATCAAGATATTAAGAATATTAGGAAATCGAAATGGATTGGGATTTAAAGCTAAATAAAAACAAAAGAACTATAATACACTTTTATAGAAAGTTCAAAAGGCCAATATCTTAAATTAAGATTAATACTTCTAACGCAAATACTGTCAAAATATGGATTCCTAAATCAAATAACCAACTGATTAGGCAAAAACACATAGATGAATACTTGACAAATATTGTTTATAATGATAATTACGTTTTTAAAGGTCTCAGACCCTCTTGGGTATGTCTGCCTTCCCCCACTAACACATAGGATCCTAATGGAGGAAGTGAGTAAAAACTAAACTCTTATTATTTTTTGTAGGTACCTAATAACAAAGTTAAAAGCAAGGAGAAATAGATACTCAATAGCGGATGCTCTACGCATATGACAAGAAATGCATACATTTTATCAAATATAACATGGATGGTGGCACTATGACATTTGGAGATAATTCAAAAAGATATGTCATCGACATTAGAGAGGTCATTAACGTCGGTATATCTACTTCTCCCCTTAATTACTAATTTTTTGTTAGTAGAAAATTTAAGACATAACTAATTAAGTATAAGTCAATTACAAGAAAAAGGATTCAGAATCAATTTTGAAAAAACTCTGTAGCATATTCGATCAAAATAAAATTTTAATATTTGAAGGATTAAGAAACCAAAATATCTACGTTTTAAATATGGATATTAAAAACAATAGTGATTTACGTTTAACCACAAATCATAATAACCCATGGCTATGACACAAACGATTTTGTCATATAAGTTTAAATATATAAATAAATTAGCAAAAAATGCTTTAGTAAGAGGATTACCTAAAATAAATTACAAATTTAAAAATTTATGTGATGTATGTCAACTTGGAAAATTAGTGAGAATTTCATTTAAGTCTAAATGGGAAATTTCTACAAAACAACCACTCGACTACTCCATCAAAATTAATTTGGTCCGACTGAAGTACGATCAATAAATCATAACAAATATGTTTTTGTGGTTGTTGATGATTTTTCACTAAAAGAATTGAGAATAACAAATCATAATAAATCATACCAAAGAAAAATGATATGTTTGAAATGTTTAAAATTTTCATTAAAAGAGTTGAAAATTTAATGAACTTAAAAATCAAAAGTACAAGAACTTATCATGGCGAGAATTTGAAATTGATATTTTTGAAAAATTTAGCAATAAAAGGAGAATTAGTCATAATTTTCCATTTTCACGAACACCACAACAAAATGGCGTCGTAGAAAGAAAAAACCAAACATTACAAGAGCATGAACATTGCTAAGTAGAAGCAGTTTACTAAAGAATTTTTGGGCTAAAGCTGTTTCTACCGCATGTTATGTATTAAATTGTGTAACATTTTGACCAATGACTAAGAATACATGCTATGAAATGTTTCTTGGTAAGAAACTTAAAGTATCGTATTTTTGAGTTTTTGGTTTTAATGCTTTATTTTTGAATACTAAAGATAATGTTAGAAAATTAAATCCAAAAACCGATGAAGGAATTTTTGTTAGTTATTCAGATCGTGGTAAAGCTTATAGAATTTTTAATAAACGAACTAACACTATAGAATAAAGTCTTCATGTTTCCTTTAACGAAGATTTTAAGAATAAAAAAAGCAATGACAATGAAGAAGTTTTCAATAATAATAATAATGACGACGACGATAATAATAATACTCTTGTACCTGAAAATAATATCACAAACAATAACAATAATGATAATCTTTCAAGATCCCCATGTCGAATCTTAAAAGATCATCGGGATTAATAATATAATTGGTGACTTAAACACAAGAGTTTCAACTAGAAATCGACTAAATCAAATAAGCCATGTAGCTTTCATATCTAACTTCGAACCTAAAAACTATAAAGAGGCATCAAAAGAAGATTTCTAGATTTTAGCAATACAAGATGAACTAAATCCATTTGATCGAAATGATGTTTTGAATACCAAGAATAAATGATCAATCCATAATAGGAACAAAATGAGTTTTCAAAAATAAATCAGATGAAAATGAAACATAATTTGTAATATAGCAAGGTTAGTTGCTCAAGTATATAATCAAGAAGAAGGAATTGATTATAAAGAAACATTTGAAGCTATAAGAACATTACTCGCCTTTGCATGTCATCATAATCTCAAAATATTTCAAATGGATGTTAAAAGTGCATTTTTTAATGGATTTATAAAATAAAATGTTTCGAATGACCACCTTTATTTGTTCACGAAAAATATCTGGATCATGTTTTCAAACTTAAAAAGGTATTATAAAGGTTAAAACAAGCACCCCATGCTTATCATTAGAGACTAAAAGCACATTTAATAAATTCCAGTTTTCAAATTGGTAGAATTGATACAACTTTTCTTATAAAAAGAGAAAATAATGATATATTTATTGCACAAATCTATGTTGATGATACCATATTTGGATCAACCAACAAAAAACTATGTACCAATTTTTCAAACATAATGAAAAACGAGTTCGAGATGTCTCATAAAGGAGAATTAAATTTTTCTTAGGACTACAAATAAAATAATTAGAAAATGTAATTTTTATAAACTAAGAAAAATATTTTAGAGAATTAATAAAACGTTTTGGAACGGATAATACGTCTAGTAAACCAACTCCAAAGAGCACTGGTTTACATTTGGATAAAGATGAAAACAGAAATATTTTCGATACAAAACTATACCGAAGTACGGAATGAACTTTATTATACTTAACGACAAGTAGACCTGATATAATAATGAATGTGTGTTTATTTGCACGATTTCAAGCATAACCTAAGGAATCACATCATCGAGCGGTTAAGAGAATCTTGTGATATTTAACCGACACCAAAGATTACGGCCTTTTTTACCTGAAAGGTAGCTCCTACAAACTTGTCTCATGTAGTGATGTAGGTTTCGTGGTTTAGTAAAAAGTAAAATTGTGTTTTCCTCTCGACATGGTGAAGTCGAGTATATCTCAGCTACCTTAATGTGTGCTCAAGTAATTTATATGTAACAAACACTTGAAGATTTTGAAAAGTTATAACTAAATCTCCTATATATTGTGATAATACAAGTGCAATAAATTTGTCTAAAAATCCGACTGACCATTCTCGAACTAACATATTGATATTCATCAACATTTTCTACGAGACAACATTGAAAAAGGAATCATCTCTCTTGAATTTGTTAACATTGAAAATCAAATTGCAGATATTTCAGTAAACCACTATACGAATCAACTTTTATAAAGCTAAGATGAGACCTTGGTATATGTTCACTTGATACATAAATTTTATAAAAATTAACTAATATAAGTCATAAATATTAAACTCTTTTTTCTCCTACCACAAAATTTTGAGTATATTTCTTTTTAGTAAAAGTTTTAAACTACCATAACTAAAAACTATTAACAATCATATGGTTAAACTAATTCTAACCTTATAAATTATTTACTAAAAATACATTAACTGTTCTTATTATATATGGATATTTTGTCAAAGAAAGATAAAACAATAAGATTGTTTAAATAGAATCTAAAAAAATGTCTTTCGATTATGACTTCGCTTACTCAACAATTGATTTAGCTCACCCTTATCGAAGAGTACATATATATCACTAACAAAATCCACTCCACCTTCGAATAAATCATCCTCACTAAATATTATAGCATCACCTACATATCACACTGGCTACTCTCCAAAGAGAAAGAATGTCAAATGAATAAGTAATCTTGAATCATCGTCTGTCAATACTAAAGTTGATGAACTTTATCATTATCAACAAGAAATGATGGGAGTTCAAAAGGAAATGCATTACGAGCAACGAAGACTAGGATCTCAACTCAACTTTCTTGAATGATGTATTCTAGCAATCTGTAGCCATTCTCCAGTGAAAGAATAAAAAATCTCCTCATTTAATAGAGACTCTTGTACAAACTTACAATGTTACTCCAAGAAACTTATAGGAGGAAGGGCCATCAAACCAAGACCGAAATCACACTCCAGTTCGTCCAAATTGGTCTCCACTTAAGCCCTCAACCGAGCAAACTAAAAGTAACACAAACTCTTGGGATCGAATTGAGCACAAGAATTCAGATGCATCAAGAGAGAATTAATGTTCTATAATAAATAATTATGAATATATATAAATATATATATATATGTAATAATAAAAATTTGTATTTATATTTGCTTGATAATAATAAATAAAATTTATATTTTATATAAAATACCTCTAAAATAATTTAAGTAAACGTATAAAATTGAAAATAAAAATTTTATACTCTATAATAAAAAAATACACAGCATATAACTATTCTTTCAACTCGGTCGATTGAGATCATTAAACTCGGTCAGCTAAAACCACAAACGGGTTCTAGATCAAAAACAGCCCATTTTAGTTCACTGCGGCATGTCAGTTGACTGAACCCAGTGCTTAGCCAACTGACATTCTTCCAATAGTCTACTAAACTAAGCTTTAGTTTCTGCCTTGAAAAATACCACTTTCATTCGACTGAATCTTAGGTTCGGTCGACTTAACGGCATAGTTCCAATTTTTAAAAAATTTCTAAATGATATAACCATTCATCGTTTCATCACTTCTCTCTTCTTCAATCAAAAACTCTAGAATACTTTTCTTTCAAAATTCAATGTCACCTCGCCAAAAACAAAGGGTTTCTAAGAAAAGACAACTCAAAGAAAAGGAACCGGCTGGACCATCCCATCAGGAGTTTGCTTTCGATGAACAATTGCTCCAGTGGCTTAATGAAAGTAAGAAATCACTTACTTACTTCAATGACCTCAATGATAAGAGATTCTTTTAGGAAAATTTCTACAAGATATCTGATTTCGCTGAATCTAGGATTGAACAATTTACTCGAGATCATGGATTTCTTTCATTGATTAATGCTAAAGAAAATAAGGTAAATTTTTACCCTTTCCTTGTTAGGATGTTTTGTACCTATCTTCAAGGATATTCTACACACTCCTGAATAACAATAATGATGGAATTCTATGGAGTAGAGTTTTAGGATTTGATATTGTTTTGAATGTTCATGATTTGGGCATTATATTAGATTGTGACAACATCGATCTTGAATTAGATTATATGTCACAACAAGTTTGCTTATGATTCTATTAGTTATCTTTTTCGGACCGATAAGAAGGAAAAATTTCTATCAATTTACGACCTCAAGATTGTATTATTAGTAAAATGATCCTTCAACCGTTTTTCCATGGACCGGGAGCTATGAGAAAATGCATGACAATAATTACAAAATTATATATGCTCTCTATTTTAATCAGAAGTTGAATTGGGCTCAAATTATTCACGATGAAATCAAGAGTTTTCATGCCCATACCCGTCACACTATATTTTTTGGTTCCTACTTAACAAAGATTTTTCTTCACTATGGGATTAATGTTGTTAACTTGAAAGATTCTCTTATCTCGAATACAATGGATCAAAATCAACCTCGCTTATGAAGCTTCCTTTTAAGATGGAGACTTTTCCTTCTTACAATGATTATATATCTCATTTAATTCATGACATCATTGCTTAATCATCATCTCAATATGTTGAACAAGAGTATTCAACAAGAAAATCCAAAAGGGGTCGATTGGAGTTTAGGCGGTGATCAAGGAATTTCATTGTTCAAGCCTTCAAAAAACATTCCTTTTTTTGATGCAATACTTAAAAATCAAGAGATTATCTTTAATCAGCAAAAGAAATTGTCTAAACGTCAAAGGACATTTGAGAAATTTGGAACAAACTTGCCTCATGCTCTTGTCCATCTTCACCGCAAGAATCATATCCGCAATCTTAGATTATCTTTGGTTGGTAAGCTGTCTACTTGCTGCTATTTTAGTTTGGTAAAAAGTTGGTGTCTTGTTCTTTATGTTTGGTACCTTAGGTTAGCTTTGACTCTAGTCGTCTATGTTGTTCTACCGTTATGTATTTTGTTATAATGGCAGTTATGTACTCTTATGAACATCATCTTTGGTATTCGTCTGTGTTGAACCTATTATATGATCAAAGTCATTTAATTAACTACAATGTTACCGTATTGAACCTATCATGTTTTGTTTTCTATATTCATGTACATATCACTATGTTCTACTGTGATTATCTTTTTCTTCTCTTCCAATTATCATATTTAAACTCTATTGTATTATCTTCCTTTTGTAATGACGAAGGGGGAGAAATTCATGATAGGGGGAGCATACACTTAGGTGGAGATAATTGTTATTTATTTTAATACATGCAGTTTTCATCATCAAAAGGGGCGAGATTATAAGAACTTCTATTTTAGTATTTTAATAACGAAAATTATATCATCATATATATATAGTACATATCTACTATGCAGGAACGATAACAAAACCAAGATAGATCATCTATACTCAAGTGCATCAACAAATCAGAAGATCGTCAAACTACAAGTATGAATTAATGTGGTTTTAGAATTACTTGTAAAAATCTCCTTGGTAGTTCATATGCACGCGCATACGCACTTGCATACAGAAAGTTTAATTTATCAAAGAGTTTGACAAGGCTTTGAGAAACCAAAAAAAATGCATAACCACAAAATTTCTATACAGTTCAATCGCCCGGACACTTTTCTTAATCGATTGAGGGCAGTCAACTAATAAAAATATTCAGTTGACTGAACCATATATTTTTATTATACCTAGTTTGTTTTCAAATTTTGGCGTACTTTTAAGTTCTTATACAGTAGCCTGGCTCTTATACTCAGCTGACTGATCACTGCGTAATAGCTATTTTCTCAAAAGACATTTCAAATAGTTACAATCTTTTGTACTTGTCTCTTTAAACAGAAATGACTATATTTGAATGATTGCAACTATTTACCACAATTCTTTGATTTATTTAAATATACATCAAGATCATAAATCATTTTTAACTTTTAAACCTCTATCTTACTATTTTCTGATCTCATACTCTCTCAAGTGCTCATTACTATTCTATAACATTCTAACTTCAAAAATCATTCAATACACTTCCATAATCACGAATCACACATTTCCAATCACTAAGGAGATTATAGGTAGAATTGTACTAGTAATCAATATCTGTGTTATTCAAAACGCATGCTTGTCAAAGAAATACTTTTGCATAAGCCTATTCCTCCGGGCGAAGTAAGGGTTATTTGTTAGTGAAATACCCAAGGGGAGCTTCAAGGCCTGGATGTTGGACGAATGGTCCAAACCTATATTAAAATTTCTAGTATGATTACTCTTATTTACTTTATATTATCATATTCAGTTATATAGTTCTTCTTAGGTTAGTATACATACATTTATTTTACACATAAGCCATATTATATACGATCCACTGAACTTTCAAGTATTATCCTTCTTGGTTTGTAATGTATGACAATATTTGGCAATACCCAATTCCTTATTATCATTTTGGGTTTACTCGGGATATATGTATATTTCATATGGTTAAATATATAGTATCGTTTCAAAAAACGTTTTGAAATAAAATCAGGTATTTGGATCTTGAGTTTACTTAAGGGAAATAAATTCAAAATAAAAAGGTTTGAATCAAATAGTGGTATATACCCTAAGAATGCAGCGGGGAATTATAAAAGTTGGTAAACTTAAGTTAGGTTTTATGAAATGCTTTCATAAATAGTTATGGGAAGTAAAATGGTTAGGTTTTTAGGTTGGCCGGTTTCCTTCTTTGTTTTAACTGAGATGAAATTTCAGGGTTCAAATTCTTTTAGGGAGGGAAGAATGTAATGATCAGGAATTTTATCATTTTTTAAGGAATATTTAGTTAATTTTAAATAATCGATTCGTGGTTTTCAAATAAATAGAAAAATCAATTTGGTAATAAAATGAATTTACAGAATTTTTCTATTATTTAAATTTGGAAAATATTTGGATATCATTTGTCATATTTTACAACGAACGTTGGCATTTTGGGAATTTAAAAAAATTTAATAACCAGTGTATTTTAAAATTATTTTGTGATCATGTCGCAATTTTGTTTGCGATGGAATTTTTATTTCTGTCTTTCGCGGTTCGTACGCGAACGGAATATTATGTAGCGTAGTGTCGTATGTCTTTCTTTCAAAAACATTTTCCAAATCAAATCTAATTCTAATTCAAATTTTCAACTAGCATTGATTTTTATTTGTTGGCTTGATGGGTTATCTTAGAGTAAGGATATAGGTTTGGGTTATCTTGTAGTTTTTGATTTACTTAAGGATGAAGAAATGAGTTGGATTTGGTTTGGTTATGAGTTTGCATTTCTAATTCAACACTTCATTTCATCGTTTTTCATTTCCTTTGTTCTGCCTCCATTTTCTTTCTTCTTTTTTCATTTTCTTCTTACTGTAATAAAGAAAGCAAGGCTTGTCCTCCTTCAAAATCCATATCTCCTAATCCGTAGATGATTGGCTAAACCATCCAACTTAAAAGTTGTTCATTTTCACTTATAAGATTTTTAAAAAATAATAGCTCGAAGTTTCATCGAGCGTGGTGGCAGGGATCGCCCAAAATATTTACATGTCGAGAAGTGGTGAAAATTCGACGATCATGAAATGAAGAACGAAGAGTATGGTTGGGTATGTATCGTTGAATGGAGATTTTAAGAGATGATTTTGTGATTTTTCGTGAAGGAGATCGGCGTGGGGAAGTATTTGATCGCTTTTTGATCAACTAAGAAATTCCAACGGTTGGGTGTTCGATAGGGTCAACGGTGATGTCTAGAGGAGGCTTGGGCGATGACGGAGCCATAGGTGGTGGTTGCATGGAGTACGGTGGTCGGAGGTGGACTGGCGAGCTCAATCTAGGGTTTTGTGCTCGGTTATGTTGGGTTCATGTGTTTCGGTTGCCAGAGTGAACAACTACATCGGGCTGACTGATGGGTTGTTCGGAGGTGCATAGGGAAGCGACAGAGCTTATAACAGCGGTGACGGTGTTTAGGAGTGGTCGAGGCGATGGGCAAAGGTGGTTGACGTGCGTATAAAAAACCTGGAACTCAAATTTCAAATTTTAAGGTTTCGGTCGGAATCGGCTAGGGGACGTCAGAGTTGGTAAGGTAGGGTGTAGTTGGTCTAGCTTGACGAGGCAAGTTTGTAGGTGTGCTTGGATATGGCGATGGATGGTCGGAGTGCCGTGTCCCACGCACTTACAGGAAATGGCAAAATTGGATTTGGGGAAGAACGTGAGCACTATAGAAGCGAGTATAGGGTAGTTGGCATTAGCTGGGCTTTGTTTGGATGGTGAGAAAGATACTTATATTTGTTTGTTTAATCTTATTGAGTATTGAATTTAAATTTCTATATCTCACCCATTTTAAACATGTTTAACCTTTGAATTTTTTGTATTAGATTCGTATGGACGAGTACAACAATTTGGTATAAATAGTGTTAGTTTTAGTGAAGTATAATTAACTGATAAAATAATACTTGTTGAATATAATTGGGTTGTTCTGAATAGTAGCGTAGTTAAATTTTCTATATGGCCAAATAAAACACATTCTGCGATAATTAAATTGAATAGATTATTGATGTCATCTGTTTAGTAGAGTAGATCCATATTCTGCTATTATGTTAATTTGAACATTATTTCATATGACCATTGATTTATATAAATGATGTGTTAACCATTGATCGTTAATTATGGATTTGATTTACTTATATGCTTGCTTATGTAAATCTGGTACTGATTTGGAAAGTTGAATTAAAATAAATGGTAGCTTGTTTAAGTACCACGGTGATTGCTAACCCTATTTTTGAATTTGGAAAACTACGGATTTAAATTAACTTAAACTTTATAATGATTCGAGGTTAAGTGTTACATAATTATAAATGGTGTTTTAAGTTAATTAATTATTTTATTAATGATGTTTAAAGTCCATTAGTTAGTAAAGTCAATTAGTTATTTTATGAATGACGTTTAAAGTTAAACTAAATATTTTACTAATAATGTTTAAAATTAATCAATTATTTTACTAATGATGTTTAAAGTTAATTAATCAAAGTTAATTAATCATTTTACTGATGATGTTTAAAGTTAATTAATCATTTTATTAATGATGTCTAAAGTTAATTAATCATTTTGAGTCTAAAGGCTATTTAATTTATGAAACAAATTCTAAGCATATTATTAAATAGTTATTTAATAATTTTTAAGTAATGATTTTGATTTTATAATTAAGATTTGTTTAAAAGGAAAAGGGATTTCAAATCAAAATTAAGTAATTATTTTCGAGGCAACGTTTTACACAGAAGTTTTAATTATATTTTGAGTATTTTAAAATAAACTTTTGATAGGTAAAATGCTTAAAAGAGTTGTTTATTTAAAGGATTCATTTTAGATATTTAAGCAAGTGAATTATTTTGAGGGGAATCTTTTTACTTTTCAAAAGTTAAAATCCTTTGTAAAGGGTGAGGTTTAGATTATGATTTGAAACAGAAGTTAACTTTGTTTTAAAATGTTTAAAAGAGGTTTGAAAATTATTATTTGAGATTATAAAGTAGATGTTCACTTATATGAAGAAAATGATTTTATCTTTTCACTTCTATGAAGAAAATGATCTTATCTTTTCAATTCAGGGGTGTTTTGAACGAAGATCTCAAGTGAAATTTTATATAAGGATTTCAAAGAGTACTTTAGGGTTTTAAGTGAAATTATAAATGATACTATAATATTCTAATTATAGTATAAGACTTTGAAAATTGGAAAAGAAGTTGGGTTTATAAAACCGTGTTTTAAATAAATAGCATACAAAGATTTTGAAATCATACACTTGAAATTAAACTTGGAGATATGGAAACTTCTACCTATCTTGAAGGGTAAGAATGTTGTCGAGTCAAGGTTTGAGAGTTAATGGTACCCCAGCTAGAACAGCTTCATTTTTATCTGAAGGATTGTTTAAGTTCGAAATCAAATTGATGTTTAGTATATAAAGTATTATTTCCATATACGAATTGGATCACCTATGAAAATCAAGTTTATGAAATTAATAAATAATCCTTCTTAGTTTGGATGGTATGGAAACATTCTTTCTATATTTAACATTGAAGGATAAGTGGTTTGGGTTTATAGTATGCAATGTTTAAATGACATTTGTCTTTGATCCATTTAATATGATTTTGGAAATAGGAAATCTTTATTAATATTTTGTGAATATACTTATACCGGTGAGATAAGTATATGGATATACTTTCCATATATTTAAAGGAGTATTAAAGGTTTGTGAATATATCTTTTGCAATGGTATTTTAAGTAAAGTATTTATTTAAAGAGATTTAATTAACGAAAGGTTAATTAAAAGAGGCTTAGTGGATTCTATATGAAATTAAATCCATGTTTGACCGTTTGTTTGTTTGATAGTTAATAACCGACTATCAAATCTTGGCCAAAATACAACAACGAAAATATTTAAGAGACATACAAGAGTTGAATGGCATAGTTATCTTTGATGATGCTATATTGTGCGTATAAATCTCGTTTTGTTTTCCGAGGACAAATGATAAGGAAATCCATCCGCTTAAATGGTTAGGATGTAATCTTTATGTATTGTCTGTTTATTTCCAAAATAATCGAAGTTGATTTAACCGGAAACCATCGATTGGTTTTGGACGGATTGGTAAGCGGGGGAGTGTACTTATATGATATGACTCGAACTCGTAACCACTTCGAAACCATATACATGTTCGACGCTTTGGAAGAGGTTTGAGACTAGTTCGAGATGATGGGATCGAAGATGGAGCTCTTTGAAGTGCAAGAGCTACTTGCTACTAATTGTAAGGGTGATTCCCAAATGAATGTAGTATAAGTAGTGCCTTCGGGTTGTTTATATCCCGAACAACTTGTATGGGTGAATGCTAGCATTGCATTATTACTTAGAGGGCAATGTTAGCATTTCAAGTGAGAATTGCTAAGAGGAAAAGGTAAAAGCATAACCTCACAAGCCTCACAACCCAGTAATGGCTAAAAGAGGAGATGACCTCATATGTGGTGAGCTACTTTAGGAGCATTATTCCTTGATCTTGATTCGATTTTATGAATTTTGATGTGCGCGTAGGTGACCGTGGGGCAATGTTTGTAGCCTTGGTACCCAAGAGGTGATGTAATCTGATACGTCGTGTTAAAGGGGCGGCTGACTCTGTCTTGATAGGGGTCCATTGTGGCCCTCAGGTTGATTTTATCTAGAGATGTATTATACGAAAGGTAGTCCCTTACCTTACCATGTTGGAAATCTATTCTCCAATGCCCTATGGTTTTAGTTGTACAACCTAATACCGTTGAATGTAATTATGGGTAATCATTCCAGACATGTTACATATTTATTTTTCACCCTTAAACATTATTATAATATCACTGGATTTTCTAATAAAATGATTTGGTTATCATAAGGAAAAAACTCATCCGTATTTATATGCGGCACGTTCTTATGAGACACCTTTATTTTCAAAGGGTTTTATAAATATAGAAATCCGTATGATTTGATTTGAGTTTTCTCATGCTGGTTTACCAAACTGACCCAATTGTTATTTTCTTATAATGCTCAGGTCAGCCCTAGCATATTTTTCAGATTTAGTTGGACACCTTGGAGCTTCAAGAGACGAGTTGGATGCTTCCGAGATGTATTTCCATATTTTCTTTTAATTTTTTTAAATTTTATTGTACTTCTTTGTTTGTATTTATCAGCAATTGTAAGGATAGGTTGTTATAACTATCCAAGCTGATGAAAGGTTAGTTACTCTTACATATATATACACACCATAGTTTTCTTTTGTAAAGATATTAGTATATTATATATTACTTGTCATGTTTGTGAGATTCTATTCTGTCTTTTTTTACCCTAACAATCTGTCTTTCCAACACTTGCATGGTCGACGTGTGAATATCGTGGATATATTAGTGTCGACTTTTGAGGATCGAAAAGACGGGTTGTTACATAAGCTATCGAGGGTGTAAGAATATAAAGCCACCGAGCATTAAAATGTGTAACATGCCGAGTGTTAAGCTATCAAAGTATAAAAGTGTAAAGATATCGAACATTAAAAAGTTACAATCTATTAACTTATTGAGAGTATAAAGGTACAAGTAATATAGTAGTTGAAAAATTAGCTGCCTATCAAACCTTAAGGTTTAAACTATCGAGTGCTAAAGAAACAGCCGGTGTGCATCTTGAAGGGGTAGCAGGTAAATAAACCCATAAAAGACTAATTAACTAAATTTACATCAATTGAAGATCAAACTCGGGTTTTTAAGATAATTCATAACAAATCATCGAATCTTAATAATGGGAGAAGTAACGTCGAACAAAATCTAAATCCCCAAAACATGTTGAATCAATATTTGAAACATGAATTTGTAGTTGAAGAGAAGAATCACCTTAGAAAATTAAATTTGAAAAACTAGGAACATTTTAGAGTAAATTTGAAGCTTTATTTTGATTTTGGAAGCACGTGTAAAAGCAGGAGGGAAAAAAGATGGGTTTTTATAGGAGAATAAAGAATGAGTATTGACCATTAATTTAAATCACTAAAATACTGTATGGGTAAGATATTGAACCCTATGAATACCAAAGTTAGTTTTAAAATAAACAAAGAAAGCGTGTTTGTTTATACTAAAGTATAAAATGCTTTTATAAAAAGGGGAAGGGATTGTAAATATTACACCTAAGTTTTTAAAGTCTGAACACAAATGAGGCTATCCATAGTTCAAAGTCAACAAGCTATCAAAGATTAATTAAGCAATAAAACTATTGAGTTCTAAAAGTAAAGTCGTCGCATGTTAAGAAATGTATTTATCGGATGCTAAATATAGAGCTATCGCGTGTTAAGAAATAAAGCAATCGAGTGCTAAAGACAAAGCTAGTGCATACTAAGGAGTAAAGCTATCAAAGACAGATCTATTGAGTACTAAGTAAGGTAAATCTATCATATGCTAAGAAATGAAGTTATCAAGTACTAAATATGGAGTTATCGTATGTTCAGAAATAAAGCTATTAAGTGCTAAGTAAGGCTAAGCTATCATATGCTAAGAAATGAAGCTATAAAGTGCTAAGTAAAGCAAAGCTATCGCATGCTAAGAAGTGAAGCTATCGAGTGCTAAGTAAGGCAAAGCTATGTATACTAAGAAAAAAGCTATTGAATGTTAAAGATGGAGCCATCACATGTTAAGAAATAAACCATCGACTGCTAAAGACAAAGGTAGTGCATACTAAGAAGTAAAGCTATCAAAGACAAAGCCGTCGAGCATTAAGCAAGACAAAACTGCCACATGCTAAGAGATGAAGCTATTGAGTGCTAAATACAAAGCAATTGCATAATATGGAAGTCGTAGAAGACAATGCCATTGAGTGCTATGAGGAGTAGCTATCACATGCTAAAGGCAAACTATCGATGTTCAAGGAGATGGAAGTTATCGCATGATGAACTTAATGCCATCGAGGACGAGCAATAAACCTACCCAGTGACAAATGTTGACAAGTTATCGCATGCATGCAATAACACTAAGTGTTAAGAAACTGCTGCTATTGCATGACTAAAAATCAAGCATAAAAATGTTATATATGCCACACTGAATGCTTGATTATGCCACATTGTCACAAAGGAAGCAAAAATGGGTTGTGCCACATATCATCTCAAAATGTGCTACATCAGCAAATATCTCAATCGTCCATGATTGGTTAATGCCACGTCTTAGCAATTCAAGGGTGCAAATTTTCTGTAGATGAACGTACATTCCCTACTAAGAAGGGACACATTCCAAATTATACTTTTTTCCCATTTTTCGTTTTTCTCAAAAATAAATAAAGACTTGACTTTGATACTTTAATGGTCGATTATCTAAAATTTAAATTGGAATGTTGTGACTAAGGCCTACACAATTACCTATTTGCATGACTATTTGAAAGCAAACTTACCCAAGAGTCCAACCTCTTGCTCATGTACCATTAACTTTGTTGACTAAGCATATAAGCTAGGACCAAATTTTGGCCTAACAATATCCATATTCAGAATTATATATATGACATCTATCATGCCTTTGAGCAATTATCTATCATGCCTCTGTGTGTTGTTCGTGCCTTTATGAACTAGTACACTTGTCTTATTATATATTGTTCTTTTCGCTATGAGTTAGGTGTAGAGGTCATGTTGAAATTTAAATTTTATATTTTCAACCAATGGAATGCCTACTTTGGTATTATGAAGCATAAGTGTTGATCAACAAATATTCAAAGCAACGTACACGATTGGTCGTATGAAAACTTGAAAATTTTAGCAAAATACAACAGATTTAGACAAATTTCAACCATTATCGATTTACAAGCTTTTGCACATTGTCACTATGGAACAAGCACATATAGACTCTCATGTACTCTAGTACGCGCACTATGAACCATATGTATGTGCACATTTGGAAAGTTATGAATTTGCTTTCAACTTTATCCATACTAAAACACTCAATTGTACACATATCTCACTTATTCAATCACATCTATTTGACTCTATTGGTTAGTAATATTTTTATTAGTGTTCGCACTATTTATTACGTTATCCACCATTTTACATTACAATCTTTGGACGATTAAATAGTTTACGAACTTACTTACTTTAAATTCTATAGCAAATTTTGTAGAATAATATTCCCATGCTTTTATTTATACACACATCATTTTTGAAAATTAAGTTACGCATGTTTGTTAAATGGTCAAAAATTTAATTCAAACATCCACTTTGTTAGGAACTGGAGATAGTGGTTTTGATGACAACAACCTTTGTAACTTATTTTATTATAACTTATATACTAACACTATTGTCTAGATATATATATGAATGTTATTATATAGGATATATATAAGGCAGGTGCAGATTGTTGAAGACTGTACAGTATAAAGATCAAGAATGAAGAAATCAAGTTTGAAGACTCATGAGTATCAAGATCAAGATTTCAGATAAGTGTCAAGTTTTGTTAAAACTTTATAATATCATGGAAATCTTCATTCCAAATTTCATTTGGGATGGAACTCATTTCTACCTCCTTAGTGGCTTACAAACCCACGACAAGTAGCTTACAAACCTACGACAAGTGGCTTACAAACCCACGAACATCCTGGTTTTGTACAAGTTCTCGAGTCCCGATATGATGAAATATTGTGAAGACCCGCAAATCCGTACTCCTTGAATATACACTAATCTCCATAGATTAACTCAAGATGAACAGAAATACGAATTATCAATGTTTAAGAAAAAGAAAGAGAAGAAAAAGACAAGAAGAGAGGAAAAGATAGAAAATAAAATAGAAAATAGAACGGAAAGAAATCAGCAGAACAAGATAAGAATCTCACAATTCGCAGCGGAACAACATATAATAGATAAATGAATAATCTTTAAACAAAGAACTATATCAGTTATTACATTACAACACGTTACCTTACATTACATCATCATCAGAGTGTACAACAACAAACAACATCAAACAGCGGAAAAGAAATACTATATACTAGTAATACGTCATGCCATCCAGCTAGCCTCCAGCAACTCCAGAATATCCTGAATATCCTGATAAACCTTAACACTTGACTGCCCGTGTGGAAATTGGTGGGCACCCAGAGTTTAGGAAGGAAAACAATAAACTCCGAGTCAGTCATGTGACTGGTGTGAGAACTCAAAACAGTTTATTTATCTTTAAAATCAAAATAGAGTAATATTTTTAAAGTCAATTCGCAATGCTTTTTAAAGATGAGACTATCATAAGGCCTCCCGCACGCACACACATGCAAACGCAGAATCGGAGGAGATTTCTCCTTATGATAGTCAAAGATGCTTGATACGCATTAAAAAGAAACATTTGATATTATTACTAGTGCATAGTGTAGGAAAAAATCATTTCGAAAATAAAGATATAAATCTTAGCCAGCATAGACATTTCGCACTTATGCCTACTATAGCTACCATGTTCAATAGCAGGTTACCGCCACATTCCATGGCAGGTTATAAAACTAAAACCGTACAAGATCGTATTGTTTCTTTGGATTTCCAACGAATGGTCAGGCCAAGGAACTTTCCATTGCCACATGAGAACGCCTCTAGAAGGACGTCCCCGAGAACCAAACCGGATCTCTGCCAACACAAGGCCGGGTTACCCCTAACTGGGTAACAACTGACACGAGTATGCCATCCCCCGGTCCTTTGGGACCTTTAACCGAGCGCTCGTCATCAACATCACACCATAATAATAAGTGTTTCAACATGAGTAAGCATCTGAGCTCCATACCATGATACCCCCCTTTTCCAGAAGGAAATGCACATACCCTAAAGGGAGATACCCCTCATAACCTTGCTGCATCTTTCCTGTTTTGACCATTCCGGGGTGTGAGGCTCGACGAAGTCACGTCCACAAAAACATACTTTATACAAAAGCCATGCTTTGGGTCAACAAATGATCATAGAGATGATCACAAAGATAAACGATCAAACAAATGATCTTATCACAAATGATCAACACAATGATCATTTCACAGCAACACTCAGCATGTCACATTACCAAATTGGGAATATATCGCTGATAACCTTCAACTACATAACCTCTGAGCTCGTACGTCTCAGAGAAGGGTGTTAAGCTAAAAGAATAAATTCTCCGCCACCAACAGAAATATATTTGAAGAAATCGGCTTTACATCTCAATTTGTAATGTCAGACATACAATCCATACAAGTCTGTTCCGGGCTCGAACAGAACCGAAGGCACTTACAAAGAAGTCCTTGCAATCCGGATATCCACAACCCTGATCGGATTCCCCATCACATATGGAGAACTCTATACCGGAGCAACTCGGTGCAGAGTCAATCGACAGGTCATCCTATCGCTCTCGCAAATACCGGGTCTTCAACACCGATCTTCAATGTTATCCATTCCGTCGTATCACTATTCGGAATGGGTAATCCGAATAACGAGCGCAATAATTTAAAAATAAGTGTGGCATTCAAATCCAAGCAAATCACAACAAATACCTTTTAAAGGTAAATATTGATAGTCGGTTATTGAACTATCAATGGATATGCGCAACATCACCAGATTCCAAATAATTTTCCAAATTATTTATTTCCCAATTTATATCTTTACAAGATATATAATTTCAATACCTCAAAAATAAATCAATATTTATTTTTAAACAAATTCCCCCATTCTTTTATAAATTCCATAGTGAATTTATATTCCAAAATATCTATGAATATACGATTTCAATTATTCATTTTTCAATTTATCTTCAAAAAGATAAATTCTCAAAACGTTTCATTTCACATTGGAAAAATATTTCCATACTTATTTATTCATAAGTAACTCACAAATTTTATTTATTTTCAACACTTGGAAAATATTCAGTATACTTAAATCGAGATTAAGTACATATTTCATTCTTTAAGGAAATCATTCTCTTAACCATATTTATTTGGGCCAAAACGAATGTTGCGTAAAACATCGTTACAACGTCCCAAAATCACTAGTATAGGGATTCGAATTTAAGATAAATATATAAATCCCAATACTAAATCAAACATTTTCTTTCGGAAATCACTTACTATAACAACAGTGTTATAGTCCACCATTTCCTTTTATTTCTCGAAAACGTCTATTTCAACAATGAATGTTGAAATCTATGATTTCGAATCTCAACACGTTTTAAAACATCGTTAGATCGTTTTAATTCTATTTAAAACATCACATTCAAAATAATTTCTTTAACATATTATTCACTATTCAAAAACGTGAATATACTACGTTAACAATTTCATCATTTCTATTCATTTTATTTTAAAGGATTATTCACAGTCTAAAACGTGAATATAACTCCATTAATAGGTTTCAACAACTTACTTATCAAAATAAGTCGTTTGCGAATTTATAAAACAACGTTTATAAATTCCATTTCTATTTATTTTATAACAACTTTCTTTTATACATCTCCTTTATTAACCTATTCAATTTCATATCCCAATGATATACTAAAAGTTCATGTTATAAGTTAAATGCTTATAAAACGATTATTTTACAAAAATCGTTCCTTTAAACTTCGTAATTATAAATCTTATAACTTATAAGATTCAATTATTTACCCAAAACTTATTCTTCAAATAACTTTACAAATTTTATAAACCTACTGCTTATAAAATTCCATTTATAACTTCACCGTTTATGATTCTATAAATTTCATTCATTTTTGAAATTCATTCACAATTCATTCTAACACTTATAAAAACTCGTTTTATAATTCAAACATTTTAATTTATAAATTATCAATTTATAAATCTTTTAAATAAATCAATTTATACTATTATTTTAAAACATCTTTAATCTCCTTTATAATTTCACCATTTTGATTTATAAAATAATCAAATTTTATAAATCCTATATTTTCAACTTTTTACAATAAATCCAAAAATCTCAATTTAAACTCTTTTTATAAAGTTATTAACCCATATTTTCAAAAATCAACTTTTAACTATATTTCTCAAAAATCATAATTTTTATAACATTAAAATTATAACGTTTATTTATGTAAAATGGATCAATTCCAAAAATATAGTATATTTTCAAAAATCACTTTAAAAATCATTTTAAAATTCCAAAATTTGGTCCAATGATGCTACTTACCAAATAGTCAATCACGACTACAACGATATCATATATCGATATGATAATCAACGAATATCAAAATATCCATAATCAAATAAATACTGTTGAGGAATCCAGTTGGATCCCTCCAACCTGTTTTCCTACATCCAAAAACATTAGCACAATACCAATTCCGCTCCAGTACGGAATTATCGCGGTATATGGGATTTAAAATATTATCCGCTTAATAGACGGCGCAATAGGGTCTCATCCGCTATACAATGCGGGAAATCAATAACTGCAATATATACATATGCCAATATATATATATATATTGCTATTATATATAATACTAATTTCACTGTTTATGAAATATTCGCGGCATATGTTTTTAATAAATAACATCCGCTTACTAACGGCGCATAATGTCTATTTTAACAATCAATAGATAACAATCATCATTCAAACATGCATTCAAGAATTTTAAATCTAATTATTTAAAATTAAAATCGAAACTGATTCGATTGAGTGAGAAGTTCTCACCTTGATTTCAATTTCGTTTTAGCGATTTATTTCGAATAAAATTAAACGGACGTTTAATTTTACCCGAAATTCTCACTAACTCCAAACGACTCCAATCTAATTCCATAGCGTAGTGCTCGTCCATACGATTCCAACGCAACTGGTTTCGCGCGTTTTCGACCTCGTATGAAAAAGATATGCATTTATGAAATTACACGAATTTTTATATAATAATTTACAACCATTTTTTTTATAATTTTAAACCTAACTAATATTGGCCGTAGATCTTTGCAACCTTCATCCAGACCGCACACCCCATCCATCTTCACGCACGCGTCCAGGAAACCAAAATCGAACCCATCAACACGCCTTAGGGCTAAATTTTACGACCACCTCCATCACCTTGAAGACGATCTGACACCCTCATTTCATCGCCCCTTGCAAGTGCCATCTTCGGCTGGAATATCTTGGAGCTCGGCCCCCCCATGGTTGAGAAAAACGTGTGCGAATGTCACGCGTTCAAATGCAAATTGCCGTCCATCCACTTCGTATTTTACGATCGTCGCCGTTGATATACAAGATCTCGAGGAGATCTACATTTTTCTAGTTGAGAGTTTGTTGGATAGAATGATGGATTTGAAGAAATTTGGGGAGGAAGATCATTGATTTTCGGCCTTTGGTTTAGTTACTGGCGGCGGCTGTAGAATTAGGGTTTTTATTTTTATTTTTATTTTTCTTGTGAAGGTGGGCTATTTATAGGAAATCGAACGAACACTATTCATTCCGGAATTTCCAAACTCAGATTTACGCACGGTGACCAGCGTTTCTGGGGTTTACCCCGCATTCCGGACACAATGGAACAGGTTTCGGAAGCTAATTCGGTCATCTATGCGAGTTATGGCAATAAACGTTCAATTTGAATTAAACCGATTTAAACGATTTTCTAGGCGTTTTCGCTTGCACCGGACAAACGGTAAATCCGATTGACACGAAATTTGAAACCTTACAATAATATCACATTATGGATCCGATGAAACTAGTTTCGTCAAAATCCGAATCTTTTTGAAAAATGGCTATTTTAACTCGCAAAATTAATATTAAAACAATTTCAATGCGTTTCGAGCTGCCACGGTCAAACGATAACTCTGATTGCTATGAAAATTGAAATCCGATAATAACAAACTATTATGAATCCAATGGAACTAGTTTCGTCCAATTCTGAGACTGTTCGAAAATTGGCTAATTTCACTAGTCGATTAAATATTAAAATATTCAATTTTCACAAATAAACTTTAAATTCGATTTTAAAAGTTCTAAAATATCATTCTAACTTCAACATGATGAAATAAAATTTTACAAATCATTTTCAATCATATTTAACCCAATTTTCAATTATTTCCATAATTTAACATATTAAATTATCGATTTAATTATTCAGTTAAATCCAATTATTCGAAATAAAATTTATTCGACTTATAAATTTCACTTATTAATATTTAAAATTAATTAAATATTCAAATTTAAATTAATAAAAATTCTGGGTCGTTACATACTTCCCCCCTTAAAAGAATTTCGTCCTCGAAATTAACAAGTAAGAAAAGTTACAGAATCTATTAACTTTCCAAAAATTCATAATTAAACTTCTTACAAAATCTTTACTAAGTTTTCAAATCATACTTAGTTATCTTTTCAAAACCAACTATATCGTTTAACTTTCAACTCCAAAACCAAAATTATAGTTTTCACAAATTTCCCAAATTTTCTCAAAATTTTTCTAACGCCTTAAATTTTTGGAAAAATTCGCCATAGTCTCCTTTGCGCGGCTCGATCCGAAAAAAATGACAGTATATATATCACAAATATACATCTCATCAAGTAATGAGGCATCCCGCAGGGAAAAAAGTGTAAAAGTACGATATTTAATCCGAGATATGTACCTTATATTTTATTAGCGAGCATATACGGCTAATATAGCGCGAAAGCGAGCTCCAAATGCGAAGCAAACGCGATCCGCACCTACTAAACACTTAACAAACAACATGAGAAACATGCATATATGAAAATAGTATCAATATACAACATATAGCAACATAACAACTATATATGCCAACATAGCAAATGAAACAAAAGTAACAAATGCAACTATCAATCAACTATCATCCAACAAATTCATAACCAATGTATATTCATTCATATTCTCATTAATATTCAATGAAATGGGTTTTCAGTTTAATCACATTTGATTTATTAACAGTGGATGTTCTTACTAACATTCATTTTCAATTAGTTTATATTCACTAATTCATATTCAAGTTGGTTCACTTCCAAATCAAATTCAATTCTATTTAAGATTCACTTAACTTGCAATTGAATTTCAATTTCTTTAGCTTTCAATTTCATTAATACTTAATGAATTATATACAATCAACTAACAATCATATAACAACCAATGTATATTAATTACAACCAATTTCCTTTGCTTATATATTCATTCAATTTGGTTTAACACCTTTACTTTCAATTCGTTTAATTAAATTGATTTTCATTCAATCTTTAACTTCCAATAATATTAGATTTTAATGAATTAACACTTACATTCATTATTCCATATCAACTGAATTTACATTAAATTGATTAATATTCAATCCATTAATTCAATTCAATTTCTAAAGTTGAATTTCATTTATATAACTCAAGTTCATATCCATCACTTAACTTTATTAATTTATTTTGATACCAATATCAACTTCATTCAACATCTCTTAAGTTATATTTCATTTAAACATCACTTGGTTTTACTTAACTTAAATTCCAACTTATAAATCAATTCAGCTTCTAATTCTAAAGTAAATTTCCATTTAACTTTAAATTCATTTTTATTTACAACTCATATTCATAAATATATTCATATAGTTTCACTTCTTATATATATAAGTTTATTTCACAATTGTAAATCACTTTAATTATAATTCAATTCTTATAATTCTTTTTACTTATACAATTATTCTTTAATTTAGATTATTCAAACAACTAAGCAATCAACTTATATACACTTTAATAATTCTGAAAAATTATTCCTTTATATAAAAATACAATCAAGGTAAAATTATTTCATTTACCCAATTTTAAAACAATACTGTGTCGAATTGTTCTATACAAGTGTTTATAAACCCCTTCGGCATAGTTTTGCAGACCGTGCTGACGAAGGTTCATATGCCACTCAATAAACCAATCATCACAATATAAACAATTTTATATTCACTAACAAATACGCTCTCATAGCTATTATTACACTCAAACTCATTCTAGAGTACTACTGACTCTATCTCTAATGAGTAATACCCAACAGAACCATGGTTGTCGCTTAACCATATGCTCTGATACCACATGTGAAGATCCGCAAATCCATACTCCTTGAATATACACTAATCTCCATAGATTAACTCAAGATGAACAGAAATACGAATTATCAATGTTTAAGAAAAAGAAAGAGAAGAAAAAGACAAGAAGAGAGGAAAAGATAGAAAATAAAGTAGAAAATAGAACGGAAAGAAAACAGTAGAACAAGATAAGAATCTCACAATTCGCAGCGGAACAACATATAATAGATAAATGAATAATCTTTAAACAAAGAACTATATCAGTTATTACATTACAACACATTACTTTACATTACATCATCATCAGAGTGTACAACAACAAACAACATCAAACAGCGGAAAAGAAATACTATATACTAGTAATACGCCATGCCATCCAGCTTGCCTCCAGCAACTCCAGAATATCCTGAATATCCTGATAAACCTTAACTCTTGACTGCCCGTGTGGAAATTGGTGGGCACCCAGAGTTTAGGAAGGAAAACAATAAACTCCGAGTCAGTCATGTGACTGGTGTGAGAACTCAAAACAGTTTATTTATCTTTAAAATCAAAATAGAGGAATATTTTTAAAGTCAATTCGCAATGCTTTTTAAAAATGAGACTACCATAAGACCTCCCGCACACACACACATGCAAACGCAGAATCGGAGGAGATTTCTCCTTATGATAGTCAAAGATGCTTGATACGCATTAAAAAGAAACATTTGATATTATTACTAGTGCATAGTGTAGGAAAAAATCATTTCGAAGATAAAGATATAAATCTTAGCCAACGTAGACATGTCGCACTTATGCCTACTATAGCTACCATGTCCAATAGCAGGTTACCGCCACATTCCATGGCAGGTTATACAACTAAAACCGTAGAAGATCGTATTGTTTCTTTGGATTTCCAACGAATGGTCAGGCCAAGGAACTTCCCATTGCCACATGAGAACGCCTCTGGAAGGACGTCCCTGAGAACCAAACCGGATCTCTGCCAACACAAGGCCGGGTTACCCCTAACTGGGTAACAACTGACACGAGTATGCCATCCCCCGGTCCTTTGGGACCTTCAACCGAGCGCTCGTCATCAACATCACACCATAATAATAAGTGTTTCAACATGAGTAAGCATCTGGACTCCATACCATGATACCCCCCTTTTCCAGAAGGAAATGCACATACCCTAAAGGGAGCTACCCCTCATAACCTTGCTGCATCTTTCCTGTTTTGACCATTCCGGGGTGTGAGGCTCGACGAAGTCACGTCCACAAAAACATACTTTATACAAAAGCCATGCTTTGGGTCAACAAATGATCATAGAGATGATCACAAAGATAAACGATCAAACAAATGATCTTATCACAAATGATCAACACAATGATCATTTCACAGCAACACTCAGCATGTCACATTACCAAATTGGGAATATATCGCTGATAACCTTCAACTACATAACCTCTGAGCTCGTACGTCTCAGAGAAGGGAGTTAAGCTAAAAGAATAAATTCTCCGCCACCAACAGAAATATATTTGAAAGAAATCGGCTTTACATCTCAATTTCTAATGTCAAACATACAATCCATACAAGTCTGTTCCGGGCTCGAACAGAACCGAAGGCACTTACAAAGAAGTCCTTGCAATCCGGATATCCACAATCCTGATCAGATTCCCCATCACATATGGAGAACTCTATACCGGAGCAACTCGGTGCAGAGTCAATCGACAGGTCATCCTATCACTCTCGCAAATACCGGGTCTTCAACACCGATCTTCAATGCTATCCATTACGTCGTATCACTATTCGGAATGGGCAATCCGAATAATGAGCGCAATAATTTAAAAATAAGTGTGGCATTCAAATCCAAGCAAATCACAACAAATACCTTTTAAAGGTAAATATTGATAGTCGGTTATTGAACTATCAATGGATATGCACAACATCACCAGATTCCAAATAATTTTCCAAATTATTTATTTCCCAATTTATATCTTTACAAGATATATAATTTCAATACCTCAAAAATAAATCAATATTTATTTTTAAACAAATTCCCCCATTCTTTTATAAATTCCATAGTGAATTTATATTCCAAAATATCTATGAATATATGATTTCAATTATTCATTTTTCAATTTATCTTCAAAAAGATAAATTCTCAAAACGTTTCATTTCACATTGGAAAAATATTTCCATACTTATTTATTCATAAGTAACTCACAAATTTTATTTATTTTCAACACTTGGAAAATATTCAGTATACTTAAATCGAGATTAAGTACATATTTCATTCTTTAAGGAAATCATTTTAACGACCCGGCTTCCATCCACTAGGAAGTCGCATCGCTAAAAAGAAAGAAAGGGATAGAAATAGAAAGAAAGAGAAGAAGAAAGAAACAACAATTAGAATCTAAACAGCGGAACGAATAAATTATATTAATAACATAACTATTACATAGTTTACAACACTAATCAGAGTTACACAGAATATACATCACATACTAGACAGTTATAAACACCTGTCTAGTTATACAACTCAATACAACTCAATACAAGAGATACCAACTCAGAGAATACACAGCGGAACTATATATCTAACGCCGAAGCCTCCTGCTCCATTGCTCCTTCATAATTCGTCAAAGCTAACCTGAATCCTAACCTGAATCCCTTGGCTACTCGTAAAAATTTGAGTACCCAAGAGTTTACGGAAAACAAAAGATAAACTCCGGGTCAGACATGGGTCTGGTGTGAGTAACAGGTTAAAGTTGCTTAACTTTGAAAAACCTTTGAAAAGGAAAGGTATCACGTAAGACTTCCCACACATAAACATGGAAAAGTTTTTACCTTACGCTAACTAAAACATTTGATAGGAAATTCTGTGATATTATAATAGTGTCTAGGGTTTTCAAGTAAATATGAAATAGCCGAAATTGTTACATCTATTAAATTCCAGCTACTAGCCACAAAAGTGGGTAATACAATCAAAACCGTTGGCACTTATTGGATTTTGGATTCCATCAATGGCAGGGCTACTGGGGTACCGCCCGTCACAGTACGTGGCCTAGATCACCGTACCGAGGAGCCACCCTAACTCCCCTGCAACACAAGACCGGAACCATC
This sequence comes from Allium cepa, assembly GCA_030765085.1. Lineage (NCBI taxonomy): Eukaryota > Viridiplantae > Streptophyta > Magnoliopsida > Asparagales > Amaryllidaceae > Allium > Allium cepa. The sequence continues at coordinate 569,436,103 of CM060940.1, read as the reverse complement.
CCTTACTGGATAGTCCCGAACAAGACAACCCCGCAGTTGGCGTACGTCCAACTGCCCACACAGCCGAAATATAAAGGGACTTCTAGACAGGGGTAAATCTTGCCCTCCAGTGGGGGCTACCCACGAAGCCTTGCTGCACCTCCCCTGTTTTAGCCATTCCCGGTTGATGAGGCTTGAGGCTACGATTACCTTTATAGGACATAACACTTAGAATGCTCATCGTCCGCCTGACGATGTGCTGAAAGCATTCAGCCCATACAAGTTCGTTCCGGGTTCGAACGAAACCGAAGGCATTATCTCGTTACACTCATTTTGGAATCACCCTCAGAGTTAACGACAATAACCCTTGCACTCTGATTCACCATCTCGAATCTATAAGTACTATTCCGTCAAACTCATTACGGAATCACCCACAGAGTTATACTGACTTATAGTTCTTACACCTCGAGTCTTCACTCGCTCCACTTGGATTAACGACCTAACGTTATTTGGAATCGATGTGGTTTTCGGATATCCAAATATGGAAACCCGATCCCGGTCTCATCGAAATCCAAAGCGTGTCTTTTAAGGCCAAGTTGTTTTAAAGTTTTTAAAACAATTCAATTATCTATATAAACAGATAGATAAATCACAGATTCACAATAGGTAATCAACATTATTATCACAACAGATAATCTACATTATCATTATCAATAGATAATTCAAATCATAATCACAATGCAACCAATGCATCCATATCACTCAATATTGCTTATCTCATTTCTGAGATTCAAACCAATCAAGCAAACAATATCATCCATCCCTATAAGCAATGATCTATACACACCATTTATAATTAATTTAAAATGAATTAAATTAACTACATCATTCTCTAATTAATTTAAAGTGAATTAAACTAATTACTTCATTAACATAAATCTTGCTTATATAACCTTAATTAATTACAAATTAATTAATTAATCATCTTCCAATTAATCACTTTAATTAATCACCTTTGATTAATTATTTCTTAATTACATTTAAGTAATTATTCTTTAATTAATTTCACAAATTAATTATACTTAACCAAATACACTAATTAACTTTTAATTACTTCATTAAATTAATTAACTATAATTAATTACATTGAACCTTAATTAATTACAATTAATTACCCTTAATCACTTATTAATGATTAATTGATCCTAACTAATCAATCTTAATTAATCAAACTTAATTACATCATTAATTATTAATTAATGATCTTTAATTACATTTTAATTAATTACTTTATTTAAATTAATTACATTAAGAAATTAATCTTAATTTAAACCATAATTGTTAATCATCCTTGATTAACACATTCAGTAATTAACTACCTTTAATTACTTTACCAAATAAATTAATTACTTTTTAATTAATTATCTCAAATTAATCCCTTGATTAATTCACAAAGTAATTATACTTAAATTACTTCATTTATCAAATCATCTTTAATTAATTACATATAGTAATTACCCATTAATTACTTCTCTAAATAATTCCTCTTCATTTAATTACATTAAGTAATTATACTTCATAATCCTTTATTGATTATTTTAAATTAATTAAACTGAATTAATTAACTTAATCTAATCAAATTAAACTCAATTAATTACAATAAGTAATTACTTCCTTAATTACTTAACAACTTAAACAATTGATTATCTTAAATTAATTAATCTAATTAATAATTGATCACATTAATTAATTATTAAATAATCCTTAGTTAATGACCTTCATTAATTATTAACAATTCATTAATTATTTGTTTCTAAAATAATTAACTTATTTAAATCATTATTAATTACAATTTAATTAATCATTAATCCATTAATTAATTCCTAATTAATTAAATAATTAAGTGTAAACTAAAACTTAATTAATCTATTATTACTTGATTAATTAATTATTAATTATTAATTAAAAAATCAATCTTATTTAATTAATTATTCTTAATTACAAGTTAATTATTCAAATAATAATTAATCTTAAACCTTTAAGATTAAACCTTTAATTACTTTGAGTAATTATTTATTTCACTAATTTATTAAATAAATTAATTATTCATTTAACTATCCTAATAATTAAATGAAATATAAAACCTTAAATTATTACTTAACTTTAACAACTTTAAAATCAATTTAACCTTTTAAATTAAAAAAAAATAAATAATATTTCCACTTATAAAAGAAATTTTTACAAAAGTTAAACAAATTTCTTTTAAATTAAAACATTTAAATTTTACATTATCATTCAAATTTGTTTCAAACACTTATATTTATAAAACTTAAATTTAATTTGAAACAAAGATTCATATCCAAATTTGAGTCAATTCTAAACTTTGTTTAAACATTACTTAATTTCAATTTCAAAATTTACATTCAAATTTCTTTTAAAAACATTTTTAACAATAAACTACTTAAAAGTATTTTAAACAAATTTGAATTCTAAAAACTCATTCCTTTCCATCTTAATATTAAATTAACTTGAATTCATAATTTAAATTAGATTTAAAACATATTTTAAATCTTGCTTACACTTTTTAAATTTAAGTTTAAATTTTTGAGAATAGGTCAAGTTTTAAATCTGAATAAATCTAACATGTGCAAACTCAAAAACAGCTCGAGTAAAACTCGATTTAGCAGTTTCATTTGAATACACTTAGATCTTTAAGGTACTATTAGTTTTAACAAACCTGTAACATGCAAATACAGCTCATTTAACACCCCGAGACCCACACTGCTACTCCGAGTCAAACACTCAAATACTTCGAGTCCAAAATTACCATGCTTCGAGCAAAATCACGATACACCCAAACTAAACTCGAGTATACTTCTTCCCCAAAAACATCTGACACGCCAAAATCCACGTGCACCTGCACCGCCGCAACAACCACCACCTACCCCTCGCGACCACCCACACACGTCGGCTATCTCCTCACAATGCTAATTCGATCAACAGGAAATCTGCAGAGGCCCTAAATCTAATTTGAGCATTCAAGCTCAAAAATACAAATAAAAGTCAAAGCCTGTAATTGCCTCCAACACCAAACCCCGACCACCAGAGAAGCTCCACCCCCGGCCACGACTACTTCTACACCCCAACTTCCTCCCACCTGAACCTGGAAGAACTCGATCACTTCTACAAGCCGTGCCGACCAAAACAATTAACCTAGTTAAAAACTAGGGTTCCAGACAAGAAATCATCACCGCTGCCACCTCGATGATTTGCATCGCCATCCAATATTTTTCCACGATTCTTCGACCATTCCTCCACCATCAGGAAAGACCCCGATCGTCCCGACCCACTAGATCACCAGATGTAACTCAAAATACCCAAACTGATCAACCAAGAATTTCTCCTTCATTCTTTAACTAAAAATTATGATTTCCTTCTTAAAAATCATGTTTTGAGTTAGGGATTCAATTTGTGATCCTGAATTGATGAATTGGAAGGTTGGAATTTTTACTTATAATCAGTTTGTTCTTTTGTTTTTGATTCCAGAGCCATTTAAATTTCATTTTAAACTTACTCAAAATTTTAAACATTGATTTATGATAAATCAAACAACATTGGCTTATATTCCAAGTCCTAACAGTTGTTAGATCAAAAGATAATGATTTTTGTTTGCAAATCTGGGTCTTGAAACAAAGAACAGAGATAACTCAATGAAACAAACATGCACACATTTACATTCAAGTGTTCACAGATAATTCATAAATATATATGCAAAAACTACTCATCTATATCCACAAAAATCATAATTATCACAGAAATCAATCATGCAACTATGTTAAACTTAAGTTATTTTAATAAAAATGTTACTCACCTTAATTTTTGAGCAGAGCATCCAGTTTCAGATAAGCTTGTATTGGAATATGTTTCAATTTCCAGAACTTCAATTTGCTTTACTTTATTTAAACTGCAGTTTGCTATTAAAACTTGCTTTTATAAAATTCTTTCCTTGATCCCATTTTAATTACTGCAAATGCCTTTACTTCTAGAAAACAATGCAAGTTTGGTTGATGAAGCTCAAAACTTTGCAGGCCTTCAAAATAATGTATGCAGGTTTGTGTTTGCAGAATTGTTTTCAAAACAGAGAAGGGGAAAGACTGCAGGTCTTTTGAGTGAAATTGCTGTAATGCCATGCTCCCTGATCTACAATTGCATGCATGCTTCTTGGATGAAACTGCAGTTGCATGCATGCCCTTGCATTGCAGAATTGAATCTCAGGTTACAGTTTTGAAGAGGCTACAGGTTTAAACTAGATTTTCATTTCAGGTTTAATTGGTTTCTGGTTTTGGAGATAACTTCAGATTGTAGTAGCTTAATTTAGTTAGAGGAAATACTAGTTTACGGATTGGGTTTTTGAGGGGGATTACAGATTTGTTCTTGAGCAAATTTTCTGGTTTTAAAGAAGAAGTTTGCAGATTTTATTTGAATGTTGATTGAAAATTTCTCAAGTTATGAAAAGAACAAGAAAAAGAGAATGAGGTTAAGAGCCAAAGTTTATATAAACAAAATGTTTGATTTAATTAAAATAAAGAAAAAAGAAAAATTGAATAAGACACTTGTATTAATCTTAACATTTGTCACTTTGCTTATTTTATGGCTCAACATGTGTCATTTGAGTGTGTTAAGAGACTAACACATGTATTATGTGTATTTTAATTTCAATATAAATTGTTTACAAAAGCTTTTAAATCTAAATTTACTATTCTTATGTATATATATAAATGAATTTATCTCTTTTTAAATTTAAAATAAATGAAAACAAAACAATTTATAAATATGAACTTATTCAAATATTTTTATGTATTCATTCTTTCAAATTTCATAACATCAAAAATTCAAATTTAAAATTATCTTACCAAACCCAATTATGTTCATAAGAACTAAGTATTATCATTATCAATTGAAAATAACAAATTAAACAATTTAATATAATTTATAAAAGAGATTATAATTTACTTTTATTACTTAAAATATTAAAATCATTTGTTATTAGTAATTTAAACTTCTTATATAAAATTTCAAACAACATTTAAAAAGAAAGAAAAACAAAACAAAGCTTTTATGTTATTCTAATTTAAATTCATATTGAAACTAATCAAATATATTTTAAACAAATAAGATTTACATTTAATATTTACAAACCATATAATTATTTATTGAATTGCTTTATTTACTAAATTTCAAATCAAAGCTTATATATTTATAATCCATACAATTTTATATATATTATAAACAAAAACAATTTATTAGCTTTAAAAAGATACAATCTTCCAATTTAAATATTTATTAAAAGAAGATTATTAAATCAATTCTAATTTTATTATCAAAAATTATCAAATCAATTTAATTTTCAGCACAAATTATTAAATTTATATTGCCCAAATTTCCGGGATATCACATTCCTCCCCCCTTAAAAGAATTTCGTCCCCGAAATTTAAAACAAAGGTAATTTAATAATCTATCTTAAGATTTTATTTTAAAACACAAGCATATATTATCAAACATATGCTAACAACCATAGCAACCAATTCAAACAAAACAAACCTAATTTTACAGAAAAACCTGGATAAAATTTCCTAGAGTTTCCCAAATATAAATATCGGGATACTCGCTCTATAGAATCCAAACAACCTATACTACTAGGCTACAGAGCTCCTATCCAACTAGATCTACAAAAATTAAACAGTATGTCAGACTATGGATAAGTCTGACTCATCAATCACATCCTCATGAACTGCTGGTTCCACAACCAGAGACAGATCATACACGTACTCCCTCAGAGATACGTGAAACACATTCAATTCCAGTTATCCAAACTGGCAACTCAACCTTGAAAATCAAACACCAATCCTCAAGAACACAGAAAAGATCCTAAACACCTCGGAGCTGACTTATCCAGTCTTACTCAATCTCAAAGCTCCTTAGATCAGAGAAAATCAATCTCCGACTCCGGAATTCAAATTCCTTCGTCTCTTATCCACAAAACACTTCTGACGATCATGGGCTGCCTTCATCTCTTCTAATCAGCTCAACCTTCGCTGATTCCTTTAGAGACACCCATAACCAAAGACAATCCAATACAATGATCTCCTCAAGATCAATCCAAACCAAGAACACCAACGCTACTCCATAAACAACAGAAAATTACTTACTTCTCCTATCCGAAAAAAAAATATAAAACAAAAACATTACCACCATGCTTCCACTGCACAACTCTGATAACTCCAGAGAATACTTAAACTATCGCAAGTCACTTTTGCGATCAACCAGTCCAATATCCAAGGAAAACTGTTCTCTCTTTACCAAATCAGAACAGCTTACGCTTATCTAGACAATCCATCGAAGAAATGGAATCCTTTCTGCTGCTTCTGAACTCCTTCAGAAAAAAACTGCTAACCAGAAGACCTCCTTGCCAGCACAGGACACTCCGAGCTGCATTGCTGACATCGACGCCAAAGAATTCCTAATCCAAAGCTCTTTGAGAAATTCAGGACTCAAACCAGACAGAAACATCCTGCTGAACCCAGCCACAACACCGAAGCAGACTCACCTCCTTAACTTGTTCCAAAGAAAAATCTTCGGAGACGTCCATATTCACTGCGTCTCATCACACAGCTACTAATTCCTGAGGTATCAAGATAGCATCATTCACTTCTGCCCAACCGACAGATCCAAACCTTACTCATCCAACTTTCAAAGATAGACTCCGAACCTTTACAGGTTACCTTCAGAGATCAATAAAATCCTTACATCAAGCAAAACTCACTTCGAGACGGTATTAGGTCTACAGTCTCGACAGATACACTTCCAACCTCAACATTCAAATTCCAACCAATGGTAGTAGTCGTGTTACACACCCACTACCTTATCTACCTTTATAGCCTATATTGGAAAACCTGAACGGGTAACCCAACAGATAGGTAGAAATAATTAAATATATATAAGTATATTAAAAATTACAAATACGCTCTCTCAAGAAAGACACCACTACAGAGCCTAGGTATTCACTCAACCTAATGCTCTGATACCAACTTTAACGACCCGGCTTCCATCCACTAGGAAGTCGCATCGCTAAAAAGAAAGAAAGGGATAGAAATAGAAAGAAAGAGAAGAAGAAAGAAACAACAATTAGAATCTAAACAGCGGAACGAATAAATTATATTAATAACATAACTATTACATAGTTTACAACACTAATCAGAGTTACACAGAATATACATCACATACTAGACAGTTATAAACACCTGTCTAGTTATACAACTCAATACAACTCAATACAAGAGATACCAACTCAGAGAATACACAGCGGAACTATATATCTAACGCCGAAGCCTCCTGCTCCATTGCTCCTTCATAATTCGTCAAAGCTAACCTGAATCCTAACCTGAATCCCTTGGCTACTCGTAAAAATTTGAGTACCCAAGAGTTTACGGAAAACAAAAGATAAACTCCGGGTCAGACATGGGTCTGGTGTGAGTAACAGGTTAAAGTTGCTTAACTTTGAAAAACCTTTGAAAAGGAAAGGTATCACGTAAGACTTCCCACACATAAACATGGAAAAGTTTTTACCTTACGCTAACTAAAACATTTGATAGGAAATTCTGTGATATTATAATAGTGTCTAGGGTTTTCAAGTAAATATGAAATAGCCGAAATTGTTACATCTATTAAATTCCAGCTACTAGCCACAAAAGTGGGTAATACAATCAAAACCGTTGGCACTTATTGGATTTTGGATTCCATCAATGGCAGGGCTACTGGGGTACCGCCCGTCACAGTACGTGGCCTAGATCACCGTACCGAGGAGCCACCCTAACTCCCCTGCAACACAAGACCGGAACCATCCCTTACTGGATAGTCCCGAACAAGACAACCCCGCAGTTGGCGTACGTCCAACTGCCCACACAGCCGAAATATAAAGGGACTTCTAGACAGGGGTAAATCTTGCCCTCCAGTGGGGGCTACCCACGAAGCCTTGCTGCACCTCCCCTGTTTTAGCCATTCCCGGTTGATGAGGCTTGAGGCTACGATTACCTTTATAGGACATAACACTTAGAATGCTCATCGTCCGCCTGACGATGTGCTGAAAGCATTCAGCCCATACAAGTTCGTTCCGGGTTCGAACGAAACCGAAGGCATTATCTCGTTACACTCATTTTGGAATCACCCTCAGAGTTAACGACAATAACCCTTGCACTCTGATTCACCATCTCGAATCTATAAGTACTATTCCGTCAAACTCATTACGGAATCACCCACAGAGTTATACTGACTTATAGTTCTTACACCTCGAGTCTTCACTCGCTCCACTTGGATTAACGACCTAACGTTATTTGGAATCGATGTGGTTTTCGGATATCCAAATATGGAAACCCGATCCCGGTCTCATCGAAATCCAAAGCGTGTCTTTTAAGGCCAAGTTGTTTTAAAGTTTTTAAAACAATTCAATTATCTATATAAACAGATAGATAAATCACAGATTCACAATAGGTAATCAACATTATTATCACAACAGATAATCTACATTATCATTATCAATAGATAATTCAAATCATAATCACAATGCAACCAATGCATCCATATCACTCAATATTGCTTATCTCATTTCTGAGATTCAAACCAATCAAGCAAACAATATCATCCATCCCTATAAGCAATGATCTATACACACCATTTATAATTAATTTAAAATGAATTAAATTAACTACATCATTCTCTAATTAATTTAAAGTGAATTAAACTAATTACTTCATTAACATAAATCTTGCTTATATAACCTTAATTAATTACAAATTAATTAATTAATCATCTTCCAATTAATCACTTTAATTAATCACCTTTGATTAATTATTTCTTAATTACATTTAAGTAATTATTCTTTAATTAATTTCACAAATTAATTATACTTAACCAAATACACTAATTAACTTTTAATTACTTCATTAAATTAATTAACTATAATTAATTACATTGAACCTTAATTAATTACAATTAATTACCCTTAATCACTTATTAATGATTAATTGATCCTAACTAATCAATCTTAATTAATCAAACTTAATTACATCATTAATTATTAATTAATGATCTTTAATTACATTTTAATTAATTACTTTATTTAAATTAATTACATTAAGAAATTAATCTTAATTTAAACCATAATTGTTAATCATCCTTGATTAACACATTCAGTAATTAACTACCTTTAATTACTTTACCAAATAAATTAATTACTTTTTAATTAATTATCTCAAATTAATCCCTTGATTAATTCACAAAGTAATTATACTTAAATTACTTCATTTATCAAATCATCTTTAATTAATTACATATAGTAATTACCCATTAATTACTTCTCTAAATAATTCCTCTTCATTTAATTACATTAAGTAATTATACTTCATAATCCTTTATTGATTATTTTAAATTAATTAAACTGAATTAATTAACTTAATCTAATCAAATTAAACTCAATTAATTACAATAAGTAATTACTTCCTTAATTACTTAACAACTTAAACAATTGATTATCTTAAATTAATTAATCTAATTAATAATTGATCACATTAATTAATTATTAAATAATCCTTAGTTAATGACCTTCATTAATTATTAACAATTCATTAATTATTTGTTTCTAAAATAATTAACTTATTTAAATCATTATTAATTACAATTTAATTAATCATTAATCCATTAATTAATTCCTAATTAATTAAATAATTAAGTGTAAACTAAAACTTAATTAATCTATTATTACTTGATTAATTAATTATTAATTATTAATTAAAAAATCAATCTTATTTAATTAATTATTCTTAATTACAAGTTAATTATTCAAATAATAATTAATCTTAAACCTTTAAGATTAAACCTTTAATTACTTTGAGTAATTATTTATTTCACTAATTTATTAAATAAATTAATTATTCATTTAACTATCCTAATAATTAAATGAAATATAAAACCTTAAATTATTACTTAACTTTAACAACTTTAAAATCAATTTAACCTTTTAAATTAAAAAAAAATAAATAATATTTCCACTTATAAAAGAAATTTTTACAAAAGTTAAACAAATTTCTTTTAAATTAAAACATTTAAATTTTACATTATCATTCAAATTTGTTTCAAACACTTATATTTATAAAACTTAAATTTAATTTGAAACAAAGATTCATATCCAAATTTGAGTCAATTCTAAACTTTGTTTAAACATTACTTAATTTCAATTTCAAAATTTACATTCAAATTTCTTTTAAAAACATTTTTAACAATAAACTACTTAAAAGTATTTTAAACAAATTTGAATTCTAAAAACTCATTCCTTTCCATCTTAATATTAAATTAACTTGAATTCATAATTTAAATTAGATTTAAAACATATTTTAAATCTTGCTTACACTTTTTAAATTTAAGTTTAAATTTTTGAGAATAGGTCAAGTTTTAAATCTGAATAAATCTAACATGTGCAAACTCAAAAACAGCTCGAGTAAAACTCGATTTAGCAGTTTCATTTGAATACACTTAGATCTTTAAGGTACTATTAGTTTTAACAAACCTGTAACATGCAAATACAGCTCATTTAACACCCCGAGACCCACACTGCTACTCCGAGTCAAACACTCAAATACTTCGAGTCCAAAATTACCATGCTTCGAGCAAAATCACGATACACCCAAACTAAACTCGAGTATACTTCTTCCCCAAAAACATCTGACACGCCAAAATCCACGTGCACCTGCACCGCCGCAACAACCACCACCTACCCCTCGCGACCACCCACACACGTCGGCTATCTCCTCACAATGCTAATTCGATCAACAGGAAATCTGCAGAGGCCCTAAATCTAATTTGAGCATTCAAGCTCAAAAATACAAATAAAAGTCAAAGCCTGTAATTGCCTCCAACACCAAACCCCGACCACCAGAGAAGCTCCACCCCCGGCCACGACTACTTCTACACCCCAACTTCCTCCCACCTGAACCTGGAAGAACTCGATCACTTCTACAAGCCGTGCCGACCAAAACAATTAACCTAGTTAAAAACTAGGGTTCCAGACAAGAAATCATCACCGCTGCCACCTCGATGATTTGCATCGCCATCCAATATTTTTCCACGATTCTTCGACCATTCCTCCACCATCAGGAAAGACCCCGATCGTCCCGACCCACTAGATCACCAGATGTAACTCAAAATACCCAAACTGATCAACCAAGAATTTCTCCTTCATTCTTTAACTAAAAATTATGATTTCCTTCTTAAAAATCATGTTTTGAGTTAGGGATTCAATTTGTGATCCTGAATTGATGAATTGGAAGGTTGGAATTTTTACTTATAATCAGTTTGTTCTTTTGTTTTTGATTCCAGAGCCATTTAAATTTCATTTTAAACTTACTCAAAATTTTAAACATTGATTTATGATAAATCAAACAACATTGGCTTATATTCCAAGTCCTAACAGTTGTTAGATCAAAAGATAATGATTTTTGTTTGCAAATCTGGGTCTTGAAACAAAGAACAGAGATAACTCAATGAAACAAACATGCACACATTTACATTCAAGTGTTCACAGATAATTCATAAATATATATGCAAAAACTACTCATCTATATCCACAAAAATCATAATTATCACAGAAATCAATCATGCAACTATGTTAAACTTAAGTTATTTTAATAAAAATGTTACTCACCTTAATTTTTGAGCAGAGCATCCAGTTTCAGATAAGCTTGTATTGGAATATGTTTCAATTTCCAGAACTTCAATTTGCTTTACTTTATTTAAACTGCAGTTTGCTATTAAAACTTGCTTTTATAAAATTCTTTCCTTGATCCCATTTTAATTACTGCAAATGCCTTTACTTCTAGAAAACAATGCAAGTTTGGTTGATGAAGCTCAAAACTTTGCAGGCCTTCAAAATAATGTATGCAGGTTTGTGTTTGCAGAATTGTTTTCAAAACAGAGAAGGGGAAAGACTGCAGGTCTTTTGAGTGAAATTGCTGTAATGCCATGCTCCCTGATCTACAATTGCATGCATGCTTCTTGGATGAAACTGCAGTTGCATGCATGCCCTTGCATTGCAGAATTGAATCTCAGGTTACAGTTTTGAAGAGGCTACAGGTTTAAACTAGATTTTCATTTCAGGTTTAATTGGTTTCTGGTTTTGGAGATAACTTCAGATTGTAGTAGCTTAATTTAGTTAGAGGAAATACTAGTTTACGGATTGGGTTTTTGAGGGGGATTACAGATTTGTTCTTGAGCAAATTTTCTGGTTTTAAAGAAGAAGTTTGCAGATTTTATTTGAATGTTGATTGAAAATTTCTCAAGTTATGAAAAGAACAAGAAAAAGAGAATGAGGTTAAGAGCCAAAGTTTATATAAACAAAATGTTTGATTTAATTAAAATAAAGAAAAAAGAAAAATTGAATAAGACACTTGTATTAATCTTAACATTTGTCACTTTGCTTATTTTATGGCTCAACATGTGTCATTTGAGTGTGTTAAGAGACTAACACATGTATTATGTGTATTTTAATTTCAATATAAATTGTTTACAAAAGCTTTTAAATCTAAATTTACTATTCTTATGTATATATATAAATGAATTTATCTCTTTTTAAATTTAAAATAAATGAAAACAAAACAATTTATAAATATGAACTTATTCAAATATTTTTATGTATTCATTCTTTCAAATTTCATAACATCAAAAATTCAAATTTAAAATTATCTTACCAAACCCAATTATGTTCATAAGAACTAAGTATTATCATTATCAATTGAAAATAACAAATTAAACAATTTAATATAATTTATAAAAGAGATTATAATTTACTTTTATTACTTAAAATATTAAAATCATTTGTTATTAGTAATTTAAACTTCTTATATAAAATTTCAAACAACATTTAAAAAGAAAGAAAAACAAAACAAAGCTTTTATGTTATTCTAATTTAAATTCATATTGAAACTAATCAAATATATTTTAAACAAATAAGATTTACATTTAATATTTACAAACCATATAATTATTTATTGAATTGCTTTATTTACTAAATTTCAAATCAAAGCTTATATATTTATAATCCATACAATTTTATATATATTATAAACAAAAACAATTTATTAGCTTTAAAAAGATACAATCTTCCAATTTAAATATTTATTAAAAGAAGATTATTAAATCAATTCTAATTTTATTATCAAAAATTATCAAATCAATTTAATTTTCAGCACAAATTATTAAATTTATATTGCCCAAATTTCCGGGATATCACAATCATTCTCTTAACCATATTTATTTGGGCCAAAACGAATGTTGCGTAAAACATCGTTACAACGTCCCAAAATCACTAGTATAGGGATTCGAATTTAAGATAGATATATAAATCCCAATACTAAACCAAACATTTCCTTTCGGAAATCATTTACTATAACAACAGTGTTATAGTCCACCATTTCCTTTTATTTCTCGAAAACGTCTATTTCAACAATGAATGTTGAAATCTATGATTTCGAATCTCAACACGTTTTAAAACATCGTTAGATCGTTTTAATTCTATTTAAAACATCACATTCAAAACAATTTCTTTAACATATTATTCACTATTCAAAAACGTGAATATACTACGTTAACAATTTCATCATTTCTATTCATTTTATTTTAAAGGATTATTCACAGTCTAAAACGTGAATATAACTCCATTAATAGGTTTCAACAATTTACTTATCAAAATAAGTCATTTGCGAATTTATAAAACAACGTTTATAAATTCCATTTCTATTTATTTTATAACAACTTTCTTTTATACATCTCCTTTATTAACCTATTCAATTTCATATCCCAATGATATACTAAAAGTTCATATTATAAGTTAAATGCTTATAAAACGATTATTTTACAAAAATCGTTCCTTTAAACTTCATAATTATAAATCTTATAACTTATAAGATTCAATTATTTACCCAAAACTTATTCTTCAAATAACTTTACAAATTTTATAAACCTACTGCTTATAAAATTCCATTTATAAATTCACCGTTTATGATTCTATAAATTTCATTCATTTATGAAATTCATTCACAATTCATTCTAACACTTATAAAAACTCGTTTTATAATTCAAATATTTTAATTTATAAATTGTCAATTTATAAATCTTTTATATAAATCAATTTATACTATTATTTTAAAACACCTTTAATCTCCTTTATAATTTCACCATTTTGATTTATAAAATAATCAAATTTTATAAATCCTATATTTTCAACTTTTTACAATAAATCCAAAAATCTCAATTTAAACTCTTTTTATAAAATTATTAACCCATATTTTCAAAAATCAACTTTTAACTATATTTCTCAAAAATCATAATTTTTATAACATTAAAATTATAACGTTTATTTATTTAAAATGGATCAATTCCAAAAATATAGTATATTTTCAAAAATCACTTTAAAAATCATTTTAAAATTCCAAAATTTGGTCCAATGATGCTACATACCAAATAGTCAATCACGACTACAACGATATCATATATCGATATGATAATCAACGAATATCAAAATATCCATAATCAAATAAATACTGTTGAGGAATCCAGTTGGATCCCTCCAACCTGTTTTCCTGCATCCAAAAACATTAGCACAATACCAATTCCGCTCCAGTACGGAATTATCGCGGTATATGGGATTTAAAATATTATCCGCTTAATAGACGGCGCAATAGGGTCTCATCCGCTATACAATGCGGGAAATCAATAACTGCAATATACACATATGCCAATATATATATATATTGCTATTATATATAATACCAATTTCACTGTTTATGAAATATTCGCGGTATATGTTTTTAATAAATAACATCCGCTTACTAACGGCGCATAATGTCTATTTTAACAATCAATAGATAACAATCATCATTCAAACATGCATTCAAGAATTTTAAATCTAATTATTTAAAATTAAAATCGAAACTGATTCGATTGAGTGAGAAGTTCTCACCTTGATTTCAATTTCGTTTTAGCGATTTATTTCGAATAAAATTAAACGGACGTTTAATTTTACCCGAAATTCTCACTAACTCCAAACGACTCCAATCCAATTCCACAACGTAGTGCTCGTCCATACGATTCCAACGCAACTGGTTTCGCGCGTTTTCGATCTCGTATGAAAAAGATATGCATTTATGAAGTTACACGAATTTTTATATAATAATTTACAGCCATTTTTTTTTATAATTTTAAACCTAACTAATATTGTCCGTAGATCTTTGCAACCTTCATCCAGACCGCACACCCCATCCATCTTCACGCACGCGTCTAGGAAACCAAAACCGAACCCATCAACACGCCTTAGGGCTAAATTTTACGACCACCTCCATCACCTTGAAGACGATCTGACACCCTCATTTCATCGCCCCTTGCAAGTGCCATCTTCAGCTGGAATATCTTGGAGCTCGGCCCCCCCATGGTTGAGAAAAACGTGTGCGAATGTCACGCGTTCAAATGCAAATTGTCGTCCATCCACTTCGTATTTTACGATCATCACCGTTGATATACAAGATCTCGAGGAGATCTACGTTTTTCTAGTTGAGAGTTTGTTGGATAGAATGATGGATTTGAAGAAATTTGGGGAGGAAGATCATTGATTTTCGGCCTTTGGTTTAGTTACTGGCGGCGGCTGTAGAATTAGGGTTTTTATTTTTATTTTATTTTTCTTGTGAAGGTGGGCTATTTATAGGAAATCGAACGAACACTATTCATTCCGGAATTTCCAAACTCCGATTTACGCGCGGCGACCAGCGTTTCTAGGGTTTACCCCGCGTTCCGGACACAATGGAACAGGTTTCGGAAGCTAATTCGGTCATATGTGCGAGTTATGGCAATAAACGTTCAATTTGAATTAAACCGATTTAAACGATTTTCTAAGCGTTTTCGCTTGCACCGGACAAACGGTAAATCCGATTGACACGAAATTTGAAACCTTGCTATAATATCACATTACGGATCCGATGAAACTGGTTTCGTCAAAATCCGAGACTTTTTGAAAAATGGCTATTTTAACTCGCCAAATTAATATTAAAACAATTTCAATGCGTTTCGAGCTGCCACGGTCAAACGATAACTCCGATTGCTATGAAAATTGAAATCCGTTAATAAAAAACTATTACGGATCCAATGGAACTAGTATCGTTCAATTCTAAGACTGTTCGAAAATTGGCTCATTTCACTAGTCGATTAAATATTAAAATATTCAATTTTCACAAATAAACTTTAAATTCGATTTTAAAAGTTCTAAAATATCATTCTAACTTCAACATGATAAAATAAAATTTTACAAATCATTTTCAATCATATTTAACCCAATTTTCAATTATTTCCATAATTTAACATATTAAATTATCGATTTAATTATTCAGTTAAATCCAATTATTCGAAATAAAATTTATTCGACTTATAAATTTCACTTATTAATATTTAAAATTAATTAAATATTCAAATTTAAATTAATAAAAATTCTAGGTCGTTACAAATATTCTGTAGGTAGAAGCTTGCAAAACTACTTCAAAATGGTTTTTCAAATGATTTTCAAATTTTCTTTTCAAAATGTTTTAGCCTTAAAAATTATCTTTTAAAATGATTTTCAAAAAGTTGTTTTAGCCTTAAAATATTCTTTGTTTTTGTTTTTAAATAAACTCTTGTTTTAAACTTCGTTTGTTTTCAAAACTATCTTCTGATTTTTAAATATTCTTTATTATATATATGCTTGAGATTTAAAATCAAATTTATATATATATATACACACACACACATCCTAAAAATATATTTTTCTACTCTTCTTCGTTTTAAAACATAGGAAAATTAATTTATTTTACTCCAGAATCATTTTATCTTGTTTTCCTTTCAATACCATTTTCAAAACAAATTTTACATTGTTTTTAACTAAGGGATGTCGACATCATGGGATACCCAATGTCGACATGGTGGCCATCGAATTCAAAAGTTTCAATTTTCAAAAGAAGTGTCTATTCGTTTAAATCTCTTCACGAATGGTTATGACCATTGGTGGTCTATAAATAGCCTCCACAAAAGAATTTTTTAACTAACAAATTTCTTATTTTCTTAACTCCTTCTTCTCCACAAATCCATATTCTAAAATTTTAATATTTTTATGATCATGCCGAAATTTTGTCGAACTCTCAAGTGAATCAAATTAGAATCTCATTCTTGTTTGATTCTTTGCCCTCTCTCGAAGATCAAAGTGCTATTCAGAGTTATAGGATCAATTTGTAATCAAAAGTTTATCGAGTCTCTCTATAAGGTGTAGTTATGCCTGGAAATTAATTAGGCGATCTTGTGTCCCATAAACCAAGAGAGTTTGTCCCGGACTCGAGAGACAGGAGGGTACCTCAAGGCCTTTAGTAATTGAGGATTGTAATCTCGACATTGGTATAATAAAAATCTGTACGAGTTGTTTGCCTTGGTGCAGGACTGGATGTTGGGTAACTCCGAACCAGCATAAAATTCGGCGTGTTCTTTTCTTTTACTGCTTCTTATTTACTTTCTGCATCTGTGTTTGATTCTGTGATTGTTCTGTGATTAAGTTCTGTATTTGTTTGTGTCATAATTCTAATTTATTCCATATAAGTCTTAGAATCAATTAACCACTATTCACCCCCTCTAGTTTTAAATTAGCCTAACGATCCTTAATTTGTACTTCCTTTCAATTGGTATCAGAGCATAGGTTTTCATAGTTTTCATAATCTGAAACTTGAAAAGTTAAAAATGGCATTCTTAGGAAATTTTGTTAATACTAGTTTGAATATATGCATTTTATCAAAGTATCATAAGTCTGCATATAGTTTTTATGAAAAATCAAGTTATCTACCGAATTGGTTTGTTATGCAGGAAAAAACATGTTACATGGCTTTTGAAGAATCAACAACTAATGGACAAACTGTGCAAATTAAGAAAGATAAATGGATACTTGATAGTGGTTATTCAAGGCATATGACTGGAAATCCCGAGATACTCAATGACATTATATATCAAGATGGTAGATTAGTCAACTTTGGAGATAACTCAAAAGGATATGTGATTGGCATCGACAATGTTGGTAATTCTAAAACTCCTCTTATTTCTGATATTTTGCTAGTTAGGAATTTAAAACATAATTTTCTTAGTATAAGTCAACTATGTGATAATGGATTTAGAATTAAATTTGGAAAAGATAAGTGTCACGTTGAAGATAATAAGTCAAATATTATCCTTGAAGGAATTAGGAAGAAAAACATTTACATCCTTAGTATGAAAGTTTCAAATGATAACTTATGTGTTTTGGCTAATACAAGTGATCCTTGGATTTGGCATAGAAGATTTGGTCATTTAAATTTCAAACTGTTATCTAGGTTATCAAAACTTGACTTAGTTAGAGGTCTTCCCAAGTTAAACTTTAAAGTAGATAGTATATGTGATGCTTTCCAATTAGGAAAACTTAAGAAAAGTTCATTTAAATTAAAAGATATGATTTCTACTTCTAAACCTCTAGAATTACTTCATTTGGTCCATCTCGAGTTCAATCAATTAATCACAATAAATATGTTTTTGTAATTGTAGATGATTATTCTACATATACTTGGACAATTTTTCTTAAACGTAAAAGTGATGCTTTTGAATTATTTGAGAATTTTGCTAAAAGAATTCAAAATCAACTTTCTTTAAAAATAAAAACTATTCGTAGTGATCACGGTGGAGAATTTGAAAATGAAAATTTTGAGAATTTCTATAATCAAAAAGGAATTACTCATAGTTTCTCTTTTCTAAGAACTCCACAACAAAACGGAGTGGTAGAACGTAAGAATAGAATGATTCAAGAGTGTGCTAGAACAATGCTTTCTGATAGTAACTTACCTAAAACCTTTTGGGCTGAAGCAGTCACTATAGCTTTTTATATATTAAATAGGATCTTAATTAGACCATTAACTAATAAAACACCATATGAGTTACTTTAAAATAAGAAACCCATAGTAGCTTATTTTAAAGTTTTTTGTAGTAAGTGTTTTATTCTTAATACAAAAGATAATTTAGATAAATTTGAACCTATATCCAACAAAGGTATCTTCATCGAATATTCTAATAGAAGTAAAGGATTTAGAGTTTATAATTTAAGAACTAACACTATTGAAGAAACAATGCATGTATCTTTTGATGAAAATTTTAAAGATACTGTACAAATAGAAGATGAAGAAGATTTTATAACTTTAAATAATAAACTTAATGAAACTAATTGTGAAATCATTCAACCTAATAAAAGAATTAGGCTATTAAAAGATCATCCTATAGAAAATATACTAGGAAATACTGAATCTATAGTTAAAACAAGAAATCAACTAAATAGTATGAGTAATGTAGCTTTTATATCAACTATTGAACCTAAAAATCCAAAGGAAGCATCATCTGATGATTCATGGATTCTTCCTATGCGAGAAGAATTGAATCAGTTCACCAGAAATGATGTTTGGAAACTTGTTCCTAGACCTGAGGATAAAAGTATAATTGGAACAAAATGGGTTTATAAAAATAAAATGAATGAACTTGGTGAGGTCGTGAGAATAAAAGCTCGTTTAGTCGTGCAAGGTTATTGTCAAGAAGAAGGAATTGATTACGACGAAACCTTTGCACCCGTAACAAGACTAGAAGCTATCAGGATTCTACTTGCTTTCGCAAACTACAATAATTTCAAGTTATATCAAATGGATGTTAAAAGTGCTTTTCTAAATGGTTTTGTAAAAGAAGATGTTTATATTGAACAACCTCCACTTTTTGAAGATAATAAATTTTCAAATCATGTATATTAATTAAAGAAATCTTTATATGGTCTGAAACAAGGTCCTAGAGCCTGGTATGAAAGACCAAGATCTTATTTACTGCAATCTAGTTTTGAAATTGGTAAAATAGACACAACTCTTTTTAGTAAAAGAAAAAAAATGATATTCAATTAGTACAAATATATGTAGATGACATAATATTTGGATCAACTAATAACATAATGAATAAAGAATTTTTAGATATATTGACTAAAGAATTTGAAATGAGTCATATGGAAGAACTAAGTTTCTTTTTAGGACTTCAAATCAAACAATTAGATAAAGGAATTTTCATTAGTCAAAAAAAATATGCTAAATATTTAATTAATAAATTTGGATGGACCACTTCTAATGGGAAACCAACTTCAATGGTAACTAATGTAGCTTTAAGTAAAGAAGATAATTCAAAAGATGTTGATCAAAAATTATATAGAGGAATGATTGATTCGCTGCTTTATATAACAGCAAGTCGTCCTGACATCATGCATAGTGTCTGTCTCTGTGCAAGATATCAATCTCAACCTAAAGAAACTCACTTAAAAGCTATTAAAAGAATTTTAAGACATGTAAAACATACTTTAGATTATGGTTTATTTTACCCTAAAAACATTGTATTTGATTTACTTTCATATGGTGATGCTGATTATGCTGGTTGTAAATCAGACCGAAAAAGTACAAGTGGAACTTGTCATTTTCTAGGACATTCTCTGGTTTCCTGGTTTAGTAAGAAACAAAACACTGTATCCTTGTCAACAACTGAAGCAGAATATAAATCTGCTGCTTTGAATTGTTCTCAAGTTATATATGTGCAACAAACTTTAAAAGATTTTGGATTAACTATAACTAAATCACCAATTTATTGTGATAATACCATGCAATAAACCTATCTTAAAATCCAACTCATCATGCTAGAACAAAACATATTGATATTAGACATCATTTTCTTAGAGATAATAAAAGTAAAGAAGTCATAACTCTTGAATATATTAATACTGAAAAACAAATTGCTGATATATTAACCAAACCATTAAATGAACAAAACGTTACTAATTTTAGAAGAGAATTAGGTATATGTTCATTAACTGAAATATAAATTATAAATAATACAAGTATAGTTAATAGTTAATAATTAATATAAATAAAAATTTCTCAAAAATTGAACTAAGCATGTCGACATGACTCATCCTCCTATGCCGACATACAGGCCGAGATTTTCAAATTTAAATTTCTCTCTAAAACTAGTTATTAAGTTATATATATTTATATATTTCGACTTTTACTCCTTATTTCTATTCTATTCTCTGTAATAAACTTCTAAAACTGTAAATTAATGGCTTGCACTTCTAGTAACGAACCTTCTTCGCCCACTTCTCCTCATTCTGATCCTTTTCAATGTTCCACACACTTATGAATCATCAAATTACAAGAGAAGATGAAAGATTTGCTTCAAATGATGACGGAGATTCAAGTGAGTCAACAGCGAATGGCTAGAGAACAAGATAGGCAAGGCATAATGCTTAAGAATTTACAAAACTTCCTTATGGATAACCATGCCAATCCCATTGTCATCGAAGAACCATCACAAGACATGGATTCTGAAGAAGAAGAAGAGCCTCTAGAAGAACCATAAGAGGATCAAGAAGAAGAACATCCTCTGCCGAATTCGGGTGTTCATATGGGAAGATGATGGTGTGATTTGCGTTGGAGAGGTCCTCTTTGACGCTAATGGGAACTTGGTTTAATAATGTGGAAACTTTTGTCTCCATTATCTAAATTGTTCGGTCCATAAATCACCATTTAAGGATCCTCATTAAGCGTTTTTTTTTTGTTTTCTTGATTATATATTAGTTTGTTATTTTGTATATAAGTGTTATCTTAATTAATGTTCTTTTAAAAACAATCTTTGGTGTATAAAATCTTGAATTCCATTTAACTTAGGATGCTATATTTCACTCATACATAGTTATTATTCTTACGTCATATGTTTGTTTATCTCATTTTCTATCAAGTTCAAGGTCTATAGGTTATTTTTGTTGATGACAAAGGGGGAGAAGTTATATAAAATAGTAGGTTTGGAGTAAGGGGGAGTTGTTGGTGTAAGGGGGAGTTATGGTATGATTGAAGTGGTAAGTATATTTTATAAGGTTGTCATCATCAAAAGGGGGAGATTGTTAGGAACTAGAGATAGTGGTTTTGATGACAACAACCTTTTTAACTTATTTTATTATAACTTATATACCAACACTATTGTCTATATATATATATATATATATATATATATGAATGTTATTGTGTAGGATATATATAAGCCAGGTACTGATTATGGAAGACTGTACAGTATAAAGATCAATAATGAAGAAATCAAGTTTGAAAACTCACGAGTATCAAGATCAAGATTTCAAGATAAGTGTCTAGTTTTGTTAAAACTTCATAATAGCATGAAAATCTTCATTCCAAATTTCATTTGGGATGGAACCCATTTCTACCTTCTTAGTGGCTTACAAACCCATAACAAGTAGCTTACAAACCTTTGAAAAGTGGCTTACAAACCTACGAACATCTTGGGTTTGTACAAGTTTTCGAGTCCTCGTGTGATGAAATATTCTGCAGGAAGAAGCTTGCAAAACTACTTCAAAATGGTTTTTCAAATGATTTTCAAAAGTGCTTTTCAAAATGTTTCAGCCTTAAAAATTATCTTTTCAAATGATTTTCAAAAAGATGTTTTAGCTTTAAAATATTCTTTGTTTTTTGTTTTTATATAAACTCTAGTTTTAAACTTCGTTTGTTTTTAAAACTATATTCTGATTTTTAAATATTCTTTATAATATATACACACACTTGAGATTTAAATTTATATATATATATATATATATATACATTCTAAAAATATATTTTTCTGCTCTTCTTTGTTTTAAAACATAGAAAAAATGATTTATTTTACTCCAGAATCATTTTATCTTGTTTACCTTTCAGTGCCATTTCAAAACAAATTTTACATTGTTTTTAACTAAGGGATGTCGACATCATGGGATACCCCATGTCGACATGGTGGCCGTTGAATTCAAAAGTTTTAATTTTCAAAAGAAGTGTCTATTCTTTAAATCTCTTCACGAATGGTTATGACCTTGGTGGTCTATAACTAGCCTTCACAAACGAATTTTTTAACTAACAAATTTCTTATTTTCTTCACTCCTTCTCCATAAATCCATATTCTAAATTTTTATATTTGTAAGATCGTGCCGAAATTCTGCCGAATTCTCAAGTGAATCAAATTAGAATCTCATTCTTGTTTGATTCTCTGCGCTCTCTCGAAGATTAAAATGTTATTCAGAGTTATAGGATTAATCTGTAATCAAAAGTTTATCGAGTCTCTCTATAAGGTATGGTTGTGCCTAGAAATCAATTGTGTGATCTTGTGTCCCGTAAATCAAGAGAGTTTGCCCCGGACTCAAGAGACAGAAGGGTACCTCAAAGCCCTTAGAAATTGAGGCTTGTAATCTCGACATTGGTATAATAAAAATCTGTACGAGTTGTTTGCCTTGGTGTAGGACTAGATGTAGGGTAACTCTGAACCAATATAAAATCCGGTGTGTTCTTTCCTTTTACTGCTTTTTATTTACTTTCTGCATCATTGTTTGAGTCTGTGATTGTTTGTGATTAAGTTCTGCATTTGTTTGCGTCATAATTTTAATTTAGTCCATATAAGTCTTAGAATCCATTAAACACTATTCACCTCCTCTCTAGTGTTAAATTAGCCTTAAGATCCTTAATCTGCACTCCTTTTCACACTTCTCATTCGAAAAGCATATAAGCACTTTTAACACATCGTTTCAACCATCATCTATTCAAATCACATCCATATATGATTAAGTTTGTTGTGAAATAGGATCTAACTATCGAAATGGATGACAATCGACGGAAGGAAGATGATTCTAATAATATAAATAAATTTATAATAAGTTCGTTAAAATTATCTTTCACATTTTTTTGAAATCGAGGAACCATTTAGTAAACCTAAGGGAGCCTGAACTAAACCCACAATTAGACTCCAAGTAGGTGAAAGGTAGACTTGCATTATTGCCTAAGAATTATGTGACATGTTTAGATCGAACTTGCGATCTCCTATGTGCCGTTCCAACTTTCTACCACTTGGTCACCCTAACGGGTTATCTTTTACAATTTATTATGTTTACAATAGGTATAATTTTTTTTGTTACATCTGGCATAACTTACGCCCAACATGGACTTCATAAGTGTTCACGGTTCCACAGTCTTGGAATTGACTTAGATAAGAGGAATAGGATTAAAAAATGATGAAGGAGTGAGTCTAGAAGCATGGAAGACATCAAGATCAAGGAACTCAAAAGTTTGACTAAGTGGTAGAAATGCAAAATCATTTGTCGAAAACTGCTCGTTGAAAGTCGCTCATCAAAAACCTTTTGTTGGGTACCATCTTTGAAGATCCAAAGCTTAAAGACTTAGACAAATGTGAAGGAAGATTGAAGAAATGGGTAAGAAAAACCGATTGGCACCGATCAAAAGTACGACTACGGAAAGTTTTTAATTTTGACATGTTCTTTATGCTAAAATCTCATATCTAGATGCTTACTTATTCAAATTCATTCCACCGACTATGGTGGAGGGATTGGCCTATAAATGGAGAGCCTTTATCAAAGAGAAGGGGATACAGATGCTTACTTGTTCAAATTCATTTGCTCTTTGATTTCTTACCTTTTTCATTTATCTGTTTCATTTTCATTGAATTGGGGTGCTAGCCGAAAATAGGCTAACATTTTTTATGTTTTCACCGAGAATGAACTCGGATCTAACTTAGAGAAGATGAAAATGAAGAAGCCAACGACATGAAAAGATATTATTGGAGGAAACCAATCAGAGCATAGGGAAGCCAGGAGGTGTCCTCTAGTTCGAATCCACCATTAATCTTTGTGACTAGAGATGAGATGGAAGGGATGTGCAAGTGGTGTTGTTAGCCCAAAAAGAGGAGATGTTGAATGACTTTTTCCAACACATAGAGCAACAAAGAACAGCCGAAGTTACTAAAAATGAAGATAAGAGAAGGCGAGAGATAGGAAATAAGGGAGTAGAGGCACAACAACCTATAACACCTGGTTTCCTGCCTCCACAACCGGTCGATACCGACCAATCCCAATCGACCGGTACTGATTGACCTAGTCAACAAGCAGGGTTGACCTAAACTCCAACTAAGGAAGAGAGCATCAGAGGAATGGTACCAAGACAAGGAACAAAGTTCTGAATACAAACTTACAATCGCATGGAGAAGAAACAGTAGGTCCCTACAGGAATGAGGTGCACGATGAAGCCTTATGTCAAAGGGGTGATAGATCTAAGAGATTTAAACTAAACAAAGAAGACCGTATAACAGAGATGGTACAACATATGCTTCAAGTTGGGGCCCAAGATCGATGTTTGGAGGATGTGAATTAAAACCACTTCGCTCTAAGCATTCGATATGCTATGAATCCACCCGACATCAAACTACCTACATTAGAGCCGTACGATGGAAGAACCGATTCTACATTTCATTTGATGAGATACGCACAACATATGAGAGTATTGGGAGCTTCAAAGGAAGTAATGGGACGTTGCTTTCCCTTATTCTTGCCTAATTTAACTGACATGTGGTTTCTCCAACTTAATAGTGGATCCATTAGCACATGGACCAAATTAATTGAGAGATTCATGAGACAATTCAAGGTTCATAATGTTGGATTAAGGAATGTGATGACACTTTCAAACATGAAGAAGAGGGAGAATGAATCTTTATGGAGTTCCTCCACCAAGTTTGAAGCATTGTCCGCTAAAGTTCAAAACCAGATTCTTCAACAGTTCCTATGGCGGTGGTTGTAAGAGTCGCTCGTAAGACTAAATTTAAGAAGACATTGGAAAAGGATCCGTCGGTGTATCTAGCAGATTTCTAGTATCAAGTTGAAAGATATTTGATCTAAGAGGACGCATAAGTGGAGAATGTTGAAGCTCATGTTGTAAAGGATAGAGGACCATCTAAGGAATGACTTGGAAAGGATAAAGGGGAATAAAAGGCCAATGATAGTTTTGAAGTTTTAAAGATTCCTAATAGGAAACCAAAGTTTACCTCTTGTACTGACTTAGCTGAAGTTTTAAAGAATCCTAAGAGGAAATCAAAGCAGTAGAATCAGGAGAACACCTCGTAAAAATTAATAAGAAATTAATTAAATAGATATGATGAGGCTAAAATAAAATTTTATACATGTCATAATTTGACCATGGAAGTTGTGTCATCGCGTAATTGATGATTTTTTGATCAATTTTCATACATAAACTTTTGAAATCGAAGCTTAAACGAAAAAGTTATCGACGTTTGAAATTTTCGGATTCAAATTAATTTAAATGAGATTCAAATTTAAATAAATTGTTAATGCTAAAGTTTGAAATTTAAAAATTAATGGTAATTAGACTTGGTGGTTAAGTAATTGTTAAAACAAAAGTTAACATTAACTATTAATTAAGGAACTTAATAATCAAGTAACAGCAATAAATAGTACATTCTCAAAACAAGGTGACAATCAACCACTACCAAGTGCTCGACCGCCTAAGTAGGAGCGGTCAACCCGTTATCATGGTGGCGGCTAGGATTTTTACAACTAGGAACAATCCGGGTTATATTATTTTAAATCAACTTAAATCCGACGGTTCTAGTGTTTCCTAGCTACTATAAATAAGAGGCTAGCTCCCTCACTTTTATTCACATATTATTTGGAAACATGGCGATGTTATGTCGATTTCTTTCTTCTTCAAGATTCGGAAATTCTCTATGATTTTAGGTGTTTAATATTCAATTTTTAATTCGGTTTTCCTCCAATCCCTAAAATTCTGAATCTAATCTAAATACAATCCACTTGTATATTTCTAAAGGAAGAGATGTAGAAAGAGATTTAAAGCGAGCATAAACAATCCAAACGGAAGAGCTAAGGACTTTTGTGAGTGAAAATCTTAGTTTTCATATTTTAGTAATTGTATGGTATAACTTGGATTCAATATATGCCTTGGGGAGTTTTATTCACAAAAACATCAAAAAAAATCCTAAATTTTCCCTAAGCGAAATGTCAACCTTTATGTTAGGATCTTAATTATTCCATATTAAAATAATGGAATTATATAATTATTGCAATATTAATGTTTTACATTATATTCCACTTCTTATCTTTTTCTTTGCATGTGATTAAGAGTTTTTTTTAAAAGAAATAAGTTTGGAAATGGTATGTAAGGTATGGATACTTTTTATTCGTAGTTTGCACTGCCTATTTTCGTGATGTAAACGAAAATTCCCTTTTTTATTTGTATATGTAGAAGTATGAAAGGATTTGAATTATAAATTCTACCAATGTCAATTCTACTATTTTATTATCAAATAAGTTCGGTATGAATTCTATTTTTATACAAGCCTGTTATTGAATTGAGAGTATCAGATATATGATATGTTTGTTAATATGGAATTGAACTTATATAAATTAAAAGCTTTGACATTTAAATGGTTAGTATAAGACGTAATCTTCGCACGATTAGAAATATTTTAGGCGCATGTGTGTGTATGCATATAAATAACGTATAATTAATAGCGTATTAACTACGTAGTAGTAAATAGGTTATTAATTAATATTAAATCTCCTTTAGGAAAGAAGCGAGACAATTATGGATAGTAATATTATGAAACGCGGTGAGGTATATGGTATTATGTTAGGGGAGTGACAATTATGACTAAGTTATAGGGATGCAGGCTCAGCCAAAAAACACATGGAAGCCTGCGCAACAAATCTTGCTACCAACAGCGTGACTTTAAGGCTGATGTGAGACATCATTTATAATAAGTACACACGGAGGACACAAGGTTTATCTTAAATTCTGTAAGGTAAACCTGTCCAACTAATTTGGCTACCAGTACCCACAAATAGTCGGACTAATGTGAGACTTCATAGTTTGGATTATGAGTCATAATATGTAGGATTTACTTGAGGGTCGAAGGTAGTGAGTGGTTGATTGAGGGCCCGCCTCCTCTCTATTTAGAAAGTATTAAATGATCAGGGTTAATGGTTAGGCACAGTAGTGGATATCTCGGGAAGGATCTGCTTTGGGTTTGAGATATTAAGTATCTATTATAGGGTATGCCTCTCCCATTAAGAAGTATTAAGTAGCCTGATAAGATTTTGTTTTATGTCAGCTAAATAGTATTGGAGAGGAGTCCGCCTTGGGATAAGTAGTAATGATGAGGACCTGTATAAAATGAGGAATTAAAAGGTCAGAGTCTGTCTAGTTCCCATTAAAAATATATTAAGTGACTTGGATACCATCTCTTACGTTATTAGGACATTATCAACGGTTGATGCGGGAGATTAAGAATAGCTTTGGCCTATAGTTGAAGATGGGTTAGTAAGTTGGATTGGAAAGGGTATATGTTATAGAGTTGGACTTGTAGTTGGAGAAATTTACATGAAATATAGTTAGGATGCGTAAGACATGTTCTTATTTAAATTATACTGCCCGAGTATTATTATAGAAAGGCTCGAAATTTTTATTTATCAGACATTGTTGTTATGACTCTCTCCTCATTACAACACATGTTAGAGAAGAAGATGAAGATTTCAGAGATGGTGGCAGAGACGGAGACTTGTAGCCGCTATTTATTTATCTACTTATGTTGTTTTTATTTCTAAATGTACCCATTTAGACATGATGATGTATTTTGAGATATTATACTATAAATATTCAACTTTGTTATGTGGTATTATGATGTATTTTTCTAACACTTGAATTTTTATAAAATGAGTATTATGTCTGATATTATATTTTATCCTTTCGCTATTAGATTCTGAATGTATAGATAGATAGCTCTGTGCACTATTCTTTAATCAATTTTACCAATCAAACAACAAGCTTTAAAATGGATCTAAGGTTCGATGGGTCTTTTCTTGGTCAAAGATTAGGATCGTTTTGAGGCAGGTTGTTAGAAAGAGCAACCGCCAACTGTGGCGAGCATTCTCAATCGCTGCTGAGGATATGCACAGGGCATGGTAATCCTATGATTGGGGTGGAATGGAATTAGGTTATTTTTCCACTTGATTTTGCTTTTTCTTCAAATAAACTGCAAAGGTTTATTATCTGGCCACTTACATATGCATGCGGCCTCGATTGGTCCCACATGCATGTTCTAACTTAAAACCCAAGAGTAATCCTATTTTTTTTTGGAATCTCAGTAAATCCGGCTTCGTTGGCAACATCTGAAGGGAACACAAGAAGGCCCGCCACAACTTGTATTCCCAATTTAAGCTGGCCATTTCGGACGACTTAGTGCTGTTGTTAGGAATCGAAACCTCTTCCCTCTATGAGGGAGTCGGATGCTCATGCCAACTGCACCAAGCCTGTGACTATTTGCTTAGATTTTTGTTTGATGCACTTTGATTTTGATTCTACAAACAATTTATTGATCAATGATCAGCTATGAAATCATTTGAACATGATATTTGAATTTAGTGTTGTCGCAGGATACCGATGAAACTTGGTTATCCCTTATATTTGATGCATGGTCCGATAGATTATGGTACCCCCAACTGGAAAGATGAGATGTTAGACCATGAAATACAAGTCCCTTCGTTAGAGAGTGAATGGATGAACTTATGTAGGAAAGTGGGTCCCTGTACCTATGAGTGAGTAGATGAATCTGCTTTAAACTTTGAGCCCCCTCATCGGAGAGCGAGCAGAAGACCCAATGTAGATTTACCGTTGCTTAATCCGGATAGATTAAAACTTGACTTTAAGGTATGAATACCTTCTAATTTGAAACTATTTGATTATGATTGCTGAATGATTAATAAATATTATTGCCCTGCACCGATTGGGCTTGCTTATAATGGAATGCTAGGAGATCTAAACAATCCATATGTAATGTCCAATCAGGGGTAATACACCACTATGATTTATATTGGATGATGACAAGATATATGATTTATGTATGATATATTAATCTCGAGAAAATGCGAGATGATAATGATTCATGATTGATTTTTAGGCAACGATACGAGCCCTTGACCTTGATGGGTCTAGAAAGACCTTTAATTTGCAGGTGAATCCAAGAGAACTGGATGGTTCACTATGATCGGTTTAGTAAATAATCTAAAGACACAATGGGGAATTATGTGTTCGTGGTCAAAGCTTTGTATCTACAAAAGCATGCTTTAGGGAACAAACGTTATCAACAAATTTTTCGTACTTTTGGAATTGACTCAAATTAGAGGATTTAGATTACAAAATGATGGAGTGAGTCCAAAATCTTGGAGGATGTCAACATTAATGAACTCAAAGATTTGGCCAAGTACTGAAGATGCAAAACCATTCATCGAAAACCGCTCGTCGAAAACCGTTCGTAAAAAACCGTGCGTCGAACACTATCTTTAAAGATCCAAAGTTTAAAGACCTA
Organism: Allium cepa; assembly: GCA_030765085.1. Taxonomy (NCBI): domain Eukaryota; kingdom Viridiplantae; phylum Streptophyta; class Magnoliopsida; order Asparagales; family Amaryllidaceae; genus Allium; species Allium cepa. The sequence goes on along the minus strand of CM060940.1, from coordinate 569,405,707 downwards.
TGCAAATATGAAGAAAGACTGAAGAAATTTGCAAGTAAAACCGATGGACGTCGATTAAAATCGATCGACGCCTATCAAATTCGATTGGTACGACTACTGAAAGTTTTTGATTTTAACCCCTTTTTTGTGTTGAAATATCAGATATGGATGCTTACTAGTTTAAATTCGTTCTGCCGACTACGATGGAGATACTGGTTTATAAATAAAGAGCCTTCATCAAACAAAAGAGAATCTCTTCTCTCGACTTTTTGGACAAATTCAAGATCTAACTTATTGTAATTTGAGATTCAGTTATAGATTTAGTGATATAGAAATAATTAATCAATAAAAAGATAACTAAGTGGACGTAGGATAGAAATTTTGCCGAACCATGATAAAATATTGTCACTCTTTTCTCTTTCTCGTTGATTTCTTACATTTTCCACTTATTTTATATCGTTCCATTGATTTGGGATGTTAGACCAGAGAAAAACTAATAATGGAAACATTATTTCTGGTTGATATATTAAAAATATTGTACAAAATTGATGCGATCACAACGTAATTTACGTTCGACATAAATCACGTAGGACATCATAAGACAACTATCAAAATGTTCGTAAATACAATTATAACTTCGTTGATTGCATGTAATGGTGATAAGTTGACCCGTTTCGACAAAACCCGATCTACAACGATAAGTTTTATCAATCTTAAATAGTACATCTTCAAAATTAAAATCCAACCGATGATGCGCTTCTTGCTTTTCTATTTTAATGTCGTTTTTGTTGCATTCCTCATATTTGATTTTAAAAAAATTGATTAATTTTGTTGTCGTAGACAAAAATTGATTAATATTTCTTTCTTAATGTTTTTTTTTTTGTTTTTTTTTTTTGAGTTCTTCATATTTGATCATTATAACATATATTATTCTTAAGCCACGTCCAACTCAAAGTACCAAAATTTGGATCAAGTTGAAATTCAAAGTCGACCCATTTGTATTCCTTGGATTCTTGGATCCTGGTTAAAATTTTCGACCCTACACATTACAGCATGGGCTATCCCGACGCCAGACTTTTCCGCAAAATGGGCTGAACTCTACGCTGCCCAAGTTCCAACTCCCAGCAAGACACCCAATTTCCCGCGTCTTTATCTCTCTAAGAAAGAACACTCCAAACCCTAAAAAGTTGAATAAAATTTATTTAGGGCTTTGTCTGTCTACATCATTCACCCTAAATTTTCTGCCAATTAGTTCCAAATCAGGTGTCATGTCGCTAAAGCAAGAGGGAGGAGAAGCTCCTTTAGAGTCTAAGAAGCGCAGGCGCGTCGGTTTTGCCCAAATCGGTGCTGTTTTTCAGCAAAACTTGTTTTCTTCTAATAATTTCACGTGTCTTGAGATTTTTTTATGTGTCACGTAGACTGATCTTGTTATCATTGCCAGTCCATTCTAGTGTCCTCTCTAGTTTTTTCCCTCTCTTTACTAAGGTACCTTTTTGTAGTTGGAACACCATGGTAGATATTGTACTTCTAATGAGAGAATGCGAAGGCTTAGTAAAATGCAGAGTTCCTGTATTGTGTTTTGACAATCTGTCTAGTTGTTTAACGACAAAAAACGATTTTATAGATGCCACATAACATAATACGTTTTGATCACCCAAATCATTTGACGCACTCTTCTGAACTTGAATGTTTATGATATTCTTGGTATGTATAGCTGTCAAATTTTATGTCACTTGTAATTTTGAGGTCTAATTCCTTCTATGCAGATACTGGAATTGAGGCTAATGATTGCATCAAAGTATATTTAGGTACGTGAATTCTGATACATACTTTAGTTTGCTATTTAACCTCAAGCATCACATACATATTCAGCGACCACTTACTGTTCACCACACGAGGCCCATTTCCTTAGTAATCACACAACTTTATTTAGAATATTTATTTTGTTATTTAATATATGTTATACTAATAAAATGTAATATATTGTGTGAAAAGAGAAATAAGTAACGACCCCGTGGGCCTTTTTTGTTACTGTTAGTTGGTTGGATGAAAGCGGCTTCATAACTGTAAAGTACGTACCATTGGAATTGAGAATAGACCATTGGTTTATTTTACAACTAACTGAGCTGATCCATAATGATCTTTTGGTCAGCCTTGATGTGAGTAGAATGATAGTGTTGATTTCCAAGGTTTTGCCTTCACATTTTACCTTCATGATTCCTGCAATCTGTCACATGCGTCAAATAGTTGTTTTTACGCAAATACTTCGGTCCCACTTCAATATCTGCAAAAAGAAAAAAGAAAAAAAAGGACCTGGCAGTTCGTGTAAGTAACCATTTACCGGTTTAACCTTTCAAAACACTTCACTACTTTTTTAGATACAATGAACTTATCAACATATGCTGATTGTTCTAATAAGTTTTACATCAAACAGTCTATTTGACTACAGGACTTGGTCTCTTACTCTTATATTGTCATCCCTGATTTTAGGATTATCTGTAAGTTCTTGTAATGTGGTTTAATATATACTATATATTATACAGAAAAAAAACCTAATGTAATATATATAAGCTGACAACACTGGATGGAAGAATGCACAGTTTATTGTCAGTCTGTCTAATTTTTTGAAGAGTCACCTGAAAAGAATTTATTGGAGATCTTTATGTCTTTTCTAATAACCAAAATAATTAAGATTATAACCAGTTTACTCAGAAATATCTTCTTGCAAAGTAATATCATTGGTCATACATGTTAAACTAATTTTTCAATGCCATATTGAAATTAACTTGTTTTTATAGGAGTTTTCGTGACACTCAAATAAAAGTATGATTCTTTCCTCTAATAGCGATGAAAATTCCACATTTACATTTGGCGTCCATTTATATATTACAATTCACACCGAATCTCAAGAGTACCCTCAAATCAATAAACATGCTTCTATTGAAAATACTTAATTTCATCCTTACTTTATCATTAATAAGAGAAAAAGTATCCATGCAGCTATCATCATATGTACTTTCTTGATGCTATATCAATTCATATAAGTTTGCAAAGACTCAAGAGCTGTATATTTATATTCTTTTTAAAAAAATCACCTCTGCAGTGAAAGGTCCAGATGAAGTTGGGGAAACAAGCAGTTTATGCATAAATCCTATTGATCTCAATCAGTTCTTTGGTGAAGATGGCAAAATATATGGGTACAAAAACTTAAAGGTAGCAGCACAGAGTATGTTTGAGTTTTAGTTTTAAGTGTACTTTTTTGATTTTTTGTGATGTATACCTCCATAGATAATTAAATCGAGCAATTCTGAGTTACATGCTAAGTTTGCAACTCATTACATGATGAACACCACTGTTTTCTTTTACTTCTATATATATTCACCTTTGAATTTCAGTATGTAGTGCCAAGTTCTCTCTATCCTAGTAATAGGGATTTATGCTTGCAATTTAACTAAGAATTTAGAATTGAATTGGCCATTTTCAAACTGAAATTTTTTCAACTATTCAACACTATGGACGATAAATGGCCCATTACAAATTATTCCAATTAATTTATTGTATAAATGTTAAAGTTGTAAAGCATCATAGCTAGCTATGTAGTTGGGACTTGGGAGAATGATAATTAGGATGCTATCTACTTGAAAATCTACTTTACCGTTTCCATATCATCTAATAAATTATTACAACTTGTTTGCAAACGATACTACTTGACCTTTACTATTGTCAAAATAAGGAGTGTTAACATGTGCTTACTTTTTGCAAAACATTACTACTTTGTTAGGTTGATTGGGGGTAACATTATGTACTTTGATTTGTGTGTACATACTCTCAGATAGACACTTAAAGTAGAACATGTGTTTACAGTGCCCTCTATGGATACATTTCATTACTTGGACACATATCTTAACTAACACACAATCATACATAATATAACATACACAAACCATCCTTGCTTAATATATTAGTTCTGTGTGTGTGTGTAATTGCATTCTTTTTGTATTTTTGGTGCATTACTTTGTTTGAGCCGTACGAATTTGTTATTATATCATATATGCACAAAACAGCTATGCTAATGAAGAATTTGTAAGCAGATCAATGTCTGGATGAGTAGCATATCCTTTCAAGCATATGCTGATATCATATACAAAGGGACATTTGATGTGAGCACTCTCATCTTTTTTATCTATATGTATTTTGTTGATGTCAGTATTACATTTAATAAGTCTAGTCAGCCGGTTTTGGTTGTCATTTTAGCATTTGTCACTTTATGGTTCCATCTATAGGTAAATTATTATCTTAGAAACTATAATATAAGAACTTTGACATATTTTTCATGCATGTAACATCCCAAAACTTTGTGCATCAAAGTTGATATATGTGTTTCATTGAAACTTTTCTCTGTTCTTATTCAGTAAGTGTGTTTCCGTATTCTTATTATATTTATCTTGAATATCAATTATGATTATGATTTAACATTCACTAGAACAATATATCTATCTGAAGTGTTTGATTATGCCATGTCACACCTTATTTACTTGGAATGTTAAGAGCACAAGATGGAAAATGAATAAATGGCATGCAGCAAATTTAAACTATAAATTTAACCATTTCATGCAGTATATATGTTTAAATGATACAAGCGGTACTAATAAATCGAATTCTGCATACGTAAAAACTTGTGTTGATCTTCTATATGTAAGCGTAGACAATAATGCAGCTTTAACATAAAGCAAGAGGAAAATAGCTCCTCAATATACACTATTCATAGCACTGAAGCATTAAAAATCTCTCAAATCTAATCAGAAGTCGAAGATCGAGTAACATAAAGCTCAAGTCAAGTATAATAAAACTTGTCAAAATGTTGATTTACGATGTGGATGTGGATGTGGATTTCTAGTAGCTGGATAGATTTCAAATTTTTTTGCTCTGTTAATGATCCATATTGGTTACTACTGATGGATAAACTTTAAAATGAGGCTCGTATGCAAACTTGATATATTAATATTTAAATGTATAAATAAGTGATTTATGTATTTTTGTGAAATGTATCATTTTCTATTAATTAGCTTCATTTTCTAATTACAACATTGGTAAATTAATTTAACAATAAATGATCATGTTGATAGTAGTTGTACACCTATTCCATAACCGTGTGTTTTTCTTTCAGTGAAAGAGAAATAATTGGATTTTTAAACGGATAATTGTTTTAGTAGGTATCTATTAATATGATGTTTTTATTTGGATTTGATTATCCCTAATATGTCGGTTCACATATCAAATACGGATCTTGTTTTTTTATCACTAGTCGGTAGAAATAATTGGATATGGATTGATCGATTTTTTTTTTGAATCCAGTCAGTGTCGTTAGGTTCAACCAAAATGCTATGCATTTGTGTTGTATAATAACAATCCAATTGGTGACATTGGGTTGGACTAAAATTAAATGCTATGTATTTGTGCTGTATAATAACAATAATAGCCTACAATATGCGATAAGATAATTCCCATCCACCCAATAACATGCTCAAGTGTTGCATAAACAACACAGGGGGTCATGATCATAGATCAGTGTATGCAAACTTGTATTGTTCTCACTCTATATCTAAAGTGAATTTTTCCAATAAAGTAAACCAAAACTCATGTACCCATGGTACATGTGTACATAGAAAAAAAAATCATCTCATTTCTTTCAAAAAAGCTTTTGGTAAGGAAAAAAAATGACGAAATTGGTAGCAACATAATTTTGGTGTCTTTGGAGTTTGAACCCAAGACCTCTAGAATGCCATAATAGAGTACTCATTTAACATGGGTATTTTTTGTTATTTTAAAAGATTCAAACAGAGGTATTCTCATTTTATGTAGAAAACATACAGCTACACTAACACACATCAAATTCTATGTTGGAGTTAGTCGAGGTATGCTTAACATATAAATGGTATCCCTTCTTACATCTATTGAAATCAGTAATACAACTTTGCACAAAAAACATCGATAATAATATGTTAGGTACAAATGCTTTTGAACTTGATGATAATAAACATACTATCAGTCCAGTTAGTTATACTTACAGTTCATCACATAATTACATCACACGTTCATGCACATTTTTTATAACGTTTTGTAAGATCGTCTCAGTAATTTTTTAGTAGGTATTAGCGCTCAGTTTACCATTAGATATTAAATCATGTTAAAATAAGAATATACATATATTCATATATGTATATGCATAATAAAAAAATAAAATCATGGACAAATGGCTATAGCCAGTAGTCGACACTAATGGCAGAGCATTCATTAGCACTAGGTGTTGCAGTTCAATTCTGATCGAGATGGTATCAGATAAATTGCCAAGAACAATGTCCAATATGAACTAATAACCACTCCCTAAAAACATTTATTATTGTTGATGAGTTGGCAATAAAATTAACATAATAAATGCTACAAATATAAAAACAAAGGTTACAAGCTTATGATATTCTCTGTCGTTGTAATGAGCCTTAGTCTCATATAAAATGAATAGTCATTTACATATTAGTTATTATAAGGTCATTGCTCAATCATTAAGTAGTTATTTGTTCAAGCTTCTTGACTTAGTAATTCATTCACATATTATTGTATTTCTCCATGATATGCCAATCACTCGTCTCACTATTAACCCTAGTACAATACTCAAGTTCACATATAATTTGTACTTAGACATCTGATCATGAAACAATGAACTCAGTGTTTATATGTTAAACTAAGTGAATATGGAATATACATAGTAGTGTTTATAATATAAAGCGAGGCACACAAAAATAGGGTTCTATCGTCTCAAGTCCCCAACTGCTTTCCAAAATAAGACTTAAGTTCCTTCCATCCGCAACTTATAAATTAAATCTCTGTTTTTAGCATATCACGTTCTAATCATTATCCTCACTTTTAAAATACAAAATCCTAATTATCATTTTATAAAGAAGTCTAAATGAAAATTTCATTTTCACCATAAAATCATAAATTTTATGTTCTTTTAACATGTTTCGTATGTTACGTCTTGATGAAGTTTTGTTGATAAACTACATATATTTGCAATTGCTGCTTTGACTTATGCATCAAATGCAAATATTTGCAATTTTGCTTCAAGTTCTAAATTACTTGCCCTAGTAAAATTTTACCAAATTATACAACATGAAAATGTTCGGAAGAGTAAAATTTGCGATTTAATAGTTAAAAAAAAATCCAGTTAGATATTTCAAATTTGAGAAAGGTGCATACTACATAGATTTGGTTCTACAAGTAAAATGCAAATATTTACAAATTGTGGTTCAAACAGTAATAGTTTCTGCAAATGTTTGCAAAATGCAAAACTTTGTCAAATCAAATTGATTTTGTTGGAAAGATCAAATATTAATCTATTTTGAAACTTTCCATAGTGTTGATGCAAGATGCAACAATTGATGCATGCCTTTTGGGAAAACTGTTCATTTATTCAAAAGTTTAATGATTTTTTTATACATCACAAACTAATTAAACAAGACTAACATAGCTTTTATTGCTAATACTAAAACTATTCAACAAAGATTTTCTTTATCATTTCACAGATATCGACTATAATGGTGACATGCATATAACGTGAACTAAAACTTAAATCATAATAAGATTCATCGATTAGATTCTTAGAACGGATTCATCATTAGATCTATTAACTTCAATTAGAAAAGATCAAATAAAAATCAACTAAAATAATTATGTAATAAATATCACTTTTCATGCATTTTTGGATCCCTATAAAAGGTTGGAACAACAAAATTTTGAAGTTATAATAGTTGAAAATACTAAAACACCATCTTTTCAGTCTCACACGTCGTGTTATATTAGTGCTTTTTGGTAGTCGCTGCACCATTGTAGCAAAAGAAGCTATTGCCATGCTACATCACGAGCCTTAGTCTCATATGAAAAGAGTCGCTTGCGTATTATAAGCTCGTTACTCACTAGTGTAGTTATTATTCATTCAATCATCTTAAATCAGTAATTCATTCGCATATTACTGTAATTCTCCATGAGACGCCATTCACTTGTCTTGCTATAAGTTAAGTATGGTACTCAAGTTCACATATAATTTGTATTCACACATCTCGTCATAAAACAATTAACTCACTGTTTGTATGTTGAACATAGCAAATATGCGTACAATACGAGTTTTCGGAATATAAACACAAAGAAAATAGGTTTCTGTCCCAAATTTCCAATTTTTTTTCAAAATATCACTCAAGTTTCTTTTATCCACAACATAAAAATTAAGTCCATATTTTTGACATGTTATGTTATAAACACCATCGTCACTTTTAATATGAGTATCTTTTCATGAATAAGTTTGAATGAAATATCGTTTTCACCACAACATCATAAATTTTATGCTTTTTTAACAAGATTCATAAGTTATGTCTTATTGAAGTTATTGTGTTTTGCAACTAAATTTTATGTACATCCAATTTCTACTTTGAATTGCAATAAAATGCAAATAATTACACATATTTGTGATTTTACTTTGAATTGCAAAATATTTGCATCAATAAAATTTTACCAAATTATATGACATGAAATTTTGAATATTGTTGGAAGACTATAAAATTTGTGATTTAATACTTAAAATATTTCCAATTAAATGTTTGAAATTTGAGAAAAGTGCATATATTTAATTTTGCCAAATACTTTCAAAAGGTGGTTCACATTGTACCTATTTTTGCAAATATTTGCAAAGTGCAATACTCCATCGAAATATATGCCATATTGGTCTTGTTGGAAAGAGCAAGTATCATTTTATTTTCTAACTTTTCATAATGTTGATGCACAATGCAACAAATGGTGCATGCCTTTTGGAAAACCGTTTGTTAAAATATTAATTTTTTTTATTATACACCACAAACAAATTTAACAAGATTGATATTTTTTTAATTACCAGTACTAAAAATGCTTGAAAAGATTTTTTTTTTTTCATTTCACAAATATCATCAAGTATAATGGTACCGATAAATTGGAGTACAATTTTGAATAATAAAACATATTTCTCAAAACCAGACTTCGAATAAGATTCTTAAAACATGTACATTATTAGATTCATATACTTCAATTAGAAAGAAAAAAATAGTTACAGCATAATTATATAATAAACGTTACTTTTCGTAAATTTTTTGGTCCTAAAAAAAATGGAACAGGTTCTTGGAGAAAAGATAGTTGAAAATAGCAAAACACCATCGTTTTGTGTCGTACGTCATGTGTGTCTTTATGGCTATTTGTTAGGCGCTGCACCTTAGTAGCAAAAGAAGCTTGCCATGTCATGATGCTTCTTTCATAACTATGAGCATGACTGTATGATCCATATTGTAGAGGCCACATACACATATGGTTACCTATTAATAATGTGGATGGAGCCAAATTAATATCATAAATGCCATTTTGTACTACCCATGTTTCGCTATAAAAATTGAAAAACACATTTAATGTACTTATGAATTAGCATGATTATTTTAATGAAGTGTCTTTTTTTGTCCAAGTTACCGGATACGTGTGTTGTACTAACATGTTGGCATGCATGAAGTGTGCATATAATTTATTCATGTGCGTGTTCTAATTTTGAGCGCAGCATGAAATAAAAAACTGAATACATATGATAAAGTGGGTTCCCTGTTGCAGAGAGTGGATTGAAATAACTTTATGCATGAAATCCTAAGATAGTGGTAAATGGTTTAAATAACATGTATTTTGTACGTGAATGCTTTTTTTTTTGCAAGGATATATTATTAACAGGAAAGAAGAACAATAATTTTGCAAGTAAATCATTTATTTCTCTGGCAAAACTATCATGTTTTTGGGTACTTCCTAATAAATTCATCATACTTTTCCAATATTCCCTAACGACCTTAGTTTTTTGAGTGAGAATATATATATATATATATATATATATATATATAATTCTAATAATGTTATCTTCTTTATTCTATTTTATAATTCACTTTAAAGATGCAGTATTTTTCATTAAGAAGTTTGATCGAAGATTTAATTTGACCATTAGATCGTGTAGGTTCATTATCCTTTTGTTTTTTTTTCTAGTTGAAATTTTATGTCATACTTTAATTTATTTTTAGTTACGTGTATTTTTCACTGTGATTTATTTTTCTTTCTAGCCAGTTCTTTCAGCCAAATATGAAACTCAAAATTCAATTAATTATAAAGTTTTACATTATTGAAAAATTACTTGCATGCTTGTTTTGTTAGGATATTAGCTTCAGTCTGAACCATATCCATAGTCAAAGTTGTTGCTATTAAAATTGTATCCTGCATGTTTTTTTTAACAGACGGATTAAAAATATTATCTTAACCATTAATTTCTCAATTAAACATATGGATATTCAACTCGATATTTTCAAAAAACAAAAATATCGCGTTTTTCTTTTCAACTTTTTTTGTCGTAATCTAATAAATAAGTTAAAGGCATCTTTATACATTGGTGTTTACATAATTTTTTTTCCTGACACCGAAACCATTTAAACTATATATTGGAATTTTGTACGATCAATTGCAAATTGCGTCAAAATTATCATTGCATCTCAAAATTTTGTCACTGTTCTAGTTTTAACTGATAGCTATTTTAGTTTTGTTTACGTTGTCATCGCAAAGAAGTATCCTCGATCCACTACTTACTGTTGTTAACTGCACTTAAGTAATGTATTGTTCTTTGTCAAACACCAAATTGCATTTATATTACTGCATTTCATATTTTTGAATTATGCTGTTTCTGTAATCGGATGAATTGATGGCTTTTATACAAATACCGACTTCATTAGTTTATATAATTTGATCAACTTGCGTAAATTTGCTTTCTGGTTAAACAAAGTCAATGTCTGCATAAAATGGAAAAACAGTTGCCTTTCATTTCACACTTCAACCCAAATATTATCTAAAAGTTGGGTTCTGTTTCTTAGTAAAGCAAATCAGTGTGTTTCCATGGATCACATGTTCTAATAATACCAACACTGTCAAAGGGATATTTATTCCTAGCAAGGTGTAAGGTTCCGGCCGGAACCACAAGATTTCAACCAACTCGTATTGGTTCCGACCGGTGGCGGGACGGGATTAGGGCAAAATCCCGTCCCGTTATCGTGGATGTTAAAAAATATGGATTTGCTATAATCAGAGGAAAAGGAGGGGAGCAACAAGAAAAACACGATCGAAAACAAAAATTTCCACAAATTTGAGCTTCAGCAAATTGAGCTTCAAGCTTTCAACAAATTCGAGTGTTGTTGATCATTTTCGAGCACCAAGGTTTAGCTTCGACAAATTTGAGCATAGCAGATAGTTGGACTTTTTCGACGCTGATTTTTTTTTTTTCATTTGCCATTTTTTCTGTTCGCCTTTTTTTATATTTACTTTTTTTTTTGCGCGTGAAGGGTTTTCTCCTGATGTCTGTAGGTTTTTTTTTGATGCGAATGAAGAGGTGTTTGTAAATAGATGGGTTTGGATTTGAAATTTAATATGTTTGAGCTGAATAATTATCGAAGGACTTGAATATGGTAACTTGAATATTGGACTTGAATATTGGACTTGAGTATGTTCGACTTAGAATATGTAGTATATATTTCTATACGACTTTCATCGTTATCGTTACCTTTTCATTAAAAATACAAAAAATTCGATATCAGGACCGAAACCGAAACTTCCGAAATTGACTAAAACCCAATAAAATTTCAAATGGCCGAAACCGAGACTGAAACCGAGTTCTCAAACCTTGATTCCTAGTAATGTTGGTTTCCTAGGGGGCCCCATCAAAACACTTACTTATTTTGTGCTTCAGTTTTCATCCTTATTATGAAACATAAAGTTTGTTTATCTTAGAGAAAGGGTATAGTGTTTGAATTTGAAGTTCCACATTTCTGTTGAAATTTTAATACCAAGTAACTAACTGGAATTCGTTTTAAGGGAGGAAAAGAGAGCACTGATCTAAAACATGCTCTTCAGGTATAATCTTCTGTATTTGCTTGAATTTCTTTTCAAGGGTACCATTTTCTCTATTTTTTTTAATTCTTTATGTAGGATATATTTGGTGAATCACTTTTAGAGAAAGATGAATTCCTAAAGACATTTTCAGCAGATTCACATTATGTCAGGTATGCCATCTTTACAAAACCTGCATATCTTCGAATTATGTTCAGTTGTTTAATCCAGCATTGGATTAAAGGTTTGGACAACAGAACCTCAGATCTAACCTGTTTAAATAAGTGGTGAATATGGATACATAGTTGAAAAGTTAACCACACATTTGTCTTTGTTTGCTATGGGCTGGATTTGAGTCTAGCGTGGATCCATTGACAAGCCTAGTTTATATGGATGATTATGGTGCTGGTATGTAAAGTTTGATGGGGGTAAACAAGGTTGATGGATGTATAATTGCTTTAGTTTGGATCCAGTATTATGATTAGAGAACAAACACACGCCAGAAAAAAAGATTCCTTTTTATTTAGCACATAGTTTCATTTAGGTATTTTAAATAAAGATCTTGTGTTATCCGGGAATGCAAATATGCATCATTTGGTGGGTGATGGTAGAAAAATTTCTATTCTTATATTGATATTACTGCTTGTTCTTTCGCAGATCTGTCGTGACTGATGGAAAATGCATTAATTGTGAATCTTCTAAGGAAACTAACAATGCATCAAACAGTTACAGTGATGCTACTGGATCAAGTACCGAGGTGCTCTTTCAGTTTTATTACAGTCATAACAGTGCATATACTTTTCATCTAATTAAATACATCTGTTAACTCTTTGTCTTATTATAAGTTATTCCCTGGTTATTTGGTTTTGTCTGCCTTTCAGATAGTTCTTTGAACTCAACTTTTAAAATTTGACATATTTGAGAGATTTGAAGCTGACGTCCTTAATACATGTATGCCTTGTGGGTGAGTAATAATTGGATAAAGTATAACTAGTCCAGGGATTAGTAAATTATGCATGAAAAATATGTTTCACATTTCAAAAGGAAATCCAGTCATTTCCATTAAGCGCCAATAGGGAAAGTAGTGTTCCAATAGGCAGTAGTCACCAAGTGCAATCATCTGGGCATATGTAAAATTAATGCCAGGTTAGCACTAATGTATTAGGTTGTAATTAGGTGGATTAATCTGATCAAAGTCAAGACTTACAGTATTGAATGTTATTTACCCTTCCTTTTGTTTTTCTTTATTTTCATCATAATAAAGTTTCAATAAGGTATATGTTCCTACACCTCAGTATATTTTCCTGACAAAAGTTGAATCATTTAATGAATAATTACCAACATGGTTATTAACCAACCAAAAAGCGGAAAACCATCCCGTAGCCTTAGCGCACGGCGCGACAAACGGCAGATGCCTATTTTTGTTTAGTGCCTCACATGTTGAAAATTATATATTTATTATAAGCATCATAATTGATTTAACAAAACTAACATAATTTATATAGTTTTCAACAATAGATATATAAAAAGTTTTTTTTTTTTAAAATTTATTTTGCGAAAATATCATTAAACATATTATCATAGGCATGAAATATCATTTAGTTATGTTACATCGTTCAAATTTTAATTATTTGTTTAAAAGTTAAAGTTTGCTTGAAAACCTATAGCTATTTGTTTTGCAATAAAATTTCATGAATAAGCTTGTAATTTATTTTGCATGTAGCAAGTGCGAAAAGAATGAAGAAATATTTCATTATGTTTTGCTTTGTGTTGTGTTATTTGGTTTTTTTTATGTTACTTTGGTATGTTAATTTTATGATGCATTTTTTTTTACTTCGTACTTTTTAAACATTTATTTAGTATATTTTAATCACGTCTAACTACCAAAATTTATAATTTATTCTTACATCATTTTACCATCTTAAACCATCATCTGAATATGTAATACATTCAAATATCAATATTAGTTTTTACATGCAAGATCGATGTTATATACAATTTATTTTAAGGATTTCACATAAAAATAATTAGAATTTCCATATCGCCTTCAAACTTATTTTTATTTTTGTTTGAAATTAAAAAAAAATTAATCCGCAAACACGATTATATGATATGATGAATACTAATTTTTGTATATTTGGGTTATGAAGAAAGAAAAAAAAACATTTTTTTTAATTAGTGAAAAATTATAAAGGTTGCGCCTTTGCCCCGTGTGCACCGTTTAGCACACCTCATCTGCGCCGCGCCATGGAGCTGAAAGGTGCAATCTCTGTACCTTGCTGTGCCTTTGCACCATGGTGCACGCCATGGAGCATCTTTCATTACTATGATTGCCAACATAATGGAGTTCAATGATCAGTGGTTCTACTGTTTTGTCATCATTAAGTGATGGGGTTTTGGGGGTTTGAGTGCTGGATGTTTTGTCTTATAATATTATATTTTTAGAAGAATAATAATTTAGACAAGGTAGTTCTCAATGGTGACCTCTTCAACACCGTACCATAGCAAGGACTCTGTACTAGATTCTGCTATCGCTACCGTTTTATTGTCATTGAGGTCTCAGCGTGTTCTGTTGTTAATGTTTTGGAGCATCAGGTTATTCGCATGGAATTACACTTGATGCCTGTTGGATTGCTCTACAGTCGTCTAGTACCTCTTATTCTGCTGCTTGTTGAAGGTACAATTTGTAAATCATCAATTGTTTATAAGTTAATGTAGGTACCAGTTCTATTTTGTAACTAACATGCTTTTAATAGGTGGCAGTCCGGTTGACGTCAGTGATCCATGTTGGGATATATACTTTGTTGTGAAGAAATCATTGAATCAAGCTGGGGAATATAATGTTGATTTACTTGGTTTTTCTACTGTATATCGCTTTTTTCACTATCCAGACAGCAGTCGTTTCAGAGTTGGCCAGGTAGACATTTTTCTTCTTTGTTATCTGAGTTAGTTTGACATGTTTTGATGAATTTCCGGATCTCAACCTATTGCTGACCGGTCATTATCCTTATGTATACACTTTCTTTTGTTTCCAGTTATACACACCTAACACAGTTGAACTATATTGTAACATGAAAAGGTAACAAAGAAACCTAACCTAGGATCAGAAGCAACTAAGGTGTCCATTTGAACCTACTACATTTAAATGCCTCTTTTGCATTGGTTTTCTGAAATGAGCATGCATAAAACTGGGTGGCTCATGATAACAATCATAATATAGAAGTAACAACAATCACAAAGAGACTTTATTTAAGGTCATCAATTATATTTTTACGGCAGCATTTAGTAGGAAACTCAGCATTAGTTACTCTTATCTTCAGATACTAGTGCTGCCTCAGCATCAAGGACAAGGTCATGGGCGTCGCCTATTAGATTCGATTTACTACACTGCTATATCAGAAAATGTATATGACATAACTTTTGAAGAGCCATCTGAATACCTCCAAAGTCTTCGTACATGCAACGACACTTTCCGTCTCCTCAACTTCGAACCAATAAAACCATCTGTAAATACCGTCGTTCAATATCTAAAAGAGAACGACTTATCAAAGAAAACGGCAAAGCCGAACACCAAATCTCATTTTGCTCCACCTATACATGTTACCAATGTAGTACGACAAAAGCTGAAAATAAACAGGAAGCAGTTCATCAAGTGTTGGTATGTTCTCATCTATCTGAATCTGGATATCAAAAATCAAAGGTGTGTCAACAATTTCATTGCTTGTGTGTTCGATCGAGTTAAGAGTGAGATATTGGCCAAGGATTCTGATGCAAAAGGAAGATGCTTGACCGAAGTGCCTAATGATTATGGTCATGACATGACCTTTGTCGTGATGTCGTCCAGTGATGGAGAAGCGGAGAAGGTGCAGGAAGTACAAGGAGATCGAGAGGAGCAGTTGAACCAATTGATCCAAAAGCAGATTGATGATATTATCGCGATTGCTAATAAGGTTTCTTCTATCAAGTAGTGAGAGCAGGATCAGTCTGTTGTTGTAGGAGCGGAAATTATTTTGATTTTATGAGCAATACTTTGGAACATATGATAATTGTTTGTGCAGCGGCACCATTGAGACACTTTTTGCCATTTTTTGTTGAATTAGAGAGTCAGTGCTATGTTGTCGTCTATCGTATGATATTAATTGTTGGTGTGCCTGTTGATTAGGGTGTTTAAATTTTCTGCTTCAGACCTTATTTTTTTAAAATTAATCTCTGTTGGATTTGAGGATCAGTCTCGTGTTGTCCAACTTTCAGTGTCAATTTCTGTCATGTGTGGTGATTACTGATTAGGGATAATCTTTAATCCGAAATATGCGTGTTCTGGTTTTTCTATTAGACTTTTTCTCAAGTTTTTTGATTTTACATGATTTCCTCTTTTGAAATGAATGGCGCGACCATGTTAATTCTGCCTGCCAAATGAAATGGGTTCGGTAATAGATAAATTAATGTTATAGATGATTTTCTGACCAACCGTCAAAGATAGTTGAGTAGATTCAGAGTAAATATTTAGGGCCATGACAACATGTTCCAATAGCAACTTCGGTGATTTGATCATTCATGACGTGTTAATAAACGATTGTAGATACGTCATTGATAATCGATTGCAAGATGTACTAAGATGGTCGCTATGGGAGATGTACGAATCGATCACTAGTACTAAGGAATTAATCATCAGCGCTAGCACTCAACATTTTGAGTAGGTGTTTAGCAAAAAATTGGTCTAACATTCTCAAATCATAGTTTTTCATGGAGTTAATAATCCTAAACTGTAGAAATGTTTCTATGAATAATAAACAAGTAAAATGAAAAAGTAGAAGAGAAGGACAATAAGAAACATAAGAGAATATTTTTTTTATAATGCTTGAGCAAATCTCTAATCTAAGTAAACTTTATCAATGTTTTATCGTTTGATTCTAAGCAAACCTACCAAAATTACAAGAACGGTTCGAGATTCAACATCAAGGCAAAAAAGACAGTCTCCCCTATGTTAGAATAAGCAAAGTCCAAAAGTCCCTTTTTCCCCGTTGAATATGACTTCCTCTTTGTAGTTGTAATAAGCTGTTGCTGGGCTATAGATTTATCAGATAATAGCAGATTTTGTCAATCAATCAGATCTACAATAGTAGGAAAGAAATTAAAGAAGATTTGATCAAATCACAGGATCTTGATAGATCAGTGTCGATCCATTCATGAATTGGTGTCGATACATGGTTTTGGTCAATTTTTCATTTTTTTCCTCCTAAGCTTCAACGTCTTCGTTGTTCCTTTGAAATTGGAGGTCAAAATTGACAATTGGATAGATCGGTACCGACTAGTGGACTAATCAAAATTTATCCCCTTTTCTTCTGAAAAATTTTGGCATACATCCTTATAATTATGAAAAAAATTAGCATTAGGTCTTTTTGTAAATTACATCTCTGTTTTTTTAGAAGGTGAAATTCACGGGGGTATTTGAGTAATTTTATTAATCTTAACATGCGCTCTTAGGTTATACGTCCATAACTCATGACCGCTCTAACACACGTCGGAACGGCCGCTTTTAATTTTGAAAACAAGAGAAGTAAAAAAGAAGGAAAAAAAGAGACGTAGAAAATAGTTTTTAAAAGAAAAGGATGCAAAACAAATAAGTTTTAAAAAAAAGGATTTGTCCCTAATTTCCACTTTTCTTTACCAGTTCTTCGTACTTGATCGTCGTTAAGCCCACCATCTACCCGTCCGTCATTTAATCCAATTCCATCGAGTTGCCGCTTGGAAAAAATATCGAATAACACTTGCCTCCAAAAGTATGTTTATGTGGATAAAATGCGTGCTTTGAATCATGACAACGACAAAATTTTGACCTGCATAGATGCTTCCGTTACTCAACCCATTTCCATGAAGCACCGTATTTTCACTGAGAATTCAAATGCTTCGCTTCCATATAGTTATTGAGTCACACATTCTTGGCAGATATAAGCATCATAGTTTATGATCCATAGATAATACTAAAAATCATCTAAGAGTTGCTCTAGTTCATGGTAAGGTAGATACACTTCTTTTCTCCTTTTTCAATAATAATTTGATGGGCTCGTGCCGATCCATGTTTCCACTTGACACACACACACTGAACATTTATAAATTTTTCTTCTTCCACTTTGCTTTCGTTCTACACTTCGATTTTCTCCTTCTTCTCAAGTCATCTTCCCAGCTAAGGTTCTAACCGACCTGCGATTTCTAACATCCAAATCTCATCCACTTTTGTTAATCCCAATCCATGGTAAAGCTTTCCATCAATGCCCAATCTATCTCACACCATCACCGTCATCATCACTAACTCCTTATCGATACTGCCATTGATCTTCACCCGCCCAAACCATGGTCGATCTATCTATTCCATTGACACTGTATTTGTGAAGTTGAAACGATGGGGGATGGTCGTTGTCGGTCTTAGGCAAGGATGGGATGATGGGTTGATCTAAAATGGAATTTAATTATCGATTGGTCGATTCCAGGATCAGTTCCTTGGAGTTGTGGTCACGCCTTAACAAATTCGAGTGTTATCATGTCCTAGGACCCAAGATCCATCAGCACTTGTGTTCGTTGATCAAGAATCCTTCGCTCTTTGAAGACTACACCGTCTCTACAGGAAATGCCGATTGAGAGCAAGAATTCTAGCCCGCATTTGGACCATCTGGTGCTTTAAAGCATCAACATATGATATCTGACACATGGTACCATCACATGTCGTAACTCGTTTTCCAACATGAGCGGGTTTTCTTCACAGCATGCTTTCGTACATCAGGCACAAGACACATGGTACACACATTACGTAGGGCACAAACACTGCCCTTAGTCGTTGTACATAATCTACCGAGTTAACACACATCAACATCCATTACAACACCGGGGCTAAATAAAAATATATACCGGTATAAATTTTGAAAAGGAATCACATGATCATGCTCGTCATCTAAGATTTCCAACTAATTTATGGATTCTAGATGTGCTTTACGTCTTTCTACAGCCATAGTAGTCACGTTCGATCATACATCCCCCATGATAACTTCCAACTCAGTGCCATCTTCCACTTCGGCTGTAACTGCCAGGTCTTCTCGTCCTCGCCTTTCTCACCAACGTCCAGCTTATGTTGCTCCTTTAATAATCATTGAGGATTTGCAGTAATGAGATCCCTCTAGATGTGCCTTTGAATTGGATCATGATTAACTCTCCTCCATCACATCTAATTTTCATAGAGCTCCAACTCATATGCAAAAGGCACAAAATTCCACTAGAGGAAGTCAGATTCTCATTACCACACGAAAGAGCTCATAACTCTCCTGCCAGCCACATTTCTTATAATCGGTACATACGCCTTTCCGGGAATGTTCCTCCGTTCAATCCTTTTCTCCATCATGTTCTTCAGTTTATGAAGCTCGCTCCATCTCAGTTGCACCCCAATTCTTATTCAGTTCTTTTGAGTCTCTATATGATTTTCCTCACCATCTAGGCAGAGAGCCACTTTTGGCCGACATTTGATACTCGTATAACTTTAAGCACTCTCCCTATCTTTCACTAACGTTTTTAAGTCCTTTCAAGACTGCCGAGTAGTCATCAACCTTCATAACACGTATACTACACCAAATCAGCTCTTTTCTGTGAAGACCCGTAAATCCGTACTCCTTGAATATACACTAATCTCCATAGATTAACTCAAGATGAACAGAAATACGAATTATCAATGTTTTAAGAAAAAGAAAGAGGTAGAAGAGAGAAAGGATAGAAAATATAGAGAGGGAAAAGAAAATAGAAAATAGAACGGAACAGAAAACAACAGAACAACATCAGAATCTCACAATTCGCAGCGGAACAACATATATAGTATTTCTTTTTCCGTTGCATTGTTTGTTGATTGTGGTTGTACACTCTGATGATATGATGTAATGAAATGTGATGTAATGTAATAACTGATATAGTTCTTTAAACACTGAGGGTTTAAAAAAGAAGAAAAGGCAGAACAAGAGAGAGAAAAAGAGAGAAAATGATGTTGAATTTTCGGAAGACGAAGAATCCGGTCCTGACATTTTCCAACTTTTTTTAATTTTACAATGGTTATTATCGCTAGTAATCAGTAACAGTTATTTTTTTGGTATCGCTTTGTAATAGTTATTTCCATGAGATCATTTTGTAGGTATGCAAATTGGACAAATTAAATGGGACACGTTCTTCATTTTCATTTTTTTACTCGATCTTTACGATTTCTAGAGAAAATAATACATTTTCCTCTCAATAGCAAGATCTAGGGTTTAAGACCATTTCCGTCCATTGCGATCAACTTAATCAGGGAGTTGTTTTTTAAATTCATTCAGCTCTTCAAATCCTGGGTTAAAAAATCACCATATTTCTCGTAAATTTGTTCTAGGGTGATCACAATTCTTTAGGATAAGGTATTTAATCGATTGGATCTGGAAAATTTCCTTTGATTTTGTATGGACATCATAATTTGTTTTTTCTTTCTTACATCATATTTAGTCCCTGACAACATGTTAAGATATTTTTTCCTTGTCGACTTTGGTTTCTTAACATATTTTTTAGATCACTTGAATTAAAGTTGAGCCTTATTTTTTTATTATAAGCATTTTGATATTGCAGATACACCCGTATGTAGAGATCAGTGCAATATTATTCTACGTGGTATCCAACATTTAAAAAGCCAAGCTTTGGAAAAATCAGTTCATAACTTTTGATCGTAGTTGACTCCAGATTGCTCGTGTATGGAATGATTACTATGCTAAGGTAAGATTTTTTTTAGTTGTTATTATCTACACGTCTTTTTGTAGTTTCAAGGGACAAAAAAGGATAAGAGATTATCTTCAGTGAAAAGGCTTGAAAACATTTGATCATGCATCATTTCATAGCATTAGAAACTCATGGGAAAGAAATTGGTTTAACTTATGACATTTAATCCAACTTTTACATTTATGCCTTATTTATGCAACATTTATCTTGCGATAGCTCATCATTCAGTTGTAATGGAAACTTATATGCAAAAATTTTGTTTAATTTTAAATATGTAGAAAATCATAAATGGTTTGCTAATTATTGGAAATTCGAGCATTACACAATCTAAAAAGCATCAAATTTATTTATTTTTGACAAGCTATGTTATGCGAATGTTATTCCAAATTGTAATAGAGTTAGAAATTTTAATCATATAAACTCTTTCTAGAAAAAGGCTAGACTATATAATTTCAATTGTTAGCCCCCATTAATTTAAACGGTATCGTTTACCACAAGGATGATGGAGATGGGCACAACAGACATAACTCAAATTTTGTACATGAACAAGTTCCACATGATACAATTTTATATTATATATGCATCACTTCTACATCCACGTGAAATACATTTTGTATTCAAAATGTTTAGGGACTTTAATAATCAGACACACATGCATAAACATAAATTATAAGTTTGATTTACAACCGCTCGACGATTTCTAGTTTGAACAAAAATCATGATTTAATTTACCTTAAGCGCACGCTGTCAGTTGTAATATTAGTACGAATATGGATTGAACCCATGTGGAATTATTATTTACTAATGTTTATTTAATTTCCATGTGATTTATGCGAATTGATAAGTTGAATCTGATTAATTTTAAATAGGAATTGCTAGATTAAAAAAATAAAAGATATAAAATGAACAAGAAAACAAAGAAATAGGTGATGAAGATCTTACCTCAGATCAAAATTTGTACATGTTCACAATGGCTTCCTTTTCCAATTCATTTTTGCGCTTCTTCCTTTCACCTTTCTATGACTTCCATCCTCCCCTCTAATCTATGCCGCGTATAAAACCTCACTCCCCTAAGTCCAAATCGACAAGCCCATACTACTGCTCGGGATCTGGTCATATGTTTAATGATGCTTCCCTTTCCAGGTCCGTTCCCTTGGGTCCATGTGCCTCTCAATCGATCTCTTTTGTCGCTTTGGTTCTTCCATTAAAGAAGCTGCTCTGAATCGTGATCCTATTTCTGGTCTTCCATTCGTTACCGATAGCTCCCCTTTTTCACCTATGATAGCCGCTGCGGAAATAGGTTGGTGGTCTCAGGTTGTTCCGCTGGATGTTGGTAATAGTTTTTTCTCTGTGGATTGCAATATTGGAGACGCCGAGCCCATTTGTATTGCAAATCGACAAGCCCATGCTACTGCTCGCGATCTGGTCGTATGTTTAATGATGCTTCCTTTTCCAGGTCCGTTCCCTTGGGTCCATGTGCCTCTCAATCGATCCCTTTTGCCGCGTTGGTTCTTCTATTAAAGAAGCTGCTCTGAATCGTGATCCCTAATGTCAATTCTGCACCTCAATCTGGGAACCCTACACTAATAATCAAGTCCCTCCTATTACTTCGAGGCCATCTCAATCTGCTTCTAAGGTTAGTGTTCCTTCTAATTTTCCTTTGGCTGCTTCCGTTAAGGGAACTATATAGTCATCCTTATATAAGTATTTGCCCAAGATTGCTGAAGCCTTTTCTCCTTGCTCTTTTGATACAGTGATGTTGATAGCGTGATGGTAGCTCCGCTTGAAGTTATCAAAGCAAGTGTTGATTACTAGACTGATTATTTGATCGGATTTTTCTTGGATTTGTCCCCTCCTTACGGAGATGTCCGTCTCCGTTGTAATCGGGTTTGGAAATTAAGAGGTAATCTTCATGTTCAATATGTTGATACCATGTACTATCTCAAACTCATAAATAGTGATGACATGCTTCGTGTTTTTTAGGCGGATTGGACTGTCATAAATGGAAAGCCTTTTATTATCACTCCTTGGAGCTTGACAGTTGGCAAGGCTAGGGATCAAACCATTTTAATTACGGTATGGGCCACTCTCACTCCATCACATCCAATTTTCATAGAGCTCCAACTCATATGCAAAAGGCACAAAATTCCACTAGAGGAAGTCAGATTCCCATTACCACACGAAAGAGCTCATAACTCTCCCGCCAGCCACATTTCTTATAATCGGTACATACGCCTTTCCGGGAATGTTCCTCCGTTCAATCCTTTTCTCCATCATGTTCTTCAGTTTATGAAGCTCGCTCCATCTCAGTTGCACCCCAATTCTTATTCAGTTCTTTTGAGTCTCTATATGATTTTCCTCACCATCTAGGCAGAGAGCCACTTTTGGCCGACATTTGATACTCGTATAACTTTAAGAACTCTCCCTATCTTTCACTAACATTTTTAAGGCCTTTCAAGAGTTTCGAGTAGTCATCAACCTTCATAACACGTATACTACACCAAATCAGCTCTTTTCCAACTTTTTTTAATTTTACAATGGTTATTATCGTTAGTAATCAGTAACAGTTAATTTTTTGGTATCGCTTTGTAATAGTTATTTCCATGAGATCATTTTGTAGGTATGCAAATTGGACAAATTAAATGGGACACGTTCTTCATTTTCATTTTTTACTCGATCTTTACGATTTCTAGAGAAAATAGTACATTTTCCTCTCAATAGCAAGATCTAGGGTTTAAGACCATTTCCTCCCATTGCAATCAACTTAATCAGGGAGTTGTTTTTTAAATTCATTCAGCTCTTCAAATCTTGGGTTAAAAAATCACCATATTTCTCGTAAATTTGTTCTAGGGTGATCACAATTCTTTAGGATAAGGTATTTAATCGATTGGATCTGGAAATTTTCCTTTGATTTTGTATGGACATCATAATTTGTTTTTTCTTTCTTGCATCATATTTAGTCCCTGACAACATGTTAAGATGTTTTTTTCCTTGTCGACTTTGGTTTCTTAACATATTTTTTAGATCACTTGAATTAAAGTAGAGCCTTATTTTTTTTTATTATAAACATTTTGGTATTGCAGATACACCCGCATGTAGAGATCAATGCAATATTAATCTACGTGGTATCCAACATTTAAAAAGCCAAGCTTTGGAAAAATCAGTTCATAACTTTTGATCATAGTTGACTAGAGATTGCTCGTGTATGGAATGATTACTATGCTAAGGTGAGATTTTGTCTAGTTGTTATTATCTGCACGTCTTTTTGTAGTTTCAAGGGACAAAAAAATGATAAGAGATTATCTTTAGTGAAAAGGCTTGAAAATATGTGATCTTGCATCATTTCGTAGCATTAGAAACTCATGGGAAAGAAATTGGTTTAACTTATGACATTTAATCCAACTTTTACATTTATGCCTTATTTATGCAACATTTATCTTGCGATAGCTCATCATTCAGTTGTAATGGAAACTTATATGCAAAATTTTTGTTTAATTTGAGATATGTAGAAAATCATAAATGGTTTGCTAATTATTGGAAATTCGAGCATTACACAATCTAAAAAAGCATCAAATTTATTTATTTTTAACAAGCTATGTTATGCGAATGTTATTCCAAATTGTAATAGAGTTAGAAATTTTAATCATATAAACTCTTTCTAGAAAAAGGCTAGACTATATAATTTCAATTGTTAGCCCCCATTAATTTAAACGGTATCGTTTACCACAAGGATGATGGAGATGGGCACAACACACATAACTCAAATTTTGTACACGAACAAGTTCCACATGGCACAATTTTATATTATATATGCATCACTTCTACATCCACGTGAAATATATTTTGTATTCAAAATGTTTAGGGACTTTAATAATCAGAAACACACGCATAAACATAAATTATAAGTTTGATTTACAACCGATCGGCGATTTCTAGTGCGAACAAAAATCATGATTTAATTTACCTTAAGCGCACGTTGTCAATTGTAATATTAGTACGAATACGGATTGAACCCATGTGGAATTATTATTTACTAATGTTTATTTAACTTCCATGTGATTTATGCGAATTGATAAGTTGAATATGATTAATTTGAAATAGGAATTGCTAGATTAAAATAATAAAAGATATAAAATGAATAAGAAAACAAAGAAATAGGTGATGAAGATCTTACCTAAGATTAAAATTTGTACATGTTCACACAATGGCTTCCTTTTCCAATTCATTTTTGCGCTTCTTCCTTTCACCTTTCTAGGACTTCCATCCTCCCCTCTAATCTATGCCGCGTATAAAACCTCACTCCCTTAAGTCCAAATCGACAAGCCCATGCTACTGCTTGGGATCTGGTCGTATGTTTAATGATGCTTCCTTTTCCAGGTCCGTTCCCTTGGGTCCATGTGCTCTCAATCAATCCCTTTTGTCGCTTTGGTTCTTCTATTAAAGAAGCTGCTCTGAATCGTGATCCTATTTCTGGTCTTTCAATCGTTACCGATAGCTCCCCTTTGTCACCTATGATAGCCGCTGTGGAAATAGGTTGGTGGTCTCAGGTTGTTCCGCTGGATATTGGTAATAGTTTTTTCTCTGTGGATTGCAATATTGGAGACGCCGAGCCCATTTGTATTGCAAATCGACAAGCCCATGCTACTGCTCGCGATCTAGTCGTATGTTTAATGATGCTTCCTTTTCCAGGTCCGTTCCCTTGGGTCCATGTGCCTCTCAATCGATCCCTTTTGCCGCGTTGGTTCTTCTATTAAAGAAGCTGCTCTAAATCGTGATCCCTAATGTCAATTCTGCACCTCAATCTGGGAACCCTACACTAATAATCAAGTCCTTCCTATTACTTCGAGGCCATCTCAATCTGCTTCTAAGGTCAGTGTTCCTTCTAATTTTCCTTTGGCTGCTTCCGTTAAGGGAACTATATAGTCATCCTTATATAAGTATTTGCCCAAGATTGCTGAAGCCTTTTCTCCATGCTCTTTTGATACTGTGGATGTTGATAGCGTGATGGTAGCTCCGCTTGAAGTTATCAAAGCAAGTGTTGATTACTGGACTGGTTATTTGATCGGATTTTTCCCCTCCTTACAAAGATGTCCGTCTCCATTTTAATTTGGTTTGGAATTAAGAGGCAATCTTCATATTCAATATGTTGATACCGTGTACTATCTCAAACTCATAAATAGTGATGACATGCCTCGTGGTTTTGAGGCGGATTGGACTGTCATAAATGGAAAGCCTTTTATTATCACTCATTGGAGCTTGACAGTTGGCAAGGCTAGGGATCAAACCATTTTAATTACGGTATGGGCCACTCTCACTCACATCCCATTTATTCTGTAGCTTTTGATTGGTCTGAATTGGTTGCCTAGTCTTATTAGCAATCTTCATGCTTTGATTCTAGTACAGTTTACTGGAAGAGCTTGAGGTATGCCAGAGCTTTAAGTGAAATTACTCTTTCGAAGCCTTTTCCATTTAAATTAAAAGTGAGATTAGCCGAAGGGCGTGATGTGGAAGTCAATGTTCAATATAGCTCGATTCTTGATATTTATTTATGCTTTTAGTCTTTTGATCATACTATGGACTACTATCTACCTAGTTCTATTCCTACTACCGTGCCACCTCCTGTTAAGATTCCTCTTCCTTTGTTGGTTTTGAAGTGGGTTCCTAAGCCCAAGCTTCCTGCTCTCCTATAGACCTTATTGTTTCTCTGTCTACGGTTACTTATTCTCCTACTATCGCTAATTTGACTGTTGGCGCATGCACTATACCCGGACCTGAAAAGGTTTCTTCGGTCGATGATGAGATATTGTGGAATCCATATGAGTGTGCATGGGTATATATTAAATTTGAAATGGGATACTCTCTAGAGTTTGCTAACTATCATATATTTTTTGGTGGAGATGGTGGGGAACGTAGGTTATATTATCATGCTAAGGGGGAAGAACTTATTCTTTCGCCTCTTGGAGAAAATGGTGATGATAATAGAATTGTTTTGGCCGATGAAAACTTGAATTGGAAATACCTTTACTCATGCGATTAAGTGGATTATGCTCCTAACTTGGTAGCTCTTTTTATTGCTTTTATTCATGTCATTGTTCCAGTGTCTGATGATGATGATCATGGCTCATCTTCTAGGGATGATACATAGTTTCATATTGTATTTAGTAGTTTAGTTATCTTGCCTTTCTCCCGTATTTTTCCCTCTTTATGTGGGTTGGCCACTATAAAACCAACATAGCTACTCTATGCATGTGAGAACACCTATTTTCCATTATTAATAATAGTGGCATGACCCAATATAAAGCGCCCGAACTTTGCTAAAAAAAGATCTTACCTCGTGTAACGATCTGTAATTTTTGATAATTAAAATTAGTTAATTTAATAAGGTTTTGTGATTTAATGTTGGAAGAAGAATTTTTTTTTGTGATTTAATGTAAGAATATAACTAGAAGGAAATGTAATAGTATTAATTTAAGGTAATTGATAACTGCTTTAAATGTAATTCCAATTAATTAAAATGATTAAAAAGTCATAATTGGTTATAGATTGTAAATTAATTACAATAATGTGTGTATTAATTGGCAATTGGATTAAAAGAGTAATTGATAATTTAAATGTTGTATTAACAAATGAAATAATATGCAATAAATTATAATTGAATAAAATTAGTGTTGTGTAAATAATTATAACATTTGTTGGTAAATAATCAACTTATAAATGTGATTAAATTAAGCTAAAGGTGACAATTATTATTTGTTACCTATTTGTTTAACTTGTTGAAATCAAATTAGAAATAAATTGTAGTAAATGTAATTCAATATTGCGCTAATGAAAATTAAGATGGAATTAGTGAATATTAATGTAATAAAATATAAATAAATGTTAATCATGTCTACAAAGTAACGACTGATCGAATAAAAGATTGAAATCTGATTAAATCAATTTATTGAAATTAGAATATAATTAATTAAAATTTAGTGTAATTAAATATTATGGTTAATGTAAGAAACGATATCAATTGTAGAAAATGATGATAACAAGAAATAAACCTGTGTTAACAATTTCATAAGGTATTGGTTGATTTAATAGTAGGAGTGTAAATCAAAATAAAAGAATAAAAATGAATAAGTTTAGTAAAGAAGTAAACACATGTTTATTTATTTGAAATGTTTGGTAGCTGAAAGATTGATTATAGAGATATGAAACTATTATTTCGTAAGTGTAATTATTGTTTGTGTCCAATAGTGTGTATATATATATGTTTAAATTACTATTAGATAGGAAATAATTGTTCTACTTCTCATTACATTCATTTAGTCCATTTTGAAACTTAATCAACTGAAATTAATGTAATTGAAAATTTTCAACTAATAGGAGAGAGAATGTTAAATTGTAAATTAATAGGTGTGATTAAAAGTAGCTTATGTTTTGTGAAAATATAAGAAAAGTTTGATTTAATGAAAAAAACATTTACATCAAATAAAATGAATGTTTCATTTGTGAATGTAGGTATAATTTCATTAAAATAAATAATAGAATGATTTATTTTAAACGAAAAAATATATGTTTATTTGAATGGTGTTTTAGCTTACAAATTGATTACAAGAGTAGGAAAATAATCTATTTTAGTAAGTTATTTATTACTCTTGTGTATAAACAACAAATTTATAAACGTGTTTGAATAAACAGTTGTTCTATTTTTCATCCATTTTAGTTGTCTGTTTTGAAATTTAACTTTGTAAGTAATTGCAATTAATGTAATTCAAATATTTCAATTAAAAGGTAAGAAAACCTTGATTGCAATTAATAGATTTAATAAAAGAAACGCAAGTTTTGTGTTAAACAAAAAGGGTGTTTTAATGGAAATAAAACATCATTTTGGGAAAACCAAATTGAACGTTTT
This sequence comes from Allium cepa, assembly GCA_030765085.1. Taxonomy (NCBI): domain Eukaryota; kingdom Viridiplantae; phylum Streptophyta; class Magnoliopsida; order Asparagales; family Amaryllidaceae; genus Allium; species Allium cepa. The sequence continues at coordinate 569,377,086 of CM060940.1, read as the reverse complement.
CATTTTTAAGGTATGTATAAGTTTTTTATTTGCGTAGATAAAAACCTAAACGCGTACAAATTTGAATATTATTTGAGTTAATGAATTTAATTTGGTTATATTTAAAAAAAAGAATTTCAAAAGGTTGTGCGATGTACATGGTCCATTCATTTCTTTTTTTATTAATTTTGGATGAATGTGTTAAAATAATTACCTTATATTAATACTTGATCCGTTCATTTCTCATTCTATTTAATACCCGAGCCTAAACTTTTAGGTTGTATTTAATTCTTGCCACCACATTTTCACGTATACAAAGTTTTACTTTTCTTTGTTTGCAAACTTTTCCATTCCTACGTACATTTTCTTATACATTATTAACGCCTGGGGCTTTCAAAGTAAAACGTGACATTTATTTTTTCTCCCTCCACTTTCATTTCTAATTATAAATAACTTGGAGCTTATTTCTTCATTTGCGTTTTTTTCTCCTGATACCTCATATTCAAAAGCTCTTATTCTTGCAAATCCAAAGCTTTCTTTTATGAAACATGATTTTTTTTTCATTTTTCCGTACACGTTCTGTTCTCATCTTGTTTGTTCTTCAATCTCTTCCTTAAGCCTCATCTTGAGAGAAACACAAGTACTAATTTTTTATGCGTACTTTATTTTAATAACATTTCTTATAACATGAATATCTTTTGCATAAAAACTTTGATTCACGTGCGATTTCTTCTGCTGGATTCATATTTAAATTTCAGACAACATAAAATTGATTTAGTTGAATTTGGAGACTGTTGAGTTTTTGCACTTATGTTTGGATTTTTATGGGCTAAAATCAAAGGTAAGTGTTTTAACCCATTCACGACTGCTAAATTATCTTATGTTGGTTAAATCTAAGTTATGATGTGAATAGGAATTGATTGATTGATGTTTGGTATATTTAAATTGTCATTCCAGTTAAATATGACTTTTATTGCATTAAATCATCATTTAATTTAATATTAAATTTTAATTTGTCAGTTTATACTTGTTATTAATAATCAATTAGCTATTGATGTTTATTGATTGATTTGAATGACGATTTTGATGGATGTTTGATTGTTGATATTAGATGACTGGATTTTATATTTTATATTGTTGTAACACTACAAGTTTCCTATGGTTTGAAATGATACATATCTGAACAATCTGATAGATTAGGGAGAAATCGTTATGGATTGAAATGATAGACTCGAGCGATTTCATATATTGAAATTAAATTTTGGGATTCTGGGTTGAAATGATATATACCCATAGAATTTTAAATTGCTGATTGAAATGATAAATATCTGTATCACTTGACCATAGGGTAGAGGATTATATGCGGACATCGGTTTGATTTAATTGAACGATTTTAAATCCTTAAATTTTGAATTTAGTTAAATGATATTTTGAAGAAAACTTGATTTATATAAACTAAATTATTTCGAAAATCCGAGTTTTAGATGTTGAAATTGGAATTGGTTTAAATTGAAATGTTGAAGTTGTAATTGAAGTATAAACAACATTTATCGAAATTAAGTTATTGAATGTTGGAATGGAAGAAATAGTTAAATATGATGTTAATTTCAAAATTATTATCTCAATTTAAACTGTAAATGTTCTTTTAAATTCTAATTTTAAAATTTTCAACTATTAAAATAAATTAATCTATTTTATACTAACTTAATCAATTTAAACTATTTAATTTATTTTAATCTAATTTAACCTATTTTAAAATAATTAACCTGTTTAACCAATCTTAATCTATTTTAATTTATTTAATCTATTTTAATATGTTTTAATCTATTTTAAATCATTTAAACTTTATTAAACTATTTTAATCTATTTAAAACTATTTTAATTTATTTTGAAATATTAATCTATTTTAATTCTATTTAATCTACTTTTAAATCCATTTAATCTATTTTAAATCTAATTAATCCGTAATAAACCGATTTAATCTATCTTAAACCATTTGAACAATTTTAAATCAATTAAAGTATTTTAATCTATTTTAAATTTATTTAATCTATTTAAACCCGTTCAACCTAATTTGTCTCCATTTAAAACTAGGTAAACTAATTAAACCATTTATAACTATCTAAATTATTTTTTAAATATCAGATGGTGTAAAGTGGAAATGTTTTTAATTAAAACCTTGATTTTTAAGCGAATAAGGTTTAATGATGTTATAACATAAGTAAGGATTTAAATGACATATTTGAGGAATCTGATGATTTAAATGAGGATTTAATCTATTTTTGGAAATATGAATTCGGAAGTGATATGATTTCAAATGTGATATAATTTTGAAAGTAAATATGATTTCAAAAATGATATGGTTTTGAGAATATGATATTTTGATATAAGTTATAAATCAGTTTTGGAAATGTAAAAGAACTATCGGATATGAAATAAGCATTTGGTTTTTGAACAGAACGGGATCGAATATTGTCATACTCTCTGCCAATACTGAAAACCACTTTAACAACTGTGTACGTAATGGAGATTCCAAAATGAAGTAGGATGGTTTGGCGAATGATTCTTCAGGTATTTACGTGACCCTGACTCCCATGGGTTAGCTTAGATATGACTAAAATTGGAGCCACGCCGGGCCAAGTGAGGTCACACCTCCGATCGGACACATTTTTTCGATACCATATTATGTCTTTGTGATGATTTGGTGGCTATCCCTCTATTTTGATTATGGGAGTGTGTTCCGAGGTGAACGGTAGTAGCTGCTATGCGTTACCACCAATCCGCATCCTCAATTGGTATATCTACCCTGGCATTGCCTCTAGTGCCGTCTTCACATGCCTTATCGCGCCTTCTACGAGTTTGTTTTATGTCGTACCTATGGAGTGCTGCCTGATAGCCCACCTGCGGGGGAGTATACAGTATCTGTACAGACTACGGCATTGTATAAAATGTGTTAAGGGGGTTATGGGTAACGACTTAACGCTATTTTAATACTTTACTTTACTATAGAAACTATTATAAAAGCGTATTTTACTGCATAGTAGATAGTTTAAAGGATCCTTAGAAGATGGAAATCCTCTCAAGTTATTGCACTCACGTTAGACACTGGATATGAGATGTAAAACCTCGTAAACTTCTCTAACACCGTTAAACTCATATATATTTACTGTTGATTTAACTTACATAAGATCTTTTAGTTCTGACTCGAGTGTTTTATATTTTCAATTCACTTGGGTCAGTCTGAGCTTTCAGCTTATTGTAGATTGCTTTCTGGAGAATAAAGACGAAGATTTTGTACTATTATTATTAACTGTATTTATTCCACTGCATCATGTTGTTCCGCTGCATTTATTTATTATTTATTCTTGTTTTATGTAACTTTTGATCTGTATTATAAAGGTTAATCAATGTTATTTGTAAACAACTTCATGAACTGTTTATTTGATTATTATATTTTGACATTCCGCCGCGAGATTCTTTATTTGTTTTCTTTCTTTCTCTACTTTTTATTATTTACCCCATAACAATCTTCCTTTTAAATGGTTTGAGTTTGACGTGTGTGGTTTATCGCTGATTTAAACCGTCCAAAAAGGCAGGTCGTTAAAGTTGGTATCAGAGCTTTGGTTTAGCAATAAACTTAGCATTGTGGGGTCTGACTCATGTTAAATAGGGTAGTAATACGCTAGAATGAGTAGTTGTGTGTGTATATATGAGAGAGTGTATTTTTAGTATTATAAAAGGTTTTTTATATTGTGTTATTTGTTATGTTTAGTATTTATAAATTTCAGTCGGTACATAGGACGCTATGACATCGATAGTGATTTCTAAACACTTAATAGGGCAGACCGACACCATATTTGCTTTGAAATATAGATAAATGAAATAATTTTGCCAATTATATTTTTTTTGTATATAAAATAATAAATTTTATAAATGATATAGTTGGATGTAATATGTTGTTTGTTAGATAGAGAAATTTTATAAATTTTGATTGAAAAATAGGATTTACAAATAAAGTAAATATAAATTGGAAGTTTAGAACTGAAATTCCGTGATTTTTAAAAATTTCTTTCGAAGGATTTTGGAACATAATATTAGTAGTATTTAGAAGTATTATCTGATATAAATATTTCAAGATGATTTGAAAGAAATGTTTTAAAAGAAAATTCTTACAGGAAATAAGTTTTGTACTCCCCTCTCTATCACTGGAAAATAATTTCGATGATGAGTGCACGCATCGTCGACGTTCATTTTCGAGTTTCAAAGTGGAAAGACCATTGAGGTAGTTTTACTACACTTCCGTTTTGATAAACGAATTTTATTTTTAATTTCTGAAGGTTGGTTTGATATATATATGAGTTATGAGTGTGTGTGTATATATATATATATATATTATTTTAAAAGGGATTGAAATGGTACATAGTTTTTTAGTTCTTAATTTCTGTAAATTAGAAATTGAAATTATTCTAAAGAATAGAATCTTGACTATATTAAGAATTGAAAAGTTTTAAAATGAAAAAAAAAATTCGATGTCAAAATGATTAATGAAATAGATAAGAAATTGGAAATTTGTAACCTACAGGTTTAAGAATAATAAAATTTTAGAAGATGTAATTGTTAAGATCCAAAAATCTCCGATTTTGAATGTGACAACTATATAAGCTATATTATTGTTGTATACTAACCAAATTTTTAAGAGAAGATAAATCTTCGGAGGACGGATTCAGAAATACATGAAGACAGATTATATTTTTTATTATTTCCGAGTCTAGTTAGAAATATGTTAAAATCTCTCCAAAGTGGTATGTTGCAAAATAAAATTGACATATATCTTAGAAGTATGCACATGCACAAGATACAGATTTCAGCCGGCTGACTACAGCTATGCAGCCGGCTGAATACTGGTAAATTTAAATTTACCACAATATTCAGCCGGCTGAATCCACTAAGTCAGCCGACTGAATGTATTGTCTTTTGCGCTATTTATTTCCGGGTTTGAATCAGACGGTTGAATCTTATGTAGTAAGCCTGCTGAATTCATTTAATGGCTAGTTTTAATGAAGAGATGCGTCTCTTCAATGAAGAGAAACATCTCACCTTCAAGGGTTGTTTCTGTTTCTTTCAGCACTACTGTTCGTGAAAGAAGACAAGTCTTGATTCATTATAAATATAGCCAATAATCAAATTCATTTAAAAATACAACAATCGTTACAATTCTTTCTACCCTATTTTGATTCTACTCTCTATAGTCTTTGCTTTCTAAAACGTTCATACAAGTATTCTATTGACAATTCTATTTAAATCTTCCATTGTCTTCATGTACAAACACTACATACCACAAAGGATAAGATTATAGGAAGGGTGTACTATATCGACTAATTAGTGTTATTCAAGAACACATCAAGTCAAGAAACTAAATACTTTATATTTGAAGTCCCGTTCGGTGCTTGGGTAAGTGTATTGAAATCCTGTTTGGTTGATCAGGTTCCTACTCCACCGGGTAAAGCAAGGGTGTTAGTAAATCCAGAAGGAGTTTGGGACTAAACGTAGAACGGAAAGTTCGAACCAGTATAAAAATATCTGGTGTCATTTACTTATCGCTTTACATTTATTTTATTTATTGAGCACTTTCCGCTGCTATATCACGCAAGTTTTTAAATGAGTATATTTATCCATACAAGCGATCCACACAAAATTTCATTTGGTATCAGAGCACGGTCATCACATAACCGTAACAAAGTTATCTGATATTTGTTAATATGGATAACAATAGTCAGTCTAATTTCACTGAAGGACCATCCACTACATGACCACCACTATTTAATGGTTTAAAATATGCTTATTGGTCAACTAGGATGAGAGTTTATATAGAATCAAACGAGTTTGATGCATGGAGCATTATTCGACAAGAATATTATGTTCTTACTAATGATTTTGCAGAATGATCTAATACTCAAAAATTAGACGCTTCTGCAAATGCGAAAGTAATGATTATTTTGTGCACTAGATAAGAATGAATTCAATTGAGCCAGTATGTGTATAACTAGATATGAAATATGGCACACACTTAAAGTTATACACGAAGGTACTAACAAAGTTAAACAGAGTAAGATATCTATACTTAAGAATCAATTTCAAAACTTTAGAATGAAGCAAGATGAGACCATAAATGATATGTACTCTAGATTTCTGGACATATATCATTGACTTTTGGCACTAGGAGAAAAATATACAGATTTTGATATTATGTCAAAAATACTCAACTCTCTCATGGATGAATGGGAAAAAAAGTCTTAGCTATCGAAGAAGCTAATGATCTTTCTACCATAAATCCAGAGGAGCTAATGGGAAATCTAATGTCATATGAAGTAAATTTGCAGGCAAGAAAAGTACAAGCACAAGACCGTAAAACAGTAGCATTTCAAGCAGAGAAAGAAGAATCAGACGATGAAGATGTTGACGATAGGGCATTCATAGCCAAAAATTTCAGAAAATTTCTGAAATTCAAAAAGAAGAAAAACTTTGGAAATAATAAAGGTCAAAACAACTTTCCTTTAAACTTATCTCTGAAATGCTATGAGTACAATCAATCCGGTCACATCAAAAAGAACTATGCAGTACTCAAGAAAAAAAAGGAGAAACGGTTCAAAACAAAAAAGCAAGCTTTTGCAGTTACTTGGAATGATTCTGAATCTTCGTCATCCGATAGTGATATCGACACCGAACAAGCTAATGTGTGCTTCATGGCATCTAAAAACGATGTAAGTGAATTCTCTTTTGATAATTTAATAGAAGTAAACTCTGAATTGTTAAAAACAATTAAGAATTAGAAATGATCAAATAAAGATACATTAGCAAAATTATATAGGAGTGAACTAGAAGTAGATATGTTACGAGATGAGAAGAAAATTCTTGAAGAATAATTAGTAAAAATTCAAGAATTATAAAGAAATTTATTTTCTCAACTCATGATGATTGAAAAAGAATTAGAATCGTTGAAAAAAAGAATGATTTAGTAGCTATAGCAAATCATGATTTGAAAAGCAATAATAAAATATTAGAATTAGAAATAGAGAGTCTAAAGAACAAATTACAAAGTGTTACAAAGAATGTTTCGAATTTTAACAAAGAAGAGAGAATCTCTCTAAAATTATTGGAAATTCCCAACATACTTCAAGTAAGAGAGGTCTGGTTTATGGCAAAGCCAGTAGTTCTGGAAAATCATATAATTTGTTATATGATAGGTTTAAAAAGAATACTACAAAAAACTATAGTTAACACTACTAATCAAAAAAATATCAAAATATGGGTACTAAAAACCAACAATAGTCTCATAAAAAGTAAGTATATAGAGTCATTTATTTTCAGTACTTATAAGAATATTAATTAAACTTTTATAGAGAACTCTGAACCCTCTTGGGTTTGGCTTCCTAAGACCTAACTCTTAGGAACCATAACGGAGGAAGTGGGTACCAACGTCAATTCAATATTTTTTACAGGTACCAAATAAGAGAAGAGAAAAGTGGATACTGGACAGTGGTTGCTCAAAACACATGACAGGAAACAAAGAAATAATGAAAAATATTATCTACTCAGATGGAGGTTCTGTCACTTTTGGAGATAACTCCAAAGGATATGTCATCGGCAAAGGCGATGCGAGCAATGACGGTACATTTAACTTACCTCTTATTATAAATGTTTTACTAGTTAAAAACTTAAAACACAATCTGCTTAGTACAAGTCAACTTTGCGATAAGGGATTTAGTATATCTTTTTCAGAAAATAAATGCAATATTTCTGATCAAAATAACAATCTTATATTTGAAGGAATTAGAGAACAGAATATATATGTTTTAAATATGAAAATTAATCACAACACTAATATGTGTCTAATAGCTAAAGAAAATGATCCTTGGTTATGACACAAAAAATTCTTTCACATAAATTTCACAGCTATAAGTAAACTATCTAGAAACGACTTAGTAAAACGATTACCAAAAATGAACTTTAAAATAAAAACATTTCTAATGCTTGTTAACTAGGAAAGTTAACAAAAGCATCTTTTAAATCAAAGAAAATAATTTCAACATTACAACCACTTAAGTTATTACATCTAAACTTATTTGGACCAACTCAAGTTTAGTCTATAAATCATAATAAATATGTTTTTGTAATTGTTGATGATTTTTCAAGATTCACTTAGACATTTTTTATGAAACATAAGAATGAAATATTTGAAAACTTTAAGAATTTTGTTAAAATATTCAAAATGGTAAAGATTTAAAAATTAAAAATATTAGAAGCGATCATGGGGGAGAATTCGAAAATGAATTATTTGAAAAATTTTGTAACAAGAAAGGAATTGTTCATAATTTTTCATTTTCAAGAACTCCACAACAAAATGGAGAAAGAAAAAATAGAACACTTCAAAAATGCGCCAGAAGACTATTGAGTGGAAGCACACTACCAAAACAATTTTGGGCAGAAGTAGTAGCAACTGCCTGTTATGTTTTGAATCGTGTCTCTATTCGTCCTCTAACAAAACATAGTCCATATGAACTGTTTAATGGAAGAAAACAAAACATATCATATTTAAAAATATTTGGCTCAAAATGTTTTATCTTAAATACTAAAGATCAACTTGGAAAATTTGATTCAAAATCAGATGAATGAATTTTTATAGGATATTCAGATCGTAGTAAAGCATATAGAGTTTATAATTAAGAACTAAAACCATTGAAGAAACACTTCATGTTTCGTTCGATCAAAATTTCAAAACTAATAAATACGATGAAGATGAAATAATAAGTAATACTGAACTGAATTCTGAAAATAAAACTATGGAAAATGATACTTTAGAAAATCATCTAGAAAACATTTTGAAATCTTCACCAAGAATTTTAAAAGATCATCCAATTCAAAATATAATTGGTGAAGTTAACGAAAATGTAAAAACACGACATCAACTAAATCGAATGCGTCATATAGCTTTTATTTCTACTACAGAACCTAAAAAGGCTAAAGAAGCTTCAATAGATGATTATTGGATTTTAGCAATGTAGGAAAAACTAAATCAGTTTGAACGAAATGATGTTTTACTACATAGTTTTATACATATATATAACTATGCTAAATTACATAACTATGGTAAAAATGCCGTTTATAGGTGCTAAATATTATGACGTGCTATGTGCTTAAGATATTTCTATTTATCACATCTATGCTTACCTTCTATCGACTATTCCTTTTTGTAACATTCCGCCTTTTTGTACGTTTTTAAATCGACGATAAACCACACACGTCTGACTCAAACCATACAAAAGGGCGAATTGTTATTGGGATGAATAAGAAAAAGGAAGAAAGAAATAAAGCAAATCAGAATCTTGTAGCGGAATGACAAAATATAATAATCAAATAACAGTTCATGAAGCTATTTACAAAACATTTGATTTTACTAATACTATATAGAATCATAGTTACATATACCAGAGAATAATAAATAACAATGTAGCAGAACAGTATGAATGTAGTGGAATAATATAATAGATGATAGTAATATAATCTTCGTCTTTGTCCTCCAGAGGTAAGGTCTTCAAACCTTGAAATGCTCAGGCTGACCCGAGCGAATTGAAAAGACAAAACACTCGAGTCATAATAAAAAGATCTTATGTGAGTTAAATCAACAGTAAATAATAGGAGTGGAACGACGTCAGAGATGTTTACAGGATTTGACATCTCCTATCTAGTGTCTAACGTGAGTGCAGTAACTTAAGAGATGCTTGGGATTCACATCTCCTAAGGATCCGTTAAACTAATTTACTATGTAGTAATATTTCGCTATTATAATAATGTCTATTAGTAAAATAAACTTACTTTTCAATAGCGTTAAGGAGTGACCAAATATTTCCCTTAACACGTAATAGTCCCAGTAGTCCATCCAGTATCATAGTCCCTCCTGATCGAGAAGCCACCAGAGGATACTCCATGGGCCACTAGAGAAAACCGAAATCGTACAAGGCACACTAGGGTAGATGACATGGCACAACTAGGCAATGCCAGGTTAAATATACCAATTATGCTTCCGAGCCGGTGGCAACACGTAGCAGCTACTACCGCCCACCTCGAGCCACACCCACAAAATCAAAGGGCCACAATCAATCACAAGTAATAGAATAGTATCGAAGGAATGTGTCCGATAAATGGTGCTACCTTCTTAGCCCGTCAATCGCTCCTGTTTTAGCCACCTTATGCCAACTCACGTGAGTTGGGTCCATGTATATACCTCAAAAGAACGCCGTCGCCATCCTACTTCTTTTTGGAATCTCCACCGCGCACATGGTTGTTAAAGTGGTTTTCGAAGTTAGCAGAGAGTATGACAACATCCGATCCCGGTCTCTTTAACAACCAAACATTATTATAACACCGCGGTTATTTCAAAATACTTTATACTTCAAAGCAGAATATAATATGCATTTCAAAACCATATAAATACGATATCATTTCCATTTCAAAACCAAATCAATATGATATCATTTCTACTTCAAAAACCAAATTAATATGATATCATTTTTATTAAAATCCAAATCAATATATTATCGTTTTTTATTTCAGATATAACCTTTTCCAAAATCATAGCACTTTCAACGTTATAACACTTAGAAATCAAAACACTTGAAATACACGCTTTCAAATCATAATACTATGAAACTCATAACTTTGAAACATAACTTCCACCATTTATACGGTTTAGATATGAAAATACTTTATATAATACAATAGCTTCTTCAATTTCACAAATCAATTCCAAAACAACTCGAATTTCTACATTTTATATTTAATCAAATCCCAAATCATAAATTTCGATTCAATTCAGTTTCCAAATAAACTATTCCAAATTATATCGATTTCAAAACAAATTTGATCTATAGGATAAACCATTTCAAATTCAATATATTTCAAACTTTAAGATTCAACAATTTCAAAACTAAGTTTGGTAATTTCATATATATATATATATATATATATATCAAATCCAATTTTCTAATATTTAGTTTTGAAATATTTTACTTAACAAATCCATTATCGTTTAAGTAAAACCTAAATTACAAATAACTAAATATTTCCTTCAATTTATTTATACTCGAAATATTCATTTAAATCATCTTGAACAAAATCAAGTTATAAAAATTATACCTTTTAAAATTTCAAACTTAATAAATTTCAAATCAAACTTATTTGAGTTTAATTCTTAAATAAATTCAATTTCAAATAAATCTCAAATTTATCTTCCAACCTTAATTTATTTAAATTATTATAAACTCTATATTAAAATATAATTTAACTACTTAACCATATCATCTTCAATAAAATCAAACTTATTATTAAGCTAATTCCATATTAAAACAAATTATACATAGCTTAAAATCAAGGATAAAATAACATTTATATAATATCTAAAATCAATATTTATCTAAAACCATATATTTCTTTACAAAACCATAGAAATCATTTCAAATATTATTATATATAGACCACAGTGCCTGTATATAAATTTCTATCCTATGGTTAAGTGATACAGATATTTATCATTTCAATCCGTAATTTAAAATATAAATACGGTTATATATCATTTCAAACCGTAACCCCAAATGAAATAAATATCAATAACAACTTGCAGTTATAACAATATAAAATACAATATCCATTCATCCAATATCAATTATCAAACATTTATCACAATCACCATCCAATTCAATCAATAACATCAATATAGAACAGATAATATATAACAGGTATTTACTGGTAGTTTATATTCAATAATAAATTAAATAACTATTTATCCAAATAAATTCAAATAAACTAAGGTGATGATTCAAAATATGCCAAACAGTCATGAATAAATTTCTAATCACATCATAAATCAATTTAACAACAATAAGAAATTTTAGAAGTCCTAAGTGGGTTAAAATAATCACCTTTTGAATTTAAATTGAATTTAAATCCAATTTAAACCCAAAATTTGAACAGTCTCAGAATTCGTCCAAATCAGCGTCAAAATCTTTGAAATTTCGATAGTGGATCAAACCACGCATGAATTGGACCTCGTATGTAAAAGTTACACGCATTAGAACATTATATAAATTGAATTATAAAATAAATAAATTAATAAAATTATCGTACACGTCACCTCTTATCTCTGAAACCCTAAACGAGAATCGAACCGTTCATGCGACTCTACTGCTATCGTATGTGTCGCCATTTTAATAGCGCAACCCCCGGCCTCGCTAGCTACGCCACCACCGGCCGCTACCCCTCCACCTTGAGCGCCGACCTTGCCTTAGCCCCTTCGACCAATCACGGCCCTCCAAGCATACATACGACAGAAGCAGCCGCCAATAATTTCGAACCCTAGTCCTATTTTTCCAGGCGATCTGACCGTTAGTTTGTCGAACGACCACCACCGATCAACTCAGCAACGCCCCCTCCACGCCATGGTACCACCAATTTGTCGATCAGGCGGAGTTGATTTCGATGCAATGGATGGCCGAAAATAGATCATAAATTTCTGGTCAACCAGTGACTCAATCTGGAAAACGAATTTTAGATCTAAGATGCGCTCGTCGGGAGCTTCAAATCGATATAAAATTTGATATAGTTTGTGGAGTTTGAATTTTTGATTTGATTTTGAATTGAAACTGGGCTGTGAATTCTAGGGGTTGTCTGCCATTGAGAAAGAGGGGCAACAGAAATTTTTGTATGTACAGAAATGAGAAATAGAAAGGCTACTTCGGTTTATAACGATGTATATATAGGCAGAACCAAAATAGAAACAAATGGTTATTTGGGTTTTGGACGATAATTGACCCGAAAAGCCCGTTTCGATTTCGGAACGGAATTGGGTCATCCCATATATCAAAATATATGTTTTAAATGATTTTAAACTTAATGGAATAGGTTTCAAGTCTTAGTTCCATCGTATAAATAAGTTACGTTAAAGTCAGCTTATTCTAAATTGATTTCAATTGATTTCAGTTAGATCGATTTATAGGCATTTTGAGGCCGTACGATCAGACGACAAGTCCGATCGTTACAAAACTTGAAATCCTATAATAATTCACCATTAAGGATCCGATGAAACTAGTTTCGTCGAAATCCGAGCCAGTGGCCAAACGGCTATTTTCCGATTAATTAAATAAATTAATATTATATTAATTAAATCAAATTTTCAATTTCAATTCTATAATTAGCAATCTTTATCATTTTTTATTTCTTAAACCTTCACTATAATTTAGACAAGTTCAAATATCAATTTTAAGTTAATTAATTTGCCCATTACCTATTAAATCTCAATTTCAAATAAATTCACTAATTATCAATTGGAATTCAATAAATCCATTTATTTGATTTTAAATCTTGTTATTCAATTCATTATCATCAAATAGATAAAATTAACATTAGTTCATGGTTTATTATATTATTATTCTCAAATTTTATCTTAATCTCCATTAACGTAATATTTAAATATTTAATTTCATTTAATTGAAATTAATCCAATCATTGAATTTAAATTCCAATAAATTACTAAATCTTGATTTTCCATTCTTTTTGTTTCCACTTATAATATTATTGTAAATAACATTAACATTACTTCCAAATATTAACCTAATTTACATTAACATAATATTTAATTACATTTGTAGTGATAAATTCAAATTCAATTTAACGGATTAAATATATGTGTAACTTATAATAATTGTTGCCATTAACTCTCAATCACATTCTTATAAGTTTATCATTTCCATACCAATATTAGAATTACTTACAGAGCATTGATTTTATTCAATTACCATTTATTATATATTAATTCATAAATAAATTCAATATTTACGTTTGTATTCTTATGTTCAATTTATAACATAGTATAACACTTACACTGTTTCATTTATTATAATTTCATTCAATCTATCCATAATTAGCTTTAATTACCATTGTTACATTTCATTTTTATCATTCACTTCATTATAAATTTTAAAGTTTTTATTTCTTTCTAAATTTAATTACAAAAATCTTATTAAATTAACCAATTTAATTATCGGAATTTACGGGTCTTTATGCTTTTTGTCGATGACAAAGGGGGAGAAAATAAGTCATATCGATAGGGGGAGCAACATATCAGTGGGAGTATATTTTGAATTATATTGCATTATACTTACATAGTTGTCATCATCAAAAAGGGGAAGAATGTCAAGATCCAAAAATCATCGATTTTGAATGTGATAACTATATAAGCTATATTATTATTGTATACTAACCAAATTTGTAGGAGAAGATAAATTTTTGAAGGATGGATTTAGAAATACGCAAAGATAGATTAGATGTTTTATTATTTCCGAGCCTAGTTAGAAATATGTTAAAAGATCTCCAAAGTGGTGTGTTGCAAAACAAAATTGAAACGTATCTTAGAAGTATGCACATGCACAAGACACAGATTTCAGCCGGCTGACTATAGCTATTCAACCGGTTGAATACTGGGTTAATTTGAATTTACCACAATATTCAGCTGGCTGACTCGGCTGACTGAATGTACTATCTTTTGCGCTATTTAGTTTCGAATTTGAATCAGACGGCTGAATCTTCTGCAGTCAACCTGCTGAATTCATATAACGACTAGTTTTTAGTGAAGAGATGCGGCTCTTCAATGAAGAGAAACATCTCAACTTCAAGGGTTGTTTCCGTTTCTTTTTAGCACTACTGTTCATGAAAGAAAACAACTCTTGATTCATTATAAATATAGCCAAGAATCAAATTCATTTAAAAAAAACAACAATCATTACAATTCTTTCTATCCTATTTTGATTCTACTCTCTATAGTCTTTGCTTTCTAAAACGTTCATACAAGCATTCTATTGAGAATTCTATTTAAATCTTCCATTCTCTTAATGTAAAAACACTACATACCACATGGGAGAAGATTATAGAAAGAGTGTACTATATCAAATCAGTGTTATTCAAGAACACATCAAGTCAAGAAACTAAATACTTTGTATTGGAAGTCCCGCTCGGTTGCTTGGGCAAGTGTATTGAAATCCTATTCGGTTGCTCAGGTGCCTATTCCTCTAGGTAAAGCGAGGGTGTTAGTAAATCAAGAAGGAGTCTGGGACTAAACATAGAACGGGAAGTTCAAACCAGTATAAAAATATCCGGTGTCATTTACTTACCGCTTTACATTTCTTTTATTTATTGACTATTTCCCGATGCTATATCACACAAATTTTTAAATTAGTATATTTATCTATACAACCGATCCACACAAACTTTCAGTAATTATTAAACATTTTGTTTACTAAAGTGAATAAGATAAACTTGTGTAACATTCACTTGCATTCTTAGAACAATATATAACCTACCAAAATATTAAAGTTGAAATGTTAATAGAAATATGTAATAGAATATTATACAAGTAAAGCTTAAGTATAATGAATGGTTTTAATCGAATTTTTCTATAAATAAGGATTCTGATGTTATAAGTTGTTATAAACTTAAGTTAATAATTTAAAATGCTAGTGATTCTAATTAATAAAAAAGTGATTACTGTAATTAAATGATTATAAACTTAGGTTAGGTCTGAAGCCAATTATAGTTAGAGTAAATAGTAAAAGTGGATACTATATGTGAAAGAAATAAAAGTGAAGGGTGAAAATCTTTTATAGGTATGAGTTGTTTCACAAATGAATATTTATATAAAAAGGGAAATCAAACTAAATAGTAAATGTGAAGTAAACTGAAATAAAATATGTACAATATTTCAATAATGAATTCATTTATGATCCAAATAATTGAAATGGATAAACTTATGTAAGTAAAGAATGTAAATTAATGAAATAAGCCTTATATGAATGAACGAGAACTAAATTTTTATAAGTAATGAACGTGAATTAAAGAAAAATCATTGTATGAAAAAAAGGAAAACGAAAAAAAATGAACAATAAATGATGTGAAAAAAAGGATTAATAAAATAAACTTAAAATATGTGTTGAATTCTTTGTTTGTTTTGGCTTATGGGACATTGGGAAGTAATACTTTAAATTGTTTAAAATGTATAAATAATCTATTAAGTTATATAAGACTGTTGAGTATATGGTATACTTAGTAGTTTATTTATCATTCTATACAATTAAAAGTTCTAAATCTGAACAAACCATTTGTTTTGCTTGCTATGGATGTATGATTGATTACAATGATTTCATGTGACAATTGTATAATTTTGGTTGCAAGTGATTGTTTTTATGTGATATTGGTTTGTTTTGTTATTAATTGAGACAACTTAAATATTTCATTTTACATAATTATTAAGCTATTTGGATTATACAAGCGAAATACAGGTTTATGAAAGCATTAGCATACCTTTGGTTTCATAAATTAAATGTTGTTTGCCCAACAAATAGGTACGTTTTCGTATTACGGTTTTCTAGCGATATTATATTATTTTTCCCATGGTTTGGGATATTTTATTTTGAAAAATATGATATATAATGGATTTTTTGAAATGGTACTTTATATACAACAAATCATTGGCACAATGTATCTCATGTCAATAAACGTTCGAAAGCAAGTTTCGAACTTGTGACCTCTCTGTACAAAGGAGACTCTGAAGAAATTTACCGTGGATTTTGGACTTAGAAAATTTTAGGAAATGTTTTCCAAACTTTTGTTAACTTGAATATAAAAGGATTTAATTATTTTAAATTGATATATTTTATTTAAATTATTTAATTACGAAAATTAATTATTTATAAATTTAATATTTGAATAATATATATTAATTTCTTAATTGCTTCTTTCCCTTTTCGAGGACGAAAAGTTTTGAGTGAAGGAGAGTGTAACGACCCATAATTTTCGATAATTAAAATTAGTTAATTTAATAAGGTTTTTTGATTTAATGATAGAATAAAAAATTTATGATTCAATAGTAAGAATATAACTTGAATGAAATGTAATAGTATTAATTTAAGGTAATTGATAACTGCTTTAACTGTAATTCCAATTAATTAAAATGATTAAAAAGTAATAATTGGTTATAGATTGAAAATTAATTGCAATAATGTGTATATTAATTGGCAATTGGATTAAATGAGTAATTGATAATTTAAATGTTGTATTAACAAATGAAATAGTAAGTAATAAATTGTAATTGAATAAAATTAGTGTTGTGTAAATAATTATAACATTTGATGGTAAATAATCAACTTATAAATGTGATTAAATTAAGCTAAAGGTGGAAATTGTTATTTGTTACCTATTTGTTTAACTGGTTGAAATCAAATTGGAAATAAAATTGCAATGAATATAATTAAATATTGCGTTAATGGAAATTAAGATTGTAACAGCTTGATATTTTCAACCATTCGCATCCACACATGCCGGATTTGAATTTCTCAAAATACCAGATAGTTAATTTATATTTGGCAAAACTCAGCATGTACAGTAAATAAATCACAGAATCACAGACATAGAGTAATATAATGATATGCAGCGGAAACAAAAGAATAGTAGTTCATGAAGCTACTACATATATAATAGAGTTAAATAAGATACAACAGAAGTCTCAAATACAATGGTCAAATACAAAATAAGAATATCACAGGAGTTAACTAAATAACTTCAAACCGAATAGATAGTTGGATCTCCAAGCGAAGCTCCAACTTCAAAGGCGAGTCTCAAAAGTCGCACCACTCAGTCTTACCTGAGCGTAAAGCAAAACACAAAACACCTGAGTCAGGATTAACATTCTTATATCAATAAATCTAACTCAAGTGAAATAACCACTGAAATACAAGTAACTCAAAGGATGTTTGGAATAACCATCCTCTAAGGATCCTGTAACGACACGAAATTTTCGAAGCCGAAAATTCCAGATAGTTATGAGAAAGAAGAAAGAGATAGAAGAAGAAGATCAGAAACATCAACACCTCACATTCGCAGCGGATAAAATATAATAATAAATAATAACTGTTTACAAAAGAATACTATATCTGTCGATTACATTTAATATACGTCAGAGTTTCACATACATTCAGTCACTGAATATATACACTTATCATGTCTCAGATTAATAATAATATAAATACAGCGGAAATACTCTATACGCTATAGCCATCCAGCTCGCCTCCTGAACTCCAGAACGTACCTACCTGAAAATCTGTAATACTCGGTCTGACCCGAGCATTACACCAAAGTAACACCCGGGTCAGGCTGGAAACCAGCGTGAGTAAACCCAACTAATATGGAATACCAATGAAATCAACTTATATAAACCCGGGGTAACTTATACCAATTTAACCCATTCACAATTTGCTATAGACAACACTTATTTCACATAACAATTTCTAAGAACCCAACTTAGATAAAATAATCCAATTCACTTCAATCATTTCATTCCATCTTATTGATTTCACAAATCAATTTATATAAATTCGAAGTGGGTTCGGGTATTTCCTAATACCCGACCCCGGTCTCTTCGAAAACTCATGTAATCCTAAACCAAGATATCCAATTGAAATACACAACATTACATATCAAAGATATCAACTCATTCAAGTATCCAATACCTTTCAATCACCTATAAACAAAGCTTAATCATAACAAATCAATTCAATTGATTCTAATTGAATTTCAAACCTCAATCACTTAGATTCCTTCATTCAACATTAATTAATACCAAATCAATTAATTAGTCAACCTTCATAATTCATCTTAATTAATCACCCTGGATTAATTATTTTTCAATTAAATTCAAGTAATTGTCTTTAATTAATTTCAAAATGTTAATTATTTTTGGCCAAATAAATGAGAAATCTTAAATATTTCATGTAATAATTAACTATTTAAATTAAATCACATCTTATTAATTAATTCCTCATAAGTCACTTATTATTGATTAATTGATCTTAATTAATCAATCCTTTAATTACATCATTGATATATAAATTAATGATTTTCAATTATGATTTAACTTATCCTAATCTAATTTAATTACATGAAGTAATTAATCATCAATTAAATCATAAATATTCATCACTCTTGATTTATCGCAACCAGTAATTTACTTTCTTCTATTTACTTTATTAAATAAATAAATTACTTACTCATTTTATAATAGAACTTACAGGAATTTTAAACAAATTGTATTTAAATTCAAATCAATTTACAAAGCATTTTAACATTCAAATTGTTAAAATGCTAAATTTTATAAACTTTATTTATTAGATTTTGCTTTGATTTAGAACTTGTTTTAAGTCCCTGTTTTACAATTTGACTCCACTTTTAAAATATCACTTTTAACTCTTTCCAATTCATTCTTTTTATTTCATTTTATTTCATTTCTATAATTATTCTATAATTATTCCACTTTCAAATTTCCACTCATATTTTTTTTTAAATATTGTAACGACCCAGAATTTTAATAAATTAAAATTTGAATATTTAATTAATTTTAAATATTTATAAGTGAATTTATAAGTCAAATAAATTTTATTTTGAATTATTGGATTTAATTGAATAATTAAATCGATAATTTAATATGTTAAATTATGGAAATAATTGAAAATAGAGTTAAATATGATTGAAAATAATTTGGAAAATTTTATTTAATCATACTGGAGTTATAGAAATATTTTAGAACTTTTAAAATCGAATTAAAAGTTAATTTGTGAAAATTGAATATTTTAATATTTAATAATCGACTGTAAAATAGTCAATTTTTGAACAGTCTCAGAATTGAACGAAACCAGTTTCATTGGATCCGTAATAGTTAGTTATTACCGGATTTCAAATTTCGTGTCAATCGGAGCTATCGTTTGATCGTGGCAGCTCGAAACGCATCGATTTATTTTTAATTTAAATTTGGCGAGTCAAAATAGCCATTTTTCAAAAAGTCTCGGATTTCGACGAAACCAGTTTCATCGGATCCGTAATGTGATATTATTGTAAGGTTTCAAATTTCAAGTCGTTTGGATTTACCGTTTGTCCGGTACAAATTAAAACGCCTAGAAATCGACTTAAATCGGTTTAATTTAAATTGAGCGTTTACAGCCATAACTCGCACATACTTCCGAATTAGCTTCCGAAACTTGTTCCATTGTGTCCGGAACGCGGGATAAACCCTAGGTACGCTGGTTACGGCGTCTAAATCGGAGTTCGGAAATTCCGGGATGAATAGTGTCGCTCGTTCCTTATAAATAGCCCCTACCTTTCATAATTTGATAAAAAAATTAAAACAAAACCCTAATTCTCAACCCCAGCCGCCACCCACAAGATGAAGGGCTGAAAATTCGTTTCCTTCTTCCTTTAATATATTTCAATCCGTCAAAAATTGATGAAAGTTGTTAACTACAACGTTGTAGAGCGAAGAGAGGGCTTTGATTTCATACGGAGTTGATCGGAAATGGTGCAACGGAGGAGGAGCAAATGTTGGCCGTTCTCTACAGCTGTGCACGCGTTTCGAGGGTAGAGGGGGAGGCCGAGTTGGCCATGGTGGTAGGCGTGGGTAGCTTGCGTCGTGCTCTTCGTGATGGCATCTCCTGATCGAGTTCTCATCGTGTGTGGTGATCGAAAAGTTTAACCCTAATTCTTGTTAATGGGTTCATGCGCGCGTATAAATTATCTGGAAGAAGAGATGCGTGAAGGAGAGGAGATGAAAACGTGCAGGCCTGATGCTATGGGTTTAGATCTGACGGTCCAGATGTGTGGGAGTGGGATCTGATGGCTGTAGATTGATGGAGGTTAAAATATTTAAAGTTTATGTTGTAATTAGTTGATTTAAATTCGTGTAAACTTTGAAAATGCATAACTTTTTCATACGAGGTCGAAAAAATGCAAACTCAGTTGCGTTGGAATCGTATGGACGAGCACTACGCGATGGAGTTGGTTTGGAGTCGTTTGGAGTTAGTGAGAATTTCGGGTAAAATTAAACGCGCGTTTAATTTTATTCGAAATAAAAGCTTAAACGGAATTTAAAATCAAGGTGAGAACTTCTCACTCAATCGAATAGATTTCGATTTTATTTTAAATAGTTAGATTTAAAATATTTGAATGCATGTATGAATGATGATTGATATCTATTGATTGTTAAAATAGACATTATACGCCGTTAGTAAGCGGATGTTATTTAATATAAACATATACCGCGAATATTTCATAAACAGTGAAATTGGTATTATATATAATATCAATATATATATTGGCATATGTATATATTGCAGTTGTTGATTTCCCGCATTTTTTGTTTAGCGGATGAGACCCTATTACGCCGTTATTAAGCGGATAATATTTAATAAGAACATGTACCGCGATAATTTCGTACTGGAGCGAAATTGGTATTGTGCTAATGTTTTTGGATGCAGGAAAACAGGTTGGAGGGATCCAACTGGATTCCTCAACAGTATTTATTTAATTTCAGATATTTTGATATTTGATGGATTATCATATCGATATATGATATCGTTGTTAGTCGTGATTGACTATTTGGTGTGTAGCATCATTGGACCCAGATTTGGGATTTTAAAATGATTTTAAAGTGATTTTTGAAAATATACTATATTTTTGGAATTGATCCATTATAAATAAATAACGTTATAATTTTTAAAGTTATAAAAATTATAGTTTTTGTGAAATATAGTTAAAAGCTGATTTTTGAGAAATATGAATTAATGACCTTATAAAATATTTAGATTGGATTTTTGAATATATGATAAAAGTTTAAATATAGGATTTATAAAATTTGATTATTTTATAAATCGAAATGATGAAATTATAAAGGAAATTAAAGACGTTTTAGAATAATAATATAAACTGATTTATATTAAGAGATTTATAAATGGATATTTATAAATTGAAATATTGACATTATAAAACGAGTTTTTATAAGTGTTTGAATGTAGTGAAAATGAATTTCATAATAGAATGAAATTTATAGAGTTATAAACTGTGAAGTTATAAATGAAATCTATAAATAGTAAGATTTATAAATTTGGTGAAATCATTTGAAGAATAGATTGATTAAATAAATAAATCTTATAAGTTATAAGGTTTATAAATTGAAAAGTCTTTAAAAAGAACGATTTTGTAAAATAATCGTTTTATAAGCAATTGACTTATAATATGAACTTTTAGTTTATAATTGAGATATGAAATCAAATATGTTAATAAAGGAATTTATAAAAAAGGAAGTTTTTATAAATAAATAGAAAAGGAATTTATAAACGTTGTTTTATAAATTCGCAAAGGACTTATTTTGACAAGTTAATTGTTATAACTTATAAATGGAGTTATATTCACGTTTTAGACAGTGAATAATCCTTTAAGTTAAAGTGAATAGAAATGATGAAGTTTGTTAACGTAGTTTATTCACGTTTTTGAACAGTGAATAACACGTTAAAGAAATTGTTTAGAATGTGAATGTTTTAAATAGAATTAAAACAATCTAACGATGTTTTTAAACATGTTGAGATTCGAAACCACAGATTTCAACATTTATTGTTGAAATAGATGTTTCGAGAAACGAAAGGAGATGATGGACTATAACACTGTTGTTATAGTAAATGATTTCCGAAAGGAAATGTTTTTGTATAGTATTGGGATTTATATATCTATTTTTAATTTCGAATCCCTATACTAGTGATTTTGGGTTGTTGTAACGATGTTTTACGCAACATTCGTTTTGGCCCAAATAAATATGTTTAAGTGAATGATTTCCTTAAAGAATGAAATATATACTTAATTCGATTTAAGTATATTGAATATTTTCTAAGTGTTGAAAATAAAAAGATTTGTGAATTACTTATTTTTAATAAGTATGGAAATGTTTTCCAATATGAAGTGAAAAATTAGAATTTATCTTTTTAAAGATAAATTGAAATGGATTATTGAAATCGCATATGCATGGATATTTTGAAATATAAATTCATTATGGAATTTATAAATGAAAAGGAGAATTGTTTTAAAAATAAATATTGATTTATTTTTGAAGTGTTGGAATTTTATATCTTGTAAAGATATTTTGGAAAATAAATAATTTGGAAAATTATTTGGAATCTGGTGATGTATGCATATCAATTGATAGTTCAATAACCGACTATCAGTATTTCCCTTTGAATGGGTATTTGATGTGATTTGATTGAATTTGAATGTCACACTTATTTTTGAATAAGCGCTCACTATTCGGGTTAACCGGGAAAAGACCATGGGGTCGTATAACCCATTCCGAATATGTGATACGTCGTTGTGAAATTGCATTGAAGATCGGTGTTGAAGACCCGGTATTTGCGAGAGCGATAGGATGACCTATCGATTGTTTCTGCACCGAGTCGCGCCGGTATAGAAACTCCATATGTGATGGTGAATCCGATCAGGATTGTGAATATCCGGATTGCAAGGACTTCTTAGTAAGTGCCTTCGGTTCTGTTCGATCCCGGAACAGACTTGTATGGATTGTATGTCTGACATTACAATTTGAGATATAAAGCCGATTTCTTTCAAATATATTTCTGTTGGTGGCGGAGAATTTATTCTTTGCTTAACACCCTTCTTTGAGACGTACGAGCTCAAAGGTTATATAGTTGAAGTTATCAGCGATATATTCCCAGTTTGGTAATGTGACATGCTGAGTGATGCTGAAATGATCATTGTGTTGATTATTGTGATAGGATCATTTATTTGATCGTCTATCTTAGTGATCATTGTGTTGATCATTTGTTGACCCAAAGCATGGCTTTTGTATAAAGTATGTTTTTGTGGACGTGAATTCATCGAGCCTCACATCCCGGAAATGGTCAAAACAGGAAAGAAGCAGCAAGGTTATGAGGGGTAGCACCCTTTAGGATGTGTCCATTTCCTTCTGGAAAAGGGTGGTATCATGGTATGGAGCCCAGATACTTACTCATGTTGAAAACACTTTGTTATGATTGTGTGAATTGATTAGAGAGCGCTCTCGGAAAAAGGTCCCAAAGGACCGGGGGATGGCATATTCGGTCAGTTGTTGCTCAGTTAGGAGTAACCCGGCCTTGTGTTGGTTGAGATCCGGTTTGGTTCTCGGGGATGTCCATCCAGAGGCATTCTCAGTGGCAATGGGAAGTTCCTTGGCCTGACCATTTGTTGGAAATCCAATTCTCAATACGAAACTTGTACGGTATTTGTTGTAGAACCTGCTATTCACTTATGGTGGTCACCACTGTTTGGATGGTAGCTATAGTAGGCATAGTTCGAAATGTCTATGTTGGCTAAGATTTATATTCTACTTTCGAAATGAATTTTTCTCTACACTATACACTAATAATAATATCAAATGTTATTTTAAATGCGTATCAAGCATCTTTGACTATCATAAGGAGAAATCTCCTCCGATTCTGCGTTTGCATTGTGTGTGTGTGCGGGAGGCCTTATGGTAGTCTCATTTTTTAAAAGCATTGCGAATTGATTAAAAATATTCCTCTATTTGGATTTTAAAGATAAATAAACTGTTTTGAGTTCTCACACCAGTCACATGACTGACTTGGAGTTTATTGTTTTCCTTCCTAAACTCTGGGTGCCCACCAATTTCCACACGGGCAGTTAAGAGTTAGGTTTATCAGGATATTCTGGATATTCTGGAGTTGCTGGAGGCAAGCTGGATGGCATGGCGTATTACTAGTTTATATAGTATTTCTTTTCCGCTGCACTGTTTGATGTTGTTGATGTTGTATACTCTGATGATATGATGTAATGAAATGTATGTAATGTAATAACTGATATAGTTCTTTGTTTAAAGATTATTCATTTATTATTATATGTTGTTCCGCTGCGAATTGTGAGATTCTGTTGTTGTTCTGTTCCTTTCTGTCCGTTCTATTTTCAAATTCTCTTTATCTATTTTTAAAATTCTTCTATCTTCTCTTTTTCAAAATTCTCTGTTTTCTAAAAATTGTCTATCTTCTTTTCCCTCTATTTTTCTATTTTCTTCTTTCCTATCTTCTTTCTTCAATTTTCTTTTTAAAACCCATAACTATTCGGTTTTTTCGGCAACGAAAAATCGAAGCGTTACATTTGGTATCAGAGCTCTTATGGTTAAGCGACAACCATGGTTCTGTTGGGTATAATTCATTAGAGATAGAGTCAGTAGTACTCTAGAATGAGTTTGAGTGTAATAATAGCTATGAGAGCGTATTTGTTAGTGAATATAAAAATTGTTTTATATTGTGATGATTGGTTTATTGAGTGGCATATGAACTTTCGTCAGCGTGGTCCGCAAGACTATGCCGAAGGGGTTTCTAAACACTTGAATAGAACAATTCGGCACAATATTATTTTTAAAATTGGGTAAATGAAATAATTTTACCTTAAGTACATTTTGTATGTAAAGAAATAATTTTTCAAAATTATTAAAGTGTATATAAGTTGATTGTTAGGTTGTTTGAATAATCTAAATAAAAGAATAATTGTATAAGCAAAAGAATTATAAGAATTGAGTATAATTAAAGTGATTTACAATTGTGAAATAAACTTATATATATAAGAAGTGAAACTATATGAATATAATTATGAATGTGAGAAGTAAATAATCAAGTGGATTAAATGAATATGAACTTGAGTTATGTAATAGAATTCAACTTTGTAATTGAATTGAATGGATGAATTGAATGTTAATCAATTAAATGTGAATTAAATTGATATGGAATAATGAAAGTGTTAATTCATTAAAATCTAATTTTATTGGAAGTTGAATAAAATTGAATGAAAATCAATTTAATAAAACCAATTGGAAAGTAAAGATGTTAAACCAAATTGAAGGAATATAAGTGAAAAGAATTTGGTTGTAATTAATATAAATTGGTTGTTATATGATTGTTATATGATTGTTAGTTGATTGTATAAAATTCATTAAGTATTAATGAAATTGAAAACTATGAAATTGAATTCAAATTAGAAATAAATAAATTTGAATAAAATTGAATGTGAATTGGATTTAATTAGTAAATGTTAACTAATTGAATTGAGAATGAATGTTGATAAAATCCAATGTGAATGAATCAAATGTGATTTAAAGTGAAAACCAATTCATTGAAAATTAATGAGAATATGAATGAAAATTCATTTGATTATGGATGGTAGTTGGTTGATGTTTGCATTTGTTGTTTGGTTGCATTTGCTATGTGACATATATAGTTATTATGTTGCTATATGTTGTATATTGATATTATTATCTATATGCATGGTTCTCATGTTGTTTGTTAAGTGATTAGTAGGTGCGGATCGCGTTTGCTTCGCATTTGGAGTTCGCTTTAGCGCTATATTAGCCGTATATGCTTGCTAATAAAATATAAGGTACATATCTCGGATTAAATATCGCACTTTTATACTTTTTCCCTTCGGGATGCCTCATTACTTGATGAGATGTATATTTGTGATATATATACTGTCATTTTTTTTTTCGGATCGAGCCGCGCAAAGGAGACATGGCGAATTTTTCCGGAAATTTAAGGCGTTAGAAAAATTTTGGAAAAAATTTGGAAAACTTTAACTTTGTTTTAGAGTTGAAAGTTAAATGATATAGATGGTTTTTGAAAACATAACTAAGTATGATTTGAAAACTTAGTAAAAGTTATCATAAGAAGTTTAATTATGGATTTTGGAAAGTTAATAGGTTCTGTAACCTTTCTTACTTGCAATTTCGAGGACGAAATTCTTTTAAGGGGGAAAGATTGTAACGACCCAGAATTTTAATAAATTAAAATTTGAATATTTAATTAATTTTAAATATTTATAAGTGAATTTATAAGTCAAATAAATTTTATTTTGAATTATTGGATTTAATTGAATAATTAAATCGATAATTTAATATGTTAAATTATGGAAATAATTGAAAATAGAGTTAAATATGATTGAAAATAATTTGGAAAATTTTATTTAATCATACTGGAGTTATAGAAATATTTTAGAACTTTTAAAATCGAATTAAAAGTTAATTTGTGAAAATTGAATATTTTAATATTTAATAATCGACTGTAAAATAGTCAATTTTTGAACAGTCTCAGAATTGAACGAAACCAGTTTCATTGGATCCGTAATAGTTAGTTATTACCGGATTTCAAATTTCGTGTCAATCGGAGCTATCGTTTGATCGTGGCAGCTCGAAACGCATCGATTTATTTTTAATTTAAATTTGGCGAGTCAAAATAGCCATTTTTCAAAAAGTCTCGGATTTCGACGAAACCAGTTTCATCGGATCCGTAATGTGATATTATTGTAAGGTTTCAAATTTCAAGTCGTTTGGATTTACCGTTTGTCCGGTACAAATTAAAACGCCTAGAAATCGACTTAAATCGGTTTAATTTAAATTGAGCGTTTACAGCCATAACTCGCACATACTTCCGAATTAGCTTCCGAAACTTGTTCCATTGTGTCCGGAACGCGGGATAAACCCTAGGTACGCTGGTTACGGCGTCTAAATCGGAGTTCGGAAATTCCGGGATGAATAGTGTCGCTCGTTCCTTATAAATAGCCCCTACCTTTCATAATTTGATAAAAAAATTAAAACAAAACCCTAATTCTCAACCCCAGCCGCCACCCACAAGATGAAGGGCTGAAAATTCGTTTCCTTCTTCCTTTAATATATTTCAATCCGTCAAAAATTGATGAAAGTTGTTAACTACAACGTTGTAGAGCGAAGAGAGGGCTTTGATTTCATACGGAGTTGATCGGAAATGGTGCAACGGAGGAGGAGCAAATGTTGGCCGTTCTCTACAGCTGTGCACGCGTTTCGAGGGTAGAGGGGGAGGCCGAGTTGGCCATGGTGGTAGGCGTGGGTAGCTTGCGTCGTGCTCTTCGTGATGGCATCTCCTGATCGAGTTCTCATCGTGTGTGGTGATCGAAAAGTTTAACCCTAATTCTTGTTAATGGGTTCATGCGCGCGTATAAATTATCTGGAAGAAGAGATGCGTGAAGGAGAGGAGATGAAAACGTGCAGGCCTGATGCTATGGGTTTAGATCTGACGGTCCAGATGTGTGGGAGTGGGATCTGATGGCTGTAGATTGATGGAGGTTAAAATATTTAAAGTTTATGTTGTAATTAGTTGATTTAAATTCGTGTAAACTTTGAAAATGCATAACTTTTTCATACGAGGTCGAAAAAATGCAAACTCAGTTGCGTTGGAATCGTATGGACGAGCACTACGCGATGGAGTTGGTTTGGAGTCGTTTGGAGTTAGTGAGAATTTCGGGTAAAATTAAACGCGCGTTTAATTTTATTCGAAATAAAAGCTTAAACGGAATTTAAAATCAAGGTGAGAACTTCTCACTCAATCGAATAGATTTCGATTTTATTTTAAATAGTTAGATTTAAAATATTTGAATGCATGTATGAATGATGATTGATATCTATTGATTGTTAAAATAGACATTATACGCCGTTAGTAAGCGGATGTTATTTAATATAAACATATACCGCGAATATTTCATAAACAGTGAAATTGGTATTATATATAATATCAATATATATATATTGGCATATGTATATATTGCAGTTGTTGATTTCCCGCATTTTTTGTTTAGCGGATGAGACCCTATTACGCCGTTATTAAGCGGATAATATTTAATAAGAACATGTACCGCGATAATTTCGTACTGGAGCGAAATTGGTATTGTGCTAATGTTTTTGGATGCAGGAAAACAGGTTGGAGGGATCCAACTGGATTCCTCAACAGTATTTATTTAATTTCAGATATTTTGATATTTGATGGATTATCATATCGATATATGATATCGTTGTTAGTCGTGATTGACTATTTGGTGTGTAGCATCATTGGACCCAGATTTGGGATTTTAAAATGATTTTAAAGTGATTTTTGAAAATATACTATATTTTTGGAATTGATCCATTATAAATAAATAACGTTATAATTTTTAAAGTTATAAAAATTATAGTTTTTGTGAAATATAGTTAAAAGCTGATTTTTGAGAAATATGAATTAATGACCTTATAAAATATTTAGATTGGATTTTTGAATATATGATAAAAGTTTAAATATAGGATTTATAAAATTTGATTATTTTATAAATCGAAATGATGAAATTATAAAGGAAATTAAAGACGTTTTAGAATAATAATATAAACTGATTTATATTAAGAGATTTATAAATGGATATTTATAAATTGAAATATTGACATTATAAAACGAGTTTTTATAAGTGTTTGAATGTAGTGAAAATGAATTTCATAATAGAATGAAATTTATAGAGTTATAAACTGTGAAGTTATAAATGAAATCTATAAATAGTAAGATTTATAAATTTGGTGAAATCATTTGAAGAATAGATTGATTAAATAAATAAATCTTATAAGTTATAAGGTTTATAAATTGAAAAGTCTTTAAAAAGAACGATTTTGTAAAATAATCGTTTTATAAGCAATTGACTTATAATATGAACTTTTAGTTTATAATTGAGATATGAAATCAAATATGTTAATAAAGGAATTTATAAAAAAGGAAGTTTTTATAAATAAATAGAAAAGGAATTTATAAACGTTGTTTTATAAATTCGCAAAGGACTTATTTTGACAAGTTAATTGTTATAACTTATAAATGGAGTTATATTCACGTTTTAGACAGTGAATAATCCTTTAAGTTAAAGTGAATAGAAATGATGAAGTTTGTTAACGTAGTTTATTCACGTTTTTGAACAGTGAATAACACGTTAAAGAAATTGTTTAGAATGTGAATGTTTTAAATAGAATTAAAACAATCTAACGATGTTTTTAAACATGTTGAGATTCGAAACCACAGATTTCAACATTTATTGTTGAAATAGATGTTTCGAGAAACGAAAGGAGATGATGGACTATAACACTGTTGTTATAGTAAATGATTTCCGAAAGGAAATGTTTTTGTATAGTATTGGGATTTATATATCTATTTTTAATTTCGAATCCCTATACTAGTGATTTTGGGTTGTTGTAACGATGTTTTACGCAACATTCGTTTTGGCCCAAATAAATATGTTTAAGTGAATGATTTCCTTAAAGAATGAAATATATACTTAATTCGATTTAAGTATATTGAATATTTTCTAAGTGTTGAAAATAAAAAGATTTGTGAATTACTTATTTTTAATAAGTATGGAAATGTTTTCCAATATGAAGTGAAAAATTAGAATTTATCTTTTTAAAGATAAATTGAAATGGATTATTGAAATCGCATATGCATGGATATTTTGAAATATAAATTCATTATGGAATTTATAAATGAAAAGGAGAATTGTTTTAAAAATAAATATTGATTTATTTTTGAAGTGTTGGAATTTTATATCTTGTAAAGATATTTTGGAAAATAAATAATTTGGAAAATTATTTGGAATCTGGTGATGTATGCATATCAATTGATAGTTCAATAACCGACTATCAGTATTTCCCTTTGAATGGGTATTTGATGTGATTTGATTGAATTTGAATGTCACACTTATTTTTGAATAAGCGCTCACTATTCGGGTTAACCGGGAAAAGACCATGGGGTCGTATAACCCATTCCGAATATGTGATACGTCGTTGTGAAATTGCATTGAAGATCGGTGTTGAAGACCCGGTATTTGCGAGAGCGATAGGATGACCTATCGATTGTTTCTGCACCGAGTCGCGCCGGTATAGAAACTCCATATGTGATGGTGAATCCGATCAGGATTGTGAATATCCGGATTGCAAGGACTTCTTAGTAAGTGCCTTCGGTTCTGTTCGATCCCGGAACAGACTTGTATGGATTGTATGTCTGACATTACAATTTGAGATATAAAGCCGATTTCTTTCAAATATATTTCTGTTGGTGGCGGAGAATTTATTCTTTGCTTAACACCCTTCTTTGAGACGTACGAGCTCAAAGGTTATATAGTTGAAGTTATCAGCGATATATTCCCAGTTTGGTAATGTGACATGCTGAGTGATGCTGAAATGATCATTGTGTTGATTATTGTGATAGGATCATTTATTTGATCGTCTATCTTAGTGATCATTGTGTTGATCATTTGTTGACCCAAAGCATGGCTTTTGTATAAAGTATGTTTTTGTGGACGTGAATTCATCGAGCCTCACATCCCGGAAATGGTCAAAACAGGAAAGAAGCAGCAAGGTTATGAGGGGTAGCACCCTTTAGGATGTGTCCATTTCCTTCTGGAAAAGGGTGGTATCATGGTATGGAGCCCAGATACTTACTCATGTTGAAAACACTTTGTTATGATTGTGTGAATTGATTAGAGAGCGCTCTCGGAAAAAGGTCCCAAAGGACCGGGGGATGGCATATTCGGTCAGTTGTTGCTCAGTTAGGAGTAACCCGGCCTTGTGTTGGTTGAGATCCGGTTTGGTTCTCGGGGATGTCCATCCAGAGGCATTCTCAGTGGCAATGGGAAGTTCCTTGGCCTGACCATTTGTTGGAAATCCAATTCTCAATACGAAACTTGTACGGTATTTGTTGTAGAACCTGCTATTCACTTATGGTGGTCACCACTGTTTGGATGGTAGCTATAGTAGGCATAGTTCGAAATGTCTATGTTGGCTAAGATTTATATTCTACTTTCGAAATGAATTTTTCTCTACACTATACACTAATAATAATATCAAATGTTATTTTAAATGCGTATCAAGCATCTTTGACTATCATAAGGAGAAATCTCCTCCGATTCTGCGTTTGCATTGTGTGTGTGTGCGGGAGGCCTTATGGTAGTCTCATTTTTTAAAAGCATTGCGAATTGATTAAAAATATTCCTCTATTTGGATTTTAAAGATAAATAAACTGTTTTGAGTTCTCACACCAGTCACATGACTGACTTGGAGTTTATTGTTTTCCTTCCTAAACTCTGGGTGCCCACCAATTTCCACACGGGCAGTTAAGAGTTAGGTTTATCAGGATATTCTGGATATTCTGGAGTTGCTGGAGGCAAGCTGGATGGCATGGCGTATTACTAGTTTATATAGTATTTCTTTTCCGCTGCACTGTTTGATGTTGTTGATGTTGTATACTCTGATGATATGATGTAATGAAATGTATGTAATGTAATAACTGATATAGTTCTTTGTTTAAAGATTATTCATTTATTATTATATGTTGTTCCGCTGCGAATTGTGAGATTCTGTTGTTGTTCTGTTCCTTTCTGTCCGTTCTATTTTCAAATTCTCTTTATCTATTTTTAAAATTCTTCTATCTTCTCTTTTTCAAAATTCTCTGTTTTCTAAAAATTGTCTATCTTCTTTTCCCTCTATTTTTCTATTTTCTTCTTTCCTATCTTCTTTCTTCAATTTTCTTTTTAAAACCCATAACTATTCGGTTTTTTCGGCAACGAAAAATCGAAGCGTTACAAATATCCAATTTTATCTATTTCGATAACTCAAAGTACCGAAATATTCAAGTAAACCACGGCATCCAATATCCCAATTACCAATAACATCAATCACAAAATATTAATCACTCATAAATTTCATATGCTATTATATATAATGTAGCACATCCAAACAATTTAAACATTCAACCAAATATTTAAATTTAACCGTTTAAATTCAAATAAAAATCCAATGGAATGGGATTTACTCACCTTTGATTTTTGTTTGGCAATCCAATTCCATATTGCCTTGGTTTTCTTCAACGTTTTTGACCTTGTATAAATATTAATAATTTTTATCAATGTTCAAGATAATCTACAATGATTTACTATTTAATAAATTAAATGGCTAACAATTTAAACTAAACATTTGGTTTTAAGCTAATAAATTGATTTTAACTAAATGCCATTAATACATTATCTTAGTAATTCAAATAACCAAATAATTTAATTTATCACTTATTCACCAACTCCATAAATTTTAAAACAACATGCAAATTAAAATTTTATTTTGAAATCCTATGTTAGCTTTAAATATTTACAACCCTATCCCTCCCAAATCTTATGTAAATAATAACCCCTGTCTAATAAAACTTCTGTAATTAACTTTTTTTTGTCTCTTAATCAGAAACTAAAATTCAGAAATCAAAACATCACCTTACAAAGAAATCAGGCCGTGATATAGGTGAACCCTAACGACGTCGCCTTCACCCCATGCTGCAGCTCGCCAGCGTGTCGTCTCCCTCACAACCTCGTGCTCGAGAACGAGCCTCACCACTACACTCGAATTCACTGTCGACTTCGACTTCGAGATCCTACTTCAACCTCGTGACTGAGCTACCCCTCGCGACTCTCGCACGCGAGCACCTCTGTCGCGCATCGTCAGTAATTTACACGGTCGCTTCCCTAATGATTTATTCAATGTCGATTTCGAGCCCTTGGTTGCTGTTGAACGAAGGAGAGGCCATTTTCGAATAAATTTGGGTTTTTATCTAAAGAGGGGTTCGAAACATTTAGGTATAAGAGAAGGGAGGAGGTTCGGCCATTATTCTCTTTTTTTTTTTTCGAGTTCGATCCCTAGCTTGAGAATAGAGAGAGAGAGAGAAACGGCTGATGAAATAGATATGGGTAGCTTCTAGCGTACGCATTTATTAAATAATTTAATATTTAAAAATATCTTGTCGCAAAATGCGAAATCCCGAAACCCAGATCAAACATACCGACAGACGTTCATAAGGTTATACCCGCATTCCGGATACGATGAAACGTGTTTCGAAAGCTAATTTAATTGTATGCGCGAGTTACAGAAGTAAACGATCAATTTTAAATTAAATCGATTAAAATAATTTCTAAGCGTTTCGAGCTGTCAGGGTCAAACGACAACTCCGATTGCTACGAAAATTGAAATCCGATAAAAACTAACTATTACGGATCCAATGGAACTGGTTTCGTCGAATTCCGAGAATGTGCCTCGGAAGGTGTGACGCCCCACCTCTATACCCACGCTAGCCAAGAATACTACGGAGTAATGCTGTCAACTAGCACGGAGATTAAGGCTGTTGAGGAGCGACCATCCGTGTAATTGCTTTGCGCGAGCACCGATATGCCAAATAGAATAACATGCATTTCATTTAAGGAGGAAATCCGACATGCCGACACAAACTCAAAGCTACTACACAGTGGCTATAAAGGTCTTCGGAAATAAATATAGAAATAAACATAACACAAATCAGTCATAGATAATTCATATCACAAAGGCGGAACTAGATATGAATATAACACATGAAAGTGTACTTCAGAGTAGTGGTCAAACAAGATCCACAATATCAAAGAGAATAGATACAAGTGCTAGACAAAAGAATAAGTATACATCATAGAGTCTGTATCTCAAATGTATACAACAAAAACTACTAAACTAAAGTAGTTAGCCAAAAGTCAGAAGATGGTTCCAGATAGGAAGCCATGAGGAAGCACCTGTAATATCTCAATCTGACCCGAGTATTATTTAAGAAGAAAATAATAAACGGATCAGTCTAGCTATAAATATCAGATGAAATGATATAGAATAAGAGATATGACTAAACGTATAATAATCACAATGCCAAGCTGTGATAAATAAATAATTGAAAAACCAATAAGAGATTAATCAATATCGCAAAGATCTTCTCAAAGATAAAAAGGAATGTCATACTCCTAATTTCATTCACCAAGCCACAATAAATGACATATATACCAATGCCAATCGTAAAAGTTGGTGAAACATAAATTCCAGAATTCAACACATGAAATCCAGAAATCATAAGAAAAGGATGGCCAAGACATTGATGTAGTGCAAACGGTACATCCAATGTATCAAAAGCATATCATTGATGTAGTGCAAACGGTACATCCAATGAATCAAAAGCAAAGACATTGATGTAGTGCAAACGGTACATCCAATGTATCAAAAGCATATCATTGATGTAGTGCAAACGGTACGTCCAATGAATCAAAAGCAAAGACATTGATGTAGTGCAAACGGTACATCCAATGTATCAAAAGCATATCATTGATGTAGTGCAAACGGTACATCCAATGAATCAAAAGCAAAGACATTGATGTAGTGCAAACGGTACATCCAATGTATCAAAAGCATATCATTGATATAGTGCAAACGGTACATCCAATGAATCAAAAGCAAAGACATTGATGTAGTGCAAACGGTACATCCAATGTATCAAAAGCATATCATTGATGTAGTGCAAACGGTACATCCAATGAATCAAAAGCAAAGACATCGCACATGCTGGTCTAAGACATAAAATGATCGTCATGATCAAAGAGAAGTGTCAATTACAGTAAGCTAGTAAATATATGAGCTTAGCTTCATGTCCCATAACCACTAGCTTAACTTAAATATTTACGAACAAATTGTAAATCTCCACTAGAAAATTGTCACAAGAGTTTCAATCGAATAAGTCCAAGAATTAACCGACGAAGTAAACGCAAGCGTTTCATACCACTCGTTTTACTAAGTCGTTTAATTAGATTTCTCATACGAGTGAGGTAAAGGCTTGTATATACTAATAGATTGGAAAACGGTTTAAGAAAACGAGCTTTGTAATAAAATAGTATTGAAATCATTTGAAGAAAGAGTTTTGATATTTACTACTAGTATAGAAAACCTTTATATTTTTAAAGTGACAAATCACAAGGAAGATTGTAGGAACAATCAATCACTAAAATTCATGTACGAAGATGTGAATAAAAATCCAACGAAACCGATAAAGAATCCATCGAAATGGATATTCAAAAATCCCTAAAAGGGAGTCATCAAAGTCATAATAAATGATAACAACAAATAGGAAACAACACGAATCGATTAAAGTTGGAAATTCAAGATACTAGGCGAAATAGGCAAAATTGCATCAGGTTGGTCGGCCGACAACAGGGCTTGGTCGACCGGACCCTATTTTGGAAACTCCTCGGGAAGCAGGTCGGTCGGCTGAGCCCTGTAGCCAGTCGACCGGACCAGAGACAGAAATGTGCCTATGCACCTTAGTAGCAGGTCGGTCGACCGGCCCAGGGGTTCGGTCGGCCGACCCTGATGTTCTACAAATTGGAACCCATTTAATTGATGTGCAAATTCCACCAATTCGCAACCGAACGAGCATCGACACTAAGGATTTATGCCAATCGACTACCCGGCCCTATGAGCTCCTCATTGCATCACCAAAAACACATTTGAACATCAAAGCCATGATTTTTAAAGAATTGAACCCAAAACACCAAAAATTAGAATATTCACCAAATCGATCCAAACCAAAAGCTAATGCACACGAATAAGTGTTAGGAATTCATACCTAACATTCGAAGATAATTATAAGCATAGATGTGAGATAAAAATCTCACCTTTGGACCCAAAAACAATGAACGAGAAGCTTGAAGACAAGGGAAGATCAACCACACTTCAATCTCAACACTAGAAGCTTGAATCTAAGCTCAAAAGAAGAACATTTCCTAAGTTAGGTTTAGGAAATTTCTGAAATTGAATGGAGATAGAGTTAGAGAAGAAGAAGGAGATGCTTACTAATGGGTTCTCTTTGATTTTGGAGCAAGAACTTGAGCTAGCAAGAGGAACTAGGGCTTGGAGTTTCTAATTCCCTTTCCTTCCCACCATTTTCAGTTGGAGCTTGAGTTTGAGGAGTGGGAATGAGTGAATGGAGTGGAGAGGGCTGAGCTAGAGTATAAGTGGGGTTAATGGGCTGAAACCCAACCCAAAGCCCAAAAGAAAAGTAGCAAAATTCTACTATCTCCAAACATATCGAAGTTTATACTCAAAAAGGTCGCAAACGTCATTTTGAACTCAATGGGGGTGGTCTCGAGTCCCAATTCGACTGTTTGCAAAAAGTAGCTTTTCGGACCAAAATCCGACGAACGATAAAATATTTAAATATAAAATCGATAAAATGCGGGTTGTTACAGAAGGCTATTTTTATGTTCAATTTAAACGATATATTTTCAAAACGAAACAAAACACTTCCAAACTCAATTTCAACACTTTCACCACCTTCAGTGCTATCAATATAAATTTTATAAGCCTTTAAATTATTTTTACCAGGCTTAAAATTCCAGCTTCAACATTTTACCCTACTTTTCAGTTTATATAATTCAATAAATTAATTATCAAGTACATATTAATATCTTGAATTCGAATTAAAATTAACTTTTAAATATTTAAAATCAATTAATTATTCCAATTTAAGTTGTTAGAAATTTCGGGTCGTCACAGCTCCATTAAACTATCTATCATGTAGTAATATATGCTATTATAATAATGTCTAAAGTAAAGTATACTATTTAAAAACAGCGCTAAGGCTTTACATTTTCCACCTTAACACATTTTAGAGTGTCAATAGTCTATACAGTACCGTAATACCTCCAGATCGGGAGGCTACAAGAGGATACTCCATAGGTACGAAACAAATCAAACTCGTATAAGGCGCTCTAGGGTATATGACACGACACAACTAGACAATGCTAGGGTAGATATACCAATTGCACTTTCAGGCTGATAGTAACGCATGGCAGCCACTACTGCCTACCTCGAGCCACACTCCCAAATCAAAAATCAAAAGTGGCCACCAAATCAATCACAAAGTCAAAATATAGTATTGGAGGAGCTACCTCACTTGGCCCGTCGATTGTTCCTGTTTTAGTCACCTTATGCCAATTCACGGGAGTTGGGTCCACGTATATACGTCAATAGGATGTCGCCACCATCCTACTTCATTCTGGAATCTCCACCATGTACACAGTTGTAAAAGTGGTTTTCGGTATTGGCAGAGAGTATGACAATATCCGATTCCGATCTCTTTAACAACCAACTGTTACTATAACACCATGGTCATTTCAAAATAGTCTATGATTCAAAACCAAAATATCATTGCCATTTCAAAACCATATCAGCACGATATCATTTCCATTTCAAAACCAAATACGATATCATTTCTATTTCAAATATATCCATTTTCAAAATCATAACACTTTCAAGGTTATAACACTTTCGAAACCAAACAATTGAAATTATAACACTTTCAAAATATAATACTTTGAAATTCATATCTTTGAAAACATAACTTCCACCACTTAAACAATTTAGATATTAGAATAGTACATATAATAAAATAGTTTATAAAGTAAAATAGTTTGTATAAAGGAGTTATATGTTAAAATAGTTTGTATTAAAATAGTTAAATAAATTAAAATAATTTATATTAAAAAAAGTTTATATTAAAATGATTTATATTAAAATAATGTATAAAGTAAAATATAAAATAGTTTTAAATATAATTTAAAAATACTTTATATAATAAAATAGCTTCCTCAAATTTCACAGATCGATTCCATATCAACTCATTTCCAAAAATTCAAATGTAATCAAATCTCCAATCATCAATTTAAATTCAATTCACTTTCTCAATAAACCATTTCAAATTATATCGATTTCAAATACAGATTTTTTTACCACAAAATAAACCATTTCAATTTCAATATTTTCAAAGCTTTAAATATTCAAATATTTCAAAACTAGATTTGATAATTCCATATATATATATATCAAATTCACTTTACTATTATTTATTTTGAAATATTTACTTGATCATTCAAATAACATCTAAATAAAACTAAATATACCATTTTAATTTATATAATTTGAAATATCCATTTAAATCACCTTTAATAAAATCAAGCTATAAAATCATATCCTTTTTCAAAACTTTGGAAATCATTTCAAAATATATATACAGACCAACGGTGTCTGTATATAATTTTCTATTCTAGGGTCAAGTGATACGGATATTTATCATTTCAATCTGCAATTTATAATGTACACGGGTATATATCATTTCAACCCGCAATCCCAAATTCAATTAAATGAAAATCGCTTGGGTCAATCATTTCAATCCATAACGATTTTCTCCTATTCTACAGATCATACGGGTACGTATCATTTCAACCCATAGGGAATTCTATACCAACATGGAACTTGCAAAGTGATAATAGATGTGATAATAATATAACATGCATATATCATCAATATAAATAATAGATAATGGTGTTAGATGTCACAGGTGAACTGATACATATAATTACATATATATAGCAATGTAAATAACCAACAACAGCATATTTCAATTGTCATTTCAATTGAAATCAAATTTATAAATATAAAAACATTAATCATGAGTGATTGCTCACCTTTCGAGGCTAGAGAGATAGATGATGAAGTTGTGTTACGAAATCCAGGCACGAAATTCGAAGCAAGCACGATGGACTTGAGTTTGAAAAACAAGCTGATAAATCAAAATCGGTGGAAAAGAATCAAATTAGTTTTGATATGAACTGAAAATATATACATAAATAAAAAAATCAATATCCATTTAAAACACAATAAAAATAAATATATTATATTTTAAACCCTCATATATTCGAAATCAATATATATATAAAATCAAAAAAATAAAAATAAAAATTGCAAACCATTTAAATGCGTGTATATGTAGACCACGATTTATATATATACATGCAAACTAAATTTTATACTTATATGCAGTTACACAACAGCATATGTATACTGTGTATATATAGTAATTTAACATATACCAAAATATTAACAACTGTATATAAATTGTCATAACTAATATTATATAACTTAGTAAACTAACACACATATATATATATATATATATATATATATATATATAGTTTAAAGTAATATCAAGACAGACCTATTCAGATCGAACATAAATATATATATATGAGTCATCAATATAACAACTAATAGACCATATATATGAATATTTATACATTACTTACTGTAAACAATATATATATAAACCTTTTAAACATATTATAAAATACACCGACGTACAAAATCTATATATGTACACACACAAACACCATATATATACCGACATACAATATACACGCACACACACAAATACCATATATATATACTGACGTACAAAATATATATATACACACACACAACTTTCATGTACCGAAATATACTATGTAAGTATGTAAACAAAATAAAATCTAAACACATTATTTATGACTCTAATATAAACATAAAGGACTGATATGTCTAAGATGCAGATATATATAGTCTGACACTATGCAAATATAATTTGAATCAATATATATAAGTACTTTACAGGTGGAAAAACTTAAAATCTAAGCAACATATATAAGTTTATATTTGACATAAAGTAGTATACAAAATAAAACAGCATATATATGATAATATATATAGCTTCCAACATAATCTATATAAATAGCAACATGTATATAACAGGCTTATATGTAGTCAATATCCCAATTATAAAACAAATATCTTAATTTGTACCCATATTATATTTTAATATTAGCATAACTATATATAAACTAACCAAATAAACATATATACTACAACTAATGAACTAAAGTGAACCAACAGGTATAAAATCTATATACTCTAAAGTCTACCCTATATAACTATCAAAGCATATATATAATAGATCTTGAAGTATATATATTTTTATATATTCAAACAAGCCTTTACATACTAAAACATATTACCAGTATATAAATAGTACGCTTAAAACTATGTATATATTATTACAAAGTCTGTTTTTAAGAAAAAAATAACACAGATATAACATATATGTATATATATATAACTAACGACTTTATAATATATACAACATACATAGTCCATATCTATATAACCTAAACCATTTCATACTCGTCACAAAACAAATTTTAGTTGTAACAATCCTGGTTTTAGCGATCACGTGAAAATATTAAATTATAATGGCAGTTGTAATTTAATAGTGTAAATTAATAATTAAAGAGAAATTTAAATTGTTTATTGGGAATAAACAATATATTTGAGGATAAAATGAGGAAAATGTGTTTTATTTAGAGTTAATGCAATAATTTTGTTAATTATTGCTCTTTATTTCATTTAATATTTTTTAAAAAAAGAAGTAATTATTTTTAAAATGGGTTATATTTAATAAAATGATGGAATTGAGTTTAAAAATATAAGTTGAGCATAAAATTATATTTGAAACAAGTTATAGAATTTTATGACATAAAAATGTGATTTTTGTGTAATTTACAGTGTTAATTACAAAGAGTTTATAATTAATAATGTAAATTTTCTATTTTCTTTAAATAGGGAAATATGATAATAAATATGTTCTAATTATGTAAATCATCTTCTAA
Organism: Allium cepa; assembly: GCA_030765085.1. Taxonomy (NCBI): domain Eukaryota; kingdom Viridiplantae; phylum Streptophyta; class Magnoliopsida; order Asparagales; family Amaryllidaceae; genus Allium; species Allium cepa. The sequence goes on along the minus strand of CM060940.1, from coordinate 569,335,965 downwards.
TTGGGTATAAAATATTTTTATTATCATAAGTATTGAATTTCATAATTTTTAAAGAAGTAGAGCATGAAATATTGATAAGTTCATTTCTTAACATACTTAGTTAAGTGATTAAGTAAATAACACAATCTTATTTCTTTTGTTTTGTTGGACCATAGCCCAATTAGTGTAAATATTCTTTTCTGGCCTATTAACCTAAGAAATGAGAAGAGAAAAGTTATAGTACGTACATTTTCATTCTCTTCTCTAACTCTCCAGAAACTCCAACAATGGGTGCTCCTCTCTTCCTCCCAATCTATGCTCTATTAATCAAAATAAAATGAAGAATGGATGTTTCAAAACATGGATTTAAGTACAAACTCAGGTAATCTTCAATCTAAAACCAATCTCTCCATCAAAATCTAATTTACTGTGAAAACCTATTAACTTCTTCTCTGTTTAGGGTTTGCTAGTTTGGAAATTTGGGTTGAAGTGATAATCTCGATTGTTGAATTAAAGGATAGAGATGATTTAATCACTCACATCTAAATCTTTGTTTGCTGCACATCATTGTTTGAATGATTGTTGATTTAATTTTATGCAATTTGGTTGAAAACTTATGTGATTATTGTGTTATTGTTTGCTGGAAATTTGTTTAAAAAATTTCGCTGCAGTAAAACAACGATAATATCTGGTAAAATAATCCAAATTGACTCAATCTTTTTGTGGTAGAAATTTCTTTCATTTGTCCACAAGTTCTCTTTTAATCATATTTCGAATTTCTGCAGTTAAATTGGTTGAAATTGAGTTTGAAACTAATGTTATAGCTCAGCCATATAAATTTTTCTGAGTTAAACCTGAGAGTAAAATGAACATAACTTTTGATGTTAAATCCAATTGTGTTGAATGTTTTGCAGTAGAAAGATAATTCCCTAAGTAAGAACTTTTGTTTTAATTACTTTATCATATTTTGAAGATTTCTTGGTCAAAATCGAATTTTTCACAGAGAAATAGTCTCTGCCCTGTCAAATTTCTATGCTAAATATTGTTAGTAATTTAAGCATAACTTTCTCAATTCTTATCGCATTTTGATATCATTTAAATTTCCTAAAATTTTGAACATTGTGCTACAACTTTCATGTTGTAATTTTTTGCAAATTATATGATTTAAAGGGTCGAAATTTGGTTTGAAACAGAGATACATGCTCCGCTCTGTCGATTTTCAGAATTGAAACCTAAAACTAAAATTAGGCATAACTTTCTCGTTTTGATTGGAATTTGGTAATTTTGGATGATCTGGAAAGCACAAATGATGTAATACAAGTTTCATGTTTTGAGTTTTCTTAAATTTTGATGTTAGTTTGGTCAAAAATGGGTTTGATTTTTACTATCCCGAGACCAAAATGATAGAGGTATTGCAATTAAGACCCTTGAAATATTTTTTATCATAACTTTTTCGTTTCTTATCCAAATTCGATGATTTTGGATGTTCTGGAAAACGTAGGCTTTTAGCTAAAAGTTTCATGTTTTATGTTTTATGAATTTTCAGTTTAATTTGGTCAAAAATGCACTTCTTTATCGCTGTCCCGAGAGCAAAAGACAGCGATAATAAATCCATACCTGATAATTGTTTCGAGTATATCTTTTGACTTTTAAGTCCGAATCAGGTGATTCTTTTTTTTGAATTATAGCTATGAAAATGATCTTCAACTTTCATGTTTTATGATTTATCAAAATCTATGACCTACAGGGTCAAATTGGCTCTTTAAACCGCAGCCCTGTTGTTATGCTAATTATTCACAGTTTTATAATTTTAGACCTGATAATTGAAATTGCCGTAACTTTTGACTCGAATGTCCGAATTAGATTGTTCGTTTTCTGACTTCAAGATGTAACAATCATCTTAATCTTTTGTGTTTCATATTTTTTCAAGTTCTGAGTTAAAAAGGGGCGAACTGGCAAAACAAACCGCTAGCTTGAGTTCTTTTGCAAAGTTTGGCATTTTCCGTTGAATTTTTTTTGAATTCGATGATTTCGATCGTTTTTTTTTGAGATGGTTCTAAAAGGCTAACTCCTAATAATAGAAAAGCCGACATTAATGCCGATTCGCACTATGAATTGACGGTTTCAATTGGGTTTTATCGTATGTTAATTTTATTGAAATTGCATCGATTTTTGTTGTTTCTGTGCACGTGTTTTCTAAACCGTTTTCGAATTGAATTTTTTAAAAAAATGGAAAAGCTTTCAAATTAAATGTTTTACAAAAATTTATAATTATTATATATATATATATATATATATATATAATACACACTTTTATACAATTCGAACGTATGAGAAAGAGAATTAAATGATTTAGTAAAACATGTGGTATGAGACATGTGCGTTTACTATTTCGGTTAATTTCGGACTTGTACGATCGAAGCTATTTGAGATTAATGATTCTGAGATGTTTTACCATTTTATGGCATATTTTGAGTTTTATAGTTCCTATTTATTGGAATTATTTAAGATGGCCAAGATTTGGCAAGTATTATGGTTTAAGATCTCCTATATAGGAGTATGGTCGTTGTGAACCATCACGATGTTTTATTTACTTGCCAATGACATAAGGCAAGTCTTGAGTTTATGATTTCATATTTTAAGATTTATGGTTTATGAGAAACCATCATGATGTTTTTCACTTGTCGATGAGACGAGACAAGTTATGATGCCATTTAATACTTATCGATGAGATGAGACAAGTATGGTATCTCTTTATCACTCGCCAATGAGACTAGGTGAGATATAGTTTTCTGAATTTTATGATGTTTTTAGTGTGGCATCGACTAACGGCTAGTAAACCGCTAAGTGCGAATGTGTGGTTTGGGACACACGTTAACACTTTTCGGGTTCCTATCCGTGAGTTTGTGACACATTCACGATGTTTACCTAACAGAACTGCTTTGAGAGGTGTTAGCGACCTTGTCGTGAGGAGAACTGCTTTAGGAGGTGTTAGCGACCTTGTTAGGGCTGACAAAATGGCTTGGAGAGGTGTCAGCGACCTTGTCATGGAAGACGAACTACTTTGGGAGGTGTTAGTGACCTTGCTAGGGCTAACAAAATGGCTTAAAGAGGTGTCAGCGACCTTGTCATGAGGACAAACTGCTTTGGGAGGTGTTAGCGACCTTGTCTAGGGCTTCGGCCGTCTGAGTTTAGCACGTGCAACATTGATTCGGCATTACAGTCGGGGATTTGGCCAATCCGAATTTTCTGAGTTTTCTGTTTTGTTGTGATTTCACCTTTTTAAGATGTTTCATTACATTGATAGCCTAGTGCTATATGAGATGTTATATATATGGTGATTTCAATTATAATGTTTTGAACTCTTATCGAGTTACTTGAGTTATGAGTTTGGATAATTTCATGATTTTATAGGATATTCTGGGTTTTTCCATTTTGGCGAGTTGAGATTTATATACATTTATACCGATGAGATGAGGTATAATTGAATTTGGAGATTCATCTATAATTGACTTTTGGATCATCCTATTTGAGAATTTTATGTTTGCCATTTTGGCAAGAGTTTGTATTGAAGTTTCTCTTTTTGAGGAGATATGGTTCATGGAAACCATGTGGACATTTTGGGATGTCACCTATGATATGAGGCACTTGTGTATGATTTGAGTATTTAGTTTGAGTTACCTCCTTTGAGGTATTTGTTCATCTAAGTAGCGTTTTTTTACTTAAGTGTTGAGCTTATGAGTTTATCGATTCATTCTTCTCTTTCGAGAAGAAGTATCTTCATGTTTGTTCTGCTTCATATTACCGATATTGACTGATTTGTGTAGCTAGACTGACCCGTGTATTTATACTCGGGTCAGACCGAGTTGTTTCAGGTATCATCTATTGGACTTAGCATGAAGTTGATGCTGGATATCAGCTACCCTTTCTCTTGAGCAATTTCTGTTCTTCCGCATTCTTTGATGTGTTTGATTCAATGTATATGTTGTGGTCGAGTACCACCTTTATTGTATTCATATTGTATTGTATTAAACATGTATTAGTGTATACGTATATATATGATGTTGATTAATGTTCTGTGATGTGCTTTACATTTAGTTATTGTATTTTGTTTCGATAGATCCGTTAGTCGCCTATAGTTTTGGATTAAGCATTTACTGTGTATGTCGATCCATTGAGATAGAAAAGAAAAATAATATTGCATTTATCGACGTATTCAGAGATGTTTAAGACAAAGTTATATATGGTCGCCCTTAACCAGCCCTATTCTCCGCTTTAGTAGACGGAATTACTCGTTAATTCTCTTTATTAAGGTGGGTCTCGGGGTGGGGCATTACAGCTTGGTATCAGAGTTGTGGTCAGAATAAAGTAGAATAAACACAGAACAATATGTATATCATGATACGTCGAAGTACAATACGAGTGAATCATTGTCCTTTATTCGAGCTTGTTTTTGAATCGTGCTTTGATTCTTTTTCGAGTTTTGGGATATGCTGAGATGGAATATGCCTAGGAATATAAATTGTATTCCGTAGTATTCCATAATTGAGTTTGATGTTATTTTATCTTATGAGTAATCTTATTTGGGATTATTCTAGTCTTTTTGTCGATGCGAGTGAGTTCGTATCAATGAAGCTTATTGATTCCTTTGAGTATTCTTGTTGTGTTCCTTTAAGAGTTATGGATATTATTGAGAAGATCCACAATGATTGGCTCTTTGTGAGCATTCTGAGATTTTTATTTGATGTTGCTTTTGTGAGTATTTGTTTGTTACTCACAATCTTGAGATGCATTTGATTTGAGATGGATTGACTTATTTGATATTAAGTCCAATCCTTTGTTTTATAGGATCCTATTGTATATGTAGGTTTCCTATTTTGATTGGTTTATTATTTCTATCACTTTGGAATATTAATGATGATTCCGAAGTTTCTGAATTCACTCTTGAGTATCGAGATGTTGTTGATATAACTCGAATTCCAATCAAGGTGACTTTGTTGAGTTTTGATGAGTCCGTTTGGGTTTGGTATCCAATCGGGCAATCGAGTGTTGAATTAACCTTATTTTTAGCTTTTAGCCTTCAGCCATCCTTCCATGAGGGCATCCACTAAGGAATGAGGTGAGTTGCTAGATTATTCGAGTTTGATTGAGTTTGTCATTCAGTTTCTTTGTGTTATCCTTTTCGGATACTTAATCAGTGTAATCTTTTGTAGCATTACTTTGTTTGAAGTAATGAATTGTTGTTTGTGTGCTTCTTCTCTTTCGAGAAGAATATCTTGCTTATCTTTGTCTTGATGATTTCCGAGAGTGGCTCGTCATCTTGTAGTGGAGTTGATGAACACTCCATCTCCTTCTGTTGATTTTGTGAATCGCGTATAATAGGAATATCTCGATGCATTCTTTTAATGTTCTTTGGTTTGAGTTTTTGAAGCTATGTATATATGAGTTTTAAAAAGAAAAATCGGAGTTTTGTGATATTTAAAAAAAATCAAAGAATGTTTTGAGAATATATTTATATGAGTAGTATTCTTTCATAGAAATAATTTGATAGTGTTTGGTTATCCATCGAGTGGTTAAGAGTTCTGGTCGATACGCTTGATCAACGTTATCGATAGGAATCTTGTAAATGCTATGATGAGGCAATCAGACACGATGATTTATGTTTTAAAAATTAAGATTTTTAAAATAATATTTGAGATTAAATATTGAATATATTTTTGAATGGTAATTGAAGCCATTGACTTTATAGACAAGTAACAGAGTGGCGAGGCAGTTTTGATCGTCCGATCGACTCTCCAGCCAACAGATATATCTATTTATTAGAGGTTCAATGGCGAGGCAATGCCATTTATTTATTCATTTACTTTGAGCTATACTTTATTGAAAGTATATTTTGAGATTTTAGAATCTATATTATATACATTGGATGTTTTAAAAGAAGAGTTATAAGAGGATTTGAAGATTGTTTTTAAACGATTTATGTGGTTTACTAAAAAAAAGAGTAAAGATAATTTAAACCCTTAATTTATTTTGAGGAAAATTATTATGGATCTACAAAATTCTTTGAAAATTTATTTTGAAGTAAGAGAAGAAATTTGGACTTTTAATTTGAGTTTTAAATTACTAAGTAATATAGTAAAAAGTTTAAAAAGTTTCAAAATGTTGAAAATTGAGATTTAAAATTTAAAAGATGTTGAGATTTAAAAATTATAAATATCTTGGATTGAAAAGTAATTCGAGCTTATATCCTTGTCTCTTGAGTATATTCTATCCTTAAGTTAATAGCAACGACATGCATTTTCATGGTCGTTCGAGTTTGGTGGCCTTGTAAGAAGTCATTTCATGATTTATCTATCTTGTCTATTGTCTCTACTCTGCTGTGAGGATGTTCTTTCCGTATCTTTATGCGGAAAATCCTATTGATTATCTTCTTTATTGCTTAGTGTTCGGGTTGAAGTGAGTTTGATCCCGACTCTATTCGTAGAGTTTTGTGAAATCAATCATTTCCAATTGATTAATTGTTGAGCATCTTATTGAGTTTTGATTCGAAGACGGGATATCTTTGAATTTTTTCGAGTTACTTGGAAAATTAGATGGTTTTCTAATCACTATATTAGCATATGATGGGCCACTGAATTAACCAAATGTGTTTTTCCTTATTTCTTTCTACCATTCTATATTGAGAGTATGAATGGTTTGGAATTCGAGCTTGTCTTTATCCTTCGATGATTGTATCTTTTATGTTTTTATAGCTCTTTTTCTAGAAAATTGTGGGGACGCAATTTTTATAAGGGGAGGAGTCTGTAACAACCCTAGTTTTAGAGATTACCTGAAAATATTAAATTATAACGGCATTTGTAATTTAATAGTGTAAATTAATAATTAAAGTGAAATTCAAATTGTTTATTGGGAATAAACAATATATTTGATGATAAAATGAGGAAAATGTGTTTTATTTAGAGTTAATGCAATAATTTTGTTAATTATTGCTCTTTACTTCATTTTTTTTTAAAAAGAAGTAATTAATCTTAAAATGGGTTATATTTAATAAAATGATGGAATTGAGTTTAAAAATATAAGTTGAGCATAAAATTATGTTTGAAATGAGTTATAGAATTTTATGACATAAAAATGTGATTTTTGTGTAATTTATAGTGTTAATTACAACGAGTTTTATAATTAATAATGTAAGTTTGCTATTTTCTTTAAATAGGGAAATATGATAATAATTATGTTCTAATTATGTAAATCATCTTTTAATTGGGTATAAAACATTTTTATTATCATAAGTAACGAATTTCATAATTTTTAAAGAAGTAGAGCTTGAAATATTGATAAGTTCATTTCTTAACATACTTGGTTAAGTGATTAAGTAAATAACATAATCTTATTTCTTTTATGTTGTTGGACCATAGCCCAATTAGTGTAAATATTATTTTCTGGCCTACTAACTTAAGAAATGAGAAGAGAAAAGTTACAGTACGTACATTTTCATTCTCTTCTCTAACTCTCTAGAAACTCCAACAATGGGCAATCTATGCTCTATTAATCAAAATAAAATGAAGAATGGATGTTTCAAAACATGGATTTAAGTATAAAATCAGGTAATCTTTAGTCTAAAACCAATCTCTCCATCAAAATCTAATTTACTGTGAAAATCTATTAACTTCTTCTCTATTTAGGGTTTGCTAGTTTGGAAATTTGGGCTGAAGTGATAATCTCGATTATTGAACTAAAGGATAGATGTGAGTTAATCACTCACATCTAAATCTTTGTTTGCTGCACATCATTGTTTGAATGATTTTTGATTTAATTTTATGCAATTTGCTTGAAAACTTGTGTGATTATTGTGTTATTGTTTGCTGGAAATATGTTTAAAAAAATTCGCTGCAGTAAAACAACGATAATATCTGGTAGAATAATCCAAATTGACTCAATCTTTTTGTGGTAGAAAGTTATTTCATTTATCTACAAGTTATCTTTTAATCATATTTATAATTTCTGCGGTTAAATATGTTGAAATTGAGTTTGAAACTAATGTTATAGCTCAGCATATAAATTTTTTTGAGTTAAAACCTGAGAGTAAAATGAACATAACTTTTGATTGTTAAATCCAATTGTATTGAATCTTTTTGCAATAGAAAGACAATTCCCTAAGGAAGAACTTTTGTTTTAATTAATTTCTCATATTTTGAAAATTTCTTGGTCAAAATTGATTTTTTCACAGAGAAATAGTCTCTGTCCTGTCAAATTTCTATGTTAAATATTGTTAGTAATTTAAGCATAACTTTCTCAATTCTTATCGGATTTTGATATCATTTAAAGTTCTTAAAAGTTTGAACATTCTGATTTAAAGTTCTTAAAAGTTTGAACATTCTGATACTACTTTCATGTTGTAAGTTTTTGCAAATTATATGATTTAAAGGGTCGAAATTGGTTTTGAAACCGAGATACATGCTCCGCTCTGTCGATTTTCAGAATTGAAACCTAAAAATAAAATTAACCATAACTTTCTTGTTTTTGATTGGAATTTGATAATTTTGGATGATCTGGAAAGCACAAATAATGTACTACAAGTTTCATGTTTTGAGTTTTTTTAAATTTTGATGTTAGTTTGGTCAAAAATGGGTTTGATTTTTACTATCCCGAGACCAAAATGACAAAGGTATTGCAATTAAGACCCTTGAAATATTTTTTATCATAACTTTTTCGTTTCTTATCCAAATTCAATGATTTTGGATGTTCTGAAAAACTTAGGCTTTTAGCTAAAAGTTTCATGTTTTATATTTTATGAATTTTTGAGTTTAATTTGGTCAAAAATGCACTTCTTTATCGCTGTCCCGAGAGCAAAAGACAGCGATAATAAATCCAGACCTGATAATTGTTTCGAGTATATCTTTTGACTTGTAAGTTCGAATCAGGTGATTCTTTTTTTTTTGAATTATAGATATGAAAATGATCTTCAACTTTTATGTTTTATGATTTATCAAAATCTATGACCTACAGGGTCAAATTGGCTCTTTAAGCCGCAGCCCTGTTGTTATGCTAATTATTCACAGTTTTATAATTTTAGACCTGATAATTGAAATTGCCGTAACTTTTGACTCGAATGTCTGAATTAGATGATTCTTTTTCTGACTTCGAGCTATAATAATCATCTTCAACTTTTATGTTTCATATTTTATCAAGTTCTGAGTTAAAAAGGGGCGAACTGGCAAAACAAACCGCTAGCTTGAGTTCTTTTGCAAAGTTTGGCATTTTCCGTTGAATTGTTTTTGAATTCGATGATTTCGAGCGTTTTTTTGAGATGGTTCTAAAAGGCTAACTCCTAATAATAGAAAAGCTGACATTAATTTCGATTCGCACTATGAATTGATGGTTTCAATTGGGTTTTACCGTATGTTGATTTTATTGAATTTGTATCGATTTTTGTTGTTTCTGTGCACCTGTTTTCTAAACCGTTTTCGAAATGATTTTTTTAAAAAAAAATGGAAAAGCTTTCAAATTAAGTGTTTTACAAAAAATTATAATTATTATTATATATATATAATACACACTTTTGTACCATTCGAACGTATGAGAAAGAGAATTAAACGATTTAGTAAAACATGTGGTATGAGACATGTGCGTTTACTATTTCGGTTAATTCCGGACTTATACGATCGAAGCTATTTGAGATTAATGATTCAGAGATGTTTTACCATTTTATGGCATATTTTGAGTTTGATAATTCCTATTTATTGGAATTATTTAAGATGACCAAGATTTGGCAAGTATTATGGTTTAAGATGTCCTATGTAGGAGTATGGTCGATGTGAACCATCACGATGTTTTATTTACTTGCCAATACATAAGGCAAGTCTTGAGTTTATGATTTCATATTTTGAGATTTATGGTTGATGAGAAACCATCATGATGTTTTTCACTTGTCGATGAGATGAGACAAGTTATGATGCCATTTAATACTTATCGATGAGATGAGACAAGTATGGTATCTTTTTATTACCCGCCAATGAGACTAGGCGAGATATAATTTTCTGAGTTTTATGATGTTTTTAGTGTGGCATTGACCAACGGCTAGTAAACCGCTAAGTGCGAATGTGTGGTATGGGACACACGTTAACACGTTTTGGGTTTCTATCCGTGAGTTTGTGACATATTCACGATGCTTACCTAACAGAACTGCTTTGAGAGGTGTTAGCGACCTTGCCGTTGTAACGACCCGTAAATTTCGACAATTAAACTTGTTAATTAAATAGGATTTTGTAATTGAAATTTTGAAAAATAAAAAAAGGTGATAAATTAGTATTGAAATGAAATCCAATAGAAGAAATAGGGGAAACCATTATAATTTGTTAATTAAATTGATTTGTGAAATTAATACTGGAAGAAATAAATTGGAAATATTATTAATGAAATAATAACTGAATTGAATTACAACTATATAAATGAAAGTAAATTTTATTAAGTGGATGTCAACATTGAATAAACTAATTAAAATAAAATCTAAATACATGTTTGGACAGAATCAATAATTGATTGATTAAATGGTAAGTAATTAGAATTTAATTCTATAAAATTCGAAAACTGAATGTAACGTAAAATAATAAGGTTAGTGCAATACCCATTAATGAATGGAATGAAATTTATATTAGGTTATAAATCAATTTGAATGAAAAAAATGTAAATATTGATTGATAAATAGATATACAAGTATATTAAAGGTTATAATAGTGGGTTACTAGTAAATTCACTCATCTGCCAATAAAGATATTTAGATGTGTCTTAATGATAATTAATAACATAACAAAAAAGAGTAAATGTATTCATTAGAATATTAATTGCAATTGGATAGGGATTTTAAGTAACAATGTTAATGCAAGGTAAGTAATGCTAAATTTAAAGTCAATATTAATGAATAGTGATTAATTGAAAATTTGTAACATATATTATAAATTACCTGCCTATTTGTTAATGGAATTAGGATTTGTAATAAGTGATAATAAAATAAATGAATGTTACACTAATGGAAAATGAAACAACGTTCGTTTAAATGTTGAGTAATTATAGGGTTATTTATTATAAGCGTTACTTTAATAATTATGATTAATGGTGAATTAATATGAGAAGTATGTAAAGTAATAACTAAGAAAGGAACACGTTATAAATTGTTTACGACCTAAACTTAAGTGTAAGTTAAAGGTTGAAGTTGAATCTAATCCGTTAATTTGAAACTTATTAAAATAAAATGGGATTCACTGTATAATAAAGGGGTTATTTTAAGAAATTGAATAAATTCTATAACTGGTGAATTAAGCTACTTTAAATAGAGATGTGAATTGGTTTAAAGAATTATAAATTAATATGTAATACAAGATGATAAAATTTATGAATTATAGAATTTGAATTTCTAATAGTGAGTTAATTTATTAAATTTATAATAGTTGGATTTATTGCAAATGAATGAAATCAAATATGAAATTATTACGTTAATTTAAAAATTAAGTTGAAAACGGGAAAAATTTATGTGATAATCCTAAATCAAATGGTAAACCCTTCTATTTGAAATTATGAATGGGGTAATTGTGGGTAAATTCAATTTAATGGAAATTTTGGAAATTTATCTATAATTTTGAATTTTATGAAAATTGAAGATTTTTATGGATTAATCTTTAATAAATTGACCTTTAAAAAAAAATTGTTAAATCATTGTAAATGTTTGAAATTTTCAAAGTGATAAAGATTGCAAAGTTCAGAATTTTAATGTGAAATTTGATTAAATTAATTTATTTTAAATCTATTTAATTAATATAAAAATAGCCATTTTGGCCACGGACTCGGATTTCGACGAAACTAGTTTCATTGGATCCGTAACAGTGAATTATTGTAGGGTTTCAAGTTTCGTAGCGTTCGGACTTACCGTTTGATCGTACGAATGCGAAACGCCTTGAAATTGATTTAATTGAGATCAATTTGAAATCAATTTGAAAATATTGATTTCAGCATAACTTCTTCTTACGATGGAGTTTAGACGTGAAACTTTTTCCATCGCGTTCAGAATATTTTAAAACACCTATTTCGATATATGGGTATAACCAATTTCGTTCCGGAGTCAGAACGGGATTTTTGGGCCAATTATCGTTCAGCACGTTTGTTTATCCGATCCATATACTCTATTTCTAACCTACCTATATAAACCCAGTTATAAACCCTAGCTTCCATCTATTCTCATTTGTTTATGCGTTTATTTTCCTCAACTCCTCCTCTTCCAATGGCTGCAAACACTAAATCCAAATACAATTCAAAAATAAATCCAAAGCCTAAAATTTAAAGTCCTCAGAAAAATCTCAAAAAAATATATGTTGATGCTCTCGATGAGCGAAATTCAATGGTGTAATTCGTTTTTCGATTCGAGTTTCCATGTGTCCAGAATTTAATGGTTTATCATCGGCCGTTCATTGTAGTTTTGTCGTTTTAAGGACGAATCTTCGATCTTGCAATGATCAGAGACTTTGGACTTGTAGAGAGCGATGCGTTGAGCTAATCCATACGGTTCATGGGGGTCGAAGTGGACAAAATTGGCCGTGGTGGCTTCGAAAACATGGCGGCGGCGCTACCAATGGGGGTGACCGGATTTTGTGACGTGGGTACGGTATGGAGCGGCTTGGCGAGGGGAACAAGGAGGTGAGGCCTGATCGAAGCAATGATTCATAGAGCGGCCGTGAAAATTGAAAGGAAGTAGCGATGCGTGGTGGCTAGTGAGATGACCCACTTTCTTTAACTTAATTTTTTTTTATATGTAAAGTGGTCATCTAAAATAAGAAAATAATAATCTCTCTTATTTTTCTCCTTTCCAGGATCTTTCTGCCAATAAATACTGGTTTGTTTTAAATCATCTTAAACTTACATATATGAAGATATATAAGTTACTTTCTACTTAAATCAGAGTATAAAAATTTATAAGTAGAAATCTGTCTGGAAATTGTTGAAAATAATAATTTCCTACATAGCAATAGGATTCTAGGCATACTTATTTCTATATAACCATTGGTTTTATGCCTTCTAGACTTAGCATTTTTTATATTTTCTCATAATTTCATTTCTGTATGGATTGTGCCCTTAAATTTGTATATGTGTGTGCATGTTCCTGTGTATGTTTATTCACTAGGAAGACTTTTGAGTGCATAAATTCTTTTCAAATAATTGTTAACTTAAAATGATGAGACCTACCCTATATATTTGAGTTATTAAGCTTTACTACAAACTGAGTTTAAAACGGTTCAAAAATGGTTGAACCCAAGCTTGGTAAAATGGTCAGGTTAGCCTTTCATCTTGCATTTATTCTTAAACAAAGTGCATGTTATTCTGGGTTCTTCCTAAGGTAATTCAAAACTTGTATATGCCAGATTTTTCTCTTTTTTTTACTTCATCTTTAAACCTGAATTCTCATATCAACTACTGGATCATTTATTCAGTTCATACATACTTGCCATCTCAGATTTTCTATTGCTATAAATTTGATCATATCAAAAGCTAAAAGAAGAAACTACATTACCCAGTTAAAAACATTTTCAAGAGCAACTCACAAGTTTCAACTGAATTACACCTTTAAGTTCGATACTTACAAAACAAAAAATGACATTACATTAGTTTCTTTCTAAGCAACTTGAACAACATAGCATAACATAGATTTGACTTAAACTTCTATTCTTAATTTCAGAAAATCTATAACTATTGCATCCAAATTCTTAAGCAGCCAACTCATCCAAAGCTTGATCAACGAAGTGCCTATTTACCTGCACAATCACCATGGACTCCCTCATAAAAATATGAGACACCCTATAGTGCATCAACACACATGGGTCAGACTATTGTCTGGTATGAGTAATCTACCTGAAAATATGATTTTATATGACTGTATTTATATGCAAATACTTTAAATGAATTAAGAAACTCAGTATCATTTTTGTACATGTTTTTGTAAGGTATGTGCATTCACAACAGAGCAAAATAATTTTTATATAACCCAAACGGTTTAGTTCAGAGAAAAACAATCATAAGATTCACTAAATAAACATTATAAACTAACCAATGCAATCTTGATTCAATCATCCAGCCCCCTTTTCCAAATTTACTGGCCATCAGGGACTTTACCTAACCTATTTCTATTGTCTACAATCAAGTATATATATTATGGTCTTTAGCTACTTTCTCCTATTAGATCACACACTGCCTGGGACAATTCTCTGTTAACCCAGGACACTCAGGCCCCTGGGCATAAACATACCATGTGTGAGCTTGCAATGTTCACCTTGCCAAGCCATATTTTGTAGCCTTAAGATCCAAAGTCCTTAGTTAAATTACTAAGTGTTATTTTCCCTTTTCTTAACTGTGCTAATCTCTTCTGCAGGTTACACTTCAATCAGAGGAAAATAAACAATACACCAATCATGTATTCTTTCAGAGATGCATAAATCATATGCTTAGAAGCAACTGTTTAATCATGCAAATATATATGATTACTTTGCATATGATTTTGCCTATGGATTAAAATAGATCAATTCATAAACATATGATCATAAATGATTTTTATGGTTACTTCCTTTTTACCTCTGGTTCAATCAGATCCTTATTAATTTAGATCAGGTTAAACCATAATTTTAAGTTTTGATTTGGATAGTTTATAAAATCATAGAAGCTCAGCACATGTATAACATTGCACTTCTATTTTTTTTCTCAGTTTAATATGAGACATAAGCAACAACACAATGTTACTGCCCCATATTTCTTTCCATTTTTGACCATTTATTTACCACATAAATCCTGGAATTTAAATAAGTATTTAAATGAAGAAAACCCATGAAAAGAAACCACTTCATCTCAAAGTTAATCCATAATCAGATAGACATTTTAAAACATGAAATACATGACTCTTTTATACTGGATAAATCATTATGCAGAATTTCATACTTAAACAAATCATTCACATACCAGAAGCATCAAGTCATGAAATGAACACAGTTTGCAAAAATGAAATATAAAATCAATTAGGCTGCCTCAATATTCAGGACTTAATGCCAAATTCTCAGTGAGATTACTCACCTTAATCCCCCCTTTTTCCCTAAGTTTTTCTTTTTCTTTTGATCTTCTGCCCTCTTCCTACTCTAATGGCTGGTGCTCCACATTTTCCTCTAACTTCTGTTTTGTATAATTTTCTTTTCTTTTATGAGGCAGAGCAATGTAAAAACCTCACTGCACCAGGCCTTCTTATATAAACCCTGGCTGCTACTAGGGTTTAAGGAAATTACCCAATGTCCTTTTTTCCCTATCAACTATGATCTGCCTCTCTTTTTATTTTTCTAGAGAAAATGGGCAAGTGGTCCTTGCTTTTATTTTCAGAAAATATGCCTTATTACCCCGGTCATGCCATTTGTATGATTTCTGTTTTCTAAAGCAAAGGGAATTGCTAAAAATGGATAAAGTGTTTGTTCAAAAGTTTATACCATTTCCATGCAATTTTTATTTTATTTCAGCAAGCATTTGTTTGGTGTACATGTATAATACATGTGTGCCTATTCTTGCCTATGTCTTTTTTTTAAGTATTTACTATCTTCTGCATATATTTATTCCAGCCTACCTATATTTATTTTCTTTATGCTAAACTTGTTTTAAAGACATTATCATGTCTGCAACAATCATGTCTGCATACCTATGTATTTGTAATTTATTTATTCTAACTTACAAATTAATTTCTGCCTATTTTATCTTGCAGGAAAATGTGTGCATGTGTGTGCACTATCTTGTGCACCTGTACATGTTTTAACCATCCATTGGCAACAAGTTTCTATTCCAATTTTTTTTAATACAATTTTTAAACAATCATAAGCTAATTTAAATCATAAAATTGCTCATCAAATCAGGGTTATCAAATATACCCCTCCTTTCAGGAATTGTGTCCCACAATTCTTTCATATTTAGCTCAATTATCATTAATCCAGAAAATCAATCATTTTCAAACCAATCACTCAATTAAACTCTATGCATATCAAAAAAAAAATTCACAATGCATATTCAATCAAAACATCCATCAGTATTTATATATTATACCTTTCAATCAATCAAACAGTTGTGGATAATCATTTCTGATTTTATCTTCCACTTCCCATGTGCAATCATTTGAGTCAAGACTCCATTGTATTTTTACTAATTTAATTTCTTTGTTTCTTAATTTCTTGATTCTCTAGCGACGATACCTACAGGCTCCTTCTCATAGATCATCATGGGATCTATCTGTACATCCTTAGGGGATTTTCAGATTGTCTCTTTGTCATGAACCCATCTTCTTAACTGAGATACATGAAAAACATCATGCATTGCTCTCATTTCTTCTGGAAACTCTAACTTGTAAGCCACAGTTCCTATTCTTTCTAAAATTTTATATGGCCCTATATATCTAGGAATCAACTTTCCTTGTTTCCCAAACCTTAGAACCTTCTTCATGGGTGATATTTTGATAAATACATAATCTCCAATATCATATTGCACTGCCTTCCTTCTTTGATCTGCATATTTCTTTTGCCTATCTTGAGCAGAAGTAATTCTTTTTCTAATTAAAGATATTTTCTCTGAAGTCTTCTTCACACTTTCTGGCCCTAAAACCACTCTTTCCCCAGATTCAAGCCAACTTGAGGGTGACAAACATGGTCTCCCATAGAGAGCTTCAAAGGGTGCCATGCCTATGCTACCGTGATGGCTATTATTGTATGCAAATTCAGCTAAAAAGATATGATCCTCCCAACTTCCTCCCCAATCCAATACACAAGCTCTCAACATGTCTTCAAGCAATTTATTCACAATTTCTGTTTGACCATCAGATTGAGGATGGTATGCTGTGCTTAAGCATAAATCAGTCCCCATTGCCTTGTGAAAACTTTGCCAAAATTTTGAAGTGAAGATGGTATCTCTATCACTTACTATAGTCTTTGGTATCCCATGCATTCTGACTACTTCCTTAATAAATAACCGAGTTAGTGTACATGCATTCCTTTCTGACTTCACTGGTATAAAGTGGACTGAATTGGTTAGCCTATCAACCACTACCCAAATACTATCATTTCCCCTCCTGGTTCTAGGCAAACCATCAATAAAATCCATGGATATGTCTTCCCATTTCCACTGTGGTATCTGCAAAGGTTGAAGCATCCCTGAGGGTTTTTGATATTCAGCCTTTACCTGTTGACAAACCATACACCTAGATACATAAGTTGCCACTGCACTCTTCATACCAGTCCACCAATAATCTCTCTTGAGGTTGTGGTACATCCTTGTGCTTCCTGGATGTATGGTATATTTGCTTTTGTGGTAAGCATCCAAGATTTCTTGCTTCAACTCATCAACTGCTGGAACACATATTCTTTTTCCTTTCTTCAAATGGCCTAGTTCTGTGACGACGCGGATTTTGCCCGCTCGAAAATCGACATCCATACTTCATATCGTATTCGAATGCCATAGATTCGACCGTTCAAATCCGATTCGCCGGAGCTTATAACAACATTAAGTAAATAACACAGCGGGATAAAAGAATAATACATTGATATACAGCTTTGATACAATATCTGATACAACAGATGATCCAATAGATATCAATATACATCAGAGATATGATACAATAAAATAGCAGCGGAAAAGAAAAATAGATAACATCTAGCAGCGGAACTATATAACTCTAAGATAGTCTTCAAAAGAGAACTTCGAGAACTGAAACTCCATTTCCAAGAATCAATCCAGCAATAGCTCGAACTCCCAATAACGATGCACAAAGATAAGCAAGACTGGTGTGGTCCAAAGACTGAACTAACTCCAGATAATTGACTGAACCTAACTATCTGTAAAACCCAACTCTAGACTGCTCGTGTAGAAAATAATGAGCACCCAGAGTTTAGGAAAGAAAACAATAAACTCCGGATCAGTCGTGGGACTGGTGTGAGCAACAAAAACAGTTTATCTTTTAAAACATTCAACAAAAGATTTTCAAAGTCAAATCGCAATGCTTTTAAAAAAAATGAGACTACCATAAGGCCTCCCGCACACACACACAATGCAAACGCAGAATCGGAGGAGATTTCTCCTTATGATAGTCAAAGATGCTTGATACGCATTAAAAAGAAACATTTGATATTATTACTAGTGCATAGTGTAGGAAAAATTTATTTCGAAAGTAAAGATATAAATCTTAGCCAACATACGACCATTATCGTATGCCTACTATAGCTACCATGTTCAATAGCAGGTTACCGCCACATTCCATGGCAGGTTCTACAACTAAAACCGTACAAGTCTCGTATTATTTCTTTGGATTTCCAACAAATGGTCAGGCCAAGGAACTTCCCATTGCCACATGAGAACGCCTCTGGAAGGACGTCCCCGAGAACCAAACCGGATCTCTGCCAACACAAGGCCGGGTTACCCCTAACTGGGTAACTACTGACACGAGTATGCCATCCCCCGGTCCTTTGGGACCTTTAACCGAGCGCTCGTAATCAAGATCACACAATCATAAATAAAGTGTTTCAACATGAGTAAGTATCTGGGCTCCATACCATGATACCACCCTTTTCCAGAAGGAAATGAACATACCCTAATGGGAGCTACCCCTCATAACCTTGGCGCATCTTTCCTGTTTTGACCATTTCCGGGGTGTGAGGTCCGACGAAGTCTCGTCCACAAAGCCACGCTTTATACAAAAGCTGTGCTTTGGGTCAACAAATGATCATAGAAATGATCACAAAGATAAACAATCAAACAAATGATCCTATCACAAATGATCAACGCAATGATCATTTCACAGCAACACTCAGCATGTCACATTACCAAATTAGGAATATATCCCTGATAACCTTCAACTACATAACCTCTGAGCTCGTACATCTCAGAGAAGGGTGTTAAGCTAAGAGAATAAATTCTCCGCCACCAACAGAAATATATTTGAAAGAAATCAGCTTTATATCTCAATTTGTAATGTCAGACATACAATCCATACAAGTCTGTTCCGGGCTCGAACAGAACCGAAGGCACTTACAAAGAAGTCCTTGTAATCCGAATATTCACAATCCCGATCGGATATCCCATCACTTAGGGAATCTCTATACCGGCGCGACTCAGTGCAGAGACAATCGACGAGTTATCCTTTCGTTCTTGTGAATATCCAGTCTTCATCACCGGTCTTCAAATGCTATCCATAACGTCGAATCACATATTCGGAATGGGTTATACGACACAAAGGTCCTTTCCCGGCTAATCCGAATAGTGAGTGCAATATTTAAAAATATATGGATATGGGATTTCAATTAAGTCACAACTTATTACCCAAAACTTTTCTTTCAAATGGTTTAAAATAAATTACCATTTCCAATCTTTTAAACATAAAGATTCATTTTTAAAAACCTTCAATGGTTTAAATAATTTCCACACTCTCAATCTTTTAATCAAAAGATTTAATTCATAAAGTTCACCCCATTCACAAAGATCCATTCATGGATTTCAAAACAATTTCCATTTTAATTAACTCGTTAAATCTTTAAATCAAGATTTAACTTATATCTTTCAAAATTCGTTTCCAAAGATTCATTCATAGCTTTTCAAAATACCATTTTAAGTTGGATTAACTCATTCGATCTTTGAATCAAAGACTCATTTTATAGCTTGCAAAACATCTCAATTTTATTTCAATTTGAAAATCTTTTGACAAAATTAGGAAATCCTGACTTTAAATGAAAGCTATTATTATTTTAAAACAAATAGTTTTCGTTTCGAAAATATCCGATCCCTTTTATACAAATTAAGATCTTTGGGTTAGTTCAAATTCCCAAAGGCAATAGTTTAAAAATGATTTAAAACCCGTATAAATTTGTATAATTTCTTTTAAATCATAAATACCAATATTGGATTCAATTTCAAATATTGAGTTCCAGTTTAAAACAAATTATTCAAATTTCAAATTTTTATTAAGTTATTCAAACTAACTTATATTTTTAAAACAGCTTTTCAAAAAGCTTTTCATATTAAACTCAATTCATTTCAAAAACCATTTGGATTTAAAAATTCAAATTCAAAACTTATTTAAAAATTTGTGACTTAACCGATTTCCACGTGAAATCCATATTGGAGTGTGTGTAAGTGTGGTCCAGGGGTTTAACACAATATTGCAGCATCATTCAATCATCACAGATCAAATACAACAATATATTCGATAAGCGATATAACTATAACGCTTATCTTTCATACACAGATTCACAGATATATATATCACAAATAATAAACTATATCACAGATCGCAACACAAATCAGGATAATCATAAAGCATCATATATCAGGGATATCAAACAGTTTAACATCCAATATAATCCAAGCATCCAAAGGTAGGATTTATTCAATTATCAGATTAATTTAATTAGATAAATTTCCGTGAATAAATTTGCTAGTTATGGTAAATTTATAATCAATTAATTTTAAAACATTTAATAAACTATCCTTTAATTAATCATTAATTACTCCTTAATTAATAATTATTCTTGATCACCTTTATTTAATAATTTGCCCTTGATAAATTAATTATTCTCAAATTAATTACTTAAATTAATTTATCACACCATCCTTAAATCAATTTATTGCTTAATCACTTGATTAAATCAACTTTAATTATTAATTAATATCCAATTAATAATTCTTAATTTACAAATTAATTAACTTAATAAATCTTTTACTTTAATTAAGTAATTAAACCTTTAATTATATTTCATCAACTTTTAAATTATTAAATAATTGACCTTTGATATACCATTTTCATTAATGATATTTAATTAATTAATTAGCCCAAAATTGATTAATTTTTATTTAATTGATTACCCGTAATTAATTATACTTTAATTAATCATCCTTAAAATTTTATTAACTTTTAGTCACTTTATTAATCCGATGCTTAAATCATTAATCATCCATTCTTAATAAATTAATCAATTATTTATTACAAATTAATTAACCTTAAATTAAAAATTAACTTATCTTTAATTGATAAACCTTGTATTTAATCATCATTAACAACGTAAACTAGCTTTACTTTTAAGCTAACATTTTTAAAACATTTGAGTAGCTTTTTAATTTCATTATCAAGTTTATTTAAAATAAACTTTTTAATACAAAGGTTATATATACATTTAAAACATTTTAAAACATCCTGAAACATTTTAAACTTAACAAATTTTAAAATGATTAATCTTCAAAACTCTTTACTAATCCCAAATTCAGGTTTGAACTACACAACATCATCGAGTTAGCAATAAATCTTTTAGGTCCAACACTTCAATGCTTCAAGAACTAACTCCAGTTGCTCGAGATCATGCATCGCCCTCATTCCAACAAAACCAGGAACAGGCAGTGCACCGTGCACGTGCACGGTGCCGCCTATCACCTCCGGCCACTCTCGATGACTCTTCCACATCGGAAATCGACCTCGCATCGTACTCCGACCTTCACCACTTCGATTCCACTCAGAGGCAAGGATCAAGCAACTCGGCACAAAACTGAAACAAGAATAGAAACCTGGAACATCACATTTCCCCGCAACCCAAACCTGGAACGGCGTCGTTCGCCATAACCCGACCACCGTAGGGCCTGAGACTTCGGCCATGGCTTTGTCGACGTCTCCTCCACCTTTCCCCCAAACTACGGCGAACTCGGTCGCCTATAGACAACGAACGAGACGGAATTCTCGCCATCGAAAAAACTAGGTCTAAAAGTAAAAACCTCACGCCGCCATCACCTCGAGGATTGAGAGTACCTCCGACCATTTTTCCTACCATTGTCATAGACTCATCCACCTCCACACGAGACCCCGACCTCCCAGATCATCGGAGTTGTCATAAATTGCCAAAATTCCATTTTCAGTTCAACCCCAAACTGCTCCTTTATTCTAACACTAAAAATCAAGATTTTTGATTTAAAATTCATGTTTTGGTTTAAGAATTCGATCTATATTCCTGAATTCATGAATTAAAAAGATTAGATTTTCGACTTATCTCAAGTTGCTCAGTATTTTTTGGGTTTCCAGAAACATTTATAAGTTGTTTTCACTTATTTGTATTTTAAATCTTGAGTATATGTTATAACTAATAAACTTTGTTTTAATCTTAGGTTCAAACGACCAGTAAGTTGAATGGAAATAAGTTTTTTTTTCCAAATGTTTGTGCTTTAAAACTCCAGACAGAGGACAATATAGCATAACCTGTGCAAAACACCCATCTTACAAATACTCAGAGAATATATATAGATATACTAACATACTATTTCCAGATATGTATATGCAACAGGTTCAACTTCAAATAATAAAACAATATGATGTTGCTCACCTTGGTAGGAAAGAACAGAGGGCTGCCCCTTTTTTTTGTTTGAAACTGCATATTTGATTTTTTGAAAACCTTTATCTTTGGTCTGATACTTGATATTCACATTGAGTTGAATCTTTGCATTTGATTTGATTTTAAACTTTGCTTCATGTTTTGAGTTGCATAGTTGCTGTTTGAATTTGATCCTTGAATTGAATCCCTGCCTAGCTTGATTCCAGATGTTGTTTAAGTTTAAGAAGTTGTTTTCAATATGAAATGATGTTTTTCTCTGGTTTTACTCAGCTTGAAAATGAACGAGACTGATATGTATAAAGAAAAGAAGATGATAGGTAAGCTATTATTTTGTACAATATAGTGATATTTTTTTTTTGTACTTAGAAATTGTTTATGAATCTTCAACTCAGAGATTTTCCTTGCTTGGGGGCTGAAGTATGTACTAGAGGTATGGCAGTAGGATATCTTCTTTGTGCCAACATTAAATGCTTTGGTACTTTGTTTCCATTCCTTACTTTGTTCTTGCCTTTATCTCGGCTGAAGTGAATTTGTTTTGGGGGCTGCAACTTTATTTTGTTTGCTTAGTACTTTATGCTTTGTTTAGTCTTTTCTTTGTGCATGTACATATATTACTTTGCCTTTATTTGCCTGTCTGGGCTGATATGCATCTCTGTTGTGTACAAGGGAGGCTAGCATTAATTAGTTTATTTCCAGGCTACATACTTTGTTTTGTTTTTATACTTACTTTCTATTTGCCTGCATACACATCTCTTTTATTTTCTTTGTATATTATGCAAGCTTTATTACTTATGTAAAAATATATACTTTATATTTTTCATTTACATAGCTTGCTTTGTATTTGCTTTTATATACTTGTCTTTTTATTGTTCACACTTGAATATATTGTATTGTTTTGTAATTTATCTTCTAATCATATTTCTAACATACGTATTAAATTTACAACGTATATTTTATTTTATATTTTTCACTTAATATTGATAAGTAGTTTTATTCTATTTTATTTTAAACACTTTACTTATAAATTCAATTCACTGAAAATATTCATTTTTTTTGAGTTCCAAATCAAATTTTAAAATATATTATAATACACATCTTATTAAATTTGAAAATTTTCAAATAAATCCATAATTTAATCCAAAAATTCAATTAAATTCTAAATTTAAATTCGTCTTTAAAACTGGGATCGTTACATGTTCATTCAACTGAAAACCTTCCACTACCTCACCATTTAATATCTGAGTTTTCTTTTCAAATAAAAATGGATCTTGGTCTTGTATCTTTACAACCTTATTCTTCAATTCTGACCCCAGAGTGATAAAACATAATTTTCCCATTTCAACATTCTCACTGCATATGCTCATGCTTCTACACTCTCACTTCCTACCTCTGAGTCAATCAACAGTGATAAAGTGTTAAATTCTTCTATCATTAATCTAGCTACATTAGCATGTTGTCTACTCAAGGCATCTGCTACTTTATTAGCCTTACCAGGTGTGTACAATATTTCAAAGTCATATGAGGCTAGGAGTTCAATCCACCTTTGCTGCCTCATATTCAATTCTTTTTGTGAAAACAAATATTTAAGTGACTTATGGTCTGTATAAACTTCAAATCTTGCCCCTAACAAGTAGTGTCTCTATAACTTAAGAGCATACACTATAGCAGCCAATTCAAGGTTATGTGTAGCATATCTTACTTCACTGGGCTTCAGCTGCCTGGAGGCATAAGCTATCACTTGACATTGTTGCATCAATACTGCCCCGAGCCCCTGTCCACTTGCATCAGTATACACCACCAAGTTCTCATTCCCTTCAAGTACTTTAAGTATTGGAGCTTGTATTAGTGCTTCCTTTAACTTCCCAAAGGCTTTCTCAAACTCTTCTGTCCAAGCAAATAGTTGATTTTTCCTAGTCAATCTGGTTAATGGGATTGAAATTTTTGCAAAGTCTTTTATAAATCTCCTGTAGTAGCCAGCCATTCCCATGAATGATCTGACCTCAGTAACATTGGTAGGCCTTTTCCAAGCTTGCACTATAATAACTTTACTTGGATCCACAGTATTCCTTTTTCAGATATAATGTGACCTAGAAAATTTACTTCTTTTTGCCAAAAAGTGCATTTTGAAAATTTTGCCTTCAAATTTTCTTGTCTCAGTCTCTGGAGTACTATATGCAATTGATTCTCATGCTCTCTAACTGACTTAGAATAAATTAGTATATCATCAATAAATATCAATACAAATTTATCCAAGTATTCTTTAAAAATCCTATTCATCAAATCAACAAAATAGGAAGGAGCATTTGTCAAGCCAAATGGCATTACTAAAAATTCATAAAGTCCATATCTAGTGTTAAAGGCTGTATATTTTATGCTTTCCTCTTCTACTTTCATCTGATAAAATCCTGAAGCTAAATCAAGTCTAGAAAATATTTTTGCACCACTCAATTGATCAAAGAGATCATCAATTCTTGGTAAGGGGTATTTATTTTTAATTGTGACCTTATTTAATTCCCTATAATCAATACATAATCTGAGGGATTCTGTTGAATATGCGCTTATATGATTTTTGTTTGATGATAATAAACATATATACATTCGTTTAAATGTATTTGTTAATATACTATTCTATTTTCAAAGTTTAAATAAATATTTGTTGAATAAAATAAATTACACAGAATTTGAATTCAAACAGATATTTTATTCAAATAAATATTTATTACAATTTTGAATAGTACAATTTCAAGCTCTCACTATAACTATACAACTTTGATTACATCACATTTTTTTCACATTTACATCAGCACCTCACTACATATCACTCACACTCATATTTATCTTCAACTGCATTCCAGTTTGAATCCAGCATCTGGGCAATCTGCAAAAATATAAACTAACGCAGTAAAATTGAAAAAGAAATATTTTTGCAATTCAAAAATAAAAGATAATTTTTGAAAATATGATTTGCCTCAGTTATTTGGGTTGTTCGTCATCATTTAAATTTGAATTCATCATACACGAACAGCTTGTGACATACACAGTGTATCACTTAAACAATCAGAGCTAGGAATAGAAGTCAACATCTGTTTTAAAAATTCAATTTTTTTGAAAAAAATCAGTTTTTGTTTTAAAAGTTTGAATTTTTATAATGGCTTCTTTTAATAATGCTTTTGCAAAGGATCAGTCGATAGTTAGACCACCAATGTTCAATGGTGAATATACTTTTTGGAAAAATAGGATGAAATTTTTTCTTAAAACCATTGACGCTTGGGATATTGTTGAGACAGGTTACAGAACTCCAACTATAACTATAGATAATCAGGAAATAGAGAAACCAAAGGAATAATGGACAGAACTAGAAAATAAATTACAGAATACTAATGCCAAAGCCATGAATTCTATTATCTGTTCATTGGATCAATTTGAATTTAATCGTGTCTCACATTGTCTAACTGCGCAGGAAATATGGCACATACTAGAAGTGACTCACGAAGGAACATCTCAAGTCAAAGAATCTCGCCTTGCCATGCTAAGCAGCGAATACGAGAACTTTACAATGGCGAAACAAGAAAATGTCAAAGAGATGTACGGACGACTTTCCAATATCGTATACAAATCAAAAGCTCTCGGAAAAACATACACCGAATTGGAAATAGTCCGAAAAATCCTCAGAGTCCTTCCACGAAGCTTTGAAACGAAAGTGACTGCCATTCAAGAATCAAAAGATTTAAAACAACTCAAAGTTGAAGAACTCATCGGAAATCTCACCACTTATGAGCTAGAAATGAAATTCAAGGAAGAGCGTGAAGGAGGAGATACTCGAAAGAAATCAATAGCTCTCAAAGGAACAACTGAAAGTGATGATGATAACGACGATGATGATGATGGAGCAGCAGAGTTGGCGCTACTAATAAAGAAATTCAAAAGGTGGAATCGCAAATATGGAAATCCAGCTCGAAATCATGAATTGAAAAGCAGAATAGGCAAAGCACTAGACAACCCAGAAGAACAGAAAATCATCTGTTACAAATGCAACAAACCCGGTCATATCAAGCCACAATGTCCTCAAAAACGATCAAATCAAGGAAAGAAACTAAAGAAGAAAAGCTTTGCGGCTACTTGGGATGAAACTGACGAAGATAAAAGTGATAGCACCGAAAGTGAGAGTGAAAAAGCAAACATGTGCCTTCATGGTGAAGTTACAGACAGTGACGACGACGAGCCAAGCGAGGTATCAAAACTCACTCATTCTGAATTACTTATTTATTTCCATGAAGTAAATGGCTGTTATGAACGACTTAGGGAAAAATACGTCAAACTTGAATCTCAAAAGGATACTTTGATAGAATGTAATAAACAACTTGATCAATTAGTTAAGAACTATCAAAGTAGGATCCCTAAGTGTGATAAGTGTCCAACATTCGAAGAAGAAATTAAAAAATCAGAAATCAATATAAAATCACTTGAAAATGAAATTCTGATTTTAAAAGAGAATGAAAATACTAGGAGAGAGAATTCTATTAAAAAGTGCACACAATTGATAAACGAAAATGAATCTCTCAAAACACAAGTCCAACAATTGTCAACGACTTTAGATAAATTTTCAAAAAGTGAAAAATCGTTGAATATGCTATTAGGAAAGCAAACTGTTAATACGGTTAGACAAGGACTTGGATATAGTAAATCGAAAACTATTGAAAGCAATATTAATCATAATTGTAACGATCCAGAATTTTTGATAATTAAAATTTGAATATTTAATTAATTTTAAATATTAATAAGTGAATTTATAAGTCGAATAAATTTTATTTCGAATAATTGGATTTAATTGAATAATTAAATCAATAATTTAATACGTTAAATTATGGAAATAATTGAAAATTGAGTTAAATATGATTGAAAATGATTTGTAAAATTTTATTTTATCATATTGAAGTTAGAATGATAGTTTGGAACTTTTAAAATCGAATTAAAAGTTAATTTGTGAAAATTGAATATTTTAATATTTAATCGACTAGTGAAAATAGTCAATTTTTGAACAGTCTCATAATTGGACGAAACTAGTTCCATTGGATCCGTAATAGTTAGTTATTACCGGATTTCAATTTTCGTAGCAATCGGAGTTATCGTTTGATCGTATCAGCTCGAAACGTATCGAATTATTTTTAATATTAATTTGGCGAGTTAAAATAGCCATTTTTCAAAAAGTCTCGGATTTCGACGAAACCAGTTTCATCTGATGCGTAATGTGATATTATTGTAAGGTTTCAAATTTCGTGTCAATTGGATTTACCGTTTGTCCAGTACAAATTAAAACGCCTAGAAAATCGTTTAAATCGGTTTAATTTGAATTGAACGTTTATTGCCATAACTCGCACAGATGTCCGAATTAGCTTTCGAAACCTGTTCCATTGTGTCCGGAACGCGGGATAAACCCTAGGAACGTCAGTTTCGGCGCGTAAATCGGAGTTCGAAATTCCCGGATGAATAGTGATTGAAAAATTCTCTATAAATAGCCCAACCCTTCACAAAAAAATAAAAAAAAAATTAAAACCCTAATTTGTTCAGAGCCGCCACCCATAGCATTCAACGGCCAGAAACTCACGATCTTTCTTCCCCCAAATTTCTTAATCCACTCAATATTACAATAAACTTTCAACTAGAGTATTGAAGAGGGCGATGAGAGCTACGAGATCAACGGTCAAGATCGTATAAGGAGCTATAGATTTGTCGATAGGGGGCCGCGTTCGTCGTGCAGTCGCGCACGCATTTCTTGACATAGGGGAGGCCGAGTTTGCTTGGGTTGGGGCCGAGCGTAGAGGGGATGGAGGCGAGTTGAATGGAGGTCTTGGATCGGGGTGGAAGCAAGCAAGGTGGTTGAAAAATCTAACCCTAATTCCTAAAATGGGTTCGGCGGCTTCGTGATTTCCTGGAGAGGAAGTTACGCGCGTGAAGAGGAGGATGCATTGCACGGTTCTGATGCAAGCAAGTGAAATCCAATGGCCATGAACTGTTATAGGTTTAAAATTAAATAATTGTTGTAAATTGTTTTTATAAAATCGTGTACAAACTTCATAAATTCATAACTTTTTCATACGAGGTCGAAAACGCGCGAAACCAGTTGCATTGGAATCGTATGGACGAGCACTACGCGATGGAATTGGATTGGAGTCGTTTGGAGTTAGTGAGAATTTCGAGTAAAAATTAAACGTCCGTTTAATTTTATTCAAAATAAATCGCTAAAACGAAATTAAAATCAAGGAGAGAACTTCTCACTCAATCGAATCGGTTTCGATTTTATTTTAAATAGTTAGATTTAAAATATTTGAATGCATGTTTGAATGATGATTGATATCTATTGATTGTTAAAATAGACATTATGCGCCGTTAGTAAGCGGATGTTATTTATTAAAAACATATACCGCGAATATTTCATAAACAGTGAAATTGGTATTATATATAATAGCAATATATATATATTGGCATATGTATATATTGGAGTTATTGATTTCCCGCAATTGTATAGCGGATGAGACCCTATTGCGCCGTTATTAAGCGGATAATATTTTAAACCCTATATACCGCGATAATTCCGTACTGGAGCGGAATTGGTATTGTGCTAATGTTTGTGGATGCAGGAAAACAGGTTGGAGGGATCCAACTGGATTCCTCAACAGTATTTATTTGATTTCAGATATTTTGATATTTGATGGATTATCATATCGATATATGATATCGTTGTTGTCGTGATTGGCTATTTGGTATGTAGCATCATTGGACCAAATTTTGGAATTTTAAAACGATTTCAAAGTGATTTTTGAAAGTATACGTTTATAAAATATTTTTGGAACTGATCCACTTTAAATAAATAAACGTTGTAATTTTTAAAGTTATAAAAATTATGATTTTGAGAATTACGGTTAAAGATTGATTTTTGAGAAATATGGGTTAATGATTTTATAAAATAATTAAATTGGATTTTTGAATTTATTATAAAAGTTTAAATATAGGATTTATGAAATTTAATTATTTTATAAATCAAAGTGATAAAATTTATAAAGGAGTTTAAAGATGTTTTAAAATAATAGTATAAATTGATTTATATAAGATTGATAAATTGATATTTATAAATTAAAAAAATATTTGAGTTATAAAACGAGTTTTTATAAGTGTTAGAATGAATTGTGAATGAATTTCATAAGTGAATGAAATTTATAGAATTATAAACGGTGAAGTTATAAATGGAATTTTATAAGCAGTAGATTTATAAAATTTTATAAAGTTATTGAAAGAATAGATTTGGATAAATAATTGAATCTTATAAGTTATAAGATTTATAATTATGAAGTTCAAAGGAACGATTTTGCAAACAAATAAATTAAAAGTATTTCACTTATGATATGAACTTTTGTTTTATAATTGAGTTATAAAATCGAATAGGTTAATAAAGGAGATGTATAAAAAGGAAGTAGTTATAAAACAAATAGAAATAGCATTTATAAACGTTGTTTTATAAAATTCGCAAACGACTTATGTTGATAAGTAAATTGTTATAACTTATTTATGAAGATATATTCACGTTTTGACTGTGAATAATCCTTTGAAATAAAATGAATAAAAGGATGAAATTGTTAACGTAGTATATTCGCGTTTTTGAATAGTGAATAATATGTTAAAGAAAATGTTTAGGGTGTGATATTTTAAACAAAATTAAAACGATCTAACGATGTTTTAAAATGTGTTAAGATTCGAAATCATAGATTTCAACATTCATTGTTGAAATATACGTTTTCGAGAAATAGAAGGAAATGGTGGACTATAACACTGTTGTTATAGTAAATGATTTCCGAAAGGAAATGTTTTGAATAGTGTTGGGATTTATATATCTATTTTAATTTCGAATCCCTAACTAGTGATTTTGGGTTGTCGTAACGATGTTTTACGCAACATTCGTTTTGGCCCAAATAAATATGGTTAAGAGAATGATTTCCTTAAAGAATGAAATATATACTTAATTTCGATTTAAGCATATTGAATATTTTCCAAGTGTAGAAAATAAAAAAATTTGTGAATTACTTATTTAATAAGTATGGAAATGTTTTCCAATATTAAGTGAATATTTTGAATTTATCTTTTTGAAGATAAATTGAAAATGAATATTAGAAATCGAATTGAAGTCGTATATTCATGAATATTTTAGAATGAAAATCCACTATGGAATTTATAAAAGAAAGGGGAACTTGTTTAAAAATAAATATTGATTTATTTTTGAAGTGTGAAATTATGTATCTAGTAAAGATATTTTTGGAAAATAAATAATTTGGAAAATTATTTGGAAACTGGTGATGTGTGCATATCCATTGATAGTTCAATAACCGACTATCAATATTTCCCTTTGAATGGGTAATTGATGTGATTTGTTTGAATTTGAATGCCACACTTATTTTTGAATAAGCGCTCACTATTCGGGTTAACCGGGAAAGGACCATGGGGTCGTATAACCCATTCCGAATATGTGATACGTCGTTATGAATTTCATTTGAAGATCGGTGTTGAAGACCGGGTATTTGCGAGAGCGATAGGATGACCTGTCGATTGACTCTGCACCGAGTTGCTCCGGTATTGAGTTCTCCATAAGTGATGGGAAATCCGATCAGGATTGTGGATATCCGGATTGCAAGGACTTCTTTGTAAGTGCCTTCGGTTTTGTTCGATCCCGGAACAGACTTGTATGGATTGTATGTCTGACATTACAAATTGAGATATAAAGCCGATTTCATTCAAATATATTTCTGTTGGTGGCGGAGAATTTATTCTTTTAGCTTAACACCCTTCTCTGAGACGTACGAGCTCAGAGGTTATGTAGTTGAAGGTTATCAGCGATATATTCCCAATTTGGTAATGTGACATGCTGAGTGTTGCTGTTAAATGATCATTGTGTTGATTATTTGTGATAGGATCATTTATTTGATCGTCTATCCTGGTGATCATTTCTATGATCATTTGTTGACCCAAAGCATGGCTTTTGTATAAAGTATGTTTTTGTGGACGTGACTTCGTCGAGCCTCACACCCCGGAATGGTCAAAACAGGAAAGATGCAGCAAGGTTATGAGGGGTAGCACCCTTTAGGATATGTGCATTTCCTTTTGGAAAAGGGTGGTATCATGGTATGGAGCCCAGATACTTACTCATGTTGAAAACACTTTATGATTGTGTGAATTGATTGCGAGCGCTCGGTTGAAAAGGTCCCAAAGGACCGGGGGATGGCATATTCGGTCAGTTGTTACTCAGTTAGGGGTAACCCGGCCTTGTGTTGGTAGAGATCCGGTTTGGTTCTCGGGGACGTCCATCCAGAGGCGTTCTCATGTGGCAATGGGAAGTTCCTTGGCCTGATCATTCGTTGGAAATCCAAAGAAACAATACGAGACTTGTACGGTTTTAGTTGTAGAACCTGCCATCTAACATGGTAGCTATAGTAAGCATACTATAATGGTACCTATGCTGGCTAAGATTTATATTCTACTTTCGAAATTGTTTCCTACACTATGCACTAATAATAATATGAAATGTTCTTTTTAAATGCGTATCAAGCATCTTTGATTATCATAAGAAGAAATCTCCTCCAAGTCTGCGTTTGCATTGTGTGTGTGGCAGGAGGTATTATGGTAGTCTCATTTTTAAAAGCATTGCGAATTGACTTTAAAAATATTCCTCTATTTTGATTTTAAAGATAAATAAACTGTTTTGAGTTCTCACACCAGTCACATGACTGACTCGGAGTTTATTGTTTTCCTTCCTAAACTCTGGGTGCCCTCCAATTTCCACACGGGCAGTCAAGAGTTAAGGTTTATCAGGATATTCTGGATATTCAGGAGTTGCTGGAGGCAAGATGGATGGCATGGCGTATTACTAGTATATAGTATTTCTTTTTCCGCTGCATTGTTTGTTGTTGTACACTCTGATGATATGATGTAATGAAATATGTATAAAATGTAATAACTGATATAATTCTTTGTTTAAAGATTATTCATTTATTATTATATGTTGTTCCGCTGCGAATTGTGAGATTCTGTTATTGTTCTGTTGTTTTCTGTTCCGTTCTATTTTCTATTCTCTTTCCGTCTCTATTTTCTATTTTCTTTTCTCTCTATTTTCTGTCTTTCCTCTCTTCTTCTACCTCTTTCCTTTTCTTAAAACCCTAAGTGTTCGGTTTTCCGTCGTTCGATTGCTCAGCAGTCGATAAAGTGAGTATCGATGTTGAATTTTCGAAAGACGAAGAATCGGGTCTTTACAATAATTCTATGTGCACAATTTGTAGAAAATATGGACACAATCACAATAATTGTTGGTATAGACCCAAACATGAGAAAACTATACCGATTTGGGTTCCAAAAGGCACAAATACAAAAACTCTCAAAGTTAAACAAATTTGGGTGCCAAAGGGAACAATTATAAATAGTTTTGGGTCTCCCCAAAATTATCGTTCTAAATATTTTGCCACTAACAATCATGGACCTAAAAACAAATAGGTCACTAAACTCTCTTCTCGTGTAGGTATGCTGGCAGGCTAAGAAACAACAGCAATGGTACTTGGATTCTGGCTGTTCCAGGCACATGATAGGCGATAAATCAAAGTTCCTTAGCCTAGAAAAGTACAAAGGTGGCAGAGTTACAATGGGGAACAATGACAAGTGTAAAATTGTCGGTAAAGGTAAAGTAGGTAACAATACATTTACCTTGAATGACGTACTATATGTTGAAAATCTGCACCACAATTTGATATCAATCAGCCAGCTATGTGATAAAGGTATGAATGTTATCTTTGATTCTGACTTGTGCAAAATTGTTGACAAATCATCAAAAGAAATCTTATTTTCAGGAAAAAGGAAAGGTAATATATATTCTCTATCTTTTGATGATCTCACCCTCTCTAAATGTTTGGTAGCTAAGGATATAGAAGTGAATTTATGGCATAGACGTTTAGGGCATGCTAGTATGAACTTATTAAACAAATTAAAAAGGAAAATTTTGGTAAGAGGGTTTCCATCACATGAGTTTGAAACTGAAAACATTTGTAAAGCATGTACTTTGGGAAAACTTAAAAAATCATCGTTTCATGCCAAAAACAATGTAAGCACTTCTAGAGTTCTTGAACTAGTTCATATGGATCTATTCGGACCTAATGACCTTGCTAGCTTAGGAGGTAAGAAATATTGCTTTGTGTTAGTTGATGATTACTCAAGATATACATGGGTATATTTCTTGGCTAAAAAATCAGAAACTTTTTCATACTTCACAAAATTCGCAAAATTTGTGCAAAATGAAAAAGAAGTCTCTATTGTTTCGTTAAGAAGTGATCATGGTGGAGAATTTGAAAATTATGAATTTGAAACTTTCTGTGATGAAAACGGAATCAAACATGAGTTCTCTGCACCACGTACTCCACAACAAAATGGGGTAGTTGAGAGAAAGAATCGAACTTTGCAAGAATTGGCTAGGTCTATGTTAAATGAATATGAACTACCTCTGCATCTCTGGGCAGAAGCAGTAAATACAGCATGTTATGTAATGAATAGAGTTATGATTAGACCGATTCTTAACAAAACCCCCTATGAGCTATGGTTCAACAATAAACCAAACATCGTTTACTTCAAAGTGTTTGGATGTCCTTGCTATATTCTTAATACAGGTGAACAGTTAGGAAAATTTGAAGCAAAGGCTGATGAAGGCATCTTCATGGGTTACTCTTCGAGAAGCAAAGCTTATAGAGTCTACAACAAAAAGACTAAAACAATCGTGGAGTCAATCAATGTGAAATTTGATGAAGGCATTGATGATCAGGAAACATCCAAAAGCAACGTTGAAGAGGAGAAAGAAAAAGATGAGCTTCAAAAACCAAAAGAAACTGCTGATGCTAGAGAAGTTACCACAATTCAAGAAGTCCGAAGAAATCTGGATCCAGAAAAACTGAAATACAAAACAGACATTCCACCAGAATTGGTAATTGGAAACCCTATAGCAGGTATACAAACTCGTTCATCCTTTAAAAATCTATGTGATCTGTGCTTATATAGTGGATTTATTTCAGAAATAGAACCAAATAATATAGATTCAGCTCTTAATGATGAAAACTGGTTCATGGCCATGGAAGAAGAGCTAAATCAGTTTGAACGAAATAATGTTTGGAGTCTAGCACCTAGACCTAAGGATTATCCAGTTATAGGAACAAAATGGATTTTTAAAAATAAATATGATGAATCTGGAAATGTAACTAGAAATAAAGCTAGACTAGTTGCTAAAGGATACAATCAAATTGAAGGAGTTGACTTTGATGAAACTTTTGCACCTGTAGCTAGACTAGAATCAATTAGAATATTATTAGCTTTTGCTTGTTACAAAGGATTTAAACTAAGACAAATGGACATTAAGGGTGCTTTTCTTAATGGAATTTTAAAAGAAGATGTGTTTGTTGAACAACCAGAAGGTTTTGAAAGTCATGAATATCCAAACCATGTATACAAACTGAAAAAGGCATTATATGGATTAAAACAAGCTCCCAAAGCTTGGTATGAATGTCTTAGTTCTTATCTCCCTGAAAATGGGTTTAAAAAGGGATGTGTAGACACCACACTATTTCTGTTGCATGAAAACGATGGTCTTTTGATTGTTCAAATATATGTTGATGACATCATTTATGGTGCTACTAACAAGTTATTGTATGAGAAATTTGAAAAAGTCATGCAGGAAAAATTTGAAATGAGCTTGGTTGGAGAGTTAAAATTCTTTTTAGGATTTCAAATCCAACAAAGCGATAAAGGCACATTCATTTCTCAAACAAAATATATTAGGGAGCTTGTCAACAAATTTGGATTGAAAGATGCTAAACCAGCAAGAACTCCCATGAGTACAACACTTAAACTTGACAAGGATGAAAAAGGTAAGATAGTTGATCAAAAGCAGTACAGAGGTATGATTGGATCACTCCTTTATCTTACCGCCTCTAGACCTGAGATCATGTTTTCTGTCTGCTTATGTGCATGTTTTCAATCTAACCCAAAAGAATCTCATTTAAAAGCTGTTAAAAGAATTATAAGATATTTGTTGCACACCCCACGGTTTGGTCTTTGGTATCCATCAAACGATAATTTTGAATTGAAAGGTTTTTCAGATGCTGATTATGCTGGAAATTTAGTTGATAGAAAAAGTACTAGTGGAGCATGTTTTATGTTAGGACATTCATTAGTTGCATGGTCGAGTAGAAAACAGAATTGTATTGCATTATCCACAACAGAGGCAGAGTATATTGCTTTGAGTGGTTGCTCTGCTCAAATCTTATGGATGATACAAACTTTGCATGACTATGGCCTAAATTTTAAACGTGTACCACTAATGTGTGATAGCAAAAGCGCAATCGATCTCACAAATAATCCTGTACATCACTCGCGAACAAAACATATAGATGTTAGACATCATTTTATTAGAGATCATATTTCCAAAGAAAATATCTGCATAAATTTTATTTCAACTGATTATCAATTGGCAGACATCTTTACAAAACCCCTACCAGAAAATAGTTTTTTGTAAACTACGACTCAGCTTAGGTGTTTTAGAAATTTGCTGAATATTTAACATTTTTTTTCTCCCTACAAATCATCGAAGAAATAAATAGTGATTGAAAAAGTGATGAGTATTGATATTTATCGTATATTATTACTCGAGACGATATAATTAGTAAAATTTTCAAATTAAACTAGAGTCATAAAACTTTTGTTGGTAAAAAATTCCATGACCATCTCTATTTCTATCATATTTCTAACGACCATCACTCATCAAAATTCTATATAGTTTGTCGATGTGTGGTATTTTAAACAGGAATCGTTCGTTTTTCATTTTCACTTTTTTTTTAAAAAAAAAGGAAAAAAAGGGGGTAATAATAATAATAAATACCAAAGTATTCACTCTCATTTAAAAGTCCTCATGGTTATGCATGGGTGAATTACTTGGAATTTGTTATGTGCTTCCATGCTCATTTAAAAGTTCTCACGGTTATGCATGTATGGAACGCATATCAAAAGTTGATTTTTAAAATAAACAAGTTGATTCTAATCCCATTTAAAAGTCCTCACGGTTATGCGTGGTTAGAAGATACTTGAATTCATTTTTTTTAAAATAAAATAAAATTGGTATACTACTAATCTCATTTAAAAGTCCTAACGGTTATGCATGGTTAGTAGATATTCAAATTCTTGATATAAATATACCATAAATAGACATAACTATATGGTTTTATATGATGACAACATTTCCATCATTCTAAAAGTGGAATATGCGCCTAACAAAATATTTATGATTTTATGTTTGATTTTTTTCAAATTTAATATTTATATTTGATTGAGTCTTAATATTAGATCAATATCGATCACTTTATCTCTGTTTTCCCTAACACTATTATTCTTTTGCTGATAACAAAAGGGGGAGAGAAAAGTTAAGATTTTAGCAAATAAAATTCATACATTTGCATATGCATATAGATTCATTTGCATATTTTTATTCTCAATGCATATATGTAGGGGGAGTATTGTATAGATAGGAAGCATTCAAATAGGGGGAGAAAATTGAACGATCAAATACATTTAATACATTCAAAATCTTAAATATATGTTTGTTATCATCAAAAGGGGGAGATTGTTGAATATGCGCTTATATGATTTTTGTTTGATGATAACAAACATATATACATTCGTTTAAATGTATTTGTTAATATACTATTCTATTTTCATAGTTTAAATAAATATTTGTTGAATAAAATAAATTACACATAATTTGAATTCAAACAGATATTTTATTCAAATAAATATTTATTACAATTTTGAATAGTACAATTTCAAGCTCTCACTATAACTATACAACTTTGATTACATCACATTTTTTCACATTTACATCAGCACCTCACTACATATCACTCACACTCATATTTATCTTCAACTGCATTCCAGTTTGAATCCAGCATCTGGGCAATCTGCAAAAATATAAACTAACGCAGTAAAATTGAAAAAGAAATATTTTTGCAATTCAAAAATAAAAGATAATTTTTGAAAATATGATTTGCCTCAGTTATTTGGGTTGTTCGTCATCATTTAAATTTGAATTCATCATACACGAACAGCTTGTGACATACACAGTGTATCACTGTATATGCCACAAGGCCGTGCACACCGATATACACTTGATAATGCTACAGGGACAAGTGAGCACAGGTCAAACAAAAATGCAAAGCCGGGTTCAACTCACGTGCAATATATTTAAAATCACGACACAAGCACAAGGTCAAACCCGAGCTGTAAAACTGGGTTCAACACAAGGCTACATGAAGTATGCAAGCTCGACTAACAGGTTCAACCTCTTCATTAAACAACTCCAGACCAACAGCAACAGGGCCAAATGCAAACAAAACAAGTCACAATGTCGAGCATGCATGAAACAGTGGAATGAACCAGTGATACAAGGCAACAAGTACAACACTGCATAAATTCAACACAGCACCAAAGCACAAAGGCTTGAATGATCAAGTGCTCAAAGATACAACAAACACAGAGGCAACATGAATATAAACTGCACATAAACAGACATGAACAATGTCACAGCACACAAGGTGCACCAGACCAGACCAAGTTACAAGATGATCAAGGCAGACTCCAAGTTCAAGTGGACAGTGAAGGCAATACACAAGTGAAACAACAAAATGAATGTTATGTTCAAACATAAGATGAATGATATAACAACAACTACAGGAACAGCAAGGTGATCAAACCAGGCAATAGTGAAGTACAACATCACTAACAAATGCAAGCTCAAACACAAGTGTACATGACAGTGTAGACACAACAGTAACAAATCAAGACAGCATCCACCAGACTCCAACAAGTAATCAAGATCAAATGACTTCATGCATGCAACAGAGACCAAGGGTCAATATGCACAAATATGCATATGAAACCAACATGACCAAGATGAAATACCAGTAAGCATTACAGTGACATATTACAGGAACAAATGACCGAGGCTACAATTTCAGATGACTCAGATGAGCACAAGGCCGCAACAAACATACATATGAAGCAATTCAAATACCAACTGCAAATTCGACAAGCAACTTAAGGCAACAGGACCAGAGCAACAAAGACCAAAGCTACAACCTTAAATGAAGTACAAAGCATGCACATGAATGACATGACATGAACAATGCAACTGATCAAAACAACGTCATAGTAAACATGCAGGTGAACAGAAGATAGTGAGCATATACTTATGTATAAAATGCAAGGTTCAGGTCTACAGAATGGGAATGAACTCGACCGAGTACAGCATGCACAGAAGCAAAATCCAGTTCAAAATATCATAAACAAAGTCAAGCCGTGGTCATCACAAAAAAAATTAATCAAACCGTGATGACCAAGGCAACTCGTTCAAACCAAAAATTCCAGCAAAAATCGAAGTTGAACAAGTCAGAATTTAATACCGTCGTGACCAAGCAAAGCCGTGACCATCAGTATACGTTTTTGATCAAGTCAGAAAACATCTCAATCATCGAAACAAAATCAGAGGGTCGATAGCATAAAATTGAAGAAATCAGACGAACGAGATTTTAGGAAATTGACTCCTATAAAAACCCTAATCATCATCGGCAATTATTCCATTGAATTCCAAAAAGAAAAAATCAAAAAAAAGCAAAAAGCAAATATTACCGATTCAAGGAGAGAATTTGATCAACGAAGCAGCCGAAGTGAGCAACAATCGATCAACAGTACACACGAAGAATCATTGAATCAATCAACAAATTATCGGCACTTCGAAATCCCCAATTTGATCAAGGATGAAGCCCTAAAAAGGAACGGCCGCCATTACGAACAAAGAAATAAAAGAGACGGGTCGAATAGCAAAGGAGGCCGGCCTATTTTCTAAAGGAGTTTGTTTTAAGGGGCTTTAAACTTATAATTAGGGTTTAATTTTAATTGTTTTTAAATTTAAATTTTAAACTGTTTAATTTTTTTCTAGTCGTGTGACTAGGGTACAAACTACGTGTTGTAATTTGGGAATTCGCAACTCGGTGGTTGAGTTGTGGCCAGGGTTTTGAGCATAGAGTTAGGATAGTCAATAGCGGGTATAGCAAGTTTACGTGTGTAAGCGAGGGACTTTCTAATTTCTAGTAGAAACCTTGGAGGCATCACGTAGGCAGGGTTTTGCCGAAGCTGGGTAAATTCTGTGTTGTTCTCTTCTGCATTTATTATTCTGATATTATCTGTGCTGTGTTTATTCTGCTGTGATCTATGTTAAAATTAATATACACTTCCGCAATAATTTTTATAATTAATACTATCACCCTATTCACCCCCCCTCTAGGGTGAAATCGATCCTACAGATCCATCTTGTTTCCTAACAAAGACTACTGGTGCTCCCCATGATGAGCTACTAGGTCTAATAAAGCCTTTTTCTTCAAGTTCAACCAATTGCTTTTTCAGTTCTATCAATTCCTTAGGCCCCATTCTGGTTGGTCTTTTAACTACTAGGTTAACTCCTGGAAATAATTAATTGAAAACTCAATTGGTCTATGGTTTGGAACTCCCCTAACTTCACCAAACACATCAGCATATTGATTCACTATGGGGATTTCTTCTAGTGCAGGCATGTGTTTCTCACTAGACAGTGTAAAAAGGTTGGCTATATTTCTTTTCTTGTTTGCCTTACAAAGAACAACTACCCTTTTTCCTTCAGGAATTTTCAGTGATATGGTAGATGTGTCCATATTTATAATAGCCTTATATTTTCTTAACCAATCAACTCCTAGAATAATCCTTATGCCTGGATATTGCAACACATATAGGTCTGAACTAAACACATGT
Organism: Allium cepa; assembly: GCA_030765085.1. Taxonomy (NCBI): domain Eukaryota; kingdom Viridiplantae; phylum Streptophyta; class Magnoliopsida; order Asparagales; family Amaryllidaceae; genus Allium; species Allium cepa. The sequence goes on along the minus strand of CM060940.1, from coordinate 569,295,673 downwards.
CCCCCTATATTTAATTCCAGTTGCATACACATCATACCCAGAACACATGAACTACATATAGGACTTCTAATAAGTAGCGGCTTATCAATAATCATACAATTCAATTTTAGTTGTTATGCAATATCATGAGAAATCAATGAATGTGTAGCCCCAGTATCATACACTACCGCAAAAGGTATTGAGTGAATAAGCAAAGTACCTTCAACTTGGCCATGATTCTCAACATTTGTTCCCTCAGTTGCTTTGCCTTTCCCTTCCAAAGTTCCTATTTTTCCTTGCTTAAAATCTGGACAATTCCTCTTTATGTGACCTTCCTTCCCACAATGGTAACATTTGAAGGATGTTGGCCTAACATTTGTGCACCTATTCTTCATATGCCCCTCTTGACCACAGTTATAACAAGTAATCTTTTTCTTAATTTCAGTAGCCTTAACTTCTTCTGGTTTCTTGGTGGAAGCTGTGTCTATTTTCTTTTTATCATAAGGGTGAAACCTACCCTTTCCTTTCTTGTTTTGGTTATTCTTGAATGCCCTGAAATTTTCTCTGGCCTTATCATGTTGTTCAATGCTCAAAGTCAGATCCAAAACTTGATCAAATGTCCTATCCTTATATGGCAACATAGCTCTACTAAGGCTTGGGTTCAGTCCTTGAATATATCTGCCATTTTTAGCTTCCCTAGTTGTGATAGGCACTGCACCATACTTTGCTAATGATTCAAACTTCTGTGTGTACTCAGTGACACTCAATAGTCCCCTGCCTTAATTTAATGAGTTCCTCTAGCAAAGATTCCTTAGCTGATGCAGGTACAAACCTCGCTTCCAACATTTCTTTAAATTGATTCCATGTCACCTCTCCTTCAGGTCTTCCAGCTATGATAACCTCCCACCAATCCAAAGCTGCTCCTCTCAATTGTCTAGATGCTATTTTCCTCTTCTTTTGGTCGTCAACTTGCATATCTGCAAAGAACTATCCAAAATTCTGAGCCAATTTTGAACTCCCATGATCCCTTCTGTACCATCAAAAGTTTTGCCTCCAAGATTGGTAAAGGTCTTGAGTAGTTTGGAGAGCTCCTCATGTGGATTTTCTTGCCTGTTGCCTACTCCATCCCTTATGGCTCTCATGAATTCTCGCATATTCACCATAGGTGGTTCACTTGGTCCTACATTTGGATGTGTGGGTCCTACTATAACTCTATGGATATGACACTTGAATTAGTCCATTTTGTCTAATATTCTATAAATTAACTCATTTTAATCTATCACTATTTAGTCATAATAGATATTGCTAGTGTAAGCATTAACAAAGCAAAGCATCGAAGGCAGTCAGCATTTTCATACATTCAATGCAAACAAGTTCATCCAAGATTTTGCTATGTTATTTAACAACATAGCTCTGATACCAAATGAGATGACCCACTTTCTTTAACTTAATTTTTTTTATATATGTAAAGTGGTCATCTAAAATAAGAAAATAATAATCTCCCTTATTTTTCTCCTTTCCAAGATCTTTCTGCCAATAAATATTGGTTTGTTTTAAATCATCTTAGACTTACATATATGAAGATATATAAGTTACTTTCTACTTAAATCAGAGTATAAAAATTTATAAGTAGAAATCTGTCTGGAAATTGTTGAAAATAATAATTTCCCACATAGCAATAGGATTTCTAGGCATACTTATTTCAACATAACCATTGGTTTTATGCCTTCTAGACTTAGCATTTGTTTATATTTTCTCATAATTTCATTTTTGTATGGATTGTGCCTTTAAATTTGTATATGTGTGTGCATGTTCCTGTGTATGTTTATTCACTAGGAAGACTTTTGAGTGCATAAATTCTTTTTAAATAATTGTTAACTTAAAATGATGAGACCTACCCTATATATTTGAGTTATTAAGCTTTACTGCAAACTGAGTTTAAAACCGTTGAAAAATGGTTGAACCGAGGCTTGGTAAAATGGACAGGTTAGACTTTCATCTTGTATTTATTCTTAAACAAAGTGCATGTTATTCTGGGTTCTTCCTAGGGTAATTCAAAACTTGTATATGCCAGATTTTTTTTTACTTCATCTTTAAACCTGAATTCCTCATATCAACTACTGGATCATTTATTCAGTTCATACATACTTGCCATCTCATATTTTCTATTGCTATAAATTTGATCATATTAAAAGCTAAAAGAAGAAACTACATTACCCAGTTAAAAACATTTTCAAGAGCAACTCACAAGTTTCAACTGAATTACATCTTTAAGTTCAATACTTACAAAAAAATGACATTACATTAGTTTCTTTCTAAGAAACTTGAACAACATAGCATAACATAGATTTGACTAAAACTTCTATTCTTAATTTCAGAAAATCTGTAACTATTGCATCCAAATTCTTAAGTAGCCAACTCATCCAAAGCTTGATCAATGAAGTGCCTATTTACCTGCACAATCACCATGGACTCCCTCATAAAAATATAAGACACCCAATAGTGCATCAACACACATGGGTCAGACTATTGTCTGGTATGAGTAATCTACCTGAAAATATGATTTTATATGACTTTATTTATATGCAAATACTTTAAATGAATTAAGAAACTCAGTATCATTTTTGTACATGTTTTTGTAAGGTATATGCATTCACTACAGAGCGAAATAATTTTTGTATAACCCAAATGGTTTAGTTCAGAGAAAAACAATCATAAGATTCACCAAATAAACATTATAAACTAACCAATGCAATCCTTAATTCAATCATCCAACCCCCTTTTCCAAATTTACTGGCCATCAAAGACTTTATCTAACCTATTTCTATTGTCTACAATCAAGTATATATATTATGGTCTTTAGCTACTTTCTCCTATTAAATCACACACTGCCTGGGACAATTCTCTGTTAACCCAGCACACTCAGGCCCCTGGGCATAAACATACCATGTGTGAGCTTGCAATGTTCACCTTGCCAAGCCATATTTTTTAGCCCTAAGATCCAAAGTCCTTAGTTAAATTACTAAGTTTTATTTTCCCTTTTCTTAACTGTGCTAATCTCTTCTGCAGGTCACACTTCAATCAGAGGAAAATAAACAATACATCTAATCATGTATTCTTTCAGAGATGCATAAATCATATGCTCAGAAGCAACTGTTTAATCATGCAAATAGATATGATTACTTTGCATATGATTTTGCCTATGGGTTCTAATAGATCAAGTCATAAACATATGGTCATAAATGATTTTTCTGGTTACTTCCTTTTTACCTCTGGTTCGATCAGATCCTTATTAATTTAGATCTGGTTAAACCATAAGTTTAAGTTTTGATTTGGATAGTTTATAAAATCATAGAAGCTCAGCACATGTATAACATTGCACTTCTATTTTTTTTTCTCGGTTTAATATGAGACATAAGCAACAACACAATGTTACTGCCCCATATTTCTTTCCATTTTTGACCATTTATTTACCACATAAATCCTGGAATTTAAATAAGCATTTAAATGAAGAAAACCCATGAAAAGAAACCACTTCATTTCAAAGTTAATCCATAATCAGATAGACATTTTAAAACATGAAATACATGACTCTTTTATACTGGATAAATCATTATGCAGAATTTCATACTTAAACAAATCATTCACATACCAGAAGCATCAAGTCATGAAATGAAACAGTTTGCAAAAATGAAATATAAAATCAATTAGGCTGCCTCAATATTCAGGACTTAATGCCAAATTCTCAGTGAGATTACTCATCTTAATCCCCCCTTTTTCCCTAAGTTTTTTGTTTTCTTTTGATCTTCTGCCCTCTTCCTACTCTAATGGCTAGTGCTCCACATTTTCCTCTAACTTCTGTTTTGTATATTTTTCTTTTACTTTTATGAGGCAGAGCATGTAAAAACCTCACTACACCAAGCCTTCTTATATAAACCCTGGCTGCTACTAGGGTTTAAGGAAATTACCCAATGTCCTTTTTGCCCTATCAACTATGATTTACCTCTCATTTTATTTTTCTACAGAAAATGGGTAAGTGGTCCTTGCTTTTATTTTCAGAAAATATGCCTTATTACCCCGGTCATGCCATTTGCATGATTTCTATTTTCTAAAGCAAAGGGAATTGCTAAAAATGGATAAAATGTTTGTTCAAAAGTTCATACCATTACCATGCAAATTTTATTTTATTTCAGCAAGCATTTGTTTGGTGTACATGTATAATACATGAGTGCCTATTCTTGCCTATGTCTGTTTTTTTAAGTATTTACTATCTTCTGCATAAATTTATTCCAGCCTACCTATATTTATTTTCTTTATGCTAAACTTGTTTTAAAGACATTATCATGTCTGCAACAATCATGTCTGCATACCTATGTATTTGTAACTTATTTATTCTAATTTACAAATTAATTTCTGCCTATTTTATCCTGCAGGAAAATGTGTGCATGTGTGTGCACTATCTTGTGCACCTGTACATGTCTTAACTATCCATTGGCAACAGGTTTCTATTCCTATTTTTTTCAATACAATTTTTAAACAATCATAAGCTAGTTTAAATCATAAAATTGCTCATCAAATAAGGGTTATCACAGCTTGGGTTTCGGCATCATCTGGGTTTTCACGTTTGAACGAAAGGGAGTGCGCCGGTGGCAGTGACGTGGAAAATTTTAATTGAGGCAAGTTCTTCTTTTTTTTAATTTTATTTGGTTTTCAAACAATTAAATCGCTATAACTCGTGCATACGGACTCCGTTTCACGCGAGATTTTTTGTTAGGATCGTAATAAAATTCCGAATGTTTTGGCGCTAGTTTGGATAGAATTGGAGACTGTGTAATTTTTGGGTTTAAATTGGATTTAAATCCAATTTAAATTCAAAAGGTGAGTGTTTTAATCCACTCACAACTTCTAAAATTTCTTATGTTTGTTAAATTGATTTATGATACGAGTAGAAATTTATTTATGACTATTTGGCATGTTTTACCCATCATCTCAGTTAAATCGCATTTATTTAATTGAACTGTTAATTAATTTCATTATTGCATATAATTTGACAGTTAAATTTATTTATTTGCATATAAACTGCTAGTTAAACAGTTATTAAATTTATTATTAAATATAAACTGTTAGTTAATACCTGTTATTTTTACCTGTTATATTTTATATGCTCTATATTGATGATTGGTTAAATTGATGATTCCAATAAATTAGTTGATGACTGATATTGGGTGAATGGAAGATGTGTTCTATATTATATAAACTGCAAGTTATTATGCGTTTTCATTTCATTCAGGATTGTGGTTTGAAATGATATATAACTGTAATTTTTATTTTTAAATTGTGGATTGAAATGATAAATATCCGTATCACTTGACCATAGGGTAGAAAATTATATACAGGCACCGCGGTATATATATACAATTATTTTGAAATAATTTTTCTATGGTTTGGATAGGATACGGTTTAATGAATATTAAATTTTGATATTATAAAAATATTATTATATATATAGTTAAATTTTTGAATTTAAGCTGTGTATAATCTGTTAAATAAAAATGAATAAGTTAGAAAAATGGAGTTTGATAATTTATATTATATGTTTAAATACAGGTTTAAGATCTTGTATATATATAGAGTTTTAAATGATTCAAATCAATTAAGATTGGAAGATAAATTGGAATTTATTTGGAATTGAGCTTATTTAAATAACTCCATAAGTTGATGTAAAACTTATTAAAGCTTGGAAAATTTAAAGGTATGATATTTATAACTGAAATTTTATTTCAAAATAAATTAAATGAATATTTCTAGTATAAAAAAATGGAAGGACATATTTAGTTATAGGAAATTTGAGTTTTATATAAATGATTATGGATTTATCATGCAAATGTTCAAGACTAAATAATAGAACGGTGAATTTGTTGAAAGAATAAAATTCCAACCTCAGTTTTGAAATTTATTAATACTCAAATTTGATATATATTGAAATTGTAGTGGTTTTGGAAACTGAAGGTGAAATTTAAATTTATGGTTTAGACTTTATCTAAAGAAAATATATTTGTAAAGTCATGGAAATTATTTTACTTTACAAAGTAAATCTAAAATTTAACCATTTTATTCTATATACTGTTGAATATCCAAACCATTCAAGTTTTTAGAAATTATGGTTTTAAAGCTATGAATTTCGAAGTATTGTATTTTGAAAATTATAATTTAAATGTTTGGTTTCCAGATATTATAAAATTTAAAGCAATATGATTTGAAAAAGGAATATATTTGAAATAAAATGATATCATTGATTTGGGTTTTATAAGAATAATATCAAAATGAGTTTGTTTTGGAAATGGAAATGATATCGTATTTATGGGTTTGAAATGGTAAATTATATTCTGGTTTTTAAAATACAAACTATTTTTAAAGACCGCGGTGTTATAATAACGTTTGGTTGTTGAAGAGACCGGGATCGAAAGTTGTCATACTCTCTGCCAACTCCGAAAACCACTTTAACAACCGTGTACGCGAAGGAGATTCCAGAATGAAGTAGGATGGTGGCGGCATTTCCTTTGAGGTAAATACATGGACCCGACTCCCGTGAGTTGGCATAAGGTGGCTAAAATAGGAGCGATTCTCGGGCCAATGAGGTCATTCCTCTGATCGGACACTCCTCTTCGATACTATACTTTGACTTTGGATTGATTCGGTGGCCACCTTTATTTTTTGATTTTGGGGAGTTTGTTCGAGGTGGGCGGTAGCTGCGCGTTGCGCGTTTCCACCAGCCCGGATGTGTAATTGGTATATCTACCCTGGCATTGCCTAGTTGTGCCGTGTCACCTACCATACTGAGTCTTTACTACGAGTTTCTATTTGTGTCGTACCTATGAAGTATCCTCTGGTAGCCTCCCGATCAGGAGGTATTACGGTACTGAATAGACTATTGACATTATTTGTGTTAAGGGCAATATGGGTAACCCCTTAACGCTATTAAAAAGTAAGTTTATTTTACAATTAGACACTATTATAATAGCGAAATATACTACATAGTAAATAGTTTAACGGATCCTTAAGAGATGTAAATCCCGAGCATCTTTTGAGTTACTGTACTCATATTTATTCCAGTTAATTTAACTTACATAAGATCTTTTGGTTTTGACTCGAGTGTTTTGTTTTTTCAATTCGCTCGGGTCAGTCCGAGCATTTCAGGATCGAAGACCTTAGCTCTGGAGGACGAAGACGGAGATTTCTATTATTATTATTAATTATATTCCACTACACTTTTTAATTCTGCTGCATTGATTATTATTGGTATGTGTACTCTGATATGTATTGTACAAATATAATCAAAAAATTTGTAAGATAGCTCCATGAACTGTATATTTGATTATTATATTTTATCCTTTCGCTGTGAGATTCTATTTTGTTTTATTTCTTCCTTGTTTTTCTTATTTACCCCATAACAATCCGTCATTTTGTATGGTTTGAATTGGCACGTGTGTCGATTTAAAGCGTGCGGAAAGGCGGGACATTACATATGGTATCAGAGCTTTGGTTTAGCGATAAACCTTAGCTTTGTGGGGTTTGACTCTTTATTAATAGGGTAATAATACCCTATGGGAGTCGCCGAGAGTATGTATATATGAGAGAGCGTATTTGTTAGTGTTATAAAAAGGTTTTAATATTGTGTTAATCTATTCCGTTTTGTATTTATAAATTCTGGTTGGTGCATGGGATGTTGTGACATCAATAGGGATTTCTAACCACTAAATAGGACAGACCGACATAATATTTGTTTTTAATATAGGTAAATGAAATAATTTTGCCTATTATATTTTCTATATATAAAATAAAATTTTCAAATAATATCTATATTTGGCTGCAATAGATTGGTTGTTAGGTAATAAAGTGTATAAATAATAATAGAAATAAGATTTGAAAAAAAATATAATAAATGAAATTTGGAAATTTAGAACTTAAGATCCGGGGTTTTGAAAAAAAAATTCGAATAAATTTTGGAATATAATAATATTGTTCATAAGTATTTTCTGATAAATATTTCAATATAATTCGAAAGAATTGTTTTAAAGAAAATTTTGGAGAAAATAAGTTTTGTACTTTCCTCTCTGTCGTTGGAAAATAATTTCGGTGATGGCGGCCGCATCATCGACTTTCATTTTCGAGTTTCGAAGGGGGAAGGCCATTGTAGTAGTTCTACTGCAGATTCATTTTTGAAAAATATATAAATTTTGAATTGTTTTAAATATAATTAGAGATATATAAGTTGTAAGAATATATTTATCTATTTTTTTAAAATAAACTGAAAATTTAACCCGGTATTAAATTCTTAAATTTCCATTAATTGATTATTTCAATTATTGTAGTGAAATGAAAGGTAAGTAATTAATAATTGAAACCTCTAATTTAGGTAAGAGATTTGAGGTTAAGATATAAAGGAAATAAAAGGGAGTTAAAATTGTAACTTATAAGAAAAAGGTAAAAATGTATTGAACAATGAATTAATTAAAAGAAATGAGAAAACTTGTATAACTTTCAATTACATTCTTTAAAAGCATATATATAACTTACCAAATATAAAAAAGTTGAAATGTTTAATAAGAAATGTAATGGAAATTGTATAGTAAAAGTATGTAATGAAAGTGTTCAATAGATTGCTTTTATTTATTAGAATTGGTGGTATAGAATTATAAACTTACGTATAAATGAATGATAATGAACTTAAGTAAACAGTTGAAGATATTTTTAAATAAAATTAGTAGGAAAATGAATACTATAATAAATGAAATTAAGTAATAAATAAATGAGGACATGCAATAATAAATGAATAAATAATTATAACGAAATAAAAGGAACTTGCATGACCTGAGTTAATGGAATTGAATAATTGTAAGTAATAAGTAAAAATAAATGAAGCAAACATTTAATGAGTAAATTTAAATTAAAAAGAAAATCATTGTATAAATAAAAAATTCAAACAACAAAGGTATGAAATGAAATTAATAATAAGTTAAGTTGGTTGTTGTTTGGATTTGTTGTTGTTTAGTTGATGGTTATTTGGGCAAGGATACTTTAAAATTGGATTTGGGTGAATGAATAATCCATTTAGTTCTATCTAAGACTGTTGAGTAAATGATGCGCTAGTAGTTTATTCTTCATTCAGTACAATTTAAAAGTTTTGAACCCAAACAACTATCTGTTTGTTTGATTGAATGGTTGTTTGTATTTGTTGTGTATGCTGTTGTTGAAATTGATGGTTGTTGTATTGATTTGTTGTTAGTTATTGAAACCACTTAAATATTTCACTATACATAAATTGTTGGCCCTTTGGATTTTACAAGTGAAATGCAGGTTATGGAAGAAATTGCTACTGCTTTTGGTTTCATAAATTAAGCGTAAATTGCCCGACAAATAGGTACGTTTCGTGTTACGGTTTATAGCGCTATTTTATATATTTTCCCATGTTGGGATAAAATATTTTAGGTATTATATGTGATATATTGTTATAACTGATATTATATTTTCTTCGGAGCCTCTCCGTACAAAGGAGACTCTACCGAAATTTTCCGTAAATTTTGGACCTAGAAATTTTTTGAAAATGATTTACAAACTTTATTAATTTAAGTATAAAAAGATTTAATGGTTATAAATTGGTATATTGTATTTAAATTAATTAATTTGGTAAATCTATTTGGTTATAAATTTAATATTTTATGTAAGGTATAATGATTTCTTAATTCTTCTCTTCCCTTCTTTTCCTTTTCGGGACGAAAAGTTTTGAGTGGGAGAGAGTGTAACGACCCGTAAATTTCAACAATTAAAGTTGTTAATTAAATAGGATTTTGTAATTGAAATTTTGAAAAATAAAAAAGGCGATAAATTAGTATTGAAATGAAATCCAATTGAAGAAATAGGGGAAACCATTATAATTTGTTAATTAAATTGATTTGTGAAATTAATACTGGAAGAAATAAATTGGAAATAGTATTAATGAAATAATAACTGAACTGAATTGCAACTATATAAATGAAAGTAAATTTTATTAAGTGGATGTCAACATTGAATAAATTAATTAAAATAAAATCTAAATACATGTTTGGATAGAATCAATAATTGATGGATTAAATGGTAAGTAATTAGAATTTAATTCTACAAAATTCGAAAACTGAATGTAATGTAAAGTAATAAGGTTAGTGCAATACCGATTTATGAATGGAATGAAATGGGACTAATATAAATGTATATTAGGTTATAAATCAATTTGAATGAAAAAAAAACGTAAATATTGATTGATAAATAGATATACAAGAATATTAAAGGTTATAATAGTGGGTTACTAGTAAATTCACTCATTTACCAATAAAGATATTTAGATGTGCCTTGATGATAATTAATAACATAACGGAAAAGAGTAAATGTATTCATTAGAATATTAATTGCAATTGGATAGAGATTTTAAGTAACAATGTTAATGCAAGGTAAGTAATGCTAAATTTAAAGTCAATATTAATGAATAGTGATTAATTGAAAATTTGTAACAAATATTATAAATTACCTGCTTATTTGTTAATGGAATTAGGATTTGTAATAAGTGATAATAAAATAAATGAATGTTACACTAATGGAAAATGAAATAACGTTCGTTTAAATGTTGAGTAGTTATAGGGTTATTTATTACAGGCGTTACTTTAATAATTATGATTAATGGTGAAATTAATACAAGAAGTATGTAAAGTAATAACTAAGAAAGGAACACGTTATATATTGTTTACGACCTAAACTTAAGTGTAAGTTAAAGGTTGAAGTTGAATCTAATCCGTTAAGTTTGAAACTTATTAAAATAAAATGGGATTTAATGTATAATAAAGGGGTTATTTTAAGAAATTGAAATAAATTCTATAATTGGTGAATTAAGTTACTTTAAAAAGAGATGGGAATTGGTTTAAAGAATTATAAATTAATATGTAATACAAGATGAATAAATTTATGAATTATAGAATTTGAATTTCTGATAGTGAGTTAATTTATTAAATTTATAATAGTTGGATTTATCGCAAATGAATGAAATCAAATATGAAATTATTACGTTAACTTAAAAATTAAGTTGAAAACGGGAAATATTTATGTGATAATCTTAAATCAAATGGTAAACCCTTCTATTTGAAATTATGAATGGAGTAATTGTGGGTAAATTCAATTTAATGGAAATTTTGGAAATTTATCTATAATTTTGAATTTTATGAAAATTGAAGATTTCTATGGATTAATCTTTAATAAATTGACTTCAAAAAAAAATTGTTAAATCATTGTAAATGTTTGAAAATTTTAAAGCGATAAAGATTGCAAAGTTCAGAATTTTAAAGCGAAATTTGATTAAATTTATTTATTTTATATTTATTTAATTAATATAAAAATAGTCATTTTGGACATGGACTCGGATTTCGACGAAACTAGTTTCATCGGATCCGTAATAGTGAATTATTGTAGGGTTTCAAGTTTCGTAGCGATCGGACTTGTCGTTTGATCGTACGAACGCGAAACGCCTTGAAATTGATTTAATTGAAATCAATTTGAAAATATTGATTTCAGCATTACTTCTTCATACGATGGAGTTTGGATGTGAAACTTTTTCCATCGCGTTCAGAATATTTTAAAACACCTATTTCGATATATGGGTTTACCCAATTTCGTTCCGGAGTCAGAACGGGCTTTTTGGGCCAATTATCGTTCAGTACGTTTGTTTATCGGATCCATATACTCTATTTCTAACCTACCTATATAAACCCAGTTATAAACCCTAGCCTCCATCTATTCTCATTTGTTTGTGCTTTCATTTTCCTCAACTCCTCCTCTTCCAATGGCTGCAAACACTAAATCCAAATACAATTCAAAAATCAAATCCAAAGCCTAAAATTTAAAGTCCTCAGAAAAATCTCAAAAAAATATATGTTGATGCTCTCGACGAGCGTAATTCAATGGTGTAATTCGTTTTTCGATTCGAGTTTCCATGTGTCCATAACTTAATGGTTTATCTTCGGCCGTTCATTGTAGTTTTGTCGTTTTAACGACGGATCTTCGATCTTGCGACGATCAGAGACTTTGGACTTGTAGAGAGCGATGCGCTGAGCTAATCCATATGGTTCATGGGGGTCGAAGTGGATAAAATTGGCCGTGGTGGCTTTGAAAACATGGCGGCGGCGCTACCGATGGGGGTGGCCAGATTTTGTGACGTGGGTACGGTATGGGACAGTTCGGCGAGGGGAACATGGAGGTGAGGCCTGATCGAAGCAATGATTCATAGAGCGGCCGTGAAAATTGAAAGGAAGTAGCTATGCGTGGTGGCTAGGGTTTCGGCATCATCTAGTTTTTCATGTTTGAATGAAAGGGAGTGTGCCGGTAGCAGTGACGTGGCAAATTTTAATTGAGGCAAGTTCTTCTTTTTTTTAATTTTATTTGGTTTTCAAACAATTAAATCGCCATAACTCGTGCATACGGACTCCGTTTCACGCGAGATTTTTTTTGTTAGGATCGTAATAAAATTCCGGACGTTTTGGCGCTAGTTTGGACAGATTTGGAGACTGTGCAATTTTTGGGTTCAAATTGGATTTAAATCCAATTTAAATTCAAGGTGAGTGTTTTAACCCACTCACAACTTTTGAAATTTCTTATGTTTGTTAAATTGATTTATGATATGAGTATAAATTTATTTATGACTGTTTGGCATGTTTTATCCATCATCTCAGTTAAATCGCATTTATTTAATTGAACTGTTAATTAATTTCATTATTGCATATAATTTGACAGTTAAATTTATTTATTTGCATATAAACTGCTAGTTAAACAGTTATTAAATTTATTATTGAATATAAACTGTTAGTTAATGCCTGTTATATTTTTACGCTTTATATTGATGATTGGTTAAATTGATGATGATCGCAATAAATTGGTTGATGATTGATATTGGGTGAATGGATGATGTGTTTTATATTATATAAACTTCAAGTTATTATGCATTTTTATTTCATTCGGGATTGCGATTTGAAATGATAGATAACCGTAATTTTTATTTTTAAATTGCGGATTGAAATGATAAATATCTGTATCACTTGACCATAGGATAGAAAATTATATACACGCACCGCGGTATATATATATATAATTATTTTGAAATAATTTTTCTATGGTTTGGATAGGATACGGTTTAATGAATATTAAATTTTGATATTATATAAATATTATTTTATATATATAGTTAAATTTTTGAATTTAAGCTATGTATAATCTGTTAAATAAAAATGAATAAGTTAGAAAAATGGAGTTTGATAATTTATATTATATGTTTAAATACAGGTTTAAGATCTTGTGTATATATAGAGTTTTAAATGATTCAATCAATTAAGATTGGAAGATAAATTGAAATTTATTGGAATTGAGCTTATTTAAAAAAATAACTCCATAAGTTGATGTAAAACTTATTAAAGCTTGGAAATTTTAAAGGTATGATATTTATAACTGAAATTTTATTTCAAGATAAATTAAATGAATATTTCTAGTATAAACAAATGGAAGGAAATATTTAGTTATAGGAAATTTGAGTATTATATAAATGATTATGGATTTATCATGAAAATGTTCAAGATTAAATTATAGAACGGTGAATTTGTTGAAAGAATAAAATTCCAACCTTAGTTTTGAAATTTATCAATACTCAAATTTGATATATATTGAAATTGAAGTGTTTTTGGAAACTGAAGGTGAAATTTAAATTTATGGTTTAGACTTTATCTAAAGAAAATATATTTGTAAAGCCATGGAAATTATTTTACTTTACAAAGTAAATCTAAAATTTAACCGTTTTATTCTATATACTGTTGAATATCCAAACCATTCAAGTTTTTAGAAATTATGGTTTTAAAGCTATGAATTTCGAAGTATTGTGTTTTGAAAATTATAATTTAAATGTTTGGTTTCCAGATATTATAAAATTTAAAGCAGTATGATTTGAAAAAGAAATATATTTGAAATAAAATGATATCATTGATTTGGGTTTTATAAGAATAATATCAAAATTAGTTTGTTTTGGAACTGGAAATGATATCGTAGTTATGGGTTTGAAATGGTAAATTATATTCTGGTTTTTAAAATACAAACTATTTTTAAAGACCGTGGTGTTATAATAACGTTTGGTTGTTGAAGAGACCGGGATCGGAAGTTGTCATACTCTCTGCCAACTCCGAAAACCACTTTAACAACCGTGTACGCGGTGGAGATTCCAGAATGAAGTAGGATGGTGGCGGCGTTTCCTTTGAGGTAAATACGTGGACCCGACTCCCGTGAGTTGGCATAAGGTGGCTAAAATAGGAGCGATTCTCGGGCCAATGAGGTCATTCCTCTGATCGGACACTCCTCTTCGATACTATACTTTGACTTTGGATTGATTTGGTGGCCACCTTTATTTTTTGATTTTGGGGGAGTTTGTTCGAGGTGGGCGGTAGCTGCGCGCTGCGCGTTTCCACCAGCCCGGATGCGTAATTGGTATATCTACCATGGCATTGCCTAGTTGTGCCATGTCACCTACCATATCGAGCCTTTACTACGAGTTTCTATTTGTGTTGTACCTATGTAGTATCCTCTGGTAGCCTTCCGATCAGGAGGTATCACGGTACTGTATAGACTATTGGCATTATTTGTGTTAAGGGCTATATGGGTAACCCCTTAACGCTATTAAAAAGTAAGTTTATTTTACAATTAGACACTATTATAATAGCAAAATATACTACATAGTAAATAGTTTAACGGATCCTTAAGAGATGTAAATCCCGAGCATCTTTTGAGTTACTGTACTCATATTTATTCCAGTTAATTTAACTTACATAAGATCTTTTGGTTCTGACTCGAGTGTTTTGTCTTTTCAATTCGCTCGGGTCAGCCAGAGCGTTTCAGGATCGAAGACTTTAGCTCTGGAGGACGAAGACGGAGATTTCTATTATTATTATTAATTATATTCCACTACACTTTTTAATTCCGATGCATTGATTATTATTGGTATGTGTACTCTGATATGTATTGTACAAATATAATCAAAAATTTTGTAAGATAGCTCCATGAACTATATATTTGATTATTATATTTTATCCTTCCTCTATGAGATTCTATTTTGTTTTATTTCTTCCTTATTTTTCTTATTTACCCCATAACAATCCGCCATTTTGTATGGTTTAAATTGACACGTGTGTCGATTTAAAGCATGTGGAAAGGCGAAACGTTACAGCCGTGAGGACGAACTGCTTTAGGAGGTGTTAGCGACCTTGTTAGGGCTGACAAAATGGCTTGGAGAGGTGTTAGCGACCTTGTCATGGAAGACGAACTGCTTTGGGAGGTGTTAGCGACCTAGTTAGGGCTGACAAAATGGCTTAGAGAGGTGTCAGCGACCTTACCATGAGGACAAACTGCTTTGGGAGGTGTTAGCGATCTTGTCTGAGGCTTCGGCCGTCTGAGTTTAGCACGTGCAACATTGCTTCGGCATTACAATCGAGGATTAGGCCAATCCAGATTTTCTGAGTTTTCTGTTTTGTTGTGATTTCACCTTTTTAAGATGTTTCATTACATTGATAGCCTAGTACTATATGAGATGTTATATATATGGTGATTTCAATTATGATGTTTTGAACTCTTATCAAGTTACTTGAGTTATGATTTTGCATAATTTCAGGATTTTATAGGATATTCTGGGTTTTGCCATTTTGGCGAGTTGAGATTGAGATTTATATACATTTATACCAATGAGATGAGGTATAATTGAATTTGGAGATTCATCTATAATTGTGTTTTGGATCATTCTATTTGAGAATTTTATGTTTGCCATTTTGGCCAGAGTTTGTATTGATGTTTCTCTTTTTGAGGAGATATGGTTCATGGAAACCATGTAGACATTTTGGGATGTCGCCTATGATATGAGGCACTTGTGTATGATTTAAGTATTGAGTTTGATTTAACTCCTTTGAGGTATTTGTTCATCTAAGTAGCGTTTGTTACTTAAGTGTTGAGCTTATGAGTTTATCGATTCATTCTTCTCTTTCGAGAAGAAGAATCTTCATGTTTGTTCTGCTTTGTATTACCGATATTGACTGATTTGTGTAGCTAGACTGAACCGTGTATTTATACTCGGGTCAGACCAAGTTGTTTCAGGTATCATCTATTAGACTTAGCATGAAGTTGATGCTGGATATCAGCTATCCTTTCTCTTAAGCAATTTCTGTTCTTCCGCATTCTCTGATGTGTTTGATTCAATGTATATGTTGTGGTCGAGTACCACCTTTATTGTATTCATATTGTATTGTACTAAACATGTATCAGTGTATACGTATATATATGATGTTGATTACTGTTCTGTGATGTGCTTTACATTTTGTTATTGTATTTTGTTCTGATAGATCCATTAGTCACCTATAGTTTTGGATTAAGCATTTACTGTGTATGTCGATCCATTGAGATAGAAAAGAAAAATCATATTGCATTTATCGATGTATTTAGTAGATGTTTAAGACAAAGTTATAGATGGTCACCCTTAACCAGCCCTATTCTCCGCTTTAGTAGACGGAATTACTCGTTAATTCTCTTTATTAAGGTAGGTCTTGCGGTGGGGCATTACAGCTTGGTATCAGAGCTATGGTCAGAACAAAGTAGAATAAACCAAGAACAGTACCTTTAAATCTGGTAAAACAACAATAATATCTGGTAGAATAATCCAAATTGACTCAATCCTTTTGTGGTAGAAAGTTCTTTCATTTTTCTACAAGTTCTGCTTTAATCATATTTCGAATTTATGTAGTTAAATTGGTTGAAATTGAGTTTCAAACTAATGTTATAGCTCAGCCATATAAAATTTTTTGAGTTAAAACCTGAGAGTAAAATTAACATAACTTTTGATTGTTAAATCCAATTGTGTTGAATATTTTTGCAGTAGAAAGATAACTCCCTAAGGAAGAACTTTTGTTTTAATTATTTTCTCATATTTTGAAGATTTCTTGGTCAAAATTTTTCACAGAGAAATAGTCTCTGCCCTGTCAAATTTCTATGCTAAATATTGTTAGTAATTTAAGCATAGCTTTCTCAATTCTTATCGGATTTTGATATCATTTAAAGTTATTAAAATTTTGAACATTGTGCTACAACTTTTATGTTGTATGTTTTTGCAAATTATATGATTTAAAGGGTCGAAATTGGGTTTGAAACTGAGATAGCTGCTCCGCTCTGTCGATTTTCAGAATTGAAACCTAAAACTAAAATTAGCCATAACTTTCTCGTTTTTTATTGAAATTTGATAATTTAGGATGATATAGAAAACACAAATGATGTACTACAAGTTTCATGTTTTGAGTTTTCTTAAATTTTGATGTTAGTTTGGTCAAAAATGGGTTTGATTTTTACTATCCCGAGACCAAAATGACGGAGGTATTGCAATTAAGACCCTTGAAATATTTTTTATCATAACTTTTCGTTTCTTATCCAAATTCAATGATTTTGGATGTTCTTGAAAACTTAGGCTTTAGCCAAAAGTTTCATGTTTTATGAATTTTTGAGTTTAATTTGGTCAAAAATGCACTTCTTTATCGCTGTCCCGAGAGCAAAAGACAGCGGTAATAAATCCAGACCTGATAATTGTTTCGAGTATATCTTTTGACTTGTAAGTCCGAATCAGGTGATTCTTTTTTTGAATTATAGCTATGAAAATGATCTTCAACTTTCATGTTTTATGATTTATCAAAATCTATGACCTACAGGGTCAAATTTGCTCTTTATGCCGCAGCCCTGTTGTTATGCTAATTATACACAGTTTTATAATTTTAGACCTGATAATTGAAATTGCCGTACTTTTGACTCGAATGTCCGAATTAGATGATTCTTTTTCTGACTTCGAGCTATAACAATCATCTTCAACTTTTATATTTCATTTTTTCCCTAGTTCTGAGTTAAAAAGGAGTGAACTGGCAAAACAAACTGCTAGCTTGAGTTCTTTTGCAAAGTTTGGCATTTTCCGCTAAATTGTTTTCGAATTCGATGATTTCGACTGTTTTTTTTGAGGTGGTTCTAAAAGGCTAACTCCTAATAATAGAAAAGCCGACATTAATGTCGATTCGCACTATGAATTGACGGTTTCAATTGGGTTTTATCGTATGTTAATTTTATTGAATTTGTATCGATTTTTGTTTTTCTGTGCACGTGTTTTCTAAACCGTTTTCGAGATGATTTTTAAAAAAAATGCAAAAGCTTTCAAATTAAATGTTTTACAAAAATTTATAATAATTATATATATATAATACACACTTTTGTACTATTCGAACGTATGAGAAAGAGAATTAAACGATTTAGTAAAACATGTGGTATGGGACATGTGCGTTTACTATTTCGGTTAATTCCGGACTTGTACGATCGAAGCTATTTGAGATTAATGATTTTGAGATGTTTTACCATTTTATGGCATATTTTGAGTTTTATAATTCCTATTTATTGGAATTATTTAAGATGGCCAACATTTGGCAAGTATTATGGTTTAAGATCTCCTATGTAGGAGTATGGCCGATGTGAACCATCACGATGTTTTATTTACTTGCTAATGACATAAGGCAAGTCTTGAGTTTATGATTTCATATTTTGAGATTTATGGTTTATGAGAAACCATCATGATGTTTTTCACTTGTCGATGAGATGAAACAAGTTATGATGCCATTTAATACTCATCGATGAGATGGGACAAGTATGGATCTCTTTATCACTCGCCAATGAGACTAGGCGAGATATAATTTTCTGAGTTTTATGATGTTTTTGGTGTGGCATCGACTAACGGCTAGTAAACCGCTAAGTGCGAATGTGTGGTATGGGACACACGTTAACACTTTTCGGGTTCCTATCCGTGAGTTTGTGACACATTCACGATGTTTACCTAACAGAACTGCTTTGAGTGGTGTTGGCGACCTTGTCGTGAGGACGAACTTCTTTAGGAGGTGTTAGCAACCTTGTTAGGGCTAACAAAATGGCTTGGAGAGGTGTCAGCGACCTTGTCATGGAAGACGAACTGCTTTGGGAGGTGTTAGCGACCTTGTTAGGGTTGACAAAATGGCTTAGAGATGTGTCAGCGACCTTGTCATGAGGACAAACTGCTTTGGGAGGTGTTAGCGACCTTGTCTGAGGCTTCGTCCGTATGAGTTTAGCACGTGCAACATTGCTCCGACATTACAATCGAGGATTTGGCCAATCCAGATTTTCTGAGTTTTCTGTTTTGTTGTGATTTCACCTTTTTAAGATGTTTCATTACATTGATAGCCTAGTGCTATATGAGATGTTATATATATGGTGATTTCAGTTATGTTGTTTTGAACTCTTATCGAGTTACTTGAGTTATGAGTTTGGATAGTTTCAGGATTTTATAGGATATTCTGGGTTTTGCCATTTTGGCAAGTTGAGATTGAGATTTATATACATTTATACCGATGAGATGAGGTATAATTGAATTTGGAGATTCATCTATAATTGAGTTTTGGATCATCCTATTTGAGAATTTTATGTTTTCCATTTTGGTGAGAGTTTGTATTGATGTTTCTCTTTTTGAGGAGATATGGTTCATGGAAACCATGTAGACATTTTGGGATGTCGCCTATGACATGAGGCACTTGTGTTTGATTTGAGTATTGAGTTTGAGTTACCTCATTCGAGGTATTTGTTCATCTAAGTAGCGTTTGTTACTTAAGTGTTGAGCTAATGAGTTTATCGATTCATTCTTCTCTTTCGAGAAGAAGTATCTTCATGTTTGTTCTGCTTCATATTACCGATATTGACTGATTTGTGTAGCTAGACTGACTCGTGTATTTATACTCGGGTCAGACGAGTTGTTTCAGGTATCATCTATTGGACTTAGCAAGAAGTTGATGCTGGATAACAGCTATCCTTTCTCTTGAGCAATTTCTGTTCTTCCACATACTCTGATGTGTTTGATTCAATGTATATGTTGTGGTCGAGTGCCACCTTTATTGTATTCATATTGTATTGTACTAAACATGTATCGGTGTATACGTATATATGTGATGTTGATTACTGTTCTGTGATGTGCTTTACATTTAGTTATTGTATTTTGTTCTGATAGATCTATTTGTCACCTATAGTTTTGGGTTAAGCATTTACTGTGTATGTCGATCCATTGAGATAGAAAAGAAAAATCATATTGCATTTATCGATGTATTCAGTAGATATTTAAGACAAAGTTATAGATGGTCGCCCTTAACCAGCCCTATTTTCCGCTTTAGTAGACGGAATTACTCGTTAATTCTCTTTATTAAGGCGGGTCTCGGGGTGGGGCATTACATTAGTAGCCCAGATTTATACACATACACCATAATAAAATAAAATATAATACAGTATATATATAAAACATACATACCCAACATTAAAAGAAGGCTCGAGTATTGGAAGGTGAATGGATTGAAGAGGAGTACGGCCAAAGTTGATGGGAGAAGGAGAGCGGCTTCGAGAACAAAGATCGCAAAGGGAAACAAGGTGCGTCATCAGCCGGGTTTAGGTGACGTGGAGATGGAGTGGGGTTCGCACGACATGGTTCAGACTACTTGGCGATCAGAAATGAAGGAGGTGGGAATGGATCATGGGAGGTGGCAGGGGAAGAGCCAGAGCAGACGTGATGGTGGTGGGACAGCTACACGTCAGGGAGGATGGACATTGCAAGGAGGTGATAACGGTCACAGGCAAAATATATATAAACTTATTTCCATTTTTTTCTTTTTTTAAAACAGAAAAAGGAAAAGATGAAATGGGTAAATTGAATGGAACAGAATGAAATGTGAACAGGTTTGAGAAGACGAAGCAAGCTTTAGGGAAGCAAAAAGTGTAACTTTAAATAAAATATTATAATATTTGTGTAAAGGCCTTAACGATCGAGAAACGAAGAGACACCAAAGTGAACTATGTTGGAACCGACAAATATAATTATCAATCGATGGGAATAGTGAAGGTCAGACGTTGAATAAATTATTGAGGAAAGCGACTACTGGAATAAAATAATAACAAAAGTTTATCAGGTTTAAACATTGGAAAATGGAAAGGCACAAGGACACAAAAAAACTGAAACGATTATTGGCATGGCTACCGATCATCGGTTTCACCGCGTATTGGACACCGCTACACACAAATGAATGTACTACAGAAATCAGCACGACAAGACGATCAAAACAATATACAGATACAGGCGGTATGACCGTCCTATCAAAAGTCGATAGTCGGTACCAAAAATACTGCTAATCTGTCGAAAATAAGATAGACGGAGCAATAGTAGTCCAAATTTGGAGAAATGAAATATGGCGTCTCACTTAGAAGATTATTCACAAATTTATTGTATAAAAATATTCATGTTTGGAAAACATTTTATTATCATCAAATATTAACTGATTTAAATAAAATAGAATTTACATAAGAAAATAAACTTCTATATTTCCAGATGAAAATTTACCATTTGCTATGTTTAAATAGACGTATTCCAAATATTAAATTTATATTTCTAAATTTTATTATTTAAAATTTCAAAAAAATTCAATTGATTAAATAAATAAAACCACTAATAGTTTACAGGTCATTATAAAGATGAAATTGGAAAATATTAATGTAATAAAATATAAACAAATGTTAACTATGTCTATAGAGTAATGACTGATTGAATAAAAGATTGAAATATAATTAAATCAATTTATTGGAATTAGAATATAATTAATTGGAATTCAATGTAAGTAAATATTGTGGTTAATGTAAGAAATGACATCAGTTGTAGAAAATGAGGATAACAAGAAAGAAACCTATGTTAACAATTTCATAAGGTATTGGTTGATTTAATAGTAGGAGTGTAAATCAAAATAAAAGAATAAAAATGAATTAGTTTAGTAAAGGAGTAAACATATGTTTATTTATTTGAAATGTTTGGCAGCTGAAAGATTGATTGTAGAGATAAGAAGCCATTAGTTAGTAAGAAATGTGTAATTAGTGTTTGTATCCAATAGTGCATAAATATGTTTAAATTACTATTAGATAGAAAATAATTGTTCTACATCTCATTACATTCATTTAGTCCATTTTGAAACTTAATCAACTGAAATTAATGTAATTAAAAAATTTCAATTGATAGGAGAGAGAATATTAAATTGTAAATTAATAGGTGTAATTAAAAGTAGCTTATGTTTTGTGAAAATATATGGAAAGTTTGATTTAATAAAAAGAACATTTAAATCAGATAAAATGAATGTTTCATTTGCGAATGTAGGTTTGATTTCATTAAAATAAAGGATAGAATGATTGATTTTAAAAGAAGAAATATATGTTTATTTGAACAGTGTTTTAGCTTACAGATTGATTACAAGAATAGGAAAATAGTCTATTTTATTAAGTTATTTATTACTTTTGTGTATAAACAATAAATTAACGTGTTCCTCTTTAAAAACAAATACCAAGTTACTTTTAAATAACTGCCACTGTAATAGATTAAAAGAAAATACTTACTTTAGAATTTAAATATTTAGAAATAATAAATTTTCCAAATCTTGCTTTCTAAAACAACTTTGAAACTATTAACTTATATTTAAAAATTCACTTTGAAAACGTACTTGGTTATCTAGGGAGAACTTCCAATTCAATCACTTAAATCAATTTCCCAAATTTATTTCCAATTTACTTCATTTGAAATAAATTTCTTTGCTTACTCAATTCATTTCAAAATTCGTTAATTATGGACTTTATTTTTATTATTATTATTTAGGTTTGATTTTAAATCTTTTAACTGAAGCATACAAATTTCAGACTTTTCCCAATTTCTTCTTATTCTTTTCAAAATTTAAATCTTAAATTTAAAATAAATGCTTTGTTCTTTTAAATAATAACACTGAATTTTAAAATTCATTATCTTCCTGTTTATTCAAAATTTCCTTTCCATACTCGAAATTTATTTATTAGAATTTCAAAATCACTTTATTTCTTTTCCAATTCATTCTTAAATTTATTAAAATTTTCTATAATTATTTTACTTAAAAATGCACTCTTTATTTTCTTTTCAAAAATCCAGTTCTATATAATTTGATGACTCGGAGTACCGAAATATATTCAAGTAACTATAGCATTCAATATTTCAATATAATTCATCACAGAATATCCAAATAATCATCACAAAGAATAATAAACAATTTAAATATATGTTGAGGAATCCAGTTGGATCCCTCCAACCTGTTCCCCTGCATCCACAAACATTAGCACAACATAAAATACCAATTCCACTTCGAGGTGGAATATCACGATAAATGGGTTTTAAATATAAAATCATCTGCAATTTAATGCGGGAAATCAAGCATTCCAAGATATACTATATACTACTATATATAATATAACACACCAAATCAAATCAATCAATCAATTGTTTCAATTTAACTATTTAAATTTTAAATCAAAATTCAGCTGAGTGAGATTAACTCACCTTTGATTTTATTTGCAGTCCGACCTAACCCAGCTTGTTTTTCTTCACGATTTCAGACCTTGAATAAATATTGTATGATTTATTTTAGCTCTGAAACAATTAACTACTATTTTATTTATTTAAGTTAACTAATAAATTTGAATTTTTAAACTATTTTTTTTATAAACTATTTTTAGTAACTAAAATAATTAAATAAACTGATTAAACAATTTAATCACTACAATACATTATAAAATAAACTAGTAAGTGAAACTACATATATTCTTATAAAACAATCTATATAGATTTAACAATCTATTTCTATATAAACTCCTCACATTTAAAAAATACCTCCTTTTTCCCAAAACCTTATCTAAAATCATATCTTTATGTTTATATCATATTTTCCCTTACTGTTAGTTTTTTCTTTCTTTTCTTTTCTTCCTTTCCATGTTCAAAACTTTATATATATTTTTCCAATTTAACAGTAAATTAAAATGACATATATATATATATATATCTTTCATTTCCTATTCCTGTAAATAACCAAAATAATAATAAAATAAATATAAAAAAATTACCTTACTGTAAAAAAAAATGAATCTAGGCACCCAACAACCACTACCGCCCTCTCCACTCTCGCGGTTCGCCGTCACGATGCAGAAACCCTAAATTTACGACCATCGCTACTTGCCTCCCACATCGATTGCCTGCCACCGCAAACGGCAATCGTTCGACCCCTTTTAGCAGCGCGATCAAAACCCTAACCCTCGCAAACGACTCCTTCTCGATGTCACTTCGAAGCCGCCACAACCAGAACGCTAAGTCATAGTTGCGACCAAATCGAGCTTCAATTTCCCTCCTCGGCCTCGTGGTCGCGAGCTCGAGCTTCATGCTTCGCGTACACCATCACTTTGTGCTCACTGCCACTCTTCTTTTTTTCGAATTGGGGAACATTCATCATGATATTGGGAAAGGATCGGCCTTGATTCCTCTTTTTTTTTAACCTGAGACTTCGATGTTTCGGCCATCTTTATTTTTTTATTAGGGATCGAACTGATTTTTTCAATAGAGACGAATCTTTAAGGGTCGAATTGCTTCCAAAGGAAGACAAGATAGCATGTTAAGGAAAGAACTAGAAAGATTCTGATGTAAATTAAGTTTGACTAATTTAACGACCCGACTTCCTATCTCCAGGAAATCGCATCATCTTGAAGAAAGAAAGGGATAGAATAAGAAAAGAAAGAGAAAGAAGAAAGACAAGAACATCAGAGAACTCACAGTGGAACGAATATAATATAATATAACACATAAAATATGACACAGTATCATAATATATCAGAGTACACAACTTATACAACACATATTAGACAGTTATAAAAATCTGTCTAATTCATACAACTCAAGTATAAGATATAGATACCAAACAAACACAGCGGAACCATAATATATCTACACGTGGAAGCCTCCTGCTCCATTAATTCTCCAGAATTCGTCAAGCAACCTGAATCACTTGACTACTCATACATAATATGCCAAGAGTTTAATAAAACATAAAATAAACACACGGGTCAGACAGGGGTCTGGTGTGAGTAAACGGGTTAAAATTGCTTAATTTTAGAAAGCCTTTGAAAAGAAAAGGTATCACGTAAGACTTCCCACACATAAACATGGAAAAGTTTTTACCTTACGCTAACCAAAACATTTGGTAGGAAATCTAATGATATTATATTAGTGTCTAGGGTTTTCAAATAAATAAGAAATAGCCGAAATTGTTACATTTATTAAATTCCCGCTACTAGCCACAAAAGTGGGTAATACAATCAAAACCGTAGGGTTTCGTGGGAAGAATGGGTTTCCATCAATGGCAGGGCTACTGGGGTAACGCCCGTCACAGTACGTGGCCTAGATCACCGTACCGAGGAGTATGCCCATTCCCCTGCAACACAAGGCCGGAACCATTCCTTACTGAACAGTCCCGAACAAGACAACCTCGGCGGCTGTCCGGAATTCAACCGCTCCACACAGCCGAATAAAAAAGGTCTTCTAGACAGGAGTAAATCTTGCTCTCCAGTGAGAGCTACCCACGAAGCCTTGCTGCACCTCCCCTGTTTTAGCCATTCCCGGTTAATGAGGCTTGAGGCTGCGATTACCTTTATAGGACACATCTCTTAGAATGCTCATCGTCCACCTGACAATGTTCTGAAAGCATTCAATCCATACAAGTTCGTTCCGGGTTCGAACGAAACCGAAGGCACTATCTCGTTGCACTCATATTGGAATCACCCTCAGAGTCAATGACCATAGCCCTTGCACTCTAAATAACCATCTCGAATCTATAAGTACTATTCCGTCAACTCATTACGGAATCACCCACAGAGTTATACTGACGTATAGCCCTTACACCTCGAGTCTTCACTTGCTCCACTTGGATTCACGACCTAACGTTTAATTGGAATCGATGTGGTTTTCGGATCCCAAATATGGAAACCCGATCCCGGTCTCATCGAAACCAAATGCCATTTTAATGTCCAAGTTGTACTTAAGGGTTTTAAACAAATTTAAACTCATATTCTGGATGAAATAAACAGATAGATGAATCATATTATCACAATAGATAATTCAATCAACATTCATCTCACAAAGCAGCATCACATATCTCATAGATATCCAAATCATTCAGCATTAACCAAACACCCAATATCAATCAACATCCAATATCAACCAATCATCCAATATCAATCATTTATCCATAACAAAATTGATTTACTTCAAATCAATTAGATTACTTAAATCCTTTTCATTTATTTATCCTAAATAAATAAATTAATCATCTCTAATGATCTTCCTTAATTAATCTCCTCGATTAATTATCTTAATTACATTCAAGTAATTGTCCTTAACCATATTCAGTAATTAACCTTTAATTACTACTATTAGTTACAATAATTAATGATCCTATTTTTACTTTATTAATTAATCAATTATAATTAATTACATTAAACCTTAATTAATTACAATTAATTAATCCCACTTACATTAATCACTTATATGAATCAACCTTGATTGATTAACAAATGATCCTTATTAATTAATAATTACTTTAATTAATTAAATACTTAACTTATAATTAACCATTCATTAATCATAATCATTAATTAACAATTTTTAATTACTTATCTTAATTAATTAACTTCTTAATTAATTATCTTCTAATTTAATTATATTAATCCTTGATTAATTAATCCAATTAATTAATCCTTAATTACTTCATTTAGTAATTATTAATCAATTTAAATTAACAATTAATCCTTAATTAATTACCTTATTAATTCATTACAACTTAATTAATTACACTTAGTAACTAATCTTAAATTAATCTCATTCATTAATTCATTAATCACATTAATTAATCAACTAAAATAATTAAGTAATTAACTCCTAATTACTTACATAAGTAATTATCTCTAATTACTCCCATTAATAAATCTTAATTACTTCTAAGTTAATTACTTAACAAATAATTACTTCCATCATTAACCAAATCCTTAATTCTTTTATTAATTAATTATTTCATAATTAATTAACATCAACAATTACATTAATTAATTCTTCAATTGATATTATCAAATTTATTACCCAATAATCACTCAACTTTAATTACTCCATTAGTAACCTCTACTAATTACTTCCATAATTAATTACTTTCGTTCTTAATTATGTTCAAAGATTAACTCTTGATTATTTCATTAAGTAATTACACTTAATTAATTCATAATTAAGTGGTTATTAAAAAAATAATTAACTAATTATTTAAAATTAATTGAACAATTAATTAATTAATTTCTTATATTAAAGAAAATATTTAATAAATTAAGAAAACCATAAATCTTAATCAAACTTATCTTATTAACAATCGTATTAAATATGTATTATTAAGTTAATTTTTCAAATAAGTCAACATTGTTTATTCTCACAAATAAATTGTTTGAATTAATCAAATTTTAACAACTTAAATAAATTATTCAATTTAGATTTCAAAATCCTAATAACAACCTTATTTGAAAATAAGGAATTTAGAAATCAAATTAAAGTACTTCAATTATTCCAATTTAAACATATCTATTTTAAAATAAATTTGAAAACTTGTTATTAAAAACATTATTTCAAAATCTACTTAAAACTTTGATTTAATAATTCAATTCAAATTCTCTTTTAAAATTTGAATTTTTAAAACTTAATTAAGATAACTATTTTTAAAATCAAACATCTTAAATCATTTTTAAATTTAAATATAAATCAAAATTTTACTTTTAAAGGTTTGATTCACTTCCACTTTGAAACCAACAAGTTTAGCTTATATATTTTGCTTCCTTTATAACTTGTTTTCTAACTTAAGCTTGATTTTATATTTATTTAAAACAACAAGCCAAACCTGCATTATCACTACAGAACTCAGCCGAGAAAATCTCGAGTTCAACCCCTAGTTACCCCATGCTTGCCTCAAGACACAACCTAAACCTAACTGCTTCGAGACGACACAATGATATCGCGAGTTCCCCACCGAGACAACACTCGTCTTCCCCAAACAGACTCCCCTGCCTAAACCCATGAGCTTCCAGGAAACAAAGCGTACATGCGTGCACAATGCACGGGGAACCAAGCGTCGCCGATCTTCCCCCCGACCATTCCCAAGTCAGCAGCTACCACGTCGTGCCTTACGACCAACCCAATCCAAAAATCTTATCACGAAGCGAAATTTGACCCACCACCCAAAAATTTGCAGAAAACTCAAACTATAACCCCACATCGTCAACCTCTTCCTCACCGTTGACCAACGCCAACCCCACCACCGAGTCGCCACACCCAAGCACAACATCTACCCCAAAAACGAGCGAGCTCGATTCAACATACACGAGGCAATGTCTCTCCATTCATGCCAAAAGGAAACTATAGTCATAAACCCTAATTGTTCCAAATTCGAACAAATTATACATAAGAAATATTATTCAACATTTTTCCCTAATTCTACACTTCTATAGCTACCCTCGATCCAAATTTCAACTCGAATCATCGAGTAATTCGACTGCAATCACCAAAAACTCAGAAAAGATTCAAACCCAAAATTCACTCCAATACCTCAATTAAAACTTACAATTTATATGCCTAAATTCGTGATTTACCATCACGATTAAATGCATGAGACTCATATTCAAATTTAAGACAGTAAGTTTTTTTACAAAAACTTAGTTTACTGTAATACTTTTGTTAATACTTACCTGCTGTTCTAAAAATATGGAGCTATTTTTAAAATCTTTATTTTCCATTTACAAACAGATTTTGTTCATGCATTCAAAACTAATATGGATCAAATTGGGAAAAATTTGGATTTCTTGAAACAAAGGACACAGTCTTCTTCTTAATCAAACAGAGCATAATCATCACATACACAGTCAAAGTTGTATATAGATATAACTATAAAATTAATTACAAAACTAAATCAATTCACATAAAACAAGATCTGTATTCAACTTGACTTTTTTTAAAACCAATTTACTAACCTTATATTTTGCAGAACACAGCAGAGCAGTATTTCTAGGTTTTTGCAATTTTGAAGTTAATTCCTTTACATGCCTTCAATTTGGCTTGCTGAGTTGATTAAAAGTTGAAATAGATCTTTAAGTTGAATTGCAGGTTGAAAATCATTTTTGAAATGCAGTTTGAGGCTTTGAAATTCCAGGTTGAAGATGCATGTTGATTTGCAGATTGCAGATTTGTGTTTCAATTTTTCAAATTTGCAGGTTTTTAATTTGAACTCAAATTTGATTTACTTTTGGTTTATAAAATTTCAGGTTGAAGAACAAATTTTCTAGTTTCCATTAGAATTAAGAAAAGAAACAAGAATGAAAGTGTTTGAGAAAAATTAGTTTTCTTCTTTAATCATTTATTAAAAATATGTTGCCACTTGTTATTAATTTGAACAAATGTCACAAACATATTTTTAAAAGTTAACAAGTGTTATTAAGATGATTAATAGGGTTACACATGTCTTTAAGTATTTTAAATAAACTTTTATTTAATTTAAATGTAAACATAAACTAACATGTTTAATTTACTTTATTAATAAATACTTACATATGTGAATATAAATTAAATCCTTTAAAGAAAATATTAGAAAATAAATTATAATATAAATAAATCTTATACATGTATTTTAAAAAAAATCTAAAACTTATACATATACATTTATAACCATTTAAAATTTTAAACATTTTTAAAGAAAACAAAACAAAACTTTATTTAGCTATCACATTTAAAAATGAACAATTATCTTATATTTTTGGAAACAGATTGAATTAATCTTTAAATTATCTTTTGAAAAACATTATGTTTTAAAACAAAGCTTCAATTACAATATTCATTCATATATAATTTATTAATAGATTAAGATTAAATTTCAAACAATTCAAATTATAACATATACATACACATATATTACAATTTGAAGAATTTAACTTTATTGGAAACAAAAGATATTTCTATTCACAATATATATCAATTATATACATTATAAACAGAATAAAATTTCATTAGCTTTTGAAAAACAATTCTTATCAAACTTTTAAATTATTAGAAGATATTGATCACACTTACCAGATTAAATATTTATTATCCTTAAAAAGATTAATTTCACCAATTTAAACTAAAATTATAAAGAAAATTTATCAAACCAATTTAATTATTATTGCAGATTATTAAATTGTTATTGCCTAAAATTCCGGGTTGTTACAACTAATCAAGTACAATGTTTACTAATTTTTAAATTCAAATTCGAATCGTCTCGAAAATGCAACTCATAATTTTGAATTCCTATCGAGGCGTGCCGCTAGGCGTTCCTAGGGTTATATCCCTATTCCGGATACAACGGAAAAGGTTTCGAGTCCTAATTCGATCGTATGGGGAAGATAGCTTTCCGAATCGATTATTATCAATTAAATTTTCGGCGCATTTATATATCGTACGCTCACACAACAACTCCGATCAATACGAAATTTGAAATCCGATAATAATAAAATATTATGGATCCAATGGAACTGGTTTCGTCGAATTCCGAGACTGTGCCTCGGAAGGCTATTTTTAAATATCGATTTAAACGATATAATTTCAAAACTTAACAAAATACTTCCGAATTCATTTTTAACACTTTTATTATCTTCAGTGTTATCAATATTTGCAAGCCTTTAAATTATTTTTAATAGGATTAAAACTCCAGATTCAACATTTACCCACCTTCAAATTATTAAATTCAAAAATCCAATTATCAAATAAATAGTGATATTTGAATTCAGGTTAAAAATTAACTTTTAAATATTTAAAATCAATTAAATATTCCAATTTCAAATGCTCAAAATTTCCGGATCGTCACATTCAGCTTGCCTATTTATACCTTGTTATAAACCCTAGCCTACCTGTATTTCTCATTTGTATGTGCGTACAATCCCTCTTCACCTCCTCCTCAATGGCAGACAATAAAATTACAGATCCAATTGAAATTCCAAATCAAATCCAATGCCAAAATTTCAAACTCCCGAAAAAAATTCAAAAAATTATATATCGAAGCTCTTGATGTAGGCATCTCAAATCTGTAGTCCGTTTTACGATCTGAGTTTGTGGGTGGCTAGAAATTGAAGGTTTATCTTCGGATGTCCGTTGCATCGCGATCAATTGTGTCAGATCGTCAAATCAGGGGTACCATCGCATAGAGGGAACCGAGCTCGGCTCATCGGAGCAGGTTGTGTGTCGAATCGACGGCTAGATCGTCGAAATTAATTCGATTAGGGTTAGATCTAAGTGGCGGCGGCGGCTGCCCCATGCAGTGGTTTTGGTCGTCGTCGTTCATCGCAAGGATGACTGGGGCGGTCGCGCCGACCATCGAAGTGGTGTGCGGCAAGGCGGTGCGTGATCGGTTGTAAATGTCAAAGTGTTGGGCTGTTAGGGTTCACGAGATCTGAAATTCGAACGTGGGATAGAAGTAAACAAGGAGATGTTACGTGGCATTAGGTAGTTTATTTTATTTTGTTTTTAATTTAATTTTGATTTCAATCTTTCTAAATCACATAACTTTTACATACGATTTCCGTTTTACGCACGGTTTTTTTGTTAGGATCGTATCTAAATTCCTGACATTTTGGCGTTGGTTTGGACGAATTTGGAGATTGTTCAATTTTTGGGTTTAAATTGGATTTAAATTCAAAAGGTGAGTGTTTTAACCCACTCACGACTTCTAAAATTTCTTATGTTTGTTAAATTGATATATGATGTGATTTGAAATTTATTTATGATTGTTTGGCATATTTTTAGTCATCGTCTCAGTTAAATTTAATTTACTAAATTAAATTGTTATTTAATTTATTATTGCATATAAACTGCCAGTTAGATAGATTGTTTAATTTATTGTTGAATATATACTGTCAGAAATTACCTGTTATTTAGTATATGCTCCATATTGATGTTATTGCTTAAATTGGATGATGATTGTAATAAATGGTTGATGATCGATGTTGGATGAATGGAAGTTGTATCTTATATTGTTTTAAACTGCAAATTGTTATGCACTTTATTTCATTTGGGATTGCGGTTTGAAATGATATATAACCGTACTTTTAGTTTTAATTGCAGATTGAAATGATAAATATCTGTATCACTTGACCATAGGATATTAAATTTTATACAGACACTGTGGTGTATATATATATATATATATATAAATATTTTAAATGATTTCTATGGTTTTGTAAAGAAATATATGGGTTATATAAATATTGATTCTAGATGTTATGTAAATGTTATTTTGTAACTGATTTTAGCTATTTATAAGTTTGCTTTGAAATATGAAATAAGTTGATTAATAAATTTTGATTGGTTTTATATAAAATGGTTAAGTAGTTGTTTAAATTATATTGTATATATAGTTATAATGGCTTAAATAACCGAGGTTGGAAGATAAATAGGAAATTGATGTGAATTAAGTTATTTAAGGATTATACTCGAATAAAGTTGATTTGATATTTTAATAAAATTGAGATTGTAATACGGTTTAGAGTGATTTAAATGAATATCAAGTTGGTTTAAATGAATATATCAAGTTAAATAATTTGAAAGAATATCCAGTTAATTGAAGTTTTAAAAGTTTGTCTAAAATTATATTGGATTTATTTAGTTAACATTTAAAATCCAAATAATAGTAATTAAATTTGATATATATATATATATATATATATATATGGAATTATCAAAGAATTAGTTTTGAAAAGGTGGAATATTTAAAGTGTTGAAACATATGGAAATTTAAATGGTTTATTGGGGGTTCAAAACAGTATTTGGAATTGATTTGTGAAATTTAAAAGCTATTTTATTTTATATAAAGTAATTTAGTATTTGAACCATTAAAGTATTGGAAGTTTTGGTTCAAAGTTATAAATTTCAAAGTATTATGGTTTGGAAGTGCTATAGTTTTAAGTCTTTGGTTTCGAAATTTTATAACTTTGAATATTATGATTTTAGAAAAGGATATCATATTGATTTGGGTTCTAAAACGGAAATGATATCGTATTTATATGGTTTTGAAATGGATATTATACTCTAGTTTGAAGTATAAATTATTTTGAAATGACCGCGGTGTTATAATAACGTTTGGTTATTAAAGAGACCGAGATCGGAAGTTATCATACTCTCTGCCAACTCCGAAAACCAACTGTGTACGCGGTGGAGATTCCAGAATGAAGTAGGATGGTGGCGGCGTTTCGTTTGAGGTAAATACGTGGACCCTACTCCCATGAGTTGGCATAAGGTGGCTAAAACAGGAGCGATCGACGGGCCAATGAGGTAGCACCTTTGATCGGACACATCTCTTCAATATTATACTCTGACTGTTGGATTAATTCGGTGGCCACTTTCGATTTTTTTTTTTGATTTGGGGGTGTGGCTCGAGGTGGGCGGTAGCTGCGGTTATGCGTTACTACCGGCCCGGAAGCGTAATTGGTATATCTACCCTGGTATTGCCTAGTAGTGCCGTGTCACCTACCTTGGCGCGCGTTATACGATTTTGTTTTGCGCCATACCTATGGAGTGCCCTTTGATGACGCCCAGTACGGCGGAGATTACAGTACTATATAGACTATGGGAATATAAAAGTGTGTTAAGGTGGAAAATGTAAATTCTTAACGCTAATTTCAGTATATTATACTTTACTTTAGACATTTTTATAATAGCGAAATATTACTACATAGTAAATAGTTTAACGGATTCTTAGGAGATGTGAATCCCAGCATCTCTTGAGTTGCTGCACTCATGGTAGACACTAGATATGACATGTCAAATCCCGTAAACATCTTTGACGCCATTCCACTCGTATTTATTCCTGTTGGTTTAACTTACATAAGATCTTTTAGTTCTGACTCGAGTGTTTTGTCTTTTCAATTCGCTCGGGTCAGTCCGAGCATTTCAGGATTTGAAGATTTTATTCTGAAGGACGAAGACGAAGATTTGTATTACTATTATTTATTATATTCCACTATAAAATTTTATTCCGCTGCATTATTAATATTCTCCGGTATGTCTAACTCATATATATATAGTATTAGTATATAATCAAATATTGTGTAAAACAGCTTCATGAACTGTACATTTGATTATTATATTTTATCGTTCCACTGCAAGATTCTATTTGTTCTTCTTCTTTCTCTGCTTTTTCTAATTTACCCTACAACAATCCACCCTTACGTATGGTTTAAGTCTGACGTGTGTGGTTTATCGTCGATTTAAAGCATACAAAAAGGCGGGACGTTACATCTGGTATCAGAGCTTTGGTTTAGCGATAAACCTTAGCTTTGTGGGGTCTGACTCTTTATTAATAGGGTAGTAATACCCTATGATGAGTCGCCCAGTGTATATATATATGAGAGAGCGTATTTGTTAGTGTTATAAAAAGGTTTGATATTGTATTAATTTGTTCCGTTTTGTATTTATAACTTCTAGTTGATGCATGGGACGCTATGACATCAATAGGGATTTCTAAACACTTAATAGGACAAACGGACACAATATTTGTTTTGAATATAGGTGAATGAAATAATTTTGCCTATTATATTTTCTATTCATAAAATAAAGTCTTTTTAAGATATATATTTGGTTGTATTATATTGGTTGTTAGGTAATGAAATTTATAAATAATAGTTGAAATAAGATTTAAAATAAAATAAATGAAAATTGGAAATTCGGAACTTAAGTTCCGAGATTTTTGAAAATTTCTTTCAAATGATGTTGGAATATTATAATAATAATTTTATTAGAAGTATTTTCTGATATAAATATTTCAATATAAATTTGAAAGAACCGTTTTAAAGAAATTTCGAAAGAAATAAGTTCTATACTCCCTCTCTGTCGCTGGAAAATAATTTCGGTGATGAGTGCACACATCATCGACATTCCTTTTCGAGTTTCAAAGTGGGAAGGCCATTATAGTAGTTTACTGCAGATTTATTTTGATAAGAAAATATAAATTTTAAATTATTTTATATATAATTGGATATATAAGTTGCAAGTATATACTTGTCTATTATTTTAACACGATTTGAAATTTAACTCGGTATTTAGATCTTAAGTTTCCGATAATTAATAGTTTCGATTATTGTAGAAAATGGAATGTGACTAATTAATAATTGAAACCTCTAAATGAAATAAGAGATTTAATGCTAAGTTATAAATGGGATTAAAGGAAATTTAGAATTCTAACTTATGAGACAAAAGGATATTATTATACATTAAGTTAATTAAAATAAATAAAATAAACTTGTGTAATTTTCTATTACATTCTTAAAAAGCTTATATAACATACCAAATATTTAAAATTTGAAATGTTAATAAAAAATGTAATGGGTATTATACAATACAAGTAATGAACTTGAAGTAATGAAAGGTATTTGTTGAAACTCTTTAATAAATAAGAATTTGTTGTTGTAGTGTTGTAAACTTAGGTATAATTGAAATTGCTTCTAATAAAATATAATAGAAAGGAAAGTATTATAAGTAAATGATTATAAACCTTAGTAAATGAATTAATATGCAAAGAAATTGAATTAAACATGAATAATATGAATAAATGAATATTAATAAATGAAATTATGTAATAATTAACAAATGATGGCAGTAATAAATGAAATAAGATTTGTAAGTAATAAATGAAAACAAATGAAATAAACATTGAACCAATGAATAAGCAAAAGTTTGTAAGAAGTGAATGTAAAATAAAAAAATAAATCAGTATATGATAAAAAGGAAATCAAACAAAAAATGTAATAAATGAAATTAATAAGAATGAACTTAATTTATTGTTTGGATTTGTTGTTTGTTTTGGTTTATAGTTGTTTGGGTAAGGGTACTTTAAATTTGTTTAGATGTATAAATAATCTATTTGGTTCCATCAAAGACTGTTGAGTAGACGGTGCACTTAGTAGTTTATTCTTCATTCTATACGATTTAAAGTTTAAACCCAAACAACTATTTGTTTGTTTGCTATGGATGGTTGATTTTATTGGCTTCATATGGTGGTTGTATGTTGTGATTGCAAGTGATTGTTGTTTATATTGATTTGGTTGTTAGTGGTTGAAACAAGTTAAACATTTCATTTTATATAATTATTGACTCTTTTGGATTATACAAGTGAAATGCAGGTTATGGAAACAATGGCTACTGCTTTTGGTTTCATAATTAAGCGTTAATTTCCCGACAAATAGGTACGTTCTCGGATTACGGTTTTATAGGATTATTATATTATTTTTCCCAAGTTGGGATATATTATTTTGGAAAATATATGTTGTATATTGTTATTTTTGATATTATATTTTCTCCCGATCCTCTCCGTAGAAGGAGACTCTGAAATTTTCCGTAAATTTTGGACTTAGAAAATAATTTGAAAATGTTTTCCAAACTTTATTAATTTAAGTATAAAAAGGTTTAATGGTTATAAATTGGTATATTTTATTTAAATTAATTAATTTTGTAAATTTATTTTTTATAAATTTAATATTTTAAATAAGATATATTGATTTCTTAATTCTTTTTTTTCCCTTTCTCCTTCCTTTTCGGGGACGAAAAGTTTTGAGTGGGGGAGAGTGTAACGACCCATAAATTTTCAATAAGTAAATTTGGTTATTTTAATAAAAATTTTGTAATTAAATTTAGAAAGAAATAAAATTTTTATAATTTATATTGAAGTAAATGTTAAGAGTGAATTGTAGCAATGGTCATTAAAACTAATTATTGACAATTGAAGTGAAGTCACAATGAAAATGTAATAGTATAAATTATTGCCTTGGTTATAAAATAGAAAATGAGTAAATAAAAGTAAGTGTTTAATTAACCAATGAAAAAAATATTGCTTAATAGTAACTGAACGTAAATTTAGGTAATAAGGTTAAAGCAAATTGATAAAATAATACGTAATAATTTATAGTTGATAGGATTAATGCTAGAGAGTAATTATAATAGTCGTTGTTTGATAATAAATAAAAATGAGAACTAAGATTATTAATTTAAATGTAATAAAATAGACTAACTGGAATTAAATGAAATTTGATTTGAATATTACGTAAATAAGAATTGAGATGAATTGGGAAATATTAATGCATCAGGATATAACCAATGCTAATTTAAGGTTAATAATTAATGGATTGAATGAAATGATAATTTATGAAAATATGTTATACTTGACTATAAATGGAACATAAGCGAATAAATGGAATATTAGATGAAATTATTATAATGAAAATAAATGGTAACATATATTTGTAAGTAATAAAAGCTTATTAATGTGACTAGAGATTAGCGTAACGATTATTGTATGTTACCTATTTTTGTAGCTTGTTAATTTAAATTGGAAATCCATAATTCTAATTTAATGTTACGTTAATATTAATTAAGGTAATATTTAGAATTAATGTTAATGTTATTCATAATTGGAAAATTTGTTAAATTATAAGAACGGGAATAAATATTTATCAATTTATTTGATTTGAACTATAATAATTAGATTAATTGCAATTAAATGAAATTGAAATATTTAAACATTACGATATTTGAAATTAAGATGGAATGTGAGAATATTTATGTAATAGTTTTGAATCCAATGATAAATCCATCTATTTGGAAATAATGAATGGAATAATAATTAATTTATTTAATTAAATGGAATTTTGGGAATGTTATTTATAATTGGTGAATTTAATGAAATTGAGGTTAACATTGGAATTTATAAATTAATCATCTTTAAATTGACATTTAAATTTGTTTAAAACCATTATAAATGATGGGGAAATCAAAAGTGATAAAATTGTATTGAAATTTGAAAATTTTATGTAATTTATCAATTATTAATTTATTTAATTAATGTAAAAATATCCATTTTGGCCATTGACTCGGATTTCAACGAAACTAGTTTCATCGGATCCGTAACGGTGAATTATTGTAGGATTTCACGTTTTGTAGCAATCGAACTTGTCGTTTGATCGTACGGACTCGAAACGCCTTGAAATCAATGAAATTGAAATCAATTGGAAAAATATTGATTTTAGCATAACTTCTTCATATGATGGGATTTGGACTTGAAACCTTTTCCTTTGCATTTAAAATATTTTAAAACATCTATTTTGATATATGGGTTGACCCATTTTCGTTCCGAAATCGAAACGGGCTTTTCGGGCCATATATTGTTCAGCGCATTTATCAATCCGATCCATCTATTCTATTTTCAACTTGCGTATTTATACCTTGTTATAAACCCCAGCCTACCTCTATTTCTCATTTGTATGTGTGTACAATCCCTCTTCACCTCCTCCTCGACGGCAGACAATAAAATTACATATCCAATTGAAATTCCAAATCAAATCCAAAGCCAAAATTTCAAACTCCTCAAAAAAAATTCAGAAAAATTATATATCGAAGCTCTTGATGTATGCATCTATATCTGCAGTCCCTTTCTCGATCTGAGTTTGTAGGTGGCCAGAAATTGAAGGTTTATCTTCGACAGTCCGTTGCATCGCGATCCACTGTGTCAGATCGTCAAATCAGGGGTACCATCGCATAGAGGGTACCGAGCTCGGCTCATCGGAGCAAGTTGTGTGTCGAATCGACGGCTAGATCATCGAAATTAATTCAATTAGGGTTAGACCTAAGTGGCGGAGGCTGCCCTATGCAGTGGTTTTGGTCATCATCGTTCATCGCAAGGATGACTGGGGGCGGTCGCGCCGACTATCGAAGTGGTGTGCGGCAAGGCGGTGCATGATCGGTTGTCAATGTCGAAGTGTTGGCTTGTTAGGGTTCACGAGATCTGATGTCGAACGCGGGATAGAAGCAAACAAGGAGATGTGACGTGGAATTGGGTAGTTTATTTTATTTTTATTTTTATTTTAATTTTGATTTCAAACGTTCTGAATCGCATAACTTTTACATACGATATCCGTTTTACGCGTGATTTTTTTTGTTAGGATCGTATCTGAATTCCGGACATTTTGGCACTGGTTTGGATGAATTTGGAGACTGTTCAATTTTGGGTTTAAATTGGATTTAAATTCAATTTAAATTCAAAATGTGAGTGTTTTAACCCACTCACGACTTCTAAAATTTCTTATGTTTGTTAATTTGATATATGATGTGATTTAAAATTTATTTATGATTGTTTGGCATATTTTTAGTCATCATCTCAGTTAAATTTAATTTACTAAATTAAATTGTTATTCAGTTTATTATTGCATATAAATTGTCAGTTAGATAGATTGTTTAATTTATTATTGAATATAAACTGCCAGAAATTACCTGTTATTTATTATATGCTCTATTGATGTTATTGTTTAAATTGGATGATGATTGTAATAAATGGTTGATGATTGATGTTGGATGAATAGATGTTGTATTTTATATTGTTTTAAACTGCAATTTGTTATGCATTTCATTTGGGATTGCGGTTTGAAATGATATATAACCGTATTTTTAGTTTTAATTGCAGATTGAAATGATAAATATATGTATCACTTGACCATAGGATAAAAAAGTTTATACAGACACCTGGTCTATATATATAAATATTTTAAATGATTTCTATGGTTTTGTCAGGAAATATATGGGTTATATAAATATTGATTCTAGATGTTATGTAAATGTTATTTTATAATTGATTTTAGCTATGTATAAGTTTGCTCTGAAATATAAATTAAGTTGAATAATAAATTTTGATTTGTTTTATATAATATGGTTAAGTAGTTGTTTAAATTATATTGTATATATAGTTATAATTGATTAAATAACTGAGTTTCGAAGATAAATAGGAAACTGATGTGAATTAAATTACTTAAGGATTATACAAGAATAAAGTTGATTTGATATTTTAATAAAATTGAGATTTTAAAAGGGTTTAGAGTGATTTAAATGAATATTAAGTTGGTTTAAATAAATATATCAAGTTAAATAAGTTAAAAG
Organism: Allium cepa; assembly: GCA_030765085.1. Classification (NCBI taxonomy): domain Eukaryota; kingdom Viridiplantae; phylum Streptophyta; class Magnoliopsida; order Asparagales; family Amaryllidaceae; genus Allium; species Allium cepa. Next base: position 569,255,664 of record CM060940.1, on the reverse strand, counting down.
AATATCCAGTTAATTGAAGTTTTAAAAGTTTTTCTTAAATTATATTGGATTTATTTAGTTAAACTTTCAAATCCAAATAATAGTAATTAAATTTGGTATATATATGAAATTATCAAAGAATTAGTTTTGAAATGGTGGAATATTTAAAGTGTTGAAATATATGGAAATTTAAATGGTTTATTGGTGGTTCAAAACGGTATTTGAAATTAATTTGTGAAATTTAAGAATCTAGTTTATTTTATATAAAGTAATTTAATATTTGAACCATTAAAGTATTGGAAGTTATGGTTCAAAGTTATAAATTTCAAAGTATTACGTTTTGGAAGTTTTATAGTTTTAAGTCTTGGGTTTTGAAATTTTATAACTTTGAATACTATGATTTTAATAAAGGATATCATATTGATTTGGGTTTTAAACGGAAATGATATCGTATTTATATGGTTTTGAATGGATATTATATTCTGGTTTGAAGTATAAATTATTTTGAAATGACCACAGTAACGTTTGGTTGTTAAAGAGACCGGGATCGAAAGTTGTCATACTCTCAACCAACTCCGAAAACCACTTTAATAACCGTGTACGCGGTGGAGATTCTAGAATGAAGTAGGATGGTGGCAGCGTTTCCTTTGAGGTAAATACGTGGACCCGAATCCCATGATTTGGCATAAGGTGGCTAAAACAGGGGCGATCGACGGGTTAATAGGTAGCACCTTTGATCGGACACATCCTGTAACGACCCTGGATTTTGGCCCCGTTTATTTTAATAAATATTTAATCTAATTAGATGAAATGTAAACTGAACATATTTAAAATGAATATAATTTTGGAAATAACTGCTATTTGTGCATATGGATTGGTATTTTAAAAAGGAAATAGGGCTTCGAAAATTTAAAATAAAATCTCTTGATAATATTTATAATAAAATTTGTCTTATATAATTAAATTAAAATACTTTACTTTGTTTACATCGGATACACATACATATGAATAATAATGTGTGAAATTTAAAATAAATCTCTTTATAATATTTATCTTATACCATTAAATTAAATTACTTTGTCTTGTTATCATGTGATAAAAATATACGTATGAAGGATAATGTTTAAATTTAAAATCTAATTCTATTAATATAAAATATAAGTGAAACATGTGAATCTTATTTAATATTGATAATTGAAACATAAATATAAATAAACAAGTAAACGCATGAATCTAAGTTTAATATTAATAGTCAAATATAAAACACAAATCAAAATAAAAATATAAATCAAAACAAGAAATAAGTAGTTAATACTTACAATATCATTTTAAATTCACAAGACCATAGAATAAAAAAAAAGTATAAAATGTAACTAAATCATATTGTACATAATTTAAATATTGGTAGTTAAGAATGAAATATAAATATAAATGTAAATAAACCATATTGAATATAACTTAAATATTGTTAGTCATAGTCAAAATACAAAATAAAATTTAAAAGCCAAGTATAGGATAAAATGAAGCAAGAACACAAATATTTATGAAACAAATATTTTCATTCTGGACTAAGTTTGTAAAATATAAACCTAACATATATATGTGTATATTGGAAATTCAGCCTGAAGTTAGATACAATAAACATTTGTACTTAAGTATCTTCATATATATATATATATATATATATATATGACAGTGTTACCTGCAAGCATGTATTTACACAAAAACATATGTGTATAGTGTTCAAATAAAAATAATAAGACAAATGTATATATGAACATACCTTCTTTCACAAGCCATAAGCCTTAAGTTTACCTGCATAAGTACATGTTTGCATGTAATATCTTCACAGCAAATCAGATGATGATTGTGTTAGCATAAATAAAGACATATGCATTAATTAGCAGCCCTCTTTGTCAAGAACTCTTCAGTCGAAATTTTGTAACATCATTTCAAATTTTAGCATATCAAACACAATTATTTAACTTGCAGGTCAAACAAGTAAAAACTGGTCCAGTTAATACCTATATTGTTCAAAGCTTTTTATATATACAAACTTCACATTATGATGTTCATTTATAAAACTTGTAAAGCAAACCCGAGAAGAAGAACATGTAGTAGCATCTTGCTTTTGAAAACCTCATTTAAGTTCAAACAAAAACAGATTCAAAGTTTGCAGTTTTAAAACTTCAGTTTCAAGCAACCAGATTTCAAAACATCTATGCTTATTGTTCTTTGTTCAGGAAGGTTAGGTGAGTAAACTTATTTTTTTTATAAAAGTTTAAGTTAATTAAAAACAGTTCAAACATTAATTATAAACTGTTTATTTATGATTCAGTTTGCTTATGAATTTGTATGTTCCGTGTTCTCTGGAACTTGATACAGGTTGCATATTGGTTCGAATACTCAAATTACCATCATTTAAACCATTGATTAGCTTCGATTTCTCAACAAACAAGATAATAAACTTCAAACTAAGGTTGTTAGGAAGTTGATTAAACCAACTTATAAAGAATACCACTGTAATATTAATGTATAGGAAATCAAGTGATAATTGGAAATATTCAATTGTTGCAAAATATTGATTCAAGACTATATATTGAATTCATATTGCAAGTGATGATTTTTAAAACTAAAAATAAGATTTTTAGATTAGTTTTTAAAGAGCAGTTTGAACTTAAGTAAAAAAATTCATTTTTATGAATTTCAGACACTATAATCAAATTAAATAGTTGAAATTGGGTATGTAGATAATGTGCAATAATTTTTCCATTGAGTAAATTTGAGAAACAGGATCATTGTAGGGTTTTATTTCAGGTTTTTAAACATGCCAGTAAGCGTAACGAATTCATCATCTACGCGTGATCGAGCTTCACGCAATTCAAGAGGGAGGAAGCTTGTCGTGTTGTCGGGGCGTGGTTGAATTTTAGGCGTCTACGGTGAAGGGAGGAGCAGTGGCGAGGTGATCTTGTTGATTGGTCTGGGTTTTGTATTTTGGGTCGAACAGTTGAATTTCGATTCGACAATTTTGAGAATAATTCGTGTTTTGTTTTCCTGTTTTCGTGGAATTTGTGACTTGCTGATGACCCTGGGAGATCGCCAGAGCTTAGCGTGCCACCGTGCACGTGTACAGCATGGGGACGAGGATGTCAGTATCGGGGGAATCATCTTACTCGAGTCGCGCATGAGTGAGAATGGGGGAAGCTTCGGGTTCGCGTTTATTTAACTATGGGACTTATAAAGTAAAGTTGATATTAATAAGAAGAAATTGGGAATTATAATCCAGGAATTAAAATTTAATTTAAGTAAATGAAAATAAGAAAACATATTGGAGTTTAACCTGAGATAAGTTAAATAAAATTGAAGTTGAATTTGAATTAAATTCGATATAAAATGTGAAGGTGAAATGATTGTAATGGTGAAATGAAAATTTATACCTTAAGGTAGTAAGTGTTATACATAATCTGAAATTGTGGTTATAAGATGAAATGACTCAAACGAGCAATATAAGCTTTTAAGTAGGTAAATAAGTTTTGGGCTCATATTGTGAGAAATAAATTTTAAAAAGAATGGTAAGTAGCTAAATTTAACTAAAGTTGAGTTGGAATAAAACTAAATGTAAATGAATTCAGTCGAGTTATAAATAATATTGAATGGAATAAAATTCTTACGTAATAAATAAATGTAAACCAAGTAAGCCTTGAATTTGGATAAAATAGAATTGGTGTGAGTTGTAAACAAATCTAACTCAAGTACAAATTGAATGACCTTATTATAAATAAATTCAATAATAAGTTGTTAATGTAAATTAAAATTTAAGAATGGATAAAAGAATAAACTAATTGAATAAATTAGTAAATAGTTAGGATTTGATTAAAGGAAAATCAAATCAAAGATTTAAATGAAAAAGAAAATTTGGTGGAATAGAATAAACTTAAGTTATTAAGTGGAACAGTTTGGAGAAAATAAATAATTTAAGTAAATTGTGAGATGGTTAATTTAAAATATGAATTGTCAAGTTCAATAAAATGGTTTGGAATCAAACCTGTTGAAATGAAAGAAATGCAATGTAAGGATTGTGGATAAATTAATTGGGATGGAATCAGGTGTAAATTGAGTTGGAATCAATTTAACATTTGTTATAAAGCTTAAATAATTATTTATTCACAATAATATTGTTGAATTGCATAAGAAAATGGGTCGTTTAAAGTAAACGAGATTGAATAAAATTTTATGAATGATTAGAAGCAAAATAGGATGATTTTAAAATCAATTGGAATGAATATGAGTTTGTTTTGCTCAAATGAATTACATATATAAGCAGGTAAGTTATAAATCACTTTAACTGAAGGGAATGATTTGAGAATTGGTTAGAATTAATTGTGATAAGGATTGAAACCTTAAATATGTGCTTATGAAAATATGTAATGTTAAACAAATGGAGACTCTACCAAAACTTTTCGAAAATTTGGGAACTAGAAAAAAAAAATTAGCAACAAAACAATTTCAAATTGAAAATTGAAATAAACTAATGAATGAAACTAATTTAAAAATAATGATAAAAATCAGTTATAAATGGAAGATAGACAATAAAATTAAATATTCTGAATTAAAGATAAATTGAATTCACATGGAATTGGAAATTTATGTTTAATATAGGAAGATATAAGAAGATATAAAGGCTAAAGTGGTAGAGGAATAATATAAGAGTATATATAATGCTTATATTAAACTTAAGAAATGAGTGGTGAAATTCGTAAGTAAATTTGATATTGAGAAAATTATTCCAAGTGGATAGAAATCAAAATAATGTGAATAAAAGAAATTGATATAGTTGATAATCAATGGATATAAATACGTAGGATGTACGTATATTATTTTATTCGCATAACAATTTGATTCAGATTCGAGCATAGAATTTCAAGATAGTTATATCGACCCGAGTTAGGATTTTTCACTCGATTTTCGACGACGAACCATGGATATGGATTTTGATTGGTTTTGGAAATTCTCTATCATAGTTGTGACTATGCAAGGAGAATGACAGTTTCTGATCAAGAAACCAGATCTGAGTCCGTACTAGGAGGTCGAGTGAACGATACTAGTTCGGAAGAGAAATTGTGTGATCGAGCGAGCGATCGGATTTGATATTGCATACGAATGGTATATGTATATCATACGGGCTTGATTGAATAGATATTGAAATTCTGTAAAGAAGTCAATAAAATTGGGAAAGATTTGGTTCTGTAGATTTCAAGAATTGAATTGCTAGAACGGATATCTGGAATTCATAATGTATTCTGTATATCCCATCTAAGGAAGTTTGTTCATGATACCTCTTTAAGTGTGGAACTAGTAATTCAGGAATTTGGAAGTTGAATCAAATTTAACTGTGGTCAGGAATCCAGTTTGGATTGTTGACATTGAGAGACAAAATCTCGATAATTTTTGGGAAAACTTATCCGGATTCATGTTCGGATAACTAGTGTTGTTTGTTAGGATAGACTGTTTGGTTGTTTGTTAATGTATGAATGATATGTATGTTTGAATGGTTGGTATAATAGCTTTTAAATTATCTTTGTTTTAAATTTCGGGGACGAAATTCTTTTAAGGGGGGAGGAATATAACGACCCTGGATTTTGGCCCCGTTTATTTTAATAAATATTTAATCTAATTAGATGAAATCTAAACTGAACATATTTAAAATGAATATAATTTTGGAAATAACTGCTATTTGTGCGTATGGATTGATATTTTAAAAAGAAAATTGGGCTCTGGAAATTTAAAATAAAATCTCTTGATAATATTTATAATAAAATTTGTCTTATATAATTAAATTAAAATACTTTACTTTGTTTACATCGGATAAACATACATATGAATAATAATGTGTGAAATTTAAAATAAATCTCTTTATAATATTTATCTTATACCATTAAATTAAATTACTTTGTCTTGTTATCATGTGATAAAAATATACGAATGAATGAAAATGTTTAAATTTAAAATCTAATTCTATTAATATAAAATATAAGTGAAACATGTGAATCTTATTTAATTATTGATAATTGAAACATAAATACAAATAAACAAGTAAACACATGAATCTAAGTTTAATATTAATAGTCAAATATAAAACACAAATCAAAATAAAAATATAAATCAAAACAAGAAATAAGTAGTTAATACTTACAATATCATTTTAAATTCGCAAGACCATAGAATAAAAAAAATTAAAAAACTATAATAAGTATAAAATGTAACTAAATCATATTGTACATAATTTAAATATTGGTAGTTAAGAATGAAATATAAACATAAATGTAAATAAACCATATGAACCATATTGAATATAACTTAAATATTGTTAGTCATAGTCAAAATACATAATAAAATTTAAAAGCCAAGTATAGGATAAAATGAAGCAAGAACACAAATATTTATGAAACAAATATTTTCATTCTGGACTAAGTTTGTAAAATATAAACCTGACATATATATATATATGTATATTGGAACTTCAGCCTGAAGTTAGATACAATAAACATTTGCACTTAAGTATCTTCATATATATATATATATATATATATATATATATATGAACATACCTTCTTTCACAAGCCATAAGCCTTAAGTTTACCTGCATAAGTACATGTTTACATGTAATATCTTCACAGCAAAATCAGATGATGATTGTGTTAGCATAAATAAAGACATATGCATTAATTAGCACCCCTCTTTGTCAAGAAATCTTCAGCCGAAATTTTGTAACATCATTTCACATTTTAGCATATCAAACACAATTATTTAATTTGCAGGTCAAACAAATAAAAACTGGTCCAGTTAATACCTATATTGTTCAAAGCTTTTTATATATACAAACTTCACATTATGATGTTCATTTATAAAACTTGTACAGCAAACCCGAGAAAAAGAACATTTGGTAGCATCTTGCTTTTGAAAATCCCATTTAAGTTCAAACAAAAACATATTCAAAGTTTGCAGTTTTAAAACTTTAGTTTCAAGCAACCAGATTTCAAAACATCTATGCTTACTTTGCTTTGTTCAGGAAGGTTAGGTGAGTAATTTTTTTTTAAAAGTTTAAGTTAATTAAAAACAGTTCAAACATTAATTATAAACTGTTTATTTATGCTTCAGTTTGCATATGAATTTGTATGTTCTGTATTCTCTGGAACTTGATACAGGTTGCATATTGGTTCGAATACTCAAATTACCATCATTTAAACCATTGATTAGCTTCGATTTCTCAACAAACAAGATGATAAACTTCAAATTAAGATTGTTAGGAAGTTGATTAAACCAACTTATAAAGAATACCACTACAATATTAATGTACAGGAAATCAAGTGATAATTGGAAATATTCAATTGTTGCAAAATATTGATTCAAGACTATATATTGAATTAATATTACAAGTGATGATTTTTAAAACTAAAAATAAGATTTTTAGATTAGTTTTTAAAGAGTAGTTTGAACTTAAGTAAAAAAATCATTTTTATGAATTTCAAACACTATAATCAAATTAAACAGTTGAAATTGGGTATGTAGATAGTATAGACATTAGTGATTTTGAGAAAAAATATGCAATAATTTTTCCATTGAGTAAATTTGAGAAACAGGATCATTGTAGGGTTTTATTCCACGTTTTTAAACATGCCAGTAAGCGTGACGAGTTCGTCATCAACACGTGATCGAGCTTCACGCAATTCAAGAGGGCGGAAGCTTGTCATGCTGTCGGGGTGTGGTTGAATTTTAGGCGTCTACAGTGAAGGGAGGAGCTGTGGCGAGGTGATCTTGTTGATTGGTCTGGGTTTTGTATTTTGGGTCGAACTGTTGAATTTCGATTTGACAATTTTGAGAATAATTCGAGTTTAGTTTTCCTGTTTTCGTGGAATTTGTGACTTGCTGATGACCCTGGGAGATCGCCAGAGCTTAGCGTGCCATCGTGCATGTGTACGACATGGGGACAAGGATGTCAGTATCGTGGGAATCATCTTACTCGAGTCACGCACGAGTGAGAATGGGGGAAGCTTCGGGTTCGCGTTCGTGTGTCCTGTGCGTAATTTGTTTTCCTGATGCTAATTTATTTCGTTAAAAACTTAAGCTTTCATTTAAACATACTAAAAAAAATAAAGGAAGAAGAAGAAGGGGTTCAGGGGAAGGGCTCGGGTGAATTGTATGAGTAACTCGAAGCATTGCACAAGTTTTTCCAAGGTAGTGCTTAGGGTTTTGTTAACTGCAGTTTCATTTTCTTTAAGTAAGTTAAGTAAGCAATTTTAACAAACTGTAAAACATTGTTATAAAAAAATGTTTAACAGATTCAAGATTTAAAAACTTATATACAAGTTAATTATTTTGGTCCATGCTTTAAAATGTTAAGCTCTTAATTATTAATTTAATTAAGTAATCAATTTAATTAAGCATAAAGTTAATTAATGTATGAGTTGTAGTTCGTAATATAATTGAACTTCAAATTTAAAGAAACCTTTTAAATGTTAGTTAAATTAAATAATCAATATCTTCAGAAAGTAACTAAGAATAATCACTTTAAATTGTAATTAGTGATAGATTATAAGTAATTATAAGTTTATAATTACTGCTTAAGTTAATAGTTAATTAATCAAATAAACTAGTTGTGAATTAATAATTAATTAAGTAATTTACTTAAGGATTAAAGATTAATAAATGATAATTAAGTAATTAGAAGTTAACAAATAAGTAATCAAGTTATTAAATAACAATTAAGGTAGTAATTAATGATTAAAGAATAGTAATGAAAGTTAAATAATTTAATTAAGAATTAATTAATTAAATAGTGTAAAATAAAATAAGTTATTAAGTAATTATGATTTAATAATTGATTATGAATGATCTATTGATTCAAATAGCTTGAAAGGAAATAAGTAATAAACTGTTAATCAATAAAACAGGGTTAAGTAATTAATTCTGATGTAATTAATTTAAATTGAATTAATTACAACTGTGAATCTAAGTTGATTGCTTATGGATTGTATGAGTAGAATATCTGATTGTGATATTTATTTAATGATATCCTGTAATACTCTGTGATATGTTGTGTTATATCTATGATGCCTGTATATGTTTTATCTGTGATAAATGCTATGTTAATTCAATTGTTGAATTTAAATTATTTAAACTGTTTAAGTTAATTAGACAACTTGGCCCTTAAAATGGCATCTGGATTTCGATGAGACCGGGATCGGAAGAATCAATTTTGATTCTCCGAAAACCACATCGATCCAAATTAAACGTTAGGTCGTGAATTCTGAAATGGCGATCGAGATGGTGTATTCAGAATGCAAGGGTTATCGTCGTTGACTCTGAGGGCGATTCCAAAATGAGTGTGACGAGATAATGCCTTCGGTTTCGTTTGAACCCGGAACGAACTTGTATGGATTGAATGCTTTCAGCACATCGTTAAGCGGACGATGAACATTCTAAGTGATATGTCCTGAAAGGTAATCGCAGCCTCAAGCCTCATCAACCGGGAATGGCTAAAACAAGGAAGATGCAGCAAGGTTAGGTGGGTCATGCCCAAGCAGGACAATATATTTCCCCTATTTAGATGTCCCTAATATTTCGGCTGTTTGGGATGTTGCTAGCAACAACCGCGGGGTTTATCTTATTCGGGACTGTTCAGTAAGGAATGGTCCGGCCTTGTGTTGTAGGGGGTCGGGAGTGATCCTCGGTACGGTGATCTAGGCCCCGTACTGTGACGGGCGGTACCCCAGTAGCCCTGCCATTGATGGAAATCCATTTTCCCTACGAGACCCTACGGTTTTGATTTGTATTACCCACTTTTGTAGCTAGTAGCTGGAATTTAATCATGTAACAATTTCTGCTATTTTCTATTTACTTGAAAACCCTAGACACTATTATAATATCAGATGATTTCCTATGAAATGTTTTGGTTAGCGTAAGGTAAAAACTTACCGTATTTATTTGTGGGGAGTCTTACGTGATACATTTATTTTCAAATGTTTATCAAAGTTAAACAATTTAAACCGTTTACTCATACCAGACCCATGTCTGACCCGGCGTTTATATTTTGTTTTTCATAAACTCTTGGGTACTCAAATTTTGAGTAGCCAAGTGCTAGGTTTTGGACTTTGATTTCTGGAGGAGCTTGGAGCAGGAGTTTCCAGATGTATGTAGCTTTCTATCTAGTTCCGCTGTGTTAGTTGATGTGTACTGTACCTCTGATATAATATATTTTTTCCGTTCCGCTGTGAGATTCTGATGTTGTTGTTCTTTCTTTATCTTTCTTTTCTATTTCTATCCCCTTCTTTCTTAATGATGATACGTCTTTCTGGTAGTAGAAGGGCGGGTCGTCACACATCCCTTCGATATTATACTCTGACTTTTGGATTGATTCGGTGGCCACTTTTGATTTTTTTTGATTTAGGGGTATGGCTCAAGGTGGGCGGTAGCTGCGGCTATGCGTTACCACCGGCCCGGAAGCGTAATTGGTATATCTTCCCTGGCATTGCCAAGTTGTTCCGTGTCACCTACCCTAGCGTTCCTTATACGATTTTGTTTTGTACCATACCTATGGAGTGCCCTCTGACGACGCCCAATACGGGGGAGATTACGGTACTATATAGACTATGGGAATATAAAAGTGTGTTAAGGTGGAAAATGTAAAGCCTTAGCGCTAATTTCAGTATATTATACTTTACTTTAGACATTATTATAATAGCAAAATATTACCACATAGTAAATAGTTTAACGGATCCTTAGGGATGTGAATCTCAAGCATCTCTTGAGTTGCTGCACTCACGATAGACACTGGATAGGAGATGTAAAATCCCATTAACATCTCTGACGCCGTTCCACTCATATTTATGTAGGATCGATTTCACCCTAGATGGAGGGTGAATAGGGTGACAGTATTAATCATAAAAACTAATTGCGGAAGCTTTTAAAATAATTTCAACACAGATCACAGAATAATAGCAGCATAAATAGTAGAATAATAAAATGCTGAAATAGAACGACACAGAATTTACCCAGCTTCGGCAAAACCCTGCCTACGTGCAACCCCCAAGGTTTCTACTAGAAATTAAGTAGTCACACGCTTACCCACGTAAACTCGCGACACCTGCTACTGACTAACCTAACTCTACGCTCAAAACCCTGCCACAACTCAGCCACTGAGTTGCGAATTCTCAAACTACGCCACGTAGTTTGTGCACTAGTCACACGACTAGAAATTACAATGGTTTAAAATTTAAAAAACAAATTTAAAAAACAATTTAAGAAGAAAAGACAATAATTGAACTTTAAAACAAAAGGGTCGTCCCTCTTTTTATTTTATTTCGACCTCCTTTTTAATTCTTCGGCCCATTCCCCTTTTTGAGATAATGGCTGCTTGTTCCTCTTTCTACATAAATTAGGGTTTTCAGAAATTAGAAGATCACGACTGTAAATGCTCGATTGAATTCGATTTTCTTGCTCTATTGGTTGATCGTCTCTTGAGATGATTTCGGCTGCTTTATCAAGTTACTCTGCTTCGATAGAATTGTTCGCGGCTCTTCTTCCTTGATCAAGTTCGGCTTTGATTTGGTATGTGAATTTCTCTTTTAGATTTCTGGTTTTAATGCTTTAACTCTATGATTTTTAGATCTACCGATGATGTTGCTTATATATAATTTGACGCCCTTGAATTTTTGTTCGTATCTATCTGATTGAATACGTCACTTGAGTATTCTCGGCCACTTGATTTTGTCTTAATGCTTTGGATATTTCTGACTTGTTCATATCGTATCTTTCCCTTACTTCACTGTCACGGTTTTAGTTTGAAACTGTTCGATCCTTCCTTGATCGTTACAGCATCTACTTTCCTATTTTATTTGGATTTGATTTTTGACTTTTTCAATTTGTATATTTTTGGCTTGGTCAACTTCGATGTTGATTTGTGAATTCAACTTTATTTTTCTAATGACTTCGGCCTTGACACAGATCGTGTTTACTTCGGCCATTTTGATTTCTTAAAATGCTTTGTGAATTTCTAGTTCTTCTCTATGTCTTCATCACTGATTTGGTTTGAAAACACCTACGGCCTCATTTTTGGTTCGAAACTTTGGTCGTTATGTCTTTGACCTACAACTTGAACTTGTTATACATATATTTGCACAAATATGCTTCACTTGTTCGCTGAACTTTTGTATCACTTTGTTAATGATGCTTTGACTGTCGAACTTGGTTTGGATTTGTGGTCTTGTGTCATAGTTTGTATTATATGGTTTGATGAAGTTTCATGTTGCCACCTCTAGTTTACCTTGAACTTTAACTGTGCTCGTATCTGGTTCATGTTGTATTGTGTTCTGTATTTCCAGTCATTATTTCACTGCCCTTATGCACTTGTGTTGTTTGCTGTACATATGTACTTGGTGCATTGCTTTGAGTTGTATTATTGAACACTTGAGTTTCACTGTGCATAGTGCATAGTGCATATCACTTGTATCACTTGAGTCATTCAGTTTGTATTTATGTTTCATGAATGCTTGCTGCCTGGACCTGTTGCACTATAACTATTGAGGCAGTGGCATTGATATCTGAATCTTCACTTTCTCTTCATTATTGAGGCTATACTTTTGTTTACTGCATTGTAGTTGCTAGTTGCCTCTAGTTTTGTTGATCTTGCCTTGTATCACAGCAAACTTCATGTTATATTTGTTGTCTTCATATTGTCACTGTAATGTGTCTTCAACCTGATAGCACTGTGCCTCGAGTGTATACTAATTTCTGCCATGCTTCTATTTTATTGTGCCTTGTACTTGGTGTATCATATGTATTAGTGTGTTGGCTTCAATATGAGTTGCAGACTTGAGTATGTTGTATTTGATTTTCATGCACAAACTTTCTTGAATGAACCTGAACTTGGTTTTTCGACCCTTTTTGCTTTGGTGCTGTAGTTGAGTTAAGTCAGTGACTTGACCTTTTGCATTTTGTTTGTGGCCTGGTGCCTTCTTGAATTTGTGCAGTCTTTCGTGAGCATGTTGAATTTTAGTTGGACTGTGCATTACATTTGAGCTAAATCCAACTTGTAGCTCGGATTTGACCTTGTGCTGAAAGTTGTGACATTTATTTTACCGCACTTGAGTTGAATCCGGTATATTGGATTTGACCTGTGCTCACCTATCCCTTTAAGTCAATCAAGTGTATATATCGGTGTGCATGGCCTTGTGGCATATCCAGTGATACACTGTGTATGTCACAAGCTGTTCGTGTATGATGAATTGAAATTAAATGATGACGAACAATCCAAATAACTGAGACAAAATACGAGTTGAGTGAATGAGTGATATGTAGTGAGGTCAGATGTAAAAGTTAAATTGAGTGAATGAATTTGTATTGTAATCAAAGTTGTATATGTATAGTGAGAGCTTGAATTTGTACTGTCCAAAATTGTAATAAATATTTGTTTGAATAAAATTTCTGTTTGAATTCAAATTCTGCGTTATATATTTTTCTTCGGCAAATATTTATTTAGTCTATGAAAAATAAAATGGTAAATTACCAAATGTATTTACACACACAAATATATATATATATATATGTTTATTATCATCAAACAAAAAATCATATATAATAGCATATTCAACAATCTCCCCCTTTTGATGATATCAAACATATATTTAAGATTTTGAATATGTTAAATGTATTTGATCATAGATATACTCTAATTGCTCCCCCTATTTAAATGCTTCCTCTCTACACAAAGCTCCCCCTACATATATGCATACAAATAAAAATATGCAAATGAGCCTAGATGCAAATGAAAAATATTTGACCATTGCTTGAATTTATTTGACAAAATCTTAACTTTTCTCTCCTCCTTTTGTTATCTGCAAAAGAGTAATAGTGTTACAGAAAATAGAGATAAAGTGATCGATATTAATTCCACATTAAAAACTCAATTGAATATAAATATTAAATTTCAATAAAAAATCAAACAAAAATCACAACTACCCTTGTTAGGTGCATATTCCACTTTTAGAAGTAATGGAAATGATGTCATCATATAAACCATACAGTTGTATCTATTTGTGGTACATTTATATCAGGAATTTGAATATCTACTAATCATGCATAACCGTTAGGACTTTTAAATGAGATTAGTAGTATTCCAATTTAATTTTAAAAATGAATTCAAGTATCTTCTAACCACGTATAACCGTGAGGACTTTTAAGTGAGATTAGAATCAACTTGTTTATTTAATAAACCAATTTTAATATGCGTTCCATACATGCATAACCATGAGGACTTTTACATGAGCATGGAAGCACATAACAAATTCCAAGTAATTCACCCATGCATAGCCGTAAGGACTTTTAAATGAGAGTGAATACTTTGGATTTTATTTTATTTTATAAAATGAAAAACAAATGATTCCTATTTAAAGTACCACATATCGACAAACTATATTGAATTTTTAATGAGCGATGGTCGATAGAAATATGATAGAAATAGAAATGGTCATGGAATCTTTACCCAACAAAAGTTTTTATAACTCTTGTTTGAATTTCTAAAGAAATTTTCTAAATATACTATCTTGAGTAATGTATGATTAATATCAACACTCATCACCTTTTCAATCACTATTTATCTTTTTGATAATTAGTAGGGAGTCGGATTAGTCAAAATTGTCATTTAAAATCAAATAAAATTAATTTTTTCAAAATGACTAATCTGAAAATATGGTCAAAAATGATTTTCTCGAAGGGGTTATATGAGAAAAATTTCTGCTATCTGGAAATTGTTTGTAATGAAAAATATGCAGATATTTTCTTTGAAAAACGATGCAGTTACTAAATGTCTCACCATAAATCACGTTCCACTAGTAATTTTTCTATCAACTAGATTACCAGTGTAATCTACATCTGAATTTCTCTTTCACTCAAAATTATCACTAACTGAATTTGATATACCAAACCATGAAGTGTGCATAAAAACTCAAACTCAATTTTTAACAGCATTTCAAATGACATTCCCATGAATTTGGATTGAAGCCGTGTAAATAATCAGAAACCGTGAATATAGAGTTAGCCATTTTATAACCAACTGTATTATCATCCAACAAAACACTATTTTTAATCTAAACCTATATACATGAAGTAATTCAAAGAATCTAGAGAACTTTATAGTGCTTTTGGCATAAGAATATAATTGTCCAACAATTTTGAATAAGTCAGAATCATCATCTCATTATTGGCTGATTTAATTCAGAATATGGTGCAGATTGTCATAATAAATATACCTTTACTTGTTTTACCTTTACGATACTTTTCGTTGTTGTCCGTTGTGATTCTATCACCTTTATACTAGGCTAAGGAACTTTTCTTTGTCGTCCGTTGTGTTTCTGGAACAACCAAAATCCAAAGAACACTGTTGTTGTTCCTTAGCCTGCCACCATACCTACACAATGAAAGATTTTTATGACCTATTTGTTTTTATAGGTCCATGATTGTTAGTGGCAGAATATTTAGAAAAATAATTTTGTGGAGACCCAAAACTATTTATATATGTTCCTTTTGGCACCCAGATTTGTTTAACTTTGAGAGATTCTATATTTGTGCCTTTTGGAACCATAATTGGTATAGTTTTCATGTGTTTGGGTCTATACCAACAACTATTTTGAGTGTGTCCAAATTCTCCACAAATTGTGCACATTGAATTGACTTGATTAATTTCATTTCTAGCTTTTTCAGTTTGATTATATCCAACTCCTTGTCTAACTATATTAATGGTTTGTTTTCCTAGTAGCATATTCGACGATTTTTCACTTTTTGAAAATTTATCTAAAGTCGTCGACAATTGTTGGACTTGTGTTTTGAGAGATTCATTTTCGTTTAACAATTGTGTGCACTTTTTAACAGAATTTTCTCTTCTAGTATTTTCACTTTCTTTTAAAATCAGAATTTCATTTTCAAGTGATTTTATATTAACTTCTGATTTTTTAATTTCTTCTTCGAATGTTTTACACCTATCACACTTAGGGATCCTACTTTGATAGGTTTTAACTAATTGGTCAAGTTGTTTATTTAAGTCTATCAAAGTATCTTTTTGTGATTCAAGTTTGGCATACCTCCCTAAGTCGTTTAAAACAGCCATTAACTTCGTGAAAATATATAAGTAATTGTGAATGAGAAAGTTTTGATACCTCACTTGGCTCGTCGTTATCACTGTCAGTTATTTCACCATGAAGACACATGTCTGCTTTCTCACTCTCACTGTTAGTTCTTTGATTATCTTCATCACTTGTATTCCACGTGGCTGCAAAACTTCTCCTTTTTGATTTCTTTTCAAAGTCGCGTCGATTTTGAGGACAATTGGGTTTGATGTGTCCGGGTTGGTTGCACTTATGATAGATGATCTTCGGTTCTTCTGGATTGCCTAATATTTTATTTATTCTGCTTTTCAATTTTCGATTTAGAGCTGGATTTCCATATTTGTAATTCCACCTTTTGACTTTCTTTATTATCAGCTCCAATTCTGCTGCTCCATCATCATCATCATCACCATCACTTTCTGTTGTTCCTTTGAGAGCTATAGATTTCTTTCGAGTATCTCCTCCTTCATGCTCTTCCTTGAATTTCATTTCGAGCTCATAAGTGGTGAGATTTCCGATGAGTTCTTCGACTTTCATTTGTTTCAAATATTTTGATTCTTGAATGGCAGTCACTTTGGCTTCAAAACTTCATGGAAGGACTCTGAGGATTTTTCGGACTATCTCCAACTCTGTGTATGATTTTCCAAGAGCTTTCGATTTGTATACGATATTGGAAAGTCATCCATGCATCTCCTTAACATTTTCTTCCTTTGCCATTGTGAAATTCTCGTATTCGCTGCTTTGCATGGCAAGGCGAGATTCTTTGGTTTGAGATATTCCTTCGTGAGTCACTTCTAGTGTGTGCCATATTTCCTGGACAGTTAGACAATGTGAGACACGATTAAATTCAAATTGATCCAATAAACAAATAATAGAATTCATAGCTCTAGCATTAGCATTTTGTAATTTATTTTCTAGCTCTGTCCATTGATCCATCAATTTATCTATTTCCTGATTATCTACAATTATAGTTGGTGCTCTGTAACCTGTCTCAACAATGTTCCAAGCGTCAATGGTTTTCAGAAAAAATTTCATTCTATTTTTCCAGTAGGTGTATTCACCTTTGAACATTAGTGGTCTAACTATGGACTGACCCCCAGCAAAAGCATTATTAAAAGAAGCCATTTTAAAAATTCAACTTATTAAATCAAAAATCGATTTTTGAAAAAAATCGAATTTTTAAAAACAAAAATCGACTTCTATTCCTAGCTATGATACCACTTGTAGGATCGATTTCACCCTAGAGGGGGGGTGAATAGGGTGACGGTATTAATTATAAATATTAATTGCGGAAGCTTTTAAAATAATTTCAACACAGATCATAGAATAAAAGCAGCACAAATAGCAGAATAATAAAATGCAGAAATAGAACGACACAGAATTTACATAGCTTCGACGAAACCCTACCTACGTGCTGCCTCCAAGGTTTCTACTAGAAAATTTAGTAGTCACACGCTTACACACGTAAAATCGCGACACCCGCTACTGACTAACCTAACTCTACGCTCAAAACCCTACCACAACTCAGCCACTGAGTTGCGAATTCTCAAACTTCGCCACGTAGTTTGTGCCTAGTCACATGACAAGAAATTACAACGGTTTAAAATTTAAAAAACAAATTTAAAAAACAATTTAAGAAGAAAAGACAATAAAACCCTTAGCGCTAATTTCAGTATATTATACTTTACTTTAGACATTATTATAATAGCAAAATATTACCACATAGTAAATAATTTAACGGATCCTTAGGGATGTGAATCTCGAGCATCTCTTGAGTTTCTGCACTCACGGTAGACACTGGATAGGAGATGTAAAATCCCGTAAACATCTCTGACACCGTTCCACTCATATTTATGTAGAATCGATTTCACCCTAGATGGTGGGTGAATAGGGTGATAGTATTAATTATAAAAACTAATTGCGGAAGCTTTTAAAATAATTTCAACACAGATCACAGAATAATAGCAGCATAAATAGTAGAATAATAAAATGCTACAATAGAACGACACAGAATTTACCCAGCTTCGGCAAAACCCTGCCTACGTGCAAACCCCAAGGTTTCTACTAGAAATTAAGTAGTCACACGCTTACACATGTAAACTCGCGACACCTGCTACTGACTAACCTAACTCTACGCTCAAAACCCTGCCACAACTCAGCCACTGAGTTACGAATTCTCAAACTACGCCACGTAGTTTGTGCCCTAGTCACACGACTAGAAATTACAACGGTTTAAAATTTAAAAAACAAATTTAAAAAACAATTTAAGAAGAAAAGACAATAAAACCCTAATTGAACTTTAAAACAAAAGGGTCGGCCTTCTTTTTATTTTATTTCGACAGTCTCCTTTTTATTTCTTCGGCCCATTCCCCTTTTTGAGATAATGGCTGCTTGTTCCTCTTTCTGCAGAAATTAGGGTTTTCAGAAATTAGAAGATCGCTACTGTAAATGCTCGATTGAATTCGATTTTCTTGCTCTATTGGTTGATCGTCTCTTGAGATGATTTCGGCTGCTTTATCGAGTTACTCTGCTTCGATAGAATTGTTCGCGGCTCTTCTTCCTTGATCGAGTTCGGCTTTGATTTGGTATGTGAATTTCTCTTTTAGATTTCTGGTTTTATGCTTTAACTCTATGATTTTTAGATCTGCCGATGATGTTGCTTATATATAATTCGGCGCCCTTGAATTTTTGTTCGTATCTATCTGATTGAATACGTCACTTGAGTATTCTCGGCCATTTGATTTTGTTTTAATGCTTTGGATATTTCTGACTTGTTCATATCGTATCTTTCCCTTACTTCACTGTCACGGTTTTAGTTTGAAACCGTTCGATCCTTCCTTGATCGTTACGGCATCTACTTTCCTATTTTATTTGGATTTGATTTTTGACTTTTTCAATTTGTATATTTTTGGCTTGGTCAACTTCGATGTTGATTTGTGAATTCAACTTTATTTTTCTAATGACTTCGGCCTTGACACAGATCGTGTTTACTTCGGCCATTTTGATTTTTAAAATGCTTTGTGAATTTCTAGTTCTTCTCTATGTCTTCATCACTGATTTGGTTTGAAAACACCTACGGCCTCATTTTTGGTTCGAAACTTTGGTCGTTATGTCTTTGACCTACAACTTGAACTTGTTATACATATATTTGCACAAATATGCTTCACTTGTTCGCTGAACTTTTGTATCACTTTGTTAATGATGCTTTGACTGTCGAACTTGGTTTGGATTTGTGGTCTTGTGTCATAGTTTGTATTATATGGTTTGATGAAGTTTCATGTTGCCACCTCTAGTTTACCTTGAACTTTAACTGTGCTCGTGTCTGGTTCATGTTGTATTGTGTTCTGTATTTCCAGTCATCATTTCACTGCCCTTATGCACTTGTGTTGTTTGCTGTACATATGAACTTGGTGCATTGCTTTGAGTTGTATTATTGAACACTTGAGTTTCACTATGCATAGTGCATATCACTTGTATCACTTGAGTCATTCAGTTTGTATTTATGTTTCATGAATGCTTGCTGCCTAGACCTGTTGCACTATAACTATTAAGGTAGCGGCATTGATATCTGAATCTTCACTTTCTCTTCATTATTGAGGCTATACTTTTGTTTACTGCATTGTAGTTGCTAGTTGCCTCTAGTTTTGTTGATCTTGCCTTGTATCACAGCAAACTTCATGTTATATTTGTTGTCTTCATATTGTCACTGTAATGTGTCTTCAACCTGATAGCACTGTGCCTCGAGTGTATACTAATTTCTGCCATGCTTCTATTTTATTGTGCCTTGTACTTGGTGTATCATATGTATTAGTGTGTTGGCTTCAATATGAGTTGCAGACTTGAGTCTGTTGTATTTTATTTTCATGCACAAACTTTCTTGAATGAACCTGAACTTGGTTTTTCGACCCTTTTTGCTTTGGTGCTGTAGTTGAGTTAAGTCAGTGACTTGACCTTTTTCATTTTGTTTGTGGCCTGGTGCCTTCTTGAATTTGTGCAGTCTTTCGTGAGCATGTTGAATTTTAGTTGGACTGTGCATTACATTTGAGCTAAATCCAACTTGTAGCTCGGATTTGACCTTGTGCTGAAAGTTGTGACATTTATTTTACCGCACTTGAGTTGAATCCGATATATTGGATTTGACCTGTGCTCACCTATCCCTTTAAGTCAATCAAGTGTATATATCGGTGTGCATGGCCTTGTGGCATATCCAGTGATACACTGTGTATGTCACAAGCTGTTCGTGTATGATGAATTGAAATTAAATGACGACGAACAACCCAAATAACTGAGACAAAATACGAGTTGAGTGAATGAGTGATATGTAGTGAGGTCAGATGTAAAAGTTAAATTGAGTGAATGAATTTGTATTGTAATCAAAGTTGTATATGTATAGTGAGAGCTTGAATTTGTACTGTCCAAAATTGTAATAAATATTTCTTTGAATAAAATTTCTGTTTGAATTCAAATTCTGTGTTATATATTTTTATTCGGCAAATATTTATTTAGTCTATGAAAAATAAAATAGTAAATTACCAAATACATTTACACAAATATATATATATATATATATATATTGTTTATTATCATCAAACAAAAAATCATATATAATAGCATATTCAACAATCTCCCCCTTTTGATGATATCAAACATATATTTAAGATTTTGAATATGTTAAATGTATTTGATCATAGATATACTCTAATTGCTCCCCCTATTTAAATGCTTCCTCTCTACACAAAGCTCCCCCTACATATATGCATACAAATAAAAATATGCAAATGAGCCTAGATGCAAATGAAAAATATTTGACCTTTGCTTGATTTTATTTGACAAAATCTTAACTTTTCTCTCCCCCTTTTGTTATCTGCAAAAGAGTAATAGTGTTACAGAAAATAGAGATAAAGTGATCGATATTAATTCCACATTAAAAAATCAATTGAATATAAATATTAAATTTCAATAAAAATCAAACAAAAATCACAACTACCCTTGTTAGGTGCATATTCCACTTTTAGAAGTAATGGAAATGATGTCATCATATAAAACCATACAGTTGTATCTATTTGTGGTACATTTATATCAAGAATTTGAATATCTACTAATCATGCATAACCGTTAGGACTTTTAAATGAGATTAGTAGTATTCCAATTTAATTTTAAAAATGAATTCAAGTATCTTCTAACCACGTATAACCGTGAGGACTTTTAAGTGAGATTAGAATCAACTTGTTTATTTAATAAATCAATTTTGATATGCGTTCCATACATGCATAACCATGAGGATTTTTAAATGAGCATGGAAGCACATAACAAATTCCAAGTAATTCACCCATGCATAGCCGTGAGGACTTTTAAATGAGAGTGAATACTTTGGATTTTATTTTATTTTATAAAATGAAAAACGAATGATTCCTATTTAAAGTACCACATATCGACAAACTATATTGAATTTTTAATGAGCGATGGTCGATAGAAATATGATAGAAATAGAAATGGTCATGGAATCTTTACCCAACAAAAGTTTTTATAACTCTTGTTTGAATTTCTAAAGAAATTTTCTAAATATACTGTCTTGAGTAATGTATGATTAATATCAACACTCATCACCTTTTCAATCACTATTTATCTTTTTGATAATTAGTAGGGAGTCGGATTAGTCAAAATTGTCATTTAAAATCAAATAAAATTAATTTTTTCAAAATGACTAATCCGAAAATATCGTCAAAAATGATTTTCTCGAAGGGGTTATATGAGAAAAATTTCTGCTATTTGGAAATTGTTTGTAATGAAAAATATGCAGATATTTTCTTTGAAAAACAATGCAGTTACTAAATGTCTCACCATAAATCACGTTCCACTAGTAATTTTTCTATCAACTAGATTACCAGTGTAATCTACATCTGAATTTCTCTTTCACTCAAAATTATCACTAACTGAATTTGATATACCAAACCATGAAGTGTGCATAAAAACTCAAACTCAATTTTTAACAGCATTTTAAATGACATTCCCTTGAATTTGGATTGAAGCCGTGTAAATAATCAGAAACCGTGAATATAGAGTTAGCCATTTTATAACCAACTGTATTATCATCCAACAAAACACTATTTTTAATCTAAACTTATATACATGAATTAATTCAAAGAATCTAGAGAACTTTATAGTGCTTTTGGCATAAGAATATAATTGTCCAACAATTTTGAATAAGTCAGAATCATCATCTCATTATTGGCTGATTTAATTCAGAATATGGTGCAGATTGTCATAATAAATATACCATTACTTGTTTTACCTTTACGATACTTTTCGTTGTTGTCCGTTGTGACTCTATCACCTTTATACTAGGCTAAGGAACTTTTCTTTGTCGTCCGTTGTGTTTCTGGAACAACGAAAATCCAAAGAACACTGTTGTTGTTCCTTAGCCTGCCACCATACCTACACAATGAAAGATTTTTATGACCTATTTGTTTTTATAGGTCCATGATTGTTAGTGGCAGAATATTTAGAAAAATAATTTTGTGGAGACCCAAAACTATTTATATATGTTCCTTTTGGCGCCCAGATTTGTTTAACTTTGAGAGATTCTATATTTGTGCCTTTTGGAACCATAATTGGTATAGTTTTCATGTGTTTGGGTCTATACCAACAACTATTTTGAGTGTGTCCAAATTCTCTACAAATTGTGCACATTGAATTGACTTGATTAATTTCATTTCTAGCTTTTTCGGTTTGATTATATCCAACTCCTTGTCTAACTATATTAATGGTTTGTTTTCCTAATAGCATATTCAACGATTTTTCGCTTTTTGAAAATTTATCTATAGTCGTCGACAATTGTTGGACTTGTGTTTTGAGAGATTCATTTTCGTTTAACAATTGTGTGCACTTTTTAATAGAATTTTCTCTTCTAGTATTTTCACTTTCTTTTAAAATCAGAATTTCATTTTCAAGTGATTTTATATTAACTTCTGATTTTTTAATTTCTTCTTCGAATGTTGGACACCTATCACACTTAGGGATCCTACTTTGATAGGTTTTAACTAATTGGTCAAGTTGTGTATTTAAGTCTATCAAAGTATCTTTTTGTGATTCAAGTTTGGCATACCTCCCTAAGTCGTTTAAAACAGCTATTAACTTCGTGAAAATATATAAGTAATTCTGAATGAGAAAGTTTTGATACCTCACTTGGCTCGTCGTTATCACTGTCAGTTATTTCACCATGAAGACACATGTCTTCTTTCTCACTCTCACTGTTAGTTCTTTGATTATCTTCATCACTTGTATTCCACATGGCTGCAAAACTTCTTCTTTTTGATTTCTTTTCAAAGTCGCGTCGATTTTGAGGACAATTGGGTTTGATGTGTCCGGGTTGGTTGCACTTATTATAGATGATCTTCGGTTCTTCTGGATTGTCTAATATTTTATTTATTCTGCTTTTCAATTTTCGATTTAGAGCTAGATTTCCATATTTGTAATTCCACCTTTTGACTTTCTTTATTATCAGCTCCAATTCTGCTGCTCCATCATCATCATCATCACCATCACTTTCTGTTGTTCCTTTGAGAGCTATAGATTTCTTTCGAGTATCTCCTCCTTCATGCTCTTCCTTGAATTTCATTTCGAGCTCATAAGTGGTGAGATTTCCGATGAGTTCTTCGACTTTCATTTGTTTCAAATCTTTTGATTCTTGAATGGCAGTCACTTTGGCTTCAAAACTTCATGGAAGGACTGAGGATTTTTCGGACCATCTCCAACTCTGTGTATGATTTTCCAAGAGCTTTCGATTTGTATACGATATTGGAAAGTCATCCATGCATCTCCTTAACATTTTCTTCCTTTGCCATTGTGAAATTCTCGTATTCGCTGCTTTGCATGGCAAGGCGAGATTCTTTGGTTTGAGATGTTCCTTCGTGAGTCACTTCTAGTGTGTGCCATATTTCCTGGGCAGTTAGACAATGTGAGACACGATTAAATTCAAATTGATCCAATGAACAAATAATAGAATTCATAGCTCTAGCATTAGCATTTTGTAATTTATTTTCTAGCTCTGTCCATTGATCCATCAATTTATCTATTTCCTGATTACCTACAATTATAGTTGGTGCTCTGTAACCTATCTCAACAATGTTTCAAGCGTCAATGGTTTTCAGAAAAAATTTCATTCTATTTTTCTAGTGGGTGTATTCACCTTTGAACATTGGTGGTCTAACTATGGACTGACCCTCAGCAAAAGCATTATTAAAAGAAGCCATTTTAAAAATTCAACTTTTTAAATCAAAAATCGATTTTTGAAAAAATCAAATTTTAAAAAACAAAAATCGACTTCTATTCCTAGCTATGATACCACTTGTAGGATCGATTTCACCCTAGAGGAGGGGTGAATAGGGTGACGGTATTAATTATAAATATTAATTGCGGAAGCTTTTAAAATAATTTCAACACAGATCATAGAATAAAAGCAGCACAAATAGCAGAATAATAAAATGCAGAAATAGAACGACACAGAATTTACATAGCTTCGGCGAAACCCTGCCTACGTGCTGCCCCCAAGGTTTCTACTAGAAAATTAAGTAGTCACACGCTTACACACGTAAACTCGCGACACCCGCTACTGACTAACCTAACTCTACGCTCAAAACCCTACCACAACTCAGCCACTGAGTTGCGAATTCTCAAACTTCGCCACGTAGTTTGTGCCTAGTCACATGACAAGAAATTACAACGGTTTAAAATTTAAAAAACAAATTTAAAGAACAATTTAAGAAGAAAAGACAATAAAACCCTTAGCGCTAATTTCAGTATATTATACTTTACTTTAGACATTATTATAATAGCAAAATATTACCACATCGTAAATAATTTAACGGATCCTTAGGGATGTGAATCTCGAGCATCTCTTGAGTTGCTGCACTCACGGTAGACACTGGATAGGAGATGTAAAATCCCATAAACATCTCTGACGCCGTTCCACTCATATTTATGTAGGATCGATTTCACCCTAGATGGGGGGTGAATAGGGTGACAGTATTAATTATAAAAACTAATTGCGGAAGCTTTTAAAATAATTTCAACACAGATCACAGAATAATAGCAGCATAAATAGTAGAATAATAAAATGCTACAATAGAATGACACAGAATTTACCCAGCTTCGGCAAAACCCTGCCTACGTGCAACCCCCAAGGTTTCTACTAGAAATTAAGTAGTCACACGCTTACACATGTAAACTCGCGACACTTGCTACTGACTAACCTAACTCTACGCTCAAAACCCTACCACAACTCAGCCACTGAGTTACGAATTCTCAAACTACGCCACGTAGTTTGTGCCCTAGTCACATGACTAGAAATTACAACGGTTTAAAATTTAAAAAACAATTTAAGAAGAAAAGACAATAAAACCCTAATTGAACTTTAAAACAAAAGGGTCGGCCCTCTTTTTATTTTATTTCGACCGTCTCCTTTTTATTTCTTCGGCCCATTCCTCGTTTTGAGATAATGGTTGCTTGTTCCTCTTTCTGCAGAAATTAGGGTTTTTAGAAATTAGAAGATCGCGACTGTAAATGCTCGATTGAATTCGATTTTCTTGCTCTATTGGTTGATCGTCTCTTGAGATGATTTCGGCTGCTTTATCGAGTTACTCTGCTTCGATAGAATTGTTCGCGGCTCTTCTTCCTTGATCGAGTTCGGCTTTGATTTGGTATGTGAATTTCTCTTTTAGATTTCTGGTTTTAATGCTTTAACTCTATGATTTTTAGATCTGCCGATGATGTTGCTTATATATAATTCGGCGCCCTTGAATTTTTGTTCGTATCTATCTGATTGAATACGTCACTTGAGTATTCTCGGCCATTTGATTTTGTTTTAATGCTTTGGATATTTCTGACTTGTTCATATCGTATCTTTCCCTTACTTCACTGTCACGGTTTTAGTTTGAAACCGTTCGATCCTTCCTTGATCGTTACGGCATCTACTTTCCTATTTTATTTGGATTTGATTTTTGACTTTTTCAATTTGTATATTTTTGGCTCGGTCAACTTCGATGTTGATTTGTGAATTCAACTTTATTTTTCTAATGACTTCGGCCTTGACACAGATCGTGTTTACTTCGGCCATTTTGATTTCTTAAAATGCTTTGTGAATTTCTAGTTCTTCTCTATGTCTTCATCACTGATTTGGTTTGAAAACACCTACGTCCTCATTTTTGGTTCGAAACTTTGGTCGTTATGTCTTTGACCTACAACTTGAACTTGTTATACATATATTTGCACAAATATGCTTCACTTGTTCGCTGAACTTTTGTATCACTTTGTTAATGATGCTTTGACTGTCGAACTTGGTTTGGGTTTGTGGTCTTGTGTCATAGTTTGTATTATATGGTTTGATGAAGTTTCATGTTGCCACCCCTAGTTTACCTTGAACTTTAACTGTGCTCGTGTCTGGTTCATGTTGTATTGTGTTCTGTATTTCCAGTCATCATTTCACTGCCCTTATGCACTTGTGTTGTTTGCTGTACATATGAACTTGGTGCATTGCTTTGAGTTGTATTATTGAACACTTGAGTTTCACTGTGCATAGTGCATATCACTTGTATCACTTGAGTCATTCAGTTTGTATTTATGTTTCATGAATGCTTGCTGCCTGGACCTGTTGCACTATAACTATTGAGGCAGTGGCATTGATATCTGAATCTTCACTTTCTCTTCATTATTGAGGCTATACTTTTGTTTACTGCATTGTAGTTGCTAGATGCCTCTAGTTTTGTTGATCTTGCCTTGTATCACAACAAACTTCATGTTATATTTGTTGTCTTCATATTGTCACTGTAATGTGTCTTCAACCTGATAGCACTGTGCCTCGAGTGTATACTAATTTCTGCCATGCTTCTATTTTATTGTGCCTTGTACTTGGTGTATCATATGTATTAGTGTGTTGGCTTCAATATGAGTTGCAGACTTGAGTCTGTTGTATTTCATTTTCATGTACAAACTTTCTTGAATGAACCTAAACTTGGTTTTTCGACCCTTTTTGCTTTGGTGCTGTAGTTGAGTTAAGTCAGTGACTTGACCTTTTGCATTTTGTTTGTGGCCTGGTGCCTTCTTGAATTTATGCAGTCTTTCGTGAGCATGTTGACTTTTGGTTGGACCGTGCCTTACATTTGAGTTAAATCCAGCTTGTAGCTCGGATTTGACCTTGTGCTGAAAGTTGTGACATTTATTTTATCGCACTTGAGTTGAATCCGGTATATTGGATTTGACCTGTGCTCACCTGTCCCTGTAAGTCAATCAAGTGTATATATCGCTGTGCATGGCCTTGTGGCATATATAGTGATACACTGTGTATGTCACAAGCTGTTCGTGTATGATAAATTGAAATTAAATGATGACGAACAACCCAAATAACTGAGGCAAATATTATTTTCCAAATTCACATTTTAATTTATACTACAAAAATATTTTATTTCAATTTTATTGCGTCTATGTATATTTTTGTAGATTTCTCAAAAGCTGGATTCGATTTAGATTGAAGTTGAAGACAAAATACGAGTTGAGTGAATGAGTGATATGTAGTGAGGTTAGATGTAAAAGTTAAACTGAGTGAATGAATTTGTATTGTAATCAAAGTTGTATATGTGTAGTGAGAGCTTGAATTTGTACTATTCAAAATTGTAATAAATATTTGTTTGAATAAAATTTCTGTTTGAATTCAAATTCTGTGTTATATATTTTTATTCGGCAAATATTTATTTAGTCTATGAAAAATAAAATAGTAAATTACCAAATACATTTACACAAATATATATATATATATATATATATATATATGTTTATTATCATCAAACAAAAAATCATATATAATAGCATATTCAAGAATCTCCCCCTTTTGATGATATCAAACATATATTTAAGATTTTGAATATGTTAAATGTATTTGATCATAGATATACTCTAATTGCTCCTCCTATTTAAATGCTTCCTCTCTACACAAAGCTCCCCCTACATATATGCATACAAATAAAAATATGCAAATGAGCCTAGACGCAAATGAAAAATATTTGACCTTTGCTTGATTTTATTTGACAAAATCTTAACTTTTCTCTCCCCCTTTTGTTATCTGCAAAAGAGTAATAGTGTTACAGAAAATAGAGATAAAGTGATCGATATTAATTCCACATTAAAAACTCAATTGAATATAAATATTAAATTTCAATAAAAAATCAAACAAAAATCACAACTACCCTTGTTAGGTGCATATTCCACTTTTAGAAGTAATGGAAATGATGTCATCATATAAAACCATACAGTTGTATCTATTTGTGGTACATTTATATCAGGAATTTGAATATCTACTAATCATGCATAACCGTTAGGACTTTTAAATGAGATTAGTAGTATTCCAATTTAATTTTAAAAATGAATTCAAGTATCTTCTAACCACGCATAACCGTGAGGACTTTTAAGTGAGATTAGAATCAACTTTTTATTTAATAAATAAATTTTAATATGCGTTCCATACATGCATAACCATGAGGACTTTTAAATGAGCATGGAAGCATATCACAAATTCCAAGTAATTCACCCATGCATAACCGTGAGGACTTTTAAATTAGAGTGAATACTTTGGATTTTATTTTATTTTATAAAATGAAAAACGAATGATTCCTATTTAAAGTACCACATATCGACAAACTATATTGAATTTTTAATGAGCGATGGTCGATAGAAATATGATAGAAATAGAAATGGTCATGGAATCTTTACCCAACAAAAGTTTTTATAACTCTTGTTTGAATTTCTAAAGAAATTTTCTAAATATACTGTCTTGAGTAATGTATGATTAATATCAACCCTCATCATCTTTTCAATCACTATTTATCTTTTTGATAATTAGTAGGGAGTCGGATTAGTCAAAATTGTCATTTAAAATCAAATAAAATTAATTTTTTCAAAATGACTAATCTGAAAATATGGTCAAAAATGATTTTCTCGAAGGGGTTATATGAGAAAATTTTCTGCCATTTGGAAATTGTTTGTAATGAAAAATATGCAGATATTTTCTTTGAAAAACGATGCAGTTACTAAATGTCTCACCATAAATCACGTTCCACTAGTAATTTTTCCATCTACTAGATTACCAGTGTAATCTACATCTGAATTTATCTTTCACTCAAAATTATCACTAATTGAATTTGATATACCAAGCCATGAAGTGTGCATAAAAACTCAAACTCAATTTTTAACAGCGTTTTAAATGACATTCCCTTGAATTTGGATTGAAGCCGTGTAAATAATCAGAAACCGTGAATATAGAGTTAGCCATTTTATAACCAACTGTATTATCATCCAACAAAACACTATTTTTAATCTAAACTTATATACATGAAGTAATTCAGAGAATCTAGAGAACTTTATAGTGCTTTTGGCATAAGAATATAATTGTCCAACAATTTTGAATAAGTCAGAATCATCATCTCATTATTGGCTGATTTAATTCAGAATATGGTGCAGATTGTCATAATAAATATACCTTTACTTGTTTTACCATTATGATACTTTTTGTTGTTGTCCGTTGTGATTCTATCACCTTTATACTAGGCTAAGGAACTTTTCTTTGTCGTCCGTTGTGTTTCTGGAACAGCCAAAATCCAAAGAACACTGTTTTTGTTCCTTAGCCTGCCACCATACCTACACGATGAAAGATTTTTATGACCTATTTGTTTTTATAGGTCCATGATTGTTAGTGGCAGAATATTTAGAAAAATAATTTTGTGGAGACCCAAAACTATTTATATATGTTCCTTTTGGCACCCAGATTTGTTTAACTTTGAGAGATTCTATATTTGTGCCTTTTGGAACCATAATGGGTATAGTTTTCATGTGTTTGGGTCTATACCAACAATTATTTTGAGTGTGCCCAAATTCTCTACAAATTGTGCACATTGAATTGACTTGATTAATTTCATTTCTAGCTTTTTCAGTTTGATTATATCCAACTCCTTGTCTAACTATATTAATGGTTTGTTTTCCTAATAGCATATTCAACGATTTTTCACTTTTTGAAAATTTATCTAAAGTCGTCGACAATTGTTGGACTTGTGTTTTGAGAGATTCATTTTCGTTTAACAATTGTGTGCACTTTTTAATAGAATTTTCTCCTCTAGTATTTTCACTTTCTTTTAAAATCAAAATTTCATTTTCAAGTGATTTTATATTAACTTCTGATTTTTTAATTTCTTCTTCGAATGTTGGACACCTATCACACTTAGGGATCCTACTTTGATAGGTTTTAACTAATTGGTCAAGTTGTTTATTTAAGTCTATCAAAGTATCTTTTTGTGATTCAAGTTTGGCATACCTCCCTAAGTCGTTTAAAACAGCCATTAACTTCGTGAAAATATATAAGTAATTCTGAATGAGAAAGTTTTGATACCTCACTTGGCTCGTCGTCATCACTCTTAGTTATTTCACCATGAAGACACATGTCTGCTTTCTCACTCTCACTGTTAGTTCTTTGATTATCTTCATCACTTATGTTCCACGTGGCTGCAAAACTTCTCCTTTTTGATTTCTTTTCAAAGTCGCGTCGATTTTGAGGACAATTGGGTTTGATGTGTCCGGGTTGGTTGCACTTATGATAGACGATCTTCGGTTCTTCTGGATTGTCTAATATTTTATTTATTCTGCTTTTCAATTTTCGATTTAGAGCTGGATTTCCATATTTGTAATTCCACCTTTTGAATTTCTTTATTATCAGCTCCAATTCTGCTGCTCCATCATCATCATCATCACCATCACTTTCTGTTGTTCCTTTGAGAGCTATAGATTTCTTTCGAGTATCTCCTCCTTCATGCTCTTCCTTGAATTTAATTTCGAGCTCATAAGTGGTGAGATTTCCGATGAGTTCTTCGACTTTCATTTGTTTCAAATCTTTTGATTCTTGAATGGCAGTCACTTTGGCTTCAAAACTTCATGGAAGGACTCTGAGGATTTTTCGGACTATCTCCAACTCCATGTTTGATTTTCCAAGAGCTTTCGATTTGTATACAATATTGGAAAGTCATCCATGCATCTCCTTAACATTTTCTTCCTTTGCCATTGTGAAATTATCGTATTCGCTGCTTTGCATGGCAAGGCGAGATTCTTTGATTTGAGATGTTCCTTCGTGAGTCACTTCTAGTGTGTGCCATATTTCCTGGGCAGTTAGACAATGTGAGACGCGATTAAATTCAAATTGATCCAATGAACAAATAATAGAATCCATAGCTCTAGCATTAGCATTTTGTAATTTATTTTCTAGCTCTGTCCATTGATCCATCAATTTATCTATTTCCTGATTATCTACAATTATAGTTGGTGCTCTGTAACCTGTCTCAACAATGTTCCAAGCGTCAATGGTTTTCAGAAAAAATTTCATTCTATTTTTCCAGTAGGTGTATTCACCTTTGAACATTGGTGGTCTAACTATGGACTGACCCTCAGCAAAAGCATTATTAAAAGAAGCCATTTTAAAAATTCAACTTTTTAAATCAAAAATCGATTTTTGAAAAAAATCAAATTTTTAAAAACAAAATTCGACTTCTATTCCTAGCTATGATACCACTTGTAGGATCGATTTCACCCTAGAGGGGGGTGAATAGGGTGACGGTATTAATTATAAATATTAATTGCGGAAGCTTTTAAAATAATTTTAACACAGATCATAGAATAATAGCAGCACAAATAGCAGAATAATAAAATGCAGAAATAGAACGACACAGAATTTACATAGCTTCGGCGAAACCCTGCCTACGTGCTGCCCCCAAGGTTTCTATTAGAAAATTAAGTAGTCACACGCTTACACACGTAAACTCGCGACACCCGCTACTGACTAACCTAACTCTACGCTCAAAACCCTGCCACAACTCAGCCACTGAGTTGCGAATTCTCAAACTTCGCCACGTAGTTTGTTCCTAGTCACATGACAAGAAATTACAACGGTTTAAAATTTAAAAAAAAAATTTAAAAAAAAAAATTTAAGAAGAAAAGACAATAAAACCCTAATTGAACTTTAAAACAAAAAGGTCAGCCCTCTTTTTATTTTATTTCGACCGTCTCCTTTTTATTTCGTCGGCCCATTCCCCTTTTTGAGATAATGGCTGCTCGTTCCTCTTTCTGCAGAAATTAGGGTTTTCAGAAATTAGAAGATCGCGACTGTAAATGCTCGATTGAATTCGATTTTCTTGCTCTATTGGTTGATCGTTTCTTGAGATGATTTCGGCTGCTTTATCGAGTTAGTCTTTGCTTCGATATAATTGTTCGCAGCTCTTCTTCCTTGATCGAGTTCGGCTTTGATTTGGTATGTGAATTCTCTTTTTGAATTCTGGTTTCAATGCTTTAACTCTATGATTTTTATATCTGCCGATGATGTTGCTTTTATATAATTCGATGCCCTTGAATTTTTTTTCGTATCTATCTGATTGAATACGTCACTTGAGTATTCTCGGCCATTTGATTTTGTTTTAATGCTTTAAATTTTTCTGACTTGTTCATATCGTATATTTCCCTTGCTTCACTGCCACGGTTTTAGCTTGAAACTGTTCGATCCTTCCTTGATCGTTACTGCGGCTACTTTCCTATTTTATTTGGATTTGATTTTTGACATTTTCAATTTGTATATTTTTGGCTTGGTCAACTTCATATTGATTTGTGAATTCAACTTGATTTTTCTGATGACTTCGGCCTTGACACTGACCGTGTTTACTTCGGCCATTTTGATTTCTTAAAATGCTTTGTGAATTTCTGGTTCTTCTCTGTGTCTTCATCGCTGATTTGGTTTGAAAACACCTGCGACCTCATTTTTGGTTCGAAATTTCGGTCATTATGTCTTTGACCTGCTGCTTGAACTTGTTATACATATATTTGCACAAATATGCTACACTTG
This sequence comes from Allium cepa, assembly GCA_030765085.1. Lineage (NCBI taxonomy): Eukaryota > Viridiplantae > Streptophyta > Magnoliopsida > Asparagales > Amaryllidaceae > Allium > Allium cepa. Next base: position 569,222,610 of record CM060940.1, on the reverse strand, counting down.
TTCCCTAAACTTTTGTATCACTTTGTTAATGATGCTTTGACTGTAGCACTTGGTTTGGATTTGTGGTCTTGTGTCACAGTTTGTATTCTATGGTTTGATGAAGTTTCATGTTGCCACCTCTAGTTTACCTTGAACTTTAACTGTGCTCGTGTATGGTTCATGTTGTATTGTGTTCTGTGTTTACAGTCATCATTTCACTGTCTTTATGCACTTATGTTGTTTGCTGTACATATGAACTTGGTGCATTGCTTTGAGTTGTATTATTGAACACTTGAGTTTCACTGTGCACAGTGTATATCACTTGTATCACTTGAGTCATTCAATTTGTATTTATTTTCATGAATGCTTGCTGCCTGGACCTGTTGCACTATAACTATTGAGGCAGTGGCATTGATATTTGAATCTTCGCTTTCTCTTCATTATTGAGGCTATACTTTTGTTTGCCGCATTGTAGTTGCTAGTTGCCTCTAGTTTTGTTGATCTTGCCTTGTAACACAGCAAACTGCATGTTATATTTGCTGTCTTCATATTGTCACTGTAATGTGTCTTCAACCTGATAGCACTGTGGCTCGAGTGTATACTAAGTTATGCCATGCTTCTATTTTATTGTGCCTTGTACTTGGTGTATCATATGTATTAGTGTGTTGGCTTCAATTTGAGTTGCAGATTTGAGTCTGTTGTATTTCATTTTCATGTACAGGCTTTCTTGAATGAACCTGAACTTGGTTTTTGACCCTTTGTGCTTTGGTGCTGCAGTTGAGTTGAGTCAGTGAATTGACCTTTTGCATTTTGTTTGTGGTCTGGTGCCTTCTTGAATTTGTGCAGTCTTTCGTGAGCATGTTGACTTTTAGTTGGGCTGTGCATTACACTTGAGTTGAATTCAGGTTGTAGCTCGGATTTGACCTTGTGCTGAAAGTTGTGACATTTATTTTATCGCACTTGAGTTAAATCCGGTATATTGGATTTGACATGTGCTCACCTATCCCTGTAAGTCAATCAAGTGTATATATCGGTGTGCACGGCCTTGTGGCATATACAGTGATACACTGTGTATGTCACAAGCTGTTCGTGTATGATGAATTGAAATTAAATGATGACGAACAACCCGAATAACTGAGGAAAATATTATTTTCAAAATTCACATTTCAATTTATACAGCAAAAGTATTTTATTTTCAATTTTACTACGTCTATGTATAATTTTGTAGATTTCTCAAATGCTGGATTTGATTTAGATTGAAGTTGAAGACAAAATACGAGTTGAGTGAATGAGTGATATGTAGTGAGGTCAGATGTAAAAGTTAAATTGAGTGAATGAATTTGTATTGTAAGCTAAGTTTTATATGTATAGTGAGAGATTAAATTTGTACTATTCAAAATTGTAATAAATATTTATTTGAATAAAATTTCTGTTTGAATTCAAATTCTATGTTATATATTTTTATTCGGCAAATATTTATTTATTCTATGAAAAATTAAATAGTACATTACCAAATACATTTACATAAATATATATATATATATATATATATATATATATATGTTTATTATCATTAAACAAAAAAATCATACGTAATAGTATATTCAACAATTTATTCATGTTGGTTTAACTTACATAAGATCTTTTAGTTCTGACTCGAGTGTTTTGTCTTTTCAATTCGCTCGTGTCAGTCCGAGCATTTTAGGATTTGAAGATTTTATTCTGGAGGACGAAGACGAAGATTTGTATTGCAATTATTTATTGTATTTCACTGCAAAATTTTATTCCGCTGCATTATTAATATTCTCTGGTATGTCTAACTCTGATATGTATAGTATTAGTATATAATCAAATATTGTGTAAAACAGCTTCATGAACTGTATATTTGATTATTATATTTTATCGTTCTGCTGCAAGATTCTGTTTGTTCTTCTTCTTTCTCTTCTTTTTCTTATTTACCTCACAATAATTCACCCTTATGTACGGTTTAACTCTGACGTGTGTGGTTTATCGTCGATTTAAAGCATACGAAAAGGCAGGACGTTACAAAGGTCAAGTTATTTTGTCTTTATTGCTCTTTAATTTCAATTCATTTCAATGTGCTTTGTGTTGTATATTTATGTTATATTGTTTTGTGTTATTGGTCGTTACAAGATGATCATCTTGGCTCTCTCCACTCATTTGAATCCAGTGTCGTGTTGTGTCGTGCTATCATGCTTTCTGGATTTGTTTTGTGTGTCTCGATTTGCTAGCTCCAGCTTGAAAATGTGAGTCTTTCTCACTCTAATATATTTGCTTATGAAATAGTGAATTGATGGCAAGTGTTTAGTAATATCAAATGTTTATGCAAGTTAATGATGATTATATGATATGCTATGCCATGTTATTATCATGTTAAAACTGTCAATTATCACCTGACATCTGATATATGACATTTTATTGTGATGTTGACATTGTTTATATTTTTTATGCATATATTCACACTGCAAGTTCCATGTTAGAATAGAATTACTATGGGTTGAAATGATACATACCCGAACGAATTTTAGAATAGGGAAAAATCATTATGGGCTGAAATGATAGGCCTGAGTAATTTTTATTTATTTTTATTTACTTGGGATTGCGAGTTTGAAATGATAGAACCCGGGTTTTCTTTGTAAACTACGGATTGAAATGATTTATATATCCGCATCACTTGACCTAGGTTAGAAAATAATATACAGACCCCGTGGTATATTTTTAAATTAATTTTATATAGATATGTATTTTAAAGTACAAAATTCTGATTTTAAAAATATATATTTTATGGTTTAAGAAAGTTAAATATTAAATCTTGAAATTGTGAATTTAAGTATGTAAATTTGAAGTGATTGTGATTTTGGCTTTAAATTTATATTTTTAAAATGTAAATAAATAATGTAAATTAAATCTAAAGTTTGAAACGATATTTGAAATAAAATGTAACTTTTATTTAATTTATAAGTTAAGAAAATAGTGAATTTTGACTTAATAAATGAAAGTGAGTTTTAATTGGATATTTGATTTAAAAAATTTGTTGTGATAAATCATATGTTAAAATTTATAAAATATGAAACTTTGAAGTCTAGGAATATGATTTATAAGTTTAAAATTTGCTAAAATTGAAGTTTTATTGTTTTTGAAAAGTTATAAAAAAATCTAGAATTTTATTAACAGCATTTTCTAAAATGCTGTAGTTTTATGACAGCACTTTAAAATGCTGTTGTTTTGAACTTAATTATGTTTGAAATAAATAAATATCTATTACAACATTTTTTTATGCTGTTATTCTTAAACTAAACTATTTGGGAAACTATAAGCTACGATAGAACTTTATAAATGCTGTCGTTGCTATATGTTGACAATGTTTGAAATGTTATAGATTTTAACACTGTTTGAGTTGTATTTTGAAGTGTTAAATGATTTAACTTTTAAAATTGATTATTTGTGAAATTTTAGAATTTTTGAATATATTTTAAATTTTAAATTTGAATTTTTAAGGAATTTAAACTAAATTTGAATTTACATAAGGTTTACTGGGTTATATGTTAAATGGAATGAAATGTATGAGATAAATGAATTTTTGAATGGAATTTTGAAATATATTTTGTAATGATATTTGATATAATAAATGAATGACATATTTGATTTTTAAATGATATTTAAATTAGAATATTTGAATTTGAGTTCAAATAATGATTTGATAAAGGTTTTGAAAGGATATGATATTTTGATGATTGAAATGGTTTGGAAATGATTTGATCTTTATTTTGATAAAGAATATGAAATTGGAATGATATTTGATTTTGATAAATGAATATTTGAAGTTTATATTAGTTTGAGACGGTATTTAATGATATTATATTTTATTAAGTGATTGTTTCAAAGCTAAATAATTTGAAAGTGAATTATATATATATACATATATATACACACACACAAATATATATATATATATATGTATGTATATATGTATGTATGTATATGAGATGTTCAAAATTTAATTTTGAAATATGGTATATTTAAAGCTTTGAATTATATTGAAAAATTAAATAATTTATTTTGTGGATCCTATCTATATTTGTTCGATACTATACTCTTACTTGTGGTTGATTTGATGGTCATCCTCCGATTTTGATATGAGAGTGTGTTTCGAGGTGGGCATATGTGGCTGGTACGTTACCACCAGCCCATATGCGTAATTGGTATATCTACCCTGGCATTTCCTTGTGTGCCATGTCACCTACCATATCGAGCCTTACTACGAGTTTGTTTTTCTCCCATAGCCCATGGAGTATTTAGGGTAGTCTCCCGATCTGGAGATATGTTGATACTGGATGGACTACTCGGACTATTACGTGTTGGGGGCTATATGGGTAGCCCTTCAACACTATTTAAAAGTAAGTTTATTTTACTGTAGACATTACAATATTACTACATAGTAAATAGTTTAACAGATCCTTAAAGGATGGGCGGTCCCAAGCATCCTTTAAGTTACTGATGCATTTTTGTTACTGTTCACTTGAGTTGATTTACAATTCATAAGTATTTATGTCCTGACTCGAGTGTTTTGTGTTTTTCTTTACGCTCAAGTCAGACTGAGTGATTCAGCATTCAAGACTTACCTTCGGAGTTGGAGCTTTGCTTGAAGATCCAGCCATCTATTTTACTTTCAATATCCAGTGATTTCAATGATGTATTCTGATTTGTACCTATTGTATCTTGTTACTCTGATGTTGTATCTTGTTTAACTCTTATGTATCTTATTTTATATAGTAGCTTCATGAACTACTATCTCTTTCAATTGTGCTGCACTTTGTGTCTGTGATTATTTATTTACCGTATATTCTGAGATTTGCCAAATTTTATTTACAACGTGGTATTTTGAGCAATTCAAGTCCGACATGTGCGGATGCGAATAGTTGAAAATATCGGGTAGTTACATTTGGTATCAGAGCTTTGGTTACTCTAGGCAAAACTCAGCATATATGGTAAATGTATTTACAGAATCACTTACATTCGGGTTTGAATCTCTTCCTTTTTGACTCGATTCCTTTAAATTTTGGAACGTGCCCTGCGGTTTCAAAATTCATTCATGTCCCTCACTATTCGGCTTCTTTTGATTCTAGAGTATCCCATAACTCCACTTCGAATGATCTTTATAACGAGTCGACGGTCTTGCCAATCTCAAATTGATTTGTAAAGGAGTGAAACACCTTTACAACAGCATCGATTCACCAAAGATTTTATATCCTCAGTTTAGATGCTAGTACCTCTTATTATCCCAAAATCTATCTCTTGAGATCGAATGTTGATTTACCCCTGAAATCCACATCGATCTTATTCTTTGAGTGACGGTTGACCTTAACAAGGTTGCCGCGATTTATATAAGCTTATCCATCTTCCTATTCTGTTATTTAATCATCCCATCCTTGTTTTCAACTTATCTTCAAATAATTCTTGAAGTGTATTTGTAAACTAATATTTAAAATGTTTTATATATTGTGTTGTTTGAGTTATTGATGTTGATTGGGGGTTTCCGATCGATTTGTATGATCAACACTATCGATAGGATCTCCCAAACACTTGAACAGAGCAAACTGACACAGTATGTTTTTTTCATACTTAGTAATGAAATAAATTTGTAACTATATTATAATCTTTTTCTCGATTTTCATTGAATTGGTTGTTAAGATATAATATTTGATTTTATATATCATTGTCACTTGTTTCATATATAAATAATTGAACTATAAAACATGGTCATAAATTTAATTGGAAATTTAAAATGAATTTAAAACAAGAATTTGAGAATTTAATTTTTGATGGATTTCAAACCTTGTGTTTAAAGTTTTAAAAGGAAATATTATTTAAAGTATTTTCTAATAGAAAGTTGTTTCCAAAGGATTTTAAAGTTTAAGATTTGTGTTCTTCTCTTTGTCGCTGGAAAATAATTTCGATGATGACTACAACATCATCGACATTCATTTTTGAGTTTCAAGTGAAGAGACCGTTTTGTAGTCATGCTACAGTTTTGTTTGGGGATTTAATTGATTTGAATTTCTAAAAATAAGACTGGATTTATAACATATGCTGATATATGATTTAAATTTGAATGGATATATATATATATAGTATATGTGCATTTATTTATCTCTAAATAGTTTGGTATTTATCGGAAATTTAATTCCTAAATTTTATCTTGAAGGATAATTTTAAGTATAATTTCAAGATTTTGATAAATATTCAAGCTTGAAATGATTGAATTAGAAAGTTTTATTTGTATAATACACAATTTCATTCCAATATAACTTACCTAAATTATACAAAAGCTGAATATGTAATTGGATAATATACAATATAAAAAAAGATTTTATAAATAACATTTGAGTGGTTATAATAAACATTATGCACTTAAATTCTAGTTATAAAAGATTAACAGAAGTAAATAAAGAAAAAAGGTAATGGAATAATTTACAATATAAAATGATGTTAAAGGAACTAAGAATAAATTTAAAGCGGTTATAATAAGTATAGGTGATAAAATATATTGAGAAGAATAGATTTAATTATAATTGGGAATAAAGAAGAATTAATTTTATGAAGTACATTTTGAGTATAATAAATGATTTTTTCAAATCCATGATTTTAGAGATTGTTTATTTAGATAATTGGATGATAAGATAATTAAATTAGAGATAGTTAAGATTTATTAAACTTATGTAAGATTAATTATCAATTTAAGTTAAAATTTTCATGGTTTCAAATTTATTATCTTATTTTGTTTTTCAAACTATCTTTTGATTGTCCTTCTTTTCCTTATCTTGCAACAAAATGGGAAGGCTATTGCTTATACCAATCTGTTTGGAAACCTTTCTATAATCTTCGGTACTCATCTAAATCTAAGCACTTCTTACCATCCACAAACGGACGGTCAAACGGAAAGAGTGAATCGGATTCCTTGGGGATCTTTTTCGTGCTTGTGTTCTTGATTTTGGAGGATCTTGGGAAGGTCATCTCCATCTTGTTAAACTTACCTATAACAACAGTTATCAGGTATAATTTCAATCTTCTTTTCATCTTGTCTTAATCTAATTTCATTCTATTTTTTCTGTGCTTTTCCGTACCTCAATCCTTTTCGGGAACGAAAAATTTTGAGTGGGGGAGAGTGTAATAACCCTGTATTTTTTAATTATTTTAAGTGTATATTTAATTTATTTTAATTGAAACTCCTGATTTAGAAACTTTATTTTATTTATTAAAATGAATAATTTTTTTATTTTAAATATAAATTTGGATTTTGATGTAAATTATAATTTCAAACATGAATAAATAAAATATTTTCCAAAAATGTGGATTTTGGTCAATCTGGTCAAACTTTAACTTTTAAATTTAAAATTTAAATATTTTAATATTTGAATTTTATATTTTATTATGAAAGTAAATTAAATTTCAAGAATGCTGCTGTTCGTTTCGTTGAAATCCGATTTATATTGTGAAAGTTATGCTTTTTACAATATTGTATGTAAATTGATTTATTTAATAAAATTGTTTATTTTAATTTATATAAATAATATTTTATTTGTTCTATTTTGTATTTATATGTGAAACATGATATGCTATGTATATTTTGTTTTTTTAAAACATTTTAAAAGTGTAGTTATAATTTTCTAATGCCAGTTGTATTTTGTTTACAGTTTTTAATTTCTAGTTTCAATTAAATAATGTATTTCTTTATTCATTTTTCTATTTTCCAAGATTTTATTTCATTTTCATTTCCACTTTATTTTGTTCAGTTTTTTATTTATTTTAATTAATGATTTTATCTTGTTTATATTGAATTTAAAAGAATTACAAATTCAAAAGGACAAAGACTTTTCATTTTCTTATGACCTTTCATTTTCATTGCCTTTTCATTGCCTTTCCATTTTCCTTCTATGGTCGTCCAGTTTCTTTTGTGTAGCCATGTGTTTTCTTCCTTATTCATGTGAGAAACTTCTCACTATTTTATTTCTTACGGCTATCTTCATTCTCGAGAAAAAAATTTAGTAATGGCCTCTCTTCTCCTCTTCAATTTTCAATGTTTAGCCTTGCCTCTTCTTCTATTTTGCTCGGTCACTACCCTCCACCTTCACCACCGACCACACCACCACCATCTGTAGCAACCATCAGCCTCTCCTCTGACCAAGACGGTAGCCATGACCATCCATTGATGCTAGCCACAAATTTGTACGAAAACCCTTCCAAACATTGGGTAGACCACAAATTCCATCCTACCCTTCATCTACTCACTTCGGTCACACCTTAGCCACCACCATCAGCAAGTTCCCATCCTTTGGCCACCACTTCATCCAACTCCAGACCTGACATAACCTGTACAATCATGAGCCAAGCCCAATTGACCTTATGGTCGAGCCTTGTTTGCTCAAAATTCCACTCTATTTGCCTTGTTTCGATGTATTCTTCATGTTACATCACCTACCCTCTTCACACTCATGTTGTCGTGCTATATTGTTGTCATACCTGACCCAAATCTGAGCTTAATACCATCTTTGGCCGAGCATAAGGGTCCCCTTTGTCGAGCTTTTGAATGGTTGTAGCAAGGTCAAGTCATCTTGTCTTTGTTGCTCTTTAATTTCAATTCATTTCAATGTGCTTTTTGTTGTATATTTATGTTATATTGTTTTGTGTTACTGGTTGTTACAAGATGATCATCTTGGCTCTCTCCACTCATTTCAATCCAATGTCGTGCTATCATGCTTTCTGGGTTTGTTTTGTGTGTCTCGATTTGCTAACTCCAGCTTGAAAAGGTGAGTCTTTCTCACTCAAACATATTTACTTATGAAATAGTGAATTGATGGCAAGTGTTTAGTGATATAAAATGTTTATGCAAGTTAATGATGATCATATGATATGCTATGCCATGTTATTACCATGTTAAAACTATTAATTATCACCTGACATCTGATATATGACATTTTAATGTGACATTGACATTGTTTATATTGTTTATGCATATATTCACATTGCAAGTTTCCTGTTAGAATAGAATCACTATGGGTTGAAATGATACATACCCAACGGACTTTAGAATAGGGAAAAAATCATTATGGTTGAAATGATAGGCCTGAGTGATTTTTATTTATTTTTATTTCCTTGGGATTGCGGGTTTGAAATGATAGAACTCAGGTTTTCTTTGTAAACTACGGATTGAAATGATATATATACCTGTATCACTTGACCTAGGTTAGAAAATTATATACAGACCCCGTGGTATATTTTTAAATGATTTTTATATAGATATGTATTTTAAAAGTATGAAATTTTGATTTTAAAAATATATATTTTATGGTTTAAGAAAGTTAAAAATTAAGTCTTGAAGTTGTGAATTTAAGTATGTAAATTTGAAGTGATTGTGATTTTGACTTTAAATTTATATTTTTAAAATGTAAATAAATAATGTAAATTAAATATAAAGTTTGAAATGATATTTGAAATAAAATTTTAAGTTTCATTTAATTTATAAGTTAAGAAAACAGTGAATTTTGACTTAGTAAATGAAAGTGAGTTTTAATGGTATACTAGTGCAAACCTGTGCTTCGTACACGGGCTGGTGAAAGAAGTTGTATATTAGTATGAATTCGGTAGCTTTGTAGCGAATTACCGCATCAAGCTTATAAAATAAGCGTGTTATTAGTTGCATTTTGTTGGCACACAGTGGCTTAGGTTTCAGTACATATAATAGAAATGCCGCCTACTTTTACCAATCACTCCAGTTATATATAGTAAGTCTGTAGAAAAACCAAGTAACTTAATAATGAGTTCAAAACTGTAAATTAAAGTAGCAAACTCGCTGCTTACAGCGAAAGAACTTTATAACCAAATAATTTTTTACCAAAGTACCACAATCGCACATCATGCAGTATAACAACTTGCAGCAAAATTCAAGGTTGAGTAATAATTGGACGATATGAATTCAGCCCTAAAAATCAATAAACCAATAGCCATTAAAATATCTATCACAGAATTTGTATTTTAAATTCTATAGTTCAAAACACAAATTTCAATTTCAACATATTGACCATGGAAACTAATAGATAGCCGATCCTACTCCGAAGTCTAAAGCAACCAAATTTTGAAGCATATTCCCCAGTAGAGTTTTATCCAAAAACATTTCCTTACATATGGAAAAAAGAGTCTCATAGCAGTAGTTGCATAATATTGAAGTAATCATCTAAGTTAAATACACACAGTAACCGAAGCTTGGGTTAAATGAAAGACTAAATGATCGTAATATTACTCGAAGAATGCAATAAAAAAATGTAACAATCCCAATAACTTGCTTCATATGCAGTTCAATCATCGTTTCTTAATGTCTAACATGGCTCCATAGCTCAAAATTAAAATAAGCTAAGAAAACTGAATGAAAAATTAAGTTGAATAAACAACCATGCCTGCGTAACTTCACTCTTACCCTTTTTTGTCTTTTCTATGCAAAATTCTCGTTCTTTCAGGATCAAAATCAATTTTTTTTTTGCATATAATGCATATAATATCCTTGGTCTCAAAGTAATCTATATGACATATTATGAAGAAACTGGCGGTTGTCAATTATTTTGAGTTATATAATAACCTTGGTCATACACTACTTACAGGATAAAGTAATTTTCTCTCATTAGATAAAGATGCGAAGTGCGAACATTATTACATACAGGAAATATGAAAAGTCAAACAAAAATATTAGCCAACCTCACTCTATTAACAGATTTTCCTCGATCCATTTCAATGTTCGCATTTCTTTATATGTTTAATTGTTTTCGCAGTAACACGTATACACTCTGTTACCATAAGATATAGATCTCATAATAATGCTATTGCTTTGATTGGCCTCTTCTCAACTGTTGAAGAGATGGATGACCATTGTGTGTTTCCCCTCACTAGAAGATACAAATAAATCAAGATTAAATTGATTACTGTAATGAAAAATGAATGTTACCTTAGTATAACATTTCATACAACAATAAAATTGGTTTCCAGATTCGAATTTAATTACTAAGCCATTAAGAATGAAGGCATTAGACAGTAGGTCATGTAGTTTAATGTTTGGATGATGGTTGATTATCTAAAATGTTCTTAGGATAGTTTAACCACACTGCACTATTTTTCTTCTAGTGTTGAAGAAAATATAAAACATATGTTATAACATAAAGCTATGTAAAAATGGTTCAAAGTACTCGATCAAATCGACCCATCACGATGAAACATTGAATCTTATTAAATCATAGTCGGTTGGGACAAAACTCACAACATAGATAGTGTATGGATTGCTACATCAAACATTTATTGTTGCTTCTCACCGAAACAGAAATAGCAACCAACCCAATCACTTTAGTGCAGTCATTTAACACCAAATATATAGATTTCTCCATTATATCACAATAATTTATTTAGAACTTGTAAATCGAAAATAAGAATAATAAAAACAATAAGAAGTTTTGTGGAGAAATGACATTGTTAAGTACATTTATATTATTATTTTGAAGTAATTTTAATACGATAAAATAATACTACTATTGATTGTTTTATCCTCAAGCAATGTACTGAAATTTACTTATATTTAAGGAACTTATCCGCGTAAGAAATAAATTACACACATTAAGATAATTCAATTAATTTGCTATTATAATGTCCTCGGGATAAATTCCACATAACTTAAATTATACCACAAATATATGTTTATCCATTCATTCAAACTTGTTAATTTCTTTATCCATGTAAATGTATAAAATAATAATAACAAAGGCTATAATTTATTATATTTTTATAATGTCGTATGTCTTCGGGACAAAATAATTAAAGGATGGAAAATTCAACATGCAGTAAAGAACTTTTTCTTTGGCAGGTTCATAAGAAATACAACTAACAATCTAATACTTAAAAGCATAAAGTGAACATAATTAGTGTGAAAGCATAATAATGAATAAAACTTCCTATCGAGGGAGGGATAAAAGTAAATGTAATCATGCACAGCTTAATTGAGATTTCATACTACTATAGTGTCACCATTATCTTGCTAAACTTCTCTTGTCATAACATATTTGACTTTCTCTCAACTGTACATGTTTTAAAATAAAAAAATATTAGTTGCTCCACCTAACTTATTCCAAATAAGAAAACAATTTAGGCCAAAGTTGCAAAACATAAACAGTTATCAAACCAGCACAAAAATAATACTATGAGCAATAACAGGAGCAGAATTATAAAATAAATTATTCTACTGGTCAGTTACACACATTTAACACTTCGGTAAAATTTAAAGCGTATGAGTACAAAATGTGAAATAAAATCAAATTACTACATGTGACGTATCTCGAAGTTTATATTTGATGTTTGTAGTGCTAAATCGCTGCGATAAATTTTTATTTTTATTTTTATATTCTATGGTAAGAAATGCATGGAGAAGAAGTACCTTACAGGAAAAAAATACAGAGGAACGAAAACTGCCATGTTACCCCTGTAATCATAAAACTATCCATCAAGATAAGATGTCAATTCAAGAGACTGGTTTCATATCAATTATGATCTCAAAGTCAAACAATAAAGAATTTTGTCCATAAGTATGCCAGCTTACCAAAGGGGGTGGGGCCGTCCTTTTTTGAATAGTTCTCCATTTGCGCTTAAATAAAAACTACAAAGCAGCTATAACTTGAATCTGTAGAAATGGACAATATATATTTTGGATCAATGCCCAAAAGGATTTCATTAAAGCTTCATATAGTTGAATAAACATGAGAAAACTTATCAATTTAAGGTTTTCCTGAACGGTAAAAAATATATTCAACTATTATATTTCATTATCAGCATTAACTCCATCATGTAAACCCTCTAATTGACCACTCGAATAAAGCACAAGAGAAATTTTTATAAAGCATGACTATGTACAAATACTTCCTATTGAGATATATAAATGGTAAAAGAAAAATACAGGTCATAGTTGATGCATGTCATTGCTAATAATAGGTCCCTCTAACAAACTCACCTTCTTTGATACATGTAGAGCTTTGAGTCAAATGCTGGGAAAATAAATACAAAGTTATACCAATTCATTATATAAACAGTTCTCATTTCTAAAACAAATTCATGGCATGTTCAATGAATAAGTGGAATTACCTACGGAAAAGGCTGCCAAAACTATCACATAGAAATGGACAAATAATTTTCACAAATTACTGCAAATTTGGTCGTTCAAACCTATAAATTAAGAGCATTTCAAACATAATTACTAGCTATATGGATGTAGCTATGCTTAACTCTGTAAATGTAATGAAAAGATTTTGGCTGTAGAAAAGTTCATTTACCGTAGAAAATAAATATCCATAAACACAGTTTGACTAAAGAAAGTTTAAGAATCCAAAATAGACATAGCAAAGAAACAGCCAGTACTACAATATCATAACTGGTAAACAAAGATGATGATAGACCTACATACCATAGTTGATGTAGATTTGAAATTAGCCATAGCAGTAAGCTGTAAAGGCAATGCTATATTCAACAAATAAAGTGAGAGAAGAATTGCGTAAGAAAAATTGATCATGGAATCAAATTTTAAAACACTTAGAAAATCATAACGTCTTCAGTTCAGCATATTCATAGTTTTCAAAATCGATTTAGTGTTTTTAAAAAGTGAGGAACTGGAGAAAAGAAAATTACAAAATGGAATCATGAATCAATTAGAACGTAATTTAACAAAAGTGATAAATTGATTGTGAACCTATGCTTCGCACATGGGTATGGAAACAAAATATTTGTTGCAGCTAGAAAATTAAATTATTTTGATAAATAATTAGAATATATTATTTACAGGAAGGAATTTGAAACGTTACTACGATATCAAATATAAGTATTTAAATAAGAATAGAACTTTTTTGTACCTGCAACAAAGAATGAAAAATAAAACATATTATATTACTAACGTATAAAGTTGGAAGTGATGTAGAGCACATATTTCAGTTGTAAATGGTGCTATTTTACCTACTGAATACTAAGTATTTATTTGACACACAACAAATATTAATATATGAGTGCCTGTATGAAGACAAATTATAATATTGAACAACAATAACCACAATGTCACGGTCATTGAGAAAACCATAAATAAGATTAAAATAACATCTCAGCAGTAAATAGACAAAGTAGAATAAAAGTAATGTGTCTCGTACAAACACGAATAGCTTGATTTTAAATTTGAAACTATGAATCTAAAAATTAAGTTGGGTAAATACTTGATTGGATATGACATGATAAAAGAAAGCAAACAAACCATTTATTGTCCAAGCACTGACCTATGCTATGATGACCTTGGAGGAATGGGCTTCGCTTGGAATAGAGATAGATAACATCATATAGGGCAAGCACTGACCTATGCTATGCTATTTATACTTGATTTGTTGTCTAAGAATTGACAGGAGAATCATACCATAAAATGGCATAAACTGATATAAAGAAGATAGCGAATCCAAATTATCCTTTTTATCTCCATTTACGTAATAACAAAAACAACCACGATATAGAAAAGCATCTCAAAAAATTAAAAATAAAGCTAAATAGTTTAGAACATAAAATATTTGCATACAATTCCAATAACTTTTAACTCTGAACGGTTAAGGAAGTGGTAAGAAGCCATATGGAATAGAAGAAAGGATGTTATAATGAAACTCTTATGTATTAGTTTTGATACAAGTTCCAAATATAGAAGACAAAAGTACTTAGGACATAGATGAGCCTTTTACGCAACAGGTGCCTCATATTCGAAAGGTTTTCAAATCTTCATGCCTATGTATTTTAAATCTGGGAGATTATGTTTTTTTTGTTATAGAACGACATAAGACCAACATACATACATGCATGCATGCATACATACATACATATATATATATATAATAGTGTACCTTGCACGAAGAAGACTCTTTGAGCAAAGCATTGAACTTCGACACCTAATTAAGAGGTGGGAAATCTTTAGACACAATATCCTCAAAGTATGAGTCATGCTTTCTGAACTAAGTATTCGAACACCTTCATATTACAAAGGCACTTGTAAAATTACAAAATTTGGAAACCCAAAAATTTTCACTATATTTAATTGTCTAATTATTTAAGTTTTACCTTCCCTGTAAGTAAATCCAAGCTTGTCTCATAATTGGTTCTCCTCACTCGTTCGGTAATATATCCTATAAAACCAGGGAATGGGTGAATCGATTTATCAGGTTGAGCATATAGAAAGATAACATTTCAGAAACAAAAATGCTAATAAATAAGTACATATATCATAATATTAGGAGACCTGATAGAGTGCTGTAATTAAAATATTATGGTGTACTTTATTGCTGTTTATTCACTTGTAACTTACACCAATTCCTTTTAACAGTTTATTTACGCCTAAAGCACCAAATATAATTCTGCAAAAATGAATTGTTAGATGTAAATAATGCTTCACATAGTCAAACCCCTTCATCTTGGATAGAAAAAAAATCCCTTCAACTTGGATAGAAAAAAGGACTGAAGAACTGCTTAAGCATATATGATTTCACAGAAACCACATCATAAGCACGATCTACATAACGTTGAAGTTCTCTGAGAGAAAAAATCATCAATACTAATGAAACAATTATAATTAATTTCATTTTAGTATACTATAAGTTTAACATTGTAATATTTGGTTTAACTATGGAAACAATGACATGGAAATAAGCTAATAATAAGATAGTTGAAATTTTTGGATGTTCTATAACATCCAAAACCATAGAGCTAACTAAAGCTAGTTACTACAGTGTCATATGTTTACCTTTTTATCTATTTCTGTCTCCCCAAAATTAAAAAAAAGAAATTTTTAGCAAGTGTTCGATGTTGTACATTTTCTTTATACTCTCTTCAACTCATTCATGTGACCTTCGATAATAAAAGAATAATAAATTTCATGAATAAAACTTTATTTTCATTTATCATGAACATGTATGATAATGAAACATAATTCTCCACTGAAATTACTATGTAAAAATTATGAATGACACACAATCTAAAACGGATAAATGAATGGAGATTCTTCCGGAATTGTTTTAAATCTCGTAGAGAAGTAGAGTAAAAATTCCAAAGATGAGTAAAAATTCCAAAGATAAAATGCAAAATGGGTATAAATTTAACAGATGCAGTTAAAAACCCTTTCATCGATTTACTTAACGATGAATCAAAAAATACTAACTTATAATCCGTTGCCTAGAGGAAGAAGAATAGTTGCTTACACAGGAAGAAGGGCGGCGACCTTGAAGGTACCCGTGGATGAACTAATTCCGACCACCCCAAATTTGATAGGCGGCGCTAGAAGGAAGCGTGGACGATGGTGGCCTCAAATCATCCTCTGTAAATGAAATATGTTAAACATTTTGGTGTCAAAAGAATCAAATCGATGGGGACTTTCATTCTTTAGGGCTGGAAAAAGGAGGACAGAAAGACGCAGAATAAAAGGAGTGAAATGATATCGGGAATGAAAAAAATGCAAAAAGAAGAGAGCCACGACCGTTGAGTGCTTAGAATTCAGGGTATTTCTGCACTTATGAAATCCTACGCAATATAGTAATATAAATTATACAAATTTGGAGACTCTTCAGTTGCCAAAATTCAAGTGGGCCTGTGCGCTCTTGAAATTGAACTCGCTAATAATATAATAGTATAGATTTGATTTAAAAATTTTGTTGTGATAAATCATATGTTAAATTTTTTAAAATATGAAACTTTGAAGTCTGGGAATATGATTTATAAGTTTAAAATCTGCTAAAATTGAAGTTTTATTGTTTTTGAAAAGTTATAATAAAATCTAGAATTTTATTAACAGCATTTTCTAAAATGCTGTAGTTTTATGACAGCACTTTAAAATGCTGTTGTTTTGAACTAAACTATGTTTGAAATAACTAAATATCTATCATGGCATTTTTTTATGCCGTTATTCTAAAACTAAACTATTTTGGAAACTATAAGCTACGATAGCACTTTATAAACGCTGTCGTTGCTATATGTTGACAATGTTTGAAATGTTGTAGATTTTAACACTGTTTGAGTTGTATTTTAAAGTGTTAAATGATTTAACTTTTGCAATTGATTATTTGTGAAATTTTAGAAGTTTTGAATATATTTTAATATTTAAATTTGAAATTTTAAGGAATTTAAATTAAATTTGAATTTAAATAAGGTTTACTTGGTTTTGCGTTAAATGGAATGAAATGTAATGAGATAAATGAATTTTTGAATGGAATTTTGAAATATATTTTGTAATGATATTTGAAATAATAAATGAATGATATATTTGATTTTTAAATGATATTTAAATTTTAGTATTTGAATTTGAATTCAAATAATGATTTGACAAAGGTTTTGAAAGGATATGATATTTTGATAATAGAAATAGTTTGAAAATGATTTGATCTTTATTTTGATAAAGAATATGAAATTGGAATGATATTTGATTTTTATAAATAAATATTTGAAGTTTATATTAGTATGAAAGGGTATTTTATGATATTGTATTTATTAAGTGATTATTGCTAAATAATTTGAAAGTGAATTATATATATGTATATATGAGATGTTCAAAATTTAGTTTTGAAATATGGTATATTTAAAGCTTTGAATTATATTGAAAAATTGAATAGTTTATTTTGTGGATCCAATCTATATTTGAAATTTATAAGATTTTGAATGTTTTGTTGGGAAACTGAATTTAATTGAAACTGATGGTTTGAATTGAATTAAAATTTGAAATTTGTAATTGAATAAATTTGTGAATGTAAAGAATTTAAGGAATGTTTCATGATTTCAATGTATGATTTTCGAAGTGTAATGATTTCAAGTATTTTGGTTTCGAAAGAGCTATAACTTTGAAAGTATTATAATTTTTGAAAGGTGAATATATATTTGAAATGGAAATGATATTGTATAAACTATTTTGATTTGAATATAGTTTTGAAATAAAAATGGTTTGGTTTCGAAGTATAAACTATTTTGATTTGAATATGTTTTGAAATAAAAATGGTTTGGTTTCAAAGTATAAACTATTTTGAAAGGAATATAGTTTTGAAATGAAATGATTTAATTTTTGAAGTATAAACTATTTTGAAATGACCACTGCGTTATAATAATGTTTGGTTTTTAAAGGGACCGGGATCGGAAGTTGTCATACTCCCTGCCAACTCCGAAAACCACTTTAACAACCATGTACACGGTGGAGATTCCAGAATGAAGTAGGATGGTGGCGACGTCCTTGAGGTATATTACGTGGACCCAACTCCCTTGAGTTGGCATAAGGTGGCTAAAACAGGAGAGATCTCGGGCAAAGTGAGGTCATTCCTCCGATCGGAAATATTTCTTCGATACTATACTCTTACTTGTGGTTGATTTGATGGCCATCCTCCAATGTTGATATGGGAGTGTGTTCCGAGGTGGGTGTATGTGGCTGCTACGTTACCACCAGCCCGTGTGCGCAATTGGTATATCTACCCTGGCATTGCCTTGTGTACCGTGTCACCTACCATATTGAGCCTTACTATGAGTTTGTTTTTATCCCATAGCCCATGGAGTATTTAGGGTAGTCTCCCGATCTGGAGATATGCTGATACTGGATGGACTACTTGGACTGTTACGTGTTGGGGGCTATATGGGTAACCCTTCAACGCTATTTAAAGTAAGTTTATTTTACTGTAGACATTATTATAATAGCGGAAAATTACTACATAGTAAATAGTTTAACGGATCCTTAAAGGATAGGCGGTCCCAAGCATTCTTTAAGTTACTGATGCATTTTTGTTACTGTTCACTTGAGTTGATTTGCAGTTCATAAGTATTTATGTCCTGACTCGAGTGTTTTGTGTTTTGCTTTACGCTCGAGTCAAACTGAGTGATTCAGCATTCAAGACTCACCTTCGGAGTTGGAGCTTTGCTTGAAGATCCATCCATCTATTTTACTCTCAGTATCCAATGATTTCAATGATGTATTCTAATTTGTACCTGTTGTATCTTGTTACTCTTCTGTTGTATCTTGATTAACTCTGATGTATCTTATTTTGTATAGTAGCTTAATGAACTACTATCTCTTTTAATTCTGCTGCATTATTAAATACTCTGTGTCTATGATATGTGATTATTTATTTACTGTATATTCTAAGATTTGACAAATTTTATTTACAACGCGGTATTTTAAGCAATTCAAGTCCGACATGTGCGGATGCGAATAGTTGGAAATATCTGGTCGTTACAATTATAATAGCGAAATATTACTACATAGTAAATAGTTTAACGGATCCTTAGGAGATGTGAATCCCGAGCATCTCTTAAGTTATTGCACTCATGTTTGACACTGGATAGGAGATGTCAAATCCCATAAACATCTTTGACACCGTTCCACTCATATTATTTGAAGTTGATTTAACTTACATAAGATCTTTTAGTTCTGACTCGAGTGTTTTGTCTTTCCAATTCACTCGGGTCAGTCTGAGCATTTCAGGATTCGAAGACTTTATTTCTGGAGGACGAAGACGAAGATTGTGTTACTATTATCTATTATATTATTCCACTGCATTCATACTGTTCCGCTACATTATTTATTTATTCTCCGGTATGTGTAACTCTGATATGTGTTGTATAAGTATAATCAAATGTTTTGTAAAACAGCTTCATGAACTGTTTATTTGATTATTATATTTTGTCGTTCCGCTGCAATATTCTGTTTTGTTTATTTGTTCTTTCTGTGGTTTTTCTTATTTACCCCAATAACAATCCACCCTTTTGTATGGTTTGTTGAATATGCGCTTATATGTTTTTGTTTGATGATAATAAACATATATATTCATTTAAATGTATTTGGTTATGTACTATTTTGTTTTGCATAGATTAAATAAATATTTGTTGAATAAAATAAATTATACAGAATTTGAATTTGAATTCAAACAGAACAAGTTACACAGATTTTGAATTCAAACAGAAATTTTATTCAAACAAATATTTATTACAATCTTGAATAGTACAAATTCATGCTCTCACTATACATATACATTTTTGATTACATCACGATTACATCACAAATATTTTACATTGATAACCTCACTACATATCACTCACACTCGTATTTTGTCTTCAACTGCATTCCAGTTTGAATCCAGCATCTGAGAAATCTGCAAAAATATCCACTAACGCAGTAAAATTGAAAAAGAAATATTTTTGCAATATAAAATTAAATATGATTTTTGAAAATATGGTTTGCCTCAGTTATTTGGGTTGTTCGTCATCATTCGCACTTGAATTCATCACAAAGTCGTGCACATAGATATTACAGGGACAGGTAACCATAAGTGGCTGCAATACACACGTGTACATTCATACACGTGTGCACTGCCTCGCCAACTCATGTGCGTGGCCAACAAGAGCAAGTGTGCAAGTGCAAAAAGAAAGTCAATGATCAAGCAAGTCCAATTCGAATTCATGATAGCAGACAACTCAAATTCCAAATGCATCAGTACATGAATACTGTAATAAATGCAAGCTCGACTATCAGTGCAATGAATAATGCAATGACCGTGTACAGGTGCAAGTGAATCAGAATGTAGCTACTGAAGGCAACATGAAGCAAAAGGCTACATGAAGTATACAAGTCCATTCTCTTCATCAAACAACATAACAGCAAATACCACATGCCATTGGAGAAAATGTATCACTAGCAGGGATGAACACTCGAGAATGGACAAGTCACGACAACTACTCAATACTGTAGCAAACTACAGTGATGCAGCCAGTACCAAGCTACATGAAGAACTAGAATACATGTACAGGAGGATAAATGCATATTATCACAAAGTGATGCAAGTGTCGACCAAGTACAATTGCAAACACAGTCTCAAGCATGAAACAAGGTGCACCAGACCAGATTGCAAAAATAATCAAATATACACAAATGCAGCCAAAAGAACACAGCAACATAAAACTGCAGTGGACAGCAAATGCATCAACATGCCACAGGACATAGTAATGCAACAGTGGCTAACCAGAAGTGAAGATTGCAGCAACATCAAGTGACAATGCAAGCAAAAACTCAAGAGCAACAGTGAATGGGGCAAAGCACAAAAGTGCACAATGACACAGTGAACCAAACAGTTGAAGCTCAAGACATCAAGTGATATAAGTCAGAGCAACAAAATCATCACAATGAAGACCACTATGCAGTATACAGAGAAATGCACAAATATGCTATGCAGTGAAGCAATACACAGCAAGTGGATATAAACATCAAGCCAGAAAAACAAAGCAACTCAAGCTCGAGGCAGTGACAGTATGAAATGGAATGTAACTACAAGGCATGAAATCATAGTGAAACAGTTCAAGTGGACAGTGAAGGCAATACACAAGTCAGTGGAAAGCTACAAGGCATAGAAACTGCATAACAACTAATCGCACAACCAACTCGAGAATTTACACAATCAAGACCGAATGCAAACTGCAGTAGTACACTTGAACATCATGAACAAATGGAAGAAGTACATCATGATATTAAGCACACAACAGCTAGTGAAATGATCAGAGAATCAATGCCGTGTGAAGTCGAAAGAAACAGGGATAAACACTGTAAACATTGAAGCCGTGGATATGATTCAAGAAATCAAAACAGTGCAGTGATGATCAGGGCACAAAACCAAGTATCAAAATTCGTATTCTTTGAAAAAGTCAGAAATGAAAAAGGGGAAAGTTTCTGCAGTGACAATCAAGAGAAAATCGAACGCGTAAAAATTCAAAACCGTGATTATCAAGTTAAAACATATCAGGAAAGCCGTGAGTATCACGAGTAACTAAATCAGGAAAGACGTGCGCAACTGGTAATTAAGAATTTAGGAAAGTATCAAGTTAATTCGAACGAATTCAAGAGTCTCGAATTCATATAAAAACCAATCCCAATTCACATCATCGGCTATCGAGTTTAATCAAGTACAATCAAGTTAAAGCAAGCAATTGAACCAGTAACGAGAGAAATTACATACCGAATCAACTACAAACTCAATCATCAGAGAACAAGCAACGCAAGCCATCAAATCAGATAATCAACATAAGCGAAGCAGTGAGCAAGGGCAACAATCGAACATCAGAGAAGCAAGAGCATCTCAAATCAGAACGAAGCCCTAATTCGAGAAAGAGCCGAAGCCCTAATTCAACAAAGAGAGGCCGACATTCTTCACTGAGCAAAAGAAAGTAGCGGGTCATTAGATCGTGTTCAAGAGTAGTGGGCCGGCCTGCTTATTAAAAGGGGGATTTAGTTCTAATTTTATAATAGGGATTTTAGTTTTTATAATTGAGCAAAAATTATGCATTCACATTCGTATTTTAATTTTTGCTCCTGCGGTTATTTTTGAAGTTGTTTTTTCTTTTCGTGTCAAAGAATTTGTAAATCACCACCTAGAGTTTAGGTAGTGTCAGATTGTCTATTTAGAATTAGTTCAGTGAGCAGGGAGTGCGAGTTTGCAAAGCTCTATAGGCGGGAGCAGTGTTTGCGAGTGAGCGAAACTCTATAGGCGGGAGCAGGGTGTGCGAGTCTAGTAGAGTGTTTGTGAGCGGGAGCAAAAGGGTCTGCGAGTCTAGTAGAGTTGTTGTAAGCGTGATACTGTTTAATTCTAATAGAAATCTGTGAATGCAGCAGTAGGCAGGGGTTGCTGAAGCTGGGTAAATTTTGTGTGTGATTTACTTTTCAGCATATTTATTTCTGCAGTTTATTTCTGTGTTTAAATCGAGAAAATTTGCTATAACCCTATCCCCCCCCCTCTAGGGTTAATCTAGATCCTACATGGTTTGAGTCTGGCGTGTGTAGTTTATCGTCGATTTAAAACGTACAAAAAGGCGGGATGTTACATCTGGTACCAGAGCTTAGATTTAGCGATAAACCTTAGCTTTATGGGGTCCGACACTTTATCAATAGGATAGTAACACCTTGTGATGAGTCGCTGAGTGTGTATAGAGAGAGCGTATTTGTTAGTTTTATAAAAGGGTTTTGATATTGTGTTAATTTGTTCCGTTTTGTATTTATAAATTCTGGTTGGTGCATAGGACGCTATGACATCAATAGGGATTTCTAAACACTTAATAGGATAGACCGACACAATATTTGTTTTAAATATAGGTGAATGAAATAATTTTACCTATTATATTTTCTGTATATAAAGTAATATATTTTATAAAGGTTATATTTGGTTGTAATATATTGGTTGTTAGGTAGTGTAATTTATAAATATTAGTGAGGTAGGATTTGAAAAGTAAAATAAATAAGAATAAATTGGAAATTTAGAACTTAAAGTTTCGGGGTTTAAAAATTTCTTTCGAATGATTTTGGAATATAATAATAATATTATTAGAAGTATTTTTTGATACAAATATTTCAATATGATTTGAAAGTATTGTTTTAATGAAACTTTGAAAGAAATAAGTTCCGTACTCCCCTCTCTATCGTTGGAAAATAATTTCGGTGATGAGTGCACGCATCATCGACATTTATTTTCGAGTTTCTAAGTGGAAAGGCCATTGTAGTAGGTTTACTACAGATTTATTTTGATAAAAAATTATAAATTATAAATTGTTTTAAATATATGTGGATATATAAAATGTAAGTATATACATTTATCTATTTTTTTAAAATGATTTGAAATTTAACCTGGTATTTAGTTCTTAAGTTCCCGTTAATTATTTTCAATTATTATAGTGAAATGGAATGTAACTAATTAATAATTGGAACCTCTAATTAAAATAAGCGATTAGATGCTAGGTTATGAATGAAATTACCAGCAAGTTGAAATTTGTAACTTATAAAACAAAAGATTTAATTTTTGAACATTAAATTAATTAAAGGGAATGGGATAAACTTGTATGATTTTCAATTGCATTCTTAAAAGCATATATATATAACTTACCAAATAATAAAAGTTACAATGTTTAATAAGAAAATGTAATAGAATAATATACAAGTAAAAAATTTGAAATAATGACAGTATTCAATGAAATTCTTCAGTAAATAAGAATTTGATGTTGTAGTTGTTATAAACTTAATATAATTAAAAGGCTACCAATTAAATAAATTGAAAGGTAAGTATTATAAATAAATGAATAAATGAAATTAAGTAATAAATGAATGAAAAGAAAATGAAAATTTGCAAGAAATAAATGTAAATTAAAAGATAAATCATTATATGAATGAAAAGGGAATCAAACAACAAACGTTGTGAAATGAAATTGATAAAAATGAACTTGATCTATTGTTTGGAATTGTTATTTGTTTGGTTTATGGTTGTTTGGGCAAGAATACTTTAAATTTGTTTGGATGTATGAATAATCTATTTAGTTTCATCTAAGACTGTTAAGTAAATGATGCACTTAGTAATTAATTTTTCGTTTTGTACAATTTAAAAGTTTTGAACCCGAACAACATTTGTTTTGTTTGATATGAATAAATAAATTGATTTGTGTTAATTGTATATGATGATTGTATGTTGGTTGCAAGTGACTATTATTATATCGGGTTGTTCGTTAATGGGTGAAACAACTGTAAATATTTCATTTTATATAATTACTAACTCTTTTTGAATTATATAAGTGAAATACAGATAGTGGAAGCAATTGCTACCGCTTTTGGTTTCATAATTTAAGCGTTGTTTTCTCGATAAATAGGTACATTCTCGGGTTACGTTTTATAACGCGATTATATATATATATATATATATATATATATATTCCCATTATTAGGATAAGGATATTTTTTTTTGAAATATTGTGGTATATATTGTTATATTTGATATTATATTTTCTCCCGAGCCCCTTCGTACAAAGGAGACTTTGTCGTATATTTTGGACTTAGAAATTTTTTAAAAGTGTTTTTCAAACTTTATTAATTTGAGTATAAAAAGATTTAATGGTTATCAATTGGTATATTTTATTTTAATTAATTTTGTAAATTTATTTGTTTATAAAATTAATATTTTGAATAAGATGTATGGTTTACTCAATTCTTTCTTTTCCTTTCTTTTTTCTTTTCGGGGACGAAAAGTTTTGAGTGGGCGAGAGTGTAACGACACGTAAATTTTGATAATTAAATCGGTTAATTTAATAAGATTTTTGTAATTAAATTTAGAAATAAATAAAAACTCTATAATTTAAAATGAAGCGAATATTAAGAATGAAATATAGCAATGGTTATTAAAACTAATTATTGACAACTGAAGTGGAATCACAATAATGAAATGGTGTAAATTGTTGCACTTGGTTATAAAATTGAAAATAAGTAAATAAAAGTAAGTATTGAACTAACCAATGAAATAATATATTGATTAATAGTAACTGGAAGTAAATTAAGGCAATAATGTTAATGCAAGTTGATAAATAATCAATTTAGGGAAATCCCAATTAATGGAAACCAATTGCAATAAATGAAATTAAATATTACGTTAGTGTGAATTAAGGTAATATTTAGTAATAATGTATTGTTAATGGTTTATGAATGAAACGGTAAATAAAATTAAAAGTAGTGATGTTAATATAAGTTGACTATAAACAAGTTGAATGAAATCCCAAAAAAGGAAGTAATGCAAATGTTATATTTGGCAAAATTTCAATACTAGTGGAAATTATAGTTAATACACAATAAAGAGGGAAAGTTGAGTATATTGAAGTAATGTAATGTGAAACCAACATTAACTATGTTATTTGAAATTAGTGGATGGGATATAAAGATTGAAATCACATAAAAACAATTTATTGGAATTTAAATTTTAATAATTGGATTAATTGAAATTAAATCAAATTAAATATTTAAATATTATGTGAATGGAAATTAAGATGAAATTGGGAAACATTAATGTGCTAAAAGATAAACCAATGTTAATTATACGCTTATTGTAATGAAAGACTTGAATAACAATTTTAAAGGTCAATAAATAGATTTTCGAATTTTAATTTATAATTTCTGAATTTAAAGAAATTGAAATTAAACACTAAGATTGATAAATTAATCAAGTCTAAATTGACAACTAATTTTTTTTAAATTAGTGTAAATGATTAATAAATTTAAAAATGAGAAAAAATTTCAATTATAGAATTGAAATTGAAAATTTGATTTAACTGATTAAATTTTAATTTATTTAGTTAAGAGGTTTTTAGGCTCAAGGAAAAAGTTGGGAAAAATTTAGTTTCAGAGATAAGAAGTTTGCTTTTTAGGCCGAAGGACACTTTTTAGTGTAAATCACAGAATGATAGTTGTAACTATCATTTTCAGTTTACACTAAAAAGTGTCCTTCAGACTAAAAAATAAACTTGTTGTCCCTGAGACTAATTTTTTTGTAACTTCTTCCTTGTACCTATTTACCTGTTTAATTAATGTAAAAATAGCCATTTTGGCCACTGACTCAGATTTCGACGAAACCAGTTTCATCAGATCTGTAACGGTGAATTATTGTAGGATTTCAAGTTTCATAACAATCGGACTTGTCGTTTGATCGTATGGGCTCGAAAAGCCTAGAAATCAATTTGAAATAACTTGATTTTAGTATAACTTCTTCATACGATGGAATTGGGACTTGAAACCTATTCCACTGATTTTAAAATACTCAAAAACATCTATTTTGATATAGGGTTGACTCATCTTCGTTTCGAAGTCAGAACGGACTTTTCGGGCCATTTATCATTCAACTTTCAATCCAAATCAATCCGATCCGTTCTAATTTCAGCTTTGCATACACACACACACACACACACACACACACACACACATACACACCTCGTTATAAACCCTAGCCTATTTCTTGTGTTAATTTTTTTGTACATACAATTTCAGTTACTCCTCATTTCAATGGCAGACAAAACCTAATTCCCAAACCTCAATTTCAATTTCAAAACCAAATCTAAAATTCAAACTCTTCAAACTAAGTCGAATTACATATCGATTTGAAGCTCTCGACGAGCTCATCTCAATTCTTTGATTCGTTTTTCGATTCGATGCACTGTTTGTCCGAAAGTTCATGTATTAGTTTCAGCCGTACCTTGGTTTGAGTTTCGATCTAACGGTTGATCTTCGATTTCACGATGATCGGGTGGTACAATATTGGAGATGGAGTCGAGCAGACTGTAATAACCCGCCTTTCATTCCACAGAAAGACGCATCATTAAAAAGAAAGAAAGGGATAGAAAAGAGAAAAGATAGAAAAGAAAGAACCAAACAGCATCAGAATCTCACAGCGGAACGAATAAATTATATTATATCACACAAAATATTACATAGTATCATATACATCAGATATATACAGTTAATACAACACAAACTAGACATTTATAAACACCTGTCTAGTTACTACAACTCAAGTACATCACAGAAACAGATACAACAATACACAGCGGAACCACTATATATATCTACATGCTGGAGCCTCCTGCTCCATATCTCCTCCATAACTCGTCAAATCTAACCTGAATCCCTTGACTACTCATACATAATATGAGTACCCAAGAGTTTAATAAAACAGAAAATAAACACTTGGGTCAGACATGGGTCTGGTATGAATAAACGGGTTAAAGTTGCTTAACTTCAAAAATCCTTTGAAAATAAAAGGCATCACATAAGACTCCCTACAAATAAACATGGGTAAGTTTTTACCTTACGCTAACCAGAATATTTGATAGAAAATCCAGTGATATTATAATAGGGTCTAGGGTTTTCAAGTAAATAGAAAATAGCCGAAATTATTACATGATTAAATTCCAGCTAGTAGCCACAGAGTGGGTAATACAATCAAAACCGTAAGGGTACGTAGGAAGAATGAGTTTGCATCAATGGCAGGGCTACTAGGGTACCGCCCGTCACAGTACGGGCCCCAGACCACCGTACTGAGGCTTACTCCCAATCCCCTACAACACATAGCCAGAACCACCCCTTACTGGACAGTCTCGAACAAGACAACCCCGCAGATGGCCATCGCCAACTGCCTACACAGCCGAATAAAAAGGGACCTCTAGACAGGGGTAAATCTCGTCCTACTTGGGTGCTACCCACTCAGCCTTGCTGCACCTCCCCTGTTTTATCCATTCCCGGTTGATGAGGCTTGAGGCTACGATTACCTTTATAGAACACTTCTATCTTAGAATGCTCATCGTCCACCTGATGATAATCTGAAAGTATTCAATCCATACAAGTTCGTTCCAGGTTCGAATGAAACCGAAGGCACTATCTCGCTACACTCATTTTGGAATCACCCTTAGAGTTAACGATAATAACCCTTGCACTCTGAATCTTCATCTCGAACCTGAAAGTACTGCCCCGTTAAACTCGTATTGGAATGACCCTCAGAGTTTTAACGACTAACAGTACTTACACCTCGAGTCTTCACTCTTCACATGAGATTCACGACCTAATGTTTAATTTGGATCAATGTAGTTTTCGAAATTCCAAATTTGGAAACCCGATCCCAGTCTCATCGAAATCCAAAACGCCATCTTAATGCCCAAGTGAATTTAGTTTGAACAATTTAATTCAATTTGAAACATTGAATTCACACAGCATCATTCACAGATAAATATCACACATTTATCACAGTTATAATCAACATCATATCATAGCACATCACAGATTATTCTAACTATAAGCATCAACCAAATACAAACATTTCATTCAATCAATCATCCATACACAGAAATCATTAATCCAATTTATAATTAATTTAACCAATTTAAATTAAATTAATTACTTGAGAATTAATCACATAATCCTGTTTAAACAATCATTAATTAATTAATTACAAACCATTTAATTAATTAATCAACCTTTAATCACTTTATAACCAATTAATTAATTTTTAATTAATAGATTAATTATTCTTTAATTATATTCTATATTAATCACCTTTGATTAATTATTATTTAATTACATTAAGAAATTAGTCTTTAAATTAATTACTGTGATCCTTAATTAATTACATTAATTAATTATATCTTAATCACTTCATTGATTAATTATCCTATAATTAATCACGTTTATTAATCAATTAAACCATTAATTATTATCATTAATTACATTAATTAATGATCCTCTAATTACTTTCATTAATTAATTATTTTTTTAATTACACTTTTAATTAATCTTTAACTTAATCACATTCATTAATCAACCTCGATTAATCACATTAGTAATTAACTTCCCTTAATTACTTATCAACTAAATCAAGTCCTTGTTTAATTACATTAATTAATCTTTTAATTACACTAAGTAATCATCACTTAGTTACTTCCCTTAAGTAATTATCCTTTAATTAATTACATCAAGTAATTATTCATTAATTACTTCACTAAGTAATTATACTCCATTAATTACATTAAGTAATTATACTTAACCCATTATTAATGAATTCTCTTTAATTAATTAAACTTAATTAATTAGTCACAATTAACCACATTAACTTAATTAATTACATTGAGTAATTAATTACTTTAATTACTTCATTAAGCAATTAGTATAATAATCTTCGTAACATTATGTAATTAACGTCTTAATTACTTATTGCTTAATTATTTCTTAATTGATTAAACTTGATTAATCAATCTTTAACTAAGAAACTAATCACACTTAATTAATTCCATAAATTCATTTATCTTAATTAATTAATTACATTAAATTAATCATTTTAGTTAATTAAGTAATTATAATTTAATTACTTTTGTAATAAAACTTGATTTAAATTAAGATAAAACATTTATTACATTAAATTCTTGCCTTCCATTTTAAATTAAACTAAACTTAAAGTTTGAATTTGATTTATTTAAAATCATCATCTTTTAACTTATTAAGGTTAAATAACTATTTACCTTAATCACAATTAAATTTCAACAATTATATTTAAGTTGAAAACATTTATAACTAATTACAAAATTATTCTAATATAATATTTGCATAATCAAAATTATTTTATAACAAAAATTTGAACTTTAAAATCCATTACCTTTAAAATTTTAATTTGTTTTAAAACATCATTTTTTTTAACTTAACATTTCATACCTTCACTTTCAACCAGTTAAAAACTTTGCTTATATTTTAAGTTTGCTTTTAAAATTTGAAAATCTTTTTAGTATGAAAACTGGACTCGTTAAAAAAGCTGGAAACAATAATTGTTTCCGAGCAATCGTTAAAGCTTCTGAGACATACGTGAGACAACGCTCGAGTAAACTCGAAGCAACAAAGATTGCACCCCACCTCTCAATTATCTTGAGACGAACACGAGGAAAACCTCAAAATGCTTTGAGTCAGACGTCTTCTTCCCAAAACTCAAAAACAACAGATACATGCCATGGCCATTGTGCACGTGCACGGCAAGAAACCCCAACACCGACCAACTTCTTACGTCCGACCAGTCGTCTCTGACCTCAGCAACACCACGCAAACACCCAGATACGAAGACCACATCGAAAAATGGTCGAAATTTGGATTTCCACCATCATCAGAAATTTCCAATTCGTCGATGATCCCTCCATCGATGAACCCTGCCTACATCACCAAAGTGATGTCTCGACTCCAACCACGTTTCCCCCATAAGCGATTTAGTCTGATCACCTCACGGCAATGAACGAACTACAATTTCCACGTCTTCCCAATCCAGACTCCAAACCCTAGATTGGCTTCACCAGACAACACCGATGATTAGAAAATTTCAAGCCATTTTTCCCACAACCACCTGACTACCCGCAACCTCCAACATAAAACTCAACGCACTCCTCGCCTCTTATCACCGGAAATTGACGAAAGTGTCAATTCCGTCCAATTCAAGATAACTCGATAATCCCACACCTAAAAATCTTGAAATAACGATCAAAAATCCTTATTTCCAATTACGCATCAATTTATGGAATTCAAACATGAATTCATACTCACTGATTTTTTTGACTTATATAAATTTTCTCTGAAATTTCCAAATCTAAGATAATTAATAACTGTAAATATGGGTTACTATATTTTAAAGTTTATAACACATTGAAATAGTCATTATTCATTTATATACCTTAGCCTAAAATTGATTGAAGAAGAAGATACAAATTTGGAAGTGGAAGAGAAGCCTGTAAAACAACAGAACAAGACCTACCCTTTACATAGACATGCAGAAGCCAATCATTCATATCCATATATTTATACATGTAAATTCATGCATGTAAACTACTTCAACAATTTCCATATGAATCGGCATAAGATCAGATTATAAAAAATGTTTTAAAAAAAAGTTTACTCACCAATCATCAAGCAGAGATCAGACTTCCAGGTTCAAAGCTGGAACTGTTTTATTGATCTGTTGTTGTTTGCAGTTTGATAAATGAAGTTGAATTTACTTGCTGTTGATCTTGCAGAGATGGTAACTTAAATTTTGGTTTTGAAATTGCTGAGTTGAATTTGCTGTTGAATTTGTTGTTGAACTTCATTTGCATTTGAGAAGATCACTTTGATTACAGGTTTGAAAGCTTCTGTATATTTTTGAACTGATTTAGATTTTGGTTTTAAACTTTCTTTTCAAGATCTAGTTTTGAATTATCTTTAAAATCTGATTTCAATTTTTTTAGAAAAGAGGAAAGTTTGAACTAAAAATGATATGCCAAGTTTCTCTATATACATTTATTAATAAATGTTTTCAAAAATAATTTAAAACATCGTCGCTTGTTACTTAAGTTATTAGAATGATTCCAAGTGTAATTTGCAAGGTTTAAATGCTCAACAAATGTAAGAAACAAGAGATTTTGTGTTTAACACCTTATTTGAATTTGAATTTATATTTTACAAGTGTTAAATTTGATTATTAAATTAATCTCATATCTATTTTAACATGTTCTCATGTTTAATTCAAATAGCCTTAATGTTTCCATATACAAGTTATTTTTATTAATTATAAACTATGCTTAGTTCATTGATATATTTTAAAATATATCTTCCAAAGCTAAAATTTAAAGAAAGAAAATTTAAAAAGAAAAGATATTGAATTAAACCTTATTTCAAAGTTTCAAACTAAAATATTGTATTTTAATATATATGAATTAAATCTATTTCAAAAACAATATTTAAAGGAAACAAATTAAACTTTCATTGTAATGTACTATTTAAGCTATAATATTTTTAAATACATAAATATTTACTTTAATTACCTTTGAATATATAAGATGGATTCTTAAATAAGCTTTTGAAAAAGTTTCAATATTAATTAAATCAAATCTTTCAATTCACAATATACATATATATATATATATTATAAATTTGAAAATATTTTTATTAAATTAAAATTAAAATCAAACTCCCTATTTACAATGTATATACACTCATATATACATTATAAACAGAATATC
This sequence comes from Allium cepa, assembly GCA_030765085.1. Classification (NCBI taxonomy): domain Eukaryota; kingdom Viridiplantae; phylum Streptophyta; class Magnoliopsida; order Asparagales; family Amaryllidaceae; genus Allium; species Allium cepa. Next base: position 569,190,192 of record CM060940.1, on the reverse strand, counting down.
TTTTTAATTAGCTTAGAAAGAAAAATAATTATCCTTTAAATATTTTTAACTTTAAAAAGAATAAAATTTCCAAATTAAATTATTACTTTTAAAAATTTAACATTTATCAAATTAAACAATTATTAGTTTTTGAAAAGATAATTAGATTATTAAATCAATATTACACATTTTAAAATAATTATTAATGGAAATTATTAAATAAATATTGCCTAAATTTCCGAGACATCACATTCCTCTCCCTTAAAAGAATTTCGTCCCCGAAATTTAAAAGCAAAGATAATTTAATAATCCCACATAGATTTTAATTTAAAATAGCAAGAATATGCTAACAACCATGTACTAGCAACCATAGCAACCAATTCAAACAAACAACATTAACTACCCAGAAAAAATTCTGGACAAAACTTCCTGGAGTTTTCCAGGTACAAATACAGGGATACTCATTCTACTGAATCTAAACTAGCTACACGACTCAGATCTAGAGCTCCTATATCTAGATCTACAATCTGAACCGGATACCAGACCATAGACAAGTCCTGTTCAACTTCTAAATCTCTCTAGAATTGCTGGTTCTAAAACCAGTGATAGACCATACACGTACTTCCTTAGAGATACGTGAAATACAAAACGAATCGCAGCTATGCGAACTGGAAATTCAATCCTGTAGATCAAACACTTAACCTTAAGAGCGTACAGAAAAATCTAATACACTTCTGAGCTAGCTTCCCGTCTTATCCAAATCTTATAGCTCTTCTGATCGGAGAAAACTTACCCAAAATCAAATCTTTGACTTCTAATTCTGAATTTCCTTTGACTCTTATCCACAAAACTCTCCTGCCGATCCTGGGCTGCCTTCAACCTTCTTGATCAATCCGAATCTTCGTAGATGCCTCACTGGTCAAATCTGGATCAACAAACTGATGATCTCCAAATCCTACTCAACAAGATGGTTTTCCTAAGATCCATCAAAATCCAGAACATAAACCCATCAGAAGACTTCAAACATACTTCTCCTATTCGAAAAACAGAACAGATGCACAAGACAACCAAGCCTTCAGATTCCGAATGAACTCCCTGTAGAAATCCTCTGATCCAAGACCACAAACTTTCGAGAAATCCGAGGTTTCTTCTATTTTAAGTAGCTGCCACTTCTTCCGATGCACAACTCTTATTTGAAGAATATGAGAATGCTATTGATGAACACAAGCATAGACTTGATCAACTCATCCTGGAAACATGTTCATCAAATTCCATAAAATCTTAATGACCCATCCCATTCGGTCACAAACACCACAACAAAAATCCAACCAGAAAACTAGATCCAATCAATCCTAACTGCTTCACAAAAACCTCCCTCTTATTAAGCTGAACTACCGGTAGATTCCTAAGAAGCAAGTCAATACAGAACTCAATCTCCCGATGCGGATGCAAATCTTGACTTCATCGAAGATAACTGAAAAATCTCAAATCACATCAATAGCTCCCACATCCTCTAGAGATGCCTCAATCTCAAACAAAGATTACTAAGAAAACTTCTGAACCATCGCAAGTCACTTTTGCGATTCTATCCAGTTCATATTCCAAAGAAATTGTTCTCTCTTCACAAATCAGAACAGCTTAAGCCTTCCAAAAGAAGAAACTGATGGGCCAACCAAATCACAACATGAAACTCAGCTGAGTTTCCAGAAGAAGTGGACAAGCCTTCACCATTTGCCCGGCCTACAGACAGAAGAATCTCAAAGACTCCTGAACAATCGAAGAAATAATCCACTCTACTGCTCCCGGACTCCACCTCTAGGATACTGCTAAGCCAAGGGACCTTTTTGCCAACACACACAACACCTCCGAGCTGCTACTGCTGCCAAAGACTTCCTTATCCAAAAGCTCATCTAATCACAAAGCCATTTCAGCCAACTCCACAAAAGAGTATTCAAGACAAACAGATTTCTTTTAAGAAACTCGGCTTCAAACCAGGCACAAACACCTTGCTGAACTAAGCCTCAAACTCCAATACAGACAAGACTCCTTCCTATGGTTGCCAAGATACCATCTTTTGCTTCAGCGCTCCGACTGATCCAACTTCTAGAAAATCCACTCACACGAGCGCAACCAAGCTTACATTCCAAAGATGTACTCCGAACCTTGAAAAGGTTCCCTTCAGAGATTGATGAAATCCTTACACTATGCCGCAAAGCTCATTCAACACGGTATTGGGTCTACGGTCTCTACAGATACACTTCCAACCTCAACACTTGGACTTCTTCCACTAGTGATAGTCGCACTATACACATCACTACCTCTCATACCTCTAGAACTTATATTGGAAAACCCGAACATGTAACCCAACAAATAGGTAGGTATATATATACAAATACGCTCTCTCAAGATAGAAATCACTCCAAAGCCTAGGTATTCACTCAACCTAGCACTCTGATACCACAATTGTAACGATCCACCTTTCATTCCATAGAAAGATGCATCATTAAGAAGAAAGAAAGGGATAGAAAAGAGAAAAGATAGAAAAGAAAGAACCAAACAGCATCAGAATCTCACAGCGGAACGAATAAATTATATTATGCATAAAATATTACATAGTATCATATACATCATAGATATACAGTTAATACAATACAAACTAGACAGTTATAAACACATGTCTAGTTACTACAACTCAAGTACATCACAGAAACAGATACAACATTACACAACGGAACCACAATATATATCTACACGCTGAAGCTTCCTGCTCCATATCTCCTCTAGAACTCGTTAAATCTAACCTGAATCCCTTGACTACTCATACATAATATGATTACCCTAGAGTTTAATAAAATAGAAAATAAACACTTGGGTCAGACATGGGTCTGATGTGAGTAAACGGGTTAAAGTTGCTTAACTTTGAAAATCCTTTAAAAATAAAAGGTACCACGTAAGACTCCCCACAAATAAACATGGGTGAGTTTTTACCTTACGCTAACCAAAACATTTGATAGAAAATCCAGTGATATCATAATAGGGTCTAGGGTTTTCAATTAAATAGAAAATAGCCAAAATTATTACATGATTAAATTCCAGCTACTAGCCACAGAGTGGGTAATACAATCAAAACCGTAAGGGTACGGAGGAAGAATGGGTTTCCATCAATGGCAGGGCTACTGGGGTACTGCCCGTCATAGTACGGTGCCTAGATCACCGTACCGAGGGTTACTCCCAATCCACTGCAACACAAAGCTGGAACCATCCCTTACTGGACAGTCCCGAACAAGACAACCCCGCAGATGGCCGTCGCCAACTTTCCACACAGCCGAATAAAAAGGGACCTCTAGACAGGGGTAAATCTCTTCCTACTGGGTGCTACCCACTTAGCCTTGCTGCACCTCCTATTTTTAGCCATTCCTAGTTGATGAGGCTTGAGGCTATGATTACCTTTATAGAACACATCAATCTTAGAATGCTCATCGTCCACCTGACGATGTTCTAAAAGCATTCAATCCATACAAGTTCGTTCCAGGTTCGAATGGAACCGAAGGTACTATCTCGCTACACTCATTTTGGAATCACCCTCAGAGTTAACGACAATAGCCCTTGCACTCTGAATCTTCATCTCGAACCTGAAAGTACTACCCCGTTAAACTCGTATTGGAATCACCTTCAGAGTTTTAACGATGAATAGTCCTTACTCCTCGAGTCTTCACTCTTCACTTAAGATTCATGACCTAACGTTTAATTTGGATCGATGTGGTTTTCGGAATTCCAAATTTGGAAACCCTACCCCGGTCTCATCGAAATCCAAAATGTCGTCTTAATGTCCAAGTGAATGTAGTTTGAACAATTTAATTCAATTTGAAACATTGAATTCACACAGCATCATTCACAAATAAATATCACATATTTATAACAGCTATAATCAACATCATATCATAGCATATCATAGATTATTCAATCTGTAAGCATCATTCAAATACAAACATTCCATTCAATCAATCATCCATAAACAGGAATCATTAATCCAATTTATAATTAATTTAATCAATTTAAATTAAATTAATTACTTAAGAATCAATCACATAATCCTGTTTAAACAATCATTAATTAATTAATTACAAACCATTTAATTAATTAATCAACCTTTAATCACTTTATAACCAATTAATTAATAGATTAATTATTCTTTAATTATCTTCTAAATTAATCACCTTTGATTAATTATTACTTAATTATGTTAAAAAATTAGTCTTTAAATTAAGTACACAAATTAATTATTCTTTAATCACGTAGTAATTAAGCTTAATTACTTCCATTAATTAATTATAATTAATAATTACATTAATCCTTTATTAATTGCATTAATTAATTATATCTTAATCACTTCATTGATTAATTATCCTGTAATTAATCACCTTTATTAATCAATTAAACCTTTAATTATTATCATTAATTACATTAATTAATGATCCTCTAATTAATTTCATTAATTAATTATTCTTTTAATTATATTTAATAATCAATCTTCAACTTAACGACATTCATTAATCAACCTTGATTAATCACATTAGTAATTAACTTCCCTTAATTACTTATCAATTAAATCAACTCCTTGATTAATTGCATTAATTAATCCTTTAATTATACTAAGTAATCATCACTTAATTACTTCCCTTAAGTAATTATCCTTTAATTAATTACATTAAGTAAATATTCATTAATTACTTCACTAAGTAATTATACTCCATTAATTACATTAAGTTATTATACTTAACCTCATTATTAAGTAATTCTCTTTAATTAATTAAACTTAATTAATTAATTATAATTAACCACATTAACTTAATTAATTGCACTGAGTAATTAATTACTTTAATTACTTCAATAGGTAATTACTTTAATAATCTTTTTTTTGCAAGACAAGCCGGTTTTATAGTGGGCAGTCCACTTTTATTATGAAAGTAATAAAAACTTGAAATACATAAGGTATAAACACCTTAACTACTATGTAAAAAGGAAAATAGAGCACAGGATTGTGACTAACATGTCACAGCTACTAGAAATAACACGTGGACTAGGTCTCTTCCGGAGAGGAAGAAGCACCAACATCCATAGACACCTGGAGAGATACCAATGGGACATTCCCAACAAGACCAGCATAGGGGTGGAATATGGAAGCAAGACAAGGATCATAAACCTTAGTATCAGATGAATAAATAAAAGAACGATCCCAAGTAGAATCAGCAAGCATGTCAGAATTCAACTCCGCATACGGTCCGCCGAAATCAAGAAGTATGGAGTCACTAGATGGTCTATAATAAAGGCATCTAAGGTCCAAATGATCATCTGATACAAATCTAAAAAAGGAATCATCCACGGGGATAAATCGCACATCAGATTTGTGATTAACCCAACATCTCTCGGCCGCATCCCAAACCACAGGCAAACGAGGCTGAACAAGATCGGGTACATCAGAAGGGGCTGCAGTAACAACACTAGGGACCACAGAAACTGCAGGGGATGAAGGTCGGGTAGGAGAAAAGGCAGGCGGATCCAGGTCGGATCAAGGAACAGCAGGAGGGGGAGTAGTCTGATAGTCAGTGGAAGACATCTTAGGAACCCATTTCCTGAGCGGAGGCCGAGGAAGAGGTATCGTAGGAGCTGCCGGTGAAACATCTGAATGCCAACAGGCACTGGCAAGGTGACGAAAAGTGTGACAGACAGAACAAATATTCGGAACCTGGCCATAACGAACACAGACATCCACTACATGTCCAACAGCTAGATGAACAGGAATAGAGGATGGGAGAGGCTTAAAAGGGGAAATCTCAATCAGAGCCTTGGCGAATACCAATTTTTCACTCGCAATTGTATTTGAGTCAAAACATTTCAATTTACCAACATTACAAGCCAGCCAATTCAAACCAAGTAAGGTTGAAGAGCAGAGGAAATTTACGAAAAGTAAACCCACACGGGGATAGAAAGAAGTTGCTCACGAGCTCTAGCAACAGTCGGAGACCAAGGAGTAATGAAGAAAGGCTGCCCATCAAAAAAGGAAGGCTTGGTCTCAAGAACACGACAACGATCGTCGGGGGAGGAGAAAAACAGGAAGTACATGGAGTCAACTAGCTTAACTCGAAGAGAACCACGAAGCTTCCAAGCGCTACGACAAACAGATGACACATCAAGCAGGCGGTGGGTAGGGTCCAAAAAGAAGCCATCCAAGTAGGCTGACCAGTAATCCGTACCAGCTTGCATGACAATGGGGGGTGGAATCATCACACCATTTTCCTCAACGTTATCGAAATCAATCGATTTGTATTCTCCCACGTTACGGGGTAGAGAAATAAAAAGAGAAGACCGAGCTTTTGAACATGGCTGGGAAAGAGCCGTAGGGCAATGCAACGACCTGGGAAGCTCCTCAACAGCAGGGATACCAACATAGCCAGACTCAATAGAGCAATCAGAAATCTTATCACAAAGATTGTGAACACAATTCTCAGCGACATTAAGTCAAACACCTGAGATGCAAGGATCAAGACTTAAAAATTAGCATCACATGAATGCAAAACGCGGCCAGTCAAACCAATATCCTCACCACCCACATCAGAGACAACATTCACATTATCAAGCGAAGGCACACTACTAACCTTCAAAACACATACCACCCCAGACTTGGGTAGCGAACTAGCGTGCACATGAAGCAAAGGAGGATTGTTTAGGAGCAGGCAGAGGAGGGAAATCAGTACCAGATAGCGATGGTGGCAATTGTCGAATTGAAACAGCTGGTAATTCCTTATAAACCCTGCCAGATCTGGTGGAAGAAGGCGAAACGGGGGGAGCAGAGGGAAGCGCGGGGTGGAGAGGCGACGGAGGCATTGGAAGGGACGGGCTGGAGGGAGGTACGGAGGGAGGAGGATTGCGAAAAAAGACGGGAAAAAATCACCAGCGAGAATGAAGACGAGATAGAGACGCTATTTTTCCAATTATTTTAAATTTTTACTCTAATAATCTTCTTAACATTAAGTAATTAACCTTTTAATTACTTATTGCTTAATTATTTCTTAATTGATTAAACTTGATTAATCAATCTTTAATTAAGAAATTAATCACACTTAATTAATTCCATAAATTCATTTATCTTAATTTAATTACTTAAATTAATCATTTTAGTTAATTAAGTAATTATACTTTAATTACTTTTGTAAATAAAACTTGATATAAATTAAGATAAAACATTTATTACATTAAACTCTTGCCTTCCATTTTAAATTAAACTAAACTTAAAGTTTGAATTTGATTATTTAAAATCATCATCTTTTAACTTATTAAGGTTAAATATCTTTTTACCTTAATCACAATTAAATTTCAACAATTATATTTAAGTTGAAAACATTTATAACTAATTACAAAATTATTCTAATATAATATTTACATAAATCAGAACTATTTTAAAACAACATTTAAACTTTAAAATCCATTACCTTTAAAATTTAAATTTGTTTTAAAACATCATTTTTTTTAAACTTAACATTTCATACCTTCACTTTCAACCAGTTAAAAACTTCGCTTAAATTTTAAGTTTTCTTTTAAAATTTGAAAATCTTTTTAGTATGAAAACTGGACTCGTTAAAAAAAACTGGAAACGAGAATAATTTCCAAGCAATCGCCAAAGCTCCCGAGACATACTCGAGACAGCGCTCGAGTAAACTCGAAGCAACAAAGATCGCACCCCACTACTCAACTACCTCGAGACGAACACGAGGAAAAACTCAAAATGCTTCGGATCAGATGTCTTCTTCCCAAACTCAAAAACAGTAGATACATGCCAAGGCCACCATGCACATGCACGGCAAGAAACCCCGATGTCGACCAACTTCTGACCTCCGACCAGTCGTCTCTGACCTAAGCAACACCACGCAAACATCCAGATACGAAGACCACGTCGAAAAAAGAAATCGTAAAATCAGGTCGAAACCTAGATTTCCACCATCATCGAAAATTCCCAATTCGCTGATGATCCCTCCATCGATGAACCCTGCCTACGTCACCAGAGCGACATCTCGACTCCAACCACATTTCCCACCATAAGCGATTTAGTCCGGTCACCTCACGGTGATGAACGAACTACAATTTCCACGTCTTCCCAATCCAAACTCCAAACCCTAGGTTGGCTTCACCAGACAACACCGATGATCGAAAAAATCTCGAGCCATTTTTCCCACAACCACCTGACTACCCGCAACCTCCAACATAAAACTCAACGCACTCCTCGCCTCCTATCATCGAAAATTGACGAAAGTGTCAATTCCGTCCAATTCGAGATAACTCGATAATCCTACACCTTGAAATCTTGAAATAACGATCAAAAATCCTTATTTCCTATTATGCATCGATTTATGGAATTCAAACATGAATTCGTATTCACTGATTTTTTTTGACTTATATAAACTTTCTGTAAAATTTCCAACTCTAAGATAATTACTAACTGTAAATATTGGTTACTATATTTAAAGTTTATAACACATTGAAATAGTCAATATTCATTTATATACCTTAGCCTAAAATTGATTGAAGAAGAAGATACAAATTTACAAGTGGAAGAGAAGCTTGTAAAACAACAAAACAGGACCTATCCTTTACACAGACATGCAGTAGCCAATCATTCATATCCATATATATACATGTAAATTCATGCATATAAACTACTTCAACAATTTCCATATTAATCAGCATAAGATCAGATTATAAAAACTGTTTTTAAAAAAAAAGTTTACTCACCAATCATCAAAAAGAGATCAGACTTCCAGGTTGAAAGATGGAACTATTTTATTGATCTGTTGTTGTTTGCAGTTTGATAAATGAAGTTGAATTTACTTGCTTTGATCTTGCAGAGATGGTAACTTAAATTTTGGTTTTGAAATTTCTAAGTTGAGTTGCAGTTGAATTTGTTGTTGAACTTCATTTGCATTAGAGGATCACTTTTGACTATAGGTTTGGAAACTTTTGCAAATTTTGAACTGATTTAGATTTTGATTTTTAACTTTCTTTTCAAGATCTGGTTTTGAATTATCTTTAAAATCTGATTTCAGTTTTGTTTTTACAAAAGAGGAAAGTTTGAACTAAAAATGATTTGCCAAGTTTCTCTATATACATTTATTAATAAATTTTTCAAAAATAATTTAAAACATTGCCACTTGTATCTTAAGTTATTTGAGTGATTCCAAGTGTAATTTGCATGGTTTAAATGCTTAATAAATGTAAGAAACAAGAGGATTTTGTGTTTAACACCTTACTTGAATTTAATTTATATTTTACAAGTGTCAAATTTCATTATTAAATTAATCTCTTATCTATTTTAGCATGTTCTCATGTTTATTTCAAATAGCCTTTAATGTTTCCATATACAAATTATTTTTATTAATTATAAACTATGCTTAGTTCACTGATATATTTTTAAAATATATCTTCCAAAGCTAAAATTTAAAGAAAGAAAATTTAAAAAGAAAAGAATATTTAATTAAACCTTATTTCAAAGTTTCAAACTGAAATATTGTATTTTAATATATATGAACTAAATCTATTTCAAAAACAATTTTTAAAGGAAACAAATTAAACTTTTATTGTAATGTACTATTTAAGCTATAATACTTTTAAATAACATAAATATTTACTTTAATTACCTTTGAAAATATAAGATAGATTCTTAAATAAGCTTTTGAAAAAGTTTCAATATTAATTTAATCAAATCTTTCAATTTATAATATATACATATATATATATATATATTATAAATTTGAAAATATTTGTATTAAATTTAAATTAAAATCAAACTCCCTATTTACAATGTATACACTCATATATACATTATAAATAGAATATCTTTTTAATTAGCTTAGAAAGAAAAAATTATCATTTAAATATTTTTAACTTTAAAAAGAATAAAATTTCCAAATTAAATTATTTGTTTTGTAAATTTGACACTTATAAAAATAAACAATTATTATTTTTTGAAATGATAATTAGATTATTAAATCAATATTACACATTTTAAAATAATTATTAATGGAAATTATTAAATAAATACTGCCTAAATATTCGGGACATCACACAGACCTTGTGATGACCTTCGCTCACCGTAGATGGCCATGTATTCGTCGGAATCGGCGTGTAAATGGAGATGACGTCGATATTGCCTGGGGCACTTCTGGGCGTGCGCGTTGGCTTGGAGGAGGCGGCTCTAAGTGGAGAAGCCAGTGGAGGTGGTCGATTGTCGTGGAAGCGATCGTAGCGGCGACATAAATTGGTACATAAGTGGCGGACGGTAGGGTTTCGCGTGCGTACGAAAGAGAGGGGTCGAACCAGAGAGATAACGTGGCTGCTTTTGATGGTAACCCTTTTTATTTTATTTTTCATCTAAATTTCAATTTCAATCTGTCTAACGACTATAACTTTTACGTATGAGGTCCAATTCACGCGCGGTTTGTTCCTTTAGGATCGTATCGAAATTCCAAACATTTTGACGCTGGTTTAGAAAAATTCTAAGACTGTTCAAATTTTGGATTTAAATTCATAATGTGAGTGTTTTAACCCACCCACAACTTCTAAAATTTCTTATTTGTGTTAAATTAATTTTTGATGTGATTAGAAATTTATATATGTCTGTTTAGCATATTTTAATCATCATTTCAGTTAAATTGAATTTATTGAATTAAATTGTTATTTAATTTATTATTGCATATAAACTGCCAGTAAATACCTGTTGTTTATTATTTGTTCTATATTTATGTTATTGATTAAACTGGATGATGATTGTGATAAATGTTCGATGATTGATATTGGATGAATGGATGTTGTATTTTATATTATTATAAAATGCAAGTTGTTATGGATTTTGTTTCATTTGGGATTGCGGATTGAAATGATATATAACCGTATTTATATTTTAATTACAGATTGAAATGATAAATATCTGTATCACTTGACCATAGGATAGAAAATTATATACAGAAACCGTGGTCTATTTATAAAATACTTTGAAATGATTTCTATGGTTTTGTAAAGAAATATATGGCTTATATAAACATCGATTTCAGATGTTATATAAATGTTATTTTATTATTGATTTTTAGCTATGTGTAAATTCGTTTGGAGATATAAAATAAGTCAAATAATAAAGTTAGATTGTTTTTATATAATATGGTTAAATATTTAAATAAATTATATTTTAATATAGAGTTTATAATGATTTAAATAAATTAAGGTTAGGAGAAAAATTGGAAATTTATTTGAAATTGAATTTATTTGGGATTAAACACAAATAAATTTGATGAAAAAATTATTAAATTTGAACGTATAAGAGGTATGATTTTATAACTTGATTTTGGTTTAGAGTGATTTAATTGAATATCAAGTTGATCTAAATGAATATATCAAGTTAAATAAAGTGAAGAATATCCAGTAATTGAAGTTTAAAAGTTTTACTTAAATGATATTGGATTTATCGAGTAAACATTTCAAATCTAAATAATAGTAATTGAATTTGATATATATGGAATTATCAAAGAATTAGTTTTGAAATGGTGGAATATTTAAAGCTTTGAAATATATGGAAATTGAAATGGTTTATTTGGGGGTTCAAATCTGTATTTGGAATCGATTTGTGAAATTGAAGAAGCTATTTTATTATATAAAGTATTTTAATATTTAAAACATTTAAGTGGTTGAAGTTATGTTTCAAAGTTAGGAGTTTCAAAATATTATGATTTGAAGGTGTTATATTTCAAATATTTTGATTTCGAAGTGTTATAACGTTGAAAGTGCTATGATTTTGAAAAAGGGATATATTTGAAATACAAATGATATTATATTGATTTGAAATACAAATGACTGTGGGCTAATGAGTTAGCACCTTTCATCGGACACATCCCTTCGATATCATACTTTGACTTTTGGATTGATTCGGTGGCCACTTTTGATTTTTTTATTTAGGGGTGTGGCTCGAGGTGGGCGGTAGCTTCAGCCATGCGTTACCACCGGCCTGGAAGCATAATTGGTATATCTTCCCTGGCATTGCCTAGTTGTGCCGTGTCACCTATCCTAGCACGCCTTATATGATTTTGGTTTTGTACCATACCTATGGAGTGCCCTCTGACGATGCCTAATACGAGGTAGATTACGTACTGTACAGACTATGGGAATATAAAAGCGTGTTAAGGTGGAAAATGTTAAACCTTACGCTGTTTAAAAGTAAGTTTATTTTACTATGGACATTATTATAATAGAAAAATATTACTACATAGTAAATAGTTTAACGGATCCTTAGGAGATGTGAATCCCGAGCATCTCTTAAGCTACTGCACTTATGTTTGACACTGGATAGGATATGTCAAATCCCATAAACAACTCTGACGCCGTTCCAGTCATATTATTAGAATTTGATTTAACTTACATAAGATCTTTTAGTTTTGACTCGACTGTTTTGTCTTTCCAATTCGCTTGGGTCAGTCTGAGCATTTTAGGATTCGAAGACTTTATTTCTGAAGGATGAAGACGAAGATTATGTTACTATTATCCATTGTATTATTCCACTGCATTCATATTGTTCCGCTGCATTATTTATTTATTCTTTGGTATGTGTAACTCTGATATGTGTTGTATAAGTATAATCAAATTTTTTGTAAAACATCTTCATGAACTGTTTATTTGATTATTATGTTTTGTCGTTCCGTGGCAAGATTCTTTTTTGTTTTTTTGTTCTTTCTCTGGTTTTTCTTGTTTATCCCAATAACAATCCGTCCTTCTGTATGGTTTGAGTCTGACTTGTGTGGTTTATCGTTGATTTAAAATGTACAAAAAGACGGGATGTTACAGTTACATTTGGTATCAGAGCTGAATGTTAAGCGCGAACCTTGGTTCTGCTGGGTTTACTCATTAAGGATAGGGTCAACGGTACCATAGAATGAGTTGAGTGTATATAGATATATGAGAGCGTACTTGTTATTTTCTTATGTAAATATTTTAAATGGTTTTAAAAATAAATGATTTTATATAAGATTATCTTTTGATATATAAAGAAATAATTTTTCTAATTATTAAATATATTGAAGAAATTGGTTGTTAAATCATTGGAATTAAATAAAATAATGAGAATTAAGTAATACAACTAAACTGAAACTTAATGAAGGTAAGTTTGAAATGGATTCAAACTGAAATTAAAATCATGAATTTGAAGAAGAGTTTTCAAAATAGGATAATAGTGAATTAGTTTCCAGTTGTAATAACCTTGGTTATTATCCTCAAATGATGAAATGTTTGTTAATGATAAAGCACAATGAAATGTGTTAAGGAAGTAAACTTTAGATAAGTATGACTTGTAAATTGAAGTGGGTTTTAAATTGTGAAGTTTTGAACCCTAAGATTAAAAAAACATTTTGAAATTGTTTTCAAAATGTCGAAAGTAATAGTAAATAATATTATTCAAAATATAGTCTTATTTTAAAATAAGAAGTTGTTTGAAAACTTTAAAAGAATTTGTTTTGAGTTAAAAACCAAAGGTGGTTTAAAATTAAAGTATGGCTTGGTGGGCTAAGAAATAAAATATGTATATATGTGTGGATATACTTAGTACCAAAGATGATTTGAAATAAACTCTAAGGTGATGAATTTTGAGTTTTCCTTGGAATGTGATGTGAAAACCCATAGTGAAATAAGTTTTTGAACTTATAAGTGCGAAGATTATTAATAAGAAGTTTAAAGTTTGGAATGGAGAATTTAAATTTGAGTAAGGTTGACTGGATTAAGTAAATTGAATTTAACTTGGAGGAAGTCAATAAGTTTGAATAAACAACCTGAATTGGAAATTTCAAGATGAAATTGAGATTTAAAATGGGAAGTTAAATGGTCAACTTGAATTAGGAGTTTGTGTGATATCAAAATGGGTTTGAGATCTAGAAATTGAGAATGGATGAATGTTTTAAAACAACTGAAATAGATAAATAACTAGATAGGTAGAATCTCCAGCTAGCTCCAAAAAGAGAAATCCAAAGCTGTGAATACTCAGGCTGACCCGAGCGTAAAGCGAAACACAAAACACTCGAGTCAGGACATACATACTTATATAATGTAAACCAACTCAAGTGAACTGTAATAAAGTACAAGTAACTTAAAGGATGCTTGGGACCGTCCATCCTCTAAGGATGCACTAAACTATTTACTATGTAGTAATATTGCGCTATTATAATAATGTCTGCAGTAAAATAAACTTGCTTTAAAATAGCGTTAAGGAGTGACCGAATATTCTTGTAACGACCCGTAAATTTCGATAATCAAATTTGTTGAATTATAGGAATTTCGTAATAAAATTTTAGAAAGAAATAAAATTTTTATGATTTATAATGAAGTAAATGTTAAGAATGAATTGTAGCAATGGTTGTTAAAAACTAATTATTGACGATTGAACTGAATGCTAAATAAAATGAAATAGTGTAAATTGTTGCACTTGGGAATTAAATTGACAGTAAGTAAATAAAATGTAAGTGTTGTATAAATAAAGGAATTTATACATAATTAATAATAATTGAATGAATTTGGTATTTTGTATGTAATTATAATAATGGTTGAAGTATGATAAACTCAAGTGTAACCTTAGCTTGTAAACAATTATTTTAAGCTGCCTGTTGAATTAATTGATTGAATTGTAATTTAAATTAAATTTTTATGAATATAAATAAAGGTTACAATAATGAAATGAGAATATGGAAAGTACATGAAAGGCAAACGATATTAACCAGTTTATAGCGTAATAATAGGCATAATATAAAGATGGGAATTTAATTCAAATCAATGGAAATAATGTAGATGTTATACTTAGCTACAAATTGGATATATGGAAATATATGTAAGCATTCAATTAATTAATGAATTTGAATTTCAATAAATGGTAATTGAATAAAAGTCAATGTTGTGTAAGTAATCATATTTTTCTTTTGAAAGTAATAAATATAAAGTTAATTAAATGTTTAATGGTAACAATTGTATAAGTTACCTTTTTGTTTAGTTCATAAAAATTTAATTTGAAAGCAATTGCAGTAATTGACTTAATTAGTGGTGATTGAATGAATTAAAAGTTATATTAATCAATGAAGTAATACGTAATAAATTGAAAATTTATGCAATCAGTGTAGATAAGTAATTATAATGTTTGTTGTTGATAATAAACGTTACCTTAATGGTAATTATAAAACAACGGAAGTGTGAATTTATAAATTACATAGAAACTAATGTATATATAAATAATAAAATGATTTAAGAATAGAATTAAGGTAAATTCATTAATTGTCTTTAACCCTTAACAAATGTGTACAATTGATAGAAATACATATTTAGAAATGTAATATTTATTCAAATTAAGATGTAAATAGGCATATATTAGTGCAATGGGAAATAAATTTCATTTAAAGGTAATTAAATGTTATCTTAATGTAAATTGAGATAATATTTGAAGTTAACGTTAATTCCATTCATAGTATAACAATTATTATAAATTACCTAATTTATTGGTCAATAAATTCATTGGAAATCAATTTCATTTAAATGTTAAGCAAACGAAGGGTAAACAATAGGAACTGGGTATAGAGTAATAATGGACTTAGTATAAAGATTGAAACTAATCAAATCAAAGTTATTTGGAATTTATTATAATTAATTGGAACAAAAATTTTAATAAATGAATTTATTATAAATGAAATTTAATTCATTGCGTTAATGGAGCTTAAGATGAAATTTGAGAATAATAATGTAATAAACCATAAACAAATGTTAATTTCAACCGTTGGATAATAATGAATTGAATAATAAGAATGAAAAGTAAATTCAATGGGATTATTGAGAATTTTAGTTTTAATTTGTGAATATAATGAAATTGAAAATTTAACGCTGAAATTAATAAATTAATTAACTCTAAATTGACATTTTAATTTGGTTAAATTAGTGTAAATGATTAAGAAAGTTAAATTTGATGAAATTTGTTAATTATAGAGTTGAAATTGAAATGTGATTTAATTAATTTATTTTTAATTTATTTAATTAATATAAATATAGCCATTTTGGAGACTGACTCGGATTTCGACGAAACCAGTTTCATCGGATCCGTAACGGTGAATTATTGTAGGATTTCAAGTTCCGTACCGATCGGACTTGTCGTTTGATCGTATGGGCTTGAAACGCCTTGAAATCGATTAATTGAAATCAATTGAAATCAATTTGAAAAATATTGATTTTAGCATAACTTCTCCATACGATGGGATTTGAACTTGAAACCTTTTCCATTGCATTTAAAATATTTTAAAACATCTATTTTGATATATGGGTTGACCCAATTTCGTTCCGGAGTCGAAAAGAGCTTTTCGGGCCATATATTGTTCGGCGCGTTTATCAATCCGGTCCATCTATTCTATTTCAACCTTGCCTATAAATACCCGGCTATAAACCCTAGCCCACTTCTATTTCTCATTTGTCTGTAAGTACATTTCAACTATCTCTACTCCTCAATGGCAGACAAACGAATTCTAGATTCAAACACAAATCAAATCCAAGTCCAAAGCAAAATTTTCAAACTCGTCAGAAAAATTTGAGAAAAATATATATCGAAGCTCTCGAAGAGCGTAATCTTCTGGTGTGATTCGTTTTTCAAATTGATACACCGTTTGCCCAGAATTCGCCAATCAGCTCTCGGCTGTTCATTGTGCCACGATCAACTGTGTCAAATCGTCAAATCGAGGGTATGGTCGCGTAGAGGGGGACGAGTGGAGGTCATCGGCGTTATTCATTCGTCAAGTTAACGGTTAGATGCGCCGCAGTAAATCGTTAGGGTTTGGAGTTAGAGGCGGCGGTTGGTGCTTCTCGTGATCGATGATGGGACCGAGGGGGTGACGATGCTTCAGGGAGGGTCGGCGTGGTCGTGTAGTATTGGGCTCGCGTTTGCGTGAAAGCCGCGGCTAGGGTTCGAGCGAACTGGTTGCGTGAGGAGAGCATGGGAGAGATCGACGCGGCTTCCTGTAGATGGTGCATGAGTTAGGTGATGATGACGTGGCTTGGGAAAAAGTTGGTTTTATGTTTATTTTTGTAACAACCCTGTATTTTGTGATTTATTTTTTTGTATATTTTAATTATTTTAATTAAATTTTAATTTAAAAACTTATTTTTTTATTTCGAATGATTAATTTTGTTACTTTAAATATAAACTTTAGTTTTGATATGAATTATCATTCCAAAGCATGACTAAAAAGAATATTTTCCAAAAAGTGAATTTTGGTCAAATTAATCAAACTTTGACTTTTAATTTAAATTTTTAAAAGTTTGAAAATTTAAATTTTATCTTTTATTATGAAAGTACATAAAATTTTAAGAACACTGCTTTTCGTTTCGTTGAAAACGGATTTAAATTGCAAAAGTTATACTGTTTTCAATATTGTGTGTATATTGGGTTATTCAGCAATAGTCTTTATTTTAAATTTTATAAATGACATTTTATTTGATATATCTTATTCCAACTTGTATATCTATTTTATATTATGTATACATTGACTTTTGGATATTTTTAAAATGATAATAGAATTTTTCAAAAATTTACCGTATTTATTTCCTATTTTTTTTAAGGCTGTTTTCTTATTTTCTGCTATTTTCTTCATTAAAATTATATTTAAATTTATTTATTTTTTATTTTTTTTGTGATTTTACTTTTATTTTATATTATTATTTATGTTTAAAAATATATTACAAGCTCATATGAATTTTCTAAAATTTATTTCATGTAATTTCAAAATTTCTAGACTAGTTTACTATTTTAGCTATTTTCTTTAATTTAACTTTATATATTTAATAAATATTATATATATATATATATATATATATTTATATTTATATTTTGATAAATTTTCGAAATCTTATCTGTTTTTATTATTAATTCCAGAATATCAAGTTATGTAAACAAATTTAAGAAGTTTGAAAGGTTTAAAGGCTAAGAAACGTAATGTCGTTTCACGTTTCTTTTACAGTTTCTTTTGTCATCAATTCATCAGTTATTTTAGCCACTCCTTACTTTATTTATTTATTTTTATACATTCACTTTTATTTTCTGTGTTTATACTTTATTAATATTAATTTTATATGTATTTTGATTAAAAATAGATTTTTCCAAAGAGTATTTGGGTTGTTTCAATTTATTTAGCCTAGTTTCACATATATTGATATTTTATTTATATAAATTATATAATTTAAAATGTATTTATTGATTTTTCTTATTTACATTATTTATGAGATTATTTATCTATTTTATCAGGTTTTTTATGTATTTACAAAATAGAAAAGAGAAATTTGAAAGGCCTTAAACTTTCTATCTTTCTATGGGCCTTCATAGTCCACCCTTTTACTTTTAACCTAATCTTTCACCAATTAACCCTAACTTTTCCTCATTTTTTTCCCCAGCCGACTCCCTCCTATTGTTCACGAATTTTCAAAGCTCCAAAACCCTAAAAATCATGGCCTTCATCTTGAAGAAAAAATTTAGGTAAATTCCTCTTTTCTTTCTACTTTTTCTCCTATTTCTATGCAAATTTGCCTTGCTTTCTCCCCTGATTGAAGCAGCTTTCCCCCTTGCTCCATGGCCGCTACCCCCTTCCATCTCTTTCCGACCATCACCACCATCTAAGCCTACAGCCATGACCATGGCCGAACACCCCTTGATGGTCAAACTCTTCCAAATGCAACCAAAAGCCTAGATCTATGCTTGTTTGGCCTTTTCTTGCTCAACCACTTCAACCACCACCATAACAGCAGCCACCACCTCTGACCTGATCATCACACACCCCTGCAACCTCTGTACAGATCTGAAACATCAAGAGCCGAGCCAAAAAATGCATGTAGACGAGCCTTGTGGTGCACCAAAACTACACTATGTTGCCTAGTCTCTTGATATTCTTATGTTGTAACTTCCTCCACATGTTCTAGCCTTTATGCCATGCATTCCTATGATCAAACCTGAGTCAAAGTCATGTTAAACCTGACCTAAATAAACCCCTAGGTCGTGCAAAAGAATAGAGAAAGCAAGGCAAAAGTCATTGCATTCACATCTCTTTTTATTCCTTTTTATTTCAAAGTTATTTCATATCTAGTTTTATTGAATTTGTGTTTGTTTGGATATTTTGTTTTGGGTTGTAACACAAGTTCTAAGCTTGGATCTCTTCCCACTTGAGCCTATTGTTGTGTCATCGTGCCTTCTGGAATCAGTTGTGTCATTGGTATTGAAATCTCCAGCCATAAAAGGTGAGTAAAACTCACACGACGTTTATACTTATGCAGTTGTGAAACAACAACAATTGAATGTGTAGAATTTTATGTGATGTTATAACTGACTATGATTTTTTATATATGATGTTAAACCTGTTAAATTTCATGTCAGATCATCTGTTATTATATATATGTTGTTACCGTCCATTCATATCTGTTTATCACCATTGCAAGTTCCCTGTAGACTAGAATCACTATGGGTTGAAATGATACATACCCGAACGAACTTTAGAATAGGGAAAAATCGTTATGGGCTGAAATGATAGGCCTGAATGATTTTCAAATTTATTTCTTTTACTTGGGACTGTGGGCTTGAAATGATAAAACCCGGATTTTTCTTTGTAAATTACGGGTTGAAATGATATATTACCCGTATCACTTTACCTAGCGTAGAAAATTATATACAGGCCCGTAGTTAAAATATGTTTTTTTAAAATGTTTAAAATATTTTAGAAATGTAATTATTATAATATTTTGATTTAAAATTTATTAAAAATAAATTTTGTAAAGTATTATTGATTTTCTGAACAATTGTAAGTGAAATGAATTAATGAAAAGTTAGAAAATTTTGAACTTAAGTTATTTTGGAAAATTTGATTTAATTATAATTGGAAATTAAATTGAATATGAAATTATGATAAATTTATGATAATTTGAATTTAAATGAATTAAAAGTGATTTTATATCATATTAATGATTTTTAACAAATTTGAAATGTGAAATGAAAGAATATTTTAAGTTGAAATTTTGAAATATAACTAAAATTGAAAATTTATGAAATTGACTTAAAAGTGAACTTTTAGTTAAGTAAATAAAAATAAAATTAAGTTATATTTGAGAATTTGAACTTAAGTGTTAAGTTGAAATTTAATGTAATGGATTTAAAATTGAACATTGCAATTTAATAAGTGAATTATTATTAAAACTTGATTTTTGAATGGAATTTTAACTTTATAAGATCATGAACTTGAGGAAAAATTAAATGATGTTATAAATGTGAAAATGTATTATTTTATAAGTTAAAAATGTTTTAAGTAAAAATATAATTGGTTGAGAAAATATATTGAATATTTGAAGTTAATTGACTGCGTTTTTGAAATGCTATTAATTACAATGTAAATGATATTACAGAATTTGTAAATGCTGTGGTTGATGATAATGAACTAAAAAGCTATTGAATTAAAAACTATTATTGCAATTATTGTAAGTGCTTTAATTTTTGAACTTAAATAAGTTTATTTGAAGTTTAAGTAAACCCTATTACAACATTTTAAAATGTTGTTTTTTTTGGTTAAATTGAACTGTTTTGAATGTAACTTTCCGTAGCGTTTTTAAATGCTGCGAAAAGTGAATTTTCGCTGTTTTGATAAACTTAAGTGAATAAATGAACTTTGGAAGTCGAAAATTTTGGAAATTTAATAATTTAATTATTAAACATAATAACTTCATTTTAATGATTAAAAATGATTTTTGGAATATATACAGTTTTGAAATATGAATTGAAATGGTATTTTAAATTGAATAAAATGAATGATGATTTGAAATGAATGTGGTTTTGAAAAGAGATGATATTTTGATATATTAAATGATTGGAATATGGTTTCGAAAAGATATGATATTTTGATATATTAAATGATTGAAATGTGGTTTCGAAAAGATATGATATTTTGATATATTAAAATGATTTGAAATGTGGTTTCGAAAAGATATGATATTTTGATATATTAGAATGATTTGAAATGTGGATTTGAAAGGATATGATAATTTAATATATTGAAATGGTTAGAAATGACTTGATATTTATCTTGATAAATATTTGAATTTGAAAGATATGGTATGTTGATATATTGAAATGGTTTTGGAAATGATTTAATCTTTATTTTGATAAAGATTTGGATTGAAAAGGATATTTTATTTTGAAGTATAAAATATTGTTTTAAAATTATAACCATGGGTTATAATAACGGTTGGTTGTTAAAGAGACCGGGATCGGATATTGTCTTATAGCCGGCCAATACCGAAAACCACTTTAACAACTATGTACGCGGTGGAGATTCCAGAATGAAGTAGGATGGTGGCGACGTTCTCGAGGTATATTACGTGGACCCAACTCCCATGAGTTGGCATAAATGACTAAAACAGGAGCTATACCGGGCTACACAAATGGTCGCACCCTTTCATCGAGCATGCTCCATCGGAAACCATTCTATTACTGTTGTGATTCGATTCGGTGGCGCCACTTTGATTCGGGGGTATTGTTCGAGGTGGGCGGAAGCTGCTGGCTTGCCTCACCACCGGTCCGGGAGTGCAAACGGTGTATCCACCCTGGCATTGCCTCGCGTGCCGTGTCATATCCTTATATCGAGCCCACTACGATTTTGGTTTTAAAGATCCGACCGCGTTAAGGTTCACCATCCCCTTAACGCTATTTTCTATATGATTATACTTTACTGATTAGACACTACTGTATATAGCACAATATACTACATAGTAAATAGTTTAACGGATCCTTAGAGGATGGGCGGTCCCAAGCATCTTCTAAGTTACTCGCACCTTTACTATAGTTCACTTGAGTTGGTTTACATTGTATAAGTATGTATGTCCTGACTCGAGTGTTTGTATTTTTATTTACGCTCAGGTCAGCCTGAGTTATTCACAGATTTGGATTTCCACTTTTTGGAGATTTGAATCGCTAGAGATTGTCTACTTGTCAAGTTTATCTTTTGAAATCTATTGTTCCTTTCAGCTCTTGTATTAGTTGACATCTATGAAGTGAGACTTCTTTTGTACTTTATTTCCTCTGTTGTATTTTATGTAACTCTGATATTTCTATATAGTAGCTTCATGAACTACTATCTCTTTTTACTTCCGCTGCATTATTATTACTCTGTGTCTGTGATCTGTGATTTTTATTTACTGTATATTCTGAGATTTGCCAAATTTTTAATTACAACGCGGTATTTTGAGCAATTCAATTCCGGCATGAGTGTCTACCTATACATTTATAATGGATGCGAATGGTTGAAAATAACGGGTCGTTACAGTTGGTATCAGTGCTTTGGTAGCTCTAGGCAAAACTCAGCATATGGAGTGAATGTATTTACAGAACCACTTACATTCGAGTTTGAATCTCTTCCTTTTTTGACTCAATTCCTTTGAATTTTGGAACGTTCCCTACGATTCCAAAATCCATTCGTATCCTTCACTATTCATCTTCTTTTGACTCTGGAGTATTTCATAACTCCGCTTCGAATGATCTTTCTAGTAAGTCAGCAGTCACGCCAATTTCAAATTGAATTGAAAAAAAAGAAGGGGGGAAACTCCTTTACAAATTAGCATCGATTCACCAGAGATTTATATCTATCCTTGGTTTAGATGCTAATATCTTTTGTTATTCCAAACTCTAACTCTCGAGATCGAATGTAGATTTACCCTAGAAAATCCACATTGATCTTATTCTTTAAGTCAAGGTTGACCCGGTTAAGGTTGCCCGTGATTTATTTAAGTTAATCCACCTCCCTATTTTGTTATTTAATCATCTTGTCTTTTGTTTCCAATCTATTCTTCTAAACATTTTGAATTGTACTTGTATATCTATGTTTTGTTTTATATATTGTGTTGTTTGGGTTGTTGATGTTGATTTGGGTTTCCGATGATTCGTCTTATCAACGCTATCGATAGGATTTCTAAAACACTTTGACAGAACAAACTGACACAATATTATTTTAAAATTTGGTCAAAGAAATAAAATTTTGATTATAAGTAAATTTATGGAACTTAATAAACTGATTTAAATTGATTATTTGAAGTGATAATACTTAATTTATCATTTATTGTTCTATAAATGAATTTATAACTAGTTGTTTATAAATTGATTTGGGAACTGAAATGAATTTAGAACAAGAAATTTGAGAATTTGATTTCCAATGGTTTCAAACCTTTTGTTTAAAAAGTTTTAAAAGGGATATATTATTTAAAGTATTTTCAAATAGAAATTTGTTTCCAAAGAATTTTAAAGTTTAAAATTAGTGCTCTTCTCATTGTCGCTGGGAAATAACTTCGGTGATGATCGCGACATCATCGACTTTCATTTTCGAGTTTCGAAGTGAAGAGACTATTCTGTAGTCTTGCTACAGTTTTGTTTCGGGGGAATTTAATTGATTTGAATTTCTAAAATATGACTTGATTTATAATATATATAGATATATGATTGAAATTTGATTTGACATATTATATATATGTTATTACTTATCTCTAAATGGTTTGGAGAAATCGAAAATACAATTCTTAAATTTTATTTTAAATAATAATTTTAATTATAAAAAGAGAATCAAAAATTTGGATAAATGATTAAAACTTGAGAGAATTGAATTGGAAAGTTTTATTTGTATAATATAATTGCACTCAAATATAACTTACCTTAATTTCAGAAGTTAACAATGTAATTGGATAATATACAATATAAAAGATTTTATAAATGAAATTTGAGCGGTTATAATAAATGTTATACACTTAAATTTTAATTACAAAATGATTAACAGAGGTAAATATAATAAATGGTAATTGAATAACTTACAATAGAATGTTGTTAAAAGAACTAAGAATGAAAGAAAGCAGTTATAATAAGTGTAAGTATGTTTAACATAAGTGATAAATATAGTGAGATGAATAAATTTAATTTTAATTAGGAATAAAGAAGAATTAAATTTATTAAGTACATTGTGAGTGTAATAAATGATTATTTTTCAAACCCATGGTTTTAAAAATTGTTAATTTAAGATGATTGGATAATAAGATAATGAAATTTAGGATAGTTAAGATTTATTTAACTTGTGTAAAGATTTATTCTCTATTTAAGTTGAAATTTCCATGCTTTCAAATTTATTTCCTTATTTTGTTTTTCAAACTATCTTTTGGTTGTCCTTATCATCCTTATCTTTCTATAGACTGGTATAGGAATCTTTCTATAATCTTTGATAATCTTTGGTACTCATTTGAATCTATTTTGCGTGCTTGAGTTCTTGATTTTGGAGAATTTTGGAAAGATCATCTCCACCTTGTTAAACATACCTGTAACAATAGTTATCGGGTATAATTTAAATCTCCTTGTCATCTTGCCCTGATCTTATTTCACTCTATTTTTTTCTTCTGTGTTTTCCCGTACCTCATTCCTTTTCGGGGACGAAAAGTTTTGAGTGGGGGAGAGTGTAAAAACCCTGTATTTTGTGATTTATTTTTTTGTATATTTTAATTATTTTAATTAAATTTTGATTTAAAAACTTATTTTTTTATTTTGAATGATTAATTTTGTTACTTTAAATATAAACTTTAGTTTTGATATGAATTATCATTCCAAAGCATGACTAAAAAGAATATTTTCCAAAAAGTGAATTTTGGTCAAATTAATCAAACTTTGACTTTTAATTTAAAATTTTAAAAGTTTGAAAATTTAAATTTTATCTTTTATTATGAAAGTACATAAAATTTTAAGAACACTGCTTTTCGTTTCGTTGAAAACGGATTTAAATTGCAAAAGTTATATTGTTTTCAATATTGTGTGTATATTGGGTTATTCAGCAATAGTCTTTATTTTAAATTTTATAAATGACATTTTATTTGATATATCTTATTCCAACTTGTATATCTATTTTATATTATGTATAAATTGACTTTTGGATATTTTTAAAATGATAATAGAATTTTTCAAAAATTTACTGTATTTATTTCCTATTTTTTTAAGGCTGTTTTCTTATTTTCTGCTATTTTCTTCATTAAAATTATATTTAAATTTATTTATTTTTTATTTGTTTTGTGATTTTACTTTTATTTTATATTATTATTTATGTTTAAAAATATATTACAAGCTCATATGAATTTTCTAAAATTTATTTCATGTAATTTCAAATTTTCTAGACTAGTTTACTATTTTAGCTATTTTCTTTAATTTAACTTTATATATTTAATAAATATTATATATATATATTTATATTTTGATAAATTTTCGAAATCTTATCTTTTTTTATTATTAATTCCAGGATATCAAGTTATGTAAACAAATTTAAGAAGTTTGAAAGGTTTAAAGGCTAAGAAACGTAATGTCGTTTCACGTTTCTTTTACAGTTTCTTTTGTCATCAATTCATCAGTTATTTTAGCCACTCCTTACTTTATTTATTTATTTTATACATTCACTTTTATTTTCTGTGTTTATACTTTATTAATATTAATTTTATATATATTTTGATTAAAAATAGATTTTTCCAAAGATTATTTGGGTTGTTTCAATTTATTTAGCCTAGTTTCACATATTTTGATATTTTCTTTATATAAATTATATAATTTAAAATGTATTTATTTATTTTTCTTATTTACATTATTTCTGAGATTATTTATCTATTTTATCAGGTTTTTTATGTATTTACAAAATAGAAAAGAGAAATTTGAAAGGCCTTAAACTTTCTATCTTTCTATGGGCCTTTATGGTCCACCCTTTTACTTTTAACCTAACCTTTCACCAATTAACCCTAACTTTTCCTCATTTTTATTCTCCAGCCGACTTCCTCCTGTTGTTCACAAATTTTCAAAGCTCCAAAACCCTAAAAATCATGACCTCCATCTTGAAGAAAAAATTTAGGTAAATTCCTCTTTTCTTTCTACTTTTTCTCCTATTTCTATGCAAATTTGCCTTGCTTTCTCCCCTGATTGGAGCGGCTTTCCCCCTTGCTTCATGGCCACCACCCCCTTCCATCTCTTTCCGACCATCACCACCATCTAAGCCTACAACCATGACCATGGCCGAACACCCCTTGATGGTCAAACTCTTCCAAATGCAACCAAAAGCCTAGATCTATGCTTGTTTGGCCTTTTCTTGCTCATCCACTTCAACCACCACCCTAACCACCACCATAGCAGCAGCCACCACCTCTGACCTGATCATCACACACCCCTGCAACCTCTGTACAGATCTGAAACATCAAGAGCCGAGCCAAAAAATGCATGTAGACGAGCCTTGTGGTGCACCAAAACTACACTATGTTGCCTAGTCTCTTGATATTCTTATGTTGTAACTTCCTCCACATGTTCTAGCCTTTATGCCATGCATTCCTATGATCAAACCTGAGTCAAAGTCATGTCAAAGCTGACCTAAATAAACCCCTAGGTCGTGCAAAAGAATAGAGAAAGCAAGGCAAAAGTCATTGCATTCATATCTCTTTTTATTCTTTTTTATTTCAAAGTTATTTCATATCTAGTTTTATTGAATTTGTGTTTGTTTGGATATTTTGTTTTGGGTTGTAACACAAGTTCTAAGCTTGAATCTCTTCCCACTTGAGCCTATTGTTGTGTCATCGTGCCTTCTGGAATCAGTTGTGTCATTGGTATTGAAATCTCCAGCCATAAAAGGTGAGTAAAACTCACACGACGTTTATACTTATGCAGTTGTGAAACAACAACAATTGAATGTGTAGAATTTTATGTGATGTTATAACTGACTATGATTTTTTATATATGATGTTAAACCTGTTAAATTTCATGTCAGATCATCTGTTATTATATATATGTTGTTACCGTCCATTCATATCTGTTTATCACCATTGCAAGTTCCCTGTAGACTAGAATCACTATGGGTTGAAATGATACATACCCGAACGAACTTTAGAATAGGGAAAAATCGTTATGGGCTGAAATGATAGGCCTGAATGATTTTTAAATTTATTTCTTTTACTTGGGACTGTGGGTTTGAAATGATAAAACCTGGATTTTTCTTTGTAAATTACGGGTTGAAATGATATATTACCCGTATCACTTTACCTAGCGTAGAAAATTATATACAAGCCCGTAGTTAAAATATGTTTTTCTAAAATGTTTAAAATATTTTAGAAATGTAATTATTATAATATTTTGATTTAAAATTTATTAAAAATAAATTTTGTAAAGTATTATTGATTTTATGAACAATTGTAAGTGAAATGAATTAATGAAAAGTTAGAAAATTTTGAACGTAAGTTATTTTGGAAAATTTGATTTAATTATAATTGGAAATTAAATTGAATATGAAATTATGATAAATTTATGATAATTTGAATTTAAACGAATTAAAAGTGATTTTATATCATATTAATGATTTTTAACAAGTTTGAAATGTGAAATGAAAGAATATTTTAAGTTGAAATTTTGAAATATAACTAAAATTGGAAATTTATGAAATTGACTTAAAAGTGAACTTTTAGTTAAGTAAATAAAAATAAAATTAAGTTATATTTGAGAATTTGAACTTAAGTGTTAATTTGAAATTTAATGTAATGGATTTAAAATTGAACATTGCAATTTAATAAGTGAATTATTATTAAACATTGATTTTTGGATGGAATTTTAACTTTATAAGATCATGAACTTGAGGAAAAATTAAATGATGTTATAAATGTGAAAATGTATTATTTTATAAGTTAAAAATGTTTTAAATAAAAATATAATTGGTTGAGAAAATGTATTGAATATTTGAAGTTAATTGACTGCATTTTTGAAATGCTATTAATTACAATGTAAATGATATTACAGCATTTGTAAATGCTGTGGTTGATGATAATGAACTAAAAAGCTATTGAATTAAAAACTATTATTGCAATTATTGTAAGTGCTTTAATTTTTGAACTTAACTAAGTTTATTTGAAGTTTAAGTAAACCCTATAACAATATTTTAAAATGTTGTTTTTTTTGGTTAAATTGAACTGTTTTGAATGTAACTTTCCGTAGCGTTTTCTAAATGCTGCGAAAAGTGAATTTTCACTGTTTTGATAAACTTAAGTGAATAAATGAACTTTGAAAGTCGAAAATTTTGGAAATTTAACTATTAAACATAATAACTTCATTTTAATGATTAAAAATGATTTTTGGAATATATACTGTTTTGAAATATGAATTTAAATGGTATTTTAAATTGAATAAAATGAACGATGATTTGAAATGAATGTGGTTTTGAAAAGAGATGATATTTTGATATATTAAATGATTGGAATGTGGTTTCGAAAAGATATGATATTTTGATATATTAAATGATTGAAATGTGGTTTCGAAAAGATATGATATTTTGATATATTAAAATGATTTGAAATGTGGTTTCGAAAAAATATGATATTTTGATATATTAGAATGATTTGAAATGTGGATTTGAAAGGATATGATAATTTAATATATTGAAATGGTTAGAAATGACTTGATATTTATCTTGATAAATATTTGAATTTGAAAGATATGGTATGTTGATATATTGAAATGGTTTTGGAAGTGATTTAATCTTTATTTTGATAAAGATTTGGATTGAAAAGGATATTTTATTTTGAAGTATAAAATATTGTTTTAAAATTATAACTACGGGTTATAATAACGGTTGGTTGTTAAAGAGACCTGGATCGGATATTGTCTTATAGCCGGCCAATACCGAAAACCACTTTAACAACTGTGTACGCGGTGGAGATTCTAGAATGAAGTAGAATGGTGGCGACGTTCTCGAGGTATATTACGTGGACCCAACTCCCATGAGTTGGCATAAATGACTAAAACAGGAGCTATACCGGGCTACACAAATGGTCGCACCCTTTCATCGAGCATGCTCCATCGGAAACCATTCTATTACTGTTGTGATTCGATTCGGTGGCGCCACTTTGATTCGGGGGTATCGTTCGAGGTGGGCGGAAGCTGCTGGCTTGCCGTCACCACCGGTCCGGGAGTGCAAACGGTGTATCCACCCTGGCATTGCCTCGCGTGCCGTGTCATATCCTTATATCGAGCCCACTACGATTTTGGTTTTAAAGATCCGACCGCGTTAAGGTTCACCATCCCCTTAACACTATTTTCTATATGATTATACTTTACTGATTAGACACTACTGTATATAGCGCAATATACTACATAGTAAATAGTTTAACGGATCCTTAGAGGATGGACGGTGCCAAGCATCTTCTAAGTTACTCGTACCTTTGCTACAGTTCACTTGAGTTGGTTTACATTGTATAAGTATGTATGTCCTGACTCGAGTGTTTGTATTTTTATTTACGCTCGGGTCGGCCTGAGTTATTCACAGATTTGGATTTCCACTTTCTGGAGATTAGAATCGCTAGAGATTGTCTACTTGTCAAGTTTATCTTTTGAAATCTTTTGTTACTTTCAGCTCTTGTATTAGTTGACATCTATGAAGTGAGACTTCTTTTGTACTTTATTTCCTCTGTTGTATTTTATGTAACTCTGATATTTCTATATAGTAGCTTCATGAACTACTATGTCTTTTTACTTCCGCTGCATTATTATTACTCTGTGTCTGTGATCTGTGATTTTTATTTACTGTATATTCTGAGATTTGCCAAATTTTTAATTACAACGCGGTATTTTGAGCAATTCAATTCCGGCATGAGTGTCTACCTATACACTTATAATGGATGCGAATGGTTGAAAATAACGGGTCGTTACAATTTTAATTTATTTTAAATTTTAATTACAATGTTAAAATCTTAATAACTTTTGAATACGTAGTCCGTTTCACACGCGGTTTCCTCCGCTAGGTTCGTATTGGCATTCCGGACATTTTGGCGTCGGTTTGGATAGATTTGGAGACTGTTCAAATTTTGGGTTTAAATTGAATTTAAATTCAATAGGTGAGTGTTTTAACCCACTCACAACTTCTAAAATTTCTTATGTTTGTTAAATTGATTTAGGATGTGATTAGAAATTGATTTATGACTGTTTGGCTTATTTTAATCATCATCCCAGTTAAATTGAATTTATTTGAATCAAATGGTTATTTAATTTATTTATTGCATATAAATTGCCAGTTAAATTTCCATTTAATTTATTTTTGAATATAAACTACTAGCTGATACCTGCTGTTTATTATCCATTATATATTGATGCTATTGATTGAATTGGATGATGATTGTAATTAATGGTTGATGATTGATATGATGGATGAATGGATATTTTATTTATTATCATCATAATCTACAAGTTATTTATCGATTTGTCATTATTGATTCGGGATTGCGGTTTGAAATGATATACAACCGCATTTTTATTTTTAAATTGCGGATTGAAATGATAAATATCTGTATCACTTGACCATAGGGTAGAAAATTATATACAGATACCGTGGTCGATATATAAAAAATATTTTGAAATGTTTCTATGGTTTTGGGAAGAAATATACGGTTTAATAAATATTAGTTTTTGATATTATATAAATATTATTATATACATATAGTTAAATTCTCGAATTTAAGCTATGTATAAATTTGTTTAATAAAAATAAGCTTAATAATGGAGTTTGATTTTTTTATATTACATGGTTAAGTACCTGGTTAAAATATTGTATAGATAGAGTTTAATGACTTAAATAAAAAATAAGTTGGAAGATAAATATGAAATTGGTTTGAATTGGATTATTTAAGAATTTTACTCGAATAAATTGATTTGATATTTTAATAAAATTGAGATTTTAATGGGTATGATTTTATAGTTGGATTTTAATTTTGAGTGATTTAAATGAATATCAGGTCGATTTAAATGAATATATGAAGTTAAATAAGTTGAAAGAATATCGAGTTAATTGAAGTTTTAAAAGCTTTCTTAAATTTTATTGCATTTATTTAGATAACATTTCAAATCTAAATAATAGTAATTAAATTTGATATATATATATGGAATTATCAAGAATTAGTTTTAGTGTGGTGGAATATTTAAAGCTTTGAAATATATGGAAATTGAAATGGTTTATTTGGGGGTTCAAATCTGTTTATGAAATTGACTTGTGAAATTTAAGAAGCTATAAAGTAATTTAATATTTGAACCGCTAAAGTATTGGAAGTTATGTTTCAAAGTTAAAAATTTCAAAGTATTACGTTTTGGAAGTGTTATAATTTTAAGTCTTTGGTTTCGAAATTTTATAACTTTGAATACTATGATTTAAAAAAAAGGGATGTCATATTGATTTGGTTTTAAAATTGGAAATGATATCGTATTTATATGGTTTTGAAATAAATATTATATCCTGGTTTTGAAGTATAAATTATTTTGAAATGACCACGGTGTTATAATAACATTGGGTTGTTAAAGAGACCGGGATCGGAAGTTGTCATACTATCTGCCAACTTCGAAAACCAATTAAACAACCATGTACGTGGTGGAGATTCCAGAATGAAGTAGGATGGTGGCATCGTTTCCTTTGAGATAAGTACGTGGAACCAACTCCTGTGAGCTGGCATAAAATGGGTAAAACAGGAGCGATCGACGGGCTAATGAGGTAGCACCTTTGATCGGACACATCCCTTCAATATTATACTTTGACTTTTGGATTTATTCGGTGGCCACTTTTGATTTCTTTGATTTGGGGGTTTGGCTCGTGTGGGCGGTAGCTGCGGCTATGCATTACCACCGGCCCGGAAGCGTGATTGGTATATCTACCATCGCATTGCCTAGTTGTGCCATGTCACATACCCTAGCGCGTCTTGTACGAGTTTCAATTTGTGTCATACCTATGGAGTATCCTCTGGTAGCCTCCCTATCAGGGGGTATTACGGTACTTATAGACTGTTGGCACTATTACGTGCTAAGGTAGAAAATATAAAGCCTTAACGCTATTTAAAAGTAAGTTTATTTTACTAATAGACATTATTATAATAGCGAAATATTACTACATATAAATAGTTAACGGATCCTTAGAAGATGCGAATCCCGAGCATGTCCTAAGTTACCGCACTCATGTTTATTTTACCGTTGATTTAACTTACATAAAATCTTTTAGTTCTAACTCGAGTGTTTTGTCTTTTCAATTTGCTTGGGTCAGACCGAGTATTTCAGGATTTGAAGATTTTATTCTGGAGAACGAAGACGAAGATTTGTATTACTATTATCTACTATATTATTCTACTACACCATTTTATTCCGTTGCACAAATTATTATTCTATGGTATGTTTAACTCTGATATGTATTGTATAAATATAATATAATATTTTGTAAACACCTTCATGAATGGTTTATTTGATTATTATATTTTACCGTTCCGCTGCAAGATTCTATTTTGTTTTTTTCCTTTCTCTGTTTTTCTTATTTACCCCATTAAATCTGCCCTTCTGTATGGTTTAAGTCTGACGTGTGTGGTTTATCATCGATTTAAAGCATGCGGAAAGGCGGGACGTTACAATTCCCCTTAACACGTAATAGTCCTAGTAGTCCATCCAGTATCAGCATATCTCCAGATCGGAAGACTACCGTAAATACTCCATGGGATACGGGAGAAAAACAAACTCGTATTAAAGCTCGCTATGGTAGGTGACACGACACACAAGGCAATGCTAGGGTAGATATACCAGTTACGCACACGAGCTGGTGGTAACGAGCAGCCACTACGCCCACCTCGAGCCACACTCCTAAAAATCAAGTGGTGCACCCAATCAATCACAGCAGTAATAGAATTGTATCGAAGAAGTGTGTCTGATTGGTGGAACAATCTCACTTGGCCCGAGATCGTTTCTGTTTTAGCCACCTTATGACAACTTACGGGAGTCGGGTCCACGTAATATACCTCAAGAACATCGCCACCATCCTACTTCATTTTGGAATCTCCACCACGTACACAGTTGTTAAAGTGGTTTTCGGCATCGACAGTGTATGTCCATATCCGATCCTGGCCTCTTTAACGACCAACCGTTATTATAACCCATGGTTATAATTTAAAAATGGTGCTTAGGCTTCGAAAATAAAATATCATTTCAACATTCAAATATCATTATATCATATCTTTTCAAAAACCTCATTCATTTTATTAAATTTAAATACAATTCCAAATCACATTTCAAAATGGTTTATATTTTAAACCAAAATACTCCATTTAAACCATTTAAAAGTGAAGTCATTGTATTTAAAATTCAAAAATTCAATTTTCTTTAGCCTTTTCTGAGTTCGTTTATTCACTTAAATACATTAAAACGGTGAAATTTCAGCTTTCGCAGCACTTAGGAAATGCTAAGGAAAGTTATGTTTGAAAACAATTCATTTCAGCAAAGACAGCATTTAAAACTGTTGTAATATATCAGTTTTCATTTAAATTAGTTCAATTCAGCAAAGACAGCATTTTACAGAAATGCTGTAATAGTTCAGGTTTCAAATAAAAGCTTTAGTTCAATTCTACAACTACAGCATTAACAGAAATGCTGTAATAGATCAGAATTTAGTTCATTTCATAAACGATAGCATTTCTGAAGTGTTAATAAAAATATTTCTAGAATTTCAAAAATATTTAAACTTCAATTTAAACCATTTTAACATATAAAATTTCATATTTTTCACTTTAAAAATGGTCATTTAAATACTCTTTAACTTATGATTTTGTATAAAGTAAATTCCACAAATAATTATCAAATTTTAATAATTCACTTATTAAATCAATGTACAATTTTATAACATTTTCATTTACTTTATTCTTTAAATTTAACTTACCATTTTTATAAATTAAATTAAATTTCAATTTTATTTTCTTAACTTAACTTTTATTTTTAAAACCAAATTTCACATTTTCCAAGTTAAGTTATATTTCAAATTTCACTTTTTAAACATTCATTTATTTAACCATATTAATTTATAGAAAAATCAATAACATTTTATAAAATAATTTTAAATTCAAATTTAAATCAAATTATCATATTCTATTTACTTAGTTTAAACTCCATTTATAAACAAAATCATAAATTCCAGAATTAACTTATGTTTCAAATTCTACTTTACCATTAATTTATTACACTTATTTAACATGTAGAAAATCACTAATACTTTGTAAAAATCATTTTTTTATTAAATTTAAATTAAAATATCATAATATTTACATTTTTAAAATACTTTAAAATTTCTTGAAAAATATATATTAACCACGGGTCTGTATATAATTTCTAACCTAAGTCAAGTGATACAGATAATATATCATTTCAATCAGTACTTTACAGAGAAAATCCGGGTTCTATCATTTCAAACCCACAATTTCAAGTAAAATGAAATAATAAAAATCGCTCAGGCCTATCATTTCAGCCCATAACGATTTTTCCCTATTCTAAAATCCATTCGGGTATGTATCATTTCAACCCATAGTGATTCTATTCTATAGGGAACTTGCAGTGTGATAAACAGATATAAATAACAGCATAGCAATATGTGGCAGTAATAGATGATATGACAGGTTTATTAATAGGGTTAACATCATATGAATCATATCACAGGCAGGTATAACGTGATATAGCAATTTTACAAATTCACTTGGTGTCACTTCACAGTTTATATAAGTAAAGATGTCAAGTGTGATTACTCACTTGTTTCAAGCCGTAGATAGAAAGACAAAGCACACAAACGAATTCCAGAAAGCATGATAACACGAATGTTGACTTAAGTGGGAAGATAACCAAGCTGGTGATCTTGCACACAACCAATAAAAGAAGACAAATATAAATATAATTTCAACATACAATACATATTGAAGCAATTAAAAATAAAAGCAACAAAACACAACATGGTTTGAACATTGCCTCAACCATTATATGCTCAGCCTAGGGGCTCATGTGCTCGAGCACCATGGTGTATTTGGTCGGGTATAGGTTCATAAAGGCATGGCTAGTGAGGTGTGAAGTGGTGGAAGTTAAAAGGTAGGGAATACAAAGGGTTAAGGCAAATAAGTGGATATTGGTGCAACAACAAGGCTCGGCCTGAGGTGATGTGGGCTCAGCCATGCAAGGTGGTGGTCAGGTGATTATGGAGTTGCAGCCAGAGGTGGTGGAGGAGCAGGTGGCGGCGGCTAAGGGGGTGGCCAAGGTGGAAAATGAAGGTTGTGATGAAGACTAGGCTCGGCTATGGCATTTTGCATGGAGTTTGTGGAGTTTTGTGGTGCAAGCATCATAGGCAAGTCACGGCCTTGACTGGATAGAGGGGGATGGTAGTATGGCTATGGAAGGTGATGGTGCTGGTCGGTGGAGGCGGTGGAGGAGCTATGGCCGAGACATGAAGAGGCAAGGCAAAATTCAATGGAAAATTCAATAAAATGAAGAGAAAAGGTAGAAAAAAATTTAAGAAGCCATCACCTTTTTCTTTCAGATCTGAAATTCGCGTGAATGATGAAATAAGAAAGAGATGTTTTTACGTGAAATGCAAAAGGAAAGTCATGGCTATTGGCCAAGGAATAGTCGGCCTATATTATGAAGAGGTGAGTAGATGAAAAGTCAAAAGTTTAAAGGTTTAAGTCTCTTGGAATTTCCCATTCTTTTACTCAAATAAACCAAAATAAAAATCATGTAAATAAAATAAAAATGAATACAAAATAAAGTGAAAATGAAATAAATAAATAATTTTTAGAAAAATAGAAAATATAAGAAAATAGTTTATTAAATGTAAACTTGTATTAAAATTGTAAACAAAAATATAACTAGTTTTGGAAAAATAACAACTACATTATAAAAATGTTTTAAAAATAAAATCTTGACATAAAATAAAATTAAAAATATTTCCATTATGAAATAAAATCAAATTTAAAAATATTTCAAAAATATAGGGTTGTTACACTCTCCCCCACTCAAATCTTTTCATCCTCGAAAAGAACGAACAAGGAAAATAAGGAAAAAAAACAAGATAGAAAAGCAAATAGTACCTGAAACAAACATTTCTGGATTCGAAGCATGAATGCTCTCCTCCGTCTCCCAGTTACAATCTCGATCATTGGTACTCCACTGTACTTTGACTAGACTAACAGATTTCCTTCTGAGCTGCTTTGTACCTCTGTCGACAATACGAAGTGGCTTCCTCTTAACGGTCAGATTAGGCTTAATATCCAAACTATCAAGAGCAGAGGCTGGACAATAAGAGATGGATCATGAAGATATCGGCAAAGGTCAGAAACATGATGCACTCCAGAAAGCTTCTCGGGCAAATCCAGACGATAAGCCAAAGAACCAACTCTTTCCACAATGCGGAAAGGACCAATGAATCTAGGATAAAGCTTCCCTCTACGACCAAAACGAAGGACATTCCTTAAGGGAGAGACCTTAAGGAAAACCTGATCATCAACAGCAAACTCCAACCTCCGCCTACACCTACCAGCGTACTTCTTCTACCTATCTTGAGCAGCTCTCAACCTCCTCTTAGTCTCCTTAAATCTCTTAGAAACTTCCAAAATCACATGAGGACCAAGAACCAAACGATTATGGGACTTAATCCAGCAAGATAGAGATCTACAAGGTTGTTCGTATAGAGTAGCAAACAGAGACATTTTAATACTGGCCTGAATACAAAGATGGAATGAGATAGATAAGGAGATTAAGATAAGCTTAAAACAGAAGGTTAGATTATACTTGATAACTATTATTGTAGGTGAATTCGATAAGATCGAGATGATCTTCCCAAGACCCTCCATAATCAAGCGCATAAGCACGAAGAAGATCCTCGAGAATCTGATTCACTCTTTCCATTTGACTGTCGGTTTGTGGATGGTAAGTAGTGCTCAAATTCAGATGAGTACCCAGAGATTCCAAAAAAGCTTTCCAAAACTGACTGGTAAAGACAGGATCACGATCACAAACAATGCTGAGAGGAACCCTATGGAGACGAACAATCTCTCTCATGTAGATCTCAGACAAGCTAGAAGCAGAACGAGCAGACTTGACCGGAGTGAAATGAGCGGACTTGGTCAGTGTATCCACAATAACCCAGATACTGTCATTACCCCTCCTAGTCCTCGGTAAACCATCGATGAAATCCATGGAAACCTATTCCCACTTCCAATTGGGAATCTCAAGGGGCTGCAACAAACCATAGGTCTTCTGGTGATCGGCTTTGACTTGCTGACAAGTCGCACACCGACTAACAAAGATAGAAATATCCCGCTTCATCCCTCTCCACCATTAAAGCCTCTTCATATCCTGATACATCTTCGACACACCAGGATGAATAGAATGTCGGGATCGATGATTCTCCCGAAGAAACTCCTGCCTCAATCCATCAACATTCGGGACACAAATCCTACCATTAATCCTCAAAATCCCTCTATCATCGATCTGAGCTCCACTACCACTACCGCCAACCCTACTACAAACCCTCTCCTTCATCAATCTAAGCATATCATCCTCATCCTACTTAGCCATGATATAATCCAAAAGAGGAGAAGAAGAAACAACAAGCCGACACAACAAATCCTTCTTCCGACTCAAAGCATCGGCCACAACATTAGCTTTACCAGGAGTATAGCTAATATCGAGGTCGTAAGAAGCCAGAAACTCAAGCCTACGAACTTGCCTCTCATTCAAATCCTTCTGGGAGAAGATACATCTCAGAGACTGATGATTAGTGAAAAGCTCAGACCTGGTTCCTAGAAGATGATGCCTCCAAAGCTTCAAAGCAAAGACAACAGCAAGCAACTCTAAATCATGAGCAGCATAATTTGCCTCATGGATTTTGAACCGACGGCTGGCATAGGCAATGACCTTACCATACTGCATGAGAACAACACCCAATCCCTCACGACTAGCATCAGTGTATACTGTCAATCCCTCACTTCCATTCAGAACAGTAAAAACTGGTGCGGAAGTTAGCTTGCTCTTTAACTCATTGAATGCAGCTTCACACTTCTTATCCCAGATAAGCTTAGCATTCTCACGAGTTAAGCAGTGGGAGGTGCAGTAATCTGAGCAAAATTCTTGACGAATCTCCGGTAATAACCGGCAAGGCCCAGAAAACTACGAATATCAGATGGAGTCTTTGGAGTTTCCCAATCCTCTAACAGAATAGGGAGAACATAAGGACAACCAAAAGATAGAATAATTAAATGATAAAATAAAAGAGAGAGAGAACAGAAAAACTTACATTGATCGTAGTAATCTTGACTGGATCAACAGAAACTCCATTACTAGAAATAATATGCCCAAGAAATTGGACTTCATCCTTCCAGAAATGGCATTTAGAAAATTTAGCCTTCAACTGATGATTTCCAAGAGTCTCTAGAACAGATTTCAAATGTGACTCATGCTCTTCCTTGGTCTTTGAGAAGACAAGGATATCATCAACAAAGACTAGAAAAAATTTATTAAGAACATTACGAAAAGCACGATTCATCAAATTAACAAAGAAAGCAGGAGCATTAGTCAAACCAAAAGGCATGACTAACCATTCATAGAACCTATTCTCAGTACGGAAAGCAGTCTTGGGAATACTTTCCTCAGCAACCCTGAGCGGATGAAAACCTGTAGCAAGATCGAGCTGAGAGAAAACAGTGGCACCATAAAGATGATCAAACATATCACTGATGCGAGGCATTGGATATCTGTTTTTCATAATAAGCTTGTTCAGCTCCCTATAGTCAACACACATCCTCAACGAACCATCGGACTTGGTGACGAAAACCACCGCTGCTCCCCATTCAGAAAAACTAGGTCTAATCAGACCTTTGGAAGCTAAAAAATTTTAAATTCAAATTTGAATCAAATTATCATATTTTATTTACTTAATTTAAACTCCATTTATAAACAAAATCATAAATTCCAAAACTAACTTATTTTTCAAATTCTACTTTACCATTAATTTATTCACTTATTTAACTTGTAGAAAATCACTAATACTTTATAAAAATCATTTCTTTATTAAATTTAAATCAAAATATCATAATATTTACGTTTTTAAAATACTTTAAAAATTCTAGAAAAATATATATTAACCGCGGGTCTGTATATAATTCCCAACCTAAGTAAAGTGATACAGGTAATATATCATTTCAATCCGTAATTTACAAAGAAAACCCGGGTTCTATCATTTCAAACCCGCAGTCCCAAGTAAAACGAAATAAATAAAAATCGCTCAGGCCTATCATTTCAGCCCATAACGATTTTTTCCTATTCTAAAGTCCGTTCGGGTATGTATCATTTCAACCCATAGTGATTTATTCTACAGGGAACTTGTAGTGTGATAAACAGATATAAATAACAACATAGTAATATATGGCAGTAACAGATGATATGACATGTTTATTAACAGGGTTAACATCATATGAATCATATCACAGGCAGGTATAACATCATATAGCAATTTTACAAATTCACTTGGTGTCACTTCACAGTTTATATAAGTAAAGATGTCAAGTGTGATTACTGACTTGTTTCAAGCTGGAAATAGCAAGACAAAGCACATAAACAAACTCCAGAAAGCACGATAACATGACTTTTGACTTGAGTGGGAAGAGAACCAAGCTAGTGATCTTGTACACAACCAATAAAACAAGACAAATATAAATATAATTTCAACATAGAATACATATTGAAACAATTAAAAATAAAAGCAACAAAACACAACATGGTTTGACCATTGCCTTAACCATCATATGCTCGGCCTAGGGGATCATGTGCTCGGCCACCATAGTGTATTTGGTCAGGTATAGGTTCCTAAAGGCACGGCTAGTAAGGTGTGAAGTGGTGGAAGTTACAAGGTAGGGAATACAAAGGGTTAAGGCAAATAAGTGGATATTGGTGCAACAACAAGGCTCGTCCTAAGGTGATGTGGGCTCGACCAAGAAAGGTGGTGGTCAGGTGATGACTTGAGTTGTGGCCAGAGGTGGTGGAGGTGAAGGTGGTGGCAGCTAAGGGGGTGGCCAAGGGGGAAAATGAAGGTTGTGATGAAGACTAGGCTCGGCTATGGCATTTTGCATGGAGTTTGTGGAGTTTTGTGGTACAAGCATCATAGGCAAGTCATGCCCCTGACTGGATAGAGGGGGATGGTGTTGTGGCTGTGGAAGGTGGTGGTGCTGGTCGGTGGAGGTGGTGGAAGGGCTATGGCCGAGCAAATACATGAAGAGGCAAGGCAAAATTCAATGGAAAATTCAATAAAATGAAGAGAAAACGTAGAATAAATTTAAGAAGCCATTACCTTTTTCTTTCAAATCTGAAATTTGCATGAATGACGAAATGAGAAGATATGTTTTACGTGAAATGCAAAAAGAAAGTCACGGTTATTGGCCAAGGAATAGTCGGCCCAAATTATGAAGATGTGAGTAGATGAAAAGTCAAAAGTTTAAAGGTTTAAGTCTCTTGGAATTTCCCATTCTTTTATTCATATAAACCAAAATAAAAATCATGTAAATAAAATAAAAATGAATAAAAAATAAAGTGAAAATGAAATAAATAAATAATTTTTAGGAAAAATAGAAAATATAAGAAAATAGTTTATTAAATGTAAACTAGTATTAAAATTGGAAACAAAAATACAACTAGTTTTGGAAAAATAACTACTACACTTTAAAAATGTTTTAAAATAAAATCTTGAAATAAAATAAATTTAATAATATTTCCATAATGAAATAAAATCAAATTTAAAAATATTTCAAAAATCTAGGGTGTTACAGAATTGAAATTGTAAATTAAAATTGTTTAAGAATCGGTTTCGAAGTTGGAAGATAAAATTGGGCAATAAATTGAATTTTTAAAGATAAAATTTGTTTTGAACTCTTATTTGAACTTTGAAATAAGTTAAGTAGAGATAATTTAAAATGGAATTTTGAAATTTTGACTCAGAATTAAATTATTTAAAGACTTTTAAAAAAAGTTTAATTTGGTTTAAGAGGTTAAACCAACATTTGAAAATTTAACTCGAATTTATATAATTCGAGATGATTTAAAGTGAAACTGAATTTGAAATTAGTTCAAATTGAAATTGTTTTAAATTAATTAGAATTATGATTGAAGATGGATAAGTTTAAAAATTCAAATGGAAAATTTGAATTGGATTGATTTGTAATGAAATTGAAGTTGAATGAGTTCAAATTCAAATGGGAATTGGGATTAACTCAAACTGGAATTGAAATGAATTGAAATTGATTCAATTTGAAATTTATTTGAATTAATTGAAATTGTGATTGATGTTGAATAAGTAAATTCAAATGGGATTTGAATTGAATATAGAAAAGAAATAATTTAACTTGAATTGGGATTTGATCAATTTAATGGAAAATTGATTGGAAATGGAGATTGGGAAGTTGAACAGTTTGGCTCTGGACTATTTTCAAAATAAATTGTTTTAATACAAATCTATTTTTCCAAACTATTTACTATACAATCTTTCTTCTTAAAGCCAAACTATCTTATGCTATTTTACAATTATTTTTGGAACTACTTAATTATTTTACAACTATTTTGCAATTATTTAAATTTCTACAACTATTTGACTATTTTACAACTATTTTACAATTACTTAACTTTTTTACAGCTATTTTACAAACTAATAGTTATTTTTAACTGCTTATCTATTTTAAAAAAATTCAACCTATTCTCTAAATTTAAGCCGGACAGTGTTCAAACTGTTTTGATCAAATATTCATTTGAGATAAGAATTGGGGTGATAATCCAAATGAGAATTTAAGCAATTGTGAGTAAGTGAATGAAAATCAAAATGAAGGTGAATAGAAAGAGAATTGATTTGGCTAATAACCAATGAGACAAATACGTAGGATGTACGTATATTATTCTATTCGTATAGTGATTTGATCCAGATTCGAGCATAGAATTTCGAGATAGTATATCGATCCGAGTTGGGATTTTTCACTCGATTTTTGACGGCGAACATGGATATTGATTGTTGATTGGTTATGGATATCTCTATCATAGTTGTGACTATGCAAGGAGAATGACAGTTTTTGATCAAGAAACCAGATCTGAGTCCGCACTAGAAAGTCGGGTGGACGATACTAGTTCGGAAGTAAAATTGTGTGATCGAG
The DNA here is from genome assembly GCA_030765085.1 of Allium cepa. Taxonomy (NCBI): domain Eukaryota; kingdom Viridiplantae; phylum Streptophyta; class Magnoliopsida; order Asparagales; family Amaryllidaceae; genus Allium; species Allium cepa. The sequence continues at coordinate 569,148,096 of CM060940.1, read as the reverse complement.
TGGGCGATCAGATTGATATAGCGTACAGATGGTATGTGTACATCGTATGGGTTTGAATGAAATTGATATTGAAAAAAAATTCGATAAGAAATGTAAAATGGTTTTTGAAATGAAAGGTATATTTTGTGAAATATATGATGAAGTAAAATGGAAATTTGAAATTTCTATGACTAAAGATTCACTTTTGAAGAAAAGTAATGAGAAATCAAATGTGAATATTTGATTTGGAATAAACAAAGTTATGTATCTTTGTTATATATATGATAATAAAACTCCCCTTGTTGAATTCATAGCCAGAAGAAAAGAGTTTTGAAAATATTTGAAGTATAAAAAGGGAATTTATACAAGTTTGAAGTAATCCAAAGATTTTTAAAATATATATATACATATATATATATATATATATATGTAAAGGATCTTATGAGAATGACTTTGGGAAAAGGTTTTTGGAACTTTTGGATCTGGAAAGTCTTTTGATTTTTGGGAAAAATCAATATTGGAATTCGGAAAGCCTAGTTTGAGAATTATCGATTTTGGAATAATCGATTTTGAGAAAATGAGATTTATATGTATGATTTGGAAGATACTATAAGAGTGTAGTATAAATTGTTTTGAGATTGGCTCTAGAGAAAAAGGCGCTCCCTTGAAATGAACTTCTTAGGAGTACCACAGGGTGGTACTGCCTTGAGCCCTAAGGGGGGATTCTAAAGTTGATCCTATGAGGAGTTCGGACAAACTAGTTCCTGAGGATTAAGTGTAGTGGATAGAGGAAGTCGAGGGCGCTGATGCCCACAAAGACATTTGGTTATGCTGTGACGACAGTATAGCTCGATGTCAATGCGATCTACTACAGTCCATAGAGAAAGTCGTGTGTGCTGTTGAGAGCCAAAAGTCTACGTTTGATTTTACATCATTAGACTGGGACTTATGGTAATATAGCGAAAGTCGTGTGTGCTGCTGAGGGCCAACAGTCTATGTTTGTTTTTACATCGGTAGACTGCGACCTATGAAGACATAGCGAAAGTCGAGAGGTCGTGAGAGCCTAAGGCTACATTAGGACTTGATTGATATAGTCTGTGACCTATGTGGGAGTGGAGAAGTTTCATTCTTTTAGTAGTGAAATTCGAGGGCGCTGATGCCTACAGTTACATGGACTTTTACTGTGATGGCAACGTAACCCAGTATGTAACTGCGACCATGAATGGGGGTGATGATTTCCAGAGCATTCTCACCAAAGATGTTTCCTCTATTTCAAAAATGATTTCTATATTTTCAATAAATTATTTTCCAAGTATTTTCACTGGGTGTTGAAAATGGGTTTACCAAGTACTTATAGATTTTCAGTCCTACGCCTGATCAACGTATGACCGAATTTCTGTGAGAACAAGGATGGACTTGTTGAAACATCGGGTTACAAAAAGTATTTTTATAAAAACTAATTTAGTAATATTATATAGATTTTTAAAGTGTTTTAAAAATGATCAAAGAATAATTTATCTAATTTTAAACTATTGAATAAAATTCTGTCTTCATTCCTTTTTTAGGACGAAAGGATTCTAAGGAGGAATGTGATAACCCGAATTTTGGGACATCTGATAATTCGGCAATTAACTGTTTTAATCAACTGAACAGATAAAATTCTGATAATAAAAGATATCTGGATATGTAAATGAATTTGGAAATATAATAAAAATTGAATTATAAATATCTGGATAAATATTTATTTGACAATATTTTAATTTAATTAATTTAAAATTGGCAAAATTGTTATTTCAAACAAAAATAATAATGTGCTGTTTATATAAATGGATATAAATAGATTTTAAATAGACTTATTATTTCCAAATTTAATAAGTGTTATTTAAATGTATATGCATATATATGTATGTATGTATTTAAGTTGTTTTTTTAAAATAGAATAATTATTTACAAATTGAATAATGTGTCTATTTAATTATATATACTTGAGTTGATTTTTAAGATTTCTAAATTAAATTTGAATTTGAATTTGGATTTAAATTTGAATTTAAAGGATAGATATCTTAAAAAATTTTGGATATAAAATATATGGATAAGATTTTTATTAGAATAAGATTTGTTTTATGATATTTTCTTAAAAGAATTTATTTATATAAGAGAGGTTGGTGCGCCCAATCAGTCAGGGAAGAGTCCCGGGTATGACCAGAGAAAGGGGACCGCCAGTATTTTAATTGCGAAGGTTGCTAAGCTAATCCTAATCAGGCAACGAGTCTTTCAGGAGTTCTGGACACCTACGGGAGTAAAATAAATATAAATTTTTTTATTAACATTTAAAAATAATTTAAAATTGCATAAGGACAAATGTTAAATTATGAAATCAACTTAATAACATGTGTAAGAAGATAAACATTTGCTAATGACAAACGTTCGATGAATAAACAAGTGTCACCCTTTTATTTTTATCTTCTTTTATTTTTAATAATAAATCCTAATTAAGCTTATATTAACATATATTTTATCTCTTCACTTATTTTTCCTACCTTCATCATACAAATCAGAGAAAAACTCAAAACAAACTTGTAATCAAACCTTTCTCAAACCTGAGAAAATCAAAAGAAGGCTGTTAACAACTTTAAAACTAGAAATTCAAAACAGCAAATCAAAACCTGAAATCACTTAAACAAGGCAAGCTTCAACCTATAATCAATAACTTGGAAAGAAATGTTCAAACCAGAAACAAATTTAGGATCAAATTCAAATTCATTTCAAATCAGAAGGCACATCAAATCAGTGTCAAGCTTAGATTCCAGATCAGTAAACAAATACCAAGCTATTCTCTGTTTTTTTTTTCTAACTATATAAAGGTGAGTAAATATATATATTTTAAAGTTTTAAGTAGATCTAAAACAGTGCTTATGGATTCTTGGATTAGATTGGTGCTTTGCATGTGTATGTATGTACATGAATCTCTAGATATATGTGTGTATCTGATCTGTGCATGTTGTTTTGAAAAGCAATGGGCTAAGGGAGCCCTGCCCAATTTTATTTGATAACTCGTTTATGATTACATGCATATACATGATTCATACTATGAATTACATCACATACAAATAGTTACATGTCAGTAAATCAGAATGAAACATGATAGCCCAAATAACATGAAATATATCACTATAGCCTTCCTAACCTTTTTCGAATTTTCCTATCAATAATTTTAAACACAGCTGTAGCAGGTTCTACCTTCAAATCAAAGATCCTCCTATTTCTTTCTCTCCAGATTTCATATACAAAAGCCTTCAGCATAATCATCATAACATCAGTCTTTGGGGATTTCCACCGTGTAGCTTTGAAAATATTAAACCATTCTAATTTCGAGCTTTTATTTGGTTTATGAAAATCACCATTAGTTAATAGCCTACACCAGATTCCAAATGTATAATAGCATTCAAAAAAAATATGAATATTAGATTCAGGATGCCTATGACAGAATACACAATCTTCATTGTTAATGATACCCATACTTGCCAATTTCTGTTTTGTGTTGATAGCATTAGTCATGATTTTCCATAACAAAAAATTTTCCTTTGCAGGGGATTTATCCTTCCAAATTCTTGTAGCCCATGGAAATATGTCTGCTTGATTTAACAGAGCTTTATAAACTAAAGAAACTTTATGCTTTTCTTTTTGTTTGTCCATAAAACTTTTATGTCTGAAGAAGGGAGAGACAGGGATTGAATATGTTGCCATAGAGATCGGACTTGAAAGGAACTACAATAAGGCAGAGAAATTGATCCATCAGAAATAAGAGAAGATTCTTTGGTTTTGATTGGAATACCTGACTGCATGACTAAAGAATGAGGAAGGTTTTCCTGTAGAATCAAACCAGGTTTAGCACATGGTGAAGACCAAAAAAGAAGATCATTTTCCACAGATGGATTACATTGAATGATTGGTAAGAAGGAAGGTCTTAATTTTAAAATATTTCTCCAACTCCAACTACAAAGGTTAGGAACTTCCATTAACCAGAAAGCCTTTCCTTTTATGAGATTTTTAATAGTCCATTGTGTCCATAAGTCTTCAGATTTTGATAAAATATTGTTAAAGTAGGTAGAGAAAGCTGCAGAATTCCAAGTCTTAAGATTTACAATCCCCAGACCTCCATATTTCTTTGGTAATTGAATTTTGCAGAAGGATATTGGCAACATTTTTTTTGAGAATGGATCACCATGCCATAAGAATCGGTTAAGAGCATTATTTATCATTGAAATAAGTTTACATGGTAGAGTAAAATGCCTCATCCAATAATTTGTCATGGCAGATGCAACAATTTGTATAACAACCAATCTTCCTGCTTGAGATAATTTTGTATTTGGCCTAATGGAAAGTTTTCTTGTAATTTTTTCATACAAAGGTAAACAGTCAGATTTAGTAATTCTGGCACATGTAAGAGGTAATCCAAGGTACTTTGTATTATTTTGCATTTCTTTAAGGCCAGAGAAATTAATAATTTCTGCTTTCAGACTATCATTAAGCCCAACAACCAATATGTGTGATTTATTAAAATTAATCTTTAACCCTGTAAGAGTATAGAAATTATCCATTACATCAAGTATAGCAGAAATATTTGAAGATGTTGGCTTTGTGAAGATAACAAGATCATCAGCAAAAATTAAATGGGTGATGAGAGGCTCCTTGCACTTTGGATGTAGTTCTAATTTCTTGGATTTCACTTGCTCAAGAAACATAGAATTTAAAACTTCCATTACAATAATGAATAAATATGCAGATATAGGATCACCTTGCCGAACCCCTTGTGTACCTTTGAAGAAACCTTTTGAACATCCATTCCTTAGAATGGAATAATGAGATGATGAAATACATGTATATATCCAAGCAAGCATAGGTTTTGGGAAATTCATTCTCGATAGAATTGCTATAATAGAGCTCCATGAGATGGAATCAAAGGCCTTTTGTATATCAAGCTTTAACATACATCTTGGTGAAATATTCTCTGATCCATATCCTCTTAAAAGTTCTTGAGTGAGCATTATATTGTCACTGATATTTCTATTAGGCATAAAAGCCACTTGGTTTGCAGAAATAATTGAAGGCAGGATATTCTGAAATCTATTAACAATGACTTTCGATATTATTTTGTAAAGGACATTACAGCAAGAGATTGGTCTAAAATTAGAAACACAACTTGCATTTGGAGTTTTGGGGATAAGGGCTATATTAGTAGAATTAATGCCAGTTGATAGTTTATTATGTGTGAAGAAATAAAGAACAGCTTTGATTACATCATGCTTTATAATTTTCCAAGAGTTTTGAAAGAAGAAAGCATTGTAACCATCGGGGCCCTCACTACTATCAAATTTTAATGAGAAAACTGCAGATTTAATTTCCTCATGTAGAATTTCACTTATCAAATCACTTGCTTGTTTATCACTCAGATAGGGTAGTTGCATAGAAAATAAGGGAGATAGATTTGGGATCATAGGGGATGGATTGCCAAGAATAGATGTGAAAAAATCAATAAATGCTTTGGATATAGAATCATCATTATCTTGAATAACTCCATTCATATCAGTAATACTCATAATTCTATCTTTGCTTTTTTTGATCAAGTTATGATAATATTTTGTGTTCCTATCACCTTGTTTGTCAATAATCTCATGCAGTCTTTCTTTCATCATTAAAGCTTCAAACTCCAAAGCTTCAATTAAATTTTTTGATATGGCTGCTTCTTGGATAGCTAAGGATGTATTCAACGGATCATCATGAAGCTGTTGTTAAATACTAATTAATTTGTCCCTTATTCCATTTGAGATATTATAGCCATCACCAAAATTCTCCTTAGCCCAACTTTTAAGATTTATCTTTAATCTTTGCAGTTTAGCTTTTAGAATATAAAGAGGATTTCCATAAATTTCCTCTTGCCAAACCTGCAAAACAATGCTAAGAAAACATTTATGATTAGTCCAGGTTTTGAAAAATTTGAAAGATGGATTTCTACTAGTAGTATTATCCCCCCATGTTATGATGAATGGAGAATGATCAGAAACAGTTGGTTCTAAGAATTTGCAAAAAAGGTTTGGCCATTGATTAATAGAGTGAATATTGTGAAAAGCATGATCAAGCTTGCAATAAGTTCTAGGGCCAAGATTACTTTTATTATTCCAAGTAAACACAGCTCCAAAAGAAAGAATATGACAGAGGGAAGATTTGATAAGAGTTTGGTTTAAAGGTGCAATGTCCTTAAGAGAGAGAGGATTTCCTCCAATTTTTTGATCAGAGGAAAACATACAGTTAAAATCACCGAGAACAATCCATGGCAATGTAGGATGAGATAAGAAAGAGAGATTTGATAGGAAAGGTAGTCTTTTTTCAAGGTTATTTTGAGCATAAACTGAGGTTAGAAGAAATGAAATATTTGAAGATAGAGAAACAACATTGAAATGAATGAACTGATCATCCTCCTGCAGCTTTGTCAGATTGTAAACATCTGGATTCCACAAAACCAATAATCTTCCATATGGGGCACTTTGTAGATTATCTTCATATTTCCAGTTAGGAGCAATATTTTTACATGCCAAAACAGATTTTTCCTTATTTAATTTAGTTTCACCAATGACTAGCAATTGAATCTTTTGATTTCTAATAAAATGCTTCGCTTCAACTTGTTTTGATGGTAGATTACCTCCTCTGATATTCCAATATGCTATGTTATTGCTTGACATCATAACTATTTAGGAGAAATAAGTATAGAGCAGAAGTATCCTTGAATGTTACAGACTCTTTGTTATTCCTTGGAAAAATTTCATCAATAGTATAATTTTTCCATTGTTTAGATCCTCGGTAATATCATGAAATGAGACTTTCTTTTTTCCTTTTCTTCCTTTTTTATTAGATACAATTTGGTCATCAGAATTATCCCTTGAATTGCATGGAGGAGGAAGAATCAGATGATGAGGAGGTAATATATTGATATAAGGTGAGGTTTTCTCTGTAATTACTTCAATGTTCATTGTTTCTTTTTGAATATCATTAGTAGTATCAGAACCACTGGCTAAACTTTCAGAATGTACTACAGAAGCATGCACACAATCATCAACGGTATTACAATTCACAGTAAAAACATTACTAATTTGCTTATTTCCAGAATGGATTATTGACTCATTGTTGACTACTTCTTCATCTAAATCAGATAAAACAAGAAAGGCATTTGATGTATGAATTTTTTCCTTATTACAAAATTCCTCAAAAATTATTTCAGATACCATATTTCCACCATTTAATTCTATTTCCTTTTGCTTATTCTGATCAAGACCTTTATTCATTACTCCAACAACATCTAGTTGATCATCCAATTTGGAATCCAAATTATTGATACCTATAATTTGTTCCTTTTCCACACTTTAGAAGATTTCATCTTGAATTTTCCAGTAATGTTAGATATTTGTACCTTTTCTCCATCATTTGCTTGTTCCATGCATTCTCTGTTAACCTCAGTATCGTTACCATACTGAATATTGTTTCCATTAATCTTACTATTCCCAGAACAATATAATGTTTCATGTCCAAACACTTTACATTTACTGCAAATTTTTGGTCTCCAATCATATTCAACTTTAACATAAGGACAATATTCACCTAAACCATCAATAGAAATGAAATCAGGTAATTCTTGGTCCGGGGATACTTCAATCAAAGCTTTAGCATACTTGAATCTAGTTAATCTTTCAGTACTTTCATCGAGACAAATAAGTTTTCCTACATGACATGCTAGCTAGTTTATACCAATTAAAGTCCAAGCAATCAAAGGTATCCTATAAAAATGGACCCATACTGGTACTTTTTTAATGGATTCTTGAAAGTAACCATAAGATGGATCCCATGTAGTAATAATGAACATTTTACCTTTAATGAAAATAGGATTAGATTGCAAGAATTTCATTCGGTCTTGATCATTTGAAAAGTTGAAAAAGAAATTCTCATTATCAGATTTAATGTCAACTTTACCTTTCAAACTCCAGATACTTCTTAAATGCCTTGAAACGGTCAGATATGATAGAGGGCCATCTAGAAAAAATCCAACTAAATGATTACTCCAAAATTTCATACCTTCATTTTTAACTTCTTCAGGAAGTGCATTCGAAACACCATTTTTCAAGATATCAAAATGCCTAGGAACAAAAGATCCAGCGTTCTTAGGCTTCTTCTTGAATAAGGAAGACCATTTTAACACAGAATCAGAAGACAAAGAAGGTCTATCCTGCTTAATATCCAATCCAGAAACCACATTATTAGTCAAAGATGGAAAATGCTTATCCAAAATAGAGGAAGAAAGATTTCCAGAATCCAAGCATGTATTCAAACCAGACAAAGAGTTAGGAGAAATCAAGGAGTTCGAAGGATGAGGAGAAGGATGAGGAGAAATGGAAGGAACAGAGAGATGAGGGGGAGAAGGAGAAGGAGCAGAGGAAGGGAACAGAGATTGTGGGATTAAGGAAGAAGGAGAAGGAAAAAGAGGGTGGATCGGAGGGGGAGGAGGGATCAGAGAGGGAGGAGGAGGAGGAGGGATCGGAGGAGGAGGAGGAGGGATTGGGGAAGGAGGTGGGGAAAAAGCCGCCATTCATCAATCTGTAGATTTTAAATCTTGAATCTGTGCATGTTGTTGTGTCTTGTTCTTCTCTGTTTCCAAAAGTATAGAGCTTAAAATCAATTTAAAAATTCAAAACTTTTTATCTAATTATATTTAGGCTTTGAGATTCAAACGCAAAATGATTGTTCAAACATAGATTTAAGTTTAAAATTTATATTCAAGAAAAATAAGGTTGAAATGTTCTAAATTGGGTTAGTACAATAAGATCTTTGAAAATGGGCAAATCAAACAATTTGATTTGTTGATTCAAGTATGCAACTTGAATCGCCACTAGAAAATTTGATTTTTAAAACAAAAATCTTGAATTTTATTTTGGATTTTGGGTTGTATTTCTGTGATGATCAAAAATGGGAGTTTGGACGTTGTGGTTTTAGACGAAGCTAGGTAGTCGACTGGGAAGGTGGAGAAAAATGGTGGAAGTGGTGTTCGATCGTCATGGCGTTAATGGTAGATGGCATTACGGTTTTAAAACCCAGTAGGGTCTAGATGGAATTGTGGTCGGCGCGATGACTATAGGTGATCGAGCTTCACCTGGGCTCGAGTGTCTGTAGCATGGAGGCTGACGTCGCTGTAGGAGGAGTTTAGAAGGCTCCGGTGGTCGGCGTCGATAGGTCAGGGGAGTTTTCTGGTGGTATGGATTTCCAGATTTTGCCTGGAAAGCTCGTTCTCATTTTGGGCTTCGCATCTTATGTTTGAGTGTCAGAATTGATCAAAGGGTTCAACGTCGTCATGTGGGGCGAGTCATCGGAGGTAGCAGCGGCATGGTTGAACTGTGCACGTGCACGGCGTAGTTTCTTGTCTGGGTGTTTGGTTTGTGAGTGACTTGGAGAAGTGATCGGGTGCGTGAGTGGTTTTCTCGAGTTCATACTCGGGTGTTTGGGTGTGTGTTGTATCTGGTGGCAGATTTCACTTAACTAGATTTTAAAAAAAGAAAAGAAAACGAAAAAGAAAATGAAGGGAAGCTCGAGTCTGGTCTCGAGACAGGGACGGGTCGAACCCGAAGTTGAGATTTTAAGCATGATTTAAAGGGGGTTTCATAAAAACAATGTTTTGAAAAAAAATGATTGTTTTAAAACTTTTCTTAAATAATTTCTTCCTATTATAAATGCTTCTTTAACCTTTAATTAAGAAAATGATATGATTGTTTAACTTACGTTTGTTAAGTTAAGCTTTAAGATAATTTAAAACTTAATTTATAAAATTAAGTGTTAATTAAAGGATAATGTTTTTAATTTATGTGATTAAATAATTGATGAAGATGATGATTTATCTTAAAGGTAATTAAGATTTGATAATCAAATTAAGTAATTAAAATATGATTTATTATATTAAATATTGATTAGGTGATTAATTAATTAATAGTTAAGGATTCTAAATTAATTAATTAAGAGGCTAATTAGTTGTAATTAAGAATTATTAATTAGATAATTAGAGATAATTAATTAATAATTAGTGGTTAATTAGTTTAGTAATTAATTAATAATTAGTGAATAATTAATTAAGTAATTAAGTTGTAATTGGTGACTAATTAATTACTTAATGGAGGTAATTAAGGATTAATTACTTAGTGCAATTAATTAAGGATTGATTGATTTAGGAAACTAATCAAGGATTAGTTAAATAATGAGTATGATTAATTAAGGGATAATTTATCAATGAAGTGATTATAAGATAATTAATTTGAGTAATTAATTAAGGATAAATGTAATTAATATGGATGGGTAAAGGAAAATTAATTTGTGTAATTAATTAAGAGTTAATTACCTATTGTGATTAAAGTATAATTAATCAATGACGATTAACTAAGATAGATAATTAAAAGATGATTAATTAATTTGTTTGTAATTAGTTAATGTTAAGTAAGGATAATCTAAGTGATTAAAGATTAGTAATTAATTTAATTAGAGATAAATTAAATTAATTTTGGAAATGATCGATCCTACTTATGAATGATTGAATGATGTAAATGCCTTGAATTGGTTGATGTCTCTGATATGAAATGTTTTGTGATATGATATGATATGATTAGGTGGACAGAGATAATGTAGTTATTTATTGATGATAAATTGCTGTGTATAAGTGACATCCTATTTAAAGTTGAATTGTATTTCACTTGAATGACTTGGGTTAAGATGACATTGGATTCGAAGAGACCGGAGTCGGGTATTAGTAAATACCCGAAACCATTTCGATTCTTTATATTTGATATGTGAAATCAATAAGCTGGAATGGAATGATTCAAGTGAATTGGACCATTTAATCTAAGTTTGGTACTTAGAAATTGATGTGTGAAATGAGCGTTGTCTATAACCAATTGTGTATTTGTAAACTGATACGAGTACCCCGGGTTTTATATAAGTTTTATGCTGTTAGATGGGTTTACTCACGCTGGTTGCCAGCCTGACCCGGGTGTTACTTTGATGTAATGCTCATGTCAGACAAAGTATTACAAGTTTTCAGGTAAGGACGTTCTGGAGGTCAGGAGGCGAGCTGGATGGCAGGAACGTATGGAGCGTATTCCGCTATGATAAATTGTAGTTTGTCTGGGACATGTTGATTTTAACTGTACAGTGTTTTGCGTAAATGTTGTAACTCCGATGTATTAATGTAAATTAACTGATACAGTTTTTCCTTGTATAACTGTTATTTTATTTGATATTATATTTTAATCCGCTGTGAATGTGAGATCCTGTGTTTGATTTCTATTTTTTCTTCTATCTTTTTTCTTCTTTTCCTAACTGTCTGGAATTTTCGGGATCGAAAGTTCCGGGTCGTTACATTATATATATTGATAAATAGGAGAGAAAGTATAAATAAAAACACATAAGGACATTTACAAAAATAAAAATAAATTGAAATTATAATATAAATATATATAAACATATAAAAACAATTTAGTTCATGCAAATTACAAATGTAAACCTTTTGTTACATGCAGTTACAAGTGTAAGCTAATTGAAGAAGTGTCAATTTTTTTATAAATTTAGCAAAGTTATGTAAACATATCTCTATCCCTCTCTTTCATTTTCTCTTTTTATCTTTAATTTCAAAACCAGAGAGAAACCAAAGCCTGTAATAAACCAATAAACAAAATCAAAGAAGAAAATAGCAAACAAAATCTTTCAAATTGTTTCAAACATAAAGCTCAACAAAATTCAAGTACAACTCGGTCTCAAAGCTAATTCATTAAGTAAAGAAACAAAGCAGATCAGATCAAAGATCATCAGCAACCTCAAGTTTAAAAAAAAGCTTTCTCTATTCTTCAAAATAACAGGTGAGTAACCAAATTTTTTTCAAAGCTAGAAACCTTTTAATCTTTAATGCATGTGGTAGATCTGTGTATTAGTATGTATATAATGTTTTTATAGATGTATGGATGTGAATGTATATGTATATACATTGGTATGTCTGTGAAATGTTTGAATATATGCACATGTATATTCTCTGTTCTTATTTCAGGCTTAAGAATTTCCTTCGAAAATTCATATCTCCTCTTACAACAAAAATTAAGCTTTGATCTTTGAATGAAAAATGATTGTTACAGTATAATATTAATTAAAAAAATGGTTTCAGGAATTTTAATTTAGTAATTAATTTAAAAATGAGAAATAACAGTAAAGATTTTACATGAGTCAAAAATCTATGATTATTATTTCATGTTCGGATTTCGTGAATGGATTCGTGATGGAAAATTATGAATTTTGATAGTCAATTCAAGATTTTTAGGATTGTATATGTTGAGATTTTCTGGGTTGATCAGATTCGACATTTTCGTCGATTGTCTACGAACGGCGACGAGATTTTCGTCGGGATTTGGTCTGGGGATGGCTGGAGTGTCGTGGGAAAATTGTTTGGGGATTTTTCTGATAGCCGGAGTTGCTGGGATAAGGCAAACTAGGGTTCGATGGTCAGATAGGAACGACGATGTTGTCGAGGCTCGTTCAACGTAGATGGTGGACCGGATTCGATCGCATGAGGGGAAAAGGTTCATCGTGTCATGGCGCGGCTTTGGGTTGGACGACGTGAGTCCTGGAGGTCGGAGGTGATGGCTAGAGGAGGTTTTCTGATGGGATGGGTTCCAGATTCTGGATCGTTGAGCTCGATTTTAATTGGCTGTCGATTTCGGGTTTTTAGGCAGTCGATTAGGTCGAGGTTGTCGTCGTTGACTTGCGGAGAGTCACGGTGACGATCGGAGATGGTCAGGGCAGTCGTGCACGTGCACGCATGGATAGGATGTCTGGGTTGACGTTTGATTTGGGAAGACGAGGACTTCTCGGGTCTGGCTCATGGCAATCATGGTTTGGCTCGAAGTAGCCGATGTGTGTGTGTTGTACGAGGTTGGCTTGGGAATTCCATTGGTTTGGCCCGGGATTTTATAAGTTGAGGTAACCAAGTTTTAAAAGTTATCAAATGAATAAGTTTCAAAAGGAAAATAAAACCAAGTTCTAAAACAAAGTATTAGCATGTTTAAATGAGTTTTCAAAGTTTTAAAATGTTCTAAAATTGTTTGTTTAAAAGTAATTAGTATAATAGGTAAATTCCTATATGTTTCAAAGGTGATTTAAATGATGTAATTTAATAAAGTATTAATTATTTAATGTATTAAGGATGGTTAATTAATTAATGTAATCAGTTAAGGGAATATTTAATTAATTTAATTATTAAGATAATTAATAAAAGGTTAATTAATTTGTGTAATCAATTTAAAAGATTGATTTATTAACATGATTAATTAATTATGGTAATTAATTTAAAAGATGATTAATTTATTGAAGGTTAATTACTTAATGAAATTAATTAATGATAATTACTTAATGGAAGTAATTAAAGAATAATTACTTAATGTCATTAATTAAGGAGGGTAATTAATGGGTAATTGCTAAATGTGATTTATTAAATGATAATTACTTAATGGAAGTAATTAAGGATTAATTACTTCGTGTAATTAATTAAAGAATTAAATAATTAAGGAAGTTAATTAAAGGGTTAGTTTGTTAATGTAATTAATTAATCAAAGGTTAATTAATGTGATTAATTAAGAGATAATTAAGTAATCGAGGATAATTATTTATGCTAGATAATTAAGGATAATTAATTAATTTCATTAATTAATTAAAGTAATAAAATATGGTTTGTAATTAATATTAATTAAGCAGGGTTAGGTAATTAATTTATTTTATTTAAATTAATTGTGTGATTAATTAACCTTGCTTATGGATGATTGAATTATATTGAATGCCTTGAATTGGTTGATATCTCTGATATGAAATGTTGTGTGATATGATATGTTTGGGTTGAACAATGATAATGGGGTTATCTATCGATGATATACTGTCATGTAAAAGTGACATCCTATATTAAAAATCTAAATTGTATTCACTTGAATAACATGGGTTAAGATGACACTGGATTCGAAAAGACCGGGTCAGGTATAAATAAATACCCGAAACCACTTCGATTTGTAATCTACAATAATTCTTTATAGACTTGATATGTGCAAACAATAGGCTGGAATTGAATATTTTAAGTAAACTGGACCATTGTAACCTTGTGGTGGTACCTAGGGATTGTTGGTGAAAGAAATATTGGATTATAACAAGCTAAGAACTTGTAGTGAAGTACGATGTAATGGCCTGCTATTTTGGACCATTCAAATCGACAATAAAACCACATGTGTCGGACTTGAATAATTCAAAATACCAGATTGTTGATTTAAATTTGGCAAAACTCAGCATGTACAGTAAATAAAATAACCACAGAACCATAGATACAGAGTAATATAACAATAATGCAGTGAAAACAAGAGGATAGTAGTTCATGAAGCTACTGTATATATAATAGAGTCAAATAAGATACAATAGAAGTCTCGAATACCATAGTCAAAAACGAGATCAGAATACATCCCTAGAATCAACTGAATATTTGAAAGCTGGATAGATAGCTGGATCTCTAAGCGAAGTCCTAACTCCAAAGGTGAGTCTCGAAAGCTGAACCACTCAGTCTGACCCGAGCGTAAAGCAAAACACAAAACACTCGAGTCAGGATTAGCATTCTTATATCAATAAATCCAACTCAAGTGAAATAACAACTGAAATGCAAGTAACTCAAAGGAGGTTTGGGATAACTATCATCTATGGATCCGTTAAACTATTTACTATGTAGTAATATACGCTATTATAATAATGTCTAAAAGTAAAGTAAACTTACTTTAAAATAGCGTTAAGGAGTTACCCATATCCCCTTTAACACATAATAGTCCCAGTAGTCTATCCAGTATTAGCATACCTTTAGATCGGGAGGCTACCCTAAATACTCCACAGGCTACGACACAAAACCAAAATCGTACAAGGCGCGCTAGGGTAGGTGACATGGCACAACAAGGCAATGTCTAGGTAGATATACCAATTATGCATCCGGACTGGTGATGACGCGTAGCAGCCACTACCGCCCACCTCGAGCCACACCTCCAAATTCAAAGGGCCCCGATCAATCACAAAGTAATAGAATGGTGTCGAAGTAGTGTGTCCGATAAGAGGAGCTACCTCGCTGGCCTAGAATCGCTCCTGTTTTAGCCACCTTATGCCAACACACGGGAGTCGGGTCCATGTACATACCTCAATAGAACGTCATCTCCATCCTACTTCATTCTGGAATGTCCACCGTGTACACGGTTTTTAAAGTGGTTTTCGAAGTTGGCAGAGAGTATAACAACTTTCGATCCCAGTCTATTTAACAACCAAACGTTATTACTACACCGCGGTCATTTCAAAATAGTTTATACTTGAAAATCAAAATATCATTATCATTTCAAAACCATATCAATACGATATCATTTCCATTTCAAAACCAAATAAGTTATCATTTCCATTTCAAATATATCCTTTTTCCAAAATAATAGCATTTTCAAAGTTATAACACTTCAAAATCAAAACACTTGAAATTATAACACTTTCAAATCATAATACTTTGAAGTTCATAACTTTAAAACATAACTTCCACCACTTAAATGGTTTAGATATTAAAATACTATATATAATAACATAGCTTCTTCAATTTCACATATCAACTCCCAACAACTCGAAATCCAAAATTTAAATTTAACAAAATCTCAAATCATAAATTTCAATTCAATTCAGTTTCCAAATCGACCATTCCAAATTATCAGTTTCAAAACAGATCTGATCCACAAAATAAACCATTTCGAATTCAGTATATTTCAAACTTTAAGTATTCAAAAATTTCAATAAATTTGATAATTTCATATATTTATCAAATTCAATTTTCTATTATTTAGTTTTGAAACATTACTCAATAAATCCATTATCATTTAAATAAAACCCAAATTACAAATAACTAAATATTTCCTTCAATTAATTTATACTTGAAATATTCATTTTATTCACCTTAAACCAAAAATTAATTATAAAAAAACATATCCTTTCAAAAATCTCAATTTCAATAAGTTCCAAATTGATTTTAATTAAATAAAATTCTTAATGAAATACAATTTCAAACCAATTTCAAATAAAACTTCTCAACCTTAATTGATAAAAATCATTATAAACTCTATATTTAAATAAATACATAACCATAGTATATTTTAATAAAATCAAACTTTATTATTAAACTCATTTTATATTAAAAAAATTTATACATAGTTTACATTTAAGTATTTAACTACATAAAAAATAATATTTATATAATATCAAAAATCAATATTTATTAAACCATATATCTCTTTCCAAAACTATAGAAACCATTTCAAAATATTTTTATATATAGACCACGGTGTGTGTGTATAATTTTCTATCCTATGGTCAAGTGATACAGATATTTATCATTTCAATCCGTAATTTAAATTATATATGGGTATATATCATTTCAACCCACAATACCAAATTTAACTCAATTGAAAATCGCTTGGGTGTATCATTTCAACCCATAACGATTTTCCCTTATTCTACAGTCCGCTCGGGTATATATCATTTCAACCCATAGTGAATTCTATACTAACAGGGAACTTGCAGAGTGATAACAGATATGATAATAATATAACAGGCACATATTATCAATATAAATAACAGATAATGGTGTCAGATGTCACAGGTGAACAGATATAGATAACAGCATATATATGGCGATGTAAATAACTAATAGTAACATATTTCAGTTATCATTTCAGTTGAAATCAAATTTAATATAAGAACTTTAATCATGAATGATTACTCACCTTCCGAGGCTATAGAGATAGACAATGAAGTTGAGTTATGAAATCCAGGAACGAATCTCAAAACAAGGCAAGATGACCACGAATTGGACGAACAAGGCTGATAATCCAGAATTGATAAAATGAATCAGAATCGGTTTGATATATAGAAAGTATTTGATATTGTATAGAAATCAATATATATATATATATATATATATATATATATATACCGACAATATATTACAAATATTCAAATGCAGACAGTACGTAATATATGCAGACAAAAGTGTATATGCAAATAACTAATTATGTATAAACAAATATGCAGACTTGACTTTATATCTACTAATACATATATATATATATATATATATATATATATATATATTGTACCACATTATATAATAAATATAACTTGCGTAAACACTTAAACACATCACATTATTATATATTTTTATAAACCAGAGATCAAAGTACCATTTAAACTATTACAATAACTTATTATATAAACTAACATAACAAATAATAATATACATAGGTCACTAACAAGTACTAACATAAACAAATACTCTTTATAAAATTTCATAAAATCTGTTGTACCATACATATGTTAAACATATAGTTAATATACCTATATATATTCAACAATTAGAGGTGAACTAACACGCATATAATATTATATAATTTAACTTCTCTAAAATCAACACATTATATACATACATCCACATAGCTTATACGATAACCAACAAGTGATGTATACAAACAACTATACATGTATATCGAAACTAACCTTATGTATATCCAATTAATATATACCACTGAAACATATACTTAAATATATTAAAATGTAATATATATATATATCTTATATATAAAGCAAATACTTGGTCAACCAAGTCAAAGTGAATCCTTTTTGTCACTTCCTAAAATGTCCAAATATACGCTGCTATTTGTTACTGAATGAGACATTTACTCCGGGTTAGTTTAGTCATTCAACGGAAGGAAGCAGTTACCCCCATTATCAAAATACTGCTACCACTCACATTTTATCCCCATTATTTCTTTTTCTTCCTTTTTATCGGCTTAGGAAAGGGCCTCATTAGCTAATTCTCTTTCTTCCTCAAATTCTTTTGTTTCCATCGTGATTAAATTTAGCTTGGTCGGTAGAAAAATAAATGGCGGCGGATAGGAATACGGTATTTCTATATGTTTCCAGATTTTCATGTTGGATCGTTAAACGATGAGGCAATTCATTTTAACGTGGCTTGGTAGACGATCTGAAGTGCTAAAGGCCACTCCTCTGAACTTCCTTTATGTAAGCAAAATTTTAAGGTATCGTCTATGGATTTAGTTGATGAATTTATGAACAAGTTGTAGAACTTAACCATGGTTTGGCTAAACTTCATATTGCTCTTCAAATTTTAATTTTACTTCCAGTTCAAAAGTTTTTAGTTTAAAGTTGAACTGGCATTTCAATAAACTCACTCAACGTTTTTTATAGTTACAAAACTATTATTTATGTTTTTGTTAATTATAAAACTACACTTGCCGTTCTTTTAAAGCAATATTAACGCCAGATGTTTGTATGATTTTATTTAGGTATCTATGTGTTTATCAGTTGTAGGATCTTGGTATAGAAGTGCTTCCTTGATTTCAATGTTTGGGTTAATGCTGGATTGATACCGCTGAAGTAATAGCCAGGGCGAAAGATTTACTTGAAGGACATCTAGATTTAATCCTTGATTTCAGTACTTTCTTACCAAAAGGGTGCGAGAATAAACTTCCTAATGCAAAGAAACCAATTGAATTTGAGGAAGCTATAAGTTTTGTTAACAAAATTAAGGTTCAATACTGTATCTTTTGTATTAAGACAAAATTTTACTTAAGTGATTTAGGTCAACTTTTTTCTATATGATGCAGAATCGCTTCCAGGCCGATGATCCATCTTATAAATCATTTTTGGATATTTTGAATATGTATAGAAGGGAGAATAAGCCCGTTACAGAAGTTACCATGAGGTGTGATGTGTTAGCAGTGCTATACATAGTTATGGCTGATGTTCTAATTTTATAAACTGCCTTTTCAAGATGTTAAAACCTTTGCAGGTAGAAATTCTTTTTCAACATCATAGTAACTTCTTATCTGATCCTTCCGCAACAACTGGCACACACCTATCATCTGCCAGAGCCTCAATTCCTACAGAGGATGGTAGCTCTATCATGCCATCGGTGAGAAACCCTTATGCTAGCTCTATCAGTGATAAGGTAGTTTTCCATTTCAGTTTGTAGGCCTATATTATGTACTTGATGCAACAATATACATAATATAAAGTGAATACATGGTTAAAAGATCAAAGTGAAGCCTTTTTGGTACTACTTAAACAACCCTCCAGTTTAACACAAGCAAAAATGAGTTAATATGGGTATTTTGGTCATTTGAATCCACTCACAAATCAAGACCATGCAACTGTAGCCTACCCACTACGTTTTCTCCAACAAACAAGCAATATGCCTTCTTTATTCCACAAATAAATAATCGATTCCCTTCTATTCACCATTTTATTCAACTATTTTCTCAATGAAATCCATGATTTATCTTTCCCACTTTCTCTTTGCCACTTTACGTCTTTACCTAGAACAAAGACACTACAAAATTTTGTTGTGTTTCTCATCATCACAAAAACCAATTGCTCCTGAATAAGTTCTCAGTGGTGCCACTACAAATATTTTATCTTCCATTTGAATTTGTTGGTTTCATGAGTAGATATTATGCTGATCATTAGATCACAGGTATGACTCTAATTGATTTCAATTGAAGCATTATTCTTCTTCTCTATGTGGTAAAGTGTTGTAACAACTGCCAAACCATAATTAGATTAGGTGCTTAAAAATGAAAGTAAATTGCGACTTAATGCAATTTATTTTTGTATTTGCTTATAAAGTTAATCATTTTTTATTCAAATTATTATAGAATTTCGAATTCCAGGCCCTAAAATTTCATAGATCTAATTTAACCTAGCATGTCCTACAAAGGAGGGCCGGAATTCATAATTTGGTTATAGGTATTGCCTTTTAGAATAACTATTTTACATTGAAGGATTCTTTTTAGACTGTAGCTATTTTTTCATTAAAGGATTTATAACTTATGATACATTAATATAAATTTTCTGTCACTTCCACTAGAACTAATGATACAAAGCACTGGGCCACTATAATTTTGCAAATGATATAGTTTTTATAATCTTCTCTGAACAATGCATGTGTGAATGACTTAAACTATAATGTTTATGAAAACTAAAAAAGAGATGATGTTTTTGAACTTTATTAACATAGCAGTAAGATATGCTTATATTTGTTATTATTTGAAACTTATAAGAATGTAATGTTATCATTATAGAAGTATTTTACAATAGATTAAAATAAGATATGCATATTACACTAATATATAAGGCTGTGTGTTGGATTTTGAAATTGAATTTACATTATAAAGTTTTTTCCTTACAATAATATTAAATTAGGCTTGGTTTATTAGTAGGTTCGTAATATTATCCAAAATAAAGCACCTAATATATGTGCTTCTTCATACAAAGCATTATTTTAACATTGTGACTTCTCAAACTTTTTTCTATGGCTTCATAGCATTACTTGGATACAATCTGGCTACCTCACGTGTACATCATTTTTATTTGTTTATAAATTTCCCTCACTGTTTGTTTCGCTGAAGCTTATTTCCTTTGTGCTAAAATTTGCAACTTTTTTTAATCAGGGTTCTAAGTAATGAAGACTTCACTTACCCAAGGTTATTTTCATTTGATTATGGCCTGCAAATTATACAAAGTAATTTGTTGCCAAGTTTTATTCATGCAACAAAATTTTCATAACAATACACATAAATATTGAACAAAACGATCATACCTTCATCTTCCGCTGTCGTCCCATTTCAAACCTTTAATCCATTCACAAGAAAATATGGAAATATTCAAAATTAATGAATACTGAAAGAATATAATGAACCTGGAGATGCAAGTTTGTAGTCAATGTTAGTCAGCTTGCCCCAACTATTTCCATAATTAACCTATGCAGTCATAATAGATAATTTTAGTGATTGTCCACAAAAGCCTGTAATTAAGAAAGCTTGAGAAGGATTCAATTTATAACTCCACGCTGACTTGCAAGTGCATTGCGGTATAACAGGAATATAGTAGTCGAAGTCATAATAAGATATTCAAACTTGCATACTACATGGTTTAGAAATTACCACCACCAAAATCCAACATACCGAAAGTTATATCATAATCAAACCAAGCGGAGTAGTACTGTAACAACCCAGTATTTTACATCAGTTGATTATCGTCACTAAAACGATTAATTGGGTGTTAATTGCTATTTGACGTTTTAAATCGAGTTGAAATTCGTTTAAAAATTTGCTTAGTGTAGTTTGGGCATTTTGAATCCAGTTTAAATTCTTTTGAAATTCAATAAAAAGTGTGGGCTTTCTATACCATTTTGGCCCACGTTTTCATTTTTGTGCCGTGAAAAAATTCATTCCCTTTTCCCCCTTTTTCCCATTTTTTTTTTCATTATCGCGAACCCTAAAAACGAAATCACGAAAATTATAAAAATGGTGGCCGTTCCTTTTCTTCCTCATCGTCCCAGAAATTAGGGCTCAACCAAAAATCGAAGGTGCTGTCTTCAATTCTTTAACTTCGTTCGTTTCATCGTTACTCTCTTCAGCCGTGGTTTTCGCGCGTTGGACGAAGGTGAGTAACTCACATCTAATTCAAACGTGCTGTTTTTTTTTATGATTCGAGACCTTGATTTTGTTTATATCAGTTCGATCTCCTTTATTTGAGTTATATATGTATGTTTGAATTTATCAACTGATTTGCTCGGCCGTTCGAAGTTGTTGGATATTGGTGATTTCTCTGGTTTTATCAATTTCATATAATTTGATGGTGATTTTGTTCATTCTTGTCGCCTTCAGCATTGACTTGTTGAAATCTGCAAACTTAGTTGGTGGAAATAATTTAGAGGAGAATTTACTTTGCTTTTGCAATTGCTTCAGTGTTGACTACGGTCTTTAATTTGGGTTTAAAACTGTTGAGATATGATTGTTGGAATTCATCTGCTTGTTTTGTTTTGGCCACAGTATTGCCGTCTTCCACCTGCTTTACGTGCTGCCTTAACTGGGTTCAATGTGTTGGCAGTGTTGTTCTTTGTTCTTGATTTAAACTAAATTGAGTTGTGACTTCACTGTGTTTGAATTGTGTACATACTTGTTGATCTGCAGTTTCATTTTGTTGCACTTTTGAATTTTACTGCCTTGAGCTCAAGTACTTGTAGCCTTCGATGTTCTTAATGTAGCCTTGTTTTCATGTACATCGAGGCCACCACTGATGCCTCTGAACCTGGTTACAACTGCTGGCACCTTTGTTGTCTTCACTTGCAAACTTGTTCATCACGTAGTATGCTTTGGGTTGTAGCCTCAACTCTGTCCACTGTTAGCTTGATTCTTGTTTGCTGCCTTGTTGTCATTGTGTACATCTAGGTGGGCATTTATACTTGCTTTTGAGTAAAGTTGCATGTAGCCACCTCTGTTTCATTTGAACAGGTATTTGGCTGCAATCCATTGTATGTGTGATTTTCTGATTTTCTTGAGTTACTGTTGTATTAAGTTTCATTGTAGCATTCGCCTAGAAACCATTGTTGTTTCACTGTTTCTCTACCAGTGCACGTTCACTGATTGACCCAGATTATATTTGCCGTGCACAATTCTGGGTTGACATACCCCTGGTACACTCACTCATTTGAGTTGTACGTTGTCAGTTGATGGCTTTAAGCCTGAATTACTTCGTTCTTGGTTGGTATACCACTGTTTTATGTACCTGACCATGTTTTTGTTTATAAGCAGTTTGAAGTTGCTGTCTTCATTTGTTTCTCTGACCTGCTTTCTGACTTGTTCTTGCTGTCTTGACCATGTCCCCTGTTGCATTATAATTGCATATGTAGTTGTTGATGCTCCTGTGCAATGGCCTGAGTCATTTGTAACTACTGTTACATGTTGTTAGGCCTAGTTGACTTCGACTTTGTTTATGATACTTGCACTGTTTCACTGGTGTATGCATTTACTATTTTGAATCTTGTTGCTCTCACCTTCATTTGATTGTGTCCTCATGTAGAACACTGTTCTATATGTTCCCTTCATGCTACATTACTATTTGGTGGCACGTGAGATTGCATTCATTTTAGCCACTGATGCATTTATGGGTACATCATCACTATAGTGGCAAGGCAGTGCACGCAAGCGTGAACTGCAGCCACACGGTATGGCCTTGTGATATTCTATTTTGTTTTGACTTATGAACATTTTTGCGTATTCCATATTCCGTAGTGGCGAGGCAGTGCACGCGTGCGTGTACTGCAGCCCTACTTGAATTAATATTTTAATTGATATTTCAATGGTTTGAACTGTTTGTTCATTTCAATTCAATATTCTGAATTGCATTCTGATTTGGTTTAATTACTGTCGTCTATTCAATATTTAATTATTATTACTTCTGTGCACTAATAACTGAGTTTGAATTAGACTGACCCGAGTATTATTTTCTTTTGAATCTAATACTCGGGTCAGACCGAGTATTTACAGGTTGTAGATATTCTGCTTTGGGTTGCTGCTAGAGCTATGAAGTTCTTTCATATCTTTTGGAGTAGTCGTCTTTTGTAGTAGTCTATATTATTGTATAGGAAGATATGTATTCATGTATATTATATACGTTAATGTACTTGTATATGTAACTTCCTGAGTTGACTATTGCAGTTGTATCACATGTACCGTGTCAAATGTATTGTAACTGACATCAGTTATATATATATATATGAGATTTTCTGCTTTATCTGTGTTCCGCATTTATATTTATCTGTGTTATTAGTTTATATTTGTCCTAGACTATTATAGCCACCGTGTGGTAGCTTTGAGTTTGCATCGGCATGTCGGATTTCCTCCTGAAATTAAAAGCATGTTTTTACTATCTGACATATCGGTGTTCGCACAAAGCAATTACACGGATGGTCGCTCCTCAACAGCCTTATTCTCCGTGCTAGTTGACAGCACTACACCGTAGTGTTCTTGGCTAGCGTGGGTATAGAGGTGGGGCGTCACAGCTTGGTATCAGAGCCTGGGGTTTAGAACAAATATAAAACATAACTTAGATAGTACATGTGTTACAACTATTTGTCGATGTTTTATTTCACATCTTTGTCTTAAGATCATCTTTGATTGTTAGGAATGAATTCCTAACGCTTATTCGTGAGCATTGCTGCTATTCTCTATCGCACTTGCTCACTTGAGTTTACACTTCTAAGTATCAGTGTATATATGCTCTACCAAGTTGCATATTGCTGCAACTAGTACCCACTTCGATTTGAACTCGCATTGTTTATTCGAACTGCTATATATATGCATTCTTATCTCTGATTCGTGTACTTAATGCAGTCTCCATACAATTGGGTTTTGGGTATCAATCTTTGAGACGAATTGCATTCCAATTGTCGACTCTGTCTGTTTATCCATGGTTTGTTGGTTTTCATGTGCCTCTCTCTGATAGTTTTAAAATTTCTTTGGTATAAAAGAAATTGTCTTGGTCTTTGCCTTGTCGATATCGACGTTGACTTGACTTTTACTTTTGTTAAAGTCATTCAAGCATTTATGCTCGTTCTGCTTTGTTGTTCCAATTGTTGATCGGTTCTTTTTTTCCGGTTAGTTGTTATCACCTTTGTCGACTTTGATAACTTCTATTTCAGGAATTTTGGGTATTCCTACTTTGATGGATTTGGAATCGAATTCTTTGTATTTTATTCACGTCTTCGAATGTGAATCTTAGTGAATTGATTTGGTTTTCGAATTTAATCGATTCTTGATTATTTCCCGATTTGTTGCTATCATTTATTAGCAACTTTGATGACCTTTTCTTCGGGATTTTTGTGAACATACCTTTCGATGAATTCGGTATCGATTTCTTTGGATTCTATTCACGTCTTCGTATGTGAATTCTTGTGATTGATTGTTTCTACAATCATTTTTGTGATTTGTCACTTTAAAAATATAAAGGTTTCAATACTAGTAGTAAATATCAAAAACTCTTTTATCAAAATGTTTTCAACTCTATTTTCAATACCAAACTCGTTTTTGAAACTGTTTTCCAATCTATTAGTATATACAAATCTTTATTTCACTCATATGAGAAATCTAATTAAACGGCTTAGTAAAACAAGTGGTATGAAACGCTTGCGTTTACTTCGTCGGTTAATTGTTGGACTTGTTCGATTGAACCTCTAGTGACAAATTTTATTAGTGAAGATTTACAGTTTGTTCGTAAATATTTAAGTTAAGTAAGTGGTTATGGGACATGATGCTAAACTTTTACATTTACTGACTTAGTGTAATTGACACTTCTCGTTGATCATGACGATCATTTTTACGGTTAGACTAGGCCTCATCGGTGTGATTTCGTCTCACACATATCTCTTGGGCTTTGAGGATTGTCTAGACACCACTTGTGTGATTTCATTCACACATACTTTTCTTTTGATTGTGAGGTTAGACTAGACACCACTTGTGTGATTCCACTCACACATACCTCTTTTGATTTTTTTTTTGGTTAGTCTGGACCTCAATCTGTGTGATTTCGACTCACACATGTGGGGTAGCGCCCCACGGTCTTCGGGCCATTCGTGTGTCAAAATTAATGGCTTGCAACCATGAGATAGCGTCTCGTTATGCGTTGCACGTGTTGATGATTTTTCATGCTCGCGGGTAGGTGAGATTCCGTGCTCCCGTTCTCGCTTTGCGTTGCACATGTTGATGATTTTTCATGCTCGCGTGTAGGTGAGATTCCGTGCTTCCGTTCTCGCTTTGCGTTGCCCGTGTTGGTGATTTTCATGCTCACGTGTAGGTGAGATTCCGTGCTCCCGTTCTCGCTTTGCGTTGCACGTGTTGATGATTTTTCATGCTCGCGGGTAGGTGAGATTCCGTGCTCCCGTTCTCGCTTTGCGTTGCACGTGTTGATGATTTTTCATGCTCGCGTGTAGGTGAGATTCCGTGCTCCCGTTCTCGCTTTGCGTTGCCCGTGTTGGTGATTTTCATGCTCACGTGTAGGTGAGATTCTGTGCTCCCGTTCTCGCTTTGCATTGCATGTGTTGGTGAGTTTTCATGCTCGCATGTAGGTGAGTTTTCGTGCTCCCGTTCTCGTTATGCGTTACATGTGTTGATGAATTTTCATGCTCGCGTGTTGGTGAGTTTCCATACTCTCCTTTGAGTTTTCATACTCTGTTCGAGTTTTCATACTCCGTTCGAGTTTTCATACTCCGTTCGAGTTTTCATACTCCGTTCGAGTTTTCATACTCCGTTCGAGTTTTCATACTCCGTTCGAGTTTTCATACTCCGTTCGAGTTTTCATACTCCGTTCGAGTTTTCATACTCCGTTCGAGTTTTCATACTCCGTTCGAGTTTTCATACTCCGTTCGAGTTTTCATACTCCGTTCGAGTTTTCATACTCCGTTCGAGTTTCCATACTCTCCTTCGAGTTTTCATACTCCGTTCGAGTTTTCATACTCGCGTTCGAGTTTTCATACTCCGGTTCGAGTTTTCATACTCGTGTTTGAGTTTTCATACTCCGGTTCGAGTTTTCATACTCGCGTTCGAGTTTTCATACTCCGGTTCGAGTTTTCATACTCGCGTTCGAGTTTTCATACTCCGGTTCGAGTTTTCATACTCGCGTTCGAGTTTTCATACTCCGGTTCGAGTTTTCATACTCGCGTTCGAGTTCTCGTACTCTTAGCTTGTGTTTTCTGGATTTCTTGTGAGGATTTCTAGAATTTGTGCTTCACCAATTTTCGTGATTTCTATTGATAAGTTTTATCAATTCTTGTGCATTGGTGAATTCGTGTGTTATTGACTTGTTATGAATACAAGTTTAGGGTATGATACCCCTTTCTATCTTTGAGAAGATTCTTGTGACTCTTTGGATGAATGAAAATCCACTTATCGAAGTTGCTTCTGATGTCGTTGTTTTAATCACATATTTTAAAAATTGTTTCAAAATATAAATCAAAATTGTTTTCAAAATTTTTACGATTTGCGCTTTCAAAAGAATGAGGAAGCGAATTAAACGTTTCAGTAAAATTGAGGACTATGACCCCTTTCTTTTACTGATTCGCTTAATTCCGGACTTGTCCGTTTGAGAACGTAAAATGTTGTTTATTTAAAATACACAATTTAACACTTTCAAGGAAACGATGAAGTGAATTAAACGATTTAGTAAAACTCGTGGTTATGGGTCATGTGCGTTTACTATTTCGGTTAATTTCGGACTCGTTAATTGAAAATTTGTGATTTCTGATTATCGCTTGTGATAATCAGATATTTATTGTTTCTAATTATCATTTGTGATAATTAGATATTTGTGGTTTAATTATCGTTTGTGATAATTAAGCATTTGCGATTTGAGATTTAATTATCAATTGTGATAATTAAATATTTATGATTTCTGATTATAGTTTTTGATAATCAGATATTTATTGTTTCTAATTATCGTTTGTGATAATTAGATATTTGTGGTTTAATTATCGTTTGTGATAATTAAACATTTGCGATTTGAGATTTGATTATCAATTGTGATAATTAAATATTTATGATTTCTGATTATAGTTTTTGATAATCAGATATTTATTGTTTCTAATTATCGTTTGTGATAATTAGATATTTGTGGTTTAATTATCGTTTGTGATAATTAAACATTTGCGATTTGAGATTTGATTATCAATTGTGATAATTAAATATTTATGATTTCTGATTATAGTTTTTGATAATCAGATATTTATTGTTTCTAATTATCGTTTGTGATAATTAGATATTTGTGGTTTAATTATCGTTTGTGATAATTAAACATTTGCGATTTGAGATTTGATTATCAATTGTGATAATTAAATATTTATGATTTCTGATTATAGTTTTTGATAATCAGATATTTATTGTTTCTAATTATCATTTGTGATAATTAGATATTTGTGGTTTAATTATCGTTTGTGATAATTAAACATTTGCGATTTGAGATTTGATTATCAATTGTGATAATTAAATATTTGTGATTTGAAATTTAATTACCGTTGTGGTAATTCCTGATTATCGTTTTTGATAGTTAGATATTTGTGTTTTCTAGTTATCTTTGTTGATAATTAGATTTGCTGATTTTGCTGTTTTAAGATTTCTTTATTCTGATTTTCTATTTGACAATCAAACTTTGTTGAGAATTTGGG
Source organism: Allium cepa (assembly GCA_030765085.1). Classification (NCBI taxonomy): domain Eukaryota; kingdom Viridiplantae; phylum Streptophyta; class Magnoliopsida; order Asparagales; family Amaryllidaceae; genus Allium; species Allium cepa. The sequence goes on along the minus strand of CM060940.1, from coordinate 569,119,931 downwards.
AATTTCTTTTATGAAATTAAAAGCTTACCTTCTCATGCTTTTATGGTTGTTACCTTTTGTCCATTAATTCCTTATGATTGCGAGGGCGCAATTTCTTTAAGGAGGGGAGTCTGTAACAACCCAGTATTTTACATCAGTTGATTATCGTCACTAAAACGATTAATTGGGTGTTAATTGCTATTTGACGTTTTAAATCGAGTTGAAATTCGTTTAAAAATTTGCTTAGTGTAGTTTGGGCATTTTGAATCCAGTTTAAATTCTTTTGAAATTCAATAAAAAGTGTGGGCTTTCTATACCATTTTGGCCCACGTTTTCATTTTTGTGCCGTGAAAAAATTCATTCCCTTTTCCCCCTTTTTCCTATTTTTTTTTCATTATCGCGAACCCTAAAAACGAAATCACGAAAATTATAAAAATGGTGGCCGTTCCTTTTCTTCCTCATCGTCCCAGAAATTAGGGCTCAACCAAAAATCGAAGGTGCTGTCTTCAATTCTTTAACTTCGTTCGTTTCATCGTTACTCTCTTCAGCCGTGGTTTTCGCGCGTTGGACGAAGGTGAGTAACTCACATCTAATTCAAACGTGCTGTTTTTTTTTATGATTCGAGACCTTGATTTTGTTTATATCAGTTCGATCTCCTTTATTTGAGTTATATATGTATGTTTGAATTTATCAACTGATTTGCTCGGCCGTTCGAAGTTGTTGGATATTGGTGATTTCTCTGGTTTTATCAATTTCATATAATTTGATGGTGATTTTGTTCATTCTTGTCGCCTTCAGCATTGACTTGTTGAAATCTGCAAACTTAGTTGGTGGAAATAATTTAGAGGAGAATTTACTTTGCTTTTGCAATTGCTTCAGTGTTGACTACGGTCTTTAATTTGGGTTTAAAACTGTTGAGATATGATTGTTGGAATTCATCTGCTTGTTTTGTTTTGGCCACAGTATTGCCGTCTTCCACCTGCTTTACGTGCTGCCTTAACTGGGTTCAATGTGTTGGCAGTGTTGTTCTTTGTTCTTGATTTAAACTAAATTGAGTTGTGACTTCACTGTGTTTGAATTGTGTACATACTTGTTGATCTGCAGTTTCATTTTGTTGCACTTTTGAATTTTACTGCCTTGAGCTCAAGTACTTGTAGCCTTCGATGTTCTTAATGTAGCCTTGTTTTCATGTACATCGAGGCCACCACTGATGCCTCTGAACCTGGTTACAACTGCTGGCACCTTTGTTGTCTTCACTTGCAAACTTGTTCATCACGTAGTATGCTTTGGGTTGTAGCCTCAACTCTGTCCACTGTTAGCTTGATTCTTGTTTGCTGCCTTGTTGTCATTGTGTACATCTAGGTGGGCATTTATACTTGCTTTTGAGTAAAGTTGCATGTAGCCACCTCTGTTTCATTTGAACAGGTATTTGGCTGCAATCCATTGTATGTGTGATTTTCTGATTTTCTTGAGTTACTGTTGTATTAAGTTTCATTGTAGCATTCGCCTAGAAACCATTGTTGTTTCACTGTTTCTCTACCAGTGCACGTTCACTGATTGACCCAGATTATATTTGCCGTGCACAATTCTGGGTTGACATACCCCTGGTACACTCACTCATTTGAGTTGTACGTTGTCAGTTGATGGCTTTAAGCCTGAATTACTTCGTTCTTGGTTGGTATACCACTGTTTTATGTACCTGACCATGTTTTTGTTTATAAGCAGTTTGAAGTTGCTGTCTTCATTTGTTTCTCTGACCTGCTTTCTGACTTGTTCTTGCTGTCTTGACCATGTCCCCTGTTGCATTATAATTGCATATGTAGTTGTTGATGCTCCTGTGCAATGGCCTGAGTCATTTGTAACTACTGTTACATGTTGTTAGGCCTAGTTGACTTCGACTTTGTTTATGATACTTGCACTGTTTCACTGGTGTATGCATTTACTATTTTGAATCTTGTTGCTCTCACCTTCATTTGATTGTGTCCTCATGTAGAACACTGTTCTATATGTTCCCTTCATGCTACATTACTATTTGGTGGCACGTGAGATTGCATTCATTTTAGCCACTGATGCATTTATGGGTACATCATCACTATAGTGGCAAGGCAGTGCACGCAAGCGTGAACTGCAGCCACACGGTATGGCCTTGTGATATTCTATTTTGTTTTGACTTATGAACATTTTTGCGTATTCCATATTCCGTAGTGGCGAGGCAGTGCACGCGTGCGTGTACTGCAGCCCTACTTGAATTAATATTTTAATTGATATTTCAATGGTTTGAACTGTTTGTTCATTTCAATTCAATATTCTGAATTGCATTCTGATTTGGTTTAATTACTGTCGTCTATTCAATATTTAATTATTATTGCTTCTGTGCACTAATAACTGAGTTTGAATTAGACTGACCCGAGTATTATTTTCTTTTGAATCTAATACTCGGGTCAGACCGAGTATTTACAGGTTGTAGATATTCTGCTTTGGGTTGCTGCTAGAGCTATGAAGTTCTTTCATATCTTTTGGAGTAGTCGTCTTTTGTAGTAGTCTATATTATTGTATAGGAAGATATGTATTCATGTATATTATATACGTTAATGTACTTGTATATGTAACTTCCTGAGTTGACTATTGCAGTTGTATCACATGTACCGTGTCAAATGTATTGTAACTGACATCAGTTATATATATATATATGAGATTTTCTGTTTTATCTGTGTTCCGCATTTATATTTATCTGTGTTATTAGTTTATATTTGTCCTAGACTATTATAGCCACCGTGTGGTAGCTTTGAGTTTGCATCGGCATGTCGGATTTCCTCCTGAAATTAAAAGCATGTTTTTACTATCTGACATATCGGTGTTCGCACAAAGCAATTACACGGATGGTCGCTCCTCAACAGCCTTATTCTCCGTGCTAGTTGACAGCACTACACCGTAGTGTTCTTGGCTAGCGTGGGTATAGAGGTGGGGCGTCACAAGTACGCATGATAAACATCAGCAATTAATATAATTTACATTATAATAATGTAACTAGTTGGCCAATGTTTAAATCTGTCAAACAACTAAAAATAATTAATTCAATTCCTATAAAGAATGACAACCCTCAAAAGATAGTTTAGTATAAAGAAAGCACTATAACCATGACGTAAGTAGGCTGTTTCGAGGCATTGGTTCTCAGTCCCTAAAATTTAACTTTCCAAGTTGTCATTCTCTAACATTAATATCTCATATAAAGTTTGTATTATCATTTGCTGGGAAATGTAATGGTAAAGCTTATCTTACTTTATACTGCAATATTCAAGGAAGTATACGTTTTGCTAATTGAATAATGGAAGAAAATTTCACATTTCATAATTAGGCACTATAGTTTTACATGATGATTCGATTAATAGAGATGTAAGGACTAAGAGCCTTCACAAATACCTTCACATTGAGAAAAATATATGTTGAAGTCCATACATACACAGACACATATATATATTTATGGGTGGAAAAAGTCAAGGATTTGCTTCTATTTTCTTTGCTAATACATGTCGAAATTTGGTAATTAATTTTGTCTGCTCAAGTTCTGTGCTGAAACCCATCTCAATTGACATTTCAATTGATAATGTCAAGCAATGAGTGCATTTAAAAAAATTCTGCTATTGCTTCTCTGTCTTACGACTTGGTTGGATCATAATAAACCCGATGTAGTTTATATAGAATTACCAAGTTTTTCCCTCATGTTATTGTTGACTGAATTTAATTTATAATGCATTCAAATATGTATTGGTAGCCAATTTTTTTTAAACTGCTTATTATTATTATTATTATTATTATCTATTTCTTATCATTTGCTACTTTCAGATGTTATAATACAAGTACTGAGCGTGTAATTTTCTATCAACTCACCAGTGGTAGTTGAGCAAATTGGTATTGGATATTGACCTTAAGGTCACTGACTTCAGTTGGCTTTGTTGCCTGATATTCAATGTGAGTAATTTCGATGATTATTTAACCATTATTATTCTTATGGTCATTAAAATGTACTTTAAAAAATGATTACAGCCTTCAAAAGGGTGTATAACTAATTAGAGTTACAACAAACTTGAAATACAACTAATAAGATTAATTAGAATGCAATTAATTACTACTATTAATGGTAAAAGTAAAAGAAACGTAAGAAATTATATTAATTGTTTAATTTTTCTGTGGATTTGAGAAGTTGATGCAGAAATTAATTACGTTTCTTTGACATTACTATAAACTGTATTGGTTCCGTGCAGTTCAAAAAACAGTATGCTAACAACCACTTTTAGATGATCCTTAATTATTTGTCATTTTATAAGTATCAGCTTGATGAAAATAAGAAGACTGCAAATGTATTTTCTTGCCTCATTTTTTGCAATTTAGTTCATTTAGCATGTAATAACACTATTTTGTCCCTAATATCTTTTTCTTATAGATTTTTTTCCACTGTAGGTTCAACTGATGGGTTTGCTATTTTGGATACTCTTTTGTTATGATACCAAGGATATGTGATTATAGTTGGTCAAACCAATGCATTAATGGTAATATTAAAGCTATAATTGTCAGAATGCACAGGCTTTCAAGATAAGTTGAAAAATATCTCCTCATATATGATATTATTGGCCAGCATAACTATCAATTTTCTTATTTTATTTATGTTACTATTTTCACCAATAAACAAAGAATTAAGCTTATCAATTTCCTTATCTTATTTATGTTATTATTTTCACCAAGAAAACAAAAAATTAAGCATATTGATTAATGCCATACACAAAATTATGGTTAGAATAGTCGTAAATGTGTAGAATGGTAATAATTTTTCGTTAAATTTTAATAGTTTCACTATTGTTTGGAGTATGAACTGTAAAGTTATGAAGGTTTAGTTAAAGAAAGAAGATTAATGTTTAACTTAAAATAACAATTTCTAGGATTTTTCTTATTATTATAACATACACACATGCTTATTGTTTTGAGAAGAAAAAAAAACTGCAATCAGTAATCTTAATGAAATCATTCAATCTTCTGTCATGGTATAAGCATATATCCATGTCATTTTCTTAATATCCTTTGAAATATGTGTAGTTGCCTAATAACTTTGCTTCTATCTGCTGTTGGTACTCCTCAAACTCATTACTTCCCAGAAACCAGTGATAGCTATAATCAGATATCAGAGAGAATCAATAAGTGTTATTAGCAGTTTAGTCATTATACCAACCTTAGCTCAGGTTTTTGTGCAATGATTTTAATTTATTTTGCTTAATTTAGTATTAAGTGCACCAACTTTTTGACCTCATGTACTAAAGTTCCTTTATATTTTTAAATTTTTTATACCATGAATTAGCCTTGCTAAAAAGTTTACAGGTTGGTCTTAAAACAATCACCATGGTTACGGATCTATGGAAAATAGTGGATAATAATGGAACACATTCATATTTTATTATTGGGGAGCAATCATTGCTACGGATCTATGCACCTTCTGATTAGATGCTTCAGAAAGGTTACCGCCCTTTGGTTTTCAGGTATGTGAATTTAAGCATCTTATTATCAAAATATGTTCAATGTTTTCTTTTGATCTCTAAGCAATGATTTTTACTCCAAGTTTGTATAAAAATTTGTTCTTCTTTCTTTTGATCTTGATTGTAAGTCCTTTTAGATTTTATAATTGCATTTTTGAACAAGGATGAAACCCACTGAAGCACAAACATCAATTTTGTTTTGGAGTGCCGTTGAAATGAGTTGTAGTGCGTAAGATAGATACTTCTGTTACGTGTATGTTTCATTTTACTTTTTCTAAAAGTCCAACCTCTGTCTAATATATGTTGTTCAGCTATGTTAAGCAAGTGGCCTGATTACATATTATCCTCTGTTCAGGACAGAAAAATTAGATTTAGCTGTTGAGGATATGCCGAGGGGCACGACAACATTTCTACACAACCAAGTCTTCCAATGTCGGTAAGGACTATAAATTTTGCTGGAATTTACTGAAAATTTTGTTGTCCATTTACAAAGTCCATGCCTGTTTGATGTATGAAACTTATTTTGAATGTTTTGTCTTTTGTATTGATGTTTGGTTGTTGTTTCGCATTAGAGCAATTAATGATCAAGTTTCAATGTTGCTTTGTCAAATTTTCTTGTATCGGTTACCTCACTATTAAAAGCATCATTCTTTGAATACCTGAAATATAACTTACTAAGATTCGTTTCCTAACCCTTTCATTTCAGATAAAGTTATTGGGGATAAACATACTTGATACTATATAAATGTTTGTTTCTGTTCCATGAAAAAAGTTGAACTATATATACACGTTATGTCTTTTGTATTGATGTTTGGGTGCTGTTTCGCATTAATGATCAAGTTTTAATGTGTTTTGTCAAATTATCCTGTTTCGGTTATAAAACTTACCTCACTATTTAGAGCAGCGGCAGCAGTGCCACGTTCATCTAGATCGATTGATAGTAAAGTTTCAATGAGTTGAATAGAACATGGAGGGAAGTCTTTAGAAGTTCCATTGATGCAGCGCATGTATGGAACATGGAACATGGAGTTGAATGGAACATGCTAGGGCTTGAACATGGTTGCACGAGGCAACTTTGATTTCTTCCAGTACTTCTCTGAGGGAGACCCACAAAGCTTTTTGTAAATGGTTTGGTTCCATTTTAGTTATCATTAATATTACATGTTCATGCTGGGGCTTGAACATGGTTGCACGTGCCATGTGCATGCTGGAACTAAAGCTTGGCCCTGTTGTAATAGTTTCTTTGCCATTTGTAACTAAAATGGAAAAAGTTAGTCTAGACTATTGTTAAAGCAATAAGAAATGAGTTAAACAAAGTTTGTCCAAGCTATTATAGATGTGGTTTCATGTGTGGGTTATATATGTAACATGGGGCTCTCATTTAAGAACATGGAACATGCAACTACTTTCAATGTAAACCTATACCATAAACATAAAGTATAAAAAATTGTTTATCAGTTACACTTTGTCATTTTGTGTGCTATTCATCAAATAGTTTGTGAATTATTGTATGTCATTTTGTTCCCTTTTCATTGCAAAATGCTACCATGTCTATTTCGGATTAACTACTATATCTAATGAAGAAAATCTTCTCTTTTTGTAAGGAATCAAGGTTGTTGTCTTGAATATGCATGAACATGCAAGAATAATTCATAATTCCATAGGTTTATTAGTGTTCTTTTTGGCTATGTAAGGTCGGTCTAATTTTAAGCTTATTTCCATATTTGTAACCATTAGGTTGACAATATATACCAAGTTGCTTATTCTAGCCTGTGTTCTTTGTATTTGTAGGTTGGTTAATTTATTAATTTCTGTCGAAAGATTATTTTGACGGTTTTATTTGGTTTTCATGATTTGGTTTGTTTTGGGATTTGGTTTGTTGCTTACTGAAAATGTAACTCAAACCATTTTCAAACACATTAGTCATATGTCTGTGTCTTGTTCTTTGTGTTTTCTTTGTTTCAAACAACATATTTATATCTATGTATATGATAATAGAATATGATAACTTTCCTATTGTGGTATTCAACTTATTGAAGTTTGATTTTTCATCAACGTTAGTATACCATTCAGACAACGCTATATGGCTTTGAAATGATCTTATTAGTTTCGCATTATTTATTATGGGAACCATGTGTCCATAAAATCCTATAAAATTTTAAGGACCGATCCTAATGTATAGTCAAATATAGTTTTATATGCTACTGGGAGTTGGATTATTCTCATCCCGCAATGTCTTACTGCCATCCAACAATTAGTTTTATCGAATTTTTTTTTATAACACGAGCGATACTTTATTTGAGTGGAGCGCACTTTTTGATGTCTCATAAGTACAAATTCATGATCTTAGTTCTTATGTCTAAAACATCATACCATTAACCACCTGAGATAGAGGTTTTTGACATAATTAGTTCTATGCTTAATAACATTAGGCTAAAATAACTATAGCAATCGATCATCTGATTGATATAACATTGCAAGTTTTCTAAGTTTCAAACCACTGAAAGAGCTAATTTTAATATTTGTTACATTTCTCTATATATTGACGTAATAGTTGATTACATTCTTTAATGTTTAATTATTTTCTAAAATATATAGTCTCATTCACGTTTTGATAAACGGTTGATCTGTGCATGTACACGCATAAAAAATGCAACATTATGTACACGTCAAAGTCATTTTGTAAGGTTCAAAAAAATGTTTCAAACGGTGTTATTTATTACCAGTCCCTCCTGTGCACGTGCATCGCACGTGCCAAATTACTCGTACACTTAATATTTGTAAGAACAAACTGTGAAGCAAGATTATATAACAGATATGCAGAAAAATTTGAAAACGTGAGTATTTACATATCCAGAATTTATATATATAAAAAATAAAATGGTAAAATAAATATATAAACATATAACATCAATTTATAATATATACCTTTATATTTAAAAGAAAGGAAGCAGCCTGGATTGCAGAATGAGCTGAAGTAAAGCAATGTGAGGTTGGAGGTTAGACAAGCGAAGGCACGAGCAGGTGCTTTGGGATGCGTTGCCGCCTGAGATAGAGGGGACTGTTTCGACGAACTGGGCTGCGGAGGCGAAAAAAGGAGAGGTGGCGATGAGCTTGAGGCGGTGAAGTTGAGGAAGTTGTTGTCAGGCCGATGACCATGGGTGAGCTTGGGTCGACGACTGGCCCGAGGTGGAGGAAGGAGGACATAAGCAGATGGGGACATGCGGGTGGTTGCTTGCCTATGGCCGATGCAGAGGAGGAAATCGGTCGAGGTTGGAAAGGGACAGAGGCGATTTGGTCTTGTTTCATTTCACGGCCATGGGAATAGATCTGGGAGGGGAAAAGAAGAATAACTTCAGAGGAAAAGAAAATAATTACAACGTTAGTGTGTGTGTGTGTGTGTGTGTGTGTGTGTGTGTGTGTGTGTGTGTGTGTATATATATATATGTTTTATAAACAACGAATAGCAAGAAACAAAGAGACCTAAAAATGAATGCATAGAACAATTAATAAATTGAATTAATGGTATGACAACTGTTGCCAGTTGTATTGTAGAAATGAAAATAGCTGTTTGAATTATACGGCAAATAAATGAAAGAGTGTAGGAACCCAAAAGTCAAATTGCGAAACCGGTACGGAAATCGCTCTGTAGATTTCGCTGCCTCCCGGACTTCGAAACACACAGACGCATATACATTGGAGATCAGTACGACAAGACGGTCAAAATGGTATACAGATATCAATGGTACGATCGTCCAATCAAAAGTCGATACGGACACTGATATACATTGCTATTTCATATGGAAAAATCCAAACAGAGCTAGAAACATCCAAAATTTGCAAAAGGAATTACGCAGTCTTATTCAGAGTATTCTAAATAAATTTTCTCATGTTGGCATATTTAGGTTTTGGAACACTTTTAAATTCAATTGTTATTAACTGATTTAAATTGAAATAAAATTACATAAGAAAATAAACTTCCATATTATTAATTGAAAATTTTCATTTGCTATATTTAAATAGACGTATTCCAAATATCAAATTTTTATTTCTAAATTTCTTTGTTTAAAATTCCACAAAATTTAGCTAACTACATTATTTAAAACCATTAAAAATTTCGGATCGTTACACTCTCCCCCACTCAAAACATTTTGTCCCCGAAAAGGAAGGAGGTAGGAGAATAGAAACAACCATTTAAATTAAATTAAACCATGTAAATTCCAGTTTAAATTAATTTACATATTTAATAATTTGGTTAAATCCATTTATATTAAGTCAATAAATAGTCATTCAATTTAAATTTGTTAATTCAAACTGTTAATTCTAATCATATAAATTTCGATTTAAATCAATTAATATTCAATAATTGATTTTAAATTCAGTGTATTTCAATAAGTTGATTTAATTTCAATTTATTAATATTTGATACCAAAAAGTTTCTTTCAAAACAAAATTTTATTTAATCTGTCTCATTTACTATTCAATCAACTTATTATTCTATTTATTCTATTAACTTTTTTATAATTAAAATTTAAGTGTATAACATTTATTATAACTCCTCAAATTTTATTTATAAAATCATTTAACATCATTGTACATTTTGAATTATTCAATTACATATTCAGCTTCTGAATGATTTAGGTAAGATATATTGGAATGTAATTGAGTAATATACAAGTAAAATTTCTAATTCGATTATTTCAAGTTTAAATATTATTAAAAATTTAAGAATTAAAATTTTGATTTCATTTCAAACTATTTATATATTTATATATATATATAATCATATGCTAATTATATATATATATATATATATGTATATAATAAGCAACTCATACTTTAGCAATTCAAATAAATTTAATATCCAATTTATCACCTAATTACATTCTAATTACATTTAAATTTTCTAGGTAAGTTATATTAATGTTTCAGAGTGCAATTAAATACTATTAATTTTCCTTCTATCTGCAGCATTTATATTAAGCCAGATTTTAGTTTGAACAATTTATTACTTAAGTTCCTCCTTGTACAACCTTGTTATGTCCTAACATTTTAACTTTTTGAATATTTAAGCATGTTATATATATTAGAATGCAATTTAGTATTACACAAATAAATTTGTTCAAATTTAACTGTTTCAAGTTGGTTAAATTTCATTTATCATTTTAGATATTCCAATTATTCAAACATTTCACTTTATTTCAATAATTGAAACCATTTCTTAATATAAAACTTAAGGTTCAAATTTCAGTTTCACTTTAACTATATTGAAATAATTATATACATATATATTTTATAAATCAATTTATACCCAAGAAATTCAAACAAAATTGAATGTCCAAACAAAAGTGTAACGAAGCTGCTACGTGGTCTCTCTACTTTGAGACTCGAAAATGGATGTCGATGATGTTGTAGTCATCACCGAAATTATTTTCCAGCGACAATGGAGGAAAGTACTGATTTTTAAACTTTAAAATTTTTCCTTTGGAACAATTTCTATTTGCAAATACTTTCAAATAATATCCTTTTAACTTCAAAAATCAAAGTTTGAAATCATCGGAAATTTAAATTCTCAAATTCACAATTTAAATCCATTCACATCCAAACCAATTTATAAACCAAGTTTTATAAATTCATTTATATGAAGGGATAATTAATGGTTTACAACACAATAAATGAAAATCAAATATTATCATTTTAACTGTCCAATTTAATCAACTGTTTAATTTCAAAAAATATACTTATATATATATATAATATAATCATACAAAATTTATTTCATTTACCAAATTTGAAAATAATATTTTGTCAGTTTACCATGTTTAAGTGTTTTGGAAATCCTATAGATAACGTTGATCAGACGAATCGATCGAAAATCCAAATCAACATCAACAGCTCAAACAACACAATATATATAACATTTAAATATAGATTTACAAATAAACTATATAGGAACAGATTTTCAAAGCAAGGATAGAGATTCAAATTTGATTAACTCAAATCAAAGAAAATTTTTATTTGAGGATAAGTTGGAACAAAAGATAAGATGATTAATATATCGAATAAGGAAATGGATAGCTTATATAAATCGTGGGCAACCTTAATCGGGTCTGGAAATCTAAGCAAGTCTACATTCAATCTCAAGAGGTGGAATTTGGGACAATAAGAGATACTAGCATATAAACTAGGATATATAAAAATATCTGGTGAATATATGCCTATTGTAAAGGAGTTTCCCCCTTTTACAAATCCATTTGAGATTGGCGAGACCACCGACTCATTATAAAGCTCATCCGAAGTGGAGTTATAGGATACTCCAGAATAAAAAAATGATGAATAGAGAGTGACAAGAATGGACTTCGGAACCGAGAGAACGTTCCAAAATTCAAAGGAAACAGAGTCAAAGAGAAAGATATTCAAGCTCGAACGAAAGTGATACTATAGATAAATTTACCATATATGCTAAGTTTTGCCTAAAGCCAAAGCTCTGATACCACCTGTAACGACCCGCTATTTTGGACCATTCAAATCGACAATAAAACCACACGTGTCAGACTTGAATAATTCAAAATACCAAATTGTTAATTCAAATTTGGCAAAACTCAGCATATACAGTAAATAAAATAACCACAGAACCATATATACGGGGTAATATAACAATAATGCAACGGAAACAGGAGTATAGTAGTAAATGAAGCTACTATATATATAACAGAGTCAAATAAGATGTAACAGAAGTCTCGAATACCGTAGTCAAATACAAGATCAGAATATATCCCTAGAATCAACTGAATATCTAAAAGATGGATAAATAGATAGATCTATATGCGAAGCTCCAACTCCAAAGGCAAGTCTCAAAAGTTGAACCACTCAGTCTGACCCAAGCGTTAAGCAAAACACAAAACACTCGAGTCGGGATTAACATTCTTATATCATTAAATCCAACTCAAGTGAAATAACAACTGAATACAAGTAATTCAAAGGATGTTTGGGATAACCATCCTTTAAGGATCTGTTAAACTATTTACTATGTAGTAATATACGCTATTATAATAATGTCTATAAGTAAAGTATACTTACTTGTAATAGCATTAAGGAGTTGCCCATATCCCCCTTAACACATAATAGTCCCAATAGTCTATCCAGTAACAGCATGCCTCCAGATCGGGAGGCTACCCTAAATACTCCACAGGCTACGACACAAAACCAAATTCGTACAAGGCGCGCTAGGGTAGGTGACACGGCACAACGAGGCAATGCTAGGGTAGATATACCAATTACGCATCCGGACTGGTGTTGATGCGTAGCGGCTACTACCTCCCACCTCAAGCCACACCCTCAAAATCAAAGGGCCACAATCAATCACAAAGTAATAGAATGGTACCGAAGGAGTGTTTCCGATAAGAGGAGCTACCTCACTGGCCCGGAATCGCTCCCATTTTAGCCACCTTATGCCAACTCACGGGAGTCGGGTCCACGTACATACCTCAATAGATCGTCGCCATCATCCTACTTCATTCTGGAATCTCCACCGCATACACGGTTGTTAATATGGTTTTTAGAGTTGGCAGAGAGCATGACAACTTCCGATCCCGGTCTCTTTAACAACCAAACGTTATTACTACACCACAGTCATTTCAAAATAGTTTGTACTTCAAAATCAAAATATCACTGCCATTTCAAAACCATATCAATACGATATCATTTCCATTTCAAAACCAAATAAGATATCATTTCCATTTCAAATATATCATTTTTTTCAAAATCATAGCATTTTCAAAGTTATAACACTTCGAAATCAAAACACTTGAAATTATTACACTTTCAAATCACAATACTTTGAAACTCATAACTTTAAAACATAAATTCTGTGACGACCCGTAATTTTCGAGCACTTGAAATATGGATATTTAATTGATTTTAAGTATTCAGTAGGGTAATTTTAACCTGATTTACGAATATCACGATTTATTGGATAATTAAATTATTGAATTAAATAATTTGGAGTGGAATAAAATATGAAAACTGAGATTTTGAGCCTGTTAAAAATAATTTGAAGGCTTGTAAAATTTATATTGATAACATTGAAGATAATAGAAGTTTTAAAATTGAATTTAATAGTGATTTGTTCAGATTTGAAATTTTATCGTTTAAATCGAATCCGAGGCACAGTCTTGGAATTCGACGAAGCCAGTTCCATTGGGTCCGTAATATTGAATTATTATCGGATTTCAAATTTTATAGGGTTTGGAGTTGTTATGTGAGCATACGTGACATAAACACGCTAAAATTTTAAATATATATAAATTGATTTGACATCCCACAAATATCCTTCTTCACATCAGCAGACCTAAGAGCCACCCTACCTGATCAAATCGTACTCACCATTCTCTGTCCCTCCACTCTCTTTCGTATACCCATTTCTAAAGGAACGAAGATAAAAAACGAAATATGGCTGTCAAGAAAATCGTATTCTCCCCCTCACCAGATTTCATTCCAAACTAAACCCAGTCGCCTCCTGCTTTTGCTCGTTCTAACAGAAGCTTCGTCTTCCTCTTCACGAATCTATCATGGTCGCCTTTCGAAAATCGAATCGAGGATTTTATTTTGGGAAAGCGAAATCAAACTTGGTTCTATCGAAATCGATCGGCTCATGGAATAAAAAGGGGACATCATCGCGACTCGAAGCCGCGCCGTGCGATTCTGCTTGGTTGTGACGTGAGCTCGCTCGCTGCAAATTTGGTCGATTAGGGGAAATTCGCGTGGGTTGGGTTGGGATCATCGGCAGGTTGCGGTGAAGGGGGGGTCTTGTTCGAGTTGCGGTGAGGTTTTCATGCCATTTCAATTTTGATTTATTTAAAAATAATACATATATGAAAATATGGGTGGAAGCATGACATAAATTGCAATAAATTGTAAACCCATCCTAGTTTTGATTTTTATATGTTTATAGATGCATTTGTAGGCCAAAGAAAATATAATAAGTAAACAAGTTTTAAATAGGAAATTCTTTTAAGTTAAAGAAATATTTATATGCAGAAAGAAAGGTTTTAATTTGGTATGAAATGAAAATATATACATGTATACACGATTTTTTGAAATATAAAGGTCAGATTTTTATTACATAAGCAGTTTGGAAAAAATATATATAATAAAATATATATGCATACACATTTCTAAATATACCAGTTATTTTAAAATAGTGTATTATGAAGATGAATTTGTTTAACAAACTTCTTTAAGTATTTCTAGTCGCTAAAACATTTTATGGAAATAAAATTGGTGTAAATTAAATCGTTAGTTTAAACCCAAATTATTAGTTGAATTAAATAAATAAATAGTAATTAATTGTTCAATTAGCTAAAGTATTACTAAATTATATAATTATTTATTCAAGGTTTGAAATCTGAAAGAAATAAGCTGGTCTGGAGTGAATTGCAAATTTAAGGTCAAAGGTGAGTTAATCTCACTCGGTTTAAATTTTAATTTAAATGATTAAATTTAAATAATTGTTTGGATGGTTGAATTTGTTTGATATGATAAAATATGATATTTTGGAATTGATGTATTATATTGTGCTAACGTCTGTGAATGCAGGAAAACAGGTTGGAGGGATCCAACTGGATCCCTCAACATTTATTTAAATTATTCAATACCCTCTGTTGTGATTATTTGTTATTCTATGATGAACCTTATTGGAATATTGAATGCTATGGTTTGATTGGTTATGATTGGTATAATGAATTTCCAAAAAATATATAGATTAGATTTTGGAAAGAAATTAAAAGAAGTGAATTTGTAAATAAAATAATTATAGAAATAAAAAAAATGAATTGGAGAAGGAATGAAGTAACTGTAAAATCCTAATAAATAGATCTTGAGAATAGAAAGGAAATTTGAATAAACAGAAAGTTAATGAATATCAAATCTTCAGTGATATTAATTAAAAGAAGAAAACATTTATTTAAAATTTAAGATTTAAATTTTTGGGAGGAACAAAGAAGAAATAGGAAAGGTCTGAAATTTTGTATATTTCAGTTAAAAGATTTCAAATCAAACGGAAATTAATAACATTAATAATAAAACACATAATTAATGAATTTTGAAGGAATTGAGTAAGTAAAGAGATTCAATTCAAGTAGTATAAATTGGGAATCAATTTGGAAAATTGATTTAAGTGATTGAAGTTGGAATTCTCCCTGGATAACCAAGTACGTTTTCAAGGTAAAATTTTAAATATAAGTTAAAAGATTTAAATTTGTTTGAAAAAGCAAGTTTTGGAAAATTTCTTATTTCTAATATTTAAATTCTAAATTAAGTATTTTCTCTTAATTCATTAGATTAGCAATTTTTTTTAAAAATGACATAATATTATGTTTTTAAAAGTATAAATCTAGTTTTATATTTATTAAGTAACCTTATTTTCAAATATTCATATAGTAAGTACTTTTAACAAACTATTAAAGTTATTTAACTTAAATGTTTTAAAGTATATTTTTAAAAGTAAAGTGTTTTAAATTAATTCAGAAAAATCTAGTTTTGTGCTCGGTGATTCCAGTGGAAATGGAAATACTCAGAATTTATTTTGAGAAAAGAAAGATGGTTGGGAAACTGTTTTCAAAAGGGTCTGAAAGTGAAATTATATCTTGTAAAGATATTTTGAGGTTAATAAATAATTTGGAAAATTATTTATTGTTGGATGGTTGTTTATGAATATTAATTGATAGTTAAATCACCGACTATCAATATTGGACAAATGCGCTGATCGTTTCGAAGAGTCCGAGATCGAGATTCATTCTCGAAAACCACTTTGATCCGGTTTGTACGTTTTCGTGAAAAAAAAAGATTTTGGATTCGAAGATGGAGCAGTGAAGTGCAAGGGCTAGTCGCTACTAATCCTGAGGATATTTCCAAAATGGATGTAGTAGGAACAGTGCCTTTGGTTCCGTTCGAACCCGGGACGGACTTGTATGGATGAATGCTTGCGAAACATCGTCAGGTGGACGATGGACATTCAAAGAGATATGTTCTATAAAGGTAACACTTAGCCTCAAGCCTCATCAAATGGGAATGACTGAAAATCAGGGGTTATGCAGCTAGGCTAGGTGGGTAGCACCCAAGCAGGGTGAGGTCATTCCAGTCTAGATGTCCCTTTTTATTTCGGCTTAGTGGGCGGTTGCTGATCCCAACCGCGGGGTGATCTCACTCGGGATTATCCAATAAGGGGTAGTCCTGGCTTTGTGTTGCAGAGGAGCGGGCGTACTCCTCGGTACGGTGATCTAGGCCCCGTACTGTGACAGGTGGTACCCCAGTGCCTAGTCATTGGTTGGAAATCCATTCTCCCTACGAGCCTTGTACGAGTTTTGTTTGTATTACCCACTTTGTGGCTAGTAGCTGGAATTTAATCATGTAACAATTTCGGCTATTTTATAAGTATTTGTATATAGACCCTATTATAATATCAGAGGAGTTCTATAAAAAGTGTTTTAGCTATCGTAAGGTAAAAACCCGACATGTTTATTTGTGGCGTGGTCTTACGATATGCTTTTGTTTACAAAGGATTTTTGAAAATTTAATAATCAACTGGGTGTGATTTTCTCACGCTGGTATTCCAAACTGACTTGGGTATTATTTAACTGTAATGCTCGGGTCAGACCGAGTATTATAGGATACAGGTTATGATGCTGTGGAGCTCAGGAGACGAGCTGGATGACAATACGTACTTCCGTATTTGTTTATATTTATATTCCGTTGTGTTGTGTTGTTGTATATCCAGTTGTATGTTATGGATGTTGAGTTGTGATTGATGTACTCTGATGATGTAATATATAAGCAAAGATATTCGATTTGAGTAAAGATCATTTATTTTCTATTATATTTTATTCCGCTGCGATGGTTAAATTCTGTTGTTATTTTCGATTTTCTTCTTCTTCTACCGCTTCTTCTTTAACCCAAATGGTTCGTATTTCTGTGCAACTTGAGTTGATTGTTGTAGAATAGTGTTGACTCAAGGGGTACGGATTTGCGGGCTGTTACAGTCGTATCAGAGCTTAGGTTGGTAATAACCTTGGCTCTGGTGGGTATTACTCATAAAATAGAGTCTATATTACACTAGAATGAGTTTGAGCGTATTAATAGATATGGGAGCGTATTTGTTAGTGAATATAAATTTTTTTAATATTGCGTTGATTGATTTATTGAGTGGCATATGAACCTTCGTCGATACAGTCTGCGCAACTGTATTGAAAGGGTTTCTAAACACTTGAATAAAACAGTTCAACACGATATTGTTTTAAATGTAGGTGAATGAAATAATTTTACCCAAAATGTATTTTGATATAAACAATAGTTTTTGTAAACCATTTAGCTAATATATGGTTGCTTGGATGTTAGGAAGAATAATATTAAATAGTTATCATTGTTAAGTAAAAATTTATCTAGAAATTGAAATATAATTAAAATTTAAAGGAATAAATTCATTATAGAATGAAATTTGTAAATATGAAGTGTAAATGTAATTTATAAATTGAAATATAATTAAATGAGAATTTGTATGAGCATAAGCTGTGCAAATGAATTATAGTTAAAATTTATTTAAGCAGGATTTCGAAATTTAAATACCGGAGATTTGGAAGTGTTTTAAAGATAAATGATAGCATTATTGTTTAGGAGATATTTCTGAATGGAAATCTGTTTTAAATGGATTTTGAAAGTGATATAGCATTGAAATCACTTTGATTATTGGGAAATAATTCTGATGATGACGGCCGCATCATCAGTATTCATTTTCGAATTTCTGAGTGACAAATTGCTGCCAAAAATAAATTTGTTCAGAAAAGCTAGTTGTTTTGAAAATTTCAAAAGGAAATTTGTTGAAAATAAAAGCCAGGATTGGTTTAAATTTTTGAGAAATGAGGTTTGAGATGTTGGAGATTTTAAGATGATTCTAAAACAAAAGTCGGGTGTTTAAAAATCCTGATGAGATAAGTTATAAGCTTATAAATTGAGATGATTTTTAAATCAGGGAAATATAAGCTTTTGATGTTGAGAATTTAAATTTAAAAGGAAAAGTTAAAAATGAAATTAACTTGGATGGGAAAATAAAATTTAACTGGATTAAAAATTAATTTTAATAGGCTGAAAATAATATCCAGTTGTATTCGAATCAAGTTGAAATTGAATTGAGTTAAATAAATTTGAGCTAAAGTAAAATTGAATTGGAATAAGAATTCAATTGAATTATTTAATGGAATTAGATTCTTACCTGAATAAGTGGAAATTAAATTGGTCAAGGATTGGATTGAAGTAAATAAATTAGAATAACTTGTAAAGAATTAAAAATCCATAAAATAAAATATGTTTGGGTTATAAATAAGCATAAGCCTTGAGTTAAAAATAAAAGATGAATATATTCAAACCTAGGATGCATGAGATTGTGTAAATAATAAGTTGTGACTTATAAAATTTGAAGAAAAAGTGGGATAAAAACCCAAACTTGAATTATAAACTAAATTGGACTAAAAAAAAATTAATGGAATGATATTTGGGATTAAAATTCAAGAGATGGATTATAAATAAGGGAAGAACTAATTGATAATAAATTAGTTAATGAAATGTGTAAATGGAGTTCAATGTTGTTTAATACAAGCTGAATTGTGAATTTATGATGAAGTTGGAAATAAAACTCAAGTTATCAATTAAATTCGACTTAAAGTGTTGGTGAAGTAAATGAAATTGAACCGTGAGTTCACAAAATTGGGTGGTAAATTGAGAATGGATTGTGGATTCAGAACTTGAGTTATTAATTTAAATTTAACTTGAAGTGTTAACAAATTAAATATAATTGGTAATGGTCATGTAATCAATTGAATGAGTTGAATCTGAAAAGTTAAATTTGATAATAACCAATCAAATGAAATTGCAGATTCAAAATGAGATTTAATTGGGAGAGAATTAAGTTGAATAAAAATTTTTACTTGAAAATGAAATGAGCTTAAGTATAAAATTTGAATAAATCAAAATAAATTAACTTAAGCTGAATAGATGAAGGAGAGTTGAATTGAATTCAACTTAAAATTAAGTTTAATAATATTGGATTGAATTTAAATTTAGTAAAAATAAATTTGAATCGAAATAGAATTGAAATGATTATTGAATGGATTAGCCAGGATCAGATTCAAGCTAAATAAAATAGTTTGGAATAAACCAATGTGGAATAAATTGAGTAAAGTAACTGAAGCTTGGGTTGAATTAATTTGGGAATGGTTAATAATATGCAAGCTTGTAATGTGTCGAGCTAAATAAATGGGTGTGAATGAATTAAAATAAAAGAAAATTTAATTGGTAATGAAGATGAACCTAAGTTGTTACTGGTTTTAAATGAACTGGTTTGGTTAAGTAAATTGAAATGCAAGTGAATGGATTCAAATTTAAAGTGCAATGAAAATGAGAATATATGGATTGTGAATAAATTTAAAAATGGAATAGAATTAAATGTAAATTTGTGAGTTGTTAACCATTCGGATTAAGTGGAACGATATATGAATTGGTTGTCAACAATTAAGAATTATGTTGGAACATTGGAAAGGAAACAGAATAAAGTATAAATTGAATTTGGTATCAATGTTAAGTAGTTATAAAATAGAATGGATGTTCTATTAACTGAACATCATTGAATTTGCATAAAAAAATGGTCGTCGTTGACGCAAATGAGATTGTATAAAAATCTATGAGTTAATACAAGCAATGAAATTGATTTTTGAATCAATTGAGATAAATATGTGTTCGTTTAGATTAAAATGAATAGAATGTAAGAAATGAAGTGTAAACCATTTAAATGGAATGAAATTGATGGGTGATTTAGTTGTAAACAACTAAATTTGCATCGAAACCTTATTAATTTGCTTTTGGAAGTGTTTAGTGTATATTGTTTATATTATACATGTGCTTAACTACTGAAATTAAGTGAAATGCTATAAACTTTGTATATTTGACACTTACATGTTTAAACTAAGTACAGGTACCTGAGAGCCGAGTGGCTGGATTTGGTTGTGCTATTTACTAAAAATAATAAGCCGCATGCTTAAAATGCTAAATAAGGTACGCATACGCAATAAAAATAGGAAATATGAACTGTTTTTGGTTTTTTCGACCGTGTGGGTCGATGTATATATATTTATATCTTTTTTCATATTGCAAAAGCTCTTCCATACAAAGGGAACTCTGCCAAAAAATTTCAGAAATTTTGGGAGTTAGAAAATTTTGGGAAAATTTTTGTTAATGACAAAACGGTTTCAAACTGAAAATTGAAATAAATTAGTGAATGAAACTAGTTTAAAATAATGACATAAATTAGTTATAAATGGAAAATAAAACTCAAATTATGCAGAGTTAAAGACAAATTAAATTCATATGGTAATGAAAGAACCAAATTGAAATTGAATGGAAGCAGATATAAAATAAGGTGGTGAAGTGAAAATAATATAAGAAACATATAAAATGCTTATGTTAACTTAAGTAAGGAATGGTCAATTCTTAATTGGGAATTGAATATTGCAAATGTATTCTAAGTTGATATTTGGATGAATATTGACATTTGGTAAGGAAGTCGATAAAATGTTTTTGGAATGTTGTGATAAGATATTAGTGCTAAGCAGGATATGCGGGTATTATAAAAGGGAAAAGAGAATTGGGTTTTGATTCAAGAAGATAAATTTGAATTGCCCGACAAAGGTATGTATTTAAATTTGGTGTGAAATTTGATTGGGATGTGGATTTGGGTTGAGCCACTTGGCTTTTTGTTTTCTTTTTGGATTTGGGAGGTCGTAGAGCCATTTTGTAGTTGTACCGAGCTAGCCGCGCAAAGGAGACGCTGGCGAAATTTTTCGGAAATTTAAGGAGTTAGAAAAATTTTGAGAAATTTTTTATAATTCAAAATTGGTTTTAAGATTAAAACTTGGATGGTTGGGCAGATAGGATTGTTTACAAACTAGGAAAAAGGTTTGGAAAGTTAATAAGAATGATAATGGTCTTTTATAAAAAGATAGTTGGATAGGTGTTGAACTGTTTGGTTTTGGAAAAAGTAAACGGGTTTTGGACCATTCTTCCTAGTTAGTAATTTCGGGGATGAAATTCTTTTAAGGGGGGAGGAATGTGACGACCCGTCATTTTCGAGCACTTGAAATCGGGATATTCAATTGATTTTAAGTATTCAGTAGGGTAATTTTAACCTGAATTACGAATATCACGATTTATTGGATAATTAAATTATTGAATTAAATAATTTGGAGTGGAATAAAATATGAAAACTGAGATTTTAAGCCTGTTAAAAATAATTTGAAGGCTTGTAAAATTTATATTGATAACACTGAAGATAATAGAAGTTTTACAATTGAATTTAATAGTGATTTGTTCATATTTGAAATTTTATCGTTTAAATCGAATTTAAAAATAGTCTTCTGAGGCACAGTCTCGGAATTGGACGAAGCCAGTTCCATTGGGTCCGTAATATTGAATTATTATCAGATTTCAAATTTCATAGGGTTTGGAGTTGTTATGTGAGCATACGTGATATAAACGCGCTAAAATTTTAAATATATATAAATTGATTTGACATCCCATAAATATCCTTCTTCACATCAGCAGACCTAAGAGCCACCCTACCTGATCAAATCGTACTCACCATTCTCTGTCCCTCCACTCTCTTTCGTATACCCATTTCTAAAGGATCGAAGATAAAAAAACGAAATATGGCTGTCAAGAAAATCGTATCCTCCCCCTCACCAGATTTCATTCCAAACTAAACCCAATCGCCTCCTGCTTTTGCTCGTACTAACAAAAGCTTCATCTTCCTCTTCACGAATCTATCATGGCTGCCTTTCGAAATTCCAATCGAGGATTTTATTTTGGGAAAGCGAAATCAAACTCGGTTCTATCGAAATCGATCGACTCATGGAATAAAAAGGGGACATCATCGCGACTCGAAGCCGCGCCGTGCAATTCTGCTTGGTTGTGACGTGAGCTCGCTCGCTGCAAATTTGGTCGATTAGGGGAAATTCGCATGGGTTGGGTTGGGATCATCGGCAAGTTGCGGTGAAGGGGGGGTCTTGTTCGAGTTGCGGTGAGGTTTTCATGCCATTTCTTTCAATTTTGATTTATTTAAAAATAATACATATATGAAAATATGGGTGGAAGCATGATAGAAATTGCAGTAAATTATAAACCTATCCTAGTTTTGATTTTTATATGTTTATAGATGCATTTGTAGGCCAAAGAAAATATAATAAGTAAACAAGTTTTAAATAGGAAATTCTTTTAAGTTAGAGAAATATTTATATGCAGAAAGAAAGGTTTTAATTTGGTATGAAATGAAAATATATATATGTATACACGATTTTGAAATATAAAGGTTAGATTTTTATTACATAAGCAGTTTGGAAAAAATATATATAATAAAATATATATGCATACACATTTCTAAATATACCAGTTATTTTAAAATAGTGTATTATGAAGATGAATTTGTTTAACAAACTTCTTTAAGTATTTCTAGTCGCTAAAACATTTTATGGAAATAAAATTGGTTTAAATTAAATCGTTAGTTTAAACCCAAATTGTTAGTTGAATTAAATAAATAAATAGTAATTAATTGTTCAATTAGCTAAAGTATTACTAAATTATATAATCATTTATTCAAGGTTTGAAATCTGAAAGAAATAAGCTGGCCTGGAGTGAATTGCAAATTTAAGGTCAAAGGTGAGTTAATATCACTCAGTTTAAATTTTAATTTAAATGATTAAATTTAAATAATTGTTTGGATGGTTGAATTTGTTTGATATGATAAAATATGATATTTTGGAATTGGTGTATTATATTGTGCTAACGTCTGTGAATGCAGGAAAACAGGTTGGAGGGAGCCAACTGGATCCCTCAACATTTATTTAAATTATTCAATACCATCTGTTGTGATTATTTATTATTCTATGATGAACCTTATTGAAATATTGAATGCTATGGTTTGATTGGTTATGATTGGGTATAATGAATTTCCAAAAAATATATAGATTAGATTTTGGAAAGAAATTAAAAGAAGTGAATTTGTAAATAAAATAATTATAGAAATAAAAAGAAATGAATTGGAGAAGGAATGAAGTAATTGTAAAATCCTAATAAATAGATCTTGAGAATAGAAAGGAAATTTGAATAAACAGAAAGTTAATGAATATCAAATCTTCAGTGATATTAATTAAAAGAAGAAAACATTTATTTAAAATTTAAGATTTAAATTTTTGGGAGGAACAAAGAAGAAATGCGAAAGGTCTGAAATTTTGTATATTTCAGTTAAAAGATTTCAAATCAAACGGAAATTAATAACATTAATAATAAAACACATAATTAATGAATTTTGAAGGAATTGAGTAAGTAAAGAGATTCAATTCAAGTAGTATAAATTGGGAATCAATTTGGAAAATTGATTTAAGTGATTGAAGTTGGAATTCTCCCTGGATAACCAAGTACGTTTTCAAGGTAAATTTTTAAATATAAGTTAAAAGATTTAAAGTTGTTTGAAAAAGCAAGTTTTGGAAAATTTCTTATTTCTATTATTTAAATTCTAAATTAAGTATTTTCTCTTAATTCATTATATTAGTAATTTTTAAAAAAAATGACATAATATTATGTTTTTAAAAGTATAAATCTAGTTTTATATTTATTAAGTAACCTTATTTTCAAATATTCATATAGTAAGTACTTTTAACAAACTATTAAAGTTATTTTAACTTAAATGTTTTAAAGTATATTTTTAAAAGTAAAGTGTTTTAAATTAATTCAGAAAAATCTAGTTATGTGCTTGGTGATTCCAGTGGAAATGGAAATACTCGGAATTTATTCTGAAAAAAGAAAGATGGTTTGGAAACTGTTTTCAAAAGGGTCTGAAAGTGAAATTATATCTTGTAAAGGTATTTTGAGGTTAATAAATAATTTGAGAAATTATTTATTGTTGGATGGTTGTTTGTGAATATTAATTGATAGTTAAATCACCGACTATCAATATTGGACAAATGCGCTGATCGTTTCGAAGAGTCCGGGATTGAGATTCATTCTCGAAAACCACTTCGATCCGGTTTGTACGTTTTCGTGAAAAAAAAATGATTTTGGATTCGAAGATGGAGCAGTGAAGTGCAAGGGCTGGTCGCTACTAATCCTGAGGATATTTCCAAAATGGATGTAGTAGGAATAGTGCCTTCGGTTCCGTTCGAACCCGGGACGGACTTGTATGGATGAATGCTTGCGAAACATCGTCAGGTGGACGATGGACATTCAAAGAGATATGTTCTATAAATGTAACGCTTAGCCTCAAGCCTCATCAAATGGGAATGACTGAAAATCAGGGGTTATGCAGCAAGGCTAGGTGGGTAGCACCCAAGCAGGGTGAGGTCATTCCAGTCTAGATGTCCCTTTTTATTTCGGCTTAGTGGGCAGTTGATGATCCCAACCGCGAGGTGATCTCACTCGGGATTATCCAGTAAGGGGTAGTACCGGCCTTGTGTTGCAGGGGAGCGGGCGTACTCCTCGGTACGGTGATCTAGGCCCCGTACTGTGACAGGTGGTACCCAGTGCCTAGTCATTGGTTGGAAATCCATTCTCCCTACGAGCCTTATACGAGTTTTGTTTGTATTACCCACTCTGTGGCTAGTAGATGGAATTTAATCATGTAACAATTTCGGCTATTTTATAAGTATTTGTATATAGACCCTATTATAATATCAGAGGAGTTCTATAAAAAGTGTTTTAGCTATCGTAAGGTAAAAACCCGACATGTTTATTTGTGGCGTGGTCTTACGAGATGCTTTTGTTTACAAAGGATTTTTGAAACTTTAATAATCAACTGGGTGTGATTTTCTCACGCTGGTATTCCACACTGACTCGGGTATTATTAACTGTAATGCTCGGGTCAGACCGAGTATTATAGGATACGGGTTATGGTGCTGTGGAGCTCAGGAGACGAGCCAGATGACGATACGTCTTCCGTATTTGTTTATATTTATATTCCGCTGTGTTGTGTTGTTGTGTATCCAGTTGTATGTTATGGATGTTGAGTTGTAATTGATGTACTCTGATGATGTAATATATAAACAAAGATATTCGATTTGAGTAAAGATCATTTATTTTCTATTATATTTTATTCCGCTGCGATGGTTAAATTCAGTTGTTATTTTCGATCTTCTTCTTCTTCTGCCTCTTCTTCTTTAACCCAAATGGTTCGTATTTCTGTGCAACTTGAGTTGATTGTTGTAGAATAGTGTTGACTCAAGGGGTACGGATTTGCAGGCTGTTACAACTTCCACCACTTAAATGGTTTAGATATTAAAATATTTTATATAATAACATAGCTTCTTCAATTTTACAAATCAATTCCCAATAACTTGAATTCCAAAATTTTAAATTAACCAAATCTCAAATCATAAAGTTCAATTCAATTTAGTTTCCAAATAGACCATTCCAAATTATCGATTTCAAAAAATAAACCATTTCAAATTCTATATATTTCAAACTTTAAGTATTCAACAATTTCAAACTAAATTTGATAATTTCATATATTTATCAAATTTAATTTTCTATTATTTAGTTTTGAAATATTTACTTAATAAATCCATTATCATTTAAATAAAACCCAAATTACAAATAACTGAATATTTCCTTTAATTTATTTACACTTGAAATATTCATTTAATTCACCTTATATTAAAAATCAAGTTATAAAAAATCATGTCCATTCAAAAATCTCAATTTCAATTAGTTCCAAATCGATTTTAATTAAATAAAATTCTTGATAAAATACAATTTCAAATCCATCTTCCCAACTTTAATCTATAAAAATCATTATAAACTCTATATTTAAATAAGTACTTAACCATAGCATATTTTAATAAAATCAAACTTTATTATTAAACTCATTTTATATTAAACAAATTTATACATAACATACATTTAAGGATTTAACTATATATAAAATAATATTTATAAAATATCAAAAATCAATATTTATTAAACCATATATCTCTTTTCAAAACCATAGAAACCATTTCAAAATATTTTTATATATAGACCACGGTGTCTGTATATAATTTTCTATCCTCTGGTCAAGTGATACGGTTCAATCCGTAATTCAAATTATACACGGTATATATCATTTCAACTCACAATCCCAAATTTAAATCAATTGAAAATTGCTTGGGTCTATCATTTTAACCCATAATGATTTTCTCTTATTTTACACTCCGTTCGGGTATGCAACCCATAATGAATTCTATACTAACAGGGAATTTGTAGAGTGATAACAGATATGATAATAATATAACAGGCACATATCATCAATAGAAATAACAGATAATGGTGTCAGATGTTCCAGGTAAACAGATACAGATAACAACATATATATGACAATGTAAATAACCAATAGCATCACGTTTCAATTATCGTTTCAATTGAAATCAAATTTAATAGATATAAGAACGTTAATCATGAGTGATTACTCACCTTTAGAGGCTTGAGAGATAGACAATGAAGTTGAGTTGCGAAATCCATGCACGAAATATACAAATGCAGACCGTACGTAATACATGCAGACAAAAGTGCATAAGCGAATAACTAAATATGTATAAACAGATATGCAGACTTGACTTTATACTATATATGTGTGTGTGTACCACATTATATAATGAATATAACTTGCGTAAACACTTAAACACATCACATTATTATATATATTTCTAAACCAGAGATCAAAGTACCATTAAAATATTACAATAACTTATTATATAAACTAACATAACAGATAGTAATATACATAGGTTACCAACAAGTACCGACATAAACAAATACTCTTTATAAACTTTCATAAAGTCTATTATACCATATGTACATTAAACATATAGTTAATTTACCTATATATATTCAACAATTACAGGTGAACTAACATGCATATAATATTATATATTTAAACTTCTCTAAAATCAACAGATTATATACATACATCCACATAGCTTATACGATAACTAACAAGTGATATATATAAACAACTATGACTATATATGTCCAAACTAACCTTATGTATATCCAATTAATATATATCACTGAAACATATACTTAAATATATTAAAATGTAATATATACTTAATTAAGAACAAACTGTGAAGCAAGATTACACAACAGATATGCAGAAAAATTTGAAAACATGAGTTTTTATATATACATAATCTATATTATATAAAATAAAATTATAAAATAAATATATAAACATATAACATCGATTTATAATATATATACCTTTATGTTAAAAGAAAGGAAGCAGCCTGGATTGTAAAAATGAGCTGAAGTAAAGCAATGGGAGGCTGGAGGTTAGACAAGCGCGCGGAATCGCGAGCAAGTACTTCGGGATGGGTTGCCGCCCGACATAGAGGGGACTGGTTCGACAAACTGGGATGCGGAGGCGGAAAAGGTGAGGTGGCGATGAGCTTGAGGCGGTGAAGTTGAGGAAGTGGTTGCCAGGCCGATGACCATGGGTGAGCTTGGGTCGGCGACTGGCCCGAGGCAAAGGAAGGAGGACACAAGCAGTTGGGGACGTGCGGACGGTTGCTCGCCTACGGCCGAGGCAGAGGAGGAAATCGGTCGAGGTTAGCAAGGGACAGAGGCGATTTGGTCTTGTTTCACTTCACAGCCGTGGGAATAGATCTGGGAAAGGGAAAAGAAGAATAACTTTAGAGGAAAAGAAAATAATTATAACATTAATATATATATAAGTTTTATAAAGAAAGAACAGCAAGAAATGAAGAGACCCAAAAATGAATGCACAGAACAATTAATAAATGAATTGATGTTATGACAACTGTTGCCAGTTGTATTGTATAAATGGAAGCAGCTATTTGAATTATACGGCAAATTAATGAAACAGTATAGGGAACCCATAAGTTAAATTGTGAAACCGGTACGGAAATCACTTTGTAGATTTCACTGCCTCTTGGACTTTGAAACACATAAATGAATATACCGCGGAGAATAATATGATAAGACAATCAATATGGTATACACATATCAGTGGTACGATCGTCTGATCAAACGTCGATACGGACACTGATATACGTTGCTATTCCGTACGGAAAAATCCAAACGGAACTAGAAACGTCGGAAATTTACGAAACGAATTATGCAGTCTTATTCAGAGTATTATAAATAAATTTTCTCATGTTGACATATTTAGGTTTCGAAACACTTTTAAATTCAACTGTTATTAACTGATTTAAATTTAAATAAAATTACATAAGAAAATAAACTTCCATATTATTAATTGAAAATTTACCATTTGCTATATTTAAATAGACGTATTCGAAATATTAAATTTTTATTTCCAAATTTTGTTGTTTAAAATTCCACAAAATTTAGCTATTTACATTATTTAAAACCATTAAAAAATTCAGGTCGTTACATACGAGTGACCCCGGGTTCAAATAAGTTTTATAACTTAGTATTTCAAAAAAAAATGGGTTTACTCATGCTAGTTTCCAGCCTGACCCGGGTGTTACTTTGATGTAATGCTCGGGTCAGACCGAGTATTACAGATTTTCAGGTTAGAACGTTCTAGAGCTCAGGAGACGAGCTGGATAGTAGGAATGTATGGAGTTATTCCATTGAGTATTGTAACTATTAATAGTAGTCTGGGACAGGTTGATACAACAAGCTAGTCTATTTGTAAATGGTTGTACTCTAATGAATTGTATATAATCTGACAATTACAGCTTTTCTTGTACTACTGCTGTTATATGATATTATATTTTGATCCGCTCCGAATGTGAGATTCTGTGTTTTGTTTTCTGTTCTTCTTCTACCACTTTCTTCTTAACCCCAACAATTTAGGATTTCCGGCATTCGATTGCTTGGCACTTCTATAGTGAACGTATTAGTGTCAAATTCTCGAGGTCAAAAATTTCAGGTCGTTATAATTTTTAAATAGTTTGTACTAAAATAATTTACTTGAAAATAGTTTCAAAGTTAAACCGATCAAATTTTGCTTCTCAGTTCGAATTAACTTCGATTTCAGTTTGTATTCAAATCAATTTCAGTTTCGACCCTAATTCTAATTAATAGAATTTAATTCCAATTTGAATTAAATTTAATTCAATTCTCGTATTTTTAAATCATTTCGATTTATATAAATTCGAGTTCGATTTTCAAAATATCGATTTAAGTCACTTAAATTAAATTTTACTTCAATATTAAATTTAAAATCCAATTTTCAAATATAATTAAATTCCAAGCACAATTTTGAAATATCGTTTCATATCACTTTTACTTAGCAATATTCAAAGTTCGAATTAAAGTTCAGTCCGTTAAAATAAATCGATTTATGAAATTCGATCCTATTTTGATTTTAACTTTGGAATCTTAACTTCTTTTATTTAACAATTTCTTTTAACCAAAAATTTATTTCAACATTTCAAACTCGAATTCATAATTAATTCGATTTCAATAAGTTGATTTTTTTTATTTCTTTTAAATCAAAACCATTTAAATAATTTCAAATCAAAGATTTTAAAATCATTTATTTAATCAATTTGGTATCCCTATATAATTTTTTATCCTATGGCCAAGTGATCAGTTATTTCTATTTAAATTTAGGGATGGATATATATATATATATATATATATATATATATCATTTCAATCCAAATCACAGCGTCATGGGTATATATCATTTCAACCTATTTCTTAATTTATTCAAAATAATTTAATTTATAGTTTATATACTGTAAATAATATACAAGGTGAAATAGGATATATCAGAATAAATAAACATCGAAATCATCCAAAATATCAACCAATAGCATCCATCATAATCAATCGTCCAAACAGCCAATATAATTCACAACAATTTCTTAGTTATTATTATCGGGCATTTTACATGCAACTAAATTCTAATTTTAGATTTAACTATCAATTTTAAAGTCCACAATTAACTCAATGACAATTTATTAGACAACGATCAAT
Organism: Allium cepa; assembly: GCA_030765085.1. Lineage (NCBI taxonomy): Eukaryota > Viridiplantae > Streptophyta > Magnoliopsida > Asparagales > Amaryllidaceae > Allium > Allium cepa. Next base: position 569,089,389 of record CM060940.1, on the reverse strand, counting down.
AAATTTATATTACTTCATAGTTTCAAAATTAACTAGCATAAAAATATTCTAGTATGTGTGAGCGTTATAAAACACTCACCTTGAGTTTTCAATTTTAAACCAAATCGAACAACGTTCTATTTAACCTAAAATTTTAAGTAGCTCTAATCAACTCTAAATCTATTCTAGAACGTAGTGCTCATCGCTATGATCCCGTCCCACTTGTTTCCTCCAATTATGATATCGTATGAAAAAGATACACAGTTTTATAGATTTCATATTATACAATATAATTTATAATCCTTTTATTTATATTTAACCTACAATTAATCGTGGCCATATGATTTAGTGACGATATCTGGGCCGTGCTTCCATCATCTTCTAAGGTGAGCAAAATGTGCTCGCTCAAACCATGAACAGGAACCAATATTGAATGTCACGGCCACCAACAAGCGACCGAAGACTGATCCGCCATGTCCAGATGATGCACCAAGCCTAGCTCCTCCATCGCCCAAGGTCCAGTCAAGCTCGGCTTCACCATTCTCTCGATATACATGCATGAATGCACGATGAATGTGGCCCAATTTCGCCTCCAATCAACGGCGATAACTTGATTCCACCGTTGGATTTGCTCATCTCGAAGAGCTCTATAATTTCCTAGTTTAGAGTTCTTCATGAATGCATAGGGATTTGAAGAAAATCGAAGGGAAACGAGGTGTAGTATCGGCCATTGAAGAAAATACAGGCTCGGCTTTAATTTAGCTAGGGTTTACTGTGCGTAAGTTATACATGCGTATATATATATTATTTTATTATTATTTTCAACTTTTTGGGACCAACTCCAAATGAAGCGTGCCGCCTAGTGTTTATAATGTTTTACCCATATTCAGAACATAACGGAATGGGTTTCGAGTCCTAATTCGTTCTTATGGAGAAGATAGCATTGTGGACCCAATTATTAAATTGAATTTTCGATATTAATTTCAACGCGTTTATATAACATACGACCAAACGATAACTCCAAACGCTATAAAGTTTGAAATCCGATAATAATACACTATTACGGATATAATGGAACTGGTTTCGTTGAAATCCAAGACAGTGCCCCGGATCTCTATTTTAACATCTCGTATAAAATTTTCAATTTCTAGTAATTCACTTTTAAACCCAATTTTAAACGTTAACAATCACCATTGTTATTTAAAAAAAATTACATCAACTTCCGACATCATATTCAATCATGTTAAATTCAAAATTCAGTTATTCAATTAATTGCAATATTAAATTTGAACAATTTAATTGTTCAATATTCAACAAATTTCAATATTGGATTTTAAATGAATTTCTTTATCAATTAATTAATTTATTCACATTTAATAAATTTAATATTATTATTTTATCCCACTATTGACCGTAAACTCATTTAATACATAGCATTCATTTTCCATACTCGTTATTGCTTAAATCTCCAGAATTTGTTTTTCAAAATCTTATTCAAGTTTAGATCCAAAAATTTACATTCAAAATCATTAATTTTCTATTTTTAACCATTTCTATTCAATAATTACAATAAATTCAAAATTTAAAATAGCTAAAAATAAGGGTCGTTACAATCTCCCCCACCAAAAACTTTTTGTCCCTGATAAGGCGTTAAGTAAAGAATTTAACATTTAATATATTTTATTCAAAATTATCAACTTATAAAACAATAAAATTTCATTTATAAAACCATTACTACACCTCTACTATGGTACTCCGATCGGCTTATGGAATTTTCAAGTTAGTTATCAAAACAAGTTGTAAAATTTTAGAGCTTAAAATTTTTTCTAGCAACAGGATTTACGAAAAATTTCACCAGCTTCTCCTTTGCGTGGATAGATCGGAACAACTACAAAACGCCACTACAGGCCCCTAACCAACAAAAGAATATAAAAGCCAAGTGGCTTCATCATAAAACTATCAAATCCAATGATAAATTAAACACGTACCTTTTTGTCGGACCATCCAAATTTTCCTTGATTTTAAACACCTGCATCTTATTTACCAATGATATCCAAACATATAATTTACAATCATCTTATGATTTTCATTTTCAATTTCCAATGTTAGCTTTACTTAAGCCCGTACGATGTACATATATTATCTGTATGCAATATCAAGTGTGATCGCTCACTCGATCGTACAATTTCACTTTCGAATTAGCATCTTTCACACGACTCTCTAATGCGGTCTCAGATTTGGTTCCTTGATCAGAAACTGCTATTCTCCTTGCATAACCCATGTACTATGATAGAGAATTCTTAAATCAATCAAAAATCCATATCCAGGGTTTGCCATTGAGAACCGAGTGAAAAATCCTAACTCAGAATGATATATACTATCTCAAACTTCTGTGCCCGGATCTAAATGAAATTGTTATGCGAATAAAATAATATACATACAACTTACATATTACCTTTCAATAGATTTCTATCAAATTCATCCGCATTAAATTTCTTTTACTTACCTTCATTTCATTTCCAATCAATTATTCATAATCCATTATTCATATCTCTTATTTACTTAATATGCATTTCTTTACATGGCATATACTTTAATACTATCATTTCTTAAACATCATTCCATAGAATTTGCTTAATTAAGTTCATTTTAAACATTCTATACAATCTAATTAAATTCGATTTATTTTTCTAATTGATTCTTAGTTATGCCCAATTCTTTTCATCCACATTCATTTTCATAATCTCCTTTAATAACAGGTTTATTTATGTAACATTTTACTAATCATCACTTTTAGTTTATAATCATCCTATAAAAGTCATATATAAGAAGTTGGACTTTATCTAAGTTAATAATTATCTCAAAAATTATAAATTTCAATTTCATAATTTCTTTGCAAATTTATATTTAATTCTATAACCAATTTGCATAGATACTATTCATTTCATTTGTCTACTTTCTTAAGCTCGCCTACTTATTCCTTTTAGACATTAATCATTTCATAATATACTTAAGTATATAACATTTATTATTACACTAAATTTCCATTTATATACGTTCTAATTACTTTCGAGTTTTATTTACTTGTATAATGTCTCATTACATATCCAAATCATTATTTTAATTTTAACATTTGGCAAGTCTTATTATATGTTATTAGAACGCAGTTTGATATTATACAAATTAATCTGATTCATTTAACATAATTAAAATGTACACTATTTTAACTTGTTTAAATTTCCTTCACTTTCAATTTAAGAGTTGCAAGCTTTACTCTAAAGCTTCACAAAACATTTAGCTTAGATTTATTAGTTCTCTTATTTTATAAGTTCTGGTTATTTAAATATTTCATTTCATTTGAATAATTTGAAGATTATTAATTAACAAAACTTAAATTTTTTAAATGCCCAATTCATTTCAAATCATTTGAAATAAGTATGTATACTTACACCTTTTAAATATCAAATCATGCTTTTGGAGTGTAAACCAAAATTCATCCATCTAGACAAATTCGAAGCAAAGTTTCTAAGAAGTCTCCCCTACTGTGAGACTCAAAAATAAAGGTTGATGATGCTGCACAATCATTATCGAAATTATTTTTCAACGACGGAAGAGGGAATTACTGAATTCATTCCTTTTAAAATCCCTTTTAAAAATATTTTTCATAAATATTTTTCAACTAATATTACTATAGTTTTCCAAAAGTTTGAAAACAATTTGTATTTGTATATACTCTTAAACAATATTTCTATTTTTTTCCAAACCTTGAAAACATTTTCAGAAACACCGGAATTAAAATTTCTCAAATTCTCAATTTTATATTCATTATACTTGCAAGTTATATCTTAAATCGCATTTATACAATTTCATTTTCTCATAACCATATAATAGCCAATAATTTAGGAATATGACTAATCAATCAATAAACGATAATGACCAACGTTATCGTTTATAACAACCTATTCACACTATATATATACCATAATAATTTTTGAAAATTATTCTTTTATATATAAAATATAATCAAGGTAAAATAATTTCATTTACCCTATTTCAAAACGATATTATGTCGAATTGTCCCGTTTAAGTGTTTAGAGATCCCTATCAGTAAAGTTAATTACTCATTTTGATCAGAATTCATAAGCCACTTAAAATATCCACCAACACAATATAAAACAATTTTGTATCACTAACAAATACGCGCTCAAATCTATTAATACACTCAAACTCATTCTAGGGTGTTATTGACCCTATCTCTAATAAGTTACCCCACAGAGCTAGGCTTATCGCAAACCAAAGCTCTGATGCCAACTGCAAAGGCCTGTATCTTCGTTCCCTTTGTGTAGATAATAAATCACTTGTGTCCAACTGACATTGAACGGAAATACGAATCTTTATGGATTAACTAAGAAAAATAAGAACAGAAGAAGAAAAAACATAGAATATTGTAGCGAGATGATAAAATATAATAATCAAATAAACATTTCATGAAACTATTTATATAATACATTTGGTTATAATCTATACAACACTTATCAGGGTTATATATATACACACATTAGGATTAAATAAATGGTGCAGTAGAGAACATAATGCAGCGATGATAATAGTAATAGTATTAACAAATCTTCGTCTTCATCCTCCAGAATAAATTTTCAATAGGCTGAAAAAATCAAGACTGACCCAAGCGTAATGAATATAACAAAACACTCGAGTCAGGAATAAAATATCCATATGTAATTCAAATCAATATCGCATATAAAATATGAGTGTTACAGCGTCAGAGATGCTTACGGGTTTTCACGCTTCCTATCTAGTGTATAACGTGAATGCAATAACTTAAGACATGTTACAAGATTTTCCATCTCTTAAGGATCCGTCAAAATATTTATATGTAGTAGAAGACGCTATATATATAATGTCTAATCAATAAAATAAATATTTTTCTTAGCGTTAAGGCTTTACATTGATCCCCCTTAATGCATTTTTAAGCATCGGCATATAGTTTGCATTTGACACCACCAGTAGCGCGTCGATAGTCAGGGATGCGCCGTGATACAACGACACTAAACCAAAATCATATGGGTCTCGTAGACAAGGCACATGAGACAATGCCTAAGGTATGATACTACCAGTTGGGGTCGTAGGGCTGGTGGTAACGCATCATAGCCATGACCGCCCACCGCGTCCATCCATCCCATATCGAGTCAAAGGGAGGTTATCCCAATTAAGGTGCACCAATTGAAACAAACAACAAGAATAATAATAATAATGTGGACCACATCTAAGAAAATCGAAAATGGATGTCTGCTCGAGGTAATAGCCTAGTTGGCCCTATCAAGCCGTTCTATTTTAGTCATTTCAAATTAGCACAAGTACGGGGTCTACCCATCATCATTCTCTTTCTTCAAATCCAAACCGTCAACCAATCCAACCACTTCGTACTAGAGTCTCCTTTGCGTACACAGTTGTGAAAGTGGTTCCAGTATCGATAGAGAGTATGCCCGTATCCGGCCCCGGTCTCTTTAACAACCAAATATCGTTTTATACACCTGTTGGTACTTTTACATTTCAAAAACAATTTATATTTGATGTCAAAATATCATCTTCGCTTCAAAATCAAATTCATTTCAAAATTTTCATATTTACTCAAATATACAATTTCAATTCAAAATTATATTCAGCTCAATATCTCGATTTCGATTCCAAAGTCGTGTCGAATTTCAATTTTAGGCTATAACTTCATTTAATCCAATTCGTTTCTAAATCCATGATTTAAAAATAAAATTCTACCCTTGACTAGTTTGAATTTTTTGAAAAATTGTTTGAATAGTTTTAAAATAATTTACATAATAAAAATAGTTAAAATAGTTTAAAAAAGTTTGAATGGTTAAAATATTAAAATGGTTTATATAGTAAAATAATTTGGAAAACCAAAATAATTTAAATATTTAAAGAAAAAAGATTTTTAATTAGCTTATACTAAAATAATTTACTAGAAAATAGTTTCAAAGTCAAACTGATCAAATTCCACTTCTCAGTTCGAATTAACTTCGATTTCAGTTTATATTCAAATCAATTTCAATTTCAACCCCAATTCCAATTAATTCAATTCAATTCCAATTTGAATTTATTTTAATTCAATTCTCATAAATCATTTTGATTTATATAAATTTGAGTTTGATTTTCAAAATATCGATTTAAGTCACTTAAATTAAATTTCACTTCAACGTTAAATTTAAAATCCAATTTTCAAATATAATTAAATTCCAAACTCAATTTTGAAATATCGTTTCACATCATTTTTACCTAGTAATATTCATATTTTGAATTAAAGTTCAGTCCTTTAAAACAAATCAATTTATGAAATTCAATCCTATTCCCATTTTAACTTCAAAATGTCAACTTTATTTATTTAACAATTTCTTTTAACCAAAAATTTATTTCAACATTTCAAACTCGAATTCGTGATTAAATCGAGTTCTGTAAATTGATTTTTTATTTCTTTGAAATCAAAACCATTTAAATAATTTCAGTCAAAGATTTTTTCAGTTATGTCAATTTAATTTCAAGGATGGATATATATCATTTCAATCCAAATCATAGTGTCATAGGTATATATCATTTCAATCTATTTCTTAATTTATTCGAAATAACTCAATTTAGAGTTTATATACTGTAAATAATATACAGGGTGATAATAGGATATATATGACGACCCGCCTCCTCGACCTTCAGAAATCAACACTAATACATCCATGGTATTTACTTGTCGTAAATCCAAGTGCTGGGGAGGCAGATTATCAGGGGTGGAAAAGAAAATAAAGATAGAGGATAACACACTAATAGAATCTCACATTGCATTCAATATTTTAATTATACATAAATGATCAGAGTCAAATGCAAATCGAGCGAGATAGTTATAATTATCTATCCGTACATATGCTAGGAAATACATAATACATAACATAGCGGAAGATGGGTAGATATCTACGTAAGGTACTTCAGCTTCCAAGCTTTAAAACACTTCTCTGAAATGTTCCCCAACATGCTCCAAAATGCTCCTATGGTATCCTGAGTACACAGCTGCCCGAAAAATAGGGCACCCAGAGTTTAAAGGGAAAAACAAATTCCGGGTCAGTCATGGGACTGGTGTAAGAACTCAAAGTATGATGTTTTGAAAATAAAAATGTATCTCATAAGACCATGCCGCACATAAACACGGAACGGGTTTTTTCCTTATGATTACCAAAACTCTTTATTACGTCAAATTTGGGGATATTACTTTTATTGACTTTCTTTAAAAAAATGTGCAAATAAACTTAATAATCTTTGCCGAAATTGTTACCATTATTAAATTCAAGCATACTAGGTTCTACAAACAAAACAACAAGTTCTAATTAGGGAATGGATTTCCATCAAATGACCAGGTGAAGGGACTACCTTTAGATGGGTACACCTCTAGATGGATGTCACGAGGAGTATCACAAAGGATCCTCTACCAACACAAGACCGACCTATCTCTATAACTAGATAGTACCGAATATATCATTCCCTAATCGTTACTGACCTTTATCCGAGAGCTCTCTTCGCATACATCCACATTAATTTACATCTCGAACGTGATAGCGGGAAAAAAAAATCTAGAAGGGGATGATCATACCCTACTTGAGGATGACCCACTTAGCCTTGCTACATCTAACCCTGTTTCGGTCATTTCTGGTTGATGAGGCTCGAGGCAACAATTGCCTTTTCACATAGCACATATCACGTCTTTGAATGCCGCATTGCCATTTCCATTGACTACTAATTTCCTTTCACAAAAATACAACACTTGAGCTCGTATGTCTCAAGGAGGGTGTTAAGCTAAGAGAAGTTGCCTTCTCCGCCACAATTGATGTACGTTTGCAAAAAACAATGTATGTAATCTTTAGAAATGCAATGTCAGACAAGCTTACATACAAGTTGTCTAGGAACAGGACAAGCTGATGGCACTTTCCTTGGCCAGTACTAGGCGAGAAGTCCTTGTGGTTTTGAGGTTTTTCATAACAAAGAGATCACTGCTACAATATAGTGAATCAAGAGTTTATCCACAATTAATCAACAAGTAGTCCCTCATTATTATTCATCTCAATATCTCCATCTTCAAACATCTTTAATCTTCGAACACGTAAATTGGTTCGAAGTGGATTCGGATAGGAATCACCTAAATCTGACCCCAATTCTTTCGAAATCCAATCATTGATAAAACTGATGTAATTAGGTTATTTTTTCGATTCATTCTTTTCCTTTACCAAAGTATCTTCAAGAGATATATTTTCAAAATATTCTTTCAGTGAATACGGAATCATCTAAACGTCGTTTTTGAATATTTCTTAAATCATTTTTAAAGAGTATCTTTTAAGAAAATAGGATTGTAGAAATCATTCTACTTTTGTTCAAAATCAACTTCCATGTTCAACGAGTGCTATGGGTGAAATAACAATGAGATCAACTTTTAAATTCCACGAATAGGACAAGCCCTCTTCAAATTTTAATAATGAGTATAAGAAGATTATTTATATAAAATCCAAGTTGAGCATTCGAGCTTTCTTTTCGATATGTTCCACCCCTCGCCTAAAAGAGAAAACCGAGGCCAGGTAAGTTCAGCGCACTGGTTGCTCCATCCCTAACCTTAGTTATACACCTTGTTTTCAATTTTGGATCTTATAGATGGGACAAATGTACTAGTCATTTCTGCATTCTCATTTTTCCTTTTTAACTCACTAAACTATTTGTTTAACCATCTTTGAAATAATGTTAGATTGTTCAAACTTTTTTTTAAATGTTTTGTTATTTACTTAAAAACATTTACTAAGGATTTGGCAAAGAACTGTTAAGTTTCAACCTTTATTTCAAAAGTTATTGAAAAGCATTGCGAAAAGTGTTGCAGATAGTATTACAAAAAGTGCTCTAAAAGCTATATTCTTCAAAACTACTTTTATATCATTTAGAAAACCATTTTTTCAACTTAAATCACTTTTAAGACGTTTTAAAATATTTTTATAATTTATTTCATATTTTTAAAACATTAATTTCATCAATTTCCAACTTTGGTCATTTAGTGTAAAAACTGAATTTTTCGTGAAAATTAATTTTGCTATATTTCAAAATATACAAGATGAAATCTAGATTTTTTTTACGAAACGATATGGATATAAGAATTCGGAAAATTTTTACTTCGAAGAATTCCAAACTATATTCCACTTCGTATGTTCATTTGAACTTTTGACGCGTAAACACGAACTACCGTTACATGACGCGTCAAATTTTAGGCGTATTTTGATTTTAATAACCCGACTTTGCCGTGACAAGTTTAAACACTTAGAAATCATTTCTAAAGCGTATTCAAACATTTTTCAAAGGTATAAATGATTCCATATCACATTTCATTTCTTTTGGAAAGTGATTTCCATGTGATTATAAGTCGTATAAATTTGCGACTTGTTTCAACACACACACACACACACACATATATTCAATATACAACTAATAAACATCCAAAACAATTTTTATAACCAATTTAACATATTCTAACATCTCAAATGAACTTGCAAATCGATTTAACAACTTTTTATTACAATGTCACATGATTGTCATTTATGTACACATTTGCTTACTAATATTTTACAGATGACTTAAAGGTGGTTGCTTTCTTTTTCAAACACTTATCAAACATCATTATTAACATCCAAACAAACATATCACAACATCACAACCAAATATACATATGTAAATTAGGAGTTCTCACATTGTTTGGTTTTAGCGAACGGAAAATTGGCTATATCTTCGCTACTCGATGTTTTTAGCTTACGATCCCTTGAACGCTTAGGCTTGGATTGCTCGAATTGGCTTGAGGAAGGCTGGGAGTGCTCGGCCAAATGAAGGAAGGGAGGGGGCACGAGCAATAGAAGAGGGAAGAATGCAATTGTCGATATTTTTCTTTGTTTTATTTTTGAAAATATTTTGGCATAACTTTGTTACGGTTGAAAACCATTAAAAGGGTGAGAAAAAGTTTGAAAAAGTAAAGAAGAAATGGTGCAAAAGTGAAGAAAAAGTGGATAGGTAATTGTAGAAAATATTTCAGATTAAAATATAGATTTGTGTTTTTACTTAAGTAATCTTCCTTAAGAATTAAGTAAACTTATTTAATTCAAAACTTACCATCCACATCACATCACACTTTTAAAATTCAAATACTTATGAGCTAAGTAAGGAATTAGAATGATTACTTTACTTTATGTCAGATTTCTTTATTTTATGTCACATTTGATGTGACATATGTTTTGTCTTTTTTAGTTTACTTTGCTAATTAATTTCTAGAATTTTCTAAGTGTGATTATTAAAAGTAACCTTGTTTAGTTAATTGTTAATTATCTTTATATGTTAACATATTTATTAAATTGTGTACATAAAGGTGCAATAACGTTGGGATAACTCTAAATCAACAAAACGTTGATTTTTAACAAAATGTTTTACGGTCATATTTTGACGTTTTATTTAAACTATTTATTTATGTAAACCAAATTTAAAAATAAATTTGTATAATGTTATTTAAAAATATAAACACTCATAAATAAATTAAAATAATTTATTAAGCCATTTAAACTTACTTTTCTGAAATCAGGATTTTATCACTTTTGTCGATATAAGCAAATGTTACTATTTTTATGTATATTCTATTTCCAAATCCTATCTAATATTGTATAAATCATAAAAACTTTTATATTTTATATTTAAAATCGCTTTAAATATTATATTTTGAAGTGGTTAAATTTTCCGTCGTTATAATGTATCAGAATAAATAAACATCCAAATCATCCAAAATACCAATCAATTGCATCCGTCGCAATCAATCTATATCCACCCGTAAATTTTAATGGTTTTATTAATTTAATTAACTGAATTTTTGGGAAATTTTAAATAATAAAATTTTGAAATATAAATTTAATATTCCAAATACGTCTATTTAAACATAGCACATGGTAAATTTACATCAGATAATATGAAAGTTTATTTTAGTGTGTAATTTTATTTCGATTCAAATTAGTTAAAATTGATGATAATAAAATGTTTTCCAAACCTGAATATTTTTGTACAATAAATTTGTAAATCATCTTTTGAGTGAGATGTCATATTTCTTTCACCAAATTTAGACTGTTATTGCTCTTTTATCTTATTTTCGATAGATTTGCAGTATTTTCGGTACCGATATCGAATTATGATAATTTGATCGTACCACTAATACACGTATACCATTATGTTTATCTCGTCGTACTGATCTCCGTGGTATATTCATTTGTGCATTCGGAGTCCGGTACGTCGTGGAAACCGTGAAATGATCAATCGTATCGGTACCCGTTCGAGTCTATTTGTGTTCCGTGACTATTCAAATTTTCCACTAGTTAAAAATCAACGGTCATTAGTTTTATTATTAGCCTTGAATTCCAGCATTTTGAGTTCCTGTATTCCAACGTAAATTTGTTTTGCTGGTTCATTTTATTTGAAGTTGCGTTCACTTTCATTTTTACAGCTGTTCTTTCTTCTTACTTTCTTTTTTGTTGAATCTTGCTTCCTTGCTCAAGTTTCCACCCACCATTTTGTCGAAGCCCACCCATGCAGCTCCGAGACAGTAGCTTTTCCCTTGCTCTTCCTCATTCCAGCCTTCCGCCTGCGACCGTACCCAGCCTGCTCACCGAACACTCAACCATCTCGACCTTCGTGCAGCCGAGATCAACCCAGTAGCGGCCTTCAACTAGAGCACATCTTCTTCTCCACTTCCCAACCCAAAACCACCCCATCTTCATGTTCACCATCTCTGTTCTTCCCAGCTTGCAGCCCATCGACGCGAACCTCCTCAGCCTTCAAACGCCACCTAACAGCCGGCCTCCCCTCGGCCTGCGACTCCACCTCACCACTGAATGCTCCATCTTCTTTTCTTCTTTCAGGTAGATGTTTATGTATAATTTATATATATAGAGCCGGGTTATATTGCTTTTATATATATATATATATATATATATATATATATATATATATATATATATATAGGTGTATAGTAGTTTATATATAAGTATATCCTGTTGGATTTTAATACATTATTTATTTTAGCTATACATCTAGATTGATATATATTTTATATAGTACATGTTTTCTATACACTAGTACATATGAGTTTCTTAGTTGATTGTAACTGTAACTGTGTATTTTAAAGTTTCTATGTTCTGCTCTGAAAAGCATACAGACTATATGTATATAGAACCTAATTTAATTATGTATATTTTGATGCTTATATGTGTTATATATATATATATATATATAATTGTCCACATATGTCTTATTTGCTGTGGCTGTATATTTGCTGGAGTATGTATATATTTCTTTTAATATAAGATTGTATAATATTTTGTGTGTCAGGACTGTTTATGTATATATTTATATTTGTTATATAAACTAGTTGTTTGCTAAGAATTTACTGTTCGAACATATAATAATGTATAAACATAATTTGACTGTTATATAACTGATATGATCTGGTTATATGTATTAGTATATCAGTTTAAATACACACACACACACACAAATATATATATATATATATATATATATATATATACACTTGAGTTTAGTTTGGGTATATATATAGTGTCTACATGTTGATTTGTGAGTAGACTGTGTATATGTGTATTATCTGCATATTTTGTTTTTTATGGTCTGCACATTGGTATGTATATATGTATGTCTAGATGAATATATATAAATTTATAATAGATTTTTTTTAGCTGTTATTCATAGATGTAGTGTATATGACTTATTTTCATATTATATATATAGGTTATATTAGTATTTAGGAAATATGTATAGTTATATATTAATGTTATACTTACATTAAAATTAATTAGTATACAACGCATGTTTATGCATACAATATCCAAAGATGTTTACCTTGGATTGATATGTTTTTTAAGCGCAAATGTTTTTGTAGTCAAAACACATTTCAAGTTGTTTTTTGTGATATTGGTGAAAAAATGATAGTAAAATTTCTTTGATGGATAGACGGAAAAGGTGGTGAGATTTCATTAACGAATGGGGTAATTTTTGAATTTCAAAATGATGTCGTGTAAATCACGTTGATTGAATTTTCATTAATGGTAGAGAGTAGAGATGTGATCTCTTCATTCTTGCTGATAAATTTGTTGATGATAATTTTAGTATTATTATTCTTTTGTGACTTATTATTGAAACTTGTTAGCAACTTGCTTACTGGAAAGGCGCAAGATGGATGCTTACTTCTTACATTCATCACTAATTTTTTATTATTTACATAATGTACTCTGTGTATCAAAGAGATTTCCTTTTTCTTTGCAGAGCTTTTGGAATAGGCCTACTAAATTATATATTGACACAATCATGTTAGATTCGATACATTTTTAAGAGGATTCTCACTTGTTTTCTCGTTTTAACAATGAACTATGATTGTGTAGGCCATAACATTAGTTCCATCAAAGCAAGAGATGGTATGAACTAAAGATGAAGAGCAGATTAAGTAAATGGTCTATATTTCACCCTCGGTATCACTTTGCGTCGTAGGCATGCATATAAATATTTGATGAAAATGAATACATGTCCAGGAATGTCTATTCAATTTACAAAACAATGATGTTTTGTCTTTCGCAATTTTATTCGTCTGCTCTTTCCTCAGCATAAAGGAGCGTAACACCTTAAACAACCCAGCTATTGTAAGAAAGTAGTTGTAATATATTAAACACATTCTAATTGTTTTAATTTGTCCCACAACGTCAAAAATACATAAATTGTTATTGTATATAAGCTAATGGATGAAGAAAGAAGTTGTTACAATGACATCTAATTGAGTTAAGATGACGCCGTGAAGTTTAGTAATGCATCCCATGAACATTAGACATGCAAATTGAAAAACAAATAATTTTAGCCACTATGGAGATGTAAAGGGTATTTTAGGAAATTCAAAAAGACATGGTTGAATCACATTCATGGAATTATCATTATTAATAGTAGAAATAGTGTGGGAAGTATATATATGTGTGTTTATTTCAAATTACATTTTGTTGTTTTATTATATGTGTTTTATTTAAAACAATGATTTTGAAATGCATATATATTTTAAATGTGTTTAAATTTGGAATATGACTTTATATATATAATTATATATAGTTCACTTATACCATTGAACTTCATCAATCCAGTTTGTTTTGATTTTATCAATTCCTATTTGTCAGCTTCATTCATCGATTCGAGTTCAATCTTGCGTTGTTTTGAGATTTCGTGCCTGGATTTCGTAACTCAACTTCATTGTCTATCTCTCTAGCCTCAAAAGGTGAGAAATCACTCATGATTAACATTCTTTTATTTATTAAATTTGACTTCAATTGAAACGACAATTGAAATATGTTACTGTTAGTAATTTACATTGCTATACATATGCTATTATCTGTATCTGTTCACCCGTGACATCTGACACCATTATCTATTATCTATATTGATGATATATGCCTACTATATTATTATCATATATTTTTTCACTCTGCAAGTTCCCTGTTATGGTAAAATTCCCTATGGGTTGAAATGGTACATACCGAACGATCTGTAGAATAAGAGAAAATCATTTGAAATGATAAACCCAAGCGATTTTCATTGAATCGAATTTGAGATTGCAGATTGAAATGATATATTTCCGTATATATTAAATTGCAGATTGAAATGATAAATATCCGTATCGCTTGACCATATGATAGAAAATTATATACACACACCGTTGGTCTATATATAAATATTTGGAAAATGACTTCTATGGTTTGGAGAGAAATATATGGTTTAATAAATATTGATTTCAAGATATTATATATAAATGTATTTTGTAAAGTTTAAATTCTTGATTTTAAAATTTTATGTTTTGAATTTTTTTAAAATTATAAGTTAGTTTTGAAATTATAAATTTTAAGAATTTACTTATAATTTTACTATTTTAAATATGTATAAATTAGTTTTGTTATAAAATAAGTTTGATAATAGATATAATTTAATAAAATTTGATTTGATTTATATATAATATGGTTAAGTATTTATTTAAAATTATATTTTCAAATATAAAGTTTATATTAATTTTTAACAAATTACGGTTTGGAAGATAGATTTGAAAGGGTATTTAATTAAGAATTTTATTTAATTAAATCGATTTTAAACTTATTGAATTTGAGATTTTTAAAGGATATGATATTATAACTTGTTTTTGGTTTAAGGTGATTAAATGAATATTTCAAGTTTAAATAAACTGAAGGAAATATTTAGTGATTTGAAATTTGGGGTTTTATTTAAATCTTATTGGATTTATTAAGTGAATATCTCAAACTATATAATATTGAAGTTAAATTAAGATATTTATGAAATTATCAAATTTAGTTTTGAAATTGTGGAATATTTAAAGCTTTGAAATATATTGAAATTCAAATATTTTATTTTGTGGTTCAAATCTGTATTTGAAATCGATATAATTTGAAATGGTATATTGAGAAACTGAATTGAATTGAAATTGATGAATCGAGATTGAATTAAATTTGAGTTTTGGAATACGAGTTGATTTGGATCGATTTATGATGTGACCTAAAATTTTGAGTATTTGAAATTGAAATATTTAATTGATTTTAAATATTTAAAAGTTATTTTTAATTTGAATTTCAAATATAACTATTTCATTGGATAATTTAATTATTGAATTAAATTACTGGCATTGAGGTAAAATAGTGAATCTTGATTTTGTAAAAATAATTTGAAGGCTTGTAAAATTTATATTAGTATTACTGAAAATAATATTAATGTTTAAAATTGAATTTATAAGTGGTTTGTTCAGTTTTAAAAATATAACGTTTAAATTAACAATTAAAATAGCCTTCCGTGGCACAGTCTCGGATTTCGACGAAACCGGTTCCATTGGATCTGCAATATTGTATTATTATCGGATTCAAATTTTGGAATGTTTAGAGTTGTCGTGCGGCCGTACGAAGTATAAATATGTTGAAATTTATATCGAAAATTCAGTATAATAACTAGGTCCAAAAAGCTATCTTCTCCTTACGATCGAATTAGGACTCAAAACCTTTTTCGTTGGTTTTGAAAAGAGGTATAACATTATGAACGCCTAGCAGCACACCTCGAGAGGACGTCGAGGTTTTATGTTGTGTAAATTGAGACAATTTGAAATTCAATTTATTATATATATTTATTTATTCACATACAATAGTCAGCCTTCAGCTGAAATAATGTCACACCAGTGCTTTTAACACTTCATTTCAGTCACTATAGCAGGCTTAATCGTGCATGCAACTAGATTCAAACACGCTACCTCTCTTATACAAAGTCGTTCTTCTCATTTTAAAACACGATTCTCCTACTTTTTTTCTCATAGCATAACCAGAAGAGAAAACAACAATAATGGCCTCCCCTTTTCTGCCCTTAAATCGAAAAGCAGAAATCAAAACCAAGTCGCAATTCTTTTTTTCAGTTCCGTCCCTCCTCTTCTCATACTCAAAATCTTGATGGGTCTTCATCCTCGAGGCACTAAGGGGAGAGCACGAACTCACGAACAAGGAGCAGTGCGTGGGATGCAGAGATGTGATGGGTTGTTGGGCTTTGGTGGTTGATGGCGGGCGCCTAGGTAAAGGTGAAGTCGACTCGAGGTTCTCGAGACAGCGTGGTGGAGCTTCGATCTAGGGCATCTCGCTAGGTTCGATGGAAAGGCGACAGGTAGAGGAATCTCCAGTGCGTTCGAGGAGAGAGATGTCACGGCCCGAAATCCAATGTTCGAAAATCGACATCAAATACCTCACTTGTATTCGACTGCCAAAGATTCAAACATCAAACTCTAGTCGGATGAAGCTTATAACAACATTAGATGAATAATACACAGCGGAAACAAAATGTATATCATGCATTACATCACAGATACAACATCATCATAATATCCGTTACAGCATCAGAGTATCATAATATATATATCATAACTCCAAAAAGAACATCATAATAGAACAACAAGTGATCATATGCTAAATGTCTTCAAGGAAATAGAGTGATAGTGAACTTCCAAACTAAGAACCTTGAGATCCAAAAGCTTTCCAAATATCTCCAAGGTAAAAACCTCCAAAAACCGATAATCTCTAAACCAAAAGTTTCCCAAAATACAACTAATGCCAAAATATGGAAAACCTGCTACTAGGCTGGCCGTGTGGAAATGAAGGGCACCCAGAGTTTAGAAAGGAAACAATAAACTCCGGGTCAGTCATAGGACTGGTATGAGTAAACAAAAACAGTTGCTTTTAAATAAAACAGATTTATACAAGAAAACCGTTCATGCTTTTGAAAAGTGAAACTACCATAAGACCTCCCACCACACACACAATGCAATCGTAGAATTGGAGGAGATTTCTTCATATGATAGTCAAATATGCTTGATATGGAAAAAATCTTTGATATTATACTAGTTCATAGTGTAGAAAGTCATTTCGAAAATATAATATTAATCTTAGCTAGCATACAACCATTATTGTATGCCTACTATAGCTACCATCTAAACAGTGGGGCGCCACCATAAGTAAATGATAGGTTATACAACTAAAACGTATTGGGTTCGCATTGGGAATTGGATTTCCAACAAATGGTCAGGCTAAGGAACTTCCTATGCCACATGGGTACGCCTCTGGTGGGACGTCCCGAGAACTTAACCAGTTCTCTGCCAACACAAGGCCGGGTTTCCTCTGTAACTAGGTAACTACTACACGACTATGCCATTCCTCGGTCGTTTGCGACCTTTATCCGAGGGCCCTCCATCACAAAGCAACAACCACACAGTACATGAGGTTGCAGCAACCACATAGGTGGAGTATCTGGGCTCCATACCATGATACCACCTTTTTCCAGAAGGAAATGACAAACCCTGAAGGGCACAACCCTCATAACCTTGCCGCATCTTACCTGTTTCGACCATTTCCAGGGTGAGAGGTCCGATGAAGTCTCGTCCACAAAGCTACGCGTTTACACGAAAGCCATGCTTTGATCACAAATGATCAACAAATGATCATCAACACATAGCAGCACTCAACATGCCACGCTACCAAATTGGGAGTATATCCCTGATAACCTTCAACTACATAACCTCTGAGCTCGTACATCTCAAAGAAGGGTGTTAAGCTAAGAGAATAAATCCTCCGCCGCCAACAGATATGTATTTGAAAGAAATCGGCTTTATATCTCAGAATGTACTGTCAAACACACAACTATACAAGTCTGTTTCGGGTTCGAACAGAACCGAAGGCACTTCATCCAATAAAGGAAGAAGCCCTTCCAAATCCAGGTATCCCCAATTCCGATCGGACTTCCCATCACATGTGGAGATCTCTATACCAGAGCAACTCAGTGCAGAGACAATCGATAAGTTATCCTATCGTTTTCGAAGGCATCCGGTCTTCATCACCGTCTTCAAATGCTATTCATTTCGTCGAATCACTATTCGGAATGGGTTATATGACACAAAGGTCCTCTCCCGGCTAATCCGAATAGTAAACGCTTAATTTTAAAACACATGGGTGTATCAATTACAAGGATTCACATTCAGGGTTCGGTGTGGGCTTTGGATAACTAATTGGAATCCGACTCCTTGTCGCATCGAAGTTTAAATGTCGTTTTATGGGCAAAAGGGGTTTTAACATACACATAGAAACAAATCACAAATCACAGTTCAGCACAAAGCAATCACAGCATCACAACAGAAATATCAATCCAGTACAGGATATTTGGTGATAGTCAATCATCTTCGATTAAGGTGAATGCGATTTAAGTGAATTAACCCTACAATTATCTTTATTAATTACTTTAAATCAATGATTAATTTTACTTAACTATGAATTAATTAAATCATAATTGGCTATATTAATTATTTATTCTTTAATTGATTATCTTAATTTATTAATTCTTAATTTGTTCACTAATTAAGTTTAATTACTTTTATTAATTGACTATTCTTTAATTGATTACCTTAATTTATTAATTCTTTATTTGTTCACTAATTAAGTTTAATTACTTTTATTAATTGACTATTCTTTAATTAATTAATTATAAATTATAAAATCATTACAAAACATTAATTGTTAATTATTATTTCATCATTATAAATAAATTTGATTTTTAAGTTAACACTTGAATATTTGATTTACTTCTAAATTTTTATTAAGTTAAATGTAAAAGAATTTTCATTTAAAATATGAATTTGAAATATCTTTGAATTCCATTAATTTCAAAAAAAATTTCAATATCATTTACTACATCCTCCGTTAACAACTTCCTTTATTTAATAAAGAATGCATTCAGAATTTTTTTAACTTACGTTTTTCAAAATTTCGTTAAAACTGGAATTTGCTGATTCATAGCCAACCCGAGGCCGTCTCGAGTCGCCTTTGAGAAAAATGCCCCCTTGCTTTGAGTTTTTACCCAATTCAACCCGTATAAAAAAAATTCCTCTAAAATTTGTTAAAGTTTTAAAACGACCCAGTGCAACGTTTAAATGACACGAGCTTGGCTTCGAGCCTTCTCCCTAATTCCCCGAGTAGTGCTTTGAGTTACTCCTTTCTTCTTCCCAACCCATCAGAACTGATACCACAACCACCACATGCACGTGCGCTGTCAGAATCATCACCATTGGACGACCATCGAGTCGACGACCATCCCCCTAGACCCCACAAACACCAAGAACTTGAATTAATTTCAAAAACAAGAATTGAGTCGTCTCGACCCAAACAACCCAACAGAACATCATCAGAAAAAGGTTTGATCACCAAAATTTGACCCAAGCTCCATCAACATGTGACGCCGCGATTGGCACCGGAGGCACGAAGTTTGATCACCGTATGATGTCGCAGCACCATCATTTCGAACACGAACCGAAATAGGTTCTTAAACCCTATTTGATCTCGAATTAAAATTTTAAGGTTTTATAAATTCCACTGGTATTTTTCTAGTGATGTCGAGCATTCAATCTAGCTGTGATGACAAACTCGAGGCCCTCGAACGTCTAGATCATCAGAATTTGGCAAAAGTTCGACTTTCTGATCAACCCAAATATCTTGATGAAAACTTAATGAAAATTTTGCATTTTGCTTTCTAAAATCATTATTTTTAAAGGGAATTCAAATCACATTACTGAAATTAAAATTCCTGAGGTACGAATCTTTCCCTATTTGGATTTGTGGCTGTTTTCTTCATAGTTTCCAGAAAAACTATATAATTTTTGCTTTAATTTGTTACTGAAATATAGTGCAGTGTTAAAACCATACTTCAACTTGTTTTCAATCCATGTTTCAGAAGAAATGAGGTAGAGAGGGGTTTGAATTGGCCATGGTTTACTCTGTAAACCAGAGAGTTAGATGTGACTGTGTTTACACAGTTTCCAGGAAAGAAAAAACATATTGCTTCACTTTGATTAGTTACTGAAACATAATACATGTCCAAACAATACTCTAATTTGTTATCATTCAGATTCAATAGAAAACAGAGAAAGAGGGGGTTTGACTTTGGCATGGTTTACACTGTAAACCAGAGAGTTAAAGGAAACAGGGAAGAAAATAACATTCCCAGGCATGCATTCTCGATTTTGGTTTATACAATTATTTTTAAAATTAAATTTAAGTGAATCTGACCACTTTTCATTTTAACACTTTAATCTAAACAAAGCTAGAAACAAAGAAATTGGGGTTTTGACAGGTTTTTATATCCTGAAGCTAAAACAGGGATTTACAACCCAGTACGACAACATGCACATGCAAAATTCATCCATATATTCACAAATTCTTGCATGCAAACCAAGGTTTAAACTTTCCTACATCGTCTAGGCATCCATACAACAACAAACGATTGAAAAGATCAAGGGTTTACTCACATTCCCTGAAGACAGAAAAAGCTCCTGACAGTTTTCAAAATGAGGATGAAGCCTGGAAAATTTTCTTTTTTTCCTACTTTAAATTTTGGAGTTTAGATCTGCAAGTTATAAATAAAAATTCTTGCTTACTCTTTGTTGTATTAATTTACTTAATTCATCAATAACAGCAATTTTAATTTACTTACAGTTGAATTCTTCTATATAACAAAGAAAGCTTTTTTTTTTCTACAACTTGAAGACCAGAAATAGATTTAATCTTTGATCTTGATTTCCCCTACAACTGATTAATATAATTGTTTTAAATCTTTGCTTTAACACTGTTTAGCAAACTCAAATTCAAATCTTTAAAAGAAATGATTTCACTTGCCTTAAACTATTTCCAGAAAACCTTACACTGCTTCCTTAGACCAAAAACTGAAACACTGCTTAATTAATCTGCAGTTGAATTTGTTGTTAAAACTTGATTTTAAAATCATAATTTCATTAAACTATAAAGTTTAAAAATCTACCTGAGAGATGGAAACATGCACTACAGCTTGATGCTTTAAGATGATTCTCAGATTTTAACTTATGAATTGAAGAAAAAAAGGTTGGCAGTTTTCTTTTTTTTGATTTTTTTACTGTTGCCTTTGAATATTAAGATTTGTGATGCTCAATCTTTTGGTTACTGTACTTTCAGAGATTTGGAGGCTAAATAATTTGAAATTGGAAGCTGAAAAGTTTTCTATAATTTTTAATTTGACTATTTTATTCAAGCAATGATGTTGAATGCCATTCGTAAAAAAAATCATGAGATCTCAATTTTGTTAATTTCTTTACTCCATCTCCCATGTGCATATATAGCATTTGTAGTTTTACAAGACAAGAATTTTTTAAATCAATCTTTATATCCTATTCACTTTATAAATGAATGTGTCCATTTATTCATTTGTATGTGTATATATATATATATACAATGTTAAAAGAATTGCTTTAACCATTATATACATTATTCCTTAATGATTTTGAAAGCCACTTATTTTTTTTAAAAACATTTATTTTAAATTTAAATTCAAATTCCAATTCACTTGAATTAAAAAAGTCCATTTATGTTTATTTATATATTCACATTAAATTCAATTTCAATATACATTCAATCCTACTCATATATGCAATATACATATATGTATAAAATTTTAAATTCAAATGACCTTTTAAAACATTCATTATTTCAAAATTTTAAACTCAAAATAACTTGGAATTTCATTCATATATAATTTATCACTCGCTTTATTTGTTTGAGATTTTTTTTTCAATTTAATTTCAAATTAAATTCCAAGAGTTTAAAATATATTATTAATTTTAACTGATAAATTTTTAGGATGTTACATGAACCTGTGGGTTATGGGCCCACCACGCTTCCGCTGCGCAACTCTGATACCACATGTCACGGCCCGAAATCCAATGTTCGAAAATCGACATCAAATACCCCACTTGTATTCGACTGCCAAAGATTCAAACATCGAACTCCGGTCGGATGGAGCTTATAACAACATTAGATGAATAATAAACAGCGGAAACAAAATGAATATCATGCATTACATCACAGATACAACATCATCATAATATCCGTTACAACATCAGAGTATCATAATACATATATCACAACTTCAAATAGAACATCATAATAGAACAACAAGTGATCATATGCCAAAAGTCTTCAAAGAAATAGAGTGATAGTGAACTTCCAAACTAAGCACCTTGAGATCCAAAAGGTTTCAAAATATCTCCAAGGTAAAAACCTCTAAAAACCGATAATCTCCAAACCAAAAGTCTCCCAAAATACAGCTAATACCAAAATATGGAAAACCTGCTACTAGGCTGCCCATGTGGAAATGATGGGTACCTAGAGTTTAGGAAGGAAACAATAAACTCTGGGTCAGTCATGGGATTGGTATGAGTAAACAAAAACAGTTGCTTTTAAATAAAACAGATTTATACAAGAAAATCGTTCATGCTTTTGGAAAATGAAACTACCATAAGACCTCCCGCCACACACACAATGCAATCGTAGAATTGGAGGAGATTTCTTCTTATGATAGTCAAATATGCTTGATACGGGAAAAATCTTTGATATTATTACTAGTGCATAGTGTAGAAAGTCATTTTGAAAATACAATATTAATCTTAGCCGGCATACAACCATTATTGTATGCCTACTATAGCTACCATCTAAACAGTGGGGCGCCACCATAAGTAAATGATAGGTTATACAACTAAAACCGTACTGGGTTCGTATTGGGAATTGGATTTCCAACCAATGGTCAGGCTAAGGAACTTCCTATGCCACATGGGTACGCCTCTGGCGGGACGTCCCGAGAACTTAACCAGTTCTCTGCCAACACAAGGTCGGGTTATCTCTGTAACTAGGTAACTACTACACGACTATGCCATTTCCCGGTCATTTGCGACCTTTATCCGAGGGCCCTCCATCACAAAGCAATAACCACACAGTAAATGAGATTGCACCAACCACATAGGTGGAGTATCTGGGTTCCATACCATGATACCTCCTTTTTCTAAAAGGAAATGACATACCCTAAAGGACGCAACCCTCATAACCTTGCCGCCTCTTTCATGTTTCGAAATTTTTGGGGTGTGATGTCCGATGAAGTCTCGTCCACAAAGCTACGCTTTACACGAAAGCCATGCTTTGATCACAAATTCTCAACAAATGATCATCAACACATAGCAGCACTTAGCATGCCACGGTACCAAGTTGGGAGTATATCGCTGATAACCTTCAACTACATAACCTCTGAGCTCGTACGTCTCAAAGAAGGGTGTTAAGCTAAGAGAATAAATCCTCCGCCACCAACAGATATGTATTTGAAAGAAATCAGCTTTGTATCTCAAAGTGTAGTGTCAGACACACAACCATACAAGTCTGTTTCAGATTCGAACAGAACCGAAGGTACTTCGTCCAATAAAGGAAGAAGCCCTTGCAAATTCGGGTATCCCCAATTCTGATCGGACACCCGATCACATGTGGAGATCTCTATACCAGAGCAACTCAGTGTAGAGACAATCGATAAGTTATCTTATTGTTTTCGAAGACACGCGGTCTTCAACACCGTCTTCAAATGCTATTCACTTTGTCGAATCACTATTCGGAATGGGTTATATGACATAAAGGTCCTCTCTCGGCCAATCCGAATAGTGAACGCTTAATTTTAAAAACGTGGGGGTATCAATTACAAGGATTCACATTCAGGGTTCGATGTGGGCTTCGGATAACTAAATGGAATCTGACTCCCTGTCTCATCGAAGTTTAAATGTTGTTTTACGGGCAAAAGGGGTTTTCACATACATATAGAAACAAATCACAAATCATAGTTCAGCACAAAGCAATCATAGTATCACAATAGAAATATCAATGCAGTGCAAGATATTTGGTGATAGTCAATCATCTTCGATTAAGGTGAATGTGATTTAAGTGAATTAACCCTACAGTTATCTTTATTAATTACTTTAAATCAATGATTAATTTTACTTAACTATGAATTAATTAAATCTTAATTGGCTTTATTAATTATTTATTCTTTAATTGATTATCTTAGTTTATTAATTCTTAATTTGTTCACTAATTAAGTTTAATTACTTTTATTAATTGACTATTCTTTAATTAATTGATTATTAATTATAAAATCATTACAAAACATTAATTGTTAATTACTATTTCATCATTATAAATAAATTTGGTTTTTAAGTTAACACTTGAATATTTGATTTACTTCTAAATTTTTATTAAGTTAAATATTAAAATAATTATTTAAAAATATGAATTTGAAATATCTTTGAATTCCATTAATTTCAAAAAAACATTCCAATATCATTTACTACATCCTCCAGTAACAACTTCCTTTATTTAATAAAGATTGCATTCAGAATTTTTTTAACCTATGTTTTTCAAAATTTCGTTAAAATTGGAATTTGCTGATTCATAGCCAACCCGAGGCCGTCTCGAGTCGCCCTTGAGAAAAATGCCCCCCTGCTTCGAATTTTAACCAATTCAACCTGTATAAAAAAAATTCCTCTAAAATTTGTTAAAGTTTTAAAACGACCCAGTGCAACGTTTAAATGACACGAGCTTGGCTTCGAGCCTTCTCCCTAATTCCCCGAGTAGTGCTTCGAGTTACTCCTTTCTTCTTCCTAACCCATCAGAACTGATACCACAACCACCACGTGCACGTGCGCTGTCAGAATCATCACCTTTGGTCGAAGCTGCAGCCACCATCGAGTCGACGACCATCCCCCTAGACCCCACAAACACCCAAAACTTGAATTAATTTCAAAAACAAGAATCTAGTCGTCTCGACCCAAACAACCCAGCAGAACATCATCAGAAAAAGGTCTCGCCCCACCTCCTCTGACCGTCAGCGGTCACCAAAATTTGACCCAAGCTCCATTGACGTGCGACGCCGCGATTGGCACCGGAGGCACGAAGTCCGATCACCGTATGATGGCGTAGCACAATCATTTCGAACATGAACCAAAATGGGTTCTTAAACCCTAATTTTATCTCGAATTAAAATTTTAAGGTTTTATAAATTCCACTGGTATTTTTCTAGTGATGTCGAACATTCAATCTAGCTGTGACGACGAACTCGAGGCCCTCGAACATCTAGATCATCAGAATTTGGCAAAAGTTCAACTTTCTGATCAACCCAAATATCTCGACGAGAAATTAATGAAAATTTTTCATTTTGCTTTCTAAAATCA
Source organism: Allium cepa (assembly GCA_030765085.1). NCBI lineage: Eukaryota > Viridiplantae > Streptophyta > Magnoliopsida > Asparagales > Amaryllidaceae > Allium > Allium cepa. Next base: position 569,063,651 of record CM060940.1, on the reverse strand, counting down.
TTATTTTTAAAGGATCACATTACTCAAATTAAAATTCCTGAGGTTCCAATCTTTGCCTATTTGGATTTGTGACTGTGTTCTTCATAGTTTCCAGAAAAGCTATATAAATTTTGCTTTAATTTGTTACTAAAATATAGTGCAGTGTTAAAACCATTCTTCAGCTTGTTTTCAATCCATTTTTCAGGAGAAATGAGGGAGAGAGGGGTTTGAATTGGCCATAGTTTACTCTGTAAACCAAAGAGTTAGATGTGACTATGTTTTCACAGTTTCCAAGAAAGAACAAACATATTGCTTCACTTTGATTAGTTACTGAAACATAATACATGTCCAAACAATACTCTAATTTGTTATCATTTAGATTCAACAGAAAACAGAGAAAGAGGGGGTTTGAGTTTGGCATGGTTTACACTATAAACCAGAGAGTTAAAGGAAACAGGGAAGAAAATAACATTCCCAGGCATGCATTCTTGATTTGGTTTATACAATTATTTTTAAAATTCAATTTAAGTGAATCTGAACACTTTTCATTTTAACACATTAATCTAAACAAAGCTAGAAACAAAGAAATTGGGGTTTTGACGGGTTTTCATATCCTAAAGCTAAAACAGGGATTTACAACACTGTACAACAACATGCACAGGCAAAATTCATCCGTATATTCACAAATTCTTGCATGAAAACCAAGGTTTAAAATTTCCTACATCATTTAGGCATTCATACAACAACAAATGATTGAAAAGATCAAGGGTTTACTCACATTTCCCTAAAGATAGAAAAAGCTCCTGACAGTTTTCAAAATGAGGATGAAGCCTGGAAAATTTTCTTCTTTTCCTACAGTTTAGATCTGCAAGTTATAAATAAAAATTCTTGCTTACTCTTTGTTGTATTCATTTACTTAGTTCATCAATAACAACAATTTTAATTTACTTACAGTTGAATTCTTCTATTTAACAGAGAAAGCTTTTTTCCTGCAATTTGAAGACCAGAAATAGATTTAATCTTTGATCTTGATTTCTCCTGCAACTGATTAATACAATTGTTTTAAATCTTTGCTTTAACACTGTTTAGCAAACTCAAATTCAAATCTTTAAAAGAAATGATTTCACTTGCCTTAAATTATTTCCATAAAACCTTGCATTGCTTCCTTAGCCCAAAAACTGAAACACTACTAAATTAATCTGCAGTTGAATTTGTTGTTAAAACTTGATTTTAAAATCATAATTTCATTAAACTATACAGTTTAAAAATCTACCTGAGAGATGGAAACATACACTACAGCTTGATGCTTTAAGATGATTCTTAGTTTTAACTTTTGAATTGAAGAAAAAAAGGTTGGTAGTTTTCATTTTTCTGATTTTTTTACTGTTGCCTTTGAATATTAAGATTTCTAATGCTCAATCTTTTGGTTACTGTACTTTCAGAGATTTGGAGGCTAAATAATTTGAAATTGGAAGCTGAAAAGTTTTCTATAATTTTTAATTTGACTATTTTATTCAAGCAATGATGTTGAATGCCATTTGTAAAAAAAATAATCATGAGATCTTAATTTTGTTAATTTCTTTACTCCATCTCCCATGTGTATATTTAGCATTTGTAGTTTTACAAGACAAAAGAATTTTTTAAATAAATCTTTATATCCTATTTGCTTTATAAATAAATATACCCCTTTATTCATTTGTATGTATATATATACAATGTCAAAAGAATTGCTTTAACCAATATTTACGCTATATACATTACTCCTTAATGATTTTGGAAGCCACTTATTTTTTTTAAAAAACATTTATTTTAAATTTAAATTCAAATTCCAATTCACTTGAATTATAAAAATCCATTTATGTTTATTTATATATTCACACATACCTTGAACAATTTAAATTCAATTTCAATACCGTATAGATGCACTATTACGTGGTAAGGATTGCAATTTTCCATGAATTTCCCATTTTTCACTCAACGACGGAACCTTGCTTATTTCTTTTTTTAAGGACCGACGAATCAAATGGTATTTCTGTTCCAATTTCTGTCGTTTCTTCTCCCTCTGAATCAAACATTTTCTTGCCATAATGTCCAGTTCCTAAATATTTTTTCATTGTCTTTTGTGATTCCTTTTATTTGACTCCTAATTGTGATTACCTTATTAGCAAGATCTTTCATTTTTGTTTCGATGAGTGAATAATTTTCATTTCCGCAATTCAAGAATTGAATTGCAATCGTCAATTCATTCAATCCTACTTATATATGCAATATACATATATGTATAAAATTTTAAATTCAAATGACCTTTTAAAACATTCATTATTTCAAAATTTTAAACTCAAAATAACTTGGAATTTGATTCATATATAATTTATCACTCACTTTATTTGTTTGAGATTTTTTTTTCAATTTAATTTAAAATTAAATTCCCAGAGTTTAAAATATATTATTAATTTTAATTGATAAATTTTTGGGATGTTACATGGACTAGTGGGTTATGGGCCCACCACGCTTCTGCTGCGCAACTTTGATACCACATGTCACGGCCCGAAATCTAATGTTCGAAAATCGACATCAAATACCTCACTTGTATTCGACTGCCAAAGATTCAAACATCGAACTCCAGTCGGATGGAGCTTATAACAACATTAGATGGATAATAAACAGCGGAAACAAAATAAATATCATGCATTGCATCACAGATACAACATCATCATAATATCCTTTACAACACCAGAATATCATAATACATATATCACAACTAGAACATCATAATAGAACAACAAGTGATCGTATGCCAAAAGTCTTCAAGGAAATAGAGTGATAGTGAACTTCCGAACTAAGCACCTTGAGATCTAAAAGCTTTCAAAATATCTCCAAGGTAAAAACCTTCACAAACCGATAATCTCCAAACCAAAAGTCTCCCAAAATATAGCTAATACCAAAATATGGAAAACCTGCTACTAGGCTGCCCGTGTGGAAATGATGGGCACCCAGAGTTTAGAAAGGAAATAATAAACTCTGGGTCAGTCATGGGACTGGTATGAGTAAACAAAAACAGTTGCTTTTAAATAAAACAGATTTATACAAGAAAACCGTTTATGCTTTTAGAAAATGAAACTATCATAAGACCTCCCGCCAGCCACACAATGCAATCGTAGAATTGGAGGAGATTTCTTCTTATGATAGTCAAATACGCTTGATACGGGAAAAATCTTTGATATTATTACTAGTGCATAGTGTAGAAAGTCATTTCAAAAATATAATATTAATCTTAGCCAGCATACAACCATTATTGTATGCCTACTATAGCTACTATCTAAACAGTGGGTTGCCACCATAAGTAAATGGTAGGTTATACAACTAAAACCATGCTGGGTTCATATTGGGAATTGGATTTCCAACAAATGGTCAGGTTAAGGAACTTCCTATACCACATGGGTACGCCTCTAGTGGGACGTCCCGAGAATTTAACCAGTTCTCTGCCAACACAAGGCCAGGTTACCTCTGTAACTAGGTAACTACTACACGTCTATGCCATTCCTTGGTCGTTTGTGACCTTTATCCGAGGGCCCTCCATCACAAAGCAATAATCACACAGTAAATGAGATTGCAGCAACCACATAGGTGGAGTATCTGGGATCCATACCATGATACCACCTTTTTCCAGAAGGAAATGGCATACCCTAAAGGGCGCGACCCTCATAACCTTGCCGCATCTTTCCTGTTTCGACCATTTTCGGGGTGTGAGGTCCGATGAAGTCTCGTCCACAAAGCTACGCTTTACACAAAATCCATGCTTTGATCACAAATGATCATCAACACACAGCAGCACTTAGCATGCCACGCTCCAAATTGGGAGTATCGCTGATAACCTTCAAACCTCTAAGCTCGTACATCCCAGAGAAGGGTGTTAAGCTAAGAGAATAAATCCTCCACCACCAACAGATATGTATTCGAAAGAAATCTGCTTTATATCTCAAAGTGTAGTGTCAGACACATGACCATACAAGTCTGTTCGAGGTTCGAACAGAACCGAAGGCACTTCGTCCAATAAAGGAAGAAGCCCTTGAAAATCCCGGTATCCCCAATTCCGATCGAACTCCCAATCACATATGGAGATCTCTATACCGAAGCAACTCAGGGCAGAGACAATCAATAAGTTATCCAATCGTTTTGGAAGAAACCTGGTATTCATCACCATCTTCAAATGCTATTCATTTCATCGAATCACTATTCGGAATGGGTTATATGACACAAAGGTCCTCTCCCGGCTAATCTGAATAGTAAACGCTTAATTTTAAAACACGTGGGTGTATCACTTACAAGGATTCACATTCAGGGTTCGATGTGGGCTTCGGATAACTAACTGGAATCCGACTCTCTGTCGCATCGAAGTTTAAATGTCGTTTTATGGGAAAAAGGGGTTTTCACATACATATAGAAACAAATCACAAATCACAGTTCAGCACAAAGCAATCACAGTATCACAACAGAAATATCAACCCAGTACAGGATATTTGGTGATAGTCAATCATCTTCGATTAAGGTGAATGTGATTTAAGTGAATTAACCCTACAATTATCTTTATTAATTACTTTAAATCAATGATTAATTTTACTTAACTATGAATTAATTAAATATTAATTGGCTTTATTATTTATTTATTCTTTAATTGATTATCTTAATTTATTAATTCTTAATTTGTTCACTAATTAAGTTTGATTACTTTTATTAATTGATTATTCTTTAATTAATTATTAATTATAAATTCATTACAAAACATTAATTGTTAATTACTATTTCATCATTATAAATAAATTTGGTTTTTAAGTCACTTGAATATTTGATTTACTTCTAAATTTTTATTAAGTTAAATGTAAAACAATTTTTATTTAAAAATATGAATTTGAAATATCTTTGAATTCCATTAATTTCAAAAAAAATCATTTCAATATCATTTACTACATCCTCCATTAGCAACTTCCTTTATTTAGTAAAGAATGCATTCAGAATTTTTTAAAATTATGTTTTTCAAAATTTCATTAAAACTGGAATTTGCTGGTTCAAAGCCAACCCGAGGCCGTCTCGAGCCGCCCTCGAGAAAAATGCCCCCCGCTTCGAGTTTTTTCCTAATTCAACCCGTATAAAATTTTTCCTCTAAAATTTGTTAAAGTTTTAAAACGACCCGTTGCAACGTTTAAATGACACGAGCTTGGCTTCGAGCCTTCTCCCTAATTCCCCGAGTAGTGCTTGGAGTTACTCCTTTCTTCTTCCCAACCCATCAGAACTGATACCACAACCACCACGTGCACGGTCAGAATCATCACCGTTGTTCGAAGCTGCAGCCACCATCGAGTCGACGACCATCCCCCTAGACCCCACAAACACCCAAAACTTGAATTAATTTCAAAAATAAGAATCGAGTCGTCTCGACCCAAACAACCCAGCAAAACATCATCAGAAAAATGTCTCGTCCCACCTCCTCTAACCGTCAGCGGTTACCGAAATTTGACCCAAGCTCCTTCAACGTGCGACGCCGCGATTAGCACTGGAGGCACGAAGTCCGATCAACCTATGATGGCGCAGCACCATCATTTCGAGCATGAACCAAAATGGGTTCTTAAACCCTAATTTGATCTCGAATTAAAATTTTAAGGTTTTATAAATTCCACTGGTATTTTTCTAGTGATGTCGAACATTCAATCTAGCTATGACGACGAACTCGAGGCCCTCGAACGTCTAGATCATCAGAATTTGGCAAAAGTTCAACTTTCTAATCAACCCAAATGTCTCGATGAAAGCTTAATGAACATTTTGCATTTTGCTTTCTAAAATCATTATTTTTAAAGGGAATTCAAATCACATTACTGAAATTAAAATTCCTGAGGTTCGAATCTTTGCCTATTTGGATTTGTGACTGTGTTCTTCATGGTTTCCAGAAAAACTATATAACTTTTGCTTTAATTTGTTACTAAAATATAGTGCAGTGTTAAAACCATTCTTCAGCTTGTTTTCAATCCATTTTTCAGAAGAAATGAGGGAGAGAGGGGTTTGAATTGGCCGTGGTTTACTCTGTAAACCAGAGAGTTAGATGTGACTGTGTTTTCACAGTTTCCAGGAAACGACAAACATATTGCTTCACTATGATTAGTTACTGAAACATAATACATGTCCAAACAATACTCTAATTTGTTATCATTCAGATTCAACAGAAAACAGAGAAAAAGGGGGTTTGAGTTTGGCATGGTTTACACTGTAAACCAGAGAGTTAAAGGAAACAGGGAAGAAAATAACATTCCAAGGCATGCTTTCTTGATTTTGGTTTATACAATTATTTTTAAAATTCAATTTAAGTGAATCTGAACACTTTTCATTTTAAACTTTAATCTAAACAAAACTAGAAACAAAGAAATTGGGGTTTTGACAGGTTTTTATATCCTGAAGCTAAAGCAGGGATTTACAACCCTGTACAACAACATGCACACGCAAAATTCATCCATATATTCACAAATTCTTGCATGCAAACCAAGGTTTAACTTTCCTACATCATTTAAGCATTCATACAACAACAAATGATTGAAAAGATCAAGGGTTTACTCATATTTCCCTGAAGACAGAAAAAGCTCCTGACAGTTTTCAAAATGACAATGAAGCCTGAAAATTTTCTTTTTTTCCTACTTTAAATTTTGGAGTTTAGATCTGCAAGTTATAAATAAAAATTCTTGCTTACACTTTGTTGTATTCATTTACTTAATTCATCAATAACAGCAATTTTAGTTTACTTACAGTTGAATTCTTCTATATAACGGAGAAAGCTTTTTTTTCTACAACTTGAAGACCAGAAATAGATTTAATCTTTGATCTTGATTTCTCCTGCAACTGATTAATATAATTGTTTTAGATCTTTGCTTTAACACTGTTTAGCAAACTCAAATTCGAATCTTTAAAAGAAATGATTTCACTTGCCTTAAATTATTTCCAGAAAACCTTGCACCGCTTCCTTAGCCCAAAAAATGAAACACTTCTTAATTAATCTGTCGTTGAATTTGTTGTTAAAACTTGATTTTAAGATCATAATTTCATTAAACTATAAAGTTTAAAATTCTACCTGAGAGATGGAAACATACACTACAACATGATGCTTTAAGATGGTTCTTAGATTTTAACTTTTGAATTGAAGAAAAAAGGTTGGCAGTTTTCTTTTTTCTGATTTTTTTACTGTTGCCTTTGAATATTAAGATTTGTGATGCTCAATCGTTTGGTTACTGTAATTTCAGAGATTCGAAGGCTAAATAATTTGAAATTGGAAGCTGAAAAGTTTTCTATAATTTTTAATTTGACTAATTTATTCAAGCAATGATGTTGAATGCCATTTGTAAAAAAATAATCATGAGATCTCAATTTCCTTAATTTATTTACTCCATCTCGCATGTATATGTTTAGCATTTGTAGTTTTACAAGACAAAAGAATTTTTTAAATAAATCTTTATATTCTATTCGTTTTATAAATGAATGTAACCCTTTATTCATTTGTATGTATATATATATACACACACACAATGTTAAAAGAATTGCTTTAACCAATATTTACATTACTCCTTAATGATTTTGAAAGCCACTTATTTTTTTAAAAAAACATTTATTTTAAATTTAAATTCTAATTCTAATTCGCTTGAATTATAAAAATCCATTTATGTTTATTTATATATTCACACATATCTTGAGCAATTTAAATTCAATTTCAATATACATTCAACCTACTCATATATGCAATATACATATATGTATAAATTTTTTAATTCAAATGACCTTTTAAAACATTCATTATTTCAAAATTTAAACTCAAAATAACTTCGTATTTTATTCATATATAATTTATCACTCACTTTATTTGTTTGAGATTTTTTTTTCAATTTAATTTCAAATTAAATTCAAAGAATTTAAAATATATTATTAATTTTAATTGATAAATTTTTAGGATGTTATAGGGATGTGAGGCCTGTGTGGTCGGTCTGAGGGGATGATGGGTGAGGTCCGATATACCTCAGCATTGTATAGGTGGTAGCCGTCGAAGTTGAAGGGGGAAGACTCACGATTGAGGTTCTCTGGCTTGGATTTTTTGCATGCAGTAGCATTTGACTCAGTGAAGGGGCCGACTCATCTGGGGGTTCAGCGGCGTTTGAATTTGGCAGACGAGGACGAGACAACATTCGTAGTGAGGTATATTAACATTTATTTTGAAATGTTGATTCAAAGCACTAAAGTTAAATGTTATTTTTGAAAGCAAGAATTTTAAAGGCTGGTTTGGAAAGTTAATATATATATATATATATATATATATATATATATATATATATATATATGCATAAGATTTAGAAATATAAATTTTGAATGGTAATGTAGGCGGTAATATAGGCTATTTTTATAAGTATATACATATGTAGTTTCAGAATAAAAACAAATGTACATATACACATTTTTTAACTTACTAGTCTAGTTTTTAAAATAATGAATTATGTTGGTTAATTTGTTTAGTTAACCTATTTAATTATTATAGTTACTAAAAATAATTTATTAAAGGAAATTTAGTTTTAAAGTTAATAAATAGTTAATTCAATCAATTAAATGGAAATTAATTGTTCAATAGTCAAAATGTTAATAAACCCTATAATGTTTATACAAGGTCAAAAAAATAGTGGAGAGGCATGCCAGTTTGAAGTGGATTGCAAACAAAAGTTAAAGGTGACTTATTCTCACTGACATCTGGATTATCAGTTAATTTAAATAGTTAAAATTTAAATTATTGGTTGATTTCTTAAGTTAATTATTATTATCAGTCTGGATGTGATAGTGTGTGTGTGTGTGTGTATATTAGAGTGATTGATATTCCCGCATTATATAGCGGATGAGACCCTATACTCCCCGCATAATAGCGGATGACCCTGTATACTGTGATATCCCTCTCGAAGTGGCATTGGTATTTTTATATTGTGCTAACATCTGTGGATGCGGGGAAACAAGTTGGAGAGATCCAACTGGATTCCTCAAAATATATTTGGTGATATGTTTATTTCATAACCTGTGACAGGTTATATTAATTATATTGGGAATTGAAAATATTGAATGCTATGGTTTGTCTGAATATATTTTGGGTATATTGAGATATCAAAAATAAAAAGATTGGATTTTAAAGGAAAATAAAAGAGGGAATTCTAAGTAAAATAAATATAGTGAAAGTAGATAAATTAAAAGAATGAATTTGAAAAGGATAAAGAGTTTGATTTAAAATCCTATAAAATAAATTCTAAGTATGGCAAAAGAGGTTTTGAATAAATGGAAATAAATGAATTTTGAAAGCTTAAGTGATATTGTTTAAAGTAATAAAGGATTTATTTTTAAATTCAAGGTTTAAAATGGATTGGGAGAATTTAAAAAGGGAGATTTTGAAATAAAGTGTGAAGTTGATAATGTCAAATTTAAATAAGATTTTAAATCGTAATAAAAGGATGAATCTAGAATTAATGGGTTTTATAATAGATTTGGGTCAACAAAGGAATTTATTTTAAAATGGGGTTAATTATGGAAATCGATTTGAAAATTTACTAAGTGTTTGAAATAGTGATTTAAAAGGAGAATGAGACTATGAAATTTATAAACTGGGTTTATAAATAAAGTGAAATAAATATCGGTGGATATTTGAGATTTTAAATTCACGGTGGGAATTTATAAAGAGATGGTAAATTATTTAAAAAAAATAAAAAGGTGGTTTTATTTTTAAAAGTATGGAAAGGAAATTTAAGGGATTTTAACGTAAATTAAATTGGGATAAATTTAGAAGGATTTATAAATGGTTAGATAGGATCTATTGAAATGGAAACTGTATTTCCCTAAAAAGCCAAGTATATTTTAAAAAAATATTTCCAAGTATAAGTTAGAGGTTTTAAAGGGGTTTTAAAAGAATTTTTTGAAAGAAATTATTATTTAATTGTTTAAAATTTTAAAAAGTAAATATTTATTAAGTTAATTATATAACTAAATTCTTTTAAAGGTATAACCAATGTTATGATTTAAAAGACAATTATTTAATATTTATACCTTATAGAATAATTTTCATTCTAAATTTAGTTTTGGCTTAAGTTTTACATGAGAAATTATTATAAAAGTTCATAACTAGTATTTTAAATAAAGTGTTCTAAGTAGTTTTTTTTAATATTTTAAAGTATATATATTTTTGGATAAATTGATTTAAATTATTTAAAAACCTAAATTATTAAGACTTGGTGATTTTCAAGAGAAATAAAATAATTGGTTGAATTGATTGTTTATTTGATAGTTAAATAACCGACTATCAAATTTGGACCAAATATGACTTAGGAAATATCTAGGAGGAGTATGGGAGTTGTATGGTACATTTACCGTTTGAGGTGCTATACTGTACGTATAAACTCGTTCGTTCTTTTAGGAAGTTTATAACGAAATCCATCCACTAACGGTTAGGAGGTGGTCTCCGATCTTATTTTCATTTGTGTATTTCCTAAAGAACCGGGGTTGAGTTTACCGAGAAATAGCGAACATTGTTTCGAAGAGACTAGAATCAGATTTGTGATCCGAAAACCACTTCGATCCAACAAGTACATTTGGTGATGAAGACAAGAGCTTGGAGTCGAAGATGGAGTAGTGAAGTGCAAGGGCTAATCGCTACTAATCCTGAGGGTGATTCCAAAATGGATGTAGTAGGAGTAGTGCCTTCGGTTCCGTCCGGACCCGGCATGGACTTGTATGGATGAATGCTTTCAGAACATTGTTAAGAGGACGATGAGCATTCTATGTAAGATATGCTCTAAAAAGGTGAATCTTAGCATTGAACCTCATCAACTGGGAATGACTGAAAAGCTGGGGATATGCAGCAAGGTAAGTGGGTAGCACCCAATTATGGTAAGGTCATCCATGTCTAGCAGTCCCTTTTTATTCGGCTGTCTGGGCGGTTGCTGATCCCAACCTCAGGGTGATTTTATTCGGACTGTCCACTAAGGGGTAGCTCCGGTCTTGTGTTGCAGGGGATCGGAAGGGATCCTCGGTATGCTGATCTAGACCAGGTACCGTGACAGGTGTTACCCCAATGCCTAGTCATTAGTTGGAAATCCATTCTCCCTACATGCCTTTACGGTTTTGATTGTAGAGCCTAGTAATTGCTGGAATTTAATGAATGTAACAATTTCAGCTATTTGAATAAGTATTTGTATTTAGATACTATTATAATATCAGAGGATTTGATAAGAAATGTTTTGGTTATCGTAAGGTAAAAAACCGACATTTTTATTTATGACATGGTCTTATGAGATACCTTTGATTTTCAAAGGATTTTGAAAACTTTAATAATTAAATTGAGTGTATTTTCTCACGCTAGTTTTCCAAACTGACACGGGTGTTATTTAATTATAATACTCGGGTCAGCTTGAGTATTATAAACTACAGGATAGGATGCTGTAGTGTAACGTTTGCGATTTTTCGTTGCCGAAAAACCGAAATGTTAGGGTTAAAGAAGAAGAAAAAGGTAGAAGAAGACGGAAAAAAATAGAATAGAACAGAAAGAAATAAAGAACAACATCAGAATCTCACAATTCGCAGCGGAACAACATATAATAGATAAATGGATAATCTTTAAACAAAGAACTATATCAGTTATTACATTTCATCATATTACATTACATTACATCATCAGAGTGTACAACAACAAACAAACAGCGGAAAAGAAATACTATATACTAGTGAATACGCCATGCCATCCAGCTTGCCTCCAGCAACTCCTGAATTCTAGAATATCCTGATAAACCTTACTCTTGACTGCCCGTGTGGAAATTGGTGGGCACCCAGAATTTAGGAAGGAAAACAATAAACTCCGAGTCAGTCATGTGACTGGTGTGAGAACTAAAACAGTTTATTTATTTTTAAAATCAAAATAGAGGAATATTTTTAAAGTCAATTCGCAATGCTTTTAAAAATGAGACTACCATAAGGCCTCCCTCATACACACACACAATGCAAACGCAGAATCGGAGGAGATTTCTCCTTATGATAGTCAAAGATGCTTGATACGCATTAAAAAGAAACATTTGATATTATTACTAGTGCATAGTGTAGGAAAAATTCATTTCGAAAGTAAAGATATAAATCTTAGCCAGCATAGACATTTCGCACTTATGCCTACTATAGCTACCATGTTCAATAGCAGGTTACCGCCACATTCCATGGCAGGTTCTACAACTACAACCGTACAAGATCGTATTGTTTCTTTGGATTTCCAACAAATGGTTAGGCCAAGGAACTTCCCATTGCCACATGGAAACGCCTCTGGAATGACGTCCCGAGAACCAAACCGGATCTCTGCCAACACAAGGCCGGGTTACCTTTCAAATAGGTAACTACTAACACGAATATGTCATCCCCCGATCGTAACCGATTTATCCGAGGATCCTCGATTTCCATCAACCACATAATAATAATAATGCAGTAACCACACAGGCTAAGTATCTGGGCTCCATTCCATGATACCACCTCTATCCAGAAGGAATGACATACACTAAAGGGGCTCTACCCCCTAATAACCTTATTGCATCCTTTCTGTTTTGACCATTTCCGGGGTGTGAGGTCCGACGAAGTCTCGTCCACAAAGCCACGCTTTATACAAAAGCTGTGCTTCGGGTCAACAAATGATCATAGAAATGATCATCAAGATAAATGATCAAACAAATGATCATATCACAAATGATCAAACAATGATCATTTCACAGCAACACTCAGCATGCCACATTACCAAATTGGGAGTATATCACTAATGACCTTCAACTATATAACCTCTGAGCTCGTATGTCTCAGAGAAGGGTGTTAAGCTAAGAGAATAAATTCTCCGCCACCAACATAAATATATTTGAAAGAAATCAGCTTTATATCTCAATTTGTAATGTCAGACATACAATCCATACAAGTCTGTTCCGGGATCGAACAGAACCGAATGCACTTACAAAGAAGTCCTTGCATTCCGGATAATTTCTAACCACGTCTGGACTTCCCGTCACTAAGGGTGATAAAACCTCTATATCGGAGATCAGCCGATGCAGAGTAACTCAACGGTAATCCTTCCGTTTTCAAAAATATCCGGTCTTCAACATCGGTCATCAAATGCAATCCATTACGACGTATCACATATTTGGAATGGGTTATACGACCCCAAGGTCCTTTCCCGGCTAACCCGAATAGTGCACGCTTATTCAAAAATAAGTGTGGCATTCAAATTCAAGCAATTCACAACAAATACCTATTTAAAGGTAAATATTGATAGTCGGTTATTTAACTATCAATAGAGATGCTCGACATCATCAGATTCCAAATAATTTTCCAAATTATTTATTTTCCCAAAATTATTTTTACTAGATATAAACTTACACACTTCATCATTTGAAAAACAATTTCAAATCACTTTCCTCCTTTATAACTTTCATTTCAAAATAGTTCATTTAAATCAATCAAATAAATCCGTACCGATTTACTTTAAATTTACGTTCCAAATCCGTAAATATATATTCCCACACTTCATAAACAAATCATGTTTATTTTAAACAAATCCAATTCCCCTTTCTTTTATAAATTACATAGTGAATTTATAATTTCAAAATATCTATGAATATACGATTTCAATTATTCATTTTCAATTTATCTTCAAGAAGATAAATTCTAAAAACGTTTCATTTCACACTAGAAAAATATTTCCATACTTACTTATTTATAAGTAATTCCCAAATCTATTTATTTTCAACATTTGGAAATTATTCAATATACTTAAATCAAAATTAAGTATACATTCCATTCTTAAGGAAAACAGCCTTTTAAACGCATTTATTTGGGTCAAAACGAATGTTACGTAAAACAACGTTACGACGACCCAAAATCACTAGTATAAGGATTCAAAGTTTAAATAGATATATAAATCCCAATACTATACAAAACATTTCCTTTCGGAAACCATTTACTATAACAACAGTGTTATAGTCCACCATTTCCTTCTTTCTCGAAAACGTCTATTTCAACAAAAAAATGTTGAAATCTATGGTTTCGATTCATAATACATTTTAAAACATGTTTAAAATAATTAACTTCATTTTATAATATTCATTTTTCCAAAAATGACCAATTTATTCAATAATGTATTCACTGTCCAAAATCGTGAATAAATTTCCTTTAATAAACTTCAATATTCAATTTATCAAATTCAATTGATTTCGAATTTATAAACAATGTTTATCAATTCCATTTCTATTTATAAGCTTCGATTTATAAATCTCATTATTAACCAATTCCATTTATATCCCATTTAAATGCCAAAATCCGATTTATAAGATAATTACTTATAAATCTTCTATTTTGACAAAAATCTATTCATTTTATAACTTCACAATTTATAAATCTATAAATTCCGTTCACTTATGAAATACATTTTTATTTCATTTTTAACACTTATAAAAACTCGTTTTAATATTCCAATATTTTTAACTTATAAAAATAAATTTAAAAATCTTTTATAATGATTCAAAATTCCAAATTAAACCATTTTATAAATTAATCACTATTTATTTCGAAAATCTCAATTTGGTTATATTATACAAAAACAGTAATTTTTATAACATAAAAATTTATAACGTTTTAATTATTTAAAATGAATCAATTCAAAATTTAATAAAAACATATACTTTGAAAATTACTTTAAAATCCTTTTAAAAATCAAAAACGTTATTTTTAAACTTTAAAAATGGATCCGATGATGCAACAACATCAAATAGTCAATCACGACTACAACATCAACAAATATCACAATATCTGTAATCAAATAAATATTATTGAGGAATCCAGTTAGATCCCTCCAACCTGTTTCCCTGCATCCACAAACATTAGCACAATACCAATTCTGTTCCAGTACGGAATTATCGCGGTATATGGGATTTATAAAATATTATCCGCTTAATAGATGGCGCAATAGGGTCTCATCCGCTATACAATGCGGGAAATCAATTCCAATATATACATATGCCAAAATATATATATTGCTATATATAGATATATCCTATTATATCTAATATCACAAACAAACAGCAATCAATAACTGCAATCATCATTCAAATATACATTCAAGAAACTTTAAATCTAACTATTTAAAATATAAATCGAAACTGTTCGATTGAGTGAGAAATTCTCACCTTGATTTTAACTCCGTTCCAGCCTTTTATTTCGAATAAAATTAAACGCGCGTTTAATTTTACCCGAAATTTCCGCTTGCTCCAATCGACTCCAAACCAGCTCCATAGCGTAGTGCTCATCCATACGATTCTAATGCAACTTGTTTCGTGCGTTTTCGACCTCGTACGAACAAGTTATTGCATTTTAAAGATCGTACAATTTTTAATATAAATAAATTTACAATTTATTTCATTTTTATACCCAAATTTCAATCTGGACCGTTCACTACTACAAAATGAGATCTGGGACGATGGTCCCTGCTTCTTCTTCCCTCGTTCATGAAAACCTACGTGCACGATAAAACCCAATGCCGACGAACCAAACCTCGACATCGCTCCTTCCTCGATGGCTACGGCGACGATCAATCGACTCCATCCCGTAGCCCACGACTTGCTCTACTCTCGGTTACAATCTCATAGAGCTCGGCCGCCTCCTCTCCCTAGAAAACCGTGCGCAACCTTCGGCCTTTGAGCCAAAATTACCAACGATTCATCGACCCGATCGCGATCATAACCGTTGAAATCGTAGAGCTCGCGAAGCTCTAAAAGTTTGCTGTTGGAAGCTCGTTAAATTGTTGTGTAGATTTCAAGAAATCGAGAGGAAAGCAAAACGAGATATCAGCCATTGGAATGGTAGCCGGCGGCTGAAGCTAACCCTAGTTTTTTTTTTGTGAATAAAGGAGCTATTTATAGGAAACGACGAATACTATTCATCCAGCTTTTCCAAACTCCGAATTTCACGTGGTAATTGACGTTCCTAGGGTTTATCCCACGTTCCAGACACAATGGAATAGGTTTCGGGAGCTAATTCGATCATCTGTGCGAGTTATGGCAATGAACGTTCAATTTTAAATTAAATCGGTAAATCAAATTTCTAGTGTGCATACTAATATAAAAATCTATGGACTAAAACAAGCTCCGAGAGTGTGGGTTGAAAAGCTAAAAGCAACTTTCATTGGACTGGGCTACAATCCAACAAAATCTGATAACTCATTATTTACATAATTAAGCTAAAATATAATAATTTATGTACTAATATATGTAAATGATTTTATCGTAAAAGGAAACAGTGAGGAGAAAATCAGTTATCTCATAAAGCATTTAAATCAGGAATTTTCTATCTAAGATCTTGGTGATCTGAATTATTTCCTTGCATTGTAGTTATAAGACTATCAAGTTCATCAATTCAGTTAAATCAGAGGAAGTATATTGTAGAAATTTGAAATAAAGCCAAGATGAATCAAGCCAATTCAATCTCCACTCCTATGATCAGCAACATACATGTATCTAAGTTTAAGGGTGAAGCAATATCCAACGACAAGTAGTATAGGAGTATGGTAGTTGCACTTCAATATGAAACTATTACAAAGCCAGAAATTGCTTATAGTGTAAACAAAGTAAGTCAATTTATGAAAAGACCAATATATGAGCACTGGAAAATGATGAAAAGAATACTAAGATATGTCAAAGGAACTGTAGACTTCGGACTGACTATGGAATCATGCAAACATATTAATGTCACTAGGTATACAAATGCTGATTCGGCTACTGACCCAGATGATAGAAGATCTAACCTTTGCATATTTTTAGGAAAAAATCCATTTCATTGCGCTCAAAAAAACAACTTGCACTGTCAAGATCTAGTACACAAGTAGAATACATATAATGACCCACCTTTTTGAACAGTTTAAATCGATAATAAACCACACACGTCAACTCAAACGATGATGACCTAGAATTTTTGGAAATTTGAATTTGAAATATTTAATTTATTCTAAATATTTGGAAGTTAGTTTAACTTGAATTTCAAATATCACTTTTTATTTGGCAATTAAATTATTGAATTTAATTATTAGAAATTGGTAAAAACAGTGAATCTTGAGTTTTAAACTGGCTAAAAATATTTCAATAGCTTATAAAATTTATATTGATTACACTGGAGATAGTAGCAGTGTTAAAGTTGAATTTGAGGGTGTTTTGGTCAATTTTGAAATTTTATCGTTTAAATTGACATTTAAAAATAGCCTTTCGAGGCACAGTCTCGGAATTCGATGAAACTAATTTCATTGGATCCGTAATAGTGTATTATTATCGGATTTCAAATTTCGTAGTTTTCGGACTTGTCGTGTGATCGTACGGTAGGTAAACGCGTAGAATCTATATCGAATTTTAAGTTATGGTTTTGAGATAATTTAAATTTGAAATTTAATACATAAAATATATATGGTGACTAGTCAAAATTTATTAACATCGGTTTTTTTATATATTCCAACACCTGTACACAAAAAGAACAACCTCTCCACCATTTGCCAAGCATGCATAAAAATTTAAAGTACGCGTCCTCTTTAAAAATAAATAGATATAAATCAACTAAGAACGAAATAAACTTTCAGAGAGAAAATTATATTAATGGCCGAGCGAAATCAAAGGGAGTGAACGAGTTTCTCCCCTCTTTAATCTCAATTTAAATCAAAATAAAATAATAAGGAGCCTGGGGAAACTCGATTCATCTTGAATCACTCTGGAGGGCTCGCGATGACCGGAGGGTTGCGTGGGGTCGCGTGGATGGTAGCGTCATCGGTTCATCGCGATTTGGTTTGAGGGTTTCGTGAGGCACACTAGGTTCGAAGGGGGTTGTGGATCAACCACCGTGTTTAGGGGTCGTAGGTCAGCCACCATGTTGGGTCATGTGGCACAAGGATTTGGAATGAGGTCGCGAAGGAGGGCTCGCAATGGCTAGGGCTCATTTGGGTTGGGGTCCGTGTAGAGGAGCAGTAAATTGTTATTTTTTTAATAAATTTATATGTATGTGTAAATATATTCAGATTTAAAAAAAAGAGTTTACAGTAAGTTATAAAACAAGTTATTTCTTAAATTTATGGATTTATATAATGTATATACATATGGGTAAACAGAAGTTATTATAGATTCGAAAAAATATAGGGATTTAAATAAAATATTATATTTTAAAAACCTATATGGATTATTCTACAAATGTATAAATGTAGTTTCAAAAGGGAGATAAATATATATGTATATACATATTTCATTTACTTTTCTATTTTAAATTAATATATTGTCGAGATTAATTGGTTTAATAAACTTATTTAATTATTTTGGTCGAAAAGATTTTTTAATGAAAAAGAAAGTTGGGTTAAATTTAAATTATTAGTTTAAAAGAAATTTTTTAGTTTAAATTAAATTAAAATTGTTCGATTTGTTTGAATATTAATAAAATCATATGATGTTATACAAGGTCTAGAATCGTGAAGAGGCTCAATCGAGAATGAATTGGATTGCATGCATAAACAAAAGTGAGTTAATCTCACTCATCTTGGATTTCTGGTAAATTTAAACGGTTAATTTAAAATATTGGTTGATGGATTGAATTGATTGGATGTGGTATATTATATATAGTAGTATATATATTGGAGTGATTGATTTCTCGCATTATGTAGCGGATGAGACCCTATGCGCCGCATAATATCGGATGAGATAATATAACTCCATATACCGCGATATTCCACCTCGAAGTGGAATTGGTATTTTATATTGTGCTAACATCTGTGGATGCAGGGAACAGGTTGGAGGGATCAAACTGGATTCCTCAAAATTTATAAAGATTGTTTTAATATCTTGTGATATGGTTTATTTGATATTCTGTAATAAATTATATTGGTAATTGAAAAATATTAAATGCCATGGTTTGATTGAAAATATTTGGGTATGCCGAGTTATCAAAATATATAGATTGGATTTTCAAAGAGTCATAAAAGAAAATTCTAAGGTAA
This sequence comes from Allium cepa, assembly GCA_030765085.1. Classification (NCBI taxonomy): domain Eukaryota; kingdom Viridiplantae; phylum Streptophyta; class Magnoliopsida; order Asparagales; family Amaryllidaceae; genus Allium; species Allium cepa. Next base: position 569,044,591 of record CM060940.1, on the reverse strand, counting down.
GTAATTATAGAGGTTGGAATTAATGAATTAGAAAAGGATAAAAGTGGATTTTTAAATCTTAATAAATCAATTCTGAGTACGGGAAAGGAGATTTTGAAATAAGGGGAAATAATGAATTTTAAAACTCAAGTGGTATTATTTAAAGGAATAAAGAATTTATTTTAAAAATCCAAGGTTCAAATTTATTGGAAACGATAAAGAAGGAATTTGGAACAAAAATATAAAATTGTTATTTTCAGTTAAATAAGATTTTAAATCATAATTAAGAAGTAAAATGTAACAACCCGCATATTTTACAATTGAATATTTAAATATTTTATTTTTATATTTTATTGTTAGTCGGATTTTAGTCCGAAAAGTTACTTTTTGCATACGGTCTAATTTGGACTCGGAACCACTTCCACTGAGTTCGAAACACCGTTTGCGATCTTTTTGGGTGTAAACTTTGATATGTTTGGAGTTAGTGGAATTTTGTCACTTTTTCACTTTGGACTTTGGGTTTAGTTTAGCCCATTAGCCTAAACCATTTACTCTAGCTCAACCCCCTTCTCTTCATAACTTTACTATCATTTCCTAACATTCAAGCTTCATCAAAAATGAAGGAAGGAATGGGAAATTAAAACTACAAGCCCTAGTTCATTTGCAAATTCAACATCCAACTCCAAATTCAAAGAGAAGCCACTGATTCAAGCTTCTTGTATAGATGTTCGAGTGTGGTTGATTCCTCCTTTGCTTTTAGGCTTCTCCTTCATTGATTTTGTGTAAAGGTGAGATTTTTATCTCACATCTTTGTTTATAACTATCTTTGATTGTTGGGTATGAATTCCTAACACTTTACATATGCATTTGCCATTGATTTGGATTGAATTGGTGAAAATCCCAATTTTTAGTGTTTTGGGTTCATATCTTTAAAAATCCAATCTTTGATGTTTGAACACTTTTTGGTGATGCATCGAGTAGCCAATACGACCGGGTAGCCGATAGGCCTAATCCCCTAGCGTTCGTGGTCGATCGGTTGCAAATTGAGTGAGTTTTGAGCTTCAAAATCCTTAGGTCGCTCGGCTTGCATATGAAGGATTCTCGGCCTGCATTTAGGTCGTTCCTCCCCCATAGGTCGTTAGGTCGCTCGGCCTTAGGTCGTAAACATAGGTCGCTAGGTCGCTCGACCTTCTTTACTTCCTTAAGTCGCTCGGCATTGGCAAGGTCGTCGCAACCACTAAGTCGCTCGGACTTCCTGCAGTTAGGTCGTGCCAATATAAGTCGCAACCCTTAGGTCGTTGATCGGCCTTCCTTACCCTTAGGTCGTAGGTCGCTCGGCCTTGTTTATTCGCTAGGTCGCTCGGCCAGGTTATGCCGCTAACCCCATTTAGGTCGCACCCCTATAGGTCGCTCGCCTTGCTGTTGAGTCGGCCTGCCTTAGGTCGTAACTCCTTAGGTCGCGCACTCTTTAGGTCGCATACCCCTTGGGTCGCACCACCTAGGCCGCATGCTAGTTCCCTAAGCCGCTTCTACCTTAGGTTGTTGACCTTCTTAGGTCGCTGGGCCTGTGCACTGTTAGGTCGCGCCATGTTAGGTCGCGCCATGCTTTAGGTCGCGCTATGCCTTTGGTCGCGCCATGTTAGTTGCCCTGTTAAGCTGTGTGTTATTTCTTGAGCCGTTGATTTCTCGTGTTGACTTGTATTAAGTTGTAAGTCGTGGCTGTTAGGTCGCAAGGGTATTTCCACTTTGATAAATCTGGAATTGAATTCTTTGGATTGTATTCACGTCTTCGAATGTGAATTTTTGTGATTTATTGTTTCTACGATCATTTTTGTGATTCGTCACTTCATCTCACTCATACGAGAAATCTAATTAAACAGCTTCGTAAAACAAGTGGTATGAAACACTTGTGTTTACTTCGTCGGTTAATCTTGGACTTGTTCGATTGAAACTCCTGTGACAATTTTCTAGTGGAAATCTACAATTTGTTCGTAAATATTTAAGTTAAGCTAGTGGTTATGGGGCATGAAGCTAAGCTTATATATTTACTAGCTTGCTGTAATTGACACTTCTTGTTGATCGTTGATGATCATTTTTGTGATTTAAACTAGCAAATGTGCGATGTCTCTTTGTCTACGAGGAAGACTAAACCCCGTTTCTGTGGAGCTTCCGCTCAATTTGGTGGGGTAGCGACCCATGGTCTTCCGGCCGTTTTGTGGAGCTTCGGCTCAAAATTAATGGTTAGCCACCATGGAATAGCGTTCCATTTTGTGATACACGTGTTGGTGAGTTTTCATGCTCCCGTTTTGTGATAGGCCTCTCCCTTTTGTGATTTTTGGATTTCTACTGATGATTTCTAGAATTTTGTGTTTCACCAATTTTCGTGATTTACATTGATAAGTTTTATCAATATTTGTGCATTGGTGAATTTGTATGTCATTAACTTTTGTGATTGACATTGATATTATTGTCAATATTTATAGTTTGGTGATTTGGTAAATAAGGAGTATGACATTCCTTTTGATCTTTGAGAAGATTTTCGTAATATTGATTAACCCTAGTTGATTTTTCAATTGCATACTTATCACAGTATGGATTTATGGTTATTATATATTTATCTCTTATTCTATATCATTTTATCTGATATTTATAGCAAGATTGATACGTTTATTATTTTCTTATTAAATAATACTCGGGTCAGACCGAGATGTTACAGGTGTTTCTGCTTGACTTCACCTCTGGGATTATCACCCTGACTTTTGGCTAACTACATAGATTAGTAGTTTTTTTGTATACATTTGAGATATAGACTCATTGATGTATCCATATTCTTTTGTCTAGCACTTGTAGCTATTCTTTTGTGACATTGTGGATCTTGTTTGACCACTGCTCTGATGTACACTTTCATGTGTTATATATTCATATCAACTTCCGCCTTTGTGATATGGATGTCTGTGACTGATTTGTGTTATGTTTACTTCTATATTTGTTTACGAAGAATATATAGCCACTGTGCAGTATCTTTGAGTTTGTATCGGTATGTCGGATTTAAACCAAATGCATGTTGTACTATCTGACATATCGTTGCTCGCACAAAGCAATTACGCGGATGGTCGCTCCTCAACGGCCTTATTCTCCGCGCTAGTTGACGGCATTACCCCTTAGTGTCCTTGGCTAGAGTGGGTATAGAGGTGGGGCATCACAGCTTGGTATCAGAGCCAATCTTCGGAACAATGTAGAATAATCTTGCAAGGATCATCGTCCTAAGTCCATCTTAGGAATCGTGCTTTAGGATTTAATTCGAGTCTTCGTACCGATTCATCCTATTTTTCTTTATGATTCCTTGTTTATCTATCAAGATTGCTTGATATTCATTTGGTGAATAACCTTATCCTTCTTCTTTCTTTCTTTCAAAAGGAAGAGAAATGGTTAGACCTGGCCGTCTCAGCACCGGTCAATCCCGTGCTACTCCCCAAGATGGAGTATTTATGTCTGCCCAGCAGCTTCTTGATCTATTGAGGAATGCTCAGGTAGCCGGATCTAATCCGGAGTCTACTCACCCTAGGTCTAGATTTGCACGTTTGTGCAGTGATTATACTAATTTGGGTGGAAAGCCATTCAAAGGTTCTGAAACCATTATTGAAGTCCAGGCTTGGCTGAGATCGTACGATCGAATCTTTTCCCGCATGAATCTTGTTGATCTTCACCGTGTCCAGGTGGCCTCAAGTATGCTCCAAGAAAGAGCATTAGATTGGTATGAGCTTCTGATTTATGAAATAAATGAAGCGGATCTTACTTGGGAGAAATTCCGGGAACACTTCGAATTAAAATTTGTGCCAGAAGCTGAGAAGGTGACTTTGGCTCACCGTTTCATTGACCTTGTTCAAGGTGAATCCTCTTTGACAGACTATGTCGCATCATTTGAATCACTTTCTAAATACAGGGTCGAGTACATAAACACCCCATTGAAGAAAAACCAACGATTTGTCTATGGCTTGAATAAAAATCTCAAGAAGCCATTACTTCTAAAATTAGAAGTTTCTTTTGATCAACTCGTTGATATCACTCTTCGTCTTGAAGAGGCAGATAGGGAGAGTGATGTAGAAGTTGTGAGTGCCAAACCAAACTTCAACAACAAGAAAAGGCCTAATAAGTTTAAAGGTCCTTATCCCAACAATAAGAAAGGGAAGCAAGTCTCTCCGGCAACTAAGACTTCTACCCCAGGTGGTGGGCAATGCTACAATTGTGGTTCTAAGGACCATTATGCGAACAAGTGTTCAAAGCCCCATACTTGTCGCTATTGAAAAAGCCCGGATCATTATTTATCTTCTTGTCCCAAACTTTAAAATAGGAAGGAGGGAAAGCTTAATGTTGCTCAAGCCCCTGGCAACACATCTCGTAGTAAAGGTATTTCTCATTCTATCCTTGATGGCATTATCTTATTTCGTGATCATCCTATTCGAGTTCTTTTTGATTCGGGTGCGTCCCATTCTTTTATTTCAAAAGAACTTGTTGATACTTTTTCTTTGGATGTTTTGTGTTCAATGACTTCTTTGAGAATTGCAAATCCGGTTGGTGGATCGGCAACAATCAGTTTATTGTGTAAAGATGTTGAGATTATTTTGTGTGGTTTTTCCTTCCGAGTCGATTTGCATGTTATGCGCTACTTAGGCTTTGGAATGATTTTGGGAATGGATAGGCTTAACTACTATAAAGCCCAAATCCTATGTCCTGGGCGGACTATTTATCTTCGACATCCTCAATATGTTAAGCAGATTTCTATTGACCTTAAAGATTCGGATTCCAGCTTAGTTGCATCTTTATATTCTTTAAATCCTCATGGTGATGATAATGATGATGAGGAAGATATTATTTCTCTTATTCACGTTGTTCGTGAATTTTCCGACATATTTGAGCCCCTTTTAGGATTACCACCTAAGCGAGCAATTGAGTTCAGCATTAATCTCATCCCTGGAGCTCAACCAATTACTCGTCCTCCTTATCGTATGTCCTATAAAGAAAATTAGGAGATGCGCAAACAATTATCCGAATTGGAGACAAAGCAATTTATTCGCTCTAGTTCCTCACCTTGGGGAGCTTCGGCTATTTTTGTAAAGAAATCCAATGGTACACTTAGGCTTTGCGTTGACTATCGCAAGCTTAATGATCTTACTATCAAAAATAAGTATCATTTACCTCAGATTGATGATCTATTCGATCAACTTAGTGGTGCTAGAGTCTTTTCACAATTAGACTTAGCTATCGGTTTTCATCAGCTTCGTATTGCAGAGGATAGTATTCCTTTAAACTCTTTCCGTACTCGCTATGGATCGTATGAATGGCTTGTTATGCCATTTGGTTTAACGAATGCTCCGGCTTATTTCGTTGACCTTATGAATAGAGTTTTCAAAGACTCCCTCGATCGGTTTGTTCTCATCTTTATTGATGATATTCTTGTGTATTCAAAAACCGAGGAGGAGCATGAAAAACATCTTCGAATTGTGTTGGAAACTCTTAGGAGCAATCAATTAAAAGCAAAATTTTCTAAATGCCACTTTTGGCAATCTCGTGTGAAGTTTCTTGGTCACATTATTTCCAAATCTGAAATTTCCATGGATCCTTCAAAGATTGAAGCGATTCAAAATTGAAGAGACCGGAGAATGTGACGGAAATTCGTAGTTTCCTTGGATTGGCCGGTTATTACCGCCGTTTCATAAAGGACTTTTCCAAAATTTCCGTGCCTCTTACTAGCTTGATAAAGAAGGGAGTTAAATATATTTGGTCGGACAAATGTGAAGCTTCTTTTCAGAAATTAAAAGAACTAATTTCTGATGCTCATATTCTTGTGATTCCCGAGGGAAACCAAGATTTTATAGTTTATACCGATGCTAGTCGCGTTGGTTTGGGTGTCGTTCTTATGCAAAGAGAACGTGTTATTGCTTATGCTTCTAGGCATATGAAGCCAGCCGAGACTAGATATGCCACTCATGATTTAGAACTCGTGGCTATTGTTTTAGCCCTTCGTATTTGGCGTCATTATCTTTTGGGAGAAAAATTTATTCTTTACACCGATCATAAATCCTTGAAGTATATATTTTCTCAAAAGGAACTTAATTTGCATCAACAACGTTGACTCGAATTTCTTGCGGCTTATGATCTTGATATTCTTTATACTCCCGGAAAGGGAAATCGTGTTGTCGATGCACTTAGTCGTAAGCAACAAGCGGTTGTTTCTATGATGATATCCGAACGGAATGATCTTGGAATCCCATCCACTTGTGAGATTCGAGATCATGTTTCCGATTTATGTTCATCTCTTTTTTTATGTAGCCTTGAGGCTCATCCTTCTCTTTTAGACCGCATTCTTGAAGCTCAAAAGCTAGATCCAGAATTGGCTCTTCTTGGCCAAAATCTTAGGGATAAAATTGATATTGAAGGTTTGAAAGACTTTGATATTGGTTCTCGTGGCGGTATTCGAAAATTTGGTAGACTTATCGTGCCAAATATTAGTAATCTTTGTAAAGACATTTTAGAAGATTCTCATCGTTCTAAATTTACCATTCATCCCGGTAGTAGTAAAGTGTACGGAGATATGAAGCGACTTTATTATTGGAAGGGAATGAAATATGATATTGCTAACTTTGTTAAGTGTTGCATGACTTGCCAACTTGTCAAGGCCGAACATCAAAGGCCCGGTGGGTTATTGCAACCTTTAGAAATTCCAGTTTGGAAGTGGAACCAAATCCCCATGGATTTTATTAACGGCCTTCCCCGTTCTCGTTCGGGCCATGATAGCTTATGGGTGATAGTTGATAGACTTACTAAATCCGCCCATTTTATTCCAGTTCGGTCCAATCGAACCGTTCCTCTCTTGGCCAAACTCTTTATTAAAGAAATTGTAAAATTGCATGGAGTTCCTTCTTCTATTGTTAGTGATCGTGGTCCATTGTTTACTAGTGGATTTTGGAAGAGTCTTCAAAAGGCTTTGGGAACGAAGCTTAATTTTAGCACCGCTTATCATCCCCAGTCCGATGGACAAACTGAGCGTGCGAATCAAACTCTTGAAGATCTTCTTCGTGCATGTGTTATTGATTTTGGTGGAAGTTGGGAAGATCATATTTCTCTTGTTGAGTTTTCCTATAATAATAGCTTCCAATCTAGTATTGGTATGGCACCTTTCGAGGCACTCTATGGAAGGCCATGCCGATCTCCTTCTTGTTGGCTTGAGGCCGGTGAGAAGCTGGTTTTAGGTCCAGATTTTATTCGTGATTCCACAGAGAAGATTGACCTTATTCGTCATAGGATGAAAGAGGCCCAGAGCAGGTAAAGATCCTATGCCGATAACCGGAGAAGAAAATTAGAATTTTCAGTGGAAGATCTTGTGTTTATTCGTGTTTCACCTATGAAGGGTGTTGTACGTTTCAGTCGATCGGGAAAGTTAGCACCTCGATATATTGGTCCATTTCCCATCACCGAACGTATTGGTTCCGTGGCTTATCGCCTTTTATTACCAGCTCGATTTTCTGCTATTCACGACGTGTTTCACGTTTCTTAATTGAGGAGGTGCCTTCGAGACTCTGATTCTATTCTTGAGCCCGGTGTTGTGGAAGAAATTGAAGTTTCACCTAATTTAACTTATGAGCAACATTCTATTCGTATTATTGCTTCGGAGGTCAAGTGCCTTCGAAATAAAGATGTTCCGCTTGTTAAAGTCCAATGGTCCTCAAATTCTAAGGATTGCTCTTGGGAATCTAGAGAGTTCATCGAGCGAACACATCCGGACTTACTTTCCCGTGCTCTTTGAGGTGAATTTCTTATTTCAAATTTCTTCTGTGTTGATATGCTTTCATGGTTGTTACCTTATATTTTCTTCTTAAATATTGCGAGGACGCAATTTCTTTAAGGAGGGGAGTCTGTAACAACCCGCATATTTTACGATTGAATATTTAAATATTTTGTTTTTACATTTTATCGTTAGTCGGATTTTAGTCCGAAAAGTTACTTTTTGTATATGGTCGAATTTGGACTCGGAACCACTTCCATTGAGTTCGAAACACCGTTTGCGATCTTTTTGAGTGTAAACTTTGATATATATGGAGTTAGTGGAATTTTTTCACTTTTTCACTTTGGACTTTGGGTTTGGTTTAGCCCATTAGCCTAAACCATTTACTCTAGCTCAACCCTCTTCTCTTCATAACTTTACTTTCATTTCCTAACACTCAAGCTTCATCAAAAATGGAGGAAGGAATGGGAAATTAAAACTCCAAGCCCTAGTTCATTTGCAAATTCAACATCCAACTCCAAATTCAAAGAGAAGCCACTGATTCAAGCTTCTTGTGTAGATATTCAAGTGTGGTTGATTCCTCCTTTGATTTTAGGCATCTCCTTCATTGATTTTGTGTAAAGGTAAAATTTTTATCTCACATCTTTATCTATAACTATCTTTGAGTGTTGGGTATGAATTCCTAACACTTTTACATATGCATTTGCCATTGATTTGGATTGAATTGGTGCAAATCCCAATTTTTAGTGTTTTGGGTTCATATCTTTAAAAATCCAATCTTTGATGTTTGAACATGTTTTTGGTGATGCATCGAGTAGCCAATACGACTGGGTAGCCGATAGGCGTAATCCCCTAGCGTTCGTGGTCGATCGATTGCAAATTGAGTGAGTTTTGAGCTTCAAAACCCTTAGGTCGCTCGGCCTGCATATGAAGGATTCTCGGCCTGCATTTAGGTTGTTCCTCCCCCATAGGTCGTTAGGTCGCTCGGCCTTAGGTCGTAAACATAGGTCGCTCGACCTTCTTCACTTCTTTATGTCGCTCGACATTGGCTAGGTCGTCGCAACCACTAAGTCGCTCGGACTTCCTGTAGTTAGGTCGCGCCAATATAGGTCGCAACCCTTAGGTCATTCATCAGCGTTCCTTACCCTTAGGTTGTAGGTCGCTCGGCCTTGTTTCTTCGCTAGGTCGCTCGGCCAGGTTATGCCGCTAACCCCCTTTAGGTCGCACCCCTATAGGTCGCTCGCCTTGCTGTTGAGTCGGCCTGCCTTAGGTCGTAACTCCTTAGGTCGCGCACTCTTTAGGTCATGTACCCCTTGGGTCGCACCACCTAGGCCGCATGCTAGTTCCCTAAGCCGCTTATACCTTAGGTCGCTGACCTTCTTAGGTCACTGGGCCTGTGCACTGTTAGGTCGCACCATGTTAGGTCGCGCCATGCTTTAGGTCGCGCTATGCCTTTGGTCGCGCCATGTTAGTTGCCCTGTTAAGCCGTGTACTATTTCTTGAGCCGCTGATTTTTCATGTTGACTTATATTAAGTCGTAAGCCGTGGCTGTTAGGTCGCAAGGGTATTTCCACTTTGATGAATTTGGAATTGAATTCTTTGGATTGTATTCACGTCTTCGAATGTGAATTTTTGTGAATTATTGTTTCTACAATCATTTTTGTGATTTGTCACTTCATCTCACTCGTACGAGAAATCTAATTAAACGACTTCGTAAAACAAGTGGTATGAAACGGTTGCGTTTACTTCGTCGGTTAATTCTTGGACTTGTTCGATTGAAACTCCTGTGACAATTTTCTAGTGGAAATCTACAATTTGTTCGTAAATATTTAAGTTAAGCTAGTGGTTATGGGACATGAAGCTAAGCTTATATATTTCCTAGCTTACTGTAATTGACACTTCTTAATGATCGTTGATGATCATTTTTGTGATTTAGACTAGCAGATGTGTAATGTCTCTTTGTCTACGAGGGAGACTGAACCCCGTTTTTGTGGAGCTTCGGCTCAATTTGGTGGGGTAGCGTCCCATGGTCTTCAGGCCGTTTTGTGGAGCTTCGGCTCAAAATTAATGGTTAGCCACCATGGAATAGCGTTCCATTTTGTGATACACGTGTTGGTGAGTTTTCATGCTCCCGTTTTGTGATAGGCCTCCCCTTTTTGTGATTTCTGGATTTCCATTGATGATTTCTAGAATTTTGTATTTCACCAATTTTCGTGACTTACATTGATAAGTTTTATCAATATTTGTGCATTGGTGAATTTGTGTGTCACTAACTTTTGTGATTGACATTGATATTATTGTCAATATTTATAGTTTGGTGATTTGGTAGATAAGGAGTATGACATTCCTTTTGATCTTTGAGAAGATTCTCGTGATATTGATTAATCCCTAGTTGATTTTTCAATTGCATATTTATCACAGTATGGCTTTATGGTTATTATATATTTATGTCATATCTCTTATTTTATATCATTTTATCTGATATTTATAGCTAGACTGATACGTTTATTATTTTCTTATTAAATAATACTCGGGTCAGACCGAGATATTACAGGTGCTTCTTCTTGACTTCGCCTCTGGGATTATCACCCTGACTTTTGGCTAACTACTTAGATTAGTAGTTTTTGTTGTATACATTTGAGATATAGACTCATTGATGTATCCATATTCTTTTGTCTAGCACTTGTAGCTATTCTTTTATGACATTGTGGATCTTGTTTGACCACTACTCTGATGTACACTTTCATGTGTTATATATTCATATCTACTTCCGCCTTTGTGATATGGATGTCTGTGACTGATTTGTGTTATATTTACTTCTATATTTGTTTCCGAAGAATATATATAGCCACTGTGTAGTAGCTTTGAGTTTATATCGGTATGTCGGATTTAAACCAAATGCATGTTGTACTATTTTACATATCGTTGCTCGCAAAAAGCAATTATGCGGATGGTCGCTCCTCAACAACCTTATTCTCCGCGCTAATTGACGGCATTACCCCTTAGTGTTCTTGGCTAGAGTGGGTATAGAGGTGGGGCGTCACATAAAATCTGAAGTTAATGGGTTTTGAAATAAAGAATGGAGTAGGCAAAGGAATTTATTTTAAAATGGAGTAAAATCTAAAAATCGATTTGGGAATTGATTTAGAGTTTGAAACTGTGTTTAAAAGAAGATGAGACTATGGAATTTATAAACTGGGTTTATAAAGTGAAATAAGGTATCAGTGGATATTTGGAAGGATAAATTCACGGTGGGAATCTATAAAGGAATGGGTAAATTCGTTTTAAAAATAAATAGTGGTTTGCTTTTAAAAGGGGTGAAAGAGAAGTGTATTTCCCTAGAAAGCCAAGTACGTTTTCAAAGCAAACTTTTAAGTATAAGTTAAAAGTTTATAAGTTATTTAAAGGAATGTTTATTTAAGAAACTATTATTTAATTTATTAAAATTTTAAAGGTATATATTGTTTTAAAATTAGTTATAGTAGAAATCATTTTAAAGTGTAAATTGGTATTATGTTTTAAAAGATAATTATTAATATTTATATTTTATAAAAAGTTTTTTTAAAGATAGTTTGGTTAAATTTTATTTGAAAACTTGTATAGAATTTCGTAACTCTTATTTAAATTTAGTTGGCTTAACTTTCATTTAAAAAAAATAGTTTTATGTTTTATAAAGTAGTTTTATTTTATATTTTTAAAGTATATATATTTGAATATAGTGCTTATATAGATTTAATTTAAAATTTTTTTAAAGTATATCTTAGAATGAAGGGATTTAAATTATTTTAAATCAAAAGTATTTGGACTTGGTGATTTTCATTGGAAATAAAAAATATTTGGTAAATTTATTCCGTGAGAGGAAAGGTGGATTGAAACAGTCTCAAAGGGTTGAAGTATGGAAAATATACTGCGAAGATATTTTGGAAATAAATAATTTGAAAACTATTTAAATCTGATGGTTGTCTATGAATGTCATTTGATAGTTAAATAACCGACTATCAATATTGGCCAATGCGCTGATTATTTCGAAGAGACCGAGATCAGGATTTATTTTTCGTAAACCACTTCGATCCGGTTTGAATGTTTTCGTGAGTAATACAAGAGCTGGGAGTCGAAGATGGAGCAGTGAAGTGCAAGGGCTAATCCCTGCTAATCCTGAGGTTTGATTCCAAAGAAGGATGTAGTAGGAGTAGTGCCTTCAGTTCCGTTCGGACCTGGAATGGACTTGTATGGACGAATGCTTACAGAACATCATCAGAAGGATGGTGAGCATTCAAAGTGTATGTGTGCTAAAATGGTAACGCATAGCCTCGAATCTCATCAACCGGGAATGGCTAAAACATGGGAGGTGCACACAAAAGTGGCTAGCAACCAATTAGGGTAAGGTCACCCCTGTCTAGATGTCCCTTTTATTTCGGCTGTGTGGGCGGTTGCTGATCCCAACCGCGAGGTGAACTTATTCTGACTATCCAGTAAGGGGTAGCTTCGGTCTTGTGATGCAGGGGATCAGGGTGGATCCTCGATACGGTGATCTAGAACATGTACTATGACGAGCGGTACTCCAGTTGTCCTACCATTGATGGAAATCCATTCTCGCTACGTGCCTTTACGGTTCTTGTTCGTAGAACCCACTTTGTGGCTAGTAGCTAGAATTTAATAATGTAACAATTTCGGCTATTTGAATAAGTATTTGGATGTAGGCACTATTATAATATCAGAGGATTTTATAAGAAATGTTTTGGTTATCGTAAGTTAAAGACTCGGCATGTTTATTTGTGGCGTGGTCTTACGAGATACCTTTGATTCAAAGGATTTTGAAAACTTTAATAACCAAATTGAGTGTATTTTCTCATGCTAGTTTTCCCGACTGACTCGGGTGTTATTTAACTATAAGGGTCGGGCGAGACCGAGTATTATAGAGTATAGATTTTGGATGGACTGCTGTGGAACTCAGGAGTCGAGCTAGATGGCGAGACGTAGCATACATACTTGATGTATAATTCCGCTATATTGTAAGTTGTATTGTCAGTTTGGTAAGAACAAGTTAATATAACTATTCACTTGTGTTTTATAGATGTTGTTGAACTCTGATGTTGTGTATAAACAGATATGGTTTCTTTTATGTAACGATCAGTTATTACCTATTATATTTTATTCTGCTGCGATTGTAAGATTCTATTGTGTTGTTTCTCTTTTTCTATCTCCTTCTTCTTTAAACCCTAATGGTTCGATTTTTTTAGCGTTGAAAAATTGGGTCGTTGCATTTTGGTATCAGAGCAGAAGGTTAAGCGGGAACCTGGCTCTAATGGGGATTACTCATTAAATAGAGTCCATAGTACTCTAAAATGAGTTTGAGTGTATTAATAGTATGAGCGCGTATTTGTTAGTGAATACAAAATCGTCTTTATACTCTGTTTACTTATCGGTTAAGCGTTTATGAATTCTGGTTGATATGTGAGACGCCATGTCATCGATAGGGATTTCTAAACTCTTGAACAAGATAAACCGACATAGTATAGTGTTAAAAATAGGGTAAATGATATAATTTTACTCAAATTATTTTTTATATAAAAGAAATAATTTCCATAAATTATTGTAGTTATATATGGTTGTTTGGTTGTTAGGAGGTGATAATATTAAAATTATTATCATTGTTGTGTAAAAACTGAATGAGAAATTGAAATCATAACTAAAGGCTAAGAAATAAATTTATATATAAATAAAAAATTTTAATTTTATTTATAAAATGAAGTAAAATTCCAAAGTAATAGTTGAATATAAATTGAAAGGATTTGGAATTTGGAATTTTTAGGAAGGGTTTAAATTCCTTTGGATTTGAAAATGGTTTTCAAAGGTTTTGGAAAAAATTAGTGATATTATTTGAGAAATATTTTTGAATTAGATTAGAAATCCGGTAAGATTTAGAATTTAAAAATATTTGAGGGTTTTAAAGAGATAAAAGCATTGAACTCTTTTCGGTCGCTGGAAAATAACTTCGGTGATGAGTGTAGCATCATCGATGTTCATTTTCGAGCTTCTAAGAGAGGAATTGCTACCCGAATGATTTAAATTGGAGTTGTTTGCAAAACATGGTTGGTTTTAAAAATTCAAGGAATAATTGGATATGCAATTGAAATATGGATTTCAAAAATGATTTTTTGAAATATTTAAGTTTTGGTTTGGTAAAACCGTTTGACTTTAAAATACAAAGGAATATTGGACATATTGGATTGGTGTTTGTTTGCGAAGATTGGGTTTGATTTTGAAAATGCAAAAGAATAGTTTGATTTAGATATACATGCCTTCAAAATTTATTTTGAAACATCGAAGAATTGCTTAAACTCTGGAAGTAATCTAAAATTTTATGGAATATAAATAAATTTGGGAAACTTATAAAAATTGAAGATGTTTAGGATAGAAAATTTAACTTGAAGAAGAGTTAAAATTTTGAAGTAAGTAAGAAAACGAAATAAGTTAAAATATGATCCAATTAAATGAAGTAAATTTGAAAGAAGTTAGCAAATGTAATTAAATTTAGAAAACTTATAGAATTTTAAAATTTAAATTGAACCGGAATGTAAGTAAATCTAGTTAAGTAAAAGTGAGCTTTGAGGAAAATGATTATTGAAATTAAGTTTATTAAGATTGTAAACAAATATTTAGAGAAACAAAGAAAAATTACATTTGCATATAAGTAAAATGGAAGTTGAATATTGGAATTAAAATTTGTATTATGTTAGATTAAGTGAAATTGAAAATTAGTCAAGTTAGACTAAACAAAATAATGGATTGAAAATAAAATTTGTAAATAAACCAATTGATTTAAGTGGTAAGAAAATAAATTGGAATTCAATAATGGATTGAAATTTGACTTGAATCATGTTAAATAAAATAAAGATTAAATTTGATTGGAAATAAATAGGTGAAAGGAAGAAAAATTGAATTCAAGTAAAATTAAAGAATTAATTCGAAGTGAACTAGAATAGTAAAGGTTTGAAAATAAACTTTTATTGGGTTTTAAAATAAATAAGTCAATGAAACTAATTAAAGGAATTGATTAATTAAGTATGGGTTTGAGATGAGGTGAATCGAATTCAATATTTAATTTGATTTGGAATTAAATTAAAATTGGAAGATAGATTGAATTCAAATGAAACTGAATGAAAATAAATATAAAAGTTTAAGTGGTGAAGTGAAGATAAATATTTAAGTGTGTAAAATATTTATATTGAAATTAAGGAATGAATGGTGAAATTCTTAAGTAAATTTGGTATGGGAAATATACTAAGTAATTTTGGAATGGAGACTAAATAAAGTTGTAAAATGAGATAATTATGGATAAGTGAATAGAAATCAAAATAAATGTGAATAAAAGAGAATTGATATAGTTAATAATTAATGTATATAAATACGTAAGATGTACGTATATTATTTTATTCGCATAGCGATTTGATCTAGATTCGAGCATAGAATTTCGAGGTAGTTATATCAATCCGAATTGGGATTTTTCACTCGATTTTCGACGGCGAACCCTGGATAAGGATTTTGATTCATTCTGAAAATTTTCTATCATAGTTGTGGCTATGCAAGGAGAATGACGATTTTTGATCAAGAAACCAGATCTGAGTCTGCACTAGGAAGTCTGGTGGACGATACTAGTTCGAAAGTGAAATTGTGTGATCGACTGAGCGATCGAATTGGCTATTGCATACAAATGATATATGTGCATCGTAAGAATGTGAATGAAATAGATATGAAAACTTTTGTAAAGAAATAAATAAAATGATTTTGAAAGCTATGACTGGATATGATTGCTAAGTAAGATATACAGGTGTTATAAAGGGAAATGGGAAATGGTGTTTTGATTCAGAAGATAAATCGAATTTTTCGACAAAAGGTATGTATTTAAAATTTCTGTATGAAATTTGATGATTTTCTGATCTAGCCACTTGGCCTTTTGTTTTCTTTTGAAATTTTAGGGCCGCTGTGGCATTTTGTAGTAGTACCGAGCTAGCCGCGCAAAGGAGACGCCGGAAAAAAATTTCGAAAATTTAGGGAGTTAGAAAATTTCAAAGAAGTTTTGACAATTTAAAATTTAGTTTTAAATTTAAATTTGAATGGTTGGGTAAGTGATATTGGTTGGAACTTATGGATGAGTTTGGAAAGTTAGTAAGAGAGTTAGTGTGTTCAATAGAAAAGATTTTTTGGGTGTGTTAAAACAGTTCATTTTGGGAAGAAAAAATTAGCGGGTTGTGGGACATTCCTATTAACTAGTAATTTCGGGGACGAAATTCTTTTAAGGTGTGAGGAATGTGACGACCTGGAATTTCTGAAAATTTGAAATTGAAATATTTAATTGATTTTAAATATTTGGAAGTTAGTTTAACTTGAATTTCAAATATCACTTTTTATTTGGCAACTAAATTATTGAATTTAATTATTAGAAATTGGTAAAAATAGTGAATATTGAGTTTTAAGCTGGTTAAAAATATTTCAATAGCTTATAAATTTATATTGATTCACTGGAGATAGTAGAAGTGTTAAATTGAATTTGAGGGTGTTTTGTTCAGTTTTGAAATTTTACCGTTTAAATTGACATTTAAAAATAGCATTTTGAGGCACAGTCTCGAAATTTGACGAAACCAGTTCCATTGGATCCGTAATAGTGTATTATTATCGGATTTCAAACTTTGTAGTTTTTGGATTTGTCCATGATCGTACGGCAGGTAAACGCGTAGAAATCTATATCGAATTTTAAGTTATGGTTTTGAGATAATTTGAATTTGAAATTTAATATATAAAATATATATGGTGACTAGTCAAAATTTATTAACGTCAGTGTTTTTAATATATTTCAACACTTATACACAAAAAGAACAACCTATCCACCATTTGTCAAGCATGCATAAAAATTTAAAGCACGCATCCTCTTTAAAAATAAAACATATAAATCAGCTAAGAACGAAATAAAATTTTAGAGAGAAAATTATATTAATAGCCAAGCGAAATCAAAGGGAGAAAATGATTTTCTCCCCTCTTTCATCTCAATTTAAATCAAAATGAAATAATAAGGAGCCTAAGGAAATTCGATTCATCTTGAATCACTCTTGAGGGCTCGCAATAACCGGAGGGTTGAGCGGGGTCGCATGGATGGTAGCGTCATCAGTTTTCGTGATTTGGGTTGAGGGTTTCGCGTGGCACACTGGGTTCAAAGGGGGTCGTGGGTCGACCACCGTATTCAGGGAAGCATTGACGATCTACGGGGGAGGGGGGTTCGATTTCGTGCATCGGCAAGTGCTTGAGCGGTAGTGCGATAGTGTTGGGTCGCATGGCACAGGGATTTGGAATGAGGCCACGAAGGAGGTGGCTCGAGATGGTTGGAGCTCGTTTGGATTGGGTTCGTGTGGAGGAGCAGTAAGTTGTTTTTAATAAATTTATATGTATGTGTATGTATATTCAGATTTAAAAAAGAGAGTTTACAGTAAGTTATAAAATAAGTTATTTTCTTAAATGTATGGATTTATATAATGTATATACATATGGGTAAACAGAAGTTATCATAGATTCGAAAAAATATAGGGATTTAAATATACTACTAAATTTTAAAGACCTATATGGATTATTTTACAAATGTATAATGTAGTTTCAAAAGGCAGATAAATATATGTACATATTTCATTTACTAGTCTATTTTAAATTAATATATTGTGAAGATTAATTGGTTTAATAAACTTATTTAATTATTTTAGTTGAAAAGAGTTTTTTTATGAAAAAGAAAGTTGGGTTAAATTTAAATTATTAGTCTAAAAAAATTTAGTTTAAATTAAATTAAAATTGCTCTATTTGTTCGAATATTAATAAAATTATATGATGTTATACAGGGTCTAGAATTGTGAAGAGACCCAATCGAGATTGAATTGGATTGCATGCATAAATAAAGGTAAGTTAATCTCACTCATCTTAGATTTCTAGTAAATTTATATGGTTAATTTAAATTATTGGTTGATGGATTGAATTGATTGGATGTGGTATATTATATATAGTATATATATATGTGTATATACATATATTGGAGTGATTGATTTCCTGCATTATATAGCGGATGAGACCCTATGCGCCGCATAATAGCGAACGAGGTAATATAACCCCATATACCGCGATATTCCACCTCGAAGTGAAATTAGTATTTTATATTGTGCTAAAATATGTGGATGCAGGGAACAGGTTGGAGGGATCCAACTAGATTCCTCAAAATTTATTTAGATTGTTTTAATATCATGTGATATGGTTTATTTGATATTTTATTATAAATTATATTGGTAATTGAAAAATATTAAATGTCATGGTTTGATTGAAAAAATTTGGGTATGCCGAGTTATCAAAATATATAGATTGGATTTTCAAAGTGTCATAAAAGAAAATTCTAAGGTAAGTAATTATAGAGGTTGGAATAAATGAATTGGAAAAGGAAAAAAGTGGATTTTTAAATTTTAATAAATAAATTCCAAGCATGGGAAAGGAGATTTTGAAATAAGGGGAATAAAGGACTTTAAAACTCAAGTGATATTATTTAAAGGAATAAAGAATTTATTTTAAAATCCAAGGTTTAAATTTATTGGCAAGGACAAAGAAGGAATTTGGAAAAAATATGAAATTGTTATTTTCAGTTAAATAAGATTTTAAATCATAATTAAGAAGTAAAATCCGAAGTTAATGGGTTTTGAAATGAAGAATGGAGTGAGCAAAGGAATTTATTTTAAAATGGTGTAAAATCTGAAAATCGATTTGGGAATTGATTTAGAGTTTGAAATTGTGTTTAAAAGAAGATGAGACTATGAAATTTATAAACTGGATTTATAAAGTGAAATAATATATCAGTGGATATTTGGAAGGATAAATTCACAGTGGGAATTTATAAAGGAATGGGTAAAATTGTTTTAAAAATAAATAGTGGTTTATTTTTAAAAGGTGTGAAAGAGAAGTGTATTTCCTTGGAAAGCCAAGTACGTTGTCAAAGCAAACTTTTAAGTATAAGTTAAAGTTTAGAAGTTGTTTAAAGGAATGTTATTTAAGAAATTATTATTTAAGTTATTAAAATTTTAAAGGTAAATATTTTTTTAAAATTAGTTATAGTAGTAATTATTTTAAAGTGTAAATTGGTATTATGTTTTAAAAGATAATTATTAATATTTATATTTTATAAATATTTATATTTTATAAATAGTTTTATTTTAAAGATAGTTTGGTTAAAGTTTTATTTGAAAACTTGTATAGAATTTCGTGCCTCTTATTTAAATTTAGTTGGCTTAACTTTCATTTAAAAAAATAGTTTTATATTTTATAAAGTAGTTTAATTTTAAATATTTTTAAAGTATTATATTTGAATACAGTGTTTATGTAGATTTAAATTAAAAAAATTAAAGTATATTTTAGAATGAATGGATTTAAATTATTTTAATCAAAAGTATTTGGACTTGGTATTTTCAGTGGAAATAAACAGTATTTGGGAAATTTATTCAGTGAGAGTAAAGGTGGTTTGAAGCTGTTTTCAAAGGATTAAAATGTGGAAAATATCTTGTGAATATATTTTGGAAATAAATAGTTTGAAAAATTATTTAAATCTGATGGTTGTTTGTGAATGTTATTTGATAGTTAAATAACTGATTATCAATATTGGCCAATGCGCTGATCGTTTCGAAGAGACCGGGATCAGGATTTATTTTCTGAAAACCACTTTGATCCGGTTTGAACGTTTTCGTGAGGAAGAAAAGAGCTGGGAGTCGAAGATGGAGCTGTGAAGTGCAAGGTCTAATCGCTACTAATTCTGAGGAAGATTCCAAAAATGGATGTTGTAGGAGTAGTGCCTTCGGTTTCGTTCGGACCCGGAACGGACTTGTATAGACGAGTGCTTTCAAAACATCGTTAGGAGGACGGTGAGCATTCAAAGTGTATGTGTGCTAAAAAGGTAACGCATAGCCTCAAGCCTCATCAATGGGGAATGGCTAAAAAAGGGGAGGTGCACACAAGGCAAAGTAGATAGCAACCAATTAGGGTAAGGTTGCCCGTGTCTAGATGTCCCTTTTATTTTCGTTGTGTGGGCGGTTGCTGATCCCAACCGTGGGGTGAACTTATTCGGACTATCCTGTAAGGAGTAGCTACGGTCTTGTGATGCAGGGGATCAAGGTGGATCCTCGCTATGGTGATCTAGACCATGTACTGAGACGGGCGGTACCCCAGTAGCCCTGCCACTGATGGAAATCCATTATCCCTACGTGCCTTTATGGTTTCTGTTTGTAGAACCCACTTTGTGGCTGGTAGTTGGAATTTAATAATGTAACAATTTCGGCTATTTGAATAAGTATTTTTATATAGACACTATTATAATATTAGAGGATTTTATAAGAAATGTTTTGGTTACTGTAAGGTAAAAACCCGGCATGTTTATTTGTGGCATGGTCTTACAAGATACCTTTGATTTCAAAAGATTTTAAGAACTTTAATAATCAAATTGAGTGTATTTTTTCACGTTGGTATTCCAGACTGACTCGGGTGTTATTTAACTATAATGTTCGGGTTAGACCGAGTATTACAGAGTACAGATTCTGTATGGACTGCTGTGGAACTCAGGAGACGAGCTGAATGGTGAGACGTAGCATACGTACTTGATGTATAATTCCGTTGTGTTTCAAGTTGTATTGTCAGTTTGGCAAGGACAATTTAATATAACTGTCCAGTTGTGTGTTATAGATGTTGTTGAACTCCGATGTTGTATACTGATGTTGTATGTATAAACAGATATAGTTTCTTTTGTGTAAAGATCAGTTATTATCTATTATATTTTATTCCACTGCGATGGTAAGATTCTGTTGTGTTATTTCTCTTCTTCTACCTCTTTCTTCTTTTAACCATGATGGTTCGATTTTTCGAGCGTTAAAAAATCGGGTCACTACAAAAACCGTTCAAAAAGGGTGGATTGTTAATGGGGTTAAATACGAAAATAAGAGAAGAAAAAGAAACAAACACAGAATCTCACAGTTGAACGATAAAATATAATAATCAAATAAACAGTTCGTGAAGTTATTTACTATACATTTGATTATAGTTTATACAACATTTATCAGAGTTACACATATACATCAGATCAAAATAATGCAGTAGACAACATGATGCAGGAATAATAATTGTAATAATATACCAAATCTTCATCTTTGTCCTTCAGAATAAATCTTCCATAAGCTGAAAAAAATCAGGACTGAACCGAGCGTAATGAAAAGACAAAACATTCAAGTCAGGACTAAAATATCCTTATGTAAGTCAAATAGATATCGTAGATGTGAGAAATGCGGAATACAGATCTTAAGGCTAGGACTAACACTAGAGGAGGGGTGAATAGTGTTTTAAGGAATTACTAAATCTTTTTGAGTTTTTGTTAATTTGAACACAAATGTATGCAATATTCAAACACAGATATGATCACAGAAATAAATACAGATGCAGAAATAAAGTAAAAGCAATAAAGGAAAGAACACACCGGATTTTATACATGTTCGAAGTTACCCTACATCCAGTCCCGCACACAAGTACGGATTTCCTTTCAATAGAAATTGTACAATTACACCCTCGATTTCAAGGCCGCAATGTACACTACCCCAGATTCACAATCCTCTGGTAGAGATATTGATTTCAGGGGCAACAAGTTCACCCAATTGATTTCCAAGGTTACAATCAAACCTTTTCTCACTTGATTGATTTCCAAGGCTACAATCACACCTTTTCTCGCTAAATTGATTACAAAGAAGTCTATAACTCTGAATAGCACTGAGATCATGTTGAGATATTGATAGAGAATCAAAACAGAGATGATCTAGTTAGATTCAATGTTGATTTCGGTAGAGTAATGGTAAGAATGTGTATAAAGAAATGTGTAAGAAGAAGAGGAGTGAAATCAGAGAAAAAATGAATGAAAATTCGTTCAAAACTGCCCCTATTTATAGTAAAACACAGCCATGTCCTTTCGTGAAAGGATGTGACGAATAAACACTTCCTTTGAAATTCAAATTTTTGGAATAAACTGCTACCATGTCGACATGGGGTACTTGAGGATGTCGACATGCCTAAGGAAATTTTGGTAATTTGTTTTTCTTAGAAAATAACTTCTATCTTGTATTAACACTATTTTAAACTTTATAAATATACTTCACTATATTTAAAATACATAAGTAAATATAGAGAATAATATTTTGGTATATATATAATTTTACTATAATTTTATATTTAAATCTAAGTAAATATTAAAAGTTAATTATTATTAAAAGATAGTTTAAAACGAAGGATATTTCGATTTTGAAAATAAAGATTATTTTGAGGCTAAAAGTATTTAAAACCAGGATAGATGTTTTTTATTCTTTTAAAAGGAAGATTTTGAAAACATTTTGAAAACAATATATAATTTTGTAAAACATTTTGAATAAAAGTTAGTGGATACAAAAAAATGTTCCACTAGATTTTTCGTAGGTTCCATCCTACTTAGGGTTCCATCCCTTTAACAGGCTCGAAGTGGATTCCATTCCACAAATAAATTGGATTTTAAGATGCCAGTGCTTTTCTAGGAGTTTTAACAAAATTCCTAATTAAATTACTTATTATTGAAATCTTGAACTCTTGATATTCTTGATACAAATGAGTCTTCAATCTTGATATCTTGAATCTCTATACTGTATAGTCTTCATTCTTGGTACCTGCATGGTTAAGTCCTATATATACATATATATCTAAACTATAATGTTAGTGTTTATATTTTATAATATTATTCTAAGGTTGTTGTCATCAAAACCGTCATCTCAAGGACTAACAATCTCCCCCTTTTTGATGTTGACAACCTTTGTTTATAAAATATTGCTTCTATCCTAATAAACCCCCCCCCCAAATAATAAATCCCCCTTAATATATGCCTAACTATCCTATTTTATACTTCTCCTCCTTTGTCATCAACAAAAACTAACTCCAAACTATAGAACTCCCCCTCATTCTTGTACTAAAGTACCTGCATTAATGAACTATACAATGGAGTATATAATAGATAGATTAAGAGATAATTATACTGATAGACATGATAACTAATCAACGATCATATAAATATCAACGTGTTTTTATGCATGTTTTGCACACTAAATATCAATCCACACCAAACAAAATCAAAACAAATCAAATCAATCCAAGCAACCAATTAAAATTAAACAAAGTAATCAAATAAAATCAAACAAAGCAATCGAATAAAATCAAACATTACGAGAAACTTCCACCCATCCTTCTTCTCTAAATATAGGGTCTGCTTTAACGGCATCCCAATTTTCATTATCATTGGTGAGAGAGACAGGAGGATGTGCTTCATTATCATCTTTGTGCAGGGAGGAAATCATCCATCGTATCACATTGAAATGCTTTTCTTGCTCCTTAATCATCTGCATTTGACTCAACTCTAAGTGTCACTGGTTACGAACAATGAAAGAGAGAATATTCTTGAAAGAATTAAGGGTTTCTTCAAGATTCTCGGTCAAATTATGAATTGGATTGGCCATATTTGAGTATGTGAGAAGAATTAGAGATAAAATAGATAAGAGATAATTCTGAGTGATGAATTCCGGAAGAAATAGGTATTTATAGGTGTAGAAATTCGTTTGAAATGAATAGACATAAGGTTGTTATTCAAATTTAAAATGAAATGTCATTTCTGACCAGCACATGTTGACATGGTCAAGGGGGGATATCGATATGGTTCAGTGAATTTTGGTGACTTATTTTGATTTTGTGAATAATTATGTGTATATATATATTTATATAATATACCAACATTTATTCTGGAGATAAGATAAGCTAGATAACAGAAAAGAAATTCAATTTCATTGCATAATAGAACGATACAATGATTAATCATAAAGAACTACACGAACATTCAAATCAAAATAAACTAAAACTAATACAACACGACATAAAAAGATAGAACTAGTTAGAGGATGACGAAGATGAAGATAATCCAAGCTTCTTGCTGACTTGGAGAAAACTTGTTCATATTCGATGACATTTTATCCAATTTTTTACTAACGGATCGTTTAAGAATCCATTGATTCTCGACAATAGTCTTTTGATTTTTGAATAAGGTTTTGTTGGTTGGATTATGAGGATAGTCAATGTTTTCCAAAGATGTTTCACCTTCTTCTTCTTCTATTTCCATTTCATTTCATTCCCTTCTTCTTCCTCTTCCACCTCTTCCATCTCCTCATGAGCCAAACGCTCTTCCTTTTCGGCAAGAGTCTCATAAGGTTGAAAAACAAATAGAATTTTCATTAGAGAAATGTTTGAGTGATTAAAAACCTTTTTTGAAACAAATTCTTCTCCTTTGAAATCTACTCCAAAATAGTTAAAAATCCGAGTGAGATAGATTCCATGATACAAATGTTTTCTCCCATTTCAAGATTTTTGGGACGAAGTTCATCTAAAATAACTTACGCCCAATTAGTATCATAATTTCCAAAAATAGCAAAAAGTGCTTTGCAAACTTTTGAGGTAGGATTGTTAAAATTCCTGGATCTTGGGCTCAAAGTATGTTGTAAAAGAAGATTAACAATTCTAACCTTTGGTCCAAAGTTTCGATTTTTGAATTCAAAATCATCATTTCCTTCGAAAATATAATGAAATGTCTCACGATCATTTTCATCGATATTAAAACTAGAAAGATCCATTCCCGTGCTTTTGCAATTGAGAATGGTACCCAAAAGATCACAATTTAAAAAGATTCTAGTGCCTTTGACTCTACTGCAAATTTCATTATCATTTCCATTATAAAATCCACGATTTAAATTTGCATAGAAATTTTTAGTCAGACTTGGATAACAAGAAAAATCATTTTGAGAAGCATCAACAAGACTAAGAACTTGATTGTTTGCAAAAAGAGAACCAATTTCATAAGAAGGGAAATCTTGAAATAAAGCAAACTTCTCGGGATGGACTTTTCCATAGTTAGCATAGTTGATATATGCTTTTATAGCTTTCGGATCGTTGTAGAGTTGCTCTTTTATCTTTTTAGAAATTCTCATTATGGAGGGGTTGCTTGAAGAAGCCATTAGAGTAGAGAGTAGAGAGCTTGAAGTTTTGAAATAAGAGTTTGAATTTGAAAATGAGAGTGAAAAGTTGTGATAAAAGATAGTGAATAAATAGATTCTCAAAGGACATATTCTCTGGTCGAAAGGTGGCTTTTTAGAGAATTGAATGAGGTGAAAAGATGGAGGGAAATTCAATATTTGAATTCAAATTTTGAATTACAAATTTTTGTACCCATTTCGACATCATGGTGGGGAACATGTCGACATGTGTCTTTGAATTTCCATGATTTTTTTCTTAAGTATTCTAATATATATATATATATATATATATATATATATATTTATTATTTTTAATGTCTATATATATATCTGGAATATTACTAGAATTATAGTACATTCCATAAAATATTATGATACTATAAAAAATAAAAAAATAGTAAAAAAAATTTAAAATTCAAACAACACACCAATTCAAAATCAATCAATCAAGCATCCAATTCTAAGTATGCAATTTCAACCAATTGTATTGTAAATGTGTATCTTTTTCCGAGTCCTTTTCTCTGAATTCGTCAGAGTCGTAAACTGCCGTGAAACACATATTTGAATTATCTGTCTTCTGATCATCATTGCTTGAGGATGAGTGTGAGTCATCTAGAGTAGCAGTAAATGCACGTTTTCGTTTCTTTACGGAATCGTTGTTTATAGGAAGATTTTGCCTATCTGGATACGGACAGTCTTTTTTGAAATGGCATGTTTCGTCATAGTTGAAACATTTGATATTGTTTGGAACTACATTTGTGATTTCCAGAATGCTTATAGTTGTTTCTTTTGAGATTGTTCATCTGTTTGTATTTCAGGAATTTTCGAAAATTCTTGGTCATAAGCGCTATCTCTTCATCATTATCGCTGTTTGAGTCTGATCCATCGGTCAATGCATTGAACGCCATTGATTTCTTTTCAAATGCTTTGCTTTCTCTTCTCTCAATCATTTGGACTTCAAACGACATTAGATTTCCAATTAATTCTTCTATCATTAAAGTACTGATGCCATTTGCCTCTTCGATCGTAAGTGCCTTTTGATCCCATTCTGGAGTAAGAGAATTTAAGATTTTTCTGACTTCATCTTCTTCCGAAAATTCCTTTCCCAAGGATATTAGAGAATGCACAATGTTTTGAAATCTATTATACATATCGAAAATAGACTCGTTAGAATTCATTTTAAATAATTGAAACTGGTTTATAAGCACGGAAATTTTGGTCTGTTTAACTTTGATTGTTGCTTCATGAGTAACTTGAAAAGTTTTCCAGATTTCATGTGCAGATTTACAAATTGACACTCTATTAAATTCATTTCTATCAAGTGAACTTTAGAGTTATTTTGTGAAACAGTCTTTTGCTCAGCAGTCCACTGTGCAAAATCAGTTGTGGGTTCAGAATATTTAGTTTGTGTGACATTCTAAGTGTCTAGTCCTATAGATTGTAAATATATTTTCATCCTACATGACCAATATGCATGGTTGCAGTCATTAAAAAGTGGTGGTCTGACAGCAGACTGACCTTCTACAAATGAACTAGTGGTAGGGATAATAGAACCAGTGTTGGTAGTATTAACAGTACCAGTGATGGTAGCCATTTAAATTTTTTTCAAAATTCAGATTATGAAAACTTTGAAAACCTTGCTCTGATACCAAATGTGAGAAATGCAGAATACGGATCTTAAGGCTTGGATTAACACTAGAGGGGGGGTGAATAATGTTTTAAGGAATTACTAAATCTTTTTGAGTTTTTGTTAATTTGAACACAAATGTATGCAATATTCAAACACAGATATGATCACAGAAACAAATACAGATGCAGAAAAAAGTAAAAGCAATAAAGAAAAGAACACACTGGATTTTATATTGGCTCGGAGTTACCCTACATGCAGTCCCGCGCACAAGTACGGATTTCCTTTCAAAAGCAACTGTACAATTACACCCTCGATTTTAAGGCCACGAGGTACACTACTCCAGATTCACAATCCTCTGTGTAGAGGTACTTAATTTCAGGGGCAACATGTTCACCCAATTGATTTCCAAGTCTACAATCACACCTTTTCTCACATGATTGATTTTCAAGGCTACAATCATTCCTTTTCTCGCTAAATTAATTACAAAGAAGTCTATAACTCTGAATAGCACCGAGATCTTGTTGAGATAGTGATAGAGAATCAAACCAAAGATGATCTAGTTAGATTCAATGTTGACTTCGGCAGAGTAATGGTAAGAATGTGTACAAAGAATTGTGGAAGAAAAAGAGGAGTGAAATCTGAGAAAAAATGAATAAAAATTCATTTAAAACTGCCCCTATTTATAGTAGAACAACAGCCATGTCCATTCGTAAAAGGATATGACGAATAGACACTTCCTTTGAAATTCAAAATTTTGAAATAAACTACTACCACGTCGACATGGAGTGCTTGAGGATGTCGAGATAGGGTACTTGAGGATGTCGACATGCCTAAGGAAATTTTGGTAATTTTTTTCTTTGAAACTAACTTCTATCTTGTATTAACACTATTTTAAACTTTATAAATATACTTAACTATTGTAAAAATACATAAGTAAATATAGAGAATAATATTTTGGTATATATATAATTTTACTATAATTTTATATTTAAATCTAAGTAAATATTAAAAGTTAATTATTATTAAAAGATAGTTTAAAACTAAGGATATTTTTATTTTGAAAATAAAGATTATTTTGAGGCTAAAAGTATTTAAGACCAGGCCATATGTTTTTGATTCTTTTGAAAGGAAGATTTTGAAAACATTTTGAAAACAAGATATAATTTTGTAAAACATTTTGAATAAAAGTTAGTGGATACAAAACAATGTTCCACTAGATTTTTCGTAGGTTCCATCCTACTTAGGGTTCCCTTCAACAGGCTCGAAGTGAATTCCATTCTACGAATAAATTGGATTTTAAGATGCCAGTGCTTTTCTAGGAGTTTTAACAAAATTCTTAATTAAATTACTTATTATTGAAATCTTGAACTCTTGATATTCTTGGTACTCATGAGTCTTCAATCTTGATATCTTGAATCTCCATACTGTACAGTCTTCATTCTTGGTACCTGCATGGTTAAATCCTGCATATACATATATATCTAAACTATAATGTTAGTATTTATATTTTATAATCTTATTCTAATGTTGTTGTCAACAAAACCATCATCTCAAGGACTAACAGTAGATAATATGAGTGTAACGGTGTTAGAGACGTTTATGGAATTTCACATCTCCTATCTAATGTATAACGTGCTTGCAACAACTCAAATGATGTTACAGGATTTTCCATCTCCTAAGGATCCGTCAAAATATTTATATGTAGTAGAATACTCTATATATATAATGTCTAGTTAGTAAATTAAATATAAAATAGCGTTAAAGCTTTACATTGTTCCCCTTAATGCGTTTTTAAGCATTGTCGTACAATTTGCACATAAAACACCAGTTAAACGGTCGGTGGATAGGGATGCGCCATGATACGACAATACTAAACCAAAATCGTAGGAGTCTTATTTAGGGATAAAAGTACGACAAGGCACGTGAGATAACACCCAAGGTAGGATACTAACATTTCGGGTCGCAGGACCGGTGGTAACGCATTATAGCCATGACCGTCCACCACGTCCATCCATCCCATAGCGAGTCAAAGGGAGGCTATCCCAAATAAAGGTGCACCAATCAAAACCAGCATCAAGAGTAATAATATGGACCCAGTCCAAGAAAATCGATGAATGGTTATCCACGCAGGGTGAATTACCCACTTGGTCCTGTCAAGCTATCTTGTTTTAGTCATTTCAAATTGGCACAAGTGCCGGAGTCTATCCATCATCGTTCTCTTTCTTTAAATCCAACAATTGTCACCAAATCCAACCACTTCGTTCTGGGTTTCCCTCCGCATACATAGTTATTAAAGTGGTTCCAGTATCGATAGAGAGTATTCCCATATCCGGCCCCGGACTCTTTAATAACCAAACGTAGTTTTACACATCGGTTGGTACTTTAATATTTCAAAAAAAGTTCATACTTGATATCAAAATATCATATTCACCTCAAAATCAAATCGGTTTCAAAATCATCATATTTACTTAAAATATACCATTTCACTTCAAAAATCATTTTCGTCTGAATATCGCAATTTCGATTCCGAAATGATTTCAAATTTACATTTGGGTTATAACCTTATTTAACCCCATTCGTACTTAATCCATGATTTAAAATAAATATTTAACCCTTGACCAGTTTGAATGTTTTAAAAATAGTTTGAATAGTTTTAAAATAGTTTAAATAATTAAAATAGCTAAAACGGTTTAAATGGTTAAAATAGTTAAAATTGTTTAAATGGTTGTACTAGTTAAATTAGTTTTAAATGGTTAAAATAGTTAAATAATTTATATAGCAAAATAATTTGGAAACCAAAATAATTTGTATATTTAAGAACATAGCTTTTAAGTATTTTTATATTAAATTATTTATTTGAAAATAGTTTCAAAGTCAAACCGGTCCTATTCCAACTTCCCAATCCAATCAATTTCAGTTTCCTTTCAATCGATTCAATTTCGATTGCAATTCAAATCAATTTCAAATTTGATTTTAAATTAATTCAACTTCACTTTCAAACCTAATTAATTCAATTTCAATTTATCGATTTCGAGCTTGATTTTCGAATATCGATTCAAAACACTTAACCAAATATAATACTCAATGGAGTATATAATAGATAGATTAAGAGTTAATTATACTATAGACATGATAACTAATCAAAGATCATATAAATATCAATGTGTTTTTATACATGTTTTGCACACCAAATATCAATCCACACCAAACCAAATCAAATCAAATCAATCCAAGCAATCAATTAAAATCAAACAAAGCAATCAAATAAAATCAAACATTACGAGGAACTTCCACCCATCCTTCTTCTCCAAATATAGGGTCTGCTTTAATGGCATCCCAATTTTCATTATCATTGGTGCAACAGACTGGAGGATGAGCTTCATTATCATCTTTGTGTAGGGAGGAAATCATCCATCGTATCACATCGAAATGCTTTTCTTTCTCCTTGATCATCTGCATTTGACTTAACTCTAAGTGTCGCTAGTTACAAAGAATGAAAGAAAGAATATTCTTGAAAGAATTAAGGGCTTCTTCAAGATTCTCGGTCAAACTATGAATTGGATTAGCCATATTTGAGTTTTTGAGAAGAAATATAGATAGAGCAGATAAGAAATGATTTTGACTGATGAATTCTAGAAGAAATATGTATTTATAGGTGTAGAAATTCTTTTGAAATGAATAAACACAACGTAGTTATTCAAATTTCAAATTTCAAATTAAAAGTCATTTCTGACCAATACATGTCGACAAGGTCTAGAGGGGGTTGTCGACAGGGGTCAGTCAATTTTAACTTATTTTGATTTTATGAATAATTGTGTGTGTGTCTATATATATATATAATATACTAACATTTATTCTAGAGATAGGATAAGCTAGATAACAGAGAAGTAATTCAATTTCATTTCATAATAAAACGATACAATGATTTAACATTAAGAACTACAAGAACATTCAAATCAAAACAAACTTAAACTAATACAACATGATATGAAAAGATAGAACTAGTTAGAGGATGATGAAGATGAAGATAATCAAAGCTTCTTGCTGACTTTGGAGAAAAACTTGTTCATATTGGATGACATTTTATCCAATTTCTTACTAACGGACCTTTTAGGAATCCGTTGATTTTCAACAATGGTCTTTTGATTTTTGAGCAATGTTTTGTTGGTTGGATTATGAGGATAGTCAATAATTTCCAAGGATGTTTCACCTTCTTCTTCTTCTTCTATTTTCATTTCATCCACTTCTTCTTCCTCCTCTTCTTTCATCTCCTCATGAGCCAAACGCTCTTCCTTGTCAACAAGAGTCTCATATGGTTGAAAACAAATGGAATTTTTAGAAGAGAAATATTTGAGTGGTTAAAAACCTTTTTTGAAACAAATTCTTCTCCTTTGAAATCAAATTCCAAATAGTTAAAAATCCAAGTGAGATAGATTCCATGATTCAAAGTGTTTTCACCCATTTTAAGATTTTTGGGACGAAGTTCATCCAAAATAACTTGCGCCCAATTAATATCATAATTTTCAAAAATAGAAAAAAGTGCTTTGCAAACTTTTGAAGAAGGATTGTTAAAACTCCTCGATCTTGGGATCAAAGTATGTTGTAAAAGAAGATTAACAATTCTAGTTTTTGGTCGAAATTTCAATTTCTGAATTCAAAGTTATCATTTCCTTCAAAAATATGATGAAATGTCTCACGATCATTTTCATTGATATTAAAACTAGAAAGATCCATTCCCGTGCTCTTGCAATTGAGAATGGTATCCAAAAGATCACAATTTAAAATGATTCTAGTGCCTTTGACACAACTCCAAATTTCATCATCATTTCCATTATAAAATCCACGATTGAGATTTGCATAGAAAATTTTAACAAGATTTGGATAACAAACAAAATCATTTTGTGAAGCATCAACAAGACTAAGA
This sequence comes from Allium cepa, assembly GCA_030765085.1. NCBI lineage: Eukaryota > Viridiplantae > Streptophyta > Magnoliopsida > Asparagales > Amaryllidaceae > Allium > Allium cepa. The sequence goes on along the minus strand of CM060940.1, from coordinate 569,013,137 downwards.
ATATGATTGTTTGCAAAAAGAGAATCAATTTCATAAGAAGAAAAATCTTGAAATAAAGCAAACTTTTCGGGATGGACTTTTCCATAGTTAGCATAGTTGATGTATGCTTTTATAGCCTACGGATCATTGAAAAGTTGCACTTTTACCTTTCTGGAAATTCTCATTGTGGAAGGGTTGCTTGAAGAAGCCATTAGAGTAGAGAGTAGAGAGCTTGAAGTTTTGAAATAAGAGTTTGAATTTGAGAATGAAAGTGAAAAGTTGTGATAAGAGATAGTAAATAAATAGATTCTCAAAGGACATGTTCTCTGGTCAAAAGGTGACTTTTCAGAGAATTGAATGAAGTGAAAAGATGGAGGGAAATTCAACCATTGGATTCAAATTTGAATTTCAAATTTCTATACCCTTGTTGACAGCATGGTGGGGACCTTGTCGACAGGTGTCACTGAATTTCCATGATACATTTTTCTTAAGTATTCTAATATATTTATTATTTTTAATATATATATATATCTGGAATATTACTAGAATTACAGTATATTCCATAAAATATTATGATACTAAAAAAACAATAATAAAATAATAATAAGATAATAACAAAAATAATAAAAATAAAAATTTTAAAATTCAAATAGCACACCAATTCAAAATCAATCAATCAAGCATCCAATTCTAAGTATGCAATTTCAATCAATGTATTGTAAACGTGTACCTTTTTCTGAGTCCGTTTCTCTAAATTCGTCGGAGTCATGAACTGCCATGAAACACATATTTGAATAATCAGTCTTCTGATCATCATCGCTTGAAGACGAGTCTGAGTCATCTAGAGTAGCAGTAAATGCACGTTTTCATTTCTTTGTAGAATCATTGTTTATAGGAAGATTTTCCTTATCTGGATGCGGACAGTCTCTTTTGATATGGCCTGGTTCGTCGCAGTTGAAACATTTGATATAGTTTGGCACTATATTCTGATTACCAGAGTTCTTATAGTTGTTTCTCTTTAGATTATTCATTTTTCTGCATTTCACGAAATTTTGAAAGTTCTTGGTCGTAAAGGCTATCTCTTCATCATTATCGCTGTTTAAGTCTGATCCATCTGTATCAGTGCATTGAATGCAGTTGATTTCTTTTCAGATGCTTTTCTTTGTCTTCTCCCAATCATTTTGGCTTTAAACGACACTAGATTTCCAATTAATTCTTCTATCTTTATGGTACTGATGTCATTTGCCTCTTCAATCGCAAGTGTTTTTGATCCCATTCTGGGGCAAGAGAATTTAAGATTTTTCTGACTTGATCTTCTTCGGAAAATTCCTTTCCCAAGGATATTAGAAAATGCACAATACTCTAAAATCTACTATACATATCTGAAATAGACTCATTAGAATTCATTTTAAATAATTGAAACTGGTTTGTGAGCATGGAAATTTTGGTCTGTTTAACTTTGCTTGTTCCTTCGTGAGTAACTTGCAAAGTTCTCCAGATTTCATATGCAGACTTACAAACAGACACTCTATTAAATTCATTCCTATCAAGTGAACAAAACAGAATATTCATAGCTTTAGAGTTATTTTGTGCAACGGTCTTTTGCGCAGCAGTCCATTGTGCAAAATTTGTTTTGGGTTCAGAATATTCAGTCTGTGGGATATTCCAAGTGTCTGGTCCTTTAGATTGTAAATATATTTTCATCCTACATGCCCAATATGCATAGTTACTACATTAAAAAGTGGTGGTCTGACAGTGGACTGACCTTCTACAAATGAACTAGTGTTAGTGGTAGTACTAGTGTTGGTAGCCATTTTGAAATTTTTCAAAAATCAGATTATGAAACTTCAAAAATGTGGGAAATGCGGATTATGGATCTTAAGGCTAGAATAAACACTAGAGGGGGTGAATAGTGTTTTAAGGAATTACTAATTCTTTTTGAGTTTTTATTAATCTGAACACAAATGTATGCAATATTCAGACACAGATATGATCACAAATTCAAACACAGATGCAGATATGAAGTAAAAGAAGTAAAAGAAAGAACACACCAGATTTTATACTGGTTCAGAGTTATCCTACATCCAGTCCTACACACAAGTACAGATTTCCTTTCAAAAGCAATTGTTACAATTACGGCCCTCGATTTCAAGGCCACGAGGTACATCACTCTAGATTCACAATCCTCTGGGTAGAGATACTTGATTTTACGGGCAACAAGTTCACCCATTTGATTTCATAGGCTACAATTACACATTTTCTTGCATGATTGATTTTACAGGCTACAGTCACAACTTTTCTTGCTCGATCGATTACAAAGAAATCTATAACTTTGAATAGCACTTGGATCTTGTTGAGATAGTGATAAAGAATCAAACCAGAGATGATATAGTTAGATTCAATGATGATTTCGATAGAGTATTGGTAAAAATGTGTACAAAGAAATGTGGAAGAGAAGAGGAGTAAAATCCAAGAAAAATATGAATGTAAATTCATTCAAACTACCCCTATGTATAGTAGAACAACAGCCATGTCCATTCGTGAAAGAATATGACGAATAGACACTTCCTTTGAAATTCAAAATTTTTAAATCAACTGCCACCTTGTTGACAAGAGGATGTTGGGGTTGTCGACATGCCAAAGCAATTTTTGGTACTTTGTTTTTCTTTGAAAATAACTTCTATCTTATATTAAAACTATTTTAAACTTTATAAATATACTTAACTATACATAAATAAGTATAGAGAATAATATTTTGGTATATATAAAATTTTACTATAATTTTATATTTGAATCTAAGTATAAATATTAAAAGATAAAATTAGAAGATAGTTCAAAACCAAGGATAATTTGATTTTGAAAATAACGATCATTTTGAGGCTAAAAGTATTTAAAATCAGGATAGATGTTTTTTATTCTTTTAAAAGGAAGATTTTGAAATCATTTTGAAAACAAGATATTATTTTGTAAAACATTTGAATAAAAGTTAGTGGATACAAAACAATGTTCCATTAGATTTTTCGTAGGTTCCATCCTACTTAGGGTTCCATCCCTTTAACGGGCTCGAACTGGATTCCATTCCACGAATAAAATGGATTTTAAGATGTCGGTGCTTTTCTAGGAGTTTTAACGAAATTCCTAATTAAATTACTTATATTAAAATCTTGAACTCTTGAAATCTTGATACTCATGAGTCTTCAATCTTGATATCTTGAATCTCTATACTGTACAGTCTCCATTCTTGATACCTGCATGGTTAAATCCTGCATATACATATATATATCTAAACTATAATGTTAGTATTTATATTTTATAATCTTATTCTAAGGTTGTTGTCATCAAAACCATCTCCTCCAGGACTAACAGTTCATACACACACACACACACACACACACACATATACTTGTATAAATAAATAAAACAAAATTAAGTAAACCTTAAACTACAAGTTGTACGGTTAGAATACATATGAACATAATAATAAATCTTACCAAGAATAAATTATTAATTAATGACATTTAATGTATTAAATAGTTCAAATTAAAAGAAGAAAATTAAAGGTTTATCTCTCCATTTAATGCAACTAACACTCTCAATTAATTCTTGGTTTAGGGAAAGAATTAAAAGGTTTCATTCCATATACATAAACTATGTTAGGTGTATTTGATACATTATACATTTGACATTAAAAACTTACCTTTAAATAATTTAAATAAAATAAATGATTTTATTTTAAAAAATAGAAATGTTCTAAATAAATTAGGCTTCATAGGCCCAACTAAGATCCAATAGGGTAAAAAAAATTGATTCACCAATTTCTTCCGCTGCGGGCTAGCCTAGTTCCTTTAGTAGCAAGTAACTCTTGCACTTCAAAGGTCTTCCTCCTCGATTCCATTATCTTGCATATTCTTTTAATTTGAACGCTTAAGTTAGTTCGAAGTGGCTTTCGGATAATTCATACTTATCCGATCTTGTTCTCTTCAAACCAACATTCGATGGTTTCCGGTAAACTCAACTCCAGTTTTCTTGGAAACAAACAGGCAAAATAAGAGCAGGAATTATCCCCTAACCATTTTAGTGGACAAATCTCCTTATCATTTGTCCTAGGATAATTAAACGAGATTTATATGCACAGGACAATCATCATCGAGGATGATTGTGCCATATAACTCCAGTATTTCTCCTAGATATTTCTAGAGTTAAAAACATGTCCTGATTTTGACAGTCGGTTATTTAACTATCAAATATAACAAACGTACCATCCAAGCATAGGTTTATTCCCATATGGAATCCATTAAGCCTCTTAAAAAAATCTTCAATAATTAAATACTTTAATTATTTATAAAAGTATCATATACATATTTCACCAGTATAAGTAAATTCTCAAACCAATTTGCTTTCTATGTTTGGGAAACGTTTACCATATACTTATACAATAGTATAGGAATATTGATGAAGTACATATGAAAAGATTTCTTATTCCTAAATTATAATTAAATGGATAAAAAACAATGTCTTTTGAAACACAAATTATTATGAACCCCAAAATCACTAATCCTTTGGTCATAAGTAGGGAAATGCTTCCATACCACCGAAATTAAGAAGGATTATTAATTAATTAGATTCATAACTTAATTAATAAAATTGATCTAATTCTTATGAAATCAAACTTTTATAAACTCAAATCTTCTTTTCCAAAATCTCTTTCTGTTTCCCAAGGAATTGACCAGGCAACCTAGTACTCGGCATAGCAAGGACGCTCGGTCAGAGAGGAGCGCTCGGCATCAAGTATCGCTCGGCATCAGAAGAACGTTCGGCATTGGATGCCGTACGGCCAAAGAAGATCGTTCGGCATTGAATGCCGTTCGGCCAAGACTAACGTTCGGCCTCCAAGGTGTACTCAGTGTAAAGTGTGTTCAATAGTCAAAGGACACTCGGCATCCAGAGCATGTTCGGCCAAAGGAGCGTTCGGCCGAAGTAAACATTCAGCATAAGACCGTTCGGCATAAGGATATCGTTCGGCATCTAGAGGTCGTCTAGCATCGAGAGATAGTTAGGCATTGAATGCCGCTTGGCCAAATAATATCGTTCGGCCACCAAAGTTTGTTCGGCTTTCTATGAACGTTCGGCGTAAGAACGCTCGGCATCCCCAAACGTTCGACCAGCAAGATGTTTCAGCATCCTCCTCAACACAACTGTTCCAACTGTTGCTCGGCCTACTCGTTCGGCACGATGGTTTCTGTTCGGCATTCCATCGTTCGGCCTCCCTGTTCGGCGCGCCGTGCCTACACTCTTTGGACCGTGTTATTCGACTACCAGGCCCACTAGCGAAGTCCAACCCACTGTCATCTATAAATAGGGAGGCAGGGGCACAGAAAAGAGGAGGAGATTTCAGAGAACACAGGGGAGACTCTGCCGCTTCCAAACCTCATCCAAGACTTCTACATTTATTTCACAATTGTATTTGAATACTTAAAAGCAGATTTTATCTGTAATCAAATTTAAAGTGAAGAAATAAAGGATCAACTTCAAAGTGGACGTATGCTACAACGCCGAACCACTATAAATTCTGTGTTCTCGTCTCCCGCATTTTAATTTATATTATCTTCTCTATTTTAATTTATCTTCTTCATTAATCTCTCTACACAAACTCTCTAAGGGTGTTAGTGACCAATTTTGGCGCTAACATTTTGGTGCTTTCATTGAGAGCCGAATTCTCAGGTTGTGAGGATCTACTTTGTAGCTACTAGATTGCATAAATCCCCCGAAGAACATCCGTAATTATTCATAAGGCATCTGTTGATTCTACTCAGAGTTACAACCAACGACTCTACCATGGGAAGACCACGAACAAGATCGACCTTCCAAAATGTAGATGCCCGCGAAACCGCTAGTGTTTAACAACTTGGACCTAACGATCAACAAGCAATTCGAGGCACGGGGGCCTCCAGCCAAAACCAAGCAGAAGCTGTTTCACGAGAAGAATTGAATGACTTGATAAAAGAGCTTACGGAAAGCAGAAGGCAACTCGCTGATCAAACGCAAGTTAATGCTGACCTCATGGCCTAACTTGCTCGACAGCAGCATCAGAATGCTGGAGGTAGCCATGTCCCCTACTCCGAAGATGATAGCTCAACTTCAGCTGATGAACCTCCCAGGCGTAGACGCCGCAAGGATGAAGATGACCAAGCAGGTGCCACTGATCGCTCTACTAGAAATCAAGCCCGTGGAGCGGAACCCAACCTTCCTCCTACCATACAAACCCCGGATTTGACAGCTATGGTCAGGCAGTTGATGAGAGAGAATCAAAGTTTGACTAATGAAGATTGGGGAATGTCTAAGAGTCATACTCCCTTCACAGATACCATTCTACAGGCTGAATACCCAAGGAAGTTTAACATGCTCACCATACCCGCCTATGAAGGAAAAACTGACCCTAGACAACATGTAATGAGGTATGGATGGATGATGGATTCGGCAAGGGCCAACGACGCAACTAAGTGCAGGTGCTTTCCAATAACTCTGTCCGGAATTGCCACCATGTGGTTCACTCGACTTCCTCCACGGTCGATCTCAAACTTCGACGAATTAGCAAGGAAATTCATAGAACAATTCAGGATACACGTCACTCGACCCAAGGATGTGATGTCCTTATCAAGCATGACCCAAGCTCCTGGAGAATCACTGAAAGTATACTTGCAGAGATTTCATGTTGCTGCTACTGAAGTGAGCAATCCAAACGACCATGCGATTTTGATGGCAGTAATGCGTGGAGTGGATCCAGACTCTGAATTTGGGGATTGGTTGGCGGGAAAGCCACCAGCTACATTGGAACGTTTCTATTCGAAAGCCCACCAGTTCATAAGGAGGGAAGAAGCTCAGTGGATAAGGAAAGACAAGGCACCAGGGTTCGTTCAGGAGTCTGTAAAGGGCAGCATCACCATGAAAGCAACCGACGATAACCCTGGAAAGACTCAGGCCAGCGTCCAAAATAAGCCCGAGCAGTCTAAGGGAACTGGAAGTGGAAATCCTGGAAAGAAGAAGGAAACGGGGAGATGGAAGTCAAGGATCCCAACCTACAACGAATACACTCCACTAAATGCGTCTCTTAAAAACATCTACTTATCGACCTGCAACACTTTTCAATACAGAAAACCATGCCCTAAGGAATCAACAGAGGAGCAAAAGCGGACTGGAAAGTATTGCCGCTTTCACGAGTCTTATGGGCACAACACAGACGAATGCAGGCATCTCCATGATGCTATTGAGAAATTGATTAGGCAGAAGAAGCTGTAGGAATTCGTCAAAGATAAGCCAGAAGGAAGACAAGAGACTTCAGACCCCGGACGTGGCCCAGCTCTACACACACCAGAGCAACCTACTCGAACTGTGGGAAGGTTGATTATTAACACAATTGCTGGTGGACCTCATCCTGCGGATAAAAATTGGCAGGAAATGGAGCGATATGCTAATTCCTTGAGACCAACAGAGCATGAGTGATGTTCAAATGTGGAGGATGGAACTCCCGCAAAGCAGCAGCGCACGATGCATGACGATATTGTATTCAGGAATAGAGACGCGGATAAGGTGGAAGCTCCCTCCATCGATCCATTGGTCATATCCGCAACCATCAGACCGGCATTCGTAAGGAGAATCCTAATTGATTGCGGAAGTTCCGTTAACATCATCTTCAAGAAAGCGTATGACCAAATGAAGCTGGAGACTAAGGATTTAAAGCCATCTAAAGCCCGAATCCATGGCTTTTACGGCGCAGCCACGGACGCAGTAGGATATGTGGAGTTACCAGTTGAACTGGGACAAGGTGAACGCAGGAGAGTGCGAATCCTACTATTCATAGTGCTGGATGTTGTTCACCATGCAACGTGTTTTTGGGACGACCAGCCCTCGCAGATTTCAGGGCAGCCTTGGCCCCGTGGTGTTTCACACTGAAATTCCCGACGGACAAAGGAGTTGGCGTAGTGCATGGCGACCAAGCAACCGGACGTGCATGTTACGTGGCTGAGCTGAGAGAGGCCCAGCGCAGAGAAAAGGGGAAGACTGCGGACAGCATCGTCTGCATCCCGAATTCTGATGATTGACAATTAGCGCCCGAGCCCTGGCTCGGGCGACATTCTCGGATCGTTGGAGACATAGATCCGAGAGATGACAAAGGGGAACCCAGGGAACCAGACGCAGCACCGGCCGAACTAACAATTGATATTCCAGTTAGCCACAGCGACCCGACACGAGTTCTTAAAATTGGGTCACGGCTCGATCCCCTAATGGCAGAGAATTTATCTGATTTCCTCCGAGCGAATTTTGATGTCTTCGCCTGGACACACTCTGATATGCGTGGGATTTCCCTTGCAATTGCGAGCCCTATGTTGAATATAGACCCGAAACACGTACCTGTGAAGTAAAAAAGGAGAGGCATGGACCCGGAAAGGTCTACAGCTCTCAAAGAGGAGGTGGATAAACTCAAAGCCAATGGGTTTGTCCGCAATGCCCTCTACCCGGAATGGGTGTCCAACCCTGTGTTGGTAAAGAAAGCAAACGGGAAATGGAGAACCTGCGTTGACTATTCTGATTTAAACAAAGCATGCCCGAAGGATAGCTTCCCGCTACCACGAATTGATCAATTGGTCGATTCAACTGCAGGGCATGAGTTATTGTCATTTATGGATGCATACTCTGGATACAACCAAATTCCGATGCACATCCCGGACCAAGAACACACCAGCTTTGTCACAAATGTTGGGTTATACTGCTATGTAGTGATGCCCTTCGGACTGAAGAACGCCGGAGCAACTTATCAGCGTCTGGTAAATCGAATGTTCAAAGATCAGATTGGGAAAACAATGGAAGTCTATGTGGATGACATGCTTGTGAAGTCATGGCAGTCAAACGACCACATTCGAGACTTGGCGGAAATGTTCGATATACTAAGGCACTATGGGATGAAGATCAATCCTTCAAAGTGTTCATTCGGCGTGGCATCAGGGAAGTTCTTGGGATTCATTGTGAATGCACGAGGAATTGAAACTAACCCGGAGAAGATCCAGGCCATCCGTGATATACAGGCACCTAGAACCATAAAGCAGGTACAGAGCTTGAATGGAAAAGTAGCTGCACTCAGTCGATTCATATCCAAAGCCACGGATGAGTGCGTTCCTTTCTTCGATGTCATAAAGAAAGGAAAGAGAAACTTCGAATGGACGACTGACTGCGAGGAAGCATTCCGAGCCCTGGTAAGACACTTGGAAAGTCCTCCAGTGTTGTCAAACCAGTAGACCACGAGACGTTGTACGTATATTTGGCTGTGTCTCAGCACGCTATCAGTACAGCCCTAGTTCGCGAAGAAGGCAAGGTTCAAAGGCCGGTGTACTATGTTAGTAAACGACCGACGGGGGCAGAAAATAATTATCCAAAGATCGACAAACTTGCCTATTGCCTGGTGATTGCATCACGCAAGCTTCGTCCCTACTTTTAGGCGCACTCAATCAGTGTTTACACTGACCAACCCTTGCGATAGGTACTCCAACGATCGGAAACTTCCGCTAGGATGCTAAAGTGGAACATCGAGTTAAGCCAGTTTGATATCACCTACCTGCCGCGAAGGACCATCCAAGGGCAAGCATTAGCTGACTTCGTTGCTGATTTCACCATGCCGGATGAACCGAGTGAAAATCACAAAGTAATCCCTCCTGTCCGATGGAAGATGTTCACTGACGGGGCATCTAACGACCGTTGGTCGGGAGCTGGGATAGTTCTGGTAACTCCCGAAAACCGATCGATTTGCTACACTTTGAAGCTCGAATTTACAGCGACAAATAACGAAGCCGAATACGAAGCACTGATTGCTGGCTTAAGACTTGCCAATGAACTGAGGGTAAAGTCCATCGAGATCTTCTGCGACTCACAGCTGGTGGTATATCAGGTACGGGGAGACTACCAAGCGAAAGGACAGAGACTGGCTCCTTACCTTGCTCGGGTCCGGGAGCTACTAGTAAACCTGGAATCTTATGACATTTCGCATGTCCCGTCCGAACAGAACAGGGAGGCCGACTCGTTGGCTAAATTCGCGAGTACTAGCGATGCACAGTAGATGGGATTGTTCCCTGTCGAGACTCTGCTTGCTCCAATTATAGACATGATGGAGATAGATCTCGTCTTGGAGACCGAACTCGAAAGGGGGTCATGGCTGACCCCGATCAAATAATACTTGCTACGGGGACTTATTTGAGAAAAGAAGCGAAAGACGCCAAGTCCTTCGTAAGGCTTCGCGTTATGTAATGCAAGACGGGATAATGTATCGGAGGGGATTCTCGACCCCCTTATTCCGGTGCGTGGCCCATGACGAGGTAAAACGGGTGTTGGAAGAAGTCCATGAGGGAGAATGTGGTGATCATACCGGGGGGCAAACTTTGGTGAGGAAAATCCTCCGCTATGGATATTATTGGCCGACTGTAAATCGGGATGCTGCAGACTATGCGAGAAGATGCGACAAATGCCAGATATATGCAAAGATTCCGAGAGCTCCGCCAACGGAACTCACACAAATGGTTAGTCCCTGGCCATTTGCAATGTGGGGAATCGACCTAATTGGATCTCTGCCCATAGCCAAAGGAGGCGTGAAATATGCAATAGTGGCAGTCGATTATTTCACCAAGTGGGCGGAAGCAGAGCCAATGGCCACAATCACCACCAAGAAAGTCATTAATTTCGTTGTACGAAATATCATATGTCGTTTTGGCCTCCCACGGACCATCATAACGGATAACGGAACTCAATTCAAAAGTAAGGAATTCAAAGAGTTCTGTCAGAGGTATGGCATTGAGAAAAGGTTCGCAGCAGTTGCTCACCCGAAGGCGAATGGGCAGGTAGAAGCCGTCAATAAAATCATCAAGTCCATATTGAAGAAGCGTTTGGAAAAGGCTAGAGGCAAGTGGGTGGATGAAATCCCAACAGCGCTTTGGGCCTATAGAACTACCCACAAGACCGCGACTGCCCACACACCATTCGCACTGGCGTACGGCACGGAAGCCGTCATACCCGTAGAACTTGAAGTTCCGTCACACCGGGTAACCTATTACGATCCTGCGTCAAACCAGGGTCTCCTATTGGAATCATTAGACTTCATTGATGAGAAACGCGAAGAAGCTGATTTGAGAGCAGCCTCATACATACACCGAGTCACTAAATATTATAATGGAAAAGTCCAGCCAAGAGCCTTTAGTGTGGGAGATCTCGTTTTGAAACGAGTCTTTCCAACCCCTTCGCACATGAATCCCGCATGGGAAGGTCCATACGTCATCGAACGGAGGCTTGGAGAAGGAACTTTCAAGCTAACGACCGTCGATGGTGCGACACTCCCTCGAGCATGGAACAGCGAGCATTTGCGGCGTTATTACACTTAGCCTATTTCCTTTATGCGGTAGTTGCATTTATTTCTAGTATGCTTTCTTCTTGGCATGTAATAAGATAATCTAGCTTGTTTTCATCAATAAAGGCTTGAAGCCATCTTTTCCATGAATGACCAATGTCTCTTCGTATGATATTCCTGTGACACACAATTAAAAATTATGATATCCTGGCTAGCGTACGAACGCTTATAATAAACGACAAAAAATCTCCAAGTCCTCGGAGTGCGGACTGGAGTACTCTAAGTCCCCGGAGTGCGGACTCGAGTATAAACGACAAAAATCTCCAAGTCCCCGGAGTGCGGACTGGAGTACTCTAAGTCCCCGGAGTGCGGACTCGAGTATAAACGATTCAAAATCTCCAAGTCCCCGGAGTGCGAACTGAAGTACTCTAAGTCCCCGGAGTGCGGACTCGAGTATAAACGACAAAAAATCTCCAAGTCCTCGGAGTGCGGACTGGAGTACTCTAAGTCCCCGGAGTGCGGACTCGAGTATAAATAATTCTAAATCTCCAAGTCCCCGGAGCGCGGACTGGAGTACTCTAAATCCCCAGAGTGCGGACACTAGTATAAACGACTCAAAATCTCCAAGTCCCCGGAGTGCGGACTGGAGTGCTCTAAGTCCCTGGAGTGTGGATTCGAGTATAAACAATTCTAAATCTCCAAGTCCCCGGAGCGCGGACTGAAGTACTCTAAGTCCCCAGAGTGCGGACTCTAGTATAAACGATTCAAAATCTCCAAGTCCTCGGAGCGCGGACCGGAGTACTCTAAGTCCCCAGAGTGCGGACTCGAGTATAAACGATTTGAAACCTCCAAATCCCCAGGGCGCGGACCGGGGTACTCTAAGTCCCCAGAATACGGACTCGAGTATAAACGATCCGAAATCTCCAAGTCCCCAGAGTGCGGACTCGAATACAAATGACTCGAAATCTCCAAGTCCCTGGAGCACGGACTGGAGTACTCGAAGTCTGGTGTATAGACTTAATCACAAGTAGTTCAGACCTCCGAATTCCTTGAATAGGAACTACGACTCAAATGACTTGGATATGTCAAGTCCCCAACATACGGGCTATGAAATATTCTAAGTGCTTGAAGCACCAAGTGGAGATTGATCAAATCCAGGGAAGCTCCCAAGCCATGTAAAGATGAACCAAGAAGTCTAAGTCACCCATAACAATTCAGATTTCAATCACAACCATAAAAGAAACTTAATAATAAAAGTCTTTTGAGCAGACAAAAGTGAAGATCAAATTTTATTCACAAAAAGCTTCCCGTTACAAAAACGCTCCGAAGTCCGGAGCCAACAGCCTATTTACACAGTCTACAAAAATTAGTACATGACTTAAACTAGTTCTCGTTGAACGGGGACGATGGTCATTTCTTGTGTTTCTTTGACTTCTTCCCGGATGGTTCCTTCCTAGAGCGCTAACTCTTGGAATCCTTCCCTGACGGAGGGGTGACGACCAAAGACGTAGGGGGAACATCCATGGGTTGGGACTTGCCAGGAAGAATGACCTTCAATGGTTTGTTCAGAGGATCGTCCAGGTCCACTTTACGCGGCTCGACCTTGACTGAGGTTGTATCTCTCTTCTCCTTCTCTAGCCGTTCCTTCATGCTCAACTCGGATGTGTGCTCAGAGGCGCCTGTGATTTCTATTTCAAAACTCTCCGAGGAAGATTCGGATTTGCCTTCATCAAGCGCCCCGATTACTTGAGCATCTGGACCAGGATCCCCGCCAGCTTGAGTAGCGTCACTCGCCTTTTTCTCCACCTCCTTGGCGGCATCGCTCCTCGGAGTGGGCTCGGGGTCAGAACAGCCTACGCAGAAATCACGAAAAAAAAATTGTTAGAACACAACAACTTCTGGGGGAACGAGAAAGATCTTTGTGAAGCACAGAGGTTACTCACCAGATGCCGGTGGGTTCTCAGTCATCAGGGGGGTCTCACCCTCTGGGATGGGAGATAAAACATGAATGCCAAGCCCGGGGGCTTCCAGGTCATAGCCAACGTGCTGCTCGAAGGGGTCAAGTATTGGCCGATTGGCCGATTGAGTAGGCACGCGAACTGGGGGCACGACGCCGGAAGAGTCGGTAGCCACCTCTTTCCCTTTCCTGGAGGGAGAGCCTTTGCTGTAGAGGGCTTTAGCCGCTGATAAATCTGAAGGCTCCTTCCCCTCAGGAATTCTTTTATCAATGCTTCTTCGTCAACCTCATCGGCGCCGCTCTCAACCTTCCTGATTTGAATCAGGGTCTCCCATGCCTTGGCCAATGACTCAAGGTAGCCGTCGCCCAGAAAAGTTAGATCTCGATGCATGAGAACTCGGGCATTGAACTCAGCGATGAGCGGGTCGAATTCGGTCTTTATCTCCCCCCTGCCTTCTTCCCTGGCCGCCTCGAGGCGAGAGTCGATGTCAACAGTTGCTGCCCTTTTACCTTCCTCATGGGCCTCATTCCTCAGTGCCTCGACTCTGGAGAGATTTACTTCAAGTTTCCCCTTTAAGAGCCGGGTGGCGACGATCTCATCACAATAGTGTTGTGCCTCAACCTGGGCGGCCACTTTCTCTTTCCTCTCCTCGAAAAGTTGCTCTTCAAGTTCCTTAATCCGATAACTAAGTGTGTCCCGCTCCTTCTGAACGGAGTCTTTCTCTAAAGCTAATGCCCCCACACCGTTGAACCGCTTCATCGAGCTCTTTCTTATGAGTCAATTCAAGGCGGGAAACAGCCTCGGCGGTGTCCTTAGCGCTCTGACGAGTAGCTTCAAGCTCGGACTTATAGGCGGCAATTTCTTCATCCTGGGCCTTGATGATATCCCTGTCATGAATAGCTTCAAGCTTTAGGCGGTCAATTTCGTGCTGGCGCTCCATAGAGACTTCAGAAAGTTTTTCAGCTAGATGGACGAACATGTCATGTTGCACGTAGACGTCATTGGTACAGGCGATAGCATTTTGTTTAACATCTTCGGGAATAGGATGAATCGCCGGGAGGAACTTTAACCCATCAAAACAAATCTTCGGAAACTTAGCCTTAAGTTCGTTCAATCTCTCCGACACTGTCGGGTCTGTTACGGGAGCGGGAGGAGACGGCTTTGAAAGCTCGCCCTTCCTATGAGAATCTCGGGAGTGCCGGGTAGAAGAACAGTCAGAGTGTTGGCCCCGGGGAGCATCAGAATGCGACCTCTTATGGCCACGTTTGTCTTTGCTTCGCTCCTGATAAGAAGAGGTCCCCTGGCGGTGTTCGGGCTGGTAATAAGTTTTCTTCCGGGATGACGAGTCCCGGGCATGATAATCTCGGTCGTTGTCGCTGTCTCTGTCTCGGCGCTTCCCGAGGCCCGAGTCCCGACCAGACTGGCGTAAAGTCAACGAACCGTGAAGGCGGTCGTATCCGTGAGAGCGCCCCATGTCACCTGCAATCAAACAATAGCGAATTAGCGAGAGAGCAGAATGGTGAAAGAAAAGTAGGTGCAAAGTGAAATGCATGTGTCTGTGTGTGTCCTAGTGCTACCCCCCGACGGACCAGTGGCTTTGCTAACAGGAGTTTTTTTTTCCCCTTGGATCGGGGCCGGGACGCCCGCATCACCCCTGACGGGTGAGCGAAACTTAAACAGCTCCGGGTCATCGAAATCATAGTCGAGCAAGTAGTCGGGAATGGAGAGGTTCGATAAGCCTTTCAGAGAACTTCCAACGCGCTGTGAAGAAGCCTCTTTCTCTGGCTGAACAGGCGTAGCTTTGGAAGTCCCACCAACCTTCTCTTTCCTCAACTTGCGCGCCAGCTCCTTTCTCCCCTTCGAAGGGGAAGATGACGTTTCGATATCATGAACTTCAGCTGCAGGACCTAAATCCTCACCTCACTTTTCAGGTGGCTCGCCTAGAATTTCCCCTTCTTCCGGTGCTTCAAGAGAAGGGCGAACGGATGATTCAGACAATTTTTTCCCTCTGGCGGGCACGGACTTGGGAAGTGATACGCCCTCTGGAAGGCTAACCCGGCGTCCAGGGACTAGCAAGCCGAACTTCGATAGTGACTCATTGGAAATGAGGGCTCGGATATCTCGCACTTCAGCAGGAAGAGCTCTAATGGCGTCGACAGCATCGGAGTACCCCCGCCCCTCGGGACGGGGGACGAGATCTGAAAAAATAGAACAATGAGTTAGGAGAAGTTCAACCTCAATCGAGAACGGACATCAACTCAGAGAAAGGACTTACTTCCTTCAACCCACCGTCTCGCAAAGCCTTGGGGGCAGCGCACGTAAAACCACTCCTGTTTGTACAGGGCAAATTTGCTACTCCACGCGCTAGTGAAGAGTTGGCACTTCCGATGTGGCTCAAGAAACATGTAAGAGGGGCTTTCTCCCCGTTTCTTGGTCATATAGATATACCTTATATCGCCGGGAATTGGAGGCCTGGAGAAGACGGCCATGAAAAGCATGTACGTGCCATAAATGAAAGCGTGACCATTTGGATGAAGTTGAGACGGGGCGACGTCCAGATACTGCAGCACGTCGCGAAGGAATAGATTGAAAGGTGGCACGCTACCAACCCAGCACATGAACTTGCTACATGCCATATATCCCACTAGGGGCAGATGTGGGCGGTCATGCCCCGACGGAATGAGCACGTCAGCAAACGGAATGCCATGAATAGAACATATCCGCTTAAGAGCGGCCTCAGTGACTCTCGAAGCCTGTGAGTCAACTGGGTCATCCAGTAAAATCGACGATTCCAAAGTATCGGGAGCCCAGTCAAGAGCGGGAGAAACTGACGGGTCAGTTGTGTCGGGGGCCGTTCGCTTAGAAGACGGCCCAGGTTTGTCGGAAAGTGTAGCAGAACTGGATCTTTTGGACATCTTGAATAAATAGCAGACCCAACCAAGCACCTGTGTGAACTATACTCGAAAAATGATCGACGTTAGAATTAACAACGCAGATAACCACCCCCCCCCCCCCCCCGTGTGGTGTGTGAACTAGTGCAATCAATCGTGCATAAGCATTTAATATAACGTCAAGCCTAAAAAACATCGCTTCTGAAAACCGTCATCGCTGACCGTCTCCGAAAGCCTTCTGAATAACGACTGCAGTAAGACACTAGAGATAATTATCTGATTATGCCAAGTAAAGACCAGTTATGAAATTGGGCAAGGAGAGTATGTTCGGCATTTGTATATGTCCGGCATTTATGTGTTCTCGGCACTTAATTATGCTCGGCATGCTAACTATGTTCGACATGAAGATAGGTCCGGTATTTATGTATGATCGGCATGTTAAGTATATTCGACATTTACTTGGGTTCGTCATTAAGGTCTACTCGGCGCTTAGTTTGTTCGGCAGGATAGTTTGGTCGGCACTCAAGTACATTCGGTATGTTGGTTTGTTCGGCATGGAGGTAGGCTCGGCATTTATGTACGCTCGGCATAACAGTTTGTTCGGCTAAAGTAGTGGCTCGGCAAAACTACTATTCGGCCTACGACCATCGTTTGGCTCAACCTCAGTTCGTACTGAGTTAGCGTTGTTCGGCCAAAACATGATTCGGCCGAAACAACGCCCGGCCTACCTACTGGGTCACACTTCCTCCCTAACCTTCTGACCCATCGTTCAGCCGACAATATGCCATGCCGAACCAAAGTTGAATCGTGTCCTAACACTCAACACGGCCTCCATACTTTCCACTCTTCCACCCAACTCTTTCCCGCGGCCTCATCTAATACATAGAGGCCGTGCCAAACCACAGCATCCCTCTCAAACAACGGAACGAACCCTATGAGGTGATCAACCCTCACCACACCTCCCTGCCTTAAGTCGTTCGGCCGTGGGGACGTCCAAATCAGGGTTTGGATCATCCACCCGCATAGCTCGTTCAGCCATCGTTCTAACCTATCCCAACCGATCGAAACTTATCAAGGAAAGGAATCAGATGAAGGGATTTTACCTAGTTCGTGGATCGAGTGTTAGGAAGGGTTGAGAAGTCTGAAAATTCTGATGGCTAGGGTAGATCGAGAGTGCAGAAGTGAAAGTAGAGAAAAAGGGGGAGGAAGAAGAAGTTGGGCTTTATAAGGGAGAAGAGGAAGTCGAAGGGGTTCTGACCGGCTCTACCGGTCAAAACGGTCATGTTCGGACACCTCGGTTCGTCCAGCTTGGGCCCACTTGGATCTACCGGCACTTGTATTGTTCGGCCCGAATACTCGGCATACAAACTCACTCGGGGTAACATATGTCGCTCGGCTTTCCCTGCTAACGTCCGGCCTTCCCTACTGCGTTCGGCCAAGAGAGCCTTAAGACAAAGGTGGCGACCAAGGATCAAAGCGCATCACGTTCGGTCACGTAATGCACTTTGGGGGGCAAGTGTTTCCCAAGGAATTGACCAGGCAACCTAGTACTCGGCATAGTAAGGACGCTCAGTCAGAGAGGAGCGCTCGGCATCAAGTATCGCTCGGCATCAGAAGAACGTTTGGCATTGGATGCCGTACGGCCAAAGAAGATCGTTCGGCATTGAATGCCGTTCGGCCAAGACTAACGTTCGGCCCCCAAGGTGTACTCGGTGTAAAGTGTGTTCAGCAGTCAAAGGACACTCGGCATCCAGAGCATGTTCGGCCAAAGGAGCGTTCGGCCGAAGTAAACATTCAGCATAAGACCGTTCAGCATAAGGATATCGTTCGGCATCTAGAGGTCGTCTGGCATCGAGAGATAGTTAGGCATTGAATGCCGCTCGGCCAAATAATATCGTTCGGCCACCAAAGTTTGTTCGGCTTTCTACGAACGTTCGGCGTAAGAACGCTCGGCATCCCCGAACGTTCGGCCAGCAAGATGTTTCAGCATCCTCCTCAACACAACTGTTCCAACTGTTGCTCGGCCTACTCGTTCGGCACGAAGGTTTCTGTTCGGCATTCCATCGTTCGGCCTCCCTGTTCGGCGCGTCGTGCCTACACTCCTTGGACCGTGTTATTCGACTACCAGGCCCACTAGGGAAGTCCAACCCACTGTCATCTATAAATAGGGAGGCAGGGGCACAGAAAAGAGGAGGAGATTTCAGAGAAGACAGGGGAGACTCTGCCGCATCCAAACCTCATCCAAGACTTCTACATTTATTTCACAATTGTATTTGAATACTTAAAAGCAGATTGTATCTGTAATCAAGTTTAAAGTGAAGAAATAAAGGATCAACTTCAAAGTGGACGTAGGCTACAACGCCGAACCACTATAAATTCTGTGTTCTCGTCTCCCGCATTTTAATTTGTATTATCTTCTCTATTTTAATTTATCTTCTTCATTAATCTCTCTACACAAACTCTCTAAGGGTGTTAGTGACCAATTTTGGCGCTAACACTTTCGAACTATAACTTTAACAACTCATATATTTGAAATAATTCTCTTTAATAATCAATTTATTATTTTAAACTCTTTTATTTATTTTAAATTGATTACCTTACAAAAATCCTTGATAAATAATTGATTAAGGGTTTTAAAACATTATTAATAAATAATTAACATAACTTGAATCCTTATTAATACTAATTGACAACTTAATCTCTATTAAATAAATGATTAATTAACTTAAACCATTATTAATAAATAATTAATAAAATTTCCAAACATCATTGTTAAATAATTAACTAGCTTAAAATATCATTTATAAATTAATTAATTAACTTTAAAATAACTTAAATAAAATAATTGATTATTTTCTAAAACAACTTAAATAAAATGATTAAATAACTTAGATAAATATAAATTAAACAAATAACTAGTCAATTGTAAAATATTATAATTAAAATGATAATAACCTAACCATTTTAAATATAAAAATTACTTTACTTTGGAATAATTTAAAAGCCCAATAAATCCAAATCCTTTTTTTCAAAATATGAAAAGAGGCTCGACGACAACACTGGCACTTAGACAGGTTACCATTATTTTAAATTCAACACTTCAGATTATATCACTGATATTTACATAAGCAATAAATATGTAAATAAAATTCACAATTAAAAGACGACGGATACACATCATCCATCCAGGTCAACAGACATACAGTTAAATTTTCAAATTTATAAAATAGCAGAACTGAGATTTATTCTACTAAATAGATGTCCAACAAAATCTATTCAATTTAAAAAGTAGAATGGTGCTTTATTCTACTATCTGGATGACAGTGATAAAATATAATTACTAACTAATAATTATTTATTGTGACTATAAATTTAGTAAGATTTTAAACTTCTACAAAACTATTGAACGACCGTTCCAAAATGTTCTAAATGATGATACAAATGCAACGTCAAAGTCCGCGGGTTAAAAAGACCTTGAACTGATGAACTACATAACCTGTTTAAGTTTAAATGTTATTAAATTAAAAAACTTAAATCAATTGAATACTGAAACCCTTGGGCCCAAAGCCCATAAACCCTCTAACCAAAACTAACTCTCTCTTCCCAAACATTATTTCCCAAACCACACTTCTCCAATTCAAATCTGCAATTTACAAATAGTTGGAGCCAAAATAGTTCCACTCCCTTCTCATACACGCACATGCACATGCACGCTCTACCTCATTACCGCAGACCGCAGTTGAAATCCCCTCCCCAAGTTCGCCTCATCACGTCCATCTCAACGGACCCCATACCGTACCCTCTGACTACTTCCATCTCTAAACACCCCAACGACCGAAAGGGAAGCACGAACAGGAAAGAGAAATGCAATGTGAATCTCCCTATCCCTAATGCCTCGCCATCACCAACTATCGACACTTGGTCCACTATACCCTAACACGCCACCATACCCGTTTGACACCCCCAGGTCGAGCTCGATGGCCCCCTCTTGCACCTATAAAAATATGAAAAGTAAGATAAAACATTGTTTCCAAACCCTAATTTGAGCTCTATATGACACCACAAGCCACCGCCTGAAAGTCTACAGGGTGGATCATGTAGTGTATATGCAAGTATATGTGACAAAATATACAATGCAACTAAAATAATATTAATCCAAGTAAATATAGAATAAGCACACCAGAATTTTATACTGGTTCGAACCTCCCGTCCTATGTCCAATCCCGAAGCTCCCCTTCGGAATTCGGCTATCAAACACCCTCACTTCGTCCGGAGGAAAAGGCTTGGTTACAATAAAATGTTCTTGTCAAATGTGTGTTCTATAATACGGATATTGACTAATTAATACAAATGCTTCCAATATATATCTAGAGAGTATTGTTTGTGAGGAATTGAATATATGGAAGAGTGAAATACAAGTATAGATTGCTAGAGATCAAGAATATATGATATAGTGTATATTTAGAGAGCGTAAGTATGTAAGGTAGTTTGTTCTCGTGATTCTTGATGATATATATAGTTGTAGAGAGTTTTCTTAAGTAGTTGCATCCATTAAGAAGTGCTCTACAGTTGCTTCTGTTGATGATGAAGAGTTGCAGCAAAGAGAAGCGGATATGTCTATTCGAATGTGGTAATTTAATTTTAAATTTAAAATTCTAGTTTGAAATCAGACATCTGGAATATGTTTCAGACGTCTAATAATATATATATATATGAGAATATAGTAGTAGATTAGACGTTTGAGTGCAATTGCCAAACGTCTGGTTCAATCTGTCTGTTGTTCCAGAGAACTGTTTCAGACGTCGGGCTTGTGCACCCAAACGTCTGATATTGTGCATATCAGTTTTTATGCTCTTTTTCTTCTGCTTCTTTGATCCTATCGACTTGTAGTCTCTTGTAGTGCTATTTGAGCCTTGTTCTTGTCTTTCTAGTGATGTTGCTTTAGCAAGTATATGTATATACATGTATGCATATTCGATTTCCATGGTATAGTTGTTGTCATCGAAACCGTAGATTTTGATTTCCTAACAATCTCCCACTTTTTGATGATGACAACTATACAATTTACTTATATATAATTTTATAAATCCCCCCTAAATATGTGCTTTTCATCATTTATTGTGATCTTTATTATTTCTCCCCCTTTGGCATTATCGAAAAGGATTTATAACTTTTTAAATGTTGACATCATGTCTATTCCATTAAGCAATTACCAATTGTTGTAAGATTATAAATATACACAGAAATAACACACCAAAAAGTAATTTTCATTAATCATAATAATCGATTATATTCAAAGATTTTTTTCATTTTATACAAAAGATGGAATCCTAAAGAAAATTAAAGATCTTTTAGGAAAGCTTTATCTTGATCATCTTCTTTATCTTTATCCTTGGAAGAACTCGCCTTTTTTTAGGAGATGTCGGAGTTTGTTCGAAAGGTTCTTTCTCCTCGTTAAAAAGTTTGGAATGTTTCAAAGGAGGAGGAGAAGACACTGGAGTTGGTCATCTTATGAAGGTGGTGTAGGACCACGAACCCTTTGAATAACCTCCTTTAGAATGGATAATACAGTTGAAAGTAATGTTTCAACTGTGGCTAGATGAGAAGAAAATGATGTTTCTAAACTATCACTGCACTTAGCCAATAATTTTTGATTTCGAGATAAAATAAGCTGATTTTGAAGAGCTAAGCCGCAAATACTCTCATTTGGATTCGTCTTAGTGCGGGTCTCCAAAATGTGATCCTGGGATGTATAATCAAAGGGTGTAGGAGGCGGAGGAGTATTTTCATGATGTTGCTCCACCTCTTGTGATGGTTTAGGTTGTGTTTGAGGTGGAGGCCCATCTTGTCTGGCTTGACGACGTTGCGACCACTCTTCAAATGATATAAAATCCGAAGGATTTTCCGGTAAGTGCATTAGGGAGAAAATTTTTGTGGGTGTATATTTCAAAGAAATCTCTTCAAAAGTGAATAAAATATGAGGGGATTTTGTGAGCTCATAAAAGTATCATGATATATGTAGGATGGATGATAGATGGGCGTGATCAAGTCCAAAAATGTTTGAGCTCGTCAAATATAAATTTTGCCCAATTGACCCTTGTTACACTGAATATAGCATATAAGGCCTTGTGCTCTAACTCCGTGATTTGCTCATGACTACCAAGGCAAGGAATGATAGTATCGATAATCATTCTAGTGAGAAGTCTCGCCTTAGGTCGTAGGTATTTGGACACAAATCTAAGCAATTCATCTTCCCATATTTGATGTGTTATACCGTCTCTCGGTTTGAGATGCATATCCGGAAATTATATAAATCTTCTCCGGTGTCGGAACATCTAGGAGTTTGGCCTATGATCCCTAGAGTAAGTCTAATTGTGTTTCCGTAAACACTTTACTATAGCCAATTATCATTCGTTCAGTTTTTTGCTGCCGTTTAAATTTTTCGCTTGGCGTTTTATTGAAGCAAACCAGATGCATGCCAAACCAAACCCTAGGGCTGCTATGTAGTAGCTACCGCTTTTCATATATTCCATCTATAATAGTGGAGCTTTTGGACAACAATGGTAGCCATCCTAGAGAGCTGAGACTCTGCAGAATTTTGTCTGTATTGTAAATTTTTCTTATATATAGCCTCCAAAAGTGAATCAATCTTGTAACTTAAATCTTTCAGTGATTAATAAAATCTCCTCTCCTCAAGTGGACGTACACTGCCTCATGGTAGTGGAACCACTATAAATGCTGGTGTTATTTATTTTTCTGCATTGTATTGATCTGTGACTGTATGTTCTGGTGTCCATCTTTTGTTTGTTCCGTCTCACCACAATTACGATCCAATTGTTTTCAGCTGCATTGGGTTTCTTATTTCCTTAGACTGATCATCTGAAGGGATTTTTCTCAACAGTCTGGTATCAGAGCTGCAAGGTTGATTGAGGAGTGTTAGACGCTATGACAGGAGATAAGGCGACTCTAGTTGTTACAAGACCCTATACTAGAGGAATGTATATCGCGTCAGGATCACAGTTGGCAATTGAGAAATGGAATGTGGATAAAGACTTTGAGAAGTGACAATAGAGGATGAAGTTGTTCATATGAGGAATGAAGTCCATCCAGTAGTGTTTGCCCCTGAGGAGTTGACAACTGACATCTCAGTCGCAAAAAGGAAGGAGATGGAGAAATTGGCGTTTAATACTTTACACCTAACTATGTGAGGGAATGTCATCTAAAAGATTAGCAGTGAGACCACGGTTAGGGGCATTTGGACCAAGCTAGAAAATCTCTACTTGAAGAAATCTCTGACTAATCGTCTGATATTGTTGAAGACATTTCTCACCATGTGGATGAGATAAGGTATTTCAGTGAAGGAACGTATTAATTTCTTTGATGATCTCATAATAAAGATGAAGACTATTGACTTGAAGATGGATGAGGAGCAAATGACAATGATTCTTTTGTGTTCTCTTCTGGAGTGATACACAGGTTTCGCTAATAACCTTATTTTCACTGGAGACACGTTGACAGTGGAAGATGTGAAGTCAGGCCTTCTATCTGAGGGCTTAAGAGATCAGATGAAGGAGATAAGTGAAAGAAGTAGAGGTAGAAGTAGTAGTCACGGCTTGTTTGTTGAAAGAGGTGGAGATGATAAGAAGAATTGACACTCTAGAGGGTGTTTCAAGTCTAGAAAGCCCAGTAATGGTAGGAGAGGAAAGTCTAAGGATGGAAAGTACTTTATCTGCAAGAAACATGGTCATTCGAAAAAGGATTGTCCAGCTTTGAAGAAGAAGGAAGAAGATGAATCTTCAACATTTGCGGTGGAGAAGTCTGTATCTGACGATGTGTTGTCCACAGCAGTATCGGATGTCCAAGACCGTTGGGTGCTGCACTCAGGAGGCGTCTTTCCATATGACGCCTAACAAGGATTACTTCAGTTCTTTCATTGGACGAGAGAGAAGTTTTATTCTTACGGGTAATGATGCTAGCTGTAGAGCAATGGGTGAACGTACAGTGAGGATCTGAATGTTTGACGAAGTGATACGCACTTTGATAGGTGTCAGGTTTGTTCCAGGTCTTCGAAAGTCCTTAATTTCTTTAGGATAATTGGTACTTTGGGATGCAAGGTAACTATCAAGAAGGATAGTCTAAAGGTTTTGAGAGGTACACTAATTCTTATGAAAGGAGATGTTTTTTGAAATCTGTATTTGCTGAAAGGAACCACGGTTCTTGGAGAGTCGGGTGTTGGAGTAGACGGTTCTTGTGCATTGGATGCCACAAAGCTTTGGCATCTCAGGTTGGGTCATATTTCAGAGAAGGGCTTAGAGTTGCTTCGAAGACGGAAGATGATCAAAGGAGAAAGCATTGACAATATATACTCTTGTTAGGAGTGTATGTTAGGAAAGCAAACTAAGTATCTTTTGGAGTTGGACTCCATAGATCGAGGGGAGTACTTGAGTACGTGCATACAGATGCCTGGGGATTGATTGCTACTCTTTCTCTTAGAGAAGCAAAGTATTTTATCTCTTTTATTGATGACTTCTCTCAGAAAGTATGGGTGCATGTGATGAAGGCAAAATTAGAGAGTTTTGAAAAGTTCAAAGACTGGAAAGCGCTTGTTGAGAATCAATCTGGTTCTAAGTTGAAGGTGCTGAGATCTGATAATGGCGGAGAATTAGTCTCTAGGGAGTTTCTCGATTTTTGTAGACAACATGGCATTTAGAGAAATTTAACTACAGCCAAAGATCCGCAATCTAATGGGGTCGCAGAGAGGATGAACATGACTCTACTAGAGAAGGCTCATTGCTTGAAATTGACGATGGGCTTGTCTAGAGGTTTTTGGCTGAGGCATTATCAACTGCGGCGCATATCATAAATCGAATTCCGTGCTCAGCCATACATGGGAAGATTCTAGAGGAGAAGTGGAGAGGTAAAGCATTGTATCTTGGTTACTTCCAAATTTTGGTTGTCTTGTGTACATTCACCATACCGTGCAAGAATTATGGTTGATTTCATGATGGAACGGAGGGAGAGTTGAGATGGTCATGGAGAGGTTTGTTTTCATAATGGAGATTGATAGGTTACGGACTGGGTACTTCGAACACTTTATCGATGGATAGTGGCCTTGCCGGAGTTCGTTGATAGTGTAATGGGTGATGGCGTTGCCCAAGCTCATTGGGTAAGTATCTATTGCTTGGAGCATGAAGGTGTAGATGAAGTTAGAAGGCTTGTATGGAATTCGGTATGAAGGTGAAGATTGTTGGAAAATGATACCGAGATCCCCAAATTGCGAAGCTCTATCCCTCGGTGATGAAGAAGAAGAAGCCCTAATTTTGAGAGGCACGTTAAGAAGGAGTTGTCGTTCCAAATCTCGAGTGGTAGAAGCTCATTCGGTGATGAAGAAGATGTTTGGAAGCGGTTTTGGAGATAGGGATTTCGTTCGGTAAAATGGAGAAAAGGGAGAGAGAAGAAGCTTTGGAGCAATAGAAAGTTTGTCGTATGAAATGTTTTTTGCCGAACCATATTTTTCGTGCGGAAAAATGTTTTTTGCCGAACAAAATAGTTGGAACGACATTTTGTCGAACTAGATTTTTCGTTCGGTATTTTGATGCCGGTCCATATTTTTCACTCGGCGTTTTGCCAAACCAAAACCCAGGACTACTATATAGCAGCTACACCTACTCATATCTTCACTCAATAAATAGTGGAGCTTCTGGACAACAATGGTAGCCATCCTAGAGAGCTAAAACTCTGCAGTATTTTATATGTATTGTAAATTATTCTTATATATTGCCTCCAAAAGTGAATCAATCTTGTAACTATAATCTTTCAGTGATTAATAAAATCTCCTCTCCCCACGTGGACGTACACTGCCTCGCAGTAGTGGAACCACTATAAATACTGGTGTTATTTATTTTTCTGCATTGCAATGATTTATGATTGTCTGTTCTAGTGCCCATATTTTGTTTGTTCCGTCTCATTACAATTATGATCCAATTATTTTCCATTGCGTTAGGATTATTATTCCCTTGGACTGATCATCTGAAGGAATTTTCCCCGACAGATTTAAGTATCTTCTCAATTTGACTATGCATCTATAGCGTTAGGAGACCACATTTCATAAACAAAATCACAACTCTATACATCAAACTATGTTTGGAAGAGACTTGTTAGTGACCATCAATATATAATTTGCATCTATCATTTGAAAAAGTACATACGTCAGATGAATGCATGGTAAAAAGATAAGCATAGAGATTTTTTCGCACACCTCTCCTGATGTGGTTGTTGGAATCCCTTCATTGCTCTTTTCCTTTCCAAAGTCGACTTTGGTTCTGATTTTATATAGTGGACACATAATATTGTAGAAAAAACTACATAAGAAAATCCAAATCTAATACAAAGCCCAAATCAATTCAAAAACCTAAATCAATCCAACACCGTCTATGGATTGAGGAGAACAACTTCTAACTGTAAATAGAGATCTCGGTTCATGGATCATAATTATTGAATTAATCATTAATGGATTCGAGTTCTTTCTGTGGATATATTTAGTGCTCGGCTAATCAAAGATTGGGGGTGAACTCGGGGATTGATCGAAATTTGAAGATGTATGATTAACTGGAGTTGAATTTTGTTGTGGATTTAGTTTGATGGATTGGATATAGGGTTCCATTATTTCTTTTTGGGAATGATATGATAAAGTGAAAGTCCTTAGCCCGCTAAATATTTTGATAATCCACCAAACGTTTTGATTTTTCTTTTAACTGTTTGCCTTCAAACAATGAGAAAATAACGATTCAAATTATGAGGAATATGCACCGTTTTTTTGATTGTATTTACTTATTTATTGTTATTTATAAACAATTTATTATAGTAAATAGATAATTTAAACTATTAATCATTAGTTAAAAATTATCAATTATAAATCATTAATAATAAATCATTAGTTATAAATCATTAATTGTAAAAAATTATGAATTGTTAAAGATTAAGCTTGTGTGCATGTGTATTATTTATACAATATATTTGTACATTATTATTTATATATTCTTATTAATATAAACAATCAAATGGCTTCGATGCCATTCTAAAAACTCTATGGCAAAGATTTATGATTTGAACAAGTATATGAATAATATACTTATTGTAGACCTACATCTACAGTGTTGCTACAATAGCTACTTTTATTAAAATCCGGCTTTGA
Source organism: Allium cepa (assembly GCA_030765085.1). Taxonomy (NCBI): domain Eukaryota; kingdom Viridiplantae; phylum Streptophyta; class Magnoliopsida; order Asparagales; family Amaryllidaceae; genus Allium; species Allium cepa. The sequence goes on along the minus strand of CM060940.1, from coordinate 568,985,732 downwards.
AAATAATTCAGAAATGGAATCTGAAAATGATTCAAAATATTCAAAAACTTCTTAAAAGCTTAAAGTTCTAGATGATGGATCATCCGAATCTGATAAATGTTAACTTTGTAGCAAGGGAAAACCTTGTCTAAAGCCAATAATAAGCAATGAAGAAGAGAAAGAAGATTTTTATAAAATACTTTCATAATTTCAAGATTTAAATGTTAATATTTTAATCAATAATATTATAGAATTTTTAAAATTAGTCAAAGACCCAGATTTAAGATCTAAAATGATAGATCAATAGAAGACATTCCAGAAACAAGAAAATATAATGATACATTTACTGACACATTTCAAAGAATTGGTAGTTCTCAAAATCCATATTCCATGAATGAAGTTCATAAAAAGGAAGACAAAAAACTGATAATACTACTACTATCCAAGATCTCAATAAAAGAAATCTTCATTATAGACTTTCTTTTCTAGAACAGTCAAAACAAATTATCCCTATTGAAGATAATCAAATGAACTGATCTCAAATAAAATCTCCAAAACAAGAAGGGTTTCTTTCAAAATTAGATACTGTTATATCTCAAAAATGTATTATCAAAATAACCTTTTTAATTGATAACCATTTTAAAAAAGAATTAACTGCACTTGTAGATAGTGGTGCGGATGTAAATGTAATTCAAGAAAGAATTATTCCAACAAGATATTTTCATAAAATCACTAATTCATTAAGTCATGCAAGTGGAGAAACACTAAATATTAAGTTCAAATTACCACACGCTAATATATGTAAAAATAAAACTTGTATTCTTACAAGTTTTCTATTAGTAAAAAATCACCAATCAGGTCATACCTGTAACACATTTATGGATAAAATTTATCTCATAACTAATATTGATAAAAATGGAATTACAGGTATTTATGAAAATAAACCTATTACTTTTCAATTTATAATTAAACCTTTTAAAAAGGTTTTACATGGAATAAAAGATCTTTTAATACAAAAGACTTTTCATCTAAATTTCGAAAAATAAGAAATAAATTCTCTTAATATAGAGGAAAAACTCCGAAATACTAAATTGCAAGAGAAAATTAAAATGATTTGTAACAAATTTTCTATGCAAATTTGTAATGATTATCCAAATGCTTTTTGGTATAGAAAGAAACACATTGTTAATCTTCTATATGAAATAGATTTTGATGAAAAGAAAATTCCTACTAAAACATGACCATGTCAAATGAACTATGAATATTTAGAATTATGTAAAAAAAGAGATTGAAACATTATTACAAAAAGGTTTAATAAAACCATTGCAGTTACCTTGGTCATGCACCTCATTCTATGTAAATAAACATGTAGTGAACAAGGAAGAGGTGTGCCAATTAATAAATAAATTACAAACCCCTAATTAAAGTTCTAAAATGGATACGACTCCAAATTTCTAATAAAAAGGACCAACTTGATAGACTATATGATTCTATCATATTTTCTAAATTTGATTTAAAGTCTGATTACCGGTAGATCTAGATTTCAAAATATGGCCAATATAAAACCACTTTTAATGTTCCGATTGGACATTATGAATGGACAGTAATGCCTTTTGGCTTAAAAAATCCTCCTTCGGAATTCCAGAAATAATGAATGATATTTTTATTACATATAATGAATTTATTATAGTTTATATTGATGATATTCTATTATTTTCTAAAGATATTGAAATGCATTTTAAAACACTTAGATATTTTTACAAAAATTATTATTCAAAATGGTTCAATAATATCAAGAACAAAAATTTCTTTATTTCAAACAAATGTAAGAATTTTAGGTCATAATATTGGAAAAGAAAAATAATTCTTATAAACTAAAGTATAGAATTTGATTCAAAATTTCTAGATGTGGTAACAAGTAAAACACAATTGCAAATATTTTTAAGCAGTTTAAATTATATATCTTCTTATTATGTTAATCTAGCTACAGATGCTGCTACCTTATATGATAGATTAAAAATAATCTAGGTCTATGGATAGAACAGCATACTCAAGCTGTTAAAATAATAAAGGAAAAGGTAAAAAAATCTTCCTTGTTTAATGCTTTCAAATCCAAATTGGGAAAAAATAACTGAAACAGATGCCTCAGACATAGAATTCGGAGGAATTTTAAAACAAATTTTCCCAAAGACTAAACAAGAACATCATGTTAGATTTCACTCAGAAAAATGGACCAATAGTCACAAAAATTATGCAACTATAACCAAAGAAATTCTTGATATAGTCAAATGTGTTTTAAAATTTCAAGATGATTTATATAATCAAAATTTTATTATAAAAATTTATTGTAATTCTATAAAATAGATGTTTAATAAAGATTTCAAACATGATGTATCTAAACAAATGTTTGCCAGGTGGCAATCTCATTTGGCATCTTTTGATTTTGAAATTACTATAAAACAGGGGAAGAAAATAGTCTTCTTGATTTTGTAACTCGTGAATTTTTGCAGGATTATTATCCCCGGAGGAAGGGGTAATTCCTAATGTAGAGGAAAAGGTAGAGGGAATATCCTCCTAGCCTAACATGGCAATAAAAAACTATTTGCTGATAATTTGATAGCAATTTCAAGAAATAATAATCCTAACGATCCTTTATACAAGGAATTTTTAGAATTTAAGAAGAAACACAAGGGGTTAATAGCCAATCTGGTTCGTCGTCATATGCTAACATAACTGGAAATGAAGACGCTGAAGAAAATATAACCACTTACGCAGAAAATCAACATCAAGGAATCATATTTCTCTTAGAATTTGATGATATGAAAAGGGAGAATGATCCCTGGAACCTACTATAAAGGTATCTTGATACTTCATTGTTTACTGTTACGACATATAAGTAAAGGTTATATTACGAGACAGTAATAAAGGCCTAAGAGACCTGTGAAATAACCCATTTTAATGCAAGCAACACAAATGTTTATAGTTTCAGTAAAATAATTATTAAAAGGTTAATAATGCCTAAAGAATGGAGGTTGTCTACCCTTAAAGAAAAAGAAATGTTTTTACCTGACAAGAAGACTTCTATAAGGTATAACTATTGGGACTATGTGGAAGCAGTATATAAAATACTTCTCTATGAAAATACTAAATGGAAACATTCATGGTTTACTAAATTTGCGGGGAAGCTTATAAATGAACGATACCAAATTGATTTATGGAATGGTTGAAAAAATATGGACCACTGCTTGATATTCTTCTAGAAAAATCAAAAGACTTATATTTGGAATGGGTTGATGCTTAGCCAAGGTTAAGTAGTCTTAAACAATATTAAATGATACCAGGAGGCGGCCCATAGTATTTCTTTATTTTATTTTTCATTCCTTGGATTTGGAAATGGAAACCATAAATAGGTTATACCAACAAGGTAATTCTTGTTTGCACGGATGTTTCTTTACAAAACACTAGGACAAATTACCAGAATTAATAACAGTAGAGGTTGGATCTTTGGCCAGGAAATGATATCAAAGATAAGAAAAAAGATAAAATTTTATCAGGAACACGAATCTGTAATACAGCATAAAGAAGCTCCAAGCCAGTTCTAATATATTATCAGAAAATTGAAAATGCAAAATGGACCGGTTATTAAAGAAGATATTCTTTATTCCTATGTTGTAGAAATAATGAAAGATCAAATAAAAAATCTTGGTAAGGAAGATGCAAATTAAGACACATCAATGGATTCATCAAAAGCCAAAGACATAGCTAAGGAAGATCAATTTTTAGACCTAAATGATGAAGATTTTGTGAAGATATTCAGCAAGCTAGAAAAAGAGGCCCACAACATGGAAAAGGACAAAGGTAAAATAATCCTGGATTAATAATTGATTTGTGATCTGACAGATTTGATAAGATTGCCAGCTGTTGAAGACAAATTTCTTTTGATAGAGGACAGATGGTCTATATACCTAATGCACTATCTGATAGGAAAGATAGAATACTGTCTCCCACTTTAATAAAGTGGACAATTAAGCCATGGATTTCAAAGTTTTGAAATCTGAAATAAATTAATTTGAATTCCATTCTCGTATGCAGCTTAGCCTATAAATAAATATGGGTTCAGTTGAAGATAGCAGACTGATTTCCGCCATTTCTTTTCTTCCCTCCTAAACTTTCTACCATTATATTACAATTATGTAATATTATTAAGATTACAAACAAGTGTGTATTGATGAAGAAGACTTATTCTTCTGGTTTTTATTTGTAAGTATTTACGTTGTAATTTTTATTTTATTTTGTATCAAAAGCCTGAATGGCATGCTAAATTAATTGTGTGTTGAATTATGTTTATTTCATACGTATGCATGCTTGTGTTCTTATTTTAAGGAATATGTGTTAAAATCAAAATACTAAAAAAAGGTTGGGGATTGCATTAGGCAACAACAATTTATTATCAACATTATAGTGTACTCATGTCTGTGTTAGCCGTATGTAGGCATTTTAAGACTTCTTTTACACCGACTTGTTAGTCAGAAATTATCGTTAGACATATGCATGCCTGTAAAAAAAATCAAGTTATTCATTCAGTTTTTATTTTTAACATATAAGATCCTGAAAACACTATAGTAAAGTTTGTACTGTAGCTACAGGTATATATTAAGTATATTATTTGTATACTTGTTCAAACTATAAATCTTTGCTGCAGAGTTTTTAGAATGGAATGGTATCGGAGCCTGGTTTACATGCATATAGAATAGAGTAGTTCAACGCATGTTGATTAAAATAAATATGATCGGGAAAAGAGATACCGTTAAAAATAGTATTAAACATAATATGACATTCCACAAAAATTAGATTTGCTTAATAGATGGACAATTCCTAAAGTGGAATCTAAGGAAATATACTAATTAGGTACTTTTGGAAAACTTGGATTAAAACAAGTAGTTAAAACAATAGAAGAATCCATTTCCCTTAATAATGAAGAAATGATTATTAAATTATTAAGTGAAAAAGATTTACAACCATATAGGCATACATTTAAATTTATTCAAATAGGGGTTAATACAAATTGCATTTAAACGTTTACCTCTTGAAGGACTACCGGAAAGCTTTATAGTTGCTTTAAGAGATGGTAGAAATTTAGGCTGGAAGAAATCGTTAATGAGACTAATACAATCCAGTTTAGCACATGGACCGGTCTATTTTAATGTTTACCCAAATTTACAGCTGTCCTTATCTGATGTTAATATACAAGGAGCTATTTTTTTAACGTTATGACCCATGGATATAATTATATATACCAGGTTTGGAAGTTATATGTATTTGCTATAGAATTTATTATAAACCTTGATGCTTTAAATCCACACTGTAGATTGGTTGATAAACCTTCAACCGAAACAATTATAATTGGGACAAATTTTAGTCAATCCAACATAATGACAAAAAGATCAATAAAATGGGAATAAATTCCTCTTCTAGAAAGTTGGAATATAGAAAAAAAATCCCTTCACAGGCAATAATAAATAATAAAATTACTAACATTATACAAACTCCTGAAGGAATTATGCAGATCCAAATTGATAATAGTCCATATATACCTAGTTCTAACAGATCATATTTATCTTGAACAAAATCTTTTCACACTAAAGACCAATCCAATCTAACTCATTCGAACACTTAACATTATTTTGTCTTGTAAAACTCGAATATAAGATGATAATGGACAGTATGACTTGCATACTTGGACTATTGAACTTAAGATTAAATGACCAAACTTTCGGACTTCTCAATATGGACTAAGTAATAAACTTGATAATGAACTTAGATAATAGACTTCATAATTCAATATGCCGATAGTCGATCCCAAAACTTTCGTTGCCGACCAACTTTCTTGCCAATCGAGACGGTTAGCGGTGACGGTCTCTATAGACAAAACTCCAACTCTCATCACTTTATTTTTTCTTTTCTGATTTCGATCTGTTTATGTCCGCTTCACGCTGCACTACACCAGTCCACACTTAACCCAAGAGGGACAGGTTATTATTTTTAATCTCGATTATCAATTGAGTATAGATGATTTAGATTCCAAACGCACAAAGTGTTCAATTAGCATGTCTTCTGATTCGGCGACGAGACACATCGTTTCTGAAGTGAAGTCAAGTTTTGCAACAATATCTGAAAGGCCTTCTCCAAACCATCATGTAGAACAACTTGAAGCTTCTAGCCCACAAATCGGTCTCTTCTTCGATATTCCAGTTTTTCCAACGGAAATCATCAGCCCTGCTCTTGATGCTGTTGAGGGCGCCATTCTTTTGGATAATCCAGTGGATTCGCAAGCTTTTCGAACCGACAAAACCGCTTTTTGTTGGTTATGCTCAATATACGGAATTCCATTTGAAGATGTCTTAGTTCCTACGAGGTAAGATAGACCTCACTTGCCCCCGGCCGGATATACAGCGTGTAACAAGTTCATGTGCTGGGCTGGATGTGTCCCGCCATTCAATTCCTTTGTCTAGGAGATGTTGAGATATCTCAGGATCGCTCCTACACAATTTCATCCCAACGATTACGCTTTCATCCATGGGACTTTCCTGCTATTAATGAATGTTCTATTCCATCCTCCCACTTCCAAAGATATCATATTTATTTATAACTTCAAAAGACGATCGGGAAGCCCTTCTTACGTCTTCTTCAAACCTTCATCAAATTATTAGGTCTTGACGGGCATATAAAACAAGCTTTCATTATTCAAATACGAATGGCTCTACATGCGATGCCCTGCCGGATTTGCAAGAAGATGGTTAGAAGGACGTAAGTGTTACTCCCACCTTTTTCTCAAGTTCACTGACCCAAGTCATAATTTGTAACGACCCAGAATTTATATTAATTAAAATTTGAATATTTAATTAATTTAAAATATTAATAAGTGAAAATTTTAAGTCGAGTAATTTATTTTTCGAATATTGGATTTAATTTGGACAATTAAATCGATTATTCGATAGTTGAAATTTCTGAAATAATTGAAAATCGAGTTAAATATGATTGAAAATGATTTGAAAAATTTTATTTAATCATGTTGGAGTTAGAATGATATTTTAGAACTTTTAAAATCGAATTAAAAGTTAATTTGTGAAAATTGAATATTTTAATATTTAATTATCGACTGTAAAATAGCCAATTTTTGAACAGTCTCAGAATTGGATGAAACTAGTTCCATTGGATCCGTAATGGTTTGTTATTACCGGATTTCAATTTTCGTAGAAATCGGAGTTGTCGTTTGACGGTGGCAGCTCGAAACGCATCGAAATTATTTTTAATATTAATTTGTCGAGTTAAAATAGTCATTTTTCAAAAAGTCTCGGACTTCGATGAAACTAGTTTCATCGGATCCGTAAAGTGATATTATTGTAAGGTTTCAAATTTCATGTCAATCGGATTTATCGTTTGTTCGGTGCAAGCTAAAACGCCTAGAAATTTGATTTACCGATTTAATTTTAAAACGATCGTTTATAGCCATATCTCACACAAATGATCGAATTAGCTTCCGAAACCTGTTCCATTGTGTCCGAAATGCGGGATAAACCCTAGGAACGCCAGTCATCGCGCGTAAAACGGAGTTTTGAAATTCCAGAATGAATAGTGTTTTCGTTCGATTTTCTATATAAGGACCTTAATTCACAAATAACAAATAAAAAAAAACTAGGTTTTCAGGTTGCAGCCGCCGCCTATGCTAAAACCAATGGCCGAAAATATCTTCTCTTCTCCCTCCATTTTCTCCAAATCCATACATCGAATCGAGAAAGTGTCAACTGCAAAAGTGTAGAGCTCTTTGAGCTCGATACATCCAACGGTGGGTTTTCGTTCTAGGGCTGTGGATTGGCCTCGATCTGTCGAACTAGGGTTTCGGTTCGAGCTCGTTTTCATGACAATGGGGGTGACCGAGCTCTTCCATACTTGGGGCGTTGGTGGTGTTCGTGATGGCGGTTCGAATGAGGGTGGTGTGATGGAGTTTCGTCAAGAATTTGGTGGTGCGGCCGTTAGTTTTGTTGCGTGCGTGATGGGTTCGAGCGTATATTTGGTGACCTGTAGATTTCGTGAGTGAAGAGGGAAGATGGAAGGAAAACGTGCGGCCTGATGATGGTAGTGGGATGGATCTACGGCTAGGATTAGATGTAGGTTTAGAAAAAAATTAAATATGTTGTAAATTTTAATTTAAATTCGTGTAAGTTCTAAAATTCGTATCTTTTTCATACGAGGTCGAAAACGCGCGAAACCAGTTGTGTTGGGTTCGTATGGACGAGCACTATGCTATAGAATTGGATTGGAGTCATTTGGAGTTAGTGAAAATTTCGGGTAAAATTAAACGTCCGTTTAATTTTATTCGAAATAAATCGCTAAAACGAAATTGAAATCAAGCACTCAATCGAAATTGTTCAATTTATATTTTATATAGTTAGATTTAAAATTATTGATTATATGATGAATGATGATTGTTATCTATTGATTGTTAAAAATAGACATTATGCGCCGTTAGTAAGCGGAGGTTATTTATTAAAAACATATACCGCGAATATTTCACAGTATGGTGAAATTGGTATTATTTATGTACTTGGAATTGATTTTCCTGCATTATATAGCGGATGAGACCATATTGCGCCGTCTATTAAGCGGATAATATTTTAAATCCCATATACCGCGATAATTTCGTACTGGAGCGGAATTGATATTGTGCTAATGTTTGTGGATGCAGGGATACAGGTTGGAGGGATCCAACTGGATTCCTCAACTGTATTGATTTATTTACAGATATTGTGATATTTGTTGATTATCATATCGATATATGATATTTGGATGTCATGATTGACTATTTGGTGCTGTTGCATCATCGGATCCATTTTTGAAGTTTAAAAATAACGATTTTGATTTTAAAAGAATTTTTAAAGTAATTTTTGAAAGTATACATTTTATTAAATTTTGAATTGATTCATTTTAAATAATTAAAATGTTATAAATTTTTATGTTATAAAAATTAAGATTTTTGAGAAATATAACTGAAATGAGATTTTTGGAAATAAATAGTTAATTAATTTATAAATTGGTTTTAAATTGGGATTTTTTCAATTATTAAAAACGATGTATATAAAAGACTTATAAAATTGATATTTTATAAATTAAAAATATTAGAATATTAAAACGAGTTTTTATAAGTGTTAAAGATGAAATAAAAATGGATTTCATAAGTGAACAGAATTTATAGAATTATAAATTTAGAAGTTATAAAATGAATAGATTTTGTGAAATAGAAGATTTATAAGTAATTATCTTATAAATCGGATTTTGGCATTTAAATGAGATATAAATGGAATTTGTTAATAATGAGATTTATAAATCGAAGCTTATAAATAGAAAAGGAATTTATAAACATTGTTTACAAATTCGAAATCAATTGAATTTGATAAATTGAATATTGAAGTTTATTAAAGGAAATATATTCACGATTTTGGACAGTGAATACATTTTTGAATAAAATAGTCATGTTTGGAAAAATGAATATTATAAAATGAAGTTAATTATTTTAAAAGATGTTTTAAAATGTATTATGAATCGAAACCATAGATTTCAACATTTTTGTTGAAATAGACGTTTTCGAGAAAGAAGGAAATGGTGGACTATAACACTGTTGTTATAGTAAATGATTTCCGAAAGGAAATGTTTTATATAGTATTGGGATTTATATATCTATTTAAACTTTGAATCCCTATGCTAGTGATTTTGGGTCGTCGTAACGATGTTTTACGTAACATTCGTTTTGACTCAAATTTATGTGTTAAGAAATGATTTCTTAAAGAATGAAATATATACTTAATTTAGATTTAAGTATATTGGATATTTTCCAAGTGTTGAAAATAAATGGGTCTGTGAATTACTTATTATTAAATAAGTATGGAAATGTTTTTCCAATGTGAAATGAAACGTTTTGAGAATTTATCTTTTCGAAGACAAATTGAAAATGAATATTAGAAATCAATTTGAAAATCGTATATTCATAGATATTTTGGAATTATAAATTCATTATGGAATTTATAAATGAAAAGGGGAATTTGTTTAAAAATAAACGTTGATTTATTTTTGAAGTGTGGGAATTAATTTACGGATTTGGAACGTAAATATAAAGTAAATCGTTAAGAATTTATTTAATTGGTTTAAATGAACCATGTTGAAATGAAAGAAATTCCGCGTAAGGAAAATGATTGAAATTTGTTTTCAAAAGTGATAAAGGTGAAAAGTGATTTGAAAATTTGTTTTCAAATGGTTGAAGTGTGGAAAATATATATCTAGTAAAGATATTTTGGAAAGTAAATAATTTGGGAAATTATTTGGATTTGGTGATGCTGAACACGCCTATTGATAGTTAAATAATCCGACTATCAATATTTACCTTTAAATAGGTATTTGTTGTGATTTGCTTAAATTTGTATGCCACACTTATTTTGAATAAGCGCTCACTATTCGGGTTAGCCGGGAAAGAACCTTGGGGTCGTATAACCCATTCCGAATATGTGATACGTCGTTATGGATTGCATTTGATGACGGGTGTTGAAGACCGGATATTTGTGAAAAAGGAAGGATTACCGTCAAGTTACTCTACATCAACTGATCTCCGATATAGAGGTTTTATCACCCTTAGTGACGGGAAGTTCGGTCATGATTAGTGAATATCCGGAGTGCAAGAACTTCTTTGGAAGTGCCTTCGGTTCTGTTCGATCCCGGAACAGACTTGTATGGATTGTATGTGTAACGACCCAACTTTCTATCTCCAGGAAATCGCATCGCTAATAAGAAAGAAAGGGATAGAGAATAGAAAGAAAGAAAAGAAGAAGAACCAACATCTCAGAATCTAAACAGCGGAACGAATAAATTATATTTATAACATAAAATATTTACATAGTTTACAATCACTATCAGAGTACACAGATAATACAACACATACTAGACAGTTAAAAACACCTGTCAAGTATTTACAACATAATATAATCTCAGAGTCAATCACAGAACACACAGCGAAATACTAATATCTAACGCAGAAGCCTCATGCTCCATTGCTCCTCCAATATTCGTCATAGCTAACTCGAATCCTAACCTAAATCCCTTGGCTACTCGTAAAAATTGGAGTACCCAAGAGTTTATGAAAAACAAAAATAAACTCCGGGTCAGACATGGGTCTGGTGTGAGTAACAGGTTAAAGTTGCTTAACTTTTAAAAACCTTTAAAAAGAAAGGTATCACGTAAGACTACCCACACATAAACATGGAAAAGTTTTTACCTTACGCTGACCAAAACGTTTGATAGAAAATCCGATGATATTATAATAGTGTCTGGGGTTTTCAAATAAATATGAAATAGCCGAAATTGTTACATGATTAAATTCCAGCTACTAGCCACAAAAGTGGGTAATACAATCAAAACCGTTGGCACTTATTGGATTTTGGATTCCATACAATGGCAGGGCTACTGGGGTACCGCCCGTCACAGTACGTGGCTTAGATCACCGTACCGAGGATTACTCCCTTCATCCCCTGCAACACAAGGCCGGACCCGTTCCTTACTGAACAGTTCCGAACAAGACAACCCCGGCAGTTGTCGCGATTCAACCGCCCCACACAGCCGAAATAAAAAGGGACCTCTAGACAGGGGTAAATCTTGCTCTCAAGTGGGGGCTACCCACGAAGCCTTGCTGCACCTCCCCTGTTTTAGCCATTCCCGGTTGATGAGGCTTGAGGCTACGATTACCTTTATAGGACATCAAATCTTAGAATGCTCATCGTCCGCCTGACGATGTTCTGAAAGCATTCAATCCATACAAGTTAGTTCCGGGTTCGAACGAAACCGAAGGCACTATCCCATTGCACTCATTATTGGAATCACCCTCAGAGTCAAACGACCATAGCCCTTGCACTCTGACTCACCATCTCGAATCTATAAGCACTATTCCGTCAAACTCATTACGGAATCACCCACAGAGTTATACTGACGTATAGCCCTTACACCTCGAGTCTTCACTTGCTCCACTTAGAATCACGACTAACGTTAATTGGAATCGATGTGGTTTTCGGATTCCAAATATGGAAACCCGATCCCAGACTCATCGAAATCCAAAGCGTGTCTTTTAGGTCCAAGTTGTTTTAAGTTTAAAACAATTCAATTTAAACTATCTATATACACACAGATAGATACATCACATCATCATAATAGATAATCAACAATATTATCATAAACAGGTAATCTATATTATCATCATAACTTGATAATCTACATTATCATCAACCATAGATAACTCATACCATCACAATGCAACTAATGCATCCATATCACACAATATCAATCTCATACCTGAGATTCAAACCATTCAAGTCAAACCAAATCATCCATTCATAAGCAAGAATCTACGATCACACCATCTATGATTAATTTAAAATGGATTAAATTAATTACTTTTATCTCTAATTAATTTAAAGTGAATTAAATTAATTACCCATCTTTAATTAATTTAAAATGAATTAAATTAATTACTTCCTCATTTTAAATCTTGCTTACTTAACCATTAATTGATTATCAATCAATTAAATCATTATCCTCAGATTAATCACCTTAATTAATCACCTTTGATTAATTATCCTTTAATTACATTCAAGTAATTATCCTTAATTAATTTTACAAATTAATTATCCTTAACCAAAAATCAGTAATTAACCTTTAATTACTTCATTAATTAATTAATTACATTAATCCTTAATCACATCATATATTAATTAATTAATAATCCTTAAATACATTTAAATTAATTACTTATTTAAATTAATTACATTAAGTAATTAGCCTTAATTAATCCACAATTATTAATCACTTTTGATTAATCATATTCAGTAATTAACTACCCTTAATTACTTTCTTAATTACTCCTAAATTAATTATATCTAATAATTAATTAATTTATTAATCATCCCTGATTAAACTCATTAGTAATTAATTACTCTTAATTACATCACTAAATCATTCAAATAACTTAATTAATAAATGCTTAAATTAATTCCATTAAGTAATTAATTATTGATCACTTCACAAAGTAATTAATCCCAAATATCATACTTTAATTAATTACTTCCAATAATTTACTTAACTTAATTACTTCTCTAAGTAATTATTCCACATTGATTTCTTATCAATCCATTCAATGATTATTCTAAATTAATTAAACTTAATTAATTAATTTAAACTAATCCAATTAATAAATTAATTACAAAGAGTAATTAATATCTTTAATTATTTACATAAAGTAATCGTACTTAATTAAGTTTCATAATTGATTATTTAAATTAATTAATCCAATTAATTATCAAAATTAATTACATTAATTAATTAATAAATAATCACAAGTTAATGACTTTCATTAACTTATTAACAATTTCTTGATTACCTTTCTTAAGTAATTAACTTAAATTAATTACAAATTTTATTAACTTTAATTAATTTCAAATCTTTAATTAATTAAACAAATTAATTAATTAAATTATTTAAATTACCTTACAAATTTAATGAAACAAAGGTCATTAAATCTTAAATTTTCTTTTTAAAATAAAACATTTCTTATTCATGATTACTTTATTATTAATAAAGTAACTTAAAACAATTTAACTTAAAATTGTTTTTAAAATTACTTTATAAATTTAAAATTTAAAAAGAAATCAAACTTAACTTAAATAAAGTTTTAAAACATTTTAAAATCTTTTAAAACTTAATACTAAAGATTTTCTTATTTTATAAAAGAAGTTATAAGAAATATAAATCCTAAATTCATTTCAAATACAAATATTATTTAAATATGTTTCAATATCCAAATTTGTTTAAACATTTAAATTGCCTTAAAACTCCCTTTATTTTCAAACCATTGTTTCAAATTTGAATTTGATTTTCAGATTTAAACTTATGTTTGAATCTCCACTTATATTTAAAGCTTTATTCAAAATTAAAATATTTAAACTCTTTGAAGTTGTTTAAACATTTTTGTTTCAAAGTTTAAATTTAAAATTTTCAAACTGGATTCAAATCTCATTTGAAATTCATACCTTAAATTTTGATTTAAATTCTCTTTACAAAATCCTGCATTTAGATTTTTAAACAAATCTTAAAATTAAAACTACAGGTTTTCAGAAACCTGTAATTACAAAAAAAAAACAACCCGAGTTCCCCCTATATTTGCTTCGAGTAAAAACATCTGCCGCTTCGAGTTAAAAATCAATTCACCCGAAGAAAATAACTACTACCCAAACCCACATCTCCTGATACTCTGTGCACTCGTGCACCTCCACCGGCGAACCACACCTCTCCGACCATTCCTGATGATCCACACAAGTGAAGTTCAACCACGCACCTCCTTTCCAACACTCAGATCACCACAAGTAGCCCATCATCGAGATTGAACCCTAAACCCAAACTGGAACGCAATTAGAAAACCTGGAATTAGAAGGCCATCTCCCTTCCAAAACCTGTCACCGTCGACATCACTACCCTCAGTCCACCAGAATGGCAGAAACTCTGGTCCACCAGATGTGGCCAACCTCCCATCTGCCCAAAATTCGTTGCACTCGATCGTCTCAAGTCTTCAAGATGATTGAAATACCAAGTCCAGATAAAATTAGGTTTACAAACTTCGCCCACCTCCCATCGCCTCCACCAAGCCCTATACATCTTTCTGGCATTTTTGCCACACTCTCTGATCGCGACACTACCCCCACCAAGGACCCCAAACACTCCAATCCACTTGATCATAAGAGAATGACTAAAACCCATTTTCTGTTCAAATGGGTACTGCAGTTCCAAATCCTAACTAAACAATATGATTTTAGTTTTAAAAATCATTATTTTGTTTAAGTTTTTAGATTATAACACTGAATTTATATTTTATAATGTTTGAGTTTCAATTTGATTTAGCATACTCTGAAGTTTTACAAATTTCAGAAGCATCACCCTACTTTATTTTACATAAATAAATTTTTGAACTAAACTGTGTTATAAATTTACACATTTGCTTCAGAACTTAATCCTTAACAAAATTTAAACAAGCACAAGAGGATTTTGTTTTAATTTATATGTATAAGAATCTGGAACTTGAATCATATGAGCACAGTCACAAACATTCAAACTCAGCAACCCTCCTAAAATCATATACACAGGCAAACAAATCAACATGCAATTCTAAATGGCATACACAAACATATCTATTTAAGCAACAGTTATATTAAAAAATTTCAAAAGAAGAGTTACTCACATGACATGTAGAGATGAAACAGAGCTTTTGGGAAAACTGTTTTGAAAGCTTTTGAAATCTTTAATTTGAAATGCCATGACTTCATTGCTTTTGATAAAACTTGGGTAGCTTGCTGAATGGTTTAAGATTTTAAAACCAGAGTTGCTTGCATTTAGATCTATATGCAGGTTAGTGGGACTTGCACTTGCTTCAGATCTCAAGTTGATGAAATTTACACGTTAAAATTTGCTTTGCAGGTTTGGTTGAAATCCTGTTACAGGCCCTGCATGCTCTTCATTTTTTTTTAAAGGATTACAAGATATTGATTTGGGGTTATGAGAATTTGGAATACACTTTTGTTTCAGATTTGATTTTAACTGAGAAATTTTTCCTATCTTAAAAAAAATGTACATTAGAAAATGAGAGTGAAGAAAAAGCATGTTTTATATAAATGTAATTGATTTATTAAAAATTAAAAGAAAAATCCAAATAAGAAGGACACTTGTTACACTAGCTATTTAATTCAATTACACTTGTCCTTCCACCCCTTAGTTTTATAACATGAGTCTTGAAATTAATATTATTTGTTTTTATTTATTTTAAAAGTAAATAAAACTCCTTTTTCTTTATTTGTATTTATTTATGTATAAGTTATTTTCATATGTAAATGTTTATGTATTTCATTTTAAAGAAAATGAAGTGAAACAACTTATTTACAAGATTCATATAGGTTTATTTATTTGAATTTCAAAATGAATTCAAATTCAAATGCTATTTACATTTAAAATCCAATTTTAAAACTAATTTATATTAACATATTTATTTTGACAATAATAATTTTGTCTTTTAAAACATATCTACATTTATACATTTATTATTATTATTTGAAAATAACATATTTATCCAATTTTGAATTATTTAAGAAATTATAAATTAATTAACTTATTTTATTTAAATGAATTAATGTATTAATATATAAATGGTATTTTAAATTTTCTTATAAAATTCCCAAATTATCAAAATGATTATTAGAATTTAAAACAAGATTTTAATTATTTATTTAACTTCAATTCAAAAATTATCTATTCATAATATATATATAAATATATATACATTATAAATAGGAAAACATTTCATTAGCTTTTAAAAGATAAAATTCACCAATTAAACATTTATTTATTTGGATTATTAAATCAAGTAAATTTTTATTAAAATTTTATCAAATCAATTTAATTTTGGATACAGATTATTAAATTGATATTGCTAAAATTTCCGGGATATCACAGTATGTCTGACATTACAAATTGAGATATAAAGCTGATTTCTTTCAAATATATTTCTGTTGGTGGTGGAGAATTTTTTCTCTTGGCTTAACACCCTTCTCTGAGACGTACGAGCTCAGAGGTTATGTAGTTGAAGGTTATTAGTGATATACTCCCAATTTGGTAGTGTGGCATGCTGAGTGTTGCTGTGAAATGATCATTGTTTGATCATTTGTGATATGATCATTTGTTTGATCATTTATCTTGGTGATCATTTCTATGATCATTTGTTGACCCGAAGCACAGCTTTTGTATAAAGCGTGGCTTTGTGGACGAGACTTCGTCGGACCTCACACCCCGGAAATGGTCAAAACAGTAAGGATACGGCAAGGTTATTAGGGGGTAGCGCCCCTTTAGTGTATGTCATTCCTTCTGGATAGAGGTGGTATCATGGTATGGAGCCAAGATATTTAACCTATGTTGTTGCTGCAAATTTTATGGTCGTTGGAAATCGAGGATCCTCGGATAGATCGGCTACGATCGGGGGATGACATATTCGTGTCGGTAGTTACCCAGTTAGGGGTAACCCGGCCTTGTGTTGGCAGAGATCCGGTTTGGTTCTCGAGAGGTCATTCCAGAGGCGTTTCCATGTAGCAATGGGAAGTTCCTTGGCCTGACCATTTGTTGGAAATCCAAAGAAACAATACGAGACTTGTACGGTTTTAGTTGTAGAACCTGCCATGGAATGTGGCGGTAACCTGCTATTGAACATGGTAGCTATAGTAGGCATACGATAATGGTCGTATGTTGGCTAAGATTTATATCTTTACTTTCGAAATGAATTTTTCCTACACTATGCACTAGTAATAATATCAAATGTTTCTTTTTAATGCGTATCAAGTATCTTTGACTATCATAAGGAGAAATCTCCTCCGATTCTGCGTTTGCATTGTGTGTGTGTGCGGGAGGCCTTATGGTAGTCTCATTTTTAAAAGCATTGTGAATTGACTTTAAAAATATTCCTCTACTTTGATTTTAAAGAAAAATAAACTGTTTTAGTTCTCACACCGGTCACATGACTGACTCGGAGTTTATTGTTTTCCTTCCTAAACTCTGGGTGCCCACCAATTTCCACACGGGCAGTCAAGAGTTAAGGTTTATCAAGATATTCTGGAATTCAGGAGTTGCTGGAGGCAAGATGGATGCATGGCGTATTCACTAGTATATAGTATTTCTTTCCGCTGTTTGTTTGTTGTTGTACACTCTGATGTAATGAAATGTAATGTAATAACTGATATAGTACTTTGTTTAAAGATTATTCATTTATTTATTATATGTTGTTCCGCTGCGATTGTGAGATTCTGATATTGTTCTGTTGTTTCTGTTCTGTTCTATCTTTTTCTCTCTTCTTCTACCTCTTTCTTCTTCTTTAACCCTAACGGTACGGTTTTCCGGCTTTCGATTGCTCGACAGTTGATACAGTGGACGTATTGATGTCGGTTTTCGTGGACGAAAAATCGCGATCGTCACATTTGGTATCAGAGCTTATGGTTAAGCGACAACCATGGCTCTGTTGGGTATTACTCATTAGAGATAGAGTCAGTAGTACTCTAGAATGAGTGTGAGTGTAATAATATATATGAGTGCGTATTTGTTGGTGAATATAAATTGTTTTATATTGAGATGATTGGTTTGTTGAGTGGTATATGGATTTTGGTCAACACGAGTAATTAACGTTGTTGATAGGGATCTCTAAACACTTGTACAGAACAAATTGACACGATATTGTTTTAAATTGGGTAAATGAAATAATTTTACCTTGATTATATTTTATATATAAAGGAAATAATTTTTCAAAAATATTAAAGTATATATGAATTGATTGTTTGGTTGTTGAATAAGTTAAATAAAAACAACAGCTGTAAAAGAATGAATTGTATAAGCAAATGAATTATAAGATGGAATTATAATTAAAATAATTTACACTTGTGAAATAATCTTATATATAAGAAGTGAAATTATATAAGAAAAAGGTTTATAAAATGTGATTTATAATCTGAAAACAAAATTCCAGAGAAGTGTTTTGAAAGGATTTGATATTTTGGGAAATTGTTTTGGAGAAATTAAAGCTCTAAACTCTTTTCGGTCGCTGGAAAATAATTCCGATGATGATTGCAACATCATCGGTGTTCATTTTCTGGTTTCCAAAAGAGGGATTGCTGCCAAATTGTTTAAAAGAAAGTTGTTTGGAAAATTTGGATTTGATTTGGATTTGATAAGATGTTTGAAATGGAATATAACTTAAGTGATGTTGAATGAAGTTGATTTTTGGTGTCAAAGTAAAGTAATAAGTGAATTAATGAAATGAAGTCATTAAGAATTTGAACTTGAGTTATATGAATGAAATTCAACATTATATTGTTAAAGGAATTAGCAATTGAATTGAACTAATGGATTGATGTTAATCAATTAAATGTAAATAATTTATATGAAATAATGAATGTAAGTGTTAATTCATTAGAAGCTAATGTTATTAGCAATTGAATAAATTGAATGAAAGTCAATTTAATATGATCCAATTGGAATTAAATGTGTTGAACCAATTGAATGTAAAGTGAATAAATTTGGTTGTATTGAATAAACATTGGTTGTTATTTGATTGTTGATTGATGTGTATAAATTCATTAAGTGTTAATGAAATTGAATTAGCGAAATTAGAAGCTAAAGTAATTGAATTCAAATTGGAAGTAAATAAATTTGAATAGAATTGAACGAGAATTGGATTTAAATTAGTGAATGCAAACTAATTGAAAATTGAACATGAACGAATGTTAGTAAATCCAATGTAAATAAATCAAATGTGATTTAAATTGAAAACCAATTCATTGAATATTAATGAGAATATGAATGAATATTGATTTGGTCATGGATGATAGTTGGTTGATGTTTGCATTTGTTGTTTTGTTGCATTTGCTATGATGGCATATGTAGTTGTTATGTTGCTATATGTTGTATATTGATACTATTTTCATATATGCATGATTCTCATGTTGTTGTTGAGTGTTTAATAGGTGCGGATTGCGCTTGCTTCGCTTTTGGAGCTCGCTTTCGTGCTATATTAGCCGTATATGCTCGCTAATAAAATAAATAAGGTACATATCTCGGATTAAATATCGTACTTTTACACTTTTTTCCCTGCGGGATGCCTCATCACTTGATGAGATGTATATTTGTGATATATATATACTGTCATTTTTTTTTCGGATCGAGCCGCGCAAAGGAGACTATGGCGAATTTTTCCGAAAATTTAAGGCGTTAGAAAATTTTTGAGAAAATTTGGGAAATTTGTGAAAACTATAATTTTGATTTGGAATTGAAAGTTAAACAATAGTAGTTTGGTTTTGAAAAGATAACTAAGTATGATTTGAAAACTTAGTAAAGTATTATAAGAAGTTTAACTATGGATTTTGAGAAAGTTAATGAATTCTGTAACTTTTTCTTACTTGATAATTTCGAGGACGAAATTCTTTTAAGGGGGAAGTCTATAACGACCTAGAATTTATATTAATTAAAATTTGAATATTTAATTAATTTTAAATATTAATAAGTGAAAATTTTAAGTCGAGTAATTTATTTTTCGAGTATTGGATTTAATTTGGACAATTAAATCGATTTTTCGATAGTTGAAATTTCTGAAATAATTGAAAATCGAGTTAAATATGATTGAAAATGATTTGTAAAATTTTATTTAATCATGTTGGAGTTAGAATGATATTTTAGAACTTTTAAAATCGAATTAAAACTTAATTTGTGAAAATTAAATATTTTAATATTTAATTATCGACTTTAAAATAGCCAATTTTTGAACAGTCTCAGAATTGGATGAAACTAGTTCCATTGGATCCATAATAGTTTGTTATTATCGTATTTCAATTTTCGTAGCAATATGAGTTGTCGTTTGACGGTGGCAGCTCGAAACGCATCGAAATTATTTTTAATATTAATTTGTCGAGTTAAAATAGTCATTTTTCAAAAAGTCTCGGATTTCGATGAAACTAGTTTCATCGGATCCATAATGTGATATTATTGTAAGGTTTCAAATTTCATGTCAATCGGATTTATCGTTTGTCCGGTGCAAGCTAAAACGCCTAGAAATTTGATTTACCGATTTAATTTAAATCGATCGTTTATAGCCATATCTCACACAGATGATCGAATTAGCTTCCGAAACCTGTTCCACTGTGTCCGGAACGCGGGATAAACCCTAGGAACGCCAGTCACCGCGCGTAAAACGGAGTTTTGAAATTCTGGAATGAATAGTGTTTTCGTTCGATTTTCTATATAAGGACCTTAATTCACAAATAAAAAAAAAAGAAACTAGGTTTTCAGGTTGCAGCCGCCGCCTATGCTAAAACCAATGGCCGAAAATATCTTCTCTTCTCCCTCCATTTTCTCCAAATCCATACATCGAATCGTGAAAGTGTCAACTGCAAAAGTGTAGAGCTCTCCAAGCTCGATACATCCAACGGTGGGTTTTCGTTCTAGGGCTTTGGATTGGCCTCGATCTGTCGAACTAGGGTTTCGGTTCGAGGTCGTTTTCACGACAATGGGGGTGACCGAGCTCTTCCATACTTGGGGCGTTGGTGGTGTTCGTGATGGCGGTTCGAATGAGGGTGGTGTGATGGAGTTTCGTCAAGAATATGGTGGTGCGGTCGTTCGTTTTGTTGCGTGCGTGATGGGTTCGAGCGTATATTTGGTGACCTGTAGATTTCGTGAGTGAAGAAGGAAGATGGAAGGAAAACGTGTGGCCTGATGATGGTAGTGGGATGGATCTACTGCTAGGATTAGATGTAGGTTTAGAAAAAAATTAAATATGTTGTAAATTTTAATTTTAAATTCATGGAAGTTCTAAAATTCGTATCTTTTCATACGAGGTCGAAAACGCGCGAAACCAGTTGCGTTGGGTTCTTATGGACGAGCACTACGCTATGGAATTGGATTGGAGTCGTTTGGAGTTAGTGAGAATTTCGGGTAAAATTAAACGTCCGTTTAATTTTATTCGAAATAAATCGCTAAAATGAAATTGAAATCAAGGTGAGAACTTCTCACTCAATCGAAATTGTTCGATTTATATTTTAAATAGTTAGATTTAAAATTGTTGATTGTATGATGAATGATGATTGTTATCTATTGATTGTTAAAAATAGACATTATGCGCCGTTAGTAAGCGGAGGTTATTTATTAAAAACATATACCGCGAATATTTCACAGTATAGTGAAATTGGTATTATTTATGTACTTGGAATTGATTTTCCCGCATTATATAGCGGATGAGACCCTATTGTGCCGTCTATTAAGCGTATAATATTTTAAATCCCATATACCACGATAATTCCGTACTGGAGCGGAATTGGTATTGTGCTAATGTTTGTGGATGCAGGGAAACAGGTTGGAGGGATCCAACTGGATTCCTCAACTGTATTGATTTATTTACAGATATTGTGATATTTGTTGATTATCATATCGATATATGATATTTGGATGTCGTTATTGACTATTTGGTGTTGTTGCATCATCGGATCCATTTTTGAAGTTTAAAAATAACGATTTTGATTTTAAAAGAATTTTTAAAGTAATTTTTGAAAGTATATGTTTTATTAAATTTTGAATTGATTCATTTTAAATAATTAAAATGTTATAAATTTTTATGTTATAAAAATTAAGATTTTTGAGAAATATAACCGAAATGAGATTTTTGGAAATAAATAGTTAATTAATTTATAAATTGGTTTTAAATTGGGATTTTTTGAATTATTAAAAACGATGTATATAAAAGACTTATAAAATTGATATTTTATAAATTAAAAATATTAGAATATTAAAACGAGTTTTTATATGTGTTAAAAATGAAATAAAAATGGATTTCATAAGTGAACGGAATTTATAGAATTATAAATTTAGAACTTATAAAATGAATAGATTTTGTGAAATAGAAGATTTATAAGTAATTATCCTATAAATAGGATTTTGGCATTTAAATGAGATATAAATGGAATTTGTTAATAATGAGATTTATAAATCGAAGCTTATAAATAGAAAAGGAATTTATAAACATTGTTTATAAATTCGAAATCAATTGAATTTGATAAATTGAACATTGAAGTTTATTAAAGGAAATATATTCATGATTTTGGACAGTGAATACATTTTTGAATAAAATAGTCATGTTTGGCAAAATCAATATTATAAAATGAAGTTAATTATTTTAAAAGATGTTTTAAAATGTATTATGAATCGAAACCATAGATTTCAACATTTTTGTTGAAATAGACGTTTTCGAGAAAGAAGGAAATGGTGGACTATAACACTGTTGTTATAGTAAATGATTTCCGAAAGGAAATGTTTTATATAGTATTGGGATTTATATATCTATTTAAACTTTGAATCCCTATACTAGTGATTTTGGGTCGTCGTAACGATGTTTTACGTAACATTCGTTTTGACTCAAATTTATGTGTTAAGAAATGATTTCTTAAAGAATGAAATATATACTTAATTTAGATTTAAGTATATTGGATATTTTCCAAGTGTTGAAAATAAATGGGTCTGTGAATTACTTATTATTAAATAAGTATGGAAATGTTTTTCCAATGTGAAATGAAACGTTTTGAGAATTTATCTTTTTGAAGACAAATTGAAAATGAATATTAGAAATCGATTTGAAAATCGTATATTCATAGATATTTTGGAATTATAAATTCATTATGGAATTTATAAATGAAAAGGGGAATTTGTTTAAAAATAAACGTTGATTTATTTTTGAAGTGTGGGAATTAATTTACGGATTTGGAACGTAAATATAAAGTAAATCGTTAAGAATTTATTTAATTCGTTTAAATGAACCATATTGAAATGAAAGAAATTCCGCGTAAGGAAAATGATTGAAATTTGTTTTCAAAAGTGATAAAGGTGAAAAGTGATTTGAAAATTTGTTTTCAAATGGTTGAAGTGTGGAAAATATATATCTGGTAAAGATATTTTGGAAAGTAAATAATTTGGGAAATTATTTGGATTTGGTGATGTTGTACACGCCTATTGATAGTTAAATAATCCGACTATCAATATTTACCTTTAAATAGGTATTTGTTGTGATTTGCTTGAATTTGAATGCCACGCTTATTTTTGAATAAGCGCTCACTATTCGGTTTAGCCGGAAAAGGACCTTGGGGTCGTATAACCCATTCCGAATATCTGGTACGTCGTTATGGATTGCATTTGATGACCGGTGTTGAAGACCGGATATTTGTGAAAACGGAAGGACTACCGTCGAGTTACTCTACATCGGCTGATCTCCGATATAGAGGTTTTATCACCCTTAGTGACGGGAAGTCCGGTCGTGATTAGTGAATATCCGGAGTGTAAGGACTTCTTTGGAAGTGCCTTCGGTTCTGTTCGATCCCGGAACAGACTTGTATGGATTGTATGTCTGACATTACAAATTGAGATATAAAACTGATTTCTTTCAAATATATTTCTGTTGGTGGCGGAGAATTTATTCTCTTAGCTTAACACCCTTCTCTGAGACGTACGAGCTCAGAGGTTATGTAGTTGAAGGTTATTAGTGATATACTCCCAAATTTGGTAGTGTGGCATGCTGAGTGTTGCTGTGAAATGATCATTGTTTGATCATTTGTGATATGATCATTTGTTTGATCATTTATCTTGGTGATCATTTCTATGATCATTTGTTGACCCGAAGCATAGCTTTTGTATAAAGCGTGGCTTTGTGGACGAGACTTCGTCGGACCTCACACCCCGAAAATGGTCAAAACAGGAAGGATGCGGCAAGGTTATTAGGGGGTAGCGCCCCTTTAGTGTATGTCATTCCTTCTGGATAGAGGTGGTATCATGGTATGGAGCCTAGATATTTAACCTATGTTGTTGCTGCAAATTTTGTGGTTATTGGAAATCGAGGATCCTCGGATAGATCGGTTACGATCGGGGTATGACATATTCGTGTCGGTAGTTACCCAGTTAGGGGTAACCCGGTCTTGTGTTGGCAGAGATCCGGTTTGGTTCTCGGGACGTCATTCCAGAGGCGTTTCCATGTGGCAATGGGAAGTTCCTTGGCCTGACCATTTGTTGGAAATCCAAAGAAACAATACGAGACTTGTACGGTTTTAGTTGTAGAACCTGCCATGGAATGTGGCGGTAACCTGCTATTGAACATGGTAGCTATAGTAGGCATACGATAATGGTCGTATGTTGGCTAAGATTTATATCTTTACTTTCGAAATGAATTTTTCCTACACTATGCACTAGTAATAATATCAAATGTTTCTTTTTAATGCGTATCAAGCATCTTTGACTATCATATGGAGAAATCTCCTCTGATTCTGCATTTGCATTGTGTGTGTGTGCGGGAGGCCTTATGGTAGTCTCATTTTTAAAAGCATTGCGAATTGACTTTAAAAATATTCCTCTACTTTGATTTTAAAGAAAAATAAACTGTTTTAGTTCTCACACCAGCCATATGACTGACTCGGAGTTTATTGTTTTCCTTCCTAAACTCTGGGTGCCCACCAATTTCCACACGGGCAGTCAAGAGTTAAGGTTTATCAGGATACTCTGGAATTCAGGAGTTGCTGGAGGCAAGATGGATGCATGGCGTATTCACTAGTATATAGTATTTCTTTCCGCTGTTTGTTTGTTGTTGTACACTCTGATGTAATGAAATGAAATGTAATGTAATGTAATAACTGATATAGTACTTTGTTTAAAGATTATTCATTTATTTATTATATGTTGTTCCGCTACGATTGTGAGATTCTGATATTGTTCTGTTGTTTCTGTTCTGTTCTATCTTTTTCTCTCTTCTTCTACCTCTTTCTTCTTCTTTAACCCTAACGGTACGGTTTTCCGGCTTTCGATTGCTCGACAGTTGATACAGTGGACGTATTGATGTCGGTTTTCGTGGACGAAAAATCGCGATCGTCACATAATTTCTCCTTTGAATTTCTAACATCCGAAGTTCTTTCAGGTGTTCGTCCATGTCCCGAAGGCGTTGAGTTCTCTAGAGCCATCACCACCATCCATTCTACCCTTGTTGATGAACGGGACAATAAACTTCTTATAACTAATGAACTGATATCTTTGTTTGGGCTTTGGAAGACGGCTATAGAGTCAGACTTCCCGGAAGCTCGGCAGTTCCAAAGATAGCTTCAGAACGAAGAGAGGAAACAATCAACCCCATCGTGCCCCCTGCTGAAGGGACTCAAGAAGATATGGAGGAGGGTGAAATTAAAGATTCTCACGTTGAAAAACCAGGATATGATGATGCAGGTCTTGGAAAAGCGCCAATGGTTGGTCCGTCACAAGTCGGGCAACCGTAAATATCTCCAAAGAGAAAAAAGAAGTTGGTGCACTGGCTACGCAAAAGAAAGACTACATCAGACCTAGAGTTCGTTATTACTCCTTTCGAAGAGGAATAATCTTCTTAGCATTTGGAAAGCTCATTAAAAGGGCTCTCCAATCTTCAAATTCTAGATGATATTATGTCATACGACTTTTCAAATATAAACATCGAAGGACTTAACTCTCTTACGAGAAGCGGCGAAGGTATCCAAACTTCTAATAAAGGGGAGAGCACTCCAATGAGCAAACCTACCATTACTGGTCAACTGGGAGGAATATTAGGACACTCGCAATCACTTGCACTCTACTATACACTTGTTATTGATCTCTCTTACAGCAAATTCTAATACGCTCTTATTTGGTCTTTACAGGTGCAATATCTCAATCACATGCCTTCGATCGTCTTCGTAGTTCTTTTGCTTATCGTCGCCAGGCTGGGATTTTGAGTCCACTCGACATAGAGAAAAGGATGAAGGACGAGACAAAGATTACCATTCGAGGGTGTCTTCTTCCTCTTCTAAGCGAAAGTCTCGGTCTCACACGTCTTGTCTGGGCGAATATTCTAATCTTCTGGTTCAAAGTGGAGAAAAATCTTCTTATCGCAACCCTTACATCATTGCGTCTCACAAGCAACACTCTGGCTCTTCAAATTCAAGATAGTCCTGTGAGCACCGATCTTCCCACTTCTGATCCAACCTTGTCGGACACTGCTCCTGAGTCATCTACGGCAGAAAATTTAGCTAAACTTAAAGCTACTTTCTTGAAGATTTGCTTCGATGGTCTCAAATTCCTTCCTTTTATTCATGTTATCCTTGGGCATACCAAAGAAAGCTCACTAGTATGTGTAAACAATGTGTTCCTTCAACACGAATCATTCATTCAGCAGAGAAAGTTTCTGAAGTTTCCATAGAGCGTCAACACGAAATAGATCATCTCAAGTTTGAGGCAATTCATGACAAAGATATTATCAAGCACCAGGATGCTGATTTGCTTGAATTCAAATCCAACTTGCCGAGGCTGAAAAGAATGCTAAGGAGACAGATGAGGCGGTGAGCCGTATGGAAACATCACATCAAAAAGAACTCAATGTGACACTTCAACGCATCGGAACACTTGCCTTTGAAAAGGACTCCTTGCAAAAGGAGAAAGATGCTTTAGTTCATTGTGTTGAGCAACTCGAATAATTGTTGAAAAAGGGAAGGGAGGAAAAGATTGAAGCTTAGGAGGAGTTACAGAAATACTGCGAAGAAGTCGTTGAGGAAAGGAGCTTGAAAATGAAACTTGATTAACATTTTGCAAAAATTAAAGCTTTGAAGGAAGATGCCTAAGAAGAGGGCAGAAAAGAGATGCTTGAACAAGCCAACTCCAAGGTGGAAGCCACCATAGAGTCTGGTAGGAACGAAATTAAGGACTTATTCAATTTGTTGATTATCAAATATAATGCGAAGGTCCTGCTCCACCACGACTTAAGATTTCTCACCAAGGGTTACTCGAATTGCTTGCTGAAGTCTAGAAACATATCGTTAAGATAAAGAAAGAGAAGTTGGGAGAGGCCGAATTCAACGAAGAAGAACTAGTGAGAGAAGTTCTTCGAGGAAACGAGCCTTCAGATCTAGCTGCCACTAAAATTCAGTTTTTCAAGGCTTCCACGCCCACTAAAGATGGAGAGGATATCGTCAAGTCTTCCGAAATTGATCCTAAGGGTTCCTATCCAACCCAAGTAGTTGGACCGTCAACTTCTCATGACACGGAGCAAATTATCGACTATGATTCGGATAAGACTGGTTTTGGGCCACAAATGCTATCTCCTATCCTTGAAGGAAGCACTTCGACGACTATGGAAAGTCAACCGGATGTTGTTCTCATACTAAACTTCTTCGTATTTGAAAAGTTCTTATTCTTCAGGCATAATGGCTTTTAACTAACATCTGCGTTTTGATAAACTTTGCAGGCATTTTCGGGCCCCGATTTGCTACGAAACAGTATGAGAAAGAGACGAAGACCCGACTGCTGCTGAAGTTTCGAGGCGCGATGCCCAAGTCGTCGGTGCTCTTGATGAAGAAAAAACTGAAGGTCCACTCCTGGCCAATGACCTTGATGATGTAATAATTACAGGCACTTCGAAGCATACCGCCAAAACCAGCATGAAGGAGAGGATCAATGAGGAGGAAAATTTGAAGTAAAAAGTTAAAGGTGAGCCCACCGAGGTGGAAGTCGATGATCTTGATCTTGTACCATTGCAAGTTACTCCATAGGATGGGTCGGTTCCTGGTGAAATCCCTCCTTCATCCACAAGCACTCAAACCAAGGGCAACAAAGGATCTCGGAAGAGAAATTTGAGCGGTCCACCCCTGAAAATTCCAAAAAGGAAAGAAAGTCGAAGAAGTATTTGTTACTTCACATCATTGTCTATAATTTGCATAATTATTTCTTTCCCTTGTCGTAGGTGTACGGGTATGAATTCCAGTTTTTTGAAATAACATGTATTGGAGTTTTGACACTTGTAGCTAAAAGTTTTTTGTTTTTGATTAAACATCTTGTGAATTGTTATTTTAATAGTTGAATGATTACTTTCCTTTCGGTTTACTTGTAATTCATTGATTGCAAATTCTGTTGACAATTCACTATCTTCATCTCAAGGCCTCCTTGCGGTCGTAGCCTTAATTCATAAAGAATATTAAGTTGGAGCTACGCTGAGCTATCGTATTAAGCTTTCAGTAGTTTGTATTCCTTCTGTCAATTTCAGGTTGGAGTTTGTGCAATAGAGAACACTCGAAATCCACTCATCTATTCATGGAGTTTGTGAAATAGAGAACGGTCATGATCTACTCATCTATTCGTTTGTGTTTATACTCTAGTCCACACTCCAAAGACTCAGAGTTATTTTACGAGCGGTCAGATCAGCTCGACTTATGACCATGCTCCAATCCACACTCTAGGGACTTAGAATTAATTTGTGGGCGGTCGTTTCACACCCGATTTATTTTTATAATCTATTCCGCACTCCAGGGACATAGAGTTATCTTATGGATGGTCGGTTCAAACCTGAATTATATTTATACTCCAGTCCGTGCTACGAGGACTTATAGTTATCTCGCGGGCGGTCGGTTCACACCCAATTTATATTTATACTTCAGTCTGCGCTTTGGTGACTTAGAGTTATCTGGCTAGCACACCCGATTTATATTTATACTCCAGTCCGCGCTCTAGGGACTTAGAGTTATCTCGTGGGGGATCAGTTCACACCTGAATTATATATATATACTCCAGTCTGGGGACTTAAGAGTTATTTCGTGGGTGGTCAGTTCACGCTCGAATTACGTTTATGCTCCTTTTCGATGCCTCGATTTCATTTCAGTCCCACAGTCCGCACAAGAATTTTTCAATCTCCAAATTGTCGGCTATATTCGTTCCTTATTGCAGTCTTATCCTTCGGATCATTTGCGGGAAATTGTTAACTAAGCAAATTAATAGAGCTAATCTTGTTTGGTCCCATCAAGGATTAGTATGATTGATCGATTTCAAACTTTGGGCCCATGTTCACACATATCGATATCAACCAGTTTCGTTATGTACATAGCATACAATGTAATAACAGTCATATATGCAAAGGAAGTTTAAGACTTTATTCATCAAATGGAAAGGAACAAACTAATCTGTCTTATTACATATTAAAAAAATCAATTACTAAAGCAAATACTGAAATAAATAGAACTGAAATGCAAAGGAAATGATCTAAGTGAAATAGCATCTAAATGCTTACTATTCCACGCTATCGGAAGTGTAATGCCATTGACAGTTGCTAGCTTGAATGTTCCTTCTCTAAGCCTCTATTCAACGACATATAGTCCTTCCCGTGTCAGATTCATGAGTGACGAGGTAGGAAAAAGCCCATTTTAGGACGAGATCGCAAACTTCGAAGGTTCTCGATCGCACTTTGGTATTGTAATATGGGCGGTGTGCGACTGCTCTCAAATCAGCTTCCTCGTGCTTCTCATCTATAAAATCCAAAGATTTCAAGAGAAGATCTTTGTTCGTTTTGGGATCGTAGTAAGTCACTCGATGAGAAGGGACTGTGAGTTCTACTGGAATAACGGCTATGAAACGGTAGGTAAGAGCAAATGGAGTACGGCCAGTCACGGAGTTGTGAGTGGTTCTGTAAGCCCATAGTGTAGTAGGAAGTTCATCCACCCATTTGCCTCTAGCCTTCTCCAAATGTTTTTTCAGAATATACTTGATAATTTTATTCATGGCTTCAACCTGTCCATTTACCCGAGGATGAGCAACCGCTGCAAACCTCTTTCCAATACGATATCTTCGACAAAAGTCTTTAAATTCAGCACTATCAAATTGAGTCCCATTATCCATTACAATAATTCACGGAAGATCGAAGCGACATATAATGTTTCAAACAAGAAAATTGATTACTATATTGGTTGTGATCATAGCTAACGGTTCTACCTCGTCTCACTTGGTGAAGTAATCAACCGCGATAATAGCGTATTTCGCACCACATTTAGAGATTGGTAAAGAGCCGATGATGTCGATACCCCAAATGACGAATGGTCATGGACTGACCATTTGCGTGATTTCTATCGGCGGAGCTCTTTGGACTTTTGCGTATATCTAGCATTTTTCACACTGTCTTACATAGTCGGCAGCATCTCGGTTTATAGTTGGCCAATAATATCCATAACGGAGTATCTTCTTTGCCAGAGTTTACCCCCTAGTGTGGTCGCCACATTCTCCCTCATGAACATCTTTTAGAACACACTTTATCTCGTCATGAGCGGTACACCAGAGTAAGGGAACCCAGAAACCTTTCCTATACATAGTTCCTTCTTGCATAATATACCACGAAGCTTTGCAAATAATTTGTCACTTTTCATTTCTTCTTTCAGCCACGATTCTATGCAGTAAATAACCTTTAAATGGTGTCATCCACCATTCCCTTTTGAATTTCACTTCCAATACTTGATCGACTTTCATCATCTTAATACTTGGGGCGTCTAATACCTCGACCGAAACCAAGCTCATATGTTGGCATCATCGGTACTAGCAAACTTGACCAACAAATCAGCCTCTTCGTTTGGATCACAAGGGATACGTGAAATGTCATAGTATTCAAATTCTACCAATAACTCCTGAACTCGGTAAGATACGGGCCAAGTCGTTGTCCCTTATCATGATAGTCTCCTATGACTTGATACACCACCAACTGCGAATCGCAAAAGACTTCAAGAGACTTAACTCCAAGTTCTCTAACAAGTTTAAGTCCAGCAATCAACACTTCATACTCAGCCTCGTTGTTTGTTGTAGGGCAAAGCATAGCAAAATGACCGGTTCTCAAGGGTTATAAGCATAATCCCAGCTCTGGAACAATGATCATTAGATTCCCCGTCAGTATACAATTTCTGTCTTACAGTCAGGATTTCGCTGCCTTCTGGAAGGACGTCTTGCACGGTAAATTCAGCTATAAAATCCTCCAATACTTGACCCAAGATAGCTCTTCAAGGAAGATATGTAATGTCAAACTATCTAAGTTCAATGTTCCATTTAAGAAACCTCCCAGATGTCTCAGGTCGTTGTAGGAACTGTTGTAACGGCTGGTCGGTGTAAACATTAATCAGATGCACCTGGAAGTACGGACGAAGGTTCCATGATGCAATTAGCAAGAAATATTCCAATTTTTCTATCTTCGGATAGTTTCTTTCTACCGTCATTAATCATTTACTGATGTAGTACATCGGCCTCTAAATTCGGTTCTCTTAGCAAATCAAAGCAGCACTTATAGCATGTGCTAATACAGCCAAATAAATGTACAACTCCTTGTGATCTACCTGCTTTGACAAGACAGGGGGTCTCTCCAAATGATTCACCGGAGCTTGAAACACGTCTTCATAATCCTGCTTCTATTCAAAATTTCCTTCTCCCTTCCTAATCAAATCAAAGAAAGGAATGCAATTTTCGGTGCTCTAGAAATAAATCGACTTAAGGAAGCAACCTTCCCATTCAAGCTTTGCAGTTGCTTAATGGTCCTTGGTGCCTGGATATCTGAATTTTTTTGGATCTTCTTAGGATTGGCTTCGATTCAACGAGCATTGACAATAAAGCCTAAGAATTTTCCTGACGCAACACTGAAAGAACACTTCAAAGGATCGATTTTCATATTGTAATATCGGAGGATGTCAATTCACGTCCTACAGTGGAATCAACTGGCCGATCAATCCTTAGAAGGGGAAACTATCTTTAGGGCACGCCTTGTTCAAATCTGAATAGTCGATGCACGTTCTTCGTTTTCTGTTCGCCTTCTTCACCAGCATGGGATTAAATATCCATTCAGGATAGATGGCATCGCGAATAAACCCATTGACTTTCAATTTATCGACCTTCTCTTTAAGAGTAATGGATCTTTTCGGATCCATGCCTTGCCTTTTTAGTTTTACCAAAACATACTTCGGATCAATGTTTAATGCATGGCTCGCAATAGTAGACGAGATACCACACATGTCAGAATGAGTCTAAGAAAATACTCTAGATTTTCTTGGAACAAGCTAGCAAGTTCTTTCATCATTGAGGGGCTGAACAGTGATCCAATCTTCAAGACCCATGATGGGTCGTCATGGCTGACCGTTATATCAATCGCCAGCTCAGTCGGCGCGGTCTTGGTCTCCTTGGCCTCCTCTTCGTCATCCTCAGATCTATATCTATATAGAATCGACTGTGGCGCCAAAGCCAAGGCTCAGGTGCCAATTTTCAATCTTCAGTAACTTGGATGCGGACAGATTTTTCCACACCCTTTCCCTTCTCCTTCATTGAGCTTTCCTCAACTCAGCTACTAACAGGCACGCCCAGTTTCCTAATCACCATGCACCACTCCTACACCATTATCAGTTGGAAACTTTAAAGTTAAACACCATGGGGAAAGAGATGCCCAAAATTCAGTTACGACGATCGGTTCAGAAAAACAATGTATGGTGAGTCAACATCCAAAACAATGAATGGTAGGATATGCACTCTCCTACGTTCACCTTCCTCCAAATCAACCGGCAACTCTACATAACCAACAGCCTCAGTTGCCATACCATTGATACTATATATGCGAGCTTTAGATGGTTTCAAAAATTTAGCCTCCATTCTCATCTGGTTATATGCCTTCTTGAAAATAATATTCATCAAGCTTCCACAATCAATTAAAATTCTTCTCACCAAAGCAGGACCAATCATGGCAGAAATGACCATCGGGTTAATGTAGGAGCCTCTACTTTATCTGCATCCCTGCTTCTAAATACTATATCATCAGTCACAGTGCTTTCCTGCTTTACTGGAGCTTTGTTCTCCGTATTTGAACAATACTCAAAGTCTACATGCCTTATTGCGCTAGCATAGTGCTCCATTTCTTGCCAACTCCTATCTGCAAGGTGCGGTCCTCCAAGTATTATGTTTATCACTAGTCTCTCACTGGCTCGTGCAGGCTCCTCAACCCTACACGATCTTGTCCTCGATTGGGGTTAGATGTCCCCTATCCGCCATCCTACAGAGTTCTCACAAACTGTTGCAATTAATTTTCTTGAAACAATTTTTCGATAGCATCCTGGAGATGTCTGCACTCATTCATATTGTGCCCATAACACTCCTGAAACCGGCAATACTTTCCAGTCGGTTTCTATGTCTCTGTCAACTTCTTTGGATGCGGCTTCTTATATTGAACAGTATTACAAGTGGATAGATAAATATTCTATAGGGATGCGTTTAGTGGTCTGTAGTTGTCATACATAGGAATCCTAGGTCTTGATCTTCCAGGCTTCCTCTTTCGGTCTTGATTCCTATCCCAATTTTTCTTTTTTTGATTCGGCTTGTTCTAAACATTAACTTGGACTTTCCAGAACTATCATCAGATTGCTTTATTACAATGCTTCTTTGTACTGCTTCTCCTTTCGGTCCCATGGAATTGTTTTTCCTAGAGGACCTTGCTTCCTCCTTCCTCGAAAACTGAGCTGCTATTGAGTAGAAGCGCTTCAACATGGCCGACGGTTTTCCAGCTAGCCAATCACAAAACTCAGATTCTGGATCAATCACTCTCGTAACTGCGATAAGTATAGCATGATCATTTGGGTTATCGACTTCTGTAGCGATGATATGAAATCTTTCCAGATAGTTCTTCAATGATTACCTCGGAGCCTGGATTACATTGGAAAGTGACATCACGTCTTTAGGATGAGTGGCGCAGATCTGGAACTGCTCCATAAACTTAGTTTCCAGTTCATCGAACCTTGAAATCGATCACGGAGGTAGTCTTGTAAACCACATCGTCGTTATACCAGAGAGGGTTATAGGAAAGCGTCTGAATTTTGTTTCGTCATTAGCTCTTGCTAAATCCGTCAACCATTTTCTGCCTGGGGTTGGTTTTTCCCTCATAGGCATGCATCGAAGGCATGTTGAACCTTCTCGGATATTCCACTTGTAAAACATTATCAATAAATGGGGTATGGCATCTCAATATTCTCCAGTCATCATTCGTCAAACCCTGGTTCTCTCTCACCATCTGTCTTGCCATTGCCGATAAATCCGGTGTATAGATAGGTGGTGCCAAGCGGTGATCACGCTCCAGCTCACGTTAATGGTCCGGTCGATGTCTACGGGCCATTTCACACCTTCTTGGTCCACCATCCTCTTGATGTGCAGCATGAGCATTCATCTCATCGTCATTCCAATGGGGTACTTGGTCAACATTTAAACGAACTCCAGCATCCAAGCTTCCGGAAATAGTTCCATCTCGGTTCTCCAAATGTAGCTGGTGAATCCCTCATATGGAGGAGGGATCGGTACCAATCCCTGGGGAGGGATCGACACTGATCTGTCTTGGCAGACCATATTGATCTGCCAAGCGATGCTCCAATGTTCCTGCTTATTCTCCTTCAATCCCGCGATTCCTACGCTTGTGGTATTCATCTAATAAGGTTGAACTCTCCGACGCCGAGTAAGAAGCGGGATCCTTTTTGACGTTTTCGTGCCGTTGTTGAGCAATCTGGTTCATTAGGGTAGCATTAGTCTGAATTTATTCATTCAGCTGTCTACGACTTTCCATCAACTCCCTCATCAAGTTATAAAATTCAGCTCAAGTTATAGAATCAGCAGGGTTCTGAACTTCAATAGGCTCCATATTTAGATTTGTAGGTTAGTTGTTTGAGGCTCCTTGTTGAATGCTGGCAATTTTATTCCCATCCACATTATGAAAAGTAATCTGGTATGTCTCACCATTATTGATTTCCTTGCTTAGATTCTAGTAACTTTGAGTAGTATTTGCAAGCTTTTGAAGATGACTATGGATCTCCTTTGAGGGATTTGTCCAATCTAGTAGAAACAAAGGGGATCTTAATGTGCTTAGTATCAGATTCTCGGCGAAACACCAAAATGTTTTCAACCATATTGGCCACAAACACCTAAGAATAAGTTTGTGTAGAGAATTAAATGAAGAAAAATAAATTGAAACAGAGGAATATAGCAAAATAATAAGCAAATCAAAACAAAAATCAATAACACCAGGATTTACAATGGTTCAGCGTTGATTGCCTATGTCCACTTTGAATATTCTTTTTATTGATTCACTATAATCTTGATTATAGTAGTAAACAGCAAGAAGTAAGAGAATAATGAAGAAAGTCGATTAGAACGTAAAGTTATGTAACCATTAGTGTAAAGATCCTCAAAGTGACTAGGCCAATATTTATAGGTGAAAGCGACCACCAATCTCTTTCAAAAGGGTTGCTTTCATAGAATGCTCTCCTGATGAATGTAGATGAAGATGAAACCGATCGTTTCGAATGGTTTAGTGCATGTGTAGAAAATATGCTACTTATCGACTTCGGAAGGTAGCCTTCAACCTCGTCGAAAGCCTTCTGCTCTGTTGAAACATCTTTCTGACCTCTTTGAAAGGTGCTGTTGGTGTTTTCATCTTCTTGTCGAAAGTTCTATCTAATTTCAAATGGACCACCCTATTGCTTTCTAATCTTTATCAATGCCCTTGCTTCTTCTTTTATACTTTTATTCTTGAGGATGTTTTATGGATAACATCTAGCCCCCTAGTATGAAAGAAGCTTTTGTTCTTTAGGACAAAAACTCTAAGAAATTTCTTTAGTTCCTACAAAATAGTTAAAAACTTCTATTAGGATCATAACCTTATTATGAGACCTTAATTGGGTAATTTTAAACTTATGAGGTCAAAGTTCAAAATGTTATTTGATAATATTTTTAGATAAAGCATTCTGAACAATACATGATCAAACCCCTTTTTATTACCAATATTGGGAATGTGGAAAATATCACCTGGTCAGCAGGCATCGACTTAAGTAAAGGAACCTTTAGAGAAAATCCACCATACTCCAGATGTCTCTTTCTGGGGTAAGTCTCCTTCAACCTGTAGTTATTAATTTTATGCTTTTGGTGACATTATCTTGTCCCTTTGGCATAATTTTATTTTCATCCTTGCACTGTTGGTTAGTAATTTCCATTCAGTGAAAAATTAGTAAGTAGTTTGGTACTGATGCTATTTGATAATATAAAGATTCAATGGCTTCTCCTCTGTTTTATTCCATTTCCTAATGGCACCCCATCTGATGTTAAGAAAACATTGTATAGAATTTAAATTAAGAAATTCATGGGAATTCACAAAATCATCATGGAAGTTCAAGAAATAGATCAAAAATTCATAAACCTGAAGTTCAATAAGAAACCATCACAAAAATACATATAGGAATCCAAAAATATAAAATCCACAAATCATCATGAAATCTGATAAGAGGTCTAATAAGAGATCATTATAAAAATCCATAGAGACAGAAATCATCACCAAAAATTGATAAGGAAAGTTCAAATCCACAAAGGAAGAAATTTGATAACATACCATTATAAAAACCTAAGAATATGAAATTCATAAATTATGATAAGAGTCAATAAAAAAAATTCAAAATTCACTAAATCAGTAACTCAATGAGATTTCACCAAAAATCCAAAATCAAAAATATGAAATTCTCAAATCAACATAAAGATCAACAAAGAATTTTAGAATCCACCAATCAGAAAATCATCATGAAAAGAAACTAAAAATTGATAAATTCTGGATTGTAATTAGAAAATTGTTAGATTCTAATCTGCCAAATATACTGCCTCAAACTTTCTCATGTATAAAGTCAAAAATTCAATAAGAAATCTACAGATCATCATGGAAATTCAATAAAGAAGTCACAAAATCATGAATTCATAGAAATTGGAAATTCATTAAAAAAAATTACAAAAATTCGACGGGGAAATGAAATATATGAAATCCGTAAATCATCACAAAAGTCAATGAGGAAAATCAGAATACGCAAAACCAAAAATCCAGTAGGAAATCGCCAAGAAAATTCGACAAGAAAATTAAGAACATGAAATCCGAAATCATTATGAAGTCGACGCGGAAATTTTGGGTTCACAAAACCCAATATGAAATCTTTGTGAGAAGAAACAAGGAAATTGAAAGTTCATGAAATCAAGAATTCAGATAAAATCTTTTCAGGATCTCATCTGACAAATATGCTATTCAAATGTTCATTCAATATAAGTACAAAATAAGAAATCTGTTTAGTAATAGAAAATTTGACAAGTTTAAGCAAAAGATTCCTAGACCTATAAGTAAGTAGTAAGTAGTTCTATTAAGTCATGCAATTATTTGAAACAGTTTTCCATATATAATATCTAGACTTTTCTATCCCAAGGGGTCACCCTATTTTGTGGTTTACTCTATCTAATCTACATGTGAAATCACTTTTATCTTTGCAGTAACAATTTTCTGTATATTCCATTTTTTTGACTTTTGTATAGGTCTTTGATTTCGATATCATGTTATGAATTTCTTCATCTATGCTCTTGCCTTGTGTTTCCGTTTAGGATGCAAGTTTCTTAATCATTTAATGTGGAAACCATTTCTCAGGTATTGGATGTGCTGAAATTTTCTAGCTCACACTTTGTTTTCTGGTTATAATTTTGGATTGCCTGTCTGTTTCAGATTATGGCGTTGGATATCTTCATCCTTTGGCTTAGAGGGTGAGTTGATTTCTTTCTTAAACCCTTTATTCTCTTGGGTTTTGACTTTTGTTTTGAGTTGTACACATCTTTTTCTTTCTTCATTTGTTTGGCGCCCCTTTTGGGCTTCCTTTGGTTCTAAGGGAGGTAGTATATGTTGACGTGACCTTCCTCCAGAAGGTTGTTGATGGGTGCTTATCCCGACCCGTCCCTCAAGAGGTGAGTTGAATGTTAGGGCTTTTGATTCTCCCTCTAGAAGATGCTACAGAAGATTGTCGTAGGATTATGTCCCTCATTCTAAGAGGTGCTACAGAATATCATCGTAGGCTTATGTCCCTCCCTCTAGGAGGTGCTACGTAATACATCGTAGGCTTATGTCCCTCTCACTAGGAGTCGCTATGGAATGATGTTGTAGCCTTAAATACTTGTATAAGAAAATCATTTTTGGCCAATTAAAATAGAGTCTCTTTCGAGAGAAAGAATTTTATAATCGAACCCTTCTAGTACATCGAGGGGTTATATTTTGAAAAATAGTTTGGATTCATGAATCCTTCTGATAAATGAATTTTTTCTCAATGTTGCCTTTTGTAGGAATTCTCTTGTTGTTTTTATAATAGAGACACAAATCTCATATAGGAGACTGGAAGGTCATGATTCATGAACCAGTAGTCTTTTAGTTGAGAATATGATTCTTTAATTTGAGTATTTGTCAATAAACTTTTAAATGCTTTAAAACTTTTTTTGAAAAAGTACAAATAAGCTTCTCTTTACCCATAGTTTTAGGAAACTTTGAAATATTAAGATTGATTAATTCAAAATCTTTTGTGTGCATTCATTAATGCTGCATAACAAGTTGCATAGATCAACTTTCGAAATAGATAGATATTTGTTTTTCCTAGATTGTGGGGCAATTGAAAATAGTTTTTAATTTTATTTTTATGAAGATATGTTTGAGAAATTTCTTTTTAAAACGATTTTCCAAAAATAGAGTTGGTGTGTATATATATAGGCTTTCTCTT
The DNA here is from genome assembly GCA_030765085.1 of Allium cepa. NCBI lineage: Eukaryota > Viridiplantae > Streptophyta > Magnoliopsida > Asparagales > Amaryllidaceae > Allium > Allium cepa. Next base: position 568,946,697 of record CM060940.1, on the reverse strand, counting down.
AAATTGATGAAGGATTGGCCGCGATCTGATATCTCATGGAAGCAAGCCTTTGTATTGCATTGATTGAAATAGTCATCTCGTATCAGGTATCCGAGCTGTCTTTTTCAGGTAGCTAGAAATTTGTTGTGCTCCAAGAGTATATTGAATGTCATGGACTGATTTTGTTTTACCTGTAATGTCACTCGAATTTTGAATCAGTGCATGGCCAATGCACAACACAAATCTAAGTACAAATCAAAATACAAATTAAGTTAAAAGATGTGAAAAAAGAGAGAGTTCATAGTTGAACTAATGCTGTGAGACTTCATGATTTGATAAGAATATGCATTTAGAAGTCACTAAGCTACTTTCTTCTTAGCTTGAATAAGTTGTCTTTTAAGTTTCTTTAGCGAACTCTTGCAATAACCCTGACTTAATCATTCCTTGAATTGTTTTTGCTAAGATGCAACACTCGTCGGTTTCATGTCCATTTGCCTTATGGTAATCGCAGTAACTTCCTCCTATATTTGACTCTAGAGCGTTATGGACGTTATAAGGAGCAATAAAATTTTCGTTGCCCTTCATCATGGCGAATATGTAGGATAGGGTTTTGTTTAGGACTGCATAATTTGATTTGGAAATATTTCTTTGACTTCTCTTCTGGTTTTCACTCTCCCTTGGTCTCTTATCAAGCCGCTTAAAGTTAGATTTCTCTTCTTTAGAAGCTCGATGAAATTATTTCTTAGCATGATGCATTTCGTCCATTGGAATAAACCTTTTCAACTTAGACAAAGAAATGTTGTAGATCTTTGCATCCATTAATATAAAGGTCTTTCCAGAATGGAGTTTGCTCAATTATCCCTGATTGAACTGCCATAAGATTTTCTCTATCGGTTGCGCTTTCTGATTTTAACGCTTCTGCGCTGAATTTGTTTAAGTACTCGCTGAGCAATTCTCCTAATATTTGTCTAATGGTTGCCAATAGGTTAAAGTCCATAGTTGTATCTTTGAACATAGAAAATTGGGTCACGGAGTCACAAGAAGATTATTCCTAAGAATAGATGGTTTCCATTTGGTAACTCCTGTACCATCTGATAGCTTCTTCTTGAAAAGTAATGGGAAAAAGTTTACAGCGAACTGCCTCTGGAGAATTATATAAGTTCATCCAGTTTTCAAAACTACAAAGTGATCATCTTGATCAGTTGTACCATCATATTTCAGTGAAGGAATTTGGACGTGAGGAGGGAGACTAGCTGCCATTATTTCTTCTAAAAAGGGAGCCTTTTGCAGGATAACATATTACTCCGAGTTAAGAATTCCCTTTTCCTTAAGCGTGTCCATCATTATTCCGTGTAGGATGTCTTCTTAGTCGGCTTCATTTCTGTGGCAACTTTTGCCACTTATTTGGATTAGACTATTTGATTGCTCGAGGGACCTTTTTGCTTGACTTTCTCGGTTTAACTCTTGATCCTCTGACTCGTTTGGAGGTTGTGTTTCATCCTCTACTTACATAATCTTTAATGATCCTCGAGAAGGAGCTCTTTTAAGAAATTCTCGCATTGTTATCATTTGTGATCGTTGATTCTAGGCTTTGATCTTATTGTTTTCCAATCTTGTTAGGGTCGAAGGTTGCCCAACTTTTGTATTCCTCAAGTTAGAGTTTGGAACTATGTTATCTTTCAAAATTGATCATGAAGTAGCTTCCTCGTTTGTATTTCTATTATCATTCCTTGCTCTTACCATTTTCTTCTTTTGAATGAAGGACTCTACGCAATTGATCTGTGATGAAAGTTATCGGAGACCAAAGGTTCAAGCCATCCTTCTAGCGTCAAAAATGTTGACAAGAAAACTTGTCAACACCTCAAATTGAAATTTAGAGTATGAGTGATGCTTTCGAAACCTCCTATCAAACGAGTGAAGGTTGCCTACACTTTTCAAGCTAGTAAAACTGGTCAAAAACTCGTCCTTTGTACCTTTCGACACAGTCAAAAGGCTCACTCCTCTTTTGGTAATTTCTTTTGGATTGGTTGAATTAGAACTCTGTCGGAATCACCTTTTGACACAGACAAGGTGGCTTAAGTTGGAGACTTCATGGTTTCAGGAAATAATTGATCTAGAAGGGTTTCAACTTGCTCGAAAGGGTAGGCACCTATGATCTTGTAATTTGAGCTAAAACACTAAGGAAATGTGTTTGTTGGGGGTTTCGACCGTGTCGAAGGATACCTTTTGCTTTAAATCGATATCAGAAGATCAGAACCGTGAACGATGATAACTTCTAACAGTTACATCGTTCAAAATTATCATATCATAACTTTATTGAACTAGAATGATAAACTGACAAAATCCCCAATTTGATTTAAGAATTATGGTTTGCAGACTTTTTAAAAATACAAGTCAGAAGTGAAAAGAATCGAATCCCCTAAAACTGACCCCTAAGGTCTTATTTATAGGTAGGGGCCGACACCTTACGACCCCAATCTTTCGATACGGTCAAAAGGTCAACCTTCTTGCTTTTGTGAGCATCTTTTGAATCTTAACTTTCGATCTAGTCAAAAGGGTCATATGACCGCCTTTCTGCTGCTATCGAAGATGATGCTCTTTCTGTCTTGCTTTGTTTTCCTTTCGACTTCGTCGAAAGGTGTTGTTTGATAATCTTCGACCTCGTCGAAAGTTCTATTGATGTGCTTTTCAGTAGGATGTTGATGTGCCATGCAATTTGGCATGGATGTTGCCATTCGATGCTGTCGAAACATATTCTTCTTAGGTTTCGAATGAGTCAAAACACTTTACAAGCTTTGCTTAAGAGTGTGCGGAACCTCGTCCTTTGGTGCTGGTGGATGCTTGGCCTTTCCTTCATAGATGAGGGTGGCTTTAACCAATTCGAAAGGCAAACACGTGCTTTCGAAAGGGTTACTTTCATCGAATGCTCTCCTGATAAAAGTAAATGAAGACGAAACCAATCATTTCGAATGGTTTAGTGCATGTGTAGAAAGTATGCTACTTATTGACTTCAGAAGGTAGCCTTCGACCTCATCGAAAGCTCACTGCTTACTCTGTTGAAACATCTTTCTGACCTCTTCGAAAGGTGTTGTTGGCGTTTTCATCTTCTTGTCGAAAGCTCTATCTAATGTATAAATAGACCACCCTGCTGGTTTCTTATCTTTATCAATGCTCTTGCTCTTTCTTTCATACTTTTATTCTTAATGATATTTTATGGATAACAACGATGATAATAAAAAAAATTAAAATAGAAAACATTTAAAATAATCCCTTGTAAATCACTCGCTAATCCATCGCAAATTTAGCATGGAAAATTCTATCGCTAAGATCTGTCGCTATTTTCAGCTTTTCTTGTAGTGTAAGTACCGATGAAAAAGAGTAATTCAACAAATTTATCTCATTTTCCATCTTTAGTTACTGGTTGCAGTTGACATTCATTACCGGTACTAATTGCAACTCGGTTATAGTAAGTAGGAGTTAAAAAATTGAAAATTAATTTATCCAATTTATTGATGTATGGAGAGAAGCAATAAAGATAGGGGCATGCGTCTGCAGTTTGCTACAATTGTATAGTAATGACATTACCATCACGGTAGGATTAACTGGTGTAATAAATTTACTTCAGTTAAGCTTGAGATGCATCTATATAATCACATCCACTGGGGTGGACAAAGTATAAGAAAGCGAAAATATTAAAATCTACCTAAATACATCCAAAGTAATGAAGACTTGTGCATTGCTACTTCTCTTTATTTTCTTCCTGATGTACCAAAATTTAGGTACACAGTACATTGCTGTATAAAAAACTCTCATTTACACACATAAGTTGGAAACCATGTGTGCATAACCAATGACATATTTTTGTATTTGTATTAATTTCAGGAATGGCCTGTCGTGAGGATGTGGAACTAAAAGGAAAAGGTTGGGTAGTTTCACAATGTATTGGTACGTGCCAAAAGCTACATGGAAACTCAGTGAATGCTATAAGATGTGAAGTACCAAAAAAATGCACATGCTACTACAAATGTTGAACCGTTGACAAGTTTTAATTTGATATTTCAATGTCAAAACTATTAATAAATTCCAGTTCTAGTTCAACCGGCTTTATATATCTTACACCCATATATCATATATCGGTACTTGTTGTTTATTAAGTTTGATTATATCTTTTCTATTGTCACATTCTAAAAAAGCTTGCATCGTATGATCTTTTATAAAATTAAATAAACATTGTGCTAAATTGAAGAGTGCTAATTAACTGTAAATAGATTGCGGTATAATTTGAAAAATATCATTTACGATAAGGTTATGCAAAATAAAGATTTATTTATGCTGATTTATTGTATGTTAACAAAGGAGAACCAATCACAAATATTGTGTTAGGAATTTTTTGGGATCACTGCACATTAGATTTAGAAGAGAATGTAGTGAAGAAAGCAAAAAAAAAAATTTCAAAAACAAAATAAAAAAGAGACCTAAAATTGAGAAGAAATCTCAATCCCGAACACCTTACAAAATACGTTTCCCACACACCTAATTAATGAACCATATGGATACCTATTTATAATAATTTTGATTAAATGTATTTTTTAATCAACCATTTTTATTTTCATCTTTCAAAATAGGCAAATTCTATTTCAACTCGAGTATTTACTTAGTAGCCTCCAAAAATTAAAAAAGTATGTAAACCTAAAAACTAATTTAGTGTCCCCTACCATTTTCAGAACTACCCTTCCCATTACGCAAAATACGAAAAGTCAAATTTTTTCTTCACTGATTTAGAAACTAGGGTTATAATTTTTCTTCACTAATTTAGAAACTTAGTAGTGAAGTTGAATTTTTTTCTTAATAAAGTCTTCAAACCCAAAAAATAACCTAAATAACCTAGTAGTGAAAAATTGAATTTTTTTTTCCACTGATTTAGAAACCTAATTCATATTTTCTTCAGAACTATAATTAAAAAAGCCTGTAAACCTAAAAATAACTTAGCTGTGAAAAATTGAATTTTTTCTTCAGTGATTTAGAAACTGAGATTTTAAAGAAGCGGTGATTTAGACAGTAAAAAACCAACATAAGAAGATAATGAAACTGAGAAGAAAGAAAATATACGGTTTTCTAAGGGTATTTTAGGCTTTAAAATTTTATTTATTTTAGAGGGGCTACTAAGTAATTATCTGCATTGAAATAGAATTTGCCTCCAAGATAAATCTTTCCAATGTAGATAATTTTTTCCCTCTTTTAGTGTAACAAAAGTGGCAATTAATTATCTTCAAAATCTACACAATCTATAAAAGAAAGAGGAAATGTATTTGAGCACAAATCCACCCCGACTAAAATATCTTCAAAATCTATTATGATTTGAAAATATTGTATTACAAAATCCAACAATCTCCACCTTGATACTATATTTCCACCTTGTAATTCAGTAATTCACGACAACCAATTAGTTCATAATTGCTCGAAAATTGTTAAGGAGTTTTCCAATTGACCCATGTTTCTTAAGCTTTGATTCACCAACCTTCTCATAAGAAGAGCCTCGTTTGTTGCAGAGTTCTTTGCATAAATCTTTCAATTTCTTCCAGATTGTATAATCAGATGTTTCATAAGCAACAATATGAAACACCGAATTCTTCGAAAAATACCAAATAGTCATCGCAGCCTTCCTATCCAAAGTCTTCCATTTTATCAGATAAATTACTAGGTTTCTCCCCTTTGTTTTCAAATGGTTGCTGCAGATCATTGAGGTATAGAAAATCATAATTTCAATTTCTTCCGTTAAGTTTTTACACACTTATCTTCTCCAAAAACAAATTCTCTTCGAAAAATTTGTGTAGTGGGTTTTGGTACCAAACTGTTATTGTTTTTTTTAGAATCTCTATACAATTAGAATTTAGAAGAGATAGGCGGTAAAAAATAATTTTTTTCTCCAAACAAAATATTTATTAATTCACCAAAAGATTAAAAAAAAACTAAAAATTGAGAATCAATTTCAATACCAAAAACCTTAGTAAAAATGACTCTTCTAGCATCCATATTTATAGCTATTACCAACCAATGAAAACGTAGAGATATATTTGCTAATATATCTCTCATAATCAGTCAAATAAATCAATATATTTATTTATTTGATTTCCATAAAAATGAAAATATTTAAGAGAATTAAATGTATAAATATCTTTTACTAAGTAAATCCAATATTTTTCATAGTTAATTAGTCAACCAACAAATTAACCAATATTTAAATTAAATATCGTGTTGCGTATCTTCAACAGCCTCCACCTATCTGGACATCCTACACTCGAGACATTGAATACTACATTATGTACATTCATGGCTGTTATTTATGCTCGCGTCTATTAGAGCACTTATGATTTTTTTTCTCCACTTGCTTTTCTTTACATTATGTACGCCATCGGAAGGCATTTCCCTCCTTTTTGATTTGTTTTACATAGTGCTGCCTCTTTTTTATGCTAGTTCCTGATTTTTGAGGAGCAGACCCCTTTATTTTATTTTATTTTTAAATAAAAATAAAAATATAAAGAAGGAACTCATTCATCACCCTTAAATTTGGATTATTGGATCAAAATATCTCATGGTTTCTCTTAAATGAATGTTTCTATCTAAACCTGAAATTTTGCAAGTGCCAAAAAAACATTAATTTAAGATGAACATGTTGGGGTTGTCTTACATATTGCAAGAAGGAATGACCGTGTTTAGAAATCCAGTATACTATTGTCTATTATGTTTTGATTTCCGTTTAGTATCTTTTATGTTTTAAATTTTTAATTTCCGTTTGGTGTCTGTGATGTAAATCAATTGCTGTATGATAATGACTTTATATTATATGCAAGTCTATTTTCCGTGATCTCATTTTTGTCTCAAGTGTTATTATGTTGAATTACTGATTCATGTACACTAATTCAACTATAATTTGAGATTACTTCTATGTATAGGTGTAGATAAGAGTTCTACCAAGGCTGTGGAAATAAACAGGCTGGCATTCATTCATGCTATGCTGTTTACTAGAATGCAGTTGAAGGAAACTGTTATGAAGTAGTTCTTAGTTCATTTCAACTGTCATCTGAAGTGGTTTCTGAATTCATATGGTACCTTTTCAAATGCATATGAATATGATATTTTTAGCATCTTATTGATAGCAACTAAGATAAGAATATAAACAGCAAACCAGTCTCAGCAGAAAAATAGGATCTTGCAATTTGGCGTGATAGAACAAACAGATAGTTATAGATCACAGAAAAAATATATAGAGACAAGAGAGAACACACAGATTTATAGTGGTTCCACCATCGCGAGATAGTGTACGTCCACCTTAATGGGGAAGAGATTTATTACTATTTGAAGAGATTACAGAGTAAAGAAATGAAGAAAAATAAACAAGAGATTGTTCTCTCATATCTGATGTCTTAACATTCTCTATACCTCTCTTTATATATAGAGAAAAGTTACTTAGGGATGAAGCAATTGATTTATGTAAATAAATCAATTCATGGAATAATAATATTCCCATTAATTGCCTTGCCATGTAATTGATTGATAATATTCCATTTTCTCCATCAATCAATTATTTCCCTATTTGATTCCTTTTATAAAATATGGCAATCAAATATATATGACAAATATCTCCACATCCCTATCTCTTTAATTTCTCTTTCCATTTCCTTCATGCACAGAACGGGTAACTAAATACCGAGAATATCTCCAAAATCTATTAATTTTGAAAATATTGTATCACCAAAAAAATCCTAATAATCTCCACCTTGATACAATATCTCTTCCAAACCAAGATACTCCAAAATGAATGCTTCCCAATGAGTTCCTGAAAAAGCCGCCTCTCATTGCACTTTGTTAATGAACTCCGGCAAGGCCACCGCACACCAACAAAGTGTTGGAAACACTCAAAAAAAATAAGCCAGACGTTGTGCAACCAAAAATAAACTCATATCTCTTCATACAAGAAGAATGCCACATCTTCTCTTAACTTCAACCAAGTTACTCTCTTCCCCATAGTGCCACCATGTGGCACCTAGCACTTCATCAAGTGAATCAAGTTCGAGCAATGCTCGAACTTAGTAGCAGGTAAGGCCTTCGTAAACATATCTGCTGCATTGTCATTTGTATGAACCTTCTGAAGGCGAACTAACTTCTCTTCATTCATGGAGATAAGGAAAGACTCTCTTACCTCTATATGCTTTGTTCTAGAGCTGAAAGCCAGATTTTCAGCTAAATGAATTGCACTCTGATTATCACAATTCACCAAACAATTATCTTGTACAAAGCCCAAATCACACAACAACTTCTTCAAATAAAGTGCCTCCTTAGCTGCCTCAACTGCAGCTATCAACTCTGCCTCTGTAGTAGACAAAGCAACTATAGTCTGCAATCTCGCTCTCCAACTATTAGCCGTTCCTCCAAGAGTGAACACATAGCCTGATGTTGACTTCCTTCTATCTCTATCTCCGGCATAGTTAGAATCACAAAATCCAATCAAGTTGAAATCTTTATTTCTGCCGCCAAAGACAAGACCATAATCTGATGTTCCTCTAAGATATCTAAAAATATACTTCACTGCCTCCCAATGCGATTTTCCTGGATTTGCTGTATATCTACTAACTAATCCAACAGCCTGAGCAATGTCAGGTCTAGTGCACACCATAGCATACATCAAGCTACCTACCGCACTCGCATAAGGCACATTTTTCATGTAGGCCTTATCCTTTTATGAGATCGGAGAGCCTTTGTTAGAGAGCTGTATATGCAAAGGCATGGGTGTACTGATAGCCTTTGCTCCATCCATGCTAAACCGAGCAAGCACCTTTTGAATATATTCCTTTTGAGTAAGTCTCAAAAGTCCAAGCTTTCTATCTCTTTGGATTTCCATCCCCAAAATTTTCTTTGCTTCTCCAAGATCTTTCGTTTCGAATTCCGCTTTTAATTTCAACTTCAACTCATCAACTCCAGCTTTATCCTTAGAAGCAATCAACATATCATCCACGTACAAAAGCAAATACACCCAATTACTATTCTTTAAATGCTTGAAATAAACACATGCATCTTTAGTACTACGATTAAAACCATGTGAAAGCATAAAAGAATCAAACCTTTTGTACCATTGTCTAGGCGACTGTTTTAGACCATAAAGAGATTTCTTCAACCTGCATACCCAATCTGATTTTCCATCTACAATAAATCCTTCTGGCTGCTTCATGTAAATGGTTTCTTCCAAATCACCATGCAAGAAAGCAGTCTTCACATCAAGTTGTTCTAACTCCAAATCGTGAGCAGCAACTATCGCAAGTAGGATTCGAATTGAAGTTTGTCTAACAACTGGAGCAAATATTTCATCATACTCCAACCCCTTTTTTTGTGAAAACCCTTTGGCTACCAATCTTGCCTTGTATCTACCATCGTCTTTCAGCTTGAACACCCACTTGCAACCTATGGCTCGGCTTCCTTGAGGTAGTGGTACCAAATCCCAAGTTTTGTTCTTCTGCAAAGACTGTATCTCCTCTTCCATAGCGCAATTCCACTTTGAATTATCATTCGACTTCATGGCTTCTTCAAGGCTTAATGGTTCATCATGAACAACATGTAAAGCATACTCAAACTGATCATCAAGGCTCAAATTTGCATAATCCCAATCTCCATATCTAATTGGAGCTCTCTTTGGTCTCTGACTAGCCCGAATGACTATATCGCCTGACTCTCCTTCAGCTCCACCTTGAGCTCCATCTTGAGCTGAATCCTCTCTAGCTTCATGACCATCTCCATCACTACTAGAGGAACTCTGTGGACTATCATGTGATGTATCATCAACTGTTCTATCACTATTGCCAATAGTAATAGCTGTACTTCGTGTTTGAAAGTTGGGAATCTCGGTCTTTTCGGCCTTCTCATCGACTGAATCTGAACCGTCTGATAAACCTTCCAAAGGTTTAAACATCGCTGACTCGTCAAAAGTCACATGTCTGGAGTGTATAACTTTCTTCGTAACTGGATTCCAAATTCTGTATCCTTTTATTCCATCTGTATAACCAAGAAAAACACACTTGGAGGCCCTAGGCTCCAACTTATCTTGTCCTGTATTGTGAACATAAACTGGACATCCAAATATACGAAAATAACTTAATAAAGTGCTTTTACCTCTCCATAACTCCTCTGGAATCTTCCCACCAATGGCTGAGCACGGAATCCGATTAATAATATGTGCTGCAGTCGAAACAGCTTCAGCCCAAAAACCCTTAGACATACCCGCAGTCAATATCAAGCAACGGGCCTTCTCAAGTAGAGTCATATTCATCCTCTCAGCAACCCCATTGGATTGCGGATCACCAGATGTAGTCAAATGTCTTCTAATACCGCGTTGTCTGCAGTAGTCGAGGAACTCTTTGGAGACATATTCGCCACCATTATCGAATCTAAGAATCTTCAATTTCTTTCCTATTTGGTTTTCAACAAGAGCTAACCAAACCTTGAAATTCCGAAATACTTCCGACTTAGCTTTCATTACATACACCCAAACCTTGCGCGAGTAGTCATCAATGAATGAAACAAAATAATAAGCCCCACCAATGGAAGCAGTAGGGTATGGCCCCCAAACATCTGAATGTACATAATCAAGTACACTCTTAGAAGTATGCATACCGTCACCAAAAGAAACTCTGGTTTGCTTTGCCAATACACACTCCTTGCAAAAGTTCAACTTGTTAAAGATTTCTCCCTTGATCTTTTTCTTCTTACGAAGCAACTCTAAGTTCTTCTCCGAAGTATGACCTAGTCTCATATGCCAAAGCTTGGTAGCATCCAAACTTTTAGAACTATCAACTCCAACACATAATTCTCCATGAACAGTGGTACCCATCAGCAAATACAGATTTCTTACCATAACACCCTTCATCAATACAAGTGCCTCTCTAGAAACTCTCAAACCATCTTTGACAATGGTTATCTTGCATCCCAATGATGCCAATTGGCCTAATGATATCAATGACTTTCGAAGACCAGGAACATAGCGAACATCTGAAAGTGTGCGAACAATCCCATCATACATGCGAATGCGAACTGAACCAACTCCCATAGACTTACATGTAGCATCGTTTCCCATAAGGATGGAACTTCCTTCTTTAGCATCAAAGAAAGAAAAATAATCCTTATTAGGAGTCATGTGAAATGATGCTCCAGAATCTAATACCCAGTGGTCTGCAACATCTGATACAACCGCTGTCAATAAATCGCTATCATCTTTCTCCATCGCAATAGATGAAGAACCTTCAGTCTTCTTCTCCAGATCTGGGCAGTCTCTTTTCCAATGGCCTGGTTTCTTACAATGATGACACCTTCCATCTCTTGACTTACTCCGCCAATGAGGCTTCCTAGAATTGGAACGCCCCCTGTAATTCTTCACTTTCTTCTCTGCTCTACCTCTCTCAACAAATAAACCTGAACTACTATTACTTCCTCCACTACTATCACCAACACCAAACTCTTTCATCTGATCTCTCAACTCCTCACTGAGCAAACCTGTCTTCACATCATCTAATGTCAATGTATCTCTACCATAGATAAGGCTGTTAGCGAAACCAGTGTATCGTTCTGGAAGCGAACACAACAGAATCATTGCTTTCTGTTCTTCATCAACTTTCAACTCAACAGACTTCATCTTCATCAACAGGTCATCAAACACACTTAGGTGTGTTTTCATTGAAGAACCTTCCTTCATTTTATAAGTGAAAAAAGTCTTCAATAGGATCAGACGGTTAGTTAGGGATTTCTTCATGTAGAGGTCCTCCAACTTCTTCCAAATGCCTTTGGCTGTGGTTTCCTGACTGATTTCAGAAATTACATTCTTTCCCATAGCAAGCTGGAGAGTAGTAAAGGCCCATTCTTCCATCTCTTCTAATTCCACTGATGAAATATCAGCAGGCAGTGTCTCTGTATCAAATACTACTCGATGAACGCGATTTCTCCTCAAAACTGCTTTCATCATCCATTGCCATTTTTCAAAATCTCCTTCACCATTCCACTTCTCTATCGTCAACTGTGATCCTGAAGCCACATAGGAGCCTCTGACGTATGGAGCAACTACTGGCGCTAAAGTACTATTTGTACTATTTTCATCTCCTCCTGCCATTCTACCAAACACCTTCTTTGCGAATCTAGTTTTGATACCAGTTGATAGGGGGAGGGGTGATCAATCCCTCTCAGCAGAAAAATAGGATCTTACAATTTGGCGTGATAGAACAAACAGATAGTTATAGATCACAGAAAAAATATATAGAGACAAGAGAGAACACACAGATTTATAGTGGTTCCACCATCGCGAGATAGTGTACGTCCACTTTAATGGGGAAGAGATTTATTACTATTTGAAGAGATTACAGAGTAAAGAAATGAAGAAAAATAAACAAGAGATTGTTCTCTCATATCTGATGTCTTAACATTCTCTATACCTCTCTTTATATATAGAGAAAAGTTACTTAGGGATGAAGCAATTGATTTATGTAAATAAATCAATTCATGGAATAATAATATTCCCATTAATTGCCTTGCCATGTAATTGATTGATAATATTCCATTTTCTCCATCAATCAATTATTTCCCTATTTGATTCCTTTTATAAAATATGACAATCAAATATATATGACAAATATCTCCACATCCCTATCTCTTTAATTTCTCTTTCCATTTCCTTCATGCACAGAACGGGTAACTAAATACCGAGAATATCTCCAAAATCTATTAATTTTGGAAATATTGTATCACCAAAAAAATCCTAATAACTGTTATGAAGTAGTTCTTAGTTCATTTCAACTGTCATCTGAAGTGGTTTCTGAATTCATATGGTACCTTTTCAAATGCATATGAATATGATATTTTTAGCATCTTATTGATAGCAACTAAGATAAGAATATAAACAGCAAACCAGTCTCTTCAGTGCTGAAAATATATTGTTTACCTACCAATTTTTATATTTTGAATCTTTGATCAACATATAAACCATTTTGTTAAAAACTTAAAAGGTACATTTTTTATACTAAGAACAGCTGAGATATATAGAATCACAGCTGTGGAAAAGCATTTTTATGATGGTTGAATGTGCTTCTATGCATCTAATCTTAAGTTCTTCCTTTCAACATTTTAAAATGAAAACAATTTATTTCTCACATTTAAACTATACAAGTTGTGCATTTATGCTAGTTATATGCATAGCTGATATTAAATACATTCTCATGAATTACTCAGTGTATTCTTTATATTGCAGGAATCTGGCAATGTTGTAGTTGAAAGTTGCCAAGAAGGACCATTTGTTAATAAGGAAACAAGGATTAGTTCAAAACTACCTGCAAGTGAGAATATTTTCAAGATTTAGCAAGCGGTGGATATGGAAATTACCTGCATTTGATAGATTTTCTTTCACAGCCCTGCACATTCTGGAAACTGTAATTTGACTGAATGCCAGGTTGAATATATTTCGTTTTGGATTCCAGTTAAAGAGACTTGTGCATCAATTCTATTATCAGATGGAATTATTCTTTTACATAAGCGTAGTTTTTATATGTTTAGGATTTATTATGTTCAATTTAGAGGTCAACTAACCAAACCATGTACTGGGGCAAAGAAACAACTATGGTAGCTCTATTGAGCTTTTGCATTATTAATGTGACGTCCAACTTTTTTACGTTGTTAACGTACCAGGGTATGCGAATTCATTCCAGTATTGAGCCCTTTTACACTGTTAATGTGATGTTCAATCCACGAACACATGGCAAATCTCATTGCTTTTGCAGTATAAAACTATAAATTAAGAAACATATTGCTCTTTCTGATACATAGTAATATAAGAACAGAGGTAATCATCAAAGTGCAAGCAATAAAAACACAGTGCATATAAATACGGGAATACAATCATACATCATCAGTTACCGGTTACTGGTGTATTAAATCAAAATGCACCAAGTTGATTACATACACCATCTCGTTTTCCTCTAAACAAAAAGAATCATTGTCATTTGTATGCTAATACAAACCACAATAAAATTGGTACTCATTCTTACAAACAGCTAAGCTTATGAATATGAAGATGCATGAACTCATTTTGCATTATTATTTCGAGAATAAGAGGACCATGCAGAGAGTATAATATAATGGACATTCATTGAGTAGTCTTCAGCACAATCCGCAAAGAGCACACTGCAATCATTAATTGGAGGTTGATCAGCAGTTATAAACTAATTGATAGATCTGCCATCATCCTGCATATAGGAATTAAACTGATTCAAAATGCAATTACAAGTACCCAATATAGACAGTGAGTCTTAACTTTTACTTTTACCTTGCATCATGTATTCTTATTTTCATCTGAAAATTTGGTGACCATAGAGGTCGTCACACTTAATTCCACATAACATTGTCTCATACAGTTCCAGTTATCTTGCAGATTTTGTTTAAAATAAGATTACCCCATGCATGCAAGAAATCTACTATGTGCATAGATTATTATTTTCTGTACTGTACTATAATTCTTTTTCAGAAATGTTCTACGCAATCAGAGCCCTCGTGTACTATTAGAGAACACCAGTTCAGTTGTATACTATATATATATATATATATATATATATATATATATATATATATATATATATATATAAACACTGTGAATTGTGTATATATCATAAGACGATCAGAATACTAATCAACACTAATTGATGTTCTATTAGATATAATAAAATGGCAAACCTCTTGTCATGGCTTCTGCGATCAAGGTTTTGATGGGATTATAAGAACCATTGGCGGAATGGCTTCAGTTCAAACATAGTTTTTATTATTGATCAGTGATATCAATGCTGCAACTACACTAGTTCTCCAGTTAAGGTAGACTTGGTATAATTGTTGATTTGACTTTTGCATCAGTTCTGTTATCATGTGGAATTATTCTTTTATATGCCTAGGATTTATATGCTCAATCCAAAAGTCACTAACAAAACCATGTACAGGAGCAAAAGATCAACTCTGATAGCTATAAGGTATGTGAATTCATACAAGTAATTGTGTTGTCTTTGAGCCTTTTTACATCGTTAATATGATTTTTATAATCCATGAGCACATCCCTAATATCATTAGCTGGAGCTAATGATAGATGTAGTCAAACTAATTTCCATTCAACTTAGTCCATTAGCTACTGTTATATTGTTATCCGGACTTTTTTTCAAAATAAGATCACTGTATGCTGCAGGAAATATGACGTGTGTACAAAACTAATATTTTCTCTAATGCAATACAATGCTTGAAAGGAAAATGCACCTTAAAATCAGAGCTCTTCTATGAGATTAGAAAACATCTCAACTACAAAGTATAAATATTAACTAAAATAGTCTATTCTAACTGACTTTAGTTATGAACACATTAAACTCTATAAAGTGTACATATGATTAGATAATCCGCTGGAAAAAGATTATTCAATACTAATGCTCTACTGAAGACTGATGAAATGATGTACCTTTATCATGGCCTCCATGGTTGAGGGGGTGGTGGGATCATAGGAAAAGATGGAGGAATTGCATTAAACATGGTATTCTTATCAATACCTCTACCACCAACATCAGCCAGCGATATCAATGATGCAACTAAGCCTGCGTTTCCAGCTAACGTAGGTTCAGTGTAATCTTGTCTTACTCTGATATCTATAAAATATCATTTTTGTCGGGTCCTCCAACCATCGCACCGACAATGATATTTGGATTAGAATTGTTGGTATCCCGCCGCTTTATTCCACCTTTGCATGAGTATATAATTCCATCATGGGGAATCGAAGCTCCACGATGATGCACTTGCCGTGGAAATTTCGTTCCATAACCAACAATATAACTCATATTCCTTGGATTCTTTCCGATGATGTAGTTTAGCTACAAAAAAAAGTACAATGAGTATGACAATTATTATTTACTTTATTTGCAATAGCTGCAATTTTATAGCATTTTCACCTGTGATGAAGCAAATGGGCTAAGAATCATAGAATCGAAGTAATCTTTACTGCAATAGAATTCAGGCACATCTATAGCAGCCATGCAATATGAATATAGGTTAGCAAGAAAGGCCGCATTGACCACATATAGTAATGTTTGTAAGTGTCCGTGATTCAGTTGTATCAGTCTAGCTACAATTAGAAACAGGAAAATGTATCACTCTAGATAAATGGGTATTTATACTGTAGTTGTTATTAATTAGGAAATGTGCATATCTTTCATCCAGTTGAATACATTATATTGCTTCATATAAGAACACATATTTAATTGAACGGTATCATGATACACTTTAAGAGATTCTTCATAAGGATAGCCTGGATCCATCAAAATTTTAAGTTTGTCCAAATAAGAATTCCCGCGGGCAACTTATTATCCCAGCTAAAAACTAATTTGTGTGATCCCTCTGACTTACTTTTGCATTCTTTGACAATTTCACATCTGTCCCAAACATGATATAATTTTTATTTCCCGTGGCATAATACATCCATGCAGCACACCACATATACTCATCCCAATATCCATCAGAGTTACAAAATTGCACATTATCGATGATAATGCTGGAATATGTAATACGATTACGCCGTGGAAATTTATATATTGTGGATGCACCTTTAATTAGTTTGGTGGAATAGGCAATATCCTCTTTAAAAGCTATTGAAGCAGCAGCAAGACACTGCAAGGGGAAACGTGATTTCCGACGGCTGAAAACCGTCGGCGGCCGTCGGAAGCCGTCGGAGGCCGTCGGAAATGACGGCGTCGGAGAGCAGTACTTCCGACGGCTACCGACGGGGGCTGCCGTACAGATTACCGACGGCTTCCGACAACTACCGGCGGTTTTCGACGGCTTCCGTCGCCCGTCGGAAGC
This sequence comes from Allium cepa, assembly GCA_030765085.1. Lineage (NCBI taxonomy): Eukaryota > Viridiplantae > Streptophyta > Magnoliopsida > Asparagales > Amaryllidaceae > Allium > Allium cepa. Next base: position 568,929,813 of record CM060940.1, on the reverse strand, counting down.
CGTCGGAAACCGCCGGAAATCGGAAGCTACAGACCGTCGGGAATCGTCGTTAGCCGACGGAAATTTCGATCTGTAAGCCGTCGGGAGCCGTCGGAAATCTGCTGTTTTTTTTTAAATCTGCTGCAAATAGAGCCTTCCAATCACATTTCTCTTCCAAACACTACAATATCAATACTGCACAATCCAATAAACAATAATCCAACCAAACATGCAAACCAATACTCAAAAATATTCAATAAACACAGAAATAAACAAAATTAGAATAAAAATAAAATACAAAATATACCTAACATTCCAACATTAACAATAATCCTAACAATAACTGTTCTATCAATCATGCATATCCTGATACAGCTACAGAACCAAGTGTATTATACATAATTATACATATCAACAATTAATTGTTTCATCTACCAAATCATTCTAAACTAAAACAAAACATACCTGCACGAGCGAATCAGAAAGCAATGAATCAATCTGCTCCAGATCCAGAGCCAGCCGATGAAGGGAAGCGGCCACCAAACTGCTGCATGTACTCAAATAACTGTGCCGTCTGCATGGCCTGTTGGCGGTTCTGCTCCTCCAACTGCTGAACTCTAGTCTGCAATTCTTCTATACGTGCTAGATCGCTCTGAGGTCTACTCCGTCGTCCCCTACTTTGACTACTGGACTGTAATAATTGAAAAATAAATAAAATCAAAGTTTATTGTTTTGAAAAGGTAAAAATATCATATTTTAAGTATTTTAAGAAAAAGTAAATTATTTACCGCTAAATTGTCAAATCCGTATCGTCGACCATGCTCTGGTGGACTCATAACGGACTCAAAAATAACGTCCTCTTCATCGGTCGTCAGCTGCTCTCGACCCGTATCAGAAAGGAGTTTCTGTCGCTGCTCCATAAACATCTCCTGCATTGACAAATTAATAATATCATATCTTATTTCATAATAATTTGACAACTAAAACAATTACTAATACTGAATAAAATGAAATATGCTTACATGGCTTTTACTGGATTTATCGTCCTGCCATGTGTACGAAACAGTCCCGTCTGGATTAACATGCTCAACAGCATGCGTACGGGTGAACACGTCCATATAGCTGACAGGACCATGTGCCTCGGCTTCCTGAAGTTGATTGTTACATACAATTATTATATATTTAAAATCATATAGCATAAACTATTTACATTTATTATTCAGTAAATTTACCAACTCCTGCCGATACTGCTGAAATGACTTCGATCCTCCGCGATGAGTGACGGGATTCTTATTTCTATTTGCAGAGTTTTTATCCGACTCTGCCTGTACATTCAAAATTTGATACATTATTTTCCAATCACGTTAAATTAATAATTCAAAAAAAATTAGTATACTTGCCTTCGCCTCGTCCGTCTCCCAGTAGCTCAACCAAGCTTGCCACACGCTCTCCCACATCCACCGTGGTCTCTTCCGGGATTTCTTAACCTCAGATATCGTGTCTCTGTAGTTCTTTCGCATCTTCCTCATCCAGTATGCTCGTGTCAGCTGCATATCATCTGTCTAGATGTCTATCTCAGCCTGTGTTAAAAAAAGATTACACTTTAAACGATAAACGGTAGAAAAACGACAAAAACGAATTAAAAATGAAAAACATAAAAATTACACATACTAGGACATCTTGTCATATGCACTCTATGATGTGCGGAGGGATGATATCCCACTTCGGCCAGCACGCACTCATCCTACTACGATATGCTGCTCTGGAGACGTTCAGCACTACCTTAGTGGGTAGTAGCTCGAACCCCCTGTTTTTAGGTACGATACAGATAAGTACGTACGTATAGTATAGAAAAAAATAAGATGATGAATAAAATTTAATTTTTAACCATCTGCTTTGGGGACTAACGATACAACTGGACGTTGTGGCGCTTGCGATGGGCCACTGCCATCGCCTCCTGAAGAACGGGAAGAGCTCCTCCCTCTATGTGACATAATGATAAACCTGTGGCGTTTACACATCATTATATAAGAGAATAAAAACATGATAATGAAATATATTTCATATGAAAATGACATCAACGGTATAAATTGCTTAATTATAATGACTGAAATGGAAATAGAAATGTAAGTTTGTTATACCTGATTCATAATGGGTGTACTCTTCCTACGATAAGCAGAGTTCATTGCATTTTCAAAAAAAATTGCTAAATAAATGACAAATTGAAATAACATAAAACAATAGTAAACGGATTTAGTTTCATAGTTACATCAATTTCATAATACATCAAGCATTCAACATAGTTACATCAATTGCAAAAAAACAGATTCAAATTTATATCAGTCATCATCGTCTTCTGATTCAGATTCGGTCTCGTTTTCGACGATATTTTCCTCTGCACTGTCAAACGCTTCTACCAAAACATTTGATTCATCGATCAAAGGACCAAAATCTGTATGATCGTCTGTAATTATTATTTCGTTATTTTGCTCAAGATCTGCCTGATAAGCTTGTTCGTCCGGAATATTCTTCCCATCGAATGTGAATCTGGCCTTTGTTTTAAAAACTGCAGACCAATCTGCTTTATCTCTTTTTAGAGACGGATAAGGAGCGTAATAAACTTGCAATGTTTGTTTGGCTAGTACAAAAGGATCATACTTGTGATAGTGCGATGTATGCTTTATTTCGATAAGATTATAATCCTTGTGCACATTAATTTCAGAACCTGGAACATTGCTAAACCAATTGCATCTAAATAGAAACACATCCTCCGCGGGTCTTGAGAAATATGTCAGTTGCAAAATTTGTGTTAGAACGCCATAAAAATCATTTAAATGGTTTTCTGGATCGTCACTACCTTTAACAAATACACCAGTATTATTTGTTAATTTTTCTGCACCGTATTCTTTGGTGTTAAATTTGTATCCATTGACGAAATATATTGGATATGTCTTGACCACTCTTTTTGGTCCCATTGCAAGATGTTTCAACCCTTCGTCAACAACACAATTTTTCGGCTCATAAACGTAATTTGAAAACCAACGGGAAAATTCTTTACTGAGATCTCCGTTCGGATGTTCCCGTTCATAAACACTGTTTATATAAACAAATTATTAAATTAGGTTATACACGCGCATGCATTACAGAAAAGAATAAAACGAAAATTATTATTTCAGATTACCTAACAAAACGGTGCAACCTCGGCACAATTTAGAAGAATATAAGTGTGTGCTACACGAAGATCTCTATCGTCTAGCCATATTTCCACACATTTTCCAGAAGGCCGACCATGTTGTCTAAAAATAAATAACATTGCTTGAGAGGACTCTTGTTCGTCGCCTTCATCATTACGAGGAATACTTTGAAATGAAATATTCACATGGTCACTGAAATAGTGAGAGAAAAAGAACGAAGCTTCTTCTTCGATGTAAGATTTACATATCGAACCTTCAACTCGTGCTTTTTGTCTCACTTTTTTCTTCAGATGATTCAAATATCTATGCAAAATTAATTTATATTAACTTCATCTTTCAAATGCAATTAAATTACGTTATAACATATTACTTACCTCTCAAATGGATACATCCATCCGTATTGGACAGGACCTCGAAGTCGTGCTTCAGATGGAAGATGAACAGGTAAATGTTCCATCACATTAAAAAAACCTGGCGGAAATATTTTCTTTAATTTGCAAAGCAATATAGGAATGTCCACTTCAAGTTTACGTAAACGTTGCACTTTTAAAGTAGTCGAACAAAGCTCTTTGTAAAACATACTAAGCTCCGTTACTAGCTTCCAAACTTTTAACGGCAGTAGTTCTTTGAACATAACAGGAAATAAATTTTCCATCATTATGTGACAGTCGTGACTTTTCATTCCGCTCAATCTACCATTTTTAAAGTCAACACGTCTACGAAAATTTGATGATATCCCATAAGAAAATCTTAACCCTTTCACCCATTTTAACACAGCTTTAACTTGATTATTATCTAATTCGTAACAAGCTTTTGGTTTTTTACTGTCATTTGGTTTCATATGAAGCTCGGGACGTTTGCATAATTCTTCTAAATCACGTCTTGATTTCAAATCATCCTTCGTCTTCCCTTTCACATTCAAAATTGTGTTAAACACATTATCAAATACATTTTTCTCATTGTGCATCACATCTATGTTATGGCGAAGCAGAAGATGTTTCCAATACGGCAACTCCCAAAAAATAGATTGTTTGCACCAGTTATGAACAACTGATTTGCCTTCAATTTCTGTTTGCTCCCCCGTTTCATATATTTTTGGATAGTCCTTAACAAGTTCATATATGTCTTCGCTTGACCATATCGTCGGTGGTTGTCTGGTTTCTACTCTATTAGCTAAAAAGTTTTTCTTGTCTCCTCTGAAGGGATGATTTACATGGAGAAAATATCGATGACAGTCAAACCATGAAATTTTCTTACCATGAGGTAAAGAAAACGCTCGTGTTTCATCCATGCAATATGGACATGCTAGACGACCGGCAGTACTCCATCCCGAAAGCATTGCATAGGCAGAAAAATCACTTATAGTCCACAACAAAGAAGCAAACATACGAAAAATTTTCTTTTTTGACACATCGTATGTTTCTACTCCTTCGTTCCACAGTATTTTTAACTCCTCAATCAATGGTTGTAAATATACATCGATTCCTTGTGTCGGATCGTCGGGGCCAGGAACGACAACAGTAAGAAACATATATTGCGTTTTCATGCACATCCATGGAGGTAAAATATACGGTGTGACGATAATGGGCCAGGATGAATATTTAGAACCAAATTGAGAAAATGGAGAAAAACCGTCCGTACATAATCCTAATCTAACATTTCGACTCTCCGCTGCAAAATTTGGATACGTTTTATCGAAATGCTTCCATGCTTCTCCATCGGCCGGATGTGTCAACGTACCCTCTTCCTCCGTTCTCACGCTATGTCACCTCATATTAGACGCCGTTACAGAAGATGCATATAATCTTTGAAGTCTTGGAGTTATGGGTAAGTAGTGCATACACTTGTATGGAACTTCCTTACCCTTCTTTTTTTTTGGTTTGTATCTCTCCTGGTTACAAACTTTACAATTTCTAAGGTTTGCGCCTTCTTTCCAAAACAACATGCATTCTTTTAAACATGTATCTATTTTCTGATACGGTAAATCAAAAGCCGACATAAGTTTTTTAACTTCGTAGTGATTTTCACACATTAGATTATCGGGCGGCATATGTCTTTTTGCAGCTTGTACAATAGCTGTAAACCCAGCTTCAGTGATGTTGTATTTTGACTTCATCGCAATGTATTCTGCGATTACTGACAGTTGCGTGCCGCTTTTACAACCATCCCAAATAGGTTTCTTAGCTGCATCTAGTAAATCATAAATTTTCTTAGCTTCAATATTTGGTTCTTCAACATTTCCATCATCGTCGTCTACTTCAACCATAGGAAACATTGATCGTGCTGCATCTTCGACCATATTTTCTATACGGGTCGTTGAAACTATTTCGTTAACGACACTTTCAGACTCTACAGAAGTATTTGCTACAACTTCTCCATGCCGATCCCAAACATAATATTCGGGTGTGAAACCGTGTTGGCACAAATGAACTTTCACAATATCTGGTAACAAAAACTTCAAATGTCTACACCTACTACACGGACAACGAATTTCTGGATCGTTTCCGTTATTACTTAAGGCGAATTCAACAAACACGTTTATACCATTATAAAAATCTTCTTTATTGAGCCCCTCAGTCCTTTTCTTTGGTACATCCATCTCCTTCGATCAACAAAATAATCAATCATTTTTCCTATTTGACAAAATGAGAAGTTCAAAATTTAATATTTATTTTGAAGAATACATATTCGAAAAAGATTATTTTCATGTTCGTATAATATTTTGAATTTAAAGAACAACTTCACAAATTTAAAATTATTTTCAAATAGGGCACATTTCATTTTTTTAACGTAACGATTTAAATATATATATAATTTTTTTTTCATTGGTCAGGCATCCTACTTCCCATTACAAACATAGTAAGCATTTACATTTCGTATATTACTTCGTCTCAAACGATTCAACAAAATTTCGGCAGCATTTCCCTTTTGTTCCCTGCATTGTACACAAATGCGTGTACGCAGGAAACAAAAAAGAAAAGTTATGCCGAAATTTTATGAACCGTTTAAGACGAAGTAGTATAAAAATGTAAATTCTTACTGTGTTCATAACTTGTCCAATACAGGGACAAATCCAACAAACATTGTACCAGATGAATATAAATGGTCGTTTTTCGAAAAAAACGACTATTTATACAACGATCATGTACAACACTCGTCAGACGGAGCCAAAAACTCTCTAAGGGATATTTGTCAGTTACATGCATGCATTTTACGAAAAAATACAGTTTTACTCACTGTTCACATTTACAAAAATATATATTAATTTAACACAGTTATTCGACGTATTACGCATCAACTTAAGACTGTTTTAACATTTTTATCATTTTTCAATACACACAATTGTAATTTAGAGTAATGCATTTTTTTGTTTCATAAGTAAATATGTGCACAATATAATACTCCTAGTTCATTCAATCATTTTATCTTATTCCAAATAACGTATACAATCGCCGAATCAAGGCATACATAACAATTTACACATACATGAACAACCCCAAATTATAGGTGTTTTTCCCAATTTCACGATAAAAGATGAAATCGGTATACCATGTGATGCTATAAACCACTATTACGCTATTGGAAACAATTGCAATCGCTAATTCGTCCTAATTTACCAATTTATGCAAATCTAGAAATAGGGTAAAAACTGATTTTTTTTACAAAAATAAGAGATTATACCTGAGATGAAGAGTAATGGAGTTTGATTAGGCAGCCGTGGAGGATCCGGAAGCTCGAAATCAAGGATTGGAAGCTTGAAGAGGAAAAATGGGGGATTTTTGAAATAATTTTCATATGGTTTGGGGAAGAAGAAGAGCTCTCGGTTGAAGGTATAATCGCAGTTTTCCGACGGCTTCCGACGGCCGCTGACGGCCCGTCGGAAGCCGTCGGAAAAAGGCCGTCAGTAGCCGTCGGTCTATGCTGTCGGAATTGAAGCCTTTTCTAGTAGTGAGAGCAGCTGCTATTTCTACACCTAGATTAGGAGCAGAAAGAGAAACTAAGGGTTGGACGGGTATAGCCCATGTCTTCAGGACGAGTCTAGCAGTAATAGTTGTCCGGCGGAGTTGATCTGTCTCATTGCTATACCAACCTACAAGAATGAAAAAAAAGTTGGTCTAGATATTCTCACATACACACACACGCATATATATATGTGTATGTATATGTATATGTATGTATGTATGTATGTATATGTGTGTGTGTATATATAAACTGAAAATATAATATTATATGCAAGGATACCTGACTGTAAATAAGACCGATATCAGTAGCATCCGAATCAAACGTCTTAACAAGATAGTCAGTTCCCCGTTGTATGGTTTCTTTAGCATGCTTGTACTCTCCAATAGCTTTATATTTGTGACTGTACTCTATAACAGACCAACTAAATAAAGTCATCCAAAATCACATAGGAAAATGAAATTTGATATTATTGCCTCCATCATAGTATCCTCCAACTAGACCACCTTGCCGTGAATCTATTCCATCATTTAAACCCGAATCTCCTCTCCATCTCACGCCGTTATCCTTTGGTAACTTACCGGCTGATATAAAATTAATATCAGTAAACTTGATCTCATATCAAATATTTATCAACCTGGTACCAATATTGTTGTGTACTTGACTTATTCAATAAATCAAATACTACTTGGCAGATCCAATTTTGGTCTTGTACCAACAGAGTTGGAGAATTGGACAACATAGCAGAAGATGGATGGACTTGCCATTTCTTACTATAAATAACATAACAGAAGATGGATGGACTTGCCATTTCTTACTATAAATATTATTATATTATAAGTGGATTACACGAGGATATGTGTATGTATTATAATATTATACTGTATATATGTTTCTTGTTATACTGTATTATAATATTATAATATTATACTGTATATCTTGTGTTTTTTAAGTATTTTTTATGTTATGTTTCATTAATTGGTATTTTATATATATTTATTTTATTTGATGAGTACTGTCCGTCAAATTTAAAGTTAACAACATGCAAATATGCCTTGTGTTCTAAGGGATATTATTCCTTTTCTCTCATTAATTAGACAAATGCCAATTTTTATAAAGAAGGCAAATACTCACTACAAGAGGGGGCTCATTTCTGACGTCAATTATCGATGCCGTAGTGACAAGGCGACGATTGGACGTCGCTAAATTTTAAGACGTCACAAAGGCGTTACTAATAAACAGACGATTGGACGCCTTCAATGTTTTGGTGTTCTCCGATACACGTCAGAAATTCACTGGAAATTACTTATGCCTCTGCGACACGTTAATATTTTAGCGGTGCCTCGGCAACGTTTATATTTTTATTTTTATTTACTAGTATAACAGCACAACTGTGGAGAAACCGACCGTTCGATTGTATAACTTTAATAGAAAATATACAGTTAAATTTTTTGTTAATATTACTTAAATATTAAGTGATAATATGTTGGAAAAGAATAAATTGAGATTTGAATCTGAAAATATGAATTTCAAATTCAAATATTAATCAAATCATTCAAAATTGTCGATTTGAAATTGAAATTTTAGAATTTGAAAATCATAATAGATTTGAATTTGGAATCTTTGATGCGCGAAATAAAATGAAGAAGTTTAAGAAAAACGCGATTAGACAAGATCCACGTTTTTTGCTTCAAAAAACTTGATTTTGGAGTAAAAGTAAGCAACGTTCCCTGACGGTCCGCTTGATAATCCTTTTGATATGCCCTTAATATTTTCTTAACTTACGGGCCACTGAATTTCTTCATTCATCCCAAATTAATAGAAAGCTTTAGAAACGAGATCTCACCAAATCAAAAACCCTCATTGATTTTCCTGCACGCATCGATTTTCAATTCGCGTTGATTTCAAGATCGATAACAAAGGAACCACAAAATCTCACGAAATAACTTGATCACGTATTGATTAGGTTCACTGAGTGATATTTATCGATTTTAATTTTTATCTTAAAAGTTGCATCTATTTAGATTAAATGCTATTTATTACCTCGATTTTGCTATATTGTTTCTTATGATTATTTTGAACACCAATTAATCATTTGGTCGTGACTATGATGCCAAAAGAACGAATTAGGCTGATATTTTTAAAAAGGAAAATAGAACATTTAGGACTTGCAAGGAATTTATACAAATAGCTTGATATTAATAAAGCTTTTTATCCCTTTTTTGAATTTTAATTTCCTAATCTACTAAAGGTTTTCTGTTAGTTGGCATATGATTTAATAAAAAATTAAGACCTAATATGAATATAGAATTTGCTGTAGCTGAAGTTTTTATCAAAATATGATAGATGAAATATTAGTCTCTCGCTAAGGATTTGTCCATTCACAATTGAAGTGTTATGTGTTAGCTTTTATGAATTTTGCTACTATAGGTGAACATTTCATATCGTTATTATGGCTAATCCTTGTCAAATGGAACAATTTTGTGCTTTACATGTTTTGAATTCCTTGATTAGGTGTAATGAACAGTGTTGTTTTCCCCAATTTTTTTCAATATAACTTTTATTGTTTCCCTGGCTTAGATTTGCACTAATCGGTTACACACATACCCCCATAAATATGTAGCTAAGTACTTATTAACATATTATGATAATGCTACATGCTAATCCACCCACTATATTTCAGTTTCCTTTCCTTTTATTCTCAATCAATTGATACCCGACTCAGTTTGATGCATTTTGCAAGGTGCCCAGTTATAATTTTTAGCAAAGAGCAAACAATAGTTATATTGCAAAATGCATCACTATGTCAAAATCTGATTAGTGGGACTAGAGGAATACTGAAAGTTAAAGACATGCTCCCGATGCTAATTGAAATTTCATATTAAGTTATTTTATTTGTTTGCCTTTTTGTGGAATATTCCATGTTTCAACCATAACAAAACTCGATATAAACATAATTATGGGTGGATCATGAACTCAGTTCTTGAATTGGCCAAGGCAGTTACTTCAGAGATGTACCTAATGAATTAGCCTAGTTTGAAGGGTGCGAAAGTGGCTCCGATTTTGCCGACCAATGGGTTGCTGGAGGAGTTTGATTGGAGAGGGAATTGTGTTGTAACTCCTGTTAAGATTCAGGTTTGAATTTTTTATTTGGTTTTAATTTTTGATATATCATTTTATCATTTGGACTTATGGGATTAGAACTGCACAATAGTAAAATTTCTGTATGGTTTTCTTTATTAAGATTGGCCCGTATATCATATGGATATGAAAATTGTGCTCAAACATTCAATATCATTCATATTTGCAGCTTTTAATATGGAAAAACATTGTTTTATAGTTTGCTAATTATATATTTTGTACTTCTGGTCCATAATTTGTACGATTATATCACAATATAAACTTGTTTATGCTAAATACAATAAATTCATAATATTCAACTAGGATAACAAATTAAAATGCAATATAATGAGCTGATAGAATAGTAGATGCATAAGTTTGTAATGTATAAACCTTGTATTAACATCTACACGTACAGTAGTTGGCTCATTAGTCAAGAATCTTCTATTTTGTTTGAAAGGTGGAAGATACAACATACATATTAATTTATTAACCATTTCTTAGCAACGAGAAGCTTGAAAAATGCCTTTGTTGATAGTCTGATGAGTATGGCTGTATGTTCTAACGTGCCAGTTAATTTCCTTATAGGTGCAACATGTAATGTAACTATAAGGTATGTACCGTGCTTCTAAATTATTAAAATATTGAAAGGAATTGCTAAATATTTTATTGCCATATATTTTGCATAGGGTCCGTTTGGATCGTGCTGGTCATTCAGCATGTCAGGAACTCTCGAAGGAGCAGATTTTCTGGCTATGGAAGAGTTGGTGAGCCTTAGCGAGCAACAGTTGGCTTGGTCGCATTGTATTTTATGATGAATTTGTGTATTATAAGTTGTATTCAGACATGTTGGGTTAGAAATTATAGTCATGTGATTTCATTTTATTAACTATGATTATATTGCGTGTTTAGACTTAATTTGTATTTGTTTTTAATGGTAGTCATATATATTAGCTATTGATATATATGATTGTTTGAGATAATATCTGTAGATTATATTGCTTGTTCGGTTTTGTATGATTTTCCTGTTTTAGTTATGGTTGATGGAAATGAGTTTAGTGAGATGGTGCTATTGAAATTCGCAGCAGTAAGGCGTCGCTAATTTTTTATTATTACATAGTCGATAAGTTGTCTCATTGGCATTGCTAATATTTAGCGACGTCATAGTGACGGAATGCATTTATTGAAATATTTGCCCCACAATGGCGTCGTCAAATACTAGCGATGCCGTTTTTCTGGTAAATAACTTTCATTGTAGTGTGTCGCAAAATATTAGCGACGTCATTGTGATGTCCTTTTTTTTTTACGTCTTTGCGACGTCTAACAATTCGGCGACGCTTATTTTTCTGACATGTTTTGGTGCCGCTAAAAAATTTAGCGATGTCAAATACACGTCAGAGAACTGCAGATTTGTAGCACCGAATGTTAATTCATTTAATGAATGAGTTTTGAATAAGTTTGCTTTAGCGTTTTTTTTATTCCATTTTCCATTATAAAAATGAAGGTTTAGCATTTAAATTTTTAATGACAAAAAAGAACATATTCTCATTGTAAGTCCGAGGAAAAAAAACTTATTTTAAATTTAGACCTCGTTCAAAACTATCTACAAAATAGGTGTTGTTTTACGCAATTCAAATTTGTCCAGACATATTTTTTTTTATTTGTGTCTGTGCAAATACGGATTGCACAAGTTTGTTTTTTTTAAATTTGTGCTTGCGCAAGTTTATTTTTGCGCGTATTTGAAATGCACAAGTATAATATTTTTAAAGAAATTTTGTACTTGGACATATTTGGATTGCAGAAGTGTAAAATGCCGTTATATGTAAAAGAAGACCTATTTTTATAATAAGTTTTGACTGAGGCCTAAAATTGAAATAAGTTTTTTCTCGGAACTATAATGAAAATTTATCCCAAAAAATGCATATGAACATATATTTTATTTATATGCAATAATAAAATCGATTGCAATGACGTTCTCTCATTTTAAGGATAAAAGGAGGCTTCTTAATTGATGGAATTAAAAAACAAATATTGCACATAAGTTCAATTATTATGGAAGTAAACCCAATATTTATGCGTATCTTAAAGATGAGTTTAATAATGTTACAATTAAATATAGAACTTCATCCATCTACTCCTGATTTACGAATATTTATTTGCTTTTCTTCTTCCATATTAACAATATTATATTGTACAAGAAAATCACTTTGAAAAACTGTTTTTCAAAATATTCTTTGATCGATATGGGTAGTGTGTGTGTAAGATGTTGAAAATTTAATACACGTATTGACTCACACACATACATATACATATACATACATACATACACACGCAAACACAGGGACACACGCAGATATATGGTTAATACGAAGAGATATGCTATCGCTAAAGCTGAACAAATAAGTATACTTACATTTTTGGGCATTGAAAAACATCATCGCAATTTTTACATCTTTCGAATACTCGTCCATTGTTATTGGTTGTACTTGAGGATTTCCACCATGCATGGATGACTTTATAATCAATTGAAGACCAAATATACTGAACAAAGCCAATAGTGGTAAAATCCAACAAATAATTTGCCTTTTGCTTGCTCTAAAACATCCACAATTAATGTTTCCACTGCAATTCCATGTTTTTCTGTGGGGAATGCGGACCCATGTAAGAATAATATCTTCACGGGTTCGATGTCCTGCTAGTTCAATTTCAGATTTTTGTTCATGATCACCAACAATTTGAATTTGGCTCCTGTGATCTGCAGAATCAATAAAAATATTAACTCATTTTAAACTTCAACTATATTATGGAATAGTGTGATTTGGCTTATATTAGTATAAATACTATGGATATGATGATTGGTGAACCAATACTAGCTTGGAAGATCATGCACTAATTAATCATTTCAGTTAAGTTCGGATATATTTTACGTCTGCTTGATAACAAATCTGAAATGGTTTATGTGACCATGTTATGCAGTCTTCCTCTATAACGAGTTATGGTTTTTAGTATTTCATTTAATTGAAGTTATGTGCTACATAGTTCAGGTGCCACAGTTTCACTTTCAATAGCCGAATACTTCCTATATTATTTTTAGTGTTGCTTTTAATAATGTTATGACTCAAATATCAAACTTTATATATTCTGTACTGTGATTTTTGTTTATATGTTGTTTTATGTTCTGTACGTAGGTGCATTCTTATAAGTGATTTGAATAGATTATGTTTCCTTACATGTTGGTTATGATACACGCATGCATGCATATACACATAGACACGCACGCGCGCGCACACATTCACACATATGTATGTATATGTACGTATATATGTATGTGTATGTGTGTATATGTGTGTATTGATGAAATCAAGATGTATTGGAACAACCAAATGGAGGTGACGCAGAAAGAAGAAAAAAGAGAATCATTAACTACTATATCGATACTCACACCAAAAACACCTCAAATATCTGATGATGAAGAAGATCCAAGGCAATCAAAGATGCAAAGTTTGCAAGACCTATACGAGTCAACAGATGAAGTACAGGCAGATGCTGAGAATATTACCTTTGAAGAGGCAGTGAGAGATAAGAAATGGAAAGCTACGATGGATGAAGAGATGAAGGCTATGGGTAGAAATGAAACTTGGGACTTGGTGGATTTGCTAGAAGGATATCGACCCATGGAGTAAAATGGGTATATAAGAAAAAGATGAATGCTCACGGTGAGATAGAAAGATATAAGACACGCCTAGTTGCGAAGGCCTAAAAACAAAAGGTAGGGATCGACTATGACGAAGTTTTTGCCACGGTGGCGAGAATGAAAACAATCAGGCTTCTCATACCACAAACAGCACAATTCAAATGGTCGATCTATCAGATGGATGTAAAATCAGCATTTTTAAATGGTGTGCTTGAACAGAAAGTATACATGGAGCAACCATCAGGATACATGAAAGCTGGGGAGGAGAGTAAAGTATTGAAGTTAAGGAAGGTGCTATATGAGCTAAAGCAAGTGCCTCGTGCATGGAACATCCGAATTGACACATATTTCAAGGACAATGGGTTCGTACAATGTCCCTACGAGCATGCACTATACGTGAAGAAAGAAAAACGCAACTTGATATTTGTTACTCTTTATGTTGATGATCTAATATTCATGAGGAATAATGTGGAGATGATAAAAGATTTTAAAGAGGCCATGACTCGAGAGTTTGAAATGACAGATTTAGGGTTAATGAAATACTTTCTTGGTCTTGAAGTTAGGCAAGGAAGAAATAGAATATTTGTGTTACAAGAGGCTTATGCAAAAGACATTTTGAAGAAGAACAAGATGGAAGAGTGCAATCCAGTAGCAACGTCGATGGAACTTGTTACGAAACTCTCTAAATTTGATAAAGGAGATCGAGTGATTGCAAACAACCCGAAGTTTGATTGGAAATCTACAGTATCTCACATGCACAAGGCCAGACATTGTGTATAGTGTCGACATAATAAGTCGGTTCATGGAGGAGTCAAAATATTCACATCTGAAGGCTGTTAAGAAGATTCTTCGATATATACAAGGAACAGAGTCACTTGGGTTACTCTATTCTAAGACAAATGAATACAAACTGCTGGGTTGCTCTAATAGCGATTGGTGTGGAGATGTAGATGATCGAAAAAGCGCATCGGGATATGTCTTCTATACGAGAGATACTGCTTTCACGTGGCTCTCAAAGAAACAACCAATAGTGACATTGTCAACGTGTGAGGCAGAGTATGTGGCAGCATATTTGTGTGTATGACATGCAGTATGGTTGAGAAATTTGTTATATGAGTCAAAAATCCAGCAGCACGAAACAACTGAAATACGAATTGATAATAAATCAATAATTGAGTTGGCAAAGAATCCAGTGCACTATGAAAAGAGCAAAAACATAGATGTTCGCTTTCATTTTATTCAGGAACATATGAAAGAAGACAACGTGCGAATGAGTCATGTTGCAAGTCGGGATCAAGTGGCGGATATATTTACAAAGCCGCTACCAAAAGTGCAACTCGAAAATTGTAAGATGATGATTGAAATGAAGGATAGAAAATATTTGAGTTTAAGGGAGGAATTTGTTAAAGAATAAACTCAAATTAATAATAAGGTGAATAGTCATGTCTATTGAGTGAAGAGTTATGTCCATTGAAGTGAATAGGTGTCTATGTAAAGGGTCGTGTCTATTTGTAAGGATATGTAAAGCACTATAAATATGTGGTCATTTTGTGTTATTTGCAAGTAAGAAAATTTATATGAAATATTTTATGAAATATAATTAGTTTCTTCTCTCCTCCTCAATTCTAACAAATTGGTATCGGAGCTATGACAAATTTCGGGAGTTTATCGTTGGGGCAAATACAGATTCCACGAGTAACTAAGTTGAATTATATGACAATTGGAGCATTCAGATGCGTGCGTTGCTAGGTGCACAAGATGCATGGGAAGTAGTCGAAAATGGCTACACAGAAATAGAAAATATTACGAACTTGACAGCGATGCAGTTAAAGACATTGAAAGAAATGCATATGAAAGACAAGGCCGCTCTCTACCTCTTGTTTCATGCAGTGGATGAGTCGGGATTTGAGAAAATTACCAATGCCGTAAATTCGAAGGAAACATTGAACATTTTACAAAAGGTCTATAAGGGAGCCGACCGAGTTAAACAAGTGCGGCTTCAAACTCTTCGAGACGAATTGGAAGCGATGAAAATGAAAGAATCGGAAGGAATATCTTACTACCATTTGTGAAGGCTTCGTAGGAAAAACTTCAATAATTCTCACTAAACTAAAATCCATGAATGGCCTTTCAGGATAGTAAGACTGAGGAGTGATAAGTCCATATTAAGTAAATTGCAATGACAAAGAACGGACTTGATGGTTCTAGGCGTAAAGTTTTAACAAAATTTTAATATAAGTTCAGATTGGATGTGTCTGGGTTCTATTTGTGATGCTTGGTGTGTCAAAATTATTGTGCATAATTATCTGGAATACTTTGTTGAATTTATGTGATTCAAATATTTCCAAAGAAGATAAGAAAATAATTAATTGATTCAGTGAATCAATTAATTAGGCTGTATATGGAAAGATAAAGAGGAAAGATATGCATGGTATTTTTTAGAGAATGGAAACTAATTAATTGCTAATCAATCAATTAGTCAGATTTATTATATGAAGATAGAGAAGTTTATAAATGGAGATTAATTTAAGCAATAGAAATTTATGGAAACATAGATTTTTTATCATTTATGTGCATTGGAATCAAATCAAGTAATCTGGAAAGGTTGTCACATAATCTGGAAGTTAATTTTCTTCATCTCCAAGCATCCTTCATTTTCATGCCTATTTAAATGAAGGAAGTTCTTCTTCATATGAGTGTGAGTGTGTGAGAGAGCATCCACCATTATCCTCTTCTTCAGTATACCCTAATTTCTGCAGTCAATCAATTAGGGGTTTTGAGGGCAAACAAGTCTTTGGATAAATTAATTATTCAATTTGTAATTATAGGTTAGTCTCTACACTTTGCTGCCTATAATTTTGTAATCTCTCTCTCTTTTGTACTCTCTTTCTTCAGTGAAATAAAGAATAGTTGTTGGGTCCGTGGACGTAGGCAATCTAGCCGAACCACGTTAAATCTCTGTGTTCTCCTTTATTCTGTATTTTTTTCGTTTGGTGATTATTTTTCATTGAATTTGTGGTTGGTAATTAATCGACAAGCTAGATCCTTCTTTTTGATTGTTTCCACGCATTAGCATTCCGCTGCGTTTTTGGAGTTTGTGCGAATCAATTGAATTTCCGCACAACAGTTTGGTATCGGAGCTAGCTGTCTTGTTCTAGATTAGTTATCAATGACAAATTCTTTCAGTAGTGGTATGAAAAATTATGGCATCACCAAATTTGTTAGAAAAGGAGTTTTTGGAACATGGAAGGTGAAGACTAATGACGGTGTTCTTCAGCAACAACTTCGTTCATCTAAAGAAAGAGATAAAAGCCAAAAGCACCTTGAAGGTAGAGATA
Source organism: Allium cepa (assembly GCA_030765085.1). NCBI lineage: Eukaryota > Viridiplantae > Streptophyta > Magnoliopsida > Asparagales > Amaryllidaceae > Allium > Allium cepa. Next base: position 568,912,528 of record CM060940.1, on the reverse strand, counting down.
TGCGCAGGTCTCATTTCATGGGTCCTAGAAGGGGTGCTTGCTATTATTGTAAGAAGAAGGGACATTTCATACGGAATTGTCCAGCTCTTAGAAAGAAGAGAGAGAAAAAGGAGAAAGCTTCAGTTTTGCCAGCAGTTAGATCAGATGCGGATAGAAGTGATAGTAATACATCATTACTTCAGCCAGTATTTCACCTTTAGAGCACACAAGTTGGGTGATTGATTCTGGAGCCTCTTGTCATATGACGCCAGATAGGAGTTGTTTTGTCAGTTACAAGAAAATTGATGGCGGAACAGTTCATATGGGGAATGACACATTTTGTCATGTTGTGGGCGTTGGAAGTGTGAGGTTTAGGATGCATGATGGTGTTGTTAGGACTATCACAGATGTTAGACATGTTCCGATGTTGCGTAGAAGTTTGTTATCAGTTGGAGCTTTGAGTAGACTTGGTATGAGGATAATAATAGATGGAGAGAATTTGAGAGTGGCGAAGGGTTCCTTGGTAGTGATGAAAGGGGTGCGAGTTAATGATATTTATGTGCTTCATGGAGAGACAGTCTTAGAAGAGTCGGTAGTTTCTACTGATTCTAGTATTTCAGATTCTACTCAGTTATGGCATCTTCGTTTAGGTCATGTTGATGAGGAGAGTCTTGAAGTATTGAAGAAGCGTGGGTTGATTGATGGTGTTTGTCAGTCGAAGCCTAGCTCTTGTGGAGATTGTTCTTTTGGAAAGAAGAAGCATGTCACATTTGATGTTGGAAGACCTAGAGCTACAGAGTTTTTAGAGTATGTTTATTCTTATGTGTGGGGACTCACCCCGGTTGCATCTTTTGGTGGAGCCAGTTACTTCGTCTTATTTATGGATGATTTCTCACGTAAGGTTTGGGTCTATTTCTTAAAAGTCAAACATGAAATATTTGCCCAATTTTGTAAGTGGAAGACCTTGATAGAGAAGCAGTCGAGAAAGCGTTTGAAGGTTCTCAAAGTTGGAAATAGTAGTGAATTTATGTCACAAGAATTCACTAACTATTGTGAGTCCGAGCATGTAATTAGAGATTTTTCTATTTCTGTTGAGTCACATTGTTATGGAGTGGCAGAGAGCATGTGTCGGATATTGTGGGAGAGAGCTACGAGCTTGAGAATGACTGCTGGTCTAGAAGTGGGATTTTGGCCAGAAGCGATATCTATGGCAGTATTTCTCATCAACCGCACACCTTCTATTTCCATAGATATGAAGATCCCAGAAGAGATATGGAAAAGAGAGCATGTTGATTATTCATTCCTTAAAGTGTTTGGTTGTTCAGCTTATTCAGAAGATGAGAGACATGATATGTTGAAGCCTAGGGAAAGCAAGCATATTTTGTTAGGCTATAGAGAAGGAGTGAAGAGGTATAGGTTGTGGTGTAAAACAACTCGGAGAATTGTGACTAGCAGACATGCGATATTTGATGAGAGCTCTTTGTTGAAGGTGGAGCCCTTATCAAGTGATGACATTGGAAGGACAGAAAATTGCCAAACACATTTGGAGTCATTTGATTGTTTCCATATTCAGAAAGATGTTGGTATTTCCGATGATACCATGGTTGATGAGAAGATTACAGAGGTTCAGACTCTAGGTGGAGCTCACTTGTTGGAAAGGCCTTTTGGTTCAGTTGACCCTATTTGTAAGCATATTTATAGCGATGATTCTTCATCTTATGCTTTGAATGTTGTGGAGCTTGTTGGTGAGTCTGTTGATGTTGAATTAGAAAAATCTAGCAAAATTCTTGTGGAGGAGATTGGAGTAGATAATATTGAGTATGTCCTCACTCAATTTGGAATGGAGAAGGTGAAGCGCGCTGTTAAATCTCCATTGGTCTCTCGAAGATTAGTATCTACATGTTCATCTCCAACATCGGATTTGTTGAAGAATTTTGGTACTTTCTCGTATGCATTATGTTTGATGATGTGCATACTATCTTTCTTGTGCTTGGGAAAGATTTGGAAGCTCTGTTTGGGCAATATTGCCCAAACTAGTTCACATTGAACTTGTTGACGTAGATCCAACAATTTGTCGAGATGTGGTGATGCAGAGAGATAGTTATATTTGAATCAAGGTGGAGTGTTGAATTTATGTGATTCAAATATTTCCAAAGAAGATAAGAAAATAATTAATTGATTCAGTCAATCAATTAATTATGCTGTATATGGAAAGATAAAGAGGAAAGATATGCATGGTATCTTTTAGAGAATGGAAACTAATTAATTGCTAATCAATCAATTAGTCAGATTTATTATATGAAGATAGAGAAGTTTATAAATGGAGATTAATTTAAGCAATAGAAATTTATGGAAACATAGATTTTTTATCATTTATGTGCATTGGAATCAAATCAAGTAATCTGGAAAGGTTGTCACATAATCTGGAAGTTAATTTTCTTCATCTCCAAGCATCCTTCATTTTCATGCCTATTTAAATGAAGGAAGTTCTTCTTCATATGAGTGTGAGTGTGTGAGAGAGCATCCACCATTATCCTCTTCTTCAGTATACCCTAATTTCTGCAGTCAATCAATTAGGGGTTTTGAGCGCAAACAAGTCTTTGGATAAATTGATTATTCAATTTGTAATTATAGGTTAGTCTCTACACTTTGCTGCCTATAATTTTGTAATCTCTCACTCTTTTGTACTCTCTTCCTTCAGTGAAATAAAGAATAGTTGTTGGGTCCGTGGACGTAGGCAATCTAGCCGAACCACGTTAAATCTCTGTGTTCTCCTTTATTCTGTATTTTTTTCGTTTGGTGATTATTTTTCATTGAATTTGTGGTTGGTAATTAATCGACAAGCTAGATCCTTCTTTTTGATTGTTTCCACGCATTAGCATTCCGCTGCGTTTTTGGAGTTTGTGCGAATCAATTGAATTTCCGCACAACAGTTTGGTATCGGAGCTAGCTGTCTTGTTCTAGATTAGTTATCAATGACAAATTCTTTCAGTAGTGGTATGAAAAATTATGGCATCACCAAATTTGTTAGAAAAGGAGTTTTTGGAACATGGAAGGTGAAGACTAATGACGGTGTTCTTCAGCAACAACTTCGTTCATCTAAAGAAAGAGATAAAAGCCAAAAGCACCTTGAAGGTAGAGATATGCGCAGGTCTCATTTCATGGGTCTTAGAAGGGGTGCTTGCTATTATTGTAAGAAGAAGGGACATTTCATACGGGATTGTCCAGCTCTTAGAAAGAAGAGAGAGAAAAAGGAGAAAGCTTCAGTTTTGCCAGCAGTTAGATCAGATGCGGATAGAAGTGATAGTAATACATCATTACTTTCAGCCAGTATTTCACCTTTAGAGCACACAAGTTGGGTGATTGATTCTGGAGCCTCTTGTCATATGACGCCAGATAGGAGTTGTTTTGTCAGTTACAAGAAAATTGATGGCGGAACAGTTCATATGGGGAATGACACATTTTGTCATGTTGTGGGCGTTGGAAGTGTGAGGTTTAGGATGCATGATGGTGTTGTTAGGACTATCACAGATGTTAGACATGTTCCGATGCTGCGTAGAAGTTTGTTATCAGTTGGAGCTTTGAGTAGACTTGGTATGAGGATAATAATAGATGGAGAGAATTTGAGAGTGGCGAAGGGTTCCTTGGTAGTGATGAAAGGGGTGCGAGTTAATGATATTTATGTGCTTCATGGAGAGACAGTCTTAGAAGAGTCGGTAGTTTCTACTGATTCTAGTATTTCAGATTCTACTCAGTTATGGCATCTTCGTTTAGGTCATGTTGATGAGGAGAGTCTTGAAGTATTGAAGAAGCGTGGGTTGATTGATGGTGTTTGTCAGTCGAAGCCTAGCTCTTGTGGAGATTGTTCTTTTGGAAAGAAGAAGCATGTCACATTTGATGTTGGAAGACCTAGAGCTACAGAGTTTTTAGAGTATGTTTATTCTTATGTGTGGGGACTCACCCCGGTTGCATCTTTTGGTGGAGCCAGTTACTTCGTCTTATTTATGGATGATTTCTCACGTAAGGTTTGGGTCTATTTCTTAAAGGTCAAACATGAAATATTTGCCCAATTTTGTAAGTGGAAGACCTTGGTAGAGAAGCAGTCGAGAAAGCGTTTGAAGGTTCTCAAAGTTGGAAATAGTAGTGAATTTATGTCACAAGAATTCACTAACTATTGTGAGTCCGAGCATGTAATTAGAGATTTTTCTATTTCTGTTGAGTCACATTGTTATGAAGTGGCAGAGAGCATGTGTCGGATATTGTGGGAGAGAGCTACGAGCTTGAGAATGACTGCTGGTCTAGAAGTGGGATTTTGGACAGAAGCGATATCTATGGCAGTATTTTTCATCAACCGCACACCTTCTATTTCCATAGATATGAAGATCCCAGAAGAGATATGGAAAAGAGAGCATGTTGATTATTCATTCCTTAAAGTGTTTGGTTGTTCAGCTTATTTAGAAGATGAGAGACATGATATGTTGAAGCCTAGGGAAAGCAAGCACATTTTGTTAGGCTATAGAGAAGGAGTGAAGAGGTATAGGTTGTGGTGTAAAACAACTCGGAGAATTGTGACTAGCAGACATGCGATATTTGATGAGAGCTCTTTGTTGAAGGTGGAGCCCTTATCAAGTGATGACATTGGAAGGACAGAAAATTGCCAAACACATTTGGAGTCATCTGATTGTTTCCATATTCAGAAAGATATTGGTATTTCCGATGATACCATGGTTGATGAGAAGATTACAGAGGTTCAGACTCTAGGTGGAGCTCACTTGTTGGAAAGGCCTTTTGGTTCAGTTGACCCTATTTGTAAGCATATTTATAGCGATGATTCTTCATCTTATGCTTTGAATGTTGTGGAGCTTGTTGGTGAGTCTGTTGATGTTGAATTAGAAAAATCTAGCAAAATTCTTGTGGAGGAGATTGGAGAAGATAATATTGAGTATGTCCTCACTCAATTTGGAATGGAGAATGTGAAGCGCGCTGTTAAATCTCCATTGGTCTCTCGAAGATTAGTATCTACATGTTCATCTCCAACATCGGATTTGTTGAAGAATTTTGCTACTTTCTCGTATACATTATGTTTGATGATGTGCATACTATCTTTCTTGTGCTTGGGAAAGATTTGGAAGCTCTGTTTGGGCAATATTGTCCAAACTAGTTCACATTGAACTTGTTGACGTAGACCCAACAATTTGTCGAGATGTGGTGATGCAGAGAGATAGTTATATTTGAATCAAGGTGGAGTGTTGAATTTATGTGATTCAAATATTTCCAAAGAAGATAAGGAAATAATTAATTGATTCAGTCAATCAATTAATTAGGCTGTATATGGAAAGATAAAGAGGAAAGATATGCATGATATCTTTTAGAGAATGGAAACTAATTAATTGCTAATCAATCAATTAGTCAGATTTATTATATGAAGATAGAGAAGTTTATAAATGGAGATTAATTTAAGCAATAGAAATTTATGGAAACATAGATTTTTTATCATTTATGTGCATTGGAATCAAATCAAGTAATCTGGAAAGGTTGTCACATAATCTGGAAGTTAATTTTCTTCATCTCCAAGCATCCTTCATTTTCATGCCTATTTAAATGAAGGAAGTTCTTCTTCATATGAGTGTGAGTGTGTGAGAGAGCATCCACCATTATCCTCTTCTTCAGTATACCCTAATTTCTGCAGTCAATCAATTAGGGGTTTTGAGCGCAAACAAGTCTTTGGATAAATTGATTATTCAATTTGTAATTATAGGTTAGTCTCTACACTTTGCTGCCTATAATTTTGTAATCTCTCTCTCTTTTTTACTCTCTTTCTTCAGTGAAATAAAGAATAGTTGTTGGGTCCGTGGACGTAGGCAATCTAGCCGAACCACGTTAAATCTCTGTGTTCTCCTTTATTCTGTATTTTTTTTGTTTGGTGATTATTTTTCATTGAATTTGTGGTTGGTAATTAATCGACAAGCTAGATCCTTCTTTTTGATTGTTTCCACGCATTAGCATTCCGCTGCGTTTTTGGAGTTTGTGCGAATCAATTGAATTTCCGCACAACATACTTAACGATAAATAAAATGTTATTGGATTAAATACGATTTTGTATTTATAATTTTATATTGTACTGTGGAATGTTGTGAGAAAATTTGTCGAAATGTATTAGTAGATATTTTAGATCAACTTAGAAATAAATTTATCCAATCTTTCTTGTAATAATTATAAATCACAACCTACAATTTATTTGTTACTGCTAGCGCAAAAAAAAAAAAAAATCATGCTTCTGACATCTTTAGATAAATTAAAAAGTTGTCTAAGACAATGTCAATGGTCCAAAAACATTGGACATGTTTATTTAGAATTATAAAGAATTGTGGGATGTTGGACTCAAAAAAATACACTGGTGAAGAGTGCCAGTGTAAAAAAGTTAATGAAAACGTATTTTTACAGCATTTCCCTTATAAGGTGAATGTTTTCTTCGTTTTGCAACTCCTGATCAAACAATGTTAAGAAAAAAACCATCAATGCGTTTCAACTACGTTTTGGAAGTACTATAAATACAATTTTTCTTCGAGGGTTTATTTTTGTGCAAGTATTATACATAAGTATGACTAACACATATTAGCATATATGTATAATATAAACAGTAAATGACATACCTAAAAGAGCATTGCTCTCAATGGATGAAGCAGAGTCATTTTGTGTACTGCTTCCAGCATTAAACTCCATTATTCTAATAAAACAAGCAGCCCTGAAACAAAAAGGAGTTTAATTTAGTATGCAACGGAGGCTTAACGCACGAAATTAGCTCAGACCAGAGACCAAACAAGAGGACGACGAAGTTAAAACAAACATGGAAGAAGAGGAGTATGGAATAAGAAACACAAAGTAAGAAGAAAAGGGGATTGCATGTTTTTTATAGACTGCACTTTTGAGTTAGAGTAGTTTTACTTCTGTTCAAAATAATTGCTGAGAAGTTGCCTCTTTTGTTTTTCAGCAGATTTACAGTAAATACACTCTAGATTTCAAAATCTTTCTTTTGAATGCAGCACTAAATTATAATGTTAGAGTATGGACGCTCTGGTGTCTCCTAGTTATTCTCCGCCAAATTATAATGTTGATCAATTATAATGTACTTGATCAGTTTGCACTTTAGTATATTTGCATCCACTTCATGAATGTAGTGATCACAATTATTTTCTTGTCATATCTATCTAGGTTGCAGGTCAGATATTATATCTCAAATCTTTTCTTTTTCCAACTGCATTTTGTATGCATTAATTAACCTCATATAAATCATCTCCCAAATCTTTTAATGTCAATGCACTGTGATTTTTCCCATAGTATATAGGGTGTTAATTAATTATATGCATGTTTAATAAATTGCATGTGTCTCATTTTAACTGTGATGTGATGACTACGATGAAAGAGTGGACTTTGGTTTACCTATATGGAAGTGCTTTTGTTCAGTTGTCTTCCTAACTCAAAATGAAAAGATAAAATGAATTATATGTGTCAGTGACTCAGCAAGCCTTCTTTAGAACCAATATCCCATAGATACCCCTACTCTAACCGACCGATTTTGTTTTTTTTTTTGTTTTTTTTTTTGGAGTAAATAAAAAAAACATCGACCCAAGGCCCAATAGACCTGGTAAAGTACCCGTATTTACAAACCCATAAACATATTAACACAAAATATGCCTAACTCCATTTCCTTCAGAGCCCTATAACAAATTAGGATTAAATGAGACTAAGAAGATCAGTCAGCCCGCCTTCAGCGCGTCTTCCTTCTTCAAGGAGAAGGAACTCTAATAACATCTCATATCCAAGATCACACTGAAGTCATTAGTTCCATTAAATTTGCTTCGGTTTTTAAGATCACTCATTGCTTGCTTACGTCTGATCAAAATGTTCTAGCTAACAATGCGGTAAGCTGATTCAGTGGCAAAGGATACAGATAACAACTATAGTGAATCACTACAACTGCTTTCCTCATCTTCTCTTATGTCTAAGTTTCTGCCTCTTTTTTTGTAGGATTTTTTGTTGCTGACTTTCAGCTTATCTCATGCTTTATTTTTGATGATGTATTTTTTTCTAAACTCAGATTCATTTGCATCCTCTACATTCTCTAAACCCATAATGTGCTGAATGTTCTTCAGTCTACTTCTCCTTTTCTTTTTCTTGCTTGTAGGTGGAGATTTAGATGCTGAAGAGCTAGAAGCTACCAGTCTTACTGCATTCTGAATGGATTGTTGTGAAACTGTTTTTCTGGGTTGAGGGGCTAAGTGACTTGCAAGCGTAGAGAGACTAGTGCATTCAGGCATCTCAGCTAGCAGGTGCATAATATTCTTTGAACTTCAGATAAAGATTCTTCATCTAAATTCATTGTTTCAGTATTTGTCTCAATGACCTGATTGTCAATCATTTTTTTTTACTTTTGCTGCTTAAGCTATCTAAGTGTATTATGGGGCTGATATTGTTAACTGTCCCATCGGTACTTAAATCTTTCCAAATGGGATCTTGCGAGTTTCTTTCCAAACTTGCAGTATCCTCCTGAGTGTTTTCTTGTTCAGAATCGGTTTGAAACTTATATGATGCTTCCTTTTGGGACTTGCCTTGAGAATATGGATTCTCATTGCTAATATTTTCTGCATTTTCTACTGAAGTGTCAGCATCTACCTTATTAAGTGATGTACTCTTTTCCTTATTTGGATTTCGGTCAACCTGCATTTGTTCAGAATCCTCCCTCAAAATTTTTCCATTAGATTTTCTTTGTCAAATCTTTTATCTTTCCAGACTTTTTAAGTAACACGGTTTTCTATCTGATGTCCAAAACATGCGCATGATTTACATCTTGGAGGAATCCATTCATACTATATACTTTGCACTATATTTTCACCATCATGCATTGATATAAAAGCCTCATTCGGAAGTTCTGCATTTTCTGTTATTTCCACTAGAATTCTTGCATAGCTTAATCTAGTTTCTCTAGCAGTGTGTTCATCCAGTTTTATAGGGATTCCTACCACACTGGCTATAGCGCTGAACGCCACCTTGTCCCATAGCCTTAAACTTAATTCAGGTAAAGGGATCCAAACTGGCATTGTTGATAGAAGATCCCTATCAAAATTTAACGTCTTGCTCCATTTTTTAAGAATAATTAGCTTACCGTTGATAAAATAAGGACCACCCTTAACAGTTTTATCACAATCGGGTAGATTTGAAAATCTAATAATAAAAAACCCATTGTTTCTTGTAAATATTTCAAAGTTACCCGTTGGACTCCATGTTCTAGAGATGAAAGCTTTAAAATGATGATATGGTGGTCTTTCGCCTACTACGTAGGCGATAACAGAAATTCGCATTTACGTTCCGTCCTTTGGCTAACCTCCTCCTTCACAACTATTATCTTCTTTTGATTTAAAGATAACGGGGAAATATATTGCAGGTCAAAGTCAGAGGCCATACCATCTTTTTTGATCATTTCAGCCCATGTAGAGGCTTTGCCTTGGTTTTCTCTGTTTTGATTTTGAGAATCTATGCTTACATTGGTCCTTGAATCAACAGTTCTTCAATTCATGAATCTGTTCTGGTTTTGAAATCCATTGATGCTTGATAGTTTCTTGATGCGTTCCTTGATCCTGTAGTACTCTGAATCATAAATCTGGGCTGGAAATCCTTGGCCTGAGGTAGATTTTGCTTGTTGATTGGTTGCCATAATCTGATGGCTGCCTCTTTTTGGCGGATATAGATCTGGTGGTCTTTTTTCGGTAAGAGACTTCTTGGAACCCGTCTTCATCTATAACTGGTTTGCTATGAGGTAATTGTTCTGAAGGTGGTTGAGATTTATCAACGGTGGAGAATGAGATGGAAAAGAGGAAGAAAGACTTCCATTCTGATCAAGGTTTCTATCAAAGATGGGGTTGTTGACAACATTCATGACAGCCATGTTTTCATGGAGTTCCGACGGTCTACAAAATTAGATTATTAACAATGGATGACCGATTTTGGTATAGACAAATTTAAAATGGTTGTTTTACCATAATCACCACACTATAACTAACTAAAATTTATCTGTCCTTCCTATATCATTACGCATTGTCCTTATGAATTTATAAGGGAAAAAACTCAAGATGCGTTTAATCTTTTTTTTTAGAGAGAGAATAACAAGATCAATCAAAATTATTTAACCAAATCGACAAAATCCAATTGTCTAAATGAGAAACAACATCTAATTGGTTATGTTTATTAAAAAATTACCGTACAATGGCAAAAAAGAAGATATATATTTTTATTAAAAAATTAGTATGTACATACGTTCGAAGACGAGATAGAAGTGCTGAAGCTTCAAAGGAGAGACACCTGGACTTTGGTATATCATATGGTAGCGCTCTTGCTTTCATTCAGGTATCCTTCTATACCTCAACATAAAATGAATTATGAATCAATAAGCCTTCACTAATATACATCTCATAAATATCACGACCTAACTGACTGATTTAGGTGTATACAAATTTAAAATACCTAAATTGTGTTTACACTGAAAAATATAATATCTTTTCACCTATTAAAGTGCTTTGTTTTTTAGTCTTTAACTAAGAAAATCACTGTTTTTTGGACAGCTGGTTTTTGTTGACAGTCGAAAGTTCAAATATTATGCTAACGGGGAGAATTTTGTCCAATCCATAAAACACGTTTAAAAAAAGTGAAGACTTTGTTTATTTATTATTATATCAGCTATACTGAATTTTATGTCGAAAGCAGCTGAACTTGTAAACTAACAACCTTTAGGGTTGCAAGTCATTTTATGTTGCTGCCATTGGAGTGGACAAGAGCAGATGCTTTGACTTATGAGTTGACCATAATGCATATCATTATTTTTTTTGTGAAGATTAATTTCAGCAAGATTTACATCTGACAGATCTTAACCCACGTACTCCATTATTGTTTTTGTATTTCCATATCTTTTGTCAGTTCAGTAACAGTGCCATGTAATAATCCCCAAGGCAGCTGGCCCATGATTTCCATATTGCACTTGATCCCAAAATCCTTAAAACGCACTAGGTTTCAGATGACGATAGCAAATTAAAAGACAAAAATATTAGATATTCTGGAAAGAACACACATCTAATGTAGCACTGTATCCAGGTAACATACTATTATGAGAACCGATATGGACCAAAGCAGAGCATAGCATGTAACAATTTAAATAAGTGAATTGTAAACCATTTCACTTTGTGAATTAATAGGAAAAAATAATCAATGTGATACCGTTCAAAATGTCATGATAATGATCAATGATGAACAATTTGCTAACATTTGTATATAACAATAATATGATAAACAAAAGTTAAGCAACCATAGAAAATAAAATTCGCTTTGTAAGTCGTATCACATTTAGACACCTCAACAAGTACTTGTATGGTTGGTGTATAAAGATCAGTATGAAAGAGACAGAGATTCCTCGTCTTAAAGACTAGCGGAATTGCCATGCAAATCCAGAAAAAAAACTACTGAAATGGCGTTTAACTGCTTCATGCATTAAGTAGGAAGAGTTGCTTTTGTATTTACACACCCGTTGCATGCGCATCAATCATGTGCTTTGTTCTCGTTGTGGTTAAAGTATTTTTTTTTTTTTTTTTTTTACAAATCTATTGTTCGTCTATATTTTGTTTGGCTCGTAAATAACACCTCCCAAATCTTTTTGATTGCCACACACATTATTGATTTTCCCTAGAGTGTTAATTATGTGCACATAGGTTTCACTAATTGCATGTGTCTCATATCCAATAATTTGATGACTATGACATCACCATGAAAAACGAGTGGACTGTACTTCACTGTGGTTATGTGGTTATGCCCAGGTGTTCTTACCTCAGAAACGAAAAGATTGGACCATTAAAACGTGATGAAGCTATTAAATTAGTACGACTGGAATCTATTTTTGGACCACAGCTAAAATTTGGAAAAAAACCAAAATTTGTCCTTTATCACTGTTTTGCCTCAAAATTGGGTGAGGAATAATTCTGACTTGTGGATGATATCAAGTCTCAGGTGTGACTGGTTTTTTCTCGCCGTTGATAATATATGCTGATTTTATTTCTGACATTTACTTTTAACATGACTCACACTAGGTACACATATGATCTATATCCACTGTCTGATGTTGCACCAGAGAACAATCTGCATGTCTTTAATCTGATTTATAATATTTCTATTTGAATAATGTTTCGCAGGCACTGATGTAAGCTGTAACTTTTTTTTAATGTTAGTATTCACATGTATTTTACTGTATTTTCAAAACTTATTTTTTGTACCATGGAAGGTGTATTGACGTGAATGTATATGGTCAGCTTGTTGACTTGATTAAATTAGTGTTCACCTGTATTTATTAATTGCTAAAGCAGCACATGCGAATCCTTTATTTTAAATAAAGCATTGTGAAATGCGGCTATCAGTACATATACCAAAAGGCGATTTCTCATAAGGACATCCACCGTTCATCATGCAAGAGCAAATCAGGGCCATTCTTTCTTTCTATTTTTCTCAGCAGTTTGGGCTGCAGGCTAAAGCCCATGTATATTACTTATAAATTGCTCTCGTGTGTACGTTGTAAACAATCAATTCTCTGTACAATTTCAATATCAATAAAAATCCAAGAATTCTTCTCTGCGGGTTATATTCATTCTTCTGCGTCAATTAATCAAAAACTTCAACATGGTATCAAAGCTATTTGGCTTAGCAGCATAACATCTTCTTTGAAGAGCAATTAACCAATCAAAAAGCTTTTCATTATTTGGGTTATAAGTTTGATCAAGAATCATGTGCCACGCCTAGCTTTTTACACTGGCTGCACAAGGTATCATTGAGATCAAACTTTTTTCAAGAAAATCATTAAAAAAAAAAAACCAGATTCAAGGAACCAGAAAACAACTTATCATTTGAAAATAAGGTGTGTGTCGTGACAAGACCCTTTCAGAAAATCTTCATCACGAGGATCTGGCTGCATCATACCTGAGATTACCCTCTTTTTGTTGATTTTCTTCATCAAGAATCTGTTCTGAAGCTCTTCATGTTTTCTTTCAATCTCAAAGTTTTGCATCATGACTGATGATCAATCAGCAACATCAGGAAATACCAGCACCGATCAGCAAGCAGTGGCAACAGGGAAGCTGATCATGACTGTCACAAGCCCACAAAGTCACCGTACATCTTGATGAAAACAATTACTTGCTATGGAAACTACAAATTGAAACTGCAGTTCAGGGATATGGGCTAGAGGGTTTCCTTCTTGGAACAATACCAATCTCACCAAAGTGCATAACTGTTGAAGAAAACAAGATCATCAGCAATGAGGGGTATGCCAAGTATCACAGACAAGACAGACTCATACGTTCTTGGCTATTATCATCTATCAACACAAATTTGTTATCATATGTCATTGGCTGCAAATCTGCAAATGAAATATGGTCAACCATAGAAAAGGTTTTCAATACTCAATCTGCAACCAAGGTCATGTACACTACTAGAAAAGTGTTAAATAGTAATAGGGGGGCGACGGCTTCCGACCGTTATTTTTCGACGGCTTTCGACGGACCGTCGGCGGTCGTCGGAAGCCGTCAAAAAATCGCGTAATACAGGCTCCAGCCGAGCCTCTTCTTCCTCATTTCACAAAACCAAAAACCTAATTGAAATTCCCAAATTCACTCCCCAAGCCTCTAATCACTAATTTCATATTTTTGCATCCTCCCCGGCTACGAATTCAACCTTTCTTACTTTCTAACTCGGGTATAATCTCTTATTTTCGTGAAAAATTCAATTTTTACCCTATTTTTAGATTTGCATAAGTTGATAAATTAGTGTTAATTGGTGATTGAAATTGTTTCCAATAGTGTTATAATAATTTCTAGTATTTCATGGTATACCGATTTCATCTTTTATCGTGAAATTGTGAACATGTACAATTTATGTTAGTTCGTATATATGTAAATCGTTGTGTATGCCTTGATTCTACGATTGTATATGTGTGTAGCGGTTCTATCATTGTATTGTGTTAGTTAGAATAAGATAAAATGAATGCACGAGCTAGGAGTATTATATTGTGCACGTATTGACTTATGCAACAACAAAAAATGCACGAGTCCAAATTATAATTGTGTGTATTGAAAAATGAAAAAAAATGTTAAACCAGCGTTAAGTTGATGTAATAAGTCGAATAAATGTGTTAAATTAAAATATTTTGCATCCTTCTGTTTGGAGCTTGCCTAGAGGAATTTCGTTTCTCTTTATCGGCTGTCGGCTGTCGGCCTTTCAGCTATTGGGATGTTGGCCGCTTTTTTTCTATTTTGGTGGTTCGTCTGATGGGATTGCTCTTACTTTGCACGGTTGTCACTCGACATCGTCATCGGGCGGTGGCCTTGCCGGAGCTCGATTACGATGTTGGATGGGCGGTGGATTTTCCGGAGCTCATCCAGATTGATCTGTGCCTGGTCTCAGAGGTCCTTTGCATCCCCTTCTCGCCAGAGTCTATTGCTTTTTCCATTTTGGTTGTACCGTTGTATTACTTATGTGTTTCCTCGGTTTTATATTCCACTTTTAGGTACTCTGGTTACCTGTCAGGCTTGTTGACAGCTTTTGTTTTGGGTTTATATATACGTCAATTCTTCTTAAAAAAAATGTGTTAAATTAAAATATTTTTTGTAAATGTGAACAGTTAGTAAAACTGTATTTTTTCGTAAGATGCGCACATTTAATTAACTAATGTCCCTTAGAGAGTTTTTAACCCCGTCTAACGAGTGTTGTACATGGTCTTTATATAAATAGTCGTTTTTTTCAAAAAACGACAATTTAAATTCATCTGGTACAATGTTTGTTGGATTTATCCCTGTATTGGACAAGTTATGAACATAGTAAACATTTACATTTTGTATACTACTTTGTCTCAAACGGTTAATAAAATTTCGGCCTAACTTTTCTTTTCTGTTTCCTGCGTACACGCATTTGTGTACAATGCAGGGAACAAAAAGGAAAATGCTGCCGAACTTTTGTTGAATCGTTCGAGTAAAGTAATATACGAAATGTAAATGCTTACTATATTTGTAATGGAAAGTAGGATGCCTAACCATGGAAAAAATATCTTTTTGTACAAAATTTTGTATCGATACATTAAAAAATAAAACGTGTCATATTTGAAAATATTTTTTAATTTGTGAAATAGTTCTTTAAATTCAAATATTACACGATCATGAAAATAATCTTTTTCGAATTTGTATTCATGAAAATAAATATTAAATTTTGAACCTGTGACTCATTTTCTCAAATAGGAAAAATGATTGATTATTTTACTGATCGGAGGAGATGGATGTACCAAAGAAAAGGACTGAAAGGCCCAATAAAAGAATATTTTTCTAATGGTATAAACGTATTTGTTGAATTCGCTTTAAGTAACAACGGAAACGATCCAGAAATCCGTTGTCCGTGTAGTAGGTGTAGACATTTGAAGTATTTGTTACCAGATATTGTGAAAGTTCATTTGTGTCAAAACGGTTTCGTACCCGAGTATTATGTTTGGGATCGGCATGGAGAAGTTGTAGCAAATACTTCTATAGAGTCTGAAAGTGTCGTTAACAAGGTAGTTACGACGACCCATATAGAAAATATGGTCGAAGATGCAGCATGATCAATGTTTCCTATGGTTGAAGTTGACGACGATGATAAAAATGTTGAAGAACCAAATATTGAAGCAAAAAAATTCTATGATTTACTAAATGTAGCTAAGAAACCTATTTGGGATGATTGTAAAAGCGGTACTCAGCTGTCAGTAATCGCATACTACATTGCGATGAAGTCAAAATACAACATCACTGAAGATGAGTTTACGGCTGTTGTACAAGCTGCAAAAAAACATATGCCGCCGATAATCTAATGTGTGAAAATCACTATGAAGTTAAAAAACTTATGTCGGCTTTTAGTTTACCTTATCAGAAAATAGATACATGTTTAAAAGTCTGCATGTTGTTTTGGAAAGAAGACACAAACCTTAAAAATTGTAAAATTTGTAATCAGGAGAGATACAAACCAAGAAAAAAGAAGGGGAAGAAAGTTCCGTACAAGCATATGCATTACTTACCCATCACTCCAAAGCTTCAAAGATTGTATGCATCTTCTGTAACTGCATCTAATATGAGATGACATGGTGTGAGAACGGAGGAAGAGGGTACATTGACACATCCGGCTAATGGAGAAGTATGGAAGTACTTCGATAAAACGTATCCAAATTTTACAGCGGAGAGTCGAAATGTTAGATTAGGATTATGTACGGATGGTTTTTCGCCATTTTCTCAATTTGGTTCTAAATATTCATCCTGGCCCATTATCGTCACACCGTATAATTTACCTCCATGGATGTGTATGAAAACACAATATATATTTCTTACTGTTGACGTTCCTGGCCCTGATGATCCGACACAAGGAATCGATGTATATTTACAACTGTTGATTGAGGAGTTAAAAATACTGTGGCACGAAAGAGTGGAAACATACGCTGTGTCCAAAAAGAATTTTTTTTGTATGTTTGCTTCTTTGTTGTGGACTATAAGTTATTTTCCTGCCTATGCAATGCTTTCAGGATGGAATACTGATGGTCGTCTAGCAAGTCCATATTGCATGGATGAAACACGAGCGTTTTCTTTACCTCATGGTAAGAAAATTTCATGGTTTGACCGTCATCGATATTTTCTCCATGTAAATCATCCCTTCAAAGGAGACAAGAAAAACTTTTTAACTAATAGAGTAGAAACCAGACAACCACCGACGATATGGTCAAGCGAAGACATATATGAACTTGTTAGGGACTATCCAAAGATATATGAAACTGGAGTGCAAACAGAAATTGAAGGCAAATCAATTGTTCGTAACCGGTGCAAACAAACTATTTTTCGGGAGTTGCCATATTGGAAATATCTTCTACTTCGTCATAATATAGATGTGATGCACAATGAGAAAAATGATTTTGATAATGTTTTAACACAATTTTGAATGTGAAAGGGAAGATAAAGGATGATTTGAAATCAATACGAGATATAGAAGAATTATGCAAATGTCCTGAGCTTTATATGAAACCAAATGACAGTAAAAAAACCCAAAGCATGTTACGAATTAGATAATAATCAAGTTAAAGTTGTGTTAAAATGGGTGGAAAGGATCAGATTTCCTGATGGGATATCATCAAATCTTCGTTGATGTATTGACTTTAAAAACGGTAGATTGAGCGGAATGAAAAGCCATGACTGTCACATAATAATGGAAAATTTATTTCCCATTTTGTTCAAAGAACTACTGCCGTTAAAAGTTCGGAAGGTAGTAACGGAGCTTAGTTGTTTTATAAAAGAACTTTGTTCGACTATTTTAAAAGTGCAACGTTTACGTAAACTTGAAGTAGATATTCCTATATTGCTCCGTAAATTAGAGAAAATATTTCTGCCAGGTTTTTTTAATGTAATGGAACATTTACATGTTCATCTCACATCTGAAGCATGACTTCGAGGTCCTATCCAATATGGATGGATGTATCCATTTGAGAGGTATGTAATATGTTATCACGTAATTTAATTGCATTTGAAAGATGAAGTTAATGTAAATTAATTTTGTATAGATATCTAAATCATCTGAAGAAAAAAGTAAGGCAAAAAGCACGAGTTGAAGGTTCGATATATAGATCTTACATCGAAGAAGAAGCTTCGTTCTTTTTCTCACACTATTTCAGTGACCATGTGAATATATCATTTGAAAGTGTTCCTCGTAATGACGAAGGCGACGAACATGAGTCATCTCAAGCAATGTTATCTATTTTTAGACAACATGCTCGGCCTTTTGGAAAATGTGTAGAAATATGGCTAAACGATAGAGATCTTCATGTAGCACACACTTATATTCTTCTAAAGTGTGCCAAGGTTGCACCGTTTGTTAGGTATTCTGAAATAATAATTTGTGTTTTATTCTTTTCGATAATGTATGCGCGTGTATAACCTAATGTAATAATTTGTTTATATATATAGTATTTATGAACCTGAACATCCGAACGGAGATCTCAGTAAAGAATTTTCTGGTTGGTTTTCAAATTACGTTTATGAGCCGAGAAATTGTGTTGTTGACGAAGGGTTGAAACATCTTGCGATGGGACCAAAAAGAGTGGTCAAGACATATCCAGTATATTTCGTCAATGGATATAAATTTAACACCAAAGAATACGGTGCAGAAAAATTAATGAATAATACTGGTATATTTGTTAAAGGTAGTGACGATCCAGAAAATCGCATAAATGATTTTTATGGCGTTCTAACACAAATTTTGCAACCGACATATTTCTCACGACCCGCGGAGAAGGTGTTTCTATTTAGATGCAATTGGTTTAGCAATGTTCTAGGTTTTGTAATTAATGTGCACAAGGATTATAATCTTATCGAAATAAAGCATACATCGCACTATCATAACTACGATTCTTTTGTACTAGCCAAACAAGCATTGCAAGTTTATTACGCTCTTTATCCGTCTCTAAAAAGAGATAAAGAAGATTGGTCTGTAGTTTTTAAAACGAAGGCCAGATTTACATTCGATGGGAAGAATATTTCAAACGAACAAGCTTATCACGCAGATCTTGAGGAAGATAACGAAATAATAATTACAGACGATCATACAGATTTTGGTCCTTTGATCGATGAATCAAATATTTTAGTAGAAGCGTTTGACAGTGTAGAGGAAAATATCGTAGAAAACGAGACCGAATCTGAATCAGAAGACGATGATGATTGATAAAAATCTGAATCTGATTTTTTTGCAATTGATGTACTATGTTGAATTCTTGACGTATTATAAACTTGATGTAACTATGAAACCAAATCTATACGTTTATCATTGTTTACATGTTTTATGTCATTTCCATTTATCATTTATTTAGCAATTTTTATTAAAAATGCAATGTAATCTGCTTATCGTCGGAACATGAGACCCATTATGAATCAGGTATAACACACTTCCATTTCTATTTTCATTTCAGTCATTAATTTAGCAATTTATGCCGTTGATGTCATTTACGTATGAAATATATTTCATTATCATGTTATTATTCTTTTTTGAAATGATGTGTATATATGTCACAGGTTTATCGTAATGTCATATAGAGATAGGAGCTCTTCCTGATCTTCAAGAGGCGATGGCAGTGGTCCATCGCAAGTACCATAGTGTCCTGTGGTTTTTTTATTACCTAGATTAGAGGGGTAAGAGTTAAATTTTATTCAGCATCTTATTTTTTTATAAACGTACGTACTTATCTGTATCATATTTAAAAACAGGGGTTTCGACCTACTTCCCTGGAAGGTTGTGTTAAATGTTTCTAGAGCTTCTTACCAGAGTAGGATGAGTGCGTGTTGGCCGAAGTGGGATAACATCCCTCCCCACATAGTAGAGTGTATTTTGCAGGATGTCCTAGTAAGTATATTTTTATGTTTTCTGTTTTTAATTCTTTTTTGTCGTTTTTTTACTGTTTATCGTTTAAATTTTAATATCCTTTTTGCTTTTTATCGTGAAATACAGGCCGAGATAAACGTTCAGACAGACGATATGCAGTTGGCACGAGGATATTAGATGAAGAAGATGCGTAAAGACTATAGGGACTCGATATCCGAAATCAAGAAATCAGGTAAGAAACCACGTTGGATGGAGGAGAGCGTATGGCAAGCATGGTTGGAATATTGGAAAACTGACGAGGCGAAGGCAAGTATGCTAATTTTTTTAAAGTTATTTGACTGGTAGTAAATATCAAAAAATACATGATCGATAAATAATGTATCAAATTTTGAATGTACAGGCAGAGTCGGAAAGAAATGCTGGAAATAGAAATAAAAATCTCATCACTCATCGCGGAGGGTCGAAGTCATTTCAACAGTATCGGCAGGAGTTGGTAAATTTACCGAATGCAAATTGTAAATAGTTTGTGCTATATAATTTTAAATGTACAATAATTGTATGTAAAAATCAATTTCAGGAAGCTGAGGCGCATGATCCCGTGGGTTATATGGACGTGTTTACTCGTATGCATGTTGTCGAGCATGTAAATTCGGACGGGACAGTTTCGTATACATAGCACAACGATAAATCCATCAAGAGCCATGTAAGCATATTTCATTTTATGCATTATTAGTAATTTTTCTGCTTGTTAAAATATAATGAAATAAGATATGATGATATTAATTTATTAATGCAGAAAAAGTTTATGGAGCAGCGCCAGAAACTCCTTGCTGATACGGGTCGAGATTAGCTGACGGCGGATGAGAAGGATGCTATTTTTGAGTCAGTTATGGATCCATCGGAGCATGGCAGATGATACGGATTTGGAAATCAAGTGGTAAGTAAATAATATATTGGGTATCATATAAGTTTTCAAATTCAGTACATTGGTTTTGAGTCACTTCGTTAGGAAAGCATTATGCATTACCAAAATATATCAATTCGTTACTTGAATGTCATTTCAAAAAAATAATGAAAGAGACACGTTATTTAATTTAGTTTGTCTGGTATATGTTGTACACATGCATAAATTTGTCACATTTACTGTTAAAGAGATCAAAAGAAGTGATGAGTAATTTGTTCAAATACAAAACAATGTTTTGTAATGGTTGATATTTGTCCAATACATTGTCAGCCTCATTCATCTATAGTTTCATGGTTTAGTCGCATGGCCCTCCTTAACTAATTTACAGACCATTTTTTGAAATTAGTCATTTCCTTTCAAAATAGTTATCCATTTGCTGGGTGACACAACTGTTCGTATCTATAAATTGGCCAATCTCCCTCTCATTTGAGAGATAGAAAACAGAGTAATTTCAAATTTATTGCTCTCATCTTTCCCTGTAGTTACTTTATTTATGCTAAAATTTTTCAAAGTTATAGTATTTCAAAATATAAATCAACAATCTTTGTCACTTATTTTGTGTTACCACATTCTAAGATGTTATCAACATGCACATACACACTACACCAAAACAGGAAAATTCTAACATTTATAAGTGTTACAAATAATTTCAATAACACTTTTTAAGTGTTACTAATGGACTGTGAGGAATGGAGCGGCCAAATTTGTAACACTTATAAGTGTTACAAACATACGTATTACTAACACTTATAAGTGTTGGTACCTAAATATACGGTAACGCTTATAAGTGTTGGTAACGAAATATATGGTAACACTTATAAGTTTTGGTACAGAAATATACGGTAATGCTTATAAGTGTTGGTAACGAAATATACGGTAACACTTATAAGTGTTGGTACAGAAATATACAGTAACACTTATAAGTGTTGAAAAATGATTATTTAGTAACACACACATATATATACCAAAATTTAAACGCAAAGTTTAAATATCTGCAAATAATGGTTTCCATATCACAAATAATTCATCATACATATTCAATGCAAAGTTTAAACGCTCTGCAAATGTAGTATAATATATCATAAACAATTATTTACATATCTAAAATGCCACAATGTGATATATTCATATATTATTACAACATAAGCTTCAAAAAAAATTCAAAATACACTTAAAGTTTAACATGCGTTGTCTGGTAAAATAAATACAAGGTGCCAACTCCTTCCTTGTAAATATTCAAAGTTACATCTAACTCTCCATCCTCCATCATCCACACTCAACTCACGTACCATCATCCACACTATCTCCATCTATCATCTAACAACACTGCACTAGCTACTATCTTTCAACCTGCACACATCCAATTTCATAAACAGTCTCCCTGTCAACATACTCAACTTCCCACTCAATACTGCCTGCACACAACATCATACTTACAAAAATACAACTGCACTGCAAACGGCACTAACATCACTCATCATCACCATAAAACTGTGCAACATCATAGTTCATCCCCACAAAACTCTTCACTGCCCCATCATCTCCACATACTACATACTACTATCCCATAAACACCTACAACAAACCCCTAACCACACTGCCTCTGTCAACTTCCCCTAAAGCCATCATCTTGCCATCAGTTCACTGCATCATACCAACATCCTAACTTGCCTCAACATCAGACCACCACCCTGCTCCACTACCCTATGCCCACAAAACATCACCACTGACCATCAACTATCACAACATCCCATTCTCCCCAAACCACATACATAAACCTCTTCTCCTTACCCTGCATACATTTGCACCATATCAACACAACAAATCTCTAACAACTTCATTGACATCGATTGGTATCGTAGGAATTGTCATCGAAATATATACTTTTGTCCGAATCATGTTGGTTGACATCGATTGGTATCGTAGGAATTGTCATATCTAAGGCATCTGACTTCTCAAAGGCTTGGTTACCTGAAAATAAGATTAAAACAGAAAATAGAATAATAAACAGTTGTCACCTTATTATGAGGATAATGGAAGTTAATTTTTAGCTTATTTGTGCTATCTGTCTCAAACATATATCTTCAGCAATCCTTCATTCAGCACTGCTTACATAAAAAATGCGAAAACCACATGCACGTTGTATTTTGGATAAACCATGTGAATGGGAAGCATTGTTTGAAAGTAAATCTACAAAGACAATGAAACGACCCGCAAATCCGTACCCCTTGAGTCAACACTATTCTACAACAATCAACTCAAGTTGTACAGAAATACGAACCATTTGGGTTTAAGAAGAAGAGGTAGAAGAAGAGAAAACAAAATCAATATCAGAATCTAACCATCGCAGCGGAATAAAATATAATAGATAATAAATAATCTTTACTCAAAATCAAATATATCTGTTTACATACATCACATCATCAGAGTACATCAGTCACAGCTCACATCAAAACAATACAATGGATACACAACAACTCAAACAGCGGAATATATATATATAACAAGTACGACTATACGTATCGTCATCCAGCTCGTCTCCTGAGCTCCACTACATCATATCCTGTATCCTATAATACTCGGTCTGACCCAAGCATTACAGTTAAATAATACCCGAGTCAGTCTGGAATACCAGAGTGAGAAAATCACACCCAATTGATTATTAAAGTTTCAAAAATCCTTTGAAAACCAAAAGCATCTCGTAAGACCACGCCACAAATAAACATGTCGGGTTTTTACCTTACGATAGCTAAACCAATTTTTATAGAAATCCTCTGATATTATAATAGGGTCTATATACAAATACTTATAAAATAGCCGAAATTGTTACATTCATTAAATTCCAGCTACTAGCCACAAAAGTGGGTAATACAAACAAAACTCGTACAAGGCTCGTAGGGAGAATGGATTTCCAACAATGACTAGGCACTGGGGTACCACCTGTCACAGTACGGGGCCTAGATCACCGTACCGAGGATTACTCCCTTCATCCCCTGCAACACAAGGCCGGAACCATTCCTTACTGAACAGTCCCGAACAAGATAAACCCCATGGTTGGCGCGACCAACCACCCACTAAGCCGAAATAAATAAGGGACATCTAGACAGGGGAATTATCTTGTCCTGCTTGGGCATGACCCACCAAACCTTGCTGCATATCCCCTGATTTTCAGTCATTCCCATTTGATGAGGCTTGAGGCTAAGCGTTACCTTTAGAACGTATTTACTTAGAATGCCCATCGCCCTCCTGACGATGTTTCGCAAGCATTCATCCATACAAGTCCGTCCCGGGTTCGAACGGAACCGAAGGCACTATTCCTACTACATCCATTTTGGAAATATCCTCAGGATTAGTAGCGACTAGCCCTTGCACTTCACTGCTCCATCTTCGAATCCGAACACGTTTTTCGCACGAAACGTACAAACCGAATCGAAGTGGTTTTCGAGAAATTAATCTCAATCCCGGTCTCTTTGATACGATCAGCGCATTGTCCAATATTGATAGTCGGTTATTTAACTATCAATTTATATTCACAAACAACCATCAATCAATAAATAATTTTTCAAATTATTTATCTCCAAAAATATCTTCACAAAATATATTTCTATTTTCAATCCTTTGAAAACAGTTTCAAACCATCTTTCTTCCCAGAATAAACTTTTCCAAATATTTTCTATCTCCTCTGAAATCACCAAGCATGAAACTAGATTTTAAAAATGAATTTTAAAACATTTATTTTGAAATATATATACACTTTTAAACAACTAAGTTAAATTTCTTCAATATTTGTAAAAATACTTACTATATGAGTATTTGAAAATAAAGTTACTTAATAGAATATAAAACTAGAATTTTACTTTTGAAAACAAAATACTAGGTCATCTTTTAAGTTATTACTACTATATTAGATTTTTAGAAAATACTTACCCTTTGAATTTTAAATATTGGATATAATAAATTTTTTCAAAGCTTGCTTTTTTTTAAAAAAAAAACTTTAAAACCCTTTTAACTTATATTTAAAAACTCGCTTTGAAAACATACTTGGTTATTCGAGGAGAATTTTCCAACTTCAATCAATTGAATCAATTTTCCAAATTGATTTTCAACTTATTTTATTTGAAATAAATTTCTTCACTTATTCAGTTCATTTCAAAATTCATTAATTATTGACTCAATTATAATTGTTATTATTTTCCCTTTTATTTTACATCTTAAACTGAAATATACATATTTCATATTTTTTTCCATTTCTTCTTTATTCTTCTAGAATAATTTAAATCCTAAATTTGAAATAATTGTTTTATTCTTTTAAACAGTAACATTGAAATTTTAAGTTTTCTTAACTTTCTGTTTATTCAAAAATTCCTTTTCATATACAGGATTCATTAATTAGCATTTTGGAAACACTAATATTCTTATCAATTCATTTTTAATTTATTACATTCTTTATAATTATTTTCTTAAAAATTTACTTCTTTTATTATTTCTTTCCAAGAATCCAATGCTATATAATTTGATAACTCAGAGTTCAAGAATATATCCAAGCAGCTATAGCATTCAATATTTCAATATGATTCATCACAGAATATCCACAAAGCATGTCAGAGAATAATAAACAATATATATATGTTGAGGGACCCAGTTGGATCCCTCCAACCTGTTTTCCTGCATCCACAGATGTTAGCACAATATAATATACCAATTCCACAGTATCATACTATATCTCATCAATTCATTCAACCATTCAAACAATTGTTTAAATTTAATCATTTTAAATTTAATTATAAACTGAGTGAGATTAACTCACCTTTGATTTATTTGCAATCCATTTCCGACCAGCTTGTTTCTTTTCGGATTGTAACCTTGAACAAACATTAGATTATTTTATTAACACTTTGAAATAACTTGAACAGTTTATTTCTATTTTATAAATTTAATTAACCAATGATTCTATTTTAACTAATAAATTTTAAATTTAAACTAATTCCCTTTTAACATATTTTTTTTTTAGCAACCAATTAATTTAATAGGTTAATTAAATAAATTAATTTCCAACAATACGCTATTTTTAAAACAACCGAGCAAACTAAATAGGTGTGTGTGTATTTATTAATACTTCCTTTACTATATATACACATGCATATAAGATATTTATATTTATTTCTGGTTTTGTGAATAAACAAAACAGGATTTGTTTCTTTCATGTGCAAGTCATATTTTAACACTTAAGCTTACTGTAATAAATCTTCCTATATATATACATATATAAGTTAAATAAATTTAAGAATAACAAAACATACTTTTTGACTTTATTTTATTTTGTTTAATTTTCTGTCTATAAATTGCATATGTATTTTATTTTTATACATTCGATAACATTTTAAAACCCCTACTATTATTTCAAAACCTTATTTGTAAAAATAAATTTTCTGTTTATATATCTCTTCACCATGTAAACATATACAGTATAAATATATATATATATATATATATATATATATATACCGTTAAACTGAAACATATTTACTATTATAATTTTTTCAAAGATAACTTAAACTAAACCCTAACATTAATTAAATTTAAACAGGTAAAATTGCATACCCAAAATCAAATCTGCCCAGAAGGCTTCTTCCACAAAACGCTCGAATTCCTGCATCGGCCACGAATACCCAAACTCTCGCGACCTACTCCCTCCTGATGAACTTCGAAGCCGCCGCGACCCAAATCCAAGTTTCCCCCTTCACTCGAACACAGCCCAGGCTTGCGCATCCCATCGCGAGTTCACGAATCGATTCAAATCGAATTCGGTTTCACTCCTCCCCTCTGAAGCCTCAACTCGCGGCCATCAATGGTGATGACGCGATTCTCTCCTCCTCGTTATCGAAGCCGACAACCCAAATCGCTGTACCAGATGTTCGCGCGCCTCCCTCCTTAAGGCGGCCTCGGCCTGGAACCAACAAGGCCTCGCTCGCGACTTCGATTTCGAGATCCTCCCCTTGCGAGCTTAATTTCATTACGCCCTTTTTTTTTCTGAAAACGAACTGATTGAAGAAAGGAAGTAGAAGGGTATGAATAATGTATACAGGCGATATGGTTTTAAAGTTCGGCCATGATTATATAATTTAAATTTTTTTTATCACCGATTGATTATTGAAAGAGAAGGAGAGATTCGGTTTTAAAATAAAGGCATTAGCTTCTGAGAGAAGACGAGGGTAGCGTGCTAAGGATTGGATAAAGATGGCGTATGGAAGAAGCTTACTTAATTAAATTTTCATTAGATTTATTATCAATTAAATTTTTCAATGCGTTTATATGTCATATGCTCACACGACAACTCCAAACGTCACAAAAATTGAAATCCGATAATAATTCGATATTACGGATCCAATGGAACTAGTTTCGTCAAATTCCGAGACTGTGTCTTGGACGGCTATTTTGAAATTCAATTTAAACAATGAAATTTTAAAACCGAATAAATCACCATTAAATTTAAATTGTAAAACTTCCATTATCTTCCATATTATCAATATAGATTTTATAAGTCTTCAAATTATTTTTAACAGGCTTAAAATTCAAGATTCAACATTTTATTCAAATTCAAGTTATTTAATTCGATAATTAATTATCAAATAAATTGTGATATTTGTAATTCAATTGAAAATTATACCATTTAATATTTAAAATGGATTAAATATTCCGATTTAAATCACTTAAAAATTCCGGGTCGTCACATTCCTCCCCCCTTAAAAGAATTTCGTCCCCGAAATTACTAGTTAGGAATAATGATTCAATACCCGTTTATTATTTCCCTAAACCAAACAGTTTTCTAACAATTCAACATCTTACCAATTATCTTTTATATAAAAGACTCATTATCTTTCTTACTAACTTCCAAACCTTTCTCTTGTTCCAAACCATACCATTTGTTTAACCATTCAAGTTTCAATTTAAAACCAAATTTTGAATTATCAAAATTTTCTCAAAATTTTTCTAACTCTTTAATTTTCCGAAAAATTTCGCCAGCGTCTCCTTTGCGCGGCTGACTCGGTACAACTACAAAAGGGCTCTACGGCTTCCCAAATCCAAAAAGAAAACAAAAGGCCAAGTGGCTCAATCCAAATCCAAATCCCAATCAAATTCCATACCAAATTTAAGTACATACCTTATTGTCGGGCAATTCAAATTTATCTTCTGAATCAAAAACCAATTCTCTTTTCCCCTTTTACAGTACCTGCATAACCTGCTTGGTACTAATATCCAATCACAATATTCCAAAACAATTTATCGATTTTCTCACAAAACGCCAATATCTATTCATTCTAATATTATCTTAGGATACATTTGTAACATCAATTTCCAATTAAGAATTCACCATTCCCTTCATAAGTTAGTATAAACATTTTATATGTTTCTTATCTTTATTTCTCTTTACCTCTTTTAGTTTATACTTACTTCTATTCAAATCGATTTCCACATTACATATGTATTCCATTTATTTTCGACTTTGAATTTTTAAATTTTTTCCTTCATTTATAACTAATTTAAGTCATTACTTTAATTAGTTTCATTTACTAACTTATTTTAGTTTCCAATTCTAAATAGTTTTGTTGTTACAAAATTTTCCAAAATTTCCAAAAAAATTTCTAACTCCCAAAATTTCTGAAAATTTTTGGCAGAGTCCCCTTTGTACGGAGGAGCTTTTGCAATTTGACAAAAGAGATAAATATATATACATCGACCCACACGGTCGGAAAAACCAAAAACAGTTCATATTTCCTATTTTTATTGCGTAGGCGTACCTTATTTAGCATTTTAAGCAAGCAGCTTATTATTTTTAGCAAGTAGCACTACCAAATCCAGCCTCACGGCTTCCAGGTACCTGTACTTACTCAATTTAAACATGTAAGTGCCAAATATATGCAGTTTAACAACATATCACTTATTTGTAATAGTTAAAACATATGAATTCTAAAAGAAACTCATACCAAACATTTTTCTGTAAGCAATTTATATAGTTTCCATGCTAATTCAACTGTTCCAATTTATTTATAACCATTTTCACTCAATTCGGATGTTTTCGATTCATTCGTATACAATTCCATCAATTTGAATGGTTTAGAATTCAATTGCTTACTTTTAATTTATTCTTAAGCAAATTGAACTCACATTTAATTCAATTGCTTACAAAATCAATTTATTTTACTTCTATCCATTTATAGAATTTAATTACTTCCATTTATATCCAATAACAATTTATTCTATGAAATTCGACGAGATTTATGTGAATAAATAAGCACTTGGGTTCTATAATCAATTTAAATTAACTCCAACTCAACTTACACTTAGTTCAGTTCCATTTCGGATTTATTCACAATCCACATATTCTCAGTTTTATTGCATTTAAATTTTATTGACTAAACTAGTCCATTCAAAACCATTAACAATCTAGGCTTCATCTCCATTACCAATTAAGCTTCCCCTTTATTTTAATCCATTCACAATCATTTATTTAGCTCGACACATTCCATTTAAATTTTATTTACAATTCATTTATTTACATTTCATTCCATATTTGTTTATTCCGAACTACTTTATTTAGCTCAAAAATAATCCAAGCTATTTCATTCAAGAACCATTTCTCAACTTATTTAAATCACATTTCATTTGATACTTATTTATTCCATCCATTTATATTTATTCAATAATATTAATTTATCCACATTCACTTAAACCATTCTAATAAACTTGAAACATCCTATTTTCCCTATTGTCTCCAGTTATTTCAATTCCTTAATAATTTTTTTTAAATGGTTTACAATTATTTATTCTGGAATTCCATTCCATTAATATTAGTTAATACTCATCGAATTTTATTTCGATTAACAATTTATTTTCACTTAATTTCAATCCAACCCAATATCATTAAACTTGGTTCCAGTTGAATTCAATTCAACTCTCCTCCATTCATTTAGCTTAAGTCAATTTACTTCAATTTATTCGAATTTTATACTTAAGCTCATTTACATCTTACAAATATATTTTCTCTTTTATACTCAGCTTGACTCAATTTATTACAGAGCCATATCCAATTTATTTCCACATATTTGGATTTTATTTGCAATTCATACCATTACTATTTTAAATCCAGATCCATTTTTTTTCTCTCGATACATTCCCAATTATTTTTAATTTGTTAACACTTCAAGTTAAATTTTAATTAATAACCCAAGTTCTGATTTCACCATTTACATTTTAACTTACCATCCAATTTATTAACTTACATTACAATTTGGTTCACAAATCAATTAATTAATTGCAAGGCCACTTTCCATTATATTTTCTTCATCGACAATGTAAGTCGAATTTAATTATAACTTGAGTTTTATTTTCAAACCTCATCATAAACTCACAATTCAATTTCATTAACTAATTTATTATCCAATTAGTTCTCCCATTATTCATAATCCAACACTTGAAATTTTTATTTAAAATATCACTCCATTTAATTTTCTTAAGTTCAATATTGATTTTATACTTCAAGTTTGGATCCTCATTTCATTTTCCAATTTATCAAAATATTGATTTTGGGCATTGTATTCCATTTTCAATTTAAATTTAACTCAGATCAGATTTATTTAATCCAATTCGATTTCAACTTATTCAATCAGTCTCAATCTCAATCCAATCAAATCTTTATTTCCAAATCCAAGTTAATTCCATCTTTAACTTTTCTTTAAAATTTAAGTTCCAACATTCAAAGCTTATATTCCATTTCTGATTTAAAAATCATCTCAATTTATAAGCTTACAACTTATCTCATCAGAATTTTATACACCCGGCTTTTGCTTTCAAATCATTTTGAAATCTCCAATATCCCAAATCACACTTCTCAAATTTTTAAACCAATCTTGGTTTTATTCCCAACAAATTTCCTTTGGAATTTCAAAAACAACTTGCTTTTCTAAACAAAATCAATTTGGTAGCATTACACTTAGAAATTCGAAAACGAATACTGATGATGCGGCCGTCATCATCAGAATTATTTTCCAATAATCCAAGTGATTTCAATGCTATATTACTTTCAAAATCCATTTAAAACAGATTTCCATTCAGAAATATCTCCAAAACAATGCTATCATTTATCTTCAAAACACTTCCAAAATCTCCGGGATTTTAAACTTTCAAATCCTGCTTAAAACAAATTTAAGTATAATTCATTTGCATGGTTTATGTTCATACAAATTCTCATTTGGTTTTTATTTCAATTTATAAATTACCTTTATAATTCATATTTACAAATTTCATTTTATCATGAATTTATTTCCGTAAACTTTGTTTATTTTCAATTTCTAGTTAAATTTTCATTTAACAATGATAATACTTTAATATTATCATTTATAACATCCAAGCAACCATATAATAGCTATATAGTTTACCAAAAACTTTCTTCATATCAAAAATATATTTTTGGGTAAAATTATTTCATTTACCCATATTGAAAACAATACCGTGTCGATTGTTCTATTCAAGTGTTTAGAAACCCCTTCGATACAGTTTTCGAGGCTGTGCCGACGAAGGTTCATATGCCACTCAATAAACCAATCAACACAATATTAAAATAATTTATAATCACTAACAAGTACGCGCTCATATCTATTAATACGATCAAACTCATTTTAGAGTACTACGGACTCTATTTTAAATGAGTAATTCCCACCAGAGCCAAAGTAATCTCCAACCTAAGCTCTGATACCAAGTGAAACGACCCACAAATCCGTACCCCTTGAGTCAACACTATTCTACAACAATCAACTCAAGTTGTACAGAAATACGAACCATTTGGGTTTAAGAAGAAGAGGTAGAAGAAGAGAAAACAAAATCAATATCAGAATCTAACCATCGCAGCGGAATAAAATATAATAGATAATAAATAATCTTTACTCAAAATCAAATATATCTGTTTACATACATCACATCATCAGAGTACATCAGTCACAGCTCACATCAAAACAATACAATGGATACACAACAACTCAAACAACGGAATATAAATATATAACAAGTACGACTATACGTATCGTCATCCAGCTCGTCTCCTGAGCTCCACTACATCATATCCTGTATCCTATAATACTCGGTCTGACCCGAGCATTACAGTTAAATAATACCCGAGTCAGTCTGGAATACCAGAGTGAGAAAATCACACCCAATTGATTATTAAAGTTTCAAAAATCCTTTGAAAACCAAAAGCATCTCGTAAGACCACGCCACAAATAAACATGTCGGGTTTTTACCTTACGATAGCTAAACCAATTTTTATAGAAATCCTCTGATATTATAATAGGGTCTATATACAAATACTTATAAAATAGCCGAAATTGTTACATTCATTAAATTCCAGCTACTAGCCACAAAAGTGGGTAATACAAACAAAACTCGTACAAGGCTCGTAGGGAGAATGGATTTCCAACAATGACTAGGTACTGGGGTACCACCTGTCACAGTACGGGGCCTAGATCACCGTACCGAGGATTACTCCCTTCATCCCCTGCAACACAAGGCCGGAACCATTCCTTACTGAACAGTCCCGAACAAGATAAACCCCGTGGTTGGCGCGACCAACCACCCACTAAGCCGAAATAAATAAGGGACATCTAGACAGGGGAATTATCTTGTCCTGCTTGGGCATGACCCACCTAACCTTGCTGCATATCCCCTGATTTTCAGTCATTCCCATTTGATGAGGCTTGAGGCTAAGCGTTACCTTTAGAACGTATTTACTTAGAATGCCCATTGCCCTCCTGACGATGTTTCGCAAGCATTCATCCATACAAGTCCGTCCCGGGTTCGAACGGAACCGAAGGCACTATTCCTACTACATCCATTTTGGAAATATCCTCAGGATTAGTAGCGACTAGCCCTTGCACTTCACTGCTCCATCTTCGAATCCGAACACGTTTTTCACACGAAACGTACAAACCGAATCGAAGTGGTTTTCGAGAAATTAATCTCGATCCCGGTCTCTTCGATACGATCAGCGCATTGTCCAATATTGATAGTCGGTTATTTAACTATCAATTTATATTCACAAACAACCATCAATCAATAAATAATTTTTCAAATTATTTATCTCCAAAAATATCTTCACAAGATATATTTCTATTTTCAATCCTTTGAAAACAGTTTCAAACCATCTTTCTTCCCAGAATAAACTTTTCCAAATATTTTCTATCTCCTCTGAAATCACCAAGCATGAAACTAGATTTTAAAAATGAATTTTAAAACATTTATTTTGAAATATATATACACTTTTAAACAACTAAGTTAAATTTCTTCAATATTTGTAAAAATACTTACTATATGAGTATTTGAAAATAAAGTTACTTAATAGAATATAAAACTAGAATTTTACTTTTGAAAACAAAATACTAGGTCATCTTTTAAGTAATTACTACTATATTAGATTTTTAGAAAATACTTACCCTTTGAATTTTAAATATTGGATATAATAAATTTTTTCAAAGCTTGCTTTTTTTTTTAAAAACAACTTTAAAACCCTTTTAACTTATATTTAAAAACTCGCATTGAAAACATACTTGGTTATTCGAGGAGAATTTTCCAACTTCAATCAATTGAATCAATTTTCCAAATTGATTTTCAACTTATTTTATTTGAAATAAATTTCTTCACTTATTCAGTTCATTTCAAAATTCATTAATTATTGACTCAATTATAATTGTTATTATTTTCCCTTTTATTTTACATCTTAAACTGAAATATACATATTTCATATTTTTTTTCCATTTCTTCTTTATTCTTCTAGAATAATTTAAATCGTAAATTTGAAATAATTGTTTTATTTTTTTAAACAGTAACATTGAAATTTTAAGTTTTCTTAACTTTCTGTTTATTCAAAAATTCCTTTTCATATACAGGATTCATTAATTAGCATTTTGGAAACACTAATATTCTTATCAATTCATTTTTAATTTATTTACATTCTTTATAATTATTTTCTTAAAAATTTACTTCTTTTATTATTTCTTTCCAAGAATCCAATGCTATATAATTTGATAACTCAGAGTTCAAGAATATATCCAAGCAGCTATAGCATTCAATATTTCAATATGATTCATCACAGAATATCCACAAAGCATGTCAGAGAATAATAAACAATATATATATGTTGAGGGACCCAGTTGGATCCCTCCAACCTGTTTTCCTGCATCCACAGATGTTAGCACAATATAATATACCAATTCCACAGTATCATACTATATCTCATCAATTCATTCAACCATTCAAACAATTGTTTAAATTTAATCATTTTAAATTTAATTATAAACTGAGTGAGATTAACTCACCTTTGATTTATTTGCAATCCATTTCCGACCAGCTTGTTTCTTTTCGGATTGTAACCTTGAACAAACATTAGATTATTTTATTAACACTTTGAAATAACTTGAACAGTTTATTTCTATTTTATAAATTTAATTAACCAATGATTCTATTTTAACTAATAAATTTTAAATTTAAACTAATTCCCTTTTAACATATTTTTTTTCTAGCAACCAATTAATTTAATAGGTTAATTAAATAAATTAATTTCCAACAATACGCTATTTTTAAAACAACCGAACAAACTAAATAGGTGTGTGTGTATTTATTAATACTTCCTTTACTATATATACACATGCATATAAGATATTTATATTTATTTCTGCTTTTGTGAATAAACAAAACAGGATTTGTTTCTTTCATGTGCAAGTCATATTTTAACACTTAAGCTTACTGTAATAAATCTTCCTATATATATACATATATAAGTTAAATAAATTTAAGAATAACAAAACATACTTTTTGACTTTATTTTATTTTGTTTAATTTTCTGTCTATAAATTGCATATGTATTTTATTTTTATACATTCGATAACATTTTAAAACCCCTACTATTATTTCAAAACCTTATTTGTAAAAATAAATTTTCTGTTTATATATCTCTTCACCATGTAAACATATACAGTATAAATATATATATATATATATACATACCGTTAAACTGAAACATATTTACTATTATAATTTTTTCAAAGATAACTTAAACTAAACCCTAACATTAATTAAATTTAAACAGGTAAAATTGCATACCCAAAATCAAATCTGCCCAGAAGGCTTCTTCCACAAAACGCTCGAATTCCTGCATCGGCCACGAATACCCAAACTCTCGCGACCTACTCCCTCCTGATGAACTTCGAAGCCGCCGCGACCCAAATCCAAGTTTCCCCCTTCACTCGAACACAGCCCAGGCTTGCGCATCCCATCGCGAGTTCACGAATCGATTCAAATCGAATTCGGTTTCACTCCTCCCCTCTGAAGCCTCAACTCGCGGCCATCAATGGTGATGACGCGATTCTCTCCTCCTCGTTATCGAAGCCGACAACCCAAATCGCTGTACCAGATGTTCGCGCGCCTCCCTCCTTAAGGCGGCCTCGGCCTGGAACCAACAAGGCCTCGCTCGCGACTTCGATTTCGAGATCCTCCCCTTGCGAGCTTAATTTCATTACGCCCCTTTTTTTTTTTCTGAAAACGAACTGATTGAAGAAAGGAAGTAGAAGGGTATGAATAATGTATACAGGCGATATGGTTTTAAAGTTCGGCCATGATTATATAATTTAAATTTTTTTTATCACCGATTGATTATTGAAAGAGAAGGAGAGATTCGGTTTTAAAATAAAGGCATTAGCTTCTGAGAGAAGATGAGGGTAGCGTGCTAAGGATTGGATAAAGATGGCGTATGGAAGAAGCTTACTTAATTAAATTTTCATTAGATTTATTATCAATTAAATTTTTCAATGCGTTTATATGTCATATGCTCACACGACAACTCCAAACGTCACAAAAATTGAAATCCGATAATAATTCGATATTACGGATCCAATGGAACTGGTTTCATCAAATTCCGAGACTGTGCCTTGGACGGCTATTTTGAAATTCAATTTAAACAATGAAATTTTAAAACCGAATAAATCACCATTAAATTTAAATTGTAAAACTTCCATTATCTTCCATATTATCAATATAGATTTTATAAGTCTTCAAATTATTTTTAACAGGCTTAAAATTCAAGATTCAACATTTTATTCAAATTCAAGTTATTTAATTCGATAATTAATTATCAAATAAATTGTGATATTTGTAATTCAATTGAAAATTATACCATTTAATATTTAAAATGGATTAAATATTCCGATTTAAATCACTTAAAAATTCCGGGTCGTCACAGACAAGTATTGAGAAACAAATAACAGAAGTCAATAATGGAAGTGTACACCCAAAATCCAGATGCCAAAAGTGTGGACTTGTGCCACGATGTATGTGATAGAACACAGAAAAAGGTGTTTTACTTCATGTAAGATATCTGATGATTCTCAGCGATGCTTAGGATTAATGGTTGTAAAAGGGTGCTATATAAAAAAAATTGTTTAAAGTTAAGAATAAAGTGACAAGGGAGTTCTTTTTCTAGTTTTTCCTCTGCACATGTTAGTAGTAAAGATCTCGAGAGGAGTGTTTAAGTGGATGATAAAGTTCAAAGCTTTGATCATGCAAGAGAGTGATCTTGTTTGTCGAAGGTTGTATGTAAGTAAGAACAGAGATGGTGGGATCAACCCAGTTATTAAGTATTTTGTATGTGTGACTTTCACAACTTCGTTTTGTAGCCATTTCTTGGTTCTGCAGTTACAGTGCATGCTGAATTGCTAATCTGGGATCTGCAAGTGTGTATGTTACCATGGAAGTTTATCTAAGTTGTAATTCGTAGGAATGTTGACATGATAGGAATGCAACATCCATCAACTTAATATATCGGTATGGAAGATAAACTGCCGGCATTTGTAAGAATGATGGCATATTTTTCGAAATAGCAAGGACTAAGGAATGTGCATATATACAACAATAAACTGAGATGAAAATCATGAATGGGATAGTATACTAGTGGTGTTACTGAGAAAAATGCAACCATAGACCAGTGGTTAAACCTCATAAATGCTTGATTGTGAAGGACCAATCATATGTAATAACAAATGCATATCAAGAATATTAATGCACCTTTCACTAACGGACGAGAAATGCAAAAGAGAGAAAAGGACCCAGAAGCTAAAGGCACAAACAATATACCAAGATATAATACCTTTGATGGGCTGTTGTTCACTAGTATTTGGAGGGATTTGAGGAAGTACGGTATCGGTGGTATTTGGATTCTCTAATGGTGAGCTCGCTGAATCAAACAAAGAATAATAAATGGAAAACCGTTAGTATATGCAAATACTGCCACTTTCTGCCACATAATTTGTTGTTTTCAATTTAACTGATGCAAAAGTCAAAATTAATGCATGACACAAGCACAATTATGGTAGTGAAGCTGCATGTCAATTTGTCAAACCATTATACGTCAATTCACCTTTCGTGAATTATGCTTTAATTTTTTTTTTTTTTTTTAAAACACTGTTTCTTCATCCATCAAAGATGATCTTATTGGGTGTACTAAACTTTGTTCACAAATACATCAATACCAAACAAGAATGCTTCATACTTGTGCATATTAGTTGTTTGCTCCAATTTCTTAATCCGTTTATCTTTGGACTTAAAAGACCAGATGATTAAGGAATAAAACATGAATCTGAATTGGTATTCACGCCGCTCAGTTCACACCACTCGGTTCTCCTAAAAATCTCAAATTGCATCTGAATTGGTATACAAAGACAAAGTGACAACTCTATAAGATATAGACATGTAATTTTTTCTACAATCTCTACCCAAAATAAACAACAGTTACATTTTATAAAAAAATACACATAACATTAGTGATTTGTATGCTTTATTGATTATGCTTTAGTTTGCAGATGATGGCACTAAATGCACCCAGTACTCATATTATCCAAGTTTAAATAAAATAAAATAAAATGATGTGGTCATATTGCCCCGTACCAAGCATAATATATCACTGGTAACAGAAAACCGATCAAAAATTAAACTACAACCAGAACATAATGTCGAAATATGGCAAATTAGTCTGGGTATTGAACAGCAAAATTTTGGGTTCGTCTGGGTAACACTATTTAATTATATTGGGTAAAATGAAGTAGGTAATGTAATGGATGCGAGGAAAAAGAAGACCGGGTAAAATGAAAGAGAGAATGTGATGCATTCAGCACAATTCTTTGCAGATAGCTGTGTTGTTAGAGTACAGTATACGAAAAATTATAGGAATGTATGATAAAATAGTACAACATTAAGATAAACAGATATGATCTAAAAATATATTTGGCCACTCCACGTATTATCAATTTGTTTTATGATGGGCAAGCGAGTGTTGATATTATATCATAGAAATGCTAGATTATTGCCTCGGCTTAATGGTTACAAGCACTTAGGATACTTGGGATAAATTGTTTATATTTTTCTCCAGATTAGCCACAAGAGAGAAATCTGTTACAAAGACCCACCTTACGAAATTGATTAAAGATCATCTAATTGACACTCAACAGATTACAAAGTGAGTGGTTCTTGAATGTGTATTCCTGTATTTTAGCAGACCAACATATCTATTTGAATGTGTAGAGTAGTAGTAGTAATAAATAAATAAAGAGTGAGTAATGCGAGTTAAAATGGATTTATAGTTACATTTCTCACAGTTTAATTGTACATTATTTCAAAATC
This sequence comes from Allium cepa, assembly GCA_030765085.1. Taxonomy (NCBI): domain Eukaryota; kingdom Viridiplantae; phylum Streptophyta; class Magnoliopsida; order Asparagales; family Amaryllidaceae; genus Allium; species Allium cepa. The sequence continues at coordinate 568,874,412 of CM060940.1, read as the reverse complement.
TCAAATCTCAAAACATGACTACATTATCTACAGAAACCCAACATCAAATAGAGAGCACTTAAATCATATATTCAAACCAAGAAACTAAAAATTTCACAAGTTTACATAAATCCTAATCTAAACAATACCCAAATGCCAAAATCAAATCTTAACAAAAAATCAGAACTGAAGTTATTACCTTGACGTGCTTCATAGATTGTGGTAATAGTAAAGTAAACGGATGACTGAGAGAATAATAGTCTAAATGCGAAACCCATTAGTAGAACGAAGATGCAAATTTTTAATAGTACATGACTGGTCTTTTTGTTGCTAAATTGAAATGGTTCCCAATCCGAAGTCATCATTTATTTTGCCATAAAGTACCTTCGAAGTTTGAAGATTGGTCGTTGTTGCCACCTCGCCTCGCCATACGCCAACCGTCGCCACACATCGCACGCCGTCGGATTTCGCGTAGAAGAAGAAGAAGCCTGAAACCCTGTATCGATTTCGCATGGTAGCCTGAAACCCTAAAATGAAATTCAATTTTTTGTGCGGCCTGGAGATGTTAAGCGTGAGAAATTAGATGGGATATGAAAATTACCAGATACTCCCTATGTAAATGAATTATTTACCAATATACTGACTATTATAACACTTATTTGTGTTGCAAATAATAAACAATATTTTGCAAAGTTTATACCAACGCTTTTTTTAGTTGCCAACGCTTTTTGATTGTTGGTAGTTTATAACATTTATAAGTGTTGGCAGTTGATAAATATAAAATGTTGGGAAATCAAAGATTTGGTGTAGTGACACTTACATAAACTAAATTAAATAACATTATCACACTGCTAATCATTCACATACCTACACATACACTTGCAAAGTCACACAACTAAATTAAACATTTATTACAGACCAGCAGCCAGAGATGGGGTAGGCAGACTAGAGCTCAGATCGATCTAGCAGAGACCGAAGATTTGCCGGCTAGAGCGGCGTAGCTGGAGGAGCAGAACCGTCGGCAGGCCATAGAGACCACACAGTTGCTAAACCAGCGTATCACCGAGTACATGCAGCAGTATGATGTCCGCTTTCCTTCCTTTGCTGGCTCTGGTTCTGGAGGAGATTGATTGATTGCTTTGGTCAGTATGTTTTTTCTGTTTTATATCATTTGGTAGATAATGGAGGTAGTTGTTGATTTATGTACTATGTTATGATACACTTAGCAGTTTTGTTGTAAAATTATGGGCTTTGACTTAATTTTATGTATTTTTTTGTTTGGTGAATTGTGTATAGTTTGATTTTTGATATTTGGTTGGAATATTATATATTGGATTCTGCAGTATTGATGGAATAGTGTTTGTATGGGAAATGTAGATAGAAGGCTATATTGCAGCAGAAATATAAAAAAATTCCAACAGATTTCCGACGGCTTCTGACAGCTTTTAGATTATATTTTTCCAACGGCTTCCGACCTCTTTCGGATTAATTTTTCCGACGGCTTCCGACAAGTGTCGGAATCCGTTGGAAGCCATCGAAAATACGAACGGCGAGATGTGTCGAAAGCCGTCGGAAACACTGCACCCCGATGCCTTTTCCTACGGCATTTTCCGACGGCTTCCGACGGCCTCCGGCGGCCGCCTACGGTTTTCTACCGTCGAAAAATGTCTTTTTCCTTGTAGTGCTATCACAAAAGGCAACTGCAAAGTATAATGAAAGATAACTACTCAATGAGAGAGTACTTGTACAAGATTAAGACAATCTGTGATCTACTTGAAGCTCCAGGGGAAAAAGTGTCAGATTCTGAACAAATATTAACCATTTTAAATGGCTTGAGTGATGAATATGAAGCTGTGGCTGCAGTTATTGCCTCACACAAAATCTTACCATCAGTTGATGATGTTCACTCTATTCTACAGGCTCATGAGGCAAGAATAGATAACTAAAGGCCATAAGAAACAGAGTTTGCTATCAACTATGCCACCAATATCAAAAACAAAAGGCCACAAGAAACAGAGTTTGCTATCAACTATACCACCAATATCATAAACAAAAATCAAAACAACAACTGAAGTGACCAATCATCTCAAAGAGAAGGATCTGCTGACAGATCAAGGGGAAGAGGTAGGTATAACAATAAAAATAGACCTAAGTGTCAAATCTGTGAAAGGATAGGGCACACTGTAGTGAAATGCTACCTTAGATATTCAAATCAAAACAACGATAACAACAATCAAAGAGGTTGCAACTACAACGTGAATGTTGCACAAGCAAGCTCAAGCAACCAGACAGACAACAAAGATCATCATTCTAGTGAAAGTGGTCAAACGGAATCTGTTCAAGATGTGTGCTGGTATTCAGAGGAGCTACAAACCACATAACTAATAATCTTGATAATTTGAATCTTGGCAACAAGGAGTATAGAGGTAAACAGTAAATTTGCATAGGGGATGGTAAGTGCATTAAAATTTCTCATATAGGAAGTGCTTTTATCAAAGGAAAGAAACAATTATTTCTGCACAACTTATTAAGAGTCCTAAAGATCAAGAAAAATCTTATAAGTGTGTCTCAATTTGATAATGACAATAAAGTATTCTTTGAATTTTATCATAATTATTGTCTTGTTTGAGACATGCTGACTAAAGATGTTTTGTTGCAGGGTAATGCAAAAAAGGTTTATATAGGTTTAAGTGTGTCAACTGTACTAGCTCTACAACTAAACAAAGCTGTTGTAATCATTGTGAAAAATAAAAAACAGTGATGTATTTGATCTATGACATTGCAAACTTTGTCATCCAAGTGTAAAAGTTGTTAAACAAATTCTTTTTGAAAATAATATCTATATGATAATGTTTCGCTTCCTTATATATGCGCCTACTATCAAATGGGTAAAAGTCACAAATTACCTTTTAATGATTCTAAAACCAGTTACTCTAAGCCCCTTGAAGTCATTGCTACTGATCTTTGGGAACCAGCACCAATGCATTCAGATTATGGATATAAATATTATATATTCTTTGTTAATGCACATACAAGATGCACTTGGATATATTTTTTGAAAAATAAATCCGATACACATAGAGTTATGATAAATTTTATAACAATGGTTGTAAAACAACTAGATTCACAAGTGAAAGTTGTACAATCAAATGGTGGAACCGAATACAAAGTTCTTAAAGATTATTTTAAAATTAAGGGAATAATTCACAAAATTACACGTCCTTACACATCTGGGCAAAATGGCTTAGTTGAAAGAAAGCACAAACCAATAGTTGAATCTGGGCTTAGCTTGTTAGCTCATGCAAATTTACCTCTAAAATTCTGGCCTGAAACCTTTAACACTGCAGTCTACCTTATTAACAGACCGCCAACTAGAATTTTAGAAGGTACAAGCACTTTGAAAAAATTACAAGGGATAAAACCAGACTACCATAGCTTAAAATCCTTTGGGTGTCTATGCTTTCCATACTTAAGACCATATAACAGTAACAAGTTAAATTTTAGATCAAAACCATGCACTATCCTTGGATATGCAACAATTCAGAAAGGATGTAAGTGTCTTGATGAGAATGGAAGAATATTTATTAGTAGACATGTTGTTTTCAATGAAAATATTTTTCCTTTTAGAAATTCTGAAATCAAGACAACTGGTAAAGTTTATGATCCATATGTCTCTATTCCTGGTTTACCCATATATTCTGAGCATAATGATTCGGCAGAGATGAGGAGGACTACTGATGATCATCCGACTCCCATAGCATCTGCTAAACATAATCATGATCGGACAGATGATCTCAGTTATACCAGTCACTCACGTGCACAATCAATAGACAAAAATGCATGTGAAAGAAAGGAAGATCAACTAAGCAGTACAAGGAACAACTTAAATGAAAGAAGTGAAGAATTACCTCACACTAAATCCTCTATCATACCAAGTCATCCTATGATCACCAGAGCTAAAAATGGCATCTTCAAACCAAATATATACATTGCCAACACAAGCTCTGATGAACCAATCACATATGAACATGCTGCAAAAGGCAACAAATGGAGAGCATCCCTGGATGAAGAGTTTAATGCTCTCATAAATAATAAAACTTGGGAAACTACTATCTCAAGGTTCAGTACTGAAGCGGAATACAGGAGTGTAGCAAGTGTAGTGGCAGAAACAATGTGGTTACAGTCCATCTTAAAGGAGTTAAAACTAGATTCAAGCATAAAATCAACAGTGTGGTGTGATAATTAAAGCACCGTATATATGACTGCAAACCCTATACTATACTCTAGAACCAAACATATAGAGATAGATCTACACTTTGTTCGAGATCAAATTCAAAAAGGAAACTTATAAGTAAATCACATACCAGCTTCCACTAGAGGGAAGATACACTCACCAAACCACTATCGAGAAACAATTTTGTCAAGTTCAGATAACTCAGAGTGGTTGAGAATCAAGTCTCGTCTGACTTCAAAAGCTCAATTTTTCTTCAAATCAAGAAGGCGCAGCACCAAAATCGACAGTTTGACTTCGATTTGGACAATCAAAACCCTTCGAATTCTCAAGAGACTCAAAATTATAGCTCAAAGTGGATGAAGAAGATGATGGAAACAAAGAAGAGACTGAAATTTGTAGATATCATTAAGTAGTTTTATCTTTTATCGAAGAAATTTTGGTATCATCTCTCACTTGCAAACCATAGAAACCAGATTAGGGTTTGAAGGGGGAAATAAAGCATTATGAAATGCGGCTATCAGTACATATACCAAAAGACAGTTTCTCATAAGTATATCCATCGTTCATCATGCAAGAGCAAATCAGAGCCATTCTTTCTTTTTTCTATTTTTATCTGTAGTTTAGGCTGTAGGCTAAAGCCCATATATTACTTATAAATTGCTCTCGTGTGTACATTGTAAATAATCAATTCTCTGTCCAATTTCAATATCAATACAAATTCAAGAATTCTTCTCTGCAAATTATATTCATTCTTCTACATCAGCTAAATCAAAATTTTCAAAAAAAATTAAACCAGCTTGTGCCAGTTTATCATTGCCAATTAGTGGATGTAGGTAGATTTTATGACAATTCATTTTTACTTTTGGTTAATATTCTACATAATATATAAACATGTAACATGGTAGTCACACATTGTTAACTCGCCTTATGACAACGCCATGATACTATAGATTTGGTTAAGAACGGTTGGTTACCAACCTTGAGAATCGACTATATACAAGACTATGGACGATGGTCGAGCAGATTCAGACCGGGTTTCGATCAAGGTGCAATTAATGTATGAAGTGATAAGGAAGGCCTCGTGAGACTACATTTTAAATTTCAAGTCGATTGGATTTCATATGCTCGAGTTATGGACAAAAAAGATGGATCGATATCGAAGGATCAGTGGTAATTTGCTTGGAGTCAGATTTGGAAAATTTTGCTACTTGTTTAGAGTCGGCGCATGGTTCGCTTGGAGTCGCGGGAATTTAAAGTGTTGGATCGTGCTTGGTGTCGGACACAAAGATTGCTTGGGGTCGAGTTTGAGTCAGAACGATCGTTCTTTTTTCGAGCTTCGAGTCAGACCGATCGGAGCATGGTGAAAAACAATAGGCCCGCTCGTTTTTCATGCTTGGAGTCAGAATCACGTTTGCTTGGGGAAAATTTTCGATTTTTACCCTAGTCTAACCCTGATCCAAATTCTTCAACATTTGCTTTGAGCTAGAAGGGTGATTGCTTTAGTCTTGCCTCGAGTCAACCCCGAAGTGGGTTTTTCGACGAACGTTTTGACGATTTTCGACGATGATCGGTCTATAACTCATGATCTACAACTCCATTACCTATAAAATTTTGGGAACATCAATATATCAAAAAAAGGAGTTTCCAAAATCGATCGCATATCAAAACTCACAAATATCAAAAAAAAAACATACAGATCTTTCCATAATGGTTGTACAAAATCAACATAACGAGTGGACTGTACTATGGTTATGCACAACTTGCTTTTGCCCAGGTGTTCTTAACTCAGAACGAAAAGATTGGATCAATAAGACATGATGAAGCTATTAAATTAGTACCACCGGAATCTACTTTTGGACCACAACCAAAATTTGGAAAAAACCAAAATTTATTCGTTATCCCTCTATCGCCTCAAAATTAGGTGTGGAATAATTTTGACTTGGGGATGATATCAAGTCTCGGGTGTGGCTGGTTTTCTATTCGTCGTTGATAATACGTACATGCTGATTTTGTTTCTGAGAGTTACTTTTAACTTGACTTACACTAGGTGCACATGCGATGATATATATCTAGAATCAATATTCACTATCTGATGTTGCGCTAGAAACCAATATGGGTGTATAATATTTTGATTTGAATAATGTTTCACAGGCATATAGGTAAGTTGTAATTTTATTAATGTTGGAGCATCTCCAGCAAGAGGAATCCATTTGAATACGGCTACAGCAACGTCGGTTAAACATGGAGAAAGAAAAATAGTGGGGGTTTACCTCATTATTTTTTTAGCGTGGATTTTTAGATGGGTTTTTGAAAGCCGTGTATGGCTAAATGGTTTTCGAAACCCCGTTTATATAGTTTGAAGTCAGTTTTTGTTTTTATACCGTAAATTTTTTTTTGCTTAACGGGTTTCTAAAACTCGTTTTTAGCAGTAAATGGGTTTCAGAATCCCTTTTTATTTTTCACTTAACAGCAAAAATCCAAAATATAAAAGGAATAATTGTATACAGCTACGGGAGAAGTGGGGATTCCTCATGCTTTTAAGTTCTCGTGCCAAAAGTCGGGATCCTGCTGGAAATGCTCTTAGTGTTCACATATATCGCATGCTATGTTTAATGCTATTTGAATAATGTTAGTGGATGCAATATTACATTTTTTCTAAAATGCTATTTGGATAATGTTTTGCCGGCACTGACGTAAGATGTTTGCTTGGGTTTATTTTTAGTTGGATTGCATGTACTTAAGTTTTGTAGTGATTTGTATTTTCAAAATTTTTTTTTACCGTGCAAGGTGTATTGACGTGAATGTATGTGGTCAGCTTGTTGTCTTGATTAAATAAGTGTTCAACTTTTTTTTTAATTGCTAAAGCAAATTTAAGAACATGCAAATCCTTTATTTTTAAACCAGCTTGTGTTGGTTTATCAATGCGAATTAGTGGATGTATGTAGGTTTTATGATAATTCATTTTTACCTTTGATTAATATTCTACATAATATATAAACATGCAAGATGAAAGTCACCCATCACTGTAAGAAAATAAGAATAGATTGAAGATTTTATTTGTTTGTATAACACCGATCATACTGATACGTGAATGATACATTTGTATATATAGTGGTTACATGACTATTTTGAGAAAATAATATATGCGGGCTTTGAGCTTTCACAGCCCGCAGCTACAATTCTAAGAGCATATGACTCGACACATATTATAAGCTTTTTATTTTGTCCTTTGCTATCATACTACCCCTCAATTGAAATAGGGTTTTCAGACGCTTTCGAATTTCGCTCTCATCTTCTCGACTTCAATCAGATAATGAAAATTTATTCAAATTTCTTTCTTAGCTAGCTTTACTCCATCATGACAACTACTTGATTGTGGGAAGGGTCTTCAGAACCTGATGAATCTCCTCAACTAGAACTATGGTTTTCATATTTTTTTTGATTTAGGCCAATTTCTTCAACATTCAGCTCAAGCTTTAGTCGAATGAAGTAGCTGATAGTAGTTTAGTAATAATGTCGGCCCTTTGGTATCTGTTCGATAAGTGATTTACTTGAAGCTTTCCTTTCATTATTTGCTCTCTGCAAAGTTCAAGTCCAACTCCATATGCTTTTTTGTTGAATGTAACATCAGATTTGTTGTTAATGACACTGCACTGAGATTATCACACCAAAGTGTTGTTTTGCTAATGATACTGATTTTTAGTTCAGCGAGTAGAGACTAAATCGACATTATCTCTGTTGTAGCACTTGCTACACTTCTTTATTTGGCTTTTTTGTCCTTGATCTTGAGATGGTTTATTATTATTTTGAACACCATGACACTGGCTTTCGCCCTAAAAATATGCAATATCCAATTGTTGATCTTCAATCATCCGGATCAGTTGCCCAATCAGCATCTGCAAAACCAAATAAATTAAGATTAGTGCTAGTTTTTAAAGTTAAACCGTGATTCATAGTCTCCTTTAAGTATCTCAGGATCCTTTTAACAACTTTCCAATGCTCATCAAGAGGATTTTGCATGAACTGGCTAACTTTATTTACACTATAGGCAATTTCTTTTCTAGTTATAGTTACATATTGAAGAGCTCATATGGTGCTTCTGTATTGCCTTGCATTTGTAATTGATTCTCCTTTCGTCTTTAATAAATGTATATTGGTTATCACTGGTGTAGGCAAACTACTTTCTTGATCCATTTTTGTCTTGACAAGAATTTCAGATATATATTTCTTTTGATTCAAAGGTATTTCTGAATTTGATGTTTTTCTGACTTCAATTCCTAAGAAATAAATTTATACCTCCAAAATATTTGATAGAAAATTCTTTATCTAATTATTGAACAATATTGTTGGTTTCACTTTGATTGCTTCCAGCGATGATAAAATCATCAACATACGCTAGCACATCAGTCACAGTATTTTTATGAAATTTGGTAAATAGTGAATTGTCCGACTTTGCGGGGTTGTAACCAAGTTTAATCAAAGTACTCTTCAATTTCTCAAACATACTCTTGGTGCTTGTTTGAGATCATAGGTAGCTTTATTTAGCTTGCACATAAGTTTAGTTTTTCCTGGCTGTTTGAAACAAAGTGGCTATTTCATATATACTTCTTCTTGTAGAAAACCATTCAGGAATGCATTATTAATATCTAGTTATCTTATACACTAATTCTTATGTAAGACAATATTGACTATAATTCTAATTGATGAAGGTTTTACTACTGGTGTAAATGTTTCATTGAAATCAAATCCTTGTTGTTGTGAGAAACTTTTGCTACAAGCCTGGCTTTGTATTTTGAAATTATTCCATCAGGATTTATTTTTAATCTATACGTCCACTTGCAATCCAGTAACATTTTTATGATATGGTTAAGGAATAAGATTCCATGTGTTACTTCTTAGGAGTGCATCATATTCCTCATTCATAGCTGCTTTCCGTTTCTCACTTTGTATTGCTTGTTGATAAGTACATGGTTCTTTAGTATCTAAATTTGTGATGTATATCTTTGGTTTGAAGATACCACTTTTTGCTCCAGTGACCGTGTGATGACTAGTTCTTGTAGGATCTAGTTGATGACTTAAGGTATTATCCTCTGTTTCAGACTAAGTGACAGGCGATTGAGCTTCAACATAAACTTGATGTTGTTCTGAGTAACAACTGTAGCTTAATTTGTTAAGGATTGGACTTCTAAATTGTTCAGTTGACTCTTGACCTGGTCCAGAGTTGGACATCGTGTATTGGGGTACTGTTCCATTCAGTTGATGTTCTCCTTGCAATTGAATATTCTCCTCATGATTTAAAGGTATTGGTGGAGTGGAGAATTTTGAGTTATAAATTTTCTGATTTTTCTTGATTTCCTTTTCACTAAACGGAATGACATGTTCATTGAAAATAAAATGTCTTGATATAAGACTCTTCCTTTGCTATCCAGGCACTTAATCCCTTCATGTTATTGGGGTATCTCATAAATGTACATGGGGATGATTTGTAGTCTAACTTGCGAGCATTATATTGTCTTATGCCAGGAAAACATAGGCAACCAAACACTCATAAATGTTGATAATCTGCGTGAGTTTTGTATAGTACTTCTCTTGGAAAAAGCCAAATTTTATTCTTTATCACTATTTTTCCTTAACATTGGGTGTGGAATAATTTTGACTTGTGGATGATATCAACTGTGAGGTGTGACTCACCTGGTTTTTTTGTTGATAATATATGTTAATTTTCTTTCTGACGTTCACTTTTAATTAGCATGACTTAGACTAGGTAGACATGTGATGATATTTAGCTAGAATCTATATCCACTGTCTGATGTTGCATTAGAAAGCAATCTAGGTGTCTTTAATCTGATTTATAATTGATTTTTTTTTTCGTTTTAACCCTACTTTTGAAACATATCACGCATATGCCCTGTTTTGAAACTAATATCAAATATAGCCATATTTTGGTCAGCTCAGCGTTGAGCTGGCCAAAACACATTAGCGTTATTTTGAATGATGCCAGGTATGTTTTTTAATGTGGTTAAGTAGTGGATGACTGTTGAAAAGTCGCCCGGTATGTAAACAGGTAAATACATCTAATCAACTTTTGAAAAGTCATCATTGGACGACTTTTCAGTGGCGAATTTTCAAAAGTCATCCGAACGTATTCAGGTTCAAAATGGAACTCATCCTCCTTCTCCTCACTTTGTCAATTTAGGAGAAAAAAAATTAACCCGAAAACTCATCTTCCATTATGTCAAAATCAAATTCTTTTTGCAATTTTCGTAGATTTCTTCGCCACTTTGAAGCATGGCTTGCTCTTTATCACAAGAAGCTCCTATAGGTACCAATTCTATAATCAATCTCCAATTTTTTTTACAAATTAAGGTTTTATTAAATTTGATAAATTTAATGTTTTGTAGTTGTAGAACTAGTTGTGTGATCCTAGAATGCAAAAATTCACTGTATTTACCGCGTTTAAGTAGATGTTGAATATTGTTAGTTTTATAGTTGAAATATAATTTGTGATTATCAAATATTTGAATTATGTATAGATTACTCCAAGATGCAATCAGGGCCGATAGACGTTAGCATACTGTGATTACAAGAACACCATCGAACGAGCAACGACGCTTGGATGCAGGTAATACACTTTCTTAAGGAATAGAAATATACGTTGGTTATATGCACACTACAATAAAATACACTTTTTACAACAGGAAATACCTGTTGCAACAGGGGTTTCGCATTAGGTCTGTGTCCGTTGTCTTATGCGATGTTGTAATAGACCCATAAGATTTTTATAGATGGACCAGAAGTCTGATCACAACTTGCAAACACAGAAAGTGAAATGATATGTCTGTGTCTGTTTCTATCATTTCACTTTCTTGTTTTGTACCTATATATGTATGAGTTTAATAGAACAATTAGTTTTCCATACTAATTTCTTAGATGAAGTTCAATCCAGCAAACCGAAATCTGATCAATGGCTGCCTCAGGCTACCAACAGACAAACTAAGACATCATCATACTTTCCATCATCATCCGAATTTATCTATACTCAGAACTCCGAATCCGATGCTCCCTGACTATAACCCATAACCAGATCTAATAACGTCAACCTCAAGTTATAGCCACTGCCTCATCCAGCTTTAGCTTGTGCGACCACCACCAAAAGAATATGCATCACCAGATTCACCTAGAGTTGCCATCCATTACAGCTCCGGTGCGCGATCACTGCCAGACTTGAAACTCATCCAATACTGCTAGTCGTACGTCCGCTACTTTCGACCATCTCAAGCTACATACTGGAATGTGAGTCTGCAACCAATATTAACAATCTCTGCTAGTGGCCACGATTTCAACCATGCTAAGTTTGCCTCTTTTAATGCTTATATGGGATGTTCTAAGATGCTTGAAGAAAGGGTATTTGGATGAAGAAGGTGATGAGAAAATGAGAAATGCCCTCTTTAAGGTGAAGAACTTCTCACACAATAATGGAACTGAAGAGCTACTATATAAATTATTATTTGGTAGTAGAATTTGAGTTAATTATTATTTTTCTTCTTTCTTCTTCTTGTAGTATTCTTAGGAACCTTTAGAGTTTTAGGTATCATTTTAATTTGGATTCTTCATAATCAATATATACAGATTACTAGCTACAAATGATTATTGAAATTTTGAATGCTTTTAGGAAATTATTTTGATAATATTTCATAGTAGGATAATGGCTATTTTAGCTATTGGGTGAAACTAAAGGTTCATTGCTACAAGCAACCCATTTAATCTACCTCCTGTTATTTTTTTCTAAATTGCTCAACTTTTTTAAGGTTAGTTGAAGATAAACTATATTTAACAGCCACTTTGTAACCTAAGTCATATATACAACCAAGTAAACATTCGACTTAACATATATAATTAAAACTACCAAATGGACCAGATATTGGTGCATATCTGAATTGAGTCCCTAGTAATAAACAGATTTTATTTTGATTATTTAGTTCATTAATGGAACCGTATCAATTAATCTGTTAAATTAAGAGAAGAGAAATATAGGAGTTACTCAAAAACACTAAATACTGTACCGACCTGTTTACAAACATATTGGCAATTTTCTATCAGCTGTTAGTTATTTTCTAAAATCCTTCTAATACAGTTAAAAATTGCAGCGGTGAGAATATCAATAAATAAGATGGCACAAACAAGCCACATGTGTGATACACTGCACAAGTATGATTACATCGTTGTATTTTCGAGCAGCTTATACTCAGCACATATGATAAGCTGCTTTATATATTAAACCATGTAATAAGATAATAGTTGAAATCCACCCTATTGTTATTCTATGGAACGGCGAAAACCCTACTTTTTGCCTGAACATCCTTTCAGCCGCCGATCTCCAAATCTCTACCCTGAGCCTCCGGTTTCTCACCATTTTCCAAAGCCTACACCACATTTCTCTGTGTGTTCTTGTTGTAACATATGTCTTCCCTGAAGATTTCAAAACCAAAGTCTCCTTCCTGGTCAGATCTGTTTCCGCCTCTGGGCTTTTCACCACTGCCTAACAACGCCGCCACAGTATTGGAGGAAGAAGGATTCATCCCAGTCAGATCTAAACGATGAAGCGCTAAGCCAAACTTCCTCAAAAGCAGTACGGACCCACTTCCTATGCCCATACATCTCAGTCCAAGTTTTTGAGACCCGATCCTAATCAAAACACTCACCAAAACTTTGCACACAACCACGATAATATTAACTGCAAAATCCAGATAGAGAATTTATCAGTTAACACCAAATGTAATTTTTCCACTACCTGTAGTGGAGCATGGAATGAAGTCGTTAAGTGTAATAATATTTCGGTTTTTGTTTTGCTAAATTTTTATCAACCCGCAATTTAAATTCGATGTGCTGTGCCAAAATTCTTATTGAGGTTGTTCAAAACGCGAAAAAATAGTGGGATACTGCTATAGTTATCTATGAAGTTGGTCCCAAACCGTACTATCCGTACTTTAGGGATTATATAACTAGAGTGTGGAAACCTGAAGATGATTTCTATATATTCTCTAAGGAAAACAGATGTTATTAAATTTAATAACAAAAAAGACTGTGATAGAATTCTGAAAGGTGACCCCTATTACTACAACAAAAAATTTATGATGATAAAGAGATGGTCGCTCGAGATGCAACTTAATAAAAAAAACTACTTAAATTTATTCTGATTTGGGTTTGTTTTCCTAATCTACCTCTGGACTATTAGACGGAAAAGGGATTAGTCGTATAGCCTCGGTGCTTGGCTCTCCCATCAAACTGGACAAATTTACGGAAGGAATAATTAAAATAGCTTATGCTAGATTCTTAGCAGAAATAAAAAAACACTCTTTTGATTTTTCGAACAAGATTCCTATTTTATCGGAGAAAGATGAAATTATATGGAAAGAAGTGGTTTACGAATGGAAACCCTCAATTTGTTCCAACTATACCAATTTTAGCCACACTGAGTCGCATTGCCAATTCAACAAAATTTGAATGCCAAAAAATTCTCCCTAGGAACATATGACCGAGATTAACGATATGAATATTGACGAAACCAATCAAGACAAAGATGATATAGGCGATCCGTCAATTGTGACAGATAAACAAGAAAATTCGGAATCAAACTCAACTTAAATCAATATTCATAATGAAGGGAATAACAAAAGCAAAGCAGTTCAATCTGAGGAAATCACCCATACTGTCCAGTCGCATAGTGTTTTCACGACTATTAACACAAAAGATAGTAAGAATCTGAATTTAACGATCTCAGAAATAAATACACAGAACAAGGATACAAATACAACTGAAGAAAACTTAATGTCAGCAGAGGCCTGTGATACCCCTGTTGAAACTTCTCCATGCATTGCCAATGACGTCCAGAGCACTAAGATGCAACAGGAACATAAATCACAAGCTACCCGAAAAGTAAGAACTGAAGAAACTCCATTTGAATTCTAAGCAACTTCATCAGCTGATGTGTTAGATAATCATACATGGATTATTTTAGTTAATCAACTGAATGGAAAAAATAAAAAGTCAAAAAAACACAAGGCATCCGGGACCACTACCTCCCGGTCCTCCCTTGATGATGTTAGCATTTCAGGTAATACTTAATTTATGGAGTTCCTTTTTTGGTATATCGGAGGAATGAATGCCCTTTCTAAACAGTTACAAATACTGCATTCTATTAATAGCAGGAGATTTTCTTTCCTTGGAATCATTTAAAATTAACTTTCAATGGTTAACATTGAAAGTTTAATGGCAAAATTAGATAATAACTGGAATCATTCGCACAATATTTTTTCCAACCTCAAAAGTAGAATTCTTATCCTATGGGACACTTCTCAATGGTCGAATATTATTATCTATACTAGTGACCAATTTATAACTTGTATCCTTCACAATTCCAATGGTATTAGTATGTTATGTACTATGATTTATGCATACAACGATGAGACTAAACGCAAGGAGTTATGGAATTATATTACGGACCAGTCAAAAAACTTTAATCTCCCTTGGTTATTTTCGGGAGATTTCAATTCTATTTTATCGCCTAACGAGAGAATCAATGATGGAATTTTTCAACTTGGTGGGTGATTTAGATTTTATTGACTGCATAACCTCATCTAAGCTAGTGGAACCTAATTTCATTGGTAACTATTTTACTTGGAGGGGGGCAAAATTTTTCTATTCATAGTAAAATTGACCGTGTCTTTGTCAATACACTATGGATGAATAAATTTTATCACTTTCGTATTCACTTTGGTAACCATTCACCAAGTGACCATGCTCCTATTTTCTTAAAATTATGATTCATAATGATAAGAGGAAAAGAATACCTTTCAAATATAACGACACCAGGAGTTTTCAAGAGGGATACCACCCTGCAGCACACAATGCCTTGTCTCAAGTCTTCCATGGCAACCCTCTCCACCATCTTCTATGCAGGCCGAAGGCTGCAAAAGTAGCATTGAAAACATGGATTAATACACACACACACACACACTCTGTATTTGCTCTAATGAAGGAAGAGGCCAATGATATATGTTGAATTTGGATGATTCAAATGTTCATTAAAAGGGAAAGAAATTAATTAATTCAATCAAATCAATTAATTTAGCTGATATATGGAAGGATATTTTAAGGAAACTAATTAATTAGTAAATCAATTAATTAGTCTGCTATATGAAGAAATAAATTATTAGGCATGGAGAATAAAGGAAAGATATGAAAACGAAGATCACGCCATCTATTTATACTAAAATCAAATCACGCAAATTGGAAAGATATCTGCGTAATCAGGAAATTGATTTGCTTAATCTCCAAGCAACCCTTCATTATCAAGTCTATATAAATGAAGAAACTTTATCTTCATATGAACAAGCAAGTGTAGTATCTACCATTATTCTTTCCTCTTTCTTTTGTACTCTCTTCTTTAGTGAAATAAAAAGTTGTTGGGTCTCCGTGGACGTAGGATATTCATATCCGAACCACGTTAAATCTTCCTGTCTTCTATTTCTGTTATTTTTCTGTGAGACTGCATAATTCTTTTTAAGTGTCATTGAGATCTAAATAGGCAATACTAGATTCTGAACAAATAAACCGCTTCCGCTCAAAAAAAAAAATCACTACAGTTTGGTATCAGAGCTAGTGTTATTGTTTCTGTTTGGATATTAATGGCTACTTCTAGTAAGTGTTGGCAGATCTGGTGTCAATTATGGAGTAACACATTTTGACGGAAAAGGAGATTTTGGTACTTGGAAGATGAAGATGGAGGCTGTATTGAAGAAGGAGAAGACTTACAAGGTTGTTTCTGCGCCTGAGAAATTGAAAGATATTGATGCAGCTGATTTGGAAGAGATGGAAGATGAAGCTCTTACAACAATTCAGTTAAGCCTTTCAGATGAAGTTCTTAGAGAATTCTCTCAAAAGAAGACGGCGAAAGAACTATGGGATGCATTATCGGATGCATATCAAGACAAGTCTCTCACTAATCGGATTATTCTTCAGCAACAACTTTATTCGTTCAAGATGAAGCCTGTAGCTGATCTCATGGAGCATGTAGATGCTTTGACGACTTTGATTATGAACCTGAAGGCAGCGGAAGTTGATATTACTGATGAGTCTCAAGCTGTGATCCTCTTATGTTCCTTGCCTAAGGAGTATACTGCTTTTGTTAATTCCATGATTTATGGCCGCAGTAAAATTAGCCTATCTGATGTAAAGGCTGGTCTTCATAATGAAGTATTAAGAGGTAGATTGGCGAGCACTAGCTTGGATAGTGATACTGAAGGCTTATCTGTTCAGAGAGGTAGAGGCCAAAGCAGGACGAAGAAAGGTGGAGGACGGAATTATTCACGGTCTCAGTCTAGGAGGCCTAAGAATTTGACTTGCCATTATTGTAAAAAACCAGGGCACTTCATAGCACAATGTCCCAAGCTTGAAGGTAGAAGAAAAGATCCAAAGCAAGCTTCAGCTTCTACAGCCGAGAAATCAAATACAGAAAGTGACACCGGTGTATTTACAGCTTCTGGCTCTTCTGGGAAGAGCAACTTATGGCTGATTGATTCTGGCGCATCCTATCATATGACACCTGATAGGAACTGCTTTTCCACTTACCGTGAAATTGATGGAGGAGAAGTTCTGATGGGCAATGATGCTTCTTGCCGTATGGTGGGTGTTGGTAGCGTGATGATTAGGATGTTTGATGGTGTTATTCGTACGATCACCGATGTTAGACATGTACCTGATTTGAGGAGGAGCTTGATTTCTGTTGGGGCATTAAGTAGACTTGGCTAGAAGATTGTAGTGGAAGGAGAGAAAATGAAGATATCGAAGGGTTCCATGATTGTTATGAGAGGTGTGAGGGCAGGAAATCTTTATCTACTAAAGGGCACTACTGTAATTGGTGAATCGACTTCTGTTACATCTGTTGATTCGGATTCTTCCAGATTATGGCACTTACGGATGGGTCACATCGGTGAGCGCAACATGGATGAGTTGAGAAAACGAGGATTGATTGATGGAGTTCATCATTCAAAACTTGATTTTTGTGAAGAATGTGTTCTTGGAAAGCAGACGAAGATTTCTTTTGGTACAGGAGAGCATAAAGCAAAAGATGTCTTGGAGTATGTTCATACAGATGTCTGGGGTCCCTCCCCTTGTCCGTCTTTAGGTGGAGCCAGATATTTTGTTTCATTCATAGATGATTTCTCTCGTAAAGTATGGGTATACTTTATTCAGTCAAAGAGTGAAACCTTTGCCAAGTTTCGGAAGTGGAAATCTATGGTTGAGAAGCAGTCAGGGAAGAAATTGAAAGTTTTCCGTTCAGATAATGGCGGTGAATTTGTATCACAGGAATTCATCGATTATTGTGAGTCTGAAGGCATTAAGAGGCATTACACCACACCAGGCGACCCTCAGTCCAATGGAGTTACAGAAAGGATAAATCAGACATTATTGGAGAGAACAAGATGCCTTAGACTGACTGCTAAATTGAAGAAGGGATTTTGGGCTGAAGCTTTATCTATGGCGGCTTTCCTCATCAACCGCACACCTTCCACTGCCATAGATATGAAGATCCCTGAAGAAGTATGGAAAGGAGAGCCTGTCAGCTATTCATTTCTCAAAGTGTTTGGTTGCCCAGCTTATGTGCATGAGAGCAAAGGGAAGTTGGAACCTAGAGCTCGCAAGTGTATTTTTCTAGGTTACAGGAGAGGAGTGAAAGGATATAGGTTGTGGTGTCCTATTAGCAAGAAGATCGTTATGAGCAGGCATGTGACTTTTGATGAGAAGGCTATGTTGAAGGTGGAGCCTTCCTCATCGGATGACAATGAGAGGACATGTGAAGAATACCAGATACAAAGCAAGTCATCTGTTGATTCTTTCCATAAACGTTCAAATAGTGTTTCCGATGACACCGTGGTTGATGAGAATAATATCGATGTTGGTACAGAGGATCAAACTCAAGGTGGAGCTCATTCGGAACCTAGGCCTGTCAGACAAAGAAGAAAGCCTAAGTGGCTTGATGAGTTTGTTGGATTGAGCATCGAAGATATTAACTTCGATGATATGGCAACATATGCTTTGAATGTTGTCCATGATGAGCCCTGTGATTATAGAGAAGCTATCGCATCAGTTAACGGTTCCAGTTGGTTAGTTGCTATGGAGGAGGAGATTGAATCATTGCAGAGAAATCATACTTGGGATTTGGTGCCTCTTCCCACCGACAAGAGAGCTATTGGATGCAAGTGGATCTATAGAGTGAAAGACGGCGAAAACGGTAATCTCAGATACAAGGCAAGGTTAGTCGCAAAGGGGTATGTTCAGAAGAAAGGGGTAGAGTATCATGATGTCTTTGCTCCAGTAGTTAGACATACTTCTATTTGTATTCTTTTGACATTGGTTGCTCATTATGATATGGAATTAGAGCAACTAGATGTCAAAACTGCATTCTTGCATGGTGATCTGGATGAGGAGATTTATTTAAAGCAGCCGGAAGGGTTCATTGACAGTAGCAGGCCAGACTATGTTTGCAAACTCAACAAATCTCTATATGGACTGAAGCAGTCTCCTAGACTATGGTATAAGAGGTTTGATAAGTTTATGCTTTCACAGGGATACTCCAGAAGTTTCAAAGACCAGTGTGTTTATTTCAGGAGATGTGATGGTGATATGATTTATTTGTTGTTATATGTTGATGACATGCTGATTGCATCTCGGAGTATGGCCAGAATTAAGGAGTTGAAAGCGGAACTCAGTAGAGAGTTTGACATGAAGGATTTGGGAAAGGCACAAAGAATATTGGATATGGAGATAAGCAGGGATAGGAAGCGGAGAGATTTAAGGCTCACTCAAGCTCAGTACATCGAGAAGGTCCTCGCTCGATTTGGAATGGAGAAAGCTAAACCGGTTGGCTCTCCATTAGGCTCTCATTTTAAGTTGTCAAAAGACTTATCTCCCTCATCGGAATAAGACAAAAGATATATGGCTGATATACCTTATTCTAGTGCTGTTGGTAGTCTTATGTATGCGATGGTGTGCACAAGACCAGATTTGGCCCATGCAGTGGGTGTTGTGAGTCGATATATGTCTAACCCAGGCAAAGAGCATTGGCAAGCTGTGAAGTGGATTCTTAGATATCTTCGAGGCACTTCTTCGGTGGGCTTGTTATATGGTGGAGTGGATGGTGACATCTTTCTTAGAGGATACTGTGATTCCGATTACGCTGGGGATAGAGATGCTAGGAAGTCAGTGTCGGACTATATTTTTACACTTGGCATAGGCTCAATTTCATGGAGATCAAAGCTGCAATCTATCGTAGCTTTATCGACTACCGAAGCAGAGTTGATATCGATTGTGGAAGCAACAAAGGAAGGATTGTACTTACTTCAGTTGTTGGATGATCTTTCAATGGTGCAGCAGACAGTAGAGCTATTTTCAGACAGTCAGAGTGCGATTCATCTTGTAGAAAATCAAGCTTATAGTTCACGGACGAAGCACATTGATGTTAGAGGTTTCTTTCTTATGCTTGAGGAAGAACGAAGAAAGATCAAATTGTTGAAGGTGAGTACTTTGGATAATCCTTCAGATATGATGACAAAGTCACTTCCTAAGGACAAGTTTGAGCATTGCTCAAACTTGATCAGTTTGATACCTGTTACTTGAGCGCCATGGGGCGCTAGACCCAACAACTTATATGTTGATTATTTGATGATAAGGTGATGAAGAGAGATTGTTATATTTGAATCAAGGTGGAGTGTTGAATTTGGATGATTCAAATGTTCATTAAAAGGGAAAGAAATTAATTGATTGATTCAATCAAATCAATTAATTTAGCTGATATATGGAAGGATATTTTAAGGAAACTAATTAATTAGTAAATCAATTAATTAGTCTGCTATATGAAGAAATAAATTATTAGGCATGGAGAATAAAGAAAAGATATGAAAACGAAAATCACGCCATCTATTTATACTAAAATCAAATCACGCAAATTGGAAAGATATCTGCGTAATCAGGAAATTGATTTGCTTAATCTCCAAGCAACCCTTCATTATCAAGTCTATATAAATGAAGGAACTTTATCTTCATATGAACAAGCAAGTGTAGTATCCACCATTATTCTTTCCTCTTTCTTTTGTACTCTCTTCTTTAGTGAAATAAAAAGTTGTTGGGTCTCCGTGGACGTAGGATATTCATATCCGAACCACGTTAAATCTTCCTGTCTTCTATTTCTGTTATTTTTCTGTGAGACTGCATAATTCTTTTTAAGTGTCATTGAGATCTAAATAGGCAATACTAGATTCTGAACAAATAAACCGCTTCCGCTCAAAAAAAAAAATCACTACAATATATACATCCAACTTGTTTAAAATCTTTCAAATAATGACCTGAAGGAAAATGCACTCTGAAAATAGAACAGATTCATACTTTTATGAGCAGGATTTCCATTGATAATGAACAGAGAATGAAATTCAATTGGTTAGTTAAAGGGGATAGGCAAACAAATTTTTTCTACAACAAAGTTAATGTGCTTAAACCAAATAGAGGAAGTAGTTATATTCTCAATTCGAATGGCACATGGACAGTAGCTTCAGATAAACCTGCATTTGAAGCCATCGGCTATTTTTCAAAATTATTTTCTTCAACTCAGGTTACAAGACAATTTCCAAGCATTATTTGTAAAAAATTATCTCCAAAAATGCAAGCAAAAATTTCTACAAGCCATTTCAATGGAGGAAATACAAGTTGCTATTTTCCAGATCAATGACAACAGCTCACCGAGGCCTGATGGCCTATATTCGAAATTTTACAAAGTTCATTGGGAGCAGCTTAAAGAGGATATATGGATTTCCATGAATGGTATACTTCAAAATGGAAAAATTATAAAATAAATTAATCATACATTTATTTGCCTCATTCCTAAAAAATCGAATGCAAATTATATGTCTGACTTTAGACCAATTTCTCTTTGCGACGTCTCCTATAAGATTTTAGTCAATCTTCTGTGTAATCGACTAAAACCTTATATGGATGATTTCATATCATATAATCAAAATGCATACATCCCTGGAAGAATCATTATGGAGAATTCTCTTCTTGCTTATGAAATGATCATAGGATTTAATAGGAAAAATTCCAACAATATTTGCCTGAAAATTGACTTGCATAAAGCCCGTGACAGAGATTTTATTCATCATATGGTGTTGGCCATGGGTTTTCCTGTATCTTTTGCTATTTGTTATACGAATGCATTTCTACTCCCTCCTTTTCGCTGTTAATTGATGGAACCCCTTTTAGTTTCATTGAAAGCTCGAGGGGATTAAGGCAAGGTGACCCTCTATCACCATAACTAATTTCTATAGCCATGGAGTTACTCTCAATCAACCTCGATTTGAAGTACATAAAAGGTATTTTCTCCCCTATTCATTAGATAAACCACATGATCACTCATTTATTATACGTGGATGAAATCTTAATTATGGCCAAAGCTAACATAATAAATGTAGAAAGCATCATGCACACCTTCAATAGTTTAAAATGTTTTACTAGCCTTGATGTCGATGAAAACAAATCCACTGTTCATTTTAGCAAAGGAGCCAAAAACAAGCAACAGATAGCAGACATCCTAAATATCATTATTGGTAAAATACCAGTGACTTAGTTAGGCATTCCTCTATTTAACAATATCATTAAAACAAGAGATTTTAGATGCTTAATAGATAAAATCAACAAAAAGATTAACCACTAGAACAGTAAATTGCTTAATATCAGTGGTCAAATTGAATTGGTTAAAATAATCATTTATCCAATGATTCAATTTTGGTAACAGTTTTCCTAATTCCCTGTGTCTTTTATTCATAGAATCAATTCAATCTGTGCCAACTTCATTTGGAAATCCAAAGCCCATAAAATGTCCTGGGATGATGTATATAAAACCAAGAATGAAGGTGGGCTAGGTATTAGAAAGACTGATGATATGGCAAAGGCAGTGGCTGTTAAACATCTATGGAAATTTTTACAAGGGAATTCAATTGGGCCAAATGGATGTTCGATAAATACTACAATAGTTTTAATTTTTGGTCCGCTGCCATAAACAATTATGCATCACATACATGGAAATTATTTCTTAAAGCTAGAAAATGGTGCACATGTTTAATTAATAGAAAATATAGTAAATGGTGAGAACATGGACATATGGATAGACCCATGGATCAATAGGTGCTCATTGGTGGAAAATTTTGGCTAGAAATCCATGGATATTTATGGAGGAAATAACAGTAAAGTATCCACACTTATAGCTAATAATGAAGGGAAGAATCATCTTGAGTATATTTATGTTCATTATCAAAATACAGTGTACAATATTAAAATAGATAAACAGATGCAACATGATTACTGGTTTTGGATACCTCGCAATAGTGGTCAATTTAGTTTAAACTCGGCACGAGAGCATATTAGAAGCAAACATATGGAAGTTAAGTGGTCCGGAGTCATATGGGATAGTAAATATGCACCTAAAATGTCGATTTTCTCTTTACTGACTTTATTGAATCGATTGAACACAAAAGACAGAATAAGCAGATGTAATAATAGCATTAATCGTCTATATGTTCTTTGTTCTAACCATAATGAGGATACTGATCATCTCTTTTTCAATTGCTCTTATTCTAAACAACTTCTTGAAGAAATTATGTAGAAACTTAGAATTAGTCTCGGTAAAACTTGTGATATCAATAAAATTTTGGAGACTATGTATCAAATTCAACATAGTAATAATCTACATAAACATATCATGAACATTGCATTTATATCGTTAACTTGGCGTATATGGTGCGAACGTAATTCGAGAATATTTAAAGGAGTATAAATGCCAGTTAATGTAAGGAAGATCCTTATAACACAAGATGCAAAAATTTAATTCAAGAGTCAGTGGAGTTGAAGAAGTTTAATATTGAATTGGTACTTATCTTGTCCAACTTCGATGCCCGGAGAATAGAGATCCACCCTCCATGAGATCGAAATAGGTTAGCATTTGGTTGCGCAGTTTCGTTTGTAGCTGGATTTGTTATCTTCGTGAAGCTCGACCGCCTTTTTTATGATTAACTTGAGTTATTTAAGATCTGAGATTTTTAATTAAAGTCGTCTGGAAGCTTCTGAGTTAATGCTCCACTTGCTTGAAGATATTTGCATCCGATGGCCGTTTCCTGTGCGGAGTATGCTGGCCCCTGCATGTGTCGTCGTTGTTTTTTGTGTGGGTTGTATTCCTTTTTTGCTTTTTTTATTTTGTTTGTTTTTGCCCTCAAGTTGCACATATAGATGGTTTTGAGTGTATCGACAGGTAGGTTTTACTCCTCCATCTATTAGTCAACTTGGTTCCGGGCATTTGTGTTGTTGTACTGTTAATATATGGATATGATATGTGCTCTTTTTCCTAGCAAGACACTCATTTAGGTTAGAGGGATTGTCAGTTTTAATGAGGCATACCATGAAAGTATATGATCTTTATTCATTTAAAAGTACATTTTTTCAAAAACATTAAGCGTGAAGTGTTCTAATCTGAGGCGAATGAGCATAAGGAGTCTCTATTTCCGCCACATTATCATTTTGCCTTCTATTCATGCTCCGTAAAAAGTACAAGACATGAACTTAGAAATTCATATCACATATTCATTAGTAATAACTAATTAACTATTTATTAACAATAACTAATTAACTATAACTTACCACGATGAACAAATTATTTAGCTCTTCTACTCTAGCCTCCAAATGAGCAACTTGGTTTTCCAAAACACACAAACCTTTTTTGAATTACTTGAATAAAAACTCATTTGAGATGGTATAACGCCAAATCCTAGTCCTCTCACCCTTACCCTATGTTCATTGCTAAAAAGTTTTGACACTTCATCTCCACTTATCGATGTCGTGCCTTGAGAGCTTTGAGCATTACTATTGTGCTCTTTTATGTTAGCCTACAAATTAAAATAGATCCAATATCAAGAAATCAAAAAAATACTACACATATAACCATTTGGAGATATCATTTAATTCAACTGTACAAAAGATAATTTAAGGTATACAAAAAATAGTACCTGTTTATCGAAATTAAAACATGTGATTATACTCTAAAGGCCCCAACGTTCAAATAGGCAACACATGATAATTGTTAGGAAGGACAAAGTATGAAATGATCATAAACTAAGCATTACAAATATATATATATATATATATATATATATATATATTGACATTAAAGAAGGGAAAAAGATTCAAAATAGAAAATTCAATAGCAATAAGTTTATATTTATTTCATCAAAGTACAAAAACATTTATTTTGAAATTACAAATAATTATTATTTAAAGTGATTAATATTTTCAAATAACCTGTAGTTCCTAGAACTTATTTTGAATTTCAACAATAATAATTGCAAATTATTTAAACTTCCTAATAATGATCATACCTGTAGTTCATAGATGGTCCATTAAATTAGAAGTACGGCAAGTTCTAGTTGTAAGCCATTAAATTAGAAGTGGTACAATATTTAATGATATTTTTCTAACTTTTTGTGAATTGATAGCTTGATGATGCTATAATGAAGAAGGGTGGTGTTATGGTTAAATAACGTCATGATGAAACTTCACCTTTATTAGAAGAAGTCGGAGCTAGAATGACATGATAATATGTGTGTAATTTTGTGATTATAAACTGGAGCGTAAAATTTATCCTACTTTGAAACTGCTCACAGTAGATGTACTAATTGTTATATCAAAATATCATATGTATTGTTGTATCCCAAATCAGCTTACAATGTAATGTCTTATGTTGATGGTTATCTGAACTTTAAGTGCTGCCGTCTATAAGGAATAAGGTTAAGAACTTGACGAGGGAGTCATTTAACCAAACATAATGTTGTGAATAAGATTTGAAACATTGTTTAAATAAGAATAATAATGGAACAACTGAGCATGCTTGTTGTCTTAGAGACTACATTCGACATATCAAAAGTTGGTACAGCTGCTGATAGAATCAAGTATTACACTCAAACTTCTAAATAAATGAATAATTAGGTTGATAATGTGTAAGCAATATATAATGTGAAAAAATTAGATAATAATATAAAAACCCTTATAATGCAGTCAGCACTAACAAAATTCGGTGGGTCTTCATTTTTCTTTGTATTGGCTTTACACCATAGATCCTCTCTGCTAATATCTGATATTCCACTTCCTTTTCATCCAAATAATAATAATAATAATAATAATAATAATAATAATAATAATAAATAATATAATCGATGTCAACGGACTTGCATTTCTTACCATATCTTCTACTAATCTTTCTTAACATTTTCTACTCATTATGTGTGGAATTTTTTCCTCATCTCTTAGTGCTCTGTATTATCGCTAGTTGCCTACATAGGAGAAATTTATTAATAAATCGTAATTTATCTTTTAATTTATAATGAATAAAATACAGCTTATTACCTCATTTCTCCGATAGTTTTTACTTCACAAAGTCATTCCACTCTTGAACATTTTCTATATTGTATGGTTTTAGCATGGCTAATCTAGAGAGAGAGTCAGGACAAGTAGATGCTACTTTAATAGCAGACTGGATTTTGACTCTTTCCATCGTAGTCCCAACATCTTAATCAACAAATCCTTGTATACTTCATCCACCTTGAATTTTGTCTGCATAAAAAAAAATTAATTGTTATACAACATATATTGGTCAAACAATGGTGAAATTTCAGGCAATTCCTTCGTTCTAGTTGTTGACTAATCAAAAATATAAAGAGTTATATGAACTAACTCTCTAGTGGCATAGTAGGTAAACCGTTGTTCATAAAATAAGATTTCTTTAAGTGTTGATTCTAAGAAGTTTTGTGCACTAATCTATTTTACACTTTATTAGTTACAAATGCAATTTCAGAAAATTAGTTAGAATCCAACATGTTTTTGCGCCAATTAAGTGATTTGCATCAAGTAAACATCTACTCCATCAAGTTAATACTTCAATTAGCCAGTTGCAATTAAGAGGTTTGAGTTTATGATTTTTATAAATATGATTGAGGTTTGAGAAGAGAAGTCCAACAATTAGCCAGTTGCATTACTAGTGTTCAGGTAATTGTGTACTTCAAGATCCGTTTTTGATATATCTTGAAAAGATTTAATAATATTGCATGTCCTTTTTCTGTTTTTGCATATTAATTTTGATATTGATCCATCCTTAGTTCATAGCATGGAACACATTAACCATAATAGATTCTTAGATAAACTAATTTTTACATCCAAACATCATTATGTTGACAGATATTTGATACTTTTTGTTTTCAGTATCAACATCATTATTACACATTTCAATTTCTTCAAATTTTAGCTGATCAAAGGATGAGCATTACTCATTGATATGAAAAACATACTCAAATCTTTTGGCATTTTAGCATACCTTGGATATTAATATAGACATGAATTATTTAAGCATTTCGAATTTGATTACCAAAGAATCCAAGGTCTTTACAGATGATAAATTGATGGAGAAGGACAAAATAGAATAAAAGTTAAAAAATAAAAAATAAAAACTTAATTGACTTTGTGATGTCATATGCATAGTTTTTAATGTAATTATTGTATGAATTTTTTCATACCTGAATACAGGTCCATAAATCTTTCTTTAAGTCCTTATCGACTTTTTTCCACTTGGTAACAGTCAATGGTACCATCTCCCTTGCTAATGTACCAAGATAAGATGACAAGTGTTTAGAATTGGAACCTATTGGTTGACCTTGATCGCTGAATTCTACTTTGGTCTTCTCATTCGGCATTAAAGAAAATGTTTTCATCGTCATCTTTCCTCTTTTTTGGGAACCATCTCTATTTGAAAACCATCATTCCAAGAACTTAAGTTGTTCATGACATCCATGGTGTTGGTTGAGTCTGTGTTTATAGGAGTACGATGTGGAGAGTTGGTTGAATTAGGGCCATGAACGACTTTTGGAGAATGAGTTTTGTCGGGTGGAGGCTGCATTTCAGTACACTTTTAAGGAAATCTTCTAACTTTAGTGTTTAAACTTTGAAGAGTATGAGCGACTTCAACTTCAGCATCTCTTGATTAATTGATTTTTACACTACCAGTCTTATCTTTTGCTTGAAAAGCTGTAATTGTAGCTAAAATTTGCCACTTTGAATGTGTCATTGCTACCTTTGATGTTTGAAATTAGCAAACACTTATCATGAATATGAAGTTGAATCATAGCATGTTATTCAATGTGAATTCTAACAGGAAATAATAAACGGTGTCCATATAAGTACAACGTCATATTTTAAAGAGAAATATGATGTGAACCACATAGACTAGTGGTTGAATCTAGTTAGTGAAAATTGGTGAACGAATCAAAATAGAATTTTTTTAGCAAATAGTTGATGGGCGACTGGTTAGGTTAGGTTAGCTAAAGACGATCTGAAATTACTATTTTGTACCCAGTTTAAAATACAGACCATTACGATCTCATCCACCATTGGCAATGCCTCTTCTATATCATTATTACACATTCATATATATGTAAATTAGCATACAATGATTGTTAAATTGAATGTCAGTTTTCGAGTAAGCATGCATGCACTTGTTTTAAGATAATATGAGAAGAATAAACGTATAATTATGGGTATACTTCCTAACTGAATCCACATTCAATTAATTACATACACAGAGACGTAACAGATCAACCATAGCCCAAATGTTAATAATACAGTAAAATAATAAACAACTTGTAATTAAATAATAAACAAGTTTATGGGGACAGAGCTAACTCTTAAACTCATAATTCAAATTTAGCATTCTGTATTTGTACATATGTGTTTTTGTATTATTGATAAAAATATAACAAACATACGGACTGAAATAATGCATGGGGTTACCAGAGTATCTGTATTGTATATCTACATGTTTTAGAATCAATCACATTGGCACGGTTAAAAAATACCAGCAAAAATTATTTTGAATGTATTAATGAAGGCACATTTTCTATAAACACACATTGCAATGGTGATTGGAACTATTGGAAACAACATTAAACTAAAATAACTTCGTAAACTCTCAATTTAAAAGTAATAAATAAAAAAGGAAGAAATTAAGTAATCTACAGCAGATGGTCTGAAAGTTTTAAACAAGCAGATTGTGACTTGACATAAAAAATGCAATTCCAGGCTAAGATACAAGGGTAACAAAATTGACCTATCAATGGCACCAAAACCAAAACTAAAGCAAATTTCAATAAAAATCAACAGTGATGTCACAAAATGTACATATGATATTAGAACAAAAGATCAAGTGATGAAACTCCAAATTTGAAAAAGAAAAAGGAAAAAACTAACCCAAATACAAAGCTGCTTTTCATGAAACTGCTTTCTTTTCATATTTATGCCAACGGATTAACCATGAGTTGCACTGAGATAAGCATTAGGAGCCAAATACATGGCTTCCTCAAATCAATTCACAAGAACAACCAAATGCATAAAAACAAAGAAAAAACAGTTGCATGAGATAAATTCACACAACAAGCAAAATGCATAGAAAATGAATAAATGCAACGTTTTTTATTTGTAAAGTATTTTTAACAAAAAGTAAAAAACTATGAATGTGTTGATATTATGATAAAATATGGGACAATAATAGTTATGATCTAACCGGGATGAACCTTAGAAAATTACATCCATCTATATAAAGTATTACACTTGCAACTGTATCGGCAAGGTAAATTAGTAACAGTCCAGAAAAATCAGAACCATGATATAAAGTATTACATTTGCATTGGATTGTTTGATTTATGATTACTTCTTCATCTATATAAGCTTTCTATTCAACCATTTTTTCGATATATGGGATAGTTGTATATTACCTTTCCTTGATCTTGCTCATTTTTACCCATTAATGCTTCAAGCTCAATTGTCTTCTACTAAGTGAGCAACTTGGAAAAAATCATAATATACAAATAATTAAAACATCATACTAATTAGTCATTATTATAAAAATATAAAAATCACAATATAAAATGGCAGTAATTTGCAAAAGAATAATTACATTTTTCCTAATTTTACCAATCAGAATCGACGATTAATTAATAAAACTATGTATATTTACACTCTTTACGAATATAACTATGTATAAAACAAATATCAATAAAGGATGCTTATATCATACCAAAATACCATCACAATCCTTCCTTATATAAATTTCATCCGCATTATCAACATCTCTATCATCAAGTAGTGACTCATCTAACGGTTTGCTAGTTGACTCATCCTCCTCATCATTGTTTTCTAACTCTTGAAAACCTCTAGAGGGTGCTCTTAGCACAACGTACCAATTTGAAAAACTAATTTATATACAAAAAAAAATGTATAGCTTGTGTTGCTAAGATGAAAGGATCGCTTGCAAATTGATTTTTGAACTGATGTAAATTGAATGTAAATCCATCTTCAACCTTAACTCCACAATCAATATTTTCTCAATCATTCTTAAACGAGGTAAAACCGATGGTAGTCTAACAACAAAATCCCATGTAAAACCCCATAATATATTACTTTCTCAATGGACCCATCTATGCAAACAGTACTTGCCTCAATGGAAACACCGCTATTTTGTGTAGACTTCTCGTAGTCTTTTGTATGAAAACACTGGCCATTAATAATATAACCAGTATAAGAAGTTACTTGACGGTGAGGTCCATATGAAAGCCAATTTATTATTTCGCTAACATCAGATGTTTTTCTATCATCTTTAACCTGGAAAATCATAATGTTGTATATAAAGACTGATCATGATAATATATACTTCTACGTTAAACTTATACATTTTGAAAGAAGATAGAACGCTTTCAACCTTTTTTCAAACCAATGACTAAAAGTCTTTGAATGTAGCTTTGAAAATTCCATATCATCTCGTAAAAGCCGAGGATGAAAATGTTCTAGCTCCTTGTTGTGCATCCTATATACATAAATATACAATTCAAAATCTAATTTGTATCACACATGATAGTTGACTTGAACTTATACTTGCTTTATATAAGGCTCCACTTCCTCGATATTAAACAACACATATCAATGAGCAGCATCAATCACCTCCTTAGTGACTACCATATGTTTTCCTTAAAAAATAGATGCCCCTAGAGTACGGAATCGCTTTGTTCCACTTCATTTCAATTTTTCCTTTGCCCAATTTCTAACGCATCTTTAATATATCCAGCACAATACTTCATGCATTCTTCGGTAGAATAACGCTCAGCTATGCAACCTTTACCATGCCCCTTTAGTGTTTCCATGTATCTATAATCAAAATGCACACATAAAATACTTTCATAAGCACATCTAGAATTGAATACTTTAAGCACCCATGCTATATTTTACCTCTCAAATGGATAATACATCCACCGACTGCAAATTCTTGCTTCCCTCCCTAAATATATTGTCAAATGAATCATGATATCAGAAAAGGAAGAAGGAAAAAATCTCTCAAGGTCACATAGTGTTAATGCGACCTGATTCTTGATAGATTCTAATTTATCTTTATCAAGCACTCTTTGGCAAATGTCATTGTAAAAAGAACATAGTCGTAGTAGTGCATTCCTTGTCCCTTTGGCCAAAAGTCATCTTAGTGATAAAGATAATAATTGTTGCCTCAAAACATGATAATCATGAGATTTAAGACTTGAAATTTTATTTTGTTTTGCAAAACAACTCCCAGTATTCAAGTTATACCCATCAGTTACTTTCAAATTCCTCATTCTATTGTAAAAGATCTACTTTTCATAGTCGCTTAAGTAGGATGGTACGGCTGGAAGTAATGTTTTGCTTCCCATGTCTATAGGATGCAACTTTTTCCTAATATCCAATAGTTCTAGATCTTTGCATGAATTAATGCCCTTTTTTGATTTTCCTTTAATATTAAATAACGTACCAAGAATACTCTCATCAGTATTTTTTTCAACATGCATTACATCTAGATTGTGATGCAAAGGAAGTACCTAAGAAAATAAAATTTTGAATATAACTAATTGATAATAAATTACGTCAAAAAAGGGAAATTTTGTTTCTAATTAAATTTTACTCGCCAATAAGGCAAATCAAATAAAATAGACTTCTTCCTCCACATTTGACGTCCTTTTTCTTCCCACCTTCCCTTTCCTTTTCCTTTTTTCTTTCTCTTGCACTTTATCCTTCTTTTCTACCTTTGGTTTTTTTCCCTCAGTCGTTACAAATATCTTTAACAATATCAAATACTTGAGAATCAGTTTGTACTAAGGGTTTTTGCCTATTCGCTATGGTTCCATCAAACAATTTTTTTCATTGACGATATTCATGGTTAGGTTCAAGGAATCGCCTATGGTCTAAGTATGCAAACTTCTTACTAAATTGTAACCATATTGAGCATGTATTAATGATACAAAAAGGACATGGCCTCTTACCCTTTACGATTAAACAAGCCAATTTTCCATAAGCTGGAAAATCATCGATCGTCCACATCAGAATAACACTTAATCTGAATTGCCACTTGTGTATGCATCTTCACTCCTTTATCCCATAATTTTTTCAAATCTTCAATAAGTGGTTGTAGATGCATATCGATATTATTTCCCAGATGTCTTAGCCTAGGAATAGATAAAGATATCATTATATTATCTTTGTGCATACAAATCCACGGAGTGAAGTTGTAAGCAACAAGAAACATTGACTAACAACTATACGTATAGTTCCAATCACCAAAGGGATTAAAACCACCACTTGCAAATCCAAGCCTTAAATTTTATGGATCGGATGCAAAGGAAGGATACATCCTATCAATTGTAGCCCATTGAGAAGAATCTACTGGATGATGTAATTACCATCTTCAATCTTATGACTGTTATGCCATCTTAATTGCTGTGATGTGTCTGAGGATGTAAACATTCTTTTCAATCTTGGTATTATCGGAAAGTATCTTAAGACCTTTGCAGGTATTTTGGATTTCTTTCCCTCTTCCTTTGTCCTTTTCTTTTTCCAGTAAGATTAGCCATATTTTGGACAAATATCACTACGTCCAAGCTCTTTTCTAAATAAACAAACACATGCATGTATTTGTCTATAACCTCAACCAAATGATTTAAGCAGCTTCTTTTTTGCATATGTCAAATCAGGAAGTGTGTTTTCCATAGGCAGCATATTCTTAAGGAGTTTAAGAAGTTCTGTAAATGCCGTGTCAGATACACCATTTCTAGCCTTGTGTTTGTAAAGAAATTTTGTAACTGAAAATTTTGTGTGGCTTGTACAACCAAGATACAAAGGAATTTCAGCATTCTCCATCATCTCCTTAATCCCTACCCTATGTCTTACATTAGCATCATCTTCTACCCTTTCATTACATATTTTTGTGTCAAGTATATTCTATATGTATCTGTCACTTCGTCCTCTTCATTTTCTAAAGGGCATGCTTCCTCATGAAAAATCCATACATCATATGTTGGTCCAATTATTGAACATATCAAGTGTGATGCAACATCCCATGATGAATGGAGAATAAGATTCCTACATTTTGAGTAAGGACAAATTTTTTTTTTGATTTCCCTTCCTTTTTTCATGCCCTTATACAAAATTCCAAACGACTTGCATGTATTCTTCTAACATTC
Organism: Allium cepa; assembly: GCA_030765085.1. Lineage (NCBI taxonomy): Eukaryota > Viridiplantae > Streptophyta > Magnoliopsida > Asparagales > Amaryllidaceae > Allium > Allium cepa. The sequence goes on along the minus strand of CM060940.1, from coordinate 568,841,526 downwards.
TATGAAATATGAAGATATCAATAATCAACCCTATATAGTTACAAGTATGAAACTAATAATCAAAATTGATGAAACCTTGGTAGGTGGATCCATGCTTTGACCATCTTGATAATCCTCTAATGTTTGAACCTAATGAAAAGACATTATGCCCAATAAAAATATGAGTCTTTGTCATGATGAAATTTCTCTTTAGGCATTCCTCTAACTATGTGTATTTGTGAAATTTGAGACGTCATCGGCTTACTGTTAGAATGGCACTGACGTGGGTGAAAGCGGCCTTTGTAAATAGTTCTAAAACTAGCCTAACTGTATTACTTATCTCATGATTTAGTTGTTTGCGCAAAAAATGGGCAAACACCCAATGTCGTACGATTTAGTCGATTTTATGATGTTTTTAGTGATTTGGGTGATTTATGAAAATATATAAAAAGCAGGGACTAAACTGTAAAAGACACACGGATTTATAGTGGTTCGGCCCGAACGTGCCTACGTCCACTTTATATGTTATTTTCCTTTTTTCTTTAGATTACAAGTACAAAGCTTTGATTACAAGTATCTAAAGTTGTTTGAGAGTTCCTTCTAGGCTTGAGCTCTCAAACTTGTCTCCCATTGTTGTACCCCTGCCCCTCTATTTATAGAGTGAGGCTGGGGGCAGGGGTCTTGGATGTTTATAGCTGCTGGTGGGCTTGGGCTGAAGCAATCTGGACTGACAATTATCTGGTTCGGCGAAGCTTGGTCCGGTCTTGAGTGTGTGGTGCTGGACCGGTAGGACGTTGGTCCGGTACCAACCTGGTCCGGTGTTAGGAGTGTTGACCGGTTGTAGGAGATGGTCTGGTCCGGTGGAGTGTGGGGAGAAGGTTGGATCGGCATGTGTTTGGTCCGGTGAGGCTTATGCCGAATGAACTTGTGTTGAGAATGCCGGATGGGCACTTATGCTTGAATTGCCGAATAAGGCTTTGCCGAATGAAACCTTAAACTTCTTAATACCGAACGAGCTTTTGCACTTGGGTTATGAATGAAATCTTCGACTTGTATACGCTTGCTGGCTGCTTCTTCGTGGTGGAAACGCGCACAACATTGATATTCCAGTTTTGACCAAAAATGGGATAACATTTTGCCCCCCGAAACATGTCTTGCGGTAGGAAGGCGTGTTTTGTAATGCCATGAGCTGGATGTTCGTATCCTGTTGATGTCCTGTAAAGAGCTTGGTAGTTTCACATGTCCTCAAATGACGATCATTCGGGATCGAGCTATTTGGGATGAAGCGCGGCCGTTCATGGTCAAGCGCCTAACTTCAAATGACGATCGTTCGTGATCGAGTCATTTGAGGTGAAGTGCGACCGTGCGCGGTCAAGCGTGTAAATCCATGCGTCGATCGTTCAGGATCGAGTCATCTTCGGTGAAATGTGACCGTTCAAGGTCAAGCGCTCAAATTCAAATGACGACCGTTCGGGATCGAGTCATTCGAGGTAAAGTGCGACAGTGTGCGGTCAAGTGCATAAATCCATGTATCGATCGTTCGGGATCGAGTCATCTGTGGTGAAATGTGACCGTTCAAGGTCAAGCGCTCAACTTCAAATGACGACCGTTCAGGATCGAGTCATTCGAGGTAAAGTGCGACAGTGCGCGGTCAAGTGGGGGACCCCAAATGACGACCGTTCGCGATCAGCCATTTGAGGTGAGAGGAGTTGTGCCGTTCGGGGCGAGTTGTGACCGTTTGCGATCATGTGCCGTTCGAGGCGATTTGTGACCGTTCGCGATCGGGTGCCGTTCGAGGCGAATTGTGACTGTTCGAAGTCGGGTGCCGTTCGAGGCGAATTGTGACCGTTCACGATCGGGTGCCGTTCGAGGCGAATTGTGACTGTTCGAAGTCGGGTGCCGTTCGAGGCGAGTTGTGTGTGCCCGGGGGGGGACTTAATATTATCAGTGCTGGAGTTATTGTTTGGGGGAGTTTTTCGAATCAAAGACTTTGGCAGTTCGCTACCATGCAAGAGGTGCTCGTGGACCGTTCGCGATCCACGGGCATACAAGTAAATTTGCAAATATCAAAGCAATAATCATACGAATTCCACAACAGGAATGTTCAAGTCAAGATCAAAGCAAGACGAGGATGTCAAAGCGTAAACTCTCACTATGGTGCGGTCTGTAGTCATTCAGAGCATGCCTATGGATCGTGTGCGATCGCTTACATGTGTAAATGATCTAACCGTGCTAGTGAGAGGTTTGCGACTTGTTCATCGCTTTCGACCTGCCCCCCGAGTTCAGGAGGGAATTTTACCTGCCCCCTGGATGAGCGTTCATTCCTTACCAGGTTTCTCAGAGGCCCCTATCTCTCTCTCTGGGATTGGATCAACATGCTCCAAGTGTGGGTGCCCCTAGCTCTGGTGCTACGCCAAATGGTCCTGCTCCGTTCTGAATTCCAGTTGCTCCTTGGATTTGTGCTCCAATTTGCCCAATTTGTTGAAGTAAGTTCTGGATCATCTCTTCTTGTCTTCTCATCATGGCCTCCATCTCATCCCTAGTGATGAAGATCGACGCTTGATTCCCTCCTGAGGAAGCCTCTTGACTTCCTTGGTGTTCACTTCTCTCTGGCCTTTGCCTTCTACTTGTTTGTCTCGTCATAACTCTTAGATCTAAACTCTTAGATTTTCAAATTCAACTTCTATCCGATGTAGCGGGAGCTGGTTCCTCTCAGTGAAAGCACCAAAATGTTTGCGCAAAAAATGGGCAAACACCCAATGTCGTACGATTTAGTCGATTTTATGATGTTTTTAGTGATTTGGGTGATTTATGAAAATATATAAAAAGCAGGGACTAAACTGTAAAAGACACACGGATTTATAGTGGTTCGGCCCGAACGTGCCTACGTCCACTTTATATGTTATTCTCCTTTTTTCTTCAGATTACAAGTACAAAGCTTTGATTACAAGTATCTAAAGTTGTTTGAGAGTTCCTTTCAGGCTTGAGCTCTCAAACTTGTCTCCCATTGTTGTACCCCTGCCCCTCTATTTATAGAGTGAGGCTGGGGGCAGGGGTCTTGGATGTTTATAGCTGCTGGTGGGCTTGGGCTGAAGCAATCTGGACTGGCAATTATCTGGTTCGGCGAAGCTTGGTCCGGTCTTGAGTGTGTGGTGCTGGACCGGTAGGACGTTGGTCCGGTACCAACCTGGTCCGGTGTTAGGAGTGTTGACCGGTTGTAGGAGATGGTCTGGTCCGGTGGAGTGTGGGGAGAAGGTTGGATCGGCATGTGTTTGGTCCGGTGAGGCTTATGCCGAATGAACTTGTGTTGAGAATGCCGGATGGGCACCTATGCTTGAATTGCCGAATAAGGCTTTGCCGAATGAAACCTTAAACTTCTTAATACCGAACGAGCTTTTGCACTTGGGTTATGAATGAAATCTTCGACTTGTATACGCTTGCTGGCTGCTTCTTCGTGGTGGAAACGCGCACAACATTGATATTCCAGTTTTGACCAAAAATGGGATAACATTAGTCATGTCTAGGTGTCAAAATCTATAATCACTTTCATTTTCAAAATGCATGCATATCAATTATAAATAAGTTGTCCTAGTTAATCTAACAAAATCTTATTCATAAGAATAAATGAAAACATAAGTAGCATATTCTTTAAGTTTTCAAATTACTTCATTTTATACTTCATCGGTTCCTTAAAGCACTTATGCAAAACAAAAGGAAGCGAATCTAAAAGTCCAAAGGAAAAAAATAAAGATCGGTGGAATCAATTTTTTGGATTATTTATTAATGAATGTATATTTAATTTGATGTGGTGATGAATAAAAACATTAATGTTTGATGCCTGATTGTATGAATGAAAATCAAAGATGAATGTTACCTTGTTGCAATTAACTTGCTTAAACATGAATTCAACAACACTGAATCATAGATTGTCCATATGATACTCTACAACTCAATCCAAATGTCTAATGTGTATTTCTGAAATGGTAAAATGCTAAATAAAGATCCAACAATAGTCCTTTTCCCTTTACTATTTGATAGCTACAAATGCAAATGATTATGTTGATGTGTGCCAAACCAAACTATAGAACATTGCTCTCCTACACTTATAACACAATGTCCTATGCAAAAAAAAACCTCAACTCAAAAGGAACAAGTGATTCAACCTTCTTAAAGTTTTTGAACAAAGACATAAAAGCTCTTATTTAAACAAAGAGACGAAGTGCCTATATGATTAAGATATTCTTGTATGGAAGCAGTATCCTCCAAGCTTGAAAAGTCACTTTTAATAAATTATCTAAATCATATGACAGGTATATCCATTGCATCCAAAGAAAAAAAGGAATAAAAATAAGAACAATAACAGAAGTCCATATAAATATTATTTCAAATCAAGAAACCCAAAACCAAACAAATTTCCATTCGTTTTATCATATTCACTTCATCGAACACTAACATTACATATTACCGTAAATAATAATCAGTTAACATCTATATATAATAAAACACAAATGAAAGGAAAATGCAGATAATAGTCACAAATGCCAAAATAGGTTGAAAACAACTTTGAATGGTGTTTGCTTTGCCTGTACTATGATACCACTTCGCTTTTCATCGATTTCTCCCGGAAATCGATCCCTAATCTTTTCCTTGATTTTGTTGACTTTGCAATCTTGAAGAACTAAAATTTGATTTAGATTTTGCATGCCTAGGTAGGAGAAAGTGTGGAGGGTACGAAGTGGTAAAAGGGGGCAAGGATAGGAAGCGCGAGTCCTTGTGAAATATTCAGCACGTACTTAGTTAAATATTGCGTGAACTCATATTCGTGGCAACCAAAACATAGGTGATATATTACTTAATCAAATATCTTGTGTTACTTAACTAAATATTAAGTAAATTCATGTTTATGGTAAACAAATATATGTGAAATATTAAACAAATATATGTGAAATATTAAACAAATATATGTGAAATATTACTTAACCAAATATTTGGAACCAAACATATGTGCAATATTACTTAACTAAATATCTAATAGTTAATGAAAAAATAATTTTGTGGCAACAAACTCATGTTGAAAAGTATAATAGGATAATTTCTATCTAATTTTATGAAAATATTCATAAATATAAGAAAATATTTCTGGAAATACTTTAGTAAATACAATATCCTATTAAACAAAATTATTGTACGTTGATCTAACAAAACTGCTAAATTATCACGTAAACATAATGTTTAACAAAACATGAGTTTCTTAATTTTGATTTTTTTTCTTTCGAATATGTTAGTTTTTAACACGATTAATTGTTAAAACATTCTCTTGTATTTCATCTTGAAAACTTTGATATAATTACTAATAACTGGAAAGTAAAATTAAATCTATTGGAATACTGATTAAATCTTCCTTATGGCATCTAAAATAATCAAAGATAATGATTGTCAGTTAATAGTTGTTGAAAATTGGCATTTATTATAAGTAGTAAACTAAAAAGGTTGTAATATGTATCGATTACAACTAGCAAAAAAAGGAATTGTGATAATTGACATCTATTACAACCCGCGGATGAAAAATGTTGTAATAGACATCTATCACAACAGGCAAATGGAAAAAATTGTAATAGACGTCTATTGCAATGAGCAAAGTAAAAGAGTTTTGGAAAACTAACAACTATTACAACAGACTAGATGAAGCCATTGTATTAGGTATCTATTACAAGGGCTTTTTCGGACCATTGTATTATGTCATTGAAAACTAGCATCTATTATAGCGGACTAGACAAAACCATTGTAATAGATGCCTATTGCAATGGGATTTATTGGACAGTTGTATTATGTTGTTGAAAGCTGGCGTCTATTACAACAGACTAGAAGAAACCATTGTAATAGTTATCTAGTATAATGGGCTTTTTTAAACTGTTGTATTGAGCCGTTGAAAACTGGCGTCCATTACAATAGATAAGACAAAACTGTTATAATATATGCCTATTACAACGGGCTTTATTGGATCGTTGTAATATGTTGTTAAAAGATGACGTCTATTACAATAGACTAAAATAAACCTGTTGTAATAGATAAACCGTTGTAATAGATATCTATTACAATAGAATTTTTTGGACCATTGTAAAAGCGCTATTGCAAGAGTATTTTTATTGTACTGGCAGTAGTTATATATTTTTGTTTTCTCTGACAGCACAGTACTCCAGATGGGACTACTGATCGCTTGTCCAAATTGAAGAAAACGACTTCATCTCATCCCACCATGCTAGATTTGATAGATCGAGCCGGCTTCTCGCTTGTCTTTGGGTTGGCGTATACCTAATTAGATCATCATCTAATTCCCGGTTTGTTGGATATGTGGAGGATGGAGACATCTATATTTCACCTTCGGGTTAGAGAGATAATCATGTTGGACGATGTTGCCACTACGCCATAAATGGCCTTCTGCAACAAAAAAAAAATGTTGGGTTAGACCCAAAAAATGTTGCCATAGGTCTATGGCAACACTTTTCTGGTGATGCAATTTTTGCCGTTGCCTTAGACCTCAAAGACAACATTTTGACTATCTAAGGCAACATAAGTAATATTGTTGCAATAGAACCCTATTTGGGTCTATAGCAACATCCATATGTGTCTGTAGCAACATTCCAAAATGTTGCTATAGATATTAACTTTCTGAATTTGTGGGGCCCACAATGTAGAGCATATTTGATTTTTTAATAGAAATAAATATTTATTTAATAAAATGTTATTGCACAGAATTTGATATTCAAAAAGTAATTTATTTAAATAAATATTTTATTTCAACATTTGAAATAGTACAAATTCCTGACTCCACTATTTTACAATTCAATGATATATAACACTGATATTCACATATACAGATATTCCTCACTACATCACTCAGTTCACTCATTACATATGCAGTTTCAATTTATACAGACACCGACACTGACACTGACACTGACACTGACACTGACACTGACAAATATATGACGAGCCGAGTGCCGAGCCGAAGGCGAGCCGAGTAGCGGGTCCAGTCTTCAAGCTCAAGCACATTTGATTTGACTCTGTCTTCAAGCTTGTATCCAGCTGTCCAGTCTTCAATACCTGTCACATATAATTCAAAAGCAGTAATCTGGAAAATAATATTTAACTCGAACAGAAAATGAAAATATTTTTTTTATATTATTTGCCTCAGGTATTTGGGTTGTTTCTTTTTATATTTTTTTCTGACAGGGACCAAATATTTGCACGGACAACCTGTGAATGCACAAGCCAGCTGTTCACAAGTGCATAAGCCAAACATGAATGCAACACATGGATACAAGACAGTATGGAAGACAGCAAGCAACAATTCAGGCAAAAATGCACAAAGGAGAAGCATTTATGTACTGGAGTTTTAGAAATGTACTGGAGTTGAAGCATTTATAAATTATAGATGTTATTTCTAATTCTGTATTTAAAACCCAAGTTGAAGCATTTATTAATTAAAAAAATTCTATGAAGTATAATACTTCAAAGACCAAATTGGATTGCTCACTGAAATAATCATGTATATAACATAAAGGAAATTACTTGCTGAAAATAACTAAATAATATTATTAGTTACCTTTGCGTGATGAGAATTTAGGTTTCCGTTTGCCCCATCACAGCATGAGCCGGAGTCCCACACATAGGGTGAAGCAACACATCCAGCCCAGTAAAGACGCTTAACCAAAGTCCACAATCTTCAGATTACCTATGATATTGATAAGGCAAGAGCTAAATAGCATAAAATTTAGGAATCTTTCCAATTTTTATGCTATTCAACTATGCCTCATCAATATCATTTAGACCTTATACCATAGTGACAACATCTATGATTGATGTAAACGCACCTGTGTTAAAACTTATAATTCAGATTATACCAAATTGGGATTATTTGTCGTAAACGCACCTGTGTTAACATCTATATTCATTCACCAAAAATATCATAGGTTCAGTCTCCACAGTCCAAGCCACTTGAGCACAGCAAACACACAATAGAAAAAAACATATTTTTTATTACTCAACTGTATGGTGAACTGAATAGCAATGTAAAGATTTTTGATGTTAGTATACATATTTTTTAACAATAGCGCAATTGTACAATAGTGATATAATAAAAAACAAGATGGGTTTTATAACAAGTTTTCAAACAAAATGGTGTGTTAGAACTATTTTTTATCATCTTAACAAGTGTTTTGAGAAATAAATCAAATAGCAGTAGATAAAACTTTATCATTCAATTCATCAGTTATCTTTAACTTTAGTGGAAATATTTGACAGAAAACAACAGAGTATTCATACTTGTAAACTAGTCCTTCATTTTTAACAATGTCACACATGCAACCTTCTTTTGTTACTGTATCAGCTGCAGTGGACAAATGATTCATGGTCAAAGATATGGGTTTCAAAAACACAGCCGGCCTACAAAAGCACCAAGCAGTAGCACATGGTAATCCCAGATTTAAAACCATGATAGTAATCAACAAATTTGATTTTCATAAACATTAAAATAAGCTTACATCAAATCCTCGTAGGACATAGTTGCTGTAATACCATGATAGTAATCACAATGAAATCATTAAATAACATTTAAATTCTTTCTTTTGAAATAATATCCGAATTACTTAATCATTAACTCACAATTCAGCACCTTATAGCAAATAAAATTAAAAGGAGAAATAGGAACAACAAAAGTAGGGAATGAAAATACCTTAGAGAAGTTAGTACGATTTCTAGGCAAAATCGAATCGCGATTCTTCGTTCCCAGTTCGAGCTTCCAGACATCACGGTTCTGTTCGAAATTCCTTCCAGGCAAAATCGATTTCGTGCTTTGAATTCGTGAAACCCAGCTTGCAATCGAATCAGTTGAGGAGGAGACTACATCGAGCGGTGGAGGGTGATTTGCGAAGGAGGATGACTTGCGATGGAGCACTAGAGCGAGCCAGAGCCTGGATCGAAGCGAAATCGGGAACCCCTAAATCGAAGCCCTAACCAAAATCGACAAAGAAGAAAGAAAATAAAAAGTTACCTGCGGAGACTTTTTTTCTTCGCGGCTCTAAAAGATCAAGGAGTGGTGTTCGGATTGATGAGGTGTCACGTTCTCCAACGTAGGATTTGCCTTGGTAGATTGACGCGGATCGGTGCGAAAGATATGCAAAGGTCTGCTATAGCAACACTATAAATTTTTTTTGCATCAATTACACTTGTTTAGCTAGAGCAACACATTTTTATGGCTAAGGCAACATCAAAAATTCAACGTTGCATTAGGACCAAAATTGTATAGCTATCGCAACATTTTACCTGGCAAAACCTTGCAAAAATGTTGCAGAAGGCCATCTATGGCGTAGTGTGCTATTTTACTTCATTTAACCATAAATGGTGCTCCGTTGAGCAACCCAGAGGCAATGGATTACACGAAGTTTGCGAGCAGCTCTTAGGTATATCTACTCCTGCTGAATAGTGGTGAGGGTAACGAGATGATAGTTACTACATGGTTCGGGGAGGAGCTTGCCGATGATATTCCAATAGACTTCTCAGAGATTCAAATTGTGCAGCATGCTCGAAGATATTATATTGCATATCATCACTTTAGGCCTTTGCAATCATTTGAAGACCTGTGTCTAGCTCAAATGGCTTCCATTTCTAAAGGGCTTTGATATTTGTTGCCGATATTCTTGGGGTAGTGCAATCCAAGCCTATACAGACATAGAGCTAACGAGGCTTGCTTTGCTAGAGAATACATCCATTGGTGGTTTTTTGAGTCTAGTATAGGTATTAGCATTATTACCCTCCATATGCATTTATTTCGTATGATCTTATACAGTGCAATTTTATGTGTATACACGTTTGCAGTTTTGGCGTTGGTCATACCTTCCGGTCGCAAGAATATTGATGAAGAGGGTGGATGTTGATTTATTTAAGTCATATCGCACTAGGTATATTTATTGTGTTGGTCGACCTGATACACATGTTTTGATCCAATAAGTCGGAGTATTCTCCTTTCCTGGTTGGGTAGGACCAAAGAGCATGGCTAAATCTCCAAGACGAAATGTTACGTTCTACTGCAATGAGTTGGATGTACTTGATTATGATTCTATGACATGGACCTCATATGCAAGCTTGCAGAGCTTCCAAATTTGCACCGCTTCTATTCGGTTATGGAACAGACGAGTTCTACTCATTTGTTTGAGTGGTGGCGCATCATCTTCTTGACAGAGTAATGCGAAAATTTAGTATGCCATAGCATTTTCTCGAATAAAAAGCTCTGCATTACTGGATTGATATAACATTTAGAGAGTATGATATGTCGACTGAGACATGGAATCATCGCCAGGTGCACATGCAACAAGAACAGGACCTCACATTAATGTTTGAAAAATATTATACTTGGAACTGGACCATCACCGTGATGTTCTTCATGCCAACAAACCTCCTATTTCGATGGACTAATACACTTCTAGAGTTCCTCTTGAGAGGAATGTGGTATGTATAGTTGTTGGATAACTTAGCGTAGTTAATTTATATACATTTTGATTACTTTGTTTTGGTAGGCGGACAAAATTTGCCGTACACTAGAGTTGGTTGATGAGCTATCACAAGAGGTATTGTAGCGTTCGCAGGGTAAATGCCTTATTGTAAAGCGCATTTTGGAATCAATCTTGGGAAAGAACAAGCTATCATGACCTAAACCGCCGCCTCCTCCTCCTGTGCTCATCGAAGCTCCGCTAATAGAGTTCGATTCTCCTCCTATGACTCGACAATACCATAGACGCAAACATCGATAAGGTACTTCTTCCTTACAACCTTCGCAAGTGGAATTTGCTCTTGGGCCTTCATGACCTATGGAGGCCACTCAACCAAGCAAGGAAGAGGAGTCATCAGACGATGTACCATTAATATGGAGGAAGCCAATAGGAACTTCTAAAGAACTACGCAACCAAGGAAATTAGGTTTAATGTTATGGATTTATTGTTTCATCCGACATTGTGTTGAATGTATTGGATGTGGTAATTTGGTGTATTGATGTATCAGATGTTATATTGCATGTATTGATATATCAAAGGGTTTATTTATTGATGTATCGGATGTTGTAATTTGCTGATATGGACTATTGTTTTTAGAAACGTGTATCTACTTATTGATGTTGTGTAGGATAAAGGTTTCGAAGTTTCTATTTGAAACCTGGATAACCTAGGGAAACTTTTCAAAAGTTGCATCTGAGCACATGCAACTTTTGAGAAGTCGGCCCAGGGTATCCAAGTTTCGAACAGAAAGGTAAAAATTTTCATCCTACACTATACCAAGAAGTAGATTACAAAACCCCTCATCTCTCTCTTCTTATTCTTACCAAACTCCAAACAAAAAAACCCAAACCCAAATCTATAATTCCCTTTTACAATTTATCGTTTCTCTTCCAAATTGAGTAATTTTTGAAGATTTGAGACACATTCAAAGGTAATGTCAATACTTATAGTTGCGTTCTTAATTTTTTTTACATTTCCAGACAAAAGTTTTTATTTACCTATAGTCGCAACGGATAAATGGGAAACTGATAATGAGACTTTAATGAAACATTATGGCCACTTGGAGTTTGATTCAGATGTAAACGTTGTGAGGTTGAATTTGTACCTGAAACCCAATTATCACAACAATAATCACATAACGATTTGTACATGATACTTAATTAAATGTTGAAGCAAATTAGCATAGGTCGAGTAAATAAGTTTGCAACGAACCATAAGAAGCACTTGAAGAATCAGGGCTCGTCAATGACAGTGCGCAACAATATTTTGTCGCCGTAAATGGTCATAAGTGAAAGAATTATGGTAAAGCACTAGCTATTGGAGAGGCTTCCCATTGAGAATATACTACCGTAGATCTATCTGTGATGTTATCGTTACTAGAAATAAAACGAATGCAGGTCATAGGTTTTATGCTTGTGCACGTTATAAGTTGAGTAGAGAAATGCCTCAATCCTTCGACCACTAATTTTTTTTAGTGGATACATCCTCAACTGTGTCCCAAAGAACTTTAATATGCAATAGAGATGCAAGATAATGTTGAGTGGTTGAAAAAAGCACTTGAGATGCATGTTGGGTATCCTAACAAGTAATTTACAATATGTTCGTATATATTGGATCGTATGATGTATCGTTTGTTGTACGGTATTGTATTGTATGCTAGTTCGACGTACGTTGCATCGTATGGTATTTTGGGGTATGTTGTGTCTAAATTCACTTTTATTATTTTATGGTAATTTGGTCCTCAAATAAATACAAACATATCTAATACCGACACAAGTTCTTAAATAACAACAAACAACATGGGTTCTCAAACAAACACAAATAACGCGCTTCAAACAACTTAAGTAAAAAGTAGTATGACCAGCACACCTAGTACCAACACTAACACTAATAATACCAACACCAACGCTAATAATACCAACACCATACTAATAAAAGTTAAGTTTCCGAAGTACAACGACTCCTTTTATAGACATGCACTATACATCTGCTGAACCTATTCGCCTTTGGAGCTTGCATCACGTCTATAGTGCCTTTAATTCTAGTAGACTTAGAACTTTCGAGTGCTTTACGTGCTGTTGGTGGAAGTTTCAATGGTCCTTCCTATGCACTCCAATGCCATTTATCACAAACATGATGTAATTATGGTATATAAGCCACTAGGTAGTTCTGAACCAAGCACCAAGTTGAGGTGAAGTCACGGTGAGCTCTATTCGCACCGTTAGCCACTGATGAACAAGCATCCATCACATGTGTACAAGGAAATTATTAAAGTAACATTGTGTTGCATGTGTAAGAACAATTGTTATCAATCGATTATTACTTTAAATTCATCACAAAAGTAGTGAATTACTTGTCATTTGACCTGATTGAATCGGATAATCCTTGAACGTCCTGTTGCACTTGTTCTCTCTACTATCTTAGCTTCCCATTTTGGAGTTAATCAAGATGTCGAATTCTCAGCAAACTCTCTTCTTTGGCAAAAGTAATCCGTTGATCGAAAGAAAGTATGGGTAACTAGAGCTCTAACATGTAAAGAACGTGCACCTCTAAGTACACCATTAAAGCTTTCTGATGCATTAGTCGTCATAACATTAAATCGAACACCATCATCCTTACACATAGCCCAGTTGTCCTCCTTCCCTATCAAACTTCTTTCTATTTAATTGTGCACTCTAATATTGATGGTCTTAATTTTCTCTTGAGTCTTTAGGTACTCAACCTTTTCTGAAGAACATGCTGTAGCATAAAATAAACCCATCAATTGTTTGACTCTAAAGCATGCCACTTGAAAATTTGATTTCGAATGTCAGGCAAAGAATCCAAGCTTATGTGGTAATCCCCATTTTCTCTCCGCCGATGTCAGTATTCCTTTCAATCTATCATAAATGAAAATGATACGTCGATTGTTAGCACTATGAATGAACCTTCACACGCAACGAAAAAACCAACCCCAACTATCACATGATTTTGACTCAACAATAGCATAATCCAAAGGATAAAACCGATCAATTGCATCCACTGCGATTGCAACAAGTAGAGTACCTTTATATTTTCCATATAGATGTGTATCATCAGGCAAAACAAAGGTCGACAATGTACAAATCCTTCGACACAAAGCCTGAAAGCCCTGAAAGCACAATCTAAAACTCCATACTCATCGGTTGTTACGTGTCCAATACTACTTGGATTTGTTCTAGTAATTTTTGTTAGTACCTTAGAAATAGATTTTGATAAAACCTTTACACCCATAGCAAGATTAAAGGCTATACAAATTTTACTTGCTTTCGCTAATCATAATAACTTTAAGTTATATCAAATGGAAGTTAAATATGCATTTTTAAAAGGTTTTATCAAATACTACAACAAAGAAGATCTTTTGCAACATTTTGGAAATGCTGCCATAAATTTTAGCAGTGTTTGCCTAATGACATGCTGCAATAGAGTTAGGAAAAACAACAGCTTTTTAAAACTGTTGTTAAAAAGGAGGCTACTGATGCTTTTACAAAACGCTGCATTATATTGATTTCGCAGCGTTTATTAAATGATGCAAATTCATTAGAAACGTTGCGGTATATCACTTTTTTCACATGTTACACCTATTGCAGCTCATTTGAAATGCTCGGTATATCAACTTTTTTGCAAAATTTTACCCTTATGGTATAAATTTTAAAACAATTATAAAAGCCATGATTAATATATTCAAAAGGAAATCGTAAAATTATAAAACACAGATAGATATAATCTGATATTATAAGCAGTTGTGAAAATTAAACATAATCAAAGCAATATCAATTTCATACACCATAAAATTTAGTCATATGCAATATTTTATGAACAATGTTTTAAGCGAAAATATTAGAGACATAAAATCCTACAAAAAAGCTTGCTAAAAGAGAAAATATAAATCGTGGAAATTCCAAGATCGTCTCCTTAAAATGTCCAATATGCCTACAAGGAAAAAAGCAATTAGAGATCAGTGGTTGAAGAGAACAAATATGAATTTATTTAGCATCAAATATAACTAGTTCAAGTTAATTTAACTAGCTCAGAGAGTAGAAAATCTCATCCCTAATTATCGGCCAAACAGCCCATGTGAAACACAACCTAAAATCAATACGGTTCTCTCAGTTGATGCGACACTACCATCCAACAAAGAGGGATGTCATTTTCTACAGAATAATAGCACTCATATGCACACAAAGGGAGAGGTGTGCATCTTCTTACCCCATTACTCGATAAGTACAATATTGCTTATCCTACATTGAACCTGAAATTGAACATACAATTAGTAAGATGCAACTCTACATAACAAAATTTACAACATATAAAAATATGCATACATGAATGGATATGTCTCATCAATTGTATCCATGGGACTAACATCCTCACCATCCACTCTGTATGATGCTAGTAGCATTCTCTATCAAATCGAAATATGATAGCCCATTGTTAAAATAATAATTACAACATATTGTTTAATAAATGTAAAACTAAATGCTCAATAAACTCCATACACAAATAATGCAGAGCAATTGCAGTTTAACCTTTTAATATTTACTCAAAAGATTCAAAAATATTTTAAGGTTAAAAGGGAGATTAATAAACAAACTAGTATTAAACGAGCTGTAAGTAACATACTATAAAAGTTGCATAGTATAAGCAGGTAAAATGGTGATGGGTTTAAACGAATATTAGCTTAATTTCTTCACATCATGTTGGCTAATTTCTTCGAATATAGAAAAGTTTTCCTGATCTTTTTACATATGTTTCTTGAACATTAATTTCTTAATGGGATTTTGTTATTCTATCGTTATCACATTGCACGTTACAATATATGAGTATTAGTTTTATAATACCTAGTTAATTTTTATAAACTTATTGAATTTTTATAAAACTTAGTTAATTTTTATGAACTTAGTTAATTTATTATTATTATTATTATTATAAACTCGTTTAATTATTATAATTATATTATAAACCTTAGTTAACTTATTATTATTATTCTAAATCTTAGTTAATTTTTATAAAACTATTTATTATTATTATACTTAGTTAATTTTTCATAAAATTTATTATTTTTATAATAATTTTGTTATATTTTTATAATACTTAGTTAATTTTTATAAACTTATTAGATTTTTATAAAACTTAGCTAATTTTATAAATTAGTTAACTTATTATTATAATTAATATTATTATTATATTATTATTATAGACTCATTTAAAGTTTATTATTATTATTATTGTAAATCTTAATTAACTTATTTTGTTATTATTATAAGTTTTAGTTAATTTTTATAAAATTATTTATTATTATTATTATATTTAGTTAATTTTTCATAAAATTATTATTTTTATTATTATTTAGTTATAGTTTTATAATACTTAGTTAATTTTTATAAACTTATCCAATGTTTATGAACTTATTGAATTTTTATAAAACCTAGCTAATTTTTATAAATTAGTTAATTTATTATTATTATTATTATTTATATTATAGACTTTTAATTATTATTATTATAAATCTTAATTAACTTATTATTATAAATCTTAGTTAATTCTTATAAAGTTATTTATTATTATTATTATACTTAGTTAATTTTTCATAAAATTTATTATTATTTAGTTATATTTTTATAATATTAGTTAATTTATATAAACTTTTTGAATTTTTATAAATGTGTTAATTTATTATTATTATAATAGACTCGTTTAATTTTTATAAAACATAGTTAAATAGAGATTTATAAACTTGTTATATTGATATGCCCCTAAAAAATAATGACATCCACAAAAGAACTGCAAATAATATACTTCCTTTGTTCATGAATTCAAACACCACTTGCAAGCCTGTAATATATGAATGATTCACTTAGTTAAATTCAGCATAATTAAAGATTATTCAACATACTTGTTTTTATAAGTTATGGATAAATTTGAAAACCATCAATAGGAATATCTCTAAAAAATAACAACATTTATTCACCTTATGTAACATCCCGCCTTTTCGCACACTTTAAACCGACACACGTGCCAATTCAAAGCATACGCAAGGGCGGATTGTTATGGGGTAAATAAGAAAAAAACAGAGAAGAAATAAAACAAAATAGAATCTCACAGCGGAAGGATAAAATATAATAATAAATATACAGTTCATAAATGGTTACAAAACAGTTAATTCTTCTTTATACAATAAATATCAGAGTTACACATACCAATACACACAATGCAGCGGAATAGAAAGAGTGTGGTGCATACTATAAATAATAATAATACGGATTCTTCGTCTTCGTCCTCCAAAGCTAAAGTCTTCGATCCTGAAACGCTCGGACTGACCCGAGCGAATTTGAAAAGACAAAAACACTCGAGTCAGAACTAAAAGATCTTATGTGAGTTAAATTAACAGAAATAAATATGAGTGCAGTAACTCAAGAGATGCTCGGGATTTACATCTCCTAAGGATCCGTTAAACTATTTACTATGTAGTATATTGCGCTATTATAATAGTGTCTATTTATAAAGTAAACTTACTTTTTAATAGCGTTAAGGGGTTACCCATATAGCCCCTAACACAAATAATGCCAATAGTCTATACAGTACCGTAATACCTCTTGATCGGGAAGCTACCAGAGGATACTCCATAGGTACGACACAAATAGAAACTCGTAGTAAAGGCTCGGTATGGTAGGTGACACGGCACAACTAGGCAATGCCAGGGTAGATATACCAATTGCTATCCAGGCTGGTGGAAACGCGTAGCCGCAGTTACCGCCCACCTCGGACTAACTCCCCAAAATCAAAATATAGAAGTGGCCACTGAATCAATCCAAAATCAAAGTATAATATCGAAGAGGAGGGTCCGATCAGAGGAATGACCTCATTGGCCTGAGAATCGCTCCTGTTTTAGCCACCTTATGCCAACTCACGGGAGTCGGGTCCACGTATTTACCTTACAGGAAGCGTCGCCACCACCTACTTCATTCTGGAATCTCCACGCGTACACGGTTAGTCAAAGTGGTTTTCG
Organism: Allium cepa; assembly: GCA_030765085.1. Taxonomy (NCBI): domain Eukaryota; kingdom Viridiplantae; phylum Streptophyta; class Magnoliopsida; order Asparagales; family Amaryllidaceae; genus Allium; species Allium cepa. The sequence goes on along the minus strand of CM060940.1, from coordinate 568,823,973 downwards.
GTATCGACAGAGAGTATGTCCATATCCGATCCCGGTCTCTTTGCCAACCCATCGTTATTATAACACCGCGGTCATTTAAAAATAGCTCATACTTTAAAACCAGAATAAACATTTCCATTTTAAAATTTTGAACACGATATCATTTTAAAACCCAAAAAATATGATATCCTTTATCCCAAATATAAACCTTTTCAAAAATCCAAATGCTTTAAAATTTATAACGTATGAAAGCCAAATATCCTTTCAAAGCATAATATTTCGAAATTCATAATTTAAAAACCATAACTTTTAAAACTTGAATGGTTTGGATATTCAACGGTATATGAATTAAAAGGTTTAACTTAAATGTTACTTTGTAAAGAAATAGTTCTCATGGCTTTACAAATACATTTCTTTATTAAAGTCTAAACCAAAATTTGTATTATCTCTCTCAAGTTCCAAAACCACTTCAATTTATATATATATACGTATATCCATTTTGAGTAACAATATTTCAAACTAAAATTGGATTTTATTCTTTCAACAGATCAATTGTTCTATTAATTAGTCTTGAATATTCACATAAAATCCATAAATAATAAGACTTCAGTTTCTAGTAATAAAATATACATATTTTCCCAATTCAAATTATACTAGAATATTCATTTCAATTTATTTTGGGAAAAATCCAATTATAAATATCATATCTCAAAATTTCCAACCTTAACATTTAAACATATGATATAAATTATTAAACTCCATTTTCTTATTTTCTTCCATTTTTAATAAAGATTTTTATACACCTTTTAATTTCAAAATTTTCAACTTCATATGTATATATATATGGAAGAAAAATATTTATACAATATAAAATTTAAGATTATTATAAACCGTATTCCATCCAAACCATAGAAATCACATAAAAATAGTTATATATAGACCGCGGTGCCTGTATATAATTTTCTATCCTATGGTCAAGTGATACGGATATTTATCATTTCAATCCGCAATTTAAAAGATATAAAATTTTGCGGTTATATATCATTTCAAACCACAATCCCGAATGAAATGAAATATGCATGATAATTTGCAATTTAATGATATACAATAAACATCCATTCATCAACATCATCCATCATCCAAATCGCAATCATCAATCAATATCAATCAATAACAATATTATTTTTGGTACTACATAACAGGTAATACTGGCAATTTTATTCAAATTAAATTTAACAGCTATTAATCTACAGTCTATATTCAGTAATAAATTATATAACTGTTAACTAGCAGTTCATATACAAACAAATAAATTTTAACTGTAAATTTATACGCAATAAATTAATTAAATTAACAGTTAAATTAAATAAATGCAATTCAACAGATATGAATAAAATAAACATGCCAAATACTCATAAATAAATTTCTATTCATTTCTAAAATTAATTTAAACAAACATAAAAGCTTCTAGTAGTTGTGAGTGGGTTAAAACACTCACCTTTGGAATTTAAATCGAATTTAAATTCGATTTAAACCCAAAAATTTGCCCTTCTCGGAATTCGTCCAAACCAGCGTCATCAAATCCGGAATTAAATTACGATCCTAACAAAAGAAATTTCGTGTGAATCCGACTTCGTATGAGAAAGTTATGGCGAAAAATGATGATTGAATTCAAAATTGAAAATAAATAAAACGACACACAAACCATATAGATGCGATCCCCATCGTCCACTCTACAAAACCCAGAAAAGGTTTGACGATCCGACGAAGTTTGCGACGACGATGATGAATGGTCACGGACTGTTTGAATTAATTCTGGTCAAACGAATGTTCAAAACAGAAAACGAATTGCACCAGTAGATTACGTGCCTCGAGAACATTAACATATATTTTTTTGTGGAATTTTTCTGAAGTGTTTGCATTTTCATTGAAATTTGGATTGAAGTAGATCTAGGTTTTGCAACCATTTGAGGAGGAGAAGGAGATGAAGAAATGAATATACAACAAATGACAATAGGATGGAGCTAGGGTTTATAACTGTATATATATATTAAATTTCCAAAATTTAATTAAATTTACTTTCCATTATTTATTGTCAATTAGATTGATTTATCATTGGATTCATATTTCAATATGTAGATATCCCCAATTTTATCTGCACTTATATTTACATAGTTTCTAAATATTAAATTTCAAATATTACTTCATTTAACGTTACGTATTTATTATTTATTACTTGCTGCAGTTGATTATCAATTATACTTAATATACTAAATAGATGGTAAATTTTGAATACTTGTTATCATTAACTTTTTATTTCCACTTACAAAATAAATGAAATTATTACATAAACTCCCTTAATTAAGTCAACCATTATCTTATATAACTTAATTGGTAATATATATACCCAATTGCCCTAATTGGTTTATAGTTATCAGCTAAATACATACTAACTTGTAAATAAATTCGTTTAATTGCAAATGGATCTGATCAAATTTAATAGATTGAATAGATGGGTAAGCAAATAATAAATTTTCCTTTTTGTCAAATTCAAACCCATTCCTACTTAATTATCAATTACAATTTATTACGAAACATTGATTTTATGCAGTTACCTTTTATTTGCGTAGTATTACATCAATTCCTATAACCTTGGATTCATTCCCAATTCACCAAATTCAATTAATTACACTTTACAAATGTGTTTCCAATATATAGGTATTGCCCAAGTTAAATTTATTAGCTAACTCATATTAATAAACAAATGACTTATATGAATGATTAAAATTTTCAATTATCTCACTTTACTTCTAAACTTCTGTTATTTAATAATTATTGCTTAGAACCTGATTTTAATCTTCCCATTATCTATTTAATTCCTTCTAGAATCACAGCTAATATTTGTCATCCCTTCATTACCCAAATGTTCTTATCCCATCAAATTTTAAGTTATCGAAATATTAAATGTCAATTTCTTTTAACTGCACTAAATTTATCTATTAAAGGTTGCACTTAACCCAAATACATAAAACTTGCCCAATTTCTCCTTAAATCAATAACCTTCATATACAAATATGTTTATCATAAATTTTATCTACTCTTCCTTTTTAGGTAATGTCCTATATATTAGATTTCCATGTAATTTGCAATAAATCATACTCGTAGTTATATCACATTAACTGAATAAATAAGTGTTGACTCTATTCTTTTGATTCAACATTGGTTTACGTTATATTTCATAAATATTTCTACATACATCAGGATTTTTAAAAATGGTTGTAACGTGAAATCTCGTCTACTTCCCATTTCATATTTAAGGCTTCTAAAACCGATTCATATCATTTCTCTTGCCCAAATTTTATTAATATAACCTTAAATTTAATTTATTCCTATCGATGTAATGGTTAAACACAAATTCCACTTATTTGCAATAAATCCACAAATTGGATTTCAAATTTTCAAATAAATAAATAAATTTTAGTTTATCACTTCTTAAATACTCAAACGTCAATGCCTTAATTTAAACTGCATTTATTACATTTTATAAAAATCCTCCATCTTAAGTGACAAATCAAAACTACCCTAACTACACAAATCATCGTATTATAAAGATATTTACACCATCCTCCATTTATTACCTTAATTTATTTAAGGTAACCTTAAATTAATATCTATTGCAATGATTTCAAATTATTATGCCCCCATTCCTTTTTAATTTCAATAACGCCAAATTAACCGTTATATTCTCTTTATTTATGCGATAAATGCAATTATTGAATCTAATACTCCATTTAATTAATAGATCCTATTTCCTAGAATCTATATCAACAATAGGTCAAATATATACATAGAATTAGCCTTAACTTCACCAAAAAGAATTAGCTATTTCAACTACCGCACAAAACTACGCTACTGCACTAATTAATCAAATAAATTAATTGAACTTAAATCAGCATAAAGGTTATAAAATTATAAATGTAATCTTAATAAATACATTTATTGATTCAGCCTCTTTCTATACAGTAATTAACCTATTTGTGGGTATAAATAACTTTAGAATTATATTACATCTCATTAGTGCGCGTTTTATTTCCTATAACTTCTCCTTATTTAACTATACCCATTAACAACCAAAAAAATTTTAAATTAGCTTTATTTCAATCTATTTCCCTTCTTAACTAAATAAAATAAATGGTTAACCTAAACACTTGTTATCCTTTGATATATTCAAATTCACTTCCAACATTTATTAACAAAATGTTGCCATAGGTTTAGATTTACATAAATAAATTATATGAATAGGTAGAAAAATTGGTAATCCGCAAATGCCCAATATACATGCATTAATTACTACCTATTGTTAGAATCCATTTATTAATTTACTAGTTAATAACGGTCTTTTTATTTCTATTTACTACCAAACTCTCTATTTTATTATAGTTCCAATATATTAATACTTAGGCACATCAAGTGCTAGCCCTTTTGTTATTTATATTAAATTGGGTATGCATAAATAAGTTGTTAATTAACTATTTCTACAAAATTATATTCATACATTCAGTTCCATATCTTATAGGGTTAAATTCTAATTACTTACGCTTAATCTATCAATTTAATACTCTATTCAAACATGCATTTAAATTCTTTTTATTCTAAATAAATTTTATTAATTGTTGACATCCACTAATAGCATTCACCTTTATTACAACCAAAGGTGACATCTTCACTACTGATTTTATATTAATGAATCTCATTTTAGTTAATATTTTTATTAATATTCTCAATTCAACATTTATTGATTTCTTAAAATTTACTTTTAACAAAAAGTGACAAATTACATTATCCAAATCTATTGTCATAAAATTTTATTGTTACACTAGGTTACAACTACTATACCAAATTTCTACATTTATTCTTAAACAAATTAGAAATCATATTAATTTAATTTATTAAATATTATTAATTTAACGGGTCGTTACACCTTATATTATGGCCGCCTTCCTATAAGTGTTTGGAATAAAGAGATCAGAGAAGAAATAACACTATCAATATTCACATCTAGGGTCATGAACCAATCTCATCTGCCATCTTTTTAACTCGTGATCTTGTATCTTCAAAATTGCATCAAACAGTTAACTAGTTTCGACAAATATCATATGATGTAAAGGCATGTCTTAAAAGCACACCATGTAATCAATCCAAGTTGCAAAGGGATTTTTTCCTCTTCTTGGTGCTGATAATAAATAAAGCTAGAGATGTACAATGGTTATAAAAATGTGACTGTGCTCAAGTTTTTCCTTGGTACAAGAACTTGACATTTTCTACTAAAATCTTCTTATATTGTCACAATGTAGACTTGTATGATTGTCAAGCTAACTCATCCCCCAACACATAAGATTATCTTTGCGCCAACTTAGAAAAAATCAACTATATATACAAGAAAATATTATTAGTAACATTTATGGTTGGTTCTTAGCTCATCCTCCAACTCAGAAAAAACTTATCCCATGCAACAAGTTTACATTTAAGGACATTTCATATATGCTTCTGCAATCAGCCATGAAATTCAAGACAAAACGTTACAAAAAAAAGTGAAAAAAAAGAACGATTGAAAGATGAACCCATGATTTTTTAAATTTTACTTGCCTACTTGCTGTTGCATGTCACAATCCATGCTTGTCCATTCATAGTATGCATATGCACATTCTACACTGGCCTACCCACTTGACAATTCTAGTTACAATTCATGCCACAGTGCTGCATTGCTCTCCTTATTTCGGTCTGTCATTTCTTCTGGACTGTCTCATTGTTGCTTTGCTGCAAGCTTTGACGTCATCTTTTGCTTATAGCTTGCCTGTCCACATTGCTCTACATACTGCATTTCCTGTTGCATTACATGCCTGCCTATCTTCTTCCTTCCATGCTTCTTCTGTTTTCTCTTCTTTAGCTTACCTGTGTCAGCTGTAGCTTGCTTTTTCCTTCATTCTTGGAAGTTATGCATTACACTTTCATGATATTGGATAGAAAATAACTATTTTTAGTTTTTGAGTATATGCAATGAGCAATAGCATATATTTGCAGCAAAAATATTAACTCACTGTTAAAGTTAACTACAACCAAAAAGTTGTTTGTTGGATTAATCAAGTATCAATCATGCCATTGTATACTTACAATATATAGGTTCAGTATTAAAAATTATTTTGTGAAAGTCCTAGCTAATTGGTTTGTGTTCCACAATTGATATTTGTAAATGCAAGAGTTTCTAACTCTTGTCATTGATGATATTTTCATGAAATATATGCACTGTAATAATTTTTTTATCCTTCCCTGGGTATGGTTTGAATCCAGGTATGATACGAGTATCAAGTACCTTTCAACCTTTAGAATCCAAAGTAAGCAGCTCCATTTGAATAGCAAGGTTATCAATATTTTGTGCATTTTCGCATCTAACACTACTTGATGCTAGATCAACACTTTGTACACTTACAATGCCTTCATCGTATCTCATATCTTCCATCAACTCGTTCATGATATCTAAGCAATTAACATCATCAACATTAAACTCTATAGGTGTAGTAAAATCATCCAATTTGGACTCATTTTGTCTTAAATATGCAATTGCATCCTCTTTCTTTTAAGAGTTCTCACCAGGTACACTTTCTTGCATTTCTTCAGGCATTTTGAAACATTAACTTAAGGCTCATTCTGTGCATTGCTTATATCATTAACATTGCTGGTATATTTAAGGATAAGAGATGGAGATACTATCCTAGTCTTATTCTGACTATCATTAATTGAAACACCATCTAATTTATCGTGTACAACTTCTTGCACACCAACTTCAGGATCATTTAGGATATCATTAACTAAAGTACCACTGACACTACTTATAGTTTTGAGCATAGAAGATGATTCAGAACTCAGCATTTGTTCAAGCATCGTAGTTATGGATTCGTCCACAAAAGGCATATATTTAACTATTTTAGCATAAGAAGGATTACTTTCTTGATCGGACAATCTTATTTGCTTACTAGTTTGCCATTTTGTTGTTGCACAAAATAAGCAAAGAGATCAACATATTGATGGCGTTTTCCAAAATGACATCATTAACTGCTGCCCATATCCCATAATATGTATCTTTTTCAACATGGTTTGTATCGATTGATTGTGGATTGTTGCTGCTTCTTTAACCGGATTAATTCTTGCATGAGTATGTTTTTGTCTCTTTTGAGCATCTCAATCTCTTCCTTTAAACCGCCGTAATTTTCTAATTCGATTAGTTAGGAAGTATTGACAGTTTGAGGTTGAGGTTGATATTGTGTATCAAGTGATATCTTTTTCTTGTAAGTAATATTTTTTAACAGATGTGGCCGGCCTCACACAAAATGATCATTTGTGTGCTCCATTATGTTTGGACTGCTCCTTAATCTTATTCTATCTGGAACTTTTCTGAACCCTTGTTTTGACATTAAAATGCGAATGAATGAATTATGGTGGATTCTACGCTTAGAGATTCATAAGGGTATAGGAAGGATAACACAGCATTATGTAAAACAAATCTCAATTCATAGTAAATTCATCAAGTTTGTAAAATCACTTCCAATCCTTTCATCTCACAATGTTCTGAAATGATTGCATGACAACGGGTATATCACATTGTCAATTCATAGTAAATAATTGCATGACATAGTTGATAGGTCGTAAACTTCTAAATTTTGTATATTTTTTAGTATATTGTCATATCTACATACTGCATTTTCTTCCACTTTCTAAGTTATATCATTTTTTAGCACTTGAAGACCACAATCGTCATTCAGGAAAAAACTAAAATCCAGACTAAAGTTTTTAACCATATTATAATCTTTAAATGGTTTGTTTACCTTAAAAACAAGATACCTCAAATAAATGCAGATGACCCTCATCCCATGCTTGATCAATATCGCAATTTTGACCTAGAAATGTTGCCTCTGTAATAAGAACTATTCCTCCTTAGGAGTTTGCATTTCGTGGCTCCGATATAAAATCTGATGTAGCATAGATCATCAGTAGAAAAACTTAATTATTCATCATTATCAAGCTTGAAATTAATTTTGTCAAACTTTATATTCAAAGACTATGTTTAAACCACAAATTCAAATTATTAATAAAATACATTGCAAGGGATCTTACTTTGATGTAGCAATCTGTATCAAGGTTATAGCGATGAAGAAATTTATTAATGGCCAAGGAATTTTGACTTGGGAGAATCTCCAGAATATCACTTGCCTTATACCTAACTTCCTAAATGATCGATACAAAAAAAGGAAAACATGAAGACCTGAAAGCTGTAGAAATTAATAACCAAGAACAAAATACAAAAACATTATGGACTTACTCTGGATAATGTTTCAAGTTCAAAATGGTGTACATCTTAGTCACCATCTTTGGTCAAACACATGTTCATTACCTGGCCGATAGTTATAATAATTAAAGTAAAACTAGCATAAGAAATTTAGAAGTAGACAAATTGTAAATGCATTCTACATTTGCACAATTTTTATTTTCATATGTTATGCTATCATAGATGAAGTGTAGCTTTAATGTTGATAAACAACAGTATTAATGTAACGACCCTGACTCGACCTTCGAAAATCGGCACCCGTACTTCACTTGTACTCGAATGCTGTAAATTCAAATGCCGAATCTGGTTTGCCGGAGCTTATAACACATTAAGCACAACAACACAGTGGAAGAAAATGAATATCATTGATATATAACATTTGATAACAACTATGATACAAATGAAATATCAGAGATACAAGAATAACAGCAGAAGAAATAACGCAACTGGATGGTTTAGACTTTGCAACCATCGACAGCGGAAAGATAACTCCAACATGATCTTCGATAAAGAGTGAATCCAAAATCTGCAACTACAAACCAAAACTCCAAAGCCAAAGCTCTAAACTTCAAGCTCGAACCACCATCATCGATGCATTAAGCAAGGTCAGCCCGAAATGTTGAAGAAAAACAAATGCTATCGCCAAAACCAAAGACTGGATGCTATCGAATCTACATCTACTATTTGATTATGTGAAAAACCCAACTCTAGACTGCCCGTGTGGAAAACTGTGGGCACCCAGAGTTTAGGAAGGGAATAATAAACTCCGGGTCAGTCATGAGACTGGTATGAGCAAACAAAAATAGTTTATCTTTAAAACAAACAACAAAAGATTTAAAGTTGAAATCCACAATGCTTTTTGGAAAATGAAACTACCATAAGGCCTCCCACCGCACACAGCATGCAAACGCAGAATTGGAGAAGATTTCTCCTTATGATAGTCAAATATGCTTGATATGCGAAAACAATTTGATATTATTATTAGTGCATAGTGTAGAAAATCTTTTGAAAATATAATACTAAACTTAGCCAGCATACAACCATTATTGTATGCCTACTATAGCTACCATCTAAACAGTGGTGCCCACCATAAGTAAATGGCAGATCATACAACTAAAACCGTACAAGGCGCGTATTGGAGATTGGATTTCCAACAAATGGTCAGGCCAAAGAACTTCCCATTGCCACATGGGTACGCCTCTGGAGGGACGCCCCATGAACTTACCCAGCTCTTTGCCAACTCAAGGCCGGTTTACTCCCTTTCCGGGAGTAACACCTAAGATATGCCATCTCCGGTCGTTTGCGACCTTTATCCAAGGATCCTCAACCACAAAGCAACATCACAAAGTAATAAATTTACAGTGTCCACATGAGTTAAGTATCTGGGCTCCATACCATGATACCATCCTTTTCTAGAAGGAATGGACATACCCTAGGGGCGCGACCCCTGCAACCTTGCCGCATCTTTCCTTTTTCGACCATTTCCGTGGTGTGAGATCCTGATGCAGTCTCGTCTATAAAGCTACGCTTTTCACAAAAGCCATGCTTCGATCAACAAATGATCGGTGGCACTTCGTATGCCACATTACCAAATTGGAAATGTATCACTAGTAACCATCAACTACATAACCTCTGAGCTTATACGTCTCAAAGAAGGGTGTTAAGTTAAGAGAATAAATCTCCGCCATCAAACAGAAATGTATTTGATAGAAACCAGCTTTACATCTCAAAGTGTAACGTCAGACACACATCCATACAAGTCTGTTCCGGGTTCGAACAGAACCGAAGGCACTTCCAAAGAAGCCCATGCATTCGGGGAATTTCTAATCCCGATCGGACACCCCATCACATATGGAGATCTCTATACCGGGCGCTAATCGATGCTAGGTCATTCGACGTGTTATCCTTTCGTTCTCGAAAATACCCAGTCTTCACCACCTATCTTCAAATGTTATCCATAACGTCGTATCATTATTCGGTGGGTTATATGATGCAAGGTCCTCTCCCGGCTAAACCGAATTATGAGCGCAATATTTAAAAACATATGTATATTGGGATTTCAGTTAAGTCACAACTTATTATCCAAAAAATTTCTTTCAAATGGTTTAAAAAAATTACCATTTCAAATCTTTTTAAATAAAAAGATTCACTTCACAAAGTCCCCTAATCGTTCGCAAAGGTTCATTCACATCTTTTCAAAACAATTTCCTTTTCAAATTGGACTATCTCATCCAATTATTAAACAAAAGACTTAATTTATAGATTTCAAAACTATTTTCAAAGATCCATTCATAACTTTCAAAACAATTCCCATTTCAAATCTTTTATATATAAAAGATACACCATTTAAAATCCTCTTCGATTTCAAAATAAAGTTTAACAATCTTTCACAAAGGTTCATTCACAGCTTTCAAAACAATTCACAATTTCATTTCAAACTTGAATTTTTTTCAACATAAATTGGAAATCCTTTCATTATATGAAAGCTACCCTTATTTGAAAACAATTAGTTTCCATTTCGAAAAAATCCAATTTCATTTATACAAGTTAAAATCCTTGGGTTAAATTCAAATTCCCAAAACAATACTTTTAAAATTGTTTTAAAAACCTATATAAACACCTTTATAACTTATATACCCTTTTTAAACCATAATTTGCAAATAAAAAATTCTACTTCAAATCTTGAATTCAAATTTAAATCAAATTATTTAAATTTCAAAACTTTATCAAGTTATTCCAAAATAACTTTTATCTTCAAAACTTCTTTTTAAAAGCTTTTTTTACATTTAACCTAAATCCATTTCCAAAACCATTTGGATTCAAAATCCAACTTTTAAAACCATTTTAAAAATCTGTGACTTAACCAATTTTCTCGTGCAATCCATATTTGTGTGTGTATGGTGTAGTCCAGTGGTTTTACTCAATAGTGCAACAACATCAATCAATCACAGATTCAATCATATCAATATCGATAAGCGGTATAATCTATAACGCTTATCTTTATTCACAGATTTACAGATATATAATATAAATTTATCACAGATAAATAAATTACATTCGTCACAGATAAATTACATTCATAACATCTCAAATCAATTCAATTCATATCACAATGTAACACCAATCAGGGATAACAAACAATCCAACATCCAATTGAATCCAAACATCCATAAGTAGGATCAATTAGTCATCTGATTAATTTAAATCAGATCAATTACTAATCCAGGTTAATAATTAATTACAAATTAATTTGATTAATTATCCTTTGATCATTTATTAATTAACCATATAAATTAATTAACCTTTAATTATTAAATGATTATCCTTCAATTAATTATCCTTAATTAATTACATTTATTAATTACTTCTCAATTAATTATCGTTCCTTAATCACCTTCATTAATTAATTTACCTTCAATGAATTAATTATCCTTAATTAATCATGTTAATTAATTAGCCCTTAATTAATTATCATTTAATTAGTTTTCCTTAATTAATTACAATAAGAGATTTTTTTTTGGCAAGGCCGACGGGGTTAGATGGACCCCGACCATTTATTGCTACACAAGAGCATAGTAATAAAGTTGAAATACAGAAGATAGGTAAAAGCACCTACACTACTATAAGTAAAGCGGTAAAAATACAGCACATGTATATGACAGACATGCCACAGTAGCTAAGAAGTACACCGGGAACTAGGATTCCTCCGAAGAGGAAGAATCACCATCATCAGGAGTAACCATAGGGTCATTCCCACATAGCCCAGCAAAGGGACTGAAATGAATAGCAAGACTCGGGCCATAGCCCATAACATCAGAAGAGTATATGAAAGAACGATCCCAAGACAGATCAGCTAGCAATGCAGAATTCCTACTCGCATTCTTACCATCCAAATCAAGCACTAAAGATTCATCAGACGATATGTAGTAAAGGCAACGAAGATCGTCCTGATCATTGGAAACAAATCTGAAATACGTGTCATCCACAGGCCTAAATCGCACGTCAGAGATGAGGTCAACCCAACATTTCGCAGTCTCAGCCCAAACAATCCTGGCAGAATCAGGGTCCTGAATAGGTAAGGCTGGGACACCACTAGAATCCACAGCAGCAGAAGGAATAGCTGGGCAGACACCAGAAAGAGACGGACCCGGAACAGGTGGAGGCATGGAAGAAATCTGAGGAGCAGGAGAAGGAAACTTAGGCATCCATTTTTGAAGCGGTGGCCGAGGCAGAGGAATCTTGGGAGCATCCGACGAAGATTTGGAACTATGGCAGGAGACCACCAGGTGACCGAAGGAGTGGCAGGAGGAACAAATTTCCGGAACCCAGCCATAGCGAACACGAACCTCCTCAACATACCCAACATCAAGCTGAACAGGAATGGAAGCGGGGAGAGGCTGGAAGGGGGTTATCTCAATCAAAGCCTTCGCATACATCAGTTTTTCACGGGCAACCGTATTAGCGTCAAAACACTTCAATTTTCCAACATTGCATGCTAACCAATTCAACCCAAGCAAAGACTGAAGCGCAGAAGGTACCCGAGAAAAGTACACCCAAACGGGAAGGGAAAGTACCTGCTCGCGAGCACGCGCCACCGTTGGAGACCAAGGAGTGATGATAAAGGGTCTTCCTTCAAAAAAAGAAGGCTCGGCACTAAGTACAAGTCTACGGTCCTGAGGGGAGGAAAACTTGAGATAATAAAAAGAATCAACCAGTTTGACTTTCAAATCACCACAAAGTTTCCATGCTTTCCGCAAAATCGAGGACGGATCACGTAGACGGTGATTTGGTTCAAGAAAGAAACCGACCAAGTGTTCCGACCAAAAATCAACACCCGCTTGGATAACGTTTGGCGGAGGAAACTTCACTCCATTCTTTTCCACAATTTCAAATTCAATTAGGGTGTACACACCTGCGCTTCGCGGCAATGATTTAAATAATGAATCCCAAGGCTTATGGCATGCATGCACAGCCGTAGGAGGCTCACATTCCACAACAGTTTGCAGTACATGATTAGCTTCAGACAAAGGCTGTTCATTACTGTTAGCACTCAATACAGGGCAAAAACCCACTGCTGCATTAATACATTCACTTGTAGTGCACGGCTTAGGAACAACAGTCTCCACCAAGCCAACATTACATCCTGACTGACCATTGAAAACACGTTCATAGTCCAAAGAAACCGACGCTAGCTTGCCCAACTCACCATTGGGTATTTCAGGGGAGCACAAATTGGTACCAATCGAAGGAAGAATACGCAGCTTACCTGAAGACATAAGCGAAGACGCTCCAGAAGTGGCATCTGCAGTAACTAAATTCGAGTAAGGCTGAGCATTAGGGTTACTGGGGGACTGATTGTTAGCACCTAGGGGAGGGAAATCCTCGGACGAGAGTAGGTTAGGAAGTGCGTTGTCATCAGAAGATGTGGATCTATAACAACGGCCAGATCTAGTTGAAGAGGGAGAGGGGAGAAGCGGGGAAGGGGGATGAGTAGGTGAGGAGGACATGGAGGGGACTCACGCAGGGAAAGACGCGAATCAGAGCTTTCGCCTGGAACTGTTCGCCGTTGAAAGAAGAAATCTACTGTTCGCCATTGACAATAAGAGATTATTCTTAATCACTTATATCACAAATTAATTATATTGAGTGATTACCTTTTATCATTTGATTAAGCAACATTTAATAATTAATTAATTACTTTTAATCAATACTTGATTGTCCTTAATTATGTACTTAATTATCCTTAATCATTAAATTAATCATCCTTAATTATCCAAACACTCATAAGTAATTACCTTTTCCTTAATCACTTACTTATCATGATAAAATCTTTAATTAATTATCATTAACACAAAATTTAACTCAAGAAATTTAAATCAATTAATGGTTTAAAAAACATTCCTTTTGATTAACTCTTTAACTTCATTCTTGATTTAAAATAATTCAAGAATTAATTTATAAATAGTGATCATGTAATTAAATAAAACTTAATTACTTATTTATTAACTTTAAGCTTGAATCAAAACAATTATTTAAAATCTATTAATTTTAAATATATTTTAAAACTTTGTTAAACATTAACTATAGAAAACTTGTTAGTTCACATATCTTCAAAACTTGTTTCTACCTTGTCTTTAAACTTAGAAACATTTGTAAAATCCAATTCCTTTATTTTAAAACTTGAAACACATTTCTTTTTAAAATTTTAAAGCCCGCTACTTTATCAAAAATTTTACGATAGACAAACTATTAAAAATCCCGAGCTTGTCTACGAGTATCACCCTTCCCACCTTTTCTTCGAGTCACCCATGCAAGTAACTCGAGCACTAACCCGAGTTCTACCCAAACAATACTTCACCAGATATAGGTGATCCCCTTATGCACGTGTACGCCTCAACCAACCACTTCTGATCATCGCTCCGGCCATTGATGCGTCACCTGAGTTCCCCTCGAGTCGTTCTGGCCACACAGCTTCATCAATTTCATTGGCTATCCCAATTTAGCATCTCGACATTAATGGAACTCAAAGTTCGATCGACCAACCTAACCATTTGCCGACGATCTCGGCTACCATCGACCATGCCCTATCATCCAAGTCTTCGCCTCCGACCCACGCGGAGTTTCCCCCAAGTTCGATCAACCATAAAGCTCCAACGACGACGAAATTTACTCGAGAGCGACAGCAACCCAAACGTGATCATAAACCCTACAAATCCACTGCGCCGCCACCACGATCCTCTGAAAAATTCTTTAACATTTTTCCATCGATCTACAACACCTACACCATCTTCCACCATGATCACGACACAAACAAAATTGCCGATCAACGACAATCGACCATAATACCTATTTCGATCAACTCAAGTCTTCTTACTCAAAATAAAATTTAAAATCTTGAATTGATTGCCAAAAATCATAATTTTGAAATATGAATCTGTTTATATAATCAAAACTCGAAATTAACTCATTTGATTTTTTTACTTTATGTTGATCATTACCGACATTGAGCAAATTTTAAAATGATTATTTAACATAAACACTTGTAATTATTTTTAAAATACATATTACCCCATTGCTATCCTTTTTCATTCAGAAATCGTCACTTAATAATGTTTATTTCAAAAGGTGTAGATTTATTTATGTTGTTCTTGGTCAGTGAATGAAGTAATAGAGATATACTGCCTGTAAACAGACATGCATACAATTTTACACATACATAAAGAATTATTTCCACAACAACAAACAAAAACATCAAGCCATATCGAAGATTCAGGGTTAAATGAGTCAAGTTTGCTGACTAATTTCCTGAAAGAACAGAGAAGGATTTTGAGCCTACAATCTGAAAGATAAGAACAGAGAGTTGAACTTCGAACTTTGACAATCCAGGTTATAGTTTGATTGCTAAGATGATCTGCCACTATGATTGTATTCGAGTTGAATCTGGATTTTGAATTTGCATGCCTTGTTTTCCAGACTTGAAATCAGATTGTTGCTTTGAATTTGCATTTGTTTTTCAGGGCTTTAAAATTTTGCTTTGACCTTCATTTCAATTTCCAGTTTTTTTTTGATTTTTTTTAGCCTTTGAATATGGAAATGATCTTGCTCGGGTTTACTTTGATTTTAAATTGAATCCATAATTGTTTGATCTGAGATGATCAGATCTATAATCCAGGTTGCATTGCTTTTCTTTTCTGATCTGAACTTGCTTGATCCAGCTTCAGGTTTGAACTGTTTTAAACTTTGCTTGCTATTTGTTTGAGTTGAAGCTTTAATTTGGTTTGCATTTGTTTAGATTTCCTGGTTTGATTTGTCTTTAGTTTTCTGGTTTCTGTTGTTTTTTTTCTTTTTCAGGCTTTAGATTTTGCAACCATATGAAAGAAAGATAAGAAAAATGAGTATAGTATATACATAAACATTGTAATCTTTTTATTCATTTTCTCTAGCATAAAAATTAGAATGACACTTGTAATATGCATGTTAGAATTTAATTACAAATGTTAATACATGGCCTCATTCATTTACAAATGTCCTAGGTAATGCCTTTTTATAGTTTAAACCCTTACTTAATAATTTATTAATTACTTGTAAATTTCAAACCATATTTATATATGTATTATGTATTTATTATCTCCTATTTTACACTTATACTTTTATAACTTATGTCATATAATTTAAACACTACAAATAATATTTTAAAGATAACTTTACACCATGTTTCTCATTTAAATAAATACATTTTTTATTAATCATTTATATAATCCTTTAAAGCAAAATGGTTTTAAAAATTAAATTGCACATGAATAAATATATTATATTTCATTCTAAATTAGCCTTTGGAAAAATTTATTATATCAAATTCAAAACATCATTTTCTAAATCAAAATGCATATCTAATAAAATTAGAAACAAATTCTCATTAACTTAAAAATAAAATTTCAAATCCAATTTATTTCCAATATATTTATTTTTAAATCCAATTTTTATTTATAAAATTTTATCCTTAAATTTCAAACCAAAATCCTATTTATAATTTAAATTTGTTATTTATTCTGTAAATTTTCTAATTAATTCACAAATAATTTCACAATTTAATTCCAAAATCAAATTAATTATCAAATTAAACTTGGTTAAAATTCGAGAATGTTACAATTAAAGATTAGACGTAAACCTGTATAATCTTAACAGTGAATGTTGATAATTGTCTAATCTTGTGAATAGGTATTTGCATCCTGCCTTTAGTGATTGAATGTATTGGTGTGATATCATGAAATAAAAATAAGTTTAACATCATAACCAACAAAATGCTGGGTTCATGAATACTTGTACCAATGTTTTAAAGCATTATATTGCCTTTAATTTATGTATCGGGAAATTTGTGTGCTATACTTTTAAGTTAATGCTTGTTAAAAAGGCATATAGACAACATAAGTTAATGTTATTGTTTAGCTATATAATGTGCAACAGTGATGCTTACAACGTCAAAGCTTTTTTTCCATTTGATTTAATCTGTTCAAGAATAGAATTTTTTTTTTACACAAAATATCATTTAGATTTACAATTAGATTTTTCCCCAGGATTTTACATTTTTATGCCAATCTCTATTGAACTTTCTCTTTTGTTATGTTCTTTGAGATCCACATGTGTTGTTTTTAACTAATTTCATCCTTAGTATCAATTTATGTTTGCACTACAATGACTTTATGAAAATCTTCTTCCCAATAGCAAATCAATCTATAACCTTGTGACGTAAACAAAGAAGATATCTGAAATCATCGAATAAGCATTCATCATTTTTGCTCTCACTTTCTCACTGACCTATCAATAGGTAGCATCATATTTACTATGAGCACAAACAAAATTGTACCTTTCTCACGCTCTTCATGCGCCAGCTGAGGGTCGAAGTATTTCTAGTTCCTTCTTTCTCTGTGCATCGATCAGTTTTTTCAGTGTTTTCGGATTACGATGCTCTATCGATGCTTTCTAAAATGTTTTTATGGCAGGATCCAAGTCCTTTGAAGTCTTTATCAGTTTCACCAATGCGCTTCCTTTTCTAGTCAATGCTCTTGCTATCATCTTGAAGTTTGAACGAAGCTCTCTCCCTCTCTCCACTGCTTTGTCGCAGTCTTTGATGCACTCTTTATACCATTGCAGACAAAAAATAAGCATTAATCGAGCTATAATCAATTTGGAGCAATTAACCATTTAATACAAAACTGAATACTTTTATGACTCATATACAACCAGATCATGGTTACAAGCCAAGAGTGGCAACCTACCCACTACAACAAAACAGCCTTTTTACAACGGGCAATGCCCGTTGTAATACGTGTTTCGCAACAGGCATGCGCCCGTTGTATTAGACCTCGTTGTAATAAGTCAACTGTATTTTACAAAGGGCAATAAATGTTGTAATACACCTTTTTACAACGGTCATTGACCCTTGCAATAGACACTTTGACAACATGCATTGATCGTTGCAAATCCCTTTTGACAACATGCATGGACCGTTGTAAAAAGCTCGTACAACAACATGCTCTGACCGTTGTAAAAAGGTTGTATAACAAAAAGCATTTGATTTCAGTTGGTTTTCACATTTCAGGTTAGTTTTCACATTTCTGCATTTCATATTGCTCATGTGCTACAGGCAGTGTGTCTTTCTGCATTTCCTTTGCTACATTTCAAGTTGCATTTCATTAACTTTAATATCTACATTACATTTCAAGTTACATTACAATTCATATTGTTCATTAATATTAACTTAAATATCAAATTACAATTCCATTTCTTTCAATTGCATTTGTATTTGCATGTCATAGTTTCTTTTACAATTTTTTTTGCTGCATATTCCAATCCTTCTGTGCATGTGCACACTACAACAAACACTTTACTCAAATCCCTTTGCCAAAACCACAGTCATTCAACTCAACACAGCCACATACCTCCAGTCACTTCTGATCACAAATCATCTGCCACCTGAAATATCACAGCAACTACACTTCACCTTAGTTCTACCCTTCCCTGTCTAATCCCCTACCAGACAGACCACCTGCTCCTCATACAAACAACTTCTGCTACTACAATACCCATAAAGAAAAACTCCATCACTGTGCACACATTCACCTCCAACTCCATATACATCACACTGCCTCACCTGACCACTTGACTGCACCCTGACCACTACAACATTCATTCACCACATATAAGATATCCACTACTGCCTGCAATCTCTTGTCCATCTGCTGCCATTCACTGCTCTGGCCACAAACCATCCTATCCACGGTACATACATTTCTAACCACATAAATGTCATTTCTGTACTTCACATACAAGAACTGCTGTCCGCGACTACAAATTTCTACAACACATTTCGACAACATGATTATCATTCTACTCACCTCAATCATACTTCACATAAAACATTGCTGCTGCTGATCAGTCTACCATCTCTAACTGCCGAGCAAAATATCACTGCCCTGCTTACTGCCCTAACACCCATACATACATACCTGACCACTCACAACATACATACACCGTCTTAACTTTTAGAAAATACTCTAAAAAAGAGGTTGCCTTGACTAATTCCAATAGGTTCATTTTCTAGAAATCGCAACTACATTACATTGACTAAACAATTATTCAACATCTCTCACACCTTCTTAGATGATTGGATATCCCAAACTTGATCGATGTAGTCTATACTAATCAAAATTTGCAAAGCAAATAAAGCTTTACCATATTTTATCCTCCACTATCTCCGCAACTTAGCATTTTGTGTTGTATCTTTGGAATCATGCCATCACCTGAGATAATTTCCTATACATCTTGGCTTTTTAAATAAGCTTCCATCAGTAACTTCTAGTAACTGTAGTTATTACCATCTGTTTGCCTATAGGAATATGAGAGATACCATTCATCATAAGTAAATATGAATGAATGAAAACAAATTATCAAATCAAAACTTGCAAAATTCTTTCACCGAGGAATTATCAGACTCTTCATCGAAACCTTAGCTTTTATATCATATAACAAAAATATGAATGAAACTCGATGAAGAGGAAAAGCTGCAGGAAAACAATGTTTCTTACTGTACTTGAGTTGTTATAAAATCAAAATTATAACTGAAATTATCCTACAGTAACTGAGAAATAAACCCCGTAACTCCTAATGCGCTGCATACGTAAAGACTGCACACTAATCGAATCAGTAGCCATGTAGTTAATGAATTATCCAAAGATCCTAAATATGAGGAAAATATCTAAATGAATACGAACTAATATGCAACACTGATGTAAGATGATATAATTTGTGAGTGACTTATCCTGATTTGATATTGAAACCCAATGTTTATAAGATTTTTTCACATTAGATAATTAACGGACTTCATCTAATAGGCTTAATTGGATGGGTATGAGGGTTTCTTCTTTCATTTTCCAATACGTTAGATTCAAAATCACTCATCTTATTGAGTAATGATACAATTTTAAATGTTATCTCTTTTTTGAATACCACTTCTGTCCTAATCTTCTTATTCCATAAAAATCAGATGATGCATAATTACCAAGGTTTCTAGTTTCACTCTTTGTGGAACTTACTACCGATAATTGACAATAGGGAAACCATGTGTGAAAAATTCTAGAAGGATTTGTAGCATTAACTAGTGATAGTAACAATAATGCTGAAACGGTTGCGGCCATTTCAAAATCATCAAAAACCGATCAAAATGAAAAGGATGAAGAAGTAGCTCCAAAGCAATACAGAGGAGTGAGGAAAAGGCAATGGGGGAAATTCGTAGCAGAGATAAGAGATACATCTAGAAAAGGAGCAAGGGTCTAGTTTGGAACATATGCCAGTGCTGAAGAAGCAGCCATGGCATATGATAAAGCTGCTTTGAGAATGAGAGGGATGAATGTCCATTTGAATTTTCCAATTGACCAAGTCGTTAAAGCTTTACATGACGATGAAGGGAGTCATGATGATGAGGATAATCATAGCAGAAGAAAAAGGATGAAGAGAAACCTCAAAAAGGATGGAGTTGTTGAGTTTTATGACCTTGGTGATGAATATATGGAAAGTTTCATGTCATTGCTGCTTTAAGATTGCTAGGATATGAATTTAGAGTTTATATATGATGTAAAGGATTGTGGTGTAGTCAGGTAGCTCTTGATTTGTACATGATCTAAGTAAAACTATTTAGCATATGCATAGAAAAACTATTACCATATAAATCTTTTGTCCCCATTGGATGTGTGCCCCTTGTTCCTTTTTTGCTTCAACCATTCCCCTAGTTATCAAAGAAACAATGAATTTTATTGAATGAACGAGATTAAAAATAGACACTCAGCTCTGAACTTTATAATGTGAATCATCCTTGTGTACTAGTCCATGCTCCCAAGTTTCAAATTAGGAAAGTAACAATATATGTCTTGATGGTATTTCTTTAATTTTAGTTGTATAATATGATGAGTTAAAGATAATGTACATACACTATAAGTTCAAAGGAAACATAAAAAAAATAGTAGCCTGTGAGGAACATGTTTACAAACCATCTTATGGAAGCATTTCCATATACATCTGAATTTTTTTTTTTGCAATTTAACCACTATAGTTTACTCCTATGGTCTGCAATAATAGTATGCTAATAGAGCATTTAACAATACAATACCCCAAAAAAAATATCAAGTATATTTCCATTGGACAGTATTATTTCAAATGGTTAAACTGAAGAGAAAAGGAAATGAAAACGTAAATAGCAGCAAATTTTGTTATGCATGCAAAAAGTACTGGATCATTATATTGTATAAAGGCTACCAATAGTAAGTTTCCATGAATGAACAAGCATAGCAATTCTATGTCAAATTTCTTGATTTATGGAATATATTTCAGTATTTTACATATCCCCTACCCTCCATAATATGCATCACAGAAACAAGTAACACTTGAACATAAAAACCAACAGCTGACAACTAGACAATCATAACATAATTCACAACAAATTTGATCCAAATTAAAATATAATACAAAAAATTCAATCTAAGACGAACAGCAACCTGCCTTCTTGACAGCCGAAACATCATCCTTGGACACGACATTGATGGTCTGGCCTTTAGGCAAAGCAGCGGGGTCATCACCAACATCAAGAGCTTTCCTGCTCATGACACGGTAAATCTGGGACAAAATTTCAGTACCAACTGAATCCACAAACACCAGTAGCCTCGACTCCACAATCACCACCACGACCTCGCGAATACGAACTGCAACCGAATCCACAAACACGACCCAACAGCCTCAACGAAACAACAACCATCGTCGAACAGTCGAACAACGAACAGTCGAACAACGAGCATCGATTTTAGAGTAAAGAGGTTTTTTTTAGATCTGATTTCATTTCAGTGTGAAGGATAAAGAAAATTAAGGATTTGATGTTGAGAAACATACTTAATTTAGTTTCAATTAGGGATTTGCATTTGAATGATAAAAGAAAATTGCTAACACAGAGGATTTAGTTTCAATCAGGGATTTGGAGTTGAGATGGAGAATGAAACGGAGATTGAAACGAACGAGGGATGGAAAATGAAATTTGTTTAGAGCCAAAATTTCATGGTTGGAGCCAAAAAAGTTTGACTTGGAGGCTAAAAGAAAATTGTATAATTTGTTGCAACGGGCATTTTGCGTTGTAAAATTTGCGTCTATTGCAACGGACAATTTGTGAACGTTGTAAAATTAGCATCTATTACAACGGACATGAAAAGACCGTTGTAATAACATTCTACTACAACATGCATTCATTGCCCGTTGTAAAAATAACGTTGTACAGAGAATCTATTACAACAGTCCTGAGAGGACCGTTGTAATAGCCTTCTATTACAACGGGCAGTAGATGCCCGTTGTAAGAAGGGCGTTGTAATAGGATATTTTTGTTGTAGTGACCTGAACAGAATGCCAAACATAGTTCTACCTTGTGCCGCTACTTAAGGAAAACTAATCATAAACAAGGTGTGTTTAGTTCTATGAGTTTATCCCTAAAACAGATTCTCTCCTATTCCTGTTATTATTTCCATGTATTGAACGTTTGTTTACAAACCACAGTTATACAGAGATAGCCATGATACAAAATGCATTCCAATAATGTTTCACTTAACCACTTTAGATACATGCACACTCATAAAGTTGTTTCAATAATACATGGAAATCATGAGATATTTATTTTAGTAAATAAAGCAATTCATAGTTGCCTTACTAGATAAAGAAAGCACCAGGCTTTCCTCTTTACAAGTTTTCTATATGAGAATGTAGATGGTGCAACTTTTAAATTTTAAATGTAAGTATTAATCTTTTTTCTTGGATTCCATTAGTACATGTTTGAACAAAAAGTACACGAATATGAGCGCCAACTGAATTTTAAGAGAAAGACATTATTGTTAAAGTAGATAACAATGGACATTTGAATCCAAAAAAAAGTGAGAAACAATTGAAAGAGAGCATAATGAATGTTCCAAGATAGAGATATGCATTGCTAGCTACTCTTCCAATTCTTCCTTGCCATCAACTATGTTGATGATGTCTATAAAACAGATAAGCCAAATTAATCATCAATGTAAATTTTTTTTCGTATCGATTTATCAAACAAAAAGTGACAAAAAGACCCGGTTACTCCACCTTATACAAGAGCACCTCTAGAGAACCCACTGCTCTTTCTACCAAGTATAAAAATATTGATCAACTAAAATGATTCATAACACCAGTAAAAACAAATCAAAAATTAATAATAAAATTTGAAACTGTACCCATTTTCTAAGGGATGCAACGAACTCTTGATGAGTCGTGTGTTCATCATCTCTTCAAGTTCTTTTTCATAATTAGATACCTGGATATGCGAATAAATGTATTTAATTTGTATCATTCAATGTTGTTCACCTAGATAAGCTGTAGGATGATCAACCATAATTGCCACTTTACCCTTGCTAGTAATATAAAAATGGGATTTAATTTAAAATCTTAAGCAGCGAAGATATATAACTGTAGTAACAAAATATAGCTTGTCTTCCTTTACGACTCTGCCCATTGCGCCTGAATCCACTATCCCAAAGATGAGCCTCATACCTTCCAGTCCATCTATGCTTGCATCCCAATTTTCCATCAATAAATCAAAAAAAGAAATCATTTTTATTTATTTTAAACTTTACATGGAGAAATTATGATTAATACAAAGTCGTTATCAGTTTTCATATGATAGATGATCAACACATAACTTAGTAATAGTACATATACCTAGTGACTCCGCGGTAATTAGAAGTTCTCTGACCAAAAGTATTGACATGCTTTTTGACCTCTGCCACAACGATCTTGCTAACATCAATGTCACAGTCAGCAGGTAACATGGAAGCATCTGCATGCAAGAAACCGGATGCGGCTATACTTCTCAACTCATCATTGTTGTCCACGTGAATCTCATTCACTCATTGATCCATTGTTGGCATCCGCTTCTCCGTCAGTAAACTTAACCTATTGGTTACCGCCACCGCTGCCATTCACAAGGTTAGGTAATTTCAATTGCATTTACTTGTATAGTTTGGGGTCCTAAGAAATACATGGTCAAATAGTACAGGAATGTTGCAAAAGATATAGTTTACACCTCACCAAGCCATACTTTGTGCTGGCAAACTTAATAATCATGCAGAAAAAACATTCAAAGTATGTGAATTAAATTATCTCCTTAACACAAATATAACAATTTTTTTTGTTGAAGTACCAACAACATCACACAAGAAACTATTGATTTCATAGGAATAAGACCTGCTTATCGACAATTTGTATGTTCAAACTTCAAAGTCAATATCTAAAGTGTCCATATCAGACAACTTTCCATAAAACTTTTTACAACAAGAAAAGATTATTAAAAAGAGTTAAAATGAATAGCATTTTATAGGAAGTGATGAACAAACTTAAGAAATAAAGAATTTGACTCCACCAACTAACAATTCACAACAATGTCATACTGCTGAAGCAAGCCAACACCAACAAGTTATCATACTACAGCTTACACATTTCTAATATGTATACTTTGTTATTTTTTGTGTTTTTAATAGTAATGGTCATATTATATTCAACAGCATTGCTACGTCTTATTTACTTAGAGATAAACCACATGTTAACAATAGATGTTCATCTATATGGTTTTAAGAAATCATATCAAACTGCAAATACATAAGCTTGTCTCTCAACTATATAATATATAATGCCTCTCATATATATTATATAATGCATCTCAACTATATTAACGATAATTACATACGCTTGAACGGATGGTAGATGTTCAGATAATGCTTGCCTCTCAACTATTTAAATTGCAATTCAGAATTTCTTGTAGGCATATATCTGATATTCGAAATTATGCAAATGCTTGCCTATCTCAACTATTCAAACGAATGCTTATCCTAACTATCTCTGGCGTTTGAATAGTAGAGATATTTATTGATGGTAATTATATATGCTTGGTCGGATGGTAGATGTTTAGATAATCATATCAAAGTGCAATTCAGAATTTCAAATTCACATCAGAAATCAATTTAACATTAAAATGCAATAAAAGTACAATTCAAACGAAAGACCAAACATGAAACAAACAACAATCAAGTTAATCAAATCATAAAATCAAGTTAATTGGCATAAACAATAACTGAAATATTAAAATGTATCTTGAATTTGTGATTTATTGTGCTCCAAGTTTCTTAGTTGGGATTGTTGATTTGACTACATAGGGAGGAGGGACGCTACGCCGGAGGAGAAGAAGGCTGTGAAAAAGAGGTCCCAACTGGTGCAAAGGAAGAAGTAGACCGGTGACTCTAATCAAAGAAGAGGGGGGAGGAGCAGTTTCCGTTGGAGGAGGGAAAAGAGGTTGTAACAACCAAACCATGTTGAGGCTGTTTGCAGGCTTACAGGAGAAGTGTGCAGGGCCAGAGATATCAACTGGGAAGAATTCTGGTGAAGATCAATCAGGCAGAGGTGATTCATCAGGATTGAAAGAAGTTGATTTTGAAGAGATGACACAAAACTGCTGCAATGAAGAATGTGAACTGAGGAAGGAACTGAACGAATGTGCATGTTTGCACGTGCAACAGTAGTTATCTGGGTATTGATTAGTTGAGTTGTGAAAATGTTGTGTGTTGTGGGTAATTGGGCCAGGAAATTAGTATTGGATTAAGTGTTTTTTTTGATTTGGCCCATTACTGATGTATATAAATATGAATGTACAAACAACTGAATTGTGGAATTTCATAGTAATAAAATCAAATTTTCTTTGTTACTGCAGAGAAAAAATTATTTCTTCATATCATTATGTTCCTTGCTATGTTACTGATGTCAGTAGTTAAAAAACATTCTTGTTGAATTCATTTCTTCTTGCTGATGAACTTGATGTATTTGTTGTCCAATTTTCCTTCTTTTACAAGAAGATCATTACTGGTATGATTCATTTCTGGTAGTTGAAGTTACTACTTTGCTGTTCAAATTTGCCTTCTTCTTGAACTTAAATTCCAGTTCTTGTTGTTGAAAAGTAAGTTCTTGATTTTCTTGCAATTAATTTCCAGTTCGTAGTTCTACACATTTGTCTTTTCCAATTGCAATTTGATACCATTGACATTTCTTTTTCTGATATTTTCCTTTTCTTGTTGATTCTTGCTTAATATTACCTGTTCTTTTTTTGCCTGCAAACTACGACTTTGTTCATGTTGTTTCTAGCAACTTATTACTTGTTACCATTCTTGTTATAATTCATTTTCAGTTCTTGAATCTTAGTTCACTGCTTTCTTAATTCTGCAAGTGTGTCATCTTTCTATTTTGAAAACCACTCTAATTTAGTCCAAGATTTTTGTTGACAATCTTTTCTTTAAATCCAGTTTAAGTAATTTGTAGTTCAAATTTTTCTAGTCTACATTCCATTTCCTTAGTTTCTTAGTTGATCTGGTATTTCTTGCAAAACAATCTACTCATGAAACCAACCTCTGTAGTTGTTAATTATACAAATACCCCTGTTGTATCATTCTCGATCAAATTAACATAGACTGTGAACCATTTCCATTCCAAGGAATCCATACTGTCAAATTATTAAACTTCATTTGTTGCTTTTCCTGGTTCTCAATACTCCTGTGCACGTGCACAAAGTAGCTTTCCCTTCTTCTTCTTCCTGAGTTCATCACCAGTCAACAGTACTTTTCCTTCAATCTCCATGGCTAGAGGTTCAGATCAATTTGCACCTAACAATTTGGTATCAGAGCAGCCATCTGAGTTACCCCCAAATCCTCAGATCGATCCCTCTAACAACAACTCTAACCAGCCTCCATCACCTCATCACGATCCAATGTGGGCAGCACAAGAAGATTTTAACCGGAGAATCGAACAAGCTCAGCAAGAATTGACTACTAAATTTGAAGGATTTCATAATGTGCTTACTGTGATCTCTCGAGATATTCAGAACCTCAAAAATCAACCTTCCTCAGTTGCACCGCCTAACAATTCCTATCAAGATCCACCTCATGCTTACCATCACCGAGGATCTTGGCCTTCCCAGATACCCGTTCATCCACCATCTTCTCATCCTCCGTACCCCCCAAATTCTCCAAATTTTCGAACCACCCCACCAAGAGTTCCTGTACCTCCAAGAAACCCACCTAACTTCCAATATCACCCACAAGAACCTCCATATTCTTCTTTCAATTCCGAAAATTTGTACACAAATCATTATCATTCAGCCAACACAGTAAGAGCTAGCCCATTGACCAACCTTAATTGGACTTCCCTGTGTTTAACAATGAAGATCGAGTGATAGATTGGCTTCAACAAGTTGAACAGTATTTCAGGTTTTATCAAACTGTCGAGAGGTTATGGGTGGATATATGTTCTTTTTATCTCAAAAAGGAGCCTCTGCAATGGTATAACTGGTATGTGCATAATGTACCCAATCACTGTTCTTGGCATATTTTTAAAGAAGAAATTATGGTGCGGTTTAATCCAGAAGAAATGGAAAGACCCTTTGAAGCATTAGCAGGATTGAAACAAACTACCACTGTTTTGAATTATCTTAACAAATTTGAGCAATTGCAAATGGCCACAGAAGCTTTACCACCAAAGTTTGTGCTGGACCGATTTGTTGGTGGTTTAAAGGAAGAGCTGAAGTATGACGTCCTCACTTCTAGGCCAACTAATTTCAAAGAAGCAGTTGCTTTGGCCAAGATGTATAAAGCAAACAGACCTACACTAGAAAGAACAGTAAATCAGCAAGTTCTACTATGAATGCTCAGAGAAACACTAATTCCCATCCAATCTTATCTCAAGGTCCTTCCATTAATCACCCTATAAACCCTGTCAGTAATCAAAAGGATACTCATTTGGAAGCTTTAGCAAAAAGCAAGGGTCTCACACCCAACCAATTAATTGAAATGAGGAGACAAAACTTATGTTATGGATGCAAAGAAAAGTGGCATAGAGATCACAAGTGTAAAAATCCACAAGTGTATATATTAGAAGGAGTAATGCCTTTGCTAGAAGAAGAGCAAATAGATGCAGTTGAAATTAAAACAGGGGTAGAATCAGAAGACAATGAAGATGAACCATTAACCATCACATTACAAGCTATGTGTGGAATACCCACTCTATCAACTATTAAGGTTAAAGGAAGCATACAAGGGAAATCAGTTCATGTATTAATTGACTCAGGCTCTACTCACAGTTTTATAAATGAAGGTTTGGCAAAAAAATTAAAACTCAATGTTGAGGAATCCAGAGTTTTTGAAGTGGTGGTAGCTAATGGTGAAAAGGTAAAGGGTAATGGTGTGTGCCATGAAGTGATATTCAAGTGTCAAGGGTGTGTAATGCCTTTAGACTTACTATTGTTTCCTTTAGAAGGGTGTGAAGTGATCCTGGGTGCACAGTGGATGAGAAAACTGGGAGAAGTTACCTTAAATCTTGAGAAATTACAAGTCAAATTCATGTACAATAACAAGGAGTATGTGTGGCAAGGAATGCAGCAAGAAGAGATGAAAGTTGTCAGTAAGAAGGCCATTAATAAGGAATGCATTAAAGGACAGATTACCATGATGTTATGCACTTCAGAAATTTCGAAAAATGACACTTCAGCCATTCCAACAGAGATAGTAAAGCTTCTTCAAGAGTTCCCTGAAATCACAACAAATCTACCACTCCTCCCTCCACACAGATTGCAAGATCATAAAATACCTCTGCTATCAAATACCCAACCTATTTGCATCAAACCTTACAGACACTCCTATCATATTAAAAACGAACTTGAGAAACTCATTAAGGAAATGCTAGATTCAGGAATCATTAGAAACAGTAATAGCTCGTACTCTTCTCCTGTAGTGATGGTGAGGAAAAAAGATGGGACATGGAGATTGTGCATTGATTATAAGGTTCTTAATTCTAAGACCATAAAAGACAAGTTTCCATTCCATTAATAGACGAGTTGTTTGATGAACTACATGGTGCTAAATTCTTTTCCAAGCTGGATTTAAGGTCAGACTATCATCAAATAAGGATGGATGAAGCAGATATTCATAAAACAGCGTTTAGGACTCATGATGGCCATTACGAATTTATAGTAATGCCATTTGGGTTGGCTAATGCACCTTCTACTTTTCAGTCCTTAATGAATGAAATATTTAGGCCTTATCTGAGGAGATTTGTGTTAGTTTTCTTTGACGATATACTTATATACAGCAAGTCATGGAATGAACACTTAGAATAGTTTCTAGCCACTTTTCGGGTACTGAAACAAAATCATCTTGTGATTAAAATGTCTAAGTGCAGCTTTGCAAAGGAATCCTTAGAGTATCTTGGTCATATTATTTCAGTAAATGGGTTAGCTGTGGATCCAAACAAAATTAAAGCAGTAATAAATTCGCCATTGCCAAACAGTGTCAAAGCTTTGAGAGGATTCTTGAGTCTCACGGGATATTATAGGAAGTTTGTTAAGAACTACGGTACCATTGCTAAACCCCTGACAAATATGTTAAAAAAAGATTCATTTATATGGAATGAAGAAGCTAAAGAGGCTTTCAACAAACTCAAGTATTGTTTGGTTTCTCCCCCAATATTGGCAATGCCTGATTTTACACAACCCTTTGTCTTAGAGTGTGATGCAAGTGGGTATGGTGTAGGGGCTGTATTACTGCAAAACCAACAACCTTTAGCTTATCTGAGCAAGGCTGTTAGGTGCAAATTGATTTGAACCTCTAGCCATGGAGATTGAAGGAAAAGTACTGTTGACTGGTGATGAACTCAAGAAGAAGTAGAAGGGAAAGCTACTTTGTGCACGTGCACAGGAGTATTGAGAACCAGGAAAAGCAACAAATGAAGTTTTATAATTTGACAGTATGGATTCCTTGGAATGGAAATGGTTCACAGTCTATGTTAATTTGATCGAGAATGATACAACAGGGGTATTTGTAAAATTAACAACTACAGAGGTTGGTTTCATGAGTAGATTGTTTTGCAAGAAATACCAGATCAACTAAGAAACTAAGGAAATGGAATGTAAACTAGAAAAATTTGAACTACAGATTACTTAAACTGGATTTAAAGAAAAGATTGTCAACAAAAATCTTGGACTAAATTAGAGTGGTTTTCAAAATAGAAAGATGACACACTTGCAGAATTAAGAAAGCAATGAACTAAGATTCAAGAACTGAAAATGAATTATAACAAGAATGGTAACAAGTAATAAATTGCTAGAAACAACATGAACAAAGTTGTAGTTTGCAGACAAAAAAAGAACAGGTAATATTAAGCAAGAATCAACAAGAAAAGGAAAATATCAGAAAAAGAAATGTCAATGGTATCAAATTGCAATTGGAAAAGACAAATGTGTAGAACTACGAACTGGAAATTAATTGCAAGAAAATCAAGAACTTACTTTTCAACAACAAGAACTGGAATTTAAGTTCAAGAAGAAGGCAAATTTGAACAGCAAAGTAGTAACTTCAACTACCAGAAATGAATCATACCAGTAATGATCTTCTTGTAAAAGAAGGAAAATTGGACAACAAATACATCAAGTTCATCAGCAAGAAGAAATGAATTCAACAAGAATGTTTTTTAACTACTGACATCAGTAACATAGCAAGGAACATAATGATATGAAGAAATAATTTTTTCTCTGCAGTAACAAAGAAAATTTGATTTTATTACTATGAAATTCCACAATTCAGTTGTTTGTACATTCATATTTATATACATCAGTAATGGGCCAAATCAAAAAAAACACTTAATCCAATACTAATTTCCTGGCCCAATTACCCACAACACACAACATTTTCACAACTCAACTAATCAATACCCAGATAACTACTGTTGCACGTGCAAACATGCACATTCATTCAGTTCCTTCCTCAGTTCACATTCTTCATTGCAGCAGTTTTCTGTCATCTCTTCAAAATCAACTTCTTTCAATCCTGATGAATCACCTCTGCCTGACTGATCTTCACCAGAATTCTTCCCAGTTGATATCTCTGGCCCTGCACACTTCTCCTGTAAGCCTGCAAACAGCCTCAACATGGTTTGGTTGTTACAATTCCCTCCCTCTTTAAGACTGACCTTGTCCCAAGGTCTAATGTTGGAAATCTTTTGATCAACGGCCAATAGTCTTTCCATGTTGCTTCATCCCTAGGTTTGTTCTTCCACTGGATTAATACTTGCGCCACTGGTTCGTTATTTCTGGGAACTAATCTTCTGTCTAGAATTGCATCAGGTTGATCCACTATTTCTTCTACATAGCTAGGCACATCTTCTTGTATTATCAAGCCTTCACTAATTTTCTTCTTCAACTGAGAAACATGAAAAACATGATGTATTTTGGCATTAGTAGGTAACTGTAATTTGTAAGCTGCACTTCCTATTCTCTCCTCAACTTGATATGGCCCATAATATTTAGGTGATAATTTGTGAGTTTTTTGAAGCCTAGCAGTAAGTTGCCTATAAGGTTGCAGCTTCAGATACACCCAATCTCCCACTTTGAATTCTCTATCCGATCTTCTTAAATCTGCATATTTCTTCATTCTATCTTAAGCTAATTTCAAACTGTCTTTCAAAAACTCTAGAGCTACATCTCTTGAATACAACTCCTCTTCAACTCTTTCTACCTTTGCAGAATTTGGAACATACGACAGTAAATTTGGTGGATCAATGCCATATACCGAGTTGAATGGGGTAGTATTAGTGGAAGTCTTCCAAGTGGTATTGTACCAAAACTCAGCCAAAGTCATCCATTTCGACCATTCTTGAGGCTTGTGGCAAACAAAGCATCTTAAGTAGCCTTCAAGAATTTTGTTAATTACTTCAGTTTGACCATCACTTTGCGGATGGTATGCCGAACTATACTTCAAACTGCTGCCCTGTAGTTTAAATATTTCCTTCCAAAAATTGCTTGTAAACAAGACATCTCTATCACTCACAATGGTTTTGGGCATTCCATGTAGCTTGAACACTCCATCGAAGAAGATTGTGGCCACTTCTTTAGCTGTGTAAGGATGACTCAAAGGAAAGAAATGTGCATATTTACTGAGTCGGTCTACAACAACATATATAACTGTATATCTTTGACTTCGTGGCAAACACGTGATAAAATCCATAGAGATGTCCATCCAATTTTTTTTTGGAATAGGCAGTGGCTGTAAGAGTCCAGGAATAAGTATGTTCTCACCTTTATTCCTTTGGCATTCATCACAGTTTTTAACATATTCCTCTACAGTTGTTTTCAATTTTTTCCAGTAAAAACTTGCTTTAATTTCTTCAAAGTAGCTTTGATTCCGGTATGTCCCCCTAACGGAGTTGAATGATGCTCAGCTACCAAGTTTCGAGTAATGGTGTTCAAGTGACGGTCTACTAAAATTTTCCCTTTATAAAAAATTAAATTGTCCACCACCTTATATCTACTACTTGGCAATTAATTCCTGTAAATTCGTTCTAATTGCTGCTGATACCAAGAGGAGCTTAGTAAAGTGTTTTTTAACTCTTGTATCCATAGTGACTGTACACCAGAAACTGCCTGTAGTTGAGAAGCTTCTTCTTCACTGCCTTCTATTCTTGATAATGCATCGGCCACTCTATTGTCTCTTCCACTTTTGTACTCAACTCTATAGTCAAATCCATGAAGTTTGGCAAGCCACTTGCTCTGCACTCCAGTGTGTAATTTTTGTGTCAAAAGATACTTCAAGCTGTGATGGTCAGTTTTAATAATAAACTGTCTACCCATCAAGTACTGCGCCCTTTTCCTTGTAGCTATGATGATAGCTAATAGTTCCTTCTCATATGTGGATAGATGTAAATTCCTGCCATGCAAGGCCTTTGGAAGAACCCAAGTTGATCATTGTTCTTGGCCATGGCTACTGAGGTAAGAAGTTAGGAAGAAGAAGATGGAATATGGAAGATGGAGACAGTTTTCGAACTTGTGCAGACAATTTAACCAAAAAAATTAAACTGCCTGATGGCAAACTTCCAAGAAAATCAAGAAACAGAAAAATTGAAATGTAATTTTGCACTAACATAAAACATGTACAGTTATTCTTGAAAGAACGTGTACAGATAATTGCAAATAGCAAAAAGTTTGACCAAACAAGAAAATACAAGAATTAACAATAGGTAAATGAGAAAAATATGGCCAAGAATTGAATTTGCGGGAATTGACAAGTAATGATGAATTTGCAGGCTACAGGCATAAGAACTGAACTGGTGAAAAATAAGTGGAAGAATAAACAAATATTACTAACAATTGTAATGGATGATACTAAAAAGTGCAAGAAGTTCAAATTGCAAGAATCAACAAAAGAAACTGAAATGGAATTAAATGGTATCAAACAAGATAGATTTCAGATCTAAGTACAAATACAAATTGCAAAGATTATCAAGATCTAAGAACAGAATAGCTGATGATAAAATGAACAAGGATTGAAGTACAAGAATTAACAATAAGGAATGAAAATGAATTAAGATTGCAATTGAATAGATGTAAACTTACAGAGTTTTGATCTAAGTAATAAAATTGAAAAACTGGTACAAGGCTTAGAAAGAAGAAGATTACTTTCAGATTCATCACACCATTACTACACATACAGTACTACTTATATATATGCAGTTTTCAACATAATGGACCAGATCTATACAACAGCCCCATTAACAGCCCACTCAACTCACGAATTAATATACAACAATATGCACATGCATGCACAAGCCCACACTCTCTACATCAGAGCACACATCCAACTTCCTTAATCCCCTGACAGTTAACTGACATTCTCGTGATTTGTCTTCAATATTAGTGAAGCTTGCTCTGATGATCTTTGGCCTGTATGCTTTTCTTCCTTCATTTTTGCTGTGGAGCTGCTGTTTCTTTTCATTAGCACCTCAAGAAGAGTTTAGTTGTTACGTCTCCCTTCCCCTTCAAGAACGACCTTGTCCTCAAGGTCGAGTTGTAGAAAAGGAGGTGGCCATGGTGGTTTATATGAGCTCTCATTGAAAATGGCATCTTCACTAACAAAAGAGTTGCATCTATTAAATGGTTTTATGAGAGTGAATTTGAGAGCAGCTTTTGGTGTATCAACTGTTAAAATGGATGTTTGTGAATCAGAAACCTTATAAGTAGCTACATTCCAGCAGCGCTGATGCTTTGGTTCATTGTTACTTTTGGACTCAGCTTGTTCTTCGGCTTTTCTTTTTGCTGTCATACCAGTGGGTTTGGATTCTTTCTCGAAATTCAAATCTGAATATTGTTCGATGCTAGTCTCTGCATTTTGTCCAATGCCAATCTGACTTTCAGGTGTAGCGCCATTCCTTTTATCTTCAATGGAAGGTTTTGAATCCTCAATCCTTACATCAGTTGCATCTTCATCAAGACTAAATTTAATATCAGTGCCACTGTCATTCGTTGTATCAAAACTAGTTCCCAGTCTTTCTTTCTCCTCTTGAACAACATTATCAACCATGATAACATCTTTAACTGATCCACCTTCATCAATCTTGTCCGTTTCAGAATCGTTACAAGGATCTACTCCAACATCATTAGCTTCTTGGAATTGCTCAAATTTGCTAAGATACGCCTTTTCGGTGGAATTTTGCTTCAGACCTGCTAATGTTTCACACGACCTATCCATTTCTTCGGGATTAAACCGCACCATAATCTCCTCTCTAAATACCGGCCAGGCTCTATGATTGGGGACATTGTTTTTATACCCATGATACCACTCCAGTGCCTCTTTCTTGAGGGAAAGTGAACAAATATCCACCATGTATCTCTCCTCTATGTGTTGAAATCTGAAAATCCGTTCCACTTGTTCCAACTAATCAACCACTCCTTCACCAGAAAAACTAGGAAAGTCTAACTTGTAAGAGGACATTGAGTTAGGGTAATTTGTATTGGGGTAGTTTGGAATATGATAATTTGGGTTGGGGTAGTTTTGATAATGGTTTTTGGTTACTGATGGTAGCTCTGGATAAAGTGGAGGATTCATGATTTGTTGGAATTCTTGAATTAAACTAATGAGTGTATTGCATATACTTGTCTTGATAGGTGGGGCTGCTGGGATGGTAGTTAATGAATTCATGGTATATGGAGCAGGAAGATGGGGT
Organism: Allium cepa; assembly: GCA_030765085.1. NCBI lineage: Eukaryota > Viridiplantae > Streptophyta > Magnoliopsida > Asparagales > Amaryllidaceae > Allium > Allium cepa. Next base: position 568,788,482 of record CM060940.1, on the reverse strand, counting down.
TCTTGATGGTGTACAGGGATACTTGGTGGAGGGTATGGTGCTGGTTGAGAAAATATTGGCATTTGCATAGGGTAGGGAGTTGGCAGGTGAGGATCTTGATAAGGGTAGCTGATTTCTTTTTGCCTTGTCCATTCTAGATCTTGATATGGAGGAAAGATTTGGGAATAAGTGGCGGCGAAGTAAGGATCTGACTGGTTGTCAAAGGTTGCCCCAGTCATCGGCTCTGATACCAATTGGAAAAATCCAAGTTGATCATTGTTCTTGGCCATGGCTACTGAGGTAAGAAGTTAGGAAGAAGAAGATGGAATATGGAAGATGGAGACAGTTTTCGAACTTGTGTAGACAATTTAACAAAAAAAAAACTGCCCGATGGCAAACTTCCAAGAAAATCAAGAAACAGAAAAATTGAAATGTAATTTTGCAGTACCATGAAACATGTACAGTTATTCTTGAAAGAACGTGAACAGATAATTGCAAATAGCAAAAAGTTTGACCAAACAAGAAAATACAAGAATAACAATAGGTAAATGAGAAAAATATGGCCAAGAATTGAATTTGCGGGAATTGACAAGTAATGATGAATTTGCAGGCTACAGGCATAAGAACTGAACTGGTGAAAAATAAGTGGAAGAATAAACAAATATTACTAACAATTGTAATGGATGATACTAAAAAGTGCAAGAAGTTCAAATTGCAAGAATCAACAAAAGAAACTGAAATGGAATTAAATGGTATCAAACAAGATAGATTTACAGATCTAAGTACAAATACAAATTGCAAAGATTATCAAGATCTAAGAACAGAATAGCTGATGATAAAATGAACAGGGATTGAAGTACAAGAATTAACAATAAGGAATGAAAATGAATTAAGATTGCAATTGAATAGATGTAAACTTACAGAGTTTTGATCTAAGTAATAAAATTGAAAAACTGGTACAAGGCTTAGAAAGAAGAAGATTACTTTCAGATTCATCACACCATTACTACACATACAGTACTGCTTATATATGTGCAGTTTTCAACATAATGGACCAGATCTATACAACAGCCCCATTAACAGCCCACTCAACTCACGAATTAATATACAACAATATGCGCATGCATGCACAAGCCCACACTCTCTACACCAGAGCACACATCCAACTTCCTTAATCCCCTGACAGTTAACTGACATTCTCGTGATTTGTCTTCAATATTAGTGAAGCTTGCTCTGATGATCTTTGGCCTGTATGCTTTTCTTCCTTCATTTTTGCTGTGGAGCTGCTGTTTCTTTCCATTAGCACCTCAAGAAGAGTTTGGTTGTTACAGAGGTGCAGTGTTGATCGATAAGTTTTGGGGAAAGTAATTAGGATGTTTGAGAGGAAAAAACGAACTGGGGAAAAGTGGGAACGTAATTAGGGCATTTGGGAGGGAAAGCAATTTGCATACAAAGAAAAAAGACCCATGTAAAGAGGTGTTGGCGGAGACAGTGTTTTGTTTTGTTAGTATTATCTATTTTTGAGACATAACAAGTAGGATTTTGTATTAAAACGATGCATATTAGTGCTGCCAAAAATGTATTTTCTTATAATGAAAGAAGATATATATGTAGAACAATCCTCACTTTTTGAAGATGAAAAACTACCTAATCATGTCTACAAATTAATGAAGGTTTTGTATGGTCTGAAACAGGCTCCAAGGCTTGGTATGACAAACTTAAGTCCTACCTATTACAATCAAATTTTGAAATAGGCTAAATAGATAGTACACATTTTATTAACAGTGATAAAAATTATATTCGGATAATACAATGTGTTATTATTTTTGAATCTGCCAATATTAAACTAAATAAAGATTTTTCAAAAATAATGACTAAGGAATTTGAAATGATTCACATGGGGGAATTAAAATATATCTAGGATTACAAATAAAATAACTAAGTAATTGAATTTTTATTTGTCAAGAAAAATATGCTAAATATTTAGTTACAAAATTTGGTATGTCAAATACCAGTGGTAAACCAACTCCCATGTAAACCAATGAAAAATTAAATAAATGAAGAAAATTCAAAAGATGTAGATAAAAAATTATATAGAGGAATGATAGGGATCACTACTCTATATAACTGTTAGTAGACTTGATATAATGCATAGTGTTTGTCTCTGTTTAAGATATCAATCTCAATCTAAAGAAACTCATTTAAAATCTATAAAATGAATTTTGATATATGTTATTAACACATTAGACTATGGACTCTTTTACCCAACGGAAGACCCCTTTGAATTAATTTCATATAGCGATGCTGACTATGCTAGTTGCAAATTAGACCAAAAAAGTACAAGTGGAACTTGTTACTTTTTGGGACACTATCTGGTTTTCTGGTTCAGTAAGAAGCAAAACTCTGCATCTCTGTCTACTATAGAAGCATAACATATTTCAGTAGCATTAGCTAATTCACAGGTTATCTAGGTGCAACAAACATTAAAAGATTTTGGTTTAAATTTTACTAAATGACCAATATACTTTAATAATACAAGTGCGATCAGTCTATCTAAAAATCCAACTCATCATGCTAGAGAATTAAACATATTGATACGAGACACCATTTTTTAAGGGATATGTAAACAAAGAAATAATATCACCTGAATTTTAAACACTGAAAATTAAATAGCTGATATATTAACAAAACCATTGAATTAAACGTCATTTGCTAAGTTAAGAAGAGAGTTAGGAATTTATTCTCTATCGAAAATATAAAAATAATGAAGTAAAAATCACAAAGTATAAAGAAAAAATAATAATTAAATTAATACTATGTATGTCGACATATTCTACCCTCATATGTCGACATATAATGGTAAAATCTATTTTTTATTTTCCCTTCAAAATTCAAATTGTTGGTTATATAATAACTAAATTTCGACCTTCTTCTTCATTTTTTATGTATTCTCTCTATTTTAAACTTCTGAACAAACAAACCATGGCTTCCTCTAATCCCAAACATTCTAGAGAAGAAAATCCATCGCATTCCTTCCCTCCTCCTACCCAAGGTCCCTTCCAAAGCACAATTATGGCCCAGATCACTAAAATAGAGGGTGAAATAAAGAATATTTTGCAAATGCTCATTGAAATTCAAGTAGTGCAACTTCGTATGACCAAGGATCAAGAGAAGCAAAGAAGAATTCTTCACAATTTGCAAAAAAAATCTATTGGGTAATCCTACGAATCCAACAGTTACTGAAGATGAGTCTGAAAATTTGGCTATTCATAAACCTATTCAAGGCAGCGATGATGAGAAAGAAGAGGTGTAACGACCCACTATTTTGAACCATTCAAATCGACAATAGAACGACACATGTCGGACTTGAATAATTCAAAATAGTATATTGTAATATAATATGGAGCAAATAAAACCAATCACAGACATAGATAAATCAGAATAACTCGCAGCGAAAATAAAATTACCATAATAGTTCATGAAGCTACTACAAACACAGTCTCAAAACAAGTATGAAATACCAGAGTCTGAAAAGTAAATATAATAGAAATCCCAATACATAAATGTCCACTAATACATAAGCTGAATAGAAATACTGAATAGAAAAAGGTGACAACTAGATAGATAGGCAATCTCTAGCAAATCCTCTAACTCCAGAAGGTGAAATCCAAAGCTGATACTCAGGCTGACCCGAGCGTAAAGCAAAAACACAAAACACTCGAGTCAGGACATACATACTTATACAATGTAAACCAACTCAAGTGAACTGTAATATAAATGCATAAGTAACTTAAAGGATGCTTGGGACCGTCCATCCTTTAAGGATCCGTTAAACTATCTACTATGTAGTAAATATACGCTATTATAATGATGTCTAAAGTAAAGTACAATATATTTAAAGATAGCGTTAAGGCGTTACCAATATTCCCCTTAACGCATTTTATATATTCTCATAGTCTATACAGTACCGTAATCTCCCCCGTACCAGGCGTCGTCAGAGGGCACTCCATAGGTATAGTACAAAACAAAATCATATAAGACACGCTAGGGTAGATGACATGACACAACTAGGCAATGCCAGGGTAAATATATCAATAGCACTTCCGGACCGGTGGTAACGCGTAGCAGCCACTACTGTCCACCTCAAGCCACAGTCCCAAAAATCAATGGTGCGCACCAATCAATCACAAAGTAATGGAATGGCATATGAAGAAGTGTGTCGGATTAGAGGAGCTACCTCATTAGCTCGTCGATTGCTCTTGTTTTAGCCACCTTATGCCAACTCACGGGAGTCGGGTCCACGTAAATATCTTAAAAGAACATTGCCACCATCCTACTTCATTCTGGAATCTCCACCGCATACACGGTTGTTAAAGTGGTTTTCGAAGTTGGCAGAGAGTATGACAACTTCCAATCTCGATCTCTTTAACAACCCAACGTTATTATAACCCATGGTATTTATTTCAAAACATATCTATTCCAAAACCATTTAAAATCAAATGCTATTACTTTCCAAAATAGTTTCCATTTTCAAAATTGGTAACATTTCCAAATCCATTTACTTAATCATAACACTTTTAAAAATGTTATAATTTTAAAATCATAACACTTTCAAAACTATACCTTTATTATAGCATTTCAAAAATGTTATCTTTTTATAATTATAGCATTTTCAAAACATTACCTAAAGTAGTATACATTTTTAACAATATAACTTATATAACATAGCATTTTGGAAAACATTACAATTTGGAAATAATAGCACTTTCAAAACATAACCTAAAGTAACATAGCCTTTTTAAACATAACTAAATTTACATATCATTTTAAATATGGTACGAATACTACTATAACATGTTTTAAACATACTACTCCAATTTTATCATAGTTTTATTTATATAAAACATATGTATTTCATAAATAAAATCTATTATTATTATTTGGTTAGAACTAAAATTCCATAGTAAATCAATTTTAAATTATTAAGTTATCTATCATGGATAAAATCTTTAATTTAGTTTAAGCCAATTATTTACTTATAAAATTCCAATACTCATTATATTTAAAAATCATTAAATCAAATTTTAAATTAAAATTTCATATATATAAAGATTCAAAATACTTAATAATTTTTAGAAAAATATTATTAAAATTTAACCATGGGTCTGTAAATAATTTTCTAACCTAAGTCAAGTGATACAGATATATATCATTTCAATCCGTAATTTAAAAATAAAAATCTAGGTTCCATCATTTCAAATTCGCAATCCCAAGTCAAATAAAATAAAAATCGCTTGAGCCTATCATTTCAGCTCATAATGATTTTTCCCTATTCTAGTGTCTGTTCGGGTATGCATCATTTCAACCCATAGTGATTGTATACTAACAGGGAACTTGCAGTGTGAGAAGCAGAAATAAATAAACAGTATCATATGGCATATCATATCTGGTGATGTAACAAATATATATCAGGTTATAACATCATGAAATATCATATCACAGGCTTATACAAATTACTATCATATCATCAACTACAATTCACATGACATTGTTTCACAATTATATTAGTACGAATGTCGAGAGTGATGAACTCACCTTCTAAAGCTGGAGATAACAATTCAAGGCACACGAACAAACTCCGAAAAGCATGACAAAGCACGAACTAGATTTGAGTAGATGGAGAGCCAAGATCCAAGTCTTGTAAACAACAAATATAAAACTACATAAATAAGCTATTCATACATAAAAGAATAAAATAAATTATAAAGAAAATAGACAAGCATCAACATAAATAGGCTTGGCCTCATAGGGAATAGGCTTGGCCACTTGTGTTTTGGCTTGGTCACACCATATTTTCTCGACCATCATCAACAAAGCTCGGCCATGGTCTGGAAAAAGGCACGGCTATGGCTAGAATGGAGTAGTGGTAAGGCAAAAGGTCAAAGGAAGGCAAAGAGGCAAAGAGGCAAAGGTATGTGCTTTGGGTTCGGCCCTATGCTAAAGTGGCTCGGCCATATGCTAAAGTGTCTCGGCCATGGGTGCTAAAGTTTGGATCAGGTCAAGGCACATCTGGAAGGGTACGGCCATGGTGTTTTCACGTCAAGGAAAAGGAAGAGGTGGAGTGATAAGTAGTGGTCGAGGCAAGCAAATAGGAAGCTGGTGATGTAGAGACTCGGCTAGGGTTTGTGGAGCATGTTTTGGTGATGGATTGGATCCAGAGTTCACGACATGGGGTATGGATATGAGATGGTGATGGAGATGGCCGGTCTAAGGTGATGGATGTGGAGATGATGGTCGGCTAGGGGATGATGCAAGTGATGACCGAGCATATGCTTGAGAATCAAAGAGAAAGGAAAAGAAAAAGGAGGAGAAGGGGAAAAAAATACTTACTGTAAATTCTTTTGTTCAGGAAATGAATGAGAAAGAGAGATGAGAAATATTTTTTATATGAATGAGAATGGGAACTGAGAAGTTTATACGGCTAAGAAGTGTAAATGTTTGAACGGCTAGGCAAATAGAAAGTCACACTTCACATTAAAGAAAAAGAAACATAAGCCTCTTGAATTTCCAAGCCCATACAAAATAGAATAAAAATCAAAGTCCAAACCAAAAAATAAAAATAGAAAATAACATAGAAAAATAGAGAATAGAAATATAAAATAACAAATAAAATACTAAAAATAATCGCGTGTAAAACGCTGAAATTTATCAGATTTAAAAAGTATAAAACATAATTTTATAAAACGAAAAGCAGAACGAATATCGGAATAAAGTACAGTTTAAAAGAAAAAGATTAAAAAATCAAATTTTATAATTTCAACTGGAAGTCAAAGTTTGACCACAGTTGACCAAAATATAAAATTTTCAGAAAATCTTTAATTTATTTTATTTGGAAAAATGATTATAAACAAAATCCAAAGTACATTAGAAAAATTCAAAAATCCCAATTTTTAAATGATTAAAAATCAAAATTTCAAATAAATTTGAATTAAACTATTTATTAAAAATTATGGTTTGTTACACTCTACCCCACTCAAAACTTTTTGTCCTCGAAAGGAACGGGACACGAAAACAAGGAAAGATAAGATAGAAAAGCAAATAGTACCTAAAACAAACAATTCCAGATTCGAAGCACGCATGCTCTTCTCCGTCTCCCAGGTACAATCCCGATAATCAGTACTCCACTGTACTTTGACCAGGTTGACAGATTTCCTTCTCAGCTGCTTCGTACCTCTATCGTTAGTATGAAGTAGCTTCCTCTCGACAATATGATTAGGCTCAATATCCAACTCTCGAGAGCAGAAGGCTGGACAATCAAAGATGGATCATGCAGATATCGACGAAGATGTGAAACATGGAATACATTATGCACTCCAGCATACTTCTCAGGAAAATCCAGACGATAAGCTAAAGAACCAAACCTCTCTGAGATACGGAAAGGACCAACAAACCTAGGAGCAAGCTTCCCTCTCTGACCAAATCGAATCACATTCCTTAAGGGAGAGACCTTAAGGAAAACCAGATTACCAACAGAAAACTCCAAACTCCTCCTACGCCGATCAGCATACTTCTTCTGCCTATCCTGAGCACTTCTCATCTTCCTCTTAATCTCCTCAACCTTCTCAAAAGCCTCTAAAATCATATCAGGACCAAGAACCAAATGATTACCGGATTCAATCTAGCAAGTTGGAGATCTGCAAGGTCTTCCGTAAAGAGCAGCAAACGGAGACATCTCAATACTAGCCTGAATTCAAAGACGAAATGAGATAGATAAAAGATTAAGATAAGAGTAAAATAGAAGATTGAGATTATACCTGATAACTGTTGTTATAGATGAATTCAACAAGATGGAGATGATCTTCTCAAGATCCTCCATAATCCAAAACACTATCACGAAGAAGATCTTCAAGAATCTGATTCACTCTTTTCGTTTGACCGTCGATCTACGGATGGTAAGCATCAGATTCAAATGAGTACCCAAAAATTCCTGAAAAGCTTTCCAAAACTGACTGGTAAAGATAGGATCTCGATCATAAACAATGCTGATAGAAACACCATAGAGACGAACAATCTTCCTCATATAGATCTCAGCCATACTGAAAGCAGAACGGATAGACTTGTCTGGAATGAAATGAGCTGATTTGTTCAATCTATCCACAATAACCCAAATACTCTCATTACCCCTCCTAGTCCTCGGTAATCCATTAATAAAATCCATAGAAATATGTTCCCATTTCCAATTGGTAACCTCAAGGGGCTGCAACAAACCAGGGGTCTTCTGATGATATACCTTAACTTGCTAACAAGTCGCACACCTACTAACAAAAATAGAGATATCTCGCGTCATACCTCTCCACCAATAATGCTTCTTCATATCCTGATACATCTTCGTCACACCAGGATGAATAGAAAGTCTGGATCGATGATTTTTTCAAAGTAACTCTTGCCTCAATCCATCAACATTCAGGACACAAATCCGATTATTAATCCTCAAAATACCTCTATGATCGATCTGAGCTCCACTACCATCAGGACTACTTCCACCAACTCTGCTATGAACACTCTCCTTTATAAGCCTAAGCATCTCATCCTCATCCTGCTTAGCAATGATACGATCCAAAAGAGAAGAAGAAACAACAAGCTGACACAACATAGCCTTCTTCCGACTCAAAGCATCAGCTACAACATTAGCCTTCCTAGGGGTATAGCTAATGTCAAGTTCATAAGAAGAAAGGAACTCAAGCCATCTAACCTGACGTCGATTCAAATCCTTTTGGGTGAAGATATATCTCAAAGACCGATGATCGGTAAAGAACTCAAACTTAGCACCCAAAAGATGATGCCTCCAAAGCTTCAAGAAAAAACCCACAACAAGCAATTCCAAATCATGAGCTGCATGATTGACTTCATGGGTCTTCAACTGGCGACTGGCACAAGCAATGACCTTCCCATCTTACATCAGAATAGCTCCCAAACCCTCAGGACTAGCATTAGTGTATACCGTTAATCCCTCATTTCCATTTGGAAAGGTAAGCACTGGTGCGGAAGTAAGCTTACGCTTCAACTCATTGAATGCAGCTTTACACTTATCATTCCATATAAACTTAGCATTCCTGCAAGTCAAAGCAGTGAGAGGTGCAACAATCCGAGCAACATTCTCAATGAATCTCCGATAATAACCAGCAAGGCTTAGAAAACTACGAATATCAGATGGAGTCCTAGGAGTTTCCCAATCCCGCAACAGAATAAGGAGAAATAAGGACCATAGAAAAGATAGAATAATCAAATAACAGAAGGAGAAGAAAAGAAAAACTCACATTGATCGCAGCGATCTTGATTGGATCAACAGAAACTCCATTACTAAAAACAATATGCCTAAGGAATCAGACTTCATCTTTCCAAAAATGGCATTATCGAGTTTAGCTTTCAATTGATGACTCCTAAAAGTTCCCAGAACAAAGCTCAAATGGGATTTATGCTCTTCCTCGGACTTAGAGAAAACAAGAATATCATCGACAAAGGCTAGAAAAAATTTGTTAAGCACATCACGAAAAACACGATTCATCAAATCCACAAAGAAAGTAGGAGCACTAGTCGAACCAAAAGCCATATCTAACCATTCATAGAAACCATTCTCAGTACGGAAAGTAGTCTTGGGAATTCTTTCCTCAGCAACTCTAAGCTGGTGAAAACCTGTGGCAAGATCAAGTTGAGAGAAAACTGTAGCTTCATGGAGCTGATCAAACATATCATTGATGCGAGGCATAGGATATCTGTTTCTCATAGTGAGCTTGTCAGCTCCCTATAATCAACACACATCCTCAAAGAACCATCAGACTCAGTGACGAAAACCACCGCTGCTTCCCATTCTGAATGGCTAGGTCTGATCAGACCTTTGGAGAATAAGTCCTCAATTTTCTTCCTCAACTCAACCTTCTCACGGGGTGCATTCTTCTAAGAGGAAGAACTACAGGTCAAGCCGCAGGAATAAGATCAATACAAAATTCAATCTCTCTCTTAGGAGGTAAAGAAGTGACTTCACCAAATTCATCGGGATATAGTTTAACCGCTGGAGTAGAATCAAGATCATCCAGAGAATAGTTAAGAGAATAAATAAAACTATCGACATAACCCTGAGGCATGCAACACTGAATCACTAAAGAATCACCTTTATCACCAATAAGAGAAACAGTTTGGGTTTTACAAGAGATAACGACTTCATGCCTCTTCAGTTAATCACCTCCAAGCAATAGATCAAAAGCATCATAACCCAGAACGAAGAAATCACCAGAAAATCGATAACCAAAATAGAAGAGCTTCACCCTGCTACAAATCCTACTAAGGTTTGCAGGACCACCAATAGGATTTGAAACACACAAAGGCACAGGAGCAAACTCGGGAGAAAGGAGATGCTCAAATTTATCACAAAGATCCACAGAAATAAAACTATAGGAAGCTCCAGTATCAAATAAAACAAAAACAAGAAAATTAAATAGAAAAAAAGTACCTTGAAGAGTACCTTGGGTATCACTAGGAGCATGAGCAGGAACAGGTGCAGGTGGAGCAGGTGAAGAAGCAGAGGTAACATCAAAGATACCCGAGGACTTGCCCTTCTGTTGAGTAGGACAATCCTTCTTAAAGTGGCCAGGCTGTAGACAAACATGGCATAGATCACGCCAGTCAACTGAGCTGGAGGAGGAATAGCAGCACCAACTAAAGTAGGACAACTATTATCATAGTGCCCCTTCTGATTACACATGAAGCAAGTGATGGAAGAAACGTCGATAGGCCGCCTTTGAGAAGAAGAAGATCCCAAACCTGGAGTCTTGTTCCAATTCTTCTTCTGCTGATGAAAATTTGGCTTTCTCTTCTTAGAATTACCAGAGAAAGACTGAGATGAAGTAGAACGAGCAACAGGAGGATCCTTAGAAGTAGAATTCTCATATCTAATGGCCATATCCATTAGTCTAGTGAAAGGGCTATGCACATGAGCGATGAGACGATCATAATACTTCGGGAGAGCACCAGCTATGAACTTCTCACTCATCTTGAGCGGAGTGTCAATCAGATTAGGGCCAAACTTAGAAAGTTCATTGAACTTCCTCTCATACTCAGCAAATGACATTTCACCCTGCTTAAGATCCATGAATTCTCGATACAGCTGATACTTCCCTGCTTTGGGCATCCACTTCACAACAAAAGCATCCCAAAGCAGGATAAAGAAACATAAGATAGATTTCAAAAAAGAGAAAACTGAACCAGAATTAAAAACAAACAGGAGATGATACCTAAACTGCTCCAAAGAAATGTCAGCTTCGACAGTGTGAGCTGTAATAGTCTTCCACCAATCAAAGCCTGCTCCCTTCAACTGCTAAGCTGCCAACTGACGTTTCTAAGCATCAGTGATCTCAAGACTGGATAAGATTCTCTCCAATCCCGTCAACCACTGTTGAGATTCGATAATGCTCTCTGATCTGGTAAATTTGGTACCACCAAGCTTAGTGTATTCCTTACAGAGAGTAGTGAACCTAACTGGTGCAGTAGGCTCAGAAACTAAGGCAACACCATAACCCCTACCTATGGCATTCCTTCAATTCATCCTTAAAATCAAGAATGAATTTTTAGGACAAAGGTAATTGAGAACAAAGACAAAATTGGTCAAGAAAAGATAAGATTCAATTAGAATGAATATTCTAAACAAAGAAATTTCAGACAAGGTGGATAATGAAAAGAAAGAAGTTAAGAAAAATTTGGTTTCAAAACAAGAAAAGTGTTATCTCAAAATAATCTTTAAAAATTCTTTTAAAAATCATTTGAAAATAATTTTATACTTTAAAATACGTTCTCTCACAAAGAAATGATTCTAAGATTGATTTCACTCATTCTAGGGTATTTCTACCCTATCTCTAATGAGTTTTTGCTCCGCAAGCTAAGGTTTGCCTAAAGCCAAAGCTCTGATACCAAATGTAACGACCCACTATTTTGGACCATTCAAATCGACAATAAAACCACACATGTCGGACTTGAATAATTCGAAACAGTAGATTGTAATATAATTTGGAGCAAATAAAACCAATCATAGAATCACAGACACAGATAAATCAGAATAACTCGCAGCGGAAATAAAATAACCATAGTAGTTCATGAAGCTACTACAAACACAGTCTCAAAACAAGTACAAAATACCAGAGTCTGAAAGGTAAATACAATAGAAATCCCAATACATAAATGGCCACTAATACATAAGCTGAATAGAAATACTGAATAGAAAAAGGTGACAACTAGATAGATAGATAATTTCCAGCAAATCCTCTAACTCCAGAAGGTGAAACCCAAAGCCGATACTCAGGCTGACCCAAGCGTAAAGCAAAAACACAAAACACTCGAGTTAGGACATACATATTTATACAATGTAAACCAACTCAAATGAACTGTAATATAAATGCACAAGTAACTTAAAGGATGCTTGGGACCGTCCATCCTTTAAGGATCCATTAAACTATCTACTATGTAGTAATATACGCTATTATAATGTCTAAAGTAAAGTATAATATATTTAAAAATAGCGTTAAGGCGTTACCCATATCCCCCTTAACGCATGTTATACATTCCCATAATCTATACATTACCATAATCTCCCCTGTACTGGGCGTCGTCAGAGGGCATTCCATAGGTATGGTACAAAACAAAATCGTATAAGGCGCGCTAGGTTAGGTGATGCGGCACAACTAGGCAATGTCAGGGTAGATATACCAATTGCACTTCCAGACCGGTGGTAATGCATAATAGCCACTACTACCCACCTTAGGCCACACTCCCAAAAATCAAAGGTGCGCTCCAATCCGAAGAAGTGTGTCCGATAAGAGCAGCTACCTCATCAGCCCGTCGATTGCTCCTGTTTTAGCCACCTTATGCCAACTCACGGGAGTAGGGTCCATGTACATACCTTAAAAGAACGTCGCCACCATCCTACTTCATTCTAGAATCTCCACCGCGTACATGGTTGTTAAAGTGGTTTTCGGAGTTAGCAAAGAGTATGACAACTTCCGATCCCGGTCTCTTTAGCAACCCAACGTTATTATAACCGATGGTATTTATTTCAAAACATGTCTATTCCAAAACTACTTAAAATCAAACGCTATTACTTTCCACAATAGTTTCCATTTTCAAAATTGGTAACATTTCCAAATCCATATACTTAATCATAGCACTTTAAAAATGTTATAATTTTAAAATCATAACACTTTCAAAACCATACCTTTATTATAGCATGTTAAAAATGTTATCTTTTAGAAATCAGAATACTTGAAAAAATGTGATCCATATATATAATAGCATTTCAAAAATGTTATCTTTTTATAATTACAACATTTTTAAAACAGTACCTAAAGTAGTATACATTTTTAAAAATATAACTTATATAACATAGCATTTGGGAAAACATTACAACTTGGAAATAATAGCACTTTCAAAACATGACCAAAAGTAACATAGCCTTTTAAAACATAACTAAATTTACATAGCATTTTAAAAATGCTACGAATACTACTATAACATGTTTTAAACATACTATTCCAATTTTTATCATAGTTTTATTTATACAAAACATATCTGTTTCATAAATAAAATCTATTATTATTATTAGATTAGAATTAAAATTCCATATTAAATCAATTTTAAATTATTAAGTTATTTATCATGGATAAAATTTTAATTTACTTTAAACCAATTATTTACTTATAAAATTCCAATATCTCATTATATTTAAAAATCATTAAATCAAAATTTAAAATAAAATTTCATATATTTAAAGATTCAAAATACTTAATAATTTCTAGAAAACTATTATTAAATTTAACCATGGGTATGTATATAATTTTCTAACCTAGGTCAAGTGATACAGATATATATATCATTTCTATCCATAATTTAAAAATAAAAATTCGGGTTCTACCATTTCAAACCCGCAATTGCAAGTCAAATAAAATAAAAATCACTTGAGCCTATCATTTCAGCTCATAATGATTTTTCCCTATTCTAATGTCCGTTCAGATATGTATCATTTCAACCCATAGTAATTCTATACTAACATGGAACTTGCAGTGTGAGAAGCAGAAATAAATAAACAGTATCATATGGCATATAATATCAGGTTGTAACGACCCAATTTTTTCGACGCCCGAAAGTCGACATCGATATGTCCACTTATCCAATGCCACACAGTCGAATGCCGAAAAATCAAACTGTTAGGGTTTAAGAAGAAGAAGATAGAAGAAGAAACAGAAACAATAACAGAATCTCACATTTCACAGCAGAACAACATATAATAGATAAATGAATATCTTTAAAACAAAAACGCTATATCAGTTTATACATCACATTATCAGAGTTTACAACGACACAATACGAACACTGGCAGTTATTTTAACTTGCTTACATAGAAATTTTTTGCTTGCACCAACCCAAACGCAACCGACACTACATAGTATAAGTGATACGCTTCTCCATCCAGCTTGCTCCTGATTTCCATGGAATCTCTTTTCTGACTTCGCTTCAGAATAACAGATAACCTGACTCTAGGCTGTCCGTGTGGAAAATTATGGGCACCTAGAGTTTAGAGGGAAAAATAAACTCCAGGTCAATCATGAGGCTGGTGTAAGATCTTAAAAACAGTTATTTCACAAAGAAAATAAAACGAAATCCGTCATGCTTTTGAAAAATGAAACTACCATAAGGCCTCCAGCCACACACACAATGCAAATGCAGAATTGGAGGAGATTTCTCCTTTGATAGTCAAACATGCTTTATACGCAAAATCTTTTTAATATTATTATTAGTGCATAGTGTAGAAAACCTTTCGAAAGTATAATATTAGTCTTAGCCAGCATACAACCGTTATTATATGCCTACTATAGCTAGCATCTAAACAATAGGGCGCCACCATAATTAAATGGCAGGTTATACAACTAAAATCGTACAAGGCGCATATTGGTGATTGGATTTTCAGAAAATGGTCAGGTTAAGGAACTTCCAATGCCACATGGTTATGCCTCTAGAGGGACGTCCCGAGAACTTAACCAGCTCTCTGCCAACACAAGGCCGGGTTACCTCTGTAACTAGGTAACAACTACACGAATATGCCATCCCTCGGTCGTTTGCGACCTTTATCCGAGGGTCCTCAACCACAAAGCAACAACCACAAAGTAGTAAATTTGCAGCAACAACATAGGTAAAATATCTGGGCTCCATACCATGATACTACCCTTTTCCAGAAGGAAATGACATACCTTCAGGGGGCGCTACTCCCAAATAACATTGCCGCATCCTTCGTGTTTCGACAATTTCCGGGTTGTGAGGTCCGACGAAGTCTCGTCCACAAAGCTACACTTTTCACAAAGCCATGCTTCGATCAACAAATGATCAGTAGCACTTCGTATGCCGCACTACCAAATTGGTAGTATATCACTAATAACCATCAACTATATAACTTCTGAGCTCGTACGTCTCAGAGAAGGGTGTTAAGCTAAGAGAATAAATTCTCCGCCACCAACAAAAATGTATTTGATAGAAACCAGCTTATATCTCAAAGTGTAATGTTAGACACACATCCATACAAGTCCGTTTCGGGATCGAACGAAACCAAAGGCACTTCCAAGGAAGCCCTTGCAAATTCGGATATTCACTAATCACGTCCGGAATCCCCATGACAAAGGGTGATAAAATCTCTTTACCGGAGCAACCCGGTGCAGAGACATTCGATAGGTAATCCTTTCGCTTTTGAAAATACCCGGTCTTCAACACCATCTTCAAATGCAATCCCATTTCACCGTATCATTATTCGGAATGAGTTTTATGGCACAAGGTCCTCTCCCGGCTAATTCGAATAACCAGTGCTTATTTTAAAAATAAGTGTTACATTCAGATTTCAAACAAATCACAACAAATTTCCATTTTGATCTTTTAAACAAAAGATCCATCACAATCACAAACGTTCGATATGTTTTTTGGATAACTGTTTGGAATCCGACCCCCGATCGCATCGAAATTCAAACGCCATTTAAAGGCCAATATTGATAGTCGGTTATTTAACTATCAATCAACATTCACAACAATCACCAGATTTCAAATAATTTTCCCCCAGTTATTTACTTTCAAAATATCTTCGCAAGATATATTTTCACATTTCAACCTTTTGAAAACAAATTTCAAATCAATTTCCACATTTCAATCCTTTGAAAACAAATTTCAAATCAATTTCCTCACGTGGAATATATTTTCAAATATTTATTCATTTCCACTGAAAATCTGCCGAGTTTAAATACTTTAAAATAATTTAAATTACTTATCCAAAATATATACTTGGAAACATTCAAAATAAAAACTATTTTAAAGTACTTTATTTAAAACATCAGTTATGAAAATATTATACTAATATCTTATATAAAAATTCAAGTCCAAACTAATTTTAAAACAAAATTAGTAGATAGGATATAACTATTTAAATATCCATTTTCTAAAACAAATATCAATTAAAAACTTTATATAATCACTTCTATAATAAATTAAAATAAACAATTTTTTTCTGTCCCCATGGTTTCTTCTCCCCCCATACCTTATGTACCCTTACATACTTCTTCTGTCCACATCCCTTCCCCTATCCCAATCGACCATACCCACATCACTTCCACTGCTCATGCTCACAGTGTCGTACCTTGTCCTGTCATCCCTCGCACCACCGTTGCCATCCAGACTTCCCCATATCCACCTTCTCTATCCATCCCCCCTGTCGACCAAACATCCATCGCTGAAACATCGTCGCCACCCTTACTCGATCCACCAAACGCTCCACCAATCATCCCTGGTTCGTTATCTTTACCGACATCTTATCCTCTACCACCTACCGCATCTTTTCCAAATAGTGACACACAGACTAATCCTTCCCCGGCTCCATGGGTCTCCCTTTTCAAAACAAAGCCTAGGAATGCGGGCTGTTATGTTCCAAAGTTCTTCTACTTGACATATACGGGTGAGGCTCTGAAGATGCCAGCAGAAGTCCATGCGGCAGGTACAAAGTAATGGAACAAACTTTTGGTCGGTTTCTTCCTTGATGATTGTCTGCCATATAATGTGGTTCCGTACCATTTGAAGAGAATTTGGCGCCTCAATGGATCTTATCAGGTTAAATCCGATCGCTCTAGTTTTTATTTTGAATTCTCTGATGAATCTGGTAGACAGCGTATACTTGAGAGTGATCCTATTTTCATCCGTGGTAAAATGTTTATTATATCCCCTTGGAAGCCAACGTTCAAAAATGCACAGTCAAGTATAAAATCGATGCCAATTTGGGTCCACTTTCACAAAATCCCACTATCGCTTGGACGCTATTGGGTATAAATTGGCTGGCATGTCATCTGGGAAATTTGGTTTGTTATACGAAGCAACAGAGAAGATGCAACATTTTGAATATGCCAAATGCCTATCGAAATTACACCTGATAAGGAACTTCATGTTGTAATTAAATGTGGAGATGGTGACGATGTTGTGTATGTCGAATTATATTATGACCAGCGACCAAAAATATACGTGCACTGTCGAAGTTTTGGACACGACATTTCTACATGCATTGACATGATACAACTCCTATCCAATGATGCTGTGGGTCGAAAACAAGCTGGACATGTTAAAGATGATACACTTGATACTCAGCGTTTTCACCGTGCTGTAGGAAAAGAGAAACACTCAGTCATCCTAAAAAAAGGTGAGAAGGATATGTGGCAAAACAAAACACACAAACAATGGACAAGAAAACAAAAAATAGATACAAATTCTAAGCAGCTGATACAGAAAACACAAATTAAAGGAAAAAAGGATGTCAGTGATATATATGCACGGTTGAATGCTCAAGAAAAACAAGAGTATACTATTCTATCCTCAGAACTAACAAATACCCCGCTATCTGACACACTATCCACTGACTTACACCTTATTCCCACCGACCAATTGACTGAACTGGTTCAACCTTACTCTAAAATTCACTTATCAAATTGTTTTGACTTACTTAGTGATACATGTGTCATACCTGACATAGAAATATCTTCCAGTTCAGTCTTGTTGCCAAACTTCACCATGCCTTCACACACAACTAACATACCACCTCCTCCTGTTACTACTGAAGAACAACAAACTGAAGAAACACATCCTCTACCATACGAACACATCCACTTATCCCCTGACATTAACAAGAAGCTTGTGGAACACAACATTATTCAGCATGATACATTTCAAGATCAAAATACAGGCCTCAAACTTCTTTTTCAACAGGATTCCCCTGACATTGCCATCAAACATGTTCATCTCAACAACCAGCAAACCACATCCAAATCACCCATAGCCAATTTATCATCATATCCTACTCAAAGTAAGAAAAAGAAAAACAAGAAAAATTATAAAAACAAGGTAACCAAAGACATCGATGAAGTTGAGGATAATGATAAAGGGCATACATACCAAATTGAAGATATATTGAGTAACAACACCAGTTCAGATGAAAATTAAATACAAATAAAACAGACAAATCTCATAGGGCAAAGGAAATCAAGTAGGAAGAAGAAATGCAATGTCTCAAATGCTTGACAACATAGGTGCGTGGAATTTAAGGGGAACACACCTCCCTTTAAAGCAACAGGAAGCAAAAAATCTGATCAGAAGCAACAATCTACATATGATTGGAATTTTGGAAACAAAACTCAACCAAGGTCAAACGTTAAAAATGTGTAATTATATCAACCCCCAACGGAATTTCACACACAATTTAGATCATGCTGAATATGGTCGAGTGGTGGTGTTATGGAACCCTCTTTCATATAACACAGTCACCATTTCAGCTTCAGATTAGTATATCCACCTTTATGTTACCCACATACCAACATCCGCATGTTTCTATATAACTTTCATATATGCTACATGTAGCAAAGATACCAAAACTCATCTTCACAACTTCATCCAATCACAGAACAGTATCAATGACCCATGGATTCTCATTGGCGATTTCAATTGCATGTACGCATCGACTCAGAAATATGGTGGAAATACCCTTTCCATTCACGATATTAGGCCTCTATCCCAAACTATGCAGCTCGCTGCTCTGCACAAAATTCCTTCTATCGGCCCCATGTATACTTGGAACAACCGCGTAGTGGCAGACGTACTTTTTGCACCCTTGACCATTCTCTCTTCAATATACATGCCCTTACAACCTGGCCAAACCTATCATCCGCTATCCTCCACCCTGGAATCTCAGACCATAGCCCTCTTATTCTCTCATGGGGATCGAAAACTATGAAATACCATGCCTCTTTTTAAATTTTTTAATTTTTGGACTAAACATGCACAATTCTATGAAATTTTTTTGTAGCGATGGAACACTCATACATACGGCAACCCTATATATATACTACAGGCAAAGCTTAAGAATGTAAAACAATGTTTGAAAAAATGTGCTATTTCCACTTTCGGCAAAGGAACATCCAAATCTGATCAGCTATGCATCGAGCTCAATAAGGCTCAACAAGTAATGCTTGCCTCCCCTGGAAATATTGAACTATCTGATAAAGAGGAATACATAAATAAACAAATGTGGCAAGCTCTTAATTATGAACTTGATATGAATAACGAAAAGCTTGATAAAGATTTTTTCCATGGCGACAAAAACTCCTCCTTTTTCCATCAAGCACTTAGCATCAAAAGATCAGCACAAAAATCACATCTATTGTTGACATGGATGGCGGGCTACAAACTGACAATATACTTATTGATGAAGCCTTCATTAATTACTTATACACTTTTTTTCAAACCGACAATAATCTAAACCTTGCAGACATTACAAATATCAACATTCCGAAGGTTGCCGAGGATGATGCTATTCGCCTCATCAAATCGGTTACATATGATGAAATCAATATGGCCTTATTTGGTCTTAATCCTAGCAGTGTGGGCGGACCTGATGGTTTCAATACAAATTTTTTTATAACTACATGGTCTACCATCGATGTCATTTTTGTCAAGGCGATTCAATACTTCTTCTCCATAGATATTTTACTCGGGAGCATCAATGCCACAAACCTTGATTTAATTCCTAAAATCGATTCGTCGATTTATGTCACACATTTCAGACCTATATCATGTTGTAATGTGATATACAGATGCATCACAAAAATCCTTACGAACATATTAAAGCCTATCTCAAATAAAATCATATCACCAAATCAAATAGCCTTTCTACACTGTTGAAATATCACTAATAATATCCTGCTCGCCCATGAATTACTTAGAGGATACAACCAGAAGAATATATCCCCGAGATGTATGATGAAGCTCGATATACAGAAGGCTTTTGACTCTATTGAATGGATTTCTATTGTTGCTATTATGTCTAGAATGGGAATCCCGAAATCATACATTGCTTGGATATACAATTGCATATATCCAATGCCACGTACATTGTTAAGATTAATGGCCATTCTACTGGGTATTTCAAATCGTCTAGGGGGATTCGTCAAGGTGACCCAATCTCTCCATACTTATTTATTTTGGTGGTGGAGCTACTTAATTCTATTTTCACCATCCATGTTATAAATAAGACTATAAAGACCCACCCGAAGTGTAAGAATCCTCTAATTACCTCACTCATGTTCGCTGACGACATTGTCGTCTTTGCTAAGCCAGACACTGGTACCATTACTGCCATCAATGCTGCTCTTTTTCAATTGCACGATTGGACTGGGATACAAATTAATAAGAATAAGTCTCATATTCTTAGAGCGGGTCTTAGTGAGAATGATAATAGTCGTATCACTACACTATCTGGTCTTCTCCCATGCCAAATAATGCTATTTACTTGGGTATCCCACTTACAAAACTAGGATTAGTACTACTCAATGCATCCCTATGTATGAGAAGATTATTGCTAAACTACGAAATTGGCCTACTCACCTCCTCTCGTAGGCAGGTAGAATTTCTATCGTTAAATCTATTATTTTTGGCATGACAGCATACTGGTCACGTATTTTTATATTACCAAAAAAATTAATATCCATGATAAATGCGGCTATGAACCATTTCTTATGGCATGGTGATTGCAATTCTCGCAAGCCTATTCCCATTGCCTTCTCCAAGATATGCAGACCGAGGAAAAAATGGGGATTGGGTATAATAAATTTGTGATACTGGAATATTATCGCGGCCTCTAAACACATCAACGATATCCTGTCTGACAAATTAACTTTGTGGATATGCTGGATAAGAAACAACTACCTATTTAATAAGCACTTCTGGAATATATATCCCACTGCCACTTCAAGCTATTTCTGGAGGAACATTCTTAGCATTTGTGATATCATTCTGCCGCATATTAAATACAATATTTTCTATGATCATCCCATCTCATTCTGGCATGCCCTTTGGTCCTCATCTGATGTCATTATAAATGACGTGCTCAACAATGAGGAAAAGATATCCATAGGCATTCCTTACAGTGCAAACGTTAGACATTTCATCAACCATGATGTGATACAATTACCTTCTGCTTCATCTACTATGGTTCGAAATCTCTGGAGGAAGATAACTCGGGCTAATCACAACAACACTGCGCACTCTACACAATGGACTGACAAATACTCTCCACACACCATTGCAAGTATATACAAAGCTATTCTTCCCGATAATAATGCTTGTAATAATCCTTGGCATCGCCGTATATGGAATAGACACGGCTCTGAAAAAGACAATTTTTTTTCTCTGGAAAACTATACATAACTCGCTGCTAACTAGAGATAAATTACAGGAGAGGGGATTCATTGTGTCAAATATCTGCGTTTTCTGTAATAATCACCCCGAGAGCAAGGACCACATTTTTTTCCAATGCATGGTGACATATCGATTATGGAAGGCTGTGCTACTTGTTGCTGAGATATATTACACAAATGCGCGTCGTGAGCAGCAAAGCTTCGAGATATTTCAACGATCCAGATGGCGAAACAAGAGGGGGGGATCATATGCTTGTTGTTCTCCGGTGTTTCGTCTCTGCTATTTGGCATGAGAGGAACACTCGCATTTTTGAGAAGAAAATGAAATCCAGGCGGGATTTAGTTGCAGATATGAATGGTGCATTTATCAAACGCACGAGATGGCTGAAATCTGTTGGACTAATTACTTTCGTTGTGCATTAATTAAAATGGTATTTGGGCTATTATGGGCCTAAATCCTATTTTAATTACTACAATTCCGTTTCTCTATTGGTTTTTATTTGTTTTTTGGTCCTTTGTATGTTCCTGATATTTGTAATTATTTTGTTATTTATTCTGATTTGGTTGAGGCCAGTATAAAAACTCGTTTACCTTTAGAAAATAAAAATAAATCTTTACTTTAAAGATTTTCAAAATAACCTAAATAAATAATTTTTCCAAAATAATTTTTCCTTAAAACCATCTTTACAACTTCAATTTATATTTATAAACTATATTGAAAACATACTCGGCTTTCTAGGGAAAGTACATATTCCGTTATAAAATGGTTCATTCAAATCAGTTTATAAGTCTTTCTGGATTTATTTTAAATTTACGTTCCAAATCCGTAAATTCCTTTCCACACTTTTAAAACTAAAACAATATTTATTTTTGAAACAAATTTCCCTTTCTTTTATAAAATTCCCATTGTGAATTTAAATTTTCAAATATCCACTGATATACGATTTTCAAATCGATTCCCAAATATTCACTTTCAACACCAAATCAATTTTCAAATTGATTTCCAAATTTATTTCAAATACCAAATCAAATCCCAAATTTATTTTCCAAACATTTATTTCAAACACCAAATCAATTTCAGAATTGATTTCCCGAAATTTATTTTTAAACACCAAATCAATTTCAAATCGGTTTCCCAAAGATTTATTTTCAAACACCGAATCAAATTCCAAATTGATTTTTTTAAATAAATTCCTTTATTTCTTGCAAACTATTCAAAATCCTTATTATAAATAAATTCTTCAACCTTTGAATAATATTACCCGAAATCCATTTATTAAGCCTTTTTCCCATATTCTAGAATTTTATTCAATAGGATTCAAAAATAAGACTTTATCCTTTTAAAATTCCTTCTTTTAAATTTATCCAATTCTCAAAATTAATTTTTTACTATAAATTTTCAACTTGAATTTCAAAAATCCAATTTTATTTGTATTCGGTATCCTACTATACCAAAAATATATTCGGCTAAATTATAGCCTTTAACGATTTCAATTACAAATATAATCACACACAAATTATAAATAATCAACACGCAATATTGAAACTAATTCAGATATTTGAGGAATCCAGTTGGATCCCTCCAACCTGTTTTCCTGCATCCACAGATGTTAGCATAATAATTAAATACAATTCCACTTCAAGGTGGAATATCATGGAATATGGGATTTATAAAATATCATCCGCTATTATGCGCCACATAGGGTCTCATCCGCTATATAATGCGGGAAATCAATCACTCCAAATTATTATATAATACCAATTCCACTTCGAGGTGGAATACCAAGGTATATGGGTTTAATATAATATCATCCGCTATTATGCGGCGCATAGGGTCTAATCCAATACAACTGATAATAATTTATCATCCAAGCATACAATCAACAATTTTAAAATTAAATTAGAAAAATCAGATTGAGCGAGAAGATCTCACCTTTTGTTTGCAATCCATTCCAACTCATTTCCATTCCGGCTTGTTTCTTCATTTTAGACCTTGTATCAAACAATTATATGATTTTTATTAATATTCGAACAATTTAAATTCCTATTGGATAAATTTAATTAACCAATGATTTTATTAAATTAATTTAAACCAAAAATTCCCTTTTAGTATCTTAAGATAATTAAATAGATTAATTTTAAACCAATACTTTTAATTTCTAAACAAATCCCTTTTAACAAATTTATTAAATTAAAAGTTAAAGTTAAAACTGAATTTCTTTTTTTAATAATATTGGGTAACTAAAATAAATTGAATACGTTTATTAATTTAATTTTATCTTCATAATATAAATTTTTTAAAATTAAACATGTAGATATAAAAATATATAGGTTTATTTATTTCATTTTGAAACTCTATTTATAGACTTTGAAAATCAAATTTTCTTTATATAAACTTTTATATCCCAAAATCTTATGTATTTATATATATATTTATAATTTTTGTTTTATAACTTACTGTTACTTTTTATTTATTAAATACTTATGCCTTATGATAAAAATTATCACAATAACATTTTTTTTATAAACTTCTATATATATATAAAATTTAATCAAATAGAAACATACCTACAGACTTCGAATCGAGCCCACCCTCAACTAATCGTTGAAACCCTAGCCTCAGCCTTCACCATTTCGCTCGAGTTCAAGCTCAAGTTCAAAGATCCTTCCAACTGCATGCTGCCATCACCACATTCAACGGCCCAGAATTCGACCAATCCCCTTTTACACCATCGCGAAGACGCGCCTTCGATCCACATGAGCGCCTGAACATGAAAACCCCCAGTCACCTTGCCGAAACCCCCCTTGCGCACATGAGATGATGCGCCATGCCATCGCAAAACCCAAAAACACGAAACCACGACCAACCTGAAGCACAACGATACCAGACGTGCGCGCAATGCTAGAACTGAAATCGCGATTTCCTCGCTATCACCGTCGATCCTCTCTGAACCTATGCGAATTTTCGAATGGAGGAGAGGAGATTGTTGATTCGATCAGAAAATAGTGAATGTGGCCATTGGTAATTTTATAATGAACAATCGATTTTATTTCGGCCATTGATTTTCTTTCGAATGAGGCTCGAGCTTTGATTTTTTGAATTCTGAAAGAAACTACGCCACTATAGGATTCCGAAGCTTCGGTTTTAATTTTTGAACGAAAGAAAGTGTTTTCGTTCGTTTATATTTTTTTTAAATTTGACTGGCTCGAATTTCTTTTTTTTTTCTGAACGCGTGTAAAGACAAGACAGAAAATGGGAGCCAAGTATTCGAGATTCCTCAACGTGTCAGTTTGCTAAAGTATTCATATATATTATTTATATTCAAAATTCAAATTCAAATTTAAATCGTCTCGGTTTCCGCAATTAAAAATCTCGATCTCCAATCGATGCATGCCGCCAGGCGTTTATATGGTTATACCCTATTCCAAACGCAATGAAAAAGGTTTCGAGTCCAAATTCAAACGTATGGAGAAGACAGCTTTTTGAACCCAGTTATTAAATTAAATTTTCGATTTAATTACAACGCATTTGCTTATCATACGGCCAAACGATCACTCCAAACACTACGAAAATTGGAATTCGATAATAATACAATATTACAGATCCAATAGAACTGATTTCGTTGAAACCCGAGACTGTTCCTCAGAAGGCTATTTTTAATTATCGATTTAAATGATATAAATTCCAATACTTAACAAAACACTTTCAAATTCAATTCTGAAGCTTCCATTATCTTCAGTATCATCAATATACATTTTCTAAGCTATCAAATTAATTTTAACAGGATTACTACTTAAGATTCAATATTTTACCCAACTTCAATAAATTAAATTCGATAATTTAATTGCCAAATTCATAGCAATATTTGAAATTCAAGCTTAAAATATCTTCCAATATTTAAAATCAACTAAATATTTCAATTTCAAACATCTAAAATTTCCGGATCGTCACACAGGTGATGTAACAAATATATATCAGGTTATAACATCATGAAATATCATATCATATGCATATACAAATTATTATCATATCATCAACTACAATTCACATGACATTGTTCCATAATTATATAAGTACGAATGTCGAGAGTGATGAGCTCACCTTCTAAAGCTGGAGATAACAATTCAAGACGCACGAACAAACTCCGAAAAGCACGACAAAGCGCAAACTAGATTTAAGTGGATGGAGAGCCAAGATCCAAGTCTTGTAAACAACAAATATAAACATACATAAATAAACTATTCATACAAAAAATAATAAAATAAATTACAAAGCAAATAGACAAGCATCAACACAAATAGGGTCGGCCTCATAGGGAATAGGCTTGGCCACTTGTGTTTTGGCTTGGTCACACCACTTTGTGCTCGACCAACATCAACAAAGCTCGGCCATGGTTTGGAAAAAGGCACGACTATAGCTAGAATGGAGTAGTGGTAAGGAAAAAGGTCATGGAATGGCAAAGAGGCAAAGGTATGTGCTTTGGGTTCGACCCTATGCTGAAGTGGCTCGGCTATATGCTAAAGTGTCTCGGCCATGGGTGCTAAAGTTTGGATCAGGTCAAGGCACATCTGGAAGGGTACGGCCATGGTGTGTTCACGGCAAGGCAAAGGAAGAGTTGGAGTGATAAGTGGTGGCCGAGGCAAGCAAATAGGAAGGTGGTGATGTAGAGGCTCAGATAAGGTTTGTGGAGCATGTTTTGGTGATGGATAGGATCCAGGGTTCACGGCATGGGGTATGGAGATGAAATGGTGATGGAGATGGCCAGTCTAAGGTGATGGATGTGGAGATGATGGTCGACTAGGGGATGATGCAAGTGATGGCCGAGCATATGCTTGAGAATCAAAGAGAAAGGAAAGGAAAAAGAAGGAGAAGGAGAAAAAAAATACTTACTGTAAATTCTTTTGTTCTGGAAATGAATGAGAAAGAGAGATGATAAATATTTTGTACGTGAATGAGAATGGGAAGTGAGAAGTTTGTACGGCTAGGAAGTGTAAATGTTTGAACGGCTAGGCAAATAGAAAGTCACACTTCACATTAAAGAAAAAGAAACATAAGCTTCTTGAATTTCCAAGCCCATACAAAATAGAAAATAGAATAAAATCAAAGTCCAAACCAAAAATAAAAATAGAAAATAACATAGAAAAATAGAGAATAGAAATATAAAATAACAAATAAAATACTGAATATTATCGTGTGTAAAACGCTGAAATTTATCATATTAAAAAGTATAAAACGAAATTATAAAACGAAAAGCAGAACGAATATCAGAATAAAGTACAGTTTAAAAGAAAAAGATTTTAAATCTATATTTCAAATTTTAAAATTTTGACTGAAAGTCAAAGTTTGACCAAAGTTGACCAAAATATAAAATTTTCAGAAAATCTTTAATTTATTTTATTTGGAAAAATGATTATAAACAAAATCCAAAATACACCAAAATCCCAATTTTTAAATGATTAAAAATCAAAGTTTCAAATAAATTTGAATTAAAATATTTATTAAAAATTATGGTTTGTTACAAGAGGAAGAAGAGGACGAACACATGGAAGAAGATGACGAAGTTCGATGCATCGAACAAGTATGTTTTGATTGAGATGACAATCTCGTCGAGCAAAAACGAACTTTTGCCTTTATTATCCTCACTGTCCTATTCACAAATCCTCTATCATTAGGAAATCACGTTAGGGTACTAGTTTATTTGTTTTAATTGTTTTAATGTGTGGTACGTATATTTGATTTGGCTTGACATTTTTACTTTGTACTTAAATGGATAGTTTAGGGTTTGGTTGATTATGAATACATTTTATTGTGATATAGAATGAATATTTAGTTTGGTATGGTTACTATTAGTGATTTGTGTTATCACTCATCATTTCTCATATATAATTATTGTCATAGTATCTTAGTTAAGGGGGTTTATAGTTCTAGTTAGTTATTTTTGTTGATGACAAAGAGAGAGAAATATATAAAATCTAGGCATAGATTAAGTGGGAGTTTTATAACTCAGAGGGAGTTATAATATATTTTTTATACAAAGTTATCATCATTAAAAAGTAGGAGATTGTTGTATTGGTTTTGATGATAATAACTATAAGACATTATATAAAATATAGATACTAATGTTTTATTAAGATATATATAGTATACAATGCAGGATAATAGACATGTACTAATTAAGAGGACTGTACAGTATCAAGATGCTGATATCAAGGGTAGATTCAAGATGTTGATATGAAGTTTCAATAGTTCAAGAATGAAGACTCATGAGTATTGAAGAGTTCAAGATATTCTAGATAAGTTATAGAGTTATAGAATTTATGTTAAAACCTTGATAGCACTTTCCCGGTCTCTCTTGCCTTCTCTAATTTTGTTTTAAATTGTTTTTCAAATATTCTATTTTTAAAATATTTCCAAAATGATTTCAGATCTCTTGTACTTATAAAGATATTATTTTACTATTTTTAAGTTTATATATATATGTATAATAAATTATTGTTTGTACTTTAATAATTTATAACTATATTGAATTTATGTATATTATTAACATTATTTTAAATATTCTTTTTAAATCTTCGAAAATATTTTATAAAGTTTTATTAAGTTTTAATATAATTAATATACGTATAAACTATGTTTAAATGTTTGTACAAAGTTTTAAAATATTTTAGAAAAATTAATTTTCAAAACAATTTTACTAAGTAATTTTTCAAAATACAAAGGGATATGTCGACATATTCTCTGCAAGTATGTCAACATACTGGTCGTATTTTTTAAAATTAAAATTTGAATAGAAGTGTCTTTTCATCATATCTCTTCACGGATGGACATGACCATTGTTTCCCAATATACACCAGTCTTCCAAATGAATTTTCATTAACTATTTTCTTATTTTTCTCTCCTCTTTTCACTCTCTTGATTTCTAAAGAAATTTGTAACACCTATATTTTTATAACATTATTTAAGATATTCAATTGGCTGAATTATAAAATAATATCAAGATAGGTTGAGATTTGATTAAACTAAGGGTAGCCGTGCCATGTTAATGTGCAAATTAAAATGAGATAACATAAACTAATGTGTTAGGAAATGAGTATGGGAAATATGGAAAAATAGGAGAGGCTTATACCCTAAACACCTAGGAAATGAAAATTACGTTCATTTCATTTTAGCAAACTAAAAACATTCGGCCGACATTTTATTCTCTAGGAAGATAAAGCTAGGATTCAATAGAGGGAGAAAATCAAGTAATTCAACATCAAATCTCACATCTTTTAATCTCAAAGATAAGGTGAATAATTACTTCATCATGTTTTTATGATTTTCAATTTTTGAAATTTTTTTGCAAGTATATGCCATATTTTTTACGATTGAAGTTATATATATGTGTGTTGATGAATTATACATGTTAATATTAGTTTTTATATATGTTTGATATGAAAACCCTATTGGATGACATCCTAAGGCCTTGAAAATTTAGATATAGGTCAGAAATGATATTTTAGAGATGCATTTCAATTTTCATAATTTTCTGAATTAATGTAGGTTTTATATTAATTTTCTAGTGAAGAAAATGATTTATTGAGTTATAAATTATTTACGGCTAAATAAATAATTATTTGGATTTGAAATTTTTATATGTTGGAAAACATATTAAAATAGATTTTCTAGAATTTTTTCAAATTTTTTCTAAGTGATTTGATGAATATGTAAAATTATTTAAGGTATGAGACTTAAATGTTTTATATATTTAATTAAGGAGAAATGACATTTTATAAAATAAAATCATTATTTAATTCTAAAATTAGTGGAAGCACTTTTCTGATAAGTATTTTAGTAACCAATTAGAATTTGACAAACAAAGGCAGGTTAGTTGAAAATTTATCTCTTTTAAGTTAAAAACAATAAAATCACGCTTTTAGCATGTTTTAGCCATTTTGGCATCAAACCTTCCGACCCAGACCTCTCGACAATGTCGAAAGGTTGTAGCTTTCGACAAGATCAAACCAATGCACATGGTATAAGTAGCTTTGTACGTAATGAATTGGGCAAGGTTGAAGGGTGCTTAGTCGAAAGGTTGGCTGCTAAAGAGGCTGGAGTATGTTTATTTTATAAACCAAAAGAATCGCCTGCTTTGCTTTCAAATAAAAGCTTTTGACTTGGTTGCTTTCAGCCAGGTCAAATAATTAAAATAAAGGTTTTAAATCATTCTACAAGATCGAAAGGTTATTGCCGCTTTCCAACCTTTCGAAGTTGTTGATATCTAAAAAGTCGAAAGGCTTATTTGTTTTTAAAACCAGCCGCTTCTCCCATGCTTTCGAAAGGAAACTTTCGACTTAGATGTTTTACCCTTGTTTTCTAATTGAAGTATAACCCAAGCTTTCAAAGGAGGTGCTGAAGTTTATTATTTTAAAAGTTAAGCTTTAAGCTTTCGAAGGGTTCGAAAGCAAAGCTTTCCACAAAGTCGAATTTTTTTAAAAGAAGAGTTTTCACATGTTTTAAATTAAACCCAGTAAGTTTTCAAAAGGTTTATGTTTTAAAAGGTTGAACGCTTTCGAAAGGTTTTATTTTTTGAATGGTTTCAATAGGGTCGAAAGCAAACCGGTCAAAAGCCAAGCTTTCGATGGAGTTGAAAGGTAGCTTTCGAAGGGGTCGAAAGGTAGCTTCCAATAAGGTAGAAAGGTTCTGTTTTCTGAATGGTTTCGAATGGTTTTAAATGGAAGGTTTTCCAAGGTTTTTCTAAAGCAATGTTTTGAAGTGTTTTAAAGAAGGATGTCTAAAGTTCCATTGTTTTCGAAAGGGAAGATTTCAATGGTTTCGAAAGGTTTGGTGTATGGTTCTAAAAGATTTGAAGTATGGTTTCGAAAGGTAAAGTGTTGGCTTATTGGCCTATATGAATAAAGGGTTTTAATTGGTTTCGAAAGGGATGCTTTCAAAGGTTTTGAAAGGGATACTTTTACATTTTAAATGTTTTCATCGACTTAAGTTTGACTAAAGAATATATATATATATATATATATATATATAATGGCAATGGGATTTTGAGTAAAGCATAAAGATTATATATATTTTCCTTGTGTAAGTTTGATTTTAAGGTTTTAAATCATTTTTGAAGATGTTTTCATGGAATATTATGGGAGGGAATCCTTAAATGAAAATGACTCAGATATTAGAATACCAGATAGGAAGGGTCACGCACTATACATTAGCTATTGGCCCCAACTAATTGTTGTCCAAAATTCCAGTGTGTGGGGCTTGGTCACAGATAGACTAAAATTATGATTGCAAACCGAAGGGAATATATGTTTATATACAGATAAGTTATTGGTGATCCCGAAAAACCATTAGGATCCAAAAGACCTGGGAAATGATTAAGCTAGGGACCATCCAAAAGTAAGATATTTAACGAATAGTTAAGTACAGACCGTCCAGAAGAAGTGTGTCTAACAACTATTAGACAAAATTTTGTTTATATTGTCTAGTAGGCCCGAGTCTGACAAAGGTTAAAAGTTAGCCAAACAAAATTTTTGCGTTTAAACAGATAGTTGACTATTACTTGATATTTATGTATGTTTACATGATTACGCTTTACTGTGTTTAATCATTTTTTGTTGTAGGAAAAAGGTTCTGCAAGGATATGTTTTAAAAGGATATTAGTGAGGGGAAATCTGTTCTGCTAAGCGGCGTGGTCTCACTTAACATATTAAACCGAGATGTATAGTATTATTCACACAAGGTTTTATGTCTGACTCAAAGTTTATGTTTTCTCTTAAACTCTTGGGTACTCAAAATTAATTTGAGTAGGCTGAGCGGTTAAGGTCTTTTCAGATTTTAGCAGGATGATGAATAAGGCTACCGGAGGCATGCAGGAGGCAAACGGATAGCTATTTAGGAGTTGCAGTTCTTGTTTTATGTTTTGTTGTATTTCTGCTATGATTGTATTAAGTCTATTATGAATATATGTCTCTGATCATCCAAGGGGGTATCTTCATATACCGCACTTGGCGTATTTTGTAATAAGTATATTTGGGGTTATGTATTGTGAATGTGAAACAACTGGTTTTGACATGTAATGAAGTAAAATTTATTTTGAAATCTGTGTTTTTTTCCATCAAGTGTTATGATATTATAGATACCATTAACATAGTTGTATTTAGTCGTCGGAAGCTAATATTATTGATGATTGCAGCATCTGTAGCGCTTAGTTTTGGGTCACTAGATAGGGAATGTTACAGCTTGGTATCAGAGCATGGTTTATGAAATACCTAACTAAGAATGGTTTTTGAAAAACATAATCCTTAGTAATTAGAGGTAAGATCGGGTTACGGGATGACGCTATATCAACGTACTTGTAATTGTAATATATAAGTGTACACTATATCTCTAGACTCCTATCTTAGTTAGGCTATTCATATGTATCTCATGGGACTTGAATATATATGTGGAAGGAAGAAGAGGCAGAGTTAATCTTAAAGGAGAGAGCACCACCACTAATGGAATGCCCGATCAAATGTTAGAAGAGGTCCAGGTCAGGCTCAAGCTGAAAATGCTAGTGTTGGGTTTCCCCAAGTAGATATGGGAGCCATGTATCAGTTCTTCGTAAACATGATGCAAGTCGGAATTGCATTTGGAGTTTTCGGAGGGAATGCTGCTGGAGGAGGAGTTCAGGAAGCTGCAATAACCACCCATTATGCTAACTTGAGCAAAGACTATACCAGGCTTGGAGGGAAGCCGTTCAATGGAACTGAAGATGCGATTGAGTGGAGAATTGGTTGCTGCATTGCAAGAGGATTTCTGCCGACTTTAGGTTGAATGATGACCAGAAGAGGAGATCAGCTTCGAGACAGCTTCAGGGAGCTGGTCTATTCTGGTGGAATACTGTTGTAGTTGGTGTTGATGAGGAAACCATGACTTAGGTGGAGTTTAAGAGAAGGTTTCAGGAAAGGTTTATGCCGGTGATGGTGCAATCGACATTGGTTAGGAAGTTGCAATCGACATTGGTTAGGAAGTTTGCTTAACTAGAACAAGGGGAGATGTCTGTTTTAGAGTAAGCAAGAAGATTTGAAGAGTTAGCCCAATATGGGTATGACTTAGTCGATACGGTGATCAAGAGGAATAATAAGTTTATAAGAGGCTTGAAGCCGGAGTTGATAAGTGCTACCTTACCGCAACTAAGAGATCCAAGTGATGTAGTGGTAGAAATGGTGCTTAGGAAGGAAGAGGCGTTAGCTTGTTTGAAGAATAAAATGGAGGAGGTCCTGGTAGGACAAGGCCTGAAAAGAAAGTTTTTCCATAAGAGGAATGCTCAGAAGGGAGGAGCACAGAAGAAGAGAAAAGCTGAGGTGGTTTGTTATAAATGTGATAAGAAAGGACACTACGCTAATGAGTGTCATGCTGGCAAAGGAAAAGGGAAAGAAGCAATTGGAAAGAAGAATGTCCGATGCTTTAATCATGATCATATTCGCCATTATAAGAACCAATGCAAGAAGCCTGCTAAAGAAGGAAGGGGGAAATTTTATGCATTGGAGCCCGCAACTCCAAGGCTAGTTGTGTAGGAGAAAGGGAAGGCTATTTCCGGAGGCTCGCTACAGATTCACTGTATGTCTGTTAGCATTCTGTTTGATACGGGTGCATCACATTCTTTTATTTCTCAATGTTTGGTAGATAAGCTTAACCTAGAACCCTCATATTTAATTAGTTCCTTAAGGTTTGCAAATCCGATATGAGGGTATGTAACACTTGGGATGAGGTGTGACCATTTAGAGTTTGATTTGCTAGGTCATACTTTTGATTGTTGTTTGCATATGTTCGATTTTGTGGGATTTGGGATTATCCTTGGGATGGATTGATTAAGTAAATATGATGCTAGGATATTTTGCCATGATAGGAAACTATCACTTAGTCATCCGGATTTTAGTGATCGGGTAGTTTATACCGTAGAGAACCCTAGTTGCGAAATGAATGCTTAATTGGGTATCATGGAGTTGGAGAATGAGTTGTATCGAGTCTTTGTGGTTAGAGAATTTTCTGTTGTGTTTGAGCCAGTAATTAGATTGCCACCGAAATGAGCTATCGAGTTTCAGATTGATTTAGTGCTAGGAGAAGAATCGGTGAATAGGCCGCCAAGCAGGATGACACCCACTGTGATAAGGGACTTGAAGGTGTAGTTAGTGGATTTGGAAGGCAATAATTTTATTAGACCGAGTAGTTTTCCTCGGGAAGCTGCTGCAGTGTTTGCTAAGAAGTCATATGAATCATTAAGGCTATGTATCGATTATCGTAAGTTTAATGAGAAGACGATGAAGAACCGATATCCATTGCCAAGAATTGATGATTTGTTCAATCAGTTAAGCGGAGCTAAGGTATTCTCTCAACTGGATTTAGCGACAGGATTTCATTAGCTTGGAGTGGCATAGGATAGTACTCCTTTGACGGCGTTTAGGACAAGATATGGACCAAACGAATGGCTAGTTATGTCATTCGGAATAACTAATGCACCGACATTCTTTGTGGATCTGATGAACTAAATTTTCCGAGATCACTTGGGTAGATTTTTGTTGGTCTTCATAGATTATATTTTGATATACTCTAAGGATGAGAAGGAGCGTGAAGTTCATTTTAAAGTTGTGCTTGAGATGTTGAGGGGGCATTAGTTGAAGGCTACGTTTTTGAAGTGTCATTTTTGAAAGAAGGAAGTGAAGTTCCTTGGTCATGTAGTCTTAGAGAAAGGTTTGTCTGTAGATCCGAGTAAGATTGAGGCGGTGAATAATTGGAAGAGATCTGAGACGGTGACCTGGATAAAGAGCTTTCTTGGATTGGATGGATATTATCGAAGGTCTATAAAGGATTTTTCGCGGATAGCTGCACCGAGTACCAAGCTTACGTGAAAAGATGTGAAGTTTATATGGACTGATAAGTGTGAGGAAGTTCAAGAGCTTGAAACACTTATTGACCCATGCACCTATGTTGGTTCTGGAGGAAAATCAGGATTTGGTTGTTTATACTGATACGTGTGGAACTGGATTGGGAGCTATGTTGATGCAAAGAGGTAAAGTGATTGCTTATGCTTCTAGACAGCTCAGACCACATGAAGTTCGGTATGCTACGCATGATTTGGAGATAGTTGCCGTTATATTTTCTTTGAAGGTGTGGAGGTATTACCTTTTGGGAGAAGGATTTGAGCTTTATACAGATCATAAGTCGTTCAAGTACTTGTTCTCTCAGAAGGAACTAAACATGAGACAACAGAGATGGTTGGAGTTTATTGCTGCTTATGATTTTGAGATTGAATCCACGCCCGGAAAAGGAAATAAGGTTGCGGATGCACTTAGTAGGAAACATCAGAATGCAGTATTGGCTATGATGGTTGAATGGAAAGATTTGGAAGCATTGTCAACTTATAGAGTGCATTTTAGATTCGAAGTAGGTTCTAGTATAGGAAGTGTTGTATTGTCTCGACCGATAATGATTGAGATGCTAGCTTCTAAGTAGGAGGAGGATCTAGTTTTGGCCGAACGGATCAAAAGGATAAGGGAAGGAACTGAAGTGATGACTTAAAGAATTTCAGTCTTGACTAGAAAGGATGGTTGAGAAAGAAAGGAAGGTTGTGTGTTCCAAATATAAGAGACACGAGGAAAGAAGTTTGGATCAATGCCATCATTCGAAGTTCACTATCCATCCAGGAGGAACAAAGATGTATCAGGACATGAAGAGAAGTTTCTTCTGCGAAGGTATGAAACGGGATATTTGTTTATGTGTTAAGCAGTGCTTGAATTGCCAATAGGCAAAGGCTGAACACCAGAAGCCAAGTGGATTGCTTCAACCGTTAGATGTTCCGATGTGGAAGTGGGATTCTATCTCTATGGATTTTATTGATGGATTGCTAAGATCTAGTGGAGGGAATGAAAGCATATGGGTCATAGTGGAGACTGAATAAGAGTGCCCATTTCATTCCAGTAAAGTCAACTAGGATAGTATCTTTTTTGGCGAAGTTATTTATGAAGAATGTGGTTAGACTGCACAAGGTTCCTAGTAGTATCATCGGTGATAGTGATTCTTTGTTTAGTAGTGAGTTCTAGAAGAGTCTACAGGAAGATTTAGGAACCAAGCTCAACATGAGTACCGCTTACCATCCACAAACTGATGGTCAAACGGAAAGAGTAAACAAAGTCTTGGAGGATTTGTTAAGAGCTTGTGTATTTGATTTTGGGGGATCATGGGAAGACCATCTCCATTTCGTCGAGTTCTCGTATAATAATAGTTATCAAACTAGTATTGGGATAGCACCTTTTGAAGCTTTGTATGGAAGACCTTGCAAATTTCCCATATGTTGGATAGAGACAAGGGATAGGTTGGTACTTGGTCCAGATTTGGTAAAGGAAGTTGCAGAAAAGATTGAGTTGATCCGAATAGGATGAAGGAATCTCGGTCTATGCAGAAAAGTTATGCAGACAAAAGAAGGAAAGACTTGGAATTCTCTGTTGGAGATTATGTGTTTATTTAGGTTTCCCCAATGATAGTTGTGATTAGATTCAGGCAGTCAAGAAAGTTAGCACCTAGATTCGTTGGACCCTTCCGTATTGTTGAGAGGATCGGGAAACTCGCTTATAAAGTGGAGTTACCGAATAGTTTGGCAAGAGTTCATGATTTTCCATATTTCTCATCTTAAAAAGTGTGTTAGAGACCCGGAGACTACCATAGCATCTACAGTGTTAGAGTATTTAGTAGTAGAGCCGGATTCGACTATAGTTAAAAAATCGATTCAGATTGTGGCTAGAGATGAGATGGAGTGGAGGAACAAGACAGTCAGATTAGTAAAGGTTCAGTGGAGTGAAGATGCTAGAGACTGTACTTGGGAGACTGGGAGGAATTAGAGACTCTTGTCCCGATTGGTTTGATGGTATGTTTTACCTTTGATTGTTTTGTTGTGTGTGTCTTATAGTAATTTTGAGGACGAAATTCTTTAAGGTGGGGTATCTGTAACCATATTTTTATAACATTATTTAGGATATTCAATTGGTTAAATAAAATAAAATAATGCGAAGATAAATAAGTTGAGGTTTGATTAAACTATGGGTAGCCGTGCCATGTTAACATGTAAATTAAAATGAGATAACATAAACTAATGTATTAGGACATAGGTAAGGGCAATGTGGCAAATAGGAGAGACTTATACCCTAAACCCTTAGAAAATGAAACTTACGTTCATTTCATTTTAGCAAACTAAAAACATCTAAGGTCAGCCACCATTTTTATTCTCAAGGAAGATAAAGCTAGGATTCAAGAGAAGGAAGAAAATCAACCAATTCAACACCAAATCTCACATCTTTTAATCTCAAAGCTAAGGTGAATAATTACTTCATCCTATTTTTTTTGGTTTTCGGTTTTAAGATTAGATCCGAAATTTTGCAAGTATATGCCATATTTTTTATGATTAAAGTTATATATATGCTAGTTGATGAATTATATATGTTCATGTTAGTTTTTATGTTATGTTTGATATGAAAACCCTATTAAATGACATCCAAATGCTTTGAAAATTTAGATATAGGTCGGAAATGATATTTTAGAGATGATTTTCAATTTTCATGATTTTCTGAATTAATGTGGATTTTATATTAATTTTCTAGTGAAGAAAATAATTTATATGTTTTTAAATTATTTACGGCTAGATATTAATTATTTGGATTTGAAATTTTATATATTGGAAAACATATTAAAACTGATTTTTTTGAAATTTTCCAGATTTTTCCTAAGTGATTTGATGAATATATAAAATTATTTAAGGTATGAGACTTAAATGTTTTATATATTTAATTAAGGAAAAGGGGCATTTTACAAAATAAAATCATTGTTTAATTCTGAAATTAGTG
Source organism: Allium cepa (assembly GCA_030765085.1). Taxonomy (NCBI): domain Eukaryota; kingdom Viridiplantae; phylum Streptophyta; class Magnoliopsida; order Asparagales; family Amaryllidaceae; genus Allium; species Allium cepa. The sequence goes on along the minus strand of CM060940.1, from coordinate 568,750,830 downwards.
GCAGCACTTATCTGAGAAGTGTTTTACTAAAATAAGAATTTGACAAACAAAGGCAGCTAGTTGAAAAATTATCTCTTTTAATTAAAAAACAAGAAAGTCATGCTTTTAAAATGTTTCAGCCATTTTGGCGTCTAACCTTCCGACCTAGACCTCTCGACAAAGTCGAAAGGTAATAGCTTTCGACAAGATCAAACCAATGCACATGGTATCAAGTAGCTTGGTACGTAATGAATTGCATAAGGTTGAAGGGTACTTAGTTGAAAGGTTAGTTGCCAAAGAGGTTGGAGTATGTTTGTTTTATAAACCAAAAGAATCGCCTGCTTTGCTTTCAAATAAAAACTATCGACTTGGTTGCTTTCGGCGAAGTCAAATAATTAAAATAAAAGTTTTAAACCTTTCGACAAGGTCGAAAGGTTATTGCCGCTTTCCAACCTTTTGAAGTTTTTGCTTTCTACAAAGTTGAAAGGTTTACTTATTTTTAAAACCAACCGCTTCTCCCATGCTTTCGAAAGGAAGCTTTCGACTTAGATGTTTTACCCTTGTTTTCTAATTGAAGTATAACCCAAGCTTTCGAAGGAGGTGTTTTAAAGGCTGAAGTTTATTGTTTAAAAGTCAAGCTTTAAGATTTTGAAGGGGATGAAAGAAAAGCTTTCGACAAAGTCGAAAGGTTTTAAAAGAAGAGTTTTCACATTTTTAAATTGAACCTAGTAAGTTTTCAAAAGGTTTTATTTCCTGAATGGTTTCAATGAGGTTGAAAGCAAAGCTTTTGAAGGGGTCGAAAGCCAAGCCTTTGATGGAGTCGAAAGGTGGCTTTCGAAGGGGTGGAAAGGTAGCTTCTGACAAGGTGGAAAGGTTCTGTTTTCTGAATGGTTTTGACATGTTTTAAATGGAAGGTTTTCCAAGATTTTTTTAGGGCAATGCTTTAAAGTGTTTTAAAGAAGGATATCTAAAGTTATATTGTTTTCAAAATGGAAGATTTCAATGGTTTCAAAAGGTTTGTTGTACGGTTTTGAAAGGTTTGAAGCATGGTTTGAAAGGTTTGAAGTATGGTTTTGAAAGGTAAAGTTTTGTCCTATTGGCCTAGATAATTAAAGGGTTTTACTTGGTTTCGAAGTAGATGCTTTCAAAGGTTTGGAAAGGGATAATTTTAAATGTTTTCATCAACTAAAGTTTGAGTAAAGAATATACATTCATACATACATACATACATATATATATATATATATATATATATATATATATATATATATATATAACATGGCGATGTGATTTTGTAAAGCATAAAGATTATATATATTTCCTTTGTGTAAGTTTGACTTTAAGGTTTTAAATCATTTTTGAAGACGTTTTCAAGGAAAATTATGGGAGGGGATTCTCAAATGAAAATGACTCAGATAATAGAATACCAGATAAGACTAGCATAGCGCCACGCCCTATACATTAGCTATTGGCCCCAACTAATTGTTGTCCAAAATTCCAGCGGGTAAGGCTTGGTCATAGGTAGGCTAAAATTATGATTACACAACGAAGGGAATGGATGTTTGTATATAGGAAGGTTATCGATGAGCACGAAAAACCATTAGGATTGGGAAGACCTGGGAGATGATTAAGCTAAGGACAGACTGTCCAAAAGCGAGGTATTTAACAGATAGTTAAGGACAGACCGTCCAGAAGATGAGTGTCTAACAGGTGTTAGATAAAAAAAATTTATATTCTCTGGTACGCCTAAGTCAACCAAAGGTTAAAAGTTAGCCAAATAAAACTTTTGTGTTTGAACAGATAGTTCATTATTACATGATATTTATGTATGTTTACATAATTATGCTTTATAGTGTTTAATTAGTTTTGGTTGCAGGAAAAAGGTTTTGCATGGATATTTTTTAAAAGGGTGTTAGTGATGGGAAACTTGTTCCGTTAAGAGGCGTGATATCACTTAACATATTAAACCGGGGTGTATAGTATTATTCACACCAGGCTTTACGTCTGACTCGAAGTTTATGTTTTCCCCTTAAACTCTTGGGTGTTCAAAATTAATTTGAGTAGGATGAGGGGTTTAGGTCTTTTTCAGGTTTTAGTAGGATGACGAATAATCTATCAAAGGCATGCAGAAGGCAAACAGCTAGCTATTTAGGAGTTTCCGTTCTTGTTTTATGTTTTTTTGTATTTTTCGATGTGATTGTAACTCTATTATGACTACATGACTCTGACCATCCAAGGAGGTATCTTCATATACCGCTCTTGGCGTATTTTGTAATAAGTAAATTTTATCTATGCCTGGGAACATATTGAGGTTATGTATTATGCATTTGAAACATCTGGTTTGAAATAATGAAGTAAAAGTTGTTTTGAAATCTGCATTTTGTTTCATATTCAAGTGCTTCTGATATTATAGATACCATTAACATAGCCTTATTTAGTTGCCGGAAGCTAATACTATATATACTGCAGCATCTGAAGCTCTTAGTTTTGGGCCTCTAGATAGGGGATGTTACACAATTTCTGTCAAAACCCTATCGAAATTCAACCAAAATCAAATTCAATCATTGCTAGTTTGATTCTCTTTCATATACTCTCCGATTTCTCTCATCTCTCTCAAGATCAATTGCTATTCAAGAGTTATAGGATCAATTGTAATCAAATCAAAGATTTGAGCCTATAAACTCTATCAAATCATACTCTGATACTATGAGATATGCTTGGTGTCCTTGAAATCCAAGCAGGTGTGATTATAGCCTGATTAATGTGCTTAGTTATCCGTAAATCTAGTGGGTGTGCTTGTGGTTCAGAAATCAAGTGGCTCTACCAAGAGGCTGGAATTCTGGAGGATGTGTCTCGTAGCCTTGAAATTTAGATTGTATTTGCATTTTTCAGTTGAAAAGGAATCGGTACAACGAATTATGCGGGGCTATATGTAGGATAACTCCGAATCGGTATAAAATCTTGGTGTATGTGCTTTTTTCTTTTTACTTTAATTGCATTCACTTTTTTATGTACTTTGATTCTATGATTGTTAAATCCATCATTCCAAGTAAAATCTAAAAGAATTTGAACAGTATTTACATAATCAATTAAATACGACTCACCCCTCCCTCTATTGTTAATATAACCTTAAGATCTCTATTCCGCTGACTCATAATTTTGGCAAAGTATTGTTATAGATTGGAATATGACTCTGCCCAATCACCATATATGCGTTCAACCGTCTTGCTCAATGCTCTCCACGCTTTCAAATAACCAATTTTAATATAAAAAAATCCTCCATTAAAACTTGCACCATTCCAGCTGTTATATACAAAATATTCTTTCACAAAAGGCACGATCTTCAAAACCAAGAAGGTAGATGTTGCTTGCCTATGATTGGAGTTAACTATAAGGTTAACGCAAGTATGACCGTTTGGATATTTTTTAATAACCTACCATCTAAATTGTGATTTTTGAATCTTTAGCATGTATTCTCCATAGACAATTTGAATCAATGTTGCAAATGGCGGTATATTTTGCTTTGTTTAGCCGGATTGGCCTAAAAGAAACTTCATGTAAAATTGACCATTCATTTAATTGTTGAAGAAATTTTTCTTTGCTCTCAAAGACCATACCACCTTTTAAACCATTTTGAACACTAGAGGATGAAAATAATTCATCGTTAAATTGCAGATTTGTAATGACGGATCTAGCCATCATTTGTGCATTACACAATTCATCATTCAAAGGTATCACCATGTTTGGTTCATCACTATGCCCAAATCCTTGGTCTTCGCCTCCAAAATCAGAGTCAAGTGGATCATTGTTTATTTGCATGTCATTCATCCACGTTGTATCAATCTATGGTCTTGTTACAACAGTTATGCTATCAAGTGCAGGAGCATCATGAATATCACAATCCATTTTTCCGTACCGATTTAAACTGATTTTAAACACACTTGCCAGCCAAATCACACGGAAAGACGGATAGTGAAAGAAAGAAGGAAGGTAGAAGATAGAAAGAAGATAGAAGAAAAGAGAACAAATCAAAATCTCACAAGGGAACAAATAAACAATTCTTTACAAGAAACCAAAACTGTTGCTTTAATAACATATTCAGACTTAAATCAGAGTTACATCCATTCAACTCGGACAGTTTATAACAACCTGCCCATATAGCTTGTTGACAACACAAACAAACACATATGAATATAAGCATATACGTGAATACGACTTCTGATTCCAGCTCCGCTCTTGAAGCTTCCAGTCATCCAGCTAAACCTGGAAATATGCTCAGTCTGACCCGAGCATATAGGAAAAACACCACGCCCGGGTCAGTCTGGTAAACCAGCGTGAGAAACATACTCAACTTGATTAATTGAATTTTAGAAAATCCTTTGAAATCAAAGGTATCTTGTAAGACCACGCCACAAATAAACATGCTGAGTTTTTACCTTACAATAACCAAAACATTTCTTATCAAAATTCTCTGATATTATAATAGCGTCTAAATACAAATACGTAAATCAAATAGCCGAAACTGTTACATTATTAAATTCCAGCAATACTAGCCACAAAGTGGGTTCTACAAGCAAAACCGTAAAGGCATGTAGGGAAAATGGATTTCCAACTAATGACTAGGCACTGGGGTACCACCTGTCACGGTACCCGATCTAGATCAGCATACCAAGGACCCCTCCGTTCCTCTGCAACACAAGACCGGAGCTACTCCTTACTGGATAGTCCGAATAAGATCACCCCACGGTTGGGATCAGCAACCGCCCACATAGCCGAATAAAAAGCGACCTCTAAACAGGGATGACCTTACCCTAATTGGGTGCTACCTACTTAGCCCTGCTGCATATCCCCTGATTTTCAGTCATTCTCGATTGATGAGGTTCGAGGCTCAGCGTTACCTTTTTAGAACATTTCACTTAGTATGCTCATCGTCCTCTTAACGGTGTTTTGAAAGCATTCATCCATACAAGTCTGTTCCATGTTCGAACAAAACCGAAGGCACTATTCCTACTACATCCATTTTGGAATCACCCTCAGGATTAGCAGCGATTAGCCCTTGCACTTCACTGCTCCATCTTCGACTCCAAGCTCTAGTCTTCATCAAAAAAACGTACTTATTGGATGGTTTTCGAATTACAAATCTGATCCCGATCTCTTCGAAACAAAGTTCTCTATTTCTCGGTAAACTCAACCCTGGTTCTTTAAGAAATACACAGACGAAAAATAAGATCGGAGTTCACCTCCAAACCATTATTGAATGGGTTTCTTTATAATTTTTCGTAGAGAACAAACGAGTTTATACGTACGGTATAGCACCTCGATCGGTAACCGTACCGTATAATTCCATAGTTTCCTTAAGATATTTCCAAAGTTAAGTTTTGTCCAGATTTGCTAGCCGGTTATTTAAATATCAAAATAATCAATCAATTCAACTAAGTTATTTCCCATTACAACTATTAAGCCTTGTTCACATTTAAAATCCCAATAGATAAAATTTACTAAGTAAGCTTATTTAACTAGGTAAATATATACATAAAACAATTTCTTTCCAAATCATACTTATAAAATTTCAAAATAAATTTCTCAGGTATTAAAATAAAACACTCTTTTATAAAAGTTACTATCATATATTATTTAAAACAACATTTATATTTAATAGATTTATATTGAAGAAAATATACTTAAATACTATTTATTATAAAATAAAATTTTACTTTTAAATGACTAGTACATAAATAGTTTTTATACTAGAAAATAGTTTTATATAACTCATAACTTGTAATAAAAATTATACTTTATAAAGATTTCCAAAAATAATAATTTAATTTCCTTTGACATTTCCAAAATATTTATCAATTCTTTTAAAAACATCATTAAAAATAATATTTATTTTTAAAACAAAACTAGGTTCAAAATCAACTCAAACAGAATAAGGCTTATCAGTCTCAACGGTACTTATCAAACTACAATTCACAGACTAGCATGACAATACAGATTCAAAATCAATTAGCTTCCATAGATCGATTCATTATATAGTCAAATATAACCAACAGGAAAATAAACAGATATATGCAAGAAAATCAAATCAGAGATTTATCATTTATAGTAAACAATTACACAGAAAATATCAGATTGATGGCTTAAACTACCCACAGCAGTTAAATTAAATAATTAGCGGAATGGTATCTGAACAAGCTTGTAAAATTTTACTTATTTAACTTCACAACGGGTTATATGACGGCGTAATATCCATCATTACAAACCATTTTCTTAATTACACTTTATTTTAGTTAACAAGTGGAATTAAATAATTATTTTAAATATAGAATCACTAAAGAACTTGAATTAATTCAAAGGTATAAACATTTTATTTTCCCTTATTCATCTTGATTATACTTCAATTTATTCAAATAAAACTCAAGAATTAATAATAAATTATTTCTAAAAGCTTGACTAATTTATAAAAATAATTTATTTAAATGAACTTAATTAAATAGACTTAAAGTAAAACAAATTTAAATGACTTAACTAAATAATCTTACAGTAAACAAGTTTTATTTTCAAAATTTCTTGGTCTATATTTAAAACTTTAAATAAAACATTTAATATTTAAGAGTAGGTTTAAAAACATTTACGTAAACCAACATGCTTATTACAATGCCTTGGGAATATAGATTTACAGCTTTCATATATAACTATTTTCCTTTTATTATTAAATCTTATTTTTAATTAAAATCAAGACCAAATAGGTCGAAGCCTAAACCCAACAGCCAAGAAAGCAAACCAGAAAACTTATTTTTATTTAATCTTGTTTTTAAATCAAACAAGGCCAGCGGGCCGAATCCCAAACTCGAAACAAAGAAGACAAGCCCGAAAACCTTCCTACCTTCTTTCCTCATCAACCCTCTCTACTTCTAGTTCCAATTCCAGGGACATAACCCAAATGATCAACACAAAACAACAACCCCGAGTTAGATCGATTCGAGAATCACTTCGAGGATAACCCAAGACCATCGCCGATCGCACGCATTATCAATCATGAAAACAACTGCTCTTGCCTAGATCACTCGTGCATGGAGACACACGTGCACGTACACACTCACGCCACTGACCATCTCGCCGTCGTGACACCACCGCCCAGTCCCTCATCATTCCTAGATCTAATTCACTACTTTGCCGAGGCCAGCAACCCATCTGATCGAAAATCGATCAACTTCTCAACCCTCCCAGAAACCAGAAAACCAACCTACCCCCACAAATCGACACACCACAACATCGATCGACCACTGCTTTGCGCACCACCAACGTTCGATGAAAGCCCACCCATGCAGCCGCCTTCAAGCCAAACCCCTTGAACTTCGGTCGCACCACCACTCCTGGAAACCATCGCAATGCCACCCAAAGCCGAGACTACCCTTAAACTCTAAAGTCGATCGACCCACCAACCCCAGCCCAAAACCAACAAACAGCCACGGTCGATCCCTTTGCCAAGCCCATGCGCACCTCCCAGCGTCGTCTTCACGAAATCTCCACTACCCATAGTGGCAAAATTAATTTTTAAGAGAATTGGTTCATTTTAAAATCTCTTGCATTATAAACTGTCAAAAATCTTAATTTAACTTCTAAAAATCCTATTTCTCTACACGAATCCAGATAGCATACTTGAATTCTTGTTTAAAACATGTTGAATTCTTCACTAAACATAGTTGTCTAATGTAAAACAGACATTAGAAGACTACTCAATATAATCCATTCACCAAACTTTTTTTATCTTAAACTATACTAGAAAATAAACATTTCCTTAATTGACAACATCATCAAATATGAATTAGATTAAGAGATATTGATTTTTGAAACTGGAATGAACAAACATATCCACTATCAACATATAAACATATCACTTCATTTTCAAATTTAAGATTATTGTTTCTCACCTTAAACATTTTGATTCCAGAAGCTTTAAAAGTTGAAGTTGAAATCTTTAAATCTGAATTCTAGAAACTTGCTTTTGAATCCTTGCTTGAATATTAAGAACAGGGAATGTTCCTTATCACCAGACTAGTTACAGAGTAATTTTGCTTCTATTTTTTTCAATTGATTGAATTTGAACAGAGGCTGTATTTTTCTTAAGTTACAGGTTTTAATTTTTAATACAACAACACTGATCTAAGACCTATATATATACACAAGCTTTGCAACAACAGATGATAGATTGAGATGATCTTTTGGTGGCTGAGCAGATGTTTGCTTTAATGGTGAAAGAAATTTGAAAAGAAAAAAAGATAATTATTAAAACATTTATCAGTTGTTTACTGCCAAGTGTTAGTATGTTTTCTAATTTAAATTCATTACTTGTTACTTATTGTTTTACTTGATTTAAAAAGTTTTTAACTTGTTTTTCTCTTAACAGTAAATGACTTGAAATCTTTTCCTATTATTATTTTTATAATATAAACCATGCAATATTTAAGGTATATATATGTACTTAAGAAGTTAGACAACCCATAGTTATCTTTATTTTTGACAAAGTAATGTTTGCATTTGTCTCATATACATTTTAAAACAAAAATAAGAAACTAGATAATTAAAATAACCCTCTTGATTAATATATCTTATATTAGTATATATATGTTACTTTAAACAAAATGAATAAAATAACATTCTATTTAAACACTCTATATACATATGTTACTTAAAACAAGAACTACAAAGTGGTATAAAATTATTCTTAAGTCTTCATGTATATATGTAACCATATATACATTTTTTATTGATAATATAGAAGAACATTATTTTCAAATAAACTAAGTCATTTATTATCTATGTGTATATACAATTTATGTGTTATACTTAAGTGATTCTTACACACGTCATTTAATTTATAACATTTTATTTATTTATAAATATTATTAATTTTCTGTTTGAATTTATCTTTACATATATATAACTTTTCTTATTCATGGTGTATTATTTTAGAAAAGTTCACTTGAAGCTCTTTTATTTAATATAAATCATATTGTTCATATGCCCAAATTGAAAATATCCTTTTTACTTCATTATGAATTTCTATCCAAATTATATATATATATATATATATATATATACATATAAATTTTATTATCCCTATATGTAAAAATGTATGCACATGATTTTTCCAATTAATTTTAATTCTCTATTATATTTTATCTTTAGAACAAAATATACATATTTTGTCTTTAAGACAAAATATACATATTTTACCTTTAAAAAAAATATACATATATTAGAAATTCCATTTAATCTATCTGTATTTTGACATAGATCTGAAAATTCAAATTATATTGGTTTTGGAAAATTTTATATTATTATCAGTTGTTGGGAATTTTTGTATATTAAAATACAATATTAATGAATATTATAAATTAATATGCACAACTCGGGATGTCAAAATCCCGGGTCGTTACATTCCTCCCCCTTAAAAGAATTTCGTTCCGGAAATTCCATAGCTAAGTTAGTAAAACTATCTACACATATTAGAACAGATTAATAACAACCCATACATCACCGATAAATATATAGATTTCATACTTATATAAATATCAACAATATACATTACAACTAGTACCAGCCAGATATTCCTATGAGTGCTATCATCATCCATACAAGCATTATACCTATATATATATATATATATATATATATATATATCGCACTACCAAACACTTAACACCTAACATCCATGACGTCCAAGGGTCACAGACACATACAAAAAGCCATACACTACCTAGAGAAAACAATCCAAAACAAACTACGGACTCTTACCACTTGAGTCCTCCCCTTCGAGTCCTGACAATTCCCTGGACACCACATCACTGTCTGGAACCCAAACAATCTATGGACTAGGCTTTCTCTGAAGGAAATCTACCTCAGCAGCTAGCTCCTCAACAATTTCACATATCTCCCAAATGACTGCATCGTCATTTTCTAATTCAAGATCCTCCTCTACTTCAAATTCTTCCTCGTCGTCAAACTCATCATCTTCTCCTTCGACTTCAAACTCTTCTTCACCGTCGAATTCCTCCTCGGGGTCTTCTTCCTGAAGCTGAGGCTGAGGTTGCTCAACAGGCTCTATCGGCTTCTCTGACTCTTCTTTATATAAGGACGGCTAGTTAAGATCGGCCCGAATTCACCAGACCAGGTCAAAATCACCATCCCTCCTAGCCCTAGCCAAAGCTCACCTCGATTGATGCTACAGGTTCTCTACAATCAATACCAAACTCAAAGGTGATATCCTAAGGTTTAGGCTTCTATAGGCTAAAGAGTACATCAAGGTTCACACTTCAAAATTTATCCCCCCTTTTAAATTTCTATTACCCAAAATTTTATAAAATCATCTTTCCAAAAATAACTTAAGTGTTTATTTTGAAAGTGGTTATAAGGCAAAGAAAAATATATAATAATATAGTAAGTTTATAAACAATTTTTTCTTCCATATATATATATATATATACAACAAAGTAAAGTGTTATAAGGTTTTAAATTCTCAAATATCCTTTTTAGAAATTTATAGTTATGAAATTATCTTTAATGGTGGAAAATTTTCCCTAAAATATTAGTTTTAAAGTTTTCTAAATTCCTTAAGTAAACAGAATTTAGTAAAAGTCCCCTTTTTCCCAAGATCCAAATCCTAAAGGGTCCAGATCTCTAAAGGTATACTCAAGTCAAAAAAGGGAAACCAATGAAAATACTCAAGGTTAACGTCTAAGACCACTCAATCCTAGGTGATAAATTATTATCATCACAAACAATCATATTAAATACCATATATTTAAAAATCATACCTTTTATGTAGAAAAATATATTTGGGTGAAATTATTTCATCTACCCTTTAAAGAATATTGTGTCCATTGGCCTAGTTCAAGTGTTTAGAGATCCCTATCAATAATGTTAGCTACTCATATTGATCGGAATGCATATGCCACCACTTAATCGATCAATTAACATAATATATAAAATCATTTTTATATAACTATCAAATACGCGCTCTCGAATATATATACACACACACACACTCAGACTCAATCTGGTTGCTACAGACTCTATCTCTAATGAGTAACTCACCCAAACCTAGGCATTCACTCAACCTAGGTTCTGATACCACAATGTCACAACCCATTTATCCATACCGATTTAAACTGATTTTAAGCACATTTGTCGGCATGGTTTTAAATCTCCTATATCTCGCCCATGATCTCATTTTCATACTTAAATGAGATGAGACATCAAATCTCCGCCATATCTCCCGTGACACTCATCTCGTCCGAGATATTCAAATCTCACTCGATATACGGATCAAAATCTCAATCCGAGATCTCACCCGAAATTATACATTTTTCTTATTTTCCAATAATTTTTATTTTCATATTGATTCAAAAGAAACTACTCAATCCAATTATAATTTGCCAACTTCTTGAGCATATTCTTTACTTTTTATATTAATGAGTCATAGCGAAAGTTTTCACTTCTTTATTACGTTCAAATAAAAGGATATTGTTCAATCATTACCAAATCAATTAAGCTAATCAAGCTACTGCTCTTCTAAAAATATTTTTTTCCATGTAAATCATGTATGTTACCATTTTTATTTTTACTAAGAAAGTTATAATCGTTAAATAAACTTTTAACACATCAATTTTTAACACATAAGTACATCCGAGATATTCCCGAGATGCATTATAAGACCTGAATGTCAATCCGAGATGTACACCCGATGTGTACTCATCTCGTCCGAGATCTCTCCCGATACGAGATAACTTGTGTAAAAATTCCGAGACGAAACGTGACCGAAATCCGATATTTAAAACCTTGCTTGTCATCCAAATCACACGGAAAGACGGATAGTGAAAGAAAGAAGAAAGGTAGAGATAGAAAGAAGATAAAAAAGAGAATAAACCAGAATCTCATAATGGAATGAATAAACTATAATCTAAACAAGTCTTTATAAGAAACCAAAACTGTTGCTTTAATAACATATTCAGACTTAAATCAGAGTTACATCCATTCAACTCGGACAATTTATAAGAACCTGCCCTTACAGCTTGTTGACAATACAACCAATCACATATGAATATAAGCATCTACGTGAACACGTCTTCTGATTCCAGCTCCTCTCCTGGAGCTTCCAGTCTTCCAGCTAAACCTGGAAATATGCTCGGTCTGAACCGAGCATATAGGAAAAACACCATGCCCAGTATCTGGTAAACCAGCATGAGAAACACACTCAACTTGATTAATTAAAGTATAGAAAATCCTTTGAAATCAAAGGTATCTCGTAAGACCACTCCACAAATAAACATGTCGGGTTTTTACCTTACGATAACCAAACATTTCTTATCAAAATATGATATTATAATAGTGTCTAAATACAAATACTTAAATCGAATAGCCGAAATTGTTACATTATTAAATTCCAGCAATACTATCCACAAAGTGGGTTCTACAAACAAAACCATAAAGGCACGTAGGGAAAATGGATTTCAAACTAATGACTAGGCACTGGGGTACCACCTGTCACGGTACCTGGTCTAGATCAGCATACCGAGGACCCCTCTGTTCCTCTGCAACACAAGACCGGAGCTACCCCTTACTGGATAGTCTGAATAAGATCACCCTGCGGTTGGGATCAGCAACCGCCCACACAGCTGAATAAAAAGGGACCTCTAGACAGGGATGACCTTACCCTAATTGGGTGCTACTCACTTAGCCTTGCTGCATATCCCCTGATTTCCAATCATTCCCGGTTGATGAGGTTCGAGGTTCGGTGTTACCTTTTTAGAACATTTCACTTAGAATTCTCCTCATCCTGCTGACGATGTTCTAAAAGCATTCATCCATACAAGTCTGTTCTGGGTTCGAACGAAACCAAAGGCACTATTCCTACTACATCCATTTTGGAATCACCCTTGGGATTAGTAGGGATTAGCCCTTGCACTTCACTGCTCCATCTTCGACTCCAAGCTCTTGTCTTCATCATGAAAACGTACTTGTTGGATCGAAGTGGTTTTCGAATTACAAATCTGATCCCGGTCTCTTCAAAATAATGTTCTCTATTTTTTGGTATACTCAACCCCGATTCTTTAGGAAATACACAGATGAAAAATAAGATCGAGGTTCACCTCCTAACCGTTAGTGAACGGATTTCCTTATAATTCGTCCTAGAGAATAGACAAGTTTATACGTACGGTATAGCACCTCAATCGGTAACCGTACCAAATAATTCCTGAGTTTCCTCTAGATATTTCCAAAGTTAAGTTTTGTCCAGATTTGATAGTCGGTTATTTAACTATCAAAATAATCAATTAATTCAACCAAGTTATTTCCCATTGCAACTATTAAGCCTTGTTCACATTTAAAATCCCAATAGATAAAATTTACTAAGTAAGCTTATTTAACTAGGTAGACATATACATAAAACAATTTCTTTCCAAATCATACTTATAAAATTTCCAAATAAATTTCTCAAGTTTTAAAATAAAATACTCTTTTATAAAAATTACTATAATATATTATTTAAAACAACATTTATATTTAATAGATTTATATTGAAGAAAATATACTTAAATACTAATTATTCTAAAATAAAAATTTACTTTTAAATGACCAGTACATAAATAGTTTTTATACTAGAAAATAGTTTTAAATAACTCATAACTTATAATAAAAATTATACTTTATAAAGATTTCCAAAAATAATAATTTGACTTCCTTTGACATTTCCAAAATATTTATCAATTCTTTTAAAAACATCATTAAAATAATATTTATTTTTAAAACAAAACTAGGTTCAAAATCAACTCAAATAGAATAAGGCTTATCGGTCTTAATGGTACTTATCAAACTACAATTCACAGTCTAGCATGAAAATACAGATATTCAAAATCAATCAGCTTCCATAGATCGATTCATTATATACTCAAATATAACTAAGAGGCAAATAAACAGATATATGCATGAAAATCAGATAAGAGGTTTATCATTTCTAGTAAACAATTACATAGAAAATATCAAATTGATGGCTTAAACTATCCATAGCAGTTAGATTAAATAATTAGCGGAATGGTGTCTATTTTACAACCCATTTTTCCATACCAATTTAAACTGATTTTATACACACTTGTCAGCCAAATCACACGGAAAGACGGATACTAAAAGAAAGAAGGAAGGTGGAAGATAGAAAGAAGATAGAAGAAAAGAGAACAAATCAGAATCTCACAGTGGAACGAATAAACTATAATATAAACAAGTCTTTACAAGAAACCAAAACTGTTGCTTTAATAACATATTCAGACTTAAATCAGAGTTACATCCATTCAACTCGGACAGTTTATAACAACCTGCCCTTACAGCTTGTTGACAACACAACCAATCACATATGAATATAAGCATCTACGTGAATACGTCTTCTTATTCCAGCTCCTCTCCTGCTTCCAGTCTTCTAGCTAAACCTGGAAATAGCTCGTTCTGACCCGAGCATATGGGAAAAACACCACACCCGGGTCAGTCTGATAAACCAGCGTGAGAAACACTCAACTTGATTAATTAAAGTTTAGAAAATCCTTTGAAATCAAAGGTATCTCGTAAGACTACGCCACAAATAAACATGTCGGGTTTTTACCTTACGATAACCAAAACATTTCTTATCAAAATCCTCTGATATTATAATAATGTCTAAATACAAATACTTAAATCAAATTGCCGAAATTGTTACATTATTAAATTCCAACAATACTAGCCACAAAGTGGGTTCTACAAACAAAACCGTAAAGGCACATAGGGAAAATGGATTTCCAACTAATGACTAGGCACTGGGGTACCACCTGTCACGGTACCTGGTCTAAATCAGCATACCGAGGACCTCTCCATTCCTCTGCAACACAAGATTGGAGCTACCCCTTACTGGATAGTCCGAATAAGATCACCCTGTGGTTGGGATCAGCAACTGCCTACATAGTCGAATAAAAAGGGACCTCTAGATAGGGATGACCTTACTCTAATTGGGTGCTATCCATATAGCCTTGCTGCATATCCCCTGATTTTCAGTCATTCCCCGTTGATGAGATTTGAGGCTCAGCGTTACCTTTTTAGAACATTTCACTTAGAATTCTCACCGTCCTCCCGACGATGTTCTGAAAGCATTCATCCATACAAGTCCGTTCCAGGTTCAAACAAAAACGAAGGCACTTTTCCTACTACATCCATTTTGGAATCACCCTCGGGATTAGTAGCGATTAGCCCTTGCACTTCACTGCTCCATATTCGACTCTAAGCTCTAGTCTTCATCATGAAAACGTACTTGTTGGAACGAAGTGATTTTTGGATTACAAATCTGATCCTGGTCTCTTCGAAACAACGTTCTCTTTTTCCCGGTAAACTCAACCACGGTTCTTTAGAAAATACACAGACAAAAAATAAGATCGGTGTTCACCTCCTAACCGTTAGAGAACGAGTTTCCTTATAATTCATCCTAGAGAACAAATGAGTTTATACGTATGGTATAGCACCTCGATCGGTAAACGTACCATATAATTCTCGACTTTCCTCTAGATATTTCCAAAGTTAAGTTTTGTCCATATTTGATTGTCGGTTATTTAACTATCGAAATAATCAATCAATTCAACCAAGTTATTCCCATTGCAACTATTAAGCCTTGTTCACATTTAAAATCCCAAATGGTAAAATTTACCAAGTAAGCTTATTTAACTGGGTAAATATATACATAAAACAATTTCTTTCCAAATCATACTTATAAAATTTCCAAATAATTTTTTCAAGTTTTAAAATAAAATACTCTTTTATAAAAGTTACTATAATATATTATTTAAAACAACATTTATATTTAATAGATTTATATTGAAGAAAATATACTTAAATACTAATTATTCTAAAATAAAAATTTAGGTATAAATGATCAGTGCATAAATAGTTTTTATACTAGAAAATAGTTTTAAATAACTCATAACTTATAATAAAAATTATACTTTATAAAGATTTACAAAAATAATAATTTAACTTCCTTTGACATTTCCAAAATATTTATCAATTCTTTTAAAAACATCATTAAAAATTATATTTATTTTTAAAACAAAACTAGGTTCAAAATCAACTTAAACAGAATAAGGCTTATCAGTCTCAACGGTAGTTATCAAACTACAATTCATAGACTAGCATGACAATATAGATTCAAAATCAATCAGCTTCCATAGATCGATTCATTATATACTCAAATATAACTAACAGGAAAATAAACAGATATATGCAAGAAAATCAGGTTAGAGATTTATCATTTCTAGTAAACGATTATACAGAAAATATCAGATTGATGGCTTAAACTACCCACAGCAGTTAAATTAAATAATTAGCGGAATGGTGTCTGTTTCCGCTGACTAGATGTCAAGCAGTTTGAAAAATCTACAATTTACACATTTATTTTGTTTAGGAACATCTTAACAGATAGACCATATAAAATTATACAATGACACTTATTTCCCATCGGTAATTGAATTCAGTCCGAACAAGCTTGTAAAATTTTACTTATTTAACTTCACAACAGGTTATATGACGACGTAATATCCATCGATACAAACGTTTTTCTTAATAACACTTTATTTTATTTAACAAGTGGAATTAAATAATTATTTTAAATATAGAATCACTAAAGAACTTGAATTAATTCAAAGGTATAAACATTTTATTTTCCCTTATTTATCTTGAGCATACTTCAATTTATTTACATAAAACTCAGGAATTAATAATAAAATATTTTTAAAAGCTTGACTAATTTATAAAAATAATTTATTTAAATGACCTTAATTAAATAGTCTTAAAGTAAAACAAATTTATATGACTCAACTAGATAATCTTACAGTAAACAAGTTTTATTTTCAAAATTTCTTGGTCTATATTTAATACTTTAAATAAAACATTTAATATTTAAGAGTATAGGTTTAAAAACATTTAACTAAACCAACATGCCTATTACAATGCCTTAGGAATACAAATTTACAGCTTTCATTTATAACTATTTTCCTTTTATTATTAAATCCTATTTTTAAATAAAACCAAGACGAAACAGGCCGAAGCCCAAACCCAACAGCCAAGAAAGCAATCCCGAAAACTTATTTTTACTTAATCCTGTTTTTAAATCAAACAAGGCCAGCGGGCCGAAGCCCAAATCCAAAACAAAGAAGACAAACCCGAAGACCTTTCTACCTTCTTCCCTCATCAACCCTCTCTGCATCCAGTTCCAATTGCAGGGACACAACCCAAACGATCGACACAAAACAACAACCCCGAGTTAGATCGATTCGAGAATCACTTCGAGGATAATCCGAGACCATCGCCGATTGCACGCATCATCAATCACGAAAACAACTGCTCTTGCCTGGATCACTCGTGCACGGCGACACACGTGCACGTACACACACACGCCACTGACCATCTCGCCGCCGTGACACCACCACCCAGTCCCTCATCATTCCCAGATCTAATTCACTACTTCGCCGATGCCGGAACCCTTCTGATTCTCAACCCTTCCCGAAACCAGAAAACCAACCTACCTCCAAAAATCGACCCACCACGTCGTCGATCCACCACTGCTTTGCACACCATCGACCTCGAACGGAAGCCCACCCATGCGGCCACCTCCTAGTTAAACCCCTCGAAACCTGGCCGCACCACCACCCCTCGAAACCATCACGATGCCACCCAAAGCCGAGACTTCCCTTAAACCCTAAAGTCGATCGACCCACCAACCCAAGCCCAAAACCAACAACCAGCCTTGATCGATCGCTTCGCCAAGCCCATGCGCACCTCCCAGCGTCGCCGTCCCGATGTCTCCGCCACCCACGGTGGAGAAATTAATTTTTAAGAGAATTGGTTCATTTTAAAATCCCTTGCATTATAATCTGTTAAAAATCTTAATTTAACCTCTAATCCTATTTCTACACATGAATCCAGATAGCATACTTGAATTCTTGTTTAAAACATGTTGAATTCTTCACTAAACATAGTTGTCTACTGTAAAACTGACATTAGATGACTACTCAACATAATCCATTCACCAAACTATTTATATCTTAAACTATACTAGAAAATAAACATTTCCTTAGTTCACAACATCATCAAACATGAATTAAATTAAGAGATATTTATTTTTAAAACTGGGATAAACAAACATATCCACTGTCAATAGAGAAATAGATCACTTCATTTTCAAATTTGAGATTATTGTTTCTCACCTTTAACATTTTGATTCTAGAAGCTTTAAAAGTTGAAGTTGAAATCTTTAAATGTGAATTCTAGAAACTTGCTTTTGAATCCTTGTTTGAATATTAAGAACAGAGAATGTTCCTAATCACCAGACTAGTTACAGAGTAATTTTGTTTCTTTTTTTTTCAGTTGATTGAATTTGAACAGAGGCTATATTTTTCTTAAGTTATAGGTTTTAATTTTAAAAACAACAACACTGATCTAAGACCTGTATATATACACAAGCTTTGCAACAACAGATGATAGATTGAGATGATCTTTTTGTGGCTGAGCAGATGTTTGCTTTAATTGTGAAAGAAATTTGAAAAGAAAAAGATAATTATTACAACATTTATCAGTTGTTTACTGCCAAGTGTTAGTATGTTTTCTAATTAAAATTTAATTACTTATTACCTATTGTTTTACTTGATTTAAAACAGTTTTTAACTTGTTTTTCTCTTAACAGTAAATGACTTGAAATCTTTTCCTATTATTATATTTATAATATAAACCATACATTATTTAAGGTATATATGTATACTTAAGAAGTTAGACAACCCATAGTTATCTTTATTTTTGACAAAGTAGTGTTTGCATTTGTTTCTCATACATTTTAAAACAAAAATAAGAAACTAGATAATTAAAAGAACCCTCTTGGTTATATGTTACTTAAAAAAATGAAATAAAATAACATTCTATGTTAAACACCTTATATACATATGTTACTTAAAACAAGAGCTACAAAATGGTATAAAATTATTCTTAAGTCTTCATGTATATATGTAACCATATATACATTTTTTATTGATAATATAGAAGTATATTATTTTCTAATAAACTAAGTCATTTGTTATCTATGTGTATATATAATTTCTCTGTTATACTTAAGTGATTCTTACACACGTCATTTAATCTATAACATTTTTATTTATTTATAAATATTACAAATTTTCCTTCTGAATTTATCTTTACGTATATATAACTTTTCTTATTCATGGTGTATTATTTTAGAAAAGTTCATTTGAAACTCTTTTATTTAATCTAAATCATATTGTTCATATGCCCAAATTAAAAATATCCTTTTTACTTCATTATGAATTTCTATCCAAATTATACATTTATACATATAAATTTTATTATCCCTATATGTAAAAATGTATGCACATGATTTTTCCAATTAATTTTAGTTCTCTATTATATTTTATCTTTAGAATAAAATATACATATTTTATCTTTAAAAAAAAATTCACCAAATATACATATTTTACCTTTAAAACAAAATATACATATATAATGAATTCCATTTAATCAATCTGTATTTAAATATAGATTTGAAAATTCAAATTATATTGCTTTTGGAAAATTTTATATTATTATCAGTTGTTGGGAATTTTTGTATATTAAAATACAATATTAATGAATATTAATTAATATTCACAACTCGGGATGTTAAAAATCCAGGTACATCAACGTCTATATCCATATCGTCATCGGATACATTAGAAACCTCTAATTCAACCGTTAGTTAGATGTTCAATTGTATATCAATATCGTGTGCCGAAAGTCACAATTTGAATATACAACATTTTTAATATGGTTATAGATTGCAACATGATTCATTAGCATTACATAACATAACTTACTTTTGGTTCATATGTTATAATTCAGAAGGAGTGGGCTGCATTGGATAAGACATACGATTGTTCAGTGGTCCAACACTATTTTCGGTCGAATGTTGCTATGGAATAATGCTGCATAATAAAATAAAATTTGTTGTCATAACTGATACATTAAATGATATACAATTTGTATGTAATCCCAAATACGTGTTACCTAGGACTCATGCATGCAAAACTATCTTGCATCGGATATGGATGCTAAATTGTACATTTGGCTGGGTACTAATGAAAGGAGGATATCTGAAGAACATTTGTTCCTGCCCATATTGTGATACATTCACAGATGGATTATTGTTACAATGAGATGGAATTCCTTACAAAGTATTCATGGTCCCCAACAATCTATAATAATCTTCAACACCATAGTAAATTACGGGTGCCGATATAGGTTGTTCTACTATCGGCCTTCTATTTTTCCCAGCAAACAACTCTATGGATTTTGATACCGTAGAAAACATTAATTCAATATCGTCATTATCCACAATTTTTATTTCTTCAGATGCAGAATCGGTTGGCCAATTGAAACTAAATCAATATCAGAGTCCTCCGATTTTATCTTAGTTGCCTTGTAAATCGACTCTATGTTCTAAGTTAAATCCTTTATGAACTTTAGCCAGTTTGTAAGAACTACCAATATATTTTTCACACATTTGATCCTCAGTAACCAATTCATCATCATAATAGCATATAGTTGGAATAAAATTAGGAGTCATTCTATAATAATAATAGATATGTCATTATTCAGTTTTCAATTAAATATCTACCAACAATCTTGGGTTTATGAATTCATACCTTGAGTGCGCCCGAGTAGAGATGATGTTACTCTTGAAGTAGATCTTTTAAATCACTAGTTTGAACTGAATTTAAAGCAAATGTTAGAGATTCCATAAAGAGAAAATGAAGAAGGTTTTTGGGTTTCTTTAAGTTTGGTAAAGTGTAAAATGAAGAGGAGAGGGGATTTGCTTCCTTTAGTTCAGGAAAGTTGGTGATTTTTAAAACGTCGTCCAACGATTACTTTTCAAAAGTCGCCCAAACGTATTTACCTATATACGTAGTGGACGATTTTTGAAAATTCTCATATCATGTAACCAAATTAAAAAATACACCGGCGCCATTTGAAATGGCGCTAGTGTGTTTTGGCCAGCTCAATGCTGAGTTGGTCAAAACTGGTCTATATTTGATATTAGTTTCAAAACAGGACTATATGTGTTTTATGTTTCAAAAATAGGGATAAAACGAAACAATTCTATTTATAATATTTCTATTTGAATATTGTTTCATAGGCACTGATGTAAGATGTATTTTTTTCATAGGCATTGATGCAATATTATTTTTTCTAGTGCTATTTGGATAATGTTTTAAGGGCACTAATGTATAATGTTTATTCGGGTTTATTTTTAGTTGGATTGCATGTACTTAAGTGAGATTAAGATTGTTGTAATTTTATTTTCAAAAGTTTTTTTGTGCCATGCAAGGTGTATTGACTTGAATGTATATGGTCAGCTTGTGGACTTGATTAAATTAGGCTGCGTTTGTTTTAAAGAAAAAAGGGTTGAATTCGTAATGAAATAAGTGATAAGTGGTTGTTAGCTTGTTTGTTTCCAAATAAGTGTTTTCACAAAATTCTTATATTCACCTAATTAAATAAGCAAAATTTTAATGCTTATTGTAAGTGTTGATCACTTATTACTCTGCATTTTTCAATTATACCCATATCGAACATAATATGTAATTCTTTATAATTTTTTTTAAATATATATATAATTAGAAAAGTTCAAACATAACATAATTTTTTTTATTCAATCGGTGAATTTTATGATTTTGTTTTGATTTTAATTTTATAGTGTAGTTTTCAATCACTAGAAACAAATATACTAAAACTAGTGATGATGGAAAAAATTTAATGTCAACGTAATGCGATACATACAATTTGAAGTCAAAATATCGTAATTTATAAATTGGTTAATAAGAATGGAAATGAAAAATAAATTAATTAAAATATGTAATGCAAATGTGAAAAAAATTATAAATAAATAATAACGACAGGCTAAAGAATACTAATTTATTTAAGGTAAATGAAAACTTAAACAAACTGCTATACATACACAGAAAATCAACATACTGCATAGTTATGAAATATTGGACAAAATGGTCTGATAATTTTATATTAACTTGTTTCAACACATTGAATACACACACACACACATACATATATATGTATGTATGTATATATATGTGTGTGTGTGTATGTATATATATATATATATATGTATGTATGTATGTATATATACACACACACACGTACGTACGTACACACGTACGTACGTATGTATATATGTATTAATAGTGCTGAAATCATTAACTGGTAATCCAAACACAAAAAAACATCAATTTTATTATAATGAAATAAATATTTTCTTCTTGACCAAACTCTTATTAAATATATTTACGTCATCAGATTTTCTATTTTCGACGTGTTTTTAGATTTTATAATACTTACACGCGTGAGCATTTGTTGTTTTTTGTTTGCATATTAATATAAGACATAAAATAGCATAGGTAAGTTTCTTATGTATGACAGTTGAACTGAACAATAGTTAATTTTAAATTTGAGGGACAATGTTGTCAAAGCGCTAATTTATATTCACAGAACAAATTTCTAACCAGAATGTAAAAAAACAATATTTTAAGTATTTAACAATCAACATTCAGTAATTAGTATTCAACGTTCAGCATTCAGCATTTTAAACAAACGTTACCATAGCATTTACCTATATTTATTAATTGCTAAAGCAGATTAACTACATGCCAATCCTTTATGTTTAATCCAGCTTGTGCCCGTTCATCAATGTAAATTGTTGGATGTATGTAAGTTTTAATACAATTTATTTTTGGTTATTATTCTACATAATATATAAATAAGTCCGAAGGTATGACGTAATGGAAAAGAGATGCTTAGATCTGGTAACAGATCTAGGTTCGAGCTCTGCCTTGCACACACTTCTCGCAAAAAACAGTACCTGTGTAACATCCCGCCTTTTTGTACGCTTTAAATCGACGATAAACCACACACTTCAGACTTAAATCATACAGAAGGGCGGATTGTTTTGGGGTAAATTATAAAAAGAAGGAAAAAAACAAAATAGAATCTTGTAGCAGAACGATAAAAATAATAATCAAATAAACAGTTCATGAAGCTGTTTTACAAAACATTTGATTATACTTACAATACATATCAGAGTTACACATACCAGAGAATAATCAAATAATGCAACGGAACAATGTGATGCAGTGAAATAATAATAAATACTAATAATAAAATCTTCGTCTTCGTCCTCCAGAAGTAATGTCTTCAAATCCTGAAATGCTCAGGCTGACCCAAGCGAATTGAAAAGACAAAACAATCAAGTCAGAACTAAAAGATCTTATGTAAGTTAAATCAACGGTAAAATATGAGTGGAACGTCGTCAGAGATGTTTATGAGATTTGACATCTCCTATCCAGTGTCAAACGTGAGTGCAGTAACTTAAGAGATGCTTGGGATTCACATCTCCTAAGGATCCGTTAAACTATTTGCTATGTAGTAATATCTCGCTATTATAATAATGTCTAATAGTAAAATAAACTTACTTTTAAATAGCGTTAAGGAGTTACCCAATCTCCCCCTTAACACAATAATAGTCCCAGTAGTCCATCCAGTTTCAACGCATCTCCAGATCGGGAGACTACCCTAAATACTTCACGGGCTATGGGAGAAAACCAAACTCGTACAAGACGTGCTAGGGTAGGTGACACATCACAACTAGGCAATGCTAGGGTAGATATACCAATTACGCTTCCGGACCAGTGGTAGCGCGTAGCAGCTATTACCGCCCACCTCGAGCCACACCTACGAAATAAAAAGGGGCCCCAAACAATCACAAAGTAATAGAATGGTATCGATGGTGTGTGTCCGATAAAATGTGCTACCTTCTTAGCCCGTCAATCGCTCCTGTTTTAGCCACCTTATGCCAACTCACGGGAGGGGTCCATGTATTTACCTCAAAGGAAACGCTGCCACCATCCTACTTTACTCTGGAATCTCCACCGCGTACACGGTTATTAAAGTGGTTTTCGGAGTTGGCAGAGAGTACGACAACTTCCGATCTCGGTCTCTTCAACAACCAAACGTTATTATAACACCGCGGTCATTTCAAATAATTATACTTCAAAACCAGAATATAATATCCATTTCGAAACCATATAAATACGATATCATTTCCATTTCAAAACAAAACCAATATGATATCATTTTAAAAATCATAGTATTTCAAAGTTATAAAATTTCGAAACCAAAGACTTAAAACTACAACACTTCCAAAACGTAATACTTTAAAATTAATAACTTTGAAACATAACTTCCACCCCTTACATGGTTTAAATATTAAAATATTTTATAAAATAAACCAGCTTCTTAAATTTCACAAATCAATTCCAAAACAACCCGAATTTCTAAAATTTAAATTAACCAAATCCCCAAACCATAAATTTCAATTCAATTCGGTTTTCAAATAGACCATTCCAAATTATATCGATTTCAAAACAGATTTGATCCACAAAATAAACCATTTCAAATTCAATATATTTCAAAGCTTAAATATTCAATATTTCAAAACTAAATTTTATAATTCATATATATACCTAATTCACTTTACTATTATTCAGTTTTGAAACATTTTCTTAATAAATCCAATATCCTTTAAATAAAACTTCAAATTTAATAACTGAATATTCCTCAATTTATTTGGACTTGATATATTCACTGAAATCACCATAAACCCGAATTAAGTTATAAAACCATATTCTTTTAAAATCTCAATTTCAATAAGTTCCAAATGGATTCTTATTAAATATAATTCTTAATTAAATAAAATCTCAAATCAATTTCAAAACTATCTTCTCAACTTTGATTTATAAAAATCAATATAAACTCTATATTGAAATATAATTTAAGTAAATACTTATCCATATTATATTTTAATAAAATCAAACTTTATTATTAAACTTATTTTATACTTTAAACAATTTTACTCATAGCGTAGAACCAAGAATTTAACTATATATAAAATAACATTGATAAAATATCCAAATCAATATCTCATAAAATCATATATTTCTTTACAAAACCATAGAAATCATTTCAAAATATTTTATATATATATAGACCACGGTGTCTGTATATAATTTTCTACCATATGGTCAAGTGATACGGATATTTATCATTTCAATCCGTAATTTAAAATAAAAATACTGTTATATATAAATTCTGTTTTAAAAGAATAAAACAAGATAAAACTCCTAAAGAAAGCACAACAAGATAATGGCGACTGGCGATTTGGAAATTGCGTTTGCTCCTCCGTAACCCCCCTTCCTTCATTTGCAGTTCGCCGCCCCTTTCCCCTTTCTCTCTCCTCTGTCTTTCCCTTCGCCCTTCTTTCTTTTCTCGCTTTTTGTTCCTGCTTTCGCGTTCAACTATTATGTCTTCAGATCTGCCTAGTGGATCTTGTGCGTTTGTGGGCGCTGCTCCTTCGAATTGCGTAGATGCTTTGCCTCTTGCTGAGTGTGTTTCCTCTATGCAAACGACTGGATTATTGTCCGACAACCCTTCTTTGGTCTCGAATACACCATCTTTGCTCGGCCCAATTCCTTATACGGGTAAGTCCTCCTTATCAGCGTTCTTAGCTGCTTCTCCCTCATCGGCATGGACGTCTTTGAAGGTGCGTCTTCCGGAACTGTCTGGGTTGGAAGAAAGTGTTGTGTCACCTGTTGGTCTTGACTGTAAATTGGATAAAGTGGTGGCAATGGCTGATGTAAATGATAACGAATCATGCCAAACGTTGGTGTCTTCTGTTTGTGTGGTTGATGCTGGTAACAGTATTGTTACTGGATCGGGAGGTAATGCTAATACTGGGGCTATATTCGGTGGCACATCAACTGTTCGATGTTTTGACAATGTCAGTGTTCCCAAGCCTGTGGTTTCTCATGAACTGCATGTCCCTCCGCTGTCTCGGCCTGCTACTAGTTGGTCTTCTTTGTTTACCAAGCTACCATGTAACGCTGGTATTCACTCACCACGTCGTTTTGAAGTAGTTGAGAATGAGGGATTGATGGTTCCTCCGTTGGAAGTGATTGAGGCCGGAGTGACTTTTTGGAAAGACCATTTGGTTGGTTTCTTTCTTGATTCAAATCCTCCCTATCATGTAGTCAAGTCGAGGTGCAATATGGTTTGGAAGCCTAGAGGTGGTTTGTCAGTCCATTATGATAATGAAATGTTCTTTTTTAAATTTGCGCGTAGTGATGAAAGGCAACGAATTTTGGAAGCTGATCCTCTACTTATTGATGGTAAACCTTTCATAATCACAACGTGGAGTCCTTCTGTGGATCGTGCGAAGGAACAAGTTTTGTCTATTCCTGTCTGGGCCCATTTTTCTCATATTCCTTCTGTTCTCCAGCCTCTTATCGGGATTGACTGGCTAGCTGGCCTGGTTGGTAAGGTAATATGTTATGATACTAATACTGTGGCTAGAAAGAAGCTTGTTTATGCCAAAGCTCTTATTGAGATCACTCCTGACAAACCTTTGCCTATGGTATTAAAGGTCAAGCTTGATGAGAGCCATGTTGCTGAAGTCAGAGTTTGCTATAGTTGGAAACCTGAGATTTGTGATTCTTGTCAGTCCTTTGGTCATTGTGCTGTATCCTGTCCTGGTCTTGTTGTCCCCTTTTCTGGCCGGACGCCTCTTCCTCGTCCTCCTGTTCGTATGTGGGTTAGGAAGATTGCTGTTTCTCCTGATCATTTATCTGTTGCGCCTCTAGCTCCTGATATTGTCCCTCCTATTGTGGATCCACCTGCTGCCTTGTTGGATTGTGTTGCTCCTTCCGGGTCTGTGACGTTATCACTTCCAGCCTCTGATTCCCCTCCTTCTTCCCTGGAGGTGGATCCTTCTGCTTCCGCTTCTGATATCATTTCCTGGTTCTCGGATGAGCGTGCTTGGGTTCACTCTCCCTCTGATATGAGATATTCTCCTGAGAGGGACGTTTTCTATGCCTTTATTAGTGATTCTGGTGACGAGAGTAGATATCTTTTGTATCATATTGTGGGTGAAGGTTTGTGCCTCATTACGGATGGTGAGTTAGGGGAGGAGAACAAAAGTAAGTTTTATGATGTCACTTGGGATAGGAAATTTCTTTACTCGCCTGGTTCAGTTGGTTATGATCCTTTGTTGGCAACTCTTTTCGCTAGGTATTCGCATGTTATTGGACCTTCGGCGGTTGATGGACGACATTATTCTTCCTCTCCCGAGGAAGACTAGTTTATGTTGTATTAGTAGTTTAGGCTTTTTTGTCTAACTCCTGCTCTTTAATTTATTTTCTTTTCTATCCTTCTTAGTTGCTCTGTGCATGTGCAGAGCACCTGTTCTCCCATTTTTTATATACAGTGGCACGGCCCACTCTAAAGCCGGCTAGCTTTGCTAAAAAAAAAAAATACTGTTATATACCATTTTAAACCGCAATCTCAAATGAAATAAAAATGCATAACAACTTGCAGTTTATAACAACATAAAATACAACATCCATTCATCCAATATCAATCATCAACCATTTATCACAATCATCATCCAATTCAAACAATGACATCAATATAGAACAGATAATAAATAACAGGTAATTACTGGCAGTTTATATTCAATAATAAATTAATTTAACTGGCGGTTTATATGCAATAATGAACTGAATAACAATTTAATTCAATAAATTCAATTTAACTGGAATGATGATAAAAATATACCAAACAGCAATAAATAAATTTCTACTCACGTCAGAGATTAATTTAACACGCATAAGAAATTTTAGAAGTTGTGAGTGTGTTAAAACACTCAGCTTTTGAATTTAAATTGAATTTAAATCTAATTTAAACCCAAAATTTGAAAAATCTCAGAATTCGTCCAAACCCACGTCAAAATGTCTGGAATTCCAATACGAACCTAGCGGAGAAAACCGCGTGTATAATCGACATCGTATGTGAAAGTTATGCGCGTTAGAATGATAGGAATCAAAATTAAAAATAAAAATAGAATAAACATTCGTAGCCCCTTTTCCACGTCACACGCACGTTCTTTCCGACGAAACCCCACACGATCGAAACCAACATACAGCTGCCGCTCGAAACACGTCCAACACCATCGCCACAGGCCAATCCACGACGATCAGGCGACACTGCCGTCCCCCCCAAGAGCCATCCCACCTAGCGCCAGCGCAACCCCCTCCGTCCTTGCGAAACGCGCCGCCGCTGCCCAATAGTCCCAGTCGAATCACGACGATTTCTGACCATGTCGCGACTAACGAGACCATCCACGTGACCTGCATTTCGGCAGCTATACAACGACACTACCCGATCGACAAACGAATGTAGATCCGCCGTTGGATCTATCGAATTCCAATATGAACGGCCAGAAATGATTTGCGATTTTAGGATAGAAGATGCTTCGAAACCAAAATCGAATTGCATTTCTGAGATGCGCTCGTCGAGAGCTTCAAATCCATATAAAATTTGATATAGTTTGTGGAGTTTGAATTTTTGGCTTTGAATTTCATTTGAAAGTGCAATTGGAATTAGGGTTTGCAGCCAGTGGAAAGAGAATGAGCTGATGGGATTGTACGTACATAATAATGACATAAGAAATGACTAGGGTTTATAGCAGGGTATATATAGGCAAGCTGAAATTAAAATGGATGGATAAGATTGATTTACGCGTTGAACGATAAAATGGCCCGAAAAGCCCGTTCCGACTCCGGAATGAAATTGGGTCAACCCATACATTAAAATAGATGTTTTAAAATATTTTAAAATCAATGGAATAGGTTTCAAGTCCAAATTCCATCGTATGAAGAAGTTATGCAAAAATCAGTTTATTCCAAATTGATTTCTATTAATCGATTTCAAGGCGTTTCAAGCCCATACGATCAAACGACAAGGCCGATCGTTGTGAAACTTGAAATCCTATAATAATTCACCGTTACGGATCCGATGAAACAAGTTTCGTCGAAATCTGAGTCAGTGGACAAAATGGCTATTTTCCAGTTAATTAAATAAATTAATATTAAATAGATTAAATCACTATTTAAATTCAAATCCTATAATTTATAAATTTTAACATCTTGGATTACTTTAGTAATTTAAAAATCCTTTATAACCAATTCCCATATCAATTTAAGGTTAATTAGTTCACCAATTATAGTATTAAATTCCAATTCCATTAAATTCATAATTTATCGATTGAAATTCCAATGGAATCCATTTGTTTGATTTCTAAGTCTTGTTATTCATTCGATTATCATATTGTGACAACCTGGAATTTTTGAGCATTTAAAATCGGATTATTTAATTAATTTTAAATATTTAAAAGTTAAGTTTTAACTCGAATTCAAATATCATAATTTATTTGATAATTAAATTATTGAATTAAATAATTTGTAATTGAGTAAAATGTTGAATCTGGAATTCTAAGCCTGTTAAAAATAATTTGAAGACTTATAAAATTTATATTGATAATACTGAGGATAATGGAAGTGCTAAAATTGAATTTAACAGAGATTTGTTCAGTTTTGAAAGTATATCGTTTAAATTGAATTTAAAAATAGCCTTCCGAGGGACAGTCTCGAATTCGACGAAACCATTTCCATTGGATCCGTAATATTGAATTATTATCGGATTTCAATTTTCGTGGCGTTTGGAGCTGTCGTGTGAACATACGACATATAAACGCACTAGAATTTTTATCGGGAATCTAATATGAAAACCTGGATTCAAAAAGCACGTGTTACTTCCTTTAATACGTTTCGTCGTTAATAAAGAAAATTTGTCGTTCAGGAGAATATTCTAAAAATAAAATAAAATATTCATATAGAAGAAAAAAATCAAACAAATAGTCAAATCTTCCTTTATACGTCTCCTTTCTTATTTTTAAAGCCGAGCCTTCGTTCTTTTAAATCACAAAACTCTTTTCCCCTTTCTATTCAAATAGAAAATCAAAGCTTTGTAAAATAAAAATAAAAAAGGAAGGGGGGGAATCAAATTGCGTTAAATACCGGCGATTTAATTTTTTAATATTACGAGCTCGAACTCGATTTCTTATCCGAGGACGACGTTCGATTTTGGGTTCGAGTTTCTCAGGGGACGAAGTGTGGTGTTGATGGTGGGGAGCCGCGATGAGGAAGGGGAGGCGCGTGGAGTCTCGGGGAAGCAGTCAATTGGAACTAGGGTTTCGAAGTGGCGGCTCGCTTGAACCTCGAGGTGACGTTGAATGTCGCGATGTCAATCTCGAGCTCGATGGCGCTCGCGAGCAAGGCAGAGGCCTCGCAGTGAGTTCGCCGATGTCGCAGCTAGGTCAGGTATGGCGATGTGCTCAAGGGGTTCGCGTGCGATGGTCAATGGGAGTTTGGCGAGCGATGTGGAAGGTCGCAAGATTGAATCTCGTTCGGTAAGGCAGAAAGTATTCGATTCTTTTTCAATTTAAATTGATTTATCATATACAGAAGAAGGAAATTTTATTCTCATTTGGATTTAATAAATAGGTATATACAATATATTTATTTCAGCTTAAATTTGAATGTATGGATATATATAGGTTAGGAAATTTATAAATAGTAAAGTAGAAATTTATTTTGCTATTTACTGAAATGAAAAAGAAAAATATGTATTAAGGTAATTAATTTATTTTATTAACATATTTAATTTATTTTAGTTTCTGAAAATAATTTCTTAATCAAAAATTTGGTTCAAATAAAATTATTGTTAATTAAATTTAAATTATCAAATGGAAATTAATTAGTTCGATTGATCAAATATTAATAAAACATCTAATGATTTTACAAGGTCTGAAAATCGAGGAAAACAAGTTGAGATGGGATGGTTTGCAAAACGAAAAGCAAAGGTGAGTTAATCTCACTCAGTTGAATTTAAATTTGAATTTAAATAATTAAATTTAAATAATTGCTTGAATGGTTGAATTGATTGATATGCTACAGTATGGTAAATTTTGGAATTGGTATTTTATATTGTGCTAACGTCTGTGGATGCAGGGAAAATAGGTTCGAGGGATCCAACTGGACCCCTCAACATTTATTTAAATTATTTAATACCCTCTACTGTGATTATTTGATATTCTATGATGAATTATATTGGAATATTGAATGCTATGGTTCGATTGGATATAATTGGTATAATAAATTTCCAAAAAAATATATATATACATTGGATTTTGGAAAGATAATAAAAGAAGTGAAATTTTATGTAAAATAATTATGGAAATTTGAATAAATTTAAGAATGAATGGAAAAAGAAATAAAGTGGGTTAAAAATTTCTAATAAATAAATCTTGAGCATAGAAAGGGAATTTGAATAAACAGAAAGTTAATGAATTTTAATCTTCAGTGATATTATTTAAAAGAAAAAACATTTATTTAAAATTTAAGATTTAAATTATTAAAAAGAATAAAGAAGAAATTGGGAAAAGCTGAAATTTGTATATTTCAGTTAAAAGAATTAAAATCAAACGGAAAATAATAACAATAATAATAAAATCCATAATTAACGAATTTTGAAATGAACTGAGTAAGTAAAGAAATTTATTTCAAATGGAATAAATTGGGAATCAATTTGAAAATTTGATTTAAGTGATTAAAATTGGAAATTCTCCCTGAATAACCAAGTACGTTTTCAAAGTGAATTTTAAAATATAAGTTTAAAGTTTTAAAGTTGTTTTAAAAAGCAAGTTTTGGGAAAATTTATTATTTCTAATATTTAAATTCCAAAGAAAGTATTTCCTTTTAATCTATTATGGTAGTAATTATTTAATAAGTGACTTAGTATTTTGTTTCTAAAAGTGAAAACCTAGTTTTATATTTTATTAAGTAACCTTATTTTCATATATTCATATAGTATGTATTTTTAACAAATTATTGAATTAGTTTTAACCTAAATGTTATAAATTATATTTCAAAGTAAAGTGTTTTAAATTATTTTAAAAATCTAGTTTTGTGCCTGGTGATTCCAGTGGAGATAGAAAATATTTAGGAAAGTTTATTTTGGAAAAGAAAGATGTTTTGAAACTGTTTTCAAAAGAGTTTTTTGAGCGAAACGGATGTGTAGCGTGGGGCTACACAGCCGGTTATATAAAAATATTATAATAAGTCAAAAGCACGATCAACAAGCCTGATCGCTGGCCAGAAAGATAGGTAGCAGCATATCGTATAGACAACCATACAACATCAATCTGAGTAGTGAAATACAAAGAACACAGCACACATGGAAGCATAAAGAAAAAACTAAGACAACATGAAAATAGGAACTAAAAGAACTACGAATGACTTCCATGATGCCCACGAGTAGGAGCCGCAGATGTGCTACCAGCCGATTCAGTTGGCGAGGAGCTGGAGCGAGGAAGCCGTAGCCTAAAAGGAGCTGAGAAACTGTACCCTGTAAGAGAAGTATAAAAGTAAATGATACGCCTACAAGTTCCTTCGAAGTGGGATTTGGGTTTATTGAAAACATGCGCGTTGCGCTCGATCCAAACACACCAACTGAAGATAATCACTAGAGGATCAGCAAGTATGTTTGGAGGGTTGAACTGCCAGTAATTGAAAAAGGAGGCGAAAGCAGGGACGAAGCCAAGAAGATGGGCTGAAGTAGCGGCCCAGACCCTAAAAGAGAAATCACATTTAAAGGAAAGGTGTTGAATACTCTCGATATCAGAAGCACAAAAGACACAACGGGGATCCAATGTGATGTTGAGACGAAAGAGCCTGTCTCGCGTGTTGACCCTACCATGGATGAGACACCACTGGAAAAATAGCATACGGGGTTGGAGCTTGCACTTCCAAAGTCTGGAGAAGTTGAAAAGACGGCCCGGGTTAATCAGGTGAGCATAGCATGAGGCGACGGTAAAACCAGAAGTGGGGTTAGGAGCCTAAATAAACTTGTCAGGTGAGAGAGAGAGGTGTGTGGTTTGGAGGATGGAAACCACCTGGTGGTATTCAGCTAAGGTGGAGAGGTCGAAATAGGATGGTGGGAGGAGATGGGCGGGCCCTAGGCCGGATTGGGCTGAAAAGGAAGCGAGACTGGTGTCGGAAAGGGAGAAGAGGCTAGGGAGGGTGGAGGAGAGGGGAAGTTGACCGTGCCAAATATCAAGCCAGAAGAAACAATTAGTTGGTTAATATATCTTGTGAAGATATTTTTGAGGTTAATAAATAATTTGGGAAATTATTTATTGGTTGATGGTTGTTTGTAAATATTAATTGATAGTTAAATAACCGACTATCAATATTGGATAAATGCGTTGATCGTTTCGAAGAGACCGAGATCGAGATCTATTTCTCGAAAACCACTTTGATCCGGTTTATACGTTTCGTGAAAACAAGTTTGGATTCGAAGATGGAGCAGTGAAGTGCAAGGGCTAGTCGCTACTAATCCTAAGGATATTTCCAAAATGGATGTAGTCGGAATAGTGCCTTCGGTTCCGTTCGAACCCGGGACGGACTTGTATGGATGAATGCTTTCGGGACATCGTCAGGTGGATGATGGGCATTCTAAGGGATACGTTCTAAAAAGGTAACGCTTAGCCTCAAGCCTCATCAAATGGGAATGACTGAAAATCAGGGGTTATGCAGCAAGGCTAGGTGGGTAGCACCCAAGCAGGGTGAGGTCATCCCTGCCTAGATGTCCCTTTTTATTTCGGCTTAGTAGGCGGTTGCTGATCCCAACCATGGGGTGATCTCACTCGGGATTATCCAACAAGGGGTAGTCCCGGTCTTGTGTTGCAGGGGAGCGGGCGTACTCCTCGGTACTGTGATCTAGGCCACGTACTGTGACAGGTGGTACCCCAGTGCCTAGTCATTAGTTGGAAATCCATTCTTCCTACGAGCCTTGTACGAGTTTTGTTTGTATTACCCACTCTGTGGTTAGTAGCTTGAATTTAATCATGTAACAATTTTAGCTATTTTATAAGTATTTGTATATAGACCCTATTATAATATCAGAGGATTTCTATAAAATTTGTTTTAGCTATCGTAAGGTAAAAACCCGACATGTTTATTTGTGGCGGGTCTTACGAGATGCTTTTGTTTTCAAAGGATTTTTGAAACTTTAATAATCAATTGGGTGTGATTTTCTCATGCTGGTATTCCAGACTGACTCGGGTGTTATTTAACTGTAATGCTCGGGTCAAACCGAGTATTATAAGATACAGGATATGATGCTGTGGAGCTCAGGAGACGAGCTGGATGACGATACGTACTTTCGTACTTGTTTTATATATATTCCACTGTGTAGAGTAGCTGTGTATCCAGATGTATGTTATTGATGTTGAGCTGTGATTGATGTACTCTGATGATGTAATATATATAAATGGAGATATTTGATTTTTGAGTAAAGAATATTTATTATCTATTATATTTTATTCCGCTGCGATGGTTAGAATCTGTTGTTGTTTTCTATTTTCTTCTTCTACCTCTTCTTCTTTAACCCAAATGGTTCGTATTTCTGTGCAACTTGAGTTGATTATATAGATTAGTGTTGAATCAAGGGGTACGGATTTCCGGGTCGTTACAGTTGGTATCAGAGCGTAGGTTGGTGATAACCTTGGCTCTGGTGGGAATTACTCGTTTAAAATTAGAGTCCGTAGTACTCTAAAATGAGTTTGAACGTATTAATAGATACGAGCGCGTATTTGTTAGTGAATATAAATTGTTTTAATATTGTGTTGATTGGTTTATTGAGTGGCATATGAACCTTCGTCGGTACAGTCTGCACAACTGTATTGAAGGGGTTTCTAAACACTTGAATAGAACAATCGACACGGTATTATTTTAAATGTGGGTAAATGAAATAATTTTACCCAAAATATATTTTGATATAAAGAAAAATTTTTGTAAACTATTTTAGCTAATATATGGTTGATTGGATGTTAGGAATGATAATATTATATTATTATCATCGTTGTGTAAAAATTTAACTAGAAATTGAAAATATAACCAAAGTTTAAGGGAATAAATTCATTATAAAAGGAAATTTATAAATATGAATTATAAATGTAATCTATAAATTGAAATATAATCAAATGAGGATTTGTATGAGCATAAACTATGCAAATGGATTATAGTTAATATTGATTTAAGCAGGATTTGGAAATTTAAATCCCGGAGATTTGGAAGTATTTTGAAGATGAATAATAGCATTATTGTTTTGGGGGTATTTCTGAAAGGAGATTTGTTTAAAATGAATTTTGAAAGTGGTATAGCATTGAAATCACTTGGATTATTGGGAAATAATTCTTATGATGACGGCCGCAGCATCAGTATTAATTTTCGAATTTCTAAGTGACGGATTGCTGAAAAAAAAACTTTATTGTTCGAAAACGCTAGTTGTTTTTGAAAAATTAAAAGGAAATTTGTTGGGAATAAAACCAGGATGGGTTTAACTTTTGAGAAATCTGATTTGAGATGTTGGAGATTTCAAAATAATTTGAAACAA
Source organism: Allium cepa (assembly GCA_030765085.1). Classification (NCBI taxonomy): domain Eukaryota; kingdom Viridiplantae; phylum Streptophyta; class Magnoliopsida; order Asparagales; family Amaryllidaceae; genus Allium; species Allium cepa. Next base: position 568,715,322 of record CM060940.1, on the reverse strand, counting down.
AAAGCTGGGTGTTTAAAAATCCTGATGAGATAGGTTGTAAGCTTATAAATTGAGATGATTTTTAAATCAGGAAGGAAATATAAGCTTTGAATGTTGGAATTTAAATTTAAAGGGAAAAATTAAAAATGAAATGAACTTGGATTGGGAAATAAAAATTTAACTGGATTGAAATTAATTGAATAGGCTAAAAATAATATCTGGTTGTATTCGAATTAAGTTGAAATCGAATCGAGTTAAACAAATCCGAGTTAAAATAAAAATTAAATTGGAATAAAAATTCAACTGAGTCATCGAATGAATTAGATTCTCACCTGAATAAATGGAAAATAAGTCGAATAAGGATTGAATTGAAATAAATAAATCAGAATAACTTATAAAAGAATTAAAAATCCATGGAAACAAAAATATGCTTGGGTTATAAATAAGCATAAGGCTTGAGTTAAAAATAAAAGAAGAATATATTTAAGCCTAGAATGAATGGAAATGTATAAAATAATAAGTTGTGACTTATAAAATTCAAAAAAAATGGGATAGAAAACCCAGAATTAATATTTTTGATGAATTGGAAAATAAAACAAAAATCAAAACTTGAATTATAAAATAAATTGAACTAAGAAAAATTAAATGAAGTGATATTTGGAAATAAAAAAAATCCAGTATTGAATTTTAACCAGGGGAAGAACTAATTTGATAATAAATTAGTTAATAAAATGTGTAAATGGGAACGTAATGTAGTTTACTAGAAGCTGAATTGTGAGTTAATGATGATATTAGGAAAATAAAACTCAAGTTATAAATCAAATTCGACTTGAATTGATAGTGAAGTAAATGTAATTGAATTGTGAGTTAATAATTGGATGGTAAATTAACGGTGAATGGTAGAATCAGAACTTGAGTTATAAATTAAAATTTAAATTGAAGTGTTAACAAATTAAATATAATTGAAAATGTATCGAATAAAAAAAATTGGATTATAATAGTGATGGTTTGAATTGCAAATAAAATCCAAATAAGTAGAAATACATTGGAAATGCCCTTGTTATTAATAAAAATAATTTCGGATGAATTGAGTAAGGAAATGAAAATTCATGATGGATTGAGTGGATAAACTAATTATATTGAATAAATAAATGGATGGAATAAATAAGAATCAAATAGAAGTGAACTTAGGCTTGAAGTGAAGTAAATTGAGTAAATTAACTTAAGTTGAGAATAATTAGAAGCTCGACTACGAGTAAAAATGGAAGACCATTAAATTAAAGCTTGGTTTGAATTAATTCGGGAACGGTTAGTAATATGCAAGCTTGGATTGTGTCGAGCTAAATAAATGGTCATGAATGAATTAAAATAAAAAGGAAATTTAATTGGTAATGAAGATGAACCTAAGTTGTTAATGGTTTTGAATGAACTAGTTTGGTTAATAAAATGGAATGCAAGTGAGTGGATTCAAGTTTATAATGCAATAAAAATGGGAATATATGAATTGTGAATAAATTTAAAAATGGAATAGAATTAAGTATAAATTGAGTTGAAATCCAGTTAAATTGGTTATAAAACATAGGTACTTATTTATTCACATAGATCTCATCAAATTGCATAGAATAAATTGTCGTTTGATGTAAATGGAAGTAATAAAGATGCTATGAATTGACAGGAGTAAAATAAATTGATTTTGAGATCAATTGAATTAAATATGAGTTCGTTTTGCTTAAAAATGAATTAATGTAAGCTTGTGAACTGTTAACCATTCGGATTAAGTGAAACGATGTGTGATTGGTTGTAAGCAATTAAAATTAATGTTGGAATATTTGAATTGCTTATAAAAAGTGTTTAATGTGCATTGCTGTTAGAATTCATGTGTTTAACTATTGCAAGTAAGTGAAATATTGTTAAACTTCATATATTTGGCACTTACATGTTTAAATTGCGTAAGTACAGGTACCAGGAAGCCGTTTTGCTGGATTTTGGGCACGCTAACTGCTAAATAAATAAGCCGCTTGCTTAAAATGCTAAATAAGGTACGCCTACGCAATAAAAATAGGAAATATGAACTGTTTTTGGTTTTTCAGACCGTGTGGGTCGATGTATATATATTTATATCTTTTGTCAAACTGCAAAAGCTCCTCCGTACAAAGGAGACTCTGCCAAAAAAATTCAGAAATTTTGGGAGTTAGAAATTTTTTGAAAATTTTGGAAAATTTTGTTAACAACAAAACGATTTTAAAATTGAAAATTAAAATAAAGTGGTAAATGAAACTAATTTAAAATAATGTCATGAATTAGTTATAAATGAAAAATAAAATTCAAATATTCAGAGTTAAAGATAAATTGGATTCATATGGAAATGAAAGAATCAATTTGAATAGAAATAGATACAAACTAAAGTGGTAAAGTGAAAATAAATATAAGAAACATATAAAATGCTTATACTAAACTTAAGAAAGGAATGGTGAGTTCTTAATTGGAAATTGATATTGCAAATATATTCTAAGTTGATATTTGAATGAATAAATAATTGACACTTGTAAGGAAGTCGATAAAATGTTTTGGGAATGTTGTGATTGGATATTATTGCTAAGTAAGATATGCAGGTAGTTTAAAGGGAAAAGAGAATTGATTTTGATTTCAGAAGATAAATTTGAAATGCTCGACAAAAAGGTATGTGTTTAAGTTTCTATATGAAATTGATTGGGTTTTTGGATCGAGCCATTTGGCGTCTTGTTTTCTTTTGGAATTTGGGAGCCCGTAGAGGCCTTTTGTAGTTGTACTGAGCTAGCTGCGCAAAGGAGACCCTGGCAAAAAAATTTGGAAATTTAGAGAGTTAGAAAATTTTTGAGAAATTTTGAAAATTTTAAACTTGGTTTTGAAATTTAAATTGAATGGTTGAATAAGTAAAGCTAATTGAAACTATGGGAGAGTTGAGAAGTTAATAAGAAAGATAATGGATCTTTTATAAAAAGATCGTTGGTAAGATGTTGAATTGTTTGGTTTTGGGGTTAAGTAAACGGGTATTGGACCATTCTTTCTAATTAGTAATTTCGGGGACGAAATTCTTTTGAGGGGGAGGAATGTGACGACCCGGAATTTTTGAGCATTTAAAATCGGATTATTTAATTATAAATATTTAAAAGTTAAGTTTTAACTCGAATTCAAATATCACAATTTATTTGATAATTAAATTATTGAATTAAATAATTTGTAATTGAGTAAAATGTTGAATCTGGAATTCTAAGCCTGTTAAAAATAATTTGAAGACTTAATTATATTGATAATGCTGAGGATAATAGAAGTGTTAAAATTGAATTTAACAGAGATTTGCTCAGTTTTGAAAATATATCATTTAAATTGAATTTAAAAATAGCCATCCAAGGGACAGTCTTGGAATTCGACGAAACCAGTTCCATTGGACCGTAATATTGAATTATTATCGGATTCCAATTTTCGTGGCGTTTGGAGTTGTCGTGTGAACTTACGACATATAAACGCACTAGAATTTTTATCGGGAATCTAATATGAAAACCTGGATTCAAAAAGCACGTGTTACTTCCTTTAATATGCTTCATCGTTAATAAAGAAAATTTGTCATTCAGGGGAATATTTTAAAAATAAAATAAAATATTCATATCAAAGAAAAAAATCAAACATATAGTCAAATCTTCCTTTATACGCCTCCTTTCTTATTTTTAAAGCCGAGCCTTCGTTCTTTTAAATCACAAAACTCTTTTCCCCTTTCTATTCAATCAGAAAATCAAAGCTCTGTAAAATAAAAATAAAAAAAGAGGGAGGGGGGATCAAATCGCGTTAAATACCGGCGATTTAATTTTTTTGCTATTGCGAGCTCGAACTCGATTTCTTATCCGAGGACGACGTTTGATTTGGGGTTCGAGTTTCTCAGGGATGAAGTGTGGTGTCGATGGTGGCGAACCGCGATGAGGAAGGGGAGGCACGTGGAGTCTCGGGGAGGCAGTCGATTGGAACTAGGGTTTCAAAGTGGCGGCTCGCTTGAAGTTCGAGGTGACGTTGAATGTCGCGATGTCATTCTCAAGCTCGATGGCGCTCGCGAGCAAGGCAGAGGCCTCGCGGTGAGTTCGTCGATGTCGCAGCTAGGTCAGGTATGGCGATGTGCTCAAGGGGTTCGCGTGCGATGGTCAATGGGAGTTTGGCGAGCGATGTGGAAGGTCGCAAGATTGAGATCTCGTTCGGTAAGGCAGAAAGTATTCGATTCTTTTTCAATTTAAATTGATTTATTATATACAGAAGAAGGAAATTTTATTCTCATTTGGATTTAATAAATAGGTATATACAATATATTTATTTCAGTTTAAATTTGAATGTATGGATATATATATATATATAGGTTAGGAAATTTATAAACAGTAAAGCAGAAATTTATTTTGCTATTTACTGAAATGAAAAAGAAAAATATGTATTGAGGTAATTAATTTGTTTTATTAACATTTTTAACTTATTTTAGTTTCTGAAACTAATTTCTTAAACAAAAAATTGATTTAAATAAAATTATTGTTAATTAAATCTAAATTATCAAATGGAAATTAATTAGTTCGATTGATCAAATATTAATAAAACATCTAATGATTTTTGATGCAGCGCACTATGGTAGGTCGCTCCAGCGACCTAACGGGTTGATAGGTTGCTCAAACGACCTAGTGAATTTTCTGGAATGCAGGAGCAGCGAGCTACGACCTAGCGAATCATTCCAGAAGCCATTTCTTAAGTCGCAAAATCCTAGGTCGCGAGAAGCCTTAAGTCGCTCAGGACATACTAACGTGTTACGACCCAACTTTGCCGAGTTACGACCTAAGCGAGCTACGCCGCATTCACACATGCCGCTTTCTATAAGTCGCCCATCTTCTTAGGTCGCTCTAACCTTAGGTCGTGAGATGTCTTCATATTGCTAAGTCGCGGGCTTCCTTATGTCGCTTCCAGTAGGTCGCTGCCGTGTTTTCCTTAAGTCGCTCCAGTTGTTATGCCGCTCGAGGCCTCCTATTGCTGTGCTATGTCACTTATATCTGTTAAGTCGTAAGTTGTTTTGTTATGTCGCAATGTTTGTAGGTCGTGATGTATTATAACTCGTGTTGTATTTTGTTATGTTGTATATGTTGTTAAGTCGTGGTTCTTATATCGTTTGTTGTAAGTCGTAAGTCGCTTGTGTTAGTTCGTTAATGACCCATGTTGAGTCGTAGGTCGCAAGCACCTGTTGTTGAATGGTATGTTGATGTATGGTCGGTCTGCTATTAGGTCAGCCGTGTATGTTGTGCTGTAATTTCCCTATAAATAGGGGAGAGGTTTTATTTGTAAAGTAGGTTGATTTTGAATAAACTTTTGTTTGAGTGCTTTGTGCCTCTTTAAAATTGGAAGTTGAGTGTTATCTCCTTTCTCCATCTACGGTTATTCGAGTGCGCTCGAATCAACGATTTTGAAGCCGGTTCATGGAATCTCGTGCGCGAGATCAACGTCGAAGAATCGTAGATCTTCTAACATGGTATCGTGTGCGATCAACGTGTTAAAGATAGCTAGAATCTGGTATCTCGCGAGATCAATGGATTTGGGCATTTATCTTGGGTATTATCAATCCATCGATTCATCTTTGTATCGTTCCATCGTCGTTTGTTCGTTGTGCATCATTTGGTGACAACTTGTTGTTATCCGCTGCGTCAATTTGGTATCAGAGCTTAAACTTAGCCAATCATAGCTACGCCGAGCCTGTGAAGCCAAGAAGAAGAGTTAAAGTTAGATTCGAGCTAAAAGATGGAGGCGTGCATCACTTTTGTAGATCAAGGCCGAGAGTTGGAGTTAAGTTCAAGCCGAGAGTTAAAGTTAGTTTGGAGTTTGTTGATGATTATGTCGTCAAGACGTGTTAATCGATTTCAAAATGTTGAAGATGTGTATAGAAGACAAGAAGCTGAGCAAATGGAACAACGTATCAATGAGAAGTTCGATGAAGGTATTGGGAAGTTAGAGAAATTGATGAATGACATGAATCAAAGTCAACGGAGAAGGTCACCAATCTCGAACCATGGAGGAAACAGGGTTTCGCCATCGGTTTCGAAAGCGTGGAGGGTGTCACCATAATCTTGCCGAGAAAGAAGAGAATCATCAGTTTCAATGAGATGAGAACACCATGAGTACAGAAATGAAGAGAGAATAACTCTACAGGGGTTTGAAAATGAATCGTATCGTGATATTGAAAGACAGGGTAGAAGGACTATGCATGATCGTGGAGATGTAGATGGACGGGATAGATATCAAAGTACATTTGATTATGATGAAGATGGTGATAGGGGTAGTATTCATTATCGAGATCAAGACCAAGTACGAAGTCAATATCGGAATGTAGAAGATGATCGTCGATGGGAGTCGAGGATGAAAACAAAGATTCCAGAATTCAAAGGGGGAATGATAGCGGAAGAATTTCTAGATTGGTTATCAAATGTTGAAGAAATTTTTGACTTCAAGGAAGTACCCGAGCATCGTAGAGTTAAGTTGGTTGCTACACAATTGAGGGGAAGAGCTATGGCATGGTGGCAACAAACTAAACTTACACGGGAAAGAATGGGAAAGTCGAAGATTGTTTCATGGGAAAAGATGAAGAAGTTGATGAAGGCTACTTTCTTGCCTTATTATTATCAGTCTCTTATGTATCAGCGCTTACAGAATTTTAGACAAGGGACAAAGTCGGTAAATGATTATGCAGATGAGTTTTATCAACTGATTGCTAGAAACGATATCATGGAAACGGAGGAACAGTTGACAACTAAATTTGTTGGAGGATTTAGAATGCAAATTCAGGATATGGTAAATATGTCTGATCCAAGATCCGTTGTTGAAGCACACTAGAAGGCTCTAGCTTGGGAGAAGCAAGGTAGAAGAGGAGGTGGTGCGCTTACAAGTTCGATCACTTAGGTGAAAGGGGCTAGTAGCAATACTAATGTTTCCAAGGTTGTTAGTAAACCGATTGTCAATGAAGTTGCTAGGACCAAGGTCAACAACAATTTCAAGTGTTATAATTGTCAGGAGTTTGGTCATAAGAGCAATGAATGCCCGAAGCCTAAGAAGCGAGCGATGGTTGCTGAGGTTGAGGATGAGGATGCCGAAATAGAATGTTCCAATTCACCACAAGTTGAGGAGGAATAAGAATTATTAGCGGGAGACGAGGGATTTTCTTTAATGATGAGGAGATCTTTCTTGACGCCAAAGCAGGAAGAGGAGACTAGCTGGTTGAGGAGTAATATTTTTCAGTCGACGTGCACTATTTTGGGAAGGGTTTGTAAGTTTGTTATTGATGCAGGAAGTTGTGATAACATCATCTCTACAGAAGCTGTAAAGGAGTTAGCGTTAAAGACAGAGAATCATCCCAAACCCTACAAATTAGCTTGGTTGAGGAAAGATGGGGAAGTGAAGGTTAGTCAAAGAGCTTGTGTAACTTTTTCCATCAGAAAGAAGTATAAGGATGAAATTTGGTGTGACGTGGTGGATATGGATGTATGTCATTTGTTGTTGGGAAGACCGTGGCAGTTAGATAGAGCCATGCAACACGATGGAAGGACTAACTGCTATAGTTTCATGTTCAATGGCACTAAAATCACTTTAGTTCCTAAAAAGCGACAACAAATTGAAAGCAAGTTGGAGGAAATCGAGGAACTAAAGACTTTGTTATCTTTGAAGGATTTTGTCAAAGAAGTAGAGGATGGACGTGAAGTATTTCTGTTTATTGGACGTGAAAGTAGTGAAACGGTTGAAATCCCTGAAGAAGTCAAGCAAGTGTTGAAGGAATTTGAAGATGTATTTCCTGAAGAATTACCAAAAGAGTTACCACCGTTGAGAGACATACAACATCAAATTGATCTTGTTCCGGGAGCTGTGTTACCGCATAGACCACACTATAGAATGAGTCCAAAGGAGAACGAGGAGTTGAGAAGGCAAGTGGAGGAGTTACTTGAATAAGGGCGTGTACAAGAAAGTCTAAGTCCTTGTGCAGTACCGCCTTGTTAGTGCCAAAAAAGGATGGAACTTGAAGAATGTGTACAGATAGTCGAGCACTAAACAAGATTACAGTGAGGTACAGATTTCCGATGCCAAGATTGGATGATTTGTTAGATCAGTTGAGCGGAGCTGCTATCTTTTCAAAGATTGATCTGAAGAGTGGGTATCATCAGATTCGAATTCGACCAGGGGATGAATGGAAGACCGCATTCAAGACGCAGGAAGGGTTGTATGTATAGTGGAAGCACAGAAGAACATCTACAATACTTGCGGGAAGTGTTGATGATACTTCGTCAGGAGCAATTTTGCGCGGCAACAAAGAAGTGTATATTCATGACACATAGTGTTTTGTTTTTGGGGCATGTGTTGTCCAAGGAAGGAATCCATGTGGATCAAGGTAAAGTTGAAGCAATCAAAGATTGGCCACAACCCAGAACTGTAACTGAAGTGAGAATTTTTCATGGGTTAGCATCATTCTACTGAAGATTTATTCCACATTTCAGTAGCGTGATGACACCAGTGACATATTGTATGAAAGGAAAGCAGTTTGTGTGGACTGAAGAGCCTGATTCTGCTTTCCAACAGGTCAAGACACTCTTGACTACAACACCGATTCTTAGATACCCAGATTTTCAGTTGCTCTTTGAGCTAGATACTAATGCGTCTAAGGTTGGAATTGGTGGAGTATTAAGTCAGAAGGGACGTCCAATTGCTTATTTTAGCGAGAAACTTTCGGGAGCCAAGACAAGATACAGTACCTATGACTTAGAGTTCTATGCTATTGTCAAGCCATAAAGCATTGGAGACACTATTGTTTCATAAATAGTTTGTGTTATATACGGATCATGAAGCATTGAAACATTTGCAGGGACAGAATAAGATTGCAGCCAGATATGCGTCATGGATCGCATACTTGTAACAATTTACATTTGTTGTAAAGCATAAGTCGGGAGTTACAAATCGGGTGGCAGATGCATTAAGAAATCATTTGTTGACTACGATGAGAGTTGAAGTGACTGGGTTTGATGTACTTCCAGAATTGTTTGTTGAGGATCCTTACTTTTCTAAGATTGTATATGAAGTCGAGAAAGGGAAGACGGATGAGTATGTGTTGGTAAATGGTTTTATATTCAAAGGAAATCGTTTGTGTATACCAGAGTGCAGTTTGCGAATGAAGATTGTGAAGGAATTGCATGAAGAAGGTCATATGAGAAGAGATCATACCTTGCAGTTGATTTCTCAATCATACTTTTGGCCTTCCATGAGGAAAGAAGTTAAAAGATTTGTACAGAGATGTCACATATGTCAAGTTTCCAAAGGGACAACTACGAATGCAGGATTGTATATGCCATTGCCCGTGCCAACTAGACCATGGGTTGATATTAGCATGGACTTTGTTTTGGCTTTGCCAAAAACTCAACGAGGGAACGATTCTATATATGTTGTGGTAGATAGATTTTCGAAGATGGCACATTTCATAGCTTGTAAAAAGACCGCCGATGCAGTCTGTGTTGCTCAATTGTTTTATAAAGAGGTTTATCGACTACATGGGCTACTTGAGACCATTGTTTCTGACCGGGATACTCAATTTCTAAGTCATTTTTGGTTGAGTCTGTGGAAGATGGTTGGGACTAAGCTGAATTTTAGTAGCGCCTATCATCCACAAACGGATGGGCAAACAGAAGTGGTGAACAGATCTTTGGGAAACTTGTTGAGGTGTCTTGTGAAGGATAATTTGAAAAGCTGGGATGTGAAATTGTGTCAGGTAGAATTCACACATAATCATGCTGTTAATCGAAGTACTGGATTCAGTCCATTTCAAGTAGTATATTCAGCAATTCCGAATGGACCATAGGATTTGTCGACAATTCCACGCCAGAAAGGGGTTGTTAAATGAGCTTGTGATTTCGTGAATGAGTTGCAGGAGTGTCACAGGATTGTTCATGAACAATTGCTTAAGTCAAATGAGAAGTATAAGAAACTAGAAGATAAGAAACGAAGGAGTGTGGACTTCAAAGAGGGTGATTTTGTTTACGCAGTATTGACGAAAGATCGTTTTCCAGTTGTAACTTACAACAAATTGAAAGCTCGAAAGATTGGTCCAGTAGAAATCTTGAAGAAGATTAATGAAAATGTGTATCAGTTGAGACTGCCGGATCATATCCATACTGCCGACATTTTTAACGTCAAACACTTGATTCCATATCACGGGGATAAGTGTGTCGAAGAACACGAAAGTGTGAATTCGGGGTCGAATTCTTGTCAACCGGGGAAGGATGATGCAGCGCACTATGGTAAGTCGCTCCAGCGACCTAACGGGTTGATAGGTTGCTCAAACGACCTTGTGAATTTTCTGGAATGCAGGAGCAGCGAGCTACAACCTAAAGGGCTACGACCTAGTGAATCATTCCAGAAGCCATTTCTTAAGTCGCAAAATCGTAGGTTGCGAGAAGCCTTAAGTCGCTGAGGACATACTAACGTGTTACGACCTAATTTTGCCGAGTTACGACCTAATTTTGCCGAGTTACGACCTAAGCGAGCTACGCCGCATTCACACATGCCGCTTTCTATAAGTCATCCATCTTCTTAGGTCACTCCAACCTTAGGCCGTGAGATGTCTTCATATTGCTAAGTCGAGGGCTTCCTTATGTCGCTTCCAGTAGGTCGCTGCCGTGTTTTCCTTAAGTCGTTCCAGTTGTTATGCCGCTCGAGGCCTCCTGTTGTTGTGCTATGTCACTTATATCTGTTAAGTCGTAAGTTGTTTTGTTATGTCGCAGTGTTTGTAGGTCGTGATGTATTGTAACTCGTGTTGTATTTTTTTATGTTGTTAAGTCGTGGTTCTTATGTCATTTGTTGTAAGTCGTAAGTTGCTTGTGTTAGTTCGTTAATGGCCCGTGTTGAGTCGTAGGTCGCAAGCATCTGTTGTTGAATGGTATCTTGATGTAACGTCGGTCTGCCGTTAGGTCGGCCGTGTATGTTGTGTTGTAATTTCCCTATAAATAGGGGAGAGGTGTTATTTGAGTAGGTTGATTTTGAATAAACTTTTGTTTGAGTGCTTTGTGCCTCTTTAAAATTGGAAGTTGAGTGTTATCTCCTTTCTCCATCTTCGGTTATTCCAGTGCGCTCGAATCAACGATTTTGAAGCCGGTTCACGGAATCTCGTGCACGAGATCAATGTCGAAGAATCGTAGATCTTCTAACACGGTATCGTGCGCGATCAATGTGTTAAAAATAGCTAGAATCTGGTATCTCGCGAGATCAACGGATTTGGGCATCTATCTTGGGTATTATCAATCCATCATATTCATCTTTGTATCGTTCCATCGTCGTTTGTTCGTTGTGCATCATTTGGTGACAACTTGTTGTTATCCGCTGCGTCAATTTTACAAGGTCTGAAAATCGAGGAAAACAAGTTGAGATGGGATGGTTTGCAAAACAAAAAGCAAAGGTGAATCTCACTCAGTTGAATTTAAATTTGAATTTAAATAATTAAATTTAAATAATTGTTTGAATGGTTGAATTGGTTGATGTGCTATAGTATGGTATATTTCGGAATTGGTATTTTATATTGTGCTAACGTCTGTGGATGCAGGGAAAATAGGTTGAAGGGATCCAACTGGACCCCTCAACATTTATTTAAATTATTTAATACCCTCTGTTGTGATTATTTGATATTCTATGATGAATTATATTGGAATATTGAATGTTATGGTTCGATTTGATATAATTAGGTATAATGAATTTCCAAAAATAATAATATATAAATTGGATTTTGGAAAGATAATAAAAGAAGTGAAATTGCAAGTAAAATAATTATGGAAATTTGAATAAATTTAAGAATGAATGGAAAAAGAAATAAAGTGGCTTAAAAATTTCTAATAAATAAATCTTGAGTATAGAAAGAGAACTTGAATAAACAGAAAGTTAATGAATTTTAACCTTCAGTGATATTATTTAAAAGAACAAAACATTTATATAAAATTTAAAATTTAAATTATTGAAAAGAATAAAGAAGAAATTGGGAAAAGCTGAAATTTGTATATTTCAGTTAAAAGAATTAAAATCAAATGGAAAATAATAACAATAATAATAAAATCCATAATTAACGAATTTTGAAATGAACTGAGTAAGTAAAGAAATTTATTTCAAATGGAATAATTGGGAATCAATTTGAAAATTTGATTTAAGTGATTAAAATTGTAAATTCTTCCTGAATAACCAAGTACGTTTTCAAAGTGAATTTTAAAATATAAGTTTAAATTTTTAAAGTTGTTTTAAAAAGCAAGTTTTTGGAAAATTTATTATTTCTAATATTTAAATTCTAAAGAAAGTATTTCCTTTTAATCTATTATGGTAGTAATTATTTAAAAAGTGACTTAGTATTTTGTTTTTAAAATTGAAAACCTAGTTTTATATTTTATTAAGTAACCTTATTTTCATATATTCATATAGTATGTATTTTTAACAAATTATTGAAGTAGTTTTAACTTAAATATTATAAATTATATTTAAAAGTAAAGTGTTTTAAATTATTTTAAAAATCTAGTTTTGTGCTTGGTGATTCCAGTGGAGATAGAAAATTTTTGGGAAAGTTTATTTTGGAAAAGAAAGATGTTTTGAAACTGTTTTCAAAAGAGTTGAAAATAGAAATATATCTTGTGAAGATATTTTTTAGGTTAATAAATAATTTGGAAAATTATTTATTGGTTGATGGTTGTTTGTGAATATTAATTGATAGTTAAATAACCGACTATCAATATTGGACAAATGCGTTGATCATTTCGAAAAGGCCGGGATCGAGATTTATTTCTCGAAAACCACTTCGATCCGGTTTGTACGTTTCGTGAAAACGAGTTTGGATTCAAAGATGGAGCAGTGAAGTGCAAGGGCTAGTCGCTACTAATCCTGAGGATATTTCCAAAATGAATGTTGTAACGATCTCGAATTTCAATTTATTTTAAATTGATAATTTAATTTATTTTTGATTTAAAATTGTGAAATTAAATGATAAATTGATTTGAGTTTATCTAAATCCAAATTTAACTATGTTATTTATTAAGAAAGAGATAGTTTCTTTTATAAAATTGTTTTAAATTAATATTGAGTTATTTAAAAAAAACGATATTAATAATAAAATGTCTTTACAAATGAATTCTTATTTTAAATAGAAATTATCATTTTAAATTTATTTATAAGTAATAGATATGTGTGTTTTGAAAGAAACTATGATTTATAAAATTCGAAAAGGAAGTCTTTCAAAAATGTTTAATAAAATAAACTTTATAAATATATAAGTATGCACACTTGTAATATGAAACAAGTAAACAAGGAAAATGTAAATATATTCAATACCTTGCAAAAGAAAGAATATAAAATATGAAACCAAACAGTAAATTAAAATGGAACTTCATTTCTATTCTAAAGCAAACAAAACAAATAAAGTATACATACATAAAGTAAGAACAGAAAAAAATAACAACATAAATAAATGCATATACAATTGAAATAGTATGAACTTATAAAATAAAGCACCAAAAACAAGAAATCATCTCAGCCAAGACAAGTAGGTATGGCTGAAGTAAAACAAGCCTTGACATATTATTATTTTTTTGAGCTGAGTAAAAAGAAAAAAGAAATGAAAGCATCTTCAACCATGCTTATAGTACAAAGAGAAGGTAACATCACCTTGTATAAATAATATAATCAACTTGTACAAATAAAATACATCAACCAGTAAACTTGTTTTAATAAATATCAATCTTCACCTCAGTTTTGTTTATTCAAGCCAAGAAAAATATCATCAAAAATCTGAAAAACAAAACTTCAACTTATACAAGCTCAAATTCAATTCAACAAGGAACAAAACCAGATCAAACAATCAAGTGAAGTTCCAGAGCAAACCTGGAAACAGAGATAAAATAATTGAATCAAAGGCAACAATTTAAATTAGATGAAGATCAAAACAGAACAAATCTGGGTAGTCAAGCCTGGAGAATGTTTCAGGCAAATCAAAAGATTAAGCAAATGAAATGCTAGCTCCAAAGCAGCTCAACAAAACAGAAAAACAGTAAGCAAAATACAAGCTCCAGTTTGAAAGCTTGTCCTCTGTCTTCATCCCCGGTGAGCAAACATTTCCCTAACTTTACTATGATCCATTGATGTTGGATCTATATTGGATATATGCTGTGAATCATATTTGGATGGTGATAAATTGTGTTTGCATGCCCTTATAAAAAAATAAAATAAAATGAATGACTGTGTATATTAGTGTGCAGGCAAAACAACATGCCTCTGTTCCAGGTTTCAAACCCTACTTGAAAATTTAAAATCATCACAATACAAAACATATGGGGTTTGGATTGCTAAATGAATGACATTTGTATGGGTATAACATTGTTTATAAAGTTGTAATTAAGCCAAATGGACAGATAGTTCATTGGGAATTAAGGAATACACAGTAATGCCTTCTTAAATGATAAAAATCAAGTGATTTAATTTATGTTTGTGATTATACAATCTGATTAGTGTTCGGGAGTATTGAATTTTAAAAATAAAATTTTGATTTTTAGTTTCAAATTTAAGTGTGAATATGGGTTTGAATGGAAAACACCTATTGGCCAAATTCCAGCGATTTGAATCGAATTGAGCGCCGAGATCAATGGTGAGGGAAGCTTTCATGTTAATGATCACTAGAAAAATATTCGAAACATTTATAACAGGGCGTGGTGGCATCACGAGGGATCGGTAGGGTTTAAGGGGTGTATTGGTTCGATTCGAGGTTTGGGGTTTGTGTGTCATCAGGGGATCATCGGAGGGGATCGCGAGTGGGGGAATGGGTTCTGGAAGGTGTGTCGCTGCTTCGGTGAAGGTAGCCGGTGGTTTCGAGAACGAAGGCGATGGGGAGGGGCGAAGTTCTGGCCATGGCTATGCTGTTTGGTCGAGATTTTATCTCAATTTCGACTCAGTTTGTTTTCGTGAAAACTGGGTACGATTTCGTGTTCGAGGGAGATCGTGGGGTCGTGGAGCATCGTCGCGATGATCGCCGGTGGTCGGCGGCGCTCGTGCACGTGAACGTGTATCACTGTGTATCAGTGTGGTTTTTGTTTTGGGAAGGAGGAGTTGAAGTGAAATGTGAAGAAGCCTTTGAGCTGTCTTCCAGGTTTAAACAGAAACTTGTTCTGTTTATTTTGAAATTTCAAAACTGAATTTTGAATGATCAAACAAGTTTAAGAATTCAAATTTGTTTAATAACTTAAAAGTGTTAAATGTTTAAGTGTATTTTAAAAAGGGTTTGAATTTCAAATGGAATTTGGAAAGGGAAGTAAGAACTTTATAAGTTGAACCAAAATGTGAAACTTGGGTTTAAATCTAATCCTGAAAATCAAGATTTTGAAAACAACTGAAGCTTATAAATTTAAACGTTCAAATCAATTCAAACATTAAAGTATATTTTGAATTCCTTTATAACAAAAGTATCACACTAACTTGTGAATTTAAAAGTTTTAAAGGATAGTCTTAAGATTTATTTAAAAATCGATTGGTATTCATTTTAAAACTTGAAAATTTAAAATGAAATTCAAAAGTAAATTTGAAATATATAGTATTAAACATATTTGTAAGTGAAAATTTTAACCATCAATAAGAATGAGTTTTGCTTTAAAGTTAATGAAAAACTTAAAGATTTAAAGTTTATTAATTATTGACTTAATTAGAATGGAATAATTAATGTTTTGTATTAATTGAATTAGTAAACAGAAGTTTAAATTTATAAATTAAGGTTTAAGTTAATTAATTAAGAGATAGCTAATGTGTAATTAAGAATCATAGATTCGAGTAGATAATTTATGATTAAAAATTAATTAGTTGTAATTAAGAACTAATTAAGTTGCAATTAACACCTAATTAAATAATTAAGAATTATTAATGGATTATTAATGGTTAATCAATTTTTATAAATAATGATTAAAGTTAATTAATCAAGTGATTAAAATGTAATTACATTTAATATAATTAAATGTTGATTTATTTATAAAGGTAATTGATCACTTAAAGATAATTATTTAATGAAATTAACTAAGGTTAAATGATTGTGTAATTAACTTAAAGATAATCTAATTAATTTATTAATTAAGAATAATTTAATTAAAATGTTTGATTAATTAATTTATATCAAATGATTTGTAATTAACTTATCAGGATTGGATAATTAATTCATAAGTAATTAATTTACTTGGGAATAGATTGAATTGATTAGGATTAAACGATTAATTTATCCTGCTTATAAATGACCATTAAATGCTTGACCTTACTTATGAATGATTATATTGCATTGTATTGTATGAGAAACCTTGAATTGACTGTCTTATCTGATCAGTAATATTTTGTTCTGTGACTGTGTATGATTTATCCATTTATTTACATTGTTATATTATCTGTGAATCTGTGAATTGACGATAAGCGTTATAGTTATACCGCTTATCAAAGATATTGTTGTACTTAAATCTGTGATGATTGAATGATATTGCACTATTGTGTTAAACCCCTTGACCACACTTATACACACACAAATATGGATTTCACGAGGAAATCGATTAAGTCGCAGATTTTTGAAAATGATTTTCAAATAGACAATTGAGTTCAAATGTTCTGGAAATGAATTGGGATTTAAAGTGAAAAGCAATGGAAATGGAATTTCAAAGATGAAATTTATTTTGAATAAATTGTTGAGTTTGAAATTTAAATATTTTGATTTAAATTTGAATTCAATACTTGAAATTGAATTCTATGATTTGAAACTAGGGTTTAACGATATTATACTAGTTATATATGAGTCAAACCATTTTTAAAGTATTGTTCTTTTGAGAATTTGAATTAACCCAAAGATTATAACTTGTATAAATGAAATAAGGTTTTTCCGAAATAACACTGTTGTTTCTAAATGATAAAAAGCTCTCATAGGAGAAATGAATTTCAAATTGTATTAAAAGGATTTCAAGTTTAAACTGAAATAATCTTCCAAGTTATAAATGAATATCTGGAAACGAATTTTGAAAGAAAATATTTGGGAACGAACTTTGAAAGATATAAGTTAAATCTTAATTTAAAGATTTGATGAATTAAATCCAATTGAATTGGAATTGTTTTGAAATCCAGCAATGAATCTTTGAGAAACTAGGTGAACTTTATGAAATAAATCTTATGCTTAAAAGATTTAAAATGGTAATTTGTTTAAACCATTTGAAAGAAAGTTTTGAATTATTAAGTTGTGACTTAATTGAAATCCCATATCCATATGTTTTAAATGTTGTGCTCACTATTCGGTTTAGCCGGGAAAGGACCTTTGTGTCGTATAACCCATTTCGAATATGTGATTCGACGTTATGGATAGCATTTGAAGACCGGTGTTGAAGACCGGGTATTTGCGAGAACGATAGGATAACCTATCGATTGTCTCTGCACTGAGTTGCAACGGTATAGAGACTCCTTAAGTGATGGGAAGTCCGATCGAGATTGTGAATACCCGGATTGCAAGGACTTCTTTGGAAGTGCCATCGGTTCTGTTCGAGCCCGGAACAGACTTGTATGGATAGTATGTCTGACATTACAAATTGAGATATAAAGCTGATTTCTTTCAAATATATTTCTGTTGGTGGCGGAGAATTTATTCTCTTAGCTTAACACCCTTCTCTGAGACGTACGAGCTCAGAGGTTATGTAGTTGAAGGTTATCAGCGATATATTCCCAATTTGGTAATGTGACATGCTGAGTGTTGCTGTGAAATGATCATTGTGTTGATCAATTTTGATATGATCATTTGTTTGATCGTTTATCTTTGTGATCATTTCTATGATCATTTGTTGACCCAAAGCACAGCTTTTGTATAAAGCGTGGCTTTGTGGACGAGACTTCGTCAAGCCTCACACCCCGGAATGGTCAAAACAGGAAAGATGCGGCAAGGTTATGAGGGGTAGCTCCCTTTAGGGTATGTGCATTTCCTTCTGGAAAAGGGTGGTATCATGGTATGGAGCCCAGATACTTACTCATGTTGAAACACTTTATTTATTATGGTGTGATGTTGATTACGAGTGCTCGGATAAAGGTCCCAAAGGACCGGGGGATGGCATACTCGTGTCAGTAGTTACCCAGTTAGGGGTAACCCGGCCTTGTGTTGGCAGAGATCCGGTTTGGTTCTCGGGGACGTCCTTCCAGAGGCGTTCTCATGTGGCAATGGGAAGTTCCTTGGCCTGACCATTCGTTGGAAATCCAAAGAAACAATACGATCTTGTACGGTTTTAATTGTATAACCTGCCATGGAATGTGGCGGTAACATGCTATTGAACATGGTAGCTATAGTAGGCATAAGTGCAAAATGCCTATGCTAGCTAAGATTTATATCTTTACTTTCGAAATGATTTTTACTACACTATGCACTAGTAATAATATCAAATGTTTCTTTTAATGCGTATCAAGCATCTTTGCCTATCATAAGGAGAAATCTCCTCCGATTCTGCGTTTGCATTGTGTGTGTGTGCGGGAGGCCTTATGGTAGTCTCATTTTCAAAAAGCATTGCGAATTGACTTTGAAAAATCTTTTGTTGAATGTTTTAAAAGATAAACTGTTTGTGTTGCTCACACCAGTCCCACGACTGATCCGGAGTTTATTGTTTCTTTCCTAAACTCTGGGTGCTCATTATTTTCTACACGAGCAGTCTAGAATTTGGGTTTTTCAAATAGTCAGGTTTAGTAGATTATCTAGAGATAGTTCAGTCTTTGGACCACACCAGTCTTGCTTAGCTTGGTGCATCGTTATTGGGAGTTCGAGCTATTGCTGGATTGGTTCTTGGAGTTGGAAGTTGCGGTTTTGGAAGTTCTCTTTTGAAGACTATCTTAGAGTTATATTGTTCCGCTGCTAGATGTTATCTATTTTTCTTTTCCGCTGCTATTTTTATTGTATCATATCTCTGATGTATATTAATATCTATTGGATCATCTGTTATATCAGATATTGTATCAAAGCTGTATATCAATGTATTATTCTTTTATTCCGCTGTGTTGTTTACTTAATGTTGTTATAAGCTCCGGCGAATCGGATTTGAACGGTCGAATCTACGGCATTCGAGTACGATGTAAAGGATGGATGTCGATTTTCGAGCGGGCAAAATCCGTTTTCGTTACAAATGTAGTAGGAATAGTGCCTTCGGTTCCGTTCGAACCTAGAACGGACTTGTATGGATGAATGCTTTCAGGACATCGTCAGGTGGACGATGGGCATTCTAAGGGATATGTTCTAAAAAGGTAACGCTTAGCCTCAAGCCTCATCAAATGGGAATGACTGAAAATCAGGGGTTATGCAGCAAGGCTAGGTGGGTAGCACCCAAGCAGGGTGAAGTCATCCCTGCCTAGATGTCCCTTTTTATTTCGGCTTAGTGGGCGGTTGCTGATCCCAACCGCGAGGTGATCTCACTCGGGATTATCCAGTAAGGGGTAGTCCCGGTCTTGTGTTGCAAGGGAGCGGGCGTACTCCTCGGTACTGTGATCTAGGCCACGTACTGTGACAGGTGGCACCCCAGTGCCTAGTCATTAGTTGGAAATCCATTCTTACGAGCCTTGTACGAGTTTTGTTTGTATTACCCACTCTGTGGCTAGTAGCTGGAATTTAATCATGTAACAATTTCGTCTATTTTATAAGTATATGTATATAGACCCTATTATAATATCAGAGGATTTCTATGAAAATTGTTTTAGCTATCGTAAGGTAAAAACCCGACATGTTTATTTGTGGCGTGGTCTTACGATATGCTTTTGTTTTCAAAGGATTTTTGAAACTTTAATAATCGATTGGGTGTGATTCTCTCACGCTGTTATTCCATACTGACTTGGGTGTTATTTAACTGTAATGCTCGGGTCAGACCGAGTATTATAAGATACAGGATATGATGTTGTGGAGCTCAGAAGACGAGCTGGATGATGAACGTACTTTCGTACTTGTTTTATATATATTCCGCTGTGTAGAGTAGCTGTGTATCCAGTTGTATGTTATTGATGTTGAGCCGTGATTGATGTACTCTCATGATGTAATATATATAAACGGAGATATTTGATTTTAGAGTAAAGAATATTTATTATCTATTATATTTTATTCCGCTACGATGGTTAGATTCTGTTGTTGTTTTCTATTTTTTTTTTCTTCTACCTCTTCTTCTTTAATCCAAATGGTTCGTATTTCTGTACAACTTGAGTTGATTTATATAGATTAGTGTTGACTCAAGGGGTACAGATTTGCGGGTCGTTACACAAATTATCATCTTAGGTACCATTTACATTGGTATATATTCTAATACATTAACATTTTACCATTTTATCTTTATTTCAATTGCGCAATATTTAATTTCAATTGCTACAATATTTACACTTATTATAAATTGGATTTCAATGGATTGATTTGTTTCAATTCAAATCTTTTTATTAAGTTCATTACTACTCTATAAACTTAATTACCTTGTTTTTCCTTTCATTACCTTAATATACTCCAATTTAACAACTCCTAAATATTTTATTACATTTCACATTAATGTAACATTTATTAAAATTTATTTCCAATTCCAATTCCATCAAACAGGTAACTTATAATAATTTGTTATCATTACTCTCAATCACATTCTTATAAGTTTAATCATTTCTAAACCAATGTTATAATTTCTTATTAAACATTGATTATATTCAATTACCATCCAATATATATATATTGATTCATTGATTAATTCAATTTATGCAATTTAAATTAATAGACCTTGATCCCCGTTCTTTTTATTAAATCAACCATTATCTTATGGATAACTTTAACACTACTATATATCCAATTGCCCTAATGGCTTATAGTCATCAGCTAAATTCATATTAACTTAGTAATTAATTACGTTTAATTGCAATGGATTTAGATCTCATTCAATAGATTAAATAAATGGGTAAACAATTAATAATTATCACCATTTGCCTAATTTAATCTCATTCATACTTTATTATCAAACAACAATTATTGTAATTACTTTCTAGCGTTGATCCTAATTTATTACGTATTATTTTATCAATTAATATAACTTTGAATACATTTTTCAATTTACTAATTTAAATCAATTAAAACCTTACAATTGTTTCAATTAATTGGGATTGCACTAAATTTGTCATTTATCAACTTGCTATAACCTTATTACCTTAATTTACGTTCAGTTACTATTAAGCAATATATCATCTCATTGGTTAATTCAACACTTACTTTTATTTATTCGTTTTCTATTCTATAACCAAGTGTAACAATTTACACTATTACATTATTATTGGGATATCACTCCAATTGTCAAAATTTAATTTTAATTACCATGGCTACATTTCATTTCTAACCTTCGCTTCATTTTATATTATAAAGTTTTTATTTCTTTCTAGATTTAATTGCAAAATCTTATTAAATTAACCAATTTGAATTATCAAAATTTACGGGTCGTTACAATCTGGAATTAAACGGACGTGCATAACTTAATCCCACTTGGAGTAAGGTAATTGTTTGATTGAGCTGGTATAAATTTGGCTTTAATGAAGAAAATGTTTGAATTAGGCAACCCTTTATCTTTCTGTCATATTTTGTTTTATAACTATGGTCCTTGTTGGACCTAACTTCATAAAATGACAATGCTGTGATAAAAATTTTGATTCATTAAATTTTATCTTCACAAATAGTTTTATGGCCCTTTGGTACTATAAAGGTTCAAATTTTTTACGACAAAAACACTATATTGTTTATAAGCACCATGTTAATTTCATAAACAAAGTGTAAAAATATCAGAGCAATAAATTAGCCTTTCTAATATATGTAAAATTTATGTATCAAAATGTAAGGCTCTCATATGTTAAGATAAAAGATGTTTTACTTTTCTATTTAAATTTTCAACTTCAATAGATTGATATACAATAATTTGGGAGGTTTAAGCATAGGATGTGGTTTCTTTTGGGAACTAATTGGAAGTAGAAAAGGTAGGGCTATAAATGTATAGTTAAAAAACGTATGGCTACGAGGTACTATATTGATTGCATAATGGATACTGATAGCTATGTTAATGATAGACTTACACACTTAGGTGGTCTAACTAATTTTCATCAATAACATTTTCCTTATTCACTTTATCTTTAATGACTAAAACTTCCTGGAAAACTAATGGTGTAGTGTTTAGGAGCGGAGCATTCTTAATAGGCAATTTGGGCTGATAATTTATTTTAAAGTGTTACTACTGCTGTCCAAACCTGCTAATCTGTAACAGTTTTATTAACAACAAGAAAAAAGTTTACAACTATGGCTACAATGAAAATCCCTAATAATCCAGTTATTGTTGAAGAAAGCCAAGATCAGAGGGTTCTTCTTCTCCGAAAACTCCGTTTGTCTCATCTTCTTTGCCCAACCAATTCTCTCCTTCGCTGTAGAATACTAAAGAGAAACCACCAGATGTGGATGATGATGGCTTTCGGGTGGTTCATAATCGATCCAGGAATGCTTTCGAGCCTTCTCACCCTCCAAGTATTCAGTAAAACCAAGATAACAGTTTAACATATCCAAGAAAGATTATCTGCATATTGTAAACAAGAATGTGGATTCTCGGCCAAAAGCTACTACAACAAGTAATGTATCAAAAACTGCACAAGCAGATCAGAATACTCAATCTCAGACCAAGACATTAAATAAGCTTCAACATGTGCAGAGATGATCAAGAAAGGGGGATTAAATTCTGACTTTAATATGAAATTCATTGACCCAATCACCATCAGCAAGAAAATTATGGTAGTGGTAAAGGAGGAGGTAGGCCGTAGAACTTAGAAGAAATGGAGCTTATATGTCATTGCCTATTTATTCGGCAACAGATCCTTCTATCGTCATTTCAAAACTTTCGTTCAAAGGACATGGAACCCATCTAGTAAAATTGAAATTTTCACAAGAAATAATGGATTCTTTAACATAAAACTCTCAAATGCAGTTGATTGTGAAAAACCCATTAGTATTAGCCCCTATTTTATGAATGGAAAATGCATAATCTTGAAAAAATGGAGCAAAAATTTCAAGTTTGACAAAGATTTGCTTACAATAATGCCAATTTGGATAAGGCTACCAATACTCAACTTAAAATTATGGGATAGGAAGCATTCAACGCTATTACAGGTGCAATAGGAATTGCTTTAAAACTTGATGAGCCCACTGCCAATGAATGAAAAAAGATTGTGCTATGCAATAATTTTAGTGGAAATCTAAGCAAATGCAGATTTACTACAAGGACCATATATATGTATGTATGATGGAGAAAATTTAGTGCAAAAAATAGAATATTAATGGATTCCCCTAAGATGTAAAACTTGTGCATGTTTTGGTCATTCTACTGAAAACTATCAAGCAAAGATAGTATGGAAAGAAAAAAAGTGCATTGATGCAAGTCCAACCGATACAAATCTACAATCTAAGAATCAAATGAAGGCACATCAAGTATGTTCATTGATAAAACTGCAACTGATGTAAATAAAGTTCCAAAAAGTATGGGAAATGCTGATACTCCCATGGCTGATGTCACAAACATTGGTAAAGAAGCAAACAGTGTAACAGTGGAGCAAAACGACTAAACAAACCCAAAAAAAAACATAAAGATAAAGAGATTAGCCATCAAGAATTTGGCATGCAATAAAATAATAGAAGTAGGATGACTAAACAATCCTTTATCTTTCAAGAATGCAATCTAGAGTCTGAAAATGAGAATAATGAAGATGAGCAAGCAACAGACATGCAAATAAACTCGTATAGATAACAAGGCAAGCAAAGATTCAAAGGTATGTCCAAACCTAGAAAATGCAACTGATGGGGAAATAAGCTATTCAAAAACTTTAAGGATAAAAACGACTACTATTCCATGCAAAGAAACCATTTCATTTCAGGCATTTTAAAATGCAGTTAGTCAATTAACATCTGCCTCTTCTGCTGTAAGGGAAATAAAAGGAAAAAAGCAGAAACAAAAGTATAGATGATATTATTTCCAACAAAAGCCATGAAGCATTAGAAGAAAGTGAATTCAGCAAAAAAAACATTATCAGAAATGCTATGTGGGATGAGCAACTTAAAGTTCAAGGAAAAAAGACTTACAGAAAAAGTGCTAAAAAGATTGTTGTAGTGGATGGGGAGTATAGGCATAGTGCTTCACTATAACATCATACTATATCCTTCTATGTATCCTTTTCTTTTTAAATATTTCTTTTATATAATATGACAATAGTTTCTTGGAAAGTTAGGGGTTTAAACTCCCGTGAAAGGAAATTAGATATATCTAATTTGTTGTTAGAATCTATGTCAGCACCAGAGGTATTGGTTTCGATCACAACAACTTTAGGAAATCGTATAAAATAATATTTTATCAAAGTATATAGTATATAATGTATGAAATTAGATATGTAATGATTTAAGAAGATTGTACAGTATCAAGTAAGATTGAAGAGATTCAAGATGTTGTTATAGGGACTCAAGAGCTAAATAATGAAGACTCATAAGTATTGAAGAGTTCAAGAGTTCAAAATATTCCAGATAAGTTATAGAGCCATAAATTTATGTTAAAATTCTAATAGCACTTGATCTCTCTCTTTCTCTCTTTTTAAATATACTTTTCAAAACAATTTTTAAATGGTTTTCAATTTCTTATACTTATAAATATTATTTTAAGTTTTGATATTTACTAATTGTTTTTATTAAATTTTGATTTATATTATTTTAATTTTCAAAAATCTTACCATATAATTTTACTTGAGTTTTATAATGATTTAAAAGTATATAAATTATATTTGAGCATGTTTACAAAGTATCAAATTATTTTACAAGGCAATACACTTTCAAAGTAATATTTTAAAGTGTTTTTTAAAATTACAAATATTATGTCGACATGTTTTACCTCTACCAGTCGACATATTAGCCGTGATTTTCAAAAATCAAATTTCAAAAGAAGTGTCTATTTGTCATATCTTTTCACAAAAGGACATGATTGTTATTTCTTTATGAATACCTATCTTCCCAACAAATTTTATAATCATTTTTTCATTCTTCTTCTCTCCTCCTTGTCCTCTTTTATTTTCTAAACAAAAACATAATCATACTCTGTCGAATTTCAACTAGAATTAAACTTAATCACCATTAGTTTGATTCTCTATCATTTGCTCTCTGATTTCTATCATCTCTCATCCAATCAAGATCAAAGTGTTATTCAAGAGTTATAGAATCATTTGTAATCAAGATTGACGATCTGAGTAAAACTCTATCAAATCAAAATCTATACTTGTGGGTGAAGTTGTAGCCTGCAAATCAATTGGGTGTGCCTAATAGCCCGTAAATCTAGTGGGTGTGCTGAAAGAGTGAGAGGACAGATTGGTTTATCGACAGTGTACCCTTTTTGAGCCATGAACGGCTATTGGAATGATACCATTTGGCACCTTCGCTACTAGTTGAATCAAAGCATTAGCATTGGTGGGCTTGAATACTGGGGCAAGAGCTCCCACTTTATGAAGCAATGTGTCCATTATAGAGAGAGGAGAATTCTCATTAGGAGAGGAATATCCAGTGGTCTTAAAAGTAAGCGTGATAGAAAGCTAGCCCAGATGAGATCGTATCCCTTTTGATAGAGGTTAAAAGAAAATCAAGTAACTCTAGCTAGAGGTTAGGATTCTGGAGGGTGTGTCTCATGGCCTTGTAATCGAGATTTTATATGCGTTTACTAGTTGAAAAGAAATCCGTATAAAGAACGGGACTTAATGTAGGATAACTCTGAACCAGTATAAAATCCTGGTGTGTTTTTCCTTTTACTTTTACTACATTTTTTATCCATGTTTTTGATTCTTTGATTGTTTCTGTGATTAATAATTGCATAATTCTAAGTATAATTTCAAAAGATTTTAAAAGATTCATATAAATTAGAAAACTCTATTCACCCTCCCCCTCTGGTGTTAATTTAGCCTTAAGATCCTAATTCTGCAATCTTAAATCTGGTATCAGAGCATTGGTTTTCAAAGTATTCATAGTCTAAATTTTGAAAAGTTTTTATGGCATTCTTTAATAATATTTTTAACACTATTTTCGAAAGGATAATCTGTAAAATCATCATTACAATGTTTTATAGATTTGCATCTATACATTACGAAAAGTCACATGATATATTGAAAAGGAATAAATTGTAGAAACAGATGTGTCGCATGGTTTTTGATGAACAAACATATGATAATCATACACTATAGATCAAAAAGAATAAATGGATATTGGATAGTGGTTGTTCAAGATACGTAATTAGAAATCTGGAGATTTTGAAAGATATAGTTTACAAAAATGGAGGATCGTTCAATTTTGGTAATAATTCTAAAGGATATGTGATTGGCATTGGCAATTTGGTGATTCTAAAACTCCTTCTATTTCCAATGTTTTCTTAGTTAGGAACTAAAAAATAATCTATTAAGTATTATCAGTTGTATGATAAAGATTTTAAAATTAAATTCGTAACAGATAAATGTCACACTGAAGATAATTAGTCAAACATTACCTTTGATGGTATTAGGAAACGAAACACTTATATCTTAAGTATGAAAATCTCAAATGATAACTTATGTTTTTTGGCTGAAACAAGTGACTCTTGGATTTAACATAGAAGATTTGGTCGTTTAAATTTCAAACTTATTTGTAAAATTGCTAAAAATGGTTTAGTTAAAGCTCTTCTCAAAAATAACTTCAACGTTAATAATCTATGCGATGCGTGCCAATTAGGTAAACTTAGAAAATATTCATTTGAATCAAAAGATATGATTTCTACTTCTCGTCCCCTTGAACTTCTTCACTTAGATCTTTTTGGTCCCTCTCAAATACAATCTATAAATCATAGTAGATATGTATTTGTAATCTTTGAAGACTATTCTAGGTTTACATAGACAAGTTTATTAAAACTTACAAATGATGCTTTTGAAATGTTTAAAATCTTTGTTAAACAAACTCAAAATCAGAACGTCCAAAAAAATTAAAACTATTCAAAGTGATCATGGTGGAGAATTTAAAAATGAAAATTTTGAAATTTCTATAACAAGAAAGGTATAACCTATAATTTTTCATTTCTAAGATTACCACAATAAAATGGAGTAATAGAACATAAAAATAGAATGATTCACGAGTGCGATTAATTTATCTAAAAATCCAACTCATCATGCTATAGCTAAACATATTGATATAAGACATCGTTTTCTAAGAGATCATGTAAATAAAGAAATAATACTTGAATATATAAATACTAAAAAGCAAATAGCTGATATATTAACTAAATCAGTTAGCCAAACTTCCTTTACTAAGTTAAGAAGTGAATTAGGATTTTTTTTCTTTATCGAAAATTGAAAAATAATAATATAAAATTACATAATTTACAAGAATAACAAAAAAAATTTTTTTGCATGTATGTCAACATACATGAGACCTATATGTCGACATATAATGGTAAAAATCATTTTTAAAATTTTCCCTCTAAAATTTAAATTGGTGATTATATAAACACCATAATTTGATTTTCTTCTCCATTTTTCTGCATTTTCTCTATTATAGACTTCTGAATTAAACAAACTATGGCCTCCTCTTCGAACGAATATTCAATGTTTTTCTTTTATTCTCCTACCGCTGAACCCTTCCAAAACACTACTATGGCCAAAGTCATCAAATTGGAGGAAGATATGAAGAATTTTCTAGAGATGTTGACTTAAATTCAAGTCATACAACTTCGTATATCGAAGGATCAAGAGAAACAGAGAAGAATTCTGCATAATTTGTAGGAATATTTATTGGATAACCCTATGAATCCAATAGTTATCAAAGATGAATCCATTTGCTATCCATAATCCTCTTCAAAGCAACAAAGAAGAAGAAAAAGAAGAAGAGGAAGAGGAAGAACATATGGAGGAGGATGACGAAGTTCGATGCGTTGGAGAAGTATGCTTTGATCGAGATGGAAATCTCATCGAACA
The DNA here is from genome assembly GCA_030765085.1 of Allium cepa. Taxonomy (NCBI): domain Eukaryota; kingdom Viridiplantae; phylum Streptophyta; class Magnoliopsida; order Asparagales; family Amaryllidaceae; genus Allium; species Allium cepa. The sequence continues at coordinate 568,687,269 of CM060940.1, read as the reverse complement.
AAAGGAAAACTTTTACCTTCATTATCCTCAGTGTCTCATTCATAAGTCTTTTATCATTAAGAATTCTCGTTATAGGACTTCTTCTTCGTTTAATTTAAGAATAGTGTGTATTTTATCTTTAATTTAACTTTACTGTGTGAATGGATTGACTGGTTTGTAAATATGATAATTGAATGAACATATAGTTTGGTTTGGTTACTATTAATGATTTGTGCTTCGTTATCATTCCTTATATATCATTCTTGTCATTTTGCATTTCATGATCATATCACTTATTGTTTCTATATATATTTATATCATTAAAAGTATATAATGTTTATTTAAAGGGAGTGTGAATTAGTATTAAGAGTTGATGTAAGAATTATAGTTATAGTTGGTTATTTTTTATTTATGACAAAGGGGGAGAAATATATAAAATACTATGCATAGATTAAGGGGGAGTTTTATATGCATGGATTAAGAAGAAATTATATTATATTTTATATACAGAGCCATCATCATCAAAAATGGGAAGATTGTTAGTACTTAAGATATTGGTTTTGATGATAACAACTTTAGAAAATCATATAAAATATAAATACTAATGTTTTATCAAGGTATATAGTATATAGTGCAGGATATTGGATAGATAATGATTTAAGAAGACTGTACATTATCAAGTAAAGATTGAAGAGATTCAAGATATTGATATAGGACTCAAGAGCTAGAGAATGAAGGCTCATGAGTACTGAAGAGTTTAAGATTTTAAGATATTCCAGATAAATAATAGGATAATAGGTTTATGTTAAAAATTTGATAGCCCTTGATCTCTCTCTATATATATTCTTAAATATGTTTTTAAATATACTTTCAAAAGAACTTCTAAATAATTTTCAATTTCTTATATTTATAAATATTATTTTAAGTTTATGATATTTTACGAAGTTATTTTTATATTAATTTTTTATTTATATTGGATTATTTTTCAAAAATCTTATCATATAATTTTACTCAAGTATTATTATGATTTAAAAGCATATAAATTATATTTAAGTATGTTTACAAAATATCAAATTATTTTACAAAGCAATACATTTTCAGAATAATATTTTAAAGTGTTTTTCAAGTCACAAAGAGTATGTCGATATATTCTACCCTTATATGTCGACATACTAGCCGTGATTTTCAAAAATCAAATTTCAAAAGAAGTGTCTCTTTGTCGTATCTCTTCACGAACAAACATGACCTTGATTTTGGAGGGTGTGTCTCATGGCCTTGAAGTCAATATTGTATTTGCATTTACTAGTTAAAAAGAAATCTGTATAAGGAATTGTACAGGACTGGATATAGGATAACTCCGAACCAGTATGAAATCCTTGTGTGTTCTTTCTCTTTTACTTTTAGTGCATTTATTTTATCTAAGTTTTGGTTCTATGATTGTATCTGTGATTAAAAATTGCATAATTCTAGGTATAATTTCAAAATATTTCAAAAATATTCATATAAATTAGAAAACACTATTCATCACCCACTAATGTTAATTTAGCCTTAAGATCCCTACTCTGCAGTCTTACAACTAAAATCAAGTATAATTTGTTTGTTAGAACATAAATTAAATGATAATAAAATATAAGGTTGTCAAAATAAATTTTGAAAAACTGGAAAATTATAAATAATAATTCAATGGAGGGAAATGGTAGAATTATGGTCTTATATGATCCTAATATTTGAGATATAGATCAATTTTATATAAACTATTATCAATATGTTCACTGTAAATGTACAAATAAAGGTGGTTTTCTTTTAGAAATAACTTTTGTTTATGCATCAAATAGTGAAAATGAAAGAAATCTTCTATGGAAATAATTAGAAAAAATTAATAAAAAATATCAATCACCATTAGATGATTCTTAGAGAGTTCAACACTATTATTCATGCTTTTGAAGAAAGGGGCAACTCAATTCCTTTTAAAAAACTTGAAATAATTAATACTTTTATTTTTGAAAACAGGGCTAGTTGAGCCTACAATTTTTGGAAACAAATTTACAAGGAAATCTGGGAAACTCGGAAATATTCACGGTAAATTAGATAGAATTTTAATAAATCAGAAATCTATAAGTATTTTCCCTGATTTTACATGTCATATTGTATCCCAAGCGACCAGTGGTCATACCCCCATTCAAATTCATTTATATCATTCTAGTTTTAATAAAAAGAATTACCCTTTCAGACTTGTCAATGGGTGGGTTTATGAAGAAAATTATAAAGAAAAAGTGAATAAGAGCTTTTCTATCAAAATTAAAGGCACAGCCCAATATTGTTTTAATAGAATGCTTCAAATTACCAAAGCAAATCTAAAAACTTGGAACAAATAGAGGTAGGTAGGAAAAAAATTTAGAGACGAATGTGAGAAATTGCGAAATAAAATAGATAATGATAGCCCAGACATGGATAAAGTCAATAAAAAATTTCAAATTTAGAATAAGCTCATTAAGTCTTTACATGTACAATCTATGAATATGAGGCAGAAAGCCAAAGTGGATTGGCTAACTAATGGGGATGAAGCAAGCAAATTTTTCTATGCCAAAATGTCTTATAGAAGGCACAAAAAAGATATGGGAAAATTACTTGTTGTGAATGAGGCAATAATAAATGGAGATTCTCAAATAGAGAAGGAAGCAATAGAGTACTTTGATGCCTTATATAATTATAATTATGATGATTCTTATAAATTTAATTTCCAAATATAGCCACCAAATATTTACTATATGAAAATTGCCAAGATATATTGCTTGCTTCCATTAGTTTAGAAGAAATTAAGAATATTATTTCAATGCAAACATAGACAAAAGCCCTGATGGGTTTGGAGCTGAATTCGAGATGAAATTAGAAATAGCCTTTTTGATGCAACTAATGAATTTTTCAAACTGAAAAATTCAAATCATACTCTAGTTACTCTTGTGCTAAAAATTAAAATCTCCAATGGTTTAGAAGATTGCCGGCCTATAGTCTATTGCAATTTTGTGTACGAAATTATCATAGAACGAAAATATTTCTAAAATATTTAATCTTTGAAAACCAAAGTGCCTTTATTCTAGGAAGACTTATAGCAGAAAATACATTCTTAGCACATGAGCTAATTAGAATTTTAATCAAAACAGTAAAACATCATATGTATTAAAAATTGATTTGCAGAAGGCTTTTGAAAAAATTAATTGGAATTTTATTATGCGCATGATGAAACAAATGTGTTTTCATGCTAAATTTTGAGATCTTTTGAAGGAATGCATAAATAAAGCTACGTATTTTGTGCTTATTAATGGATCTCCTAAAGACTTTATCCATAGCAATAGATGAATTAGTTAAACCACGTATTACTTATTTAATATACACCGATGATCTATTATTGTTTTTAAATGCAGATGTACAGAGTGCAAATACTATTGTCAGAATTTTTGAGATACTGAATGAGTATGCATGTTTGAAAGTAAATGAATTCAAGAGCAAAATATACTTCAGCAAAGCATGCAACAGAAAAGAACAAATTTTGAGTATTCTTAAATTTCTAATAGGATCATTTGCACTAAAATTTTTGGGGCTACCTTTAAGTATGAATCAAAAAGATTGTACAAGACTTTATGACATTATTCAAAGCAAACTAGATGGGTGGTTAAGCAAATTATTGTCATTAGCAAGCATGTTGGAGCTAATACACATAGTCATCACTGCTATCATTAAGTATTGATTACAATGTCATAAGATTCCAGCAAAAGAAATTCACAAAATTAAAAAAATGTGTGCTAATTTCATTTGAAGAGGAAAAGTGCATAAAGTTGCTTGGGAAACAGTATGCGAGCCAAAAAAAGTAGGTGGTTTGGGATTAAGAAAGATCGAAAACTTAAATGAAGTATGCAATGTCAAATTATATTGGAAATTCCTTGAAGGCAAATCACTATGGGCAAGATGGATGAAAGAAAAATAGCTAAAACAATTTTTTTTTTGTATAGCCACAGTTGAAAGTCATCACTCTTTTACATGGAAAAATATTCTTCAATGGAGAGAATTGGGTAGAAAATTTATTGAAAGAAAATTCGAGGATGGAATCACATCAACCTATGGTTTGATTCATGATTAATAGTAATTCACTGGTCAATTTATTAAGCTGGAATAATATTTATATTTCGGGTGTGAAAATTGACATCGTAAAAAGCATAATACAAAATCACTGCTGGAATGCAACTTTACATCTAGCGGCTGCAATCTACAATTTAGATATTAGGAAAATATCAGTCGACTCAAGCTTACGAAATGATGAATGGTCTTTGAAACTCACTTATAAAGGAAAATTTTCATTAAAAAAATTGGGAACACATAAAATGGAATGAAGTTGAAATTCAGTGGCACAATATAATATGGAATAAGGCAAATTTTTGAAAAATGGTACATTGTGCTTATTTTGCTTTGATAAATAAACTTCAACCTAGAGACAAATGCTACAAATGGAATAAAACAGGAGAAGTCAAATGTCTCTTTTGCAAAATGATGTTGAAAGCATCGAACATTTATTCTTTGATTGTGCAAACACAAAACACATTTGGTTCATTGCTAAAACAAAGCTCAAGATCTGTCAATTTAAAGCAGTGAAAATATTAGAGAAATCATCCAAATATTCAACAACATTTCAAGGCAAAAACAAAGAAATTCAACAAAGCAAGCATCACATTAACTACAGTAATTTTCCACATTTGGAAAGAAAGAAACTAAAACTGCACAAACAAAAGGAATTAGATAGTCTACAGCTTTGGAAAATCATAGATTTGGAAACTTATATCATTTTTCAAAAAGAAAACAAGCATTCAAAAACGGCAAATTCAATCAATTAACACACTTGGAAGATTGACAACTATATGAAGAGAGAACTGAGGCATACTTACAAAACAGGAATGTCAATTCAGACATTTTCCGAGGTAAAATCCTTCAACCCAATGGCAAGCACTGGTCAAAAGATTGGTCTGGATACATTTCTCAAGACAATCACGCTGGTACCCGGTCATTCCAATGCCCAAGCCAGAAGAATCTCCTACAAGGGAAGTCGATATGTAACGACAATTTTTTAATTAATTTGAGAAACTACAGAAATCATAATATATGTTTACCTGACTTGAACAAGAGCTACCACTTGTCCAACTGCAAGTACAAGGAGGTCCATCCCCTGCAACAAGCCATAAATTTGCAACTTGAAGTCAATAATCAACGTATGGGGAAAAGCCTATATCGTAAGGAAATTTGACCGTTTTGTAAGGAAATTAATGCGAAAACATTAATGGACCGTTTCCTTCCTCATTATGTGGCACATTAATGGACCGTTTCCTTCCTCATTATGTACATTAATGGACTGTTTCCTTCCTCATTATGTGGTCAATAGAATCTAAAGGGTTTTCCTATTAATATGCTAATAAATAAATCGGTTATAATCTAGAGCATTAATTTCTCTCATCTTGATCTTGATGGACGATCAAGATTAAGTCTACAAATCTGGAAAGTTGGTCCTCTCTCTACCTATAAATATTAACCTTTTCCCATCACAAAGGATATAGAAAACACATAAAGAAAGATATAGGAAAAGAGAGAGAAATCATTTCCTTTCTCCATTGAAACAGCTTTCGACAACAACCATTGTTGATTCGTAACAAGATGTCTGGAGGTATGTTTTATTAATTCATTACATATGTGATAATCATGTAATTCTAGATCTTAGGATTTATGTTATTTGCAAGCTATAGATTACATGTGGTATTGGAGCATAGTTTTAGAATTCATGATTATCCATCAATATATAAAGCAAAACTAGCATAGATCTATGATATGATGTTTGTAATTTTACTATGATGATGATAATGATTATTAGTGTTAATATGATTCAAGTTTAATATTCATATTATTTAAGTTGTTATAGTAATCATGATTATCAATATTGTTCTATTTACTGTATGCTTAGATTAAGATCTGGAAAATTTATATTTCTGCAAAAGTTGATTTTTTTCTACTTTAATGTTTGACCTACTGTATAATATGGAACAACTTATTGTATGCAAATACTTTTCAGAAAGTATACATATTGAAAACAATTGTTTCCTAGTTTGACATTAAATTCATGACCTGGAACTTGCAAGATAATTGTCTATACATGATTTGCAAAATAATTATTTATATGTTAAATTCATGTATGAAATTTATTTGGAGTTACTAAACATTTATTATCCTTGTTGTGGATTACCTTAAAGAATGACAAATGTTTATGTAAAAAAAAAACATTAATGTCTATCTCTTTTCTCTCTTGTTTTAGTTTTCGCTTCCGCGCTTAATTTCCTTGTTTCTTCTAGTCTGATGCATGCAGTCCCATCCACAGGCGGCTGCTGCTTGCACAATAACGCATGAAACGTTAATGTTTATCATTCTTTCATGAGTATGGTTCTACTGCCTACCCATAGGAGGCGCTAAACCTAACCTCTTATTATGAAATATGTTTTATTCTAACAAAGAAGCCTACATTTCTTTTATATCTGCAGTTGCAATGCCCTCAAACCTTAATTCGTATGCTACGTCTATCGTCAGACTCAATGGAACCAACTACTTAGAATAGAAAGAGGAAGTTGAGTTTTCTTTAGGCATACTTGAACTGGACATGGCTCTCCTAAAGGAAAAGCGAGCCCCACTTACTGACACAAGTACGCCCGAGGAAAACAAACTCCATGATGATTGGGAACGATCTAATAGGATCAGCATGATGTTTATGCGAATGGTGATTGATACCAACGTTAAAACCTCCCTACCCAAAACTGAAAGCGCAAAAGAATATTTGCAATCCATTGAAAATCGGTTCAAGACTGCAGACAAATCCCTTGCTGGGAAACTTATGGCAGATCTTGTAACCATGAAGTTTGATGGTTCTCGCTCAATGAGCACTCATGTCATTGAAATGATTAACCTTGCTGCCAAACTTAAGAACTTGAGATTGGTTATGGACGATGCTTTTCTCGTCCAATTCATTCTCACTAGCTTACCTTCTCAGTATGAACCATTCAAAATTCATTACAACACTATTACGGAAAAGTGGAGTCTAAATGACTAAATGAATTGACTAACAAACTGGTTCAAGAGGAGTCTAGGCAAGGCTAGCAAGGCATTAAAGTTGCTTATTTCACTCAAGGGGTTGGAAAACAAGCTGACAAAAAGAATAACTCACAGCATAAAAGAGCACCACCCAAATCTAATGACGCCACTCAACCATCCAAGAAGAAAAAGAAGGATGATGTCTGTAAGTTCTGCAAGAAACCTGGACACTTCCAGGAAGATTGCATTAAGCGCAAAGCATGGTTCGAAAAGAAAGGTAACCCAATGGGTTTTGTAAGTCATTTCGAATCAAATCTTACTAATGTACCTTCTTCTACGTGGTGGATTGATACTGCTGCTAACGTTCATGTTTCGAATTCTATGCAGGGATTCATTACGATCCAAACCACAAACCCAAGTGAGAATTTCATTTTCATGGGGAATAAATATAAAGCTCCAGTTGAAGCTATTGGAACTTTTCGTCTTATTTTAGATTGAGGTTTTCAGTTAGATTTATGTCAAACTCTTTGTGTTCCGTCTGTTTCCCGTAATTTGATTTCTGTAAGTGTACTTGATAAATTTGGATATTCTTTTGAAGTTGGAAATGGAAATTTTAGTTTATTTAAAAATTCTAGTCTTATTGGTTCTGGAATATTAATTGATGGACTTTATAAACTTCATCTTAAACAAAATGCTGAAATCCAACTCACCCTGCAAGGAAAAGAAACTAAAAGAAAGTCATCCAAGAATGATTCTTACTTCTTGTGGCATAAAAAACTGGGTCATATATCCAGTGAAAGAATCAAGAGGTTAGTGAAAGATGGTGTCCTACCGGACCTAGACTTCGCTAACATTACAGCATGTGTTGATTGTACTAAAGGAAAAACAACAACAAAAAATACAAAGAAAGGAGCCACAAGAAGTACACAACTTCTAGAAGTAACACATATGGGTATTTGTGGACCTTCTGATGTTCCAACTTTTGGAGGAGAGAAATATTTCATCACTTTTATCGATGATTTTTCACGTTATTGCTATCTTTATCTGTTGCATGAAAAATCTCAGTCAGTGGATGTTGTACAAGTGTTCATTACTGAAGTCGAAAGGCAATAAGAAAGAAAAGTGAAAATCATTAGGTCAGATAGGGGTGGTGAATTCTATGGAAGGTATAATGAAACGGGACAACATCCTAGACCTTTTACTAGACTTCTTCAAAAAATTGGAATTGTTGCACAATACACAACGCCTGGATCTCCATGGCAGGGTGGTGTAGCTGAAAGACGAAATCGTACATACATGGAAATGGTTAGATCCATGATGAGTCATGCAAATTTACCTATATCATTATGGACGGATGCATTACGAACAACTGTCTACATCTTAAATAGAGTTCCAAGTAAAGCCGTTCCAAAGACTCCTTTTGAACTTTGGAAAGGATGGAAACCTAGTTTAAGACATCTCCAAATTTATGGTTGCCCAGCTGAAGCTAGACTGTACAATCCAAATGAAAAAAATTGAATTTTAAGATAGTCAGTGGTTACTTTATAGGTTACCTAGAAAAATCTAAAGGATATAGATTTTATTGTCCTAACCATAGTACAAGAATTGTTGAAACTGGCAATGCCAAATTCTATAAGATTGGTGAAATCAGTGGGAGTACAAAACAACAAGAAGTGGTCATTCATGAAATAAGGGTACCCATTATCTTACCCTCTATTTCGAAAGATATTGGGAATCATCCCATTGTTGAACCTGTTCACAATGAGGAAAACCCAATAAATGATCAACAACTCCATAATGAAATTATCACCAATCATAATGTTGATGAAGTACCACAGGAACTAGCATTAAGAAGATCTCAAAGACAAAGAAAATCAACTATTCCTGATGATTATATGCTTTATCTAATAGAATCTGAAGGAACTACGGACCCAATTTCTTATTCACAAGCCATTAAGGATGTTAATTCTATTAAATGGATTGATGCCATGAAAGATGAACTGAAATCTATGGATAATAATCAAGTTTGGGAAATCGTTCAATTGCCGCAAGGACATAAAGCAGTCGGTTGTAAGTGGGTTTTCAAGACCAAACGTGACTGCAATGGTAAAATTGAATGATATAAAACTAGACTTGTTTTCAAAGGTTTTAATCAGAAAGAAGGCATTGACTATAATGAAACTTTTGCTCCTGTTTCCAGGAAAGATTCTCTTAGAATTATCATGGCATTAGTAGCTCATTATGATCTCGAGTTACATCAAATGGATGTGAAAACAGCCTTTCTAAATGGAGACTTGGAAGAAGAAGTCTACATGCGTCAACCTGAAGGCTTCATAATTGAAGGACAGGAAGACATGGTCTGCAAACTTAAGAAATCAATATATGGATTGAAACAAGCTTCTAGACAATGGTATCTAAAGTTTCATGAAATCATTACCGCTTTCGATTTCAAAGAAAACATAGTTGACCCTTGTATATACCTCAAATTCAGTGGAACAAGTTTATATTTTGGATTCTGTATGTTGATGACATATTATTAGCTAGCAGCGACCTTGGTTTATTACGTGAAACTAAGGATATCTCTCAACGAACTTTGAAATGAAAGAAATGGGTGAGGCTTCCTATGTGATAGGAATAGAAATATTCCGTGATAGATCACATGGAATTTTAGGATTGTCTCAAAAAGCATATATTGACAAAATTCTTGAGAGATTTGGCACGACGAATTGTTCCTCTAGTCATGTCCCACTGCAGAAAGGAGACAAACTTGTTCTTGAGCAGTGCCCAAAGACTCCTATGGAACAAGAAGAAATGACCAAATATCCTTATGCATCTCTTGTAGGGAGTTTGACGTATTAACAGGTCTGTACAAGGCCTGATATCAGTCATGCAGTTGGTATGCTGGGTAGATTTCAAAGTAACCCAGGAATCGCTCATTGGAAAGCTGCAAAGAAGGTACTGAGATACCTAAAGGGAACAAAGAATTACATGCTCACCTATAGAAAATCAAGTTACCTACAGGTAACTGGTTATTCTGATTCAGACCTTGTTGGATGTCCTGACACTAGGATATGCACTCTTGGCTATGTGTACCTCGGTGCAATATCATGGAGAAGCCAGAAATCTGAGATGCTTTTTGGATCCACCATGATGGCTGAATACGTAGCATGTTATGAGGCTTCAATTCAGGGAACATGGCTGCGTAATTTTGTCTCACAATTTGGCACTTTAAATATTATCTCTAAGCCACTAACTGTCTACTATGACAATGAAGCTGCAACCTTTTTCTCCAAGCATGATAGGATAACCAAAGGTTCCAAACACATGGACCTTAAATACCTACTACTAAAGCAAGATGTTAAACTAAAGAAAATTATTGTTGAATCAATAAGTACAGACTTACAAGTGGCAGACATATTCATGAAAGGACTACCTCCAAAGACCTTTTAGAGACATAATGATAGCATGGGTCTTGCAGATAGTTCCTAATTATCTTCTTATTATGCCATTTATTTTGTACTTATCTAGACATGACAATTATTAAGCTCTTAATAATTTGGACATCTTTTATTTCTGTTTTATAATGTGTACACATTTATATTTAGATAAATTATAGCAGAAACAGTCTTTTGCTTCAAAACATTATGTGACCATTAAGTTATGCTCATCTACGGTCTAGTTATGAAAGTTGTCAATGTCATAGTACATGGAAGTAAGCATGTTGTAAAATAACGTGTCACATCATGACTTCCATTGACCACTAGATTAGCCAAGACACTTATGATAACCGACTAAAGAAAAGTTTAGCATATCATGCGCGCCTTATGACCTTTATACGAAAACATTAATGGATTTTACTATTGACCAAGTGGGAGACTGTAAGGAAATTTGACCGTTTTGTAAGGAAATTAATGCGAAAACATTAATTGACCGTTTCCTTCCTCATTATGTAGTACATTAATGGACCGTTTCCTTCCTCATCATGTGGTACATTAATGGACCGTTTCCTTCCTCAAGCGTTTCCTTCCTCATTATGTGGTCAATAGAATCTAAAGGGTTTTCCTAATAATATGCCAATAAATAAATCGGTTATAATCTATAGCATTAATTTCTCTCATCTTGATCTTGATGGACGATCAAGATTAAGTCTACAAATCTGGAAAGTTGGTCCTCTCTCTACCTATAAATATTAACCTTTACCCATCACAAAGGATATAGAAAACACATAACGAAATATATAGGAAAAGAGAGAGAAACCATTTCCTTTCTCCATTGAAACAGCTTTCGACAACAACCATTGCTGATTGGTATACAAGATGTCTGGAGGTATGTTTTATTAATTCATTACATATGTGATAATCATGTAATTCTAGATCTTAGGGTTTATGTTATTCGCAAGATAGATTACATATATCACTTATCTATATGGAATAGAGTAGAAAACGACAAGCTTCAAAAGCAAGAGAAGCTCAAAAAAGTGTTCTAAAAAATTCGAGAGATTACAGAGGAGCAGAGGACAATACTTTAGACTAAGCACAGGGGTGCTAATTATATCAAGAAGAGAGCATGGAATTCCCCCTCCCTCCACGCCCCTTTCCCTCGAAGATTGATTTAAGCAGGAGAATTGGGGAACCGATTAAATCATCCCTCAAATTGTTTTACCATAATTTTCTATGGTTAGAGATCTCGTTTCTTATTGAGTAAATGAGATAATAAAGGTTGCATGAGGATTGATTATTTTATCTGATAGTTGCATAATTGGGTTGTTTTGTACCCAGCTTAAGCTGGGCCTTGGGGCCATTGTATCTACTTTTTCCAAAAAAAATACCTGCTAATCTGTTGTACATATAAACGGTTTTACAAAGATAATAGCTACTAGTAAAATTGATTTTTATTTCAATTTGTACTTTTTTTTAAATAGTAAAAGAAAATGGCCCAACGCCCAGTTACAATACCTGACTAAGTGGATAAGCCATCGTCTAAAGCAGATATACATGCTACTAAACCCTATAACAACACCGCCGCTTACTAATTTGCTACTCACTCAAAAGAAAAACTTAGAAATATTGAGAACCAAAAATGGCGGATGATGGAAGACGATTCACCATATTTCTTTAAAATAAAATGAGAACCAGCTTCAAGGAGTCTTCCAAGTCTCCTTCATACTCTTTATGTTAGCTTGAGAATCCATGTCTAAGTAATTAAATCTGAGAAGTTGAGAATTATCTGAAGAATACTTTTCTGTCTTCAAAATTTTTTGGCTTTCCTTTAGATCTATGCTTATTTCTTTGTAATTGCAAGGATAAAAGGTGTTGTTCTCTGTTTGACTCACTTGAGCTTGTTAATTGCTACTTTGGCTTCTACACCGGATAGATAAGTAATACACTTGATTATTCGACACGCTTTTGTAGAAATTTTCTCTGAATCTTTGATTATTAATGTTCGTAAGTATAAATTCATCCTCCTACGGAGATTATTGCTTCATGGGAACAGTGCTGGAAAAGCGGTAGCTCCAATCATTTGGGAATACGTAAATGGCAAAGATTATTCTTCGTGTTTCTATTGCAGTAAGTTTTGAAATTAACCATATTATGTTTACATCTCTTATAGTTATCCATCTTGTAAGTAGTGTTGGAGTGGCCGCCTCCAGGAAGATAGCCTGTGGAGAAGTTATTTCTTCTTAGAGCTGGTTCCTTTGATTTGAAATATTTTCAGTGCTGAAGGCTGAGACCAAATGATCCTCCTCGGTGAATATCAGTAATATATTTCCCTCTCTATAAGAAACCTTCAACCCGATCCTCATAGTTATCTAGATTTCTGCTATCTGAATTTGTTGAATTTGAAAAATCTTGTTGTTTGTTTGATTTTCTATTGATAATCATATATTCTTAGTAGATAATTTTCCATAATTGAATGCTGTTGTTTTCTTTATTGTGATGGAGTCTTTGATTCATTTCTCTCCAAATATGATAACTAATAGTAGTTAACATTATTAAGGCTTTTCTAAAATCCTTTGATTTGGCATCCAAATTGTTTTGGATATACTGTATGCTTTCTTTGATGCTTTGACTTGATTCACAGTACTTGAACTTTAGAACCCTTTTAGCTATAAACCATATATTCTTTGAGTAAATACAATCAAAGAACAAATGGTATGCACTTTCACCATCATTTTGGCAGGGTAAGCACTCAATTTCTGCATTTTTAGTCCATTTGGCGCACCTATCTTTGGTTAGTAGCTTATTAAAAAGGGCAAATTAGGTGCAGCGAGACATTTTTGGGTAATTTGATTTATTCCATATAACTTTGTTCCAGTTAACCTCTGTTTCTTCCCTCTTGATGAATTCTCATACTTTTTTAAAAATGAAATTAACTTTTATGGTTAATTTCCAGACCCATACATCCTTCTATGGGTTTTGATCTTTAGAAAATTTTCCAATTGGTGACTTAAATAATGAGGCAGCTTAATGGTTTTCTATTTTCCAACATTGATTTTGAATAATGCATTGAACTTTTCCATTGGCCCCATCTAAAAAGTATAAGTTGTTCTAACTAAGAAAATTTAACAGTGATTTCCCAAAGATACATGGATCAAACCATAAAATGGTTTGGCTTCCATCTTTAAATTTTCTTTCCAACAGTTTTGTAGCAGTTTCTCTGTAGCTAAGAATGTTTTTCCAAGTGAAAGAATTATGATTTTCAATGCTGTAGTCTAGAAAATTTTGTTTCTATGATATACTTTGCTCTCGTTCACCTTGCCCATAGAGATTTACCCATAATAAATTTCCAAAAATAATCTGAGCTTAAATGCTTCTCTTAAATCACTAATATTTCCTAAGCCCAAACCCTCAGATTTCCTTGGTGTACTTTAACCTTTGTTATTTTATGCTATTTTCCTTTCCAATATCGGGCCTTGAACATACCATAGCATGCATTAAACTTCCAACTGCACTAGCATATTGCACCTTTGCCGTATAAACCTTGTCTTTCTCCAAGATAGTCGATCCCTTACTTGAAAGCTTCATATGTAAAGGTAAATGTGTATGTGACACCCTTGCATTCTCCGTGCTAAACCGGCAAAACATTTTCTCTATGTACTCTTTTTGAGTTAATTTCATCTCAAAACGCTTTCGATCTCTTTCTATTTCCATGCCCAATATCTTCTTTGCTTTTCCAAGATCCTTCATTTCAAACTCCAATTTCAAACCCATTTTTAACTTGTGCATTTCATTCTTATCCTTAGAAGCAATGAGCATTTCGTCCACATACAAAAGCAAACACACCCAATAATCATTTTTCAACTTTTTGAAATATACACATGCTTCCATGATGCTTCTACCAAAACCATTTTCAAGCATAAAATGATCAAATCTCTTGTTCCATTGTCTAGATAATTGCTTTAAACCATATAGTGATTTCTTTAACTTGCAAACCAAATTTGATTTACCGTCTACAATAAAACCTTCCGGTTGCTCCACGTAGATGTCTTTATCCAAGTCACCATGCAAGAAGGCAGTTTTCACATCAAGTTACTTCAACTCCAAGTCATGAATAGCAACTATAGCAAGTAATATCCAGATTGAGGTATGGCGCAAAGCCGATGCGAATATCTCATCATACTCCTTTCCCTTTCTTTGTGAAAACCCCTTAGCCACTAGCCTACTTCTGCATCTCCCATCGTCCTTTACCTTTTATATACATTTGCACCCAATAGCATGGTTTCCTTTAGGAAATGGAACCGAATCCCAAGTTTGATTCTTCAACAACGATTGCATCTCTTCCTCCATAGTACAAATCCACTTCGAGCTATCACTCGACTCCATGACATCATCAAGGTCCATCGGCTCATCTTGGACTACATGAAGAGCAAAGTCCAAGTTATCACAAAAGCTAAGATAGTTCCAATCATCATATTTTTCGGATGGTCTTATAGCGCGACGACCCATCCGACTAGCAATCCCACTACCCAAACTCCTTTCGGCTCCACCTTGAACCGAACCTCTCTAGAATCATGTACATCACCAATCTTACTAGAGGAACGCCGTGGACTATGTTATGTTACATCAACCGCTTCCTCCTCACAAGCATCATCAACTGCTCTACTCTCTCTAATCCTTGGAAAAAATGTTAAACTTCTTCTTTGATTCACCATAAACCAAATCCGGAACCACGATGAGATCTCATTCTCCTTAAACAAAGTTGACTCATCAAAAGTAACATAATGAGAATTCACAACCTTCTTTGTTTCCGGATTCTAAATCCGATAGCCTTTTACACCGCCCATATAACCAAGCAAGACCCCTTTGAAAGCTCTAGGCTCATGCTTATCATTTCTCGGATCATGTACATAAATCGGACTACCAAACACACAAAGATAACTCAAGTCAATGCTCTTTCCTTTTCACACTTCCTCCGGAATTTTGTTACCAATAGCCGAGCATGAAATTTGATTAATAATACGCACCACGGTTGACAAAGTTTCGACCCAAAATCCCTTAGATAGAACCGATGTCAATCTCATGCACCAAGCTTTCTCGACTAGAGTATGGTTCATCCTCTCCACAACACCATTCGACTACGGATCTCCCGGTGTAGTAAAATGCCTCCTAATATTATGATGCTTGCAAAACTCTAAGAACTCTCCAAAAACATGCTACCTATTTGTCGGACCTTAGAACCTTCAAAGACTTGCCACTCTCATTTCAACAAGAGCTTTCCATGTTTTGAATTTTGCAAATGCCTCTGACTCGGCCTTCATTACATACACATATACCTTTCGAGAAAAGTCATCAATAAAAGAAATATAATAGCGAGCTCCCCCCAAAGGAACAACTGGTGCCAGTCCTCAAACATCTATGTGCACATACTCAAGAACCCTTTTCGAATCATGTTTTCTCTCACCAAATGATATTTTAGTTAACTTCCCCATGACACATTCCTTACAAAATTATAGTTTGTTAAAACTCTCTCCATCAATCATCTTCTTCTTCCAAAGAATATCCAAACTCCTCTCCGAGACATAACCTAACCTCAAATGTCACAACCTAATCGCATCCAAGCCGCGAGAACTATCAACTCCCACACAAGTTTCACCTTCTAAAGTCACTCCTTGAAACAAATAAACACCACGAGTCCTAGCACCTTTGATCACCACAAGTGCACCTTTTGAAACACACAAGCTACCACTCTCAATAGTGATCTTACAACGTAAAGAATCCAGCTGCCTCAAAGAGATAAGAGATTACCGAAGTCTCGAAACATAGCATACATTCGTGAGAGTGCAAACTACTCCGTCAAACAACTAAATTTGCATGAAACCAATGCCTTTCGATTTACAAATAGAACCATTACCCATAACAATTGAATTTCCTTCTTTGTTGACATAAGAAGAACAAAAATCTTATTCGGCGTCATTTGATAAGATGCTCCCAAATGGAGCACAATTCGCTCCCTAAAAATCTGATGCTAAGATAACTTCTTGCTAAGAAAACTCCTTTTGACATCATTTAAAGTCAAAGTATCCCTGCTATAGATCAAACTATTTGAGAAACCCATATAACGGTCTAGCAACGAACACAACAATATCATCCTCTTTTGCTTTTCCTCAATCTTCAAATCTACTGCCTTCATCTCCATTAACAAATCATTAAAGGTATTCAAGTGCGCCTTTATTGAAGTACCTTCATTCACCTTATAGGTGAAGAACGTTTATAATAATATCAAACGATTAGTTAGTGACTTCTTCATATACAACTCCTCCAACTTGTCCTAGATACCCTTAGCGGTAGTCTCACAACTAATTTCGGAGATAAGATTTGCCCCCATAGCAAGTTGAAGTGTAGTGAATGCCCACTCTTTCATTTTCTCTCTTTCAACATCCGAGATGTCTACTGGCAACAAATGTGTCAAACACTACTCGATGCACTCAATTCCATTTAAGAACCACTTTCATCTTTCATTGCCACTTTTAAAAATCATTATCATCATTTCACTTGTCTATAACTAATTATGATCCTGAAGCCACGTACGATCCACGTACATAAGGCGCTACACCACTTGGATTAACCATTGAGGAACTACCTGAGGCATTGCATGATTTCGGCATTTCTATAACCACCTATGTGACGACTCGACTTTCTACTCCCAGAAAATCGCATCATCTTGAAGAAAGAAAGTGATAGAAGAAGAAAAGAAAGAGAAAGAAGAAACAGAACAACATCAGAGAACTCACAGCGGAACGAATAAAATATAATATATCTCATAAAATATTACATAGTACCTATTACCTCAGAGTACACAACTTAAACAACTGATAATAAACAGTTATAAACTTCTGTCTAACAATACAACTCAAGATACAAGAGAAACAGATACCAACAAACACAGCGGAATCAATATATATCTACACGTCGAAGCCTCCTGCTCCATATCTCCTTCAGAATTCGTCAAGCTAACCTGAACCACTTGACTACTCATACATAATATGAGTACCCAAGAGTTTAATAAAATAGAAAATAAACACTCGGGTCAGACAGGGGTCTGGTGTGAGTAAATGGGTTAAAGTTGCTTAACTTTAGAAAACCTTTGAAAGAAAAAGTATCACGTAAGACTTCCCACACATAAACATGGAAAAGTTTTTACCTTACGCTAACCAAAACATTTGATAGGAAATCCAGTGATATTATAATAGTGTCTAGGGTTTTCAAAATAAAATACAGAAATAGCTGGAATGCTTACATCTCACGTTCCAACATAGTTGGGCACAATCAAAACCGTACAGGCACTTATTGGATTTTGGATTCCATACAATGGCAGGGCTACTGGGGTACCGCCCGTCACAGTACGTGGCCTAGATCAACGTATCGAGGAGTACTCCCACTCCCCTGCAACACAAGGCCGGAACCATCCCTTACTGGACAGTCCCGAACAAGACCACCCCGTAGTTGGCGCGACCAACCACACACTAAGCCGAAATAGAAAAGGACCTCTAGACAGGGGTAAATCTCGCTCTCAAGTGGGGTCTACCCATGAAGCCTTGCTGCACCTCCCATGTTTTAGCCATTCCCGGTTGATGAGGCTTGAGGTTACGATTATCTTTATAGAAGACATCTATCTTAGAATGCTCATCGTCCACCTGACGATGTGCTGAAAGCATTCAATCCATACAAGTTCGTTCCGGGTTCGAACGAAACCGAAGGCACTATCTCGTTGCACTCATTATTGGAATCACCCTCAGAGTCAACGACCATAGCCCTTGCACTCTGATTCACCATCTCGAATCTATAAGTACTATTCCGTCAACTCATTACAGAATCATCCACAGAGTTATACTGACGTATAGCCCTTACACCTCGAGTCTTCACTTGCTCCACTTGGATTAACGACCTAACATTTAATTGGAATCGATGTGGTTTTCAGATTCCAAATATGGAAATCTGATCCCGGTCTCACCGAAACCAAACGCCATTTTAATGTCCAAGTTGTACTTAAGGGTTTAAACAGTTAAACTTATATTCAGGATGATATGTAAATAGATAGATGAATCATATTATCACAATAGATAATTCATAACAATATTCATCTTCACAAAGCAGCATATCACATAACAAAGATATCCATCAACCAATATCAAACATCCAATATCAACCAATCATACAATATCAATCTCCAGATATTGATCATCCACTATCAATCAATTAACCAATATTAATCAATCAATCCATATTAATCAAACATCCAAAATAGAATTGATTATCTCTAATCAATTGAATTACCATAATCCTTCTTCATTATTAATATTCCAAATAGAATAAATTAATCATCTCTAATGATTTTCCTTAATTAATCTTCCTTGATTAATTATATTTAATTACATTCAAGTAATTATCCTTAACCATATATAGTAATTAAATCTTTAATTACTATCATTAATTACAATAATTAATGATCATTCATTAATTAATTAACTAAAATTAATTACATTAAACCTTAATTAATTACAATTAATTAATCTCATTTAAATTAATCTCTCATATTAATCAGCCTTGATTAATATCATTAATCACATTAATTAATGATTCTTATTAATTAATAATACTTTAATTAACTAATTAACTTATAGTTAATCAACTCATCAATCATAATCAGTAATTAATAATTTGTAATTACTTACTTTAATTAATGATCTTCTTAATTAATTAATTTCTAATCTAATTATATTAATCCTTGATTAATTAATTCAATTAATTAATCTTTAATTACTTCATTAAGTAATTATTAACCAATTTAAGTTAACAATTAATCTTTATTTAATTACTTAATTAATTAATCACATTTTAATTAATTACCCTTAGTAATTAATCTTAAATTAATCACATTCATTAATTAATTAATTACATTAATAAATTAACTAAAATAAATTAAGTAATTAATTCTTAATTACTTACATAAGTAATTATCTCTAATTACTTTCATTAATAAGTCTTAATTACTTCCTTAAATAATTAATTCCATTATTAAATAATCCTTAACCCTTTAAATTAATTACTTCATAATTAATTGTCTCTAAAACAATTATATTAATCACTTCTTAAATTGATATTATTAAGTGATTAACCAATAATCACTTCAACTAATTACTCCATGAGTAATTACCATTAATTACTTCCATAAGTAATTAATTTCCTTAATTACATTCAACAATTAATCAGTAACTACTTTATTAAGTAATTATACTTAATTAATCCATAATTAAGTGATTATTTAAAATTTAATAAATAATTAACTAATTAGTTAAAATTAATTAAATAATTAATTAATTAACTAGTCTTCTTATAATTAAAGAAAATCTTTAATTAATTAAGAAAAACATAAATTTTTATTTAATCTCTTACCTATTAACAATTATACTTAATTAAGTATTCTTAAGTCATATTCAAATAATTTAACCTTAATTATTTCTATAAACAAATCATTTGAATTATATAAATTAATTTTAAAGACAAGTTATTAATCTTGGATACCAAAATCATAATGATAATCTTATTTGAAATTAGAAAATTTAGTAACAATTTCCAAAATTTCTAATACTTTAAAACAATTAAACTAATCTTATTTATTTCAATATAAAATTTGAAATCTTAAGTTTGAATCATTTCTTAACATTTTAACTTAAA
Source organism: Allium cepa (assembly GCA_030765085.1). NCBI lineage: Eukaryota > Viridiplantae > Streptophyta > Magnoliopsida > Asparagales > Amaryllidaceae > Allium > Allium cepa. The sequence goes on along the minus strand of CM060940.1, from coordinate 568,667,002 downwards.
TTTTGATTTGAATTTAAATTCAAAATATCCTTCCAAAATGTAATTAAATTACTTCAATATGAAATCACTTTAAATAAATTTAAATTGAAATAAAATATATAATTTCAACTTATACTTTATAAATTTGTTTAACATTAAATTTTTAAACAACAAGTTTAAAGTTTTCATTTTTATTCCTTTATAAACCTATTCCAGACAACACCCAAAGGAAATCCCGAAGCAAACCACCAACCAACCCGAGTTAACCCCGAAGCAAGCCCAAACCACCCTGACTTCGAGTTACTCCCGAGTCACACGCGAGTTCCCACCAGAGATTCCATCATCTTCCCCAACACAAAAACTCCAGCAACCCAAAACTGTGCACACGAAGCACGGTGCACATGCACCTCCACCGCCGGCCTCCATTGACCATCGCGACGACCCACCCTAATTCTAAATCCATTCGCGAGCGCAAAGGTGAATCCAGATCCACAAATTTTTGCTCGAATCGAAATTCGAACATTTGGCTTGAAACTGCAACAATTACCGACCACAAAAGCTCCCCTACGGCCATACTCCTCAACGCCGTTGAACTCGCCGACTCCACCATCAGGACGCCACCACCATGAACTTCGTCATCACCAAAAATGAAGGAACTCGATTCATCAATTATGTCGCAAAAGCCATTAAAGTTCGACCGAAAAAAAAACTGTAACCATAACCCTAGTTTTAGCAATTCTCTTCAATTCACCATTTTTAAAAATTATCCTGTATTTTTCCCATGATCAATAGCTTGCAAGCAAGCTTTGATTCAAATATCAATTCGAATTAATGTACAAATCATCAGAAATCTACAAAATGCCCAATATTGCTCATTACTGCGAAACCCAACAATCACTTCACCAAAAATCCTGATTTTACTTCCTAAAATCATCATCTTCAATTTCTAATATGTTCCTGAATTCAAATTACTGAATTGTGATGATTTATTTTGACATATATATATTGTATTTCTGTGTTCCCTATTTTAAAAATTATTTGTAACTTAGAAATTCCACAAACTATTTTAAAAATTGCCTTCAAACATCAACAAACACTTTCCATCTAAACATCAAAGTCAAATAATAATGTTTATTGGGAGATTTGGGATTTTGAAGATTTATTCTGGTCTGAAACAACAAGGAACAGAGAGTTTATAAAAAAAACATAGACCTTTCACATATATAAGAACATATCTGTGAATTCAATGTTATAAATTATGAATGATTTTCATGCAATTCCAGTATCAAATCTCAGATTAACACATGCAATAAAAATTAGAATTCAACTTATCTGTTTTTTGAAAGAAAAAAAACAATTTACTCACCTGTATACTTTGCAGGCAGATTTTATAACAGAGCAGGTTTGACTTCCATTCGCATTTCAGGTTGATAATTCTTTTGCATGCAGATTTAATTTTCAACTTGATTCTTCATTTGAATATGCAGATCTTCAATTGCATGTTTAAATTACAGCTTGGTTTGAACTTTGCAATGCAATTTGAAGTTGTAGATTGAAGTTGAATTGCAGGTTTAAGTTTTATTTTTTTGAATTTTATTTTTAGATTTGAAGAAGATTACATGTTGTCATTAAATTTTGTTGAGAAGTGAAAATAAAGAAAAGGAATGTTTGTACATAAAAATAGTTTCCTTCTAAAAAATTTTATTAAAAATTAAGATAAAAACATTGCCACATGTTGGCTTAAGAATAACATTTGTCATAAATTTGTAAATTTTTCTTACAAGTGTTCTTATGGTGATTATTATATTTACACATGTTTACATTCATCATTAAGTGTTTTTAAACTTTTATGTAATTTAAATGTAAATATAAACTTACATTATTTATGTTACTTTGTAAATAAATGCTTACATATATAAATATAAACTTGCCTTTAAAAGAAAAATATTTTAAAACTAATTAAAATATAAACAAATTCCTTATACATGTATTTTATAACCATTTTAAAATCTAACCAATTTAAAAGAAACAAACAAAGCTTGTTTAAATTCCTTTTTAAATTATCATATTTAAAATAAATAACAAACTTATATTGCAAAACAATTGAATTAACCTTTAAATTAACTTTTGAAAACATTGATTTTAAAACAGAGCTTCAATCTACAATATTAATACATTATAAATTATTAATTGATTAAATTTCAAAACAATTTCAAATTATGACATATACAAACATATATATTACAAATTTGAAAATTCATTTTTAATTTGAAACACAATATCTTATATTCACAATATATATCAGTTGTATATATTATAAACAGAATAAAATTTTAATTAGCTTTGAAAAATAATTCTTATCAAATTTAAATTGTCAAAAAGATATTGATTGCTGTCAACAGATTAAATATTTATTAACCTTTAAAAAGAATAAATTTATCAATTTAAATTAAAATTATAAAGAAAATTTATCAAACCAGTTAAATTATTTACACAGATTATTAAATTTATATTGCCCAAAATTCCGGGTCGTTACAACCTACCTATACCAAAGCTCTGATACCAAATGTTGTGGGAAATTATAACTTGAAACCACTCAAATCAAAACCCCAAAGCACAGCGGAAAACGAGATCGTGGTAAGAAGTGTAAAAAAACCAATCATATGTCAATCCAAAACATAATCCAATCTAAAACCAATCATAATGTCCAAACAAGCAATATATAATCAAAGCAATAATGATACAATAAATCACACACCGATTTATAGTGGTTCCACTAACGTTTTGTTACTGTACATCCATTTTAAGAGAGAGCCTTTATTAATACCAATAAAAAGAGTACAAGAGATTGATTACGATGATCAAAATTCTAATAGAAATGATTTATGGAGAAGAGGATCAAAGAAAATTAGGTTTAAATAAACCTTAATTAACGGAGGATAAACCCTACATTAAACCTTTAATCTCATTTCGTCCTGAATCCTGAAAATAGCTTATATAGGGAAGTAGAAACATAGACAAAATTCAAGAATTGCCACTCCGAATATCATAAATCTCCACACCAAAACCCAAGCTGAAAATAGGCTGATAAATGTCACAGACGTCTCTCACTTTATGACAGACGTCTGTCGTATGTTTCGGGAAATTATCCCCTGAAGCCATAGATGTCTGTCACAACCTTTTCAAATTTTCAAGTTCCAAATCCTGAAGTCACAAACATCTATCACTTTATGATAGACGTCTGTCGCCTGACACTGGCCATAACACTCCAACTTCATCGTCATGTCTCTTCCTCCTCCGAGCTCCAATTTGCGAATCGTTTTCACCGTTATAAAGCTACTTTCGATCGTTTCAATTCTCCATACATTGTCGTCAAAATTCCAAAAATCTAACTCAAAGCTCCAAAAAAATTGAATTTCCAATGTCGTTGAAGAAACAGAAGCTGTTTCTTAGTGAGTTTCAAATGCATAAAGAAGTAGTCAAGAGGCCAGGTTTCTTTCCAATTTACAAAGTTGTTAATCCTAAATGAGTTTTCAAGTTCTCCAAGTCATTGACCAAGTTGATCAGATAACTACACTTCAGGTACATTTTTATGTTTTCTACAACTTATATTTTTTTTGTACATGCTTATAAATTTCATATTTAAGACATAGATGTTTGAGGTGTTCATGTCAAGCTTTGGTGTTTTCAATTGAGATTCCTATTACGGTTGTCATTTTTGTGAATTCCTCTATTTTGGCCATCTAGATTAAAATTTAATCTTGAAACTTATTTTATACATTTTAAAGTCTATGTAGATGTTCATGAATGACAATTAACATACACATCATCTGTTCTATTTGCTTTTACTAACAAATAACCTTCTTATGCACATAATTGCAACAAAATGATGAAACTTAGTTGATTGAGAATAAACTAGGTTTCAATTCTCATACACTAAGCAGGGGATTTCATCATTTTTTTTCATATTATTATTACTAGAAACAAGGATATACATATGAGTTTCAATTATGCAGGTATTTGATAAAGATACTATATATAGCAAGAGAGAAATACTAGGCTTGATTTGATAACATGCCATGTTTTATTCCATATTAACCCTTGTATACTTTTTTCCCATATATATTGTTGGTACTGCATGAAGAATGCTGCTCAGGAGAAAATGTCAAGGAAGGAAACAATTACTAAATACTACACTTCCGAGTCATTTGAACATTTGATATTCAAAATAATTATTGAACTAATATTGAGATATTTCTTTTTGATACATGAATATTAAATTGCTAAAGAGTTTCTACATCAAGTTTTTCTAATAGTGTATTGTTCATATTTTAGGGAAGTTAAAAGATATCCTTAGAGTGAGTTAGACATGCATATCACAACAGTTCCTTTTGACTCAGTCTTTAGTATTTCAAAATACAGATGAGAACCATGAACTGCAATTTTGCATTCAATATTTGAAATCGTATCATATAAGAGAAATGAATACCATGAAACTTCCTTATTTTAATTTTCGGTGCATTATATAAACATTATGATTAGTCTTTCTACAATAACCCAACTTTGTAATTTTAAGATATATTTGAATGTTATCAATATAATTTAACAACATTATCTAGATATTTTAAAATTATACCGATAACACTTAGTAAAGTAGTAGTATAACAATTTTCAACATTTCTAGATGTCAAATATGATGTTACAGCAACCTTATCCATGCTTAGGAGCCACACATAACACAATAGATGTTATAATCTTATCCTTACAACATCAAAAGGTAAGAGAGAAACTTTTGCAACTTCTTTTTGCTACAAATAAAAGAACATCTCTGGTTCCTAGTTGTACGCCAAGCCGTTTGATCAAGATCAAATGTTAGCAATCTTCCATTATTTTTCCTCAGTCTACAAGGCTGATTTGCTTGCCTAATACCTGCATGAAGAACTTATGCATTATCTTTGACCTGTAACAGGACTAGTATTCTTACAGAGAAAATGGATGATACTGTTGTCATGTGTGGCTTGCATTTGAGATTGCGTGGATTGAACGATAAACCCCACATCGCAAGAAATATACCATATAACGTGGTATATATGTGGGATTGGTGGTACGTAACAATGAGAATTCATTTTATTACAAGCAAGTCTTGCCAAGACAGAACAACTGTGGCCTTTGATTTTAGCAGAATGGTCTTGCGAGGTAAGAGTGGGAAAGTGAAATATCATATGTGATGTATTGGAATTTGAATGCATATAAAATTTTTGACAAGGAAACCCAAAAAGATTTGTGGTTATGTGGTAAGTTGTTGAGGTATGCTAATGAAGTTTAAGGATCAACTTCCAAATAAAGGAAATTTTTGTATGCTATAAAACCATCAAAATAAATTGCTGTTCATTTTTTCAACCTATAACATTTTATATATCGGGTAGGATTATGTTATTAACATACCGTACAAGGATTCCTCAACAGACTAGAAATAGACGATGTATTATTAACCCTAATATACTAACTAAGTGGTTGAAGCAACAAAATATAGTATTTAACGGTGAATTTTCTATCGACTTAGAAAATCGCCGATAAATTTTGTATTAAAAATAACCGCAAGCGCACGACGTACAAAAGTTAGTACGTGGCGAGTACGAGTTGATCCATAGGTGTAATCAAATTAACCGAAGTTGAAAGTGATTAGCTAGAAAATGTAAAAAAAATGACAAAAAAGTGATATAAATGAGAGTTAAATGATAATTTAAAGATAATTCACTCTCTAGATCATATAGTTCAACAAATTATGAAATTGTGATTTCTCTTTTTTGGTCATAATTGAATTTAAATGATGTGTTTATCATAAGTATGGCTCATTTGTGTTATTAATTAGCTCAACATAAGCCATCAAACTATAACACACCCCTTAAACCACTTACTAGCTCTCATGAAAACAACAACAAAGTTGAAAATGAAATTTATTTTAAGCATGGCCTATTAACTATTGTTTTGAAATATAGGCCATCAAATTTTAATTTCAACAATCACTTCATTACCATTCATCATATGTAGATGAAGATGTAATTATTGTTTGTGATTGTTTAAGCATAGCTTATTTAGTGTCAACAATATAAGCTATCGAATTCAAATCAAAAACAATAAGTTAAACCCCTTCAAATGTTTCATTAAGCACAAAAAGAGAGCAATAATTATCAAAATATTGAAGCTATATAATTAGAGAGCTTCATTACCCCTAAATTGAAGGGGTTTAGCCTATCATATTTGTTATCAAATCAACAAATATAGCTTGCAACATGAAACAAAAAGAAGTGGAAAAGGAGAGCTAAATGAAAGGAAAAACTATTATACTTGCTTAAAATAAAAGAGATCCACACTACAACATGAAAGGAAATAAACAAGAAAAGAAAATAGCAATGTATTAAAGTTGCATAAAAAATTACATAAAAGAAATGGCTAAGTAGCCATGGAAAAGAGAAAGAGAAGCTTTCTTCTATTTCTAAGCTAAAACCAACTAAGTGGAAGAGAAGTTACATGAAGCATAAGGGGTATTTATACATGTATGAAACTCTAATACATTTTTTTGAGGAATGCCTAAAATACCCTCTTAGGAAATGTGGAGGCCAAGTAATAATTAGCATCATCTAATTATCTATTAAGTGTGCATGAAGATTTAATGGCCTTTTAGCATGTGCATTAGCTCCTAAGTGTACATTAAGGTAGGTAGGTAAGTGGGGTCCTCCATGATCATCACTTCGAATTATTTCCATCTCCATTCCTTTGTATCTTCTTTATGCATGCATATATCTTCATAAATCACTTGTATATAAAGCCAAATTCCTATATAATATTATATTAATTTCCAATTAAATTCCCTCAAAATAATATATGCACAGAAATGACCATTTTGCCCCTATATGAAGATGAATATGTGATGATTTGAAAATAATTTGAATTTTGGTTTAAACATGCTAAAACACCAATATGATCATTTATTTAATTTAATTAGATTAAATGTGGTGGTAAAATATGCACATCAAATACCCCACACTTATTTTTTTATTCGTCCTCGAATAAAGAAAAACTAAGATAAATCTGTTTTTGCAGGAAGCATGATTGCATTGAGCGTATGCTACAAGCCGTTAAACCTCTGGGTGTCTCCATTAGGACGAGTGTTGTCTCGTGAGGGTTTTCAGCGGATACTACCCACAAAATTCAAATGCAAGATTAAAATATTTACAAAATGCAAGATTTATTTACAAAGTGACGAATGCGAGTTTTTGAAAATATTTGAAGTTTATTTTTAAATTAACACAAATAAGTTAAATATAGGTTTTGGCCATTATCTTGAAATTTTAAGTCATTTACTTGTCAAAATTTCCAATAAGAATGAAGTTAGCAAAGAAAATATACTATAGTTTAACTCGTTGTTTTGGTTGATAATACCGTGTAACTATGAAATAGATCCTTAGTCGATTATCAAAGTTTATCAAAGTGGTATTTTCATTTCTTTTCAATAACAAGTCAAATCAAATATGTTAAAATAATGTTTGGATTTCAATTTCTCACTCCCTCTTATTTGAAAATTTTATTAATACTAATAATATATACATATGCTTAACTCAGATAAACTGATGCCAGATATATTACCCATGCACTGCCTTTCAGACTGATGTGAGGGGAATAGAGAGCGTGGCGAGTGAACAAACAAGTGTGAACACTTATCGACTGTAGGCATTATTAATAAAAGATTTTTTATTTATATACACACACCTAACTCGGATAAACTGAAGCCAGATATACCGATCGTGCACTGCCTTTCGGGCTTACATGAGGAGGATACAGAGCATGACGAGTGAACACACAAGTGTGAACACATGACTCTAGGTGTTTATTAAAAAAAAACTTATATACAAGAAATTTGTTTTTTGTTGTTTTTTTTTTGTTTTTTAGAAGAGAGAGTTTCGCACTATCATCTTAGCACCAATTAACTTAGTAGACAAAAAAATGTTATATCTTTACTTTAAATCAACCACTTTTAAACAAAGATTTTCAACTAGGATGTATTTCATAATTATCTCCATGAATCTTCCTATATATTAGTTAAACCATTGTTATTTATAATCGAACCAAACTTCATTTTTATTTTTGTTAAGATGAATAAAATTTCAAAAATTTCAATTTAATAAAAAAACTGTATATTTATCCTATAGGGTTTCTTTAAAAATAGATCAAAATGCTTAATTTTTTTGAATTATATATATATATATATATATATATATATATATATAAGTTTTGGAAGAAAAATGAAAAATTAACCATGAAAAATCATAAAGAAGATGAGACACCCCCCACACTTGATTTTAACTGTGTCCCTACAGTTAACCCAAGTGGAAGGAGAAAAATAAATAAATAATAAAAAGACGACCTATATTTACATGAAGGTGAATGGTATTTACACGAGATCAGAAAATATATAGTCGAAAAGTAAATGAAACGATCTTCCAAAGACCGATTCATTTGTATCGTCAAGTATGCGAGACACAGCTTAAGCTTGAAAAACCAAATCGTAAAAGATTTCGAAGTTGAACGTGGATTTGAAAAAACGAATATCATTTTATTAAAAATCATATGAGTGGTTTTATTTTCGATAATTTTTAGGGTTGATAGAATAATTGATTGAAATTCAAGTTTATTATCACTAAATTGAAATTCAAATTTATCATTGAAAACTTCTTCAAAATTATTGATTTCAAAGTCAAAATGGTGATGTACTACTTCCCCACTAGAATTTGACAGCTCATTTTTGAAAAGTCCAAAGAAATCATGTTCATTGAATTCGTCTTCTTTATTGAATTATCAACAACTTTATTACATGTGTCAAGTTCAAAATTTCAAAATAAAAGGAAGATCAAATTTTAAATCGGGTTTCTCACCCTCAAAATTGAAATCCAACTCAATCACCAAATTTTAAACAACTTCGTTAAGAATGTCATTTTCAGTTTTGAAAGTTGTTACTTAAAAATCGTCGATTTGGGTAAAAGGTGGATTATTAGTTGACTCGTCACACGTTGGGACTTGATATTGTTGCTCATCCGTGTGACCATTGTACATTTCGTTCATTTGCTTAACAAAGTCAAATTTATAATTATTAACTTGAAAATTTTCAGTTTGAACTTGTTGAAAATGAAAGTTATCGCATCATAGTCAAGATTATTCCCATTTCCAAAATTATTTCAAAATTGGTTCGCATTTGTGTCTTGATTTTGAAATTCATTTTGAAGCTTGAAATTGAATTGGCATGGGTTATACTCGAACTTATTTGAATTTTGAAGCAAATTAAAATTTTGATTATTTTAAAAACTTTGACTTGAACTATTGCACAAACATGAGTTACATAAATCATTTATACTTTGATTTTATTGTGTAGAGGGTTCAAGTAAAGACGAAATGCTATTTTCAAAATATGAGGGTTGTTCATCATTTTGGAAATTTTGTTGTTCAAAACTTGAATCGTTTAAACAATAGTTGTTGTTGAAATATCTGTTAGAATTTGAACTGAAATCATATGGATTATATTGATTTTCACAACTATCATGAAATTCAAGTGAATATGGAAATTCAGACATTTTCAAGAATTTTTTTTGGATTTTTTTTATAAAAAAAACTATTTACCAAAAGAAATTTATTTTCAAAAAGGAAATTTGATTTTTTATTTTCAATTTTCAATTTTTTTTGAAAAGATTTTTTTTATTTTCTAAAAAAACGAAGTAATTTTTTGGATTTTTGATTTTGAAAATTTTCACATGAAAGGAAACGGAATATTTACAATTTTTTTAATTTTGAATTTTTTTTAATATGCATGAACTAATGCAACTTAATGAGTGCAATGGTCAATTACAAATGATTTATCCTAAGTTAACCTAAAATTGTATAATCACACTCTGTCTTAAATGGACAAGATAGTTCTCAGCCAAGTAACGGATAGGATTTATCGGTGCACCACGAATCACCGTAGCAATGCAGCCAAAGGTTTAAGTACCACTATAATATTTACAAATCATCGTAATATTTGTAAATGGTTATTACTCTACCGTAGCCTAGATACAAGAAAGTAAATTGTTCAAAGACGACAATTTGTCAATATATAATTAAGTGTTATCGATATCTAACCGTTATTATTCAAAATGTTAGGATGAAATGCAAAGCAGAAATTAAATGTGTATTAACAATGCAACTACAATGAAATTTGTTTTTGTTTTTTTGAAATTTTTTCTTTTTTAAAATTTTAATTTTTGAATTTTTTTTACATGTAAATGCAAATGGAAATGCAAATAACCAATAATGCAGATTAAATCTAGAGATTAGAACACGATATCAGAGTGTGCAGAATTTATTAGCAATTTATTTTTTTAAGCGGCGGTTTTTTTATAAACAGGCAAGCCATTAATTTTTGGGCGAGCACTTCTGTTTCTACAACCTGAAAATTAAAAAAAAGGTGTGTGTGTGTGTGTGTATATACACATACACGGTATTTTTTGGAATTTTTTTAGAAGAAAATAAAACAAATAAAAAATTATGCTTGTTTGTTTGTTTGTTTTTTTATTGGAATGAAGCTAAAAAAAGAAAAAAACTTAGCCAGAAGGAAAAAAGACTACATAAAATAAAAACTTAGCTTATTAAAAATCTAACTAGGCCCGGCCCAAATCCAGTAAAACTATTTGCGATAAATAAAAATAACAATAAATGTATCCCACAGCGTTATCTCCTCTTAATAAAACAAGCAGATCAACATACAATAATATTTCGAATCCTAGAATTTAAAATCGAATTCACGGTTTAACTTAGCAATGGTACCACCAATTCAAAGTCTGAGGGAGTGTAGAGGGCCAGCAACGGATTCTGGTGAGGGATGGTGATTGCGATTCTCAATTTTGGTATTGGGTTGCGATGAATGCACAGTCAAATGTAGTGCAGCTGCTTGGTTTGCGATGGAGTTTTGGATTTTGGTATTGGTTCTGAAGGTTGCGAGTGGTGAGGGTTAACTGAAGGTCGGGGTCGGTTCAGACGCTCGAGTTAGTGCTTCGGTGAGGGCAACAATTGTTGAGGTTGGAAGGAGGCGATGCAGAAATTGATGGGAGGATTGGCGAAGTGCTATCGGCTTGAATCGTGATGTGATAGGAAGTGTGGTTGGTCGAAATGGTGGTCGGGCAAAATTGGGTGATCTAAGTTAGTCGATGAAGGCGAAAGTAGATTTGGTGAAGGCGACAATTTCGGTTGAAGTTGGAACTACGGAGAGGCTGTTGCAAGTAGAAGCATTGAGTTGTGGAGTTGATGGAATGGTAGATAGATGTAGGTATAAATCCGATATGGTTTGTAACTGTGACAGTGAGGGTGGTTCAAAGCTTGTATCGGTGATGTGGTGGATAACAAGGTTGGTAGTCAGAAGCAAATGCAGCAGCAAGTAACAGTGACAGAATAGTTTTAGGCAATGCATAGAGGAAATGAATATGAAGTGGTGGATGTGCACAGTTGCATAGAACTGGATAGATCACAGAGAGGTGGAGAGGTAGAGTTGAGGAGGTGGTCACGTTGGACTTTGGTGATTGGATGAGGCATGGTTGCATTGGGTTGCAGATTTTTGAGAGGCGGTTTCGGGCAGGGGTTGTGTAGTTGAAGTGTTGAATGTGTAGAAGAGATGTATGTGATGGTGATGACAGGCAGTTATCAAAGTGATGTCAATGGCAGAAAGGCAAATGGTGGTTTTTTTGGATTTGTGAATGTATGTTGACAGGCAACGTTGAAGGGTGTATGTATGCCGGAAGTGTCTGTATGCAGTGTATGTATGTACTAAACGTAGTGGGAGAGCAAGTCTTACTGTGGAAAGTTTGTAGGCAGCAGCTAATTTGTTAGTAAGTATGTATGAAGGTGGATGAATGGTTTGTATAATAGAGGAGTGTTGTGTTATGGGGTGTTTGCAGTGGTTTGAGAAATGATAGAAGTTTGTGACATATTGTTGTAGAGGCTGGGTGGTTCGGTATGCACTAAAGAGTGGTTGTCGATGAAAGTTGAAACTGGCAATTGCAGGCAAGTAGAAGGTGAATGTGTGTGTGGAGACATGGAAAGTAATGGTAGAATTGTAGTTTGAGTGGATTGTAGATGTTTCAAATGTGCACTGATGGTTAGCAGAAGTGAGGGAAGAGTCAGATGTCAGTTGGGATGGTGCTGTAGTTTCAGGTAGATGATGGTGAAGTTTAGGTGAAATGTTGGAGGTGTTGAATGTGGGTCAGTGTTTATTGTAGAGGGGCAAAAATAGCGAGGCAGAATTTGAAGAAGTTTGAGGCACAGTATGTATGTGCAGGGAAAAGAATGCATAGTGAATAGTTTATAGTATGTGTATTTTTTTTGTAAATGTAAAGAAAAGAAAGAAATGAAAATTGTAAATGCAAAGAGATTTGCAAACTATCAATGAGTTGTAAACAAAATTTGAAAACGAAATGCAATGCTTTTTTAAAATATGAAATGCAAATAGAAAACAAGCATACAATGAACACAAACAAAAGAAAGCAAAATTCACACAAAAACACACAACAAAAACTTTTTTTAAATATACAAATGCAAAGACAACTAGAAAAAAAGAAATAAACACAAACACAAGGCAAACAAAAATCACACATAAACACACAATTATTTTTATTTTTCTAAAAATGCAAACACACAAAATAAAATCACACAAAAACCAAACGAAAATAATTTGAAGAATAGAAAATCAAAATCGAATAAAATTCCTCGGCAGCAGCGCCAAAAACTTGTTTAACGGATAATTTTCTATCGAGTTAGAAAATCGTCGATAAATTTTGTATTAAAAATAACCGTAAGCGCACAGCGTATAAAAGTTAGTATGTGGGGAGTACGGGTCGATCCTTAGGGAATTGTTGATTTTAAATCTCCATTCAATCAAATTAACCAAAGTTGAAAGTGATTAGCTAGAGAATGTAAAAAAATAACAAAAAGAAAGTGATAAAAATATGAGAGGTAAATGATAATTCCACTCTCTAGATCATATAGTTCAACAAATTATGAAATTATGATCTCTCTTTTTTGGTCATAATTGAATTTAAATGATGTGTTTATCATAAGTATGGCTCATTTGTGCTATTAATTAGCTCAACATAAGCCATCAAACTATGACACACCGCTTAAACCACCAACTCTCATGAAAACAACAACAAAGTTGAAAATAAAATCTATTTTAATCATGACCTATTAATTATTGTTTAGAAATATAGGCCATCAAATTATAATTTCAACAATCACTCCATTACTATCATCATATGTAGATGAAGATGTAATTATTGTTCATGATTGTTTTACATAGTCTATTTGGTGTCAATAATATAGGCTATCAAATTCAAATAAAAAACAACAAATTAAACCACTTCAAATGTTTCATTAAGCACAAAAGAAGAGCAATAATTATTAAAATTTTAAAGCTATATAATTAGAGAGCTTCATTACCCCTAAATTGAAGGGGCTTAGCCTCTCATATTTGTTATCAAATCAACAAATATATCTTGCAACATGAAATAAAAAGAAGAGAAAAAAGAGAGCTAAATGAAAGGAAAAACTATTCTACTTGCTTAAAATAAAAGAGATCTACACTACAACATGAAAGGAAACAAAGAAGAAAAGAAAAGAGCAATGTATTAAAGTTGCATAAAAAATTACATAAAAGAAATGGCTAAGTAGCCATGAAAAAGAGAAAGAGAAGCTTTCTTTTATTTCTAAGCTAAAATTAACTAAGAAGAAGAGAAGTTACATAAATCATAAGGGATATTTATGCATGTATGAAACCTTAATACTTTTTTTGGAAAATGCTCAAAATACCCTCTTAGGAAGTGTGGAGGCCAAGTAATCATTAGTATCATATAATCATTCATTAAGTGTGCATGAAGATTTAATGGCATTTTAGCATGTGCATTAGCTCCTAAGTGTACATTAAGGTAGGTGGGTAAGTGGGGTCCTCCATGATCATCACTTTGAATTATTTCCATCTCCATTCCTTTGTATCTTCTTTGTACATGCATATATCTTCATAAACCACTTGTATATGAAGCCAAATTCCTATAAATAATACAAAAATTTCTAATTAAATTCTCTCAAAATAAAAAATGCACAAAAATGACCATTTCCCCCCATATGAAGATAAATATGTGATGATTTGAAATTAATTTGAATTTTGATTTAAACATGTTAAAACACCCAACATGACCATTTATTTAATTTAATTAGATTAAATGTAGTGGTAAAAATATATACATGTACGTGCACATCAGATAGGAATGTATAGTAGACTTACATCTATAGTATTGATTTATTCTTTCCATCTCAAAAGGATAGTGATTACAAGGGGCATATATATGAACATCAAAAAAATATTAGCGGATATCAACTAAACTTCATATTTTCAACATAAACGACCAAGCGTTAAATTGTTGGAATATTTTGTCATAAACCACTCCAAGCTATGAATGTGTGTGTGTATTATCAAAGAAAACAAAAACAGGAAAATGGGCACAGGGTAGAAGTTGCAAAAAAATTTAGTCCTAGGAGCAACAAGTTTGTTTTTTAGTCTGAATGACACTTTCTAATTTGAATAGAAAATGATAGTTTCAACTATCATTATGTGATTCACACTAAGGTGTCTTTTAGTCTAAAAAGAAAATTTCTTGTCCCTGAAACTAAATTTTTCCCCAAACCCAAAAACCCCAAATCTATTGATAAAAGCACTATGTCTTCATGATTAATAATAAACCTCAAATTCTGTATCAAATGAAATTCCCTTTCCAGTGACACAATTTCACTCAATTGACAACTAAAACGAACAATATCTTAAAAGTTAATGCATTTTGTTACGTAGAAAAATTGTTTACATATATATGTTCTAATCTGTTAGTTTTGCATTAGGCAATCAAAATAAATTATGGCTTTTGCAACCCAAATGCAGGACCAACTCTGGTTGTGATAAAAGTTGAAAGCGGCAAATAAAACAGGAAATTATTGTGGATGACAAAATTTCTCAGCATTTTAGCCTCAAGGACATACCTTCAGTATTTTAGTTTGAAGGACAACTTTCGTTAGGTATCAGTTTTTAGTTATTGATAGCAAGTTTCAAATATCAGTTTATAGTTATTGGTAGCAGTTTTTAGGTATCAGTTTTTATTTCAGTAGCAGTTTTGAATGAATGTTTGTCCTTATAAATAATTTTGGAAGAATGTTTGTCCTTACGAATAATTTTTAGAAAAATGTTTGTTCTTGTGGTTAAAATATTGAGATCGTGTCCTTGAGGCTAAAAATATTCAAAATTTTGTTCTTTAAATTAATTCCTCCCAAATAAAACATATTGTGATTACTCAAATATTTTCTTTTTGGGGAGCTAAGTATTAATACCTCATACCTGCAGCTTCCCGACAAGTCACTACATCCACAAGAATACTTCTGCATGATAGTTGATAGATTCTAGAGAGAGAAAATAAAGAATAAAACTAGCTAGCTTGGCATGACATAACCCATGGTTCAATCGAATTAAACAACATGAATAAACAGCTCATACAACATGTTTATTAATTCATAAATAAATATTTCGAACAAAATATTGGTGATATTTTTGACAAAATCATTGTTAAACTTAATCTCATGATTTTTGATTTATTATATACGGTGTATGCACACATTCTCTCTAGACTATATTATGACGACCCGAACTCGATGTCCGACAAACAACATCACATTCGTATCGCCGGAGCTTGCAACACCCATTAGATGATAAATAACACAGCGGAAATAAAAGATGATTCACTAATACAACATGAATAGAATATCTGATACATTAATTCGATACAATGATAATCATCAATATCAGAGAATATACAACACAGAATACAGCGGAACACGATACAATATGAGATAAGTCTTCACAGACTCTACTAATGTAACTCCAATCCAAAACTCCAAAGCTAGAACTCCAAAACTTCAAGCTCGATCCACCATCAAGGTTGCACCAAGATGAGCAAGCAAGGTCAGTCGTCCAAGGACTGAACTAGCTCCAGATAATCTACTAAACCTGACTATTTGAAAAACCAAACTCTAGACTGCCCGTGTGGAAAATTGTGGGCATCCAGAATTTAGGAAAGGAACAATAAACTCTGAATCAGTCATGGGACTGGTGTGAGTAAACAAAAACGGTTTGTCTTTAAAAATAATCAAAAGATTTTAAATGTGAAATCCGCAATTCTTATGTAAAATGAAACTACCATAAGGCCTCCCGCCACACACACCATGCAAACGCAGAATTGGAGGAGATTTCTCCTTATGATAGTCAAAAATGCTTGATACGTAAAAAGCATTTTAATATTATTATTATTAGTGTGCAGTGGAAAACATTTCGAAAGTGTAATATTAATCTTAGCCAGCATAGACATTTCGAACTATGCCTACTATAGCTACCATCCAAACAGTGGGGCGCCACCATAAGTAGATGGCAGGTTATACAACTAAAACCGTACAAGGTGCGTATTGGATGAATGGATTTTCCAACAAATGGTCAGGCTAAGGAACTTCCTATTGCCACATGGAAACGCCTCTGGCGGAACGCCTCGAGAACCTACCCGACTCTCTGCCAACACAAGGCCGGTGACTCCCTTCTTGGGAAGTAGAACCTGAGATATGCCACCCCCGGTCCTTTGGGACCTTTATACGAGGTACCTCTACACCAACAACATCACACAGTAATAAATATATACTACAGTGCCCACATGAGTAAGTATCTGGGCTCCATACCATGATACTACCCTTTTCCAGAAGGAATGGTCATACCCTAGGGGAGCTACCCCTGAAATCTTGCCGCATCTTTCCTGTTTCAACCGTTACCGGTTTGTGAGGCTCGATGAGGTCTCGTCCGAAAAGCTGCGCTTTACACGAAATCCATGCTTTGATCACAAGTGATCAACAAATGGTCACCAACACACAGCAGCACTTAGCATGCCACACTACCAAATTGGGAGTATATCGCTGATAACCTTCAACTACGTAACCTCTGAGCTCGTACATGTCAGAGAAGGGTGTTAAGCTAAGAGAATAAATTCTCCGCCACCAACAGATATGTATTTGAAAGAAATCTGCTTTATATCTCAAAATGTAGTGTCAGACATACAACCATACAAGTCTGTCCGGGTTCGAATAGAACCGAAGGCACTTTCGAAGAAGCCCTTGCAATCCGAGTATTCACAATCCCGATCGGACTTCCCATCACTTAGGAAATCTCTATACCGTAGCTACTCAGTGCAGAGACAATCGATAGGTCATCCTATCATTCTCGCAAATACCCGTTCTTCACCACCGGTCTTCAAATGCTATCCATAACGACGTATCATTATTCGGAATGGGTTATATGACACAAAGTCATCTCCCGGCTAAATCGAATAATGATCGCAATATTTAAAAATATATGGATATGGGATTTCAATTAAGTCACAACTTTAAAATTCCAAACTTTCTTTCAAATGGTTTAGACCAATTACCATTTCAAATCTTTTAAACAAAAAGATTTGTTTCACAAAGTTCACTCAGTTTCACAAAGATCCATTCACGGATTTCAAAACAATTTCCATTTCAATTGGATTAATTCATTTAAATCTTTAAATCAAGATTTTACTTATATCTTTCAAAACTGTTTCCAAAGATTTATCCATAATTTGGAAAACTATTTCAATTAATCTTGAAATCCCTTTAATACAAATTGGAAATTAATTTCTCATATGAAAGCTTTTATTGTTTGAAAACAACAGTTTTCATTTCGGAAAATCCGATTTCATTTATACAAGTTAAAAATCTTTGGGTCAATTCAAACTCCCAAAACAACACTTTAAAAAATGGTTTAAAACTCATATAAGCTTGTATAATCCTTTTTAAATCATAAATACCGAATATAGAATTCAATTTCAGATATTGAATTCCAATTTCAGTCAAATTATTCAAATTTCAATCTTTATTAACTTATTCAAAATAACTTCCGCTTTTAGAATCCCTTTTCAAAAGCTTTTCACTATAAACCCAATCCATTTCCAAAACTATTTGGATTTAAAATTCAAATTCAAAATTATTTTAAAATCTGTGACTTAACCGATTTCCACGTGCAATCCATATTTGTGTGTGTATGGTGTAGTCCAAGGGTTTAACACAATAGTGCAACATCATCAATCATCACAGATTCAATCATATCAATATCGATAAGCGATATAATCCATAATGCTTATCTTTATTCACAAATTTATAGATAAAGTAAATTCTTCAATCACAAAGATTCATTATTACGATTCGATGTGGGTTTCGGATAACCAACTGGAATCCGACTCCCTGTCGCATCGAAATTCAAATGCCGTTTTACGGCCAAAGGGTTTTCACGTATATATAGAAACAAATAACAAATCACAAATCACAGTCCAGTATAAGGCAATTCATATCACACAGTATCACAATCACAAACAGAAATATCAATCCAGTACACAACAATAGTTAATTATTTCCAATCAAGGTGAATGTGATTTAATAAATTAACCACATAATTATTTTTATTGATCATTTTAAATCAATGATTAATTTTGATAAATTAATTAAATCTTAATCAACTTGATTAATTATTCCTTAATTAATTTTTTAATTAACTATTAATTATAAATCAATTAACTTTAATTATTTAATTAATAATTCTTAAATTATAATAAATTAAATACTTAACTGTTAATTTACCAAATCTTTAATTTCAAATTGATAAATCCCAAATCACTTAATTAATTACAAATTTTTAAATTAATTGACCATTCTTAATTACCCCTTTTAAACAATTAATAATAATTATTTCTTAATTAACATTTAAAGATCTTCTTTACACTTTGAAAATCAATTTATTACATTTATAAAAACTTTAATATTGATTAATTTTAACATTTAACTTAAATTATCTACTTAATTAAAACATTAATTAAGATTTTAAAAACATTCTAACATATTCACTTGGTTAATTTAATTTGAAACAAATTCTTAACTCAAAGAAATCAAACATTTATTACCTTGTTAACACTAAAACTTGTTGAACATTTTTAACTTTAAATCCGTAAGGCTTAACCCCATTTAAAACAAAACCCGAGATTTACCCAGGTTTCACTCGAGTAACTCTTCGTGTTTCCTTCCCTATTCCCTGAGTCACCCCTCTCTCCCTCTCGCGTACCCTTCTACTTCCTTTTTTTCTTACAGTAAATTAAATTTTTAACTAAATAAAATCAACAGGAAACAAGCTCGTGTACTAACCCGAAGAGATCACTATGTTTGCTCGAGTTGCCCACCACCAACAATCCTGAAACCGAAGCAATAACGTGCACATGCACGCGAACCCTAAACTCCTCCGGCCGCCGTCGCGATCCTCAGCAAGTCAATGACGTTGCCCTGAAGCCTCACGACCACCCAGACCCGTGAAAACTCCATCAAATCAAAATCGAAAGTTTTGAAACAAACAAGACGAAACCGATCGCCTGAAAATGCCATGCATCACCACCACTGACCGATTCAACGCACGCCACTACGCCCACGAGTTCGCCATTGGCCAACGCGACTTTCCTCCCGCCGCGATGACTCCCGATGCTACGTTGATGATGCAGTAACGAGAAAAAATCTAGCTGACCAAAACTTGCTTCGAAACCCTATAACCTCACCATTCCTCCACCATGATCATTGATAAATTCCAATAGTATTTTTCCCATCATCCTTAAACTATGAGCTTCCTCTGAAATAAATCTCAAGCCCCTGTTTTACCCTCGATCAACGGCAATTGATGGGAAAACGTTTTTCGATCATCTCGCGATTCCTCCCTCGATCTCACACTAGAAAACTAGATTTTTATTTTAAAAATATGATTTGCAAACGTTAATGAGATCATGCGTTCAAAACTCAAAATTTAATCAGTTGAATTTTAACAAAAACTGAGAATCCACTATGTTTTGACATTTTCCAGAAAATGCTTGATTTATTCTACTCAAATTTATTGTTAAAATTTAAAGCATGATCATACTTAGACATTGAAGCCTATCAACGATTGTAGGATGAAATTTTCATTTTCTAACAGTTTTTTTTAAACCTGTAAAGCTTTAGAACAGAGGCCACTGTCTGTTCTCAGATATGCAAAGCAATATACACACATATATCCACAAATTTATACACATGCAAGTAGTGTTTTCAACCCACTTTAAACAAGTTTCAAACAACAGATCAAAATCCAGAAATCAAAGGATTCTACTCACAGGTAAAAGAAACAATAAGGTCTAGTTTAAAAAGAAGGTTTGCTCACATCAAATTTGAAGAACAGAGAGTAGCTGTTGTTTGAAACTGTAGATTTGATCCTCCTATAACCTTGTTTTGCTTTCTTTGAATTGAATGATGTTTTCTATTTTGTGGATAATGATGTTTATTTCTTTTCTTTTTTCTGGAATGCTTAGTTGAGTGATCGAACTGGAATAAGATAGATGTATATATAAAAGAAGGCACAATTTGTACAGATAGGTGTTTACAGGGAAAGTTATAACTAGATTAAACTTCTTTTGTTTTGAATAAAGATATTTTATTTGTTTACTGATATTATTTTAACATAATTTCGGCTGAAAAGATTTGTTTTGTGCTTGAGAAGGAAGTATTTAATGCAATGTCCCCATTTTGTCTACATATAATCCATTTGAATTGTACAGTTTGTTTGTTTGTTTATCTTCTTTTGCAATCCTTCTTTTCTTTTACACTTGCTTTCCTAGTTCAAGTAAATTTATATGTATTTTATTTTATATTTCAAACTTATATTCAATATTGATAAGAATTTTTTTTATAACCTTTTTAAAGAAAATGAATTAAAACACAATTTATACATTTAATAAATAATCATACATGTTATTTTTTTCTAAGCTATAATTTTTAAATCCAATTTATTTTGAATACATTTTGAATTTCCAAATCAAAATTTTATTTATAACCCAATTCAATTGAAAATGTTTATTTTGAGTTTCAAATCCAAATTCTAAAATAAATAAGTATATTTATCTTATTAAATTTGAAAAATTCAAATAAATCCACAATTTAACCCAAAAATTTAATTTAATTACAAATTTAAATTCGTCTTTAAAACTGGGATCGTTACAGTATCCTAACAAGCGAAGTGAGAAATCTCATAGTGTTGGGTTAATTTGGTAGATATGCTACAAGATTATAATATAATTGGCGCAAGTCTAACAAAATGAAAACTAAAGCGTAGAGATTATTAAAGCTTTTGCATATATATTTGATTTCCAAATTGAGATTGCAAGAAGAAGAATTAGAAGATATTCTGAGTGATCAAAAGTGAGAAGTTACATACATTATCTCTATATGTACATCATTTATAATACAGCGATACAGAGTTAAAGAAAATGGAATTGGAGCGATACAGGGTTAAAGTAAATGGAGTTGGGACTTGAAGCCCACTTGAGTAATGACTTGATATGAATGGTTCCGTGTGTAGCCTGCTTGTATTCAATCTTATGTTATATGTTGAACATACGAGAATCCACTTTCATTTTATCTCCCTCTTTAAACCGCAATTAGGGTTAGCGACGAATCCTCGAAATCATCAAATCTTCCTCGATCTTCAATTGTACTTCAAAATTGATGAAATCATTCATGTAGAAACTTTAAAAGGCGAATATACACCTTTGACCCGGTCCTTAAATTATCTAGATCTTCAAGTTTTATTTCCTTTGTGAAGCTTTGAGTTTTAGATCTAAGAGCTTTTCAGATGCGAGTTTAGTTTCTTTGCAAGGCTTTTAAGTTCCGGCTCAAAGAGGATGAAAATCTATCATATTTTCAAAAGAAGATAGATCTGGTCTTTTAATATCAACTGAAACTTGATTTCACTTTGAGATCGTCTCTAAATCTTATGAAGTTTCTTGCTGATAAGGCTTTGTTAAGAACATCAGCTCTTTGGTAGGTAGCAGTTATATGATTAACTTGTAATTTTCCATTGAGTATTTTTTCTCGAACAAAATGTAGATCAATTTCTATGTGTTTTGTCCTTGAGTGTAGAACTGGATTTGCAGACGTATACATAGTACTTTGATAGCCATACCATAATATTGGTTTGATTTTAGCTTTGACTTTTAACTCACTTAACAAAGTTGAATCCATATTATTTCTTTTGTTGCACTTGCTACACTTTTGTATTCAGCTTTGGTGCTGGATCTGGAAATAGTTGATTGCTTTTTCGTGTACTATGATATAGAATTGTCTCCAATGTAAATGCAACATCCAAAAACTGATTTCTTATCATTTGGATCTGTTGCTCAATCTTCATCATTATAACCAATAACAGTGAGATTGTTGCATTCTTTTAATGATACTCCATAGCTGCAGTCCCTTTTAGATATTTTAGGATCCTTTTTATATCTTTCCAATGCTCATTCAATGGTTTCTGCATAAACCGAGACACTTTGTTAACACTAAATGATATATCAGATCAAGTTATGGTTGCATATTGCAAAGCTCCATCAATACTTCTATATTGTTTAATATTAAATATTAGTGTTCCCCTGTTTTTGGAGAGCTGATGGCTGCTTATCATAGACGTTGGGTGAGTATTTGCATCATTCATTTTTGATTTGTGCAGCAATTATGTAATATTTCTTCTAGCTTAGAATCATCTCTGAGTTTTACTTCCTGATTACTTCTATGTTAACAAAGTAGCTTAAGTTTCCAAGATCCTTGACTGAAAAGTGCTTGTCTAAATATTGAATAAGATTATTAATTTCTACATCATTGTCACCTGTAATAATTAGATCATCAACATATAATAGAATGTATATAATAGATTTTTGCTAGCTTTGATGAATAGTGAGTTGTCTGATTTGGTAGACTGATAACCTAATCTAATTAAAGTGGTTTTCAGGCCATCAAACCAGACACTTGGTGCTCGTTTAAGACCATATATTGCCTTATTTAGTTTGCTGCAATAGTAATAATAACTCTAATAGTTGTTGGTTTGACTGCTGGAAAGAATGTCTCGTTGAAGTCAATCCCATATTGTTGAGTGTAACCCTTAGCAACAAGCCTTGCTTTATATCTGGTCGTAGTTCCATCTAGGTTCTTCTTTAGTTCATAGACCACTTACATCTAACAATATTTTTGTTGTCTGGTGGATAAACCAGATCCCATGTTTTACTTTTTATGAGAACATCATACTCCTCATCCATGGCTGCTTTTCAATTTTTGTCTTTTGCAGCTTGATCAAATGTTTATGGCTCTTCAGTTATTATGATTGTAGTATATAGTTTTGGCTTGAATATACCACTCTTTACCTATATGATCATAGGGTGACCTGATCTCACTTGTGTTTCTTCTCCGTCTGGTTGATTAGTATTATTTCCTGATGTGCCTTGCTGAGTGCTTCAATTTTCGTCACAACCTTGTTGATTGTGATTAATAGAATGTGTGGGAGACTGATTGAGATAGCTGGATATTTCAGTTGGTTCATGACCTGGTTAATTAGACAATGTGAGTTGTGAACCAAGAACTCCTGCAGTCCTTTCAGTCTCTTTGTGCTACCAATCATCAGAATAAACAGGTAAATCAGGTAGTACTGCCTTTGGGTTGAGCATTTTGTTTATTGTCTTCATATATGTATTGCTAAAGGAAAATATATGCTCATTAAATGCAACATGCATGCTTATGAAAAAATTTCCCCTGTCATCCAGGTATTTGCATCCTTTCTGATTTACTCCATACCCTAGAAAACTACATGAACTCGACCTGAAATTCAATTTATTTGTGTTATATCGTCTTAAGTAGGGAAAACATAGAAATCCAAAGGTCCTTAGGCTTTGATAGTATAGTTTAACACCATGTAACTTTTCTATAGGACTTACCCCTTTTAGAACCTTTGTTAGTAGCCTATTAATTAAGTACACTGCTGTATTAAATGAGTCAGGCTAGGATTTTAAAAGGTAGAGATGCCTGAGCTAAAAGAGTAAGTCCTAACTCAATATTATGTTTATGTTTTCTATCAATCAAGCCATTTTGTTCAGATGTATAGGGAAATGTAGTTCTATGGACTATTCCCTTTTTATTAAAGCGGTTACTGAGTATTTTATACTCAGTACCACCATTAGATTGAATAATCTTAACTTGAAACCCAGTTTGCTTTTCAGCTAGAGATATAAAATGAACTATAACATTGTATGTTTTAGATTTTGCTTTTAGGATATAGATCCAAGAATGCCTAGAATATGCATCAATAAATGATATATAATATATATAACCATAGTCTGAACCAATTGGAGCTGGACCACAAAGGTCTATAGCCACTAACTCCAATGGATTTGCAAGAGAATTGTTGAATGCTAGCTTGTGACTTTTACCCATTTGACAGTAAGTGCAAACATATGGTAAAGAATTATTATCAAAAGAAATTTTATTATCACTATATACTTTTTTAACAGCATTTACTTTTCGATGTCCAAGCTTAAAGTGCCACGGATCAAATGTACTTCTATAGTTTTATGGTTGAGTAACCTCAGACAGCTTACAAATCTATTGTTCATTACAGAGAATATATATATCCCTCTGTCTACAGCACCCTATAAAAAGAATTTAATAGTTAATACATCTTTAACTAAACATCATTTAGGAAAGAACTAAAAATACACATTATTCTCTTTGGAAAATTGAGAAACACTGATAAGATTTTTCTTTATTTTTAACACTCTCAATAAATTGTTCAAGAATAATTACCTTGCACCTTTGATATAAGCTTTTCCAGAATGAGTGATATTAATAGACTCACAATTTACCATGCAAATTCACTGTTACGTTTGTGCTCTATATTCCGAAGATTTAAGTTGTCAAGGTTGCTTGTTATATGGTTCGTTGCTCTATACTCAAGATACCAGGCTTCATCTCGAATGTTTTTAAGCCTTTTAATTTGATTTATGTTGCTTTTAGTTTGATTACTTGTATCTGGTTGCACTTGTGCCATATTTGCGTCGAAATTACATTTCTTTTATTACTTGAATTCTATCATGGAACATAATTTAAGTAAAATCTGAAGTAGCACTTTGGAGAAGTATGACCAACCTTCTCACATATTTGACATTTGGTCTATTGTTGTTATTCTACCTTCCTCTGCCCTTTCCGCTTACTATCTGATTTTCTCTTTGAAATTGTTGATCATACATATTATTGTATTGACTAGCTAATGGACATGTTTGAGTCAATGAATTTCTTGAATCAGTTCTCTCTTCATATATAATAAGTATTGATGCACATCTTCAATAGGTTGTGTGATTTTTTGAGATGATATGAATGCTACTACAACTTCATATTCATCATTTAGACCACTCAGAATGATCAAAAATTATTTTGAATATGAGATTTTATGTCCCGCTGCTTCAAGTAAATCACAAATTGCTTTTATTTTTGCTAAGTATTCTCCCATGGACAGATTTATGATACTGTGTAATTGTCTTTTATGAGGCATAATTTTTACAGCAGGTTGAGAATTGAATATTCTCTCAACTATTATCGAAATTCCTTTAGCATTCTTACTTCCAATCACTTGAGGTAGCAAATTCATACTTATAGAGGACAATAGCCATGAGCATATTAAGCTATCTTTTGATACTTTGTGAAGTCTTCATTGCTGACTGTTTTGTTTTCTTGATTAGTTATGAACATGGTTGGAACTGGAATGGTACCAAGAATAGACCCTACAAGGACATAGCCTCTGACCGCTATTTCTACTTGAACTTTCCAAAGAAGATAGTTATCTTCTTCTAAGTAGAAAGTAATCAGTTGACTCTAAGGGCTAATAACAGTTTTGATGAGGTTTTCAGTAGCAATCTGATGAGAATTGAATGAATTTGTTGAGGTGGCAGAGCTTGCATAGCCATGATGATGATTCTTGATACAAGAACTGCCTTGGAGATTCATAACTTTCCCTTTTTAGAACAAGAAATGCTTTCAGCTATGGAAGAACCAGGTATGTTGTAGCCAAATCTGAATGATGAAGTTATTCTGATGGATTTTTGACATGGCACTACCTTTCTTTCTGTTTTGATGTGTTTTCTTGATTTCTGAATTTGAGTATTCTGAATTTTCTTTGTGAAAATTTGCTTGCTTTTTTGGAAGAACATTCTATGCAGCCAAAAACTCGAATGATTTCTTTGGCACGATACTGATTTTCAAAAGAAAATTCTCATATAATCCAAATGATGAAATTTCTCTGATGTGTTATTTGAATATTAGATAATGTACCTGATTCTGATGATATATTAATTTTCTTAACACTGATTTGCTCAAGGTGCTGTTAAGCTGGACAATGTTCTGATACCATGTAAAGATTTGAGATTATTAATGCTTTTGCATATAATATTTGGTTTCAGAATTGAGATTGCAAGAAGAAGAATTGAAAGATATTCTGAATGATCAAAAGTGAGAAGTTACATACATAATCTCTGATATGTACATCTATTTATAATACAGTGGTACAGAGTTAAAGGAAATGGAATTGGGCCTTGAAGCCCGCTCAAGTAATGACTTGATATGAATGGTTCGATGTGTAGCTTGCTTGTATTCATTCTTATGTTACATGTTGAACATATGAGAATCCACCTTCATTTTATCTTAAAGCATGATAAATAATTACAAAAAACAAAAATGAAAAAAATCTATTTCATATGATCCTATTATATAAAATCTTACTTAAAGCCTGACCACTATCTATGAATGACCTACCTTCATCTAAAATCTTGATTAGTATGAACCATTTTCGCCCGATGGAAACCCAATAAATGTTTGGCCATCCTAGCATTTAATACGATCTGATCCTAGGTTGGTCCCTACTCACTCAAGAAGGCAACTATAACTAGCTCAATATTCTTCAATGATGATCTATCGATTATTGGTGTATTTGTTGGTTTGAATCCATATCCCATGGCATTACCAATAGTTACATGATTCTCACGTGAGATATCCAATCAGGTCTCATTCTTAAAGCTTGATGGTTGAAATAATGACAATAGTTCATAATAAGTCCATTTGATGCAAGTTCACAAAAAGGCCTTATTGGCGTATATTACACTTTCTTTGCCCTTAAAAAACCAAATCTACATGAGCTTCCATGTTTCTATTTATCCAGTATTGATTCAACAATAATCTCCTTTGTTATAACATCCAACGAGTAAAAAAAAGTGTCAAAAACGCACAAGTGCATTCAATGTTTGGTTTGTAACTACCTGAAGGTGAAGCAATTGTACAAATAAGAGAACATATCAAACGTGTGCAATATGTTATCGGAATTCTTCGATCTAGAAAAGACAATGCTTGTAATCTTCAAAGCAAGAGAGATTCTCCAAGCCATATCGATGATGCTTTCCTTAAGACGTTATTTACCCTTAACACTCGTTTAAACAAACAAATGGATGCTATGAGTTAAGGCAAATCGTCTTCGAAGATACAATGGAACCGAGATGATTATCCTCTTTAATCGATTGCGATATCACTGTCGAAATTGATTCAAACTATCTTTTGAATTGACTGTAGGGAAAAGAGTATTGAATTTGTGGTATGTGGTATCACGAACCTGGATATGTATCGAAAGAAATAAGAGAGGAGAAGAGACTGAGAAAAATTGGATTTGCATTACATTTTAGGCGTTTCTGTTTCAGGAAGAAATGATTCTGAAAAAGTTTTTACGGGTTGCAAATTTCAGTAAGAAGATTAAACTGAAGCAGTTTTTTAGATGTTGCTAGTTATAGTCGCAAAGAGGCGTCTTTTCGTTTGTGATAGACGCGTGTTCTGCCAAACAACACTTCCTTTCATTTGAATTTAAACGTCTCGTCCCGCATTTCAATAATTGGGTTTCCAACTATTTCTGTCCATTCAAATCCAAATTCTAGGCTTTATTAACAGGTTCAAATCTAGTCCATTTTAACTGAAATATTTTGTCCACAAATATAACTTAGACCCAAACCCGGTCTAATCGGACGGACAGCAACAGCGCTTGCGCGTTTAGTAATTATGCATGGCCTCCCTCCTCACAGTAGAACAAGCATTTGGATGCCCAACGGGTCTAACCTTCTCTTGAGAAACCTATATTTAAATTAGTATAGTTTCTTCTATTCTAAAATGTAGGACTATTCAAATCCCATATTCTTCCTCTTCTCTTTCTCTTCTCATTTTTAAAACAAAATTAATTCACACCAAATTTTATAAAAATTTCACTAACTACCTCCATCAAATTTTCATGAAATTTCTCTTGCCGTATGTTGTAGGAATACTTATGCAGAAGAAGTATAGATGTCTTATGGACTTGAATTTATACATAATGATAACTTAACAGAGCATGCTAGGATAGAGTAGTTGACTGAGCATTAAACCAATGATCCTATGCGATGTACTAGATGTGTTTCACACTCATTTTTTCTTCTTCGGATAATTCATAAGCTGACATGTAATTTGGCTTTATATCCATATCTTAGTTTCGTGAAATGCTCTAAGAGAGTTTAGCCATAGTATTGCAGATGGCGGCACCACCTTCATGCATTCTGCTTCTTTACTAAAAAAGAAGCCAGTGGTATAAATTCAGCAACCATGGTAGAATCTACAACTACGTAGTTAAAGCCCTACAAAATACCCCTTGTAACACATATCACTTATCGACCGCTACGCTATTTGAATTTAGCGCTATTAAATAGCAGCACTTTAAGCCTCATTATTTTCCGCTACACCTGCTAAATCAAGGGTTTTTAGCACATGCTTTAGCAACATTAATATACAAAGCCTGATTTGACTAGTTCTTTTTAAAACAAATCTAAAAATAGGGCGAAGACTAAATTTTTAAGGCATAAATGCTCGGTATAAGTTAGAAACCTATTAAAGTCACTAAACTAATATGCATAAATCATGATATTCTTTGATTTTGTTATATAAAATTAAACAATGCTTCTTTTTTCTACACAAATGATGGAAAATTTAGAATAAATTAACTTTAAATATTTGGTTTTATATCTAATGAAGCTTTTTTGCACCTTCGCTATTTTTCGCTGTCTTTCAGCTATAACTTTTGCACATCCAACGCTATAGAACCACTAAATGCTTTAACTGCATAGATCTGCAATACATAATTTTTTCCTTGAGGCCCAAGATATCGCTCTCACACTAAGAGTGAATATACATATACTGGTTTATTTATGATTATCCTCTTTTCTAGTGTTCCAGTTGGCATCCGTGTATCTTGTATTGCACTGGAATACCCACTGTTCAATATATCATAGTTCATGGTTCCTTTAAAATATTTTAAAACTCTTTGTATACCTAGCCAGTGAATATGACTAGGGTTACTAGTATATTTACTTAATTTCCCAATAGCGTAGGCAATCTAGTCTTGTGCAAGTGATAGCATACATTAGACTACTAATGACTTTGGCGTATTCTAGACGATCTATTGAAAACAGTATTAGAATATAGTTGCATATTTGAATCAAATAGGGTAATTACCGGTTTGCAATCAAATTGATTAAACCTTTCTAGAATCTTCTATATGTAATGAGACTGGGTAATGACCAATCCTTATGCTGTTTTTATGATTCTTATTTGATAAATCACTTCATCTTCCCTTATATTTGTAACGACCCACAAATCCATACCCTTTGAATCGACAATAAACTACACATGTCCGACCCAAAAAGCACAGACTGATGGAAAATCATGAGAAAGAAAAGAAGAGAGAAGAAAGAGAGAAGAGAGAACCAAACGGAACAATACAGAATCTCACATCGCAGCAGAAAACATATAATATCATATCAATGATCTTTACAAAATAGAAACTGTATATACACACATCAATCAGAGTTCAATAATCAATCACCAGTTATCAGCGTGAACAGTTATAATAACATGCCCTTACAATTGTCGATAATATACAACAACAACAACAACAACAACAATGCAGAAAGCGGATAATCAAAGCAGATACGTGTATACGAAAATGAAAACCTCCAGCTCTCCTGTTGAAGCACCAAAAGCACCAAATCTGAACCTATAAATATACTCGGTCTAACCCGAGCATTGAAAGGGAAGAACGCCAGGATTAGTCTGTTAACCAGCGTGAGAAACACACTCGACTGAATTTATTAAATTACCAAACTTTTTCTTTCAAAACAAAAGTATTTCTAAGACACAACCACAGATAAACATGGACATGGTTTTACCTTACGATAACTAAAACATTTCATAGCAAATCCTCTTATATTATAATAATGTCTATTGCACAAATAATATTAATCATAGCCGAAATTGTTACATTGAATAAATTCTAGCATACAGCCCAAAATGGGTAATACAATCAAAATGGAAGGTACGTAGTAGAGTTTGGATTTCCATACAAATGACCAGGTGAAGGGACTACCTTCCGATGGGTACACCTCTAGATGGATGTCCCAAGGCATAGAATATCTGCCCTCTACCAACACAAGACCGGTCTACCTCTGTAACTAGGTAGTACCGAATATGTCATCATCGGTCGTTACCGACCTTTCCGAGGGCCCTCATAGCATATAAACCACAATAATTTGCATCTCGAACATCATACCGAGAAGATATATATCTAGAGGAGGAGGATCGTATCCTGATGGGAGCGACCCACTTAGCCATGCCGCGTCTAACTCTGTTTCGGTCATTTTCGGTTGATGAGGCATGAGGTAACGATTACCTTTCACATATCACAATCGCATCACTTTGAATGCCACACGACCATTTTTGTTAACTACTAATTACCTTTCGCAAAAATACAACCCTTAAGCTCGTACGTCTCAAAGAGGGTGTTAAGCTAAGAGAAGTTGCCTTCTCCGCCACCACTGATGTACGCTTGTAAAAACCAATGTACATAATCATAGAAATGCAATGTCACACAAACATCCATACAAGTTGTCCAGAAATAGGACAAACCGAAGGTACTTTCCTATCACATCTTGTCGGGGAACCCCTAGGATTAGTGGCGAAGAGTTCTTGCATTGGATATTTCATAACAAAGAGACCACTGCTACTATATGCATATTGGGATTTTAACCCCAAACGATCAACAAGCAGTCCTCCACTATGAAAATCCTAAATATCAATATCATCAATAACCTGCATAAATAGAACGCATAAATGTTGGTCTAAAGTGGTTTTTGGATAAATCGATCCCCATCTCTTCGCACAAACAATGCAAAAGCGTTTCACAACCTCACATAGAAACTAAGTCTCATAGACTTATCACGTCTCCAACTTTCAGCTTGCTATCCTTCGGCCAATAAGGAAGCTCGAAAGATTGAAGTAATACACCGCACTATATGAATCAACATCCTCAACACAAACGAAAATCAAGCCTACACAAATGGCTACGTACCAAGTGTACGACTAAATATTCCCACGTCAAGTCGAGGAACTAAAATGGCCAAATTTGATAGTCAATTATTTAACTATCAAAGCAAACAAACAAATATTTAGCACCATAAGCATTCACTAGGCTCTTTTAACTAGTCTTTTATTAATTAAATCACTTGCTAAATATTCACTTCAATTTACCTTTAAAAAGATATAATCTCAAAACCATTTCAACGTTTCAATATTGGAAAATATTTTCATATACTTATTTAATAATAAGTAATTCACAAACCAATTTATTTTCAGCACTTGGAAAATATTACATATACTTAAATCACGATTAAGCATATATTTTATTCTTTAAGGAAAACATTCTCTTAAACATATTTATTTGGGTCAAAACGAATGTTGCATAAAACATCGTTACGACAACCCAAAATCACTAGTATAGGGATTCGATAATTAGATAGATATATAAATCCCATATACTATATAAAACATCTTCTTTCCAAAATCATTTACCATAACAACAGTGTTATAGTCCATACTTTCCTTACTTCTTGAAAACGTCTATTTCAACAATGAACGTCGAAATCTATGCTTTCGATACTTAACACATTTTAAAACATCTACAAACCATTTAACTACATTTAATAATATCACTTTCCAAAACATTTATTTAATTTAAAAGATTATTCACTGTTCAAAATTGTGAATATAATTCGTTAACCAAATTCATTACATCTAATATTTAATTAAAGGATTATCCACAATCCAAAATCGTGACTTAAATTCCTTTAAATAAACTTTCATATTTAACATATAAAAATAAGTTGATTTCAGATTTATAAATAATGTTTATAAATTTCATTTCTATTTTATAAAACTTCCATATACAAAATTCCTTTATTAACCAATTCTGTTTATATCTCATTTATATGCCAAATTCCAAATTATAAGTTAATTCACTTATAGTTCTCTTATTTACAAAATTCATTCTTTTTATAACATCATCAATTCATAAATCTATAAATCTTATTTACTTATAAGATCCATTTATAACTTCATTTTAACATTTATAAAACTTGTTTTTTATAATTCCATTATTTTGATTTATAAAATATCAATTTTATAAATCTAATATATAAATATAATCCATTTATAATAAGTCAAAAATCACCATTTAAATTATTTTACACAATAGTTATCTCCATATTTCAAAAATCACATTTCATTTATATTTCCAAAAATCATATTTTTAAAAAAATAAAAATTATAACTTTTCTTTATTTAAAATAAATCCACTTACTTAACAATTCAAAATATAATAGAACATTTATTTTCAAAATTAGTTGAAAATCTTTTTAATTTGAAATCATCACTTTTAACATTTTTAAAATTCCAAAATATGGCCAAATGTTTCGACAGCACTAAATACATCAACCACATCAACCTAACATCCAAAACATCATATATCACATGATAACAGCATATATATCAATACATATGTAAATAAAACCAATACTGGTGAGGAATCCAGATGGATCCCTCCAGCCTATCACCTCCAACAAATATACATATGAGAATATGTGTACAATGTCCGCTTGGAGGCTGACCCAAGTACAAAAAGTCATTCGCTCATACATGGGAACATATAGGGTCTCATCTGCTCCAATAGGCAGAAATATATCCAAATACCAATCAACATATATGTAAAATATCATATATCATCCAAACTGTAACAACCCGCATATTTTACGATTATATATTTAAATTTTTATTTACATATAGCATCATTAGTTGAATTTAAAGTCCAAAACATGAATTTTTGTAAACGGTCGAATCAGGACTCGAGACCACTTTCATAGAGTTCAAAACAATGTTTACAACTCTTTTGAGTATAAACATCGATATGTTTGGAGTTGATTAGGATTTTGGTATTTACATCTAGGCTTTGGGTTGTGTTCTAGCCCATTAACCCAATAAGAGAACCCAAACTCCTCTACCACATACCCTAACTCCACTCATGTTCATTCATTCTACTCCTTATTTTCTAACACTCAAGTCCTAAAGAAAAATGTGGGAAAAGAGGGAAAATCAAAATTCCTAATCCCTAGATTCTTTGAAAATTCAAAATCAAGTTCTAGAAATCAAGGAGAAGCTTGGGTAAGCATCCTCTTCATCTTCTCTATGTCAACCTCCCTTCAATTTTCAGAAATTCCTGTAACATAACTTAGAAAATTCATTTCATTTGATAATAGATTGAAGATTCTTGAAGTGTTATTGAAGAGGAATTGATCTTAGCTTGTTTTAGAGCTTCTCATTTCTATATTTGAATTTAAAGGTGAGTTCTTGAACTCACATCTATGACTATAGCTTTCATTGTTGTTAGGTATGAATTACTAAGATCTATTTCATGTCTAATTGTTTTTTATTTGGATTGGTTAGGTGGATTTTCCAATTTTGGGTAATTTGAAGCCAAAATCTATGAAAATCCTACTAACGAATTTGGACATATTGTTTGGAGTGTATTAATGAGTCTATAGGGCTAGGTTGTCCTTGGTATAAATCCCTAACCATCGTCGCTCATTCGATCGCTTTCGAGATGATTTGGCCATCATTGGCCTGTGCAAATTTTGCCCTGAGCTTCAGCTCAGACGTCTGGGTAGTCGGAATAAAAATTCCAAACCTTCAGCTCAGATGTCTAAGGTTGTTCCCAGACGCCTAGGTGGTCTGGAAGAAAATTTCTAAACCTTCAGCTCAGACGTTTGGGAAAACAACCAGACATCTGGCGATGTTAAATTCTCGAAAATTGCCTATTTTTATGTGGCTTTCCATTTATATCGATTTTTGTCGATCCGGTTGGTTATTGTCACTTATTATTGACTTTGATGACTTCTTTTCTGGGTTTTTGGAATATCCATTTGATGGATTTGATGTCGGTTTTTTATGATTTTAATTCACATCGTTGAATGTGGATTTTTGGTGAAACAATCATTTCTATGGTTTTTCACTTTAAATACAAAGGTTTCTATACTAATAGTAAATACTTAAACTCTTCACAAAAATGATTTCAATAATTACTTTTAATACAAGGCTCGTTTTTAAAATTGTTTTCAAATCTACTAATATATACAAACCTTTACCTCATTCGTATGAGAAATCTAATTAAACGACTTAGCAAAACAAGTGGTATGAAACGCTTGCGTTTACTTCATCGATTAATTCTTGGACTTGTTCGATTGAACTCTTATGACAATTTTCGAGTGGAAATCTACAATCTGTTCGTAAATATTTAAGTTAAGCTAGTGGTTATGGGACATGAAGCAAAGCTCATTTATCTACTAGCTTAGTGTAATTTACACTTCTTATTGATCAATGGCGATCATTTTATGGTTTAGACATGCGATATGCAATGTCTCTTTGTCCGCTTGGGGGACTATACCTCGATTTATGGAGCTTCGACTCTTTTTTATGGGCTAATGACCCATGGTCTTTTTACCGTTCGTGGAGCAATCGGCTCAACGAGTTTGGTGCATGGGGCGTATCTTTTTAGGTGCGTCGATGTTCAGCTCAATAAGTATGTGCATGGGGCGTATCTTTTTAGGTGCGTCGATGTTCAGCTTATCAGTCTCCATGGGGGGACTGTACCCTGTATTTTTATAAGTTAGCGACCCATGGAATAGCGTTCCGTTTGTGATACACGTTTTGTTGAGTTTTCATGCTCCCGTTTGTGATAGGCCTCCCCCGTTTATGTTTCTTGGATTTTTAATTATTGATTTCTAAAATTTGTGTTTCACCAATTTTTGTGAATTGGCAGTGATGTGTTTTATCAATATTTGTGGTTTGGTGATAAAGAATATGATATTCTTTTTGGTGTTTGAGAAGATTTGAGATATTCTATGATATTTATTGTTATCATATATTCTTGTCATATCTCTTATTTTATCTCATGTTGTATGATATTTATAGCTAGACTAATCCGTTTATTATTTTTCTTCTTAAATAATTCTCGAGTTAGACCGAGGTGTTTCTGGTGCTTTCACTTGACTTTTTTGCTGGGACTAGCTTCTGACTTTTGGCTAACTACTTTAGCTTAGTATTTTTTGCTTTTATCATGATAGAGACTCCTTGATGAATCTATATTCTTTTGTCTGGCACTTATATCTATTCTTTTGTGATGTAGTGGATCTTGTATGACCAATACTTTGATGTTCACTTATATGTGTTATATTCATATTTGTTTCCGCCTTTGTAATATGAATATCTGTGACTGATTTGTGTTATACTTATTTTATATTTGTTTCCGAAGACCTCATAGCCATTGTGTAGTTGCTTCAATTTTACATTTGTCATGTTAGATTTCCTCTTTTGATATTCTATCTGGCATGTCGGTACTCGCTCAAATCAATTACACGGATGGTTGCTCCTCAACAGCCTTATTCTTCGTGCTAGTCGATGACATTACCACATAGTGTCCTTGGCTAGTGTGAGTATAGAGGTGGAGTGTCACAGCTTGGTATCAGAGCCAAACTTCGGAACAATGAAGAATAATCTAGCAAGGATCATTGTCCTAAGTCTCTCTTAGGAATCGTGCCTGAGGATTTAATTCGAGTCTTAGGACCCGTTCTATCCTATTTCTTTTTGTGATGCCTTGTTTTATCAATCCAGTTTATCTGATGTTCATTTTGAGAATAAGCTTTTTCCTCTTCTTTCTTTCTTAAAGAAGAGAAATGGTTAGACCTGATCGTCCCAGCACCGGTCAATCCAGTGCTACTCCTTGGGATGCATAATCATGTCTGCCTAACCGCTTTTGAATCTTGTAAAGAATGCCCAAGCCGCTGGACCAATTCCTGAGCCTACTCATCCTAAATTCGGGTTTGCGCGCTTGTGCGATGATTATACCAATTTGGGTGGAAGGCCATTCAAGGGTTCCGAAAGTGTTATTGAAGTCCAAGCTTAGCTTAGATCATGCGACCACATCTTTTCTCGCATGAATCTTGTTGATCTACATCGTGTCCAAGTGGCTTCTAGCATGCTCCAAGAGAAAGCATTAGATTGATATAAGCTTTTGATTTCGGAAATAGTTGAAGCGAATCTTACTTGGGAGCAATTCGGGGAAAAGTTTGAGTTAAAGTTTGTGCCGGAAGATGAAAAAGTAACTTTAGCCCGATGCTTTATTGACCTTGTTCAAGGTGAATCTTCTATGACAGATTATGTCACATCTTTTGAATCCCTCTCTAAATATGGGGTCGAGTATATTAATTCCTCATTGAATAAAAATAAGAGGTTTATCTGTGGGTTGAATAAGAATCTTAAAAAGCCTTTACTTCTGAAACTAGAAGTTTCTTTCGATCAGCTTGTAGATATCGCTCTTCGACTTAAAGAGGCCGATAAAGAAAGTGATGTTGAAGTTGTGGGTGCCAAACAAAACTTCAACAACAAGAAGAAGACGCATATTAAGTTCAAGCCTAATCCCAACAAGAAAGGGAAGCAAGCAACTTCGGTAGCAAAGACTCCTACCTCTAATCATGGAGAATGCTACAATTGTGGTTCTAAGGACCACCATGCAAATGGGCACCTGAAACCCCTTTATTGCCGCTATTGCAAAAGTTTGGGTCATCATATATCTTCATGTCCCAAACTTCAAAGCAAGAAAGAGGGAAAGATAAATGTTATGCAAGCCCAAGTAACACTTCTCTTGGTCAAGGTATTTCACATTCTATCCTTGATGGTATTATTATGTTTCATGATCATTTTATTCGAGTTCTTTTTGACACGGGTGCATCTCACTCTTTTATATTAAAAGAACTTTTCGCTACTTTGTCTTTAAATGTTATGGGCTTGATGACTTCACCGAGAATTATGAATATGGTTGGTGGATCAGTAACACTGAGTTTGTTTTGTAAAGATGTTGAGATTATTTTATGTGATTATACTTTCCGAGCCTATTTGCATGTTATGCGTTACCTAGGTTTCAGAATGATTTAGGGAATGGATTGACTTAACCGTTATGAAGCTCACATCCTATGTCCTGAGAGGACTATCCATCTTCGACAACCTCAATCTGTTAAGAAGATTTCTATTGTTATAAAAGATTTAGATTCCAATTCAGTTGCGTCCTTATACTCTCTTAATCAACAA
The DNA here is from genome assembly GCA_030765085.1 of Allium cepa. NCBI lineage: Eukaryota > Viridiplantae > Streptophyta > Magnoliopsida > Asparagales > Amaryllidaceae > Allium > Allium cepa. Next base: position 568,629,397 of record CM060940.1, on the reverse strand, counting down.
GATGACGATAATGACGATGAGGAAGACGTCATTTCCGTCATTCACATTGTTCATGAATTTCTCGATATATTTGAGTCCGTTTTAGGATTACCACCTAAGTGAGAATTTGAGTTCAGAATTAATCTAATCCCTGGAGCTCTACCTATCACTCGTCCTCCTTATCGTATGTCCAATAAGGAAAATGAGGAGATGCATAAACAATTATCCGGATTGGAAGCAAAGCAGTTTATTCGTTCTAGTTCCTCTCCATGGGGAGCTTCAGCTATTTTTGTAAAGAAATCCAATGGTACACTTAGGCTTTGCGTTGACTACTATTGTAATGGTCCCGGATTTTCGACCTCAAAAATTCGACACTAATACATTCACTGTATATAGTGCCAAGTAATCGAGTGCCGGAAATACCAGACTGTTAGGGTTAAGAAGAAAAGGAGGTAGAAGAAGAAACAGAAAACAAAAGCACAGAATCTCACAATCGTAGCGGAACAAAAAATAATATCAAATAACAACATTTATACTAAGAAAAGCTATAAATATCAATTTACATACAATATTGAAAGTCTGTAGGACCGTATAATATGGATAAACATAAATACAGAGTATAGTGATGATAGATAGTGCGGAATATAAAAGCAGTATAGTAAAAATGACACCAGAGATTTTATACTGGTTCGGAGCACCGTCCTACGTCCAGTCCTAGACTCCTTTTGGAATTTCACTAACAACAATCCTCACTTGACCCGGAGGAACGGGCATACACAGTCTGAGCAGCAGAACAGACACCTGAGCAGCAGAACAAGAGATTTTCGCCTCAGCAGCAGAAGAGGACTTCAATAATACAAAATAATATCTGACACTGTGTGTTCTTGATAACACTGATTTGTCACTTATAGTACAAACCTCCTATAATTAAATCCTCAAGTATATGAAGTGTATACGAAGATATGAAGAAAAGGCAATGCTAAGAATCGAAGATTATGAAAGTTATTTGTAGATTCAGCAGTAAAAACTTATGTTCGCTGTTTGAATGCAAATATTAAAGCATAAGAAGAATATTAGAGAGTTAGAATGAAAATCGGTGATTGTGAAGTGTTCGAGAGTATCTGCATATAATAGTGAAGAGTTACTGCCATTGGTGAAGGGTTCTGACGAAGAGGAGCACCTATTTCCATTGAGAGAAGAGTTGCATCCTTTCGGAGAAGAAGATGTCTTTTCAAAAATATGGCAGTTGGTCTCGGGTCAATCGACTGGTCGTTTATGGTCAGTCGACTGACTATGCAAAATATTTAAAAAACAAACAGTGCATATGTATATGTACACAGTCAGTCGACTGGATGGTTACGGTCAGTTGACTGGCTGTGACATTTTACATAGTGTGCTTCTGTTTTGAATGCTTTTATGAAATATGAAGTGCGGACTACTTGAGGATAGATTTTTAACATATTTCTAAGACTTAATCATACATACTAGACAGTGAAAGCATAGTTAAAAGTCTTCGATGATATAGCCATAGTCCGTTTTCTTTTTGTCGTGAATTCTCTTTTTCTTCTAACTTGCTTTGTCGTGAATCAAAACTAGTGATTCAAAAAAAATATTAGAGTACAATCATCAACAAATAATCTGGACAGTTATAATAACTTGTCCCTGAATACAATCAATACAAATTCTAATACACAGTGGTATATACTTCATACGTCCCTGCCATCCAGCTCGCTTCCCGAGCTCCCAGCGTCTAAACCTGAGAATCTGTAATACTCGGTCTGATCCGAGCATTACAATAAAGTAACACTCGAGTCAGGCTCGAAACCAGCGTGAGTAAACCCATATAACTTGAAATACTAAGTTATAAAACTTCTTTGAAAACCAGGGTAACTCGTACCTCACTACGAGTTCTTATCTTGTTATAACCGAACATTTATTTCACAAATAATATCTAAGTACCGATACTTGGTTTCAATGGTCCAGTTTACTTAATTTATTCCATTCCAGCCTATTTGATTCTATAATCAAATCTATAAAGAATTATAGTAGTTACTAATCGAAGTGGTTCTGGATATCGCTGATATCCAACCCCGATCTCTTCGAATTCAATGCCATCTTTTAAGCCAAGTTGTTAAAGTGAAGATAATTCAATTTAAACTTTCAGAATGTCATATTCACATAGAAATTCATCACAGATATCAATTATATAAATGATTCACATTTATCAACAGTTCAATCCAGGAATTTCATATCACAGAACCTCACCAATTAACATACTAGAGATATTAATTAATCCAAAGCATTTAATTCAAATTAATCATTCATAGGCTAGATTAACTAGTCACACAATCATCAAACTAATTAAAAATAAATTACTTGTAATCATGCTTAATTGTCATTAATTAATTACAAGCCATTTATATTTTATTTAAATTAACATTTGGAATTAAATGATTTATTAACATATAAAATAACTTAAGACCTTTGATTAATTAAGGGTTTAAAACATTTTATTAATCATCTACTTAATTATCTATTAAAATAATTTAAATCAACTCAAGAATGTAAATTAAATAATGGCATAACTTAATTATTTCAAGCTCAATTAAATTAAGTTAAAATAATTTATTTATAACCTTAACTAAATATTTAAGTAAAACATTTCACACTTAAAGAATTGGTTAGGAAATTGTTTAAAAACTTCTTTATTTTTATGCCTTACTTTTTAAACTTTGTTAATACAATTCGTATTGAAAACTTTCTTAATTCATTTTTTTCCTTTAAAACCACTCTGGCCCAAGCCTAAAAGTCCCGAGCCAAACTTAAACTACCCCGACCCTTCTTCCTACCATCTCTTCTCTTATACCAGATCTTTACCTAGCCTATCAAAATCAACAGAAACCAGTGCACCATGCACGTGCACACGGTGTCGGAGCTACGACGATCACCATTGACTACGTCATCCAGTCGTCGTTGACCTGTACGTTAGCTTCGACCACCCAGAACTTGACGCTAACCGCTCCATCGAAATCAAGCAAAAATCGAAACCCACCAGGAGAAACCCGATCACCAAATCCCCTCGCACTTCCTAACTCCAACCACCGGAGACCACGTCCTCGTGCCCACACCTTCGCCGTACGACCACCCTCCTTTTCCCTTACTCTTTCCCAACTCGACGCCGCCATAGTGCCGCAATCTCCACGAATTCGACCTCGTCCAGATCGTAACCTAAAACCTACGATGACTTCACCACGCCACCACAACGAACTAAAAATCGAGCCACGAATTTTCCTACGATCTCCTACCGACAAGCTACCTCCAGCTACAAATCCAACGTCCATAGCCCGCGCGATCGCCAAAATTCAATCCATGACCGAACTCTGGTCAACACACGACACCCCAACATTCATGCACTTAAAAATCAAATCGGGACCACCTAAAATCATCATTTGCTAAGTAGAATTTGTTTATGTAAGTGAAACATAAATTTAAAATAGTTGATTCCCTGAGATGTTCCATTTTCCACTATAAATCTTTTATTTCCAGTGATATTACTTGCTAATCCACCATGAAAACATTTTTGAGAAAAATAGAAATACCCTACTACAAACATATTTCCTTCAGCTATCACAACCTATAAACATTAGATGGGGGAAAATGATTTTTGAAGGTCTTTGAACATGTTAGAAGCAAGAACAGGGGTAATATATATAAACAGACATTTACATGTTTCCTCACCAAGCATACATACTTTTCTTCTACACAATATATATTCAAGAACATTACTACTATTATATCTTACATGCATACAGAAATAAGTTGGTTTGGCTTTTTCAAAGTGAAGTTTACTCACTGTAATTAATTTGAACAGAGAACAGAGATCTGGGACTGCTTTTGATCTGATCTTCATTTACTTTGATTTGAATCTAGCTTGCTTTAGTTGAAAACTTGAAGTAGTTTATTTGTTTGGTTTTTCTGGTTTTATTTTTGTTTTTGCAAGAAAAATGAAAGGAGAAAAACAATTGAGATACATATACGTAAAAGTGAACTGCCTGGATACAGCCTTGGTTTTCTCTTCTTCTTTTTTTAAATGAAGAAAACAATTTATTTTGACACTTGTACACAAAGCCTTCTTACTAGCTTACAAATGTCTTATGCAAATATTTTATATTTTCTTTTTATGTTTTATATATTTTTATTTACCATGTTTACTTAAAGAAATATTATAAAACCCTTTTATTTATTTTTATTTCATTTTAAACTTAAGTTATTACTAATTTAATCGATAACTAAATACACATATATACTAGTGTTTAAAATGTAGAGTTTTAAATCTAAATTATTTTTAAGATATTTACTTTGATTTCAAATTATAGTTTTATTCACAAACCCTATATATATATATGAATAATAGTAAAATAGCTAGCATATTTTATTTGCTTTGAAATGATAAGTTTTGCAAATTTAAATAATTATATAAGAAGATTATTAAATTAATAGTTATATCCAGAATTTTTTTATCAATCAGAATTTTATTTGTTCGACTTATAAATCAGTATTTTAAATAATTAAATCCAGTTAATTACCAATTATCTATCGTTAAAATTTAGGTCGTCACATTCCTCCCCCTTTTAAATCTTTTCATCCTTGAAAAGGAACAAAGAAAGAATTTTTTTTTAGCAAAGCTAAGCGGGGTTGACTAGACCCCTACCAGTTTATTGCAAGCACAATATAAGAAATATGCACCACAACTTAACTACGGGACAAAGGAAGAGGAAAAAAGAAAAAGCGAAAAACAAAAGGAAACAAAACAAAAAAGCAGCAAGGCCACAAATCAGTTCCACATCCCAGTTATAAGACTCCCATAACTATACGAGCTGTATCTCACATCTACTCTAATAGTGTTAACCAGTTCGTTCCATATCTCAATTTTCCATTGAAGACTCTTTCATTTCTTTCTCTTCATATCACCCGAATGAACTTTTTGGGAACAAGTAACATCAACATACCCGTGTCATTTTTCCATCTGGTAGCTCTATATATGTTGCACCATTCTATGTTGCTGATTCTTGACCTGTTGCCATGGCCAAGAAATATCATAATTTTATGCCACAAGTTATGCACTACCCTGCAATTGAAAAATAGGTGAATATTTGTCTCAAGATCAACACGACAAAAACAACATGTTGCATCAATAGCCATACCACTATTGAATAGTCCGTCCTTGAGATTCAGAGCATTTATTAGCACCTTCCATAATAGTAAGTTATCATTTTCTTTACAGTGTTGATTCCATACCCTCTTTTCCCAAGCAAATCGGGGTAGATCAGAACCATGGTTTAAGCAGTCATAAACTTTGGAAATGGAATGATCAACAAGATCAGCATACCATAAAACCCTATCGTTAGAAACTGCAGGATAATGTTTCCTACTGATCTCCTGCCATAGCTGAAGAATGTGCTGGTTGCTGGAGAAAGGCATGGTGATTGTACCATCACTGATGTAATCCTTGGCTTTAGCATCACACGGTATTCCAGATTGGATTCTTTGATTGTATGTCATTATTTTGCTTAGAACAAGCCCGCTCTTGGCCTAAGGATCATTCCAAAAGTTGACTGTTCCATTAGGGGAGGCTATGTGTTTTAGGAAAGGAAGCATCATGGGTCTTAGATTTAGAATGGATCTCCAAGTCCAGCTGCACCATTGCGGTATATCCATGCACCAGAATGATTTATTGCGTAGGTTGTACTTCTTTGTCCAAGTTACCCATATATTATTTTTAGATTTTAGTAAGTTGTCCAAATGCACGCTGAAGGCAGCCATATTCCAATTTCGGATATTAATGAAGCCAAGGCCTCCTAGATTCTTCTTTGTTTCAACTTTGCTGAAGCTAATAGCCTTGAGGCTGGTTGAATGAATGCATCTATTCTAAAAGAAATTACACATAGCCTTCCTGATCATATGGATAAGCTTCTTGGGGGAGAATGAAGGTTCTACTCTAGTAAGTAGTATACGAGAATATGACTGATTTAACGAGGGCCAGTCTTCCAGCTTGAGTAAGGAATCTGTTAGCCCAACCATTCATGGAGTTAGTAACCTTATCATATAGATGCATACACTAGTTTGTGGTTATTTTGGAGGAGGTAATGGGAATCCCTAGGTATGAAAGTGTTTTTAGAGCTTGAGGAAGGTGGCATATGTGCATCAGAGATAGGTAAGTAGAGGCAGAAACTCCCGCAATATGAATGGAGGACTTGTCATAGTTAATGGCAAGCCCGCTGAATTTGTGAAATGCATTGAGTACTTCCATGATGCTGCTTATAGATTGAGTAGTTGGTTTGGTGAAAACAATAAGATCATCAGCAAACATAAGAGCAAAAATTAATGGGTCTTTACATTTGGGGTGGGTGAGGATCTTATTGCGGGTAATCTCATGGTTTATCATTGTTTTTAGAACTTCCATGACAAGGATAAGATGTAAGAAGACATAGGGCAGCATTATCTGATTCCTTGCCTACTCTTAAAGTAGCCAATAGTCTTTCCATTGTAGTTCAAGGTGAAGTGAACTGACGAGATGCAGGTGTATATCCAGGAGGCAAAATGTGAAGGGAAGTTCATCTTGGCAAGGACTCTGGAGATAGAGGACCACTGAACAGTGTCATATGCCTTTCTTATGTCAAGTTTTAACATGGCTCTAGGGCTGACAGTGGCTTTATTGTAATCTTTGAGAAGTTCATGGGAGAGGAGCACATTGTCAAGGATGCTTCTCCCATGCAGAAAAGCTTCCTGGTTAGGGGATATAAGGGAAGGAAGCACAGACTTAAGCCTACTAGCATTGATTTTGGAAAAGCATTTATATATGGTGTTTCAACAGGAGATTGGTCTGAATTCCGTAACAGTGATAGGGTGGTCAGTTTTAGGAATTAAAGCAATGTTGGTTGCATTAACTCCAGAAAGCATATTGTTGTGAGTGAAAAAGCTATTCACGGCACTAACAAGATCTTTTTTGATGATTTCCCAACAACTAGTAAAGAAGTTAGCGCTGAAACCATCCGGTCCTCCGCAAGATTCCTTGTTCATTTCAAAAATACTCTGCTTTATTTCATCATCTTTCACTTTAGAAGATAGGAAGGCAACATGCTCTGTACCGAGACAAGGGAGGTCTAGGTCACTGATGATAGATAGATAGATAGATCAGGCTGGAAATCATCTGCATTTCCAAGAAGATTTGTAAAGTAGTCAAGGAAAGCATTATCGACTTCAAGAGGAGTATAACATAACCTCTCAGATCGGTCAATTATGCTATGAATGTGGGATTTGGATTGTTTAATTTTTAGGCTGTCATGGAAATTTTTTGTATTCCTTCCACCAAGGTTATTCCACTTGAGTCTGAGATTCTGTCTTCTCATGTCATCCTCAATTTCTATTTCCTTTGGGTATTGGTCTTGTAGTTTGTATTCGATATTAGCCAATTCAGTGTTTTCTGGGTTTTGCATTGCCTGTGATCGCGCATTGGCTAAGGAAATCTCAAGTGAGGAAGTGAGGAGGTCACCTTTGCCAAACCTGCTTCTAGCCCAAGATCACAGTGCTCTTTTCGTGTTCTTCATCTTTTGCTGCAAAACAAACATGGGATTACCAAAGAAGTTAGTGCTCCAAGCCTCTTTAACAATATTCAAGAAATCAGGCTCTTTAGTCTAAATGTTAAAAATTTTAAAAGAGGACTTTCTTTTCAAGCTTCTAATTTCCATGAGAATGATTTGGGGAGAGTGATCAGATAGAAGGGGAGGGGGGGTAGGTTGACAAGTTTGGCCAGGAGGTTAAAGATGGATAGTTGCAAAAGTGTGATCAATTTTACTGTATATTCTTCTTCTAGTCCTACTTCTGTTGTCCCAAGAATATCTGGCCCCAGTAAATGGAACATGAATGAGGTTAGAGGAGTTTATGGAAGTATTCAATGGCGTGATCTCTTTTAAGGTAACAACGTTTCCACCTATTCGATCGTTGGGAGAAAGGAGACATTTAAAATCCTTAGAAACAATCCAAGGATGGGAGTTTTGGGCTAGGAGGGGGAGGTATTCATGAAGAGATTGTCTGCTATGGACACTATTATCAGCATACACAATAGTAAGATACATGGTTTTGGATGCAGGGATGTGAAGAAGGTGAGAGTGTATGAATTGTTTGTGAGAGAGAATCGGGGAAAAAGTGTAGATGTTTGGGTTGCAGAGAATCAAGATTCTCCCATAAGGGGTTTCATGAAGATTGTGGCAGGTTTTCCACAAAGGGTTGATGAATGTGCTGCTTTAGAGCTTAGTGCAAGATTGAGTTTAGTTTCAAGGATGGCCATGAGGTGGAGATTATGATTTAAAATGATGGTTTTGACTTGGTTAAGTTTAGTTTCGAGATGGGCTCCTCTTATATTCCACACTCCAAAGGCTTGTGTCATTGAGGAAGACTGTTAATAGTGGAATTTTGAATTGTCTTGCTTGTGGTTGTAGAAGCAGGGCTAGCACTTGTTTCAGGAAGGATTCTAGTGGTTGAGGAGATCTTGGAAATGTTGAAATCAAGAATGGATTTGTTGCTATGGTAGTTGCCTCCTTTGTATTTGGATTTGGATTTGGAATGGGTATGGTGAGGCTTAGAGGAAGATGGTGATGGATCAATGGATGGAATTAGCATGTCAGAATAACCAGGAGGTGGAAGAATTTGGGAGTAAGGCTCAGGAGAGGAAGACATGACATTGAGGACAATGTCATCAAAATGCTTATGGGGTGTGGATGGTGTTGTTTGTTTGGTTTTCAGGTTGGGCAGCGAGGTAGCTTTGGTTAAGTGGTATGAAGGCAAAGTAGATTTGTGTTCACATGAAAGATGCATGCACACAACTTCTATGCATGTTTTATTTCGTTTAGAATTAACCCCTGAGTCTTCCATACTTGCTGCTTGCTCCTCTCCATCATTCTTCTCCATAGTTGACAGTACTTTGAACTTATTATGCTCTGTGATACCACGTAGTTCTTCTTTCCCATTTGAAGTCCCCATGTTTTCTATGTTTTTTGCCGAGGTAGTTTCCTCATTCGATTGAGCTTCAGGCATCTGAACTTTGCCATTGTCCAGGGGATGCTATGAGTTTTCTCTGTTATTTCTCGAAGTGGATGCCATATTCTCAAGCTCTGGCTGCATGCTGGCATCACCCACGGAATGCTACTTCGTTGTTTTTTGGTCACCATCCTTCTTTTATGTGTTTCACTGATCTTGTACACTTGCTTTCTCCTTGCAACCTTCTTCCATTGTTGTGTTCCTGAATTCTTTTCCCCTTTTTGATTTTTACTTTTGTCAATAATATTATCTTGCTCTTGAATGTGGGAATCCTCATGCTCATGCTCTGACCTTAATTCACACAATTCTGTCATATGACCAAACACTTTGCAATGTAAGCAGTTCTCTGGCTTCCATAGGTAGTTCACATGAACATACTGTTCACTCCCATCCATAAGCCTGATCGGGAATTTCTCAACTAATTCTTTATCTGGTGTCACTTCAACTAGGCATCTGGCATAGTTGATCCTTTCAAGCTTTTCTGTTGATTCATCTAGATATATCAATTTCCCAATTCTTGTTGCCAACCAGTTTATTCTGAGATGCGATTAGGCATAAATTGAAATGTTGGTGAGTTGTAACTAGACAGGGACAGCTCTGACTTTACCTCTGACATTACCAAGCTCAGGGGACCACTATTGAATGATGAAGATCTTGTTTCTAATGAAAATCGGGTCACTTCTTAGTACCTTTGTTCTGTCCTCATCGCACGAGAGATGAAAAAGGAACAAGACACCATCATATTTGACTTTGACAGATCCTTTAATTTCCAGATCTTTTTGAGGTTCTCAACAACAGTTGTGAAGGACAAAGGCTTATCAAGAAAGAAGCCAACAATATGGTCTTTCCAAATTTCTGTGCCAGCCGCCATGACTTCAGCGAGCGGAACCATGGCCTCGCCATTGAATTCAAGATTCATGTTGATCGGTGAATAAACACCAGCTTTGTGAGGCTTAGCTTTAAAGAGGTTCGACCAGGGTAGGGCAAGATAGGAAGGTACGACAGGCTGTAGGTCAGGAAGAACTGGTTCAAGGGGAAGAGGAGACGGACATGATGGTGGATAGGTCGCCAAGGATTGCGTAGAGATCAAGGAAGCAGGGATGGGTGGTAGGGGCAGGGCATGAGGCATGGGGCACAGAGGATGATGGGATTGGTCAAAGAAAGAATTTTAAATTATACTATGAATTATCAGTTAAATTATCCTTTAAACATTTTTAACTCTCTACCCTTTTTATTCTAAAGTTTTAAAACACTTTATAATCTATATAATATAACCAAAACAGCTTTATAAATAATATTTACAACTCGATGTTTTAACAAGTCCATCCTTGTTCTCACAAAAATTCGGTCATACGTTGATCAAGCGCATGACTGAAAATCTATAAGTACTTAGCAGACCCGTTTTCAACACCCAGTGAAAATACTTAGAAATTTTTTTTGGTGAAAATGTAGAAAACATTTTTGTGAGAATGCTTTGAAAATCATCACCCCCTCCATGGTTGTAGTTAGCCCGATGATTACGTCGCCATCCCGGCGAAACCATAGAAAACTATTGGCATCCACGACTCTCGATTACACCATGGAACTGCCACAGATCGCAGCTACACCTAGGGTTACATTGCCATCATGGCAAAAACCATGTAACTATAGGCATCGGCGCCCTCGAATTTCGCTGTCGAATGAAACTTCACCACACGGACCACACAGATCGCATACTATATCAGTCGAGTCCCAATGTAGCCTGTAGGCACTCACTGCTACATAACTTTCACTATGTCTTCATAGATCGCAGTCTATCGATGTTATGTCGCTCTCCCAGCAAAATCAAACGTAGACTTTAGGCAATCACTGCCTCCCGATTTACGGTATGGAGCGCAGTAGATCGCAGTTACACCAAGTAACACTATCGTCACAGCATAACCCCAATGTCTCTGTAGGTATCAGTGCCCTCAACTTTCGCTACCCCGATCACAATCCTCAGGAACTTCAGTTTAGTCCGAACATCCTTTGAGATCAAATTTAGAACCCCCCTTAGGGCTCAAGGCAGAACCACCCCATGGATCTCCTGCTACAAGTTTCAACTCTAAATGGGAGCACCTTTTTCTCCACGGCATTCTCAAAACATTTTATACTATACACATATAGTATCTTTCATATCATACTCCTATATGTATCACATATAAATCCCATTTAGACAAAATCGATATCTCAAAATTGATAGTTCCCAAACTTTGCTCTCCAAATTCCTAAAATTTGCCTTTTTTCCCAAAATCGAAAGCCTTTCAAAATCAATGGGTTCCAAAAACCTTTTCCTAATTCCATAAAATCATTTATATATATATATATATATATATATATATATATATATATATATATGAGTTTGTTCTATTAACTAGAACAAAATATTTTTAGATCACTTCCTACTTATATAAATTCCTTTTATACATCAAATATTTTTCAAAGATCTTTTCTTCTGGTTATAGATTCAACAAGGGTAGTTTATCATATATGAAATATATATATATATATATATATATATATATATATAATTTTATTATGCGAAATCAACATTCAAATTCAATTTCCTTTATAAAGTTATTTGCCACACTACTTACTTAAAAACGAGTTTCAATTATAGTGATATCCAACTTCCATTTTTATTCATAATATATTTCTCAAAATATACTTTTCCATCTCAACATTATTTTTACATTTCTTTTCAAAATATCTATTTCATTCAAGCACGTATGATGTACATATATCATCCGTACGCAATATTAAATCCGATCGCTCACTCGATCACACAATTTCACTTCCGAACTAGTATCGTCCATCCAACTTCCTAGCGCGGACTCAGATCTGGTTTCTTGATCAGAAACCATCATTCTCCTTGCATAGCCATAACTATGATAGATAATTTCCAGAATCAATCAAAAATCCATATTCAGGGTTCGCCATTGAAAACGAGTGAAAAATCCCTACTCGAATCGATATACTATCTTGAAATTCTATGCTTGAATCTGGATCAAATCGTTATGCGAATAGAATAATATACGTACATCCTATAAATTTATCTTCATTGATTACTAGATAAATCAATTTCCTTTTTATTCGCATTCATTTTGATTTCTATTCACTTATTCACAATTGCCTCAATTTCCATTTGGGTTATCCCTTCAATTTTTATCTCAATTGGTATTTAGTTTTAAACAGTTTGCACTCTGACCAGCTTGAGTTTAGAAAATAGCTTTGAAAAGTTTAAGATAGTTAAGTGGTTGTAAAATAGTTATTAGTTGTAAAATAGCCGTAGAATAGTTAAATAGTTGCAACGTAGTTGTAAAATAGTAATTAGTTTGTAAGACAGTTGTAAAATTGTTGTAAAATTGTTGTAAAATAGTTAAATAATTACAAAATAAGTATAAGATAGTTTGGGTTTGAAAAAGAAAGGTTGTATAGTAAAAATCTAGGAAAAAATAGATTTTAAGACAGTTTATATTAAAACAATTTATTTGAAAATAGTTTCAGAGTCAAACTGGTTCAGTTCCCTAATATCCCATTCCAATCAATTTTCAATTTCCACTTGCTTTTAAATTGATTTAATTTCAATTCAATTTGAATTTACTTCAATTCAAATCAATTCCTATTTGAATTTAAACTTATTCAACTTCGATTACAAATCCAATTAATTCAAATCAAATTTCAATTTGAACTAATTTCAATTCCAATCTTAAATAAATAAAAGTGAATTTATATTAGATTGTACTGCCACAAAATATTCCATACATTGATAGACTACACACTAGTAGTTCAAACACTACATCCATTTATCCAAAATAAGAGTCTTACAAAAGTCATAAATCTAGGCGCCTTCTCCATCACCTAGGGGTTTGGAAAAGAATGGTGCCTTAGTATTCTTACAAGAATCCTCTCTAGGAACTTCCCTCCAATGGGCGAAGCCCGAACATGCACTTTTCAACAGGATGTCCCCACCTATAACATTTACTACAAAAGGTTTCTGTCCTTCCATCAATCTGGATAACCTTCACGCCTCTTGTAGGACGTTCCACAACCTTACTCTTCTTTCGTTTCTTAGGACAATTCCTAGCAATGTGTCTCGTCATCTTACAATGATAGCAAATAGTCGACTCGTCGACTGGTTCTACGGGTTTATGCTTCACCTTTCTCACTTCAGGGCAATGGTTTAGGAAATGTCCTTTCTTATGACACTTAAAGCATAAGATCTCAGAGCGAAACCGTTGGAATGTATACTTCAATTCCTTCCTTGTTTTACGGCACTTGGCTGCGTAATGACCCATATTGTAACATCTGTAGCAAGTGAAATTATCATAAGGCCATGGTCTAGCCCTTTCCTTAACCTGTTTCTCATACTCCTATATTGCTTCTTCACGTTCCTTACGTGCAGCTGCTCTTCGCTCCCTGCGTCTTGCCTTCCATTTTTCACTTTTAACCATCACTCTCTTGGACTAGATTCTAGTGGGACTTCCTAACCTATAATTTAAGACTTTGATTAATAGAATTTCCAGCTTTTATTCTTATTTTCCAAATATATATATATATATATATATATATATATATATATATATATATATCCGTTTTATTTCAAATCAACTTTGCATTATATATACACAAATTTATTTCGTATGCATACCAAGTCATACTTTCAATCTTTAAACCATTCTTGGTTTTTTTATTCAAAACAAATTCCTTTAAAAATTTCAAAATAACTGTGGTTTTAAAATAGGATTCCTACATTCAAAAATATTTCGAAAAATATTATATATTATATTTTTTAACACTTTGAAACAATTTCAAATTTTCTGGACTTAGATTTTAAAACTTCACATTTTAAATCCTTTTCAATTTATAAGTCATACTTATCTAAGTTGTTACTTCCTTAAAACATTTCATTCTGCTTTATCATTTGCTGGAAAATCAAACCAAGGTAACTTATTTCAATACTTTGAAAATTCATTTGAATTTTCTAGGATTTAAGTTCAGTTTTGAATCCATTTTTAGCTCAACTTATTTGCATAGTTAATCCTTACCCAAATTTCTATTTGGTTGTATATATATTACCACTTAATTCTTATTATTATATTTAATTTCAATAATCAACAACCAATTATCTTAATATATATAATAATTATAAAAATTATTGCTTTATATATCAAAATATAAGCTCATATAAAAATCGTTTTTAAAATCGTTTTTAAAATCATTATATAAGAAAATAACAAATACGCTCTCATATAATATGCTTAACTCATTCTAGGGTACTATTGACCCTATCTCTAATGAGTAATCCCCACCAGAGCCAAGGTTCTCACTTAACCTTCAGCTCCGATACCAAATGTAATGGCCCGAAATTTTCGACCTCGAAAATTCGACACTAATACGTTCACTGTATAGAGTGCCAAGCAATCGAGTTCCGGAAACACCAGACCGTTAGGGTTAAAAAGAAAAAGAGGTAGAAGAAGAAACAGAAAACAAAAGCACAGAATCTCACAATCGTTGCGGAACAAAATATAATATCAAATAACATCATTTATACTAAAAAAGGCTGTAAATGTCAATTTACATACAATATATCAGAGTACAATCATCAACAAATAATCCGAATAGTTATAATAACTTGTCCTTGAATACAATCAATACAAATTCTAATACACAGCGGAATATGCTCCATACATCCCTGCCATCTAGCTCGCTTCCCGAGCTTCCAGCTTCTAAACCCGAAAATCTGTAACACTCGATTTTACTTGAGCATTACAATAAAGTAACACCCGAGTCAGGATAGAAATCCATGTGAGTAAACCCATATAACTTGAAATACTAAGTTATAAAATTTCTTTGAAAACCAGGGTAACTCGTACCTCACTACGAGTTCTTATCTTGTTATAGTCGAACACTTATTTCACAAAATAATATCTAAGTACCGTTACTTAGTTTCAATGGTCTAGTTTACTTAATTTATTCCATTCCAGCCTATTTAATTCTATAATCAAATCTATAAAGAACTATAGTAGTTACTAGTCGAAGTGGTTCTGGAATATCGCTGATATCCGACCCCGATCTCTTCGAATTCAATGCCATCTTTTAAGCCAAGTTGTTTAAGTGAAGATATTCAATTTAAACTTTCAGAATGTCATATTCACAGAAATTCATCACAAATACCAATTAAATAAATGATTCACATTTATCAACAGTTTAATCCAGGCATTTCATATCACAGAACATCACAAATTAACATACTAGAGATATTAATTAATCCAAAGCATTTAATTCAAATTCATTTTTTTCCTTTAAAACCACTCGGGACCAAGCCCAAAAATACCAAGCCAAACTTAAACTACCCCGACCCTTCTTCCTACCGTACCTTCTCTTATACCAGATCTTTACCCAGCCTATCAAAATCAACAGAAACCAGTGTACCATGCACGTGCACACGGTGTCGGAGATACGGCGATCACCATCGACCACGTCATCCAGTCGCCTTGACCTGTACGTTAGCTTCGACCACCCAGAACCTGACGCTAACCACTCCATCGAAATCGAGTAAAATCGAAACCCACCAGGATGAAACCCAATCACCAAATCCCCTCGCACCTCCTAACTCCGACCACCGGAGACCACGTCCTCGTGCCCTGACCTTTGCCGTACGACCACCCTCCTTTTCCCTTACTCTGGCCCAGCTCGACGCCGCCACGGTGCCTTAATCGCCAGGAATTCGACCTCGTCCAGATCGTAACCTAAAACGCTACGATGACTTTGCCACGCCACCAATATGAACTAAAAATCGAGCCACTAATTTTCGTACGATCCCCTGCCGACAAGCTACCTCCAGCTACAAACCTAACCTCCATAGCCCACGCGATTGTCGGAATTCAATCCATGACTGAACTCTGGTCAACATACGACACCCCAGCATTCGGGCACTTAAAAATCAAATTGAGACCACCTAAAATCATCATTTGCTAAGATCTATTTATATAAGTGAAACATAAATTTAAAATAGTTGATTTCCTGAGATGTTCCATTTTCCACTATAAATCTTTTATTTCCAGTGATATAACTTGCTATTCCACCATGAAATTTTAAAAAATAATAATAGAAATACCCTACTACAAACATATTTCCTTCAGCTATCACAACCTATAAACATTAGATGGGGAGAAAATGATTTTTTAAGGTCTTTGAACATGTTATAAGCAAGAACATGAGTAATATACATGTAAACGGACATTTACAAGTTTCCACACAAGGCATACATACTTTTCTTCTACACAACATATATTCAGGAAAATTACTACTATTAAATCTTACATGCATACAGAAATAAGTAGGTTTGGCTTTTTCAAAGTGAATTTTACTCACTGTAATTAATTTGAATAGAGAACAGAGATCCGGGACTGCTTTTGATCTGATCTTCTTTTACTTTGATTTGAATCTAGCTTGCTTTAGTTGAAAACTTGAAGTAGTTTATTTGTTTGGTTTTTCTAGTTTTAGTTTTGTTTTTGAAAGAAAAATGAAAGGAGAAAGAAAATTGAGATATATATATATATACACACATGTACACACACACACAGATATATATATGTAAAAGTGAACTGCCTCGATACAGCCTTGGTTTTCTCTTTTTTTTAAATGAAGAAAACAATTTATTTTGACACTTGTACACAAAGCCTTATTACTAGCTTACAAATGTCTTATGCAAATATTTTATATTTTCTTTTTATGTTTTATATTTTTTATATTTTTATTTACCATGTTTACTTAAAGAAATATTATAAAACCCTTTTGTTTATTTTTATTTCATTCTAAACTTTAGTTATTACTACTTTAATCGATAACTAAATATATATATGTATACACTAGTTTAGAAAATGTAGAATATTAAATCTAAATTATTTTGAAGATATTTACTTTGAATTTCAAATCATAGTTTTATTCACAAACCATATATACATGAATAATAGTAAAATAGCTAGCATATTTTATTCACTTTGAAATGATAAGTTTTGCAAATTTAAATAATTATATAAGAAGATTATTAAATTAATACTTATATCCAGATATTATTTTTATCTCTCAAAATTTTATTTGTTCGATATTTTAAATAATTAAATCCAGTTAATTACCAATTATCTGTCGTTAAAATCCGGGTCGTCACAACTGCAAGCTTAATGATCTCTCCATCAAGATAAATATCCCTTGCCTTAGATTTATGATCTATTTGTCAACTTAGTGGAGCTAGAGTCTTTTCACAGTTAGACTTAGCAACCGGTTTTCATCAGCTTCATATTGCAGAGGATAGTATTCCTTTGACATCGTTCCGTACTCGTTATGAATCTTATGAATAGCTTGTTATGCCATTTGGTTTAACGAACGCTCCAGCTTATTTCGTTTACCTTATGAATCGAGTTTTCAAAGACTTCCTCGATCGATTTATTCGCATCTTTATAGATGATATCCGTGTTTATTCTAAAACCGAGGAGGAGCATGAAAAAAATCTACAGATTGTATTGGTAACTCTCAGGAGCAATCAATTGAAAGCAAAATTTTCTAAGTGCCACTTTTGACAATCCCGTGTGAAATTTTTAGGACATATTATTTCTGAATCCGGAATTTCCGTGGATCCTTCAAAGACTGAGGTGATTCAAAATTGAAAGAGACCGAAGAGTGTGATGGAAATTCATAGCCTTTTATGATTGGCAGGCTATTACTGTCGGTTTATAAAAGACTTTTCTAAAATTTTGGTACCTCTTACTAGTTTGACAAAGAAAGAAGTTAAGTACATTTGGTCAGATAAATGTGAAGCTGCTTTTCAAAAATTAAAAGAACTCCTTTTTGATACTCCTATTCTTGTGATTCCCGAAGAGAACCAAGACTTGATTGTTTACTCCGATGCTAGTCGTATTGGTTTGGGTGCCATTCTTATGCAAAGGGAACATGTTATCGCTTATGCTTCTAGGCAATGAAAGCCTGCCGAGACTAGATATGCACTCATGATTTAGAGCTCGCGGCGATTGTTTTCGCTCTTAGAATTTGGCGTTGTTATCTTTTGGGAGAGAAATTTGTTCTCTACACCGATTATAAATCATTGAAGTATTTATTTTCTTAAAAGGAACTTAATTTGCGTCAACAACGTTGGATCGAATTCCTTGCATCTTATTATCTTGATATTCTTTATACTCTTGAAAAAGGAAATTGTGTTACCGATGCCTGTAGTCGTAAGCAACAAGTGGTTGTTTCAATGATGATATCCGAATGGAATGATCTCGAGACTTTATCCACTTGTGAGATTCGAGATCATGAATCTGACTCATGTTCATCTCTTGTTTTATGTAGCCTTGAGGCTTATCCTTCTCTTTTAGACCGCATTCTTGAAGCTCAAAAGCATGATCCCGAATTGGCTCTTCTTAGCCAAAGTTGTTGGGATAGAAATACTGATGGTTTTAAAGACTTTGAAATTGATGCTAGTGGGGGTATTCGAAAATTTGGTAGAATTATTGTGCCAAAAATTAGTGATCTCCGCAAAGACAGTTTAGAAGATTCTCATAGTTCTAAATTTGCCACTCATCCCGGTAGTAGTAAAATGTATGCGGACATGAAACGACTTTATTATCGGGATGGAATGAAATTTGATATTGCTAACTTTATTAAGCGTTGCATGACTTCCCAACTCGTAAAGGCCAAACATCAAAGGCCCATGGGTTATTGCAACCTTTAGACATTCCAATTTGGAAGTGGGATCAAGTTTCCATGGATTTTATTGACGGTCTTCCACATTCTCGTTCGAGTCATGACAGTCTATGGGTGATTGTAGATAGACTTACAAAATCCATCCATTTTATTCCTATTTGGTCCAATCAGACTGTACCTCTTTTGGCCAAACTCTATGTTAAAGAAATTGTTAAATTGCATGGAGTTCCTACTTCTATTTTTAGCGATCGTGATCCATTATTTACTAGTGGATTTTGGAAGGGTCTTTAAAAAGCTTTGGGAATGAAGATTAATTTTAGCACCGCTTATCATGCTCAGTCCGATGGACGAACTGAGCGTCTGAATCAAACTTTTGAAGATCTTCTTCGTGTATGTGTTCTTGATTTTGCGGAAGTTGGGAAGATCATATTTCTCTCGTTGATTTTTCGTATAATAACAGCTTCCAATCTAGTATTGGTATGGAACGTTTCGAGGCACATTATGGGAGGCCATGCCAATCTTTTTTGTGTTGGCTTGAAGCCGATGAGAAGCTAGTTTTAGGTCCAGATTTTATCCGTGATTCCATAGAAAGATTGACCTTATTCGTCATAGGATGAAGAAGCTCAAAGTAGACAAATCCTATGCCGATAACCGAAGAAGGAAATTATAATTTTCTATGAAAGATTTGGTGTTCATTCATATTTCACCTATGAAAGGTGTTGTGCGTTTCAATCGATCGAGAAAATTAGCACCTTGATATATTGGCCCATTTCCCAACACCGAATGCATTGGTTCCTTGGCATGTCGCCTTTTTATTACTGGCTTAATTTTTTGCTATTCATGGCATATTCCACGTTTCTCAACTATGAAAATGCCTTAGAGATTCTGATTCTATTCTTAATCCCGATGTTATAGAAGAAATCAAAGTTTCACCTAATTTGACTTATGAGCAACATCCTATTCGCATCATTGCTATGGAGGTTAGACATCTTCGTAATAAAAATGTTCCACTTGTGAAAGTTCAATCGTCCTCAAATCCTAAGAATTGTTCTTGTGAATCTAGAGAATTCATCGAGTGAACACATCCAGACTAACTCTTTCATGCTTCTTAAGGTGAACTTCTCACTTCAAAATTTTCGTTGGTGTTGTTATGTATTGGTGTGGTTGTTACTCTTTGTTTTCTTATTAAGTATTGCGAGGACGCAATTTCTTTAAGGAGAGGAGTTCGTAACAAACCCGCATATTTTACGATTATATATTTAAATATTTTATTTAAATATAGCATCGTTAATTGAATTTGTCTGAAAAGTGATTTTTTGTAAATGGTCGAATCCAGAATTGAGACCACTTTCATTGATTTCAAATTGACGTTTACAACTTGTTTGAGTATAAATATGAATTTTTTGGAGTTGATTAGGATTTTGGTATTTTCATCAAGGTTTTGGGTTGTGTTCTAGCCCACTAACCCAATAAGAGAACCCAAACTCCTCTACCAAATAACCTGCTGCACTCCTCTTCATTCATTATACTCCATATTTCCTAACACTCAAGCCCTAAAGAAAAATAGGGAAAAGAGGGGAAATCAAAATTCCTAAGTCCTAGATTCTTAGGAAATTCAAACTCAAGTTCTAGAAATCAAGGAGAAGCTTAGGTAAGCATCCTCTTCATCTTCTCCATGTCAACCTCCCTTCAATTTTCAGAAATTCCTATAACCTAACTTAGAAAATTCATTTAATTTGATAATAGATTGAAGATTCTTGAGGTGTTGTTGAAGTGGAATTGATCTTAGCTTGTTTTAGAGCTTCTCATTTCTATTTTGAGTCTAAAGGTGAGTTCTTGAACTCACACCTATATCTATAGCTTTCATTGTTGTTAGGTATGAATTACTAACATCTATTTCATGTCCAATTGTTTTTGATTTGGATTGGTTAGGTGAATTTTTCAATTTTGAGTAATTTGAAGTCAAAATCTACGAAAATCCTACTAAGGACATTTGAATATATTGTTTGGGGGTGTATTGATGAGTCTATAGGGCTGGATTGTCGCTTGGCATAAATCCCTAACCATCATCGCTCATTCGATTGCTTTCGAGGTGATTTGGCCATCATTGGCCTATGCAAATTTTACCCTGAGCTTTAGCTCAGACGTCTGGTAAAACGCTCAAATGTCTGGGTAGTCGGAATAAAAATTCCAGACCTTCGGCTCATACGTTTGAGGTTGTTCCCAGATGCCTGGGCAATATGGAAGAAAATTTCCAAACCTTCAGCTCAGACGTCTGGGAAAACCACCAGACATCTGGTGCTGTTAAATTCAGGGAAATTGCCTATTTTTTGTGGCTTTCCATTTATATTGATTTTTGTTGATCCGGTTGGTTGTTGTCACCTATTATTGACTTTGATGGCTTTTTTTTGGATTTTTGGAATATCCATTTGATGGACTTGATATCGGTTTTTATGGTTTTAATTCACGTCGTTGAATGTGGATTTTTGGTGATAGATTGTTTTTACAATCATTTCTGTAGTTTGTCACTTTAAAGTACAAAGAGTTCTATACTAGTAGTAAATACTCAAACTCTTTCGCAAAAATGATTTCAACAATTAATTTTAATACAAAGCTCGTTTTTAAAACTGTTTTCAATTCTACTAGTATATACAAACCTTTACCTCATTCGTATGAGAAATCTAATTAAACAACATAGCAAAACAAGTGGTATGAAACGCTTGCGTTTACTTCGTCGATTAATTCTTGGACTTGTTCAACTGAACACTTGTGACAATTTTCGAGTGGAAATCTACAAGTTGTTCGTAAATATTTAAGTTAATCTAGTGGTTATTGGACATGAAGCTAAACTCATTTATCTACTAGCTTAGTGTAATTTACACTTTTTATTGATCGATGGAGATCCTTTTACGGTTAGACATGCGATATGCGATGTCTCTTTGTACGTGTCGGGGACTATACCTCGATTTATGGAGCTTCGACTCATTTTTATGGGCTAACGACCCATGGTCTTTTGACCATTCATGGAGAAATCGGCTCAACGAGTTCGGTGAATGGGCGTATCTTTTTTGGTGTGTCAATATTCGGCTGTGCATCGGGCATATGTTTTTAGATGCGTCGATGTTCAGCTTATCAGTCCCCAATGGGGGACTGTACCCCGTAACTTTTATGGGTTAGTGACCTATGGAATAGCGTTCCTTTTGTGATACACGTGTTGGTGAGTTTTCATCCTCTCGTTTGTGATAGGCCCCCCTTTATGTTTTCTGGATTTCTAATTATTGATTTCTAGAATTTATATTTCACCAATTTTTGCAAATTGGCAGTGATGTGTTTTGTCAATATTTGTTGCTTGATGAACAATCTAAAGAATATGACATTATTTTTGGTTTTTGAGAAGATTTGAGACATTCTTTAATTTTTATTGCTTTCATATATTCTTGTCATATCTCTTACCCTATCTCATCTTGTAAGATATTTATAGGTAGACTGTTCCATTTATTATTTTTCTTCTTAAATAATACTCGAGTCAGACCGAGGTATTTCAGGTGCTTCCACTTGACTTTTTAGCAGGGACTAGCTTCTGACTTTCGGCTAACTACTTTAGCTTAGTAGTTTTTGCTTTTATACATTCGAGATAGAAACTCCTTGATGAATCCATTTTCTTTTGTCTGGCACTTGTACCTATTCTTTTGTGATGTAGTGGATCTTATATGACCACTACTTTGATGTACACTTATATGTATTATATTCATATCTGTTTCCGCCTTTGTGATATGAATATCTATGATTGATTTGTGTCATGCTTATTTATTATTTATTTCCGAAGACCTCATAGCCACCATGTAGTATCTTTGAGTTTGCATTTGATATGTCAGATTTCCTCTTATGATATTCTATCTGGCATGTCGGTACTCGCTCAAATCAACTACACGGATGGTCGCTTCTCAATAGCCTTATTTTTCGTGCTAGTCAACAGCATTACCCCATAGTGTCCTTGGCTAATGTGAGTATAGAGGTGGAGCGTCACATAAAAAATCATCAATCATCATAAAATAAATTTATTCTCACTTATATAAAAATATTTGTGGGTTAAAAGAGTGAGTTGTACTCACTTTGATTCCGATAGTAGTTGTAGTGTTTGGTTCCTAATAAAATTAAATGATCGTTTAATTTTATCCAAAATTTTCACTAGATCCAATCAACTCCAAACCAGCTCCAAAATGTATTACTCGTCAATACGGATCTAACGCAACTTGTTTCGCCAAAAATGGACCTCGTATGAAGAAGTTATGATGTTTTAAAGTTTATATGAATTTTATATACAATCAATTTCAATTTCTTTTTATTTTAAAAACCTAGCTTTCAATCTGGCTGTTCATTTCCTTGCATCAGATCTTGGCCGCTATTCTTTTTCTTCCTCCCCAGGTTCATTTGAATGCATGAACCCATTTGGCCGCCGTTTCTTTTTGAATTTTCGCTCCCTCCACGATCGCTTTGACGATGATCCACTACTTCCACAAAGAAAAGTGACCTCCACTTCATCATCACTGTGAGCATCATCGAGGTTGGTCACGCATGTGCTTCGAAAATCGCATGTGAACGAATGACCTTTGAACACAAATTACCGTCGATCGAATGACTTATAGCCGATTATAGCTGTTGGATACGAAGATCTTGTCGCCCTCTACAATATTGTAGTTGATAATTTTTGATGAAAGTGGATGGATCGAGAGAAAAAGAGGGAAGAAGAATCAAACAATTTCGACCATTGAATGTGAAGGTGGCAGCTTGCCCTAGGAAATTAGGGTTTTGGCAAAATGAAGAAAAATGTGGCAATATATAAAAAAATTCGTGACACTATTCATCCAAATTTTTTCGAACTCCAAACGAAGCATGCCGCCTGACGTTTACAATTTTTTACCCCTATATAAGAAGCCAATTCGATCGTATTTGAAAGATAAGTTTTTGAATCGTCATTTAAATTAAAAATTCACTTAAACAAATTTCTAGGTGTTTTCACTTCCTACGACTAAACCGTAAATCCTATTGACACGAAATTTGAAATCCTATAATAATATAACATTACGGATCCAGTGAAACTGTTTTCGTCGAAATCCGAGACTGTTTGAAAAATGACTACTTTTACACGTTAACTAAAATTAAAATATTCAATTTCTACAAATTAACTTTTAATTCAATTTTAAAAGCTCACTAACATCATTCTAATTCAAATAGATTTAATTCAACTTTATAAATAATTTGTATTCACATTAAATTCAAATTCTAATTATTTACACAATTTCAAATACTAAATTAACAATTTAATTATCCAATTAAATCACTATATTTGAAATATTATTAATTCATTTTATAAAATTAACTCGTGAATATTTAAAATCAATTAAATACATGAATTCCAAATGACTAAAATTTTGGGTCGTTACGTTCTCTCCTACGTAAAATAATATCGTCTCCGAAATTACCAAGTAAGAAAAGGTCACAAAATCCATTAACTTTTCAAAACAAACCATGTAAACTAGATTTCAAATTCACTTAAACCTTTTAACTTTTTCTAAAATCCATTCGTTAACTTTTTTCAAAAACTTTTCTAAGTTTCAAATCCATTCTTAGTTATCATTTCAAAACCAACTAATATCGTTAAATTTTTAACTCAAAATCAAAAAATTAGTTGTCAAAAAATTTTCAAATTTTCTCAAAAAATTTCTACACCTTACATTTTCAAAAAAATTCTCCATAGCCTCCTTTGCACGGTTCGTTCGTAGTAGGATCACAACATATATATATATATATATATATATATATATATATCATAAATATACATCTCATCTTCGAGGATGAGGCATCCCATAGGGAAAAAGTGTAAAAGTACGATATGTAATATGAGATATGTACCTTGTATATTATTAGCGAGCATATATGGCTAATATAGTACGAAAGCGAGCTCCAAATGCGAAGCAAACGTCGTACGCACCTACTAAACACTAAACAAACAAATGAGAAATATGTATATAGAATGTAATATCAATATACAACATATACTAATACATCAACTATATATGCCAATATAGCAAATGCAACCAAAACTACAAATCCAACCATCAAACAACTATCATCCAACAAACCAAATTAGTTTAATTTACTTTCAACATTCATATTTACTTCATTTACCTTCAATTTGTTTTAGCACTTTTAATTTCGATTGGTTTAATATTCAATTAACTTTCATTCAATTATTCGATTTCCAATTTAATTAGCTTTTAATGAATTAACACTTACATCCATTATTCCATATAAATTTATTTACATTCGATTGATTAACATTTAATTCATATTTCATTTACTAGTTTATTTCATTAGTTCAATTTCTAATTCATTTTGCAACTAAAGTTGAATTTCATTTATATAACCCGAGTTCATATTCTTTAATGACTTTATTTTATTAACTTCTTATTATTCAACTTTATTTTGCATATTCATTTCATTTATCAAAATCAACTTGATTCAACGTCGCTTAATTTAAATTCCTTTTCAAAAACCATTTGTTTAACTTAAATTTTATCTCTAAAGTTATTTTATTGAACTTTTACTTAAGTCAAATTTCTTATCACTTATTCAAATTTAGATTTTGTTTTGCTTAACAAAATTGTTTAATCATTTTAATATTTGGTTTAACTTACATTTGCTCACTTTATAAGTTATACAACTTAGTTACTAAACTTTCAAATTCATATTATATAACCACTTACCACTTAAGTTTAATTTCCATTTTAATAACTTATCTAATCTAGTTCAAATTTGATTTACCATATTTAACCTTCCTTTAGTTAAATTTGAAATCATATATTTATTACGCTAACTCAAGTCTATTATTTCATGGTATAAGTCCAAAAATCGTTCTACTTATATTTATCAATTTCAACTTGGATTTTAAATTCAAATTTGTTTATCACAATAAAATTTCAATTTACTATTGGTAGCAAATCAATCACAAGGAAACTTGAAAATGATACTGATGATCCTGCAATCATCACCCTTACTATTTTCCAGCAATAGTAGTGAATTCAGTGCTTTATATTCTTTTTTGAAAAATTCTTTTTATTATTTATAAATCACATTTGTAAATATTACTCATATAATTTCACTATTTCACTTCACTTATATAAGATTCATTTCAAATTCATTTATCTTACTTATATTTATAACAATATAAACCCTTTAATCCCTGAAAAATAACTTTCAAAATCCATGGATTCAAAATTTTAAATTCTTAGTTTAAGTCCATTTTTATTTACAGCTCATATTTATAAATATACTCTTGATGTTTCATTTCTTATATCTAAGATTATTTCATAATTATAAATCATTTAATTATAATTCCATACTTTTAATTCATTTGCTTATATAAATTATTCTTTTACAATTTTTGTTTTTATTTAGATTATCCAAACAGCTTTTGTTAACTTATATATATTTACATTTTCAATAACTAAACAATAAATTTATATACTTTAATAATTCCTGAAAAATTGTTTCCTTTACATATAAAATATAATCGAGGTAAAATTATTTCGTTTGCCCAATTTAAAAATAATACTATGTCGACTTGCCTCGTTTAAGAGTTTCGAAATCCCTGTCGATAACGTGATGTCCCATATACCGACCAGAATTCACAAACAACTCAACGAATAAGTAAACACAATATAAAACTTTTTTTTATATCACTAACAAATACGTGCTCATATATATAATACACTCAAACTCAATCTAGGGTGCTATTGTCCCTATCTATACTAAGTACACATCAAAGCCTAGGAATATACAAATCTAAGCCTTGATACCAACTATAACGACCCGCTTATACGTATCCTTTGGATCGACAATAAACCACACATGTCTAACCCAAAAAGCACAGACTGATGGAAAGTCATAAGGAAGAAAAGAAGAGAAGAGAAGAAAGAGAGAAGAGAGAACCAAATGGAACAATACATAATCTCACATCACAGCGGAAAACATATAATATCATATCAATGATCCTTACAAAACAGAAACTATATATACATACATCAATCAGAGTTCAACAATCAATCACCAGTTATCAGCCTGAACAGTTATAATAACATGTCCTTACAATTGCCGATAATATACAGCAATAACAATGCGCAAAGCGGATAATCAAAACAGATACATGTATACGAAAATAAAGATCTCCATCTCTCCTGTCGAAGCACCAAATCTAAACCTGTAAATATACTCGGTCTGACCCAAGCATTGAAAGAGAAGAATGCCCGGATCCGTCTGGCAAACCAGCATGAGAAATATACTCAACTAAATTTATTAAATTACCGAAATTTTCCTTTCAAAACATAAGTATCTCGTAAGACACGCCAACAAATAAACATGGACATGTTTTTACCTTACGATAACTAAAACATTTCATATCAAGTCCTCTTATATATATTATAATAGTCTATTGAACAAATGATGTAAATCATAGCCGAAATTGTTATATTGATTAAATTCCAACATATAGCCCAAAATGGGTAATACAAACAAAATGGCAGGTATGTAGTGGAGTTTGGATTTCCATATAAATGAACAGGTGTAGGGACTATCATCCGATGGGTACACCTCTATATGGATGTCCCCAGGCACAGAACATCTACCCTCTACCAACACAAGCCCGGCCTACCGCTGTAACTAGGTAGTACCAAATATGTTATCCTTCGGTCGTTACCGACTTTTCCGAGGGCCCTCATAGCATACAAACCAAAATAATTTACATCCCGAATATCATAGGGGGAAGAAATATATCTTGAAGAGGATGATCAAATCTTGATGGGAGCGACCTACTTAGCCCTGCTGCATCTAACCCTGTTTCGATCATTTTCGGTTGATGAGGCCTGAGGCAATGATTACCTTTCACATATCACAATCACATCACTTTCAATGTCACATGGACATTTCGATTGACTACTAATTGCCTTTCACAGAAATACAACCCTTAAGCTCGTATATCACAAGGAGGGTGTTAAACTAAGAGAAGTTGCCTTCTCCGTCACCAATGATGTACGTTTGTAAAAACCAATGTGTGATCATTGAAATGCAATGTCAGACAAACATCCATTCAAGTTGTCCAGGAATAGGACAAACCAAAGGTACTTTCCTACCGCATCCTATTAGGAAATCTTAAGGATTAGGTCCTTGCATTGGATATTTCATAACGAAGAGACCACTGCTGTTATATGTATATTGGGATTTTAACCCCAAATGATCAACAAGCAGTCCTCCACTATGAAAATCCTAAATATCAATATCATCAATAACATGCACAAATCGAACACATAAATGTTGGTCCAAAGTGGTTTACGGATAAACCGATTCTGATCTCTTCGCACCAACAACGCAAAAGCGTTTCTCAACTTCATACAAAAACTAAGCCTCATAGACTTATCACGTCTCCAACTTTCAACTTGCTATCCTTCGGTCATGAAGGAAGCTCGATAGATTGGAGTAATACTCCGCACTATACGAATCAACATCCTAAACACAAACAAAAATCAAGCCTACACAAAATGGCTACGTACTAAGTGTACGACTAAATAGTTCTCACATCAAGTCGAGGAACTAAAATAGCCAAATTTGATAGTCAGTTATTTAACTATCAAAGCAAACAAACAAATATTTAGCACCATAAGCAATCACTAGGCTCTTTTAATTAATCTTTTATTCATTAAATCACTTGCCAAATATTCTCTTCATTTTATCTTTAGAAATATATAATCTTAAAACAATTTCGACTTTCCAATATTGAAAAACATTTCCATATACTTATTTAATAATAAGTAATTCACAAGTCAATTTATTTTCAATACTTGGAAAATATTACATATACTTAAAATCACGATTAAGTATATATTTTATTCTTTAAGGAAAACATTCTCTTAAACATATTTATTTGGGTCAAAATGAATGTTGCGTAAAACATCGTTACGACAATCCAAAATCACTAGTATAGGGATTCGATAATTAGATAGATATATAAATTCCATATACTATATAAAACATCTTCTTTCGAAAATCATTTACCATAACAATAGTGTTATAGTCTATACTTTCCTTTCTTCTCGAAAACGTCTATTTCAACAATGAATGTTGAAATCTATGGTTTCGATACTTAACACATTGTAAAACATCTACAAACCATTTTACTCCATTTAATAATATCACTTTCCAAAACATTTATTTAATTTAAAAGATTATTCACTATCCAAAATCGTGAATATAATTCGTTAACCAAATCTGTTGCTTCTACACATTTAATTAAAGGATTATCCACTATCCAAAATCGTGAATGAAATTCTTTTAAATAAACTTTCATATTTAACTTATCAAAATAAGTTGATTTCAGATTTATAAAATAATATTTATAAATTCCATTTCTATTTTATAAAACTTCCATATACAAAAATCCTTTATTAACCAATTCCATTTATATCTCATTTATATGCCAAAATCCAAATTATAAGTTAATTCACTTATAATTCTCTTATTCACAAAATTTGTTCTTTTTATAACATCATCAATTCATAAATCTATAAATCTTATTTACTTACAAGATCGATTTATAACTTTATTTTAACACTTACAAAACTCGTTTATAATTCCAGTATTTTGATTTATAAAAATATCAATTTTATAAATCTTATATATAAATATAATCCATTTATAATAAGTCAAAAATCACCATTTAAACTATTTTACAAAATACTTATTTCCATATTTCAAAAATCGCTTTTCAATTAATTTTCCCAAAAATCATATATTTTATAACAATAAAAATTATAACTTTTCTTTGTTTAAAATAAATCCATTTACTTAACAATTCAAAATTTAATATTTTCAAAGTCACTTGATTTTTTTTTAATTTGAAATCATCACTTTAACATTTTTAAAATTCCAAAATCCAATGTTGTCATAGCACTAAATACATCAATCTTGACATCCAAAACATTGTATATCACATGATAACAGCATATATATCAATATCTGTAATAAAACCAATACTCATGAGGAATCCAGTTGGATCCCTCCAACCTGTCACCTACAACAAATATACATATGAGAATATGTGTACAATGTCCGCTTTAAGGCAAACGCGTGTACAAAAGGTCATCCGCTCATACACGGGAATGTGTAGGGTCTCATCTATTCCAACAGACAGGAATATATCCAAATACCAATCAATATATATATATATAATATATCATATATCATCCAAATAATCATCAATCATCATAAAATAAATTTATTCTCACTTACAAAAAAATATCAGTGGGTCAGAAAGAGTGAGTTATACTCACTTTGATTCCAATAGCAGTTATAGTGTTTTATTCCGAATAAAATTAAATGAGCGTTTAATTTTACCTAAAATTTTCACTAGCTCCAATCAAATCCAACCAGCTTTAAAATGTAGTTCTTGTCAATATGGACCCTACGCAACTTGTTTCGTCTAAAACGGACCTCGTATGAAGAAGTTACGATGTTTTAAAGTTTATACAAATTTTATATATAATCAATTTCAATTTCTTTTTATTTTAAGAACCTAGCTTTCAATCTGGTCGTTCGTTTCCTTGCATCAAATCTAGGCCACTATTCTTTTTCTTCCTCCCCAGGTTCATTCGAACGTAAGAACTCATATGGCCGCCGTTTCTTTTTGAATTTTCGCTCCCTCCACAACCGCTTTGACGATAATCCACCACTGCCACAAGGAAAAGCGACCTCAACTCCATCACCGCTACGAGCATCATCGAGTGAGGTCACGTGTGTGCTTCTAAAATAGCATATGAACGGTCGGCCTTTGAACACAAATTGCCGTTGATCGAACGACTTATTGCCAATTACAGCCGTTGGATACGAAGGTCTCGTCGCTCTCTACAATATTTTAGTTGATAATTTTTGATGAAAGTGGATGGATGGAGAGAAAAAGAGAGAAGAAGAATCAAACAATTTTGGCCATTGAATGTGAAGGTGGCGACTTGCCCTAGGAAATTAGGGTTTTGGCAAAATGAAGAAAAATGTGGACTTATGTAGAAAATTTCGCGATACTATTCATTCGAAATTTTTTTCGAACTCCAAACAAGGTGTGCCGCCTGACGTTTATAATGTTTTACCTCTATTCCGAACACAATGGAATATATATCGGAAGCTAATTCGATCGTATTCGGAAGATAGGTTTTCAAATCGACTATTTAAATTTAAAATTCACTTAAACAAATTTCTACTCGATTTAGCTTCCCACGACTAAACCGTAAATACGATTGACATGAAATTTGAAATCCTATAATAATATAATATTACGGATCTAATGAATTGGTTTCGTCAAAATTCGAAACTGTCTGAAAAATCACTACTTTTACACGTTAATAAAATATTAAAATATTCAATTTCTACAAATTAACTTTTAATTCAATTTTAAAAGTTTACTAACATCATTCAAATTCAAATAGAATTTAATTCAACTTTATAAATCATTTTCATTCACATTAAACTCAAATTCCAATTATTTACACAATTTCAAATACTAAATTAACAATTTAATTGTCCAATTAAATCCCTATATTTGAAATATAAGTTATTCATCAAATAAAATTAACTTGTGAATATTTAAAATTAATTAAATACACGAATTTCGATTGACTTAAATTCTGGATCGTTACAATATCTTTCATGCCAAAACATGAAGATAGAAATCTTTTTATTTCTTCAATACCCGAGGTCAGTCCCAAATACCAACATATCATCAACATAGAAAGATATAATTACACCTTTACCAACACGAAATTTTCTATAGACACATCTGTCTGATTCATAAATCCTAAAATCATTTAATACTATGGTTTTATTAAATTTTCATGCCATCCTTTTGGTGCTTGTTTAAGATCGTAAAGTGATTTAATAAGTTTACAAACTTTACGTTCTTGTCTATACGTCACAAATCCTTCTAGTTGAGACATATATATCTCCTCATCAAGTTCTCTATTTAAAAATGCAGTTTGACATCCATTTGATAATTTAAATTTATAAATAGATGCTAATGCAATTAATGTCTTGATTGTTGAAAATTCTAGCTACAGGTGTGTGGGTATCAAATTAATCCATTCCTTCATTTTGAATAAATCCCTTAGTGACTAATCTAACCTTAAAATTTCTATCATACTATCTGCTCATAATTTCGACTTAAATATCCACTTACATCCTATTGGTTTAGAACAAAGGGATAAGTCTACTAATTTCCATGTTTGCTTTTTCCATGATTGAATCCATTTTATCATTTATGGCTTCTTACTAATCTATTGAATTTTGAGATTTATGGCCTTAGCATATGTTAAAAAATCCAAATCTTTAGATGTAGAAACCATTAGAAACCATGATATAATGTCTAATGCATCTTTTGATCCTTGAACTAAGTAAGTGATAAAATCTGGTTCAAATGACTTTTCAATTCTCATTCTTTTACTTCTCCTAAGACTTTCACCAGTTTCATGATTATTTTCTTGAGGGTTCTCAAATTCACTAATATGTTCGGTGACCCTCACCGTTTTATAAATAGGTGTATTAACATCCACTTTTTCACTAATAGACGGATTGGATGAAACATATATGAATCTATTTTCATAGAACACTGCATCTCTAGATTAAATTATTGTGTTTACCTTAATCGAATTGTTATGTTCTATTACTAGAAATTATAACCCTTGCTGCGTTGAGCGTGTCCTATGAAAATACACTCAATGCCCTATTGTCCTATTTTCCTGACTTTTGGTTTAAGTAATGGAACAATGGCTCTACAGCCCCAAACTCGATAATAATAAGGATTTGGTTTGCGTATTTTTAAAGTTCGAAAGTATTGACTTTGGTTTTCTTATTTGGTAATCTATTTAAGATGTAACAGACGGTAAGTAATGTCTCCTCCTAGAAACTAGTATAAGACTTAATTACATAACATAGCATTAACTATTTTAATAAGGGTCCTATTTTTACGTTCTGCTACTCCATTTTGTTGGGAATGATAAAAATTGAGTTTGCAATGCTTTTTAGGCATTTTCGTTTCAGAAAGAAGAATTGATTCTGAAATTGTTTTTAGGGGTTGCAAATTTCAAGGAGAAGAAGATTAAACTGAAACAGTTTTTGAGTGTTGTTAATTATTATCGCGAAGAGGTGTCTTTTTGTTTGTAACAGGCGCGCCTTCTGCCAAACGATGCTTCCTTTCGTTTGAATTAAAACGTCTCGTCCTAACCATTTCAACAGTCGTGTTTCCCACCATTTGTGTCCATTCAAATTCAAATTCTAAGCTTTGTTAACAGGTTCAAATCTGGCCCGTTTTAACTTAAATATTTTTGTCCAAAAATAAAATATGGGCCCAAATTCGACTTGGTCCGGTGGAACTAATGGACGGCAGTGGCATGCGTGAACGTTTGGCAGTTATGCATGGCCTCCTTCCTTACAATACAAAATATTTAGATGCCTAAAGGGCCCAACCTTCTCTTGAGAAATCTATATTTAAATTAATATAGTTTCATATATTCTAACATGTAGGACTATTCCAATCTTACATTCTTCCTCTTCTCTTTCTCTTCTTCTCATTTTTAAAACAAAATTAGATCACACAAAATTTATAAAAATTTCACTAACAATCCACCATCAAATTTTAATAAAATTACTTGTGTCATATGTTGTAGGAAAACTTGTGCATATGTATAGATGTCTTATGGAAATCTATACATAATGATAACTTTCAGCGCACGACAGGATATAGTAGTTGATTAAGCATTGAACCAACGATCCTATGCAACATATTTGATGTGTTTCAGCACACGTTTTCTTTTCTTCAGATAGTTTACCAGCTGATACGTGGATTGGCCTTATATCTATATCTTGATTTCATGGAATCCCTTTGAGATTTAAGCCATGGTCTCGTAGATGGCGACATCAACTTCTTGCATTCATATAGGTAGGTTTATTTCAAGTGCCCGGTAACTATACACCTCAACAGTACTTCTGTTATAAAACTATTAAGTACTATGTAGTACAACCTCCACTATACTATTATAGGTAGCAAGAACTCTTCTTGCAATGGATATAATATTAGTTATTTAGACTAATATTATAATGCTTTAATCACACCGTATAATGTACTTTTGCTCATTGAACTTAAGATAATGAATTTCATTGGGTTAAGTTTAGTTTCCATCATAGGTGATTTCTACATTGGCTTTAAACCCATTCCTTTTCATGTTTTCGACATCAAATCTTTTACAAGTCCTTTTATAAATGGACCAGCCAAGTTTTCACTAGATCTCACGAAATCTATGGCAATTACCCCATCAGTGAACATTTTCCTCACTGCATCGTGCCTTAGGCCAATATGCCTAATTGTGCCATTATATACCTAGCTATATTCTTTTGATAGTGTTGCTTGATTATCATAAAGCACAGATATTGGATGCATTGGTTTTGGCCATACTGAAATTTCGAACAATAAATTTCTTAACCATTCTACTTCTATGCTATGAGAACCATGATAGAGTCTACAACACATGTCTATTTCTTTAAGACCTGGGATATCGCTCCCTACCAAGGGTGAATATCCATCAACTGGTTGATTTATTATTATCCTCTCTTCCATTGTTCCAATTGGCATCCGTGTATCTTTCTACTAGACTTGGATACCCACCGTATAATATACCATAGTCAATGGTTCCTTTAAATATTTTGAAATTCTTTGTACAACTAACTAGTGAATATATCTAGGGTTACTAGTATGTCTACTCATTCTTCCAACAGCATAGGCAATATCTGAAGTGCAAGACTTAGCATACATTGGACTACCAATGACTTTAGCGTATTCAATTGATCTATTGATCTACCAGTATTCGAATATAGTTTCATATTTGGGTCAAATAGGATGCTTACTGGTTTGCAATCAAATCCGTCAAACCTTTTTAGAATGATCTCCTTGTAATGGGACAGGATAATGACCAATCCTTCTGCTGTTTTTATGATTCTTATCCCTAAAATCACTTTAATTTCTTTCATATCATTCATGTCAAAACATGAAGTAGAAATATTTCCATTTCTTCAATACTCGAGGTATCAGTTCTAAATATCAACATATCATCAACATAAAGGCATATAATTACACCTTTACCAACATGAAATTTGCTATAGACACACTGATCTGATTCGAAAATTCTAAAATCATTTGATACTATGGTTTTATCAAATTTCTCATGCCACTATATTGATGTTTGTTTAAAATCGTAAAGTGATTTAATAAGTTTACATACTTTACCTTCTTATCCAGGCATCATAAAACCTTTTACTTGAGACATGTATATATATATATATATATATATATATCTCCTCATCAAGTTCTATATTTAAAAATGAAATCTTAACGTCCATTTGATGAATTTTAAATTTATAAATAGATGTTAATGCAATTCATGTCCTAATTGTTGAAATTCTTGTTGCATGTGCATAGGTACCAAAATAATCTATTCCTTTTTATGTAAATTCCTCAGCAACTATTCTAGCCTTAAAATTTTCTATCGTACCCATCTACTCTTAATTTCTTCTTAAATATCCACTTACATCCTATTTTTTTAGGTCCATGAGTCTACTAATTTCTTTGTTTGATTTTCCATAATAGAATCTATTTCATCGTTTATAACTTCTTACCAATGTTGAATTCTGGAACTTTATGGTCTCGGTATATGTTAGAGGATCCGAATCTATGGTTGTAGAAACCATGACTTGATGTCTGATGCCATTTCTTAATCCTTCAACTAAATAATTGATAAGATTTGGTCCTAATGACTTTACAGTTCTCATTCTTTTACTTCTCCTAAGAGTTTCACCAGTTTCATCGTTATTTTCTTGAGTGTTCTTAAATTCACAAATATTTTCAATGACCTCCACCATTTCATGAATAGATGTATTAACCTCCACCGTTCACTAATAGATGGATTGGATGAAATAGACATGAATTTATTTTGTAGAAAATTGCATCTCTGGATTCTATTATCATGTTTACTTCAACCCAATTGTTATGTTCTATTACTAGAAATGTCTAACCCTTGCTACGTTGAGTGTATCCTTAGAAAATACACTCAATGCCCTTTTGTCCTAATTTCCTGATTTTTAGTTTAGGTAATTGAACAATGGCGCTACAACCCCAAACTCGATAATAAAAAAGATTTGGTTTGCGTTTCTAGCAAATTTCATAAGGTGTGACTTTGGTTTTCTTATGAGTTATTCTATTTAAGATGTAACAAGTGATAAGTAATGCCTCACTATAGAAAATAGTATTAAGACCAGAATTACATAACATAGCATTAACCATTTCAGTAAGATCATACTATTACGTTCTACTACACCATTTTGTTGTGGAGTTTGAGCTACAGATGTCTCATATATAATTCCCACAGATTCACAAAATGCAGGGAAATGATATTCACCTCCTCCTCTATCAGATTTAAGAGTCTTAATTTTAACATCACATTGGTTTCTACTTCAGTCTTATAGGTCATAAATGAATTTGATATTTCATCCTTAGTATGCATTACATAAACATAACAATACTTTGAATAATCATATATAAATATGAAAAAAACACTTCTTTCCTCCTCTAATAGAAATATTATGCATATCACAAACACCACTATGAATTGATTGTAACAGAGTAGTTGTACTAACAGATTTCAACGGAAATAGTTTTCTAGTTATTTTTATTACAGAACATATCCTACATTTATCATCAGAATTATTTTCATATTTAGGGATCATGTTTAACAAAATCATATTATCCATATTTCTAATATTAACATGTCCTAATCTACTATGTCATAAAGAAAAAGAGTCAACAATACAAGTAGAAGCAACCATTTTATTAATATTCAATTTTAACATTCCATCACATATGTACCCTTTACCAACAAATATTTCCCCTTTGGTTAATACAAATTTATCTGACTCACGGAATTGTTTGAAACCAAACTTATTTAATAGACTACCAGAAACATGGTCCTTTCTCACCTCGAGCACATAATATACATCATTAATGTTATAATTTTCCGAAAGTGAACTCCAAGTCTACTGTCCCCTTCCCATTGACCGCTGCTTTCGCTAAGGTTCCCATATAGAGATAATTTTCATCATCGGATGGTTCAAGTTTCTTAAATAATGGTGTGCACGTAGAGGTGCATATTTTTACTTCCATATTAAATCTACGTTTACTTAAATAAATGAGCATATTAGGATAATTTACATGTTTAAACCAAAATTTAAATTATTTTTAAATCATCATTTATTCATCTTCATTTGGAGGTAAAATGGTAATTTTGTGTATGATTAAATTTGAGAAAATTTATTTACAGTTTTTGTTTTTATTTGTACAAAATGAACTGCAAATATGAAGATGGTTCATGGAAGAATGCATGCACGTAAGGCAAATGAAGATTGGAAACAAATGAATTCATGCAACATGGAGGAGCCCACTAACCCACTACCATATGGTCCATAATTAAAAGCACATGCACATATTAATGGAGGTTTAAAAGCATGTTATTGTGGGTTAATTAATTCCCTAATGATTACTTGGAAGTAGCACTTCCTAAAGGGAATTTTAAGTAGAGTCCCCTAGAATATTGATTGGGGTTTTAAACATGTATAAGTACGTCTTATGCCTCATGTAATCATCTTCTCTTTTACGCAAATTGTAATCACAAAATCAAAGATAAATAGAAGTTTCTTTCATGGCTTCTTAGCCTTGTTTTACTTTCATGCAATTTTATTTATGCTTGATTTTATGCTCTTTTATTCTCCTATGCTCTCTTTTAATTCATGCTTAGTTTAGATTTATTTTGTGCAATTAGTTTGTTCCTTCTTCTTTTAATTAGCACTTCTCTTCATTTGTATTTATGTTGAAATCACTTTATGTTAAAATGTTTTCAAATACAAGTAGCTAAAACACTTCAATTTAGAGTTGATGAAGCTCTCATGAAACATTTTAAATTAACATAATGATTTCATTTGTGATCTCTCTTATTTTTCTTAATGGAAAATATGAATGATGGTGGTTTACGTTTATATTTTATTGAATTTTGATAGTCTATGTTGACATCTCAAATAGGCTATGCTTATTCCATTATGAACATAAGCTATTTGTTTATTTTCCTGGGTGGTTTTGATAATGAAAGTTAAGCTAGATTCAAAATTTGATGGTCTATGTTACTAATTAATGGTAAATAGATCATACTTAAAATAGATTTTTTTTTTTTTTTTGATTTCATGCCATGATTACGAGAGTTGATAAGTGATTTGAATGATGAGTTAAAGTTTGATGGTTTAAGTTGTGCTAATTAATAGCTCAAATAAACCATACTTATAATAAGCATATTAATCATTTCTACTTAATATTTTTAAAGAGATGTTATAAATGATTTTTATGTTGATTTATATAAATGATTGGAAGTGAATTTGCTTCTAAATTGTTCTTCTTATCATAGTATATTCACCCTTGCTCTAGTTTAATTTTTGCAATTTTTCTTCGTTTAAAACAAACTTGAAAACTTGGGTTAATATGATCGAGTAGTATTGAAATTTAATTCATTCCCTACGGATCGACTCATTCTTGCATACATACTAGAATTGTACGTCGTGCGTTTGTGGTTTATAATGATAATATTTTTAACGGTGATTTTCTACCCTATAGAAAATCTGTCGTTTTAACAAGTTTTTGATGCTTTGCCGAGGAGTGAAATTTGATTTAAATTCTACTCTTCGAATGATTTATATTTTTAAAAAAAGAAAAAATATGCGTTTGTAGTGTGGTTTTTGGTTTCATTTGAATTGTATGCTCTTTGTGTTTCTATTCGCAATTGCAATATATAAAAAAAAAATACATAATTGCATTTTTAAACAAAAAAATAATTTTTATTTCATTTACATAATAATGTGCATTCTCATTTTCTATATTGCAATTTAATGTTGCATTCGTTGTTTTACAATTACAAACCACAATTCTCTTGACAACTTCAATATCATTGCATTTTCTCCATGCATTTGTTTTGTTTCTTTGTTGCATTTCTCTGTGCATTGCACACCTCCCTCTTCTCCAAAC
This sequence comes from Allium cepa, assembly GCA_030765085.1. Classification (NCBI taxonomy): domain Eukaryota; kingdom Viridiplantae; phylum Streptophyta; class Magnoliopsida; order Asparagales; family Amaryllidaceae; genus Allium; species Allium cepa. The sequence continues at coordinate 568,590,396 of CM060940.1, read as the reverse complement.
ATCAAACTACCTTCAGACTGCAACTTCCAACAAGATACTGCCATCCCACTGCCACAGCGCCACCTTTCTGACCATCTAACCAAACTACACTTCAAAACTGCTTCACTAACAAACTTCCTTCTTCAAACAATCTAAACTATCATTCTACTAACTATCATATCACACCACCCTTCCCCTTTGCCCATAGCAACTTCACTTCACTGCCTTCACTTCGCCACCCCAGCATCACCGACCTCTGCCACATATTTACATTCAGAATTTGATTCAAAACAACCATCTTTGCTCCTCCTTTCTAAACAGACAACCACAACTACCACATGCCACTGCCTTGCCACCTTCTTTTCATCTGTCACCCCCACCGCCTACTTGCTACTTCAATACCCACCCTACTCCATCACGACCATCACAAAACAACGTTCAACCTCTTCATTAATAAAAGAAGACTGCAACCTTTACCATAACCCACTTCCTAACTTCATCTCTGCCTTCAACACCACAACAGCCCCATCTTCCCACTACTCACTTCTGCCACTCCATACACTACCATCATCCAACGCAACTGCGTTCAATAACAGTACTTCCTCAACCCCCCTGATTTCAACCTGCACCTAAACAAACTAACATTCATCACATACGACCTGAAAACAATCATTACCACACTTTAACTGTCGCAACATCACCATTGCAAACAGCAATTCATCACCATCTGCTTCGCCGCACATCCCCATAACTGCACTTCCCTACATCATCCTTCTGCCATCACCCACACCCACTTGAACCACCTCAAACAACTACAACAGTCTACTGCATAATCCTCTCTGATCACTCCTACAACCAAAACCATTGCTTCAACCTTGCCTCTCCATCACTTCCAACCACCTACCTCCAACACATACTATACCAACTGCAACACTTTAAAACCAACAAACCATCATTACCCCATTGTCACACTACCCCTCACAACTCCATCACATTACTTCTCTTTCCACTGCCTCTACAACTTAAACCATCAACTGCTGCAACAACCTCCTCGCATCTTCACTTTCATCCATCAACAAAAAATCATCATCTCCAACTAAAACTGCATGCAACCACTACCAAAAACCACAACCAGCCTCAGTTCATATCCTTCTAGAACCACCTCCCAAACCAACGTCACCATCTCCAAGCACCAGCAACAATCACCACTGTCCCTCCTTTTTCACTCCACCAACATCATCCTTCTTCATATCCACCCCCACGGCATGGACAAGCCACGACTACCAAAATTAAGACTCCAACCTTCGCCTTCACCAGAAACCACCTCCTCCACATCAATCTACATCTACCGCAAAATCAACCAGACCAAACCCCCAAAATGGCAAACCAGACCTCACGGCAACCCAATTTCTTCAATCGTGACCCTCAAATCGCCTTCATCACGAGACTAACTCCCAGTAGCTCGACCGCCCAGTGCCAAAAATTCGCCACCGCCATTTTTTATTTATTTTGCATTCGTGTTTTTCGTTTTTTACAAGTTAAAGAAAAAGAAAGTGCGTCTGGGAAACGTAAATAATCAGTTTAGTGTCATGTTAATTTATTTAGTTTATTTTGTTTTGTGTATTTAAATTTGTTCTATTTCAAAAAAACCAAACAAAGGTGGTTTTGTTTTGATTTGACTTGCAAAAAAAAGGAATTGTTTTTGTTTTAGTCGCATAATGTATTCAACAATTTTGCAGTCTATAATTTGCAGGAACTTAGAAGGAGAAGACTTGTTTGCAAAAAACTGCTTCGCTTCTTCAAAAAAAATTGCTACTTTGAAAAATATAAAAGAAATTGCTAATAATTATGTATAACATCCCCTTACCTGGAGGCCAAAAACTAACGACTACGTATGTTGTAGTCATCATAGTTATTAATATTTAACGACCAAATACGGTGGTGTTAGCTACATTGATACGCCGATCATAAAAATATGGAAAATTTTAATAAATCAAAACATATTTCCACCTTCCATTCAAAACATTTCATGTTCATTACATAATCCCACAAACGTTAACCACGCTCAGAAAAATATAATTATTACACATACGCCAAAAACGACATATGAAAATGCCCTCTTGGTTGATAGGTTAGGAATTCGTATATTGGAATGACTTAATTCAAAACCTTGCTATCGACCTCATAGGACGACTTCCTTTGAAAACATTAAAATCTATTTTCAAAACATTAGTGTAAAGGCCCAGAATTTTAGTCATTCGAATTTGTATATTTAATTAATTTTAAATATTCACAAGTTAATTTTATAAGCTGAATAGCTTATATTTCAAATATAGTAATTTATTTGGGTAATTCAATTGTTGATTTAATATTTTGAAATTGCAGAAATAATTTGATTTTGAATTTGATGTAAATAAAATGATTTACAAAGTTAAATTAAATTCTATTTGAATTAGACTGATGTTAGAGAACTTTTAAATTTGATTTAAAAGTTAATTTATTGAAATTGAATATTTTAATATTTAATTAACGTGTAAAGATAGTCATTTTTGACACTATCTTGTATTTCAACGAAACCATTTTCAATGGATCAGTAATGTTATATTATTGTAGGATTTAAAATTTCGTGTCAATCGGACTTACGGTTTAGTCGTACGAAGCTGAAACACGTAGAAATTTGTTGAAGTAAATTTTAATTAAAATAATTCGATTCGAAAACCCATCTTTCAAATACGATCGAATTGGCTCTCGATATATATTCCATTATGTTCGAAATAGGGGTAAATAATTATAAACACCAGGCGGCACGCTTCGGTTGGAGTTCGAAAAAATTTCGGACGAATAGTGTCATAAAATTTTCTATAAAAGGACTTCATAATTTTCTTTTTTCACTCAAAACCCTAAACCTAGGGTTACAGCCACCATTAACATTTGAATGGCCAAAAATGCTCAAATCTTTCCCCTCCAGTCTCTCTTGATCCATTCACTTTCATGAAAAACGTCCAACTACAAAGTTGTAGAACGTAGAGAGATCTTCACTTCAACAGTCAAGATCGAGAAAGGGGCAATGGATTGGCCGCAATTGGTGTTTGAAGGCACTGCGTTCATATGCGTTTATCGAGGCAAGGGCGTAGCCGAGATTTACGTCGTTAATGCCGAAGGTGGAGCTCGTGGCGTGTCGATTGATGGCCTTTGATGGCCGTCAGGTGGCTCGAGGGGTGGAGCGGCGTGAGCATGATCGAACACGGGTTTTGTTAATGTGATGAAGACGATGAGGAAGGTAATGAAAAACGTGTCCCGGATTGGTTGAGATGAAATTGAACGGCTGAGATGAGGGTAGGTTAAAATATAAAAATAAAAATAAAATTTGTAAATTAATTATTATAATAATTCGTGTAATGTCTAAAATTGCGTAACTTCTTCGTACGAGGCCCATTTTTAATGAAACAAGTTGCATTAGGTCCGTATTGTCGAACACTACGCGATGGAGCTAGATTAGAGTTGATTGAATCTAGTGAAAATTTTAAGTAAAATTAAACGTCTGTTTAATTTTATTTGAAATAAAATGCTGCAACGGCGGCTGGAAGCAAAGTGAGTACAACTCACTTTTTCTGTCTCGCTTTTATATTTATACAAGTGAGAATAAATTTATTTTATGCTGAACGATGATTGTTTGGATGATATATGATATATTATTATATATTGATTGGTATTTGGATATATTTTTGCCTATTGGAGCAGATGAAACCCTATACGAGCGGATGACCTTTTGTACACGCATCTGTCTCGAAGCGGATATTATACACATATTTTCATATATATATATATATATATATATTTGTTGCGGGTGACAGTTTGGAGGGATCCAACTGGATACCTCACCAGTGTTGATTTTATTTACAAATATTGTGATATATGCTCTTATCATATGATATATGATGTTTTAGATGCGAGGATTGATATGATTGATGTGAATCACCTTATTTAGTGTTGCTGTAGTATTGGGCCATATTTTGACATTTTTAAAAATATTAAAGTGACGATTTCAAATAAAAAGGCTGTTTAAGTGATTTCTGAAGTTATATAAGTTTTAATAATAATTAATAAATTATTAAAAGAAGAAGTTCATTTAAATAGAATCAAAAATGTGATTATTGCTGGACTGGCGGTAGTGGCGTAGTGGTAAGATACTTGCTTTTTGGTAATCAGGTCGTGGGTTCGAGTCCCATCTGTCCTACTCCCTTAAGGCGGAAAGTTGTGTTTCCTGTTAATCCAACTAAACACGGTTTGGAAATGAATGCTTCCTGCTGGGCTGGCTAACCTCCCTTCCTGGCTCTGGTCGGACAAGCTGGGTTGGGGCTCTACTCTTCGGAGTGGAGTTTTTCTAAAAAAATGTGATTATTGACATATGGAGTTGACTATTTCATAAAATAAGTTAAATTGAGATTTTTGAATATATTATAAATGGTATGTATATAAGATTTATAAAATTGATATTTTATAAATAAAGATAATGAAATTATAAAGGAGTTTTATAAGTGTTAAAATAAATTTGTAAGTGGATCTTATAAATGAATAAGATTTATGAAGTTATAAAAGAATGAATTTGTAAAATAAATGATTTACAAGTAAATTAACTTATGATCGGATTTGGGCATATAAATGAGATATAAATGGGATTTGTTAGTAAAAGAATATTGTATATGGAAGTTTTTATAAAATAATAAATGGAATATATAAACATTATTTTATAAATCCAAAATCAACTTATTTTGATAAGTTAAATATAGAAGTTTATTAAAGGAATTATATTCATGATTTTGGACAGTGAATAATCCTTTAATAAATGTGCAATAGTAATGAATTTGGTAAAAGGGATTATTTTCACGATTTTGGACAGTGAATAGTCTTTTAAATTTAAATGAATGTTTTGAAAAGTGGTATTTTAAATGGAGTAAAATGGTTTGAAGAAGTTTTTAAAAGGTGTGAGCATCGAATACATAGATTTCAACATTCATTGTTGAAATAGACGTTTTCGAGAAGTAAGGAAAGTATGGACTATAACACTGTTGTTATAGTAAATGATTTTCAAAAGGAGATGTTTTGTATAACATATAGGATTTATTTATCTATCTAATTATCGAATCCCTATTCTAATGATTTTGGGTTGTCGTAACGATGTTTTTCGCAACATTCTTTTTGACCCCAAATAAATACGTTTAAGAGAACATTTTCCTTAAAGAATAAAATATATACTTAATCATGATTTAAGTATATGTAATATTTTCTAAGTGTTGAAAATAAATTAAATTGTGAATTACTTATTATTAAATAAGTATATGGAAATGTTTTCCAATATTAAAAAGTTGAAATGGTTTTGAGATTATATCTTTTTAAAGATAAATTAAAGTGAATATTTGGCATGTGATTTAATTAATAAAAGATTAACTAAAAGAGTCTTGTGGTTGCTTATGGTGTAAATATTTGTTTGTTTGCTTTTATAGTTAAATAATCGACTATCGAATTTGGCCATTTTAGTTCCTCGACTTAATGTGGGAACTATTTAGTCGTACACTTAAAACATGGCCATCTGTGTAGGCTTGATTATCGTTTGTGTTGAGGATGTTGATTCATGTAGTGTGGAGTATTACTCCAATCTATCGAGCTTCTTTCTTGGCCGAAGGATAGCAAGTTGAAAGTTGAAGACGTGATAAGTCTATGAGACTTAGTTTCTGTATGAGGTTGAGAAACGTTTTCCGTAGTTGGTGCGAAGAGACTGGGATCGGTTTATCCGAAAACCACTTCGAACCAACTTATATGTGTTCAATTGTGCAGGTTATCATGATTTTGATTTTTAGGATTTTCATAGTAGAGGACTGTTTGTTGATCGTTTAGGGTTAAAATCCCAGTATAAATATAATAGCAGTGGTCTCTTCATTATGAAATATCCAATGCAAGAACTATTTGCTACTAATCCTAGGGATTTTCCAATAGAATGTCATAGGAAAGAACCTTCGGTTTTTTTCTATTCCTGGACAACTTGTATGGACGTTTGTATGCCTTTGCATTTATAAGATTAGGTACATTGGATTTTACAAACGTACGTCAGTGGTGGCAGAGAAAGCAATTTCTCTTAGCTTAACACCCTCCTTGAGACGTACGAGCTCAAGGGTTGTATTTTTGTGGAAGGCAATTAGTAGTCAATGGAAGGCAGTGTGGCACTCAAAGTGATTGATATGTGATATGTGATACGTGAAAGGTAATCGTTACCTCGGGACTCATCAACCGGAAATGACCGAAATAGGGTTAGATGCGGCAAGGCAAAGTGGGTCATTCCCAATTAGGATATGATCATCCCCTTCTAGATATATTTCTTTCCGCTATAACGTTCAAGATGTAAATTAATGTGGTTTGTATACTATGAGGGCCCTCGGAAAAGGTCAGTAGCGACCGGGGATGACATGTTTGGTACTATCTAGTTATAGAGGTAAGTCCGTCTTGTGTCGGTAGAGGAACTTTGTCATGGTTTCTCGGGACATCCATCTTAAGGTGTACCCATTGGAAGGTAGTCCCTTCACCTGGTCATTTGTATGGAAATCCAAACTCCACTATGTGTCTGCCATTTTGATTGTATTACCCATTTTGGCCTATATGCTGGAGTTTAATACTTGTAAGAATTTCAGCTATGATTAATATTATTTATGCAATAGACACTATTATAATATAAGAGGATTTGATATGAATTGTTTTAGCTATCATAAGGTAAAAACATGCTTGTGTTTATGCGTGGGCATGTCTTACGAGATACTTTTTCTTTGAAAGAAAAGTTTTGGTAATTTAATAAATTCAGTTGAGTGTGTTTTCTCACTCTGGTTTACCAGACTGATCGAGCGTTCTTCCCTTCAATGCTTGGGTCAGATCGAGTATGTTTACAAGTTTAGATTCGATGCTTTTGGAGCTTTAGCAGGCAAGCTAGAGATCTTCATTTTCGTATACACATATCTGTTTATTATCCGCTTTGTGCATTGTTGTTGTTTATGTTATCGACAATTGTAAGGACAGTTTATTATAACTGTCCAGGCTGATGATTAGTGATTGATTATTGAACTCTCATTGATGTATGTATATACAGTTTCTGTTTTATAAAGATAATTGATATGATATTATATGTTTTCCGCTGCGATATGAGATTCTGTATTTGTAACGGCCCGTAAATTTTAGTGGTTTTATTTATTTAATTAATTATTTATATTTTAAAATTTTAAATAATAAATTTTGGGAATAAAAATTTGATATTTGGAATACGTCTATTTCAACATAGCAATTGGTAAATTTTCCTCAGATAATATGGAAGTTGATTTTCTTGTGTGATTTTATTTAAATTCAAATCAATTAATATTAGATGATAATAAAATGTTTTTCAAACTTGAATATTTTGTACAATAAATTTGTAAATCATCTTCTAAGTGAGAAGTCATCTTCCGTTTCATCAAATTTGGACTGCAATTGGTCCGTTTGTCTTATTTTCGGCAGAATAGCAGCATTTTCGGTACCGATTATCGACTTTTGACCGGATGATCGTATCACAGATATCTATGTAACATTTTGATCGTCTCGTCATGCTGATCTCTACAGTATATTCAATTCTATGTTTTGAAGTCCCGGTAACGGCGAAAAATCTACGGAACGATTTCGTGTTGGTTCCGCATCTAACCTTTTAACTTCCCTTCCTTTCATATTCCACCGTATGAAATAAATAGCCACTTACTTTATTATTCTCTGAATTTTGAACTTGTGACCTTTGTTATTCCAACTCTTCAAATTAGATCAGCTATTTCATTTTCTCCTGTTCTAAAATATTAGTGCCTCATTTTTCTTCTTTCTGTTTCGTTCTTCTCTCAATATAATAATAATATTTTATCAAGCTTATATTTTTCCTGTTCATATATTTGCACTTGCCTGCCGAAGTTTTTCCAACCCATCATGACCGGGCCTCCATTAGCCGACCTCCAAACCCTCATCTCCTCAATCACCATCTTCCTTCTCCCCAAATCCCATTGCCATGATGAGGCATGCCACCTCAACCGATTCCTAACTACCCGAAGCCATCCCGACCATGCTCCAAAGCGGGAGAAACTCCTCAGGCTTCACCGTGTCCCTCACCTCCTCAGGCCTCACCGTGTCCATCACCACCCTCCAAAGAACCCGCGCGTACAACCGCTTGCCTCCCCGTTGCTTGACCCAACCGCCATCAACCTCGGCCTCATCTCCACACGAAGCCATACCCACGTCTCCACTAGTAGCCGAGCTTCCCCCTCCCTGACCTAACTTCGGCATCTCCTCCTATCACTTTGTGTATATGCAATAAGTTGTTGTATATATGTATAATTTTACAAACTATAGTTTATGATGATTTTATAAGATTAAGTGTATATATATATATAAAATGTAAGTCGGTACCTTTTGTCTTGCATACAAGTTATATATATCAGCTTTAATATAAAATATATGTTTGTTTAATGATTTTTTTAATATATATTTTGCATTCTAATGAGTATTTATGTATATATAAGTTATATATATATTTGTTAACATATAATCTATAGAGTTTTGTAAGTTAATATTTATAGTTTGGTTTGCATAAGTTGTTTCTACTATATTTAGGCTACAGTATTTTATTGTTAACCCGTCTTTCGGCAAGGCCACGGACAGAAGGATTTAACTAAAACAACTTCACAACTATCGAGGCTGAAATATAAAGGATTCGGTTCAAATGGATGATGTTCACTTGGATAGATGATACGTCGTTCGGTCGGAATGAAGTGGTTCAAAGTGTTTGGGTTCGACCTTGTGGTTTGGCCGTTCGGCATGGCAATGACCGGTGGAGGTATGGAAGTTCAGGAAGGTCATTTGATTACGGCTCGACATTTCCGCTTAGCATTGGACGTCGTTCAGCATTGGACATCGCTCAGCATCATGGATCGCTCGACATTGGACATCACTCGGCATCGTGGGTCGCTCGGCATCAAGGGTCGCTTGGCATTGTACCTCGCTCGGCATTGCCGCGACGGCTCGGCAATGGTGAGGTCAGGATGGCTCGGCATTGTGTAAGGTCCGGGCCGCTCGGCATAAGGCTGTGATTCGGCGAATGCCGCTCGGCATAGGGCAATGGTTCGAAGAATGCCGCTCGGCATAGGGCAGTGGTTCGACGAATGCCGCTCGGCATAAGGTGGTGGATCGGTATTGTGGCTTGGCATTGTAGAGGTAGGTAGCTTGGCATTGCGGTGAGACTGGTGTGGCTCGGCATTGTAGAGGTATGTAGCTCGGTGGAAGGCCTTGATGGGCCTATACCATTTGGAAAGCCCAACAACTTAGGATTTGTATATAAATACAGCGTGCGGGGGTTCAAAAAAGGGATCTTCTCTTTTGCTCTGACTTTCTATTTTCTAAGGCTAAGCCTAGTCTACCACTTTGTAACTGTAATCGATTGTTACAGCAATAAAAGTAAACTTCTGGAGTGGACATAGGATGGAGTTAGCCGAACCACTATAAAATCTGTTGTTCTTTACTGCTTTCACTTTAATTTTAACTGTTCTTCACATTATTACTCTCTACATACATATATATGTTATCTATGACTGTTAGTTGTTGCTTTCATCTACATTTGGGTGTTAGTGACCAATTTTGGCGCTAATATTTTGGTGCTTTCAATAAGAAGGCAAGCACTCGGGGATTTTGGAGCTAGGAACTTGGATTCTAGAAATCAATGGCTAGGCCATAGACAAGAAAGCAAGTGACAGAAAGAAGCAACCAGGAGGGAAGGAAAGAGGCTTCCTCTGGAGCAGGAGTGGGTCAAGCATCCATCTACATCACCAGAGAGGAGATGGAAGCAATGATGAAACATCAAGAGGAGATGATGCAGGATCTTCTTAGGCAATTTGCACAAGTAGGAAATGCAAGAGTTCAGATCCGTGGAGCTGGATCAGAAGCGCTCAACCAGTAAGCGGAGGGAATAGCTCAGTAGGGGCAGCCCCCAATCAGCGGATGGCTATCAACCTGGATAGATCTAGATTCGAAGGCATACCACCAGGAAATGCTGGAAAAACCCATGGAGGGATACCAGATGAGCAGTGCAACCCGTCCTCAATAGGAGTGCAGGAGTACGAGATGAAGAGTATGTGCCAGATTTCCATCATGAACTCGGGGGCAGACCGGAGGCAACGGACAAGGATTATAGCTTGGCAACAACGATAGATTAGCGGAAATGGTCAGACCGACTATGAGAGGTGGATTGGTAAATAGAAATTTGGAGGATGTGAATAGGAGTCCCTTTACTCCTACTATTAGGCGAGCTAGGAATCCATTGGACTTTAAGCTACCCATGTTGGATATGTATGATGGGAGAACAGATCCCACCGTTCACCAGACGAGGTACATGAGGCATATGGAGGTACTAAAGGCATCAGACGAGGTCATGGCTCGATTTGCTTTCCATTGTTTTTGACGGATATCATAGCTATGTGGTTCAGACAACTGGAGGGTGGTTCTATCGGCACATGGACGGAGCTAATTGAAAATTTTATGAGACGGTTTTGGGTCCATATAGTTAGACCTAAGAACGTAGTGACCTTGACATCGATAAAGCAATGGAAGGGAGATTCACTCAGGAACTTCTTAACCAGGTTCAACGCAGCAGTAGCCTCAGTGGATCGACCCAATCCGTCAATGGTTTTGATGGAAGCAATCCCAGGAATCATGGATAATTCAGATTTCAAAATATCATTGGAACGGGACCCACTGAGGGATCTCGGGGAATTTTACAATGAGGCGGAAAGGTTCCTAAGACAGGATGATGTGCAGGCTGAGAGAGAAGGGAGAGAGGCTGAAGCTTATGCAGTGAAGGGTGGAGGTCCATCCATGGAGGATCCAAATAAAGACGATAAAGGAAAAAGGAAAACAAATAGCAACGGTGGCACTTCGAAGAAACCTCGGAGGGAGTCAAAGTTTTATTCTTACATAGATTTAACTGAGACTCTAGAAAGGATTTACTTGGACACTCGGGGGCGACTCCAATATCGAAGGCCGGCAAAGAGAGAGCCTTCTGAATACGAGCGGGCATCGGGGAAGCATTGCCTATTCCATGAGCTGGATGGGCACCACACAACCGACTGCAGGCATTTGAGTGATATGATTGAGGAGCATGTAAGGAATGGTCATCTACAGCAGTATGTCAGGAATCGAGCTGTGGCAGTGGGACAGGAGCGACCACTGCCTACCTTGAACGGAGATGGCACTGGACCTAGGCAAGGTCAGCTCATTATCAACTAAACAGATTTATGGTTTTGAATAAGTAATAGAACTCAAAGTAATATGGCTAGGTCACTTACACACGTATGGGATCGAGGATGGTCCTTAGGCGTGCTCTGAGATGATGAAAAACTGTACTACTTGGGTCTATGAAATCCTACTTTCTTTCTATTTTCCTGCAAACTTTTGTTTTCTCTTTGGTACTTTGGACATTTAATTTTCTTTGGTATGGTTTTGGAGTTTGGATTGAACTCCTGGTTTGGTTGGTTTTTTGGTTTGACATTTTGGTTTGGATGTTTGATTTTTGATATGGATTTGTAGTTTTCTAATTGGATTTGGATTATTGTATTAAAACAATTCAGGATTCACGATTACTGTCTCGACCAGAGAGACGGGGCAGTGATCGCAAGTTACGAGTCCCTTTTTCGAAGAGCGATGGAATAGACTCGGACAGAATATTAAAGTCCTTGGCCGGAGTGCTGAGGCCGGTGAATATCAAAGTCCTTGGCCGGAATGCCGAGGCCGGTGAATATCAAAGTCCTTGGCCGGAGTGCCAAGGCTAGCGAATATCAAAGTCCTTGGCTGGAGTGCCGAGGCCAACGAATATCAAAGTCCTTGGTCGGAGTGCCGAGGCCGGCGAATATCAAAGTCCTTGACCGGAGTGCCGAGGCCGACGAATATCACAGTCCTTAGCCGAAGTGCCTAGACCAGTGAATTTCAAAGTTCTTGGCCGGAGTGCCGAGGCCGGTGAATATCCGGCCCGGTGAATATCAAAGTCCTTGACCGGAGTGCCGAGGCCGGTGAATATCAAAGTCCTTGGCCAGAGTGTTGAGGCTGATGAATATAAAAAGTCCTTGACCAGAGAGTCGAGGCCAGATAACATACAAGCCTTTGACCAGAGAGTCGAGGCAGGAACAGGATAACACGACCCACGCGAGGTCTACGGATTCAAGATTAAACCGAGAGAGGTTGTGGACTTAATAATGTGGTTATGAAGAGGATATGGACCTCGGATATTGGATTTGGGGCTATTCAAAACACACCTTCCAATAGCAATGCATGTTTTGGAGGGAAAATGTTAACCCGCCTTTCGGCAAGGCCTGGACAGGCGGATTTAACTAAAAAAACTTCACAACTATCGAGGCTGAAATATGATGCATTCGGTTCAAATGGATGATGTTCACTTGGATAGACGATAGGTCGTTCGGTCAGAATGAAGTGGTTCGAAGTGTTTGGGGTTCGAGCTTATGGTTTGGCCGTTCGGCATGGCAATGACCGCTGGAGGTATGGAAGTTCGGGAAGGTCGTTTGATTGTGGCTCGGCATTGCCACTCGGCATTGGACGTTGTTCGGCATCATACCTCGCTCGGCATTGGACGTCGTTCGGCATCACACCTCGCTCGGCATTAGACGTCGTTCGGCATTGGACATCGCTCAGCATCATGGGTCGCTTGGCATTGAACATCACTCGGCATCGTGGGTCGCTCGGCATCAAGGGTCGCTCGGCATTGTACCTCGCTCGGCATTGCCGTGACGGCTCGGCATTGGTGAGATCAGGATGGCTCGGCATTGTATAAGGTCAGGGCCGCTCGGCATAAGGCTGTGATTCGGCAAATGCCGCTCAGCGTAGGGCAGTGGTTCGGCGAATGCCGCTCGGCATAGGGAAGTGGTTCGGCGAATGCCGCTCGACATAAGGTGGAGGATCGGTATTATGGCTCGGCATTATAGAGGTAGGTAGCTCGGCATTGCGATGAGACCGGTATGGCATGGTAGAGGTATGTAGCTCGATGGAAGGCCTTGTTGGGCTTATACCATTTAGAAAGCCCAACAACTCAAGATCTGTCTATAAATACGACATGTAGGGGTTCAAAAAAGGGATCTTCTCTTCTGCTCTCTGACTTTCTATTTTCTAAGGCTAAGGCTAGTCTACCACTTTGTAACTGTAATCGATTGTTACAGCAATAAAAGTAAACTTCTGGAGTGGATGTAGACCGGAGTTAGCCGAACCACTATAAAATATGTTGTTCTTCACTGCTTTCACTTTAATTTTGACTGTTCTTCACATTATTTCTCTCTACATACACTTTGTCTGTTATCTGTGACTGTTAGTTGGTGTTTTCATCTACATTTGGGTGTTAGTGACCAATTTTGGCCCTAACATTTATACATAGTTATATATCTTATACATGACAAGGTGTTGTTATATATATATATTAAGTTATGTGTGTTTACTGGATATACATTTTGGGTTTTCATTATAAAAGCTTATATAAAATTTATAAATGAATATATATAGCTTTATGTAAGATTTATATGATACGGTATATAATATATTGAGTTAGTAATTTGTTTTATTGATGTTTTGGAAAATTTATATATGAGATATGTCTGTTGCCAGTATTTCAGACATATATGTATACATATACTAGTTATATAAATTTATATATATAATCTTTTTAAGTATGGATATTACAGTGTGGTAAGTTTACACTTTTTATATATCAATGTATACAACAGAGTATGTTATATATATCTAGTTTCATGTTATATAAATCAAGTTGTTTACTAAGTGTTTTACGGTATTATATATAATGCGTCTAGATTTTTGTATATTATATACATATAGTATATGTTAATGATATAGCATGATGTACCTATATATTTTCTAGTGATTATATATAAAAGTATGTGTTGTTATAAAATCTGTTTTTACAGTAAGTGATTCTATAAAGGTTATGGCCATAGTGTTTATATGTTAATGTGGTATATATAATAGTTGCTATATTTTTTATGTATGTGAGTATATATACTGATACATATAGGTTACTATAAAATATGTAAGTCTATAGTGTTTTATTATAGTAAAGAGTGTATATATGTTAGTATATATGACATCTTGTATATATGATGCTTAGTATATTTCGCTGTTATGATATGTTTAAAAATTAAATACATGTTTTGAAATTATTTTGTAAAACAAATAATAATATGTATGATATATAATAATAATGTGCACATTTTCAGTTTATATCAAAATTGATTTGATTTGTTTTTCATCGATTCTTGTCATCAGCTTTGATCATCGAATTTGTGCCAATCTAGCCTTGATTGGAATTCGTGCTTTGGAATTCGTAGCTCGTTCCATTGTCCAATCTATCTATCCTTGAAAGGTGAGCAATCACTCACGATTAACGTTCTTATATTTCCTAAATTTGATTTCAATTGAAACGACAATTGAAATATGCTGCTGTTAGTTATTTACATTACTATATATATGCTAATATCTGTATCTGTTCACTTGTGACATCTGACACCATCATCTGTTATTTTATATTGATGATATATGCCTGTTATATTATTATCATATCTGTTATCACTTTACAAGTTCCCTCTTAGTATAGAATTCCTATGAGTTGAAATGATACATACCCGACTGATCTGTAGAATAGGAGAAAATCGTTATGGGTTGAAATGATAAACCCAAGTGATTTTAAATCGAATTGAATTTGGGATTGTGGGTTGAAATGACATATACCCATATATATATTTTTAAATTGCGGACTGAAATGATAAATATCTGTATCACTTGACCATAGGATAGAAAACTATATACCGACACTGTTGGTGTGTGTGTGTAAATATATATATTTGAAATGATTTTTCCATGGTTTAAAGGGATATATATACATATATGGTTTTATATAAATATTGTTAAATGTTATTTTATATATAGTTAAATTTTTGATTTTTGAAAATTATGTGTTTGAAAATTTTAAAGGTTATAAGTTAGTTTTGAAATTATATATTTTAAGATTTACTTATAATTTTACTATTTTGATATATATATATATATAATAAGTTTAATAATAAGATTTAACTTAATAAATATTAATTTATTTAATAAGTAATATGTTTAAGTATTTATTTAAATTTATATTTCAAAATAGGTTTTATAATGATGTTTATAAGTTACGGTTGGGAAGATAAATTTTAATTTATTTGAAATTTGTAAATTTATTTAATTAAATCGATTTGGAACTTATTGAATTTGAGATTTTAAAGGATATGATTTTTATAACTGGATTTTGGTTTAAGGTGATTAAATGAATATTTCAAGTTTAAATAAATTGAAGGAAATATTTAGTTATTTGAAATTTGAGGTTTTATTTAAATAAATTGGATTCAGTAAGTAAATATTTCAAAAACCAAATAATAGTAAATTGAATTATATACGTATATATATATATGAAATTATCAAATTTAGTTTTGAAAATGTTGAGTACTTAAAGCTTTGAAATATATTGAAATTGAAATGGTTTATTTTATGGTTCAAATCTGCTTTTGAAATCGATATAATTTGAAATATTTTATTGAGAAACTAAATTGAGTTGAAATTGATGATTTGAGATTGGATTAAATTTGAATTTTGGAATTTGAGTGGATTTAGAATCGATTTGTGAAATTTGAGGAAGCTATTTTATTATATAAAGTATTTTCAAATTATATTTAAAACTATTTATATATTTTACTTTATAAATTATTTTCACATAAACTATTTTAATATAAATCATTTTTAATATATACTATTTTTAATATAAACTATTTTAAATATAAAATATTTTAATATACTAATTATTTTAATATAAACTATTTTACCTTATAACTATTTTATATAAACTATTTATTTAATAAATTATTTTATTATATATACTATTATTAATATCTAAACTGTTTAAAGGAAAGTGTTATGGTTTTCCAAAGGAATATGATTTCAAAGTGTTATGATTTCCAAAGGGTTATAATCTCAAGTTATTTGATTTAGGAAGTGTTATAACTTTGAAGTGCTATGGTTTTGAAAATGATATTGTATTGATATGGTTTGAAATGGAAATGATATCGTATTGATATGGTTTTGAAATGGCAATGGTATTTTGGTTTTGAAGTATAAAATATTTTGAAATGACCGCAATGTTATAATAATGTTTGGTTGTTAAAGAGACCGGGATCGAAAGTTGTCGTACTCTCTGCCAACTCCGAAATCCACTTTAACAACTGTGTATGCGATGGAGATTCTAGAATGAAGTAGGATGGTGGTGACGTCCTATATGAGGTATATACATGGACCCAACTCCCGTGAGTTGGCATAAGGTGGCTAAAACAGGAGCAATCGACAGGCCAAGTGAGATAGCTCCTCCGATCGGACACACTTCTTCGTATGTCATTCTATTACTTTGTGGTTGATTTGGTGCACACCTTTGATTTGGGAGTGTGGCTCGAGGTGGGCGATAGTGGCTGCTATGCGTTACCACCAACCCGAAAATGTAATTGGTATATCTACCCTGGCATTGCCTAGTTGTGTCATGTTTCCTACCCTAGCCTGCCTTCTATGAGTTTATTTTGTGGCGTACCTATGAAGTATCCTCTGGTAGCCTCCCGATCTGGAGGTATTACGGTACTGTATAGAATATTGGCACCATAAAATATGTTAAGGGGGAAAATGTAACGCCTTAACTCTATTTTAATATTACTTTACTTTAGACATTATTATAATAGCGTATATTACTACATAATAGATAGTTTAACGGATCCTTAGAGGATACTTATCCCAAAAATCCTTTGAGTTACTTGTATTTCGGTTGTTATTTCACTTGAGTTGGATTTATTGATGGAAGAATGTTAATCCTGACTCGAGTGTTTTGTGTTTTGTTTTACGCTCGGGTCAGACTGAGTGAACAGCTTTTGAGACTCACCTTTGTAGTTGGAGCTTCGCTTAGAGATCCATCTATCTATTCAGCTTGTAGTTATTCAGTTGATTCATGTGATATATCCTTATTTTGTTATCTGACAGTTGTATTCGAGACTTCTGTTGTATCTTGTTTACTCTGTTATATATATAGTAGCTTCATGAACTACTATTCATTTTGTTTCTACTGCTTATTGTTATATTACTCCATGTTTGTGATTCTGTGATTTATTTATTTACTGTATATGCTGAGTTTTTCCAAATATAAATTAACAATCTAATATTTTGAGCAATTCAAGTCCGACATGTGCGGATGCAAATGGTTGAAAATATCAGGATGTTACAATATTATTTTGTTTTGTTTTATTCTTTCTTCTCTCTTTCTTCTCTTCTCTTCTTCTCTCTTCTTTTCCTTCTCGTGACTTTCCATCAATCTGTTCTTTTTGGTTCGGACATGTGTGGTTTACTGCCGATTCAAAGGGTACGGATTTGCGGTTCGTCACACGTGGTATCAGAACTTAGATTTTGTATATTCCTTGGCTTAGATGTGTGCTCAGTATAGATATGGATAATAGCACCCTAGATTGAGTTTGAGTGTATTATACATATGAGCGCATATTTGTTAGTGATGTAAAAATGTTTTATATTGTGTTTGCTTATCCGTTAAGTTGTTTGAGAATTTTGGTCGGTATGTGGGACGCCACGTTATCGATAGGGATTTCTAAACACTTAAACGGGACAAGTTGACATAGCATTGTTTTTAAATTGGGTAAATGAAATAATTTTACCTCCATTATATTTATATACAAAGAAACAATTTTTTTCAGAAATTATTATAGTGTATATAAATTGATTGTTTGGTTGTTTTAAAATATAAATATATATAAGCTAATAAAAGCTATTTGAACGATCAAAGTATAAAAGCAACAATTGTAAAAGAATAAATTATATAAGCAAATGAATTATAAAGTATGGAATTATAATTAATATGATTTATAATTGTGAAATAACCTTATATATAAGAAATGAAACTACATGAATATATTTATAAATGTGAGTTGTAAATAAAAAATAACCTTATATATAAGAAATGAAACTACATGAATATATTTATAAATGTGAGTTGTAAATAAAAATTGGATTTGAACTAGGAATTTGAAAATTTGAACCCTGTTGATTTTGAAAGTTGTTTTTCAAATTTAAAAGAGATTATATTATTCTAAATATAAATAATATAAATAAATTTAAAATGAATCTTATATAAAAAATTGAAATAGTGAAATTATATAAGTAAGAAGATTCATAAAAAAAAGATTTTAAAAGAAAATGAAGCACTAAATTCACTATTGTTACTGGGAATAATAAGGGTGATGACTGCAGCATCATCAACATCATTCTCGAGTTTTTATGTGATGGATTTGCTACCAATGGTAAATTGAAATTGAAGTTTTGTTGTAATAAATAAATTTGAATTTAAAATCAAAGTTGAAATTGATAAATATAAGTGAAATGAGTTTTGAACTTATAATTGGAATTAGTATAAATAAGAAAAAAAATTCAAAAAATTTAAGTATGAAATTGAGATATGAAATTAAAATTTAACGTAAGTAAATTTAAATTGAATTGAGTTAGTAAGTGAATTAATTTAAATTAAAATTTAACTAAATGAATGTTAAATAAATTTAATTGGATTAGATAAGTTATTGAAATGAAAAATAAACCTAAGTTGTAAGGTGATTATATGACCATGATTTGAAATTATAAAATCAGTTTGGTGAATGGAAGTATAATTAGGTAAATGTTCATGAAATTGTAAATAAATAATGTGTATACTTATAAAGTAAGAAAAGGTGAGTAAAACTAAATATTAAAATGGTTAAAAAAAATTGTAAGCAAAATGAAATTTGAATTTGAATAAGTGATAGGAAATTTGACTTAAGTAAAAGTTAAATAAAATAGAATTTGATTTAAATTATAATGAACTTAAGTTGTATGGTGGAAGTGAATGCAAGTGAGAATGAAATGAAACATAGCTTAAGTAATGTTGAATGAAGTTGAATTTGATATCAAAATGAATTAACAAAGTGAATTAATGAAATAAGGTAGTTAAATGAATATGAACTTGAGTTATATAATGAAATTCAACTTTAGTTGTAAAATGAATTAGCATTAGAAATGTTGTTTATAAGAATTGAATAAAACTTAAGTTAAGAAGTTGAGAACTAGTAATAATATTGGAAGTGTCGTATAGGAATGTGATTATAGTGAACAATAGAATTCAATCCGAACTGAATATTAAACCAATTGAAATGGAAAGTGTTAAACCAAATTGAATGTAAATGAGGTAAATATGAATGTTAGTAAAATCCAATGTTAATGAATCAAATGTGATTAAATTGAAAACCAATTCAATGAATATTAATGAGAATGAATGTATATTGATTTGGTTATGGATTGATAGGACAGAGATTGGTTTGTTGAATGTTAGTTGGATGATAGTTGTTTGATGGGTGGAATTTGTTGCTTTTGATTACATTTGCTATATTGGCATATATAGTTGTTGTATTGGTATCTGTTGTATATTGATATTACTTTCCATGTACACATGTTTCTCATTGTTTGTCGAGTGTTGTAGGTGCGGATGGCGTATGCTTCGCATTTGGAGCTCGCTTTCACGCTATATTTGTGACGCCCCACCTCTATACTCACACTAGCCAAGGACACTACGGGGTAACGCCGATGACTAGCATGAAGAATAAGGCTGTTAGGAGCGACCATCCGTGTAATTACTTTGTGCGAATACCGATATGCCAGATAGAAGGTCACGCATTTCACTAAAGTAGAAATCCGACATATCAAGTACAAACTCAAAACTACTACACATTGGCCATGAGGTCCTCGAAACAAATATAAAATAAGCATAACGTAAATCAATCACAGATATTCATATCACAAAGGCGGAAATAGATATGAATATAACACATAGAAGTATACATCAAAGTAGTGGTCATACAAGATCCACTACATCACAAAAGAATAGGTACAAGTGCTAGACAAAAATATGCATACATCAAGGAGTCTCTATCTCGAATGTATAAAAATAAAAACTATTAAGCTAAGTAGTTAGCCAAAAGTCAGATGACGGACCCTGATAAGAAGTCAAGCAGAAGCACCTGAAATACCTCGGTTTGACCCGAGTATTATTTAAGAATAAAATAATAAACGGATCAGTCTAGCTATAAATATCAGATAAAATGAGATGGGATAAATAGCAAAAATGTATGATAACAATAATGTCATACTGTGATAAATATACATTAGATAACAACAAAAATCATACAATATCTCAAAAATCTCAAAACACCAAAAAGAATATAATATTCTTTAGCTTATTCTCCAAACCACAAATATTGATAAAACTTATCAATGTAAATTACAAAAATTGGTAAAACACAAATTCTAGAAATTATCAATTAGAAATCCAGAAATCACAAAATGGGGGACGCCTATCACAAACGGATGCATGAAAACTCACCAACACGTGTATCACAAACGAAACGCTATTCCATGGTCGCGAACCATCAAAGTTGAGCCGAAGCTCCACAGACGGCCCAAAGGCCGTGGGTCGCTACCCCACCAATTTTGAGCCGAAACTCCACAAACGGGGTTTAATCCCCAACACAAACAAAGAGACATCGCATATCGCTAGTCTAAATCATAAAATGATCATTATTGATCAATAGTAAGTGTGAATTACACTAAGCTAGTAAATAAATGAGTTTAGCTTCATGTCCTATAACCACTGGCTTAACTTAAGTATTTATAAACAAATTGTAGATCTCCACTTGAAAATTGTCACAAGATTTCAATCGAAAAAGTCCAGGAATTAACCGACGAAGTAAACGCAAGCGTTTTATACCACTTGTTTTACTAAGCCATTTAATTAGATTTCTCATACGAATGAGATAAAGGTTTGTATATACCAATAGGTTGGAAAGCGGGTTTAAAAACAAGCTTCATTTTAAAAATAGTGTTGAAATCGTTTTTGGGAAAGAGTTTGAATATATACTACTAGTATAGAGATCTTTGCATTTTAAAGTGACAAATCACAGAAATGATTGTAGAAATAATCAATCAACAAAAATTCACATCGAAAACGTGAATCAAACCATAGAAATCGATATCAAATCCATCAAAGTGGATATTCCCAAAAATCCAGGAAGAAGTCATCGAAGTCGATAATAAATGACGACTACCAATATGATAACCCAAAAATCGATATAAATGGAAACCCATCAAAAACAAGTAAGATGGATGAAATTAGCAGCTCCAGACGTCTGAGCTGAAAGACTGGAAATTTTATTCCAGATCTCGCAGACGTTTGGGAAGTAAGCTCAGACCTCTGCGTTGAGTATCTGGAATTTTATTCCCGTAGCTCCAGACGTCTGAGCATACTGCCAGACGTCTGAGCTGAAGCTCAGAGCAGAAATCTGCTAGGCTATTGAGGGCCAAATTATCTCAAAAGTGATTGAGCGAGCAACGATGGCTAGGGATTTATTCCAAGTGACAACCCAACCCTATAGGCTCTTAAATACACTCCAAACAATATGTCGAAACATCCAATGTAGGATTTCATAGATTTTGACTTCAAAAATATCAAAAACTGGAAAATTCACCAATCCAATTCAATTCAAAGCAAATGAACATGAAATAGGTGTTAGGAATTCATACCTAACAACTATCAAAGGTATAGACATAGATGTGAGTTCAAGAACTCACCTTTAAACCCAAAAACAACGAATGAGAAGCTCAAACACGAAGGAAAGATCAATCACTCTTCAACTTCAACTCTAGAAGCTCCAATCTAGGATCAAATGCAAATATTTCCTTAGTTAGGGCATAGGAATTTCTGCAAATTGGAGAGAGATTGAAGTGGAGAAGAAGAAGATGATGCTTACCTAAGCTTCTCCTTGATTTATAACTTGATGTTGATTTCCTAAGAGAATTAGAGCTTAGGAATTTCTAATCTCTTTTCTTTTCCCCCATTTTTCTAGGGCTTGAAGTGTTAGGAATTGTTATGAAGGAATGAAGAGGAGTGGAGTGGAGTAGGGTAATATGTTGGGTTAACGGAGCTGAAACCCAAACCCAAAGCCCAATATAAAAATAGCAAAATTCAACTCGACTCCAAATATATCGATGTTTATACTCAAAAAGGTCGCAAACGTTGTTTTGAACTCAATGGAGGTGGTCAGGAGTCTTAATTCGACTGTTTGCAAAAAGTCACATTTTGGACTTTAATCCGACTAACGATGCTATATTTAAATATAATATTCAAATATACAATCGTAAATATACAGGTTGTTACAGACTCCCCTCCTTAAAGAAATTGCATCCTCGCAATACTTAAGAAAAAATATGGAGTAACTACCAAAAAATCATATCAACACAAAAGAAAATTTGATGTAAGAAGTTCGCCTTTAAAAAGCACGAGCGAGTAAGTTCGGATGTGTTCGCTCGATGAATTCTCTGGATTCCTAAGAACAATTCTTAGGATTTGAGGACCATGAACTTTCACAAGAGGAACATCTTTATTTCGAAGGCATTTAACCTCCATACCAATGATACGAATAGGAGTTGCTCATAAGTCAAATTTGGTGAAACTTCAACTTCCTCAATTACACCGGGCTCAAGAATAGAATCGGAATCCCTAAGGCATTTCTATAGTCGAGGGACGTGGAAAACGTCATGAACAGCAGAAAATTGAGCCGGTGCAATGACGTAGTTCAATAACGGTACACTCAAGGAACCCAAAACTCGAACAATTTGGAACAATGACATAGTACAGTAACGGTACGCCAGATGATCCTGCTAAAAAGATCATTCCATTCGGACACCTTCATAGGAACAACCGCTTGGTGCTTACGACTAAGGGCATCGGCAACACGATCTCCCCTTTTCAGGAGTATAAAGAATATCAAGATCATAAGATGCAAGGAACTTGAGCCAATGTTGTTAACGCAAATTAAGTTGCTTTAGAGAAAATAAACATTTCAAAAATTTATGATCGGTATAGAGAACAAATTTCTCTCCCAAAAGACAATGATGCCAAATTCTAAAAGCAAAAAACAATGACCGCGAGCACTAGATCATGAGTGGCATACCTAGTCTCAATAGGCGTTAATTGTTTAGAAGCATAAGTGATAGCACGTTCCCTTTTGCAAGAGAACGGCTCCCAAACCAACACGACTAGCATTGGTATAAACAATAAAGTCTTGGTTCCCTTTGGGAATCACAAGAATAGGAGTACCGAAAAGGAGTTCTTTGAACTGATCCTCTTTCCCAAAAATCTAAGACTTTCAAAAATTATAATTATCTTTATATAATCTTCTTTTTAGAAAAATTTACAACTTACTGCATCTGACTGTCTCCTCATAGCATTTAGGAGATTCATATCGATAACGTTGATCAAGCGCATCGACCAGAATTCTCAAGGCACTCAATGGGCAAAAAAAAACAAAATTATCTTCTATATGATTGCAAATTTTAAATTGTTGTTTTCATCCAAAACCAATGAATACAATTGATTCATAAGATGGATGAAATAAGCTGAACAACTCGAATAACATCATGAGTCACTCATAAGAATCATAACGAGTGCAGAATGCGGTAAGTGGAACGCTATCCTCCGCAACTCGCAACTGATGAAAACCAGTGGCAAGGTCGAGCCGAAAAGACCTTAGCACCACTCAAAAGATTACTTAGGTGATAATCCTAAGACAAGCTCAAAGATACCGAAAAATTCTCGAACTACTTTAATGAAGGGAATAACATCCTCCTCAACAAGTGGGTCTAGAGAATAAAATGATGCCACTAAATTGGAATCGAAATTATTAAGAAAAATAGAAATCTGCTTAACAGATTGAGAATGTCGAAGATAGATAGTCCACTCGGGACATAGGATATGGATTCATAATGATTAAGCCAATCCTTTCACAAAAAATCAATTTTGAATCCTAAGTAGCACATAACGTGCAAATTGGCTCGGAACGCATAATCACATAAAATAATCTCGACATCTTTAGAAAGAAAACTGAGCCTTGGGGATCCATTAACCGAATTCTCAATTGTCAATGTAGTCATCAAGTCCAAAAGGTTTAAAGAAAAAGAATCAACAAGTTCTTTTGGTCTAAAATAATGAGATGAACCCATATCAAACAGAACTCGAATAGGATAATCACAAAACAAATGTCATCAAGGACTGAATAAGAAATACCTTGACCAAGAGACGTGTCACTAGCAACTTGCACAACATTTAGCTTTCCCTCCTTATTACTTTGAAGTATGGGACATGCAGATATATGATGACTCAAACTTTTGCAATAGCGACAATAAAGGGGTTTCAGACACTCATTTGCATAGTGGTACGTAGAACCACAATTGTAGCATTGTCCGCGTCTAAAGGTAGGAGTCTTTGCTATCAGAGTTTCTTGCTTCCCTTTATTTTTGAGATTGGAGCCTTTGAACATAATAGGCCTCTTCATGTTGTTTTTGAAGTTCTGTTTGACACCCACAACTTCAACACCACCTTCTTTATCGGCCTCTTCAAGTCGAAGAGTGATATCAACAAGCTGATCAAAAGAAACTTCCAGTTTCAGGAGTAAAGCCTTTTTGAGGTTATTATTCAACCCATAAATAAACCTTTGATTTTTCTTTAATGGGGTATTAATGTACTCGACCCCATATTTAGAGAGAGATTAAAAGATGCGACACAGTCTGTTACAGAAGATTCACCTTGAACAAGGTCAATAAAGCGCCGAGCTAAAGTTAATTTTCAGCCTCCAGCATAAATTTTAGTTCAAACTTTTCCCGGAATTGCTCCCAAGTAAGGACCGCTTCAATAATTTTTAAAGTCAAAAGCTCGTACCAATCTAATGCTCTTTCTTGAAGCATGCTAGAAGCCACATAGACTCGATGTAGATCAACAAGATTCATGCGAGAAAAGATGTGGTCGCATGATTTAAGCCAAGCTTGGATTTCTTTAACACTTTCGGTTCCCTTGAATGGCCTTCCATCCAAATCGGTATAATCTCTACATAAGCATGCAAACCCAGATCTAGGATGAGTAGGCTCTGGAATGGGTTTGACAACTTGAGCATTCTTTACAAGATCTAAAAGCTGCTGGATAGACATGAATACTCCATCCGGAGGAGTAGCACTGAATTGACCAGCACTGGGATAGCCAGATCTAACCATTTATCTTCTTTAAGAAAGAAAGAAAGAAGAGGAAAAAGGTTATTATCAGAATGAATATCAACAAACTTGATTGATAAAATAAGGCATTATAAAAGAAATTAGGATAGAATGGGTCCAATGACTCGAATTAAATCCTAAGGCACGAATTCTAAGAGAGACTTAGGACAATGATCCTTGCTATAATATTCTATATTGTTCCGTAGTTTGGCTTAGATACTAAGCTGTGATGCCCCACCTCTATACTCACACTAGCCAAGGACAATACGGGGTTATGTCGTCGACTAGCATGAAGAATAAGGATGTTGAGGAGCGACCATCTGTGTAATTGCTTTGTACGAATACCGATATGCCAGATAGAAGGTCACGCATTTCACTATAGAGGAAATCCGACATATCAAGTACAAACTCAAAGCTACTACACATTGGCTATGAGGTTTTCGGAAACAAATATAAAATAAGCATAACGTAAATCAATCACATATATTCATATCACAAAGGCGGAAATAGATATGAATATAACATATAGAAGTGTACATCAAAGTAGTGGTCATACAAGATCAACTACATCACAAAAGAATAGGTACACGTGCTAGAAAACAAATATGTATACATCAAGGAGTCTCTATCTCGAATGTATAAAAACAAAAACTACTAAGCTAAGTAGTTAGCCAAAAGTCAGATGACGGATCCTGATAAGAAGTCAAGCAAAAGCACCTGAAATACCTCGGTCTAACCCGAGTATTATTTAAGAAGAAAATAATAAACGGATCAGTCTAGCTATAAATATCAGATAAAATGAGATAGGATAAGAGATATAACAAAAATGTATGATAACAATAATGCCATACTGTGACAAGTATACATTAGATAACAACAAAAATCATACAATATTTCAAAAATCTCAAAACACCAAAAAGAATGTCATATTATTTAGCTTATTCACCAAACCACAAATATTGATAAAACTTATCAATGTAAATCACAAAAATTGGTGAAACACAAATTCTAGAAATCATCATTTAGAAATCAAGAAATCACAAAAAGGGGAAGGCCTATCAAAAACGGGTGCATGAAAACTCACCAACATGTGTATCACAAACGGAACACTATTCCATGGTCACTAACCATCAAATTTGAACCGAGGCTCCACAAACGGCCCGAAGACCGTGGGTCATTACCCCACCAATTTTGAGCCGAAACTCCACAAACGGGGTTTAATCCCCAACACAAACAAAGAGACATCGCACATCGCTAGTCTAAATCACAAAATGATCATCATTGATCAATAGTAAGTGTGAACTACACTAAGCTAGTAAATAAATGAGTTTAGCTTTATGTCCCATAACCACTGGCTTAACTTAAGTATTTACGAACAAATGTAGATCTCCACTCGAAAATTGTCACAAGATTTCAATCGAACAAGTCCTAGAATTAACCGACGAAGTAAACGCAAGCGTTTCATTCCACTTGTTTTATTAAGTCGTTTAATTAGATTTCTCATATGAATGAGGTAAAGGTTTATATATACTAATAGGTTGGAAAGCAGGTTTAAAAACAAGCTTCATATTAAAAATAGTGTTGAAATTTTTTTTATGAAAGAGTTTGAATATTTACTACTAGTATAGAGACCTTTGCATTTTAAAGTGACAAATCACGGAAATGATTGTAGAAACAATCAAGCACCAAAAATTCACATATGAAAACGTGAATCAAACCATAGAAATCGATATCAAATCCATCAAAGTGGATATTCCCAAAAATCCAAAAAGAAGTCATCGAAGTCGATAATAAATGACGACGACCAATCGGATCAACCTAAAAATTGATGTAAATGGAAACCCATCAAAAACAAGTAAGATGGATGAAATTAGCAGCCCCAGACGTCTAGTGGTTCTCCCAGACGTCTGAGTTGAAAGACTGAAATTTTTATTCCAGATCGCCTAGACGTCTGGGAAGTAAGCTCAGACGTTTGAGCTGAGTATCTGGAATTTTATTCCCGTAGCTCCAGACGTCTGGGCATACTGCCAGACGCCTGAGCTGAAGCTCAAAGCAGAAATCTGCTAGGCCAATGAGGGCCAAATTATCCCAAAAGTGATCGAGTGAGCAATGATGGCTAGGGAATTATGCCAAGCGATAACCCAACCCTATAGGCTCTTTAATACACTCCAAAAAACATGTCAAAACATCCAACGTAAGATTTTATAAATTTTGACTTCAAAAATATCAAAAATTGGGAAATTCACCAATCCAATTCAATTCAAAGCAAATAAACATGAAATAGGTGTTAGGAATTCACACCTAACAACTATCAAAGGTATAGACATAGATGTGAGTTCAAGAACTCACCTTTAAACCCAAAAACAGCGAATGAGAAGCTCAAACACAAAGGAAAGATCAACCACTCATCAACTTCAACTCTAGAAGCTCCAATCTAGGACCAAATGCAAATATTTCCTAAGTTAGGGTTTAGAAATTTATGAAAATTAGAGAGAGATTGAAGCGGGGAAGAAAAAGATGCTTGCCTAAGCTTCTCCTTAATTTATAACTTGAAGTTGAATTTCCTAAGAGAACTAGAGCTTAGGAATTTCTAATCTCTTTTCTTTTCTTCCATTTTTCTAAGGCTTGAAGTGTTAGGAAATGTTATGAAGGAATGAAGAGGAGTGGAGTGGAGTTAGGATAACATGTTGGGTTAAAGGAGCTGAAACCCAAACCCAAAGTCCAATACTAAAATAGCAAAATTCAACTCAACTCCAAACATATCGATGTTTATACTCAAAAAGGTCGCAAATGTTGTTTTGAACACAATGGAGGTGGTCACAAGTCCTAATTCGATTGTTTGCAAAAGGTAACATTTCGAACTTTAATCCGACTAACGATGCTATATTTAAATAAAATATTCAAATATACAATCGTAAAATATGCGGATTGTTACAATATTAGCCGTATATGTTCGCTAATAATATATATGGTACATTCTCGGATTACATATCGTACTTTTATATATTTTTTCTCTATGGGATGCCTCATCCTCGAAGATGGGATGTATATTTATGATATATACATATATATATAGTCTTTTTTTCGGATCGAACCGCGCAAAGGAGGCTATGGAAAAAAAATTCGAAATTTAAGGCGTTAGAATTTTTTTCTTTTTGGAAATTTTGGAAACTTTTTTAATAACTAAAATTGTGATTTTGAGTTAAATGTTAAACGATATTAGTTGGTTTTGAAAAGATAACTATAAATGGATTTGAAAACTTAGAAAAGTTTTATAAGAAGTTTAAATATTAGAAATTGGAAAAAGTTAAAAGGTTTAGATAGTGTTAGTAATCTAGTTTGAACGAATTGTTTGGAAAAGTTAATGGATTTTTTTAGCTTTTTCTTACTTGGTAATTTCAAAGACAAAATTCTTTTAAGTAGGGGAGAATGTAACGTCCTAGAATTTTAGTCATTTGGGATTCATATATTCAATTGATTTTAAATATTCACAAGTTAATTTTATAAGCTGAATAAATTATATTTCAAATATAGTAATTTATTTAGGTAATTAAATTGTTGATTTAATATTTGAAATTGCAGAAATAATTTGATTTTGAATTTGATGTAAAAAAAGATTTAAAAAGTTGAATTAAATTCTATTTGAATTAGAATGACGTTAGAGAACTTTTAAAATTGATTTTAAAGTTAATTTATTAAAATTGAATATTTTAATATTTAATTAACGTGTAAAAATAGTCATTTTTAACCTATCTTGGATTTTGACGAAACCATTTTCATTGGATCCGTAATGTTATAATGTTGTAGGACTTCAAATTTCGTATCAATCGGACTTACGGTTTAGTAGTACGAAGCTGAAACGCGTAGAAATTTGTTTAAGTAAATTTTAATTAAAATAATTCGATTTGAAAATCTATCTTCCAAATACGATCGAATTGGCTCTCGATATATTTTCCGTTGTGTTCAGAATAGGGGTAAAATATTATAAACGTAAGGCGGCACGCTTCAATTGGAGTTTGAAATAATTTTGGATGAATAGTGTCACGAAATTTTCTATAAAAGGACTTCATAATTTTCTTTTTTTGACTTAAAATGCTATCCCTAGGGTTACAGCCACTATTAACATTTGAATGGCCGGAAATGCTCAAATCTTTCCCTTCCGATCTCTTTTGATCCATTCACTTTCACGAAAAACGTCCAACTACAAAGTTGTAGAACGCAGAGAGATCTTCAATTTCAACAGTCAAGATCGAGAATGGGGTGATGGATTAGCCGCAATTGGTGTTGGAAGGCACCACATTCATATGTGTTTATCGAGGCAAGGGTGTAGCCAAGCTTCACATCATTCATGCCGAAGGTGAAGCTCGTGGAGGCGCATCGATCGATGGTCTCTAATCTTCGTCAAGTGCCTCGAGGGGTAGAGCGGCGTAGGCATGATCGAACGTACGATGGGTTTCGTTCGCGTGATGAAGACGATGAGGAAGGTAATGAAAAACATAGCTCGGATTGATTGAGACGAAATCGAACAGCTGAGATGAGTGTGGGCTAAAATATAAAAATAAAAATAAAATTTGTAAAATAATTATTGTAATAATTCGTGTAATGTTTAAAATAGCGTAACTTCTTCACACGAGATCCGTTTTTGATGAAACAAGTTGCGTTGAGTCCGTATTGTCGAACATTAACGATGGAGCTTGAATGGACTTGATTGGAGCTAGTGAAAATTTTAGGCAAAATTAGACATCTGTTTAATTTTATTTGGAATAAAGCGCTGCTACGGCTATTGGAAGAAAAGTGAGTAAAACTCACTCTTTCTGTCTCGCTTTTATTTTTATATAAGTGAGAATAAATTTATTTTATGTCGATCGATGATTTTTTGGATGATATATGGTATATTATCTCTATATTGATTGGTATTTGGATATATTCCTACCTATTCGAGCAGATGAGACCCTATACGTTCATGTGTATGAGCGGATGACCTTTTGAACGCGTGTCTGCCTCGAACCAGATATTATACACATATTGTCATACGTATATTTGTTGCAGGTGACAGGTTGGAGGGATCCAACTGGGTTCCTCACCAGTGTTGATTTTATTTACAGATATTGTGATATATGCTGTTATCATATGATATATGACGTTTTGGTTGCGAGGATTGATATGATTGATGTGAATCACCTTACTTAGTGCTGTTGTAGCATTGGGCTATATTTTGGAATTTTTAAAAATATTAAAGTGATGATTTCAAATAAAAAGGCTGTTTAAGTGACTTCTGAAGTTATATAAGTTTTAATAATAATTAGTAAATTATCTGAAGAAGGAGTTTATTTAAATAGAATCAAAAATGTGATTTTTGAAATATGGAGTTGACTATTTTGTAAAATAAGTTAAATTAAGAATTTTTAATTTAGTATAAATGGTATGCATATAAGATTTATAAAATTGATATTTTATAAACAAAGATATGGAATTATAAAGGAGTTTTATAAGTATTAAAATGAATTTGTAAGTGGATCTTATAAGTGAATAAGATTAATGACTTTATGAAGATATAAAAGAATGAATTTGTAAAATAAATGATTTACAAGTAAATTAACTTATGATCGGATTTGGGCATATAAATGAGACATAAATGGGATTTGTTAGTAAAAGAATTTTGTATATGGAAGTTTTTATAAAATAATAAATGAAATTCATAAACATTGTTTTATAAATTCGAAATCAACTTATTTGAAAAGTTAAACATAGAAGTCTATTAAAGGAATTATATTCATGATTTTGGATAGTGGATAATCCTTTAATAAATGTGCAATAGTAATGAATTTGGTAAGAGGGATTATATTCACAATTTTGGAGAGTGAATAATCTTTTAAATTTAAATGAATGTTTTGAAAAGTGGTATTTTAAATGGAGTAAAATGGTTTGAAGATGTTTTTAAAAGGTGTAAGCATCGAATACATAGATTTCAACATTCATTGTTGAAATAGACGTTTTCGAGAAGTAAGGAAAGTATGGACTATGACACTGTTATTGTAGTAAATGATTTTCGAAAGGAGATGTTTTGTATAGTATATGAGATTTATATATCTATCTAATTATCGAATCCCTATTCTAATGATTTTGGGTTGTCGTAACGATGTTTTACGCAATATTCATTTTGACCCAAATAAGTATGTTTAAGAGAGCGTTTTCCTTAAAGAATAAAATATATACTCAATCATGATTTAAGTATATGTAATATTTTCTAAGTGTTGAGAATAAATTGAAATGTGAATTACTTACTATTAAATAAGTATATGGAAATGTTTTCCAATATAGAAAGTTGAAATGATTTTGAGAATATATATTTTTAAAGATAATTTGAAGTGAATATTTGGAAAGTGGTTTAATTAATAAAATATTAATTAAAAGGGCCTAGTGATTTCTTATGGTGCTAAATATTTGTTCGTTTGCTTTGATAGTTAAATAACCAACTATCAAGTTTGGCCATTTTAGTTCCTCGACTAGATGTGGGAACTATTTAGTCGTATACTTAGTACGAAGCCATCTGTGTAAGCTTGATTATCGTTTGTGTTGAGGATGTTGATTCGTGTAGTGCGGAGTAGTACCCTAATCTATCGAGCTTACTTCTTGGTCGAAGGATAGCAATTGAAAATTAGAGACGTGATAAGTCTATGAGACTTAGTTTCTATGTGAGGTTGAGAAATGCTTTTGCGTTGTTGGTGTGAAAAGACCGGGATCGGTTTATCCGAAAACCACTTCGGACCAACGTATATGCTTTCGATTGTAGGTTATTGATGATATTGATTTTTAGGATTTTCATAGCGGAGAACTGCTTGTTGATCATTTGGGGTTAATATCCTAATATACATATAGTAGTGTGGTCTCTTCGTTATGAAATATTCAATGCAAGAACTATTTGCTACTAATCCTAAGGATTTCCAACATGATGTCGTAAGAAAGTACCTTCGGTTTGTCCTGTTTCTGGACAACTTGTACGGACGTTTGTTTGACATTGCAGTTCTAAGAATACGTACACTGGATTTTACAAACGTACATCAGTGATGGCGGAGAAGGCAACTTCTCTTAGCTTAACACCCTCCTTGAGACGTACGAGCTCAAGGGTTGTATTTTATGGAAGGCAATTAGTAGTCAATGGAAATGGCAGTGTGGCATTCAAAGGGATGTGATATGTGAATGTTAATCATTACCTAAGGCCTCATCAATTGGAAACGACCGAAACAGGGTTAGATGCGGCAATGCTAACTGGGTCACTTCCAATTAGGATATGGCCATCCCCTTATAGGTATATTTCTTTCTGCTATGACATTTGGGATGTAATGTGGTTTGTATGCTATGAGGGCCTTCGAAAAAGGTTGGTAACGACCGGAGGATGACATATTCGGTACTATCTAATTATAGAGGTAGGCCGACCTTGTGTTGGTAGAGGAACTTTGTGATGGTTTCTCGAGACATCCATCTAGAGGTATGCCCATTGGAAGGTAGTCCCTTCACCTGGTCATTTGTATGGAAATCCAAACTCCACTACGTGCCGACTATATTGATTATATTACCCATTTTGGGATATACGCTGGAATTTAATCAATGTAAAATTTTCGTCTATGATTAATATTATTTGTGCAATAGACACTATTATAATATAAGAGGATTGGATATGAAATGTTTCAGTTATCGTAAGGTAAAAACATGTCTGTGTTTATGTATGGCCATGTCTTACGAGATACTTTTGTTTTGAAAGGAAAAGTTTTGGTAATTTAATAAATTCATTTGAGTTTGTTTTCTCATGCTGGCTTACCAGACTAATCCGAGCGTTCTTCCCTTTCAATGCTCAGGTCAGACCGAGTATATTTACAGGTTCAGATTTGGTACTTTTGGAGCTTCAACAAGCAAGCTGGAGATCTTCATTTTCGTATACACGTATATCTTTAATATCCGCTTTGCGCATTGTTGTTGTTTAGATTATCGGCAGTTGTAAGAATAGGGTATTATAACTGTCAAGGCCGATGATTAGTGATTGATTATGGAACTCTGATTGAGGTATGTATATACAGTTTCTGTTTTGTAAAGATCGTTGATATGATATTATATGTTTTCCGCTGCGATGTTATATGCTGTATTGTTTTGTTTTGTTCTCTCTTCTCTCTTTCTTCTCTTCTCTTCTTCTCTCTTCTTTTCCTTCTCATGACTTTCCGTCAGTCTATGCTTTTTGGGTCGAATATGTATGGTTTATTGTCGATTCAAATGGTACAGATTGGCGGTTCGTCACACGTGGTATCAAGGCTTAAATTTTGTTTATTCCTAGGCTCAGTTGTGTACTCAGTATAGATAGGGATAGTAACACGCTAGATTGAGTTTGAGTGTATTATATATATAAGCGCGTATTTGTTAGTGATATAAAATGTTTTACATTGTGCTTGCTTATCCGTTGAGTTGTTTGAGAATTCTGGTCGGTATATGAGATGCCATGTTATCGATAGGGATTTCTAAACACTTAAACGAGACAAGTCGACATAGTATTGTTTTTAAATTGGGTAAATGAGATAATTTTACATCCATTATATTTTATATATAAAGAAATAATTTTTTTCAAAAATTATTATAGTGTATACAAAATTGATTGTTTGGTTGTTTTAAAATGAAAATATATATAAGTTAATAAAAGCTGTTTGAATGATCTAAATATAAAAGCAAAAATTGTAAAAGAATAAATTATATAAGCATATGAATTATAAAGTATGGAATTATAAATAATATGATTTACAATTGTGAAATAACGTTATGTATAAGAAATGTAACTACATGAATATATTTATAAATGTAAGTTGTAAATAAAAATCGGATTTGAACTAAGAATTTGAGAATTTGAACCCCGTTGATTTTGAAAGTTGTTTTTTTAAATTTTAAAGAGATTATATTGTTCTAAATCTAAATAAGATAAATAAATTTGAAATGAATCTTATATAAATAAAGCGAAATAATGAAATTATACAAGTGAGAAGATTTAAATAAAAAGATTTTAAAAGAATATAAAGCACTGAATTCACTACCGTTGCTGGAATATAATAAGGGTGATGACTGCAGCATCATCAGTATCATTTTCGAGTTTCTATGTGATGGATTTGTGTAACAACCCATAAATTTTTTAAATATTTTAAATTCAATTTATTTGAAAACCTTGATTTTTAAATCATTTAAAATTTGAAATTTTAGGATTTTCCAGTGTAATTTTGGATTTTGTTCATAATTTATTTTCCAAATATAATAAAATAAAGATTTCCTGAAAATTCTATATTTCGGTCAACTGTGGTCAAACTTTGACTTTCAGTAGAAAATTTTTAAATTTGAATTTTAAATTGCCAATCTTTTTCTTTGAAGTTGAGTTTGATTCTGATATTAGTTCTGCTTTCCGTTTCGTCAAATTCTGTTTTATACTTTTTAAATCTGATAAATTTCAGCGTTTTACAGGCGATTATTTTCAGTATTTTATTTGTTATTTTCTATTGTCTATTTCCTATGTTCATTTTTTATTTTTATTTGGTTTGGACTTTGATATTTTATTTGATTTTGGCTTGTTTATTTTGATGGGCTTTGATAAATGGGCTTTGGAAATGCAAAGGACATAAGTTTCTTTTTCTTGAATATGAATAGGTGAATTTTCCATTGCCCAGCCGTGCATCTTTTCCTTTTCTTAGCCGTTCAAACTCTCCCTAATTCACGTACAAAATATCTCACTTCATCTCTCTTCTTATTTTCGTTTCATAACAAAACTTTTACAGTAATTCACTTTCCTCCTTCTTCATCTTTTCCATTTTCTTTCTCTTTGGTTTGCAAACAAGTTCGGCCATCACATTGCCTTTTCTAGCTGAACTTATCTACTTTACACCATCACCTATGATTGACTAGCCATCTCCTCCACCATTTTCCCTTGTTGTCGTGACCATGATCCAAAAATCCAACACCAAATCATGACTGAAACCCTAGCCGAGCCTATATA
This sequence comes from Allium cepa, assembly GCA_030765085.1. NCBI lineage: Eukaryota > Viridiplantae > Streptophyta > Magnoliopsida > Asparagales > Amaryllidaceae > Allium > Allium cepa. The sequence continues at coordinate 568,555,100 of CM060940.1, read as the reverse complement.
ATCATCCCTTCCTCTTTTATAGCCTCGGCCACCACCAACTCCTCCTCCTTTTCCTTGATTTGCCATAACCAGATCCACTCCTAGCCGTGATGACTTCACCTGGCCATGCAAAAAACCCAGGCCGAACCACTTTGCATCTTGACCGAGCACAATAGCCATAGGGCGAACCCAAAGCTCATGCCATTTTTCCCCTTTTGCCTTCCTTATGACTTTTGAATTTCCATCTCTTTGTATTCACCATAGCCGTGCCTTATAGCCATCCTAACCAAGCCTGGCCAAGCATAAGTGGTGTGGTCGAACCATGTTCCATGTGGTTAAACCTATTTTGGAAGTGACCGAGCCCACTTGATTTGGTTAAGTCATCTTAACTTCTCTTTGTTCATATTTGTACATTGTTTTGGTTTATAATCTTGGGTTGAATTATATATTTATGTATGTTTATATTTATTGGTGTACAAGATTTGAATCTTGGCTCTCCATCCATTCGAATCTAATTCGTGCTTTGTCATGCTTTTTAGTGTTCAGTCATGTGTTTTGAATTGTTATCTCCAGCTTTATATGGTGATTTTATCACTCTCGACATTCGCACTTATATAATTGTTAAACAATGACAAGCGGATATGTAATAGTGATATGCTACCTGATATGATATGCCATATTATACTGTTTATTTTATTTACTGTTTCTGACACTGCAAGTTCCTTGTTAGAATAGAATCACTAAGGGTTGAAATGATACATACCCGAACGGACTTTAGAATAGGGAAAAATCGTTATGAGTTGAAATGTTAGGCTCAAGCGATTTTTATTTTATTTTATTTGACTTGGGATTGCTGGTTTGAAATGATGGAACTCGAATTTTTATTTTTGAGTTACAAATTGAAATGATACATATCAGTATCACTTGACCTAGGTTAGAAAATTATATACAGACCCATGGTTAATTTTAATAATAGTTTTCTAAAATATTTTTTTTTAAGTATTTTGAACTTATAAATATATGATATTTTAACTTAAAAAATTATTTAATGATTTTTGAATATAATATATAATTTTCTTATTAAGTTAAAATAAGTTAAAATTTATAAGTAAATGAGTGGTTTTAAAAACTAGAATTTTAAGAATTTATTTATGATATGTATATAACTTAATAATTTAAAATTTGGTTTAATGATTTTGAAATAGAATGAAATATTGGAATTTTATAAGAAAATAATTGGTTTAAACTAAATTAAAGATTTTATCTATGATAAATAACTTAATAATTAAATTTGATTTAATATGGAGTTTAAATCTAACCTAATAATAGTGATAGAATTTATTTTATAAAATGGATATGTTTTGTATAAAATAAAGCTATAATAAAAAATGAAATAGTATGTTTTAAACATGTTATAGTAGTATTCGTAGCATGCTTTAAAATGCTGTTGAATTAGTTATGCTTTAAAAATGCTATGTTACTTTTGGTTATGTTTTGAAAATGCTTCTATTTCTAAATTGTTAATGTTTCCAAAATGCTATGTTATTTAAGTTATATTTTTAAAAGTGTTATACTAATTTAGGTTATGTTTTAAAAAATGCTGTATTTATAAAAAGATAACAATTTTTTGAAATGCTGTTATATATATGGGCCATATTTTTCAAGTGGTATGATTACTAAAAGATAACATTTTTAAAGTGCTATAGTAAGTGTATGGTTTTGGAAAGTGTTATGATTTCTAAATTATTATATATTTTGAAAGGCTATAACTAATATGTATGGATTTGGAAATATTACCATTTGAAATGTATTATTTTGGAAGAGTAATAGCACTTGATTTCAAATGGTTTTGGAATAGAAATGTTTTGAAATAAATACAATGGGTTATAATAACGTTTGGTTGTTAAAGAGACCGGGATCGGAAGTTTTCATACTCTCTGCCAACTCCAAAAACCACTTTAACAATCGTGTACGCAGTGGAGATTCCAGGATGAAGTAGGATGATGGCGACGTTCTATTGAGGTATGTACGTGGACCCGACTCCCATGAGTTGGCATAAGGTGGCTAAAACAGAAGCAATTGACGGGCTAATAAGGTAGCTCCTCTTATCGGACACACTTCTTCGTATGCCATTTTATTACTTTATGATTGATTGGTGCGCACCTTTGATTTTGGAAATGTGGCCCAAGATGAGCGGTAGTGGCTGCTATGCGTTACCACCGGTCCGAAAGTGCAATTGGTATATCTACTTTGGCATTACCTCGTTGTGCCGTGTCACCTACCCTAGCGCGCCTTGTATGATTTTTGTTTTGTACCACACCTATGGAGTGCCCTCTGACGACGCCCATTACGGGGGAGATTACGGTACTGTATAGGCTATGGGAATATATAAAATGCGTTAAGGGGGATATGGGTAACGCCTTAACACTATTTTTAAATATATTATATTTTACTTTAGACACTATTATAATAGAGTTTATTACTACATAGTAAATAGTTTAACGGATCCTTAAAGGATGGGCGGTCCCAAGTATCCTTTAAGTTACTTATGCATTTTATTACTGTCCACTTGAGTTGGTTTACATTTATAAGTATGTATATCCCGACTCGAGTGTTTTGTGTTTTTTCTTTACGCTCCGATCAGTCTGAGTATCAGCTTTGGATTTCACCTTCTGGAGTTAAAGGATTTGCTGGAGATTGTCTATCTATCTTGTTGTCATCTATTTCTATTCAGTATTTCTATTCAGCTTATGTATTAGTGGACATTTATCTATTGTGATTTCTATTGTATTTACCTTTCAGACTCTGGTATTTTGTACTTGTTTTGAGACTGTGTTTGTAGTGACTTCATGAACAACTATGGTTACTTTTATTTCCGCTGCGAGGTATTCTGATATTTCCGTCTCTATGATTCTGTGATTGGGTTTATTTGCTCCAAATTATATTACAATCTAATGTTTTGAATTATTCAAGTCCGACATGTGTGGTTTTATTGTCGATTTGAATGGTCCAAAATAATGGGTCGTTACATTTGGTATCAGAGCTTTGGTTTTAGGCAAACCTTAGTCTGTGGAGCAAAAACTCATTAGAGATAGGGTAGAAATACCGTAGAATCAGTGAAATCAATCTTAGAATCATTTCTTTGTGAGAGAACGTATTATAAAGTATAAATTGATTTTCAAATGATTTTCAAGGATTTTCAAAGATTATTTTGATATAAAAACTTTTCTTGTTTTGAAATCAAATTTTCTTAACTTCATTCCTTTCCTTGTCCACCTAGTTAGTTAAATTCCTTGATTAGGATTTCCATTTTGATTGAATCTTGTCTTTTGTTTCTTAATTACCATTTTCCTACTCAGCAGAAGGACAAGCCATCTGGTATTTTGACTGTTACCTCTGTTCCTGCTCCTAGTGCTGTCCAAGGTACTCTTCAGAGCACCTTTTCTTTATTTTATTTCTTTTTCATGTCTTATTATATGCTGGAGCTCCCCATAGCTTTATTTCTGTGGATCTTTGTGATAAGTTTGAGCATCTTCTTTCTCCTGAGTTTGTATCTGAGCCCTTATGTGTTTCAAATCCTATTAGTGGTCCTACGAACCTTAGTAGAATTTGTAACCAAGTTAAACTTCTCTATTTTGATCACCATTTCAGTGGTGATTTCTATATTATGGGTTTTGAAGTTTTGATCTATTACTTAGAGGTGATTGGCTGAAGAGGCAAGAAGCCGTTATCTCTTGTAAAACCCGAACTATTTCTCTTGTTGGTGATAAAGGCGATTCTTTGGTGATTCAGTGTAGTTTGCCCCTGGATTTTGCTGGTAGATTTATTTATTCTCTTGATTCTCCCCTTGGTAATATTCATTCGACTCCTGTGGTCAAACTCTATCCTGATGTATTTGATGAAGTCACTTCTTTACCTCCTAAGCGGGAAATTTATTTCCGTATTGATCTTATTCCTAGAGCTTGACTTATAGTTCTTCCTCCTACAAGAATAACACCCCGTGAGAAGGTTGAGTTGAGGAAGAAAATTGAGGACTTATTCTCCAGAGGTATGATCAGACCTAGCCATTCAAAATGGGGAGCAACGGTGGTTTTCGTCACTAAGTTCAATGGTTCTTTGAGGTTGTGTATTGATTACAGGAAGATGAACAAGCTTGCTATTAGATGTTCTATGCCTCGCATCAATGATATGTTTGATCAGCTCCATGGAGCTACTGTTTTCTCTCAGCTTGATCTTGCCACAGATTTCCACCAGTTCAGAGTTGCTGAGGAAAGTATTCCCAATACTATTTTTCTTACTGAGAATGGTTTCTATGAATGGTTAGTTATGCCTTTTGGTTTGACTAACGCTCCTGCTTTCTTTGTTGATTTGATGAATAGTATTTTTTTTGATGTGCTTAACAAATTTGTTCTAGTCTTTGTCGATGATATCCTTATTTTCTCTAAGTCCGAGGAAGAGCATAAATCCCATTTGAGCTTTGTTCTGGGAACTCTTATGAATCATCAATTGAAGGCTAAATTCTCTAAATACTATTTCTGGAAGGATGAAGTCCGATTTCTCAGGAACATTGTTTCTAGTAATGGAGTTTCTATTGATCCAGTCTAAATAGCTGCGCTCAATGTAAGTCTTTCTTCTTTTCTCTCTTTATGGATAGATTGACCAAGTCAGCTCATTTCTTTCCGGTCAAGTCTATCCGTTCTGCTTCTTGTTTGGCTGAGATCTATATGAGGGAGATTGTTCGTCTTCATAGAGATCCCACCTTTACCAACCAGTCAGTTTTGGAAAGTTTTTCAGGAATCTTTGGGTACTCACTTGAATCTGAGCACTGCTTACCATCAACAAACCGACGGTCAAATGGAAAGAGTGAATTAGATTCTTGAGGATCTTCTTCGTGCTTGTGTTCTTGATTATGGAGGATCTTGGGAAGATCATCTCCATCTTGTCGAATTCACCTATAACAACAGTTATCAGGTGTAATTTCAATCTTCTATTTTAACCTTATATTAATCCTTTATCTATCTCATTTTATCTCTGAATTCTTTTGATTAGAATCTCCAAATTTGAATTTCTATCCTTATTTGAAACCTATTCTGGAATCACCAAGTGAGGAAGTGTAATTGTATTAATATTGAATGTTTTACATGTTGTGTTGTTTGGGTTGTTGACGTTGATTTGGGATTTCGATCAATTCGTCTGATCAACGATATCGATAGGATTTCCAAAACACTTGAACAGAACAAAATGACACAATATTGTTTCCAAATTTGGTAAATGAAAAAAATAAAAATTATATGATTTATATATGTAATACTTTTATAGATTTATATTATCTGTTGAAAGTTTATCTTGATAGGATGTTAATAAGTTTGATTTGAAATTTATTAAATTTGTGATTTTAAAGGATGATTTGGTTTAAGGTGTTTTAAATGAATATATTAGGTTTAAATAAACTGAGGGAATATTCAGTTATTTGAAGTTTAAAAGTTTTATTTAAATGATATTGGATTTATTAAGTAAATATTTCAAAACTAAATAATAGTAAATTGAATTTGATATATATATATATATATATATATGGAATTATCAAACATTTAGCTTTGAAATTATGGAATATCTAAAGTTTTGAAATATATGGAAATTGAAATGGTTTATTGAGAACTGAATTGGGTTGAAATTTATTAAGTTAACTGAATTGGTTATTGAAATGATAATATTTGATTTCATTTATTGTTTTGAAAATCAATGACTATTGAGACAAGACATAAATAAATAAAATTATAAAGCATGGTTTATAAACTGATTTGGAATTTAAATTATGGATTTGATAATTAAATTCCGATGATCTCAAATTTTGGTTTAATGTTTTAAAATGTATAGTAATTAAAGGTATGATTGAATATAAAATTTTAAAATGTTTAAATCTACGCTCTTCTCTTATGTCGTTGGAAAATAATTTCGGTGATGGCAGCCGCATCATCGATATTTATTTTCGAGTTTCGAAAAAGAGAGACCAATTCGTAGCTTTACTACGCTTTTGTTTGATTTCAATTTTTTTGATTTAATATATAAAAAGAGAAAAAAATTGGTTTAAATTTCTTATGTATGGTTTGATTTAATATATATAAGTATATGATTTTAGATTCGATTTGATCTGATATATAGTATATATATAATTATCCCTTAATTGTTTGAGATAAACTGGAGATTTAATTTCTTAAATTTATGATTCAGGGATGATTTCAATAATAAAATAAAGTCAAAAATTTTGGATAAATAATTGTTGAAAATTTTATTTATATAATACTAAATCGCATTCCAATATAACTTACCTAATTATTCAGAAGTTAGGTATGTAATTGGATAATATAAAATATAAAATAGTGTTAAAGGAATTTATAAATAAACTTTAGTAGTTATGATAAAGGTAAATATACTTAATGGAATAAATTTAATAATAATTTGATAAAGTGGAAGATGAGGGAAGCTTGCTCATAGGTTTGTTGGTCCTTTCCGTATCTCGGAGAGGATTAGTTCTTTAGCTTATCATCTGGATTTGCCTGAGAAGTTTTCTAGAGTGCATAATGTATTCATGTTTCGCATCTTCGTCGATATCTGCATGATCCATCTTTGATTGTCCAGCCTTCTACTCTCGAGAGTTTAGATATTGAGCCTAATCTGACTATCGAGAGGAAGCCACTTCCTATTATAGATCAAGATACGAAGCAACTGAGAAGGAAATCTGTCAACCTGGTTAAAGTGCAGTGGAGTATGGATGATCGGGGTTGTACTTGAGAGACGGAGGAGAGCATGCGTGCTTTGAATCTGGAATTGTTTGTTTCAGGTACTATTTGCTTTCCTATCTTATCTTTCCTTGTTTTTGTGTCTCATTCCTTTTCGAGGACGAAAAGTTTTGAGTGGGGGACGGTGTACAACCCATAAATTTTGTAAATATTTTAAATTCAATTTATTTAAAATCTTGATTTCTAAATCATTTAAAATTTGAAATTTTAAGATTTTCCAGTGTAATTTTGGATTTTTTTCATAATTTATTTTCCAAATATAATAAAATAAAGATTTTCTGAAAATTTTATATTTTGGTCAACTGTGGTCAAACTTTGACTTTCAGTAGAAATTTTTTAATTTTGAACTTTAAAGTGCCAATCTTTTTCTTTGAAGTTGAGTTTGATTCTGATATTGGTTCTGCTTTCCGTTTCGTTAAATTCTGTTTTATACTTTTTATATCTGATAAATTTCAGCGTTTTACAGGCGATTATTTTCAGTATATTATTTGTTACTTTCTATTGCCTGTTTCCTATGTTCATTTTCTATTTTTATTTTGGTTTGGACTTTGATATTTTATTTGATTTTGGCTTGTTTATTTTGATGGGCTTGATAAATGGGCTTAGGACATGCAAAGGACATAAGTTTCTTTTTCTTGAATATGAATAGGTGACTTTTCCATTGCCTGGCCGTGCATCTTTTCCTTTTCTTAGCCGTTCAAACTCTCCCTAATTCACGTACAAAATATCTCACTTCATCTCTCTTCTCATTTTCAAGTCATAACAAAACTTTTACAGTAAATCACTTTCCTCCTTCTCCATCTTTTCCATTTTCTTTCTCTTTGGTTTGCAAACAAGTTGGGCCATCACATTGCCTTTTCTAGTGTACCTTATCTCCTTTTCACCATCACCTATGATTGACCATCCATCTCCTCGACCATTTCCCCTTGTTGTCGTGACCACGATCCAAAAATCCAACACCAAATCATGACTGAAACCCTAGCTGTGCCTATATAGTCATCCCTTCCCCTTTTATAGTCTCGGCCTCCACCAACTCCTCCTCCTTTGCCTTGCTTTGCCATGACCAGATCTACTCCTAGCCGTGATGACCTGACCTGAACCTGCAAACACTCCAGGCCATGCCACTTTGCATCTTGACCGGGCACAATAGCCATAGGCCGATACCAAAGCTCATGCCATTTTGCCATTTTGCCTTCCTTATGACTTTTGACTTGCCATCTCTTTGTATTCACCATAGCCGTGCATTATAGCCATCCTAACCAAGCTTGGAAGAGCACACGTGGTGTGGTCAAACCATGTTCCGTGTGGTTAAACCTATTTTGGAAGTGACCGAGTCCACTTGATTTGGTTAAGTCATCTTAACTTCTCTTTGTTCATATTTGTACATTGTTTTGGTTTATAATCTTGGGTTGAATTATATATTTATGTGTGTTTATATTTATTGGTTTACAAGATTTGAATCTTGCCTCTCCATCCACTCGAATCTAATTCGTGCTTTGTCATGCTTTTCGGAGTTTAGTCGTGTGTTTTGAATTGTTATCTCCAGCTTTAGAAGGTGAGTTTATCACTCTCGACATGCATACTTATATAATTGTTAAACAATGAAAAGTGGATATGTATTAGTGATATGCTACCTGATATGATATGCCATATTATATTGTTTATTTTATTTACTATTTCTCAAACTGCAAGTTTCCTGTTAGAATAGAATCACTATGGGTTGAAATGATACAAACCCGAACGGACTTTAGAATAGGGAAAAATCATTATGAGTTGAAATGATAGGCTCAAGCGATTTTTATTTTATTTTATTTGACTTGGGTCTGCGGGTTTGAAATGATAGAACCTGGATTTTTATTTTTTAATTGCGGATTAAAATGATACATGTCTGTATCACTTGACCTAGGTTAGAAAATTTTATACAGACCCATGGTTAATTTTAATAATAATTTTCTAAAATATTTTTTTAAGTATTTTGAACTTATAAATATATGAAATTTTAACTTAAATTTTATTTAATGATTTTTGAATATAATATATAATTATTTTATTAAGTTAAGATAAGTCATAATTTAAAAGTAATTGAGTGGTTTTTAAAAACTAGAATTTTAAGAATTTATTTATGATATATATATATATATAACTTAATAATTTAAAATTTGATTTAATGATTTTTAAATATAATTGAATATTGGAAGTTTATAAGAAAATAATTGGCTTAAACTAAATTAAAGATTTTATCTATGATAAATAACTTAATAATTAAATTTGATTTAATATGGAGTTTAAATCTAACCTTGTAATAGTGATAGAATTTATTTTATAAAATGGATTTGTTTTGTATAAAATAAAACTATGATAAAAATTGAAATAGGTTATTTTAAACGTGTTATAGTAGTATTCGTAGCATGCTTTAAATGCTATGTTAAATTATTTATGCGTTAAAAATGCTACGTTACTTTAGGTTATGTTTTGAAAATGCTACTATTTCTAAATTGTTAATGTTTTCCAAAATGCTATGTTATTTAAGTTATATTGTTAAAAGTGTTATACTACTTTAGGTTATGTTTTAAAAAATGCTGTATTTATAAAAAGATAACATTTTTTTGAAATGCTATTATATATATGGGCCATATTTTTCAAGTAGTACGATTACTAAAAGATAACATTTTTAAAGTGCTATAATAAGTGTATGGTTTTAGAAAGTGTTATGATTTCTAAATTATTATTCATTTTGAAAGGCTATAACTAATATATATGGATTTGGAGATATTACCATTTGAAATGTATATTATTTTGGAAGAGTAATAGCATTTGATTTCAAATGGTTTTGGAATAGAAATGTTTTGAAATAAATACCATGGGTTATAATAACGTTTGGTTGTTAAAGATGCCGGGATCGAAAGTTGTCATATTCTCTGCCAACTCTGAAAACCAATTTAACAACCGTATAAGCGGTGGAGATTGCAGAATGAAGTAGGATGGTGGCGACGTTCTGTTGAGGTATGTACATGGAACCGACTCCCGTGAGTTGGAATAAGGTGGCTAAAATAGGGGCAATTGACAGGCTAATGAGATAGCTCCTCTTATCGGACACACTTCTTCGTATGTCATTCTATTAATTTGTGATTGATTGGTGCACACCTTTGATTTTGGAAGTGTGGCCCGAGGTGGGCGGTAGTGGCTGCTACGCGTTACCACCGGTCCAAAAGTGCAATTGGTATATCTACCCTGGCATTGCCTTATTGTGCCGTGTCACCTACCCTAGCGCGCCTTCTACGATTTTTGTTTTGTACCACACCTATGGAGTACCCTCTGACGACGCCCAATACGAGGGAGATTACGGTACTGTATAGGCTATGGAAATATATAAAATGCATTAAGGAGGATATGGGTAACGCCTTAATGCTATTTTTAAATATATTATACTTTACTTTAGACACTATTATAATAGTGTATATTACAACATAGTAAATAGTTTAACGGATCCTTAAAGGATGGGTGGTCCCAAGCATCCTTTAAGTTACTTATGCATTTTATTACAGTCCACTTGAGTTGGTTTACATTGTATAAGTATGTATGTCCTAACTCGAGTGTTTGTGTTTTTGCTTTACGCTCGGGTCAGCCTGAGTATCAGCTTTGGATTTCACCTTCTGGAGCTAAAGGATTTGCTGGAGATTGTCTATCTATTTTGTTGTCATCTATTTCTATTCAGTATTTCTATTCAACTTATGTATTAGTGGAAATTTATGTATTGGCATTTCTTTTGTATTTACCTTTCAGACTCTGGTATTTTGTACTTGTTTTGAGACTGTGTTTGTAGTGACTTCATGAACTACTATGGTTATTTTTATTTCCACTGCGAGGTATTCTAATATTTTTGTGTCTGTGATTGGTTTTATTTGCTCCAAATTATATTTCAATCTTATGTTTTGAATTATTCAAGTCCGATATATGTGGTTTATTGTCGATTTGAATGGTCCAAAATAGTGGGTCGTTATAATTTGCTACCAATAGTAAATTGAAATTGAAGTTTTGTTGTAATAAATAAGTTTGAATTTAAAATCAAAGTTGAAATTGATAAATATAAGTGAAATGAGTTTTGAAATTATAATTGGAATTAGTATAAATAAGAAAAAGAAATTTCAAAAAATTTAAGTTTGAAATTGAGATATGAAATTAAAATTTAACGTAAGTAAAGTTAAATTGAATTGAGTTAGTAAGTGAATTATATAAATTGAAATTTAACAAAAGGAAGTTTAAATAAATTGAACGTGATTAGATAAGTTATTGAAATGAAAAAAAAAACCTAAGTTGTAAAGTGATTGTATAACCGCGACTTGACATTGTAAAATGAGTTTGGTGAATGGAGTTATATTTAGGTAAATGTTCATGGAATTGTAAATAAATAATGTGTATAACTTATCAAGTAAGAAAAGGTAAGTAAAACCAAATATTAAAATGGTTAAACAATTTTGTTAAGCAAAACGAAATCTGAATTTGAATAAGTGATAGGAAATTTGACTTAAGTAAAAGTTAAATAAAATAGAATTTGATTTAAATTAGAATGAACTTAAGTTGTATAGTGGAAGTGAATGCAAGTGAGAATGAAACAAAACATAACTTAATTAATGTTGAATGAAGTTGAATTTGATATCAAAATGAATTAATTAAGTGAATTAATGAAATGAAGTAGTTAAATGAATATGATTTTGAGTTATATAATGAAATTCAACTTTAGTTGTAAAATGAATTAGCATTAGAAATGTTGTTATTAAGAATTGAATAAAACTTAAGTTAAGAAGTTGTGAATTAATAATAATATTGAAAATGTTGTACAGAAATGTGATTATAGTGAATACTAGAATTCAATCCAAATTGAATATTAAACCAATTGAAATGAAAAGTTTTAAACCAAATTGAATGTAAATGAGGTAAATATGAATGTTAGTAAAATCCAATTTAATGAATTAAATGTTATTAAATTGAAGGCCAATTCAATGAATATTAATTAGAAATGAATGTATATTGATTTGGTTATGGATTGATTGGATAGAGATTGGTTTGTTGGATGTTTGTTGGATGATAGTTGCTTGATGGGTGGAAGTTGTTGCTTTTGATTGCATTTGCTATATTGGCATATATAGTTGTTGTATTGGTATATGTTGTATATTGATATTACTTTTCATATATACATGTTTCTCATTGTTTGTCAAGTGTTTAGTAGGTGGGATGGCGTATGGTTCGAATTTGGGGCTCGCTTTCGCACTATATTCCCGTATATGTACACTGATAATATATAAGGTACATATCTCGGATTACATACCGTACTTTTATATTTTTTTTCCCTGTGGGATGCCTCATCCTCGAAGATGAGATGTATATTCGTGATATATATATATATATATATATATATATATATATTGTCCGTTTTTTACGGATCTAACCGTGCAAAGGAGGCTATGACAAATTTTTTTTTGAAAATTTAAGATGTGAGAATTTTTTTTTCAAAATTTTGGAAATTTTTTTGATAATTAAAATTGTGATTTTGACTTAAATGTTAAACGGTATTAGTTAGTTTTGAAAAGATAACTATAAATGGATTTGAAAACTTAGAAAAGTTTTATGAGAAGTTTAACTATTGGAAATTGGAAAAAGTTAAAAGTTTTAAATAATGTTGGTAATCTAGTTTGAACGAATTGTTTGGAAAAGTTAATTAATTTTGTAGCCTTTTCTTACTAGGTAATTTCGAGGACGAAATTCTTTGAAGTAGTGGACAATGTAACGACCCAGAATTTTAGTCCTTCAGAATTCATATATTTAGTTGATTTTAAATATTCACAAGTTAATTTTATAAGCCAAATAACTTATATTTCAAATATAGTAATTTATTTGGATAATTAAATTGTTGATTTAATATTTGAAATTGCATAAATAATTTTATTTTGAATTTGAAGTAAATAAAAATGATTTATAAAGTTGAATTAAATTCTACTTGAATTATAATGATGTTAGAAAACTTTTAAAACCGATTTAAAAGTTAATTTATTGAAATTGAATATTTTAATATTTAATTAACATGTAAATATAGTCATTTTTGACATTGTCTTGGATTTCAACGAAACCAGTTTCATTGGATCTGTAATGTTATATTATTATAGGATTTCAAATTTCGTGTCAATCGGACTTACGATTTAGTCGTACGAAGCTGAAACGCGTAGAAATTTGTTTAAGTAAATTTTAATTAAAATAATTCGATTCGAAAACCTATCTTCCAAATACGACGAATTGGCTTTAGATATATGTTCCATTGTATTCAAAATAGGGGTAAAAAATTATAAATAAAACCAGGCGGCACGCTTCGATTGGAGTTCGAAAAAATTTCGGATGAATAGTGTCGCGAAATTTTCTATAAAAGGACTTCATAATTTTCTTTTTCACTCAAAACCCTAAACCTAGGGTTACAGCCGCCATTAACATTTGAATGGCCAAAAATGCTCAAATCTTTCCCCTCTGATCTCTCTTGATCCATTTACTTCCACGAAAAACGTCCAACTACAAAGTTGTAGAATGCAAAGAGGTCTTCAACTTCAACGGTCAAGATTGAGAATGGGGCAATGGATTGGCCGCAATTGGTGTTTGAAGGCGCTGTGTTCATATGCCTTTATCGAGGCAAGGGCGTAGCTGAGCTTCACGTTGTTTATGCTGAAGGTCGAGCTCGCGGAGGAGCGTCGATAGATGGCCTTTGATCGTTGCCAGGTGGCTCGAGGGGTGGAGCGGCCTGAGCATGATCGAACGTATAATGGGTTTTGTTTGCATGATGAAGACAATGAGGAAGGTAATGAAAAACATGGCCCAGATTGGTTGAGATGAAATCGAACGGCTGAGATGAGGGTAGGTTAAAATATAAAAATAAAATTTGCAAATTAATTATTATAATAATTCATATAATGTTTAAAATAGTGTAACTTCTTCATACGAAGTCCGTTTTTGACAAAACAAGTTGCGTTGGGTCCGTATTGTTCAAACATTACATAATGGAGCTAGATTGGACTTAGTAAAAAATTTGGGTAAAATTAAACATCTGTATTATTTTATTTGGAATAAAACGTTGCAACGGCTATTGGAAGCAAAGTGAGTATAAGTCACTCTTTCTGTCTCTCTTTTATTTTTATATAAGTGAGAATAAATTCATTTTATGCTGATCAACGATTTTTTGGATGATATATGATATATTATCTATATATTGATTGGTATTTGGATATATTCCTATCCATTGAAGCAGATGAGACTGTTTGTACCAAAATGGGCACAACACTCTTCGGAAGTTTTTGAAGAGATAAAAGTGAAGAATGTAAATTTAAAATGAAGATTATCTAACAAAAAATCCAACAAACATAAATATAAATGCATGGACAAGCAATTCAGAGTGGTTCGGCGTGTTGCATACGTCCACTATGTAGTTTTTATGACTTTATTGATTCTCTTTCAACGGTTACACTTGATTACAGCGAACAACAGTAGATTATCACTAGAAATTCGAGTATAGCAGCAAGGATAAGATGCAAATCTCGATCCGGCAGAGTTTGGGTGCTTTAGAATCAAAAAGATCCCTCTTCTATAGGCTCTGGGGCTCTATTTATAGGCGTAGGAGCCGAGACTTCGCTCAAACTTCGGGAGACTTCTTTTGGCACGTGAGTGGCCCACGCGATCGATCCTGGAAAGTTTCGACTCGATCTGTGATCGATAAGAAATCATTTTGTATCGATCAAGATCGTGTCCAATGGAGCTTAAACTTGGTGAGAGCAATCTTTGGCTTGTACGTAATCTCTTGTGAAAATTTCATAGCATTTGGACCGATGGATCTTGAGTTATGATCGATACGAGTTTGAGTTTCTCGAATGGCTGTCCGGTTCGAATCCATGGCTTCGAATCGACCCACTTCGAATCGATAATGCACGTGAACCCACGCAACGTGGCACGTACTCCTCGCATCGATCTACCTTTTACTCCGAGTTGACCGTGTCGCATCCATAAATCTCGCCTTGTTTGCGTCGATGACCGTTGCGTCAATCCAGGCTCATTTGACTTGATGGACACGAACAAGCCATTGGACGTGGATTCGAACAAGAGCCCCTAATGGGTACGAAGTAGTCATCGTCTGATGGATATGAAGCAAGGTCATCTGATGGATACGAAGAGCAGTTGCCTGATGGATTCGAACTAACAGAACCTGATGGGTTCGAGTAATCACTTACTGATGGTTTCGAACTGGATGGTTGTAAATGACTATGTGCTAACGGATCCAAGACAGATGGACACGAGGGTATTGTAGCCCTGATCAATAAGAAGATGGTGGATTCGAATAGAGACTCAACTATGGATACGAGCTGTGCCTAGCTGGATGGATACGAAACAAGGTCTAGCCCATTGATACGAAATGCACGCTCTGTTGGTGGATACGAACTTGAAAAATGCGAACCGAGGCTTCATAATGGATACGAAGCCCGTTCAGTGCGAAGTTGATGGATACGAAATGGGTGGATTCGAACCGTGGCTCACTGATGGATACAAAAACATGGCTTTTCCCTTCAACTTGCACCAATCATAACTTGAGCACACGAACTCGGATTGACCTGAAATTTGGAATGCTAGCTTTCACAGCTTCGCTTGTCATGTCTTGCTGATTATAGCCTGATCTACACTCGGGCAAAATTCATCGATATCCATAACGAACCAGTGCGCACTCGATATTCGGGACGAACGACCCTTGGTTTTCAACCAGTTCCTTGATATCTCAGCATTGCCAAAAGGCGGGATAACATATGCCTTCCAAAGTACATCTTGAGGAAACATGACGTGCTTTGTAAAGCCACAGTCTTCACTCTGAATAGTTATTTCTTTTTTGTTGAAGGTTGTAATCTTACGTTGTTGTAACCGATTGCTACACGATAGTGCTTAGTTGTTTGTCGCCGTAATCGTAGTTAGATGAATATCCAATTGCTTTTAATGCTGAAAATTGAATATTAGTTCGACATATATGCATTTATGTTAATCTGATTCTAGTTAACGTTGCACATTCGCGAGTTGTTGTCAGTTTTCTTATGTCGAATTCCATATCGATCCTCTCCTGAACCGATGTGAAACTCGAGTTATGACAACGCTTGACGGTTGTTTTTTGGATGTTCCTTCGTATCGATCCTCTCCTGGATCGATACAGTAGTTTGAAAGGTTTCCCTTGCATTGATCTTTGCATTTTGATGGATTCGAATTTGGAATTATGCATCGATATGTATGAGTCATGATGGATACGAAATCATCGTTCGTATCGATGGTTACAAGCATCTAGGGATCATGCATCGATGGATTCGAATTGTACAGTTCACAACGATGGGCCGTGAGTGTGAACTCGTCGATGCGAATAAAGATTTCAAATCGCTGGAACTCAGTTCGTTTCCAGAGCTATCTTCATCGCGTATCTCGTATCGATGGATCCACTGACCATTTCGAATCGATAGGAGCTTGGGCTGATGGATTCGAACTCGCCATTCGACTCGATGTGAGGGTTTACCTGTAGTGATCGGTCATGTTGACTGGGAGGCGAATCGTCCCTCTTTCTCCTTAGGATCCATATAAATACCCTTGGACTCGGCCATTTTTCACTTTTTTACTTTTACCTTCATCCTGCTTCTTGCTTTCGTATCGGTCCAGAAGCTTTGGAAGGAAAACATAACTTTGCTCACCTTCGATTCGAACCAAACCTTCAACTCCTCTCAACAACTGTCAGATCTAGGTAATCCACTAAACGAATTTTAACGCGCAAACGATGAGACTTGATTTTTAACATCAAATCATCCAGAATCAAAGATGATCGATTCCAGCGTTGTTGGTGTTGGATCTGGGTCGAAGCTAGGTTGAGGAGGAGGCAATGTCGCTTGTGCCGTTTGGAGAAGAAGGAACGAGAAGGAATATACGCTGGAATCGATCCAAGGTTGGTCGGCCTTCGCTTCGCATTGATCTGAGGTAGGTGCTTCGAGACGATGAGGTTGGAGGTCTTTGTATCAGTCGATGAGTAAACGATGAATTTTGCATCGATGCTAGTGGTAGGAGTTCGCATCGATTGAAATCAATCGATACGAAACCAAGTGACCAAGGGATCGATACGAGATTCATGGCCTCAGATTGGTGCTCGCTTCATGGTTTTAGATCTAGTCGAAATCAACAAATGCTCGATCATTATGAAATGACAAACTGGAACCGATGCGAAACCACGAGCATGCTGATCGATAAGAAGAGTAATGTCCTGATCGATACGAAGCCAATAACCCCTCGATCGGTACGAAGTCGAAGACTCCTTCATCGATGCGAACTTGAACATGCAGATTGATTCGAAGCTTTCATACTTTGATCAATACGAAACTAAGACCTCTTCAATCGATACGAATTTGAACGGTGGTGATCGGTGCCAAGCCGAAATTTGATGAATTTGGAAATCTTCCGCATATTTGAATATTTGGCTCCGACGAGCTTCATTCCTACATATCTGGACTTAACTATTGAACTGCATACTTGACTACCCTTCGAAGCTCGCTGATGGAACTGTAAATTAACAAAATGATAACGGACTTTAACTCGAATCGATCACCAGCATCTGGATGGTACGGTTGTGACGGTCAGCGATGACGATCATTCCAACTGGACCTCGAAGTCTTCGTCGTTTGCAAATCTTCTTTAACTCTGCAAAATCTTTTCAAGTAATGCACAACACTGCACTGCACAACACACACTCTACACGTGGGGAACACATGGCTCTTTGTCGTCTAATGATGATTTTTTATGAGTTAGTTAGTTATGGAAACTCCAAGCTCATAGCCACAGGAAACTCAGAGTATAATTCCTCCCAGACTTGAAATACCGTACATCGAGGCCGAAGTTATCGATCCGGCCCCGGATGAGGCACCAGATGCATCTTTTATCAATAGTCCACCAGACTCTGTTCCGTCCGATATTTCTGAAGATATGATAGGGAGAATATGCTTAAGGCATGGTTTTTCAGTGGACAACGTACTATTGCCTGGACCAAATGACAAACCGCACAATCCGCCGGAGGGTATGCCGCATTCAATCGACATGCATGCGCAGCGGGGACGCTCCCCCCGTTCAATCAATACATGAGAAGTGATGTCTTTTCTGGGGATCGCCCCATCTCAGCTACACCCAAATGGATATGCCTTACTGAATAGCTTATTCATTGCATTTAAGGAATACCTCTATCGACCACCCCTTCCAACTGAGATAAGGTACTTGTTCAACTTCAAGAGCCGAACAAACAGTCCATCTTTCACGTTTCTGGAGGCTGTAAGAAACTGTCAAGTGGTCACAGGGTCTTGAACTAGACTGAGCTACTTCAAGATGGAGTGGTTTTACGTTCGATGTCCTCCAGGATTTGCCAAGCGATGGACGTGAGTATTGCTACCTTCTCGGGTAGTTGATAAAACAGCTATAGATGAAGTCGAACTCACATCTCTTTTTCTTTACAGCGATAATTCAGCAACCCGAAGGCGGATATTACAAGGAGATAGTTCGAGTCCTCCAAGAGGTCCCAAACGAAGAGAGGAACATCGATTTGCTCTTGACGGATAGGAACCTTAGGATTCTTAGGCTGATTGAGCGAAGACAAAGTATAACGCTCGACGGTGCACTAAGGACTATCTCGAGGGAACGAGTTAAGCGCAAGAAGCCCAAAGTTGTTAAAGTTGAGGAGACTGATTCCGAAGGAACCCATACTGATGATGAACCTTTGGCTGGGCCCACGGATGCAGTCCAGGACTCCGACGACAAGAGAAAAGGCAAGGCAGCCATTTTTAAGCAATCCAAATCGAGGAGATGGAAATCTGTGATCGCGTCCCGGCCTGCCTCCGAAATTAGAATTTCGAAGGCGTCTCCCCTGCGGACGGAAAATCTCTACGAAGGGCTCGCCAATCTCCCAATTCCGGATGACTTTTCCATGCAACATGATGCCGGATCCGATGAACTCTAACACGCCTTAGTTCTAAGCGAGTCTATTCCCATTAGCATGGTCGACACATCTGGTTGGTCAGGGGGTTGCACATACATTCACACTTCACGGCATCGCACGATCGTTGACTGTAAACTGCCCACCGTGGAAGATTATTAACTTCGTTTCTGTTTATGATTTTGCAGATACCATGTCCGGTCAAGGCTCAATGCTTGGTAGTCTATGCAACAAACGTCGGTCTTCGTCATACTACGAATCGCGTAGGAGAGAAGGAGACAAAGACTATGATCAGTGATACTCTAATCAGGAACGGTCTGACAAAGATAAGGGGTACAGGCATCGGTCTCGATCTCGCACGCCTCCTCCCAGAGCTCCTGCACCGCCGCCAGTTCATGTGTCACGACCTTCGGAAGCTCCTCGGCATAATCCGTCTTCCTAATCGTCTAGTCCTGAATCTCAAGGCAGAACTGAAGTTGTAGACCCCTCAACTACTGCACAGGCCCTCGTTGAGCCCACTAGGGAAGAAGCGATTAGGCTCGCTCAGCTGAGAAAGGATTTTCTTGATATTTGTTTTGATGGGTTCGTCTTTCCTCCGCGTTTGAAAAGGATTCCGAAGTCGACCGAAAACACAGTGCATGATTATGTCGTTCGTATATTCTTCTTGTATCAGGAGTGGTCGAAAACTGCGAAAAAGGCATCGAAGATGGCTTTCGACCGGGCAGTCACGATTGAAAGGCTGGAAAAAGAACTTGGTCAGAAAGACCGGATCATTCAAGCGCTCAATGATGAGGCCGAGTCTTCTCGTAAATCCGAGATTGAAGCTCTTAAGAAGGTCGATGAGGCCCACGCGGTGATGGATAGAATGAAACGGGAGCACTACGCCACGGTGGAGGACATGGGTCATAGGAACACCATCGTGACCGCTGAGCGGGATGTGGCCCTGAAAGAGCTGAACGAGCTTAAGGACAAGATCTCGGAAATTATGAAAGAGAGAGATGCCGCTAATGTCTCCGCAGAAGAAGCGTGCAACCAAGCGGTGGTGCTTCAAAGGGAGAGAGACGCGGCTATGGAAAAAGTCCGCGAGGTAGAAGCTGAGGTCGATGAGAAAGTCCGACTGTGGAAATCAAGCTTGAGGCGGACGTAGAGGAGCTCCTTGTTACCTATAATGCCAATGTGTCGAGGCATAGAAATCTGTCTTGGCTCCATGATTACTCAATTCATCTCTACAACGCTTGGAGTTTATTGGTTGAGGAAGAAAAGGCAGCACACCTGGGTGAAGCGTTTGATGAATTTGAGCTGGAGAACCGCATATTGAATGACGATGAAAAGAAAGTTCTCCATGATTCCATTATATCACATGCCAAAAAAAGCTTGGCACCCAGCACCAAGAAACTGGGAAAGGATCAGGCGTTGAGCATCACGCATTAAGTTCTGAGACCATTGCTCCGTCTCAATCTAAACCTACTTCCATGGTTGAACCTCAACCTGTACCAGCTTATGATCCTGAGCGGCTACGTTTATCCCCTATAAGGGAGCACACTTCAGAAGTCGTTTACCCAACATCGAGTCAAACTGAGGAAGGTACTTTAAGCAATTCTCGTATGTTTTGGAAATGAAGAACTCATTTCGAAGTGTTTTCTAACAACTCCTCTTTTTCCTTTCCCAGTGCCTGGAGTTATACAGATAGCGCCTTCTGCAATCCAGGAATCATATCAAGCGTAGAAGGCCATCATTACTGAGGCGACCTCTATAGCAATGGCTGTACCCATCGAAGTAACGCAAGGGAGTTCAATTTCTTTCGATGAGAAAATGATGAACGAACATCTTGGTCGACAGAGCGACCCCTTTGTGGACTTACCATTCGTCCTTAGTGGATTTCCGTCTGCTTCTAGCGCTTCGACACAGGTCGCTGCCGCCTATAGCGAATCCCGAGCTATTTGAGAGGTAGAGATACTGGCTGAAATCAACGCCGAGATGGATGCAGCGGCACACGGCAGCAGTTCAGAGGGTGGAACGGTGACGCGTGGCCCTACTCCACTTATGACGATATCTCCTAAGGGAACACTTGTTGACACTATTGTGTTGATCCCGCCCCCGGCCGTAGGTCCAGTTCCTCCGACTCCTCCTGCAGGAAGCATTCCCATAAACTCAAGTTCGGAGGAAGACGTTGATATTATGCCTCCATCTGGAGATGATCCGCCAAAGAGTAAAGGCTCAAAGCGGAAGATCATTGGTCGCTCTGGCGGATCCACACGCAAGAGGAAGCCGAAGAAGTCTAAAGAGTATATAGGCCCTTCCGGCGTGAATTTTTGTTAGCTAGTAACTTGTTTCTCTTTCATAGGCCGTGTTCCGATGCAGTTTCGGCCCCTGCTAATAGAATTTATTTTCCTTTTTGGAAGAACTCGTATGTAAGTCTTCGTTTTTGATTAGTTGAAATAAAATTTTGTTTTGTTGCTTCAACTCTTATTTCTATCATTTATACTTAAATGTTGTAGCGTTTGAATCTCGGTTCCATGTACTCGTGGAGTTTCAACTCTTGAGTTGAGTTTCTTTATTTGCCGAGTCTGAAAATCATGAGTACTGGTTGTAATGGGAGATCGAGTTGACCTTCTGACCTTGCACTATCTCGGTCAACGATCAGCACTTAAGCTTTTTCCTTCGGTCTAGGGGATAAGTTACAAAGATCGGCTAGCGATCGCGAGTTGTCTCTACCCCTTTGGGTTTAGTGTTATGGGATCGATACTAAAATGAGTTAAAGTCGAGCGGTCGAATCGCGCCTGCTTATTTATGAATAGTCACATCCGCACTTCGAGGATCAACACTCATATTTTGGCCGTCAATTGCGCCTATTGAAGTCTTTAAGTGTGCGTCTGCGTTCTGGGGACATATGCTAGCTTATGAGTGGTTGTTCGCACTTGAGTCATTTTTGCATTCTGTCCACACTCTAGGTACTTAGGATAGTTTGTAATCGATGATCTGGTTCACACTCTGGGAATCCAAAGACTATCGATGTTTGTAATCCAGTTCCCACTCCAGGAATCTGGACTTAGCGTGTTATACTCCAATTCACACTCTGGGAATTTGGAGATAGCGTTTTGCTCTGGTTCGCATTCTGGGAACCTAGAGCTGATGTTTACACTCCAATTCGCGCTCTAGGAACTTGGAGTCATCGTTTTATACTCTAATTCATACTCTAGGAACCTAGAGTCAATGTTTATACTCCAATTCGCGCTATGAGAATTTGGAGTTGGCCGACAGATGGTCAGTCAAATCTGCTTAGGCTTTTAGGAGTTCGTTCGCACTCTAGGAATGATGGATTTTTCAAGATCGTGGATGGTTGGTTCACTTCCACCCGGAGTCGACAAGTGAGGTTATTAGATGGATGGATCCACCCTTCTCAAACTTGGTTAAGATACGGTCGAAGTCGTTATGAGGATGGGTCCGCCCTCTCCGGAATCGCATTTATGAGTTTATGCTCCAACTCGCACTCTGTGAGTTTGGATTTAGTTAAAGGATTGTCGTGTATCAATCATTTTTGATTTTAGTGTAGTGATATATCCCTGAGCTCAGGTTTCACTTAGTGATTGACCGATCATATCACAGTCACTCTCTATTTGAATAAATTCCATCGTGTGATGGAACTAGCTCTCCTTGCATCGTGATGTTGTACGTCATATTCAATAAATCACAGCTCTGGCTCGAAGAGATGGCATTTTATTGCTGAAATGAGAAAATACAGCAAAGTCAGTTGCCTTATTACAAATTCAAATTTCGAAATGCAGAAACAAATTGTAAATGGAAAAATAGACTGAAGCAAATAAAGCCTGTCATGTGTAGTAGCGACGGAGACTCTCGCTACTCCAAGCTCTTGGCAAAGTAAGACCGTCAACTATCGATAACTTGAACGTGCCATCTCCGAGCTTCTGTGCAATCATATACGGTCCTTCCCAATTTGGTTTCATGTGTGAAGGAATCAGATAGATTCTCTTGAGAACGAGGTCGCCGAGTTCAAAGGTTCGAGGCCGAACCTTAGCATTGTACAATCGAGCAACTCGACTTCAGTATACGACTCCCCTCAAATCAACCTCTTATCGCTTCTCATCCAGTAGATCCAAAGATTCAGCAAGTAATATGGCATTTGTTTTCGGATCTTAGTATGTCACGCGATGAGAAGATACTTCCATCTCGATTGGAATAATGGCTTCAGATCCATAAGACAGAGAAAATGGAGTGTGTCCGGTCGTGGACTTGTGGATTGTTAGATAAGCCCATAGGACCATAGGAAGTTCATTGACCCACTTGCCCTCGGCCTTTTCCAGTCGCTTCTTCAAAATGGATTTGATAACCTTATTAACAGCTTCAACTTGGCATTCGCCTGAGGGTGTGCAACTGCGGAGAATTTCTTATGGATATGGAATCGTTGGCAGAAATTCTTGAACTCGACACTGTCGAATTGGGCTCCGTTATCAGTGATGATGGTATGTGGGAGACCAAACCGACAGATAATCTTGCGAACTACGAAGTTGATTACTTTTTTCATCGTGATTGTCGCAAAAGGTTCAGCTTCAGCCCATTTAAAAGTAATCAACTGCGATGATGGCATATTTTGACCCACATTTGGCGAGAGGTAGAGAACCAATGATATCAATGCCCCATATTGCAAACGTCCAAGGACTGACCATTTGGGTTATCTCGGTAGGTGGGGCTCTCGGAATTCAAGAATGTTTCTGGCATCTATCACATTTCCTAGCATAGTCTGCTGCATCTCAGTTCACAGTCGGCCAATAATACCCATATCAGAGTACTTTCTTAGCGATGGCTTACCCCCTGTGCGATCACCACATTCTCCTCCATGCACATAATGTAACACTCATTTGATTTCATCGTACGCAATACACCGGAGGAGAGGAACATAATATTCTCTTCTATACATAACTTCGTTCTGAATGATAAACCACGAGGCTTTTCAAAGAATCTGTCTTCTTTCACTTCTGCGCTAAGGTAGTGTTCCATGCTCGATATAGTTTCGATATGGAGTCATCCACGACTCCCTACTGGAAGCAGTCTCAAATACGAAGTCGGTCTCCATCTGATCAATGCTTGGGGAGGATAGAGTCTCAATAGGAACGAGCCCAGCTATTGAGCTTCACATGTACTTTCTAACTTTGCTAACGAATCGGCTCTCTGATTGCGCTCTCGAGGTATGTAGAAAATGGCATAGTAATCAAACTGATCAAGTACTTCCTGGACTCGAGCTAGATAAGCGACTAGTCTTCGATCCTTGGCCTGATATTCACCCCAAACCTGGCATAAAACTAACTGAGAGTCACAGTAAACTTCCACAGCAACAATTCTCAGATCACGGGCTAGCTTCAATCCAACAAGTAAGGCTTCATACTCAGCTTTATTATTGGTCGCACGAAACTCAAATTTCAAAGCATAGCATATGGATCGACCCTCGGGTGTTTCAAGTACTACCCCAGCACCCGAGCACTGATCGTTGGATGCACCATTGGTATGCAGCTTCCAGATGTATTCGAGAGATTTACTTGTCTGGGGAAAGTCCTTTGGGACAGTGAATTCGGTTATAAAATCTGCTAGGACTTGACCATGAATGGCTCTTCTTGGGGTATAGGTGATATCGAACTGACATAGTTCGATGTTCCACTCGAGTAACCTACCAGACGTCTCAGGCCGCGTGAGGACCTCTCGTAACGGCTGATTGGTGTACACAGTGATAGGGTGAGCCTGAAAATATGGCGGAGCTTCCTTGAGGTAATGACTAGGCAGTAGGCCTGTTTCTCTAGCTTTGGATAGTTTCTCTCAGCTCCGGTCAGCCGTTTGCTAACGTAATAGACCGGTTTCTGCCCTCGGTCTTCCTTCTGAACTAGGGCAGCACTGATTGCATTTTCTAATACCGCCAGGTAAAGATACAACTTCTCATGGTCGATAGGCTTTGATAAAATCGGCGGTGTGGAAAGATGTTGAACCAGTGCTTTGAAAGCGCCTTCACATTCTGCGGTCCATTCAAAGTTTCGCTTTCCTTTTCGGATCAGATCGAAGAAGGGGATGCATTTGTCGGTGGACTTTGATATGAACCTACTTAACGATGCTACCTTCCCATTGAGACTCTGGACTTGCTTTATGGTTCTCGGAGTTTGCAAGTTTCTGATTGCCTAGATCTTTTTGGGGTTGGCTTCTATTCCTCGGGCGTTCCAAGGAACTTTTCGGATGCGACTCCAAAATGACACTTTAGCGGATTGAGCTTCATCCCGTATTTTCATAGAATGTTGAACATTGACTACAAATCTTTGATGTGATCGGTGGAGAACTACGATTTCATGAGCATGTCGTCTACATAAACTTAGTCTTCCCGATCTGGTTGGCGAACATCCGGTGACTAGACGTTGGTAAGTTGCTCCAGCGTTCTATAGTCCAAATGACATGACTTTGTAGCAGTAGAGTCCCAGATCGGTTTCGAAGCTGGTATGTTCTTGGTCGGGTACATGCATGGGTATTTGATTGTAGCCGGAGTAAGCATCCATGAAAGATAATAATTCGTGTCCAGCCGTTGAATCTACAAGCCGATCAATCCAGGGAAGTGGAAAACTGTCTTTCAGACAAGCTTTATTTAAATCAGAATAATCAACACACGTTCTCCATTTCACATTTCTCTTCCGGACAAGTACGGGGTTGGATACCCACTCCGGGTATAAAGCATCTCGAATAAACCCATTTGATTTTAGCTTATCGACCTCTTCTTTAAGGGCGGCAGATCTCTTTGGATCCATACCACGCCTTTTCTATTTGACCGGGATACACCGCGGGTCAATATTCAGGGTATGGCTCGCGATGTCTGGCGAGACTCCACACATGTCAGAATGTGTCCAGCGAGCACGTCGAGATTCGGCCGAAGAAAATCAACCAATTCCTGCTGCGTCTCTTGGCTCAACTGAGACCCAATCTTTAACATCCTTGAATCATCATCATCATCACCATCGATTGGAACATCAATCGTCAGCTCAGCCGGGGAAGCTTGACTTTCTATAGATTCGTCCTTGTTTTCATTTTCTCTAGGGTCAAGATCCCTCTGAAATTGGTTGTGGTGCCCGGGCCGAGGCCCAGGTACCAATTGTCAATTGTCTGCAAAACGGACGTAGAGAGATTCCTCTACGCCCTTTCCTTTCTCTCTTCGCTGCGCCTCGCGCAGCTCAGCAACATAACAGGCTCTCCCAGCAGCCTGGTCTCCTTGAACGACTCTGATCCCATAATCTGTGGGGAATTTCAGAGTCAAACACCACGGGGCAATAGCTGCCCTGAATTCAGCAAGGGCCGGTCGGCCCAAAAAATCATTGTATGGGGAGTGAATGTCTAAAACAACAAACTGTAGCATCCGGACTCTCCGTCGCTCCCCAATCCCCAGTTCCATTGATAACTCCACTACTCCAGTGGGTATATTGGCACTTCCATCGAAGCCGTGGATTCTAGATTGACAAGGTTTTAAATCCTCGGCTTCCATTTTCATCAGATTGTACGCTCTTTTGAACAAAATATTCACAGAGCTCCCACTGTCAACCAGGATCCTCTTCATCCAAGCAGGACCAACCTGGACATATATGACCAGTGGGTCAATAGTTGGGGCTTCGACCCTATTAGCATCCCCGCTTTTGAATACGATGTCATCCGTCATCGTTTTCTGTTGTTTGGCCGGAGCCCCTTCATCAAAATTGTTGCAACACTCGAAGTCTGCATGCCTAATAGAATTGGCATACGACTCCTTTTCCCTCCAGCTTCGGTCTGCTAGATGGGGACCACCACTGACTGTATTAATAACTAACCCCCCTCCCGTACGAGCAGGTTCCTCCTGCCTTTCTTGATTCTACACACGATTTTTGGTTTGATGGTCCCGCACCACCAAACTGCGGCGCCCGCACGAACTGATCTAACTTTCTCTCCATGATCAACTTCTCAATGAGGTCCTATAAATGTCTATACTCATTGGTATTGTGGCCATAACTTTCATGGAATCTACAGAATTTTCCCGTCTGAACCCGCCTCTCCGGCGATGGCTTCGGAGCAGGCTTCTTATATTGCATAGCATTGCAAGTCTGCAAACATACGTTCTCTAGCGAAGTATTCAATGGTGTATAGTTATCAAACATTGGAGCCCTACGTCGCAGGCCACGTTTTTGATCCAGTTTCTTATTCTGATTATCATTGTTTCTTGGCTGAGACTGCTTGTTCTATACATTCAGCTGTACTTTCCCAGAACTCTCACTCGACTGTTTAACCGCCACGTTGCTTTGAATCCCTTCACTGCTGGGTCCCACGTCGTCCTGCTTCTTAGACTGTTTCGCGTCCTCTCACCTTAAGAATTGGGCGGCACAACGGTCCAACAATGCGGGAGGCTTCCCAGCCAACCAATTTCCAAACTCAGAGTCAGGGTCAATCCCCTTAGTTAGTGCCATTAAGATCGAATTGTCATTGGGATTACTGATCTCTGCACATGCTGCGTGGAACCTTTCTAAATAGCGTCTAAGTGTCTCTCCTGGAGCCTGAGTGACACTGGATAAAGTGTTAACATCTTTAGGTCTAGAAACATGCATAGAAACTGTTCTACAAACTTTGTAGCCAACTGGTCAAACGAAGAAATATATCGAGGTGGTAGTCTTGTAAACCACATTGTTGCAATGCCCCCCAAAGAGATGGGAGAACTACAACACTTCACCGCGTCATCAGCCCTTACTGCGCTCATTGACCATTCATACTTCAAAATATGTTGATTGGGGTCGGAATTTCCTTCATACATTGGTAGCGTCGGCATCATGAATCGTCGAGGAGGTTTAGCATAAAGAATCTCATCCGTGAAAAAGGTATAACTCCAGGAGATGCCCCAGTCGTCGTTGGTAAGACCCTGACTTTCACGGATCATTTTCCTAATCATAGTTGAAAGATCTGGCATCGGGACATTCTGTGCACGTTGGGCCGAAAGTGTGGTTGGGTTCCACATTGCGACGTTGGACCGGACGCTGTCGACGGTCCACGTCTCGCCTCCTTGCCTCAACGTCTTTTGGGACGTAAGGCTCAGGCGTGTGTCCATGTTGGTTTCGGGCATCAATCCCTGTTTCAACCGCAGCTGTGGTAGCATGGTTATCTGCGGTGTATTGAGGAACAGTTCCTCCCCGGGTGGAGGGCCCAGTATGGAAGCTGGCCGATGGCCAAGTCTAAGCTGCCCAATGTTTAATGCGGGTGGATGTCCAACGGCTTGCGCATAACCTTCATATGGTCAAGGTTGGGTGGATCTTTGGTTGTAACCAGACGAGGCAGAACTTTCTGTGGAGGAGTGGGAACCTTGATCTCTTCTAGATCTTCTACACTTCTAGCGGTTAGCGTGGTTAGTCAGCTCAGCATTTGCGCGCAGCTGTTCTGTTAGCTATTGATGACTCTGTGTCAATTCCGGGAGCAACAACTGAAACTCTTGCCTGGTAACCGGGTATTTTGAATCTTAGGGTTCGGCTGCGTTTTGGTTCGTTGGTGGCAACTGTGCGAGATTTTGTCTATCCCGGCCTTCTTGAGCGCCGATGTTGGAGGTGGTCCTTGTGCTCACCATCTTAAGGGATGAATTCTTTTCCTAGGCTTTATGCAAATCTAAATAGAATGGAAGGAATCTGGGTTGTCTCTTAGATTTATGCAATTCGGTATTGACGATAGATCCAAAGAGCAGGGGAAAATCTGGGTTTTCTCAGTGAAAGCACCAATGTGTTTGTACCAAAAATGGTCACAACACTCTTCGGAAGTTTTTGAAGAGATAAAAGTGAAGAATATAAATTTAAAATGAAGATTATCTAACAAAAAATCCAACAAACAGAAATGTAAATGCACAGACAAGCAATTTAAAGCGGTTCGGCGTGTTGCCTACGTCCACTATGAAGTTTTTATGACTTTATTGATTCTCTTTCAACGGTTACACTTTATTAAAGCGAAAAATGGTAGATTATAACTGGAAATTCGAGTATAACAACAAGGATAGGATGAAAATCTCGATCCAGCAGAGTTTGGGCGCTTCAGAATCAAAAAGATCCCTTTTCTGTAGGCTTTGGGGCTCTATTTATTGGCGTAGGAGGCCGAGACTTCGATCAAACTTCGGAAGACTTCTTTTGGCACGTGAGAGGGCCCACGTGATCGATCCTGGAAAGTTTCGGCTCGATCTGTGATCGCTATGAAATCATTTCGTATCAATCGAGATCACGTCCAATGGAGCTGAAACTTGGTGAGAACAATCTTTGGCTTGTACGTAATCTCTTGTGAAAATTTCATAGCATTTGGACCGGTAGATCTTGAGTTATGATCGATACGAGTTTGAGTTTCTCGAATGGCTGTCCGGTTCGAATCCATGGCTTCGAATCGACCTACTTCGAATTGATAATGCACGTGACCCCACAGTGACGTAGCGCGTACTCCTCGCATCGATCCACCTTTTGCTTCGAGTTGACCGTGTCGCATCGATGAATCTCGCCTTGTTAGAATCTATGACCGTTGCGTCAATCCAGGCTCATTTGACTTGATGGACCAGAACAAGCCATTGGACGTGAATTCGAACAAGAGCCCCTAATGGGTACGAAGTAGTCATCGTTTGATGGATACGAAGCAAGGTCATATGATGGATACGAAGAGTAGTTGCCTGATGGATTCAAACTAATATAGCCTGATGGGTTCGAGTAATCACTTACTGATGGCTTCGAACTGGATGGTTGTAAATGAATGTGCGCTAACGGATCCGAGACAAATGGACACAAGGGTATTGTAGCCCTGATCGATACGAAGATGGTGGATTCGAATAGAGGCTCAACTATGGATACAAGCTGTGTCTGGCTGGATGGATACGAAACAGGGTCTAGCCGATCGATACGAAATGCACGCTCTGTTGATAGATACGAACTTGATCAGTGCGAACCGAGGATTCTTAATGGATACGAGATCGATCGGTGCGAAGTTGATGGATACGTAATGGGTGGACTTGAACCGTGGCTCACTAATGGATACGAAAACATGGCTTTTCTCTTCAACTTGCATCGATCATAACTTGAGCACATGAACTCGGATTGACCTAAAATTTGGAATGCTGGCTTTTACGCCTTTGCTTGTCGTGTCTTGCTGATTATAGCCTGATCTGGACTCGGATAAAATTCATCGATATCCATAACGAACTAGTGTGCACTCGATATCTGGGACGAACGACCCTTGGTTTTCAACCAGTGCCTTGATATCTCGGCCTTGCCAAAAGGCGGGATAACAGAGACCTTACACGTTCCCGTGTATGAGCAGATGACCTTTTGTACGCACGTCTGCCTCGAAGCAGACATTGTACATATATTCTCATATGTATATTTGCTGCAAGTGACAGGTTGGACAGATCCAACTAGATTCCTCACCAACGTTGATTTTATCTACAGATATTGTGATATATGATGTTGATTCGTATAGTATGGAGTATTACTCCAATCTATCGAGCTTCCGTCTTAGCCGAAGGATAGCAAGTTGAAAGTTGGAGACGTGATAACTCTATGAGACTTAGTTTCTGTATGAGGTTGAGAAACGCTATTGCGTTGTTGGTGCGAAGAGGCTGGGATTGATTTATCCGAAAACTACTTCGGACCAACGTATATGCATTCGATTGTGCAGGTTATTGATGATATTGATTTTTAGGATTTTCATAATGGAGGACTGCTTGTTGATCGTTTGGGTTAATATCCCGATATACATATAGTAGCAGTGGTCACTTCATTATGAAATATCTAATGCAAGAACTATTTGCTACTAATCCTAGGGATTTCCGACAGGATGCCGTAGGAAAGTACCTTCGGTTTGTCCTATTTCTGGACAACTTGTATGGACGTTTGTCTGACATTGCATTTATAAGATTACGTACATTGGATTCTACAAACGTACATCAGTGGTGGTGGAGAAGACTTCTCTTAGCTTAACACCCTCCTTGAGACGTACGAGCTCAGGGGTTGTATTTTTATGGAAGGCAATTAGTAGTCAATGGAAATGGCAGTGTGGCATTCAAAGTGATGTGATATGTGAAAGGTAATTATTTCCTCA
Organism: Allium cepa; assembly: GCA_030765085.1. NCBI lineage: Eukaryota > Viridiplantae > Streptophyta > Magnoliopsida > Asparagales > Amaryllidaceae > Allium > Allium cepa. The sequence goes on along the minus strand of CM060940.1, from coordinate 568,524,197 downwards.
GTCCTCATCAACCGAAAATGACCGAAACAGGGTTAAATGCGGTAAGGCTAATGGGACATTCCCAATTGGGATATGATCATCCCCTTCTAGATATATTTCTTCCCGCTATAACGTTCGAGATGTAAATTAATGTGGTTTGTATGCTATGAAGGCCCTTGGAAAAGGTCGGTAACGACCGGGGATGACATATTCGGTACTATCTAGTTATAGAGGAAGGCTGGTCTTGTGTCGATAGAGGAACTTTGTGATGGTTTATCGGGACATCCATCTAGAGTTGTACCTATCGGAAGGTAGTCCCTTCACCTGGTCATTTGTATGGAAATCAAGCTCCACTACATGCCTGCCATTTTGATTGTATTACCATTTTGGGCTATATGTTGGAATTTAATCAATGTAACGATTTCAGCTATGATTAATACTATTTGTGCAAAAGACACTATTATAATATAAGAGGATTGGATATGAGTTGTTTTAGTTATCGTAAGGTAAAACCATGTCCGTTTTTATGTATGGGCGTGTCTTACGAGATACTTTTATTTTAAAAGGAAAAGTTTTGGTAATTTAATAAATTCAGTTGAGTTTGTTTTCTCACGCTAGTTTACCAGACTGATTCGGGTGTTCTTCCCCTTCAATGCTTGGGTCAGACCAAGTATGTTTGCAGGTTCTGATTTGGTGCTTTTGGAGCTTCAGTAGGCGAGCTGGAGATCTTCATTTTTGTATACACGTATCTATTTATTATCCGATTTTGCGCATTGTTGTTGTTTATATTATCGGCAATTGTGAAGACAATCTATTATAATTGTCCAGGCTGATGATTAATGATTGATTGTTGAACTCTGATTGATGTATGTATATACAGTTTCTATTTTGTAAAGATCATTGATATGATATTATATGTTTTCCGCTATGATGTGAGATTCTTTATTATTTTGTTTTGTTCTCTCTTCCTTCTTTCTTTTCTTCTATTCTACTCTTTTCTTTTCCTTCTCATGACTTTTCGTCAGTCTGTGCTTTTTAAGTCGGACATGTGTGGTTTACTGTCGATTGAAAGGGTACGAATTTGCGTTTCATCACACGTGGTATCTAAGATTAGATTTTGTATATTCCTAGGCTTTGATGTGTAGTCAGTATAGATATGGATAGTAGCACCCTAGATTGAGTTTTGAGTGCATTATATTTATGAGCACGTATTTGTTAGTGATATAAAAATGTTTTATATTGTGTTTGCTTATATGTTGAATTGTTTGATAATGCTGGTCGGTATGTGGGATGTCATATTATCGATAGGGATTTCTAAACACTTAAAGGAGAAAAGTCGACATGGTATTATTTTTAAATTGGGTGAATGAAATAATTTTACCTCCGTTATATTTTATATATAAGAAACAATTTTTTTTTCAAAAATTATTATAGTGTATATAAATTGATTGTTTAGTTATTTTAAAATATAAATATATACCAGTCAATAAAAGTTGTTTGAATGATCTAAATATAAAAGCAACAATTGTAAAAGAATAAATTATATAAGCAAATGAATTATAAAGTATGGAATTATAATTAATATGATTTACAATTGTGAAATAACCTTATATATAAGAAATGAAACTGCATGAACATATATATAAATGTGAGTTGTAAATAAAAATTGGATTTGAACTAAGAATTTGAAATTTTAAACCCCATTGATTTGAAAGTTGTTTTTCAAATTTTAAAGAGATTATATTGATCTAAATCTAAATAAGATAAATAAATTTGAAATCAATCTTATATAAACAAAGTGAAATAGTGAAATTATATAAGTAAGAAGATTTATAAATAAAAAGATTTAAAAAGAATATAAAGCATTGAATTCATTACTGTTGCCGGGAAATAATAAGGGTGATGACTGCAACATCATCAGTATCATTTTCGAGTTTCTATGTGATGGATTTGCTACCAATAGTAAATTGAATTTGAAGTTTTGTTGTAATAAATAAATTTGAATTTCAAATCAAAGTTGAAATTTATAAATATAAGTGAAATGAGTTTTGAACTTATAGTTGGAATTAGTATAAATAAGAAAAGGAAATTTCAAAAAATTTAAGTGTGAAATTGATATATGAGATTAAAATTTAACGTAGGTAAAGTTGAATTGAATTGAGTTTGTAAGTGAATTATATAGATTAAAATTTAACTAAAGGAATGTTAAATAAATTGAAGTGGATTAGATAAGTTAATGAAATGAAAAATAAACCTAAGTTGTAAGGTGATTATATAACCATGATTTGAAATTATAAAATGAGTTTGATAAATGGAAGTATACTTAGGTAAATGTTCATGGAATTGTAAATAAATAATGTGTATAACTTATAAAGTAAGAAAAGGTAAGTAAATCAAATACTAAAATGGTTAAACAATTTTGTTAAGCAAAACGAAATCTGAATTTGAATAAGTGATAAGAAATTTGACATAATAAATGTTAAATAAAATAGAATTTGAGTTAAATTAGAATGAAATTAAGTTGTATGGTGGAAGTTAATGAAAGTGAGAATGAAACGAAACATAACTTAAGTAATGTGGAATGAAGTTGAATTTGACATCAAAATGAATTAATAAAGTGAATTAATGAAATGATGTAGTTAAATGAATATGAACTTGAGTTATATAATGAAATTCAACTTTAGTTGTAAAATGAATTAGCATTAGAAATGTTGTTGTTAAAAATAGAATAAAACTTAAGAAGTTGTGAATTAATAATAATATTGGAAGTGTTGTATAGAAATGTGATTATAGCGAATACTAGAATTCAATCCAAATTGAATATTAAACCAATTGAAATGAAAAGTTTTAAACCAAATTGAATGTAAATGAGGTAAATATGAATGTTAGTAAAATCCAATGTTAATGAATCAAATGTGATTAAATTGAAAACCACTTCGATGAATATTAATTAGAAATGAATGTATATTGATTTGGTTATGGATTGACTGTGTAGAGATTGGTTTGTTGGATGTTAGTTGGATGATAGTTGTTTGATGGGTGGAATTTGTTGCTTTTGATTGCATTTGCTATATTGACATATATAGTAGTTGTATTGGTATATGTTGTATATTAATATTACTTTCCATATATATATACGTTTCTCATTGTTTGTCGAGTGTTTAGTAGGCGCGGATGGCGTATTCTTCGCATTTGGAGCTCGCTTTTGCACTATATTAGCTGTATATGTATGTTAATAATATATAAGGTACATATCTTGAATTACATATCGTACTTTTATTTTTTTCCCTACGGGATGCCTCATTCTCGAAGATGAGATGTATATTTGTGATATATATTGTCTTTTTTTTTACGGATCGAACCGCACAAAGGAGGCTATGGCAATTTTTTTTGAAAAGTTAAGATGTTAGAATTTTGTTTGGAAATTTTGGAAAAAATTTTGATAACTAAAATTGTGATTTAGAATTAAATGTTAAACGATATTAGTTGGTTTTGGAAAGATAACTATAAATGGATTTGAAAACATAGAAAATTTTATAAGAAGTTTAACTATTGGAAATTGGAAAATTTTAAATGGTTTAAATAATATTGGTAATCTAGTTTGAACGAATTGTTTGGAAAAGTTAATGGATTTTGTAGCTTTTTCTTACTAGGTAAATTCAAGGATGAAATTCCTTTAAGTAGGGGAGAATGTAACGACCTAGAATTTTAGTCATTCAGAATTCATATATTTAATTGATTTTAAATATTCACAAGTTAATTTTATAAGCTGAATAACTTATATTTCAAATATAGTAATTTATTTAGGTAATTAAATTGTTGATTTAATATTTGAAATTGCAGAAATAATTTATTTTTAATTTGAAGTAAATAAAAATGATTTATAAATTTGAATTAAATTCTATTTGAATCGGAATGATGTTGGAAAACTTTTAAAACTGATTTAAAAGTGAATTTATTGAAATTGAATATTTTAACATTTAATTAATGTGTAAAATAGTCATTTCTGACACTGTCTTGGATTTTGGTGAAATCAATTTCATTGGATCTATAATGTTGTATTATTGTAGGATTTTAAATTTCGTGTCAATCGGACTTACGGTTTAGTCGTACGAAGCTGAAACGCATAGAAATTTGTTTAAGTAAATTTTAATTAAAATAATTCGATTCGAAAACCTATCTTTCAAATACGATCGAATTGTCTCTCGATATATATTCCATTGTGTTCAGAAAAGGGGTAAAACATTATAAACGTCAGACGGCGTGCTTCGATTGGAGTTCGAAAAAATTTCGGATGAATAGTATCACTAAATTTTGTATAAAAGGACTTCATAATTTTCTTTTTTCACTCAAAACCCTAAACCTAGGGTTACAGCCGCCATTAAAATTTGAATGGCCAAAAATGCTGAAATCTTTCCCCTTTGATCTCTCTTGATCCATTCACTTTCACGAAAAACTTCTAACTATAAAGTTGTAGAACGCAGAGAGATCTTCAACTTCAATGGTCAAGATCGAGAATGGGGTGATGGATTGGCCGCAATTGGTGAGAATAAATTTATTTTATAACTCACCCTTTCTGTCTCACTTTTATTTTTATATAAGTGAAAATACATTTATTTTATGCTAATCGACGATTGTTTGGATGATATATGATATATTATCTATACATTGATTGGTATTTGGATATATTCCTATCTATTGGAGCAGATAAGATCCTAAACGTTTCCGTGTATGAGCGGATGACCTTTTGTATGTACGTCTACCTCGAAGGGGACATTGTACACATATTCTCATAAGTATATTTGTTGCAAGCGATAGGCTGGAGGGATCCAACTGGATTCCTTACCAGTATTGATTTTATTTATAGATATTGTGATATACGCTGTTATCATATGATATATGCTGTTTTGGATGCCAGGATTGATATGATTGATGTGAATCATCTTATTTAGTGTCGTTGTAGCATTGGGCCTCATTTTGAAATTTTTAAAAATATTAAAGTGATGATTTCAAATAAAAAGGTTGCTTAAGTGATTTCTGAAGTTATATAAGTTTTGATAATAATTAGTAAATTATTAAAAGAAGAAGTTTATTTAAATAGAATCAAAAATGTGATTTTTGGAATATGGAGTTGACTATTTTGTAAAATAAGTTAAACTGAGATTTTTGAATTTATTATAAATGGTATGTATATAAGATTTATAAAATTGATATTTTATAAATAAATGGAATTATAAAGGAGTTTTATAAGTGTTAAAATGAATTTGTAAGTGGATCTTATAAGTGAATAAGATTTATGAATTTATGAAGTTATAAAAGAATGAATTTGTAAAATAAATGATTTACAAGTAAATTAACTTATGAACGGATTTGGGCATATAAATGAGATATAAATGGGAATTGATAGCAAAAGAATTTTGTATATGGAAGTAATAATAAAATAATAAATGAAATTTATAAACGTTGTTTTATAAATCCGAAATCAACTTATTTTGATAAGTTAAACATAGAAGTTTATTAAAGGAATTATATTCATGATTTTGGACAGTGGATAATCCTTTAATAAATGTGCAATAGTAATGAATTTGGTAAGAGGGATTATATTCATGATTTTGGACCGTGAATAATCTTTTAAATTTAAATGAATGTTTTGAAAAGTGGTATTTTAAATGGAGTAAAATGGTTTGAAGATGTTTTTAAAAGGTGTGGGCATCAAATACATAGGTTTCAACATTCATTGTTGAAATAGACGTTTTCGATAAGTAAGGAAAGTATGGACTATAACACAGTTGTTATAGTAAATAATTTTCGAAAGGAGATGTTTTGTATAGTATGTGAGATTTATATATCTACCTAATTATCGAATCCCTATTCTAATGATTTTGGGTTGTTGTAATGATGTTTTACGCAACATTCGTTTTGATCCAAATTAGTATGTTTAAGAGCATGTTTTCCTTAAAGAATAAAATATATACTTAATCATGATTTAAGTATATGTAATATTCTATAAGTGTTGAAAATAAATTGAATTGTGAATTACTTATTATTAAATAAGAATATGGAAATGTTTTCCTATATAGAAAGTTGAAATGATTTTGGGAATATATATTTTTAAAGATAATTTGAAGTGAATATTTGGAAAGTGATTTAATTAATAAAGATTAATTTTAAAGGCCTAGTGATTGCTGATGGTGAGAAATATTTGTTTGTTTGCTTTGATAGTTAAATAACCGACTATCAAATTTGACCATTTTAGTTCCTCGACTAGATGCGGGAACTATTTAGTCGTACACTTAGTACATAGCCATCTGTGTAGGCTAGATTATCGTTTGTGTTGAGAATATTGATTCATGTAGTGTAGAGTTTTACTCCAATCTATCTAGCTTCCTTCTTGGCCGAAGGATAGCAATTTGAAAGTTGGAGATATGATAAGTCTATGAGACTTAGTTTCTGCATTAGGTTGAGAAACGTTTTTGCATTGTTGGTGCGAAGAGACCGAGATCAGTTTATCTGAAAACCACTTCGGACCAACGTATATGTGTTTGATTGTGCAGATTATTGATGATATTGATTTTTAGGATTTTCATAGTGGAGGACTGCTTATTGATCGTTTGGGGTTAAAATCCAATGTATATGTAGTAGAAGTGGTCTCTTTGTTATGAAATATCCAATGCTAGGACTATTTGCTACTAATCCTATGGATTTCCTGACAGGAGGTGGTAGAAAAGTACCTTCGCTTTGTCCTGTTCCTAGATAACCTGTATGAACGTTTGTTTGACATTACATTTCTAAGATTATGTACATTGGTTTTTACAAACGTACAACAGTGGTGGCGGAGAAGGCAACTTCTTTTAACTTAACACCCTCCTTGAGACGTACGAGCTCAAGGGTTGTATTTTTGTGGAAGGCAATTAGTAGTTAATGGAAATGGCAATGTAGCATTTAAAGTGATGTGATATGTGAAAGGTAATCGTTACCTCAGGCCTCATCAACCAGAAATGACAAAAATAAGGTTAGATGCAGCAAGGCTAAGTGCGTCATTCCTAATTACGATATAGTCATTCCCTTCTAGATATATTTCTTCCCGCGATGACGTTCAGGATATAAATTAATATGGTTTGTATGCTATGAGGCCCTCAGAAAAGGTCGGTTAGGACCGAAGGATGACATATTCGGTGCTATCTAGTTATAGAGGTAGGCCGGTCTTGTGTTGGTAATGGAAATTTGTGATGGTTTCTCGGGACATCCATCTAGAGGTGTACCCATCAGAAGGTGGTCCCTTCATCTAGTCATTTGTATGGAAATCCAAACTCCACTACGTGCCTGCCACTTTGATTGTATTACCCATTTTGGGCAATATGCTAGAATTTAATCAATGTAACAATTTCGGCTATGATTAATATTATTTGTATAATAGACACTATTATAATATATGAGGATTGGATATGAAATGTTTTGGTTATCGTAAGGTAAAAACATGTCCATGTTTATCTGTGTGTGTCTTACGAGATGCTTTTGTTTTGAAAGTAAAAGTTTTGGTAATTTAAAAATTTCAGTTGAGTGTGTTTTCGCATGCTGGTTTACCTGACTGATCCGGGCATTCTTCCCTTTCAATGCTCGGATCAGATCAGGTATATTTACAGGTTCAGATTTGGTGCTTTTGGTGCATCAGCAGGCGAGCTAGAGAACTTCTTTTTCTATACACGTATCTGTTTATTATCCGCTTTGCGCATTGTTGTTGTTTATATTATCGGAAATTGTAAGGACCTGTTATTATAACTATCCAAGTTGATGATTAGTGATTGGTTGTTGAACTCTAATTGATGTATGTATATACAGTTTCTATTTTGTAAAGATAATTGATATGATGTTATATGTTTTTCACTGCGATGTGAGATTCTGTATTGTTCTCTCTTCTCTATTTCTTCTCTTCTCTATTTCTCTCTTCTTTTCCCTCTCATGACTTTCCGTCAGTCTGTGCTTTTTGGGTCGGACATGTGTGGTTTATTGTCGATTTAAAGGGTATAGATTTGCGGTTCGTCACAATTAGGCTCCTGCCTTTCAAATACTTTAAATTTTCTCTTTCGAAACTTTTTGACCATGTTAAAGTATTATCATATAAATATAGAAGCATAGCTTCGAAACCATTTGAAAGTACCCCTTTCAAAACCATTGAAGGTTACCCTTCGAAACCATTAAAAGTCACCCTTTCGAAATCATTGAGTTTATCTCTAAAACATCATTTTGGGTCGAAGTGAACATAAGCAAAAGCATCTCTTTCGAAACCATTTTTCATTCTACAAAATAATTTGGGAAACTTGATAGTGTCCAAACCATTCTTTCGAAAGCATATAACTTCCGGGTAAAAATATTGAAGGTTGTCTTCGAAACGCCTTTCGAACATCGCCTTCGAAATTCCTAACCCCTTTTGAAAGAAATAGGAAGTGACCTATATTTATAAATACAACCGGTACCTTTCGACAGCATTGATGTGTTCAATACCATCGAAAGGCATCAAATCACAAAAGGGTTTTGACTTGGTCGAAATTACCCCTTTCGAAAGCTTCAGTAAAAATCTAAGTAACTCCTTCGGATGCTACTACTTTAAAAAAAGGCGGCGGCTCTCCTTCAAAATCTTCTTTCGAAATACCCTTTCGCAATCATAGGTTTCGACTACTTCGAAACCCTTTTGTAAACAGGCAAGCACTTTTCTTTTAAAAAAACAAAACAAAGATATCGACACCTTCGGAAACTATGCTTGGCCGTCCTACCTTCCGCTTTTCGCCAATCCACTACGTATTATCTAAATGATACCATGTGTATTGGTTTACTAGTTTCGACCTAGATGGTTTTGACTAGGTTGGAGGCGAAAGCTCTGGGTCGAAAGCTCCTTCCAAAGGAGGCGGAACCCACTTTTCTAAGCAAAAGGTTGCTTTTACCAAATAAACTTTTTGTAACATACTTGCCCGCTCGTAAATACTTGATTGGTTACATAAAACTTTCAAATTATTTCGCTAATGTTTTCCACATTTTACTCAGATCTGAAACTAAATAATGTTTAACATATAAGCCCTTCCGATTAACAAAATAATTAAATCATTTAGGTCCTTTCAAAATAATTTAATTTCCCTACTAAATCACTTAGTAAAAATCCCGAAAAATTCTAGAAATTCACGTTAATCATGTTATCTAACATATCAAAATTTCAGACTCAAATTCTCAATATAATTTCAAATTACCATATTTTCCTTTGGAAAATTCATAATTAATTCTCCACGGCTTGGAAAATTATAAAAATTCAAACCCAACTCCAAAATCATGTCTTTCACAATATATAATTTTTCCATGGCATTAAAAAATCATTAACCTTGGTTTTACCCTAAAACCATGCATATCCTTTTTTAAACAATCTTGTTTAAGCCATATGAATTACAAATCAAGCATATCATCATCTAAAATATCATAAAAACGAATTTACCCTTAAATCCGAAAAAATATGATTATAAAACCAAAAATAAAGATGCAGTGATTATTATTCACCTTAGATTGGATAAGGAAATTGGAGATTTATTTCTTCTAGCTTGATCTGAAGCTTTAGATTTGATTTTCCCTTTTTCACTTCTTCCTAATGGTCAGCTCTTCTATTACTTTCTTACGTTTAGTTTTGCTTATGATAAATGAACGTGAATGACCTAAGGATAATAGTATAAGGGTCGGTAATATGGGCGGCTATTTACTCTAATGCCCTTATGATTAATTAGTTAGCATTCTACCATTTATAAGCCCATTCATTATAATAAGCATGACGACTAATTATTATTCACCAATCTCAACCTTCTTATCACTCTATATTATTCTATTTAATTTATTCTAATTAAATCTTCTGAATAATATTGCCAAAATTAGGGTGTTACAGGCTCTCCTCCTTAAAGAATTTCATCCTCGAAATTCAGTAAGGACTAAATAGCAAACATTTGTAACCACTCCTAAACATCCATACTAGCCTACCTGACTAGCAACTAATCCAATAAATCAAATATAGACATACCATCAAAGCAGACCACGATAAGTATCTCGAATCATGTCCTCTATCCCCTAAGTATAGTAGTTCTCGTTGTCGCTTCACTGAACTTTCACCAACTTGATTGTCTTGGTTCTCAATCATTTCTCATCTCTCGCTGCAACCGAACTGGTTGTCTAACAAAAGTCAAATCAGGCTCTACTACCAAATCCTCCAACTCTGTTTGTGGAATAGTAGACTCTGGATCATGTACAAACTTGCGAAGATGAGACAAATGGAATACATTAAGGACACCTGCTAAACTACTTGGCAATTCTAACTGTATGCGAGCTTTGCAATCCTTTCTAAAATCTGGAATGGACCAACATATCTAGGGGCCAACTCTGTTGACTTTCCAAACCATACCACACATTTCATCGGCGATACCTTAATGAAAACCTATCTCCCACTGAGAACTCTAGGTCTTTACGCTTCTTATATGTGTAGCTCTTCTGCCTGGATTGAGCTTCCTTCATCCGACATCGTATTAACTCAATCTTTTCTGACGTCTCTCTGACCAAATCTGGACCTAAGACCAATCTGTCTCCTATCACCAACCAACATGCTGGCGATTTGCATGGTATTCCATACAAAGCTTCAAAAGGTGTCATTGCTATACTAATCCGATAACTATTATTATAGGAAAACTCAATAAAATGTAGGTTGTCCTCCCAAGATCGACCAAAGTCCAAAACACAAGCTCTCAGCAAATCCTCTAGTACCTTGATGAATCTCTTTGTCCGCCCATCCTTCTGTGGATGATATGTTATACTCATCTTGAGCTTGGTACCTAATATCTCCGATAGACGCTTCCTAAATTCGCTAGTGAATAATGCATCTCTGTCACTGACTATGCTACTAGGAACCTCATGAAGTCTAACTATGTTCTTTATGAACAACTTTGCCAAAACAAGTGTCATCCCGGTTGACTTGACAGGAATGAAATGGGTACTCTTGGTCAACCTATCCACCATAACCCATATTCTTTCATTTTCCCTATTCAACCTTGGAAACCCATCTATAAAACCCATAAATATTGAATCTCATTTCCATACTGGAATCTTTAAAGGTTGAAGCAATCCATTCGGCTTCTAATGTTCGGCTTTCACTTGTTGACAGTTTACACACAGCCTAACCCACAAGCCAACATCCTTCTTCGTGCCTACCCAATAGAAGCTCCTCTTCATATCCTGATGCATCTTGGTCCCGCCAGGATGAATCATAACTTAGATCGATGAAATTCTACAAGAACTTCCCTTTCTTAAGTTCTCTACATCTGGAACACATAACCATCCTTTCTTTCTTAACATCCTCTTTGGTCAGGACTAAAATCCTCTTGATCATCGATGTCTAATCCTACCTCAAGCCTTCTAATCCTCTCGTCTAAAACTGGGTCCTCATTCTGTTTAGAAGTTATTCTTTCGATCAACACCGGTCGCACTTCTAAACAAGACAACATGGTAGTACCCTAACCGGAACTAGCGGTAGATCTTAACTTCTCACCGTAACTGGTCAAAGCTTCTAGATCCTTTCACTCCACCAATATAGCTAACACCACATTTTGGTGTTTTCTACTAAGAGCATCTACTAACTTATTTCCTTTCCTAAGAGTATACTCTATACCGAAATCGGCAAAAAACTCTAGCTACCTCTGCTGCCTCATATTCAATTTCTTCTGAGAAAATAAATATCTTAGAGACTTATAATCGATAAACAACTCAAGTCTCTCCCCAATAGATAATGTCCTACAATCTTTAAGGTAAAGATTACCACAGCCAACTTCAAGTAATGAATATGATATCTAACTTCATGCAATCTAAGCTATCTGTATGCGTAGGCAATAACTTTACCTATATGCATCAATACTGCTCCCAATACACTTCCACATGCATTAGTATATACTACCAACCCTTGATTTCCATCTAAAAATAATAGCACTGGTGCATTGGTCAGCAAATGCTTTAACTTAAGAAATCCTTCTTCACATTTGTCGGACCAAACAAACTTCACATCTTTCCTGCTCAACTAAGTCAAAGGTGCTGTTATCCACGAGAAATCCTTAATTAATCTTCAGTAATAGCCAGCAAGTCCAAGAAAACTCCTGATCTCAGTTACAGTCTCTACTCTCTTCCAACTTCTCTCTTCTAATTATTGACATCTTCGATCTTAATTGGATCGGTTGACAAACCCTCCTCTGAAACTACATGACCACGAAACCTAACCTCTTTCTTCCAAAAATGACACTTGGAAAACTTCGCCTTCAGCTAATTCTGTCTCAACCTCTTAAGCACCACTCTAAGTTGAATCTCATGCTCTCTTTCATCTTTCGAGTACACCAAAATGTCATCTGTAAATACCAACATGAACTATCCAAGTTCTCTTGGACTCGGTTCAAAAAATCTAAGAAGAAAGCAGAAGCATTCATCAACCCAAATGGCATCACTAATCGCTCATACGAACCATACCTAGTCCAAAATGTTGTTAAAGGAATACTATCCTCCGCCACCCTTAACCGATGGAACCTTATCGCTAAATCCAATTTGGAGAACACTCTGGCTCCACTCAACTGATCAAATAGATCATCTATCCTCGGCAGAGGGTATCTATTCTTGATCATCCTTTTGTTCAACTTACGATAGTCGATGCACATCCTTAACGACCCATCCGGTTTCTTTACAAACACTGTGGCCGCTCTCCAAGACGAACTGCTTGGTCTAATAAAATTTCTTATTTCTAGATCCACTAGTTGCACATTCAATTCCTTCATCTATTTCACTGTCATCCAGCTAGGTGATCTATTCACATGTTCAGCTTTGAATACAAGATCTATCTAAAACTCAACAGCTCGTTTTGGTGGTAATCCAGTAAGCGGCTCAAAGACATCAGAAAATTCCCACGCCACTCAAACCTAGCTTAGCTCTTCTTCAACCTCCATGGCTCTTAGCAAAGCACTAACACTCCTGCTGAAATTCTCCACTAAGAAGATGCTTCGGTTATGACTATCCCGGTGTCTCAATGATATTTTTCTATCCTGAAAGAATGTCCTAGCATCATACATACCCAACCAATCCATACGGACCATGCCAAAAATGATTCTGAAATCAAAGAAATAAAAAACATACAAAATGCCTGCAAATTTAAGACCTAAAAAAACTAATTCTAACTGGTCACATCTCATCCCTAGAGTTGCATATCCTTCTATTGGATTCGCCCCTTAAGGAAGTAACAAAGTATGCGAGATCTATGCATAACCTATCAACCAAATACTGTGATATAAATGAGTGTGATGCACCTATATCAAATAGTACCTAACTGATATACTCTGAATCAAAAGCATACCTTCCATCACAGTTTTCCTTTCTCTACTGAAGTAGGGATAGAAGAAGATGGTGGTTCAACAGCAAAAACTTTCCCTATATCCGCCCTGATTGGTTCTGGACACTGGTTCTCGTAATGACCAACTTGGTCGTAATTGAAGCATTTCACATTCTTCTTCTCTGCAGGCTTCTTCTGTTTTCCTATCCGGCACTCATGAGCAAAATGACCCTTCTTATCACACTTAAAGCACAATAATTCAGCCTATACCTTTTTGTCTGCATCCCCTTTCTGGGCTACTTTCTTCTTAAAGAATTTCCTCTTCTTTCGCTGAGGACCCTCACCCTAACGGACATAGCAAGCATCTCTTCTTGGCAAATAGCCATCTCCAGCACCACATTACAAAGTTCTCTGACATGAGTCATGGTCATTCCAGCAAGCTTGGGTCTCAGTCCTCGAATGAACCTATCATTCCTTCTTATGTCAGTGTATATAGTGGCATATCCCTATCGAGACTACTCATCAAACTTAGCAACATACTCGATTACTAACATACCTCCCTGGACAAGGTCCACAAACTTCCTCATCAATATGGGTTTAGCAACCTCAAATAAAAACTTCTGCTCAAATCTCCTTCTAAAATCAGCCCATGTCAGTTCTTCCTCCAGTTCTCTGGCAGACACACTATTCCACCAGTGGAGCATTTCCCCTTGCAACTGTTTACAGGCCAGCCTCCTCTTCTCTCCATCATCCAAGCCTAGATTAGTAAAGATCCTCTCATAGCTCAATATCCAATTCTCAACCTCAACTGCATTCTCCGTTCGAACAAATGGCTTTCCACCCAAACTGGAGTAGTCTCTACTTAGTCTAACATAATTATATTGGAGCTACATGATTAGCTTGTCCAACATTAACAGGATTATCGGCTTGCAAAATATTGGCCAACAACTAATACACCATCCTCTCGTCTACTGGCAGATTTCCAACACCTACACAGGCTTCAGCATTTCGGTTAGCATTAGCCTATCAACCTTGGTTCCTCTTGGTATTAGGTCAAGCATTTCTGTTGGTTGTGGTGCTTCTTCCACCTAGGTTTTCTCTTCTGTTTCCTACTTCCATGTCCTCTTTCTTGTAAATCTGCATACTAGCCTTAGTAAGATACAAAAAAACGGTCCAAGAGAGAGGAAAACACATACTTAGTTATATCCTGTATACCAAATACAAGTACATTACTATAAAATTAACCCAAACCCCGATCATATTTCTAATTCATTGGATTATGTTTCAAAAAGATTTAGGGTTTAACTTATCTTTTAAAGTTTCATAAACTTATGCTCTGATACCAACTCATAATATCCCCCTACTTGGAGGCCCAAAATTAATGGTTACGAATACTGCAGTCATCCATAGTTATTGATCCTCGGCGATCAAATACGGCGGTGCCAGATACATTTATTGATAAATCAAAAGAATATGGAAAAAAATTAATAAATCAAAACATATTTCCACGTTCCATTCAAAACATTTCACATTCATTACATAATCCCACAAATGTTAACCACATCAAGAAAAATATAATTATTACACATATGCCAAGAGCAACATATGAAGATGCCCCCTTGGTTGATCAGAGTATATAATAAGGCTAAGTCTGCCTTTGCAACCAAAATACACATTGGAAAAAGATAACTCTAAATAGTCTACTGCCTCCTGCATGCCTCCAGAAACGTTACTCATCTAAGAAAAGAACTTGAAAACCTTAAATCTCAAACTACTCAAAATCAATTGAGGACCCAAGAGTTTAAGGGAAAAACAAAAACTTCAAATCAGAAATAATGCCTGGTATGAATAATAATCTAACAACTCAATCCATTTAGATATCTAGTGAGACCATGTCGCTTAGCGGAACAAGTTTTCCCCTCACTGGTATCCTAAAACCTCTATTTTTAAAAATCATATACTGTGCTCCTACATCCATAATGGTTAAAATATATCAATTTAAAATATTATGATGATATGCATTTATATAAAAAAAATTGGATTTTCCATCCTCGGTTTAATTGACTCCTTGTCATATTTATAGTTTCTAGGGTCACTATTAAACTATTGGTTTTCATGGGTTTGTTAATAACCTTTCCATAATACGTGGACAACCTTTCCTATTTCATAGTTTCCATGGGATCACTAAGAATCTATTAGCTACTGCCAATTTACTTAAGTAATTCATGGGTTCCCATGAACCTATTGGTCATTCCAATAACTCCTCTCTTATACCAGTTTTCATGGGTTGACTATGAACCTATTGACTGATGTCAATACTTAATCCAAATATAGTTTTCATGGGTTCACTACAAACACCAGTTGGCCTCTACCAACCATCCTTAATACATAGTTTTCATGCGATCACTATAAACCTATTGGTTACCCCAATAACTTTCAAACCATAGTTTTCATGGGCTTACTATGAACCTATCTTCCGCACAACTTCAAGGTTTAAGCATCCTATATTTTGGACTCCCTTATTTCCTGGATGCAATTCTACTCTTCGGGGGTTTAATCAATTTATATTCACTACTGTGTTAACCTAACTAGTTCTTCTACCCTATTATCCTTAAAATGCTATAAAATAGTGCCTTTCTTGTGGGTTTAAGGTCCTTGAAATACTTTTCTTGTTAATCCCTTTAACTTATATTTTTATAAAGGAAACACTTTTGAAATCCTTTCAAAACTCCTTTATTTATCCATGGGTTTGTCTTTAAATATAACATCGGTCATGAAACCTTTTGGCACCTTCAAAACCTTGCTTTCGACCTAATAGGATGACCTCCTTCGAAAGCATTAAAATTTATCTTCAAAACATTAGGCTCTTGCTTTTCAAATACTTTAAAACTTCTCTTTCGGAACCTTTCGACCATGTTAAAGTATTATCATATAAATGTAGAAGCATAGCTTCGAAATCATTTGAATGTACCCCTTTCCATACCATTGAAGGTTACCCTTCGAAACTATTGAAAGTCTCCCTTTCGAAACCATTGAGTTTATCATTAAAACATCATTTTGGGTCAAAGTGAATATAAGCGAAAGCATCTCTTTCGAAACCATTTTTCATTCCATAAAAGAATTGGGAAAACTTGATGGTGTCGAAACCATCCTTTCGAAAGCATATAACATCTGGGTAAACAACTGAAGATTGTTTTTGAAACCACTTCTGAAACCATTTCCTTTGAAACCCCTAACCCCTTTCGAAAGCAGTAGGAAGTAACTTATATTTATAAAAAGAAAGGTACCTTTCGAAAGCATTGATGTCTTCAATGCCAATGAAAGGCATCAAATCACAGAAGGGTTTTGACTTGGTCTAAACTACCCCTTCCGAAAGCTTCGATAAAAATATAAGTAACTCCTTCGGAAGCTGCTACTTTAAAACAAAGGCGGCAGCTCTCCTTCGAAAGCTTCTTTTGAAATACTCTTTCGCAATCATAGGTTTCCACAACTTCGAAACCCTTTTGTAAATGGGCAAGTGCTTTTTTTTAAAACAAAACAAAACAAAGGTACTGACACCTTCGGAAGCTATGCTTCGACCCCTACCTTCCGCTCTTCTCCAATCCACTACGTACCATCCAAATGATACCATGTGTATTGGCTGACTAGTTTTGACCTAGAAGGTTTCGACTAGGTTACAGGCAGAAGCTCTAGGTCGAAAGCACCTTCCAAAGGAGGTGGAACCCACTTTTCTAAGTAGAAGGCTCTTTTTACTAAACAAACTTTTTGTAACAAACTTGCCCACCTGTAAACACTTAACTGGTTACATAAAAATTTCAAATTATTTTTCTAATATTTTCCGCATTTTTCTCAGATCTGAAACCAAATAGCATTTAACAAATAAGCCCTTACTACTAACAAAACAATTAAATCACTTAGGTCCGCTTTTCAATAAAATTTAATTTCCCTATTAAATCATTTAGTAAAAAACCCCATAAATTCTAGAAATTCACTTTAATCATGTTATCCAAGATATCAAAATTTCATAAAAAATTCTCAATATAATTTCCAAAATAATTTTATAAACCCAATTTACCGTATATTTTTTTTTGAAAATTCATAACTAATTCTCCACGGCTTGGAAAATTATAAAAATTGTCACCCAGCTTCAAAATCGTGTCTTTCACAACATATAATTCCTCCATGACATTTAAAAATCATTTAACGTCAGTTTTACCCTAAAACCGTGCATATCCTCTTTGAAACAATCTTGTTTAAACCATATGAATTATAAATCAAGCATATCATCATCCAATATATCATAAAAACAAATTTACCCTTAAATCTGAAAAAATTTATTCACCTTAGATTGGATAAGAAAATTGGAGATTGATCCAGATTGATTTCTTTTAGCTCGGTCCTAAACTTTAGATTTGATTTCCCTTTCTTCTCTTCTTCCTAATGGTCGGCTATTCTATTTCTTTCTTACGTTCGGTTTTTCTTATGATGAATGAACATGAACGACCTAAGGACAATAGAATAAGGGTAGGAAATATTGGCGGCAATTTACTCTAATGCCCTTATGATTAATTAGTTAGCATTCTACTATTTATAAGCCCGTTCATTATAACAAGCACGACCATTAATTATTATTCACAAATATCAAACTCCTTATCACTCTACATTGTTCTATTTAATTTTTTCTAATTAAATCTCCTGAATAATTTTATCAGAATAGGGGTGCTACATCATGCACACTCTGGTATCATACTGTTATACCTTGTTGTTATTTTCTTTGCATTGTTGGTTGCTTGCATTTAGAAAAAAATTAAAAACAAAATTCATTCGTAGTTGCATTGTTAATCACGTTTATTTTCATTTTGAATTCATATCATCTTATTTTCTTCTCTAAGAGTGCCACCCAAATTCACATAAGGTGAGGGATTTCATCACCCCTTCCTTGACCCACAATTGCATATCATCTTAGAAATTGACTAATAATAACGGTTACACTTTGGACTTAAGGGTGTCGCGAGCTCGCATGGGGCTTAATTGTATCTTGACAAGTTGTCTTCTTTCAACAATTTAATTTCTTGATATCTAGGCTACGGTAGAGCAATAATCATACATAAATATTACAATGATTCGTAAATATTATAGTGATCCTTTCTCTGAAGGTTCTTGAACCTTCGACTGCATTGCTATGATGTTTCATGGTGCACCGATAACCTCTGCCCATTACCTGGCTAAAAACTATTTTGTTGAATTAAAGCAAAGTGTGGTTGTACAATTTGGATTAGGAGCTACTAAGGACAAAAATTAAAATTAAGTAATTGCACTCATTTAGTTGCATTAGTTCATGCATATATTAAAAAAATCCAATTTTTTTTTTTTTACTTTATTTTGTTTTTTTGTTAAAACCAAAAGAAAAAACAAAATCAAAAATGCAAAAAAAAAGAAAGCATTTTATTTATATCGGTTTTTTTACAAAAAAAATCTTTTCAAAAACAAAAACTAAGAAAAAAGAAAAAACGTATTAAAAAAGAATTTTTTTTGAAAATCCAAAAAAAATCAAATCTCCTTTTGAAAACTAAATTCTCCTTGGTAAATACTTTTCCTTTTTAAAAAAAATATATATTTTCACTTGATTTCATTTTCTAAACCTTGCTTCATTCTCTTAAAATCGATTCTAACTTCTTTCTTTACTTGACCTTTTCACTTATGCATGAGTACCTAGACTCGTGACACAACAACAAATCGTTTAACTCGGACAAACATACTCTAATAATGGCAAACGAAAATGCCCTGCGAACTCTCATGGATAGAATCTTTTCCCTATAGAGATTCCATTCCTTCTTGTATCATGCAACCTGCCCCAACAGGTAACCATTTCTAAATTCATTCCAATCATATTGCCACGCTTCCAAAATTTGGCGAATTTGAACACGATGACCAATATATTTTCTTAACGAAATTCAAAGAAGTATGTGTGGCCATTAAACTTCAACAACCTTGTGATGATAGAATCAAACTTCTGTTAATTCCATTTGCTCTTACCGACTACGCTGAAAAATGGTTGTATAACTTACCGTTGAACTCGATTAAAACTTGGGAAGAATTCGTTGAAGTTTTCTTAAAAAGTTCCACCCATCAGAAAAATAACTATAATCAGAAATGAAATTGTAAATTTTCATCAATTTAGGGGTGAACCATTCAAAAAATATTTTGAAAGATTTAAAGAGGTTTTGATAAAATGTCTAAACCATAATTTTGAAAAATGGACTCTTTGCCAAATTTTATACGATGAACTTGAAAATAGCTCACGGACCTGCTCTAATCGATGTGCCAAGGAAATTTTCTCACCTAGCATCACGACGATACTTGGCAATTTCTTGGAAACCTAGCCGAAAAGTCATCCCAATGGAAACGTTTTAACGAAAAATCCATTTATTCATGATCGAGCGCACACTCAATAGGATCATATTTGGGTTTGGAAGTTAAGGTCGATGCAATAATCAATAAATTCGACAACGTTTTTTCATCCAACCAAATTTACCAAGCATCCCAACCAATGTGTTATAAATGAAACGATCTGAATCACATAGTCAATGCCCTAATTCAATAGAACAACTCAATGCTTTTAATAAGGTTAAGAATGACCTATTTTCTCCAACGTACAATCCTCGTTGGGGAAATCATCTGAACTTTGCTTAGAATCAAAATAATTCCAACACGAATTTGGTTCTTCAAAATTTTCAAGGATTTTCGAATAATGCTACAAATCCTCCCTTTCAACCCAATCATTTTCAGCAAAATATTGTGGGTCCGTCTCAAAATCAACCGCGACAATCATTTGCTCCTCATGATGGTAAACGATTAGTCTTAAAACTTTGGCTAAGGCAACCATTCAAAACCTCCAATCAAACAGTACTTTGCAAAATGGGTTAACCATGTACATGTAGAATATGAGTTTGCTAAACGTGAAATGCAAATGAGTCAATTAGCAATGTTTGTGAGTGAACCTAAACGACGCATTCCCAAATCAGCCAGTTTCAAATCCCAGAAATCAAAACACAAATTTGAATCAAGCCCATGTTTTTCAAGATAGTAATGTAACCTAAATCAATGTTATTCGGACTTCGCGTTTCGGTAAACAAATCGATAATCAAGTTTCTAATCCAAACGATTTGCCGAAAACCCCTCTTGACCCGTCTAAAACAACAAATGAATCTGAACAAAACATTGGGCCAAACATCGAATCAAATTCCACTCCAAATTCTTCTTCTACTCAAATAGACCGACCTACTAAGTATCATGTTCCACATCCACATCGCTTTCAACCCAAGAAACACACAGACCAAATAGAAAAGATGTTGAAAATTTTTAAACAAGTGAAAATGAACATTCCTCTTCTTGATATCGTGCAACAAGTCCTAACTTATGCTAAATTTCTCAAGGACTTATATACTCAAAAGCGACGCACTCATGTACCCAAGAAAGTTTTCTTAGCTACCGGTCTTACTGAGGTCTTGTCCCAATCAATTCCCATCAAATACAAAGATCCTAGATGTGCGACGATCTCGTGCACGATAGGAGACAAAACGATTAACAAATGCTTACTAGATTTGGGTGTAAGTGTCAATTTGATTCCTTATTCAGTTTACTAGCAAATTGGCTTGGGTGAACTAAAACTAACAAAAGTAACTCTTCAATTTGTCGAACGTTCGACGAAGAAACCCTGGGAGAAATCGAGGATGAACTTATCAAAATTAATTAATTTGCATCCCTATTGATTTCATCATTTTAGAAACACAACCCGTGAACAATTCGATGAGTCAAATTTCATTGGTTTTAGGCCGACCTTTCTTGGCTACTTCAAATGCTTTAATCAATTTTCAAAATGGTGTGATGAAAATTTCTTTTAGAAACACAACTTTGGATCTTAACGTTTTCAATCTTGAAAATCAATCGAATGAACCACATGACCAAACGTTGGATGTTAGCTCCGTTTAAGAAAATTTCGATAATGAAATAGTTGACTTAAACAACAAATGCGAGACAGAATACGAACAACTGTTTCAAGATGAGCCTAACGAGATTGAAAATGTGCTTCCATTTGAACCCCTCCCTATTGAGTCAAAACTTCCACCTAATTATTTGATTGAGCAACCCCTGAGGTTGGACCTCAAACCCCTTCCCGATTACCTTAAGTATGCATACTTAGGCGATAACGAAACTTTTCTCATCATAATTTCTTCAACTCTTTCTCTTGATCAAGAAGCTTCTCTTCTTTCAATTTTGTTAAAAAACAAAGAAGCAATTAGATGGTCGATCACCGACATAAAGGGAATTAGTCCCGCACTTTTTCAATATCATAGCATTTAGTTGATGATGCTAAGCCTGTTAATGACGCACAACGAAGGCTTAATCCAATAATGAAGGATGCAGTTTGTGATGAAATTCTTAAGCTCCTTGATAACAGAATCATATACCCCTTTTCTGACAGTTTGTTGGTTAGCCCAATTCATGTCATGCCTAAAAAGTTTGGACTTGTTGTTATCAAGAATGACTCTAGCGAACTCATTCCAACTTGTACTCAAACGGGTTAGTGTGTTTGCATTAGTTATCAAAAACTAAATGCTATAACACGTGAAGATCACTTCTCTCTTCCTTCTATCGACCTTGAACATTTAGTCGGCCACGAATTCTACTGCTTTCTTGATGGTTATTCCTACTATAACCAAATTCCAATTGCATTCGAAGATTAAGAGAAAACAACTTTCACGTGTCCCTTTGGGACTTTTGCGTGTATGCTATTTGGCCTTTGCAAGGCTCCAGTTACATTTCAAAGGTGCATGGTTAGCATCTTTTCTGACATGATTGAACGCTCTCTTGAATTGTTTATAGATGATTTCTCTATCTTTGAAAACTCTTTTTCCGAGTGCTTACACGATCTTGAGTTGGTTCTTAATTGATGAAAGGAAAAACACTTAAAATTAAATTGGGAGAAATGCCATTTATGGTCAAACATGGCATTGTCCTTGGGCATGTCATTTCAAACAAGGTATTGAGGTAGATAAAGCGAAAGTCAATGTAATTTGAATTTACTCATTCTCAAATCTGTAAGGACATTCTTTATTCCTTGGACACGTTGGTTTCTATCGATGCTTTGTGAAGGACTTCGGTAAAATTGCTCGATCTCTGACGAAACTTCTTGGAAGATGTTCCATTTGACTTTCATTCATGTTTCTTCTTTTGAACATCTTAAAAATGAACTCATTTCTGCTCCCATCATTTGCTCACCCAATTGGGATCTTCCTTTCGAAATGATGTGTGATGCTTCTAATTTTGCAGTTGGTGCTATCTTAGGACAACGCATCAACAAAATTCTTCACGTCATTTACTATGCTAATGCGACTTTAAACGATGCTCAACTCAATTACACAACCATTGAAAAAGAGCTTCTGGCGGTAGTCTTTGCGCTCAAAAAATTCCGACCCTATTTGATTGGCTCACACATTACGCTTTACGCTGACCACTCCGCTCTTAGGTAACTTTTTGCCAAAAAGAATGCTAAGTCTCGTTTGATCCATTGGATCCTTATACTCTAAGAATTTCAATTTATGATCAAAGACAAAAAAGGATCTAAAATGTCATCGCTAATTGTCTGTCGAGTCTTCCAAATGCACCATCTTCTTTATCGATTAACGAGAACTTTCCCGATGAACAACTGCTTTCTTTCTATTAATCCATGGTATACCGATATAGGAACTATTTAGTCACTAGGGAAACCCCTTCATTTTTGCAAAAACAAGATAGATATAAATTGCTTTCACAAGTCATGTACTTCTATTGGGATGATCCATACTTGTTTGAGTATTGTTCCCACCAAATCATTCCACGTTACATTCCAGGTTATCAAATCAAAAGTGTTCTTTCATTTTATCATGACAAAGCTTGTGGTGGTCACTTCGGTCCAAAGAAACCTGCTGAAAAAGTGCTTCAATGTGGTTTTTATTGCCCTACACTCTTCAAAGATGCATTCGAGTTTTGTAAAACTTGCGATCGTTGCAAAATGTTAGGAAGAATCTCTCGATGAAACATGATGCCTTTGAACCCCATCTTATGGTCGAAATCATTGATGTTTAGGGTATTGACTTCATATGACCGTTTCCCAATTCTTTTGGAAATTTATACACTCTTCTTGCAGTTGATTACGTCTCCAAATGGGTTGAAGCCATACATTGTAAAACAAATGACCACAAAGTTGTTGTGAAGTTCACAAATGAAAACGTCTTTAGAGGTTTGGAATACCTTGCACAATAATAAGCGATAATGAGACCTATTTCTATAGTCGTTCATTTAAAACTCTAATAAAGAAATACTCAATAACCCACGAGTTATCCACTCCTTATCATCCTCAAACTTTTGGCCAATTAAAGTCTCAAATCGTCAAATCAAACAAATTTTGGAGAAAACTGTGGATAGAATAGAAAAGATTGGTCATAAAAATTAATAGATGCGCGGGCTTATAGAACTGCGTATAAAACCAATATTGCGATGTCTCCTTTTAGGCTTGTATATGGTAAAGTGTGCCATTTGTCTGTTGAACTTGAACATAAAGCATTATGGGCAATTAAGAACACAATTTTTGATCTTGAGAAAGCAGGCGAAAACAGGAAATTGCGAATTAGTGATTAGAGAAGATTAGGGACGATGCATATAAAAATGAGAAAACTTACAAAGAAAGCATAAAAAAAATTCATGACAAGTCCATCCAAAGAAAAACATCTTCGCCAAACCAAAAACTTCTTTTCTGTGACTCCAACTTCAATTATTCCCTGGGAAATTAAAATCAAGGTGGACAGGACCATACATCCTACGTATTACTTTTCCACACTTTACCATTGAAATAGAAAAGCCTAAGGATGATTCGATTTTTAAAGTCAAAGGTCATCCTTTAAAGCCTTACTTGGTGTTGGCGAGTGATCGAGAGGAGGAGCTTATGACTCTTCATGAGCCATATTACATCTACTAAAAAACGTTAACACTTTCTTGTAAATATGTATATATATTTTCCCATTACTCTCATTATATAATGCATTGATTGTGGGGACATAGTCAAAATTAATTGTGGGATGTGAGTCTCATGTTCATTTTTGATTTTTCTTTTTATTTCCAAAACCAAAAAAAAAAAAAAAATTCTAAAACAAAATTTCATTTTAGCATAATGATTTACTTTTGAAGAAACACTATTGGATAAGTATATATTTTTGGTTATTAAATTGAAATTTCTGAATATTTATTTGTCTCAATAAAATTAAAATTAAAGTTTGATTACTAGTAACAACGGTTTAACTAGTATATAGGAAGGATCATAGGTGATAATTTTGAAGTATATCCTAATAGAAATTTTTGCTTAAAAGAATGGTTAATTTAAAGTAAAGACGATAACATTTTTGATCTTCTAAGTTAAGTTATGCTCATATGATTTTGCAAAACTCTCTCTTTTAAAAAATGGTTTATATAAAAATAAGAAACAACTAGAGTCAACACAAGTGTGTACACTCGTCATGCTCTATACCCTTCTTACGTAAGACCGAAAGGTAGTGTATAATCGGTATATTTGGTCTCGGTTTATTTATATTAGGTGTATATAAACTAAAATTTAATAAATATAACCACATAGGGTCATATGTTCATACGCAAGTGTGTACACTCGCCGTGCTCCGTACTCTTCTCACGTAAGCCCGAAAGGTAGTGCATGATCAGTATTTCTGGTCTCAGTTTATCTGAATTAGGTGGGTGAATAATAATGTTAATATTGTTCAAAGAGAGAGAGAAAGAGAGAGATAGTAAGTGAAATCCAAGTACGATCTTCACTTATTTGATTTAACTTGTTTTTCAAAAGAAATAAAAAGACACTTTGCAAAACTTTGATAATCAACTAAAGGATCCATTTCATAGATGCATTATGTTATCAACGGAAACAACTAGCCAAACTAGAGTCTAATTGTGATGTTAACTTAATTTTTGTTGAAAGTTTTGATGAGTAAAAGGACTTGAATTTCTTGATAATTACCAGAACTTATATGTAACGGCCCATATTTTAACCTGTTAGAATTTATTAAATTAAATAAATTTTCTGAATAAAGGTGGGTAGAAATAAATAATGATCTATTAGTGTAAACTCATTGGATATGAAGTTAAAATGAATATCTAAATGACAAATTGTGATATGAGGAGTGGGTAACGATTATTGAAATGTGATTCAATGATGTTAATCTGTAGGTAATAATTAACAGCAACTGAACAATAAAGGTCAATGTGAATAAATAATTAAATGAACGTTATTTAATAGAAGAATCCTAAATTTATTTATTAAATTGTATATGATAAGTTGAATTCTAATAAGAAAAAATTTAATGAGAGAAGCTGATAAGAAACATTTATTTGCTAATTAATGTGTGTATTTGTTGTATGAAATAAACTAATAAATGTTGGAATATATAAAATGTAAAAAAAACAGTGGTTGTATTATTTGTGTTCATTTTGAAATTTAATATTGAACGTATTACAATTGAAATTATTGGAAATCTTTTAATTAAGATAAAGAGAAATTAATGGTAAATTAATGCAATATGAACATCATCCATTTGTGTTAAATTACATTTAAATATCGTAATGGAAACGAAACAAAGTTGTGAAAGAAAAACAAATGAAGGTTTTTTGTGTAATTTTATAAGAATAGGAGACTTGATTTCAAACAAAAGTTACATATGTTAAATAGTGGAAATAGTCAATACAAAGTGATTGTAACAGTAAACATTGAATACCATTAAACTGAAACTGAATGATTAAACTTTTTTTTTGAATAATGCAAAGTAAATTTGCTGTTTTGGAATTTGAGATTTATTTTAGTTTCATATTTAATTTATAATAATTTATATTCAAACAAAAACTGTTAGTTTTGAAAATATAATTATTCAAATTTAACTCAAGTGTGTAACCAACATTCAAATGGAAAATTTCATGAAAAGTCAACTTTTGGTTAAACTTGGTCAAATTTTGAATTTTATTTGAAAATTTAAAAGTTTTAAAATTTAAATTTTATCATTGAAAAAAAATCTAGACTTAATTTTAAGAAGGATTCCATTTTTCGTTTCATCAAAATCGGATTTCAATTGTTTTAAATTTTCAATTTACTGTCAAAAACTTCCATAAATTATCTGTATATTTTCATATGTATTTCCTATAGTACATATTATATTTTGTGTATTTTGATGGTATATGGTCTTTTGCGCTCCTTTTGACTCTTGGGCTTCAACAGACTCGTCAAATCCCCAACAGACTTCTTATTCATATGTATAGTCACGTACTCAGAAGAAAAGTACACACAGAAACTTTTCTTTCTCGTTTCTTCTTTCTGGAACTTCTCTACTCTTCTCCTTCCTCTCTCCTCTCCCCTTTCCTAAATTCCTAAATTCCTAAACTAAAACTCCAATCTCCTCTTTCCTCTCCTTTCCCTCTCCTCTCCTCTCCTTCCTCTCTCTTTCTTCCTGATTTTCATTACAACAGAACTTCTTCAATTCTGGTCAAAAAAATGTCGTTATTTTTTTCAAACCATTTATTTTTCCAGTGGCTTCAACTTTCTTTAGATCAATTCTACAAATTCCTTAAGTTGCTATGCCAAAAACTCAAATCTTTTCAAAGTGTTTTTTACTCAGATTTTCAACTCAAAAAACACCTCTGTTTGTTTCAACCTTAATTTCCTCAAGATAGAAGATTTTTGAGTGATTCTCTTTTTGAAAGCGGAGAGAAAATAATTTGCAACAAATTTCTAGTTAGTCACTTTTTCAGATTCAGTAATATTCTGGTCCAAATCTTTTCTTAAAGACGACCTATTTTCAGGTATGGTTTTGGTGAAATCGACGATTATTCGAAGTCAACCACCACCAATTATCCACTTTGGCCGAGCATTACACCTCTTTGCAAGCATAGACCGACCCCTATGATCCCTCTTATCTTCCTCTCTCTTCAAAAAAGAAATGAAAAGAAGAAACATATTTGTTGCAAGCTTGTTCGTATCATTGCTTTTTTTGGATATTGGATTGCTTTGGATCTTGTTATTACTTTGGGTTTCGATTTGTTTAGCTTGTGATCTCCACCCCATATCCATTTTTGTTGTTATCACCTTCATTTTACCATGAAAGGTGAGCATGTCACTCACGATTAATATTCTTAGTAAATGGAATCATATGAAATGACATGTGAATTGTTGTTTTAGTAAGGAATATGTTATGTTTATTTATTGCCACATATGTTATGTTAATTTATTTTCACATATGTTATGTTAATTTATTGTCACATATGTAATGTCAATTTATTGTCACATACACTATGTTAATTTATTTTCACATATGTTATGTTAATTTATTTTCACATATGTTATGTCTCATATGTTAGATTAATTTATTGTCACAGATGTTATGTTAATTTATATTGTCACGTATATTATGTTAATTTATATGTCACGTATGTTATGTTAATTCACGTCATAATATGTTATGTTAAATTATATGTTGCATATGTCATATGATATTTGTTATATAATAGGATATGTCACCTTTATATATATGTTATGTTAAATTTTAGGTTACATATGTGTTATGCTATGATATATGCTATGATATGTATGATATGTTATGCAAGTGAAATGTTGTGTTATTTATTTATTTATGCAAATCGCACTGCAAGTTACCTTTGAATTTTAATTAGGAATTCTCTGTCGGTTGAAATGAAATATACTCAAACGATCTTATAGATTAGGAAAAATCGTTATGGATTGAAATGATAGACCCAAGCGATTTTATTTGTTTGAAACAATAAACTTGGGATATGGGTTGAAATGATATATATACCCAGGAATTTATAAATTTGGGTTGAGATGATATATATACCCTAATCGCTTGACCATAGGGTAGAAAACTATATACGGACACAGTTGGTCTATTTTAAAGTTTTTCTGAATTTTAAGAATAGGTTTTGATTTAAAATTATATTTTCGAAAATAAAATAAAATTTAAATTTAAATTATATGTTTTAAAGTTAATTTATAATTTAGGGTTTTTAAAAGTTAAATTTCAAATTTTTGACTTAATTTAATTAAAATTTTAAAATATATAATTTAATATTTAATTAGTAAAATATAAAATAAAACATTTTAAAATTATAGTTTAGTAAAATAATTAATATATTTTCAAAGGATTTATTTAAAAAGTTAATTCAATATAAAAATTTATTGATTTTATAACAACTTAAATAAATAAAATAAGGAAAGAGAAATTAAGGTTAAATTGTAATTTAATCTATTTAAATGAATTAAAATCAAATAGGATTATTTAATCTATTTGGTTACGGAATTTACAAAGATATGATTTTGAAATGTAATAGAAATTGTAAGTTGAATGTTTCAAAGGCAAAACGTAATTAAAGTTAAATATTTTAGTAATTGATTTAAATTATGAATTAAGATTTTTGTTATTTAAAATCTTTTAATAAGGTTTTAAAGGATTTGATAAGGGTTTTATAAAATAACTTGTATAAAGGGATTTTGAAGCATACAAAGGAATTTTTGTAAAGGTTTATGATAAATGGAAGAGTTGTAAATTGTTTTGGAATTTATAAATAGCTTTATAAATGGTTTTAAAGCGTATAAATAGTTTGTAAATGGTTTAAAAGATATATATAAATTATTTTCGAAATTGATCGAAAGAAATCTTCCTAAGTATTTATGAATATATTTATACTTTTTGAATAAATATATGGATATCTTGATATGAAAGTATGAACCATTTCCTAGATTTATTATGATAAATGTTTATAAAATGACCATGGTGCAAAAATGTAAGCGTTTGGTTGTTAAAGAGATCAGAGTCGGATATTGTCGTACTCTCTGCCAATGCCGAAACCACTTTAACAACTATGTACGCAGTAGAGAATCCAGAACGAAATAGCATGGTTTGGCGACGCTACTGCATTGAGGTATGAAACGAGCCCTAAATAAGATGACTAAAACAGGAGCAATTGATGGGCTAAGCGGGGTAGCTCCTCCGATCGGACACACTTCTTGGATGCTATATCTCTTACTTTTGTGATTGATTGGTGCGCATCTGTAACGTCCCGCCTTTCGCACGCTTCAAATCGACACACGTGCCAATTCAAACCATACGGAAGGGCGGATTGTTATGGGGTAAATAAGAAAAACAGAGAAGAAATAAAATAAAACAGAATCTCACAGCGGAAGGATAAAATATAATAATCAATATACAGTCAATAAAACTATTTACAAACAATTGATTCTTCTTTATACAATAAATATCAGAGTTCACATACCAATAAATATCAATGCAGCGGAATTAAATAGTGTAGTGGAATAATAGTAGATAATAGTAATACAAATCTTCGTCTTCGTCCTCCAGAGCTAAACTTCAAATCCTGAAACGCTCGGACTGACCCGAGCGAATTTGAAAAGACAAAAACGCTCGAGTCAGAACTAAAAGATCTTATGTGAGTTAAACTAACAGGAATAAATATGAGTGCAGTAACTCAAGAGATGTTCGGGATTTACATCTCCTAAGGATCCGTTAAACTATTTACTATGTAGTATATTGCGCTGCCATAATAGTGTCTAATTGTAAAATAAACTTACTTTTAAATAGCGTTAAGGAGTGGCCCAATATTCCCCTTAACACAATAATAGTCCCAGTAGTCCATCCAATATCATAGTCCCTCCTGATCGGGAAGCCACCAGAGGATACCGCACGGGCTACGGGAGAAATCCAAACTCGTACAAGACGCGATAGGGTAGGTGAACGGCACAACTAGGCAATGCCAGGGTAGATATACCAATTACGCTTTCGAGTCCGTGGTAACGCATAGCGCGAAGCTACCGCCCACCTCGAGCCACACCCCCAAATAAAAATCAAAAGTGGCCACCGAATCAATCCAAAGTCAAAGTATAATATCGAAGGGATGTGTCCGATCAAAGATGCTACCTTATTAACATGTCGATCGCTCCTGTTTTAGTCACCTTATGCCAACTCACGGGAGTCAGGTCCACGTATTTACCTTAAAGGAAATGCCACCACCATCCTACTTCATTCTGGAATCTCCACCGCATACACGGTTGTTAAAGTGGTTTTCGGGGTTGGCAGAGAGTATGACAACTTCCGATCCCGGTCTCTTCAACAACCAAACGTTATTGTAACACCGCGGTCATTTTAAAAATAATTATACTTTCAAAACCAGAATATAATTATCCATTTTAAAACCCATAAATACGACATCATTTCCTTTTTAAAACCCAAATAAATATGATATCATTTTATTTCAAATATATTTCTTTTTCAAAATCATGCCACTTTTAAAATTTATAATACCTCGAAACCAAATATTTGAATTTTAACTTTCAACATAATACTTAGAAATCCATAGTTTTAAAACCATAACTTTCAAAACTTAAATGGTTTGGATATTCAACAATATATAAAATAAAACAGTTGAATTTAAAATTTCTTTAAAAGTAAATAATTTCCACACCTTCACAATTTTTATTCACTTTAAATTTAGTCTAAACCCGTAACTTTTAGATTCACTTTCAGTTTGAATAAAACACTTCGATTCAATATTTTCCAACTTTGGGTATTTAATGAATTTCAGAACTAAGGTTGGGGATTTCTAATCAACAATTCATTTTCCTATTATTTAGTTTGAAAGGTTTACATGATAAATCCATAACCATTTAAAATAATCTAAATTTATTAACACGAAATATTTCCTTCCATTTATTTATACTAGAATTACTCATTAAATCCAGTTATAAATATCATACCTTAAAATTTCCAATTTTAATAAGTTAACATCAACTTATGGAGTTAATTTTTCAAATAAGCTCAATTCCAATTAAATTTGCAATTTATCTTTCAATCTTAATTGATTTGAATCATTTAAAACCCTATATATATACAAGATCTTAAACCTGTACTTAATCATATAATATAAATTATCAAATTCCATTTCTCAACTTATTCATTTTTATTTTCAGATTTATGCATAGCTTAAATTCAACAATTTAACTATATATGTATATATAAAATATATTTATCATATCCAAATTTACTATTTATTAAACCGTATCATATCCAAACCATAAAAATCATTTCAGAAATAATTTTATATATATACCGCGGTGCCTGTATATAATTTTCTATCATATGGTCAAGTGATACGGATATTTATCATTTCAATACGCAATTTAAAAATAAAAATGCGGTTGTATGTCATTTCAAACCGCAATCCCGAATGAAATGAAAATACATGATAACTTGCAGTTTATATAAGATAGAACACATCATCCATTCACCCAATATCAATCCTCAACCAATTTATTTCAATCATCAACAATTTAAACAAACATCAATATATATAGCATATAAAATATAACAGGTAATAAATGACAGTTATTAACTAACAATTTATATCCAATAATAAATTAATAACTGTTAAACTGGAAGTTTATATGCACATTAAATAAATCTTAACTGTAAATTTATATGCAATAATAAAATTAATTAATAGTTAAATTAAATAAATGCGATTTAACAGAGATGATGAATAAAACATGCCAAATAGTCATAAATAAATTTCTACTCATATCTAAAGTCAATTTAACAGACATAGGAAATTTTAGAAGTTGTGAGTGGGTTAAAACACTCACCATTTGAATTTAAATCGAATTTAAATCCGATTTAAACCCAAAAATTTGACAGTCTTCAAATCCGTCCAAACCAGCGTCAGAATCTCCAGAATTCCAATACGAACCTAGCGGAGAAAACCGCGTGTGAATTCCTTCTCTGAAATTCCTCGACCACTACGCGCCTCGTCCTGACGATCAGAATACGCCACTGTCCCCAGCACCTCAGGCCGCCCCATAGGCCGAGCGCGGCATCCTCCGGTGTTCTCAAATGCCACCGCCTACCTCGCCATTTCCCAACGAATTGTGACGCCTACGACCACCACTGGCGTGAACGAACGAGGATCTAAGGCCTGCTCGAGCTCCATTTCGCAACCATACTTCCCGATCGAGCCATCGCTGGAGATCTACCGTTGATCGAGTAAATGGCCTATGGACGGCCGAGGTTCACCTCGAATTTCTGGACAAATGGAGATTCGAATCGAAAAACGAATAGCACCATTGAATTACACTCGTTGAGAGCATTAACATATATTTTTTTTGGAATTTTCTAGGGACTTTGAATTTTTGACTTTTGATTTTGGACTGTAATTGGGTCTAGATTTTGCAGCCATGGGGAAGAGGAGGAACTGAAGAAATGTACGCACAACCAAATGAGAATAGATAGCGCCTAGGGTTTATAATTGGGTTTATATAGGTAGGTTAGAGATTTGAATAGATGGACTGGATAAACAAACGTGCTAACGCTAACGTGGCCCAAAAAGCCCGTTCTGACCCCGGAACGAAATTGGGTAAACCCATATATTGAAATAGGTATTTTAAAATATTCTGAACGCGATGGAAAAAGTTTCACATCCAAATTCCATCGTATGAAGAAGTTTGTTGAAAACAATATTTTCAAATTGATTTCAAATTGATTTCAATTAAATCGATTTCGAGGCTTTTCGTGTTCGTACGATCAAACAACAAGTCTGATTGCTACGAAACTTGAAACCCTACAAATATTCACTGTTCTTGATCCGATGAAACTGGTTTCGTCGAAATCTGAGTCCGTGACCAAAATGGCTATTTTTATATTAATTAAATAAATTCAAAATAAATAAATAAATAAAATTAAATTTTATATTTAGATTCTAAAATTGACCCATTTTATCACTTTTAAAAATTCTTAATCATTTACAAAATTCCAGCAAGTTTAGATGTCAAATTAAAGAAGGTATATTTATAAATTTCAATATAAATCCTTAACTTCATTTAATTCACAAATTATAAATAATATCCTAAAATTTAATTTAGTTAATAAATTAGTTAGTATTCCATTCAATCCTGTCAAATAGATGGATCTACCATTGGATTTAAGATTATCACATAAATATTTCTCGTTTTCAACTAAATTTCCAATTAATGTAAAATTTTATATTTAATTTTAAATTAATTGCAATAAATCCAAATAAATACATAAAGCTTGATTCCCGTTTAAACATTTAACTCATTTGATTGCAATTAACCTTTTTATAGTAAATTAAATTCCGATATTAATGAAACTTTATTTCCATTCTTTTTATTCACAGCTCATCATATTATGAAGAACATTTACGTTATTCCTCATTTATTACCTTAATTTATTTATCGTAACATTTACTTTATATTTATTGCAATCATTTCCGATTTAATTTAAGGAACTAAGTATATAACTCATAATAGTTGTGGTAAAACTCTTAATCCCACATTTATAAGTGTGTCCTTATCCGTTATATCTATTAATTAAATAAATTCCATTTTTAAGTCCGTTTAAATTTATTACTAAGTACCCATTTATAATTTTTTCCCATAAATTTGAATTCCATTCATTTACCATACAATCACTTTCCCATTCACCTCCTTATTATCAACCCACAATTACTGCAATTCATTATCTTATATTGATTTTATACAATTACCATTAACTTTACATTCAATTACTATTCGATGCATATTTATTCATCAATCAATTCGATATTTACTTTTCTTTCCTTCTATTTGATAAATAACCTAGTATTCATTTACATACATTCATTTCATTACATTCATTTATGGGTATTGCATTGAAATTTAATTTATTAGCTAATACCAACATTATTACCATTAATTACAATTGGATTCCCAATTTTATTCAATATCGTGAATAAATAACATATATGTTAATCAAATCCTTACATTTGTTTTTCTCATATTCCATTTAAAATCAAATCATAACATTTAAATGATCTTATTGATTGAATTTCATTCAAGTCATAAATTATTAACTTGCATCAACATGATTCCTTAACTTATTCCAATTACCGTTTACACTCTTTTATTGCATTAACTCAATTTAATATTTTCATTAATTTCTCATGTTAAATTTTATATCCAGGTAAGAATCCTCTTTCTACTTAATTCATTTGGATTTTATTCAAATTTTTATAAATAGGTTTTAAGTCACCATTTACATAATTTATTTTAGTCTTCATTTTAACATTTATTTATCCCTTTTATTGTTTCTACTAAAATAAATTACAAAAATCCTTTTAAATAAACAAATTAAATTGTCGAAATTTACGGGTCGTTACACTCTCCCCCACTCAAAACTTTTCGTCCCCGAAAAGGAAAAGAAGAAATAAGAAAACAATATATCTTTCTTAATTAAATTTATAAACAAATAAGTTTACAAAATAAAATAATTTAACATAAGATATACCAATTTATACCCATTTAAATCCTTTATACATAAATTGTTAAAGTTTGTAAACATTTTCAAATTTTTCTATGTCCAAAATTTACGGAAATTTTTTGCAGAGTCTCCTTTGTACGGAGAGGCTCGGAAGAAAATATAATATAAATATAACAATATACACAAATATTTTCCAAAATAATATATATCCCTACACGAAAAAAAATATAAAATAGCGCTATAAACCGTAATCCGAAAAAGTACCTATTTGTCGGGCAATTTACGCTAAATTTATGGAACCAAAAGCGGTAGCAATTGCTTCCATAACCTGCATTTCACTTATAAAATCTAAAGGGTTAACAATTTATATAAAGTGAAATATTTAGGTGGTTTCAATCACTAACAACAAATCAATACAACAACCATCAATTTCAACAAACAGCATACACAACAAACACAAAACAAACAATCAAACAAACACATAGTTGTTCTGATTCAAAACCTTTAAATTGTACGGAATGAAGAATAAACCATCAAGTGCATCATTTACTCAACGGTCCTAGATTAAACACAATGGATTATTCATCCATCCGAACAAAATTTAAAGTTTCCTTACCCAATCAACCATAACCAAACAACACAATTCAAATCAACTTTACTTATTATTAATTTTATTTCATACCTTAGTTGTTTGATTTCCTTTCTTTCATTCATTCAGTGATTACTTAATTTTTCTCATTTATTACTTACAATATTCATTTTTTTTATTTTTATTTTAATGTCATGTAAGTTTCTTCTTTTTATTCAATTATTCATTTTATTCATAATCAATCGAATTCTTAGTAGGTAAATTTCATTAACCCAAGTTTATAGTCAAAATTCCTTATTTTATTCAGAATTAACCTCGACCTATTCACTTGAGTTTATAATTTCTCTTTATTATATTACATTCATTTATAATTGCATGACCTCATCTATTTACACTTTAATTAATTAAGTTTAAAATCATCTATTTGTCATACTTACCTTTAATTATATTTACTTGGTAAAATTTCAATTATAACTTAAGTTTATAACATTAAATTCTCATTTACTAGCGATTTCATTGAATACTTTCATTATTTCAAATTTCTACTTTTATAATATTCTACTACAATCTCTCATTAAACATTTCAACTTTTAATATTTGGTAAGTTATATATGTTATTTAAGGGTGTAATTGAAAGTTATACAAGTTTCTCATTTCTTTTAATTAATTCATTATTCAATAAATCTTTACCTTTTGTCTTATAAGTTACAATTTTAACTTCCTTTTTATTTCCTTTATAACTTAGTATTAAATCTCTTACCTAAATTAGAGGTTTCAATTATTAATTACTTACTTTTCATTTCACTACAATAATTGAAACAATTAATTAATGAAAATTTAAGAAATTAATACCAGGTTAAATTTTCAATTTATTTTAACAATAGATAAATATATTCTTACAACTTGAGTATCTCTAATTTTATTTAAAAAAAACTCAAAATTTATAATTTTTCAAAAAATGAATCTGCAGTAGAACTACTACAGTGGCCTTCCCCCTTCGAAACTCGAAAATGAAAGTCGATGATGCGGCCGCCATCACCGAAATTATTTTCCAACGACAAAGAGGAAAGTACAAAACTTATTTTCTCCCAAATCCTCTTTTGAAACAATTCTTCCGAATTATAATAAATATTTATATCAGAAGGTACTTATAAACAATATTATTATATTCCAAAATTTATTCGAAAGAAATTTCAAAACCCCGGAACTTAAGTTCTAAATTTCCGAATTTTATTTATTTTCTTTTTCAAATCTTATTTCTATTATTATTTATACACTATATTACCTATCAACAAATCTATTGCAGCCAAATATAGATATCCTTTGAAGTTTTTTATTTTTTACATAGGAAATATAATAAGCAAAATTATTTCATTCACCTATATTAAAAACAAATATTATGTCGGTCTGTCCTATTAAGTGTTTAGAAATCCCTATTGATGTCACAGCGTCCCATGCACCAACCAGAATTTATAAATACAAAACGGAACAGAATAACACAATATTAAAACTTTTTATAACACTAACAAATATGCTCTCTCATATATATACACTCAGCGACTCCCATAGGGTATTACTACCCTATTAATAAAGAGTCAAACCCCACAAAGCTAAGGTTTATCGCTAAACCAAAGCTCTGATACCAGATGTAACATCCCGCCTTTCGCACGCTTCAAATCGACACACGTGCCAATTCAAACCATACGGAAGGGCGGATTGTTATGGGGTAAATAAGAAAAACAGAGAAGAAATTAAATAAAACAGAATCTCACAGCGGAAGGATAAAATATAATAATCAATATACAGTCAATAAAACTATTTACAAACAATTGATTCTTCTTTATACAATAAATATCAGAGTTCACATACCAATAAATATCAATGCAGCAGAATTAAATAGTGTAGTGGAATAATAGTAGATAATAGTAATACAAATCTTTGTCTTCGTCCTCCAGAGCAAAACTTCAAATCCTGAAACGCTCGGACTTACTCGAGCGAATTTGAAAAGACAAAAACGCTCGAGTCAGAACTAAAAGATCTTATGTGAGTTAAATTAACAGGAATAAATATGAGTGCAGTAACTCAAGAGATGCTCGGGATTTACATCTCCTAAGGATCCGTTAAACTATTTACTATGTAGTATATTGCGCTATTATAATAGTGTCTAATTGTAAAATAAATTTACTTTTAAATAGCGTTAAGGAGTGACCCAATATTCCCCTTAACATAATAATAGTCCCAGTAGTCCATCCAATATCATAGTCCCTCCTGATCCGGAAGCCACCAGAGGATACCGCACGGGCTACGGGAGAAATCCAAACTCGTAAAAGGCGCGATAGGGTAGGTGACACGGCACAACTAGGCAATGCCAGGGTAGATATACCAATTACGCTTCCGGGTCGGTGGTAACGCGTAGCGCGCAGCTACCGCCCACCTCGAGCCACACCCCCAAATAAAAATCAAAAGTGGCCACCGAATCAATCCAAAGTCAAAGTATAATATCGAAGGGATGTGTCTGATCAAAGGTGCTACCTTATTAACCCGTCGATCGCTCCTGTTTTAGCCACCTTATGCCAACACACGGGAGTCGGGTCCACGTATTTACCTTAAGGGAAACGCCACCACCATCCTACTTCATTCTGGAATCTCCACCGCGTACACGGTTATTAAAGTGGTTTTCGGGGTTGGTAGAGAGTATGACAACTTCCGATCCCGGTCTCTTCAACAACCAAACGTTATTGTAACACCGCGGTCATTTTAAAAATAATTATACTTTCAAAACCAGAATATAATTATCCACTTTAAAACCCATAAATACGATATCATTTCCTTTTTAAAACCCAAATAAATATGATATCACTTTATTTCAAATATATTTCTTTTCCAAAATCATGCCACTTTTAAAATTTATAATACCTCGAAACCAAATATTTGATTTTAACTTTCAACATAATACTTCGAAATCCATAGTTTTAAAACCATAACTTTCAAAACTTAAATGGTTTGGATATTCAACAGTATATAAAATAAAACAGTTGAATTTAAAATTTCTTTAAAAGTAAATAATTTCCACACCTTCACAATTTTTATTCACTTTAAATTTAGTCTAAACCCATAACTTTTAGATTCACTTTCAGTTTGAATAAAACACTTCGATTTCAATATTTTCAAACTTTGGGTATTTAATGAATTTCAAAACTAAGATTGGGATTTTCTAATCAACAATTCATTTTCCTATTATTTAGTTTGAAAGATTTACATGATAAATCCATAACCATTTAGAATAAAATAAATTTATTAACACTAAATATTTCCTTCCATTTATTTATACTAGAATTATTCATTAAATTCAATTATAAATATCATACCTTAAAATTTCCAATTTTAATAAGTTAACATCAACTTATGGAGTTAATTTTTCAAATAAGCTCAATTCCAATTAAATTTGCAATTTATCTTTCAATCTTAATTGATTTGAATCATTTAAAACCCTATATATATACAAGATCTTAAACCTGTACTTAATCATATAATATAAATTATCAAATTCCATTTTTCAACTTATTCATTTTTATTTAACAGATTTATGCATAGCTTAAATTCAACAATTTAACTATATATGTATATATAAAATATATTTATCATATCCGAATTTACTATTTATTAAACCGTATCATATCCAAACCATAAAAATAATTTCAAAAATAATTTTATATATATACCGCGGTGCCTGTATATAATTTTCTATCATATGGTCAAGTGATACGGATATTTATCATTTCAATCCAAAATTTAAAAATAAAAATGCGGTTGTATATCATTTCAAACGGCAATCCCGAATGAAATGAAAATGCATGATAACTAGCAGTTTATATAGGATAGATCACATCATCTATTCACCCAATATCAATCCTCACCCAATTTATTTCAATCATCATCAATTTAAACAAACATCAATATATATAGCATATAAAATATAATAGGTAATAAATGACAATTATTAACTAACAATTTATATCCAATAATAAATTACTAACTGTTAAACTGGAAGTTTATATACGCATTAAATAAATTTTAACTGTAAATGTATATGCAATAATAAAATTAATTAATAGTTAAATTAAATAAATGCGATTTAACAGAGATGATGAATAAAACATGCCAAATAGTCGTAAATAAATTTCTACTCATATCTGAAGTCAATTTAACAGACATAGGAAATTTTAGAAGTTGTGAGTGAGTTAAAACACGCACCTTTTGAATTTAAATCGAATTTAAATCCGATCTAAACCCAAAAATTTGACAGTCTTCAAATCCGTCCAAACCAGCGTCAGAATCTCCGGAATTCCAATACGAACCTAGCGGAGAAAACCGTGTGTGAATTGGATCACGTACGTGAAAGAAATAGGGATAAAACGATTTGAAATTTGAAAATTAAAATAAATAAATAACAAAACAAACCTTAATCACTATTATGCCACGTCATTAACGCAATCATCCTCTCTCTCTCTCATGCGAAAATCACGCGCGCGACATAACAAGGCACGAAACCCTAATGAGCCGCCACCTTCTCTGAAATTCCTCGACCACTACGCGCCTCGCCCTGACGATCAGAATACGCCACCATCCCCAGCACCTCAGGCCTCCCCAATAGGCCGAGCGCGGCATCCTCCGGTGTTCCCAAACGCCACCGCCAACCTCGCCGTTTCCCAACGAATTGCGACGCCTACGACCACCACTGGCGTGAACGAACGAGGATCTAGGGCCTGCTCGAGCTCCTCTTCGCAACCATACTTCCCGATCGAGCCATCGCTGGAGATCTACCGTTGATCGAGTAAATGGCTTATGGACGGCCGAGGTTCACCTCGAATTTCTGGACAAACGGAGATTCGAATCGAAAACAAATAGCACCATTGAATTACACTCGTCGAGAGCATTAACATATATTTTTTTTGGAATTTTCTAGGGACTTTGAATTTTTGACTTTTGATTTTGGACTGTAATTAGATCTAGGGTTTGCAGCCATTGGGAAGAGGAGGAACTGAAGAAATGTATGCACAACCAAATGAGAATAGATAGAGGCTAGGGTTTATAATTGGGTTTATATTGGTAGGTTAGAGATTTGAATAGATGGACTGGATAAACAAACGTGCTAACGCTAACGTGGGCCAAAAAGCCCGTTCTGACCCCGGAACGAAATTGGATAAACCCGTATATCGAAATAGGTATTTTAAAATATTCTGAACGCGATGGAAAAAGTTTCACGTCCAAATTGCATCGTATGAAGAAGTTATGCTGAAAACAATATTTTCAAATTGATTTCAAATTGATTTCAATTAAATCGATTTCGAGGCGTTTCGCGTTCGTACGATCAAACAACAAGTCTGATTGCTACGAAACTTGAAACCCTACAAAAATTCACTGTTACGGATCCGATGAAACTGGTTTCGTCGAAATCCGAGTCCGTGACCAAAATGGCTATTTTTATATTAATTAAATAAATAAATAAAATCAAATTTTATATTTAGATTCTAAAATTGACCCATTTTATCACTTTTAAAAATTCTTAATCATTTACAAAATTCCAACAAGTTTAGATGTCAAATTAACGAAGGTAAATTTATAAATTTCAATATAAATCCTTAATTTCATTTAATTCACAAATTATAAATAATATCCTAAAATTTTGTTTAGTTAATAAATTAGTTAGTATTCCATTCATTCTTGTCAAATAGATGGATCTACCATTGGATTTAAGATTATCACATAAATATTTCCCGTTTTCAACTAAATTTCCAATAAATGTAAAATTTTATATTTAATTTTAAATTAATTGCAATAAATCCAAATAAATACATAAAGCTTGATTCCCGTTTAAACATTTAACTCATTTGATTGCAATTAACCTTTTTATAGTAAATTAAATTTCGATATTAATGAAACTTTATTCCCGTTCTTTTTATTCACAGCTCATCATATTATGAAGAACATTTACGTTGTTCCTCGTTTATTACCTTAATTTATTTATCGTAACATTTAATTTATGTTTATTGCAATGATTTCCAATTTAATTTAAGGAACAAAGTATATAACTCATAATAGTTGTGGTAAAACTCTTAATCCCACATTTATAAGTATGTCCTTGTCCGTTATATCAATTAATTAAATAAATTTCATTTTTAAGTCCGTTTAAATTTATTACTAAGTACCCATTTATAATTTTTTCCAATAAATTTGAATTCCATTCATTTACCATACAATCACTTTCCCATTCACCTCCTTATTATCAACCCACAATTACTGCAATTCATTATCTTATATTGATTTTATACAATTACCATTAACTTTACATTCAATTACTATTCGATGCATATTTATTCATCAATCATTTCGAATTTACTTTTCTTTCCTTTTATTTGATAAATAACCTA
Source organism: Allium cepa (assembly GCA_030765085.1). Lineage (NCBI taxonomy): Eukaryota > Viridiplantae > Streptophyta > Magnoliopsida > Asparagales > Amaryllidaceae > Allium > Allium cepa. The sequence goes on along the minus strand of CM060940.1, from coordinate 568,482,398 downwards.
GTATACATTCATTTCATTACATTCATTTATGGGTATTGCATTGAAATTTAATTTATTAGCTAATACCAACATTATTACCATTAATTACAATGGATTCCCAATTTTATTCAATACCGTGAATAAATAACATATATATTAATCAAATCCTTACATTTGTTTTTCTCATATTCCATTTAAAATCAAATCATAACATTTAAATGATCTTATTGAATTGGAATTTCATTCAAGTCATAAATTAATAACTTGTATCAACATGATTCCTTAATTTATTCCAATTACCGTTTACACTCTTTTATTGCATTAACTCAATTTAATATTTTCATTAATTTCTCATGTTAAATTTTATATCCAGGTAAGAATCCTTTTTCTACTTAATTCATTTGGATTTTATTCAAATTTCTATAAATAGGTTTTAAGTCACCGTTTACATAATTTATTTTAGTCTTCATTTTAACATTTATTTATCCCCTTTATTGTTTCTACTAAAATAAATTACAAAAATCCTATTAAATAAACAAATTAAATTGTCGAAATTTATGGGTCGTTACCGCATCCTTGATTATGGGAGTGTTGTACGAGGTGGGCGGTAGCTGCTGCTATGCGTTACCACTAGCCAGGAAGTATAAACGTTAGAATCCTACCTAGGGTACAGCCTCGCGTGCCTTATCATCTACCCCATCGAGCCCACTATGATTTTTTTTTTGTGTTGTACCTATGGAGTGCTTCCTGATAGCCTACCGATTTGGTGGAGTTTATAGTATTGTATAGACTATAGCACTATAAAAATGTGTTAAGGGGGATATGAGTAACGCCTTAATGCTATTTTAATGCTTTACTTTATGATAGACATTATTTATATAGCGTATTATATTAGATATGTAGATAGTTTAATGGATCCTTAAAGGATGTAAATCCTGAGCATCCTTTGTGTTATTATTGCATTTCACTTGAGTTGATTTACTTACATAAGAATGTTAATCCTGACTCGAGTGTTTTGTTTTGCTTTATGCTCGGATCAGCCTGAGTTACACAACATTCGAGGTTCATCTTTGGAGCTGGAGACTAGTTGGAAATTTTTCTATCTATCTTCTTAGCTATTTCAGTCATATTTGCTATTTCAGTTATTCCAGTTATTTCTCTTTCAGACTTTGTCATTTGCTTATGTATTAGTGAACTTCTATGTGTTTGGGATTTCTGTTATATTTGCTTTAGACTCTGATGTTGTAGTACCTTCATGAACTTCTATGTCTGTTTATTCCGCTGCTTATTGTTGTAATATTCTGTGTCTATGATTCTATGATTATTTCTTATTTACCCCAAAATTTATATAACAATCTATTGTTTTCAGCAATTCAAGTTTGACATGTGTGGATTATTGTCGATTTGAATGGTTCAAAATAGTGGGTTATTACATTATATTTAACTTAGTCATGTCAATTTAAAAGTAAATTCTTCATTCGTAAATATTTTTGAAAATTTTCATCATGTAGAATTTATGTATCACATTTGGATTTTATGAGTAGTAACCACTGAAAACCCTCATAAGACAACACTTGTCATACTAGGGACATTTAGAGGTTTAACAGCTTGTTGCATACGCTCAATGCAATTGTGTTCCTACGAAAACGTATTTGTCTTAGTTTTCGTTTATTCGTGGACAAATAAAAAGATAAGTATGAGGTATTTGATGTGCATGTAAAAGTGCATACTTTTACTTTCTTATTTAATCTACTTTCATTTAAATAAATGAGTATATAAGGGTATTTTACATGTTTAAACAAAAAATTAAATTGTTTCCAAATAATTTTTTATTCATCTTCATTTGGGGGATAATATGGTAATTTTGTGTATGATTTAATTTGAGAAAATTTATTTGCACGTTTTTGTTTTTATTTGTAGGAAACGAAGTGCAAATATGAAGATGGTTCATGGAAGAATGCATGTACATATGTTGAAGGCAAATGAAGATTGTAAATAAATGAATTTATACAACATGGAGGAGCCCACTAACCCACTTCCATATAGTCCACCATTATAAGCACATGCGCAAGTTAATGGAGGTTTAAAAGCATGTTAGTGTGAGTCAATTAATTCCCTAATGATTACTTGGAAGTTACACTGCCTAAAGGGCATTTTAGGTAATCCCCGAGAATATGAATTAGGCTATTAAGCATGTATAAATACCCCTTATGTCTCATGTAATTATCTTCTCTTTTATGCAAGTCGTAATCACAAAATTAAAGATAAATAAACGCTTCTTTCATGGCTTCTTAGTCTTGTTTTTACTTTCATGTAATTTTATTTATACTTGATTTTATACTCTTTTATTCTCTTATGCTTTCTTTTAATTCATGCAATTAGCTTAGATTTATTTTATGCATGTAGTTAGTTCATTCTTCTTTTATTTAGCAATTCTCTTCATTTATGTTTATGTTAATCACTTTATGTTAAAATGTTTCAAATATAAGTAGCTAAACTCCTTCAATTTAAGGGTGATGAATCTCTCAAGAAACATATTAAATTAACATAATAATTTCATTTGTGGTCTCTCTTATTTTTCTTAATGGAAAATACGAATAATGGTGGTTTATGTTTATATTTTATTGAATTTCGATAGCCTATGTTGATGTCTCTAATAGGCTATGCTTGTTCCATTGTAAGCATAAGCATTTGTTCTTTTGCCTAAGTGGTTTTGATAATAAAAGTTAAGCTAGAATCAAAATTTGATGGTCTATGCTACTAATTAATAGTAAATAGATCATACTTAAAAATAAATTTTGTTTTTAATTTCATGTCACGATCATTTGAGTTGATAAGTGATTTGAATGATGTGTTAGAGTTAGATGGTTTAAGTTGTACTAATTAATAGCTCAAATAAACCATACTTATAATAAGCACATTAATCATTTCTACTTATATTTTTTAAGAGAGGTTATAAATGAATTTTGTGTTGATTTATGTGAACGATTGGAAGTAGATTTGCCTCTAAATTGTTCTTATTATCATATTTTATTCACACTTTCTCTAGTTTAATTTTCGCAATTTTTCTTAGTTTAAGACAAACTTGAAACTTGGGTTAATTTGATTGAGTAGTATTGAAATTTAATTCATTCCCTAGGGATCGACCCGTACTCGTATACGTATTACAATTATACACCGTGCGCTTATGATTTATAACGATAATATTTTTAACGACAATTTTCTAACTGGTAGAAAATCCGTCGTTTTAACAAATAGGGTCTTGTCATTACAGACATGCTTAGTAGCGCAAGAGTCGATTCACCAAGACTTTCAATCATGTTGATTTCAAAGATTACTGCCACTAAATTTTCTTATTTCGATTGAGGTTTGTTTTTAGGGAAACAGCAATATCTTTTAAAGTGAGCAATTTTTCCATAATTGTAACACCCATTCATTTTCTTGGCCTTCTTCTTATTGAAAATTTTCTTATTCTAAAATTTCCTCTTTTTGTTAGGAGTGCTCAAAGGTTTCATTTTCCCCTTTCCCCCCACCATGTGGATCTTAGATGGAAACATTGTTGGTTCAGTGATTTTTTTTCTACCTAAATTGTTCTTCCAGTTGTAAATATTGTGCAAGATTGTCCAGACTCGTATCCTTCTTTTTTTGTTTAAGGATTTTCCTTTTATCTTTCCAAGAAAGTGGAAGTTTGTCTATTATAAATGAGACTTTTATCTTCTCATCCATATTCATATTATGATGGTTGAATTGGTTCAAGATATGCATAATATCAATGAATTGCTTTACTACTAGTTTAGCACCAGTCATTTTGAGTTAAATAATTTAGTAGCCAAATATTTCTTTCATGTTGCATTCTCCATTAGATATTTGGCCTCAAGCGCATCCCATACTTCTTTGAAAGTTGATTTGTGGTAATACATAATGAATAGAGTAACCATCATTGCATTGCATATATGCCCCATGCATATGTAATCATCTTGCTTTCATTTTAGTCTTGATCGTGCTTATGCAATAGTCGCGTTTTTTGTTTCCTCCGGCTTTGGCATCGTAAGAACATAAACCACTTTAATCCGACTAACAAGAAATGTATCTTCTTTTGCCAATGCATGAAATTAACATCATTGAACCTTTCTAATTTTGTGAAATCAAAACTGAACTCTCTCAAACTATGCAATGCCTGAAGGAACTGGGTCAACCCACAATAGAAGAAACGAGTGAATTTCAAAAAAATTAGCCATTTTGGATCTTTAATAGGCCTATGAAGTCTAAACATACGTAGAAATTTCAAATATACTCTTATGTACATATTTCTGTGTATGGTAACTTACTAAATTTATTTAGAGAAGGAAAATTTTCATTTCCTATCTCTTAAGTTATTGAATTAATGAGGGGCGTAAATTTATTTAGATAAGGAAACTTTTCATTTCCTTCTCTTAACTTATTTAATTAAAGAAGGACAAATTATTTATATGGAGAGAGAAACCTTTCATTTATCTCTCTTTAATTAAATTGATTAATTTTATGAATGTCATTGATTAGCAACATATATATAGACACACACACACACACACACACACACATATGGCATGAATATGAGTAATATATATATATATATATATATATATATATATATATATAATAGAGCAAATTCTTTAAGAGCAACATTTGATAGGTGCAATTAATTGATGGCAATGTTAGGCATACAACTAGAAATAATGATTACCTAAATGCATAAAGGAAATATGGGAAATTGATAAAGAGTAACAAAGATGACTGATTTAATTTCCCATTTGGTAAACTTTTTAATGCAACATATAAATGATAATCAATTGGCATCATGATATAAGGATATAAACAGTCAACAACAATAGTATTTATGTATTATTAACCGATTGTGTGCATGTGTATGTTATATGTATTGTTTAATGAATCCTCCAAATATAATAAATTAATACAGCCAAGTCAACTATTATCCATTCAAGATTTATTACCAAACATGTAGTGATGTGATTTAGTAAATCAATTTGAAAATATATCTTAGTCAACAAATCCAAAAGTAACCAATATGTATATGTTAATAATTTAATGTAGATTCAAACATAGATATTTTTTATATAAAAAAGTGTTCAAAGTACATTTTGTATAATAGTAATATTAGGTTGATTCGTGTTTATTTATACATAAATACAATGTACATATATGTATGTGTGTGCATGTATACATATACATATATATATATATATATAAAATATTTATATATGTATTGTTAATGAATCCTTTAAAATTAATAAATCAACTCAACTATATCAATTATAATCAATTTAACATTTATCACCAAACATGTAGTTATCTAATTTAGTAAAACGGCCTTATAATAGATCTTAATCAATAAATCTAAATATAATTTATATGTATATTTCAATAATAAAATAATTATTAAACCTTTAAAAATATTTCAAAATTATTTTAACAAACACATATAAATTTACGCTTATAAATATTTAAATTGAAATAAAAATATATAAATTTAAATGTATATGTGTTGGATTTATATAAAACTGGATTTAAAAATATTTCGAAAATATTTAAATCCCCTAAGGCATAACCCTAACTCTATCAATCTTCCACTTACACTTGGGATCAATTACGAAATCTTATTCCAACTTCTCCAATCGGTTTCTCAAAACCAATTAGGTCAGTATCTTTGTGAATGTGTATGCTATTATGTTTCAATTATCTACTTTGTCAATCAACTCCCTCCGGTGGTGATATATTGCTTTATCACGTGGAATAATTCAGAGTATGTCTCTCGACTTCTAGTCATCTCTAAGTTCTATTACAAACCATATCACAAGATTATTACCATATAACAATTTTATGAGATTCTCAATATTTGGAATCAGCTCAATTATAAATTTGTGCGCTTATATTTTTGTATACATTATTTTTATTGCAGTAATATTCAAGGCGATGTACTTAGCCTTTTCATTGAATCGACCATGGTCTTTCATTTGGAACATTTTCAAATTAAAGATTCTTAACTTCAATTTATTATTGACATGCTATACTCAATATCACTTATGAAGTTTGAGTCCAAATACTCCCTAATAAGGAGTTTTTGTTTCTGTAAACAATTATCTAGTATTTCATAATTACACGAGAGCACTTCAAACAATCATTTAATGATATAAATTTGGATTTGATATTTTCTTCATGAACCGAATACATAAACATATCACTTTATAAGACAACATAACATGTATGATAATTCCTATTGCCAATGCATAAGGAACTAATCTCACATATTCCATATTAAACAATTTTAATATGGTGTCTGCATATCGATTTGAGATTTCCAATACCTTTTATACTTACTATAAAAGTCATCATTTGTTAGTCCAATATTGAGTATTAAAACAACTAAGCCCGATTTAACACAAGTACATTGTTAAAATAAACAACGTAGTTTAGAAATATCAATGTACCATTTAACGTTCATCCTTATGAACACATGCTTCCTCTGCACTTTGATTGAATTTCAAACTATTTCATATTTCTATCAAAATACTTATTCAATCTTGATGCTTATAAAATGATACTTTAATATCATTTCTTGTATCATATCCAAAGATTCACAAACCCAATATCGCTCCCACAGACTTTGAGACATTTTGATTAATATGTGTAAAAGCTTACTCTAAATCGTTATTTAGAATTTTCTATTTAATATATATACACCAAAACACTAGGACTTATCAAGTGATAATTTTGTGAGTAAATCCGAATTGACTTGAACATGTTGAATATCAAATCTATTAAGGTAATTTAATCAATTGAAATTTGTGATATTATTCTTATCAACACTGCTCATTTAATTCCAACTGCATTAGTATTACTCACAAAGAAACAGTCGAAGTCGATGGATCATATCCCTTCAGTTATGACCACCAAAATCTATATTTTGATAGCGTACTTGGTATTCTTGCACATTTGCACATCATACCATATAGAGTCAACACTCTCAATGGTTTAATTAAGCAATCTAGTGTTATATATTTATGACATTAATAAGAAACTCACAGTTATTCTTCGATGTGTGAGAATAATTATTAGACATTCTAATGCTATGTGTTTGTTTAGGTTAGTTAATTTCATTTCATCTCATGTAGTCAGTTCTATCCATGGATCGTATCCAATTCCATTTTACTACCAATAGTTCCTCACAAAATTTCTTCCCAATGAAGTTGGTATATCTTGAAACAACAATTGTTTCTCAGTGCAATAGAATAGGTATTCATAAAAAATTTAAGAATTCCTTTATTTATAAAATTGATTTGGTTTTAGTTTACAAAAATTATGTTCGAAACATAAATATTATGACAGTATTTTTAAAATCCTTTTGAAGAGATTCAGACAAGATACCTCATGAGCAATTATTAGATGCAATCTTTTAACTCGCACAACCTGCCAATTCCTTGGCCTAGAATATGCCAGAGTTTCTTATAAACCCTTATCTTGTAAAATTTTAAAAACCGTTATTCAAATGAAATAATATTATCCTTATGTACTACCCCTAAGTACATTACCTTATAGAAAGAAACTAACTCAACTTCACTTACAATTAATCGTACATTGTCCAGCAAAGTTCGATTACTCAATATTGATGCATCATTATGTATCACATGAAGGAGTACTTTTGAGATTGAAATTTTATTCATTTTAGATACGTTCGGAATATTTTCCAATATACTCACTCATTCGATCAAATCAAATCATTTCTATCACATGTTATTTTATTTACTTCTGTTTTATATCTATAAGTTTACCATAGACATACTAGATGCGTATCAAATACACATGTCACGTCGACGATAACTCATCAATGAATATGATGAAGTATATGAAACTGTTTTGGTATTTACAGAATTTTGATTGCATACATCTATATGTACCAATTTGAAGAGTTCATCAACTCTTATGATACTCCCACTAAATGGGTGCATAGCACTTTATTGTTTGAGATATAATTAACAAGTACCATATGATTCAAAATCATACAATATAATTATTTCTCAAAACTATGGCTTGGTCTATAATTCCAAAACAACCGTAAATAATATTAGATACTTTTGAATTTTCCAATGCATACTTTTGTTAAAAAATTTACCACATTATAGTTTTACTTCATAAAGAGTATTCATATTATTCATATTGGAATATAGCTATTTCTATTTTTTTCAATCGATACCGAAAAATAATCGTTTTTTCATAAATAATGTATGGTAAGTTTACGAAAACAATTTTCGTACTATGATGAAATTAATAAGTGCTATATGGCATGCTCCAACTATTTCCACCATTATTATAATAGCGTACTAAATTCAGAGGTCCATCCACTTAATACAATTTGTTTATTTCATACACTGCAACTATTTACAATGGAGAGTTCGTAGATCAAATATCTTCAGCTCAAAGAAATAAATCTCATAAAAAACAATTTTCTATATGAAAATAAATTTTGGAATAGACATTATATTTCTTATTCCAATATTAAGTATCAATTATTATTACAATTCTCATTACAAATGTTTCTTTATGAAGCAGAAGTGACTATTCATTCTCTTCACCAACTATACCTAAAATTACATCTAGTTTTATACGTTCATTTTTTTCAATGGTCAAACTATTCAAAAGAAAACCATATTACAATATCATAACAAACTCTTTACAAAAGCGCATTCAATTATCCTTAAATGTTAAGGACATCAAATATGTGCACTTAAACCGATTAAAGTGGCATTTCGATGATCGAGTTCTTATATCTATCTTGTATTTCTTTTGGTCTTGTGTTACATTAACAAAATATAATCTCTTTTGTAATCAATCAAATTGAATACTCGATCTCGCACTAAGGTTTATTTAGTTTTTTAGATGAACTAATTTCGTCGAAATACTGTACATTACAAACTTTGACCATTCACCATATAGAATTTACATGCAATTGTATATGGATCAAATATTCATAGTCTTGTATTGCTTTTAGAATTCGAAACTCATAGAATGCAATATATGGACTTGACCAATAAATACATAAGTGACCAAACCACAAATGTATTCGGTAGTTGTACAATTAGGCACTTGCATGGGTGTTGAAACGTTAACATGTAATAGGAATTTAATAGTGGGCATTATATTTCTATTTGTCAACTTTTAATTCAGTTCATTTGTATATGTTAATTGACAAACATTTTATCAATCGTATTAAATGCATAAATTTATCATTGTAGATAATTATAACATTATTTCGCATATGTTCTTACAATATGAGAAAAGTTAAATTTTACCATTTTATTTTTCTAATAATGCTCCCACTATTCTTTTATGTTTCTCTAAACACTAAGATGAAACATAGAAGTCTCACTAGTGGGTATTAGGACTCGTCTGTCTTGATATTCTAACCTTAAGTTTGCTCAACAAATCATAGCCCCACAAATGATGGATAACTCCTTATCGGTTGTATCATATACAACTCTTGGCCTATTTTCCCTTGTCCTAATCTCATTTTAACCTTAAGCTTGCTCAACAAATCTAAAGAGATTATTCACTCGTACCTACCATATCATGTGGCCTAAGTATAGCATATGTACCTTAAGTTTACTTAACAATTACATATAGTATCTTACCTCATCTGTTCAATATAATAATAATAACACTACACATAACATCCCCAGCTTGAGTTTGCTTAATATCTCAGAAGTAAGCAAGTAATTTATTAATATATATATATATGGTAGAAGACAACATTATATTGAAGAATCATAATCTTCAATATATTGTACTGAGTGATATCGACTTATGGAATAATGTATTTCTTGTGAAATACCCTCGTGATTCAAGTGTCAGACACATCAGAAAGCACAGTATATGTACATTTATGTATGTATTTATTCCTTAAGTCTATTTTGGGTTTCTTTAATGTTCCATCTTTAGTTTATACATTCATATCATATAAATTGTATTGTTATATAACTTTTACATTTCATATTACTTATATGATAGCCTTATGTATGATATTTTATTGATTAAATCTTATTTAACTAAATTAACCTTTTAATTAATTTTAAATTAGTATCTCAATACAACTTATATATTGAACAACTCTATTATAACCTTTATAGGTATACTACAACCTTTATAGTATAACACATATATTTATATGTGCATGTTTTTTATTTAATTAATTAACCTTTAATTTATTTATTTAGTTAAACAATTTTAATTAAATTATATTAAAATTTTTATCTTACATACATGTATACTTATTTTATCTTAACACTTTAAAATAACATAACATATATCAACATATATAATAGATGCATATAAGTATTAATTAATTAAGTCATTTAATTAATTTATTTTATTAATCTTATTAATAAATTTGAATTTTGAAATTTTCATTGCATTTTCAAACATTTTGAGAATTTATGTTATATTATAAACTTTTATAATAAACATGCTTTTATTTTAAATTAAACTTTTAAATTTTAAAATCTAAGCTCACAACACCTTTCAAGCCAGGCAAGTAACCAGGTAGGACATGGTACTTGGTTACCCAATTCCAATCTTAGACATCACCTTTCTAGACACCATACTAAGTACACAAGTTTAATTAGTTAGCCATAACATGACTAATTTAGACCGCATAGGCTATTGGCCTCTGATACTATTGAAGGAATTGGGCCAGCCTACAGCAGAAGAAATGGGTGAATTTTAAAAAAAATTAGTCATTTTGGATCTTTAATGGCCTATGAAGTCTTAACATACTCAGAATTTTTCTAAATTTTCTTTTAAATAAAATCTTTATTTTATTTAGTTTCAAAAATAAAGTTTAAAATTTAATTTAATATGTATGTAAATTAGAGTATATCAAATATATTCTTATCTACGTATTTTTAGCAAAGCTAAGTGAGGTGGTTTGGGCCCCTACCAGTTTATTACAAACACAATAAAACAAAGAATGATCATAACATGCTATGATCAAACAAGAGATAGATATGAGAAGCGAAAACAACACAGAAGAGGAAGGAAACAAATGCAAAAAGAAAAAAAAAGAAAAAACAGTAAAACTTAGCACCACATCTCCAAATCAGAATCATCAAAGGGGAATGAACAAAAGTTTAGACCATCCTTTATAGCCTGCATGATTTCATGCCAAATTTGATTGTCATTCTTGATTTTCCCATTGAATAGTCTATCATTTCTCTACTTCCATACCACTCTTATATATTTTTTCACAACAATCAGAAGCAAAATAGTTTTTTATTCTTCCACCTAGTTGATTTGTAGATCAAGTTCCATTCAATCAAGCTATCTCTTCGAGTATCATTCCTTCCAAGCTTCATCATCAACCTTCCAGAGGGAAATAGAAATGTGCAGTTGTAATATAAATAATAGGTTGGTTTCTAGCTTATCACCACAATACAAGCAAGTGCAATCAATCTGCATGCCAAAACCCAACAGCTTAGCCTTCGTTTTCAATGCATTTCCCATAATTTTCCAAAGCAAGAAGTTTTCATTTTCCTTGCATAAAGAATTCCGTATCCTTTTGTTCCACGCAAAGTTTATGTTCTCAGAGGGCTTTGTAATGTACTTGTACACCACAACAGTAGAATACACCATGTTCTTACTAGACCACACAACCATATCAAACTTGACGGTAGGGATGTGAATATGTTGTAGTTCATTCCACATATTACTAATGGCTTGGTTGCTGGAGTAAGGAAGGGTGATATTACCATCATGGATGAACTCATTAGCTAATGCATCAAGAGGGATCTGAGATTGCATTATCTGGTTGTAGGTCATAACTTTAGATAGAATTAAACCGTGTTTAGCACATGGGTCAGACCAGAATCTTGCTTTGCCACAAGCTACAGGGATAACTTGTAGAAGGGGTAGCAAGGAAGGTCTCAGATTCAATATCATTCTCCAAACCCATCTGTAGTTACTTGGTACCACCATAGTCCAAAAATCATTGGATTTTAAGTTATATTTAATTGACCAATTGACCCAAATATTATTCATCCTGTTCAGAAAGTTATCAAAGTGTTTACCATAGGATGCCTTATTCCAGGTATTTAAATCAATGATACACAAATCATCATATTTCTTTTTGAACTCCACCTTATGAAAGGCAATGAGTTTCAGCTTGTTGGAGTGAATATTACCAGACCATAAAAAATTCCTGACTGCTTTTCTGATCATAAGAATGAGTTTTTAGGAAGCAAGAAAGTCCTACACCAGTAGGAGGAGTAGGCAAATATGACAAAGTTGATTAACACTAAACGACCTGCTTGAGATAATAGTCTATTTGACTATATATTCATAGACCTAGTAATTTTATCATAAAGACCAAGACATTGGGAAGTAGTGATTTTTGTGCTTGAAAAAGGAATTCCAAGATAGGAAGAAGAATCCAAACTCATTTGCAAACTAGAAATCTCTACTATATGATTAGCATGGTCCAAAGTGACATCTGCCATCTGAATACTCGATTTCCCAATATTTATGCAAAGACCAAAGAATCCATAAAAAGCCCGCAGAACATCAAAAATACTCTGAATAGAAAGAATAGTTGGCTTGGTGAAAATAATTAGGTCATCAGCAAACATTAGGGAAGTGATGAAAGGATCTTTGCATTTTGGATGAATAAGGATCACTTTTCTTGCAACACTTTGATTTATCATGCAGGATAGAACTTCCATGACCAGAATAAATAAGTAAGATGACATCGGATCACCCTCCCTAATTCCTTGATTACCCTTGAAATACCCATACGAAGCTCCATTGTAGCATAGAGATAAGTGTACAGTAGATAGGCAGGTATAGATCCAAGCAAAAAAATGTTGTGGAAATTTCATTTTTTTCCATCACCCTAACAATGGCAGTTCATTATATAGAATCATATGCTTTTCTTATGTCTAATTCCAGTAAGGCTCTTGGAGACACATTCACCTAGTTATAGTCTTTCAGCAACTCATGGCTAATTAACACATTGTCCAAAATACTTCTTTAAAGAATGAAGGAAGCCTGGTTATAAGATATCAAGGATGGGAGCACTTCTTTCAATCTTGCGGCAATTATTTTGGAGATGCATTTATAGATAATGTTGCAACAAGCAATTGGTCAGTAGCCCATAACATCACCAGGATGATAAGATTTGGGGATAAGAGTGAGATTAGTAGCAATTGGCCTTACAAGTAACCTTTCCACTTATTTCCTGGCAAGTTTTAAAGAAGAGAGAGTTAAACCCATCTAGCCCACCACAAGAGTCCTTATTAGTGCTAAATATACTTAATTTAATTTCCTCTCCACTTACAACTTTAGAAAGCTTTTTAATTTGTTCATCAATGAGAACAGGAAGAGACGAATCATTAATAATGGATAGATCAGGAGAAAAATTTGTAGTATTACCTAGCAGGCCAGAGAAATAGTCTAAGAAAGCCTTTTCCACCTGATGGGGGGTGCTAGCTTGTTGCCCATTTGGTCCTGCATGTTATATATATGAGACTTAGTCTACTTGATTTTGAGAGAATCATGATAATAGCTTGAATTCTTATCCCCTAAAGCATCCCACTTTTGCCTAAGCTTTTGTTTCCTCATGTTGTCTTCAATTATAAGGGCTTTTTTGTACCGGTCAGAAAGATCAGATTCAATCACAACTGCATTCATGTCATCCGGATGGTTCATTGTTTTGTCTTGAGCTTCAAGCAGCCTGACTTTCAAAGTATCTGACAAGAGCCTACCACTTCCAAATTTTGACTTTGCCCAAGCTCAAAGATCTCTTTTGACTTGCTTCATTTTCTGTTGATAAATAACCATTAAAAAATTTGTTCCAAGCAACTGAAATTATATTTAAAAATTCAGGATCCTGAATCCAAGCATTAAATTTTTTTAAAGAGGAAGCCCTCTTAATGGTAGCATCCCCAAAGATGATTGATTGAGGTGAATGGTCTGAAATCAGAGGTGAAAGAAGGTTTGATTTAATGGCAGGCTAGGAGGTTATTGTAGCCATGTTGTAAAAGGCATTGTCAATTTTGCTAAAGATTTTAGACCCAGACCTGCTTCTGTTATTCTAGGAGAACCTTGAACCAACAAATGGAATTTGGATAAGAGAGGAGGAGGCAATTGAATTTTTTAGAGGAGTAATATCATTTATAGTGACTAGGTTCCCTCCATGTTTGTCATCCTGATTAGGAAGACGGTTAAAGTCTCCTAAAATAATCCAAGGATGAGATTCCTGGGCAAAGTGAGGGAGGCAGTTGTGAAGGATTTGTGTAACAACCCACATATTTTACGTGTATATTTAAATATTTTATTTAAATATGGCATCGTTAGTCGGATTTAAGTCCGAAAAGCTAATTTTTTTCAAACAGTCAAATTAGGACTCGAGACCACTACCATTGAGTTCAAAATGGCATTTGCGACCTTTTTGAGTATAAACATTGATATGTTTGAAGCTAGCAAAATTTTTGACCTTTTCACTTAAGGCTTTGGGTTTGGATTTAGGGTTCAACCCACTAACCAAACTCATCTTACATCCTAACTCCACCACCTCTCCTCGTCATTCCTTCATAATTTCCTAACACTCAAGCTTTAGCAAAAATGGTGGTGGAGATTGGAAATTTAAAATCTTAAGCCCTAGTTTCTTTAGCAAATCCAAGTTTTAGCTCCAAATTCAAAGAGAAGTTTAAGTAAGTATCTGCTTCTTCTCCATCTCAATCCCTCTACAATTTTAGAAATTTCCTATAACCTAATTTGGTAAATATTGCTTATTATCTTAGATTGGAGCTTTTAGAGTTGAGACTGAAGAGTGGTTGATCCTCCTTTGTTTTCAAGCTTCTTCTTCCTTGTTTTCGTGTAAAAAGTGAGATTTTTATCTCACGTCTACGTCTATATCTATCTTTGTTCTTAGGTATGAATTCCTAACACTTATTGATGTTCATTTGCTTTTGGTTTGAATTGATTTTATGAATATTTCAATTTTTGGTGTTTTGAAATTAAATCTTTAAAAATCCTAGCATTGATGTTTGAACATGTTTTTGGGGTGAGTCAAAGAGCCTATAGGACTGGGTTGTCGCGTGGCATAAATCCCTAGTTGCAATTGCTCGATCAATCAGCTCTGTTTGGATTCTGGCCCCTTTGGAGTCTAGGCTGGAAATACTGGAAAACAGGTTCCATTCGACTGATCTGGAACCCAAGATTTTTCTAGGCATTTGTCATTCGACTGAACTCAGTGTCCAGTCGACTGACCGGCTTGCTTCAGGACAAATTGCCTATTTTTCTTGAGATTCCAATTTTTTATCGATTCTTGTTTCTCCGACTAGTTGTTATCACCTTTGTTGACTTTAACAACTTCTTCTTCGTGATTTTTGGGAATATCTATTTTGATGGATTTGGTATCGATTTCTTTGGATTTAGTTCACGTCTTCGAATGTGAATTTTGATGATTGATTGTGTTTACAATCATTTCTATGATTTGTCACATTTAAACGTAAAGGTTTCTATACTAGTAGTAAATATTCAAACTCTTTCTCAAAGATGATTTCAATTCTATTTTTAATACAAAGCTTGTTTATAAAACCGTTTTCCAATCTATTAGTATATACAGACATTTACCTCATTCGTTCGAGAAATCCAATTAAACGACTTAGCAAAACAAGTGGTAGAAACGCTTGAGTTTACTTTATCTGTTAATTCTTAGACTTGTTCGATTGAAAAACATGTGACAACTTTCGAGTGGAAATTTACAGTTTGTTCGTAAATATTTAAGTTAAGCTAGTGGTTATGCGACATGAAGCTAAACTCATCTATTTACTAGCTTAGTGTAATCGACACTTCTCTATGATCGATGATGATCATTTTGTGATTTAGACTAGCCATGTGTGATGTCTCTTTGTCTGCGAGGGAGACTAAACCCCGTTCTATGGAGCTTCGGCTCAAAATTGGTGGGGTAGCGACCCATGGTCTTCGGGCCATTTGTGGAGCCTCGGCTCAAAATTGATGGTTAGCAACCATGGAATAGCGTTTCGTTTTGTGATACATGTGTTGGTGAGTTTTCATGCCCCTGTTTTGTGATAGGCCTCCCCCTTTTGTGATTTCTAGATTTCTATTGATCATTTCTAGAATTTGTGTTTCACCAATTTTCGTGATTAACATTGATAAGCTTTATCAATATTTGTGCATTGGTGAATTTGTGTTTCACTAACTTTTCCAATTCGCATTGATAAATTTGTCAATATTTGTGGTTTAGTGAAAGTTTTAAAGAATATGGCATTCCTTTTGGTGCTTTGAGATTTCTTGAGATATTGCATGATTTTAGTTGTTGTTGAATGTATACTTGTAACATTATGGCATTATCATTATCATACATTTTTGTCATGTCTCTTATTCTATCTTATTTTATTTGATATTTATAGCTAGACTAATCCGTTTATTATTTTCTTATTAAATAATACTCGGGTCAGACCAAGATGTTACAGGTGCTTCTGCTTGACTCCTCCTCTGGGAGTATTGTTTGACTTTTGGCTAACTACATTAGATTGGTAGATTTTGTTTTTATACATTCGAGATAGAGACTCCTTGATGTATACATATTCTTTTGTGTAGCACTTGTATCTATTCTTTTGAGGTATTGTGGATCTTGTTAGAGCAGTACTCTGATGTACACTTTTACGTGTTATATTCATATATATATTTCCATCTATGAGATATGAACATCTATGACTTATTTATGTTATGCTTATTTCTATATTTATTTCCAAAGATTATAGAGCCACCGTGTAGTAGCTTTGAGTTTGAATCGATGTGTCAGATTTCCTCTTGAAATGAAATGCATGTTATTCCATCTGACATATCGGTGCTCGCACAAAGCAACTACACGGATGGTCGCTCCTCAACAGCCTTATTCATCGCGCTAGTCGACGGCATTACTCCGTAGTGTCCTTAGCTAGCGTGAGTATAGAGGTGGGGCGTCACAGCATGGTATCAGAGCCAAACTTCGGAACAATATGAAATATTATAGCAAGGATCATCGTCCTAAGTCCATCTGAGGAGTCGTACCTTTGGATTTTATTCGAGTCATTAGACCCGTTCTATCCTATTTTCTTTGTGATGCCTTGTTTTATCAATCATTATTGTTTGATATTCATTCTGAGAATAACTTTTTCTTCTTCTTTCTTTCTTTCTGAAAGAAGAGAAATGGTTAGACCAGGCCATCCCAATGCCGGTCAATCTAGTGCTACTCCCCAGGATGGAGTATTTATGTCAGCTCAACAGCTTCTTGATCTTGTAAAGAATGCTCAAGCTGTCGGACCCATTCCATATCCTACTCATCCAAAATCCGGATTTGCACGCCTGTGCAGTGATTATACAAATTTGGGTGGAAAGCCGTTCAGGGGTTCCGAGGGCGCTATCGAAGTCCAAGCTTGTCTTAGATCGTGCGATCGCATCTTTTCTCGCATGAATCTTATTGATCTTCACCGAGTCCAAGTGGCTTCTAACATGCTCCAAAAAAGAGCATTAGATTGGTATGAGCTTCTTATTTCTGAAATTATTGAAGCATACCTTACTTAGGAGAAATTCCGGGAAAGATTAGATCAAAGTTTGTGCCGGAAGCTGAAAAAGTGACTTTGGCCCGTCGTTTTATTGACCTTGTTCAAGGTGAATCTTCTATGGCAGATTATGTCGCATCTTTTGAATCCCTCTCTAAATATGGGGTCGAGTATGTAAATACCTCATTGAAGAAAAATCAGAGATTTGTCTATGGCTTGAACAAGAATCTCAAAAAGCCATTACTTCTGAAATTAGAAGCTGCTTTCGATCAGCTCATTGATATCTCTCTTCGACTTGAAGAGGCAGATAAAGAGAGTGATGTTGAAGTTGTGGGTACCAAACCGAGCTTCAACAATAGCAAGAAAAGACCTAATAAGTTCAAGGGTCCTTATCCCAACAAGAAAGGGAAGCAAGCAACTCCGGTAGCAAAGATTTCTACTTCTAGTGGCGGCCAATGCTACAATTGTGGATCTAAGGACCATTATGCAAATAAGTGCTCAAAGCCCCTTGCTTGTCGCTATTGCAAAAGTTCGGGTCATTATATATCTGCATGTCCCAAACTTCAAAGCAAGAAGGAGGGAAAGCTAAATGTTGTACAAGCTCCTAGTAACACTTCTTGTGGTCAAGGTATTTCTCATTCTATCCTTGATGGCATTATTATGTTTCGTGATCAACCTATTCGAGTTCTTTTTGATACGGGTGCATCCCATTCTTTTATATCAAAAGAGCTTGTTGATACTTTTTCTTTGAGTGTTATGGCTTTAATGACTCCTCTAAGAATTGCGAATTCGGTTGGTGGATCCGCAACACTCAGTTTGCTTTGTAAAGATGTCGAGATCATTTTGTGTGATTTTTCTTTCCGAGCTGATTTGCATGTCATGCGTTACTTAGGCTTCGGAATGATTTTGGGAATGGATTGGCTTAACCGTTATGAAGACCATATCATATGTCCTGAGCGGACTATTCATCTTCGACATCCTTAATCTATTAAGCATATTTCTATTGTTCTTAAAGATTCGGATTCCAACTTGATAGCATCTTTATATTCTTTAAATCCTCATGATGACGATAATGATGACGAGGAGGATGTCATTTCTCGTATTCACGTTGTTCGTGAATTTTCTGACATATTTGAGCTCGTTTTAGGATTACCACCTAAGCGAGCAATTGAGTTCAGGATTAATCTAAATCTTGGAGCTTTGCCTATTACTCGTCCTCCTTATCGCATGTCCAATAAAGAGAATGAGGATATGCGCAAACAGTTATCCGAATTGGAAGGGAAGCAATTTATTCGTTCTAGTTCCTCTCCTTGGGGAGCTTCTGTATTTTTGTGAAGAAATCCGATGGTACACTTAGGCTTTGTGTTGACTACCACAAGCTTAATGATCTTACTATCAAGAATAAATATCCTTTACCTCGGATTGATGATCTATGCGATCAACTTAGCGGTGCTAGAATCTTTTCACAGTTAGACTTAGCAACCGGTTTTCATCAGCTTCGTATTGCAGAGGATACATTCCTTTGACATCATTCCATACACGTAATGGATCTTATGAATTGCTTGTTATGCCATTTGGTTTAACGAATGCTCCGGCTTATTTCGTTGACCTTATGAATCGAGTTTTCAAAGACTCCTCGATCTATTTGTTCTCATCTTTATTGATGATATTCTTGTGTATTCTAAAACCGAGGAAGAGCATGAAAAGCATCTTTAGATTGTAATGGAAACTCTTAGGAGCAATCAATTGAAAGCAAAATTTTCTAAGTGCCATTTTTGGCAATCTTGTGTGAAATTTCTCGTTCATATTATTTTCGAATCCGGATTTTTCATGGATCCTTCAAAGATTGAAGCGCTTCAAAGTTGGAAGAGACCAGAGAGTGTGATGGAAATTCGTAGCTTTCTTGGATTGGCGGACTGTCGTTTTATAAAAGACTTTTCTAAAATTTCTGTGCCTCTTACTAGTTTGACGAAGAAAGGAGTTAAATACATTTGGTTAAACAAATGTGAAGCTTCTTTTCAGAAATTAAAAGAACTCCTTTCCAATGCTCCTATTCTTGTGATTCCCGAAGGAAACCAAGATTTTATTGTTTATATTGATGCTAGTCGTGTTGGTTTGGGAGCCGTTCTCATGCAAAGAGAACGTGTTATTGCTGAATGCTTCTAGGAATTAAAGCCAGCCGAGACTAGATATGCCACTCATGATTTAGAGCTCGTGGCTATTGTTTTCGCCCTTCGAATTTGGCGGCGTTATCTTTTGCGAGAAAAATTTATTCTCTATACCGATCATAAATCTTTGAAGTATTTATTTTCCCAAAAGGAACTTAATTTGCGTCAACAACGTTATCTCAAGTTCCTTTCATCTTATGATCTTGATATTCTTTATACTCCCGGAAAAGAAATCGTTTGCCGATGCACTTAGTCATAAGCAACAAGCGGTTGTTTCTACGATGATATCCGAATGGAATGATCTCGAGACTTTGTCCACTTGTGAGATTCGAGATCGTGAATCCGATTTATGTTCATCTCTTGTTTTATGTAGCCTTGAGGCTTATCCATCTCTTTTAGACCGCATTCTTGAAGCTCAAAAGCTAGATCCCGAGTTGGCTCTTCTTAGCCAAAATCATAGCGATAAAATTGATATTGAAGGTTTGAAAGACTTTGATATCGATGCTCGTGGCGGTGTTCTAAAATTTGGTAGACTTATCGTGCCAAATATTACCGATCTTCGAAAAGACATTTTAGAAGATTCTCATTATTCTAGATTTGCCATTCATCTCGGTAGTAGTAAAATGTACGCGGATATGAAGCGACTTTATTATTGGGATGGAATGAAATCTGATATTGCTAATTTTGTTAAGTGATGCATGACTTGCAAACTCGTTAAGGTCAAGCATCAAAGGCCCAGTGGGTTATTGCAACCTTTGGACATTCCAATTTGGAAGTGGGATCAAATTTCCATGGACTTTATTGACAGTCTTCCCCGTTCTCTTTCGGGCCATGATAGCCTATGGGTGATTGTTGATAGACTTACAAAATGCGCCCATTTTATTCCCATTCAGTCCCATCGAACCGTACCTCTTTTGGCCAAACTCTTTGTTAGAGAAATTTTTAGGTTACATGGAGTTCCTACTTCTATTGTTAGCGATCGTGATCCATTGTTTACTGGTGGATTTTAGAGGAGTCTTCAAAAAGCTTTGGTAACGAAGCTTAATTTTAGCACCTCTTATCATCCTCATCGATGGACAAACCGAGCATGTGAATCAAACTCTTGAAAATCATCTTCGTACATGTGTTCTTGATTTTGGTGAAAGTTGGAAAGATCATATTTCTCTTGTTGGGTTTTCCTATAATAATAGCTTCCAATCTAGTATAGGTATGGCACCCTTCGAGGCACTCTTTGGAAGGCCATGCCGATCTCCTTCTTGATGGCTTGAGGCCGGTGAGAAACTGGTTTTAGGTCCTGATTTTATTCTTGATTCCATAGAAAAGATTGACCTTATTCGCCATAGGATGAAAGAAGCTCAAAGTAGGCAAAAATCCTATGCCGATAACCGAAGAAGGAAATTAGAATTTTCTATGGGAGATTTGGTGTTTATTCGTGTTTCACCTATGAAGGGTGTTGTGCGTTTCAGTCGATCGGGAAAATTAGCACCTCGATATATTGGTCCATTTCCCATCACTGAACGCATTAGTTCCATGGCTTGTCGCCTTTTAATACCGGCTCAGTTTTCTTCTATCCATGACGTGTTTCACGTTTCTCAATTACGGAAATGCCTTCGAGATTCCGATTCTATTCTTGAGCCCAGTGTTGTGGAAGAAATTGAAGTTTCGCCTAATTTGACTTATGACCAGCATCCTATTCGTATCATTGCATCGAAGGTAAAACGCCTTCGAAATAAAGATGTCCCTCTTGTGAAAGTTCAATGGTCCTCAAATCCTAAGGACTGTTCTTGGGAATCTAGAGAATTCATCGAGCGAACACATCCGCACTTACTCTCTCGTGCTCTTTGAGGTGAACTTCTTATTTCAAATTTCTTTTGTGTTGATATGCTTTTATGGTTGTTACTTTTTATTCTCTTCTTAAATATTGCAAGGATGCAATTTCTTTAAGGAGGGGAGTCTGTAAAAACCCGCATACTTTACGATTGTTTATTTAAATATTTTATTTAAATATTGCATCGTTAGTCGGATTTAAGTCCGAAAAGATACTTTTTGTAAATAGTCAAATTAGGACTCGAGACCACTTCCATTGAGTTTAAAATGACATTTGCAACCTTTTTGAGTATAAACATTGATATATTTGGAGCTAGCTAAAATTTTAACCTTTTCATTTAGGGCTTTGGGTTTGGATTTGGGGTTCAACCCACTAACCAAACTCATCTTATATCCTAACTCCACCACCGCTCCTCTTCATTCCTTCATAATTTCCTAACACTCGGGCTTTAGCAAAAATGTTGGAGGAGATTGGAAATTTAAAACCCTAAGCCTTAGTTTCTTTAGCAAATCCAAGTTTTAGCTCCAAATTCAAAGAGAAGATTAGGTAAGTATCTCCTTCTTCTTCTCCATCTCTCAATCCCTCTCCAATTTCAGAAATTTTCTGTAACCTAATTTGAGAAATATTGCTTATTATCTTAGATTGGATCTTTTAGAGTTGAGATTGAAGAGTGGTAGATCCTCCTTTGTTTTCAAACTTCTTCTTCCTTGTTTTTGTGTAAAAGGTGAGATTTTTATCTCACATCTACGTCTATATCTATCTTTGTTGTTAGGTATGAATTCCTAACACTTATTGATGTTCATTTTCTTTTGGTTTGAATTGGTTTTATGAATATTCCAATTTTTGGTGTTTTGAAGTTAAATCTTTAAAAATTCTAGCATTGATGTTTGAACATGTTTTTGGGGTGAGTCAAAGAGCCAATAGGACTGGGTTGTCGCGTGGCATAAATCCCTATTTGCAATTGCTCGATCGATCGGCTCCATTTGGATTCTTGCCCCTTTGGAGTCTAGGCTGGAAATACTGGAAAACAGGTTCCAGTCGACTGGCGCACCGAGTCTAGTTGACTGACCTGGAACCCGAGAATTTTTCAGGCATTGACCAGTCGACTGAACTCAGTGTCCAGTCGATTGACCTACTTGCTTCAGCACAAATTGCCTATTTTGCTTGAGATTCCAATTTTTTGTCGATTCTTGTTTCTCCGACTAGTTGTTATCGCCTTTGTTGACTTTAATAACTTCTTCTTCATGATTTTTGGGAATATCCATTTTGGTGGATTTGGTATCGATTTATTTGAATTTAATTCACATCTTCGAATGTGAATTTTGGTGATTGATTGTGTTTACAATCATTTCTATGGTTTGTCATGTTTAAATGCAAAGGTTTCTATACTAGTAGTAAATATTCAAACTCTTTCTCAAAGATGATTTCAATTCTATTTTAAATACAAAGCTTGTTTATAAAACCGTTTTCCAATCTATTAGTATATACAAACCTTTACCTCATTCGATCGAGAAATCCAATTAAACGACTTAGCAAAACAAGTGGTATGAAACGCTTGCGTTTACTTTGTTGGTTAATTCTTAGACTTGTTCGATTGAAAATCTTGACAACTTTCGAGTGGAAATTTACAGTTTGTTCATAAATATTTAAGTTAAGCTTGTGGTTATGGGACATGAAGCTAAACTCATCTATTTACTAGCTTAGTGTAATCGACACTTCTCTATGATCGATGGTGATCATTTTGTGATTTAGACTATTCATGTGCGACGTCTCTTTGTCTGTGAGGGAGACTAAACCCCGTTTCTTTGGAGGTTCGGCTCAAAATTGGTGGGGTAGCGACCCATGGTCTTCGGGCTGTTTGTGGAGCCTCAGCTCAAAATTGATGGTTATCAACCATGGAATAGCGTTTCATTTTGTGATATACGTGTTGGTGGGTTTTCATGCTCCCATTTTGTGATAGGCCTCCCCCTTTTTTGATTTCTGGATTTCTATTGATGATTTCTAGAATTTGTGTTTCACCAATTTTCGTGATTTACAATGATAAGCTTTATCAATATTCATGCATTAGTGAATTTGTGTTTCACTAACTTTTCCGATTGGCATTGATAAATTTGTCAATATTTGTGGTTTAGTGAAAGTGTTAAAGAATATGACATTCCTTTTGATGCTTTGAGATTTTTTGAGATAGTGTATGATTTTTGTTGTTGTTGAATGTCTACTTGTCATAGTATGGCATTATCGTTATCATACGTTTTTGTCATATCTCTTATTCTATCTCATTTTATCTGATATTTATAGCTAGACTGATCCGTTTATTATTTTCTTATTAAATAATACTCGGATAAGACTGAGATGTTATAGGTGCTTCTGCCTGACTCCTCCTCTGGGAGTATTATCTGACTTTTGGCTAAGTACATTAGATTGGTGGTTTTTGTTGTTATACATTCGAGATAGAGACTCCTTGATGTATACATATTCTTTTGTGTAGCACTTGTATCTATTATTTTGAGGTATTGTGGATCTTGTTAGACCACTACTCCGATGCACACTTTTACGTGTTATATTCATATCTGTTTCCGCCTATGAGATATGAACATCTGTGACTGATTTATGTTATGCTTATTTCTGTATTTGTTTCCGAAGATTATAGAGCCACTGTGTAGTAGTTTTGAGTTTGAATCGATGTGTCAGATTTCCTCTTGAAATGAAATGTGTGTTATTCCATCTGACATATCGGTTCTTGCACAAAGCAACTACACGTATGGTTGCTCCTCAACAGCCTTATTTTTTGTGCTAGTTGACGGCATTACTCCGTAGTGTCCTTGGCTAGCGTGAGTATAGAGGTGGGGCGTCACAATTTGTCTAGAAATAGCTTGATTAGCCGCATATATAATAGTGATGTACATGGATTTCGTGGTTGGCTAGTGAAGCATGTGACAATGGATGAATTATTTGTTGGAACGAATGGGGTTGATAGTGAATGTATTAGGATTAGAAAGCAACATGATGCAGCCATAAGGTGCTTCAGGGAGATTGTGGTGAAGAGTCTAGAGGGGGTTGATTAGATTAGCAGCCCGAGTAGTTAGGGATAACTTCAATTTAGATTCCAACACTGCAACTAAGTAGAGGTTGTTTTCTACAATAAGGTGTTTTATTTGATCAATCTTGATATAACAATGGGCACCACACACATTCTAAGCTGCTGTGTTATGTATCATGTCACTTATTTGGAAGAGTTGTTTGTAATCTTTGCTTTCTCATAGTTGCAGGAGAACCATCATTATCATTTTCAGGGATGATGGATGAGGAAGAATAATTTTGGCTTCATTGAGATCGGAGAGGTATTTTTTATGTTTCTTTTTTTAAATTTGATTTGGTTGGCTGCCAAAGGGGGAGTTGAAAATGGGAGCAGAAACTGGGGTAGATATTGTAGAGTTAAAAGAGTTACTGGATGAGGCATTGGGTGGCAAGGTAGGATCATGATAACTAAGGGGAGCGTGGATCATCATGTATGGTTCTGGGGAGTAAGATTTGACATTGAAAATTATGTCATCGTAGTTGATATGGCCTTTGAATAGGGGCTGAGGATAACAGCAGAAGGTGGGATTGAAGCATGAGGAAACTGGATTGTTTGATTTGAATAGGGATGTGGGGCATGGGAATCAAGGCAGTTGTTGGTATTTATTTCATCGTTAAAAGTTGCAACAAAAGAAGGGTTGGATTTATTTAGAGGAAAAGGAAAGTTAGGATTGGTTGTTTCTTTACATGCATGCATGGTATCACATAGTGTTTCATGTGAGACACAAGTTTCCAGAGCATCATTATTTTCAGTTTGACTATTGTTTTCATCATTTTTTTTTGTTCTTCTTCATCAATTTCTCCCAAGCATTGGAATTTGTTGGATGATAGGAGATTATCATCAATTAATCCATTATACCCATGCATGTCAACATTTGCTTTGTCATTTTCCATTATGATATTATTTGCTCCCTCTTCAAACATGGTTTCAGGCTCTTTGTCATTTATGACTCTTTTCCATATACATTTGCACTTGATAATTTACCTTTTCTGCTTCTTTTGCCCATTTTAACTCTTCTACTCACCTTTTGCAAATTTTGCCTCTGCACTCCTTGTCTCTGTGAACCCTTGTTTTTATTATGACCATTAACTTCACTTGTCTTCATCATATTTTTTTCCATATTAGAGTTTACTTCTCTCCTTTCATTGTCTGTATTCCTAGTAGCAAGTATACAGTGTTCAGTTTTATGACCAAAGGCAATACAACTTGTGCAAACATCTGGTTTCCATAAGTACCTTACTTGAACAATCTACACTTTCCCATCAAGCAGTTTCACAAGGAAGCTATTAACAAGTTCATGGTTTGGTTTAACTTCTATCATACATTTCGCAAACGATATTCTATCAAGCTTCTCAGTGTACTCATCCATACACAACAACTTCCCTAACCTTGATGACAACCAATTTATCCGTAAGTGAGACCATGCATAAATTGGGATATTGGAGAAATTAGACCTGTCAAAATTTGACCCAACCCATTAACCTAACCCATTTACCCTATTTATAAATGGGTTGGGTCAACTACTTTATGAATATTACAAAATGGGTTATGGGTTGGGTTGACCCATTTTTAAAAGGGTTATAAATGGGTAAACCATTTATCCATTTATTAAAAACATTAACTTTTAATATAAATTTGAAAAATAATAATTTTAAACATACATTATAATTTTCATGGAGACTGACAGTTGTACTTAGAAAATAACAGGCTACCGCATTCCCATATTTGAATTCCACCTAGTGTAGAAGCCGCTATTTTTTATTCAAACTGCAATAACTTCTTCATTCTAACTCGGAATCAGGCGAGACTTCGACCGATCAACTCCAACCTAAATTACGAACAGTATGGAACACTCGGATATTTCATCATGTGAAAGCATATTGTAGTTCTCCAAGAGGACTGACAGTTGTACTTAGAAAATAACAGGCTACCACATCCCTATATTTGAACTGCGTCTAGTGCAGAAGCCACTATTTTTTTTGTTCAGACCGCAATAACTCCTTCGTTCTAATTTGGAATTAGGCGAGACTTCGACCGATCAACTCCCATATAAATTATGGACAGTATAGAACACTCGGACACTTCATCGTGTGAACGCACATTGTAGTTCTCCAAGGGGACTGACAGTTGTACTTAGAAAATAATAGGCTACCACATCCCTATATTTGAAAAATTGAACTCCGCCTAGTGCAGAAGCCGCTATTTTTTTGTTCGAACTACAATAACTCCTTCGTTCTAACTCGGAATTAAGCGATACTTCGACCGATTAACTTCCACCTAAATTATGGACAGTATGGAACGCTCGGATACCTCATCGTGTGAACGCACACTGTAGTTCTTCAAAGGGACTGACAGTTGTACTTAGAAAATAGCAGGCTGCCATATTTGCATATTGAACTCCGCCTAGTGCAGAAGCCGCTTTTTTTGTTCAAACTGCAATAACTCCTTTGTTCTAACTCGGAATCAGGCGAGACTTCGACCGATCAACTCCCACCTAAATTACGGACAGTATGGAACACTCGGATACTTCATCGTGTGAACGCACATTGTAGTTCTCCAAGGGGATTGACAGTTGTACTTAGAAAAGAACAGCCTACCACATCCCTATATTTGAACTAACCTAGTGCAGAAGTCACTATTTTTTTTGTTCGGACTGCAATAACTCCTTCGTTCTAACTTGGAATTAAGCGAGACTTTGACCGATTAACTTCCACCTAAATTACGGACAGTACAGAACGCTTGGATACTTTATCGTGCGAATGCATACTGTAGTTCTCCAAGGAGACCGACAGTTGTACTTGAAAATAATAAGCTACCTCATACCCATATTTGAATTTTGATTAAAATTAGAATTAAAATTTTAAATTTTTTTGGATCTCAAAACATAAAAATTAGAAATATTTTATATATATTTGTTTTTATTAGTCAAATTAAATTTAAATCTTTAAATGGGTTAAATGGGTAACCCGCTTATTAAGTGGGTTGGGTCATAAATGGGTTGGGTCATAAATGGGTTAGGTCAAACTCGACCCAACCCATTTTGATCCAACCCA
The DNA here is from genome assembly GCA_030765085.1 of Allium cepa. Lineage (NCBI taxonomy): Eukaryota > Viridiplantae > Streptophyta > Magnoliopsida > Asparagales > Amaryllidaceae > Allium > Allium cepa. The sequence continues at coordinate 568,454,679 of CM060940.1, read as the reverse complement.
ACCCGTTTGACAGGCCAAGGAGAAATGAACCCAAATTGAAACTGAAGTGATACTGCTACTTCCATTTCCAACCTCTAGATTCCATTGTTGTATTATAAATAACTTGTTCATAATTATGAGATCTCCCCTTAAAATTTTGGCTTTATCCTCTAGCAAGATAGGAGAAATAGAAATACAAAACCATCAAATTTCCATTTAATCGAACCTTTCAATCTCCATACTCTTTTCAGATTCTCCACCACGGTAGTGTATGACAATGGTTTGTCAAGGAAGAACCCAACGATGTAGTTTTCCTACACTGATTTACCTGTTTCGATGAAGTCAAATGGGGGGACCAGAGCATCACCCTTATAAGATGGTTCAAAAAGTACAGGGTTGTAAGACCCTGCATTTCTAGGTTTGTTTTTGAAAAGGTTTGACCATGTGGGTGCATGAGGAGGTGGCACAACAGGAACATTAGATTGATAAGGGTCAGAGGAAGGGGTGAAATGGGACGTAGGAATAGGAAGAAGTGGAGGTAAAGCAGAAGGAGAAGGAAAGGGAGGAGAATCAGAAGAGAAGGGGTAGGCAACGAAGGAGATGGTTTAGAAAGCAGAAGGGAGGGCCAAGGCTTGGGCGGAGGAAGGGGCGGTGGTGGGGGTGGAAGAGACATAGGTGGGAAATTTAGCAATTAGGCAAAGGGAAAGAGGCGGGACGAATGGGAGCTACTATTAAAAAGAAAAAACCATACAACGAAGGAGATGATCTTGAAATGATATGTACGTATTTGTGTGTAAGGTAACTTATTAAATTTATTTAGATAATGAAACTTTTCATTTCCCGTCTCTTAAGCTATTGAATTAATGAGGGAGCATAAATTTATTTAGAGAATGAAACTTTTTATTTCCTTCTCTTAACTTATATAATTAAAGAAGGTCAAATTATTTATATGGAAAGAGAAACCTTTCATTTATCTCTCTTTAATTAAATTGATTAATTGTATTAATGTCATTAATAGCAACATACATACATACATGCATGCATACATACATACATACATATATATGGCATGAACGTGAGTATAAATACTATAGTGCAAATTTTGTAAGAGCAACACTTGATAGGTGCTATTAATTGATGACAATGTTAGACAAATAACTAGAAATAAATGGATAGTTAAACACATAAAGGAAATATGAGAAATAGATAAAAAGTAACAAAGATGATTGATTTAATTTCCCAATTGGTAAACTTAATTAGTGCAGCATATAAATGATAATCAATTGGCATCCTGATATAAGGATATAAACACTCAACAACAAAAGTTTGTATGTATTATTAACTAATTGTGCATATATGTGTGTGTGTGTGTGTGTGTGTGTGTGTGTGTGTGTGTGTGTGTGTTTAAATATGTTTGTATATGTATTATTTAATGAATCCTCCAAATACGATAAATTAATATAGCCAAGTCAAGTATTATCCATTCAAGATTTATTACCAAACATGTAGTGACCTGGTTTAGTAAATCAGTTTGAAAATAGATCTTAAACAATAAATCCAAATGTAACCAATATGTATATGTTAATAATTTAATGTAGAATCAAACATAGATATTTATTATTAAAAAATTGTCCATAGTATATTTTATATAATAATAATATTATGTTGATTCATATTTTTTATACATAAATACAATGTACATATATGTATGTCTGTTCATATATACATAAATATATATACACATATATTTAAAAAATTTATATATGTATTATTAATGAATCATTTAAAATTAATAAATCAACTCAACCAAATCAATTTAAGATTTATTACCAAACATATAGTAATCTAATTTGGTAAAACAGTCTTATAATAGATCTTAATCAACAAATCTAAATGTAATTTCTATGTATGTGTTAATAAAAAATAATTCTTAAAACCTTTTAAAATATTTCAAAATTATTTTAACACACACACACACACACATATATATATATATATATATGTATGTATGTATCTATATATACACACATATGCATTTATGTATATGTATGAAACTTAAAGAAGAAAACAAAATTGGAATCAATGTAAACTATTGTTAACAATTAAATAAAATAAAGTTAATTAGAATAACAAGTTAATTGTTAGATCTATATTTAGATCAAAATAAATATAAATGAACATATAAAATCACAAATAAAATGTATCAATTTCAAATGAAAACCAATTCTAATGATAACAAGTTATAATACTTTAAGATCTATAATTCTATGCTTACAATGGACAACAAATGTATATATAAAATTTTCAAAGTGAACTAACTAATATATCTATAATGTCATGGAATAAATAAATAATTAATAGAATTTACCTTGTTTGATGTTGCATATGATTCATACCTTGAATGATAAATGCTTCTAGATCCAATTGAATCACCTCCAGAAATTGCAACAATCTGAAGCACTACTTCTGAATTTACTTTATTTGGTTTGTTTTGGGAATTTTTTTACGGCTTAAAAGCCATGAAATTTTAGCCTATAAGGTTGAAAAATGAAGATGGAGGCTAGGATTTTGAAGGACAACGATTAAGAGAGGTCAATGAATGGAAGATAACATATTTATAGAGGGATCCTTCCTTAACCTCCTCGCTTCATTTTCTAGATCCAACCATAGGGTTTTAAGCCTCTTTTTCTTATGCATTCTATGAATAAGGTTATATGGGCCTCGAAATATTCCCAAACCCATTTAGTAATTTATCTATTTAAATCCAATTTAAATATTTTATCAATATCATATATCGATAAGTACATACGTAACTTTTATGTACATACTTTATTAAATACTAATGGATTCAAACAAATCAAATAAATAAATAAACAAAATTTAATAACTAATATTTCATAAATATTAATTAATTTATAACGGTTATCAATTAATTAGATCATGTGGTTTCGAAGCATTCATCATTACGGTTATGTGACTCAAAGGTATAAATTCAGTCAACGATTAATATCGGACTATTCGAATATTAACATTCACATGTCACTTAGCAGGTAGCGTGACATTTTGGCCGAATTCATCACTTACACATCTTTTAGGTAAAACCCAATTTTAATTATTATAAGCGGTACCGAATAATGACAGTTATTTACACCAATTCTCTTCGTCAAAACTATATCACTTTGAATTTATGGAATTTGGTAATGGTCAAAATTTCAATGTCATCCACATTCAACTTTCTAGTCCAAACACAAAGTCCTTTTGTCGATAACAACAATTATTATTAACCAAAATGCTCTTGTCAGAGACTTTGACTTTGAGTTGACCATGATACTAACCCCGTATAACTGAGAAGACGAATCCTTTCTTGAATAGTGCTTCACTTCCAATACTTCCTCTCGACCCAACTATAGTCACTCGATGGAACGCCATGCCATGATTTGACTACAATCAAAGCCGTGCTTTCATATTGAAGATCCACGGTATTCTCAAGTTGAGAGAACTATGTAAATTAGTCATATCGATGTTTTATGTTTGACATTAGTTATACTAACCAATAGAAAACTATCGAGTGAGTCATTCCATAATTATCCAATACCTATCAGTACGTAACCCCTAGGTGCCCCCAGTAGTCATGAGTAACACACTGCCCAACATTTGAAGAGCGTTACGTACTCTAGTCTCAACGGATACACCGATATCCAGTCTTGATTCATCTTGACTAGGAACATTTAAATGTTATATTTGTTTTATTGTGATAAATTACTCATTGTTACAACACTTTGTAACTACTATCACAAAATATACCATTTATGGATTTTTCTATTAAATATACTTTTAATTAAACTAAATAATTAATATAACCACATTATATCAAGTATGTAATAGAACAGAATTGCCCCTAGGGCATACCCCTAACTCTACCAGTGCCATTGTCGGATAACGTCTTAAGTTTTCGTCAGAATTCTTTGATCTGATAAAGACAATGATTGTAATCTGCAAAGCAAGAGATATCCTCCAAGAAACGTTGATGATGCTTCTGAAGATGTTATTTTCTCTCACCACTCGTTTAAACAAACAAATAGATGATATGAATTAAGGCAAATCATCTCCCAAGGTAAATTGGAGCCGAGATGATTATTCTCTCTAATTAATTGTGATAGCACTATCGAAATTGATTTAAACTATCTTCTTAATTAACCGTGATGACAAGAATATCGAATTTGTGATCTACAGTATCACGAACCCGAATATGTATTGAGAGAAATAAGAGATGTGAAGAGAATGAGAAAAACTGGATTTGCATCGCTTTTTAGGCACTTTTATTTCAGGAAGAAGAATTGATTCTGAACAGTTTTTAGGGGTTGCAAATTTCAGGGAGAAGATTAAACTGAAATAATTTTCAGGTATTGCTATTCATAGCGATGAAGAGATGTCTTTTCGTTTGTAACATGTGCGTCTTTAGGCAAACGACGCTTCCTTTCATTTGAATTCAAACGTCCCATCCCGCCATTTCAACAGTCGCATTTCCTACCATTTTTGTCCGTTCAAATTCAAATTCTAAGCTTTGTTAACGGGATCAAATCTGGCCCAATTTAACTAAAATATTTTTCTCCAAAAATATAATATGGGCCCAAACCTGACCAAACTTGGTCTTGTCAGACGAACGGACGGCAGCGGCAAGCGTGCACGGTTGAGGGTTCTGCAGGGCCTCCCTCCTCACAATAGAGCAAACATTTAGATGCCCAAAGGGCCCAACCTTCTCTTGAGAAACCATATTTAAATTAATGTAGTTTCTTATATTATAAAATGCACGACTATTCCAATCTCCCGTTCTTCCTTTTCTTCTTCTCTTCTTCTCATTTTTAAAACAAAATTAACTTACACAAAATTTTATAAATATTTCACTGACAGTCCTCCATCAAATTTTAATAAAATTACTCATGTCATTAGTTGTAGGGAAACCTGTGCATAATTATAGATGTCTTATGGACTTGAATCCATAAATAATTATAACCTATCAGAGCATGTCAAGATAATGTAGTTGACTAAGCATTGAACCAATGATTTTATGTAACGTACCGGATGTGTTTGACACACTTGTTTTCTTTTCTTTGGATACTTCATAAGCCAATACGTGCATTGGCATTATGTCAATATCTTGGTTTCATGAAATGCCCTTAGAGACTTAAGCCATAGGCTCGTAGATGGCGGCCCCACCTTGTTGCATTCATATAGGTAGGTTTATTTCAAGTGTCCTATAAATGTACACTTCAATAGTACTTCTATTATAAACCTATTAAGTACTAAGTGGTACAACCTCCACCATATCATTGTAGGTACCAAGCACTCTTTTTGCAATGCATATAATATTAGTTGTTTAGACCTATCATAGTGCTTCAAATCACATCATTTAATGTACTTTTGCCCGTTGAACTCAAGATAATGAGTTCATTATGTTAAGTTGAGTTTCCCTCATAGGTAATTTCTATGTTGGTTTTGAACTCATTCCTTTTGATGTTTTCAACACCAAATCTCTTCCAAGTCCTTTTATAAATGAATCGGCCCAGTTTTGACTATATCTTATGAAATCTATGGTAATTACCCATCGATGAGCATTTGCCTTGCTGTATTGTGCCTTAGGCTAGTATGTCTAATTTTGCCATTATATACCTGGCTATATTCTCTTGATAGTGTTGTTTGACTATCATAACACACAGATATTAAAGATGTTGGTTTTGGGCATACCATAATTTTTAACAACAAATTTCTTATCCATTCTACTTCTTTACTACGAGAAACTAGTGTATAAATTCAGCAGCTATGGTAGAATCTGCAATACATGGCTATTTCTTAGAGACCCAGGATATCGCTCCTCCACCAAGAGTGAATATCAATCCACCCGTTAAATTATTATTATCCTCCCTTCTAGTGTTCCAACTAGAATCTATGTATCCTTCTATCACAGTTGGATACCTACTATACAATATACCATAGTCCATGGTTCCTTTAAATATTTTAAAATTCTTTGTACAACTGACCAATGAATATATCTAGGGTACTAGTATATTTACTCATTTTACCAACAGCATTGGCAATATTTGGAGTGCAAGTCATGGCATACAATAGACAACTAATGACTTTAGTGTATTCTTGTTGATTTATTGATCTACCGGTATTAGAATATAGTTGCATATTTGGGTCAAATGGGGGTGCTTACTGGTTTGCAATCAAATCGATTAAACCTTTTTAGAATTGTCACTATGTAATGAGACTGGGTAATGACCAATCCTTCTGTTGTTTTCATGATTCTTATTCCTAGAATCACTTCAACTTATCCCATATCGTTCATGTCGAAATGTGAAGATAGAAATCTTTTCGTTTCTTCAATACTTGAGGTATCGGTCCCAAATATTAACATATCTTCAACATAAAGGCTTACAATTACACCTTTACCTGCATGAAATTTGATATAGACACATTTTTCTAATTTACAAATTCAAAAATCATTTGATTCTATGGTTTTATCAAATTTCTCATGCCGCTTTTTTGGTGTTTGTTTAAGACCGTAAAGTGATTTAATAAGTTTACATACTTTACATTCTTGTCCAGGCATCACAAAATCTTTTGGTTGAGACATATATATCTCCTCATCGAGTTCTCAATTTAGGAATGCAATCTTGCCATCCATTTGATGAATGTTAATTTTATAAATAGATGCTAATGCAATCAATGTCCTAATTATTTGAATTGCAGTTCCACATGAATAGGTATCAAAATAATATACCCTTCTTTTTGTGTAAATCTCGTAGGAACTAATCTAACCTTTAATATTTTTATCGTACCATCTGCTCTTAATTTGTTCTTAAATACCCACTTACATTCTATTGGTTTAGATATACAAGGTAAGTCTACATATTTCCATGTTTGGTTTCCCATAATAGAATCTATTTCATCGTTTAAGGATTCTTGCGACAATGTTAAATCCTGAGGCTTTATGGCCTCAGTATATTTTAAAGGATCTGAATCTATGGTTATAGAAACCATGACTTGATATCTAATACCATTTCTTGATTCTTCAGCTAAACAAATAATAAAATCTGGTCCAATGACTTTTCAATTCTCATTCTTTTATTTTTCCTAAGTGTTTCATCAGTTTCATCATTATTTTCTTGAGTGTTCTCAAATTCACAAATATTTTCAGTGACCTCCACTATTCCACGAATAGGTACATTAACCTCCAACGTTTCATTAATAGACGGATTGGATGAAAAAGATGTAAACCTATTTTCATAGAATACTACATCTCTAAATTCTATTACTGTGTTTACCTCAATCGAATTGTTATGTTCTATTACTGGAAACCTCTAATCCTTGCCGTGTTGAGCGTATCCTAAAAAAAATACAGTCGATGCTTTTTTGTCCTAATTTTCTTATTTTTGATTTCAGGTAAGCGAAAGATGACTCTATAGCCCCAAACTCGATGATAATCAAGATTTGGTTTGCATTTCTTCCAAAGTTCATAAGGTGTGACTTTAGTTTTCTTATGAGGTAATCTATTTAAGATGTAACAGGCGGTAATTAATGCCCCACCTTAGAAACTAGTATTCAGACCTGAATTACATAACATAGCATTAACCATTTCAATAAGAATCCTATATTTATGTTTTGCTACACCATTTTGTTGTGGAATATAAGCTATAGATGTCTCATATATAATTCCTACATATTCACAAAATGTAGGGAAATGGTATTCATCTCCCTTATCAGATTTAAGGGTCTTAATTTTAGCATCACATTGAATTTCTACTTCAATCTTATAGGTCATAAATGAATTTAATATTTCATTCTTAGTATGCATTAAATAAACATAACAATACTTTAAATAGTCATCTATAACTGTGACAAAAATACTTATTTCCTCCTCTAATAGGAGTATTATTCATGTCACAAACATCACTATGAATTAATTGTAAAGATTAGTGATACTCACAGATTTCAATGGAAATGGTTTTCAAGTTATTTTGGTTAGAGAGCTTATTCTACATTTAACATCAGATTTACTATCATATTTAGGACATGTTTAACAAAATCATATTATCGATACTTCTAATATTAACATGTCCTATTCTACCATGCCATAAAGAAAAAGAGTCAATAATATAAGCATTAACCATTTTATTAATATTCAATTTGAACATTCCATCACACATGTACCATATTCTAGCAAACATTCCATCTTTAGTCAACATATCTATCTGACTCGTTGACTTGTTTGAAACTAAACTTATTCAATAGACTACTAGAAATAAGGTTCTTTCTAACCTCGGGTACATAATATACATCATTTAATGTCATAATTTTCCCGAACGTGAACTCCAAGTCTATTGTCCACATCCCTTTGACCGCTGCTTTCACCGAATTTACCATATAGAGATAATTTTCATCATCAGATGGTTCAAGTTTCTTGAAAAAAATCTTATCGTTATAAATATGCCTAGTAGCACCAGAGTCGATCCACCAAGAACCCTCTCTTTGAATCATGTTTATTTCAGGGATTGCTGCCACTAAGTTTTCTATTGTCGATTGAGGTTTCTTTTTATGGAAATGACAATCTCTTTTAAAGCGATCATGTTTTCTACAATTGTAGCACCCATTCATTTTCTTGACCTTCTTGTTATTGAAGTTATTCTTATTTTGAAATTTCCTCCTTTGGTTAAAAGAATGCTCGGATGTTTTATTTTCCTTTTTTTCCTCCATCACGTGGATCTTAGATGAAAACACTGTTGGTTCAGTGATTTCTCTCTGTCTAAGTTGTTCTTCCACTTGGAAAATACTATGCATGATTATCCAAACTCATATCCTCCTTCTTGTGTTTAAGGACTTTCCCTTAATCTTTACAAGAAGGGGAAGTTTTCTATTATAGATAGGACTTCTACCACCACATCCATATTTATATTATGTCGGTTGAATTGGTTCAGGATATGCGTAATATCATTGAATTACTCTACTACTGACTTATCTTCGGTCATTTTATAGTTAAAAAATTTAGTAGCCAAAAATTTCTTACTTATTGCGTCCTCCATTAAATACTTGGGCTCTAGAGCGTCACAAACTTCGTTGGCAGTTGATTTGTTGTAATACATATCGAATACAGTATCCATCATTGCATTGCATATGTAATCATCTTGCTCCTATTTCAGTTTTGGTCGTGCTTGTGCAATAGTCCCGTTTTTTGTTTCCTTTGGCCTTGTGTTGTAAGACAATGATTGTAATCTACAAAGATGGTAGTGCATTTGTGGCAGTTACGCATGGTCTCCCCTTCACAATAAAACAAACATTTAGATGTCCAAAGCGTTCAACCTTCTTCTAAGAAACCTATATTTGAATTAATATAGTTTCTTAGATTCTAAAATGTTGGAATATTCCAATCTCACATTCTTCCTCTACTCTTTCTCTTCTTCTCATTTTTAAAGCACAATTAACTCAAACAAAATATTATAAAACTTTCACTAACAGTTAACATTTGAGTTTCCTAGAAGCTTTTGTAAATTTGCATTGTTCAAAATACTAAAATGCTGCTTATAAGGTGCTTGTAAAACTTGTAAATCGCTCAAATTTATAAAAAATATATACATTGTCCTTTAAGTTTAGTCCATAGTTCTTCAAACCCACATGTCAATTTCCAAAGATTTAGCTCTCACTAAAAAACATATTTTGAAAATTTGAATTGAACCATGTCGACATTTCCCTGCGAATGTGTTCTTTTAACAAGCAAAAATAGACACATGGCAGTCAATATGATAAAAAGAGCTAAGATAAAGCATTAGAACTTGATGATTGGTATATACAGAGAAATTAAACAGTACGGGAAAACAATACTCGATCATTTGGATGATACAACCAATCAAGATTTAACACCACCTTTTCCAAACTGGTCGAGCAGCGAGTCATAAAATTGGAAGGGGATCGAATTGATCCAGCTTCTGCTTACGTAAAAACTTGCGATTGGACATGATCTTGCATCAGATGATTTCTTTAAATTGGGTGACTGGTTATAAAGGGAAATTTCAGGAACTTTGGGAGGGTGGAATGATGAAAGAACAATAGATAAAGATGGAGGAATAGAGTGAGCATGCACAGAATTGAGGAGAAAAGTTAGCAAAGAAGAATGCAACCAAAGAAGAGAATGCATAGAAAAATTAGCAGATTTTTGGAAATTAGAAGAATTTTTTTTATTTAACGTTGAATCACTTCCTTCATAATCATACAATTCCATCTCCACTCGTATTTATACATTCACTTGGCTATCTAAGATAATTAAAAGCATCTGAACTCATTCAACAACTTACAGTAGGTTGGTCATTAAATCTTTATTAATTACTAGTTTAGAACACATGCTTTGCACCAGGTCATTGCATTATCATGTAGTAGTGAATTTATAGTTAAATATTTTAACCATTGTTTTTTTTCAGTTCTCATAATGCCTATTGGCAATAGATATGAAGTTGCTTCAAATACATTCAATATCTATCTTATGCACTAAAGCCTTGGAGTTGTAAAATAATGTAAAATGGAACATCGTTTAGAAGTTTACCTTTAATCAGGTTGATTTTCAGGATAAATTTTCGAAAGTTTTAGGTAAAACGTTATGCAATATGGTCATAATATATCAAAAAAATAGAACTAACCCAATGCGAAAATGAAATCACAATTTATTCTATAGTTGAAATGAACTAAAAATAAAAATTATAGTGGAATGTTGAAGCAGCATGTCATCATAAATTTACAGTCTCGGCCTAATTAGCCATTCATATAACGGACAAACAAACGCAAAGGAAGTTTAAATATATGTCAATTTAAAGTAGGATAATAATAAGTGTGAATCAAAGGCTGAGAATGATTATCATAAGGTTGTTATGATGTAAAATTATTTCGGGAAGCAGCAATCATGTGTGGAAAAACTGTGGTACAAACAGTAATGAATTTGCAATGCATTTAATTTTATGAAATCTGTAAAACAGCAGTAGTTTGACAGTTGCTCAAAATTTAAGTCATAAATATTTTAACACGGTAGTAGTTAAAATTCTAAAGAACCTTTGAATTAGAAATAAGCGCAGTACATACAGGCAAGTAGAGTGGAATAGGATAAAAAAAAGAAATAACAAACATAAAGAGGCCCTATGAGAACGAGAGATGCAGAAGCGCGGTATATTTGATATTTCAAAAGACACCGAGTAAAGGTATTGAATGAATTCTTTTTATTAGTAGTAAAGATTATTTGTACCTCTATCCAAACCAATACACCAATACAATGCGGTCATGTATCTAGGCCCAACCCAAAGGCAAGGCTGCCGAGACTTTCGCCTAGGGCAATGCCTTCGATGGTGGTGGAGAGGGTGACAAAATTGGGCAAATGCTTTGAAAAATAGTTGTCTGTTATACTGCCAGGGCAACTAATTAAAGAATTGGCATGTAGTATAATGGTTCAAGGCTTATGTTATGTTCTTATCAACCATGTTCAATGCCTATAACATGTAGTTTCTTTGTGAATTTTTTTCCCCTTCGTTTTCTCTCGAATTCTCTCGAATCTTGTCAAGGGAAACTGATACAGTAGGGCCGGCACAACATGTATCACAGACTAACAAACAATTTCACTCCTTTAGCCAAGTAATTAAATCATTATAATGTTTCTTCTATATTAGCTCCGTTCATTTTTTTTCGATCCACTGTTGTTTCTTTTCAAAAAAAAAATGATGCTCCCTAATTTCATTAAACACAAATGAAAATTAAAGATTTAAAATATCAAGATATATTCATTAAGAAAACGAATCGAATAATCGATGCAGCCAGCTAGAACAAAAAGGCAACGTACATTTACAAACTAGAATATTAAAACAATAATAGTCCCATCCACCTTTTGTCTCCAAACTAATCATGCAGCTCTTATATGACCTCATATTCTACCAGAGCAACCATGACCAAAGGAACAACAAATAAAGAACGTACCACGAAAATGTAACAGAGAACATGAACAAAAAATATACTACTAGAGTATATATGTACAAAGGAATAAAGAACAAATAAACATGAACAGAAATAATACATTAATAAGCACTTCAAGATATCAAATAAATATATAATCCAAACAAATGCAGTTCAATTTCTTATATGTATGTGTGTGTATGTATGTATGTATGTATGTATGTATATGTATGTATGTATATATATGTGTGTGTGTATGTATGTATGTACGTGTGTGTATATGTATGTATATATGTATGGAAGGGAAAGGAGCATCATCGGTCAATTGTAAATTCACATAATGCGTTCCTTCATCAACTATACATACGACCACTATTTTGTTGCATAAAAGAATTAGGAGGTTCTCTTATAGGTAAGTAGCACTTTCTTTTAGTGCTAAAACAATGAAAATGCATTGAAAAGCACTAGCGACCATGATTCCCATGTAAGGAAGTTTCATCCAAGCTTTCATAGGTGCAAATGGTGATTCACATTGTATGCTAGTTCACATTGTTTAAAATTTTCTTGGCCTCCCAAGAACAACATATGTTCATACGCATAATTCCTCAAATCTTCAAGTAGTGCTTTCTTCACAAGTATCCATCCATTTTCAAGGCTCACACCTAGTTGTTCGGCTCTAGTTCTAAACCAACAATGTCCATCTATTTTTACATCCTCCCTTTTTTGATAAAATTCCAATTTATTGGATTTAATTCACATAACGTGTCATGCATCTTTTTGAATATTTCATTATTTACCTTCAAATAAGCTTCATTATCAAGCATTATACGTTCCTTTTTATGTGAAACTTATAAATATTTAAGTCATAAAAACTATGAGTTGCTCATGGAACTATTTTTTTTTTTGCTAAAAAAAGAAAATGAATGTTTATATACCAAATCAATATATGTTGTTGCAGGATTAGTTGAACAAGGGAACATTGTAACGGTCATGTAAATGAGGTCATACGAGAGTTATCAGTACTAATGAGCCCACCACTTCCATATAGACCCTACAACAACAAAATGGAAGTGCTTTTACAAAGAGCTACAAAAACTGTGCATGCAATCTAGCAACAATTATAAATTAAAAGATTCAAACAATAATAGTCTGCCCTATTTCACTTGTATAAGACTCAGAAAAATATAAAGCAACATAATTTGTTACCTGCATATGAAATTAAAATACGTAAGGAGATATTATTTACTCTCGGGTTTAAAGCTTCTACTGCACTTGTCAGATATAAGCTATAGTTGGGCTATACAAGGCCCAAGAGTTTATTTCTTTACCACAATTGTTTTACTTGCAAAAGAGAGTATATATATACTCAATGTATCATTGTACCATAATTCAATTATCTCAATACAATCAAATATTTATTTTTTTCTCTCTGGCAACAGTTCTGTTAAAATTTCATCGTAGACGGATTTAAACAACTCGGCTACAAATTCTATCTTGGTATCAGAGTTACCAAAGGCTTAACAGCCAAATTGCTGAACTAATTACTCATCGAAAAGGAATCAGCATTTGGGTGATCTCTATTTGAGAGGGTTGATTCAGTGAAGAAAATCAAGTGTCACGCCTCAGTTCAAAGAACTTGGCTGCATCAGATCTTTCTCACCAAATCTTAAAGAAAATCGATCAAGAAAATTTCAGAAAACTGTCAAAGAAATCAAGAATCATCACAAAAATGAAGAAAGTGCCTTCCACCAAGACTTATCAGTTGTTATTTTTTTAAAAAAAGGAAAGAATATCATCATTTAAGTCTTGTGGTTGCATCAAACCTGGTTGTGAGCAATTCTTGCTTTTATTTCTTGAATTCTGTCTCTAATTGATTTTCTTTATCCGTCTTGTTAGTATTACCTTGTTTGTCATAATCTGAAATCATCATTGTTGATGATACAAACACTGCTACATCTGCCGACGTGAGCAATAATCATCAATCTAGTCTACAGCTGAAAAGCTTGTTACACTATAGTTAGCCCTCAAAGCAATCTGGTCACTGTATACTTGAGTGAAGATAACTATCTTCTTCGGAAACTGCAAATTGAGACTGCAGTCCAAGGATATGGACTTAAAAGTCATATTCTTGGAACCATCCCAATTCCTCCTAAATGTATCACTGTTGAAGAAAACAAATTTGTCAATAATGAGGATTGCATGAAGTATCACAGGCAGGACAGGCTTATTTGTTCTTGGCTACTATCATTAATAAACACAAATATATTATCTTATGTTATTGGATGCAAGACAGCAAATAACAAATGGACAACCACTGAAAAAGTATTCAATAATCTGCTGCCAAGGTAATGTATAACAAAAAGCAACTGCACGGTATGAGGAAAGATAACAATACTATGAGAGAGTATCTATTCAAAGTTAAAACAACTTGTGATCTCTTGGAGGCTCCAAATCACAAAATATCATATTCTGAGCAAACCTTAACTATCTTAAATGGATTAAGTGATGGTGATGAATCAGTAGTTCCTGTCATTGATCTCAAAAGGATTTGTCATCCATTGATGATGTTTACTCTATATTACTTGCACATGAGGCCAGAATTGACAACAAGAAACCACAAGATTCTGATTTCACCATCAATTATACTACTCATTCCAAGAACAAAAGTCAAAGCAGTAACAAGGCAGACCAAAATACACAAAGAGGAGGGTACTCTAAAAGATCTAGAGGAAGGGGCAGATGGAACAATGCCAATAGACCTAGATGTCAGATTTGTGAAAAAATTGGTTATACAGCAGTCAAGTGCTACTTCAGATACTCAAATCAGAACAGTGGTCAAAGGAGCAACAACCCCTAGTGCAAACATGGCTCAAGTCAATTCAGAAACACAATTCTTTTTTGAAAAAGTCATAATTCTAATGAAACATCAAAGCCATAAAACATTCAGTATGATTGCTGGTACCCAGACTCTGGTGCAACAAATCACATTACAAATAATCTTGATAATTTGAACCTTGACAGCAGGGAGTATAGAGGTGAACAGTCAATTTTCATGGAGAATGGTAAATGTATCAAGATTACTCATGTTGGTAGTGCTTATATTAAAGGCAAGAAACAACTTCCTACATAATCTGTTAAGGGTACCAAAATAAAGAAAAATCTTATTAGTGTATCTCAGTTTGCCAATGACAATAAAGTTTACTTTAAATTTTATCCTAAATATTGTTTAGTTAGATTCATATTAACAAAAGATATTTTGTTACAGGGTGATGCTAAAAAAGGATTGTATAAATTGAAAACAGTCAACAATAACTTGTGCTCGGACAATCAGAAGTCTTGTAACTTGTGTGAGGAGCAAGACTCCAAAAGCATATTTGATATATGGCATTACAAACTTGGTCACCTAAGTGTGAAAGTTGTAAAGCAAGTTCTTAATGAAAATAGAATATCTTTTGATAATATCTCACTACCCTATGTCTGTACATATTGTCAAATGGGTAAGAGCCATAAGTTGGCATTTAATGAGTCTTCAACTGTTTACTCAAAACTATTGATTTAATTGCCACAGATTTATGGAGGCCAACACCCATTTACTCAGACTTTGGATATAAGTATTATATTTCCTTTGTTGATGCACACACAAGATATACATGGATTTATTTTTTAAAATCTAAATCCGAAGCCTATAATGCTGTTATAAACTTTATAATTATGGCTGAAAAACAAACTGGTGCTCAAGTTAAAATAATTCAATCAGATGGGGGGCTTAATACAAAGCTCTCGGTAGCTATTTTAAAGAGAAAGGTATAGTGCACAGAATTACATGCCCACACACATCTGTACGGAATGGGTTGGTAGAAAGAAAGCACAGACACATAGTTGAAACTGAACTCACTTTATTAGCTCATGCTCTTTACCACTAGAGTGTTGGCCTGAAGCTTTTAATATTGTTGTATATCTTATTAACAGATTACCAACAAATGTAATCAATGGAATAAGTCCAATTGAAAAACTATATGGGGTAAAACCTGACTATCATAGCTTAAAAACTTTTGGATGTCTATGCTTTCCTTATTTGAGGCCCTATAATAGTAATAAATTAAACTTTAGATCTAAGCCTTGCACCTTTCTTGTATATGCCATTAATCAGAAAGGTTATAAGTGTATAGATGGAAATGGTAGAATTTTTATTGGCAGGTATGTTGTATTTAATAAGAATGTCTTTCCCTATAACAATACAGAGATAAAAACTACAAGCAAAGTCTATAATCCAAGACTTTCAATACCTGACTTACCAATCTATTCTGAAAATGAGACTCGGGACGAAGAAGTAAGGTCTACTAGATATCACTACACTCAATCTACTGTATCTGCTCAACAAACATCTGAGTGGATAGGTGATCTTATTCATGTCAGTCACTCTCCTGCTTAAACAGAAAGAAAAAGAAATCAGGAAGAAGAAACTGTTCATCAAAGCAATACTAGAAGTATGCCAAGTCAAGAGAATGAAGAGAACTCACCTCATGCTGAAACTCATACAAAACCCAGTCATTCCATGATTACTAGGGCTAAGAGTGGCATCTTTAAACCAAAAATATACAGTGCAAGCATAATTCCATGTGAGCCAGAAACATATTAACAAGCTGCAAAAGACAAACTGGATAGCAGCTATGGATGAAGAGTACAAGGCTCTTATAAAAAATAATTCATGGAATCTTGTATGTCCTCCAGATGACAAAAACATAATTGGATGTAAATGGACATACAAGATAAAGAGAAATCATGATGGCACAATTAACAGATACAAGGCAAGACTTGTTGCCAAAGGGTACACACAGCAATATGGATTCGATTTTAATGAAACCTTTCCTCCAGTAATCAAACCAGCCACTATAAGACTTATTCTTATTATTTCTCTATACAAAGGGTGGTGTACAAGGCAATTAGATGTCAATAATGCATTCCGAAATGGTATTTTACAGGAAGATGTATACATGGAGCAACCACCAGGATATATCTAGCAATCAAATTATGTGTGCAAACTGAATAAAGCTATATATGGACTTAGACAAGCTCCAAGGGTGTGGTTTGACAGACTGAAAGCAGTATTGTCAAATATGAAATATCAGTCTGCCAAATTAGATAGCTCATTATTTATTAAAATTAGTGATTCATTAACTATTTACATGCTTATATATGTTGATGAGTTGATTATTACAGGAAACTACAAGGATGAAATTAACAATGTCATTAACTACTTGAACAAGGAGTTTTCAATTAAAGATCACGGTGACATTAACTATTTCTTAGGAATAGAAGTGGTAAGAAAATGAGATTCAGAAATAATGCTATGTCGGAAAAAATATATTGTGGAGCTTCTTGCCAAAACAAAAATGGATGGGGAAAATCCATAGCTAACTCCAGTGATCAGTCATCATCAATTATCCAAAAATAGGGGAGAAGCCATAACTAATATTAAACAATACAGAAGTGTTATAGGAGCATTTCAATATGCTACTATAACAGGGCCTGATATTACTTATAGCGTTAACAAAGTATCTCAATTTATGCAGAATCCTTTGGATGAGCACTGGAAAGCGGTAAAAAGAATACTCATATATCTCAAAGGAACTCTAAACTATGGCTTATCACTCAAGGCATGCAACAACTTAAACATAACTGGATTTTCAGATGCAGATTAGGCCACTGACCCAGATGATAGGAAATCAGTCAGTGGGTACTTTATATACATTGGAAGTAGCTTAATATCCTGGTGCTCAAAGAAGCAAACTACAATATCAAAATCTAACACAGAGGCAGAATATAGAAGCATAGCTAACGCTATAGCAGAGATAATATGATTACAGTCTATACTGAAAGAAGTAAAGATAAAGAGTGAAGCAAAACCGGTGCTTTGGTGTGATAATAAGAGTGCAGTATTTATGACTGCCAATCGATACTACATTCCAGAGCTAAATACATTGAAATTGACATATTTTTTGTTCGTAAGCAAGTTCAAAAAGGATATCTACATATTAACCACGTACCTGCCACTTACCAGAGAGCAGACACGCTTACTAAAGTGCTAACTGAAAAGAACGTTGTCAAATTCAGAGATGACCTCCGAATGAAGCATGTCGAAGACAAACCTCTCACAAGCAATCAGATCTAAGTAATTCTATAAAGATCCATGGATCTGAGTTGAGATAAGCCACTTCCTCCTAAATACATGCTGGCACACGAGTACTTGACTCAAATCTCAACATCTAATCTCTCCACAACTCAAATTGAGGGGATTCAAGGAAACTGTTATGTCGAATAGAGTTGTGCTGAAGTTATTTTGATGATTCTCTAGATTTGAATTGAAAATAGACATGAATTTTTCGGATCGCCACCAAATCCTAACCCTAGCAGCTTGGGTTCGAGGGGGGAAATTAAATATACGAAGGCAGAAATGATTTACTCTTGGGTTTAAAGCTTCTAATGCACTTCTCTATGGCTATCATTGGATTGTACAAGGCCCAAGAGTTTATTTCTTTACCACTATTGTTTTACTTGTACAAGAGAGTATATAAATACTCAGTGTATCAATGTATCATAATTCAGTTATCTTAATACAATCAAATATTCTTTTTTTTCCTCTTTGGCAATAGTTCTGTAAAATTTCATCGTAGACAGATTTAAACAACTCTGCTACAAATTCTGTCTTATAATACTTTGACGAAGAAGGTGCTATTTCCTTAGGCTCCATGCCCTTTACTACATGATATGAATTGAGCTCCTGATATTTGAATAGAAATTAATCCTTTTTAAAATCCAACAAACTAGAAGTATAAAATACATTGCATATATGGTTGTAAGGTTACATGTTGTTGCTGGAAAGATTGAGTAGTAGTACCATTATCAAATTTTGAAGGAACATGCTCATTCTTTCTAGTATATTATTCTCTTAAAGCTTTTTCTAAAGCATTTTTTGGATGACTCGAACTGCCAAAAATATTCTCCTTTGGTTTAATTTTGATTCCTTTGCTTTGTGCTTATCTTATCAGTAGATACAGGCTCTAACATATCATTACCAGGTAGTGAAGCTTGATGAGCTTAAAAAAACCGAATTTTTTCGGTATTCATTTTATTTTTTAAAATGAGTCATCTACTTCTTCTAGAATTCTGTTCAGTCAAGAAAGACTAATTTCATACACATCTTTCGATCCCGCTGCTCTTGTTGCAAGTTGTGTGTACAATCGGCACAACTCTTTATAATGCCTTGTAGTTTCTACTTTGGGATCATTACTACTTATTTTTGAACAATTAACTGTTGCACATTTATCCTTCACAATTTTTGTTCAATTTTTGTTCATCTCTTTAAGATGTATTGAGTAGGAATACTCATCCCTTTTTTTGTAGATAGAACCTTTAAAGCATATGCACTTAGGATCCCTGCAAATTCAAATTTTTTGCAAGTGCACAAAATAACAGTACTAAATGAGTTATATGTCACTATACGCTTGAAATCTCTTCCATGAGGAGCAATTTAATATTTAGTCATCATTTCAATCTTTTCCAATAAAATCATCGTACAATCGTGAGCTTTACATAACTCATTTTGCAACATTTTTAGCGTCGAGGACGTGTAGATTGTTGTTGCAAGCTGAAAAATTCCGAAAAGGATAGTGAAGGTATACTTTGATTTACTTTAAAATCGACCCTTGATTCTTTATAACAATGATTGTCTACTAGCCTTTGCAAATTCTCAAAAAATCATACTTATAATTGACATTCGTTTTGACTGCATTGATCATGCTATCGCTCCTGGGAAATTTTATAAAAAGGAGAAGTAAATGTAATACACAAATAGAGATTGAGAAATGAATATTTTGTAAAGAGGAAATTAAACCTTTATTGCAATTTTTGCTTTCATCTTTATTTGCTTTTCATTTGCTTACACAAAAATGAGAGAAAGCATTTATATTTGTAGTGGCACATCTCCTAAATAGATGGTGGAGATGTATTTAATCCTATATGTAATAAATATTCTGTCGAGTGTTCTTCAATTCCCATGAAGAATCTATCCTATAGGTTTTTCCCAAATTCCATGTTAGATACTATAGAGTTTTCTCTATGTTAAATTTTAGCTCTTCATAATTAATTTCATAAATGAAAAAGTTGAAGTTAGGTAACATAATTTATGCTTTCTAAAACCAAGATGATTCCAACATCCCTGTAAACTTGGTTTTGTTATTCGAACAAAATTTTCAATCTTTGTATTTTACATGTTTCAGTAAGAACATAGATATTATCCAAACTTTCTTTGTTGCGTTGTTCTTCTTTGCCATTATTATGATCTTTGATGCAATTTCACAAATCCTTTTCATACTCATTATTTCGCCCTCCATTATTATAATAAAATACTCCAAAAATAAGCATTCTAACATCCACTATGTTCTAGTGTTCTAAATTTCTAACGATTTCTTTGACTACTCTTTAGACTTCCTTTTTGACTTTTTCTATGTCTTTAACATTCTCTATTTCAATTTATTCATATTCTGCTTATATTTTAAATCATCTCCAAGCCCTTAAATTTCTTTTCCTTGATTCATGTATTCTTTATTTTCATCTCCTTTTTTTTCGTACTTTCATCATTTGCGTCATCTTCGCTTACATTATTTTCTTCATCTCCATAGCTTTCCTCCATTTATATCCTGTTTTGCTTCTTCAAAACATATTGGATCACAATTGGAAAAAAGAAAAAAAAAAGGTAATATCATCGAAAATTGTAGTTGCCTAATATAATTCATGCAAACATCTCATACGTGGTGGTCTTTTACTTGAGCTTTCTTCAAATGAATATTCTTGATGAATAGTTGAAGAAGATAACGATGTTGGTTTAATGAGTTCTTCCTTTACATCTTCATTGCTTTTTTTCTTCATAAAGCGGAAATAAACTATAATCATCTTCTTGTTTGTTCATCGACTCCACGTGTCGACTAACAACAACTTTTACATTAATATGATTATATTGTTGGAGAAAATCCTTTCAGATGTTCAGTCTAAGAGAATAAAAAACCCAACGCAGTGGAAAACAACTGGATCGTGATTGTGGTGAGACGAAACAATCAGAGATAAACACCAGAACAGACGGTCACAAATATGTGAAATGCAGAAAAATAAATAACACCAGTATTTATAGTGGTTCCACTACCGCGTGACAGTGTATGTCTACTTAGGGAGAAAGGATTTTATTAATCGATGAAAGATTATAGTTACAAGATTGATTCACTTTTGAAGGTTATACATAAGAAGAATTTACAACAGAAAAAATTCTGTAGAGTTTCAGCTCTTTAGCATGACTGCCATTATTGTCCATAAGCTTCATTATTTATAGAGTGAAGATATAAGGAGGGATAGCAGTTATATAGCAACCATGGGGTATGGTTCGGCATACCCTATCTGGTTCGATATCACACATCACAATATGGTCCGGCACAGCTCAATATCATTTGGTTCGGCAAACAATACTCAAACTCTGGACCACCGTGGTCCAAATACCGAATGAGACATTTCGTTTGACATCACTTTGGTTCGGCAAAGCACAAAGGTTGGAGCGACACTTCGCTTCAATATCGAATACAAATTCATCTTCACCGCTTCAGACTTTTACCAAACCATCATTTTGGTTCGGTACGCTCCTACTCCACCGAACGATATTACTCGTTCGGCTTTCATAGCCTTAACACTAAATGAAACACCACCGCTCCATAAATATGGAGCGAAAAAATCTAGCAACACTGGATGAGATTTCTCGTTCGGCACTTCCATCATCGAATCAAATTTCCACTACCGCCCCAAACAACCACCAAACGAAGTAGCTCGTTCGGTATCCACCCTACACCGCTCCAGCTCCACTGAACCAATATAATGGTTCGGCAATTCTAGCAACTTCCTAGAGCTTGCTTTCACTTCTAGGGTTAGGGCTTCCTCCTTCCTCGTCGATGCTTCTTAATAGATTCTTCCCGAATTTGGGTATAAATTTCTAACAATCTCAACCTTGATACCGAATTCCATACAAGCCCCAACTCCATCTACACCTTCATGCTCTAAGTAATGGATACTTACCCAATGAGCTTCGGCAATGTCATCACTCATTACACTTTGTCAACGAACTCCGGCAAGGCTACTGTCCGTCAACAAAGTGTTCGAAGCACCCAATTAGTGTAGAACCTATCAATCTCCACCATTAAAACAAATGTCTCCATGAACCATCTCAACTCCCCCTAATTGGCACCTAGCATTTCATGAAGCAAACCAAGTCCGAGCAATGCTCGAACTTGGCAACAGGCAATGACTTGGTAAACATGTCTGTTGCATTCTTCTTTATGTGAACTTTCTAAAGACGAACTAGCTTCACTTCACTCATCGAGACAAGGAACGACTCTCTCACCGCAGTACGATTCGTCCTCGAGCTGAATGTTAGATTTTCAGCTAAGTGAATTTCACGCTGACTGTCACAATGCACATCCACTCCTTTGTATGCGAAGCCCAAGTCACACAACAGTCGCCTCAAATAAAGTGCCTTTTTTGCTGCTTCAACCATAGCTATGAGCTCTGCCTCTGCGGTGGAGAAAGCCACAATCGTCTGCAACCTCGCTCTTCAACTGATTGATGTCCCACCAATGGTGAACACATATCGGAGGTTGTTCCTTCGATCTCTATCACCGACATAGTCGGAATCGCAAAATCCAACCAAACTGAAATCTCTATCTCTGCCGCCAAAGACGAGTCCATGGTTTGGAGTTCCTCTAAGGTATTTGAAGATACACTTACTGCTTGCCAATGCGTATTTCCTGGATTTGTTATGAACCTACTCGCCAATTCAATTGTCTGTGCAATGTCAGGACTAGTGCAGACCATGGCATATATCAAGCTGCCAACTGCACTTGCATATGGGACCTTCTCCATGTAGTCTTTTCCTTTTCTAAGATCAGAGAGCCTTTACTAGAAAGTTGTATGTGCAAAGGCATGGGTGTGCTGATTACCTTTGTCCCTTCTATGCTAAACCGAGCAAGCACCTTTCAAATGTACTTCTTTTGAGTGAGGCTCAAAAGTCCTAGCATTCTATCCCTTTGGATTTTCATATCTAATTATTTTTTGCTTCTCCAAGGTCCTTCATTTCAAATTCCACTTTTAGCATTAGCTTCAAACTATCGATTTCAGCTTTATCCTTGGAAGCAATCAACATATCATCCACATACAATAGTAGATACACTCATCACCATTCTTTAAATGATTGAAGTACACAGAAACGTCTTTGATGCTACGATCGAAAACAAGCGAAAGCATAAAAGAGTCAAACCTCTTGTACCATTGTTTAGGCGACTGCTTAAGTCCATACAATGACTTCTTCAATTTGCAAACCCAATTTTCTTTTCCATCTACTACAAATCCTTCTGGCTGCTTCATGTAGATGGTTTTATCCAAGTCTTCGTGCAAGAAAGCCGTTTTCACATCCGTTTGCTCCAGCTCCAAGTCCTGAGCTGTGACGATAGCAAGCAAAATGCGGATGGACGTATGCCTCACTACTGGAGAGAATATCTCATCATACTGCAATTCCTTGAAAGCTCTTAAGCAACTAGTCTAGCCTTGTATCTCCCATCATCCTTCACCTTGAACATCCATTTGCAACCTATGGCTCGGATTCCTTGAGGAGGTGGTACCAAATCCCAAGTTTTGTTCTTCTTCAAAGACTCTAACTCCTCTTTCATAGCACACATCCACTTCGAACTGTCACATGACTTCAAAGCTTCATCAAGGTCAAGCGACTACCGCACATAGGACATAGTCAAACTGATCACTAATGCTAAGATTGCAAACTGCCAATCACTATACCTTTCAGGCGGCCTAGTAGTTCTACGACTGACCAGGGTAGGTACTGCTTCACAAACTCCTTTTAGCTCCATCTTGAACTAAACTTCCTCTAGATTCACGCACATCACCAGCACCACTAAAAGGTACTTGTGGACTATCCTATGATGTTTCATCAACTATGTTTTCCTCGACAGCATCAACAATGACTCTACTGTTTAGTTGAAACATGGGAACTTCTTCCATCTTCTTAGGCTTATCAGAATCTTCTGATATGATATGTAACTTCTCCTTCGGATTGAACATAGCAGACTCATCAAAAGTAACATGTCTAGAATGAAAAATCTTCTGATCAATAGGGTTACAATTCGATACCCTTTGATACCATCAGTGTATCCTATCAGTATGCCCTTGTGTGCTCTAGCCTCTAACTTATCGTCACATGTATGCTGAACGTACATAGGACAACCAAAAATTCAAAAGTAACCAAGATACACTGTTTTACCTTTCAACTTCTCCTTTGGAATCTTCTCATCTATGACTGAGCATGGAATTCGATTAATGATATGTGCTGCAGTAAATAATGCCTTAGCCCAAAAGCCTCAAGACAAGCCCACCGTCAATCTCAAGCAACTCTATAAAAGTCGAGGAACTCCCTAAAGACAAATTCACCACCATTATCAGATCTCAGCACCTTCGACCAAGAGCCAGATTGGCTCTAAATAAGCGCTTTTCGGTCTTTGAACTTCCCAAAACTCTCTGATTTGGCCTTCATCACATACACCCATACTTTTCAAGAAAAGTCATCAATGAAAGTGGTAAAATATTTTGCTTTTTCAAGAGAAGAAGTAGCAACCGGTCCCCAAACATCTGTATGCACATACTCAAGTACTCGCCTCGATCTTTGTAGTCCAACTCCAAAAGATACTTTAATTTGCTTGCCTAACACACACTGGAAAAAGTCCATCTTGTCAAAGCTTTCTTCTTTGATCATCTTCCGTTTTCGAAGCAACTATAAGCTCTTCTCTAAAATATAACCCAACCTAAGATGCCAAAGCTTTATGGCATCCAGTGCACGAGAACTATCTACTCCAACACACGACTCTCCAAGAACTGTGGTTCCTTTCAGCAAATACAAATTTCAAAAAACATCTCCTTTCATAAGAACTAGTGCACCTCTCGAAACCTATAGACTATCCTTCTCGATAGTTACCTTGCATCCCAAAGATGCCAATTATCCTAAAGAAATCGAGGACTTCCAAAGACCTAGAACATACTAGACACCTATCAAAGTGCATGTCACTCCGTTAAATATCCTGATTCTGACTCTACCTTTGTCCATTGTTCTACAGTTAACATCATTACCTATAAGAATAGAGCTTCCTTCTCACCCAACGAAAGAACTAAAGTAATCCTTATTAGGCGTCATATAGAAAGAAGCCTCCAAGTCCAGCACCCAATGGTCTGAGATATCCGACACTGCTGTAGACAACACATCGTCAGATATATACTTCTCCACCGCAAATGATAACGATCCTTCTTCTTCAAATATGGACAATTCTTTTTCCAATGACCAGGTTTCTTACAGATAAAGCACTTTCCGTCCTTAAACTTTCCTCTCCTGCCATTACTGGGCTTCCTGGACTTGCAATGCCCTCTAGAGTGCCAATTCTTCTTGTCTTCTCTACCTCTTTCAACAAATAGGTCGTGACTACTACTTCCACATCTACGTCCTTCACTTGTCTCCTTCATCTAATCTCTCAAGCCCTCAAATAGAAGGTCTGACTCCACATCTTCCACTGTCAATGTGTCTCTAGTGAAGATAAGGCTATTAGCGAAACCTGTGTATCGCTTCGAAAGAGAACACAAAATAATCATTGTCATTTGCTCCTCATCCATCTTCAAGTCAACAGTCTACATCTTCATCACGAGATCATCAAAGAAATTAAGATGTTCCCTCACTAAAGTACCCTCTCTTATCCGCATGGTGAAAAATGTCTTCAATAATATCAGGCAGTTAGTTAGAGATTTTTTCAAGTAGAGATTTTTCAACTTGGTCCAAATGCCCCTAGTAGTGGTCCCACTGCTAATCTCTGAAATGACATTCTCTCTCTACAAAGTAGTAAACTTTCTTTTCTCCATCTCCCTCCCTTTAGTGGCTGAGATGTCAGCCGTCAACTCCTTAAGAGAAAACACTACTAGATAGACTTCATTCCTCATTAGAATAGCCTTCGTCCTCCATTGTTACTTCTCGAAGTCTACATCCCCATTCCATTTCTCAATTGCCAACTGTGATCCTGACGCGATATACATCCCTCTAGTATAGGGTCTTGTAACAACTGGAGTCGCTTCATCTCTTACCATAGCATCTAACACTCCTAAATCAACCTTGTAGTTATGATACCAGATTGTTGGAAAAAATCCCTTCAGATGATCAGTCTAAGGGAATAAAAAACCCAACGCAGCGGAAAACAACTGGATCGTGATTGTAGTGAGATGAAACAAATAGAGATAAACATCAAAAAAGATAATCACGGATCTTTGCAATGCAAAAAATAAATAAAACTAGTATTTATAGTAATTCCACTACCGCGAGGCAGTGCACGTCCACTTGGAGAGAGAGGATTTTATTAATCACTTAAAGATTATAGTTCCAAGATTGATTCACTTTTGGAGGCTATACATAAGAAGAATTTACAATACGGATAAAATTCTGCAGAGTTTCAGCTCTCTAGCATGGCTGTCATTGTTGTCCAGTATCTCCACTATTTATAGAGTGAAGATATGAGGAGGAGTAGCTGTTATATAACAGTCATGGGGTTTGGTTTGGCATACACTATCTGGTTCGATAGCACACATCATAATCTGGTCCGGCGCATCTCAATATCATTTGGTTTGGCAAACAATACTCAAACTCTGGACTGGCGTGGTCCAAATATCGAACGAGACATTTCGTTCGACGACACTTTGGTTCGGCAAAGCACAAAGGTTGGAGCGGCACTTCACTTCAATACCAAACCACAAATTCATCTTCACTGCTTCAGACTTTCGCCGAACCATCACTTTGGTTCGGTATGCTCCTTTCCACCAAACGAGATTACTCGTTCGGCTTACATAGCCTCAACATCGAATGAAACACCACCGCTCCATATATATGGAGTGGAAAAATCTTGCAATACCGGACGAGATTTCTCGTCCGGCACTTCCATCACCAAATCAGATTTCCACTGCCGCCCCTGTCAGCCACCAAACGAACTAGCTCGTTTGGTCTCCACCCTAACCACTCCAGCTCTACCGAACTAAGATAGTGGTTCGAAAATTCTAGCAACTTCATGGAGCTTGCTTCCGCTTCTAGTGTTATGGCATCCTCCTTCCTCGTCAACACTTTTACAATGGCATCTTCCCTAATTCAGGTATCAATTTCTAACATATATAACTAATATCCTTTTGACCTTGAGTCATGGCCGATGAAAATATATTTTTCACTTTTATCGTTTTATTTAGTGCATCTTTGATTTGGCACGTGAGCATATACTTTGCTTTCGAATACTTTCAAGTGAAATATCATGGCTTTCTACCACTCTGTGCTTCCTCGGGGGTTTTGTTCCACACACTTTAAGTTGGATGGTGATTGGATAAATAAATTGTGCATTCGACACCTTTAACCCAAAACTCTTTTGGAACATTTTTATTTTTTGGCATACTTTGTGCCATGTTAAGAAGAGATCTACTCTTCCTTTCTACGACCTCATTTTGTTGTGGAGTGCACGGGACTGTTAATGAACGATGAATTCTATTTTCTTCACAAAATTTTTCAAAATTCTTTTGATGTAAATCCTGCACCTCGGTCGGATCTCATTGCTTTGATCTTATAACCACTTTATTTTCTACAAAGACCTTAAATTTCTTAGAAGAACCAAATACGTCTGATTTTTATTTATGATAATAGGCCCATGATTATTTTCTAAAATCATCAATAATAAGTGCAAAATAGTTACTTTTTTCAAGTGAGCATGGTTTTATAAGGGCAACAAATATCTATGTGAATTAGTTTTAATGGTTCTTTGAAGCTTGTAGTTAATTGTTTTGGAAACATTTTCTTGGTTGTTTTTCAAATAAGCATCCTTCACATAATTGATTCGCATGATTTATTGATGGTAAATCTTTCACCATGCTTTTGTTCTTTAATAATTTTAATCCCCCAAAGTTAAGGTGTCCAAACCTTAAATGCCAAAGCTATGACCATTTTCTATAGCATGATTTTAGACATTTACCAATATTAGTTTAAATATTTAATGAAAACATTCTAATTTTTGACATCTCCACTTTGGCAAATAAATTTCTTTTACCATCGCCTTTGGAATCTTAAGTGAATTAATTTAAAAAGAAGGCAACAAACAAATTTCTTCCTTCTTCTCCTCTCTTTGTCATTTCTCTCTATACAGAACTCTTCCTAGCGATTAAATTAGAAGCTACTAAATTCAAAATGATTTCCTGTCATGAAAATGGAAAATCGAACAAATATATAAAGGTTGTTTTATCTTAAAGATAGAAGGTTGATAGCTAGTCTTGCACCTTGAGACTAAGCCACGAATCATGTTAAAGAAAGCAATGGAGTATGCGACTCCGCCATTTCCAACTGTCAGACACCAACAATTTAAGATGATTCCACCTGCTGCAGATGGCCACGACTGACGATTTTATTGAAACAATACTGCCAGACACTAACATGCTCTTCAGATTTGATTTGCATTTCAAAAGATGGAGGCAGAAGTTGTAATTTTTCCTAAAAATGAAATAGCTGACCACTGACAAACCGCCACTATCTAATTCACCCATTGATGTGGAGAGCATGGAGCAGCAATCCTAAATCAAGCATGACTACCTCTGTAAAAACTCCATTCTAAATGCTTCAGCGATGACATATATGACTACTACAATGCAGATGATAAAACGGTTAAGGAAATCTTGGAGGCCATACATAGAAGTAATTCCAAGTTAATCTCATCAAAACGATTATTAAGCTCAACAAGTTGCTTATCTAAACAAATATAGAACAAATCAATTTGAAAGCAATGCTAGTTTATTATCTTTAGCTCTCGTCTTGATCTACCTAACAGAAGATAATTGTCCTCCGTATTTGGAATATGAATATTTTGCTTTGTGCAAGAAGAACTTATTTCAACAAAGTGGTTGTACCATCCATTATTTCTCATTTTTTGTAGGCATTCCTTAGATAATTTCATCAAAGTTACAGCAAAGACATAACCATTTTTATCGACAAATCGTATAACTATGGAAATTTGCTCTTTAATTGAGTTATCATGAGCTTCATCAATTAAATTTGCAAACAAGTCGCCATTAAGATGCTTCAAGGTAGCATTGATAACTTCGATAGCAATTGAATTTTCAACATCTTTTTGTATATCGGGTGATGTCATTTTGAAAATTTTTGCAGCAATTTTCAAAACAACTGTATAAAATAAATTTTGATTTGCAAGCCATTGTAGAAGTAGTTAAAAATTTCTGTTACTTATAGAGTATTCAAATTTATCGTGACCACAAAAAGCTAGTCCTTGATGCAAAAGATATTGAATGCAACCAATGACAGCATTTAGATGAACTCTACAATCAATTCAACATTGCTCTGTTTGCCCCACGATTAGTGGTTCAATGTGTCTGCTATGAATCATCATATTTTCATCTTTCAAACATGCGGTGTTATGTGTTTTTGATTGAGCATGCTCTTGGAATCTTCTATAATTTTTCCAAATTTAATATTCACCCTTCGTAAAAACATCACTCATATTTCTATTCAACGATTCTAGACGAAATAGATAACACTTCAAACAAAAAACATAATCTTCATTCACGCTGTATTCTAACCAACTCTCAAATTGACTAAACCAATTTGGATTAAAGCGACCTATCTTTATTCCAATGGTGGTTCGAGGAAATACTAATAGAGAAGATTGACATGGACCCTTCTGTAAATAAGCTCTTCGAATTATATCTTGATCATTTGGGTCAAAGTGCGAAATTTGATTTCGTAAACTTGGATTAGAAGGTAGAGTTAACAAATCAACATGAAGGCGATTTTGAATCACTGTTTTTGGATAACTTCATTTTGAATATCATTATCTACAATGTTGAAAAAAGATCTCACATTGTTGGAAATAGTATCATGACTTCGTATGTAATATTTATGCAAACTCGAGAAGAAAATTAACAAAAATTGGATAATCTAGCGATTACAAAAGCTCTTGAGCTATCGAATTAATTAACAAAAGTTTGTATTATTATATTTAAAAATGATAACATTCATCTTCTCCTCTAGAAAAAATAAAATAAAATTCATCTAGCAATCTAAAATCTAAAAATAATGCACAATATAAGATTAGCAAATGATTTTAAGAACAATTTTATGCACATGAAACCCAAAATCATCAAATTACATAAATTAGTTATATAGTAGATTATGTCAATTACTCTCAATCAAGCAAAGTAATTTCAGTGTATTGAATTGTCTCAATTTAATCAAATTTAAACTATCTAACTTAATTCCTAAAATATGTGTATCATAAAAATTGAAGAAAAAACAAAAAGTTATCCATTTTACAAAATTTCTGATCTAGGGTTCAAATTCCATAAAAGAAATTTCGATTGCAGTCTAAAAGGTGGAGGTAGATTGTTTGACGAAGAGCACAAGAGATTGTTGATGGAGAAAGAAGAAAGTTGAGCGTTTAAAAAGATTAGAGAGGAAAGTTGCTTGCTTTACTTCAGTTTCTTTTTTCTTCTATGGAGAAACGGCATTTGTTTTGTTTTGTGTATTGTTATTTACTCTAATTTTGAATATGAGAAGGTCATTTTTTATTAAAAAATTTTTTACTATGAGGGGGTACTAATCAAACCAACCCATCATAAACTTACTCTCAAATTTATCTAATTTCTTTTATTTATCATAATTTTTCTTTAATTATCATTAGCCTTTGTCGTAGTTAGAAAACGCGTAATAAATTGACTTAAAAAATTACTTTTCCATCACTTTTTAGTAAAGTTTGAATATGAATATGAAGACCGAGATGACTTTATCGTTTTTCAAGAAAAGAAAGAAAGAAAGAGTAAATGAAAGTGCGTAGGATTTTGATGTTTTAACTAAGCGCAAAAGAGGCAAAAATATATCTTTAATTAACAAGGTGCGCACCTCTCATAGCATTTTAATTTTGTCGGAAGTACTCGTAAAATTTGATAATCTCATATCAAAAGCCGAAGTGTCAGTAACAATATCTTAACTTTTTTTGTTCTCTTATTTGTTTTGGCTTTTTTTTTGCTTTTTTTGGTCCAAATACCGGCTAGCCACGTAACTTCCCATTTGCATGTGGGCTTTTTTTGAATGAATCCCAATTGCATGTGGGCTCCGCCCTGTGTTTTTTTTTTTTGTTTTTTTTTTTTTTTGTTTTTTTTTGAGAATGAACAAATTTATTTTAGCACAGATACTGGATTAGCCCTCCTAATTCTTAGCAACATTACTGATATAGACGCTGAATGACCATTTTTTCCCCCCTTGTATTTAACCATTCATGACCAGAAACATTCTCAATATTAGAGGAGGTTATACTGGAATTCAAAGGTTTATCAATTTTAGCAATATAGTACAGCTGACACAGTAAAATGATGTATAGACTCATTTTTATCAAAAATTCACTGAAGAAACAACACTGTTGAGAAAATAAAGCAAAAAACTTTATTGAGTTTATCATCTAATGGAGTTCAAACAAGGTAATCTCTTTGTTTTTAGAGTAATATTGCTTCTCAATACTTAAAAGCAAAATAACAATCTACAGCACGTCTCCAAACTTCAAATTTCTCTTTCCTTGTTTAAGGAACATATATTAAAAATTCATAACAGTTAGTTGACAATACAGCATGTTTACAGATTAGGCGGAGTTACTCGATTTTGCAGATAAGGCGAAGTTACTCGATTTTGCAGTCGACTTGATCGTCTTAATGGAGTTGGTGTTGCTAGAGTCATCATCTGTTTCAAATCAAAGACGAACACATTAGCAATATTGGTAATCTATAACAATCACAATGCTTAAACAAACACTAACTTGTATATATATCAAGTGCTAAATAAGCTAAGAATATTTAATGTTTTCTGCTGGTAGTTAAAACTAACCTCTTTCTTCCGTTGATTCTCATTTGTTTTGCCATTGTTTGAAGACAATGAATTCATTGCGGTCTCCACAGTTTTTCTTGGCCTGGAAACCTGAGAAGTCTCCTTATCTTGAGACTTAGACAACTTTGAATTTTCAGATGCCTTCATCTTTTTTGTCTTATTAGAGGATTTAAGATCATCCAGTATTGAAAACTCGCAAAGCAATTCTACTGCAGGTGGTCTAGATGCATGATATTGGACGTTTTCATTTTTAGGAGAAACTGAAAATGACCTGTTAAATAAATTTGGATCTTTACCCTCATTCTCTTCCACTGACTCAGAACAAGGTAAACTGAATGACTCCTTCTGTTCATCTTTAGGATGATCAGAAGACAATTGAGTAACATTTGAATCCTTCAATATATTGTCAGACTTTGAGAAATACATGGATAAAGCAATCCATAGTGCAAGCATTACTGATAACGTACAGCCTGAAAACAAAATCAGCTTCATATTCACAGCATCCTGGATAGCCAACAAACCAAATTTGTTACTAACTTCATAACTGTTAGACTCAAAGCTTTCATCTTTATCTGATTTGTACACCATATTCACTTCTTTTCCAATTTCTTCACTTTCATTGCTGAATTCATGCATGAGAAATTCATCAGTACTCATAGCTACTTCATTTTGGTCGTCACTTACCAACTTTTGGTCAATATCAGTGCTCTCATGCATGCTTACTACACTCTTTTTGACAGTTGGTTCATGACCATCAAGTGGTATCAAGTCGGTATTTGTTAATACTTCATTTTGGTCGTCACTTAACAGCTTTTGGTCAATATCAGTGTTCTCGTGCATGCTTTCTACACTCTTTTTGACCCTTGGTCCATGACCATCAAGTGTTAATACACCAGAAGCTGGCAAATCACACATTTCCTCACCAACATTAAAACATTTGTGTATCACTCCCATATGGATTCCTATTTTGTATCTACCACTATTAAAATTACTGCTGCTCACAGTGTTTTCTTCAGACGGGCTTAGTTCTTCATTACTCTCTC
Source organism: Allium cepa (assembly GCA_030765085.1). NCBI lineage: Eukaryota > Viridiplantae > Streptophyta > Magnoliopsida > Asparagales > Amaryllidaceae > Allium > Allium cepa. The sequence continues at coordinate 568,421,637 of CM060940.1, read as the reverse complement.
CTTCGGCTGAACTTAGTTCCTTGTTATTCTCATCAATCATCCATGTATCGCTATCATTTACCACATCAGAAATCACCGTATCGCACATTTTTTGAAATGGGCTTGGATCTTCATTACTCACATCTCCTTCAGCTGAACTTAGTTCATTGTTATTCTGATCAAGTATCCACGTATCACTATCGGTTACCGCATCAGAAATTACAAAATCACACATTTCATTTCCATTATAGAGGCAAACATCCCCTAAACCCATATGGGTTTTCAAGATATATGTACTACCAGGACAATGGAAATTTTGGATGCTCGAATTTTTTTCATGAAGTGGTTTGCTGATAGGGAACAGATAGTAGTTCAATAACAATAAGATCACAAATGGAAAAAACCATTTGCATACATTTTTCGAGCACCAAAATCTTTCATCGTCTACTTCGAAATCCTCATAATCACCACCATAAACTTCTTCCTCCTTTTCTACTTCATCTTCAAATTGTTTTACTTTATCTTTGCTTTCGGAAGAAACGGAAGATGAAGAAAACAAATTCTCATCGCTTAAACTCTCGTCTTCGCAATCCTTCATTCTTGCAAGTATTTCTTTCCTTCTGTTTGGATTGTATCTGAGAAAAGCAGGCCTTGGCAATGTATAATTGGTTACAGGATCATATTCAACTGAAGGGAAAGCATCAGATAAAGGATGGATCTTTTCAAACGATTGATCCTTTTCATGAGAAGTCGCTGATAATTTCCCATTGTTCGAGGTAGCCGTTAAAAAGGTTTTGGACAAATTTGACAGCTGAGTATTATCACAATTTCTGTCGCCCAAAATCTTCTTATTTGATGCTTGTGAAACAACTAATGGGGCTTTTTTTCCATTAGTGTCCCCGAATCCTCTAAGAATCTTATTTCTTCTACAGAATTCTAAATAAGAAAACCACAATAAGAGACAATAATGCAAAAAAAAAATAAGGAGAAAAAGACTAGATAATAGAGATTAGTCACTGAAAATTACCATTGGAAGAGAGATTCTTGCTGCCACGATTTGATTTCGAAGCCATTTCAGAAATTTCTTTGACTTGATTCATGTAAGTTATTGAATTTTTTGTCTTTCAAAGGAATATTAATATGTTTTTTAAGGGAGATTGAAGGATAAGAACTGGAATATGACCGTTGGACTAGAATTAAGTTTCCAGAAGAGCTTTTTTGACCGTTAAGGTTTTTAAATTTTTGTTCGGGGCTGGCCAAACAATTAAAGACATGTCTGGAGGCCCAAGAAAAATAGACATCCTCAGAAAGATTATAATATTTTTTATATATTTATAAGAACAAATTATTCTAATGTATATGACATACATGCAGGCCCGGCCGAGAACATGGGTTTCCCAAGCCCAAAATTTGTAAATAGCAGTAAAAAATTCAATTGAACTACAATTTTTTTGGCCTATCAGGACTTGATCCCTGTTCGCTTGTATTGAAAGTGGATATTTTTACCCTAGTCCTTATCCCTGGTCACTTGTACTGAAACTGGACATACTGCTGCTTAAAGAAAATGCTTCTCGTTAACAACTGAACTTGTATTTTTATTTAGAAACTTGTGTCGTTTAACTCAGTTTTTCAAAAAAAAAGTCCCCTGGACCTCAGGGTTGCCCGTACATAAAGACTTAATAAGCTTCTCCTGGACTGGTCCTGCATTCATATTTAGACATGTCAACAGATAAAAAGAATATCTCATCTGCATCTGCATTTGGATTCATTTTCAAACATGAATATCCGCATTCGCGTATACGGACGGATATCGAACAATTATCTTATCCACTGACAATCAATAAAGTAAAAAACATAAATAAAAAATTTTGATTTAACATAATTATTTTTCAATCTCACGAATTATAAAGATAGAAAATCAACAGCCATAATGATAATAAATAGTTTTGAGTATTAATACGCATTAATTCATTTAGTCTAAACTATTAATTTAATAAAACAATAAATAGAAACTTTTATTATGATAAAATATACATAAAATAAACTATAATCTTGACAAAAACCGAATGAACAATTTTCTAATGCGCACGTATTCGTATCCGCATTCGGATATCAGATATTTATTCGTTTTTTGGATACGGATGCCGACAGATTTCGAATTTTTTGAGTATCCATTAACGGCCTTAAGTAAGTATGTTCGACCATTTTTCATTTTTATAATTCAGATATCAAAATGCATGTACTTTTTGAATGTATCCTCGCATTCTTTCTTTGGTTTTGGGGATAATCTAGCTACCTTAAATTTTCTTATTTCTCAAGTCTTCACATTAGGTACTCAGAATTTTGATTGGTCAGCAGAACTGCAATTGTTGGTGATAAGCTCTCGATTTCTTCTTAAGAACGTATAGCTATGCTTTGTCTTTTAAGGCTGCGGTACTTAGTATAATGGGAACATGCTTAACTTTTGTTTTGTCTATTAATGTTTGGCTGGTTAATATAAACAAATCTTTGAGTTATGAAGGCTGTTAATGCGTCATATGCAGCTTCCTAGGGTTTTTTTGCCTACTTAAACTACACACTATCTATAATTTTTTATTCTGTACACACCGAACCTACAATATATCCCTAGTATTATATAGAGTTAGGCCATCATTGTAAATCTAATAGTTGTGAATGAATATCCGTGTACTATAAAGTTATGCGTTATTTGTTTAACCCCATTCTAGGACATATAGATCGATCCGTTCAACCTGGTCGATAGATAAGCGCGTTGAACATAGCTATGATCAGTAAAGGACTGTCCGAAAAATGAAAATTATGGACTTCAAAAAGATCTAAAACTTACATCCGCCATAGAGATATCATTGGTTAAGTTTTGAGATTTTGTTTTTCTTTGGTATAATCTGTAAATCTCTCATTGTTTTTTCAAACAACATGCAATTTCATTATCAAGATGCCAAAAATTTCCAGAATATAATTTACTCCTCTCAAAAAAAGGAAGACACTAGCTTCCAAAAGAAAACTATCTTTTACTTGGACACGCCAATTTTGAATATCAATTATTTATCTGATTCACTCCTAATTAATAAAGTCAAACAAAAAAGAAATTGTTTGGTCCAACGTGCCTTTTAAGTAAAATTGGTAATATAAGTAAAAAAATAAGATGATGACAATCAATTTTTGATAGCAAATATTCATTTTAACATCCATAATAAGCATTATTACCACGGTAAAACAATATATATCGATCATTTTTTGTAATAAGATATGCATAATCTCAACTATTATCTTGATAAAAGTCAGACGGATAATTTTCAAATGCAAATACAATCATATCTATATTCATATGCATTTTTTGGATTTTGAATATTTTTTTCATTTTTTAGATATGGACATGGATGTGAATGAATTTTGGATTTTTCAATACTCGTTGATAGCCCTACTCATAATGACAGGTGATATTATATATGTGAACATTCATTATGATTGATGGTTATAAAGGGAAAACAATATCAATAGTTTTTCTTTGACATATTTGAATAATCTCATGATGATGGGTGATATATATATATATATATATATATATATATGTTGTGAACCCGTGCTTCGCACACGGATTGATGAAATTAGTTGTATATACAAATAACCGGTAATAGCTGGAATTAATTTCTATTAGTATTTGAGATCTTACATTACATATACAAATGTTCTCCTTGAAATAGCAAATTGTGATCTTGCTATAAATATTCGATCTTACATAAAGTCATGAAAGGAAAATTTGATGAACTTTAAACTTATGTAGACTTCAAAGTTAAATAGAAAACAACAACAAATCAACTTTTTTATATTTAAAAATAAATAAATTTATTTGGTCAAGTGTGGAGAAAGGGAATGAAGAAAGAAGTTAATGGTAGAGAACAGCTTAGGAAAAGAACATCAGCATGACACTTTCAATAATACAACTGTCATCATTTGCATAGTACTCATAAAATCAACCGCCATTTTTCCTTACTACAAATTATTTCTTACGTGTCTGCCAACTTATCTTAAGCAAATGGCGCTTCCAAAGGTTGAAATAATATGACATATGTCAACTAAAACAGTGGAAATTAAAGTTAAAACTGAAAAGTGAATAACGCTAAATAGATAAAAGCAGGTGGTCAAAAGGCATTAGATAGGCAGCTATTTTCAGCATTGACACAATTGTTTGACATGAGCGACATGTTTTTTCTGAAATCAGTTAGTACGTAATATAAAAATATGAAACAACAATATAGTATGGAATATTTTTAGTCTGTAAAGCCATAGCAGAGGGTGACATAATATCAGTAGGAAACAGGAAATGCATGAGCTGTTTATTACAAACCGTTAGATTTTTATCAGCTGTGTTTAAAACAACATTTTAAAAAAAGCACAAACGTGGGAAGAAGCTTAATGGTAGAAAGCAAGCCAGTAAGTAGGGGGACAGTGGTGAGAAACATCCTATAATTTGGGGCGAAAACCTTGCATTCAGTCCCTTGACGATTCCTTTTTCATGCACGTTATTGTGACAAAACTTGGTAACAGATGTTAAAGTATAGGTGCTGCAGAATAAAACATGTATACATAACTTTGAAATGAATAAAAAACAGGCAATGCCACATGTTTATGTATGTAGAAAGGAAATTGCATGGATGAGAAGGAAGCATAATGTATCCAATATATTACATCTAGTAATGTAGGGCAAAGAGTAGTATAATTGTTGTGGTAAATCAACTTACTCTTTACAAAGTATACGAAGTTTCAATTATAATTAAATGAACTACTTACATAATTGTGGTAGTTTTACTTTTTTACATTTGGTTAAGAATTTCAGTTGCAACTGAGGCAAGAGAATCAGTTGCAGTTGACGCAATTTCCCTATTTGTAGTTATGGCAACTACATCAGTTGCAACTGAGGCAGGTGGAACGGTTGAAAAATGAGGGAACTGCCTTAGTTGAAACTGAGGCATCGGCCATAGCTGAATCAAAGGCAATTGGTTCAGATGAAACTTATGCGATCGACTTAGATTAAACTAAGGCAATTGAAGCTTATACCTAAGGTTTAACTATAGCAACTTCCTTCAGTTTATCGACTGAGTCTCATACGTATATTTAATGAAGGAAAAATAATTTGTGTTCATATGATTCTATATAATTGGAACGTTAACTCATTATTGTCCACTTCATATCATTCTTGCTTCTCCGTGGCTAGGATCTTGGATTTCGATAGAACCAAGCATGCAACATATGATGTTTAATTGTAAGCAATATTTTTATGTTGTTTAAAATTTAACAAAATTTACAGACCACTAATTAAATTCTAATTTGTTGCAGGTTGGAAAAAGTCCAATGCTTAGGCAATCGATGGTCGGTTGCAGTGCCTATTTGACCTTACCTTGATTACATATTCATTATCACAGTTTAACTCTATGATAGTGTACATTAACCAGTTATAACTCTCTATCATAAATATATGATACATCTTACTAAATCAGGATATTTTGTTCTAACTCAATTTTCCTAGAGTTTTTTTTATGTACAAACGGTTTGCCATTAAATTATGATTTTTTTTTTCAAGATAAATTGCTTTCTAGGCACTTTCCTTCCTTTTCCATGTTTCAGTCAATGTACACATGTATATTTATAAGTAAAAGAGGGAAAAAAATTATGATTAAATTTAAAATGACAGCAATATTATATATGTTAATTGTAGGGGTAACTATGGTTGTACCGTTCTTTCAAACTGGATGCATGCGTAATTTGGTCGGTGGTGCAAGGTTTGTTGTGGAATGAATGGGCGCGTAACACATGTAGCAAGTCTTCGCTGGTAATGTACACACCATCAATTGAGTTGTTTATCCGTACAGTTACCTGGTAAGAGAGTAAGGAAATGTAGTTTATTATAGTATGGTTGAATATAGGTTGTAAATTTTTTATTGGAATTACCTTGTTGCGGCAGTTTGGTGTTGGAGTCGGGTGAAATGGAACATAGTTTTCAAGTTTGTAGATTCTTCGTTCTAAATCTCTTTTGGAGCACATGTATTTTCGAACCTAACCAGATAATGTTTAAGGGTAGTTTGTCATGTAGGTAAAAGATTGTTAGTGAACATATAGTTGGGGTGTAATTTGGTTCGTACCAGTGCAGAGTAAGTTGTTTGTTTTAGACGTTGAAGAAAACTTTTTTCAATCCGTTGTTGGTCAAGCGCAGCAGCTAGTTCCCGGGGTGCCTGTAGTTTGACAACTGTTATATAAAGTAGAAGAATGAAACCATATAAATTTGATTGGGATGTAGATGATATATGTAGGATGGACTGTAGAACCAGTAGTGGGGATATGTCCACTTGGATTCCTTTAGATCGCAAAATGGATTATAGTACTGATATGTGTTCATCGACCTGCATGCGGTGTTATTTTATTCAGTTTGGGAGAATTCATGAAATATAGATGGGAATGGGAATTATAAATTTAGAGTAGGGGGTGGACATGCCTATCCATGGATGTCAAGCTGAGTTGATTGGGAAAGAATGTTGTTAAGATTTAAAAAAAGATATTAGTTAGAGTGGTGGGAAAATTGTTATGGTTTGGTAACTGAATAAATGTTAGAAGTACCTTAAATTCTCGCTTGAAGTGCTTGTTTTGGTCTGTTGGATGATTAGTGGAGGTTGCTTGATGGAGTGAAATGTTGGAAAGAAAGACGTCGTAACCTCAATCTTTTATAGTAAGCGTGTAATTGTTCCCTAGATCAACATCGAGTGTAGAATGTTGTTATGACGGCAAATGAATAAGGGGAAGAAAATTGAATATCAAATGTGTCTTTTGCTGAGTAAGTGGTATGTGATATATCTAGGTTAATTTGCATATATAAGTGGCAAGTGGCTAAGCAAAAAGCAGCATCACAAACGACTCGGGTATCGGTGTACGATTTTGGGGATGGGGGAGCAGCTAATGCGTAGTAACGTAATAGAGCTGATTGGTTGATGTTGCATGGGTTATAGTTTTTCCACCTAAAGGTATAAATATGGAAGTATGTTTGCAAATCCGTAGTTGTAGGAAGGCGTAAATTATGTTATTGATGTGGTAGAGCAGAAGGAGGTTAAAGGGTGAACAAACAAATTCTGGTTGGAAATATTTGTTAAGTGGTGGTTAAAAAGTGTAGTTGAAAGGAATATGCAAATGAGAACTTGCAGTTCAGTTGATTTTTGAGAACATATACAAATTCGAACTGTTTATAAGTTATTTGATGTCATGACGTTAAATTCATGGATGTTGTGATTAAGGGGGAAAAAGGTTTTGGAGATCGATGATGAAAGCTGGTTGTACATTACATGTACTAATGATGAATATGTATATTGGATGGATAATAGATTACATGAAGAGAAGTAGGAACGCGGTAGAGGATAAGGCCCCAACAGTGAAGCAGTTTAGGTATAAACGTTGCGAAATTTCAAATGAATGCAGTAATTACGTGTAATTTAATTTTGTTGTTATTCAGGACGAATGATAAATATATAGTACAGTGTCATTGCATTGGTAATTAGTACATGAATTTAATATTTTGGTAAGCCAAGGAGTAATAGGTAAGAAACAGTTTTTATTTCCCAAGTCAGCGAGGAAAGTTTGTTGTACAAAGCGACATTTGTCAGCTTATGGACAACGACAGATGGGAGTGTATGATGAAATGCTTTATTCGACACTAGAAAATAAAACATGGAACATACAACATAGAACAGACAACAGAGAAGGCATATGCAGTACAGCAGTTTGAAGCAGTCTAGAAAATAAGAAACGTAAAAGGAAAGCTATATGGAATTCATACGATTTTTCTTCTTTGCATTTCCTTCGAGAGTATGGACCTTGCTATTGGGAGGACCAACAACCTGTGGTAAGGGTGCGAGTTAGAGAATTTTGAAGTAAGTTGGAAAATAAATGTGCAGGATAGGGACAAAAAAATATGGACATATAGCTAGAAAAAGAAGTAGGTTTAGTATATAGTGGGCAGCTAGGTTTATACATGATTCGGATGACAAATGTACCTTGGCATTGCTGCTTCGGGGGGCCTAGCATTGTGTTCAGGAGAAGATGGAGTTATTTTTGTGGAAGTCAATTTTTTCCTTCCAGCCGTGTAAAAAAAATGTCTAGCCGAGCTTGAAACTTTTCAGTTCGACTGACAAACTGGTCGGGAATGCTTCTAACTCTGCTTTCACCTGCAGGCTGGAAGCATAATATATGGCTCGTTAATATAAGATATCGAGTTAAGTTGTGGAAGAAACTGGAAAGGAGGTTTTGTGTATTGTGGTGTGTAATAATTATACGAGGAACTTTATGAACCCACTGAAGTACTTCAGTTGTTTGTATTTGATATAAATAATCTACCTTCTGCTTGATAAGGAACTTCGACACCTTGTCGAACAGGACAACAGGAACAAGAGCTGTTCCGTCGTCGATAATGACTTCCAACCGGAACCTAGAAATGCAAACGTAGATAGGATGATGAGTGTGCAAGTCAAATATATATGGTGATGCAACACTGAAATTAGTTACCTATGCATTGGGAATTCGATTTCTCTTTCACATTTGTTGCAGTAGTTGTTTGACCCGCAGTTGCCAATACGAGATTTGCATACGTTGCACGATAAGTATTCCCATCCGTTTTCAACATTAATGTTAGTTATATTTGCATCAAAGGCGAAGGTTTTTCCCTAAAAATAGAGTCACAGATTGAAAGGTTATGGGAGTACCATATGAACACAGTGCAATCGCCTGTTCGATTAATTAAGATGAACAAATTAGTTACAGTAAATGTAGTATTGTCAGGGGGCAAAATAATAATTGTAAGAAATATTTGAGCATCGCTTCATGATAGGTGTGCACAAAATGATAAGTGATAAGGCAATAGATGCGATGGGTAGTGAGGAGGAAGGTGACATTTTCAAACATTGAATGTATCATTATGTATCCTTAGTAGGTAACGTTGACAATGAGATTATCACTTTGTAGTAGATAAGTAGTTTATACGGGCGGAAAAAAAGTGAGGTGTATGACCAACTAATTTGCGTTAGGAGTGTTAAAAATGAAATAGGAGCCGTGGTGTGCATAAATTAAGGAAATAATGTCGATGTGTTGAGTTGTGCAGCGCTTACGTGATGTATGGGCGGGAGATCTAAGCTTATTATTTTAGAGATGCTTTTGTCACCAATCAGGTCAGAACGAGTTTTGTATGAGCTGTCCTCTGTGTTAAGTGTAGAGAGTTTTTGCTTGCGGAAGCTGTAAGGAAGAAAGACAACAGTGGGGATTTGGGGTTAATGCTGTAAGCTGTTAAAAGGGATGGGAATTATGGGTGATGAAGAAAATATGAACGAACAGCCAGTTGAAACAATTAATGGAAAAAGAACTGGTTGAATAAATCAGTATACTATAGTTAGGCTAATAATCGACAACAACCTTATTTTGTATATAGTATTAAATGTCAACTGCAAACGTTTGGCACTTCAATATTCGTCGAACCCTAATGCTTTTGTTTTTACAAACCATAGATTGCAATTTGAAGTCTTACCGAATACGCAATTAATAAGTGCCAATTTTGACATACAAATGTCCTCATATTAATTTTTTACACAAGTTGTTCTAAGTTGTGTAACATCAAGAAAAGGTATAATTCTCCCATATTTAATGTTTTGTGAAATGAATTTTAATTTAAGAGGCCAATCCACAGCATACAAATAATTAATTTGCAGAATAAATCTAAAACAAATAGTGAATAAGATAGGTGGAAAAATAATTTTTAACCTACCACAGGCGGGGTAGGAAAACAAATAGAGGTTGATAGGTGAAACAAATTTTTTTTTATTCCATTTGTTTACATAATCGCTTCCTTTTTACTCTTTGTGTTTAAAAAGGAATGTGCACCCAGGTCAGGGATTTTAATATGTAAAAGGCTGAACTTAGTGATTTAGGCGCGCCGGTATAAAATTCGTGTATAGGGTTAAAATATGCACCCTATGCTGAATATTGTGTTAGGGAAAATGATAGGGAATCAATATTGAATTGTTGTAAAATAAGGCCGAGGAAGAGGGGGAAAAAGTGGGGAAAGAAATCAAAATATGGGTGATATCGATGAGCAGAGTTGACAGTGATGACCTCTTTAGTAGATCGGGTGCCTTAGTAATATCCAGATCTATGTAAATGAAAGTTGCAGTAGTTGAGCATAAACTTGGTTTACCTGGCAGTGATGGAATGATCAACAGGAGTGATAGCATATTAATAGAATGAAGTGCGGTTTGTATTCATGTTAAGGGAACGAACCTCTGTAATTCTTGACGGTCATTAATGTTAGGATTACTGGTTTTGTGTTGTCATCGATAACTGATGTAACAACCTGCATATTTTATGATTGTATATTTTAATGTTTTATTTAAATATAGCATCGTTTGTCAGATTTAAGTCCAAAAAGCTACCTTTTGCAAACAGTCGAATTAGAACTCGAGACCACTTCCATTGAGTTCAAAATGGCGTTTGCAACCTTTTTGAGTATAAACATCGAATGTTTAGAGTTGAGTAAAATTTTGATGTTTTCATTTAGGGCTATGAGTTTGAGTTTGGGTTTCAGCCCACTAACCCTAACTCATCTTATATCCTAACTCCATCCCCTCTCCTCTTCAGTCATTCCTCATTTCCTAACACTTCAAACTTTAGTAAAAATGGGGGAGGAGATTGGAAACTAAAATCCTAAGCCCTAGTTTCCTTTGCAAATTCAAGTTCTAGCTCCAAAATCAAAGAGAAGCGTAGGTAAGCATCCTCCCCTTCTTCTTCTGCATCTCAATCTCTATCCAATTTTAGAAATTTCCGATAACCTAACTTAGGAAATATTTTCTTATGATCTTAGATTGGAGCTTTTAGAGTTGAAGTTGCCCTTTGTTTTTAAGCTTCTTCTTTGTTGTTTTTAAGTTTTAAAGGTGAGTTTTTGAACTCACATATATGTCTATAAATTTCATTGTTGTTGGGTATGAATTGCTAACTTCTATTCATGTTCATTTGCTTTTGATTTGAATGGATTTAGTGAATTTTCCAATTTTTGATCCTTGTTGTCCAATTTATGAAAATCCTACAATGGATGTTTGGACACGTTTTTGGGGTGTGTCGAAGAGCATGTAAGGCTGGGTTGTCGCGTGGCATAAATCCATAGTCGTCATTGCTCGTTCGATCGCCTCTGTTTGGTTTTCGCCCTTCAATGGGGCTAGGCTGAGAATACTGGAAATTCCATTTCAGTCGACTAAACTAGGAATTCAGTTGACTGAACAGAACTCAGGAAATTTCCTGAGCCAGTATCAGTCGACTGACCACTATGGTCCACTCGAGTGAACCTAGAAACCGAAAGTTTCCAGACACAGTTCAGTCGACTGAATCTGCTATCTCAGCCAATTTTTCCTTTGGTGTGGATTTCCAATTTTGAATCGATTCTAGTAGATCCAATTTGTTGTTATCACCTTTGTTGACTTTGATAACTTCTTTTTTAGGATTTTAGGAATATCCATTTTGATGGATTGATATCGATTTTTATGGATTTGATTCACGTCTTCGTATGTGAGTTTTTGGTAATTGATTGTTTCTACAATCATTTCTCTGGTTTGTCACTTTAAAATGCAAAGGTTTCTATACTAGTAGTAAATATCAATACCCTTTCATCAGAACGATTTCAACACTATCTTAATACAAAGCTCGTTCATTAAAACCGTTTTCCAACCTATTAGTATATACAAACCTTTACCTCGTTCGTATGAGAATATCTAATTAAACGGCTTAGCAAAACAAGTGGTATGAAACGCTTGTAGTTACTTCGTCGGTTAATTTTTGGACTTGTTCGATTGAAAATCTTATGAAAATTTTCAAGTGGAGATCTACAATTTGTTCGTAAATATTTAAGTTAAGTCAGTGGTTATGGGACATGACGCTAAACTCATTTATTTACTAGCTTAGTGTAATTCACACTTCTTATTGATCAATAATGATCATTTTGTGATTTAGACTAGCGATATGCTATGTCTCTTTGTCCACGTGAAGGACTGTACCTCGTTTTATTGAGTTTCGTCTCATTTGTTTTATAGGCTAACGACCTATTGGTTCTTTGGAATTTCGACTCATTTTTGTGGTCTAGCGACCCACGTTCTTTTATGGAGTTTGGTTCATCGGGCGTACCATTGTACTACATCATTGTACCAGCTTATCAGGATCATCGGGCGTACCATTGTACTACGTCATTGTACCGGCTTATCAGGTTCATCGAGCGTACCGTTGTACCACGTCGTTGTTTCGACTTACTTGAGTTTCTGGTTCCTTGGGTGTACCGTTATTGTACTACGTCGTTGCACCGGCTCTATGGTTAGCGACCATGGGTTAGCGACCCGTTTGTGATGCACATGTTGGTGAGATTTCATGCTTCCGTTTGTGATAGGCCTCCCCTTTTGTGATTTCTGGATTTCTAATTGATGATTTCTAGAATTTGTGTTTCATCAATTTTTATGATTGGCATTGATATGTTTGTCAATATTTGTGGTTTGGTGAATAAAATAAAGAATATGACATTCTTTTTTATGTTATGAGATTCTTGAGATATTGTATGATTTTTGTTGTTATTAAATGTATACTTTTCATAGTATGACATTATTGTTATCATACGTTTTTGTTATACCTCTTATCCTGTCTCATTTTATCTGATATTTATAGCTAGACCGATCCGTTTATTATTTTCTTATTAAATAATACTCGGGTCAGACCGAGATGTTACAGGTGCTTCTGCTTGACTCCTTATCCGGGACCATCATCTGACTTTTGTCTAACTACTTAGTTTAGTAGTTTTTGTCATTATACATTCGAGATAGAGACTCCTTGATGTATACATATTCTTTTATGTAGCATCTGTACCTATTCTTTTGTGATGTAGTGGATCTTGAATGACCACTACTTTGATGTACACTTTTATGTGATATATTCATATCTGTTTCCGCCTTTGTGACATGAATATCTGTGACTGATTTGTGTTATGCTTATTCCTATATGTATTTCCAAAGACCACATAGCCACTGTGTAGTAGCTTTGAGTTTGTATTTGATATGTCGGATTTCCTCTTGAAATGAAACGCGTGACATACTATCTGGCATATCGGTACTCGCAAAAAGCAATTACATGGATGATCGCTCCTCAACGGCCTTATTTTTCGTGCTAGTCGATGGCATTACCCCGTAGTGTCCTTGGCTAGCGTGAGTACAGAGATGGGACTTGAATTAAAAATGTGAATGAAACAAACTTGAATAAATCGAAAACAAATTGAATGTAAACCTATTGCATGGATGAATAAGAAAATAGATGACTTTGTGTTTATGATTGTTCTTTAGAAAATTTGAAGTTTTGATGTTTTGTACTTTGAAATAATAAAAGCAAATTTTTGGAAAAAAAAAATCCAACATTGTCCAATATATGCTGAAACGAAAACAACCATAACTTTTAAATGGTTGAACGGAATTCGACGATTTTAGACATTCCGGAAAGCTTGAAATGAATACAACAACTTTTGTTTAGATTCTGTTGCCAAATTTTATAGTTTAGGTGACCTAAAACTGAGATTTGTTTGCTGTCCTGAAATTGGAATCTCAGTTTTGAAGCTAAATAGGTTATATATATGTTGTGTAGGCTAAATATATCGATCTATCTTTATATGCACGGTTCTAACTTAGTTATTGAGCATTTTAGTAGGTAGCAAAGGGGTTGCGCTTCGTTGTAGAGCTCGCTTCTGTGCTAAATACAAAATGTAAGTAAACTGCTAATAAATGCTAAATAAAAGGTACGCTTATGGTTTTATATGGTATTGGTGATATATATATGTTGTTTCCCCAGATATGGGATGCCTCATCATTGAGATGAGATGTATATTTGATATATATTGGTTATATTTGTGTTATATATTGAATTGTAAAAATTTTCGATCGAGCCGCGCAAAGGAGACCCTGCCGAAATTTTCCGTGAATCCGGATGTTAGAAAAATTTTCAAGTTTTTAAATTTTATAACTTGTTTTGATAACTAACTTTTAAATTTAGAAAGCCGTTCGGAGTAACATTGTGGAAGCGTAGTTACGACTTTATAAATGGAATTTCATTGTTTTATAAGTTGGTAACTTTGAATAAAATATATCTAATGTTGAATTCTATACTTAGTTCCTTTTCCCTTCTTTTCCTTTTCGGGGACGAAAAGTTTTGAGTGGGGGAGAGTGTAACGACCCGTATTTTTAGCTATTTTAATTAGAAAATTTAAGGTGATTATTGAAGGAAAATGATTATTAATGTAATTTGTTGAATAATTTAATATTTGAAATTATTTGAATAATTGGATAACGGGTTTAATATGATTAAAAATGATTTGTAAAATTCTATTTTATCATATTAAAGTTAGAATGATGTTGTAGAACTTTTAAAATCGAATTAAAAGTAAATTTGTGAAAATTGAATATTTTAATATTTAATTGACGAGTTAAAATAGCCATTTTTCAAACAGTCTCGGATTTCGACGAAACTTGTTTCATCGGATCCGTAATAGTAAATTATGGTAGGATTTCAATTTTCGTAGCAATTGGACTTGTCGTTTGGCCGTGCGAGCTTGAAACGCGTAGAAATTTAATTTCGAATTTAATTAAAATAATCGACTTCGAAAAGCTATCTTCCAGACATGATCGAATTAGGCCTTGAAACTAGTTCCATTACGTCCGGAATGGGGGTAAAACCTTATAAACGCCTGGCGGCACGTCTCGATTGGAGTTCGGATGATTTTGGACCTACCTATATAAATACGCACGCAAACCGAGACAGTTTTATTATTATTTTAATCCAGAAACCCTAATTCTAAATCATGGCCGCCACCTATTCCATGGCCAGAAATTGCCGATCTTCTTTTCTTAATATCTCTCAATCCGTTCGACGAAATCGAAAAATTCCAAAAGCAAAAGTGTAGATCTCGGCGATCTCTTCAAATCCATACGGTTGATGTATGCTAATTTTTCATGGATTCGTCCAGATCTGACTTGGAAATGTGTACGTATTTCTTTGGATTGCGTGCAAAGGACGGCGAATGACGGGATGAAACTTGGCGCGTAGGTGGCTCTGGTGAAGGGCTTCGTGGTGGCGCTAGCTGATCGTTCTGGAAGTCGACGAGGTGGTCGTGAAAATTGCTTGAAGATCGGCGGCTAATGGGTTTGCATACGTGAATTTCACGTTGGGGAAGAAGCGCCGGAATCGCGGAGATGAGAGCTGCGCTGCAGTGCAGATCCGAAAGTGTTTGGAGCTCATTAAAATTTTATGTTAAATCGAACGTCGTTCGATTTGATTTAAAATCGTAAAATCAAAGTGAGTGTTTATAACGCTCACAACGTACTGAATATCTTTATGCTAGTTAAATTTGACAGTATGCATAGTTATGATTTTTATTTGTTGTTGTTTGATAAAATTTAATTATCATATTGATTGTCATTTGAATTCACCGTTAAAAAAATTAAATTGACAGTTAAATTTAAATTAAAATTGAATTGCGATTAAACTACCTGACATTGATAAATATGAAATTGCCGTGAATTGTATTGCCTATTGGATGATGTATTTCGATGGATATTATTGGTTGATATTTAAATGTTTGGATGTTTATTTGTTTATATATATCCTGCTATGCATACATATGACACTGTGATTGATTTAAATGATATATTCATCTCTAACATTTAATTGTAATAACTAATCACTTGGCCATAGGTTAGAAAATTATATACGGACACCGAGTTGAATAAATTAAATGATTTTAAAAGTTGTTTTGAAATTATTTAAATGAATTGATTTTAAGAACAAAATCCAATTTATGGAAATTGAATTATTTTGAATTGGAGCTCGAAATGTTAGAATTTAAACTTGGTAAACGAAATTATTAAATAAAATCGAAGTTTAGATTTAAATTGAAAATTGAAATACGGTGTAAATTTTTGAAAGTTGATTTGTTTTAAAAGATTGGACTTTTAATCGAACTCTGAATATTTCTAAGAAAATTGATATGAAATGATATTTCAAGTTTGAGTTTGGAATTGAAAATTTATTTGAAATTTAGATTTAAATTAATTTGGAATTGAATTGAAATTTAAAGAAATTTGTGAATTGAAATCGAAATTTACGTGGAATAGAAATTTATTCAAGTTGAAATTGGAATAAATCGATTAAATCGAAATGGAATTTGGATTTGATTTGGATAGGAAATTTGGGAAGTTGACCGGTTTGACTTTGGAATTATTTATCAAATAATTTTTGATTTTTTCCAAACTATTTTATATATAAACCATTTTATATTCAAATTATTTTCGATTAAACTATTTAAATATTTTCTATTAAACTATTTTGAATTATTTAACTATTTTAAACTATTTAAACTATTTTCTTAAATTCAAACTGGTTAAAGAGACGGAAATGTTTATATTTAAACCTTTGGTTTAAATACGAACTAGGTTAAAGTAGAGATTATAACCTAAATTGAATTCGAATCAAATTTTGAAATGAAATTGATTTATCGGACAAAATTGATAATTTTGAATATATGATGATTTTGAAATAGATTTGATTTTAAAGCGAATATGATATTTTGTTATCAATCATGAATCAATTTGAAATATATAAGAGCCATCAGTGTAATAATACGTAGTTATTAAAGAGACCGGGATCGGATATGGACATACTCTCTGTCGATACCGAAAACCACTTTAATAACTATTATACGCGGAGTGTTGATCCAGAATGAAGTGGATGGTTTGGTGAACGCGTTGACTGAAGAAAGAGAACGATATTGGATGACCCCTGACATGACTAAAACAGCAGCCGCGCCGGGCCATTGAGGTTCGCCACCTCTAGCGGACACACTTCTTCGATACCATATCTATTACATTTGTGATTTGATTTGGGTGCACCCCTTGATTTGGGAGTGTTGTTTCGCGGTGTTGAGGTAGTAGCTGCTATGCTCAACATCAGTCCGGATCACGCAACTACTAGTATCCTAGTTGGTATCGCCTCATGTACCTTGTCATACTGATTATCCTATTCGCGGCCACTACGTTTTGGTTTGTACCTTGAGTATATGGATTGCCCTCTGGTGACTTCCGGTTTTGGGGAAACTACGGTCTTGTATATGTTTTTGGGAATATAAAATGTGTTAAGGGGGATTATGGTAACGCCTTAACGCTATTTTGATACTTTATATTACTGATAGACATTATCTACTTAGCGTACATTACTACCTAGTAGATAGTTTAACGGATCCTTGAAAGGTGGAAAATCCCGTAACATCTCTTAAATTATTGCACGCACGTTGACACTGGATATGAGATGTCAAACCCCGTAAACATCTCTGACGCCGTCACACTCATATTTATTTACGATTGATTTAACTTTCATATGGATATTTTAGTCCTGACTCGAGTGTTTTGTCTTTTCATTACGCTCGGGTCAGTCCTGAGTTTTCAGATTTTTGAAGATCTATTCTGGAGGACGAAGACGAAGATTTGGTATACTATTACTATTATTATCTGTGCATCATGTTGTCTGGTGCATTATTTATTTGTTCTGTTGTATATGTATAACTCTGATAAATGTTGTATAAATAATTGTCTAAGTATAGTAAACAGCTTCATGAACTGTTTATTTGACTATTATATTTTATCGTTCCGCTGCGAGATTCTGTGTTGTTTCATTTTCTTTATTTCTTTTCTTTTCTTAATTACCCCAATAACCATCTGCCTTTTTTTAATGGTTTGGAACCGGCATGTGTATTTGATCGTCGGTTTAAACTGTCCAAAAAGGCGGGTCGTTACAGTTGCCTCATCATTGAGATGAGATGTATATTTGATATATATTGGTTATATTTGTGTTACATATTGAATTGTAAAATTTTTCGATCGAGCCGCGCAAAGGAGACCCTGTCGAAATTTTCCGTGAATCCGGGTGTTCGAAATTTTTTCAAGTTTTTAAATTTTATAACTTGTTTTGATAACTAACTTTTAAATTTAGAAAGCCGTTCGGAGTAACATTGTGGAAGCGTAGTTACGACCTTATAAATGGAATTTCATTGTTTTATAAGTTGGTAACTTTGAATAAAATATATCTAATGTTGAATTCTATACTTAGTTCCTTTTCCCTTCTTTTCCTTTCCAGGGACGAAAAGTTTTGAGTGGGGGAGAGTGTAACGACCCGTATTTTTAGCTATTTTAATTAGAAAATTTAAGGTGATTATTGAAGGAAAATGATTATTAATGTAATTTGTTGAATAATTTAATATTTGAAATTATTTGAATAATTGGATAACGGGTTTAATATGATTAAAAATGATTTGTAAAATTCTATTTTATCATATTAAAGTTAGAATGATGTTGTAGAACTTTTAAAATCGAATTAAAAATAAATTTGTGAAAATTGAATATTTTAATATTTAATTGACGAGTTAAAATAGCCATTTTTCAAACAGTCTCGGATTTCGACGAAACTTGTTTCATCGGATCCGTAATAGTAAATTATAGTAGGATTTCAATTTTCGTAGCAATTGGACTTGTCGTTTGGCCGTGCGAGCTTGAAACGCGTAGAAATTTAATTTCGAATTTAATTAAAATAATCGACTTCGAAAAGCTATCTTCCAGACATGATCGAATTAGGCCTTGAAACTAGTTCCATTGCGTCCGGAATGGGGGTAAAACCTTATAAACGCCTGGCGGCACGTCTCGATTGGAGTTCGGATGATTTTGGACCTACCTATATAAATACGCACGCAAACCGAGACAGTTTTATTATTATTTTAATCCAGAAACCCTAATTCTAAATCATGGCCGCCACCTATTCCATGGCCAGAAATTGCCGATCTTCTTTTCTTAATATCTCTCAATCCGTTCGACGAAATCGAAAAATTCCAAAAGCAAAAGTGTAGATCTCGACGATCTCTTCAAATCCATATGGTTGATATATGCTAATTTTTCATGGATTTGTCCAGATCTGACTTGGAAGTGTGTACGTATTTCTTTGGATTGCGTGCAAAGGACGGCGAATGACGGGATGAAACTTGGCGCGTAGGTGGCTCTGGTGAAGGGCTTCGTGGTGGCGCTAGCTGATCGTTCTGGAAGTCGACGAGGTGGTCGTGAAAATTGCTTGAAGATCGGCGGCTAATGGGTTTGCATACGTGAATTTCACGTTGGGGAAGAAGCCCCGGAATCGCGGAGATGAGAGCTGCGCTGCAGTGCAGATCCGAAAGTGTTTGGAGCTCATTAAAATTTTATGTTAAATCGAACGTCGTTCGATTTGATTTAAAATCGTAAAATCAAAGTGAGTGTTTTATAACGCTCACAACGTACTGAATATCTTTATGCTAGTTAAATTTGACATTATGCATAGTTATGATTTTTATTTGTTGTTGTTTGATAAAATTTAATTATCATATTGATTATCATTTGAATTCACCGTTAAAAAATTTAAATTGACAGTTAAATTTAAATTAAAATTGAATTGTGATTAAACTACCTGACATTGATAAATATGAAATTGCCGTGAATTGTATTGCCTATTGGATGATGTATTTCGATGGATGTTATTGGTTGATATTTAAATGTTTGGATGTTTATTTGTTTATATATATCCTGCTATGCATACATATGACACTGTGATTGATTTAAATGATATATTCATCCCTGACATTTAATTGTAATAACTAATCACTTGGCCATAGGTTAGAAAATTATATACGGACACCGAGTTGGATAAATTAAATGATTTTAAAAGTTGTTTTGAAATTATTTAAATGAATTGATTTTAAGAATAAAATCCAATTTATGGAAATTGAATTATTTTGAATTGGAGCTCGAAATGTTAGAATTTATACTTGGTAAACGAAATTATTAAATAAAATCGAAGTTTAGATTTAAATTGAAAATTGAAATACGGTGTAAATTTTTGAAAGTTGATTTGTTTTAAAAGATTGGACTTTTAATCGAACTCTGAATATTTCTAAGAAAATTGATATGAAATGATATTTCAAGTTTGAGTTTGGAATTGAAAATTTATTTGAAATTTAGATTTAAATTAATTTGGAATTGAATTGAAATTTAAAGAAATTTGTGAATTGAAATCGAAATTTACGTGGAATAGAAATTTATTCAAGTTGAAATTGGAATAAATCGATTAAATCGAAATGGAATTTGGATTTGATTTGGATAGGAAATTTGGGAAGTTGACCGGTTTGACTTTGGAATTATTTATCAAATAATTTTTGATTTTTTCCAAACTATTTTATATATAAACCATTATATATTCAAATTATTTTCGATTAAACTATTTAAATATTCTCTATTAAACTATTTTGAATTATTTAACTATTTTAAACTATTTAAACTATTTTCTTAAATTCAAACTGGTTAAAGAGACGGAAATGTTTATATTTAAACCTTTGGTTTAAATACGAACTAGGTTAAAGTAGAGATTATAACCTAAATTGAATTCGAATCAAATTTTGAAGTGAAATTGATTTATCGGACAAAATTGATAATTTTGAATATATGATGATTTTGAAATGGATTTGATTTTAAAGCGAATATGATATTTTGTTATCAATCATGAATCAATTTGAAATATAAAAGAGCCATCAGTGTAATAATACGTAGTTATTAAAGAGACCGGGATCGGATATGGACATACTCTCTGTCGATACCGAAAACCACTTTAATAACTATTATACGCGGAGTGTTGATCCAGAATGAAGTGGATGGTTTGGTGAACGCGTTGACTGAAGAAAGAGAACGATATTGGATGACCCCTGACATGACTAAAACAGCAGCCGCGCCGGGCCATTGAGGTTCGCCACCTCTAGCGGACACACTTCTTCGATACCATATCTATTACATTTGTGATTTGATTTGGGTGCACCCCTTGATTTGGGAGTGTTGTTTCGCGGTGTTGAGGTAGTAGCTGCTATGCTCAACATCAGTCCGGATCACGCAACTACTAGTATTCTAGTTGGTATCGCCTCATGTACCTTGTCATACTGATTATCCTATTCGCGACCACTACGTTTTGATTTGTACCTTGAGTATATGGATTGCCCTCTGGTGACTTCCGGTTTTGGGGAAACTACGGTCTTGTATATGCTTTTGGGAATATAAAATGTGTTAAGGGGGATTATGGTAACGCCTTAACGCTATTTTGATACTTTATATTACTGATAGACATTATCTACTTAGCGTACATTACTACCTAGTAGATAGTTTAACGGATCCTTGAAAGGTGGAAAATCCCGTAACATCTCTTAAGTTATTGCACGCACGTTGACACTGGATATGAGATGTCAAACCCCGTAAACATCTCTGACGCCGTCACACTAATATTTATTTACGATTGATTTAACTTTCATATGGATATTTTAGTCTTGACTCGAGTGTTTTGTCTTTTCATTACGCTCGGGTCAGTCCTGAGTTTTCAGATTTTTGAAGATCTATTCTGGAGGACGAAGACGAAGATTTGGTATACTATTACTATTATTATCTGTGCATCATGTTGTCTGCTGCATTATTTATTTGTTCTGTTGTATATGTATAACTCTGATAAATGTTGTATAAATAATTGTCTAAGTATAGTAAACAACTTCATGAACTGTTTATTTGACTATCATATTTTATCGTTCCGCTGCGAGATTCTGTGTTGTTTCATTTCCTTTATTTCTTTTCTTTTCTTAATTACCCCAATGACCATCTGCCTTTTTTTAATGGTTTGGAACCGGCATGTGTATTTGATCGTCGGTTTAAACTGTCCAAAAAGGCGGGTCGTTACAAAATTTTTCTAAGTTCCACTTTTGACAATCTCGTGCGAAATTTCTTGGACATATTATTTCTGAATCCAGAATTTCCCTGGATCCTTCAAAGATTGAAGCGATTCAATATTGGAAGAGACCGGAGAGTGTGACGAAAACTCATAATTTCCTTGGATTGGCGGGCTATTACCGTCGTTTCATAAAAGACTTTTCTAAAATTTCCATGCCTCTTACTAGTTTGACAAAGAAGGGAGTTAAATACACATGGTCAGACAAATGTGAAGCTTCTTTTCAATGATTAAAAGAACTCCTTTCCGATGCTCCTATTCTTGTGATTCCCAAAGGGAACCAAGACTTTATTGTTTATACCGATGCTAGTCGTGTTGGTTTAGGAGCCGTTCTCATGCAAAGGGAACGTGTTATTACTAAGTCTGCTGAGACTAGATATGCCACTCATGATTTAGAGCTCGCAGTAATTGTTTTCGCTCTTAGAATTTGGCGCCATTATTGGGAGGAAAATTTGTTTTCTATACCGATCATAAATCTTTGAAGTATTTTTTTTCTCAAAAGGAACTTAACTTGCGTCAATAACGTTGGTTCACGTCCTTGCATCTTATGATCTTGATATTCTCTATACTCCCAGAAAAGGAAATCGTGTTGCCAATGCACTTAGTCATAAGCAACAAGCGGTTGTTTCCATGATGATATCCGAATGGAATGATCTCCAGATTTTATCCACTTGTGAGATTCGAGATCGTGAAACCGATTTATGTTCATCTCTTGTTCTATGTAGCCTTGAGGCTCATCCATCTCTTTTAGACCGCATTCTTGAAGCTTAAAGGCATGATCCCAAATTGGTTCTTCTTAGCCAAAGTTGTCAGCATAGTAATATAGATGGTTTGAAAGACTTTAATATCGATGCTCGTGGCGGCATTCGAAAAATTGGTAGACTTATCGTGCCAAATATTGGTAATCTTCGTAAAGACACTTTAGAAGATTCTCATAGTTCTAAATTTACCAATCATCTCGGTAGTAGTAAAATGTACACGGATATGAAGCGACTTTATTATTAGGATGGAATAAAATCTGATATTGCTAACTTCATTAAGTGTTGCATGACTTGCCAACTTGTTAAGGTCGAGCATCAAAGGCCCAGTGGGTTATTGCAACCTTTGGACATTCCAATTTGAAAGTGGGATCAAGTCTCCATGGACTTTATTGACGGTTTTCCCCATTCGAGCCATGACAGTTTATGGGTGATTGTGGATAGATTTACAAAATCCATCCATTTTATTACCATTCGGTCTAATCGGACCGTACCTCTTTTGGCCAAACTCTATATTAGAGAAATTGTTAAACTGCATGGAGTTCCTATGCCTATTGTTAGTGATCGTGATCCATTGTTTACTAGTGGATTTTGGAAGAGTCTTCAAAGAGCTTTAGGAACGAAGTTTAATTTTAGCACCGCTTATCATCCTCAGTCCGATGGACAAACCGAGCGTGTGAATCAAACTCTTGAAGATCTTCTTCGTACTTGTGTTCTTGATTTTGGTGGAAGTTGGGAAGATCATATTTCTCTTGTTGATTTTTCCTATAATAATAGCTTCCAATTTAGTATTAGTATGGCTCCTTTTGAGGCACTCTATGGAAGGCCATGCAGATCTCATTCTTGTTGGCTTGAGGCCGGTGAGAAGCTGGTTTTAGGTCCAGATTTTATTCGTGATTCCACAGAAAAGATTGACCTTATTCGCATAGGATGAAAGAAGCTCAAAGTAGACAAAAATCCTATGCCGATAGCCGAAGAAGGAAATTAGAATTTTCTGTGGAAGACTTTTTGTTTATTCGTGTTTCACCTATGAAGGGTGTTGTGCGTTTCAGTCGATCGGAAAAATTAGCATCCCGATATATTGGTCCATTTTCCATCACCGAACGTATTGGTTCCGTGGCTTACCGCCTTTAATTACCGGCTCAATTTTCTGCTATTCATGACGTATTCCACGTTTCTCGACTACGGAAATGCCTTTGAGATTCCGATTCTATTCTTGAGCCTGGTGTTGTTGAAGAAATTAAAGTTTCACCTAATTTGACTTATGAGCAACATCCTATTCGTATCATTGCTTCGGAGGTTAAACACCTTCGAAATAAAGATGTTCCTTTTGTGAAAGTTCAATGGTCCTCAAATCCTAAGGATTGCTCTTGGGAATCCAAAGAATTCATCGAGCGAACACATCCGGACTTACTCTCTTGAGCTCTTTGAGGTGAGCTTCTTATTTCAGATTTTCTTTTGGTGTTGATATGATTTTATGGTTGTTACTCTTTGTTTTCTTCTTAAGTATTGCGAGGACGCAATTTCTTTAAGGAGGGGAGTCTGTAACAACCCACATATTATACGATTGTATATTTAAATATAACATCGTTAGTCAGATTTAAGTCTGAAAAGCTACTTTTTGCAAACAATCGAATTAGAACTCGAGACCACTTTCATTGAGTTCAAAATGGCGTTTGCAACCTTTATGAGTATAAACATCGATATGTTTGGAGTTGAGTAAAATTTTGATGTTTTTGTTTAGGGCTATGGGTTTGGGTTTCAGCCCACTAACCCAACTCATCTTATATCCTAACTCCACCCCCTCTCCTCTTCATTCATTCCTCATTTCCTAACACTTCAAGCTTTAGTAAAAATGGGGGAGGAGATTGAAAACTAAAATCCAAAGCCCTAGTTTCCTTTGCAAATTCAAGTTCTAGCTCCAAAATTAAAGAGAAGCTTAGGTAAGCATCATCTTCTTCTTCTCATCTCAATCTCTCTCCAATTTCAAAAATTTCCTGTAACCTACTTAGGAAATATTTTCTTATGATCTTAGATTGGAGCTTGTAGAGTTGAAGTTGAAGAGTAGTTGATCTTCCCATTGTTTTCAAGCTTCTCCTTTGCTGTTTTTGAGTTTTAAAGGGGAGTTTTTGAAACTCACATCTATGTCTATAGATTTCATTGTCGTTAGGTATGAATTCCTAACATCTATTCATTTTCATTTGCATTTGATTTGAATGGATTTGGTGAACTTTCCAATTTTTGATCCTTGTTGTCCAATTTATGAAAATCCTACTATGGATGTATGGACACGTTTTTGGGGTATGTCGAAGAGCATGTAAGGCTAGGTTGTCGCGTGACATAAATCCCTAGTCGTCATTGCTCGTTCAGTTGCCTCCGTTTGGTTTTCGCCCTTCAATGGGGCTAGGCCGAGAATACTGGAAATTCCATTTCAGTCGACTAAACTAGGAATTCAGTCGACTGAACAGAACTCAGGAAATTTCCTGAGCCAGTATAAGTCGACTGACCACTATGGTCCAGTCGAGTGAACCTAGAAACCGAAAGTTTCCAGGCACAGTTCAATCGACTGACCATTCTGGTTCAGTCGACTGAATCTGCTATCTCAGCCAATTTTGCTTTTTGTGTGGATTTTCAATTTTAAATCGATTCTAGTAGATCCGATTTGTTGTTATCACCTTTGTTGACTTTGATAACTTCTTTTTTGGGATTTTAGAAATATCCATTTTAATGGATTGATATCGATTTTTATGGATTTGATTCACGTCTTCGTATGTGAGTTTTTGGTAATTGATTGTTTCTACAATCATTTCTCTGGTTTGTCAGTTTAAAACGCAAAGGTTTCTATACTAGTAGTAAATATCAAAACCCTTTCATCAAAATGATTTCAACACTATCTTAATACAAAGCTCGTTCATTAAAACCGTTTTCCAACCTATTAGTATATACAAACCTTTACCTCGTTCGTATGAGAATATCTAATTAAACGGCTTAGCAATACAAGTGGTATGAAACGCTTGCAGTTACTTCGTCGGTTAATTTTTGGACTTGTTCGATTGAAAATCTTATGACAATTTTCAAGTGGAGATCTACAATTTCATAAATATTTAAGTTAAGCCAGTGGTTATGGAACATGAAGCTAAACTCATTTATTTACTAGCTTAGTGTAATTCACACTTCTTATTGATCAATGATGATCATTTTATGATTTAGACTAGCGATATGCTATGTCTCTTCGGGGGACTGTACCTCGTTTTATTGAGTTTCATCTCATTTCTTTTATAGGACAACGACCTATTGGTTCTCTGGAGTTTCGACTCATTTTTGTAGGCTAGCGACCCATGTTCTTTTATGGAGTTCGGTTCATCGGGCGTACCGTTGTACTACGTCATTGTACCGACTTTCAGGTTCATCGGACATACCGTTGTACTACGTCGTTGTTTCAAATTACTTTATTTTCAGGTTACTCAGGCGTACCATTATTGTACTATGTCGTTGCACTGGTTCTATGGTTAGCGACCCGTTTGTGATGCACGTGTTGGTGAGTTTTCATGCTCCCGTTTGTGATAGGCCTCACCCTTTGTTATTTCTGGATTTCTAGTTGATGATTTCTAGAATTTATGTTTCACCACTTTTTATGATTGGAATTGATATGTTTGTCAATATTTGTGAATTTGGTGAATAAAATAAAGAATATGACATTCTTTTTGGTGTTCTGATATTCTTGATATATTGTATGGTTTTTGTTGTTATTAAATGTATACTTTTCATAGTATGACATTATTGTTATCATATGTTTTTATTATATCTCTCATCCTATCTCATTTTATCTGATATTTATAGCTAGACTGATCTGTTTATTATTTTCTTATTAAATAATACTCGGGTCAGACCGAGATGTTACAGGTGCTTCTGCTTGACTCCTTATCAGGGACCATCATCCGACTTTTGTCTAACTACTTAGTTTAGTAGTTTTTGTCATTATACATTCGAGATAGAGACTCAGTGATGTATACACATTCTTTTATGTAGCACCTGTACCTATTCTTTTATGATGTAGTGGATCTTGAATGACCACTACTTTGATGTACACTTTTATGTGATATATTCATATCTGTTTCCGCCTTTGTGATATGGATATCTGTGACTGATTTGTGTTATGCTTATTCCTATATTTGTTTCCGAAGATCACATAGCCACTGTGTAGTGGCTTTGAGTTTGTATTTGATATGTCGGATTTCCTCTTGAAATGAAACGTGTGACATACTATCTGACATATCGGTACTCGCACAAAGCAATTACATGGATGGTCGCTCCTCAACAGCCTTATTCTTCATTCTAGTCGACGACATTACCCCATAGTGTCCTTGCCTAGCGTGAGTATAGAGGTGGGGGCACCACAACTGAGTTGTCAATAAGGTTAGCTTTGTTGCCCCATAGTGTAGCCGCAATGCGAGTACCACTGCAAATAGAAAAATGGGAGGATCATTAAAGATATGTGTTGAGAGTTGTTTGAATTAAAATGAAATAAATCATGCAAAGAAAGGTATCGCATACCAGTGAGGATATAAGATAAGCTCCCGCCTAGGGGACACTGTACTGTTCCCGGTCAATTGGCTGACGATGTCACCAACATATTGTAAGACCCCAATGGCATCTGAAAGGAAAGGGTGAAATGCATTTTAATGTTGATAAATAATAGGTTAAGGAATATGAAGCAGGGGTAAGTTGAATGGATGAAGTAAGCTAACCTGTCAGGTACTTAATCGTATCGGTTCTGTTAACTAATAGTCTGCGAAGGAAAACTTGTGGTTTGGTATGTAGTCCTGATGGGTTTCAATCTCGGAGATTATTGTCAGAGCAGTGAAATCAATCCTTAATGACCCGTGGACGGGAAGATACTTGTCGCCCACGGGAACGATGTTGAATTCAGCATAGACTGATCCTTCCCGCAGCTTGCCAAGGAAAAGTGGGAGGAAACATAGGCCTACCACTGCATGTATTTCTTCACCCTGTCGCAAGATCATGAAGAAAGAGAAAAGTTAGTCGTAAAGAGTACATATCTAAGAAAAGTTCATGAGTTACAACCTTCAATGTGTTTGAACTCTATTTTTCAAGTAGATGTTGATAAGAACGAAAAGTAAAGTTGATTTATCATCTTGTTTGTTGAACCGAAAAAATAGGTGAAAAATGATTTAAACTCTGGTTAAGGTAAGAAGAAAAAGATTTAAGAACATGGCTTTTGGATGATTTAATCAAACTACCTGTGCAAGTAAAAACAAAAGTAGAATCATATGTCAATCAGTTGCATTACTGAGCAGTGGCCGGAAGAAAACATGTTTTTTTCCTTAAAAGCACAATTACAAAATATTTTTTGATTCATTCTTTTATTCTCAAACCGTACCGCTCGTTTATTATCACAAAATAAGAGTTTTTATGTTTTTGAATTGTCAGATAAGTAAATGGACGTTTAAGTAATATGTAATATATTTTTAGCTTGTTCCAAATTTAATACATCATTTTATCCACCACTCTCAGCTTGTTACAAATTTAATACAACATTTTATCCACCACTCTCAGCTTGTTCCACAGGAAAATAATTTTAAAAAAATGGTGTATTCTGTAAGTGGTGTTGGGCGAATCTTCACCCAGAAGATCTCGAGACCGAGAAGTCACAGTTTCACCCGGGCTCGCAACCTCCACTTCGTTCGACAGCCAAGAAGCTCAATACTAACCTAGAAGTCCATCCAACATTCTCCATGAAGAAGCCCATTCGGCCCCAAGCTTTCATTCGGCCCCAAGCTTCCATTACCGAACCTACATTCGGTCATCTCCATTCGGCCTCCTTCGTATTCGGCCACCGGATCAAACCCATCCCCATCTTGGCCGAACCAGTCACACAACCGGTCCAGACAGCCAACACCGGACCAACCTACAAGCCAATACCGGACCAGACCATGCACCTACCACCGGTCCACCACAACTCCACAACCGGACCACCAACACCAAATCATTCATGGCCGAACCAACGCCACCGAGCCAAACACATACCTCACCACCAAATGAAGCTCCGCCGAACCAGATGATTGCCAGTCCAGATTGCTTCAGCCCTGGCCCACCAGCTGCTATATACTTCCAAGACCCCTGCCCCCTACCTCATTCTATAAATAGAGGGGCAGGGGTACAACAATGGCAGACAAGTTTGAGAGCCCAAGCACGGAAGGAACTTTCAAACTACTTTCATATGCTCGTACACAAAGCATTGTACTTGTAATCTGAAACAAAGAAGATAATAACATATAAAGTGGACGTAGGCACGTTCTGGCCGAACCACTATAAATCTTTGTGTCTTTTACATTTCAGCCCCTGCTTTTTTCATATTTACATAACTCATCTGAATCATTAAGAATCACATAAAATCAACTAAATCACACGACTTGGAGGTGTTTGCCCATTTTTTGCGCAAACATTTTTGGTGCTTTCATTGAGAGTTGAACTCAGGGCTTCAGCTTCCCTCATTCAACCTTCTTTCCCAATAGCACCTTTCATTGCCTAGGAAACATGACTTCCAGGCCAAGAAAAGACGCCAACAAGGGAAAGAACGCTGCAACTAGCAGCGCTCCAAATCCAGTAGATCCAGATCAAGAGAACCATCCCACTACAGCAGCAGTGCCACATGTAGATCAGGCAATTCCAACAGCCCCTGCCGCGGAACAACCGGCAGTAATCACTAGAGCAGACCTAGACAGAGTTGTGGTGGAAGTGACTAACCGCTTCGCATCCCAACAAGAAGCTTTGGTGAACCAACTCATATCACGCTTGAGGGATGTCGAAGAATCCAACCGCAACACTGAATCATGGGATGAATCTCAATCTGGAGGATCTCGGAGACAGCAAAGGTCTTCCCTCTTCGAGGAAGCAATCAACAGGAACAACAATGATAGGGGCCGCGCCCGGACTCAGCCCGAACTCCGACTCGATGAAGCACTTGGAACCGAACCCAGTGGGGGAAGCGCCAGGCGAGGGTCGGATACGGCTAAGCCAGTCATGCCACCTAATCATAGAAACCCCGCTGAACGGAGCCGAGCTAGAACCCAGCCCGAAGTTGACCCCATGGAAATGCTCGAAACAGAACCCCGCAGGGGAAGATCAAGGCGGGGGCAACTGTAGCTGGTCCTAGCATGCATCCGAGCAGCCAGAGACAACCACTGGATAACGTCAGAGGTGATAGACTATACCATCCCTACAGGTCATCTGGACGAGACCGATCTCGCAGGGAAGAACCAAGTTCATTTCTATCCGCTCCAAATTCTGATGAAAGAATGGCACGATTATTCAGAGAATGCGTCCAACGGGAGCAAAGGGACCGAGGAATAGGCGCTAGGGTCACCAGCCCCTTCACCCGCAATATCGAAACTGCCATCACCCCCCGGGAATGGAAAATGCCAACCATGGAACCTTACAAGGGGACTTCCGACCCCATCGTACACTTACAAAGATACACCCAGCATATGCTCATGAGCGGAGCAACAGAAGGGGTGCTGTGTAAATGCTTTCCTCTATTCCTAGCAGATCTAGCTACCTCCTGGTTCTGCCATCTACCCCAAGGGTCTATCAGCTCATGGGAGATGTTGAAAGAAAGGTTCATTAGCCAGTTCCGCATCTACGTAGAACAACCCAAGGATGCTTATTCTCTATCCAATGTCAAACAGAAATCCGGAGAGACACTGCAACAATATCTAACTCGGTTCAATGCCGCAGCGGCCGCAGTCCAAGTTGCCGATGAAAAGCTCACCCTAATGGCCCTCTGTAGTGGTATACACCCGGATACCAAGTTCGCTAGAAGATTAACTAAGGAAAAACCAGCTACTTTACCTGATTTCTTCCATGAAGCTGGAAAGTATATGAGACTCGAAGACGCCGCCACTGAGAGGCAGTCAGGGCAACACGGTAAGACAACTTCAGACAAGGTTCCCGCTACAACCAAGGACATTCGAAGAAATGAATCTAGAGACAATGCTGGGGGCAAGAAAGTTGAAAAACGCCAATATCGGCCAGGACCAAGATTTGACTCCTACACTCCTTTGAATGAAACAATCGAAAACATCTTCCTAGCCACTCAGGGCGAACTCGGATACAAGCGCCCCCCGCACAAGAAAGAATCTGATAACGCACTCAAGTCTGGAAAGTTCTGCCGCTTCCACGAATCCCACGGACATGACACCAATGAATGCCACCATCTCCGGGACTTGATCGAAGAACACATTAGGAGAAGAAGGCTGGAACGCTATGTGAAAGGTCAGAACAGGACTCCAACTCCTGCCAATGAGAGCTCAAAGCGACCCCTCCCAGAAGTAAGCGGAGGGAATCGCAACACCAGTGGCTCTAGTCAAGAGAAGATAGTGGTCCATACCATCTCGGGAGGACCACACATCGCCGACAGAAGCTGGGAAGAGATGGAAAGATACGGCAAGTCACTTAGAAATGCTGAAGGCTATGTTAACTCCATTATGGAAGAACGCCACCCGAAACGGAAAGAGAGTGAGGACATCGTATTCAGTAAGCGTGACTTAGAAGGAAGACAGTATCCGCATATGGATCCCATGGTCATCTCTGCCTGGTTCGGTCCAGCTAAAGTTTTCCGAATTCTAATAGACACAGGAAGCTCCGTAAATATCCTGTTCAAGCATGCTTTCGACAAAATGAAGCTGTCAATGAAGGATGTGTCTCCCTGCAACAAACCCCTGCACGGTTTCACTGGAGATGCGAAAATGCCCCTCGGGCAACTTGACCTCTTCGTCGAAATAGGAAGTCATCCCCGCTCCGTTGTGCGGAAACAAACGTTCGTACCAATAGAAAACCACTCGGCCTACAACGCCTTCTTGGGAAGACCAGCCTTGTCTGACTTCCAAATTGTCCTAGCCCCGTGGTGCCTAAAGATGAAATTCCCAACAGATGACGAAATAGGAGAAGTTGAAGGAGATCAAGACACCGCTTGAGATTGCTATGTAACTGAACTTCGCAATAACCATAGAAAGAATAAAGGGAAAGATGCAGAGACTACTCTCTGCATGAAAAGCTTGGAAGCATAGCAACTAAAGAAAGCCCCTCCTCTTCGATACACCAGCGATCCTTTCAATGAACTAGACCCCAGGGATAAGGAGGAGGAGGCTACCGCTGAGCCTGCAGAGGCCATGGAATTCGTATCTGTAGACAAACATGATTCAAACAGACCATTAAAAATAGGATCTCAGCTAAAAACAGAATTGAAGGATCAACTCATCGATTTTCTCCGCCACAACTTAGATGTATTTGCGTGGACACATGCCGATATGACAGGAATCTCCCCAGACATAGCATGCCACATGCTGAACATCTATCCCACCAGGGCACCGATAAAGCAGAAAAAGAGAAGGATGGGAGCAGAACGATCAGCAGCCCTCGACGAGGAAGTAAAGAACCTACTTGCTAATGACTTCATACGAGAAGCCATCTACCCCGAGTGGATAGCTAACCCGGTACTAGTAAAGAAAACTAATGGGAAGTGGCGAACATGCATTGATTTCTCCAACTTAAATGACGCTTGCCCGAAAGACTGCTTCCCGCTCCCCCGAATCGATCAACTTGTGGACAGCACTGCCGGGCACGTACTTTTATCTTTTATGGACGCATACTCCGGATACAACCAGATTCCCATGCACGCTCCCGATCAAGACCACACTAGCTTCATCACTGACCGGGGATTATATTGTTACAAAGTCATGCCTTTTGGACTCAAAAATGCCGGAGCCACCTATCAGCGCCTCGTCAACAAGATGTTCGCGGAATTAATAGGACGAACTATGGAAGTATATGTGGATGACATGTTGGTAAAGTCCAGGAAAGCCGACGATCATGTAAGCCAGCTGAGCGAGATGTTTCAGGTACTTCGCCGATATGGAATGAAGCTGAATCCTCTAAAGTGCTCCTTCGGAGTGTCATCGGGAAAATTCTTAGGGTTCATTGTCCATTCCAGAGGAATTGAAGCAAACCCTGAACAAATCCAGGCTCTAAAAGAAATAAGGATACCTTCCACCCGAAAAGAAATGCAGAGCTTAAACGGAAAGGTAGCCGCCCTAAGCAGATTCATTTCCAAAGCAACTGACAAGTGCGTCCCTTTCTTCGAAGCTCTCAAGAAAGACAAAGGAAAGTTCGAGTGGACCGATGAATGCTTAAAAGCCTTCCTTAACCTGATCGAACACCTTCAGAAACCACCAGTACTCTCAACTCCAAACGAAGGCGAAGAGCTATACCTATACCTCGCTGTATCATCTCATGCTCTAAGCGCTGCCCTGGTAAGAGAAGAAGACCGCACACAACGCCCGATGTACTTTATAAGTAAGAGATTTACAGGGGCAGAAGCCAGATATCCTAAACTTGAGAAATTGGCATATTGTTTATTGATCGCGTCACGAAAACTACGACACTACTTCTAATCTCACTCCATCAGAGTTCTAACCGATCAGCCACTAAGACAGGTGCTCCATCGTCCCGACACTTCTGGACGACTCCTCAAATGGTGCATTGAACTAAGTCAGTATGACGTCACCTACCATCCTCGCACTGCTATCAAGGGGCAAGCCCTGGCCGATTTCATTGCCGAATTCACCACCAACGAAGGTAAGGATCAGCTTGAAATAGCAAAAAACATCAAGTGGAACCTCTTTGTAGATGGAGCATCAAACGAACAAGGCTCGGGGGCAGGTATTGTGATAATCACCCCCAGGGGAAGAAAGCTGTACTATGCGTTAAGTGTAACAACCCGTATTTTACATGTCGATGATATCGTATTATTTCTAGGTCGCCAGTGTTGTTTATGTTCTCCCTAGCCTAAGTTGTATGGTAAGTTAACTCGGTTGCACGAGTTAAGTGATAGGCCGATAGCAAGTTAAGGCTTAGCTTAGGTCGTGATGGAGTTAGGTCGGTAGAGCAACCTAAGGTAGTTAGC
Organism: Allium cepa; assembly: GCA_030765085.1. Classification (NCBI taxonomy): domain Eukaryota; kingdom Viridiplantae; phylum Streptophyta; class Magnoliopsida; order Asparagales; family Amaryllidaceae; genus Allium; species Allium cepa. The sequence goes on along the minus strand of CM060940.1, from coordinate 568,387,980 downwards.
GACCTAAGAGTGCTGGGTCGATTTGAGTTGAGTCGCGTAAGTTAGGCCGACATAAGAGTTTGACCGAGTTAGTGGAGCTAACGGCTTATAGGAGTAGGCGACTTAAGGGTCACCAAGATAAGATAGTGACCGACTTAGGAGTTAGTGGTTAGCTTGGGTCGTGAGGGTGATAGGTCGGGTGTAGCGACCTAAGAAAGCTGCCGAGCTAAGATACGACCGACCTATAGGATGTGAGCGACCTAAGATAGAGGAGCGACCTAAGTATCGACCGAGTTAAGATAGTATGCGACCTAAGGAAACTGGACGAGCTAGGTCGTGAACGAGTTAGAAGGTGGCCGACCTATAGGGTTTAACGACTTAAGTTAGATCGTTGAGCGACCTAAGGGAAGTGATAGATCGCTGGGTAGATTAGGTCGGCAGAGACATAGGTCGCAAAGGAAATAGGGCGCGTGTTTGTGAACCGTTGATGACCCTGAGTTGTAACTCGTAACTCGTTTACGGGTTAGTGGTGGTAGTAGGTCGTAACCCAGTATGGTTAAGTTGTTAGGTTGGACCTAGTTGAGTCGTTAGGTCGTATGCCGTGTACCCAGTTAGGTCGTTGAGTCATCGGGGTCTAGGTCGGTAGGCCGCTGGGTTGTAGAGGCAGGTTCGTATTAGGTCGTAGGTTGGTATAGGTCGGCAATGACCTAAGTTAGGTCGGGGATCTTTAGGTCGGCAATGACCTAAAACCGAGAACGACCTAAGGTGTGATCTGCCTATAAATAGAGGGCTTTGGCTCACTTTTTGGCATCGGTTTTTGAAGCGACGAAGTGCTGCCATTTTGAGAGCTCGACTATAGCATTTCTTCATCTCCTTTTCTCCACTCTAATCTAGTTCCAACATCCATCCAAGATCGAAGATCCAAGAGCCAAAGTTGAAGATCTTCATCCAACCAAGCTAGATTTCATCGTTTCAAGCGGGATTTCGACGAATCAAGCTTAAATCCTTGCTGTCCAGATCTGAAGTGATTAGTTTTTAAAGTGTTTGGGTGATTTGGTGAGTGGTGGTTATCTCTCATGCGGACCCAAAGGAGTATATTGGATTGGTGGTTTGTTGAAGTGTTGTAGATAGTGATTTTATGCATATTTCTTTAGATCCAAGTGTAGATCCATTACTTATGAAGATGTTTACCTTTGCAAGTTCATTCATCTAGTTGTAGAGACAAAACCCATGATTTATATTTGTTAGATCTATGCTAAAGACCCATGATTCATGTATGTTAGATCTATGCTCATTTATTTACGAAATTGTCATTGTAATTATAAATGCCTATTTAGATCATGTTTGATTACTTGATTTTCTATGTAGATCTTGTTGAATGATTGATTGCTTGGATTAATGCTTGATTTGATTGATTAGTTGATCTATTACTTGACTTGGACAAGTAAGGTCGATGGTGATTCAAAAGCTAAGTGGAAAGGCTCTTGAATGGTGAAAGCTGCCTGTAGCATATGAAGCGGATGTGGAAGCTCATATGGATGGATTCGATGATGTGGAACCTTGTCATAATGCGAGAAGGCAAAGCATGATATTGAGATGGGACTTTGCTATGATGTGATGGGGCAATGCATATGTTGAGATGGGACGGGTCATGATGACGTTCCAAGCACGGGTCATGACGACGTGCGAAGTTATAACTCGGTGATGCGGTCCGAGTTGGGATGGATAATGGTTAGCTTGAGAGGCGCTTGAGCTAGTATGGAAAGAGTCGTCAAGGAGGATGACTAGGAGGCTAAGATCTCATCGTTGTTGAAGGTTCTAGCATACTCAAAGCAAGGGTACGTTGGAACGGGCCACGATGACGTTCCAAGCACGGGTCACGATGACGTGCTAGTACTCTGGGCTGATGCGTTCGGCTTAGGCACGGGTCATGATGACGTGCGGAGTTATGTCTAAAACCGGGGTCACCATTAGCCCTTGACAGGTGGTCATTCAACTAACGGTGAAATCAAGGCAATGATAACAGTGATAGCCAGAGTCATGGATGTTTTGGACGTTTGATTGTATCATCATTCGATCTCAAGAGCGGTGTTTTCTGTGTGCTTATCTGATCTTGGTTTAGGCCTTGGGGGTTTGTATTTGGAAAACATCGACCTTGACTCGAGTGATTATTGCTTTACTTTAATTGCTTGCTATGTTATGCTTGCTTCTCCTTAATGTGTGTCTGGGGGCTATCACTGTAGAAAGAGGTGGAGTGGGATGGTTTGGTTCCTATTCCTTCTATCCCTTATGCTCTTTTGGTATGTTTGATAGTTGATTTACTGCTCACTAAGACTTTGTCTGACTCAAGGTTTTATGTCTCCTCTTATTACCTTGGGCTGTTCATCCATGTTGGGATGGGCAGACTAGGTAACAGGTGACAGGTGCTGTTCTTAGAGATCTACGCTGATGATGACGAAGACGAGCAGGAGGCTTTGCATATTAGTTTTCTTACTATATGCACTGGGTGTTCCGCTGTTGTATCTGATTGAGTGTTATGTAGTGAGGCTTTGATGTATGACGATTCATATGTTTGTATAAAACTACTATGATGCTTATATGATGACATTCTGTTATGGAGCTTCACTATATATTTCCCTATTGTATTTTATCCATGCGCTGTGAGTGGTACGATAGAGTCTGCTGTTTTATTTTACCCTGACTATCGTCCATGGCTACCTGGCACGCTTTTCAGCGCACTATTCCCTTGTTTTGGTGCGGGAGTCATGGGCGGTCGTCACATTAAGGTTGGAATTCGCGGCCACTAACAACGATGCGGAGTATGAGGCAGTAATAGCGGGATTGGAGCTTGCCTTAGAAATTGGAGTCAATTCTTTATGTCTTCATAGTGATTCTCAACTTATCGTAAACCAAGTACTAGGAGAATTCCAGACACGAGGAGAACGACTCACAGCATATCTAAAGAAAACCAAACCGCTGCTCGACCAATTGGACCATTATCTAATCAAACACATTCCTCGAGAAGATAACCAAGAGGCCGATGAACTAGCAAAGCAAGCTAGTATGATGAATAGCACCATTTCCGGAGCACTAGCCATCTCAAGGCAGATAGCCCCAAGTTTTGAACAAGTGAATCTAATAACTGCAATTGAAGAAGCAACTTGGATGACTCCTATCCGGAAATATTTGCAGGACGGCACACTACTAGACAAACGTGATGAAGTCAGGAGAATTTTGAGGAAAGCTCCCCACTACACAATACAAGAAGGCATCCTCTATCGGCGTGGCTTCTCTAGCCCCTTATTCAGATGCGTCGCTGGAAGGAAAGCCAAGGAAATCTTATTCAACATCCATCAAGGTAGTTGCGGAGATCACACTGGAGGGCAGACTCTGGCGAAGAAGATACTCCGATATGGATATTACTGGCCCACACTAAACAAAGACGCCTTAGACTTCGTCAAGAGATGCGACATATGTCAGAAATTTGCCAAGATTCCTCGACTACCCACAAATGAGATTACTCAAATGACCAGCCCTTGGCCCTTTGCTGTATGGGGAATTGATTTAATTGGCGAACTGCCAACGGGCAGGGGCGGGGCCAAATATGCTATAGTGACAGTCGATTATTTCACCAAATGGGTGGAAGCGGAACCCCTAAATAAAATATCTTCAGCAAAAGTTATCAACTTCTTGATCAAAAATATTCTGTGCAGGTACGGAGTACCACTCAAGATCATATCAGACAACGGACTCCAATTTGACAGCGAAGAATTCGCCGACTGGTGCCAAGAGCATGGAATTCATAAAAGCTTCTCATCAGTAGCTTATCCTCAGGCAAACGGACAAGTCGAAGCTGTCAACAAAATTCTCAAAACCCTAATCAAGAAGAAACTTGAAAAGTCAAAAGGCGCTTGGGTGGACGAACTTCCTACGGCACTTTGGGCCTACCGCACATCTTTCAGAACATCAACGGGACATACTCCTTTCTCTTTGGCATACGGATCGGAGGCAATGCTCCCTGTTGAGACTATTGTTCCTTTCCATCGTAGGATCCACTACAATCCAGAAGAAAACGAAGAACTCCTCCTCATGTCTTTGGATCTGATTGAGGAAAGGAGAAACGATGCAGCTCTCAAAGCAGCAGCTCACAAACAAAAGGTGGCAGCACTATACAACTCCAAAGTCAAACATCGCATCTTACAAGAAGGAGATCTTGTCCTCAGGCGAATCTTTCCGCGCCCCGGGGCACTGGACCCCATCTGGGACGGACCATATGTAATTCATAAAGACCTCCACAACGGAGCTTATATTTTGTCAACAGTGGACGGAGAGGTGTTCCAGAGGGCATGGAACATCCGACACCTCCGTCGATACTTTTCTTAACTTGTACTGCCCATATGAAGTGAATTAACAAAGAGAATCAGTGGACGTAGGCATTTTCATACCGAACCACTTTAAAAAATCTTGTCTCTTTTTAACTTGTTCCTTTATACCTTGGCTGCTTGTTAAGCTTTATCCTTTTCTGTTGAACAAAATCTTATGGCATCTCCACTCAAGACGCACCAAGGCCTCATCTGGACAAGGCCTAACAGGTACGCTACGATTCTATGCACTCGCCAATGAGACTCTTTTGCTCCAGCATCCCTCTGCTGCGGGTTGACTCATTGCTCGCGCCTGCCCTCAAAGCCAACTGTAATGAGCCGATTATAAGTCATCATAAAGGCCGATTATAGCCGATGGCAGCTCATTACGGCGTTCGGCTCGCCGGTAACTGTGAACCTACTTTAAGCCCCAACATAAGGTGTGGCCAGCCAGGGGTAGTTCACGGCCAACGGCACCCACGCTAGCCGGCCACGGTAAATCGAATAATACCCACGATTACGGACCATAATGGTTCGGGTAGTTACCCTGCGCGATCTCGGCTCCGATGTGTCTTAAGTGCGGCTGTGGTAAAAAAGAAAACTTCCCGCGGAGGCGTAAGATGGGTGACAAATGTCTCCAAAACCCACAGCTAGGGAAAGTGACTACAAAACTCGTTTGCCACGAACTTAAGCACATCGACGGCCTTCCGTGACTGGAAGTTTTACTTTTTCTATATTTCCATTTCATTTAAATACTTTTCTCCTACCCTGTATAATAAACTCTAAAGTACAGGAAACCGAACAGGGAGCATTCACTCATGAGAATCTAAGTCCGCGTACTGGGTGGCAAGGTACTCAGATATATTCATGATCAGTTACACAAGATGCTCAAAACTACCGCCTGCAAATAAAACATGAAGGGCGGTACTCTCTTCTCTTGTACATAGATGCATAACTATAGCTTATTCATATGTCACACCAACATTGCAAAACATGAAATTATATTTCAAGCAAAGGCTTAACATCAAACGCAACTAAAATCACAGGCATATACAGGGTTATACTTCTCACGCAGCACATCAAAATGACAACAACGTTTAAACATAACAAAATCAGCTTATATTATGAAATCACACCAAGTTATTCTCTGCAAATAATATTATTACAGTCACATCAATGTTTTGGACTAACGTAAACAACAGTAAAAAAGAAATAAAAAGCGGCCGAATCCGGACGAGTAACCAGCTGCGTCCACACTCCATCACCAACTTCCCAAGCCTATTTGGCCGCAGGGCCGGAACCCCCAGCATGTTGATCGGAAGTTCCACCTGTCCAATTCAGAAAAGGAATCCATTAAACAAACGATAAACGATCAAGTTATGGAAACCCGGAAAGAAAAGGAAAAGAGAAGAATAACTCACCAGCGTCCGCTGCTTGATCCTCATCCTCCAGCTGCACACCCGCTTCCTCCGCAGCGAGCAACCGCATCCCCTCCTTCACCGCCACTTGCTCCTCTTTCGAGAACTGAGCAGTGACCACATCCAGGCTAAAAGCCACTCCACCTTCCTTACCCGCATCGACCCTGGCCTCCTCTAAAGCCCGGAGATATATCTTGGCCATGACCCGGGGATAGTCATCCATCCAAGACAAGCTGCCCTCCTTCCAAGTGTGGAAGTACATGTCCTGCAGCATCTCGTCCATCATCCCCTCATTCTCCTCGAACTCCCTCACCCTGGCCTCGGAAGCCTGCAACTTGGCGACAGCGGCATCCCTCTCTGATCGGTATCTCGAGCAGTCAGCCTGGAGAAACCTCCTCATCTCCTCCATCTCCTCCTTTAACTTGACTTGAGCCATCTCCGCGGCCTTAAGCCTCCCAGACAACTCCTCTACCTGCTCGAGATCCGCATTCCGAACCTCATCCACTGTCGCAATGGCCATGTCGATCCTCTCCTTACAGCGGCCTCCATCTTCCGTAATTCCGCCCTACTAGCCTTTTCCATGGTCTCTTTCAGACGCCTGGAGGCTTCCTCGTGCCGAGAAATCTGAACGGCTTGACCGGCAAGCTGTTCGACCTGATCAGCAACCTTCAGCCGCAACCGAATATTAGCACTTCCAATCTCCTCCCCGGCCTTGACCAATTGAGCATGATACTTCATTAACTTCTTGGTCTCCTCAGCCACCCGATCAATATTAGCCTTAGCCTCGTCTCCCATGGTAACTACCCGAGTGGTAAGCAGATCAAGATCTAGAGACTTAGCCTCGTCTAACACTCGTACTATGGGGTTGCGGGGAAGGAGGTGCTCACCCGTGGCCTCATCAAATGAAATATCCCGAGAACTTGGGTCTAAATCAGGATGACCAGCAAAGGGGTCACGAGGCACATCAGGACGCCTTATACGGATAACTGTGGGATTCTTGAAAGGAGGTGGAGGGGGGATAAACTCCGTGCTCTCCTCCGTGGCATCACGAGGAGGCTGAACAGGAAGCTGCGGACCAGGGGAAGGCTCAAATAAAGAACGACTCCTCTTTTTTTTCTGAATGCCCTCTTCGATGACCCCAAGAAGAGGACGGTATTTGACCACGTCCCCAGTACGACCAGTGGGAGGTTTCGCAGAAGCTCTCATCAACTTGAACTGTTCGAGGCGGTGTCGAACGTCTGACGTTTTAACCACCTGGCCTGCCCCTGGAATAAAGAACAAGTGTTACGAACATACGATGATACACAATTCAAGAAACATGTTAAGTAAAAGAAAGAAAAGTGTGAAGGCACGTCTATTATACAAACCCTGCGGAGGAGTGGGGTACTGCAATAAGTCCTGAATCTCATTCCAGGACGGGAGTGAACCATAAAATATTTCTAAGTCCTTATCGAAAATGGAATCGACAGAGGACAAAAGTTCACCTTGCACCGCCGAAGTCACCCTGGCTAAGGAACCCCTGGAGGATAAATCGGCACCAGCCCCGACCTTGCCAGTCTCCTTCGCCTTCTCCGCTCCCGATTCCCCTTCCGATTCCCCGAAGGCCTGGCGCAGGGCCTCATCCAGCTCAGAGTCTTGCCCAGAAGTTAAGGCACCAGCACCACTACCACCCTGACCATCTCCATCTCCTCCGCCTTCCGACTCTCCTTCCATATCGCCTCCTTCGCCCTCTTCCACACCTTCCTCCTCCGGAATGATCGGGCAAGTACTAGGAGAGGGGCCCTCCGATTCTTTAAGCTTCTTGCCCCTCGCGATGGGATGCTGTGCAAAGGGTTTTCTCTTGCCACTCTTCACCGTGACCCCCTCCTTAGCTTTAGCAGCCTTCTCCTCAGCCGTGTCCCTCTGCTTCACAACGGACTGGCGCGGCTGGATCAAATTGTACTCCAGGAGGGTAGCGTTCCTGATCAGGAACGAAGCCGACCTGTCCCGCGCAGGAATGGCCTTTATTCCAGCAGCCATCCGCGCCAAAGAATCATCTTCCACGACGGCAATGCCACCTGTCGCTAGCAAGAAATAGAAGCGTGTCAGAAGAAGCACTACAGTCAGAACATGGAAAATATAAATGAAATTAATCTTACAGCCGGAAGTGAAAAGGCGGAAAGAAACAGAATCGTCCTTGACAAAGAACCATTCCTTCTTGAACATGGTGAACTTTGAATATAAGTCCAAGACCGGTTTGAAGGGCACGGCCGCTTCCAGACTAATATACGGAGACCCCTTCTTGTAGCCCCTCAGGTTATACAAATACCGAATTTCCCGGTTAGAAGGAGGGCGCCCGTATCTCCTCTGCAAGATGACGAAGAGGCTTACCAGAATGGCATAGGAGTTCGGCTGAAGCTGGAATGGAGCTACTTTCAAATATGTGGTAAAGCTGACTATCCAGGCATTGATAGGAGGGATAGCACCACACATGCAATGGTACCTGCTGTAAGCGAAGTAACCTTCGGGGGGATTATACGGCATCACTCCCTCTCCCGGCAGCTGCATGAGAGCCCTGTCTATCCCAAATGAACGAGAGATGACATCAAGTTGCTCCTCCTTTAGGGAGCTAGGAAAGCAATCGGACGGGGAGACCAGAAGTTCCTGTGGACCATATCCGTCCACTAACGACCTCGGAACAGGTCGATGCTGCCCAGATCCTGATTGGGCTGGGGGCACGGAGGAAGAAGACTCTCCTGTACCTTTAGACTTTTTTCTATCCGATCGAGTTTCTGCCTTGCGAGACATTTATCTGCATACACAAAAGTGAAAAGACAGGTTGTTAGAACAAGGGATACAGAGATATAAACAAAAAAGGAATGCATAAGTCCGGAATTCCGCTAAGATATCAAGTTCATTCGGCAGTAAGTTCATTCGGCGACGATGTTTAAAGCTCATTCGCCACTAATAACGAAAGTTCATTCGGCACTGATGTCTCAAGTTCATTCGGCATTTGAAGTCTTTCGTGTGTATTCGGCAATCAAACCCGTTCGGCAAAAAAGTATGTACCTGATATGGAAAAAGCTTGGTTCGGTAGAAGATTTGGTTCGGTGGTCAGTTGATTCGGCTCTCTGGTTCGGTAAGAAGAAACCAAGGGGGGTGTAGCCTCTATATATAGGCGAGCTCAGGATTGCCGAACCAACTGGTTCAGCCTACCGGACCGGAACACCGGACCAATACCAAACATACCGGACCAACCAGATACCGAATGAAACTATCCATGCCGGACCAACAAAAGAACCGAATGAAGCTATCTCCACCAGCAAAAACCAGGAACAGGGAGCATGCGGAGCGCCTCACTCAGATAAGTACCGAACTCCAGAACTAACTAGTAAAATAAGGATTATGATAACGATGAATAAGTCGTAAATCTCTCACTAACATGGATTAATAATTTACACGTGTACGCGACCACGAACGGTCCATAGGCACGCTCTGAATGGCCATTAACCCTATCGTCGTGAGAATCTACACTTTGACATCCTTTTTTTTTAAGCTCATCGGTTAAACGAATATTTGATTCTGATAACTAGGAAATGGCCAAGCCACTTACACATGTACGGGGTCGCGAACGATCGCTAGGCATGCTCTGAGCTGGCAATAAACCACCTTGACAAACGATCCAGGGACCCACTCTAACGTGAACCTGCAATCGATAATGCTAAACCCCCTCGGGGCACACTCTCTCGCCTCGAACGGCACGATTCACTTCATCTCGAACATTTTGATCATGAACGGTCGTTATTTGAAATCACACTAAAGCTATAAATTCCTTTGCTGGACATCAACGAGATATGAACATCCAGCCCATGGCATTACAAAACAAGCCTTTCTACCACAGGTAAACAAAGCGCGACACATGCAAGCACGTGCCCCACTTTGGGGGGCAAATGTTGGGCGAATCTTCACCCAGAAGATCTCGAGACCGAGAAGTCACAGTTTCACCCGGGCTCGCAACCTCCACTTCGTTCGACAGCCAAGAAGCTCAATACTAACCTAGAAGTCCATCCAACATTCTCCATGAAGAAGCCCATTCGGCCCCAAGCTTTCAGTCGGCCCCAAGCTTCCATTACCGAACCTACATTCGGTCATCTCCATTCGGCCTCCTTCGTATTCGGCCACCGGATCAAACCCATCCCCATCTTGGCCGAACCAGTCACACAACCGGTCCAAACAGCCAACACCGGACCAACCTACAAGCCAATACCGGACCAGACCATGCTCCTACCACCGGTCCACCACAACTCCACAACCGGACCACCAACACCAAATCATTCATGGCCGAACCAACGCCACCGAGCCAAACACATACCTCACCACCTAATGAAGCTCCGCCGAACCAGATGATTGCCAGTCCAGATTGCTTCAGCCCTGGCCCACCAGCTGCTATATACTTCCAAGACCCCTGCCCCCTACCTCATTCTATAAATAGAGGGGCAGGGGTACAACAATGGCAGACAAGTTTGAAAGCTCAAGCACGGAAGGAACTTTCAAACTACTTTCATATGCTCGTACACAAAGCATTGTACTTGTAATCTGAAACAAAGAAGATAATAACATATAAAGTGGACGTAGGCACGTTCTGGCCGAACCACTATAAATCTTTGTGTCTTTTACATTTCAGCCCCTGCTTTTTTCATATTTACATAACTCATCTGAATCATTAAGAATCATATAAAATCAACTAAATCACACGACTTGGAGGTGTTTGCCCATTTTTTGCGCAAACAAGTGGAAAATGGAACAGGTATGCATAGCATTTAAATTTTTTTTACCAACTATTAGCCAAATTCGAAGTGTAAGATTCATAAGTAATCAGGAAAGCAGAGGTTGCATATGCAAGCATAGGAAAATTTCAGATTAATCTTATTTATTGATAGCAATAAACTGCCCTTTAGAAGTAAAAAGCAGAGAATTCAAAGTATTTGTAAAAGAGGAAATGTATAGGGTGAAAAAAGTTAAGTTTGAAATCTGCAACAGCATAACTGCTCGAACATATATCAGTGTAGGATCTAAATGTATGAGATTAGAGAGCGTATAATATAGATAGTTATTATATGTTTTATAATCTTCAACTATTTGTCGACAGTCAAAGCGTAGAATAGAAAACAACAAAGGAAACCGCAGGTTAAATAACTAAGCGTAGCAAAATTCTAAATTAATCAAAAAAATTACGAATTAGAAAGACATTTATATTATTAAACCGCAAAAAATTAAAAGTATTCCTAAAAGCATGAATGTATGTATTGAAAAATGAAAATTTCTAATTTAGAATTTAGAAATTGTACTATGTTCGAAAGTTTATGATGGTGGATGTTTATTGGGTTACATATGCAGTTTAATTGGTGTACAACCACCAACATATAACGTAATGCAAAAAATCAAATAACCTGTTTCTCTATTCCTCTATCTAATTATGATTAGAAGTCGGAAAGCATATGTTCTATTATATACGGTTTAAATATGCATTGAATATAAGAGCAGCAGCAGTGGCAAATAGTCTGAGGTGGGATTTTATTTTTGGATGATAAAGCTAAATATTTCAGTAAAAGGCTATGACATTATGTAACATAGGATGAGGCGATGATTAGCGAAGGGAAGAACGCGTTGAGTCTACAGTTTCATTTCAAATGGAAAAGCGAAAAGATAGTTGTTGGAAAAAGCAGAATAAAGGAATAGAACGGCTACATACCTCGTTGTCTAGCAACTGCATGTTGAATCCAAAAACATGGTTGCTTTTTAAGTTAATGGAGTCTCACATTCTTGCAACGCGTACGCAGATTGTTGCAGATTGTTTATGCAACACTGTCAAAAGTAAGGGATTCAATTGGTGAATGTACAACGTCCATGATAGAAAGTTGGTATAGAGAGGTGAAAATTTGCAAATGAGTGGGATGAATAATAATTCTTTTTGAGGTTATATAATACTGCTGCAGTAAAACTAATGACTCTTGGTAATGCTCTGAATTAAATAAATTGCAGTCTGTTGAAAATGCAAACTGATACATTTGTTTATTGATGTTGTATGCCTGTTGGTTTTCATATGTGCAGGTGAAGAAGATAAACAGGCAGGAGTATTAAATTTCTAGAAGTAATCATGTTTATCTGTTTATGACAGGGTCAGAATACGAAAGGTTCTTACACTTTAATACAGTCCTCGCCCCTAATTAAGTTGAGGAACTGAAGGGGAAGAAATTTGTAGAAGAGCTGGCCTGCATGCAGCAGTTATTTAAATTTAAACATATAATGTTGAGTGCATAGTATAATCTATTCGTATTTAGAAGTTATACCGAGCTATGCATGAACAAAGAGTTGAAACTATGACTTATCAGTCTGATAGTGCGTAGGAAAAGGAGAAAATTATATTTAGAGAGTAAATGTTCAAGCTAATCTAAATTACCGCTAACAATGATAAAATTTCTGCCTTTTTCTGCAAAAGTGCATTATATGTAGCATGCGGATAGAAACAGACCAAGTAAAAACATAGCTCGTACCATAATTTCAATGCCTGAGCGAGTTTAAAGTGGAAAAAAAAGTAAAATGCCTATCAAATTTTAAGTACTGAAGTTACCTTAGATCAATTAAGACAATCAAATTCATCCTAGGTTAAATATTAGGACATATAAAGATTACAAAGCTACATTCAATAAATTAAGTGTAATGACCCAATTTTTCGAGCCCAAAAGTCGACATCAATACATCCACTATATCAAACGCCACACAGTCGAATACCGAAAAACCGAATCGTTAGGTTTTAAGAAGAAGATAGAAGAAGAACAGAAACAACAACAGAATCTCACATTTCGCAGCAGAACAATATATAATAGATAAATGAATAATCTTTAAAACAAAGAACCATAACTGTTATTACAATACATCATCAGAGTTTACAACGACACCATTCAACATAGACATTTACAACAACTAATCCATATTAAGCTGAACTCACAACAATCCCAACGCAATGGATAATACATAGTATAAGTAATACGTCTCGTCATCCAGCTTGAACTTCAGATCTTCATAGCAATTTCTTGACTTCGATTCAGAATAATGATAACTTGACTCTAGGCTGCCCGTGTGGAAAATTGTGGGCACCCAGAGTTTAGAAAGGGAACAATAAACTACAGGTCAGTCATGGGACTAGTGTGAGATCTTAAAAACAGTTATCTTCACAAAGAAAATAAAAAGAAATCTGCTATGCTTTTGGAAAATGAAACTACCATAAGGCCTCCTGCCACACACACAATGCAAATACAGAATTGGAGGAGATGTCTACTTGTGATAGTCAACATGCTTGATATGCAAAATCTTTTTAATATTATCATTAGTGCATAGTGTTGAAAACATTTCGAAAGGATAATATTAATCTTAGCCAACATACAACCATTATTATAAGCCTACTATAGCTACCATGTTCAATAGCAGGTTACCGCCATATTCCATGGCAGGTTATACAACTAAAACCGTACAGGGCGCGAATTGTTTCTTTAGATTTTCAACAAATGGTCAGGTTTGGGAACTTCCTACTGCCACATGGGTACGCCTCTAGAGGGATGCCCCGAGAACCTAACCGGATCTCTGCCAGCACAAGGCCGGGTTACCTCTATAACTAGGTGACTACTACACGAGTATGCCATCCCCCGGTCGTTCGAGACCTTTATTCGAGGATCCTCAACCATAAACCAAAAACCACAGAGTATAATAAATTTGCAGCAACCACATAGGTTAAATATCTGGGCTTCATACCATGATACAACCCTTTTCCAAAAGAAAATGACATACCCTCAGGGGGGCTCCACCCCCAAATAACCTTGCTGCATCCTTCCTATTTTGACCATTCCAGGTTGTGAGGTCCGATGAAGTCTCGTCCACAAAGCAACGCTTTTAACAAATCCATGCTTCGATCAACAAATGATCAGAAGCACTTCGTATGCCACATTACCAAATTGGGAATGTATCACTAGTAACTATCAACTACATAACCTCTAAGCTCGTACGTCTCAGAGAAGGGTGTTAAACTAAGAGAATAAATTCTCCGTCACCAACAGGAATGTATTTGATAGAAACCAGCTTTACATCTCAAAGTGTAACATCAGACACACATCCATACAAGTCCATTCCGGGATTGAACGAAACCGAAGGCAATTCAAAGAAACCCTTGCAAATCCGGATATTCACTAATCATGTCCGGAATCCCCATCACAAAGGGTGATAAAATCTCTATACCAGAGCAACCCGATGCAGAGACATTCGACAGGTAATCCTTTAGCTTTCGAAAATACCCGGTCTTCAACACCACCTTCAAATGCAATCCCATTTCGTCGTATCATTATTCGGAATGGGCTTTATGACACAAAGTCCTCTCCCGGCTAATCCGAATAACGAGTGCTTATTTTAAAAATAAGTGTTACATTCAGATTTCAAACAAATCACAACAATTTTCACTTTGATTTTTTAAACAAAAGATCCACCACAAAGATTCGATGTGGTTTTCGAATATCCATTTGGAATTTGACCCCCGGTCACATCGAAATTCAAATGCCAATTAAAAGCCAATATTGATAGTCGGTTATTTAACTATCAATCAACATTCACAACAATTACCTGATTTAAATAAATTTCCCCAATTATTTATTTTCAACATATCTCCATAAGATATATTTTCACACTTCAATCATTTGAAAACAAATTTCAAATCACTTTTCACCTTCAATTCTTTGAAAACAAATTTCAAATCATTTTCCTCACGTGGAATAAATTTCCAAATATTTATTTAATTCCACTGAAAATTTGCCGAGTTCAAATACTTTAAAAATAACTTAAAATACTTATCCAAAATATACTTGGGAACATTTAAAATAAAACTATTATTAAACACTTGCTTAAATATCAGTTATGAAAATATTATACTAATATTTCATATGTATTTAAGTCCAAAATAATTCTTAAAATAAAATTATTAGATAGAGTGTGATTATTTAAATAACCATTTAATCAAATATCAGTTAAATCTTTAAATAATCACTTATATAACTAATTAAACAAATCTTTTACTTTAAAGATTTAAAAATAACTTAAGAAATAATTTCTCCACAAATATCCTTTTTAAAACCAACTTCAAAACTTTTAATTTTCGAAAGCTACTTTAGAAACATACTCGGCTTTCCAAGGAAAATACACCTTCCATTTCAAAATGGACCATTTAAATCAACAAATAAATTCTTCTTGATTTATCTCAATTTATATTCCAAATCCGCTAATTTCTTTCCATACTTTAAAAATAAATCAATATTTATTTTTATAACAAATTTCCATATTTATCTTTTAAAACAAATTTCCTTTCCTTTTTGAATTTCCATTGTGACTTTAAATTTTCCAAAATATCCACTGATATATGATTTTCAAATCGTTTTCCAAATATTCACTTTCAAAAACCAAATAAAATCCCAAATTGATTTCAAATTTTATTTTAAACACCAAGTCAAATTTCAAACTGATTTCCCAAAGATTCATTTTCAATCACCAAATTAAATTCCAAATTTGATTCCTAAATTTATTTCCTTTTAAAATTAATTCCTTTATCTCTTCCAATCTATTTGAAATCCGAATTTTAAATAAATTCTTCAACTATTAAACAATATTATTCAAAACCCATTTATAAAAATCTTTTCCCATATTTTGGAATTTATTCGATAAGTTTTCAAAAATAAAACTTTGTCTATTTAAATTTTTTCTTTTAAATTCACCCAATTCTTTAAATGAATTTATTATAAATTTTCTACTTGAATTTCAAAAATCCAATTTTTTTTATTTTCAGTATCCTACGATATCAAAAATACATTCGGCTAAACTATAGCCTTCAACGATTTCAATCACAATATAATCACACACAGATTATAAATAAATCAACACACAATATTGAAACAAATTCAAATATTTGAGGAATCTAGTTGGATCCCTCCAACCTGTTTCCCTGCATCCACAGATGTTAGCACAACAATTAAATACCAATTCCACTTCGAGGTGGAATATAGAGGTATATGAGATTAATATAATATCATCCGCTATTATGTGGGGCATAGGGTCTCATCCGCTATATAATGCGGGAAATCAATCACTCCAAATACGTGTATAATACTAATTCCACTTCGAGGTGGAATATCGCGGTATATGAGTTTATATATAATATCATTCGCTATGCGCATAGGGTCTAATTCAATGCAACTGATAATTATTTATCATGCAAGCACACAACCAACAATTTTAAATTTCATTGTTTAAAATTAAATCGAAAAATCCGATTGAGTGAGAAGATCTCACCTTTGCCTATGCATGCAACCCATTTCCAATTCGACTTGCTTTTGTTTTTCAGATTTTTGATCTTGTATAAACATTTGTATGATTTTATTAATATTCGAACAAATCGAATAACTCATCACAATTTACAAATTTCTTAACTAATGATTTAGTTTTAAAACTGATTTTCTTATAATAAATAATTTTAGTAGCTAAAATAATTTAAATAAGTTTGTAAAAATTTATCTCCATCATACATCATTTTTAAAATTCGATCAGTAAATGAAACTAGGTATATATATATATGTTATTTTATTTTCCTTGAAACCACTTATACTAGAAATAGCCTATATATATGTATATTAAATTCTAATAAAATAAATTTCCTTTCCAAACCTATATACATGTATTAAATAATATAAACAAAGTTGTTTAAGAAAAATTTACTGTAAAATAAAATTTCATATATATATATATATATATATATATTCATTTATTAAATTGAATTAAATAAAACGCAAATACCTCATGGCCTAGCCTCACTGCGTTATCTCCTTCCACCGAGACATGCGTCGCCGTCGGACACAAAATTCTCAAATCCACTGTCAGCCAAATGCAACGACCAACACCTCATCACCTGACCAAAATCGCAGAGCCTTCCTCGAGTCGCCCAGATTGCAAGACCATCCACCTCCATGCCGCAGCGCACGTGAGTGCGAGCGACCTTACTGTGGCCAAGCATGCTCCCAAAACCTTACGTCCAACTTTCTAACTTTGGTCATCTTTGAAACGATCACCCACTCGTCGCGATTCCTTCTGACGCCATCGTGGCATCTAGCCTAAATCGCACAACCTCCAACACAACTCAAGCCCTCGATTCCAGCTACAGTTCGATACCCATGTCGAACGACTTCACTCGAAGTCGTACTTCGACTCGAACCAGCCAGGCGTAGTTTATCGAGAATTTGAATTAAGGCAGTGGTTTCGGGTTTAAGTCAAGGTATTAGGGAGGAAAAGGATTTTGAAATCCTTGTTGCCCATTTTGTTAAGCGAAATTGATTTGTGCTATGCCATTAATTTGATCTTTTTCGAACGAAAATCGTTCTCCCTTTTTTTTCTAAGCTCGAGAAAAGGGTAGGGGAATGAAGCATAAAGGAACGAGCTCGGCTATATCATTTATTATTTTATTTTGATAAAGAAATGAATTTTAAAGAACACATTGCCACTTGTCCACAAATGTCTTCAAAAGCCTACAAATGTTCATTTGTATATAATTTATCTATTTCATGTACTCAAAGAAATATTAAAACCTTATATTTATTCTTATACAAATTTTAAACTTAAGTTAGAAATATTTTAAATTTAAATCGTCATGAATTCGCAACTCAAAATCTTGACCTCCAATCTAGGCATGCCACTAGGCGTTTATAATGTTAAATTCCTATTTCGAACGCAATGGAAAAGGTTTCAAGGCCTAACTCGATCGTATGAAGAAGATGGCTTTTTGAACCCAGTTATTAAATTAATTTTGATATAAATTTCTGTGCGTTTTTATATCGTACGGTCAAACGATCACTCCAAACATTACGAAAATTGAAATCAAATAATAATACAATATTACGGATCCAAGGGAACTGGTTTCGTCGAATTCCAAGACTGTGCCTCGGAAGGCTATTTTTAAATATCGATTTGAACGATAAAAAATTCAAAACTGAATAAATCATTTTCAAATTCAATTCTAAAGCTTCCATTATCTTCAGCATCATCAATATAATTTTTCTAAGCTTTTAAAATATTTTTAACAAGCCTAAAACTCAGAATTTAATATTTTACCCAAGTTTCGATAATTAAATTCAATAATTTAATTGCCAAATGCATAGCAATATTTGAAATGCAAGTTAAAATAGCTTTCAAATATTTAAAATCAATTAAATATTTTTTTCAAATGTTGAAAATTTTGGGTCGTCACATTCTTCCCCCCTTAAAAGAATTTCGTCCCGAAATTTCTAATTAAGAAGAATGATCCTTAACCCGTTTATCATTTTCCCAAAACCAAATAGTTTTATCAACTTTTCAAAATAATCTTTTTTCATCAAAGATCTATTATCACTTCATTTAACCTTTCAACCTTAACCATAAGTTTCAAACAATATTGTTTTCTTAGTCAATTCAAATTTAAATTGAAACTCAAATTTCAAATGTTCAAAATTTTCACAAAATTTTCTAACTCTCTAAATTTTTGAAAAATTTCGCTAGCGTCTCCTTTGCGTGGTTAGCTCGGTACGACTACAAAATGCCACAACAGACCCTCAGATTTCAAAAGAAAATGTAAAGCCAAGCGGCTAGGTAAGAAAGTCATCAAATTTCATACTGAAATTCAAATACATACCTTTTTCGAGCAATTTCAATTATCTTCAAAAGCAAATCCAATTCCCTTTACATTTAAATCACCTGTATATCGTACTAACAATAATATCCAATCATGGCTTTTAAAAATCATTTTATACTTTTCTTTATGAAAGTTTGAATATTTATTTCATTTAAGTCCGTACGATATACTTATACCATTCGTACGTAATTATCAAATTCGATCACTCACTCGATCACACAATTTCACTTCCGAACAAGTATCATTCACCCGACTTCCTACTGCGGACTCAGATCCGGTTTCTTGATCAGAAACTGTCATTCTCCTTGCATAGCCGTAAAGTATGATAGAGAAATTTCAGAATCAACCAAAAATCCATATCCAGGGTTCGCTGTCGAAAATCGAGCGAAAAACTCCAACTCGGATCGATATAACTATCTCGAAATACTGTGCTCGAATTCTGGATCAAATTGCTATGTGAATAAAATAATATACGTACGTCCTACGTATTTATTCCAAATTGATTATTAGATATATCAATTTCCTTTTCTGCTATTCACATCGATTTTCTTTTCTATACACTTATTCACAATCGCCATTTCACAATTTCCAGTTTAATCTTCATTCGCTTACTAGCTTAGAATATTTTTTCCAATTCCAAATTTTACTGAAGAATTTCACCATTTGTCTCTTAAGTCCAATAAATATTTCATATTACTTTTTATATTTATTCTTCACTTCACCATTGGAGTTTATAACTACTTATATTTAAACTGGATTTCAAATTTCATATGAATTCAATATATCTTTTATTTATAAATATTGAATTCAATTCATCTCAGACCATATTTGTTTGGTCATTCCTTCAATTAGTTTCACCTACAAATTTTATTTCAATACTTCGCTTTGTTTATCACAAATTAGATTCAATTCTAATTCCAGTTCCATTTACTACAAATTCGAAATTAATTGCAACATTCAATTTCACTTTCATTTACTTGCAATTATAAATTTATTTATTCATCCACAATTTTATTTCCTACCTTAAGAATTTTTTATTCCATAACTATTTTTATTAGATTTCAGAGTCTTTCCATCTTTTCAAAACCATTTTTGAAATCAATTCAAATTATCTTTTGAATTTTCAAAACCAAACCCTGATTTTCCAAACAACTTCCATTCAAAACAATTTGGCAGCAATTCTCTCTTGAAAACTTGAATATGAACATCGATGATGCTGTAGTCATCACTGAAGTTATTTTCCAGCGACCGAAAAGTGTTTAGAGCTTTTATCCCTCCAAAGCATTTTTCCCAAACCTTTGAAAACCATTTTCAAATCAAATGGATTTAATTTCCAAAATTCCAAATCATTTCAAAGACATTTCCAAATATTCCTCTGCAATTCTATTTGAAATTACATTTACAATTTATATTTACAAATCCCATTTATATATGGATTTTATTTTGTTAGCTTTTGGTTTTGATTTCAATTTCTTATTCAATAATCAATGATAATAATTTAGTATTATCACTTCCTAACAAACAATCAAATATACTATAATAATTTACGGAAAATGATTTCTTTTCTGTACAAAAATAGTTTGGGTAAAATTATTTCATTTATCCTATTTTAAAACAATATCGTGTCGAATTGTTCTGTACGAGTGTTTAGAGATCCCTATCGATAGAGTTGTACAGACTATACCGACCAGAATCCATATACCACTCAGCAAACCAATCATCATAATATAAAACAATTTCTATATTCACTAACAAATATTCGCTCATATCTATTATTACACTCAAACTCATTCTAGAGTACTACTGACTCTATCTCTAATGAGTAACACCCAACAGAGCCATGGTTGTCGCTTAACCAAATGCTCTGATACCAAAATGTAACAACCCAATTTTTCGACACCCGAAAGTCGACATAATACATCCATTGTATCAAATGTCGCACAGTCGTATGTCGAAAAAACGAACTGTTAGGGTTTAAGAAGAAGAAGATAGAAGAAGAATACAAACAACAACATAATCTCACATTTTGCAGCGGAATAATATATAATAGATAAATGAATAATCTTTAAAAAAAGAACCATAACTGTTATTACAATACAACATCAGAGTTTATAATGACAACATTCAACACTAGGCATTTACAACAACTAATCCATATTAAGCTAAACTTGCAACAATGCCAACACAGCGGATAATACATGGTATAAGTAATATGACTCGTCATCCAACTTGAACTCCAGATCTCCACATAAATTTCTTAACTTCGCTCCAGAATAATGATAACTGACTCTAGGCTGCCCGTGCAGAAAATTATGGGCACCCAGAGTTTAGAAAGGGAACAATAAACTTCAAGTCAGTCATGGGACTGGTGTGAGATCTTAAAAACAGTTATCTTCACAAAGAAAATAAAACGAAATCCGCTATGCTTTTGGAAAATGAAACTACCATAAGGCCTCTCACCACACACACAATGCAAATGCAGAATTGGAGGAGATTTCTCCTTATGATAGTCAACATGCTTGATACGCAAAATCTTTTTAATATTATCATTAGTGCAAAGTGTGGAAAACATTTCAAAAGTATAATATTAATCTTAGCCCATATACAACCATTGTTGTATGCCTACTATAGCTACCATTTCAATAGCAGGTTGCCGCCACATTCCATTGCAGGTTATACAACTAAAACCGTACAGGGCGCGTATTGTTTCTTAGGATTTCCAACAAATGGTCAGGCTAAGGAACTTCCTACTGCCACATGGGTACCCCTCTGGAGGGATGCCTCGAGAACCTAACCGCATCTCTGCCAATACAAGGTCGGGTAAACTCTATAACTAGGTAACTACTACACGAGTATGCCATCCCCCGGTCGTTTGCGACCTTTATCCGAGGATCCTCAACCACAAAGCAACAACCACATAGGTTAAATATTTGGGCTCCATACCATGATACAACCCTTTTCTAGGAAAAAATGACATACCCTCAGAGGGCACTACCCCCAAATAACCTTGCTGCATCCTTTCTGTTTTGACCATTCTGGGTTGTGAGGTCCGACGAAGTCCCGTCCACAAAGCTACGCTTTTCACAAAGCCATGCTTCGATCAACAAATGATCAGCAGCACTTCGTATGCCACATTACCAAATTGGGAATATATCACTAGTAACCGTCAACTACATAACCTCTGAGCTCGTACGTCTCAGAGAAGGGTGTTAAGCTAAGAGGATAAATTCTCCGCCACCAACAGAAATGTATTTGATAGAAACTAGTTTTACATCTCAAAGTGTAACGTTAGACACACATCCATACAAGTCCGTTTCGAGATCGAACGGAACCGAAGGCACTTCAAAGAACCCCTTGCAAATTCGGATATTCACTAATCATGTCCGGAAACCCCATCACAAAGGGTGATAAAATTTCTATACCGGAGCAACCGGTGCAGAGGCATTTGACAGTTAATCCTTTCAGTTTCGAAAATACTCGATCTTCAACACCATCTTCAAATGCAATCCCATTTCGTCGTATCATTATTCGGAATGAGTTTTATGACACAAAGTCCTCTCCCGGCTAATCCGAATAACGAGCGCTTATTTTAAAAATAAGTGTTACATTCAGATTTTAAACAAATCACATCAATTTCCACTTTGATCTTTTAAACAATAGATCCATCACAAAGATTCGATGTGGTTTTCGAATATCCATTTGGAATTCAACCCTCGGTCGCAACGAAATTCAAATGCCATTTAAAGGCCAATATTGTTAGTTGGTTATTTAACTATCAATCAACATTCACAACAATTACCGGATTTAAGTAAATTTTCCCAATTATTTATTTTCAAAATATCTCCGCAAGATATATTTTCACACTTCAATCATTTGAAAACAAATTTCAAATCACTTTTCACCTTTTAATTCTTTGAAAACAAATTTCAAATCATTTTCCCCACGAGGAATAAATTTCCAAATATTTATTTAATTCCACTGAAAATTTACCGAGTTCAAATACTTCAAAAATAATTTAAGATACTTACCAAAATATACTTGGGAACATTTAAAATAAAATTATTATTAAACACTCGCTTAAATATTAGTTATGAAAATATTATAATAATATTTCATATAAACTTATGTCCAAAATAATTCTTAAAATTAAATTATTAGATCGAGTGTAATTATTTAAATAACCATTTTCTAATCAAATATCAATTAAATCTTTAAATAATCACTTCTATAACTAATTAAATAAATCTTTTACTTTAAAGATTTAAAAACAACTTAAGAAATAATTTCTCTAAAAATATCCTTTTTAAAACCAACTTTAAAACTTTTAATTTTTGAAAGCGACTTTAAAAACATACTTCGCTTTCCAGGGAAAATACACCTTCCATTTCAAAATGGACCATTTAAATCAATAAATAAATTCTTCTTTATTTATCTCAATTTATATTCCAAATCCGAAAATTTCCTTCCATACTTTTAAAATAAATCAATATTTATTTTTAAAACAAATTTCCATATTTATATTTTAAAACAAATTTCCCTTTCCTTTTTAAATTTTCATTGTGAATTTAATTTCCAAAATATCCACTGATATATGATTTTCAAATCGTTTTCCAAATATTCACTTTCAAACACCAAATTAAATCCCAATTGATTTCAAATTTTATTTTAAACACCAAGTCAAACTTCAAACTGATTTCCCAAAGATTCATTTTCAATCACCAAATTAAATTCCAAATTTGATTTCTAAATTTATTTCCTTTTAAAATAAATTCCTTTATCTCTTCCAATTTATTTAAAATCAAAATTTTAAATAAATTCTTCAACTATTAAACAATATTACTCAAAACCCATTTATAAAAATCTTTTCCCATATTTTGGAATTTATTCGATAAGTTTTAAAAAATAAATTCAAAAATAAAACTTTATCTATTTAAATTTCTTCTTTTAAATTCACCCAATTCTTTAAATGAATTTATTACAAATTTTCTACTTGAATTTCAAAAATCCAATTTTATTTATTTCTGGTATCCTATGATACCAAAAATACATTCGGCTAAACTATAGCCTTCAAAGATTTCAATCACAATATAATCATACATAGATTACAAATAAATCAACACAAAATATTGAAACAAATTCAAATATTTGAGGAAACTAGTTGGATCCCTCCAACCCGTTTCCCTGCATCCACAGATGTTAGCACAACATTTAAATATCAATTCCACTTCGAGGTGGACTATCGCGGTATATGGGATTAATATAATATCATCCGCTATTATGCGCCGCATAAGGTCTCATCCTCTATATAACGTGGGAAATCAATCACTCCAAATACATATATAATACCAATTCCACTTCGATGTGGAATATCGCAGTATATGGGTTTATATATAATATCATCCGCTATTATGCGGCGCATAGGATCTAATTCAATGCAACTGACAATTATTTATCATCCAAGCACAAAATCAATAATTTTAAATTTAACTATTTAAAAGTAAATCGGAAAATCCGATTGAGTGAGAAGATCTCACCTTTGCTTATGCATGCAACCCATTTCCAATCCGGTTTGCTTTTGTTTTTCAGATTTTTGACCTTGTATAAACATTTATATGATTTTGTTAATATTCGAACAAATCAAATAACTCATCATAATTTACAAATTGCTTAACTAATGATTTAGTTTTAAAACTGATTTTCTTGCAATAAATAATTTTAGTAGCTAGAATAATTTAAATAAGTTTTTAAAAATTTATGTCCATCATACATCATTTTTAAAATTTGATCAGTAAATGAAACTAGGTATATTTATATTTATTTATTTTATTTTTCCTTAAAACCACTTATACCAGAAATAACCTATACATATATATATATTAAATTCTAATAAAATAAATTTCCTTTCCAAACATATACACATGTATTAATAAAATAAAATAAACAGAACTGTTTAAAACTATAAAATAAAATTTCACATATATATATATATATATATATATTTATTCATTTATTAAATTGAATTAAATAAAACGTAGATACCTGGTGGCCTAGCCTCACTACGTCGTCGTCTCCTTCCACCGAGACATGCCTCGCCGTCGGACACAAAATTCCATATCCACTGTCAGCCAAATGCAACGACCTGCACCTCATCACCTGACCAAAATCAAAGAGCCTTCCATGAGTCGCCCAGATCGCAAGACCACCCAACTCCATGCCGCAGCGCATGCGAGCGCGAGCGACCTTACTGTCGCCAAGACGCTCCCAAAACGTCACGTCCAACTTCCTAACTTTGGTCATCTTCGAAACGATCATCCACTCGTCGGATTCCTTCTGATGCCATCGTGACATCTAGCTTGAATCACACAACCTCCAACATAACTCAAGCCCTCGATTCCAGCTACAGTTCGACACCCATGTCGAATGACTTCACTCGAAGCCATACTTCGGTTCAAACCACCCGGGCACAGTTTATCGAGAATTTGAATTAAGGCAGTGGTTTCGGGTTTAAGTCGAGGTATTAGGGAGGAAAAGGATTTTGAAATCCCTGTTGCCCTTTTTTTGAAAAAACGAAACTGGTTTGTGCTCTGCCATTAATTTGATTTTTTCGAATGAAAATCGTTCGCCCCTTTTTTGAGCTCAAGAAAAGGATAGGGAAATGAAACATAAAGGAATGAGCTTGGTTATATCATTTATTAATTTATTTTGATGAGGAAATAAATTTTAAAGAACACATTGCCACTTGTCCACAAATGTCTTCAAAAGCCTACAAATGTTCATTTGTATATAATTTATCTATTTCATGCACTCAAAGAAATATTAAAACCTTATATTTATTCTTATACAGATTTTAAACTTAAGTTATAAATATTTTAAATTTAAATCCAAATTTAAATCATCATGAATTCGCAACTCAAAATCTCGACCTCCAATCTAGGCGTGCCTCTAGGGCAATCAGTATTTGAATGAAGTATAAATAATGTTATGTCTTCCTAACCAAATTGTTTGTTTATCAACTACAGACATGGGTCAAAGGGAAAAAATCTATGATAGATATTAGGATAAGGTAAAAATTTGGCCAGATTCAAACATGGAGTGAAATAAAAATTCAAGAAGTCAACAAAAAGCTGTATGGTTGCAGACGACTAACAAATTTTATGTGTAACATCACCAAAAATGTTTGAAAAACTACAGCAGGTCGCAGTGCCACCATGCATTATACAACACAATCAGTTATGTTTATGATAAAATAATCATAATGTTTATTGGATAGAACATACCGTTATTTGAGCTAGCGGCTGACATTGATACAACAACGTCCGCAGCCCGTACTTCCATGAACTGTAGCAAAATATATTTACCGTTTATCATAAACAAAGAATAATGTTTGTAGGGTAGGATATTAAAATCACAAAAATTTACTAAAGCTTTCAATTCTATGAAAAAATTATATTAATAATCAATGTTAGCTTGAACATTGATGCAAGCAAAGGTTCTAATGCATTTGAATGTCTTGCATCTCTATAATATCAGAAAAATTACTAGTATCACAATGACTTTACTAAATCAACATCAAAATTATCACTAAATATTCAACAACAATCATTTTTCTATAGGAGGTTTTGACATTGCTAATTACATTGGCAATGCCATTGCCATGCTATCAGGTTTGCTTCATTGGTTACTTGGAGTAAAAATGGACCATCTTCAAACGGCGGTACTTGACTTCCTTTTCTAATGAATCCATTCTAAAAATTTCGATGAATATTGTCTTGAAATATTGTGGTGCACAATGTAGTTTTTTTTAATCTAGCCCAACGCTACTACATAAGAACTGTAGATAGTAGAAGAATAGTTGATGTAAGTATTTTCAATAGGAAATAAAAGTAATGGTCTGTATGTGTGTTTTTCGATTATATCACTACATGCATAAACTCAATATAAAAAATAAACCAGTAATATTAAACTAACCATAAAAAATAGTTTTACATGATGCAACAATTGTATTCATTTGAAACTTAAATCCACTTTAATATTATGCATCATACATAACTAATCTCTATCTATATGTACATGATCCATCAATCAGATATAAAAAGTCCAAGGATAAGCTTTTGTGTAGAACTTTAAAAAAAAGTACAAATTATTTAGGCTATTAGGCAGCTGATTAAATAATGTTAATTTCAGCCTTGTCAAACATATCATTAAATATCTCATTTTTCATTGCTCATTTCAATGATGCATTCATAAAAAACTATCACAAGTAAATATCATGGTGAGGAAATTTCCTTCATGTTGCTAGTTGAACTAAAGTTAACACATGCATCCAACAAATCCAACCAAAAAAAAAGATGATGAAATAGTATTATTTTTTAAACATAGCACTTGTTAAATATTGGCTTTTACACCTAAATCGATTTCATAGTTCATTAAAAACATTTCATAGTTCTGTAACTCCTAAAATATTGGCTTGTTTATCTTTTAATCATGTAGAAGTAGAATTCATCATGGTCGAAGTCATGTTATGTCTACAAGCTAAAACAAACTATAGAAAAGGGTCAACACTAATAAAACTCGAAAAAGGTATTTATCAATTTTCCTACTCACATAAGCTTTTTTCCCACAGTAAGCGCGAAAATTGCACTTCTTACATGTAAGCAGGAAAATTGTTAAGTTAAAGTGAAGACCTAAGGCTAAGGTAAAGGTTTCGATGACTTGCATATGTCTTATACTGTAAAGGGTCTTCACTTTAAACTGAAGTCTTACCAAACATGTAAAGCCTTATAGAATATATGCCTTAAGACTGCAAAAATATTTATACAACATAAACCCGACAAAACTTTTAGTCATTTAGACTTAAAGTTTAAAAAAAAATCAATTTTAAAATTTATATTCTAATACTTAAATAATTTGATACTCCTAAGGTTACTTTCACCTTAAATCTTCATTAATGCCTCACTTTCCCGATTTAGAATGTAAAATGTCTTCATTTTAAACTTAAGCTGAAAATTAACCTCACTTTTCCTGCTTACATATGGTAAAAATGTTATAGTTGATTTTTTCAAAGCTTGGTTTTGTAACTAATATTTGAAAATACAGCGAAGGGTTGACATTTCCATGAGCTTATTATAGTCTAAGTTATAAAGATTTACATAAATGAGGCATTGATGAATCAAAGTAAAAGGTTTTTTTGTCTTATTTAACCTTAAAAATTATATCATGTTCATTAAAACAAAATGTTTACATGTTAAACTTGTACCTTGTTACCATTTTATTCTTCATTGATTTTGAAATCAGATTCATCAACATGCTTGCATGACCTATAAAGAGAGAATTCATGATATATATTCCTCTTATCTTGAAGAAAGTAATATAAGTTTAGTACCACAAAATTACCATCTATAAATGTATTAATTGATAAAAACCATATGAACTATATTAATATTTGAGGTTCATATAAAAATTTAAACCATTACAATGATAATAACACACATAGGAAAAGTACATGAATTACAAAATGTACCATAAGAATATTGAACCGTACTGCAGCGTAATTAGCTTCAGTGCACCTAAAACCATGTTTTTTAATTGAGTGGTGGCTCCTTGCATAACATGATTTGTAAGTGTTTGTGAGAGGGGATCTTTCTAAAATATTTGAATGAGAATTGCAAAGTAAAAATTAGTGTACTTGATGAATTTTGAAGATAGTGAAGCCTAATCATGATGTGATAATCATTTATAATATGGAAAATATACAATTAATGTACAAAAAAACTAATATAAATACACTAATCAAAAATCCATGAATCATCCATAATCCAAAACGATTCAAGATTTGAATGGCGATCCATAGCTAGAAAAATTAAGCTAATCAACTGGAAGACTAATGAAGTTATATGATTAAAAAAAACTGGCCTGATCATTGAAAGTTGTTTGTGGACGATTCATAAATATTTGTTTGGATACTATTAACAATATATTACAAACTTAGTAAAAACACACCTTAATATATCAAATAAACAAAACATATATGCATAATTTATTGGTACACTTCTTAAGAGTTCCTTGGATGTAAATTCCTTATGAACAAAATTTGAAGATGCAACTTGTTATCATGCAAAAAGAAGATAACTTGTTTTTTGGTATTTATTTTTATATTTTTTACACACTGTTCTCAAGGTTTATTTAATTTCATTGCAAATAACATTATGTAAAATTAGACGAAACATACAAACTCATGGACATCCGTATCTAGTCTCATTTAATAAAAATAACATAGGTAAAGCTTACAATTAAACCAAAAAAAGAATGATATTTTTGAAGGTTAAATAGTTAACAAACCTTTAAAAACTCAAAATGATAGGGATGAATGTACAATTATACTCCACTCTCTATGTGGTACGCCTCATGGCTTCTTCTTCTTGTCCTCACCACCTTGGGTTACACAGCTTTGTAGCATATGTGCCCTGTCCATGGAAGTTTTAGCTGTAAGTAATGCTAAAAATGTAGTTAGCAATAGAAAAAATAACTATTTGAAGATCATAGATATCCTAAATATAAGTGAGAGTTTCATTGGCATCCTACACATTTTTAAGTGTTAGTTTCACTACATGGAGGAAATCAAATTCCATGTAGAATATATTTAAAAACATGCTATCCTTTTATCGCATAATAAATTTAAGAATTCTTCCAACTTGATGAAACATAAGAAATTTAGCAATTCCATATAACTAATGATCATTGACGATGATATATTTGGCCATTTAACAATTCTATAAGGATGTGATCATCAAGAAGTGCATGTCTATATATAATATTGACTTCGCATGGCTTTTTCTATAATTTTTATAAAGCTTAACCTACTAATTACATATATTTTGTTTCATATGTATCATTATAAGTTTAAAAAGTTTTCAGTAAAAGTTAGGATTGCAATAAGAAAAATAGAGTGACATCGATAAGCATAAACTCATTAGGTTTATCCTAACTCTTATATCGACTCTTAAAACCTATAAATCGCCATAACTCTAATTTATCCACAACCATTTTGTTTTCTTAATTTTGTCATTTCACCATTTATATGTATATATGCACAAATACATATAAACATGTACACAATATTATTTTTTTCTTTTTCTTCAAGGGAATCCTCACCTCTGATGGCCAGCAATGGTTCTACTTCTCACCTCCTAGGGTGTCCCTTCATATTCGCATTGCAGCGCTCTCCCACCTAAGTTCAAATAGCCAACAACGATGCCCAAAAGGCAATCAATTGTCTCGTTTATACCCACCATCGCACTGTTTATCTATATCACCTCACATGTGCACTGCACCAGCTTTCTCCCATATCATGCTGCTACCGTTTCAGCTCAACCATCATGTTCACTTGCACTTTGCTCTATTGGTAGCCTTTATTCTCCTTCAACGAATGCAGATTTCAAAATGCACTTTACAACATTTCTTGCTACAAAACAAAAGACCTGAAGAAGACAATAGAGACCATATTGCAACACCTATTTTTCTCAACAGCGGTATCACATTTATGCATACTCGTGGATCAAATTATCACCTATGAAAGGCTACCAGTTGCATCTGCTATCTTTATTTCACG
Organism: Allium cepa; assembly: GCA_030765085.1. NCBI lineage: Eukaryota > Viridiplantae > Streptophyta > Magnoliopsida > Asparagales > Amaryllidaceae > Allium > Allium cepa. The sequence continues at coordinate 568,357,887 of CM060940.1, read as the reverse complement.
CCTACTGTTTGGGCACTCAGCAGGTCTCATTAGCAAGCTGCAGCCCCTGTCCACACTGTAGTGTATTTTGAACCGCAACTTCAGCGCCTCTCTACACTCGATCTCTCAACAGCAATATCCTGAATTGCTGTCCACTTGTAGGTTATTATTGGCGGTTGTTGTCAATAAAATTGTAACCATAATTTTTGTTCACTTTACGTTTAATCTTAGTATTTCGTCAAGCGATGATCGTCTCCAATTGTAATAATAATTCCTAGCGAACTTATGTATGGACTTTGATTTACTATTAATAAAATGTGAGTGCTCTCAACTTAAGAGGACCACTCTTTCACCAAAAAATACATATCACATATATTACCAAGTAAATTCTTGTTAGAACATTACACCAAAATAAACTCACTATTATTTATTAATTTAAAATAATACTTTTCACTTAATCTCACTAATACATTTATAAAAGCACCATTGTAGCAAGGCTCAAAGCTTTGACATGAAAAAGTGTTTGCCTACTTCATATAATTAGTTATTATTGGACACCATGGTAAGCTAAATACTTCAGTTATATACCCAAAATAAATTACAACCTTGGCCAATAAGAAGAACTATGTTTATTAAAGGAGTATGCAATTAGCAGACCATTTGGATAAAATTATATAGATAAAATTATTATCTGCGAACAATATGACTTTACCTAGATTAAGGTCCAACAAATTCTAATACTCCCGGCAAGTTTTCCAATAGCTTTCACTTGAGTAGTGCCATCATCATAGTGTATTGCAGCTAGTTATCTATTTATAGCAATAAATCCAAAGTTACATATGGAGGTACAAATATGTTTTATTATCAGAAGACATCCAAAAAGATTCAAGGATCAATTACACTCTTTTCACACTACTTTGAAAATCTTGAAGCTCTCTAGATCTTCGTCATGTAATAAGAAAAACAATTTACTATTAGTGTAAATGATTGATGGCAATGAGAACTGATAATGAGGCATGTGCAAAGCAGGTTGAGAAGTCATAATTTAACTACATATGCATAGTCTTATTTCTATGGTCCTTATGTCGTTATAAAATCTAAGTTGTATCGTAAAATAACTATAAGAAATATTGGAGTAATTGGAAAATAACTATTATTTAGCTTTTATAGAACAATAAAATTTATTTTGAATAATACTCCCTGTATACATATCACCAAGGCTTTTAGCATGTAAATGTTTAAACTTGTATATTGTAAATTCATGATCTTATCCATCAATTGTTTATTAAGAACTAACTTTTTTTGTAATACAAATCAAATCGCATCTAATAAATTGGTATATAATCATGAAACTTGTGTTGTTATCAATGTGTGCTTAAACAGGGCAAATATGACCATATTTGACTTTAAATCAAGTATTTAGATGCTACTTTTTATAGGTTTGGCTAGTAATAAAGCATAAATTGTCATACTAATTTACATCATAGAGTATTCATATTCTAACAATATCAATTAACTATGATATTTTGGCAACAAACTATGATACAAATAAACCTTTCTATATATGTGCATAAGTGGCATATTTTGATATACGATAGTTCAAGACATACCACTGATAATTTTATAACCATTGTCCACTGACATGTATGATGACAATTTAGTTGAATATTATTGTAAAGTATCAAATAGTAATGTCATAGAGATGACATGATAGCATAATGTAATTCATTTGTTTATGCTACGGGTTAGAAATTAAATATGGAGAATATATCACACGGTAGGATTTGAAAATAGTTTAACTTCATACACGGTAGGATTTGAAAAAAGAGCAATCCTTGATTTTCAAATTTAGATGGTAGGATGTATAAGCAATAATTAAAGTTTTGCAAATAGTTTACCTTAAAACATAATGTAATGACCAACATAACAGAGAAAACATGGAATTTTGAACAAAAATTACATACTAAAGGTTTCATTGCAGGTAAGCAAAACATATGCAAGAAATCCACATTTGAAACAATCAAGCGAATATTTAACAAACCAATTAGCAGAGAAGTAGTGGATATTAACCGAGCCACAATCTATGTATCTACCAGATGCACGTAGACAAAATATTAAACTTGCTATAAATGGAGAGAATTGTACCTAGTATATCCGAAAAACAGGAAGCCCAAAGATTCTTTGCGAAGCCGTTGAAAAAATCAAACTCAAACTATCAGAGACTATCGCCGATACTATACCATCATAATAAGGGAGGAAGTGGATCGCCGGTGGGTTGGTATTGTAGGGGTTGGGTGGAGTCCCGGTGCAGGAAGGCTTGGCTATGGCTAACAAATGAGAGGTCAACGCTGATGTACGGGCAAAGGCACGAATCATGGGTAGAAAAATATTTAGGGTTTGGACAGTAGGAGATGAAGGGTGCAGATGCGTACTAAAAAGAGGAACAAAATTCATGATGGTTGAGTTGAAAATTGCATGGAAGGGGATTCCGAGGTACAGAAATCAACTTCAGTTGAGAAAAGGAAAGTAGTGATGGTGAGTACAGAATTTTCAATTGGAGGAAATGAAGGAAGATAAAATTATCGATGAGAAAAGGAAATTAGTGATGGTGAGAATGAAAGCAGCGCAAATAGGTACAGTAACACATTCAGGCTAACTTTTTAATACAAGTGGTCGGTTTGGACCGTCCTCTCAATTGGATAAAATACAACAATGAATCGACTGTATTATTACCTCTTATCTAAGCGGTAGTTAACATAAGTTGCATTCTACGTAAAGTGTGATATGCACAGAAGTGCAGAAGTGATGCCTTACTGAAATTATGTATTCATAATAGGCACGTAATCACATTAAGTGTTTTCTTGGTTGGGTATCCATTAGCATTTGTCGGCGTAAAATGTGTAAAGAAAATCAAAGTTGACACACAACATAGAAATCCAAAAAAATTATGTCGTTTGTATTTGATAACAAATTGTTATCTTGTTTGTGTTGTTGTAATTGGTATGCAACGTAGCAAATATATTTTTAGGAATTAAGGATTATGCTGCATCAAACACATGGATTGTCGCTAGTCGAACATGACTGTTATAGTTGAGGATGTAGGAAATGGAATAGAAAATTCATCACAATATGTAATGGACACACAGTTGTGGTTCTTAAGTTATGCATATCAACCAGTAGAAGACATGAAATATACGAAACACCGTATGTCCTTCCAGTGCAGATAGTAGTAGCGAATAAGTATAGATGATAAATATTACATTTAATTTTATGTGTTTATAGGAAAAAAGGCAGCATATACTAAAAGATAAGAACAACTCAGGCTTGCAGTTGTAGATGAAAAGGTAAGTTGCATTATTTTGTTGTGTTCATGTCTAATGTGCCAAGCTTTTCTATTCTGTCTCAAAGTTGCATGAGTAAGGGGAAAAAATGTATAATTTACAAACGATCGTATAAATACATTGCTGAAAGAGGTCTTAAGACCTGGGTGACATAACAGAAATAAAGAAAAGGGTGATACAAATTTTCAAATATTTCATGGAACACAATATTTTCAGTCAATCCAACATCTTCAGCGCCTTAGTGGTTGATGAGCATTTTAAGACCTTGGTGTGATGTTGTTCTGGATACCGTGACATAGAGTTGGCCGTGGAAAAACACAGGTCATGGAAAATAGACACCGACATGATCCAAAGTTTGTCCCTGACTTTTATTAATAGTCATTGCGAAGCATACTTTTACTGGGAATTGCAAACGTCGTTGGACAAACGGCCATTTTGTATTTGAAGATGTATGAACAATTCTAGGAATTAAAACTGTATTCCAACATTCGTACCGGTAATAATTTTAGCTTGAGTTACTTTTGGTGCAAGCCTAGTGATGATTAAACGCGTGCCATTACAAAAACCTATGCTTTGGTTTAGATTTCGAAGGAGCATTATTGGAATACCTACGTTGAGGTTGAGTTTATGGGTAGGTATGCTTGAAGGGTGCAAAGTGTTTAAGAATTCGATTGGGAATAGTATATGTTGTTCCTCAATACCTTCAGAAGCAGGGCTTATTGTATCTGCGCTAAGGTACGTGGTTAATGATCCAGATAGAGATGATGTTACATAACTATTAACCTCTTCAACACATTCTTTTGTTGGAGACAAAATACATCGAGTACATAAATAATTTGGTTCGTTCAAACGTTTTTGTAAGTCGGGCCAGGTGCTCTCTATGATCCCTGCAATTGGACGAGAAGTTTTCTCAATTAGCAGGTCTGGTGGTATTTTTATCCATGTTTTAGCATCTGGTTGCAATGTAGTGGCAGGCGTTTTTCCATCACCTACGTCTAGCACCCACTTGGTGAAATTTTGTAGCCTCCTTATTTCAGAGGGCTTACCGTCGATGGAAGTTAGACGCATATTAATGGTTAGTTTGAACACATGGCATTTGGACCATAACTGAGATTTGTTTATGAAAGATTGGGCAATTGCATTTCGTGATCCTTTGGGTATGACAGGAAGCACTTGTCGAAAATTGCCACCCAAAAGAACAGTTTTCTTACCGAATATAGGTTTAGCCATATAGTTAATGCCGTCGTCCATTAAGTCCCGAAGTGTTCGATCGAAAGCTTCCAAAGAATGGCGATGAACCATAGAAGCCTCGTCCCAAATAATCAACTCCGTCTGTACTATAAGTTTTGCAAGGTTTGATTGCTTTGGAATGTCGTATGTTGTATCTTCTCCGATGTCAATTGGTATTTCAAATCTAGATTGGGTCATTCTACCACCTGGAAGTAGTAAAGATGTTATACCGGAGAATGCAACTGCCAGAACAATTTTACCTTTTGACAGCATGTTTGTTACTGATGTCTTCCAAATAAAAGTTTTCCCTGTGCCCCCGCTTCCGTAGACGAAGAAAAAACCTCTTGCATTACCATTCATTGATGTGGAAACAATATTGAATATACTTCGTTGCTCCATGTTTAGTTGGGACAACATTATGTGGTATTCCTGATCCAAAGAGACATAATCGTAACTTAGCTCCTCCTCTACTAGTTTGTTGTGGCAAGTTCGGTGTAGGGAGAAGTTTGGAGTTGGCATACAGGGAAAGCCCGATAAGGAACTATTATATGAATTAAGTATATTTTCAAGCTCGATTAGGCAGTAGTTCTTTATTTCCTCTTCTGGTAGCAACAACGTGTTGTTGTTCCGAATGCGTCGTTGATGTCATTGTATGTCATCTGACAATAGAGTCCAATTTTGATTCCGAAGTTCAAATGGATTAGAAATTTCATAGAATAGTAGCATCGCCGCAAACATATGACGCAAGCTTTTTCCAGAGGACCAATTTGCTGCTTCAAAGCGAGCTGTATTCTATTCATTGTCGTCTTCTAACAATCCTAAGGAAACACATGCAGATTGAAAATCAAAGTACAATGTACTATTTACTGTTCTGATGTCTTTATAGCACGTTAGACCTTTAACAACGTTCAACAGCATTCGCAAATAGAAACGTTCTCCATAATAGGATGATTATAATATATCCTACCTATTTTCTCACCTTGTTTTCTTCTTTTCCATTGCTTCTCATCTTTATACCATACCCACTTTGTTGGAAAATTTGCATAGGCCAAAGTCCTTTCAACTGCATGTAGCATATTAGTTCTCATCCATTCCGTGGACATGGTTGGTTCAATATTTTATTTACCTGCAACTTGAGAGATGGTATTGTTATCATTGAAAGTTACTGTATGTTCTCCTATAAGGTAAAAAGGTAATCTTTCTATAGATGGTTTACGATACTGGACCTCGAACTCAAAAATATGCCAGCATGCGGAAATGTGTCGACGGTTAAGATATTTTTTAATCTCGTCCATTTGATATTGCGCTCTTTGATTATTGTTCACATTTTCTTCAATGAGAACTTTGGCTCTATCATGGCCCTTATTGATGTATTTGAATAAGTACTTGATAGATCTAGTTTTATTGCACACCTCTACATTTATATGAGCATTGTACTTAACCAATAAATCAACATTACGAGGCACAATCCATCCACTGTCAACTGTATATTCTGCCGACATAAGAATAGAATGGCCATTTTTCCGACGCTTATAAATTGAGAAACCATCTTTGTCAAAACTTGTATAGTTTGTAAAAGGCCTGGAATAGTGTTTTCCACAAACATTGCCTTTCGTACACTGTACACGTTTATAAGACAAACCACAGGGGCCATGAACCATAAACTGTCGAACTGCATCATAACCAATTGGATAGATGGAAGGGTTTGGCACTTCGACGCTTATAATCTTATCAACTTGCAATGGATTTTTGGGTTTATCCTTTGAACGGAGAAACAGTAAGATACGAGCATGTGGCAATCCTCTTTTCTGAAATTCTACGGAGTATATAACTGAGAAGAAAGAGTAAGTGTATAGTTATAATATGATAAGTAATAAAATCACCGAAATGGTGTTTTACAGGGCATAAAGGTGTATTTGTGGGATTGTATGAAGATTATGCCCGCTTTAGCTCTCCCAAAGTGCCCATTTTCATACACATCTTGGATAAATTGTTTGAGCTTTATGTGGAAGACACGGGCAATGATATCCGATCAATGATCGGATTTTTGACCTGGAATGTACTTAAGCATATATTTGATTTCAGACCACTTAAGGTTATGAACAAATTCGGACATCCACCCCATTAACAAATGGCCACTGCATCTTGATAATTTTGAACCATATACCAAGGAGCTCCAATGAAAATGGAAGGCAAGATGGTACGTCTACCAATCACTTTAGCAGACGTATCCCCTGCAAGCACAACATCTTGCAATCCTTTGTAAAGTTCTGACCGTATGTTCGACTGATTATCTCTAATCCACCGCAACCTATCTTCCTCAATGCTTGTGCGCGCATCAACAATATATTGTTGTAGCAGATGACCTCCCTTAGCAAAGTATGTCCTTCATTTTCCCTATTGTGCAAGCGAAAACATAGTACTCACGAATTGTTACGTAAATCCTTTCACTGGTAGACGCAAACTGAGCATCACGGTATTCAATGGACGAGCTAATCCATCTTCAGCGTAAGGGCAAAGGACTGGATACTGCATTGCCATGAAGCTTGGATGTTTCACATTAATACGATGTAGGATGCCTGTTTTCTCTTCCAAGAGTATATCGCTATGCTCATTCGTTTGATTGTCACGACCAACAATTAGAGCCGCAATCTCAAAAGAAGTGGGCAAGTTATATTGCCTCTCATCATTGTTCCTTCCGCCAATAATTCGAAGGCAAACATCATGTAAATCAGCTGCTTCAAATCGATCTCTTGCCATTTTAAAAACCTTTGCCAGTTCATTTGTTTTGCTGAACATACGTATTAGTTTATCTACCAATGTTGGATCTACTTGTTTATTTCTGTTGCTTCCACACTCCCACAACCTATTATCTCTTTCATTTTCGGTGTCATAAATGTTTAGCTTTGCAAATTTAGGCACAGCATCAACGGGAAGAAGAGAACCAACTATGATGATTTTGACTATCTAGTTTATATACGTAAACCCCTTTGCCATCATTAACACTGTTATAAACATGTTCACCCATTGATGTGAATGCAAACATAGAGTTATAAATCCGAATTTGTTCTCTAAAGCGGGAAGCTATTCCATTTTTTCAAATCTAGCAGATTTTTCAATGGAGGAGGATTTTTACTTCACGGAAGGCAAATAAACTTTTCCACCCTGACAATAGATGGAGTACTTTGCAGAATTGGGGACATCATCCTTTCGGTTTCTCTCTGCATACCGAACTATGGAGAAGCAGAAAGGGCAAGTGTTCATTTGTAACGTTCGCGATTTTTCGACGCTCGAAAACCGACATCAATACATACACTGTATCAACTGCCGAGCAATCGAATGCCCGAAAACCAAAATGTTATGTTTAAAGAAGAAGAAAAAGTTAGAAGAAGAGAGAGAAAGATAGAACAGAACAGAAAGAAACAACAGAAAAATATCAGAATCTCACAATCACAGCGGAACAACATATAATAAATAAATGAATAATCTTTAAACAAAAGAACTATATCAGTTATTACATTACATCACATTACATTACATTATCAGAGTTTACAACAACAAACAGCGGAAAAGAAATACTATATACTAGTTGATACGCCATGACATCCAGCTTGCCTCCAGATCTCTACAGCAACTCCCGCGTTCCAGAATGACCTGATAACCTGACTCTAGACTGCCCGTGTAGAAACTGGTGGGCATCCAGAGTTTAGGAAGGAAAATGATAAACTCCAGGTCAATCATGGGACTGGTGTGAGAACTTAAAACAGTTTATCTTTTAAAAACAAACAAAGGGATATTTTAAAATAGATTCGTAATGCTTTTTGGAAAATGAGACTACCATAAGGCCTCCCGCACACACACACAATGCAAACGCAGAATCGGAGGAGATTTCTCCTTATGATATTCAAAGATGCTTGATACGCATTAAAAAGAAACATTTGATATTATTACTAGTGCATAGTGCAGAAAACATTTTGAAAGTATAATATAAATCTTAGCCAGCATAGGCATTCCACACTTATGCCGACTATAGCTACCATCCAAACAATGGGGCGCCACCATAAGTGAATGATAGTTCTACAACTAAAACCGTACAAGATCTGTTGTTTCTTTGGATTTCCAACAAATGGTCAGGCCAAGGAACTTCCCATTGCCATATGGGTACGCCTTTGGAAAGACGACCCGAGAACCTAACCTAACATTACGGTTAGATCTCTGCCAACACAAGGCCGGGTTACCCCTAATTGGGTAACTACTGACACGAATATGCCATCCCCCGGTCATAATCGACCTTCATCCGAGGATTCTCGATTCCAACAACCACAAAGTAATAAATTTGCAGCAACAACATAGGTTAAGTATCTGGGCTCCATACCATGATACCACCTCTATCCAGAAGGAATGACATACACTAAAGGGGCTCCACCCCCTAATAACCTTGCCGCATCCTTCATGCTTTGACCATTTCCGAGGTGTGAGGTCCGACGAAGTGTCGTCCACAAAGCCACGCTTTATACAAAAGCTGTGCATTGATCACATATGCTCAACAGCACTTCGTATGCCACATTACCAATTTGGGAATGCATCACTAGTAACCATCAACTACATAACCTCTGAGCTCGTACGTCTTAGAGAAGGGTGTCAAGCTAAGAGAATAAATTCTCTGCCACCAACAGAAATATATTTGATAGAAACCAGCTTTACATCCCAAATTGTATCGTCAGACACATATCCATACAAGTTCGTTCCGGGATCGAACGAAACCGAAGGCACTTCCAAAGAAGCCCTTGCAATCCGGATATTCACTAATCACGTCCGGACTTCCCGTCACTAAGGGTGATAAAACCTCTATATCGGAGATCAGCTGATGTAGAGTCATTCGACGGTAATCCTTCCATTTTCAAAAATATCCGGTCTTCAACACCGGTCTTCAAATGCAATCCATAACGACGTATCACATATTCAGAATGGGTTATACGACCCAAAGGTCCTTTCCCGGCTAACCCGAATAGCGAGCGCTTATTTTGAAAATAAGTGTGGCATTCAAATTCAAGCAAATCACAACAAATACCCATTTAAAGGTAAATATTGATGGTCGGTTATTTAACTATCAATGGATATGCAAAACATCACCAGATTCCAAATAAATTTCCGAATTATTATTTTCCAAAAATATCTTTACAAGATATAATTATTTCCACACTTCAAAAATAAATCAACGTTTATTTTTTTAAACAAATTTCCTTTTTTTTAATTCCATAGTGAATTTACATTTCCAAAATATCTATGAATATATGATTTTCAAATCGATTTCTAATATTCTTTTTCAATTTATCTTTAAAAGATGCAATCTCAAAACATTTCACTTCATATTGGAAAAAGCATTTCCATACTTATTAATAATAAGTAATTCACAAATCTATTCATTTTCAACATTTGGAAAATATTTGATATACTTAAATCACAATTTAAGTATATATTTTATTCTTTAAGGGAAACATTCTCTTAAACACATTTATTTGAGTCAAAACGAATGTTGCGTAAAACATCGTTACGACAACCCAAAATCACTTAGTATAGGGATTCGAATTTAAGATTGATATATAAATCCCAATACTATATAAAAAATTTCCTTTCGGAAATCATTTACTATAACAACTGTGTTATAGTCCACCATTTCCATATTTCTCGAAAACGTCTATTTCAACAATGAACGTTGAAATCTATGGTTTCGACACTTAATACATTTTAAAACAACTTCAAATCGTTTTAATTATATTTAAAATATCACTTCCCCAAAACACTTTAATATATTATTTACTGTCCCAAATCGTGAATATTCTTCGTTAACCAAATTCAACATTTTTCTATACATTTTATTTAAAGGATTATCCACCATCCAAAATAGTGAATATATCTCCTTTAAAAATCTAGAATAATTGACTTATCAAAATAAGTCAGTTTCGGATTTATAAAACAATGTTTATAAATCCCATTTATATTCTATAACAACTTCAACTTATAAAAAGTTACTTTATTAACAAATTCTATTTATATCCCATAAATGCCAAAATCCAATTTATAAGTTAATTACTTATAAATCTTTTATTTTACAAAATCTATTCATTCTATAACTTCCCAATTTATAAATCTATAAATTTCATTTACTTATGAAATTCATTTATACTTCATTTTAACACTTAATAAAACTCGTTTTATAATTCCTATATTTTTAATTTATAAATATCAATTTTATAAATCTTTTATATAAATCGTTTATAACAATTCAAAAATCCCAATTTAAACTATTTTATAAATTAATCAACTACTTATTTTAAAAATCACATTTCGGTTATATTTCACAAAAATCATAATTTTTATAATATTAAATTTATAACGTTTATTTATTTAAAATGAATCAATTCAAAAAATTTAATAAAACGTATACTTTCGAAATCACTTTAAAAATCCTTTTAAGTTCAAAATCGTTACTTTAACATTTTTAAACTCCAAAATAGGCCCAATGATGCAACAACACCAAATAATCAATCACGACATTCAAACATCATATATCATCATATGATAATCAACAAATATATAACAATATCTGTAAATAAATCAATACGGTTGAGGAATCCAGTTGGATCCCTCCAACCTGTTTCCCTGCATCCACAGACATTAGTACAATACCAATTCCGTTCCAATACGAAATATCGCGGTATATAGGATTTATAAAATATTATCCGCTATTATGCGGCGCAATAGGGTCTCATCCGCTATATAATGCGGGAAAATCAAATCTAAGTATATATATAATACCAATTCCATACATGGTGGAATTATCGCGGTATATGTTTTTAATAAATAACATCCGCTTAATATACGACATACAGGGTCTACTCCAATACAATAGATAATAATTTATCATTCAATCATACAACCAAGCAATTTTAAATCTAACTATTTAAAATTTTAAATCGAAATAATTCGATTGAGTGAGAAGTTCTCACCTTACTTTCAATAACGGTTGCAGTGTTTTATTTCGAATAAAATTAAACGCGCGTTTAATTTTACCCAAAAATTATCACTAGCTCCAATCAATTCCAATCCAGCTCCATTGCGTAGTGCTCTTCAAAATGAAGCCAATGCAATTCGTTTCGTAATTTTTCCACCTCGTATCAAAAAGTTATCGCGTTACAAAGTTTACACAATTTAATATAATTAAATTTACAACCTTTATTTTCAATTTTTAAACCTCTTTACGTCCAGGCCGTTAGATCTATCTTGATGAAATCAGGCTGTGCATATGTTCTTCTTCCACCTTCAGGTTATCACACGACACAACCAATTAGCCGTCGAAATCATCAATTATCGCATGCCATATACACGACTTGAAGACGATCGAACTATGGCCATTCGAAGCCCATGACGTGAGCTACCATCGGCTGGAACCCCATGCGACTCGGTCGCGTATACGCCTTGAAATCTGAGCTCGAATGCAGATCCTTTGTGGCACGATTCTCATCAATCCACATCACGATTTTCGATCTCCACCGTTGAGAACGTAGAATTCAACGAGCTCTTGATGTTTGTGGTTGAAAGTTTTTGAAATTAACTTGTGGATTGAAAGGAAATTGAAGAAGAATAATCAAAATTCTCGGCCATTGATAGCTAGGCCGACGGCAAGGGTTTGAAATTAGGGCTTGAGTGTAAAATGTGAATTATGGGGTCCTTTTATAGAAAAATGGCGAAACACTATTCACCCAAAAAATTTCGAACTCCAAACGAAGCGTGCCGGCTAGCGTTTCTAGGGTTTACCCCGCATTCCGAAAACAATGGAATAGGTATCGAGAGCCAATTCGATCGTATATGCGAGTTATAGAAATAAACGATCAAATTTAAATTAAACCGATTAACTAATTTCTAAGCGTTTTTGGCTTGCCCCGGACAAACGGTAAATCTGATTGATACGAAATTTGAAATCTTACAGTAATATAACATTACAGATCTGATGAAACTAGTTTCGTCGAAATCCGAGACTGTTTCAAAAATGGCTATTTTAACTCGTCAATTAAATATTAAAATATTCAATTTTCACAAATTAACTTTTAATTTAATTTTAACAGTTATATTAAATCATTCTAACTCCAATATGATTAAATAAAATTTTACAAATCAATTTTAATCATATTAAACCCAATATTTAATTATTTCTGTAATTCCAAATATTAAATTATCGATTTAATTATCCAATTAAATCCAGATATTCAAAATTTAATTTATTCGACCTACAAATTTGACTTGCTAATATTTAAAAATCAATTAAATATATGAATTTTAATTGACAGAAATTCTGGGTCGTTATAAACTTCCCCCCTTAAAAGAATTTCGTCCTCGAAATTACCAAGTAAGAAAAGTCTAGAAATCCATTAACTTTTCAAAAATCCATAGTTAAACTTCTTACAATAACTTTACTAAGTTTTCAAATCATACTTAGTTATCTTTTCAAACCAACCAATATTTTTTTAACTTTCAACTCCAAAATCAAAACTTTAGTTATCAAAAAATTTTCAATTTTCCCAAAAATATTCTAACGCCTTAAATTTTCGGAAAAATTCGCCATAGTCTCCTTTGCGCGGTTCGATCCCCAAAAAAATGACAATATATATATCACAAATATACATCTCATCAAGTAATGAGGCATCCCGCAGGGAAAAAAGTGTAAAAGTACGATATGTAATCCGAGATATGTACCTTACATATTATTAGCGAGCATATACGGCTGATATAGCGCGAAAGCGAGCTCCAAATGCGAAGCAAGCGCAATCCGCACCTACTATACTCAACAATAAATGAGAACATGTACATATGAAAGTTACATTAATATACAACATATACCAGAAGCAACAACAATATGTGCCAATATAGCAAATGCAATAAAAGCAACAAATTCAACCATCAACCAACTAGCATTCAACTAACATCCATAACCAATTCAATACACTTTCATTTTTAATTAATATTCAATGAATTGGTTTTCCAATTTAAGTCACATTTGATTCATTAACATTGGATGTTTTTACTAACATTCATTTATTCATATTCAATTAGTTTACATTCACTAATTTATATTCAAGTTAGTTTACTTTCAATTTAAATTCAAATTTCATAGCTTCCAATTTCACTGATTCAATTTCATATGGATTTATATACAATTTACTAACAATCATGTAACAACCAAATTATTAAATTTACTGTCAATTTGTTTTAACACCTTTAATTCAAATTGGTTGATATTAAATTGACTTCCATTCAATTTATTCAACTTTCAATTACATTAGCTTTTAATGAATTTGCACTTACATTCTTTATCCCGTATCAATTCTTTTACATTCGATTGATTAATATTCCATCCATTTATCAATTCAATTGCTAATTCCTTTAACAATATAAGGTTGAATTTCATTTATATAACTCAAGTTCATATTCATCACTTCTCTTGATTAATTTACTTCGATACCAAAATCAACTTTATTCAACTTCACTTAAGTTATATTCCATTCAAACATCATTTGTTTAACTTAACTTAAAATTCCACTTATAAATCCAATTCAGATTTCAATTCTAAAGTAAATTCTATTTAACTTTTACCAAAGCTAAATTTATTAACTCATATTATAAGTTCAAAACTTATTTCACTTATATTCATCAATTTCAATAGCTTATCTATTCCAAATCAATTTATTTAACTTTCCTTTAGTTAAATTTCAAATCACATGTCTTTGATGACAACTCAAATTTATTTTAACTTGGATTTTAATTTCAAATTTGTTTATCACAATCAAACTTCAATTCCCAATTTACTATGGTAGCAAATCTATCACATAGAGACTCGAAAATGATACTGATGATGCTGCAGTCAACACCCTTATTATTTTCCAGTAACAATAGTGAATTTAGTGCTTAATATTCTCTCAAAAATTTTCCTTTATTTATAAATCATATTTACAAATCTTTTACTTATAGAATATCACTATTTAACTTTTAATTTTGAAAAATAACTTCCAAAATAAACAGGATTCAAAATTTTCAAATTCATAGTCCAAATTCATTTTTATATTTACAACTCATATTAATAAATATATTTATATAGTTTCACCTTTATATACAAGATTATTTCACAATTGTAAATCATATTGATTATAATTCCACACTTATAATTCATTTGCTTATATAATTTCATTCTTTTACAATTGTTTTCTTATTTAAATTATTCAAACATCCTTTATTAACTTGTATATATTCTTACATTTTCAACAACCAAACAATCATATATATACACTTTAAAAAATTTTGAAAAATTATTCCTTTATATATAAAATATAATCAAGGTAAAATTATTTCATTTACCCTATTTTAAAACGATATCGTGTCAAATTGTTCTGTATAAGTGTTTAGAGATCCCTATCAACAACGTTAATACTCGTGTTGACCAGAATCCATATACCACTTAATAAACCAATCATCACAATATAAAACAATTTATATTCACTAACAAATACGTGCTCGTATCTATTATTACACTCAAACTCATTCTAGAGTACAACTGACTCTATCTCTAATGAGTAATTCCCAACAGAGCCATGGTTGTCGCTTAACCATATGCTCTGATACCAAAATGTAACGTTCGTGATTTTTCGACGCTTGAAAACCGACATCAATACATACACTGTATCAACTGCCGAGCAATCGAATGCCAGAAAACCGAAATGTTATGGTTAAAGAAGAAGAAAAAGATAGAAGAAGAGAGAGAAAGATAGAACAGAACAGAAAGAAACAACAGAACAATATTAGAATCTCACAATCGCAGCGGAACAACATATAATAAATAAATGAATAATCTTTAAACAAAAGAACTATATCAGTTATTACATTACATCACATTACATTACATTATCAGAGTTTACAACAACAAACAACGAAAAGAAATACTATATACTAGTTGATACGCTATGCCATCTAGCTTGCCTCCAGATCTCTACAGCAACTCCCGCGTTCCAGAATATGCTGATAACCTGACTCTAGACTGCCAGTGTAGAAATTGGTGGGCACCCAGAGTTTAGGAAGGAAAACGATAAACTCCAGGTCAGTCATGGGACTTGTGTGAGAACTTAAAATAGTTTATCTTTTAAAAACAAACAAAGGGATATTTTAAAATAGATTCGCAATGCTTTGGAAAAATGAGACTACCATAAGGCCTCCCGCACACAAACACAATGCAAACGCAGAATCGGAGGAGATTTCTCCTTATGATAGTCAAAGATGCTTGATACGCATTAAAAAGAAACATTTGCTATTATTACTAGTGCATAGTGCAGAAAACATTTCGAAAGTATAATATAAATCTTAGCCAGCATAGGCATTCCGTGCTTATGCCTACTATAGCTACCATCCAAACAGTGGGGCACCACCATAAGTGAATGATATGTTCTACAATTAAAACCGTACAAGATCGTATTGTTTCTTTGGATTTCCAACAAATGGTCAGGCCAAGGAACTTCCAATTGCCACATGGTTATGCCTCTAGAAAGACGACCCGAGAACCTAACCTAACATTACGGTTAGATCTCTGCCAACACAAGGCCGGGTTACCCCTAACTGGGTAACTACTGACACGAATATGCCATCCCCCGGTCGTAACCGACCTTCATCCGAGGATCCTCGATTCCAACAACCACAAAGTAATAAATTTGCAGAAACAACATAGGTTAAGTATCTGGGCTTCATACCATGATACCACCTCTATCCAGAAGGAATGACATACACTAAAGAGGCGCTACCCCCTAAAAACCTTGCCGCATCCTTCCTGTTTTGTCCATTTTCGGGATGTGAAGTCCGACGAAGTCTCGTCCACAAAGCCACGCTTTATACAAAAGCTGTGCTTTGGTCACATATGCTCAACAACACTTCTTATGCCACATTACCAATTTGGGAATGTATCACTAGTAACCATCAACTACATAACCTCTAAGCTCGTACGTCTCAGAGAAGGGTGTGAAGCTAAGAGAATAAATTCTCCGCCACCAATAGAAATATATTTGATAGAAACCAGCTTTACATCTCAAATTGTAACGTCAGACACATATCCATACAAGTCCGTTCCAGGATCGAACGGAACCGAAGGCACTTCCAAAGAAGCCCTTGCAATCCGGATATTCACTAATCACGTCCGGACTTCCCATCACTAAGGGTGATAAAACCTCTATATCGGAGATCAGTCGATGCAGACTCATTCGACGGTAATCCTTCCGTTTTCAAAAATGTCCGGCCTTCAACACCGGTCTTCAAATGCAATCCATAATGACGTATCACATATTCGGAATGGGTTATACGACCCAAAGGTCCTTTCCCGGCTAACCCGAATAGTGAGCGCTTATTTTGAAAATAAGTATGGCATTCAAATTCAAGCAAATCACAACAAATACCCATTTAAAGGTAAATATTGATAGTCGGTTATTTAACTATCAATGGATATGCACAACATCACCAGATTCCAAATAATTTTCCAGATTATTATTTTCCAAAAATAGCTTTACAAGATATAATTATTTCCACACTTCAAAAATAAATCAACGTTTATTTTTTTAAACAAATTTCCCTTTTCTTTTTTTAAATTCCATAGTGAATTTACATTTCCAAAATATCTATGAATATACGATTTTCAAATCGATTTCTAATATTCATTTTCAATTTATCTTTAAAAGATGCAATCTCAAAACATTTCACTTCATATTGGAAAAAGCATTTCCATACTTATTAATAATAAGTAATTCACAAATCTATTCATTTTCAACATTTGGAAAATATTCGATATACTTAAATCACAATTTAAGTATATATTTTATTCTTTAAGGGAAACATTCTCTTAAACACATTTATTTGAGTCAAAACAAATGTTGCGTAAAACATCGTTACGAAAACCCAAAATCACTTCGTATAGGGATTCGAATTTAAGATTGATATATAAATCCCAATGCTATATAAAACATTTACTTTCGGAAATCATTTACTATAACAACTGTGTTATAGTCCACCATTTCCTTATTTCCCGAAAACGTCTATTTCTACAATGAATGTGAAATCTATGGTTTCGACACTTAATACATTTTAAAACAACTTCAAATCGTTTTAATTCTATTTAAAATATCACTTCCCCAAAACACTTTAATATATTATTCACTGTCCCAAATCGTAAATATTCTTCATTAACCAAATTCAACATTTTTCTACACATTTTATTAAAGGATTATCCACCATCCAAAATCGTGAATATATCTCCTTTAAAAATCTAAAATAATTGACTTATCAAAATAAGTCGGTTTCGAATTTATAAAACAATGTTTATAAATCCCATTTATATTTTATAACAACTTCAACTTATAAAAAATCACTTTATTAACAAATTTTATTTATATCCCAATTAAATGCCAAAATCCAATTTATAAGTTAATTACTTATAAATCTTTTATTTTACAAAATCTATTCATTCTATAACTTCCCAATTTATAAATCTATAAATTTCATTTACTTATGAAATTCATTTATACTTCATTTTAACACTTAATAAAACTCGTTTTATAATTCCTATATTTTTAATTTATAAATATCAATTTTATAAATCTTTTATATAAATCGTTTATAATAATTCAAAAATCCCAATTTAAACTATGTTATAAATTAATCAACTACTTATTTCAAAAATCACATTTCGGTTATATTTCACAAAAATCATAATTTTATAATATTAAATTTATAACGTTTATTTATTTAAAATGAATCAATTCAAAAAATTTAATAAAACGTATACTTTCAAAAATCACTTTAAAAATCCTTTTAAATTGAAAATCGTTACTTTAACATTTTTAAAACTCCAAAATAGGCCCAATGATGCAACAGCACCAAATAATCAATCACGACATTCAAACATCATATATCATCATATGATAATCAACAAATATATAACAATATCTGTAAATAAATCAATACGGTTGAGGAATCCAGTTGGATCCCTTCAACCTGTTTCCTTGCATCCACAGACATTAGTACAATACTAATTCTGTTCCAATACGAAATATCGCAGTATATGGGATTTATAAAATATTATCCGCTATTATGCGACGCAATAGGGTCTCATCCGCAATATAATGCGAGAAAATCAAATCCAAGTACATATATAATACCAATTCAATACACGGTGGAATTATCGCGGCATATTTTTTTAATAAATAACATCCGCTTAATATACTGCGTATAGGGTCTATTCCAAAACAATAGATAATAATTTATCATTCAATCATACAACCAAGCAATTTTAAATCTAACAATTTAAAATTTTAAATCGAAACAATTCGATTGAGTGAGAAGTTCTCACCTTGCTTTCAATAACAGTTGCAGTGTTTTATTTCGAATAAAATTAAACGCGCGTTTAATTTTACCTATCACTAGCTCCAATCAATTCAAATCTAGCTTCATTGCGTAGTGCTCATCAAAACGAAGCCAATGCAATTTGATTCGTAAATTTTCCACCTCGTATTAAAAAGTTATCGCGTTACAAAGTTTACACAATTTAATATAATTAAATTTACAACCTTTATTTTCAATTTTTAAACCTCTTTACATCCAGGCCGTTACATCTATCTTGATGAAATCAGGCCGTGCATATGTTCTTCTTCCACCTTCAGGTTATCACGCGACACAACCCATTAGCCGCCGAAATCATCAATTATCGGACGCCATATACACGACTTGAAGACGATCGAACTATGGCCATTCGAATCCCATGACGTGAGCTACCATCGGCTGGAACCCCATGCGACTCGGTCGCGTATACGCCTCGAAATCTAAGCTCGAACGCAGCTTCTTTGTGGCACGATTCTCATCAATCCACATCACGATTTTCGATCTCCACCGTTGAGAACGTAGAATTCAACGAGCTCTTGATGTTTGTAGTTGAAAGTTTTTGAAATTAACTTGTGGATTGAAAGGAAAATGAAGAAGAATAATAAAAATTCTCGGCCATTGATAGCTAGGCCGGCGGCTAGGGTTTGTAATTAGGGCTTGAGTGTAAAATGTGAATTATGGGGTCCTTTTATAGAAAAATGGCGAAACACTATTCACCCAAAAAATTTCCGAACTCCAAACGAAGCATGTCGGCTGGCGTTTCTAGGGTTTACCCCACATTAAGAACACAATGTAATAGGTATCAAGAGCCAATTCGATCGTATGTGCGAGTTACGGAAATAAACGATCAAATTTAAATTAAACCGATTAACTAATTTCTAAGCTTTTTGGCTTTCCCCGGACAAACGGTAAATCCGATTGACCCAAAATTTGGAATATTACAATAATATAACATTACGGATCCGATGAAACTTGTTTCGTCGAAATCTGAGACTGTTTGAAAAATGGCTGTTTTAACTCGTCAATTAAATATTAAAATATTCAATTTTCACAAATTAACTTTTAATTTAATTTTAAAAGTTCTATAACATCATTCTAACTCCAATATGATTAAATAAAATTTTGCAAATCAATTTTAATCATATTAAACCCAATTTTTAATTATTTCTTTAATTCCAAATATTAAATTATCGATTTAATTATCCAATTAAATCCAGATATTCAAAATTTAATTTATTCGACCTACAAATTTGACTTGTTAATGTTTAAAAATCAATTAAATATATGAACTTTAATTAACAGAAATTCTGGTCGTTACATCATTGGAGGTCCAAAATCCCATGGATTAAACATATGGCCTAAAACAAATGAAGTATGGGGTTAAAAAGTGTGTAAAAACCTATGATAGTAATATGATAATTGAAAAAAAGGCATAGGAAAACCAACGGGTATGGATATTATATGTTGCTAGTTCAGGATTGGCAAGGAAAACATTGGTCAATGTACTAAAAATACGAAGATTATAGCTGCATATTTGATTAATCATTGTATTTTGTATGCCTCCAACCCCTCTCTGATTGAAATCAATTTAGAAATCAATTGCTTGCCCATTGTATTCAACATCTAATAATATATATGGTTACAAGAGTCAAGATAGGCTACAAATTATCCAATTGATTTGCTAAAACAAAGGTAACTAAAAAAATACTAACCAAATAAAGAGGCTACAAATTAGCCAACTGATTTGCTAAAACAAATGTAACTAAATAAATACTAACCAAATAAAGAATCTCGTCAGATCAGGGAATAAATGCAAGAAATATTCTAATGTCTAAAATATATGTAAAATATATTCTATCACACCCCCTCAGTCGTAGCTGAAGGTTCTCGTATGCTTAGACTGTCCCTGAAATCATTAAATACGCGTGGAAGCCCTTTTGTAAAAAATCAACAATTTGGTAACGGAATGGTACATGAAGCACATGCACTTCGCCACGAGCTACTTTCTCATGGACGAAATGAATATCAATGTTTTTAGCGCGTTGATGTTGAACATGATTGCCGGATAAATATATAGCATTCACATTGTCATAATACTATAGTAGCCTTTTGAATAGGACAATGCAACTCTAGAAGCAAATTTTTGATCTAGCAAGAATCAGAAACAACATTAGCAACACACCTGTACTCCGCCTCGGCACTACTAAGGGAAAGAGTAGGTTGTCATTTCGAAGACCAAGAAATCAAATTATCTTCGAGGAATACACAATAACCAGAGGTAGAATGACGGGTATCCGGACAACTGCCCCAATCTGCATCTGTATATGAGATAATTCGATTAATATTGGATTTGTACAAGTGGAGACCAAAATAAAGGGTACCCTGGAGATAGCGTATGATACGCTTAAGAGCTTTCAAATGCTCATTAGTCGGGGCATGCATATGAAGGCAGAACTGTTGCACGACATAGGAAATGTCTGGCCAAGTGAATGTAAGATACTGAAGAGCGGCTGCAAGACTATAATACTAAGTTAGACCATCATAAGGAGTGTCCATGGTGGCACTTAGTTTGGACTTAGTGTCAACGGGAGTAGGACATGAACTGCAGTTAGACATTCTGGCACGTTCAATAATTTTTGTAGCATACTATGTTTGAGATAAGAAAAGACAATGGGCATGACGAGTGACAACAATACCCAAAAAGAAACTCAGAAGATCTAGATCCTACATAGCAAATTCAAAAGCTAAGAGAGTCAAAATATACTTACGAAGACGATTAGAAGAAACTGTAAGTATATTGTCATCCACATATAACAGAATATAAGCAATATCAGAACCATTCTTGTAGATGAATAAAGAGTGATCTGACGTACTATGAGAGAACCCAATGGTAGCAACAAAATCAGCAAATCTTTGGTACCAAGCTCGAGGAGCCTGTTTTAATCCGTACAAAGATTTCTTCAAAAGGAAAACATGATCCGGATAATTTTTGTTACGAAAACCCATGGGTTGATGCATATAAACTGCTTCATTGAGATGACCATGCAAGAAAGCATCCTTGACATCCATTTGATGAATGAGCCAAGATTTAGAAAGAGCAATGCTGAGAACTGCTCTAATGGTGACCGGTTTAACCATGGGGCTAAACGTTTCATCACAATCAACGCCTTGTTGCTGTGTATTTCCATCACCTACAAGATGAGCTTTATAACGCTCAAAAGAACCGTCAGATTTATGTTTATGTTGAAAAATCCACATAAACCGAATAACACTAACATTAGGCGGCCTAGGCACTAATTCCCAAGTCTTATTGTCAATTAAAGCATTAAATTCATCCAACATTTCACTTTTCCAATTATGGTCACTAAGCGCACTAACAGGATTTTTTGAAACAGGAGAAGTATCTATAATGGTGGTAGTGTGGTAATTAGAAGAGTATTTGGGGTTGGGTTTAAAAATGCCATTTGATGCACGAGTGGCCATGCGGGTTGAAATTGGGTTTGGAGGCCTAGGGGTGGTGTGAGGAATGGTCAAAGTGGGGGAGCTCATAGACGTGGTTGGGCTGTGGGGAAGAGAGGATTGGCCAGAGGAGGAAAGAGAGGACCGAATGTGGGCAGTAGTGGGAGGTGTGGAATCTGGGCCTATGTGAGACTGTGGCCCAGATTGAGGAAGAGAGGACGAGTCGTTGGGCTAAGTTGTTGGGTCAAGCTGCATATTTTGTGGTGTGGTATTTTAAGATAAATGATGTATTAATTGACGATTAATATTATCACTCAAAAAAATCATAATTCGAAGGTTTTGTTTTGTGGAGTTTGGAGAATGGAAATTCTATTTCAACAAAACGAACATGAGCAAGGACCTAAATAAGCACAAGGAGTCGACCTTTCTTGTAATTTATGAATAGTAAAAGTGGGGAATAATGGGAAACATAAGCAACCAAAAACACGTAAATCTGAACAATCCGGATCACTTTGATAGAGGATTTAAGCGGGAGATTGGTAATTCAATACCATGGAAGGAAGGACATTGAGAAGATATGTAGCCATGGAGAGAGCATGATGCCAAAAGGAGAGCGGAATAGATGAATGAGAAAGAATAGTCCGGATGATATTATTTATGGATTTTATGTGTCTTTCGGCCTTCCCGTTTTGAGGAGATGTATGAGGACATGAGAGATCGAAAAGCATCCATGCTGCTCAAAAAATCCTTAACAGTGTCATTAATGTATTCTGTACCATTGTCACACTGAAAAGTCCAAATATTACGTTCAAATTGTGTTTTGACTAAGCATGAAACATTAAGAAAAGTTGTTTGACCTGATATTTTTTTGCAATAGGAAAGGTCCATAAAAATTTTCTATAGTCATCAAGAAAAAGAACATAATAACAATGGCCGGAAGTTCTAACAATAGGAGAAGTCCAAAGATCACTATGAGTAATATCAAATGGAAGAAAAGTATACGACACTGAATCATAAAATGGTAGCTTAGAATGTTTCCTAAGAGGACAAGAAGAACAAAAAGTTTTACAAGCCTTATTATAATCAACAAACTTTTTACTACAAAGAGACTTAAGAATAGTATCGTCAGGATGACCTAAACGATTATGCCAAATATTCGAAGGAAAAGAAGTAAAAGCAGATTGATTGTTGGAAGAAATGGCTTTAGAGTTGGAGAAAAGTGGATATAAGCCCTCAATGCTACCACATCTCATTAGTTTGTTCTCCATCTGTAAGTCATTACAAAGAAACCAAAATGGTCAAAAGAGATAGAAACCTAATTATCTGTGGTAAATTTACGAACATAGATTAGATTTTTAATGAGCCTGGGAGCATATAACAAATTGTTTAGGGTAAATGGTGGATAAGGTGGAGGCAATGTAGTGTAACCTTAACCAATAATTGGAATTAAATGACCACTATTAATAACAATGCTATGATGCTAATTGCTTAAATTTAAATAAGAAGAGAGAATACTTGCATCCGCCATCATGTGAGATGTAGCACCAGTATCCATGTAGTAGTTCCCATCTGGTTGAGAGAACGAAAGAGCATGCATAGCAGCCTCAATGTCGGTGGGCATGTAGCTAGGAGCAGGAGGAGCAATGACATTGAAAGCTTGAGGTCTGGACCCAAGTATGCCTGACCCAGAAGAGGAGGGATGTTAGGCCACTAGATTGGGCCTTGGCTGCCAAGAGTATGTAGGAAATGGGCAAGGAGGACTAGTCCACCCTCGCCAACCAGGCTTCCAAATCTGCTGCCACCGGTGCTGCTGATATGGCGGATGATTAAGACTAGACCCATTAGTACTTTGGTGGACCTTTTTCTTCCCATTATTCTTCGAATTGTTCCTCCCTTTATTATTGTTGTTGCGCTTGTTGCTTACAGATGAATTAGTGTTAACGATGACAGCACCACCGGACCGACTCCCAGAACCACCAGTTTCACGAGCTTGACGAGCGTACACTAAGTCATTTTCAACCTTGAATGAAAACTCTCAAAGGATGGCAAAGGCTCTTGATTTTGTATATAGTCCACCGTACCATTATACGCCTCTGGTAAGGACCTGGTGAGACATAAAACCAGACAACCATTTGTCATCAGAGCATCAACATCAGCAACCTGTCCGTTAGAGATTGCAGATGATTAAAATAATTGTCGATTGAGTTGAAAGCCTCAAAAGCAGTGTTCATAAAGTCCTCCTCGAGATGGGTAGCCGAGACGCTTTGTTTTCCTAAAAAAGAACTTCAAGAATGTTCCATGCCCCATCTTCCATGTCATTACGTCTGAGGATATCTAGGAGAAGATCGAAAGAAATGGTGCTGTAAATCTATTGCAAGACAACGGCATCCAAACACCTCCAAAGAGCCGGATCAGCGGACTTAGCCTGGACATAGGCAGCCATAGCCTTCTCCTCCATTGGTGGAACCAAGTGATCGTAAAGATCATGAACCCTAGTAAGATTGGTTAGCAGAGTAGCCTAAGAATGATACATGGCTTGCTCATTGTCTAATATTACGGGAATAAGAGATTTAACATTAGTGATGGTGAGTGCGGGATGAAACTTGGAAGAGTCTGCCATGGAAAAGAATTAAAGATAGAAGAAAAAGAACAGAGAAGAAGATAGGTGAGGCTAGGGTATGGAAAATAGGATAGTAAGAGGCTTTGATACCATGATAGAAATCAATTGCTTGCCCATTGTATTCAACGTCCAATAATATATTTGTTTACAAGAGTCAAGATAGGCTACAAACTAGCCAACTGATTTGCTAAAACAAAGGTAACTAAACAAATACTAACCAAATAAAGTGTCTATAAATTAGCCAAACGATTTGCTAAAACAAAGGTAACTAAATAAATACTAACCAAATAAAGATCTCGTCAGATCAGGGAATAAATGCAAGAAATATTCTAACGCCTAGAATATATGTAAAATATATTCTATCACTCTTTGATAGGGTTCGGGGAGGTAAGAAGGCAGGCTGCACACTGCAGATAAAAGCATTATAGTCATTTATGCAAGGGAAGGCAGAAACAAGTAAGATTGGTAGTTTTGAAAAGTGTATTTACCGTTGCGTAAATTGGAGGACGTGTAGATACTCTTTGATCGCAGCACAAGAACTCGGTATCGTCATTTCTTCCATTTAGCTACATGTATAATTAAAGGGATCAAAATTGTGGTACAAAAAAGGAGTTAAAGATGATAGCTTGACTTAGCTAGCGGGGCAACACCTATATTTTGAAGAAGGCATATGGGGCGAAAGGAACGTGCAGGTGCATTTGTTGATTGCTCATTCAAAGTATGAGTGGTAGGAAGTGCATCTGTTTGCCCCGTGGGACATGGACCTGCAATGTGAAGGACCGAAATTATTTTTTATTTTAAACTAAGGGAAAAAAAAGACAGTGGATACAAGGCGGTCTTCAAACATACGAACTGCAGCAATGTAGTACAGAATATTGACTTTGCTATGGAAATAGAGAGCATTGTAGATTGTAAAACAGTGAGGGTGAGAGTAAATGATTGTTAATATGGTTGATCGTACCATAAAGCTAAGGAATAACCTAACATGCAGATGCGTCTCCATTGTATTTGTGTTTAAATTATATGCTTTAAAACCTTTCTAGGGAGGAAAGTGGAGTAATGGAAGTGCAAACATAGTGCGTAGGTAATACGCAAATAATACTTTGAAATACTAATGCATGGTTTTGTGCAGGCAGCTTGTGCAATGTTGTATGGTTGCGTTAATCTAAAGTGTGTTGGGAATGTCAAAAATATATCAAATACACCATTAATGTCCTCAACGAATGATTGGTCTATCCGGTCAATATTTCATGCTGTGCTAGAAGGAGTGTAACAACCCATAAATTTTTATTTATTTTATTTATTTAATTAATTGAATTTTTGTGAAATTTTAAACAATAAAAATTTTAAATAAAAATTTTATATTTGGAATACATCTATTTAAACATAGCAACTGGTAAATTTTCATCCAATAATAATGAAGTTTATTTTCTTGTGTAATTTTATTTAAATTTAAATCGGTTAATATTTGATGAAAATAAAATGTTTTCCAAACCTGAATATTTTTATATAATAAATTTTTAAATCATCTTCTAAGTGAGATGTCATCTTTCATTTTCTTAAATTTTGACCGTTATTGCTTCGTTTATCTTATTCTCTGCAAATTTGCAGCATTTTTCGGTACCAATGTCGACTTTTGATAGGAGGATCGTATCGCTGATATCTGTATACCGTTTTGATCATCTCGTCATGCTGCGGTATATGCAATTCTGTGTTTTAAAGTCTGGTACACAGCGGAATCCGTGAAACCGGTAACCGTATCGGATCTGTGACCTTTTGTTTCTTTTACATTTCAAACTCCAGCCGTGTCATCCAAGCAACAAATTAATTGCTATAATTATTTTTCTGAATCAACGTACAGCCCGTTGCCATCCTATAGCCATTTCCAAATCAAAACGTACGTTCTGTTTACTATTTTAAACAGTTCTTGTTTTAGCCTATATAACTGCACCTATTTCTTTTTCTCTCTCTCGACCCTTTTATGTACCATTTTCCTTTCTTCCCTGTTTCTCCCAAAACCATCTTCTTTCTTCCCTCCGCCATATCTATCGAACCCATCACCACCCTGGCCGATGCTACAACCATGAACTGCCGTACAACAAACGCATCAATAAAAAAACCCAAGACTCCCTGACTCGAGCTTTTTCGAGTATCATCACCACCGAGCGCAACCACATCACCACCTCCCCTCTCCGAGCCTTGTCAACCCAGTTGCAGCCACCCCTCATCCTTCCCGAGCTCGTCTCCTTCCAACAACTTGCACCTTGGTAATGAGCTGCAGCTTTATTCCTTTTGAAAGAGATGGTTGTATATGAGGTTTCATTTAGGTGTTGAAGATCACATTCTTTTTCTTTATAAAGTACTATCCTATATATTTTTGTAATAACCCGTAATTTTAGAATCCTGTAATTTATAGATTAACTGAATTTAATTAATGAAAATACCGATTTATAAGTTAAATAAATAATTATGGTAATGGAAATATATATCTGATTAAGTATTGGTTTGATAATCTTTCTAGTATAATTGATTAAATTGGAAAAATTGATGTTTTCAAACAAATAATAATGATTATTTCTATATATATATATATATATATATATATATAAGTATTATAAATTTATAAATTAAAAGCATTTTATTAACGTTTAAAATTTAAATAAAATACTTAAAGAGACAAGTGTTATTATCTTAAGTCTTCTTATAACATATGTAAACTTAAGTAGAAAATGTGTTTTCAAATTTATAATATACATATGTATATATGGTGATTTGGAAGATTTTGATTTGATTTAATAAAATGCTTTTCAAAAGCTAGTTAAAAATTAATCTTATATTTTTAAAACACTTAATTTATTTTATTAAAAGTATAATAGCTTGAAAATAATACATTATTATAAAAGCTTAATTTGTTTTCTTTAAAATTGGTTTTTGAAAATAAATTTAGTAATTTTTTTATATTATATCAATGTTAGATATAATAGCTTTAGTTTAAACTTTTAGATAAAACAAATGTTCACTTTCTTTCTTTTAAACTCATCTTTAGAAAATGAATTTGTAAATAAATAAAATATAAGAGATAAATATGTTTCATAGTTTATATTAGACATAAGTATGTAGGTTAATGTTGTACTTAAGGTTTAAATTATTTATAATAATAAGAAAATTAATTTAAAAATGACATCTTAAAACACTTGGCAATATAAGAACTTAGGAAAAACACATTTGTATACATAATAATAAAGGTTTTGACATTTGTAAATACATGGATTTATTCATGAGACAAGTGGCAACCTTTGTTTTAAAAGAAAACTTTGTTTGTAATTAATGTTTAGAGAAAAAAAATCCGAAAAGAGAGAAAACCAAGTTTTTACTCCTTCATCTCCAAAGATTAGAAACCTAGAAAAAATAGCAAACCCTGTAAAAGCAATCTCTTCACCTATTTCAAAATCTGGAACAAGAAAACCTAGGAGCTCAACTTAGATCAGTAAACAACTCAGTTCAACTAAATAACCAGAATTAAGATTCAAGCAGATTCAAGTGAGCACTTTTCAGGTTGTCATCAAATCTGGGAAACAGATGAAAACCTGGGTGCATGTTCTCTGTTTTTACTAGAGGCGAGTAAATTCTTAAATCAAACTTTAAGTATAAGATCTGTTGCATATGAAAGTTAGTTATGAAAATGCTTGCGTGTTATTTATTTTGTGAGATATTAGTTTACAGTTTTTAATTTAACTGTGTATGCTTAAAATTGTATCAGTAGAACTCTTTTTTCAGGATTCCAAAGAAAATTCAAACCATAAATTTTTATGAAGTAAAATATTGTTAGGTTGAAATATTTAATATAGGAGTTTGATTCAATATGATTTAAAGTGTTAAAAAATTATATGCAATGAAACAGTTTAGAGAAAAACTGCAGAAGGTAAATGCAGTAAAACAAAAATTATAGCATATAAATCTTGTTAAATTTTAATGAATCAATATATATATCCTGAATCTATAATGCATGACATGAATTTTAAAATTGAAATCAAAATTTTTAACATACAAATGAATTTGAATTTAGAAATTTACTGAATTTGGGACTTTCTTCAAATTCTCGTGATTGGTTTGATTTCAACCTTTGAAATTTGAACTGAAGCTATGTTAAATGATGTTTATCACTAGAAAATAACCAGTTGAATTTATTATGCAACATGGAATTGAGAATGTGGATTTGTAGGGTTTGGGTTCTGTGTTTTTCAAGTTTGAGATTTTTGATTGCGTGAAGCATAGGGATGATCGAGTCTCACGTGGATTGGTGTGGAGTTGTGTTTGGATGTTGCGAGTGCATGGTCAAAGAGGGGAGGCGAATGGTGGTCGGCATTGCGGTGGGTGGTGGGGTTTCCCTGGCGTCTGTAGTTCGATTTTTGGTTCGAACACCCAAATTTCGCTTGAGCACGAATTGATGGATTTTGGGTTTGGATCCTGGGTCGAGGATCGTAGTGGGGTTTGCGCGTGAGGTCGGCGGTGGCGATGGAGGCGCCGTGGTCTCGTGCATGTGCACGAGACAGTGTGTGTGTCAGTAAGCTTTCGTGCGCGAGTGGGTTGACTCGAAGGAGCGCTCGAGTTGGTCGCGTGTGAGAAGCGTGTTGTGCTCGGGTGTGTGTGTGCGCTTTGCTCGTGAGTGATGTTGGGTTCAGGTAGTTGATGGAAGGTAGAGGAGATGGAGGTTAGGGTCGATATAGTTGAGTTTTGGGCCGGGCTTTAAGCAAATTAATAAAGTCAAGTTTAATCTTGTTTAAAATTTCAGTTTTTGATTTAAGTTTAAAAACTTATCACTTTATATTTTCTCTATTTTATTAAGCATCAAATATTTTATTTCAAAAATAATTCACATCCTATTATTTGAAGTTTGAAATGGTTTTACATTTTTAAATCTAACATTTTCAAAGGTAATTAGTTTTAATAAATTGAAATATTTAAATATGTAAGAGTTTTAAAGATGAATGAAAATTGTTTTGTTTGAAAGTTAATTAAATTTGGAATTTAAGTTTACTTTAATTAATTAAGAATTAGTGTTGGAATTAATTTATTAATTTAGGTTAATTAATTTTAAGATTTAATTAATTACTTATGAATTATTTAACGGGTAATTAAGGATTAAATTAAATAATAATTAATAGGTTATTAATTAGTTTATTAATTAATTTAAGGTTAATTTATAAGTGATTAATAATTGATTAATTAATTGATTAATGATTAATAAGGAAGTGATTAAGAAGTTAATTAATTAATTGATTAGGAGTTAATTAATTAAGTAATTAAACATTAATTAATTTATGATTAACTGTAAATTAATTAAGGGTTAAGATTTAATTAATTAAATAATTAAGGTTAATTAATTATAATTAATTATGTAATTAAGAAATTAATTTGTGATTAATTAAGAATTAATTAAGGTAATTAAGAATTAATTAAGGTTAATTAATTATACATTAAGGGTTAATTAATAACCAATTAAGGAATGATTAATTTTTAATCAAAGTTTAATTAATAAATAATTATAGTAATTAATTGATAATTAAATAAAGATTGTTAATTAATTAAGTGGTAATTAATTAATAATGAGATAATTAAGAGGTGATTAATTACTTAAATGATTGTGATTAATTAATTAATGTTTGGTTAAGCAAGATTAAGTGATAAATTCTTAAGTAATTAATTTAAGTTTGATTAATTAAAGGTAATCACTTGGTGATTGGATAAATATAATTACTTAAGGTAATTAATGAAGTGTAATTACTTAGTGAAGAAATTAAATAAGTTAATGAATTATAAATTAATTAATTAATAATTAGAGGTTGATTAATTGAGGTTAATTAACCAATGAAATTACTTAAATTAAGTATTAAGGATAATTACTCGAATGAAGTAATTAAGTAGCGATTACTCAGTATGAATAAAAGGATTTATTAGTGAGATTAAGTAAGGGGTTGATTTAATTGATATAAGTAATTAAAGGAAAGTAATTACTAATGTGATAAATCAAGGTTGATTAATTATTAAGTGTAATTAGAAGAATAATTAATTGGTGGAGGTAATTAAAGGTTATTTATAGTGAACTGTTAGGAAAAATTAATTTAATTAAGGGTTAATTACTTAAGTGGAATTGAAGGATAAATAGAATGATATTGAATGCCCTTGATTAATTGTTATTCCTAATATGTGGGTTGTGATGCTATGTGATAAGATATGTTTGATTTAAACTGTGAAGATGCGATTATCTATTGATGTTGAATTAATGTGACATCCTGTATTAAAAGTAAAATTGTATTTCACTTGAATAATTTAAGTTAAGTTGACAATGGTTTCGAAGAGACCGGAGTCGGGTATTAGTAAATATCCGAAACCACTTCGATCCTTAGTAGATTGATATGTGAAATCAATAAGCTGGGTTGGAATGATTTAAGTAAATTGGACTATTTAATTCAAGTTTGGCACTTAGAAATTGATATGTGAAATGGTTGATGTCTATAATGACTTGTGAAGTGTAAATTGATATAAGTTACCCCGGGTTTATATATATTGTATGCTTTTGTATTCCAAGTTAGGTGGGTTTACTCACGCTGGTTTCCAGCCTGACCCGGGTGTTACTTTGATGTAATGCTCGGGTCAGACCGAGTATTACAGATTTTCAGGTAAGGACATTCTGGAGCTCAGGAGGTGGGCTGGATGGTAGGGACGTATGGAGAGTATCCACTGTGATATTGTAATAATTGGACATGATTGTTTGTCCAATGTTTATGTACATGTATAACTCTGATGTATTTAATTGTAATTTAACAGATATAGTTTTCTTTGTATAACTGATTTTATTGATATTATATTTTGATCCGTTGCGAATGTGAGGATTTCTGTGTCTTGTTCTGTCTTTTTCTTCTTTCTCTTTCTTCTTTTCACTAACTATCCGGAAATTTCGGGATCGGAATTTCCGGGTCGTTACATTTGGTATCAGAGCTGAAGGTTAAGTGAGAACCTTGGCTCTGGTGGGATTACTCATTAAAATAGGGTAAGTGGTACCCTATAATGAGTTGAGTGTATAAATATGAGAGAGCGTACTTGTTATTTTCTTATATAAAGGTTTAAATGATTTCAAAAGTAAATGAATCTTATATAAGTAATAGATTATCTATTATATTAAGGAAATTGGTTGTAGTATTAATTAAATTAAAAGTAATAGTAAGAGTTAAGTGGTAATAGAATTACAACCAAATTGAAATTAAATTAAAGACAAGTTTGAAATGGATTCAAACTGAAATTAAATCTTGAAAATTGGGAAAGGTTTCAGTATATGGATAATAATTGGAATTAATAAATAAGAGGGAGTTACTTAATGAAGTAACTAGAGGTAAGTAATTTAAGGGACAATTACTTAATGAAGGTAATTAAGAAATAAGTTATTTACCGAATGTGATTAATTAATGACATAATTAATTTAAAGAAATAATAAACAATGTTATGTAAAATATATGAATGAAATGGTCCTATTTCAAATAAAGAGTTATTTGAAAATTTAAAAGAAATTGGTTTTGAATTAAAAACCAATGGTGGTTTAAAATTTTAAAAGTATAACTTGGTATGTAAAAGAAATTAATATGTATACATACGGATATACCTAATATCAAAGATGGTTTGAGATAAACTCTAAATATTGAATTTTAAATCTGGAATGAGATATGATACCCAAAGTGATAAGTTTTTAAACTTAATAAGTGGGAAGATTATTTATGTGAAGTTTAAATTTTGAAATGGAAGTTCAAATTAGGTAAGGTTGACTGGATTAAGTGAATTGAGTTTAACTTGGGAAAGGTTAAAAAGTTGGAATGGTCAATCTGATTTGGAAATTTCAAGATGAAATTGGGATTTAACTTGGAAGAGTTAAATGGTTGATTGTAATTGAGAGTTTGAGTGATCTCAAATTGGGTTTGAGATCTAGAAACTTAAAATGAATGGATGTTTTAAAATAAATTAGATAATATCATCCTATTGTTGTTAAAAATCTTTAAGTTGTGAATTGGAATTGTTTAAATGAACGAGAAATGGAGCATGGTAATCCATTGTTGGGAAAAGGGTAAATTGATTTAAAGGAATTAAATCTACATTAGAAGTATTAACTTGAATTTATATATAATTCGAGATGGTTTAAAATTTGAAACTCAAATTGAAAATTAGTTCAAATTGAATTTGATTTGAATTAATTGAAATTGTGATTGAAGCTGTATGAATATAAGATTCAAATGGAAATTTGAATTGGGTTGATTTGAATAATTTGGAATTATAATTAAAATGTGAATAGTTTTAAATTCAAATGGAATTTGAATTTAATTTGGGAGGAAATTAAGAATAATTCAACTTGATGTGGAAATGGAGTTTGAAATTGGGATTAATTCAAACTAGAGTTGAAATGAATTGAAATTGGAACTAGTTCAATTGAAATTTATCTGAATTAGAAGAATTTGAGATCAAAGTTGAATAAAGTTGAATTTGAAATGAAACCGAGGTTAATTTAACTTGATTTAGGGTTGAATCAATTTCAATGGAAATTGAAGTTATTTAAAATTGGAATTGGGTCAATTTAAATGAAAGTGGAAATTTAAATTGAATTGATGAGAATGAAGATTGGGAAGTGAGCAATTTTGACTCTGGACTATTTTTAATATAAAATTTGTTTTAATATAAACCTATTTTTCCAAGCTATTTATTATATATACAACCTTTCTTTTAAAAGCCAAAACTATTTATTTTACAATTATTTTGGAAATTGTTTAACAATTTTCCAACTGTTTTATAAACTAATCACTATATTTCAACTATTTTACAAAACTAATAACTATATTACTATTATATTGCAATTATCTAAAATTTCTATAATTATTTAACTATTTTCTAACTATTTTAAACCTATTTTACAAACTAGTAATTATTTTCCAACTACTTATCTATTTTTAAATTTTTCAAAACTATTTTCTAAATAAACTGGGCCGAGTTCAAACTATTATTGGTTAAATACCCAATCGAGATAAGAATAGAGGTGGTAATCCAAATGGATGGAAGCAATTGTGAGTAAGTGAATGAAAATCAAAGTGAATGTGAATAGAAATGAAATTGATTTGTCTAATAACCAATAAAGATAAATACGTAGGGTGTACGTATGTTATTCTGTTCGCATAATGATTTGATCCAGATTCGAGCACAGAATTTCGAGATAGTTCTATCGATCCGAGTGGGATTTTTCACTTGATTTTCGACGACGAACCTGGATATGGATTGTTGATTGGTTCTGGATATTCTCTATCGTAGTTATGACTATGCAAGGAGAATGACGGTTTCTGATCAAGAAACCAGATCTGTGTCTGCACTAAGAAGTCGGGTGGACGATATTGGTTCGGAAATGAAATTGTGTGATCGAGTGAGCGATCCGATTGGTATAGCGTACGGACGATATGTGTACATCGTACGAATTTGAATGAAATTGATATTGAAAAGAGTAATCAAATTTGAATATTTGATTTTGAGTAAACAGAGTTAAATATCTTTGTTTTATAAAATGATACTCACCTTGTTGAATCTTTTGCCAGAAGAAAAAGGGTTTTTGAAAATGTTTGAAGTATAAAAGGAGTTTTATACAAATTTGAGATGATACAAGCTTTTAAAAATTATATATATATCTGTATATATATAAAGGATCTTATGAGGATTTTGGAAAAAGGTTTTGGGAACCTTTGGATTTGGAAAGGCTTATGATTTTTAGGTAAAATCAATATGAGAATTTGAAAACCCTAGTTTGAGAATTATCGATTTTGGAATAATCGATTTTGTGTAAAGGAGCTTTGTATGAGATCATACTAGGTGTATGATTTGAAGATACTATATGTGTAGAGTATAAAATGTTTTGATGATGGCTCTGGGGAAAAAGGCGCTTCCTTGAAATGAACTTCTCAAGAGTACCACCGGGTGGTGCTACCTTGAGCCCCAAGGGGGGGTACTAAAGTTGATCCTGTGAGGAGTCCGGACAAAACTAGTTCCTGGGGATTATGAGTAGAGTATACCATAGCGAAAGTCGTGTGTGCCGCTGAGAGCCAACATTTACATGGACTTTTGCTGCGATGGCAATGTAACTCAGGATGTAACTGCGATCTATGGTATAACATAGCGAAAGTCGTGTGTGCCGCTGAGAGCCAACAGTCTGCGTTTGATTTTATATCGGTAGACTGCGACCTATGTAGAAGTGGAGGAGTTTCATTTCGACAGCGAAAATCAGAGGCCGCTGAGAGCCTGCAGTTACATGGACTTTTGCTGTGACGGCAACGTAACCCTGGGTGTAACTGTGATCTGTTGTGTGGGTTCCATGGCGTAATTGAGAGGCCGCTGAGAGTCTGCAGTTACATGGACTTTTGCTGTGACGGCAACGTAACCCTGAATGTAACTGTAACCATGGATGGGGGTGATGATTTCCAGAGCATTCTCACCAAAGATATATGCTCTATTTTCAAAAACTGTTTTCTATATTTTCAATAAAATTATTTTCCAAGTATTCTCACTGGTTGTTGAAGATGGGTCTACTAAGTACTTATAGATTTTCAGTCCTACGCCTGATCAACGTATGACCGAATTTCTACGAGAACAAGGACGGACTTATTGTGACATCGAGTTATAAAAGTATTTTTGTCACAAAAACTATTTTGGCTATACTATATAGATTTTAAAGGTGTTTAAAAATGATCAAAGAATATTTTAACTGGTTTTAAAATATTAAATAAATTCTGCTTTCGTTCCTTTTCGAGGACGAAAAGATTCAAATGGGGAAGGAATGTAATAACCCGTAATTTTAGAATCCTGTAATTTATAGATTAACTGAATTTAATTAATGAAAATACGGATTTATAAGTTAAATAAATAATTATGGTAATGGAAATATATATCTGATTAAGTATTTGTTTGATAATCTTTCTAGTATAATTGATTCAATTGGCAAAATTGATGTTTTCAAACAAATAATAATGATTGTTTCGATATATATATAAATATATATATATATAACTATTATAAATTTATAAATTAAAAGCATTTTATTAACGTTTAAAATTTAAATAAAATACTTAAAGAGACAAGTGTTATTATCTTAAGTCTTCTTATAACATATGTAAACTTAAGTAGAAAATGTGTTTTCAAATTTATAATATACATATGTATATATGGTGATTTGGAAGATTTTGATTTGATTTAATAAAATGCTTTTCAAAAGCTAGTTAAAAATTAATCTTATATTTTTAAAACACTTAATTTATTTTATTAAAAGTATAATAGCTTGAAAATAATACATTATTATAAAAGCTTAATTTGTTTTCTTTAAAATTGGTTTTTAAAAATAAATTTAGTAATTTTTTTTATATTATATCAATGTTAGATATAATAGCTTTAGTTTAAACTTTTAGATAAAACAAATGTTCACTTTCTTTCTTTTAAACTCATCTTTAGAAAAAGAATTTGTTAACAAATAAAATATAAGAGATAAATATGTTTCATAGTTTATATTAGACATAAATATGTAGGTTAATGTTGTACTTAAGGTTTAAATTATTTATAATAATAAGAAAATTAATTTAAAAATGACATCTTAAAACACTTGGCAATATAAGAACTTAGGAAAAACACATTTGTATACATAATAATAAAGGTTTTGACATTTGTAAATACATGGATTTATTCATGAGACAAGTGGAAACCTTTGTTTTAAAAGAAAACTTTGTTTGTACTTAATGTTTAGAAAAAAAAATCCGAAAAGAGAGAAAACCAAGTTTTTACTCCTTCATCTCCAAAGATTAGAAACCTGGAAAAAATAGCAAACCCTGTAAAAGCAATCTCTTCACTTATTTTAAAATCTGGAACAAGAAAACCTAGGAGCTCAACTTAGATTAGTAAACAACTCAGTTCAACTAAATAACCAGAATTAAGATTCAAGCAGATTCAAGTGAGCACTTTTCAGGTTATCATCAAATCTGGGAAACAGATCAAAACCTGGGTGCATGTTCTCTGTTTTTACTAGAGGCGAGTAAATTCTTAAATCAAACTTTAAGTATAAGATCTGTTGCATATGAAAGTTAGTTATGAAAATGCTTGCATGTTATTTATTTTGTGAGATATTAGTTTACAGTTTTTAATTTAACTGTGTATGCTTAAAATTGTATCAGTAGAACTCTGTTTTCAGGATTCCAAAGAAAATTCAAACCATAAATTTTTATGAAGTAAAATATTGTTAGGTTGAAATATTTAATATAGGAGTTTGATTCAATATGATTTAAAGTGTTAAAAAAAATATGCAATGAAACAGTTTAGAGAAAAACTGCAGAAGGTAGATGCAGAAAACAAAAATTATAGCATATAAATCTTGTTAAATTTTAATAAATCAATATATATATATATCCTGAATCTATAATGCATGACATGAATTTTAAAATTGAAATCAAAATTTTTAACATACAAATGAATTTGAATTTTGAAATTTACTGAATTTGGGACTTTCTTCAAATTCTCGTGATTGGTTTGATTTCAACCTTTGAAATTTGAACTGAAGCTATGTTAGATGATGTTTATCACTAGAAAAATACCAATTGAATTTATTATGCAACATGGAATTGAGAATGTGGATTTGTAGGGTTTGGGTTTTGTGTTTTTCGAGTTTGAGATTTTTGATCGCGTGAAGCATAGGGATGATCGAGTCTCACGTGGATTGGTGTGGAGTTGTGTTTGGATGTTGCGAGTGCATGGTCAAAGAGGGGAGGCGAATGGTGGTCGGCATTGCCGTGGGTGATGGGGTTTTCCTGGCGTCTGCAGTTCGCTTTTTGGTTCGAACACCCAAATTTTCGCTTGAGCACGAATTGATGGATTCTGGGTTTGGATTCTGGGTCGAGGATCGTAGTGGGGGTTGCGCGTGAGGTCGGCGGTGGCGATGGAGGCGCCGTGGTCTCGTGCATGTGCACGAGACAGTGTGTGTGTCAGTAAGCTTTCGTGCGCGAGTGGGTTGACTCGAAGGAGCGCTCGAGTTGGTCGCGTGTGAGAAGCGTGTTGTGCTCGGGTGTGTGTGTGCTTTGCTCGTGAGTGAGTAATGTTGGGTTCAGGTAGTTGATGGAAGGTAGAGGAGATGGAGGTTAGGGTCGGTATAGTTGGGTTTTGGGCCGGGCTTTAAGCAAATTAATAAAGTCAAGTTTAATCTTGTTTAAAATTTCAGTTTTTGGTTTAAGTTTAAAAACTTATCACTTTATATTTTCTCTATTTTATTAAGCATTAAATATTTTATTTCAAAAATAATCCACATCCTATTATTTGAAGTTTGAAATGGTTTTACATTTTTAAATCTAACATTTTCAAAGGTAATTAGTTTTAATAAATTGAAATATTTAAATATGTAAAAGTTTTAAAGATGAATGAAAATTGTTTTGTTTGAAAGTTAATTAAATTTGGAATTTAAGTTTACTTTAATTAATTAAGAATTAGTGTTGGAATTAATTAATTAATTTAGGTTAATTAATTTTAAGATTTAATTAATTACTTATGAATTATTTAACGGGTAATTAAGGATTAAATTAAATAACAATTAATAGGTTATTAATTAATTTATTAATTAATTTAAGGTTAATTTATAAGTGATTAATAATTGATTAATTAATTGATTAATGATTAATAAAGAAGTGATTAAGAAGCTAATTAATTAATTGGTTAGGAGTTAATTAATTAAGTAATTAAACATTAATTAATTTATAATTAATTGTAAATTAATTAAGGGTTAAGATTTAATTAATTAAATAATTAAGGTTAATTAATTATAATTAAGTATGTAATTAAGAAATTAATTTGTGATTAATTAAGAATTAATTAAGGTAATTAAGAATTAATTAAGGTTAATTAATTATAAATTAAGGGTTAATTAATAACCAATTAAGGAATGATTAATTTTTAATCAAAGTTTAATTAATAAATAATTATAGTAATTAATTGATAATTAAATAAAGATTATTAATTAATTAAGTAGTAATTAATTAATAATGAGATAATTAAGAGGTGATTAATTAATTAAATGATTGTGATTAATTAATTAATGTTTGGTTAAGCAAGATTAAGTGATAAATTCTTAAGTAATTAATTTAAGTTTGATTAATTAAAGGTAATCACTTGGTGATTGGATAAATATAATTACTTAAGGTAATTAATGAAGTGTAATTACTTAGTGAAGAAATTAAATAAGTTAATGAGTTATAAATTAATTAATTAATAATTAGAGGTTGATTAATTGAGGTTAATTAACCAATGAAATTACTTAAAGTAAGTAATTAAGGATAATTACTCGAGGGAAGTAATTAAGTAGCGATTACTTAGTATGAATAAAAGGATTTATTAGTGAGATTAAGTAAGGGGTTGATTTAATTGATATAAGTAATTAAAGGAAAGTAATTACTAATGTGATAAATCAAGGTTGATTAATTATTAAGTGTAATCAGAAGAATAATTAATTGGTGGAGGTAATTAAAGGTTATTTATAGTGAACGGTTAGGAAAAATTAATTTAATTAAGGGTTAATTACTTAAGTGGAATTGGAGGATAAATAGAATGATATTGAATGCCCTTGATTAATTGTTATTCCTAATATGTGGGTTGTGATGCTATGTGATAAGATATGTTTGATTTAAATTGTGAAGATGTGATTATCTATTGATGATGAATTAATGTGACATCCTGTATTAAAAGTAAAATTGTATTTCACTTGAATAATTTAAGTTAAGTTGACAATGGTTTCGAAGAGACCGGAGTCGGGTATTAGTAAATATCCGAAACCACTTCGATCCTTAGTAGATTGATATGTGAAATCAATAAGCTGGGTTGGAATGATTTAAGTAAATTGGACCATTTAATTCAAGTTTGGCACTTAGAAATTGATATATGAAATGGTTGATGTCTATAATGACTTGTGAAGTGTAAATTGATATAAGTTACCCTGGGTTTATATATATTGTATGCTTTTGTATTCCAAGTTAGATGGGTTTACTCACGCTGGTTTCCAGCCTGACCCGGGTGTTACTTTGATGTAATGCTCGGGTCAGACCGAGTATTACATATTTTCAGGTAAGGACGTTCTGGAGCTCAGGAGGTGGGCTGGATGGCAGGGATGTATGGAGAGTATCCACTGTGATATTGTAATAATTGGACACGATTGTTTGTCCAATGTTTATGTACATGTATAACTCTGATGTATTTAATTGTAATTTAACAGATATAGTTTTCTTTGTATAACTGATTTTATTGATATTATATTTTGATCCGCTGCGAATGTGAGGATTTCTGTGTCTTGTTCTGTCTTCTTCTTCTTTCTCTTTCTTCTTTTCACTAACTATCTGGAAATTTCAGGATCGGAATTTCCAGGTCATTACAATTATATTATACTATAGGTTTCTGCCAGATGGCTCTGTTCTTATATATATATAAAGTAAGAATAATATAAAGTATGTTTTCGGCTTATACATATTTTTTCTAGTTCGAATAGATGTTTGCATACATATGTACTTCAATATATTATATAGATAGACATTTGATTTCAAAAAGTATATAGATTTTAAAACATTATATATACATATAGGTAGATACAAAAATAAGTGTACTGTATGTATATTTTGCATATTCATTTTTCTTTTGTTTTCTTTTTCCTTCTTTCCATTATTGCATTTAGAAAGTATATTATATTAATTCAAGTTTTCATATCTGAGAAAAAAAAGTAAGTTATATAAATTGTTAGTCTATATATGTGTCAGTTACATAATACTAATATATATAAGTTTTCGTAAAGCAGGTTATACGTACAGCAGTATATATTTGAACAACAGTACATATGTTTGATAAGTTGTAACCTGTTTTGCTATAATATAGATATATATAGGTAAGTTTGGTTTAAGTTGTATACATATTGTAGCTTGTATTGAAAAATAAATTGGTTACGGTAATTGTTATTTAGTGTCAAATTACAGTAATATATCTATACGAACTTTGTATATATGAGTGTATATATATACGCTTTAGGGTTCGTGTATATATATAAGTTTTATGTATATGCATAAATTTATTCATTTCAAACTTTGTTATCTAGATAGTTTACTAATAAAATTGTGATAACCTCGTTCTTACATACCCCTTAGTATTTGGTGTCAAATTGTGAAACTTCTATAGTTAATGCCAATCCATTATTAGAATGAATTATGAAATTTTACAAATATATAAGCTATATTTCTTTCCACCTAAACTTATGAGGTATATATATTGGCTACAGTATGCTATAATAAATTTGAAAGACACATCTTGTATTTTTTGACACGTCATCACATGGGTATATATTTGCTTGCGTGCCCATATATACACTTTATGTGTATATAATTTGCTGTCGTGACGTATATGCCTTAGTTAGGATTAAAAATCGCATGCATGCATCTTATGTACCAATTACTTGTACTATATATTTTATTTACTCTGGTCGCGAATACACGCATTTGAGAGTAGAGGTATGCCTGTTTGTATGTGTTTCTATTTAAAAAACAATGATTTTGAAATATATATGTTTAATTTAGTTTGTGTTTAAATATATTTTGATTTGAAAATAAATATATATTATATATATATATCTTATTTTAAATATGTGCTAAAATTTGGTTTAGAGAGAAGTTATAACTTACATCTGTTTCAGTTATGTCAAGATGGTTCTGATTCGTTTTATCGATTCGTGTTATCAACTTTGTTCATCAAATTCGTGCCAATCTAGCTTTTCTTTGGAATTTGTGGTTGGATTCGTAACCCATTTCGTTGTCAAATGTCTCTAGCCTTGAAAGGTGAGAATCACTCATGATTAATGTTCTTATATTTATTAAATTTGATTTCAATTGAAATATGCTGTTGTTAGTTATTTACATTGTTACATATATGCTATTATCTATATCCGTTCACTTGTGACTTCTGGCACCAGTTTATGTTATTAATATTGATGATATATGCCTGTTATATTATTATCATATATGTTATCACTCTGAAAGTTCCCTATTAGCATAGAATTCACTATGGGTTGAAATGATACATAACTGAACGATCTGTAGAATAGGAGAAAATTGTTATGGGTTGAAATGATAGGACCAAGCGATTTTCATTGAATTGAATTTGGGATTACGGGTAGAAATGATATATACCCGTATATATTTAAATTACGAATTGAAATGATAAATATCTGTATCACTTGACTATATGGTTGAAAATTATATACAGACACTGTTGGTCTATATATAAATATTTTGAAATGATTTCGATGGTTTTGGAAAACAAATATGGTTTTATATAAATTATGACTTTAGATATTATAACGATCCCGATTTTTAAATCAAATTTAAATTGATAAGTAATTTAATTTTTGAAATCAAATTGTGAATTAATTTAGTATTTTCCAAATTAAATATATATTTGTTTGTTTATTAATATAAATGAATATAGATGTGATTTTTAAATAGAATTTCTAATTTGAAAATTCAAAAATAAATGTTTTAAACAATATATTGGATTTGAAAACTCTAAAATTTAAAATTTTGTTTGTATTTATAATGTGATGATTTGAAAATTTTATTTTGAAATTGATTTAGAAAGGTTATTTAAAAAGTTAAATTCAAATATATATATTATATATTATTTATTAATGATTGATTTATTTTGAATCACATTCTTTAAAGTTTAAATATATAGATATAGGTAAAGTATTAGTTTAAAGGTAGAAATATATCTTTTGAAGATGAAAAAAAATGATTTCGTATTTATATATAAATATTTATAAGTACATAACATTTAAACCATATTATATAAACATGATTCTTGAATATACAAAAGTGTAAATATATTGACATAAAAGTCTAACATAGAATTTATAAAATTATTTAAAAGAGGGATATAAACGTAAATTTTCTTATTTTTAACAAGTGTAAGAAGAAAAATAAGTATAATTACAAGTGTTAATATACAAATAACAAGTGGCAAAATATTGTTCTTCTTTTAATTTGAATTATGAAATATACATTGATTAATGAAGTGAAAAAATGGTTACCTCATTTCAGTTCAATACTAATCTTTTCTTTTATCTTCAAATTAAAAATCTAGAAAACCGAAAAACAAAGCCAGAAACCAAAAGCAAAGAAGAAACTGAAACCAGGAAAAAAAATTAAAACAGAAAAGGAAGCTAGATCAATTCTGGAAGCCTGAAGCAAAACTAGTTCCGGGAAATCAAACTGCATTTAATCTAAAAACATGAAAAACAAAGCTTTAGTCTGGAATCAAACTTCAACAAAACAGGATACCTGATCAAAAAAAGCAGTTCAAAAAATCAAAATTTGTTCATAGTTTACAACCTGGAAGCTTGGATCAAAAAAAACCTATAAACTTAGAGTCAAAATAAAACTGAGCAAAGCAAAGGCAATAACAAAAAAAATCATCTCAGCATCAGTTCTGGAA
Source organism: Allium cepa (assembly GCA_030765085.1). Lineage (NCBI taxonomy): Eukaryota > Viridiplantae > Streptophyta > Magnoliopsida > Asparagales > Amaryllidaceae > Allium > Allium cepa. The sequence continues at coordinate 568,314,237 of CM060940.1, read as the reverse complement.
TCAAAGCAAATATAAGTTTCCAAATTTTAGAAAGCAAACTGTGCTTCTTTGTCTTCAATTTTCTCAGGTGAGCAAACTCTTAAAACCATGTATATTTTTGCTTGCATGTGATCAGTATTAGATGTTTGTTTGTGGAGTATGCTTGTATAAGTGTGAATATGCCTAAATGTGTATATATATGACCGTGTGTGTATATATATATATGTTTGTGTACAAATTTATATCTCTGTTTTCAAAGTCACAGGTCAAAACCCGATCTAAAAATATTCATATCTCTTCAAATAATAACTTTTAGATTGAGATGTCTGAATAAAAATTGGTTATAACACTATAATCTAAAATTTTAAAAAATAAATTCCAGGTGTAAATATTTACGGAATATTTATAAATTTGAATATGACAGTGATAATCTAACTCAAGACAAAAATCGATGATTTCGATTTCTTGTTTGGGTTTTAGGAAACGATTCGTATTATAAAATCATGATTTTAGAATATAGTTTCAAGATTTTTAGATTCGAGAATCATTTGGATTTTCGAGTTGAACGGAATTGACCAAAAAGTCAATTCCCGCCGATCAAAGAACAATCGAGCTTCCAGTTTGAATCTGGAGGGGGATGATGTGGGGTAGATTGTAGGAAAAATGATCACTAATTTTTTTAATGATTGGGGAAGTGGATTGAAGACGAAATAGAGTTTTATACCCAACATTGATCGTGGTGCTTCTCGGGGTATTTCCGGCATCGATGGGTGATCGGAATGGATCGCGAGGAGATGGTTCGAGGCGTTGCGATGTGGCGAAGTTTTCTGCTTGGTGGCTCGGGTCCAGGTGGTCGGAAGTGATGGCGTGAGGAAGAAACTGATGATCGGGTTTTTGGGTTCATGGGTGTTAGTATGTTCGATTTCAAATTACGGCAGAGATGATGATGCTGGGTGTTTGTGATGCATGTAAAGGTGATCGTCGACGCGCAAGAAGGATCGGCGATGATCGAAAGTCGATCGCCTGGCCGTGCACGAGTTAGTTGGTGAGTCTGATGATTGCTGTGTGTACGAGCTCAGGAGGAAGATGATTTGCTCGAAGCCGTTCTCGGGGGAACGTACAGATGGCTCGGGTAGTTTGCAAAAGTTTTGTAACAGTTTGAGATTTAAACAAGTAAAGTTTTAAAAAGAAAAAAAGGGTCTCAGGTTGTGACTCGAGTAAAAACGAGTTTCGCTCAGGATTTTGTAGTTTGGGGCCTGGGTATTATGAATAGGTTTGAGAATTTGGAAAGTAAAACTTTGTATAGGTTTTTAAAAACAAAAAACAAAATAAAATCCAAGTTTTCCAAATTTAAATTTAAAACAAGTTTCAATGTTTAAATGTTAAAGTAAATATTTTGAAATTGTTTTGTTTTTAAATAATCATATATTGGGATGATTGTTTAATTTAAAATCTTTAAATGTTTTCAAATGTGATTTGATAAATTGTGATTTAGAAAGTAATTGATTAATTGATTAGTTAAAGGTAAGGATTAATTAAAGGTGAATTAGTCTATGATTAAAAGATAATTATCTAAAGATGATTAATTAAGGATTAATTAATTATTGTGATTAATTAAGGAATAATTATTTTAAGTAAATTTATTAAGGATAATTAATTAATGAAGTTAATTAATGATAAATAATTAAAGGTAATTAATTATTCAAGCTAATTACTTAATTAAAAGTAATTAATTAATGATTAAAAGTTGATTAATCAAATGATTAAAGGATAATTACTCAAAGTAATTAAATTATGATTTATTAATATAAGTAATTAGGAATAATCACTTATTATAATTAATTAAGAATAATTAGTTAAATGGTAATTAATTAAGGGTTACTTAATTAATGTAATTAAGAATAACTAATTAAAGAATAATTAAATAATTAGAGGTTACTTATTTAATGATTAAAGGTTGTTTTTTAATTAGTTAAGATTGATTGATTAATAATTGAAGGTTAATTAATAAATGAATAGAGGTTAATTAATGATTAATGGTTTATAATTAATTAATATTAATTAACCAATATTAGTGTTTATTCATAAGTAGTTGATCTGATTACTTAGATAATTAATTGACCTTACTTATGGATGTTTGAATTGTGTGAACTGCTTTGAATTGTTTGATATCTCCGCTCTGTGATGCTTTGTAATATGAATTGTTTTAATTCAAGCTGTGATGAATGTAATTTATTTTATCTGTGATTTATCTGTGGATCTTTGAATGGAAGATAAGCGTTATAAGAATATACCGCTTATCGATATTGATATGATTGAATCTGTGATGATTGATGATGTTGCACTATTGTATAAAACCCCTGGACTACACCATACACACACAAATATGGATTGCATGAGGAAATTGGTTAAGTCATGGATTTTAGAAATAATTTTAAATTGAATTTTGAATCCAAAGGTTTTGGAAATGGTGTTGGGTTAGATATGAAAAACTTTTGAAAAGGGAATTTTGAAAATAAAAGTTATTTTGAATAACTTAATAAAGTTTTGAAATTTAAATAATTTGATTTGAATTCAAAATTTGAAATTGAATTCTATGTTTAGAAACTATGGTTTAGAAATGTTATACAAGTCATAAATGTGTTTATTTGGGTTTTGATTCAGTATAAAAGTATTGTTTTGGGAAATTGAATTTAACCTAAGGACTTTAACTTGTATAAATGTAATCGGATTTTTCCGAAACGTAAACTATTTGTTTTCAAATAATAAAGCTTTTATATAAGGAAAGAATTTCCAATTTGTGTTAAAAAGATTTCAAGTTTGAAACGAAAATGGTTTTCCAAGTTATGAAAGATCTTTGGAAATGGTTTTGAAAGCTATAAATTAAATCTTTGATTTAAAGATTGGATGAGTTAATCCGATTTGAAAGGAATATTGTTTTGTAAGAATATGAACGAATCTTTGTTAAAAATTGGTATACTTTGTTTTCAAACTGAAAAAGGATCTTAAAAGTGTATCCTTTCTATAAAAGATTTGAAATAGAAATTGTTTTGAAATCTGTGAATGAATCTTTGTGAAAGATGGGTGAACTTTGTAAAGTGAATCTTTTTGTATAAAGATTTGAAAATGGTAATTTGTTTAAACCATTTGAAAAGAAAAGTTTTGGGTTTTAAGTTGTGATTTAACTGAGATCCCAATATCCATATGTTTTAAAATTAAGCGCTCACTATTCGGCTTAGCCGGGAGAGGACTTTGTGTCATATAACCCATTCCGAATAGTGATACGACGAAATGGATAGCAATTGAAGACGGTGATAAAGACCGGGTGTCTTCGAGAATGATAGGATAACCTGTCGAATGACTCTTCACTGAGTTGCTCCGGTATAGAGATCTCCATATGTGATGGGGAGTCCGATCGAAATTGAGGATGCCCGAATTTGCAAGGGCTTCTTTTGAAGTGCCTTCGGTTCTGTTCGAACCCGAAACATACTAGTATGGATGTGTGTTTGACATTACACTTTGAGATGTACAGCTAGTTTCTATCAAATACATTTCTATTGGTGGTGGAGAATTTGTTCTCTTAGCTTAACACTGCGATAACCCCGATTTTTGAGCATATGTAAACTGATAATTAACTAGATTGAATTGGTAAAAATATCGAAGTATAGATTAAACAAATGAATCTGACCAAATAAATCTTTATATTTGTAATTGTGTTGTGTGTGTATATATAGATCTTAAATCGATTTATTTTATACAAATTGAATTTGTGTTTGTTTAAATATATGTATATATCAAATTGATTTTTAAATTGGATTTAAAAATTTAATTTGAATTTGGATTTGAAATTTAACAAAAATAGATATCTTAAAATATTTTAGACTTAGAAGTAATAATATATGTATGATTTTATTTCTTTTATATAATTGGTTTTAAATTAAAAAGGATTTATTTATATAAATTAGAATAATGTATTTACTTAATAGAAAATATATATAAATAAATTTTATAAAATCATTCAAAAATTCATTAATTCAGGGAAACTACACTTGTAAATTAAGTGTATATAGTTCAACAAATGTAAATCAATTAATACATGCTAGGGACAAATGGAAATAAATTAAACAGGTGGCATTTTGTTTTTTTTTTCAAAAATAATAAGTAAAATTATAACAAGATTATTAAAACATCCCTACATCTTCTTTCTTTCTTTTTTTCAAAATTACTTAAACCAAAACCTGGAAAGGAACTAAAACCAGAAATAAAATTCAAGTTTCAGTTGAAATCAAATTCAAAATTTAATCAAGCAACAAGCTCAAGTCTAAAAGCAAGTTTAAAGCAAAGATCTGATCATCTCAATAACTAATTCAAGTTCAAAACTTTCAAGGCTTGGAAGCAAGCAATAAAACAGTCAGTTCAAAACTCAACTTAATCAAGTACAAACATAATCAACAGCAATTCATTGATCAACATTCAAGCTCAGTTTTCAGATTTTCAAATCTACTCTGTTCTATATAAGGTGAGTAAACAGAAACTTGTGAAAGCTAAGAGTTTTTATAAAATTGTTGCACGTGATAGATATGTGTTGCAATGATGGATATTTGGTCTGTATGGATGTTTTTAAGTTTGAATATAGATTTAAACTTCTCTGTATATATAGTATATATGTCTGTAAACATATACCTGAAGTCTCTTTTGTCTGTGGTATTCACAGACTCAAGAAAAGGAAAACAAATCTAAATCTTCATACCCAAGTAAATTCAAACTACTATCATGGAATAGAAAATGATTATAATAGGGTAAATTAATTTTTAGAAATAATTTCTGGTGGAATTATTTTGTTAACATTTCGAAAATTAAGTTTTTACAGTGGAACCTGTTAAATCAGAAAATCCAAATATTTCAATTTTAAGTTTAGATTGTATGATATGAATTGTCTTGGCAAATGATGAATTTAGGCACTAAAATCATAATTTTTAGCTTGCTATAGATCGAGATATGCAGAATTGTTCATAATTGGGATTATCGACAAGTGCCGTTGATCGGCAGCGAGATCTCCATTGGGTTTTGGTCTGGAGGAGGCTTGAGACTCGAGGGACGTGGAAAAAAAATACTCGGAGTTATGTCGGTTCGCCATGGTGGCCAGGGAAGGGTGAACTAGGGTTTAAGATTGGTGTAGGTTGTCGGATTTTGTGGGGATGGTGCGATGTTTAGGCAGCGTCTAGTTGAGCTAGGGTAGGGGTAATGGAAGGGAGGCGTCTGGCACATCCTCAGGCATGCCGACTGGGTTATCGGTGGTCAATAGCGTCGGAGCGTGATGATTATTTTGGCGATCCTGTTAGTTCAAGTGGGTAGCTAATTGCTCAATTTCGAGTGGGTTGTAATTTTGAGTTTCTAGGTTGTCAGGTTGGATGAAGATGAAGTTGCCGACGAGATGAGGGTCGTGACGCCTGTCGGAGATGACCAGAACGTTCGTGCACCTGCACGAGGTTTTCTGGTGTTTCAGCGTTGCATACGAAGAGGTGGGAAGTGATGCTTCGGGGTTGGTCTCGGGGTAGAGGATGTTTCGCTTGCGTTTTGCTTCGTGTGTTCACAAAGCTTATAAAACCTATAACAGTTTTTATAAAGTCAAACTAAATTAGAGTTTTTGAAAGGGAAGGAAGTGGAAGAAGGGTTGAGACGTAGGGAGGCATGGGTTTAACTCGAGTTTTTGTGAAGTAATACTCGGGTTGCTCTGTGTTATAAATCATATGTTTGCAGAGTCTAGATAAGTTAATTATCTTAGACTATTGTAAGTAATAAATTGATTAGTTAATGTTTTATTAATTTAAGTTAAGAAAGTATTTAAGTTATTTTAAAAGCTAAACTAATCAGATGATTAAAAGGTAAATAAAAGATTTAATGTTTTAGATTTTACTTAAACATAAAGTTTTTAAGTCATTTTGATTCCAAGGTTATTCGGAAAGATTTTGGAATAATAATTAAGGAATTGAACTTTGATAAATGATTTATCACTTAAATTTATTGATAATTAAGGAATTTATAAATTAATAATTAAGAACTAATTATTGGTTAATAAATTAGAAATTAAAGTGTAATATCCCGGAATTTTGGACAATATAAATTTAATAATCTGTGTTTAAATTTAAATTGAATTGATAATTATTGTTGATAAATTTGAATTGATTCTATAATCTACTTTATTTAAATATTTAATTTGTGAATTTATTTTTAATAAACTAATAAATCTGTTTCCTATTTAATAATGTATATGTATATTTATATATATTTAAAATAGATAAGTTGTTTTAACTAAATTAGTATAGCATAATTTTAATATTTTGAATTTAGAAATTGTGATTTATTTTTGATTTAAGCTTTTCAAAAATATTTAGTAAAATAACTAAATGATCTTAAATATGAGATAAATGTTTTATTGGTTTAAAATTCATTTTAATTTAAGTTTGAGTATTAAAATAAGTTACAAAAATGTTTGTGTTATTCTTTTTAGAATAGTGATTTATAAAATGTGATTTGTTAATTTAATATGAAATTTAAAATACAATTTAAAATATGAAACATGTATTCATTTAAGTTACAACCTCTTTTATAATTTTATTTTAATTGTTTAAAAGTATATTTGTCAAATGATTTATTTGTATATTGTTTTTACTTATAATAACACTTTGCTTTATTCTTTAGAAATTAATTATATACATAACTAGGTGTTAATGAAACTAATTAATTAAGTTTAATTTTCTTTAACACATAATTAAAATAAAAAAACATTTAAAAAGACTTGTGTAAGTAATTTAAGATACAAGTTAACATGTGTTAAGTATTTAAGCAAGATATTTACAAGTGTTAACATTTTAGACAAGTGTCAAATTATATCTTTTATTTTTCTTTGTTTTTAATAAATCATAAATTTAGTTTATAAAACATTGCATTCTTTCATTCCTGGCGTTTTCTCAGTTTCATTTCTTAACTAAAGAAACCTTTCAACTGAAAACATCTCACACCAAAGTAATCTTATTCTATTGAAAATCAGTAAACAAAAACTCCTCAAAATGCAAATCATTCCCTGTAACTCCTCAAACAATAGAAATACATCTGAAATCTCTCTTCATAATCAAACTCCTGTAACCAAATGCAAAACAAAAACCTGCATTTACTTTTCAAAACTTTGGACATAAAGCAAGCAAACTGCATTCATTTTCTAAAAACCTGTTCATCATTAAATCTGCATTCTCTTCTTCAAAAATCTGGATACAAGAAGAGCCTGCATTTCAATTTTAAGAAAGAAGGCCTGCATGTTCTTGTAAACTGAAGCATGCCTGCAAGATTGTGGATTAAGGAGCAATAGCATTTTTAAAGCAAGATTTTTACATCAACAGCATTCAAATAACTCAAGTTTAAAAAAAAGGGCCATTTAACAGCTGAAGCAAATTACAGAGAGTGTTCTGCATGTTCAAAATCTGGACTCTGCATTTTATTTCAGGTGAGTAACACCCAATTTAAAAATAAATTAAGTAGGATTGCATGCTAGTTTATCAGATAAGTTTAATTTTGTATATGCCTTTGAAATTGCCTGTGTATATATGGGTGTGAGGCATGTTTGATTTCCCAAGGTTCTGGTACAATTTAAGTTCAAAAACAATTCTTTTCCCTTGATCTGGTTGCTATTATGTTTTATATTATATCATTGAATGAAATTTGTTTATTTCATGATAAAATAAATTTTAAAAGTTTTTTTTAGCTGTATAGTTTTTGTGTTGTCCGGAACATAAACAACACAGCTAAATTCTGTAAAAATGGAAAAATTAAAGTATCATAAATCAATGTTTCAGAATTTCAATTCAAAACAACTTCCAAAATTATGATTTTAAAAAAATAATATTACGGTTTTTAATGATTGAATCAAAGTATAGTTTCAAATTTACTGTATCATACATATTTGATAAGCACATTTGATGCTTGCAATTGATTTGGTTGAATTTGTTTCTGGAGATAGTGTAGCTATCATAGATTATAGGAAAATTCTTAGATTGAGTTGAAATTAAATTTTGGTGTTGTAATTTGGGATTGTCAGTTATGAACCCTAGTTTTATTGGGTCACTGTTTTTGTTCGAATGTTGTCTCCTCGGTTGAACGAGTTCAACCATGATTTGCGTATTGGTAGATGGTGGTTTGGGGAAGTCTTCGCCGGAGTATGGAAGGGGATGGTGGTCGGAGATGGGAGGAATTGACGTTGACAGATTGGGGATGTGTTTGCTGTTTGCAGTTCCAGGTTTTGGAATTTGGGTCTCGAACTTGAATTCGAGCATATGTTGTAGAAGTTGGTGTTGAGTTGGCCTGAGGGGAGGATTGTTGAATGTGGGTTTGGTCAGTGATGGCCGGAGTGGATGGGCAGGTGCACAGTATGGTGATGAGGATATGATTGAAGTGGGTTACAGTTTGATTCCTCGTGATGGTCTCGGGTAAATTGAAGAGTGACTCGAAGCAATGTTGCTTCTGACTCGAAGTAAAATATATGGTAGCACGGGTTTGTGTAAGTGTTACAGGTTTTAATAAACCAACTGAAACTTGTTTCCAGGTTTATAAATTTTGAAGTGAAAGTAAAATGCAAACAAAAATTTGAAATAAGCTTGAATTTGAATTCAATAAGTTTAAATTTTAGATCTTTGAAATAAATTTGAAATGCTTTCAAACTCAAGTTTGGTTTTAAACCAAAACAGAAACTGTCTTTCTGTTTTTTTTAAAAAAAATTAAAAGTAAAGTTTCAAATTATAAGAGGAAGTTCAAACTGGAATTTTTAAACCTGAAATTTAATTATGAATTCAATAATTTAAATCTTGGATTTTGAAACATTTTTTTTGAATTCAAAATTTAAGATGTTTTAAACTAAAACAGGAAACTGTTTTTCTGTTTTAAATTTAAAAGTAAATTTTATAATGCAACTGAAATTTAAAACAAAGTTAAATATGGAAACTGAAATATGGAATTTAGAGTAGATAAACCTGAGTTTGAATTTAATTTAAATCTGGGAATTTAAATTTAGTTTTTAAACTTTTTAAAGTATAAAGGAACATTGGTTTTGAATTTAAACTCTGAGTTATAATTTATAAAATAAAATTTATAATAGGTCTTAATTCAGTTTTAAAACTGGGATTTGATTTTGATGACAGTTTTTAAAATAAAATAAGTTTTTAAATTTAAATTTGTTGTAACTATTTTGGAATAATTTGAATTTAAAAATGAAGATAGAGATGTAAGTAAAGTTTTAAATTTTAAGTTTGAATCTGGAATGAAGATTTTAAATTGTGTTTCAGTTTGAAATTTAAAAAGAAAATTTTAAATTGAATTTATTTGAAACAAATTGTTTAAAATAATTTATATAAGAAGAATGTTTCTTAATTTAGAACTTAAGAAATTCGTTTCATTTAAATTATTAAATTAATTTAAATGGAATGCTAATTATTTAAATTAATGTATAATGTGGATGTTTAATTAAGTTATTAATAATTTTTAAGTTAATTTATCAAGATTTAAGATTAATTAATTAAGGTTAATTAATCTATAATTAAGGATTGTTAATTAAATTTTAATTAATGATTAAGATTATTTAATCAAGTGATTAAGGATTAATTAAGATTGTAATTAACACTTAATTAATTAATAATTAGAGATTAATTAAATTGAGATTAAATATTAATTAATTGATAGTTAATAATGATTTATATAAGTTAACTCTTAATTAAGTAATTAAGAAATGTTAATGAAGGTTATTAACTTAAGATTATTTTAACAATTAATTAATGTGATTAATTTTTAATAATTAATTAGATTAATTAATAATAATCAATTATTTAGGTTTAATTACTTAATAAAGTAATTAATGAATTAATTACTTGGTGTAATTAATTTGATTAATGTGATTAATTAGATTAATTAAGTTAAATTAATTTAAACATTTGTAGATTGTTGATAATTACTTTACGTAATTTATGGATTTGTAATTACTTAAGGAAGTAATTAATTAATAATTACTAAATGTAATTAAGGATATTTATTATAGAAGTAATTTGGATTTAAATTACTTTGAAATTAATAAAGGGATTAATTTAGATAATGAATTAAGAGTAATTAATTTATGGGATGAATAATTAAAGTAGTTAATTACTGAATGGTTATTAATCATGGGTGATTAATATATATGGTTTAAATTGAAGATTAATTACTTATGTAATTAATTTATATTGAGAGATTGATTAAATGTAATCAGAAATCATTAATAAATTAATTAATGATGTAATTTAGAATTGATTAATTAAGAAATAACCAATAAATGAAGTAATTAATTAATTATGGATTAATGTAATTAATTTTAGTTAATTAATTAATTAAGTAATTATAAGTTAATTATGTGTTAAGAGTTAAGTATAATTAACTTGTGCATTTAATTTAATGACTAATTACTTATTGTAATTAGGAATTATTAATCTGTAATGATTAATTAAGATGAGTAATAGGATGGTTAAGTTAAGAAGGATTAATGATGAAGTAATTAATTTAATTCATTTTAAATTGATTAGAGATTATATAATTAATTTAATTCATTTTAAATTAATTATAAATGGTGTGATCATTAGATCATTGCTTATGTTTGATGATTGGTATTAATTGCCTGGTATGGATTGTAATCTCAGCTATGAGATAAAAATGTATGTGATATGGATGCATTGGTTACATTTGGATGATGAGATGAATTATCTAATTATGATATGAATTATCTGTTGATGATAATGTTGATTATTTATTGTGTTGTGAATTATCTATCTGTGCGTATATAGATAATTAAATTGAATTGTTTTAAACTTAAAACAACTTGGACCTAAAAGACACGCTTTGGATTTCGATGAGACCGGGATCGGATTTCCATATTTGGGATCCGAAAACCACATCGATTCCAATTAAACGTTAGGACATGAATTCAAGTGGAGCAAGTGAAGACTCGAGGTGTAAAAACTATACGTCAGTATAACTTTGTAGGTGATTCCGTAATGAGTTTGATGGAATAGTACTTATAGGTTCAAGATGGTGATTTAGAGTGCAAGGGTTATCGTCGTTAACTCTGAGGGTGATTCCAAAACGAGTGTAACGAGATAATGCCTTCGGTTTCGTTCGAACCCGGAACGAACTTGTATGGATTGAATGCTTTCAGAACATCATTAGGTGGACGATGAGCATTCTAAGTGATATGTCCTATAAAGGTAATTGTAGCCTCAAGCCTCATCAACCGGGAATGGCTAAAACAAGGGAGGTGCAGCAAGGCTTCGTGGGTAGCCCCCACTTGAGAGCGAGATTTACCCCTGTCTAGATGTCCCTTTATTTCGGCTTAGTGGTACGGTTGCTGATCACAACTGCGGGGTGGTCTTGTTCAGAACTGTTCAGTAAGGAATGGTTCCGGCTTTGTGTTGCAGGGGAGCGGGCGTACTCCTTGGTACGGTGCTCTAGGCCACGTACTGTGACGGGCGGTACCCCAGTAGCCCAGCCATTGATGGAATCCAAAATCCAATAAGTGCCAACGGTTTTGATTGTATTACCCACTTTTGTGGCTAGTAGCTGGAATTTAATGAATGTAACAATTTCGGCTATTTCTTATTTACTTGAAAACCCTAGACACAATTATAATATCATCGGATTTCCTATCAAATGTTTTGGTTAGCGTAAGGTAAAAACTTTTCCATGTTTATGTGTGGGAATCTTACGTGATACCTTTTCTTTTCAGAGGTTTTTCAAAAGTTAAGCAACTTTAACCTGTTACTCACACCAGACCCATGTCTGACCCGGAGTTATTTCTGTTTTTCTTTAACTCTTGGGTACTCAAATTTTTCCGAGTAGCCAAGAGAATTCAGGTTAGGATTCAAGTTACCTTTGACGAATTGTGGAGGAGCAAATGGATCAGGAGGCTTCTGCGTATAGTTATATAGTTCCGCTGTGTTGGTATCTTTGAGTGTCTTCTGTATTGTGATTGAGTAGTAATAACTAGAAAGGTGTTTATAACTGTCTAGTATGTGCCGTATTGACTGTGTAACTCTGATATTTGATGTATACTATGTAATACTTATGTTACTAATATAATTTATTCGTTCCGCTCTTGAGATTCTTGTGTTGTTTCTTCTTTCTCTTCTTTCTTTTCTCTTTTCTATCCCTTTCTTTCTTAAGGATGATACGACTTTTTGTGAAGAAAAAGTCGGGTCGTCTCAGTTGGTATCAGAGCGTTAGGTTGAGTGAATACCTAGGCTCTGGAGTGGTGTCTATCTTGAGAGAGCGTATTTGTATTTTTAATAATATATATTTATGTTTCTACCTATTTGTTGGTTTACCTGTTCGAGTTTTCCAATGTAAGTTATAAAGGTAGATAAGGTAGAAGTGTGTGTAACACGACTACCATTGGTTGGAGTTTGGATGGATGAGGTTGGAAGTGTATTTGTCGAGACTGTAGACCTAATACCGTCTCGAGTGAGTTTTACTGTGGTAAAGTACTTCATCGATCTCTGAAGGAAACCTTCTAAAGGTTCGGAGTTCATCTTTGAAGTGCATAATTGATTTTGGATCTGTCGGTAGGGTAGAAGCAAGTGAGTGATGATATCTTGATATCTCAGGAAGTAGTAGCTGCGTGATGAGATGCAGTGACTATGGATGTTTCCAAAGGTGTTTCTTTGGAACAAAAGTAAGGAAGTGAGTCTGCTTGGTGTTGTGGTTGAGTCCCGCAAGGTGTTCTGTTTGCTTTGAAGTCCGAGTTACTCGAAGAGTTTGGATTGAGAATTCTTTGGCTTTGGTGTTGGTGGTGCAACTCGGAGTGCTCTGTGTTGGTAGGAAGTCTTCTGGTTGAGTAGTTTTTCTGAAGTGGAGTTCAGAAGCAGCAGAGTGGACTCATTTCTCTGGTAAGTTGGCTAGGCCAGCATAAGCTATTCTGTTTGGTTGAGAGAGAGCAGTTTCTTTGGATTTAGGCTGAGTTGATCGCAAAAGTGACTTGCGATAGTATGTTCTTTTGGATTGTTGGAGATTGTCCGGATTTCTTCCAGGAAGTCAGAGTTTGTCTGCATCTGAAGATCGAGTTTTCTTTCCAGGATTGGTACCAGAGGTTCGGTTGGTAGATGGATGGTTCCTTGAGATAGAAGTTGGTGAAGTAGCTCAGGTTTCGGAGGAACATATGAGTTTTCTTTATGGATATATGGAACCATATTTCTGTGTTGGGTGTATAGTCTGTGCTCGTGCTCTTCGTCAGCATTTTCTTCTACTTCGGATCAGAGTTGTGCAGCGGAAGCAGTTTGGGGGTGTTTCTGTTTTGTCTTTTTCGGATAAGAAGAAGTTTGTTCTGTCTTCTGTTGTTGAGAAGCAGGGTTTGTGTTCTTGGTTTTTGGGTGATCTAGAGGAGATCATTGGATTGTTTGATCCAGTCTATTTCTAGAAGCATCAGCATAGAGTTAAGCTGATCAGGATGGATGTTGGTAGCCCAGGATCGTCCGAAGAATTTTTATGGATAAGAGATGGAGAAATTTAGATTCTGGAGTCGGAGATTGGGTTTTGGATAAGTTTTCTCTGATCCAAGGAGCTATAAGTTTGGGAAGCTCGCTCCGAAATGTTTTGGTTTCTGCTGTGATGGGTTAGATCATTGTTTGGTTTTCTAGAGTTGAATTGCCAGTTTGGATAACTGGGATTTAGTATGTTTCACGTATCTCTGAGGGAGTACGTGTTTGATATTTCTGCTTTAGAACCAGCAGTTCAGGAGATTTGGTTGTTGAGTCAGACTCATTTGTAGTCTGATATTCTGTTTAGAGTTGTTGATAGGAGCTCTATAGCTTAGTGGTATTGATTGTTTGGATTCTATAGAGCGAGTATCCCGATAAATATATACCGGGGAAACTCGTGAAAGTTTTATCCAAAATTCTTTTGGATAATTAGATTTATTATGATTGTGTGAATTGGTTGCATTGGTTATCAACATATGATTAACATATGTTGTGTTTTAAAATAAAATCTTAAATAGATTGTTAAATTACCTTTGTTTTAAATTTCGAGGACGAAATTCTTTTAAGGGGGAAGGATTGTAATATCCCGGAATTTTGGACAATATAAATTTAATAATCTGTGTTTAAATTTAAATTGAACTAATAATTATTGTTGATAAATTTGAATTGATTCTATAATCTACTTTATTTAAATATTTAATTTGTGAATTTATTTTTAATAAACTAATAAATATGTTTCCTATTTAATAATGTATATGTATATTTATATATATTTTAAATAGATAAGTTGTTTTAATTAAATTAGTATAGCATAATTTTAATATTTTGAATTTAGAAATTGTCATTTATTTTTGATTTAAGCTTTTCAAAAATATTTAGTAAAATAACTAAATGATCTTAAATATGAGATAAATGTTTTATTGGTTTAAAATTCATTTTAATTTAAGTTTGAATATTAAAATAAGTTACAAAAATGTTTGTGTTATTCTTTTTAAAATATTGATTTATAAAATGTGATTTGTTAATTTAATATGAAATTTAAAATACAATTTAAAATATGAAACATGTATTCATTTAAGTTACAACCTCTTTTATAATTTTATTTTAATTGTTTAAAAGTATATTTGTCAAATGATTTATTTGTATATTGTTTTTACTTATAATAACAGTTTGCTTTATTCTTTAGAAATTAATTATATACATAACTAGGTGTTAATGAAACTAATTAATTAAGTTTAATTTTCTTTAACACATAATTAAAATAACAAAAGATTTAAAAAGACATGTGTAAGTAATTTAAGATACAAGTTAACATGTGTTAAGTATTTAAGCAAGATATTTACAAGTGTTAACATTTTAGACAAGTGTCAAATTATATCTTTTATTTTTATTTGTTTTTAATAAATCATAAATTTAGTTTATAAAACATTGCATTCTTTCATTCTTCGCTTTTTCTCAGTTTCATTTCTTAACTAAAGAAACCTTTCAATTGAAAACATCTCACACCAAAGTAATCTTCATTCTATTGAAAATCAGTAAACAAAAACTCCTCAAAATGCAAATCATTCGCTGTAACTCCTCAAACAACAGAAATACATCTGAAATCTCTCTTCATAATCAAACTTCTGTAACCAAATGCAAAACAAAAACCTGCATTTATTTTTCAAAACTCTATAAATAAAGCAAGCAAACTGCATTCATTTTTCTAAAAACCTGTTCATCATTAAATCTGCATTCTCTTCTTCAAAAATCTGGATACAAGAAGACCCTGCATTTCAATTTTAAGCAAGAAGGCCTGCATGTTCTTGTAAACTGAAGCATGCCTGCAAGATTGTGGATTAAGGAGCAATAGAATTTTTAAAGCAAGATTTTTACATCAACAACATTCAAATAACTCAAGTTTAAAAAAAAAGGGCCATTTAACAGCTGAAGCAAATTACAGAGAGTGTTCTGCATGTTCAAAATCTGGACTCTGCATTTATTTCAGGTGAGTAACACCCGATTTAAAAATAAATTAAGTAGGATTGCATGCTAGTTTATCTGATAAGTTTAATTTTGTATATGCCTTTTGTAACGACCCAGAATTTTTGTTAATTAAAATTTGAATATTTAATTAATCTTAAAAGTTAATAAGTGGAATTTATAAGTCGAATAAATTTAATTTCGAATATTTGGATTTAATTGGATAATTAAATCGACAAATTAATAGTTGAAATTACAGAAATAATTGAAAATTAGGTTTAATATGATTGAAAATGATTCGTAAAATTTTATTTAATCATATTGGAGTTATAGAAATGTTATAGAACTTTTAAAATCGAATTTAAAGTTGAATTGTGAAAATTGAATATTTTAATATTTAAATTGACGAGTTAAAATAGTCATTTTCAAACAGTCTCGGATCTCGACGAAACCAGTTTCATCCGATCCGAAATGTGATATTATTGTAATATTTCAAATTTCAAGTCAATCGGGTTTACCGTTTGTCCGGGGCGAGCTAAAACGCACAGAAAATTGATTAACCGATTTAATTCAAAATCGATCATTTATTGCCATAACTCACACATACGATCGAATTAACATCCGAAACCTATTCCATTGTGTCCGAAACGTGGGATAAACCTTAAAAACGCAGGTCACCGTGCATAAATCGGAGTTCGGAAAACCCGGGATGAATAGTGTTCGTCGTTTTTTCTATAAAAGCACTTCATTATTTTCTTTTTTTTCAAAATAAACCCTATCCCTAGAAATAAATGGCCAGCCGCCTCCTACAGTTTTAAAGGCCAGAAACTTCCCGTCTTCTTCCCCTCCAATCTCCCAATCCGTCAACAATTAGGGAAACTTCCAACTACAAAATGAAAGAGGGCATCAAGATCTAGGGGATCAACGGTGATGATGAAGTTTCGAGCAACCGATCAACGGGAATTTCAATTCAAAGGCCGGCCGTTCGTCCTCGAGATCCGCGCTATAGGGGCGACCAGAATTCGAGCTACTCTGGCCGAGCATGGAGTGGTGGGTGGCGCTTCAAATGGTGGTGTCTGATCTACGTGGAGATGCTTGTAGTTGGGTGCGAGATTTAGGGTTTAGGGTGAACAATGGGTTTGGTTTTCACGTTCATTTCCTGGGAGGGAACGTGAGGGGAGAGGAGAAGAGATGCGGCCCAGATCTGCTGGTCTCAAAATGCACGGTTCAGATATGTTGAAGGTTTAAAATTGAAAAAGAAATTGTAAAATTAACTATATTATAATACGTACGAACTTTAAAAATTGATATCTCTTTGATACGTGGTCGGATTGTGACGAAATGAATTGCGTTGGCTTCGTTTTGTCGAGCACTACGCAATGGAGCTAGTTTGGATTCGTTTGGAGCTAGTGAAAATTTCGGGTAAAATTAAACGTCCGTTTAATTTTATTCGAAATAAAAGCTGAAATCGAATTGAAATCAAGGTGAGAACTTCTCACTCAATCGAATCTGTTTCGATTTATATTTTAAATAATTAGATTTAAAATTGCTTGAATGTATGTTTGAATGATGATTGCTATCTGTTGAATGTAAATAGACATTATACGCCGTTAGTAAGCGGAGGTTATTTATTAAAAACATATACCGCGAATATTTCACCGTATAGTGAAATTGGTATTATTTATGTACTTGGAGTTGATTTCCCGCATTATATAGCGGATGAGACCCTATTGCGCCGTATAATAGTGGATAATAATTTATAAATCCCATATACCGCGATAATTCCGTACTGGAACGGAATTGGTATTGTGCTAATGTTTGTGGATGCAGGGAAACAGGTTGGAGGGATCCAACTTGATTCCTTACCAGTATTTATTTGATTTCAGATATTGTGATATTTGATTGATTATCATACCGATATATGATGTTTGGATGCCATGATTGATTATTTGGTGCTGTTGCATCATCGGATCCACTTTTAAAGTTTAAAGTAACGATTTTGATTTTAAAAGGATTTTAAAGTGATTTTTGAAAGTATACGTTTTATTAAATTTTCGAATTGATTCATTTTAAATAATTAAAACGTTATAAATTTTTGTGTTATAAAATTTTTTTTTTTGTGAAATATAACCAAAGCATTGTTTTTGAAATAAATAGTGGTTAATTTATAAAATGGTTTAATTTGGAATTTTGAATTATTATAAAGGATGTAAATAAAGGATTTTTAAAAATTGATATTTATAAATTAAAAATATTGGAATTATAAAACGAGTTTATTAAGTGTTAAAATGAAATATAAAATGGATTTCATTGAAAATTATAGATTTATAAATTATGAAGATTATAAAATGAATAGATGTTGTAAAATAAAAGATTTATAAGTAATTAACTTATAAACTGGATTTTGGGCATTTAAATGGGATATTAATAGAAATTGTTAATAAAGGAGATTTATAAGTTGAAGTTGTTATAAAATTTAAATGAATCTTATAAGTAATAAGATTTAAAATTTATGAAGTTTTAAAGGAACGATTTGGTAAATAAATGAATTATAAGTACTTAACTTATAATATGGATTTTTGGTATATAATTGAGTTGTATAAATTGAATTGGGTTAATAAACGAGATTTATAAATCGAAGCTTATAAATAGAAGTGGAATTTATAAACATTGTTTTATAAAATCCGAAACCAATTGAATTTGATAAATTCAATATAGAGGGTTATTAAGGAAATTATATCCACGATTTTGGGTAGTGGATAAATTCTTGAAATAAAATATGTAGAAAATGTTGAAATTTGGTTAGTGAAGTATATTCACTATTTTGGACATTGAATATATTAATTAGTAAAATGGATATGTTTTGTGAAAGTGACATTAAAAATGAAGTTAATTGTTTTAATGATGTTTTAAAATGTATTAACTATCGAAACCATAGATTTCAACATTCATTGTTGAAATAGATGTTTTCGAGAAATAGAAGGAAATAGTAGACTATAACACTGTTGTTATAGTAGATGATTTCCGAAAGGAAATGTTTTATATAGTATTGGGATTTATATATTTATCTAAATTTCGAATCCCTATACTAGTGATTTTGGGTTGTCGTAACGATGTTTTACGCTACATTCGTTTTGACCCAAATAAATGTGTTTAAGAGAATGTTTCCTTAAAGAATGAAATGTATACTTAACTGTGATTTAAGTACATTGAATATTTTCAAATGTTGAAAATAAATAGATTTGTGAATTACTTATTATTAAATAAGTATGGAAATATTTTTCCAATGTGAAATGAACGTTTTAGAATTTATATTTGTAAAGATAAATTGAAAGTGAATATTTGAAATCGATTGAAAATCGTATATCAGTAGATATTTTGAGATGTAAATTCACTATGGAATTTATAAAAGGAAAGGGAAATTTGTTTAAAAATAAATATTGATTTATTTTTGAAGTGTGGAAATTTATATCTTGTAAAGATATTTTTGAAAAATAAATAATTTGGGAAATTATTTGGAATCTGTTGATGTTTTGCATGCCTATTGATAATTAAATATCCGACTATCAATATTTACTTTTAAATAGGTATTTGTTGTGAATTACTTGAATATGAATGCCACACTTATTTTTGAAATAAGCGCTCACTATTCGGGTTAGCCGGGAAAGGACCTTTGGGTCGTATAACCCATTCCGAATATGTGATACGTCGTTATGGTTGCATTTGAAGACCGGTGTTGAAGACCGGATATTTGTGAAAACGAAAGGATTACCGTCGAGTTACTCTACATCGGCTGATCTCCGATATAGAGGTTTTATCACCCTTAGTGACGGGAAGTCCGGACGTGATTAGTGAATATTTGGATTGCAAGGGCTTCTTTGGAAGTGCCTTCGGTTCCGTTCGATCCCAGAACGGACTTGTATGGATTGTGTGTCTGACGTTACAATTTGAGATGTAAAGCTGGTTTCTATCAAATATATTTCTGTTGGTTGCGGAGAATTTATTCTCTTAGCTTAACACCCTTCTCTGAGACGTACGAGCTCAGAGGTTATGTAGTTGATGGTTACTAGTGATACATTCCCAAATTGGTATTGTGGCATACGAAGTGCGGTTGAGAATTTGTGAATTAAAGCACAGCTTTTGTATAAAGCGTAGCTTTGTGAACGAGACTTCATCGAGCCTCACTCCCCGGAAATGGTCAAAACAGGAAGGATGCAGCAAGGTTATTAGGGGGTAGCGCCCCTTTAGTGTATGTCATTCCTTCTGGATAGAGGTGGTATCATGGTATGGAGCCCAGATACTTAACCTATGTTGTTGCTGCAAATTTATTACTTTGTGGTTGTTGGAAATCGAGGATCCTCGGATAGATCGGTTACGATTGGGGAATGACATATTCGTGTCAGTAGTTACCCAGTTAGAGGTAACCCGGCCTTGTGTTGGCAGAGATCTAACTGTAACGTTAGTTCTCGGGGCGTCTTTCTAGAGGCGTTTCCATGTGGCAATGGGAAGTTCCTTGGCCTGACCATTTGTTGGAAATCCAAAGAAACAATACGAACCTTGTACGGTTTTAGTTGTAGAACCTGCCATCTAATATGGTAGCTATAGTAGGCATAATATAGTGGTACATATGCTGGCTAAGATTTATATTCTACTTTCGAAATGTTTTCTACACTATGCACTAATAATAATGTCAAAAATGATTTGATTTTGCGTAGTAAGCATCTTTGACTAACATAAGAAGAAATCTCCTCCAAGTCTGCGTTTGCATTGTGTGTATGGTGGGAGGTCTTATGGTAGTTACATTTTCAAAAAGCATTGCGAATTGACTTTAAAAATATTTCTCTGTTGTCTTTTAAAGATAAACTGTTTTAAGTTCTCACACCAGTCCCATGACTGACTGGAGTTTATTGTTTCCTTCCTAAACTCTGGATGCCCACCAATTTCCACACGGACAGTCTAGAGTTAGGTTTTCAGGATATATTGAAATTCAGGAGCAAGCTGGATGGCATGGCGTATCAACTAGTATATAGTATTTATTTTCCACTGTTTGTTGTTGTACACTCTGATGATATCATGTAATGAAATATGATGTAATGTAATAACAGATATAGTTCTTTGTTTAAAGATTATTCATTTATCTATTATATGTTGTTCTGCTGCGATTGTGAGAATATGATATTGTTCTGTTGTTTCTTTCTGTTTTGTCCTGTCTTTTTCTCTCTTCTTCTACCTCTTTCTTCTTCTTTAACCATAACGGTATGGTTTTCCGGCATTCGATTGCTCGGCAGTTGATACTGTGGACGTATTGATGTCGGTTTCCGAGCGTCGAAAAATCGCGATCGTTACAATTTGGTATCAGAGCATATGGTTAAGCGACAACCATGGCTCTGTTGGGAATTACTCATTAGAGATGGAGTCAGTAGTACTCTAGAATGAGTTTGAGTGTAATAATAGATACGAGTGCGTATTTGTAAGTGATATGAATTTTTTTTTATATTGTGTTTGCTTATCCGTTGAGCTGTTTGTGAATTCTGGTCGGTATGTGGGACGCCATATTTTCGATAGGAATTTCTAAACACTTAAACGTGGCAAGTTGACATAGTATCGTTTTAAATCGGGTAAATAAAATATTTTACCTTGATTATATTTTATATATAAAGGAATAATTTTTCAGGATTATTAAGTGTATATAAATTGATTGTTGATTGTTGAAAATGTAAGAATGTATGCAAGTAAACAAAAGTTGTTTGAATAAGTTAAATTAAAACAACAATTGTAAAAGAATGAATTGTATAAGCAATTGAATTATTAAGTATGGAACTATAATTAATGTGATTTACAATTGTGAAATAATCTTATATATATATAAGAAAAAGATTTATAAATGTGATTTACAAATAAAAAGGAAGATTTTGAAAGAATATTAAGCACTGAATTCACTATTGTTGCTAGAAAATAATAAGGGTAATGACTGCAGCATCATCAGTATCATTTTCGAGTCTCTATGTGATGGATTTGCTACCATAGTAAATTAAAAATTTAAGTTTGGTTATAATAAACAAATTTGAAATAAAAAAATCCAAGTGGTAATTGTTGAATATAAGTTGTATAACTTATAAAATGAAAAAAAATGTAAGTGAAACCAATTGTTAAAAATGGTTAAACAATTTTGCTAAGCAAAATAAGATATGAATTTGAATAAGTGAATAAATTTGACTTCGATAAAAGTTAAATAAAAATTTATTTCAGAATTGGAACCTGAATTGGATTTATAAGTGGAATTTTAAGTTAAGATAAGCAAATGATGTTGAAATGGAATATAACTTAAGTGATGTTGAATGATTTGGTGTCGAAGTAAAGTAATAAGTGAATTAATGAAATAAAGTCATTAAGAATTTGAACTTGAGTTATATAAATGAAATTCAACTTAGAATGTTAAATGAACTAGCAATTGAATTAATGAATGGATTGAATGTTAATCAATTGAATGTAAATAAAATTGAAGAGATAATGAATGTGAGTATTAATTCATTAAAAGCAAATTGAATAAATTGAATGGAAGTCAATTTAATATCAACCAATTGGAATTAAAAGTGTTGAACCGAATTAAATGTAAAATTAAATAATTTGGTTATGTTGAAAATACATTGGTTGTTATATGGTTGTTAATTGATTGTGTATAATTCATTAAGTGTTAATGAAATTGAAAGCTATAAATCATTGAAATCAAATTGGAAGTTAAGTGAATCTTAAATAGAATTGAATTTGATTTGGAAATGAACCAACTTGAATGTAAATTAGTGAATGTATATTGATTTGTTTGATGGTTGCATTTGCTATACTGACATATATAGTTGTTGTTATATGATGTATATTGATATTACTTTCATATATGCATGGTTCTCATGTTGTTTTTGAGTGTTTAGTAGGTGCGGATTGTGCTTGCTTCGAATTTGGAGCTCTCTTTCGCGCTACATTAGCCGTATACGCTCGCTAACAATAAATAAGGTACATATCTCGGATTACATACCGTACTTTTACACTTTTTTCCCTGCGGGATGCCTCATCACTTGATGAGATGTATATTTGTGATATATATACTGTCATTTTTTTTCGGATTGAGCCGCGCAAAGGAGACTTTGGCGAATTTTTTCGAAAATTTAAGGCGTTAGAAAAAATTTGAGAAAATTGGGAAATTTTGTGAAAACTAAAAAAAAAATTGGTTTGGAGTTGAAAGTTAAACGATGTAATTGGTTTTGAAAAGGATAACTAAGTATGATTTGAAAACTTAGTAAAGTATTGTAAGAAGTTTAACAATGGTTTTGAAAAGTTAATGGATTCTGTAACTTTTTCTTACTTGGTAATTTCGAGGACGAAATTCTTTTAAAGGGGGAAGATTGTAACGACCCAGAATTTTTCTTAATTAAAATTTGAATATTTAATTAATTTTAAAAATTAATAAGTGGAATTTATAAGTCGAATAAATTTAATTTCGAATATCCGGATTTAATTGGATAATTAAATCGACAAATTAATAGTTGAAATTACAGAAATAATTGAAAATTGGGTTTAATATGATTGAAAATGATTCGTAAAATTTTATTTAATCATATTGGAGTTATAGAAATGTTATAGAACTTTTAAAATCGAATTTAAAGTTGAATTGTGAAAATTGTATATTTTAATATTTAAATTGACGAGTTAAAATAGCCATTTTTCAAACAGTCTCGGATCTCGACGAAACCAGTTTCATCGGATCCGAAATGTGATATTATTGTAATATTTCAAATTTCAAGTCAATCGGGTTTACCGTTTGTCCGGGGTGAGCTAAAACGCACAGAAAATTGATTAACCGATTTAATTTAAAATCGATCGTTTATTGCCATAATTCACACATACGATCGAATTAGCTTCCGAAACATGTTCCATTGTGTCCGGAACGCGGAATAAACCTTAGAAACGCCGGTCACCGCGCGTAAATCGGAGTTCGGAAAACCCGGGATGAATAGTGTTCGTCGTTTTTTCTATAAAAGCACTTCATTATTTTCTTTTTTTTCAAAATAAACCCTAACCCTAGAAATAAATGGCCGGCCGCCTCCTACGGTTTTAAAGGCCAGAAACTTCCCGTCTTCTTCCCCTCCGATCTCCCAATCCGTCGACAATTAGGGAAAACTTCCAACTACAAAATGAAAGAGGGCATCAAGATCTAGGGGATCAACGGTGATGATGAAGTTTCGAGCAATCGATCAACGGCAATTTCAGTTCAAAGGCCGGCCGTTCGTCCTCGAGATGCGCGCTATAGGGGCGACCGGAATTCGAGCTACTCTGGCCGAGCATGGAGTGGTGGGTGGCGCTTCAAATGGTGGTGCCTGATCTACGTGGAGATGCTTGTAGTTGGGTGCGAGATTTAGGGTGAACAATGGGTTCGGTTTTCACGTTCATTTCCTGGGAGGGAACGTGAGGGGAGAGGAGAAGAGATGCGGCCCAGATCTGCTGGTCTCAAAATGCACGGTTCAGATATGTTGAAGGTTTAAAATTGAAAAATAAATTGTAAAACTAACTATATTATAATACGTACGAACTTTAAAAATTGATATCTCTTTGATACGAGGTCGGATTGTGACGAAACGAATTGCGTTGGCTTCGTTTTGTCGAGCACTATGCAATGGATCTAGTTTGGAGTCGTTTGGAGCTAGTGAAAATTTAGGGTAAAATTAAACGTCCGTTTAATTTTATTCGAAATAAAAGCTGAAATCGAATTGAAATCAAGGTGAGAACTTCTCACTCAATCGAATCTATTTCGATTTATATTTTAAATTGTTATATTTTAAATTGCTTGAATGTATGTTTGAATGATGATTGCTATCTGTTGAATGTAAATAGACATTATACGCCGTTAGTAAGCGGAGGTTATTTATTAAAAACATATACCGCGAATATTTCACCGTATAGTGAAATTGGTATTATTTATGTACTTGGAGTTGATTTCCCGCATTATATAGCGGATGAGACCCTATTACGCCGTATAATAGCGGATTATAATTTATAAATCCCATATACCGCGATAATTCCGTACTGGAACGGAATTGGTATTGTGCTAATGTTTGTGGATGCAGGGAAACAGGTTGGAGGGATCCAACTGGATTCCTTACCAGTATTTATTTGATTTCAGATATTGTGATATTTGATTGATTATCATACCGATATATGATGTTTGGATGCCATGATTGATTATTTGGTGGTGTTGCATCATCGGATCCACTTTTGAAGTTTAAAGTAACGATTTTGATTTTAAAAGGATTTTTAAAGTGATTTTTGAAAGTATACGTTTTATTAAATTTTCGAATTGATTCATTTTAAATAATTAAAACGTTATAAATTTTTGTGTTATAAAATTTTTTTTTTTGTGAAATATAACCAAAGCATTGTTTTTGAAATAAATAGTGATTAATTTATAAAATGGTTTAATTTGGAATTTTGAATTATTATAAAGGATGTATATAAAGGATTTTTAAAAATTGATATTTATAAATTAAAAATATTGGAATTATAAAACGAGTTTATTAAGTGTTAAAATGAAATATAAATGGATTTCATTGAAAATTATAGATTTATAAATTATGAAGATTATAAAATGAATAGATGTTGTAAAATAAAAGATTTATAAGTAATTAACTTATAAACTGGATTTTGGGCATTTAAATGGGATATTAATAGAAATTGTTAATAAAGGAGATTTATAAGTTGAAGTTGTTATAAAATTTAAATGAATCTTATAAGTAATATGATTTAAAATTTGTGAAGTTTTAAAGGAACGGTTTGGTAAATAAATGAATTATAAGTACTTAACTTATAATATGGACTTTTGGTATATAATTGAGTTGTATAAATTGAATTGGGTTAATAAACGAGATTTATAAATCGAAGCTTATAAATAGAAGTGGAATTTATAAACATTGTTTTATAAAATCTGAAACCAATTGAATTTGATAAATTCAATATAGAGGGTTATTAAGGAAATTATATCCATGATTTTGGGTAGTGGATAAATTCATGAAATAAAATATGTAGAAAATGTTGAAATTTGGTTAGTGAAGTATATTCACGATTTTGGACATTGAATATATTAATTAGTAAAATGGATATGTTTTGGGAAAGTGACATTAAAAATGAAGTTAATTGTTTTAACGATGTTTTAAAATGTATTAACTATCGAAAACATAGATTTCAACATTCATTGTTGAAATAGATGTTTTCGAGAAATAGAAGGAAATGGTAGACTATAACACTGTTGTTATAGTAGATGATTTCCGAAAGGAAATGTTTTATATAGTATTGGGATTTATATATTTATCTAAATTTCGAATCCCTATACTAGTGATTTTGGGTTGTCGTAACGATGTTTTACGCAACATTCGTTTTGACCCAAATAAATGTGTTTAAGAGAATGTTTCCTTAAAGAATGAAATGTATACTTAACTATGATTTAAGTACATTGAATATTTTTAAATGTTGAAAATAAATAGATTTGTGAATTACTTATTATTAAATAAGTACGGAAATATTTTTTCAATGTGAAATGAACGTTTTAGAATTTATCTTTGTAAAGATAAATTGAAAGTGAATATTTGAAATCGATTGAAAATCGTATATCAGTAGATATTTTGAGATGTAAATTCACTATGGAATTTATAAAAGGAAAGGAAAATTTGTTTAAAAATAAATATTGATTTATTTTTGAAGTGTGGAAATTTATATCTTGTAAAGATATTTTTGGAAAATAAATAATTTGGAAAATTATTTGGAATCTGGTGATGTTTTGCATGCCTATTGATAATTAAATATCCGACTATCAATATTTACCTTTAAATAGGTATTTGTTATGAATTGCTTGAATTTGAATGCCACACTTATTTTTGAAATAAGCGCTCACTATTCGGGTTAGCCGGGAAAGGACCTTTGGGTCGTATAACCCATTCCGAATATGTGATACGTCGTTATGGATTGCATTTGAAGACCGGTGTTGAAGACCGGATATTTGTGAAAACGGAAGGATTACTGTCGAGTTACTCTGCATCGGCTGATCTCCGATATAGAGGTTTTATCACCCTTAGTGACGGGAAGTCCGGACGTGATTAGTGAATATTTGGATTGCAAGGGCTTCTTTGGAAGTGCCTTCGATTTCGTTCGATCCCGGAACGGACTTGTATGGATTGTGTGTCTGACGTTACAATTTGAGATGTAAAGCTGGTTTCTATCAAATATATTTCTGTTGGTGGCGGAGAATTTATTCTCTTAGCTTAACACCCTTCTCTAAGACGTACGAGCTCAGAGGTTATGTAGTTGATGGTTACTAGTGATACATTCCCAAATTGGTAATGTGGCATACGAAGTGCTGTTGAGCATTTGTGAATTAAAGCACAGCTTTTGTATAAAGCGTAGCTTTGTGAACGAGACTTCGTCGAGCCTCACTCCCCGGAAATGGTCAAAACAGGAAGGATGCAGCAAGATTATTAGGGGGTAGCGCCTCTTTAGTGTATGTCATTCCTTCTGGATAGAGGTGGTATCATGGTATGGAGCCCAGATACTTAACCTATGTTGTTGCTGCAAATTTATTACTTTGTGGTTATTGAAAATCGAGGATCCTCGGATAGATCGGTTACGATCGGGGAATGACATATTCGTGTCAGTAGTTACCCAGTTGGGGGTAACCCGGCCTTGTATTGGCAGAGATCTAACCGTAACGTTAGTTCTCGGGACGTCTTTCCAGAGGCGTTTCCATGTGGCAATGGGAAGTTCCTTGGCCTGACCATTTGTTGGAAATCCAAAGAAACGATACGAACCTTGTACGGTTTTAGTTGTAGAACCTGCCATCTAATATGGTAGCTATAGTAGGCATAATATAATGGTACCTATGCTGGCTAAGATTTATATTCTACTTTCGAAATGTTTTCTACACTATGCACTAATAATAATATCAAAAATGATTTGATTTTGCGTAGTAAGCATTTTTGACTAACATAAGAAGAAATCTCCTTCAAGTCTGCGTTTGCATTGTGTGTATGGTGGGAGGTCTTATGGTAGTTACATTTTCAAAAAGCATTGCGAATTGACTTTAAAAATATTTCTCTGTTGTCTTTTAAAGATAAACTATTTTAAGTTCTCACACCAGTCCCATGACTGACTGGAGTTTATTGTTTCCTTCCTAAACTCTGGGTGCCCACCAATTTCCACACGGGCAATCTAGAGTCAGGTTTTCAGGATATTCTGAAATTCAGGAGCAAGCTGGATGGCTTGGCTTATCAACTACTGTATAGTATTTATTTTCCGTTGTTTGTTGTTGTACACTCTGATGATATCATGTAATGTAATATGATGTAATGTAATAACTGATATAATTCTTTGTTTAAAGATTATTCATTTATCTATTATATGTTGTTCCGCTGCGATTGTGAGATTCTGATATTGTTCTGTTGTTTCTTTCTGTTCTGTCCTGTCTTTTTCTCTCTTCTTCTACCTCTTTCTTCTTCTTTAACCATAACGGTACGGTTTTATGGCATTCGATTGCTCGGCAGTTGATACAGTGGACGTATTGATGTCGGTTTTCGAGCGTCGAAAAATCGCGATCGTTACACCTTTGAAATTGCCTGTGTATATATGGGTGTGAGGCATGTTTGATTTCCCAAGGTTCTGCTGTACAATTTAAGTTCAAAAATAATTCTTTTCCCTTGTTCTGGTTGCTATTATGTTTTATCATTGAATGAAATTTGTTTATTTCATGATAAAATAATTTTTAAAAGTTTTTTTTAGCTGTATAGTTTTTGTGTTGTCTGGAACAACACAGCCAAATTCTGTAAAAATGGAAAAATTAAAGTATCATAAATCAACGTTTAAGAATTTCAATTCAAAACCACTTCCAAAATTATGATTTTTTTAAAATAATATTACAGTTTTTAATGATTGAATCAAAGTACAGTTTCAAATTTACTGTATCATACATATTTGATAAGCACAGTTGATGCTTGCAATTGATTTGGTTGAATTTGTTTCTGCAGATATTGTAGCTATCATAGATTATAGGAAAATTCTAAGATTGAGTTGAAATTAAATTTTGGTGTTGTAATTTGGGATTGTCAGTTATGAACCCTAGTTTTATTGGGTCACTGTTTATGTTCGAATGTGGTATCCTCGGTTGATCGAGTTCAACCATGATTTGCGTATTGGTAGATGGTGGTTTGGGGAAGTCTTCGCCGGAGTATGGAAAAGGATGGTGGTCGGAGATGGGAGGAATTGATGTTGACAGGTTGGGGATGTGTTTGCTGTCTACAGTTCCAGGTTTTGGAATTTGGGTCTCGAACTTGAATTCGAGCATATGTTGTAGAAGTTGGTGTTGAGTTGGCCTGAGGGGAGGATTGTTGAACGTGGGATGGTCGTGGGTTTGGTCAGTGATGGCCGGAGTGGATGGGCAGATGCACAGTATGGTGATGAGGATATGATTGAAGTGGGTTACAGTTTGATTCCTCGTGATGGTCTCGGGTAAATTGAAGAGTGACTCGAAGCAATGTTGCTTCTGACTCGAAGTAAAATATATGGTAGCTCGGGTTTGTGTTAGTGTTACAGGTTTTAATAAACCAACTGAAACTTGTTTCCAGGTTTATAAAATTTGAAGTGAAAGTAAAATGCAAACAAAAATCTGAAATAAGCTTGAACCTGAAATTGAATTTGAATTCAATAAGTTTAAATTTTAGATCTTTGAAATAAATTTGAAATGCTTTCAAACTCAAGTTTGGTTTTAAACCAAAACAGAAACTGTCTTTCTGTTTTTTAAAAAAAAAATTAAAAGTAAAGTTTCAAATTATAAGAGGAAGTTCAAACTGGAATTTTTAAACCTGGATTTTATTATGAATTCAATAATTTAAATCTTGGATTTTAAAACATTTTTTTTGAATTCAAAATTTAAGATGTTTTAAACTAAAACAGGAAACTGTTTTTCTGTTTTAAATTTAAAAGTAAATTTTATAATGCAACTGAAATTTAAAACAAAGTTAAATCTGGAAACTGATATATGGAATTTAGAGTAGATAAACCTGAGTTTGAATTTAATTTAAATCTGGGAATTTAAATTTAGTTTTTAAACTTTTTAAAGTATAAAGGAACATTGGTTTTGAATTTAAACTATGAGTTATAATTTATGAAATAAAATTTATAATAGGTCTTAATTCAGTTTTAAAACTGGGATTTGATTTTGATGACAGTTTTTAAAATAAAATAAGCTTTTAAATTTAAATTTTTTGTAACTATTTTGGAATAATTTGAATTTAAAAATGAAGATAGAGATGTAAGTAAAGTTTTAAATTTTAAGTTTGAATCTGGAATGAAAAATATAAATTGTGTTTCAGTTTGAAATTTAAAAAGAAAAATTTAAATTGAATTTATTTGAAACAAATTGTTTAAAATACTTTATATAAGAAGAATGTTTCTTAATTTAGAACTTAATAAATTGGTTTCATTTAAATTATTAAATTAATTTAAATGGAATATGAATTATTTAAATTAATGTATAATGTGGATGTTTAATAAAGTTATTAATAATTTTTAAGTTAATTTATCAAGATTTAAGATTAATTAATTAAGGTTAATTAATCTATAATTAAGGATTGTTAATTAAATTTTACTTAATGATTAAGATTATTTAATCAAGTGATTAAGGATTAATTAAGATTGTAATTAACACTTAATTATTTAATAATTAGAGATTAATTAAATTGAGATTAAATATTAATTAACTGATAGTTAATAATGATTTATATAAGTTAACTCTTAATTAAGTAATTAAGAAATATTAATGAAGGTCATTAACTTAAGATTATTTTAACAATTAATTAATGTGATTAATTTTTAATAATTAATTAGATTAATTAATAGTAATCAATTATTTAGGTTTAATTACTTAATAAAGTAATTAATGAATTAATTACTTGGTGTAATTAATTTGATTAATGTGATTAATTAGATTAATTAAGTCAAATTAATTTAAACATTTGTAGATTGTTGATAATTACTTTATGTAATTTATGGATTTGTAATTACTTAAGGAAGTAATTAATTAATAATTACTAAATGTAATTAAGGATATTTATTATAGAAGTAATTTGGATTTAAATTACTTTGAAATTAATCAAGGGATTAATTTAGGTAATGAATTAAGAGTAATTAATTTATGGGATGAATAAAAAAAATAGTTAATTACTGAATGGTTTTTTTTTTTTTTGGCAAAGCCAGCGGGGTTAACTGGTCCCCTACCAGTTTATTGCAAAACAATAAAGGTTACACAAGGAAAACAAACAAACAAAACAAACTACCGAAACAACAAAACAAGAACAATCAACAAACTAAGAGAAACAAAGAAAAGGAAACAACAAAACAAAACAGAAAGGTAAAACACTCATGCTCGATCCCAGATTTGAATCAAGTCTGGTTTGAAAACAGACTGGCAGTACTTGAGTTGGCAATAAATAGCATTTTTTACCTCTTGCCAAAGAGCATCACCATTTTTCCTCTGATTTTCAAAAAATATCATTTCTTTCTCTCCAGATAACTGTCATATATATCTTCATACAAACAGTAAGTATCCTTCCCTTATCATCTTTCTTCTTGGCAGAGTTAAAGAAAACATCCCACACATCAGATGTTGTAGCAGTTTGTAAGCAATGACCTGATTTGTTTCCAATTTTAATGATGAGATGAATAAGTGCAGGGCATTCAAAAAAAATGTACTGAGCAGACTCATCAAATAAGTCACAAAACAAACACTTTAGAGAGCATCCCATACCGTATCTGCTCACAACATTCCTAGTTAGCAGTGCTTGGTTAATCACTTTCCAAAGCATCAAATTGTGATTAGGAAGTGAATCTGGAGACCAAATAACAGAGGTCCAATTTGCAGCAGGCAGAGGGGAAATGACTGTGATATGTTTGTAAACACCTCTAATAGTATGCATCTTCTTATTCCAAAACACACTGTCATGTTGAGTTTCAGGTATGAAAAGTTGTTTCATTTTTTCCCACAGCTGTCTTATATGCAGATTACTATTGTATGGAAGCACTAAATTCCCATCTTGGATATAATCAATAGCCTTAGCATTCATGCGTATACCAGACTGCAGTTTTTGGTTATAATCACACAAGCAAGACAGGATTAGGCCTTCACTTACCCAAGGGTCATTCCAGAAACTGACATTTGAGTTATGTTTGACAGGATATTTGATCATTGGGAGCACAACATTCCTCAACTTCAGTAAGTTTCTCCATATCCAACTACCGTATCGGGGACTTTCCATACACCAAAAATTATTTCCCTTTATATTGTACTGCTTTGCCCATTGCACCCATATACTATCCCTGTTGTTGATTAAATCATCTATATGTTTGGTCATAGCAGCAGTATTCCAATTCTTGACATTTTTAACCCCAAGACCACCCAAAACCTTTGGGACTTCAAACTTTGAAAAAGAACAAGGCAACACTTTTCTATTATGTATGCTTCCTGTCCAAAAAAATCTACACATAGCAGCTCTGACCTGTTGCAGAAGCTTAGTTGGGAGTATCATAGCACGAGCCCAATAAACAATGGATGAAAAAACAGTAGCCTTAATGAGCACTAATCTACCACTTTGTGACAACTTCCTATTTTCCCAGGCTTTCATAACCGATGTGATTTTGTTGTATAGAGGAAAACAGTCAACTCTAGTAATTCTTTTTGTTATTAATGGTAGACCAAGATACTTCATGTCTGAGTTCATAGAAGTGAAACCGAATGGTTATTAATCATGGGTGATTAATATATATAGTTTAAACTGAAGATTAATTTCTTATGTAATTAATTTATATTGAGAGATTGATTAAATGTAATCATAAATCATTAATAAATTAATTAATGATGTAATTTAGAATTGATTAATTAAGAAATAATCAATAAATGAAGTAATTAATTAATTATGGATTAATGTAATTAATTTTAGTTAATTAATTAATTAAGTAATTATAAGTTAATTATGTGTTAAGAGTTAAGTATAATTAACTTGTGTATTTAATTTAATGACTAATTACTTATTGTAATTAGGAATTATTAATCTGTAATGATTAATTAAGACGAGTAATAGGATGGTTAAGTTAAGAAGGATTAATGATGAAGTAATTAATTTAATTCATTTTAAATTGATTAGAAATTATATAATTAATTTAATTCATTTTAAATTAATTATAAATGGTGTGATCATTAGATCATTGCTTATGTTTGATGATTGGTATTAATTGCCTGGTATGGATTGTAATCTCAGCTATGAGATAAAAATGTATGTGATGTGGATGCATTGGTTACATTTAGATGATGAGATGAATTATCTGATTATGATATGAATTATCTGTTGATGATAATGTTGATTATCTATTGTGTCGTGAATTATCTATCTGTGCGTACATAGATAATTAAATTGAATTGTTTTAAACTTAAAACAACTTGGACCTAAAAGACACGCTTTGGATTTCGATGAGACCGGGATCGGGTTTCCATATTTGGGATCCGAAAACCATATCGATTCCAATTAACGTTAGGACGTGAATTCAAGTGGAACAAGTGAAGACTCGAGGTGTAAGAACTATACGTCAGTATAACTCTGTGGGTTATTCCGTAATGAGTTTGACAGAATAGTACTTATAGGTTCGAGATGGTGATTTAGAGTCTAAGGGTTATCGTCGTTAACTCTGAGGGTGATTCCAAAACGAGTGTAACGAGATAATGCCTTCGGTTTCGTTCGAACCCGGAACGAACTTGTATGGATTGAATGCTTTCAAAACATCATTAGGTGGACGATGAGCATTCTAAGTGATATGTCCTATAAAGGTAATCGTAGCCTCAAGCCTCATCAACCGGGAATGGCTAAAACAGGGGAGGTGCAGCAAGGCTTCGTGGGTAGCCCCTACTTGAGAGCGAGATTTACCCCTGTCTATATATCCCTTTATTTCAGCTTAGTGGTGCGGTTGCTGATCACAACTGAGGGGTGGTCTTGTTCGGAACTGTTCAGTAAAGAATGGTTCCAGCTTTGTGTTGCAGGGGAGCGGGTGTACTCCTCGGTACGGTGATCTAGGCCACGTACTGTGACGGGCGGTACCCTAGTTGCCCAGCCATTAATGGAATCCAAAATCCAATAAGTGCCAACGGTTTTGATTGTATTACCCACTTTTGTGGCTAGTAGCTGGAATTTAATGAATGTAACAATTTCGGCTATTTCTTATTTACTTGAAAACCCTAGACACTATTATAATATCATCGGATTTCCTATCAAATGTTTTGGTTAGCGTAAGGTAAAAACTTTTTCATGTTTATGTGTGGGAAGTCTTACGTGATACCTTTTCTTTTCAGAGGTTTTTCAAAAGTTAAGCAACTTTAACCTGTTATTCACACCAGACCCATGTCTGACCCGGAGTTATTTCTGTTTTTCTTTAACTCTTGGGTACTCAAATTTTTACGAGTAGCCAAGGGAATTCAGGTTAGGATTCAGGTTAGCTTTGACGAATTGTGGAGGAGCAAATGGATCAGGAGGCTTCTGCGTATAGTTATATAGTTTCGCTGTGTTGGTATCTCTGAGTGTCTTCTGTATTGTGATTGAGTAGTAATAACTAGAAAGGTGTTTATAACTGTCTAGTATGTGTCGTATTGACTGTGTAACTCTGATATTTGATGTATACTATGTAATACTTATGTTACTAATATAATTTATTCGTTCCGCTGTTGAGATTCTTGTGTTGTTTCTTCTTTCTCTTCGTTCTTTTCTCTTTTCTATCCCTTTCTTTCTTAAGGATGATACGACTTTTTGTAAAGAAAAAGTCGGGTCGTCTCATAAAGAGTGATTATTATTAGCAAAGGAATAATTATTGATTAGGGTTAATTGATCAATTTAATTAATCGATGCAATTAATTAACTAATGGTATAATTACTTGATGAAGGTAATTAAAGGTTAATTATTTAAGAGAAGTAATTAAAGAATAATTACTTAGTGAAAGTAATTAAGGATTAATTACTTAGTGTAGTTAATTAAAGGGTTGATTAATTAAAGAAATTAATTAAAAGTTAGTTAATTAATAAGTGTGATTAATTAAGGGTTAATTAATCAATGTAAGTGATTATAAGATAATTAATTTGAGTAATAAATTGAGAACCAATGTAATTAATACGGATGAGTAAAGGTTAATTAATTTGTGTAATTAATTAAGAGTTAATTACTTATTGTAATTAAAGTATAATTCATCAAGGATGATTAATTAAGATGGATAATTAAAGGGTCATTAATTAACTGATTTGTAATTAATTAATGTTAAGTAAATGTAATCCAAATAATTAAAGATTAGTGATTAATTTAATTAGAGATAAATTAAATTAATTTTGGTAGTGATCAATCTTTCTTATGAATGATTCAAATATGTTAAATGCCTTGAATTGGTTGATACCTCCTATATGAATTGTTTTGTGTTATGATATGTTTGGATGGACAATGATAACGTAGTTATCTATCAATAAAGAATTGTTGGGTAAAATGTGACATCCTGAAATTAAGTTTGAATTGAATTTCAATTGTATAACCTGGGTTAAGGTGACATTGGATTCGAAGAGACCGGGATCGGGTATTAGTAAATACCCAAAACCACTTCGATTTGTAATCTACTATAATTCCTTATAGATTTGATATGTGAAATCATTGGGCTGGAATGGAATGATTTAAATAATTGGACCATTTAAACTATGTAGAGGTACATAGATATTAATGTGTGAAATAAGTATTGACTATAACAAGTTGAGAACTTGTAGTGAAGCAAGAGTTACCCAGATTTTATTTTAAGTGGTGTGCATTGGTATTTCTTGTTAGATGGTTTACTCACGCTGGTTTCCAGCCTGACCCGGGTGTTACTTTGATGTAATACTCGGGTCAGTTCGAATATTACAGAGGCGAGCTGGATGGCAGAAACATATGGAGTGTATCCGCTTAAATATATTGTTATTTATATGGGACAAGTTATTTTAACTGTCCAAGTGATTGTGTAAATGATGTACTCTGATGTATTAAAATATAATTGACTGTAATAGTTTTCCTTTGTAAACTATTATTTTATGTGATATTATATGTTGATCCGCTGCGAATGTGAGGTTTCTGTGACTTGTTTCTGTTTCTTCTTCTTTCTCTTTTCTTGTTTTCCTAACTATCTGGAATTTTCTGGATTGAAAATTCTGGGTTGTTACATTTTGTACCAGAGCTAAAGGTTAAGCGAGAACCTAGGCTCTAGTGGGATTACACATTAAGGATAGGGTCAATGGTACCTTAGTATGAGTTGAGTGTGTGTGTGTGTGTGTGTGTGTATGAGAGCGTACTTGTTATTTTCTTATATAAAGATTTTAAATGATTTTACATAAGAATATATTTTGATATATAAAGCAATATTTCTTTCTAATAAATATTAAGGTAATTTGGTTGTTAAATTATTGGAATTAAATTAAGTGGTAACAGAAATACAACCAAATTGAAATTAGATAAAGAAAAGTTTGAAATGGATTCAAACTAAAATTAAAATCTTGAGTTTGGGGAAGAATTTTAGAAAAAGATAATAATGAATTGGTTTCCAGATATGATAATCTTGGTTATTATCATAAATGGTTGCTGTATTTAATAATGAAATGTTTTAAGAAAGTAAAACATTTGGGTTAATATGACTTATAAATTGGAATTGAAAATGATCTAAATTGTGAAATTTTAAATCTAGGTCCATAAATTTGAAAATTCTTTCTGAATTTAAAACCAAAGATGGTTTGAGATAAACTCTAAATGTTGAGTTTTATATTTGGAATGAGATGTGATACCCAAAGTGATAAGTTTTTTAAACTTAATAGGTGGTAAGATTATTAATGTGAAGTTTAAAATTTGAAGTGGGAATTCAAATTTGAGTAAGGATTAATGGGATTAAATTGAAATGAATTTAACTTAGAAGAAGGTAAATAAGTATGAATGATCAACCTGATTTGGAAATTTCAAGATGAAATTGGGATTTAACTTGGGAAGTTAAATGATTAATTTGAATTGGGAGTTTGTGTCATCTCAAAATGGGTTTGAGATTTGTAAATTGGAAATGTATGCGTGTTTTAAAGTAATTTGGTTAATATTATCCTATTAATAATCTTTAAATGTGAATTGGATTTGAATTATTATTTGAAGCTAGAAATAGGTTTATGAAGAAGTAAAGGTTAAATTGATTTAAGGGAATTAAATCAACATTTGAAAGTTTAACTCGAATTCATATAATTCGAGATGATTTAAAGTGAGACTGAATTTGAAATTAGTTTGAATCGATTTAAATAATTTGGATTTTTGATTAAAGTGGAATAGTTTTAAATTAAAATAGAATTTGATTTGAATTTGGAAAGAGTCAATAATAATTCAACTTGAATTGGGATTAAATTCAAACTGGAGTTGAAATGAATTGAATTTAAAATTGGTTCAGTTTGAAATTTATTTGAATGAATTGGAATTATATTGAAGATGGATAAGTTTAAAAATTCAAATGGAAATTTTAATTGGATAATTTGAAAAGAAATTGAAGTTGAATGAGTTCAAATTCAAAAAGGAAGTTGATTTGAATTTGGGATGAGAATGGAAGTTAGCTTAATTTGAATTGAAATTGAAAGTTAATTGAAAAATGGCAATTGATTAGAACTGGGATCAATTCAAAAAGGAATTGAATCAATTTGAATAGAAATGGAAATTTAAATTGAACTGAAATTGAGTCAATTCAAGTGGAAACGGAAATTTAAAATGGAATTGATGGGAAATGGAGATGGGAAAGTTGAACAGTTTGGCTCTGGTCTATTTTTAAAATAAATTGTTTTAATATAAATCTATTTTTCCAAGCTATTTACTATATACAATCTTTCTTTTAAAAGCCCAAACAATTTTATACTTATTTTACAATTATTTTGGAAATATTTAACTATTTTAAAACTGTTTTATAAACTAATTACTATCTTTCGACTATTTCATAACTAATTACTATTTTACAAGCTATTTTGCAATTATTTCAAAATATCAATAACTATTTGACTATTTTTTTCCACTATTTTACAATTACTTAACTATTTTACAGCTATTTTACAATTAATAATTATTATTTTTACTACTTATCTATTTTAAACTTTTCAAGCTATTTTCTAATTTTAAAATGGTCAAAGTGCAAATTGTTTATGTGTAAGTACCCAACCGAGATAAGAATTGAGTGATAATCCAAATGGATTGAAGCAATTGTTAACTAAGTGAATAGAATCAAAATGAATGTGAATAGAAAAGAGGATTGATTTAGTTAATAATCAATAAAAATAAATACGTAGGATGTACGTATATTATTCTATTCACATAGTGATTTGATCCAGATTCGAGCACAGAATTTCGAGATAGTTGTATCGATCCGAGTTGGGATTTTTCACTCGATTTTCGACAGCGAACCTGGATATGGATTGTTGATTGGTTCTGGATATTCTCTATCATAGTTATTACCATGCAAAGAGAATGACGGTTTCTGATCAAGAAACCAGATCTGAGTCCGCACTAGGGAGTCAGGTGGACGATACTAGTTCGGAAGTGAAATTGTGTGATCGAGTGAGCGATCAGATTGATATAGCATACGAATGATATGTGTATATCGTACGAATTTGAATTGATACTATGAATTTGTGGATAAGAAATGTGAAATAATTTTTGAAATGAAAGGTACATTTTGTGAAATATACAATGAAGTAAAATGGAAATCGAATATTTCTATGATTAAAGGTTCACTTTATAGAAAAGAAATGAGAAATCAAATTTGAATATTTGATTTGGAATAAACAAAGTTATATATCTTTTTTATATAAGGTAAATCTCCCCTTGTTGAATCTATTATCGGAAGAAAAGGATTTTTGGAAAATATTTGAAGTATGAAAAGGGTTTTATACAAGTTTGAAATAATTCAAAGATTTTCAAGGATATATATATATATATATATATATATATATATAAAGGATCTTATGAGCATGATTTTGAGAAAAAGGTTTTTGGAACCTTTGGATTTGGAAGGGCTTTTGATTTTTGGGTAAAATCAATATTGGATTTTGAAAAGCCTAGTTTGAGAATTATCGATTTTGCGATAATTGATTTTGAGAAAGGAGATTTATATGAGATTCATACTAGGTGTATGATTTAAAAGATACTATATGTGTATAGTATAAAGTGTTTTGAAATGGCTCTGGAGAAAAAGGCGCTCCCTTGAAATGAACTTCTCAGGAGTACCATAGGTTGGTACTGCCTTGAGCCTTAAAGGGGGAGGTTCTAAAGTTGATCCTGTGAGGAGTCCGGACAAAATTAGTTCCTGAGGATTATGTGTAGTGTGTAGCGAAAGTCGGGGGCGCTGAGGCCTACAGAGGCATTTGAGTTATACTGTGACAATAGTTTAACTCGATGTCACTGCGATCTACTGTAGACTATAGCGAAAGTTGTGTATGCCGCTGAGAGCCAACAGTCTACGTCTGATTTTATATCGGTAGACTACGACCTATGGTAACATAGCAAAAGTCTTGTGTGCCGCTGAGAGCCAACAGTCTGCGTTTGATTTTACATCGGTAGACTGCGACCTATATGGGAGTGGAGAAGTTTCATTTTGGCAGCGAAAATCGAGGGCGCTGATGCCTACAGTTACATGGACTTTTGCTGTGATGGCAACGTAACCCTGGAATGTAACTGCGATCTGCCGCGGGTTCCATGGCGTAATCGAGGGGTGCGGAGTGCCTACAGTTACATGGACTTTTGCTGCGATGGCAACGTAACCCAGGATGTAACTGCGACCATGGATGGGGGTCATGATTTCCAGAGCATTCTCACCAAAGATATTTCCTCTATTTTCAAAATGTTTTCGATATTTTTAATAAAATTATTTTCCAAGTGTTTTCACTGGGTGTTGAAATGGGTCTGCTAAGTACTTATAGATTTCCAGTCCTACGCCTGATCAACGTATGACCGAATTTCTATGAGAACGAGGATGGACATGTTGAAACATCGAGTTATAAAAAGTATTTTTATAAAACTATTTTGGTAATATTATATAGATTTTAAAGTGTTTTCAAGTTTTGAATAAAAAGAAATTTATAGTTAAAAGGGTTTAAAGGATAATTTTAATAAATTCTGACTTCGTTTCTTTTCGAGGAAGAAAATATTCAAAGGGGGGAGGAATGTGATAGCCCGGATTTTTGAGCATCTGTAAATTAATAATTAACTAGATTGAATCAGTAAAAATATTGAAGTATATATTAAACAAATGAATCTGACCAAATAAATATTTATATTTGTAATTGTGTTATATATATATAAATATAGATTTTAAATAGAATTATTTTATACAAATTGAATTTGTGTTTGTTTAAATATATGTATATATCAAATTGATTTTTAAATTGGATTTTAAAATTTAATTTGAATTTGGATTTGAAATTTAAAAAAATAGATATCTTAAAATATTTTGGACTTAGAAATAATATTATATATATGATTTTATTTCTTTTATA
Source organism: Allium cepa (assembly GCA_030765085.1). Lineage (NCBI taxonomy): Eukaryota > Viridiplantae > Streptophyta > Magnoliopsida > Asparagales > Amaryllidaceae > Allium > Allium cepa. Next base: position 568,274,126 of record CM060940.1, on the reverse strand, counting down.
TAATTGGTTTTAAATTAAAAAGGATTTATTTATATAAATTAGAATAATGTATTTACTTAATAGAAATATATATATATATATATATATATAATTTATAAAATCATTTAAAAATTCATTAATTCAAGGAAATTACACTTGTAAGTTAAGTGTATATAGTTCAACAAATGTAAACCAATTAATGCATGCTAGGGACAAATGGAAGTAAATTAAACAAGCGGCATTTTGTTTTTTTGTTTTTATTTTTCAAAAATAATAAGTAAAATTATAACAAGATTATTAAAACGTCCCTACATCTTCTTTCTTTCTTTTTTTCAAAAATTACTTAAACCAAAATCTGGAAAGGAACTAAAATCAGAAAATAAAATTCAAATTTCAGTTGAAATCAAATTCAAAATTTAATCAAGCAACAAGCTCAAGCTTAAAAGCAAAGATCTAATAATCTAAATAACTAATTCAAGTTAAAACTTTCAAGGCTTGGATGCAAGCAATCAAACAGTCAGTTCAAACATCAACTTAATCAAGTACAGACCATAATCAACAGCAATTCATTGATCAATATTCAAGCTCAGTTTTTAGATTTTCAAATCTGCTCTGTTCTATATAAGGTGAGTAAACAGAAACTTGTGAAAGCTAAGAGTTTTTAAAATTGTTGCATGTGATAGATATGTGTAGCAATGATGGATATTTGGTGTGTATGTATGTTTTAAGTTTGAATATAGATTTAAACTTCTCTGTATATATAGTATATTTGTCTGTAAACATATACCTGAAGTCTCTGTTGTCTGTGGTATTCACAGACTCAAGAAAAGGAAAACAAATCTAAATCTTCATACCCAAGTAAATTCAAACTACTATCATGAAATAGAAATTGATTATAATAGGGTAAATTCATTTTTAGAAATAATTTCTGGTGGAATTATTTTGCTAACATTTCGAAAATTAAGTTTTTACAGTGGGAACTAGTTAAATCAGAAAATCCAAATATTTCAATTTTAAGTTTAGATTGTATGATATGAATTGTCTTGTCAAATGATGAATTTAGGCACTAAAATCATAATTTTTAGCTTGCTACAGATCGAGATATGCAGAATTGTTCATAATTGGGATTATCGGCAAGTGCCGTTGATCGGCGGCGAGATCTCCATTGGGATTTGGTCTGGAGGAGGCTTGAGACTCGAGGGACGTGGAAAAAAATACTCAGAATAATGCCAGTTCGTCGTGGTGGACAGGGAAGGGTGAACTAGGGTTTAAGATCTGGTGCAGGTTGTCTGTTTTTGTGGGGATGGTGCGACGTTTAGGCAGCGTCTAGTTGAGCTAGGGTAGGGGGAAATGGAAGAGAGGGGTTTGGCACATCCTCAGGCATGACGAAGGGGTTATGGTGGTCAATAGCGTCGGAGCGTGATGATTATTTTGGTGATCCTGTTAGTTCAAGTGGGTAGCTAATTGCTCGATTTCGAGTACGTGTAATTTCGAGTTTTTAGGTTGTCAGGTTGGATGAAGGTGAAGTTTCCAATGAGATGAGGGTCGTGACTTCGGTCGGAGGTGACTAGAACGTTCGTGCACGTGCACGAGGTTTTCTGGTGTGTCAGCGTTGCATACGAAGAGGTTGGAAGTGTTGCTTCAGGGTTGGTCTCGGGGTAGAGGATGTTTCGCTTATGTTTTGCTTCGTGTGTCCGCAAAGCTTATAAACCTGTAACAGTTTTTATAAAGTTAAACTAAATTAGAGTTTTTAAAAGGGAAAGAAGTGGAAGAAGGGTTGAGACGCAGGGAAGCATGGGTTTAACTCGAGTTTTTGTGAAGCAATACTTGGGTTGCTCTGCGTTATAAATCAGATGTTTGTAAAGTCTAGATAATTTAATTATCTTAGACTATTGTAAGTGATAAATTGATTAGCTAATGTTCTGTTAATTTAAGTTAAGAAAGTATTTAAGTTGTTTTAAAAGATAAACTAATCAGATAATTAAATGGTAAATCAAAGATTTAGTGTTTTAGATTTTACTTAAACTTAAAGTTTTTAAGTCATTTTGATTCCGAGGTTATTCGGAAAGATTTTGGAATAATAATTAAAAAATTGAACTTTGATAAGTGATTTATCATTTAAATTTATTGATAATTAAGGAATTTATTAATTAATAATTAAGAACTAATTATTCGTTAACAAATTAGAAATTAAAGTGTGATTATTATTAGCAAAGGAATAATTATTGATTAGGGTTAATTAATCAATTTAATTAATCAATGTAATTAATTAACCAATGGTATAATTAATTGATGAAGGTAATTAATAGTTAATTATTTAAGAGAAGTAATTAAAGAATAATTACTTAGTGAAAGTAATTAAGGATTAATTACTCAGTGTAATTAATTAAAGGGTTGATTAATTAAAGAAATTAATTAAAGGTTGGTTAATTAATGAGTGTGATTAATTCAGGGTTAATTAATCAATGTAAGTGATTGTAAGATAATTAATTTGAGTAATAAATTAAGAACCAATGTAATTAATACGGATGAGTAAAGGTTAATTAATTTGTGTAATTAATTAAGAGTTAATTACTTATTGTAATTAAAGTATAATTCATCAAGGATGATTAATTAAGATGGATAATTAAAGGGTCATTAATTAATTGATTTGTAATTGATTAATGTTAAGTAAAGGTAATCCAACTAATTAAAGATTAGTGATTAATTTAATTAGAGATAAATTAAATTAATTTTGGAAGTGATCAATCTTTCTTATGAATGATTGAATAATGTTAAATGCCTTGAATTGGTTGATATCTCTGATATGAATTGTTTTGTGTTATGATATGTTTGGGTGGACAATGATAACGTGGTTATCTATCAATAAAGAATTGTTGGGTAAAAAGTGACATCCTGAAATTAAATTTGAATTGAATTTCAATTGTATAACCTTGGTTAAGATGACATTGGATTCGAAGAGACCGGGATCGAGTATTAGTAAATACCCGAAACCACTTCGATTTGTAATCAACTATAATTCCATATAGATTTGATATGTGAATTCATTACGCTGGAATGGAATGATTTAAATAATTGGACCATTTAAACTATGTAGAAGTACATAGATATTAATGTGTGAAATAAGTATTGACTATAATAAATTGAGAACTCGTAGTGAAGCACGAGTTACCCAGATTTTATTTTAAGTGGTATGCATTTATTTCTTGTTAGATGGTTTACTCAGCTGGTTTCCACCCTGTCCCAGGTGTTACTTTGATGTAATGCTCGGGTCAGACCGAGTATTACAGATTTTCAGGTAAGGACGTTCTGGAGCTCAGGAGGCGAGCTGGATGGCAAAAACGTATGGAGTGTATTCGCTTAAATATTATTTTTTTATACGGGACAAGTTATTTTAATTGTCCAAGTGATTGTGTAAATGATGTACTCTGATGTATTAAAATGTAATTGACCGTTACATTTTTCCTTTGTAAACCGTTATTTTATGTGATATTATATGTTGATCCGCAGCGAATGTGAGGTTTCTGTGACTTGTTTCTATTTCTTCTTCTTTCTCTTTTCTTCTTTTCCAAACTATCTGGAATTTCTAGATTGAAAATTCCGGGTCGTTACATTTGGTATCAGAGCTGAAGGTTAAGCGAGAACCTTGGCTCTGGTGGGATTACTCATTAAGGATAGGGTCAATGGTACCCTAGAATGAGTTGAGTGTGTGTGTATGAGAGAGTACTTGTTATTTTCTTATTTAAAGATTTATAAATGATTTTATATAAGAATATATTTTGATATATAAAGCAATATTTCTTTCTAATAAATATTAAGGTAATTTGGTTGTTAAATTATTGGAATTAAATTTAGTGGTAATAGAAATACAACCAAATTGAAATTAGATAAAGATAAGTTTGAAATGGATTCAAACTGAAATTAAAATCTTGAGTTTGGGGAAGAATTTCAAAAAAAGATAATAATGAATTGGTTTCCAGATATGATAATCTTGGTTATTATCATAAATGGTTGCTGTATTTAATAATGAAATGTTTTAAGAAAGTAAAAAATTTGGGTTAATATGACTTATAAATTGGAATTGAAAGTGATCTAAATTGTGAAATTTTAAATATAGGTCCAGAAATTTGAAAATTCTTTTTGAACTTAAAACCAAAGATGGTTTGAGATAAACTCTAAATGTTGGGTTCTAAATTTGGAATGAGATATGATACCCAAGGTGATAAGTTTTTGAACTTAATAGGTGGAAAGATTATTAATGTGACATTTAAAATTTCAAGTGGGAATTCAAATTTGAGTAAGGATTAATGGGATTAAATTGAAGTGAATTTAACTTAGAAGAAGTTAGATAAGTATGAATGATCAATCTGATTAGGAAATTTCAAGATTAAATTAGGATTTAACTTGGGAAGTTAAATGGTTAATTTGAATTGGGAGTTTGTGTGATCTCAAAATGGGTTTGAGATCTGTAAATTGGAAATGTATGGGCGTTTTAAAATAATTTGGATATTGTTATCCTACTAATAATCTTTAAACTGTGAATTGGGTTTGAATTAGTATTTGAACCTAGAAATAGGTTATGAAGAAGTAAAGGTTAAATTGATGTAAGGGAATTAAATCAACATTTGAAAGTTTAACTCGTATTTATATAATTCAAGATGATTTAAAGTGAGATTGAATTTGAAATTAGTTCGAATTGATTTAAATAATTTGGATTTGTGATTAAAGTGGAATAGTTTTAAATTCAAATGGAATTCGACTTGAATTTGAAAAGTATCAAGGATAATTCAACTTGAATTGGAATTACATTCAAACGGGGGTTGAAATGAATTGAAAATTTAAAATTGGTTCAGTTTGAAATTTATTTGAATTAATTGGAATTATGGCTGAAGATGGATAAGATCAAAAATTAAAATGGAAATTTGAATTGGATAATTTGAAAAGAAATTGAAGTTGAATGAGTTCAAATTCAAAAAGAAAGTTGATTTGAATTTAGGATGAGAATGGAAGTTAACTTAATTTGAATTGAAATTGAAAGTTAATTGAAAATTGGCAATTGATTGGAATTGGGATCAATTCAAATTGGAATTGAATCAATTTAAATAGAAATGGAAATCTAAATTGAATTGAAATTGATTCAATTCAAGTGGAAGTGGAAATTTAAAACGGAATTGATGGGAAATGGAGATTGGAAAGTTGAACAGTTTGGCTCTGGACTATTTTTAAAATAAATTGTTTTAATATAAATCTATTTTTCCCAGCTATTTACTATATGCAATCTTTCTTTTAAAAGCCCAAACAATTTTATACTTATTTTACAATTATTTTAGAACTACTTAACTATTTTACAACTGTTTTATAAAATAATTACTATCTTTCAACTATTTTATAACTAATCACTATTTTGCAATTATTTAAAAATATCTATAACTATTTGACTATTTTTTTCCACTATTTTACAATTACTTAACAATTTTACAGCTATTTACAATTAATAATTATTATTTTACTACTTATCTATTTAAAACTTTTCAAGCTATTTTGTAACAACCCGCATATTTATCAATTGTATATTTAAATATTTTATTTAAATATTTTATCGTTCGTCGGATTTTGGTCCGAAAAGCTACTTTTTGCAAACAGTCGAATTAGGACTCGAGACCCCTCCCATTGAGTTCAAAATGTCGTTTGCGATCTTTTTAAGTGTAAACTTTGATATGTTTGGAGTTAGTGGAATTTTGCTACTTTTTCACTTAGGGCTTTGGTTTGGGCTGAGCCCATTAACCCCACTTAACTCAGTTCCAACCCTCTCCTCTTCATTACTTCATTTCAAATTCCTAACACTTTAAGCTTTAAGCAACAATGGTGAAAGAGAGTGGAAATTAGAAATTCCAAGTCCTAGTTTCATTGCAAATCCAAGATCTAGCTCCAAATTCTAAGAGAACCCATTGGTAAGCATCCTCTTCATCTTCTCCAACTCATTCTCTCTTTGATTTCAGAAAATTTCTAAATTTTCTCTTTTAAGCTTAGATTGAAGCTTCTTGAGTTGTTATTGAAGAGGAATTGATCTTAACTTGTTTTTAAAGCTTCTTCTTCATTTGTTTGGGTTCAAAGGTGAGATATTTATCTCACATCTTAGTATATAATTATCTTCGATTGTTAGGTATGAATTCCTAACACTTATTCGTGTGCATTTGCTTTTGGTTTGGATTGATTTGGTGAAAATTCCAGTTTTTAGTGTTATGGGTTCAATTGATTAAAAATCATAGCTTTGATGTTCAAATATGTTTTTGGTGATGCAACGAAGAGCTCATAGGGCCGGGTAGTCGATTGGCGTAAACCCTTAGTGCCGTTGCTCGACAATTTGCAAATTGAGGGAGTTTGCACCTCTTTTGAAATAGGGTAGGAAGTGCAAGTATACAGGTTCGGCCGACCGAGCTCAGGGTCCGGTCGACCGACCTGCTACCCAAGCACTTCCTGCCTCTGTTTTGGAAGTGCTGGTTACAGGCTTCGACCGACCGAGCCCCTGGGCCAGTCGACCGACCTGGTGCCCGAGCACTTCCAACCCCTGGTTTGGTCAACCGACTCAGAGAGTCCGGTTGACCGACCTGCTGCTATTTGCCAACTATGCCTATTTTGCCTAGTCGTCTGAATTTCCAACTTTAATCGATTTGTGTTATTTCCCTATTTGTTGTTATCATTTGTTATTGACTTTGATGACTTATTTTCTTCGGGAATTCTTGGAATATCCATTTCGATGGATTTGGTATCGATTTCTTTGGATTTTATTCACTTCTTCGAATGTTAATTTTTATGAATTGATTGTTCCTACAATTACTTCTATGATTTGTCACTTAAAAATATAAAGGTTTTCTATACTAGTAGTAAATATCAAAACTCTTTCTTCAAATGATTTCAACACTATTTTATTACATAGCCCGTTTTCTCAAACCGATTTCCAATATGTTAGTATATACAAACTTTTACCTCACTCGTATGAGAAATCTAATTAAACGACTTAGTAAAACAAGTGGTATGAAACGCTTGCGTTTACTTCGTCGGTTAATTCTTGGACTTGTTCGATTGAATCTCTTGTGACAATTTTCAAGTGGAGATCTACAATTTGTTCGTAAATATTTAAGTTAAGCTAGTGGTTATGGGACATGAAGCTAAGCTCATATATTTACTAGCTTACTGTAATTGACACTTCGCGTTGATCATGACGATCATCTTTGTGGTTTAGACTAGCATTGTGCGATGTCTCTTTGTCCACGTGGAGGACTGTACGTCGTTTTTATTGAGCTTCGGCTCACCAGGAGGAGCTTCGGCTCAATGTCCGCAATGGGGGACTATACCCTGTCATGAGGAACTTCGGTTCACCTGGAGGAGCTTCGGCTCAAAGTCCGCAATGGGGGACTATACCCTGTCAGGAGGAGTTTTTGATTCATCAGGAGGAGCTTCGGCTCAAAGTCCGCAATGGGGGACTATACCCTGTCAGGAGGAGTTTTTGATTCACCAGGAGAAGCTTCGGCTCAAAGTCCGCAATGGGGGACTATACCCTGTCAGGAGGAGTTTTTGACTCACCAGGAGGAGCTTCGGCTCAAAGTCCAAAATGGGGGACCATACCCTGTCTGGAGGAGCTCCGGCTCATTTTTCTGGGATTGGCCATCCTTTTCTTGTGATTTCTGGATTTCGTATGTTGAATTCTGGAATTTATGCTTCACCTATTTTCGTGATTTCTATTGATTTGATTAATCAATTATTGTGACTTGGTGAATGAAATTAGGAGTATGACATTCCTTTTTATCTTGGAGAAGATCCTTGCGATATTGATTAATCTCTTATTGATTTTTCAATTATTTATTTATCATAGCTTGGCATTGTGATTATTATACGTTTAGTCATATTTCTTATTCTATATCATTTCATCTGATATTTATAGCTAGACTGATCCGTTTATTATTTTCTTATTAAATAATACTCGGGTCAGACCGAGATGTTACAGGTGCTTCTGCTTGACTTCTCATCCAGGATCATTACTCTGACTTTTGGCTAACTACTTAGATTAGTAGTTTATTTTGTTGTATACACTTGAGATATAGACTCATAGATGTATTCTTTTGCCTACCACTTGTATCTATTCTTTTGTGATGTCGTGGATCTTATTTGACCACTACTCTGATATATACTTTTATGTGTAATGTTCATATCGATTTCCGCCTTTGTGATATGAATTGCCTGTGACTGATTTGTGTTATGTTTATTTCTATATTTGTTTCCGAAGATTATATATAGCCACTGTGTAGTAGCTTTGAATTTGCGTCGGTATGTCGGATTTCCTCTTGAGATGAAATGCATGTTATATACTATCTGACATATCGGTGCTCGCACAAAGCAACTACACGGATGGTCGCTCCTCAACAGCCTTATTCTCCGTGCTAGTTGACGGCATTACTCCGTAGTGTTCTTGTCTAGCGTGGGTATAGAGGTGGGCCGTCACAGCTTGGTATCAGAGCCAAACTTCGGAACAATATAGAATACTATAACAAGGATCATCGTCCTAAGTCTTTCTTAAAAGTCGTGCTTTAGGATTTAATTCGAGTCTTCATACCGATTCATCCTATTTTCTTTATGATTCCTTGTTTTATCTATCAAGAATTGCTTGATGTTTATCTTGAGAATAACTTTTTATCCTTCTTTATTTCTTTCTTAAAGAAGAGAAATGGTTAGACCAGGCCGTCCCAGTGCCGGTCAATCTAGTGCTACTCCCCAAGATGGAGTTTTTATGCCTGCCCAGCAACTTCTTGACCTTGTCACGAATGCTCAAGCAGCTGGTTCTAATCCGGAGCCTACTCATCCTAGATCCGGTTTTGCACGCTTGTGCAGAGACTATACCGATTTGGGTGGAAGGCCATTCAAAGGATCCGAGAGTGTTATAGAAATTCAAGCTTGGCTCAAATCATGCGATCACATCTTTTCTCGCATGAACCTTATTGATCTACATCGAGTCCAGGTGGCTTCTAGCATGCTCCAAGAAAGAGCATTAGATTGGTATGAGCTTTTAATTTCTGAAATCGTTGAAGCGGATCTCACTTGGGAGCAATTCCGAGAAAGATTCGAATTGAAATTCGTGCCGGAGGCTGAAAAAGTAACTTTAGCACGGCGTTTTATTGACCTTGTTCGAGGTGGATCTTCGGTGACAGACTATGTCGCATCTTTCGAATCTCTTTCCAAATACGGGGTTGAATACATTAATACCCCACTGAAGAAAAATCAGAGGTTCGTCTATGGGTTGAATAAGAACCTCAAGAAGCCATTACTCCTGAAACTTGAGGTTTCATTTGATCAGCTTATTGATATCGCTCTTCGTCTTGAAGAGGCCGATAGAGAAAGTGATGTCGAGGTTGGGAGTGCCAAACCGAACTCCAACAACAACAAGAAGAGGCATCCCTTTATTAGGTTCGAAAGTCCTAATCCTAACAAGAGGGCGAAGCAAGAGACTTCTATAGCAAATACTCCTATCCCTAATCACGGAGAATGCTACAATTGTGGCTCTAGGGACCACTATATAAATAGGTGTCCAAGGCCTATTTCTTGCCGCTATTGCAAAAGTGCGAATCATTATATATCTTCGTGTCCCAAGCGTCAAAGCAAGAGAGAAGGAAAGCTGCAAGCCCCTAGCAACTCTTCTCTTAGTCAAGGTATTTTACATTCAATCCTTGATGGTGTTATTTTATTTCATGATCTTCTTATTCGAGTTCTTTTTGATATGGGTTCCATCTCACTACTTTATATCAAAAGAACTTGTTGATTCTTTTTCTTTGAAAATATTTTGGGCTTGATGACTTCTTTGAGAGTTGCGAATCCGGTTGGTGGATCCGCAATACTTAATCTGATTTTTATTGATGTCGAAATTATTTTATGAGATTTTTCTTTCCGAGCCGATATTTTTACTTAGGCTTCGGAATTGATTTTTTTTGAAAGGATCGGCTTAATCATTGTGAAGCTCATATCCTATTTTTCGAGTGGACTATTCATCTTCGACATTTTCTATCTGTTAAGCAGCTTTCTATTTTTCTTTGTGATTCCGATTTCAAATTTTTGGTGGAATCATTTTATTCCTTAAGCCCACTTATAAGGAAAGTGTTATTTCTCTCATTCATGTAGTTTGAGAAATTTTCTGGTATTTTTGAGCTTGTCTTAGGATTATCACCTAAGTAATCTTTTGTGTGGTCCTAAGGTCTTTTCAGTTTGACCTTACCACCGGTTTTCATTTGCTACGAGTTGCGGAAGTTAGCATTCCACTTACCGCATTCCGCACTCGTTATGATTCTTATGAATGACTTATTATGTCATTCGGTTTATCCAGCTTATTTCATCCATTTTATAAATCGAACATTCTATGAATATTTCGATGAGACCATTCTTGTATTTATTGATTTTGGATGAAAATAGTAATTTAAAATTTTGCAAATCTTTTCCATAAGATTTATTTATAAGTAAAATTGGATTTTGTTCTTGAGACGAACGAAGAATATTCTTAAAAGTTTTTAAGAAACATGTTTATTATCTAGAAGACGATTTTGTGATTTTATTGCCCGTTGAGTGTTTTAAGAATTTTGGTCGATGCGCTTGATCAACGTTATCGATAGGATTTCCTAAACGCTTTGATGAGACAATCAAACACAGTAAAATTCACTTCAAATAAGTAAAATTTTCTAAAAAGATGATTACATAAGTTAATTGTAATTTTGAAAGTTTTAGTTTTTAGGAAAGAAGATTATTTGAAAGAATTCTTTTCCGATACTCTTATTCTTGTGTTTTCCGAAGGGAACCAAGACTTTGCTATTTGTACCGATACTAGTCGTATTGGTTTGGATGCCGTTCTCTTGCAAAGGAGAACGTGCTATCACTTGTGCTTCTAAATTATTATAGCTTATCGAGACTAGATATGCCACTCATGATCTAGTGCTCGCGGCTATTGTTTTCACTTTTAAAATTTGGCATCACCATTTTTGGATGAGAAATTTGTTCTCCACCTCGATCATAAATCTTGGGAATATTTATTTCTCATAAGGAACTTAATTTGCGTCAACCTCGTTGGCTCGAGATTCCTTGTATCTTATGATCGTTTTACCAAGTTCATCGGGCGTTTTGATGTACTTCGTTTTATCGAGTTTCATCTCATCTCTTTTATGGACTAGCGTCCGATGTTCTTTTATGGTGTTCGGTTCATCGGATGTATTGTTATTATACTACATCAATGTTCCGTCTTATCTGGATCAATGGATGTACCATTATTTTACTACATCGTTGTTCCGATTTATCGGTTCATTGGACGTACCGTTTTTGTACTACATCGGTGTTCCAAATTATTCGAGTTTCCAATTTCTCGGGCGTACCGTTTCTGTACTACGCCGTTGCACAGGCTCAATTTTCTGCTATTTTTGACGTTTTCTGCGTCTTTTAACAATGGAAATGTTTTTAGGTTTCGTATTTTTATTCTTGAGCCCGGTGTTATTGAAGAAAGTGAAGTTTCACTAGATTTGACTTATGAGCAACATTCCATTCGCATCATTGCTTCGGAGGTTGAACACCTTCGGAATAAAAATGTTCTTCTTGTGAGAGTTCAATGGTTCTCAAATCCTAGGGATTTCTCTTGGGAATCCAAAGAATTCATCGAGCGATCCCGTTCAGGCTTACTCTTTCATGCTCCTTATGGTGAACTTCCTATTTCAAATTTTCTTTTGTGTTGATATGCTTCTATGGTTGTTACTTCTTATTTTCTTCTTAAGTATTGCGAGGACGCAATTTCTTTAAGGAGGGGAGTATGTAACAACCCGCATATTAATCAATTGTATAATTAAATATTTTATTTAAATATTTTATCGTTCGTCGGATTTTGGTCCGAAAAGCTACTTTTTGCAAACAGTCGAATTAGGACTCGAGACCCCTCCCATTGAGTTCAAAACGCCGTTTGCGATCTTTTTAAGTGTAAACTTCGATATGTTTGGAGTTAGTGGAATTTTGCTAATTTTTCACCTAGGGCTTTGGTTTGGGCTGAGCCCATTAACCCCACTTAACTCAGTTCCAACCCTTTCCTCTTCATTGCTTCATTTCATATTCCTAACACTTTAAGCTTTAAGCAATAATGGTGGAAGAGAGTGGAAATTAGAAATTCCAAGCCCTAGTTTCATTGCAAATCCAAGATCTAGCTCCAAATTCTAAGAGAACCCATTGGTAAGCATCCTCTTCATCTTATCCAACTCATTCTCTCTTTGATTTCAGAAAATTCCTAAACCTAATTTAGGAAATGTTTCTCTTTTAAGCTTAGATTGAAGCTTCTTGAGTTGTTATTGAAGAGGAATTGATCTTAGCTTTTTTTTAAAGCTTCTTCTTCATTTGTTTGGGTTCAAGGGTGAGATTTTTATCTCACATCTTAGTATATAATTATCTTTGATTGTTAGGTATGAATTCCTAACACTTATTCGTGTGCATTTGCTTTTGGTTTGGATTGATTTGGTGAAAATTCCAATTTTTAGTGTTTTGGGTTCAATTCATTAAAAATCATAGCTTTGATGTTCAAATGTGTTTTTGGTGATGCAACGAAGAGCTCATAGGGCCGGGTAGTCGATTGGCGTAAACCCTTAGTGTCGTTGCTCGACGATTTGCAAATTGAGGGAGTTTGCACCTCTTTTGAAATAGGGTAGGAAGTGCAAGTATACAGGTTCGGCCGACCGAGCTCAGGGTCCGGTCGACCGGCCTGCTACCCTGGCACTTCCTGCCTCTGTTTTGGAAGTGCTGATTACAGGCTTCGGCCGACCGAGCCCCTGGGCCGGTCGACCGACCTGGTGCCCGAGCACTTCCAGCCCCTGGTCCGGTCAACCGACTCAGGGAGTCTGGTTGACCGACCTGCTGCTATTTGCCAACTATGCCTATTTTGCCTAGTCGTCTGAATTTCCAACTTTAATCGATTTGTGTTATTTCCCTATTTGTTGTTATCATTTGGTATTGACTTTGATGACTTATTTTCTTCAGGAATTCTTGGAATATCCATTTCGATGGATTCGATATCGATTTCTTTGGATTTTATTCACTTCTTCGAATGTGAATTTTTATGAATTGATTGTTCCTACAATCACTTCTATGATTTGTCACTTAAAAATATAAAGGTTTTCTATACTAGTAGTAAATATCAAAACTCTTTCTTCAAATGATTTCAACACTATTTTATTACAAAGCCCGTTTTCTCAAACCGATTTCCAATCTATTAGTATATACAAACCTTTACCTCACTCGTATGAGAAATCTAATTAAACGACTTAGTAAAACAAGTGGTATGAAATGCTTGCGTTTACTTCGTCGGTAATTCTTGGACTTGTTCGATTGAATCTCTTGTGACAATTTTCAAGTGGAGATCTACAATTTTTTCGTAAATATTTAAGTTAAGCTAGTGGTTATGGGACATGAAGCTAAGCTCATATATTTACTAGCTTACTGTAATTGACACTTCGCGTTGATCATGACGATCATCTTTGTGGTTTAGACAAGCATTGTGCGATGTCTCTTTGTCCACGTGGAGGACTGTACGTCGTTTTCATTGAGCTTCGGCTCACCAGGAGGAGCTTCGGCTCAATGTCCGCAATGGGGGACTATACCCTGTCATGAGGAACTTCGGTTCACCTGGAGGAGCTTCGGCTCAAAGTCCGCAATGGGGGACTATACCCTGTCAGGAGGAGTTTTTGATTCACCAGGAGGAGCTTCGGCTCAAAGTCCGCAATGGGGGACTATACCCTGTCAGGAGGAGTTTTTGATTCACCAGGAGGAGCTTCGGCTCAAAGTCCGCAATGGGGGACTATACCCTGTCAGGAGGAGTTTTTGACTCACCAGGAGGAGCTTCGGCTCAAAGTCCGCAATGGGGGACCATACCCTGTCTGGAGGAGCTCCGGCTCATTTTTCTGGGATTGGCCATCCTTTTCTTGTGATTTCTGGATTTCGTGTGTTGAATTCTGGAATTTATGCTTCACCTATTTTCGTGATTTCTATTGATTTGATTTATCAATTATTGTGGCTTTGTGAATGAAATTAGGAGTATGACATTCCTTTTTATCTTGGAGAAGATCCTTGCGATATTGATTAATCTCTTATTGATTTTTCAATTATTTATTTATCACAGCTTGGCATTGTGATTATTATACGTTTAGTCATAGTTCTTATTCTATATCATTTCATCTAATATTTATAGCTAGACTGATCCGTTTATTATTTTCTTATTAAATAATACTCGGGTCAGACCGAGATGTTACAGGTGCTTCTGCTTGACTTCTCATCCAGGATTATTACTCTGACTTTTGGCTAACTACTTAGATTAGTAGTTTATTTTGTTGTATACACTTGAGATATAGACTCATAGATGTATTCTTTTGTCTAGCACTTGTATCTATTCTTTTGTGATGTCGTGGATCTTATTTGACCACTACTCTGATATACACTTTTATGTGTAATGTTCATATCTATTTCCGCCTTTGTGATATAAATTGCCTGTGACTGATTTGTGTTATGTTTATTTCTATATTTGTTTCCGAAGATTATATATAGCCACTGTGTAGTAGCTTTGAGTTTGCGTCGGTATGTCGGATTTCCTCTTGAGATGAAATGCATGTTATATACTATCTGACATATCGGTGCTCGCGCAAAGCAATTACACGGATGGTCGCTCCTCAACAGTCTTATTCTCCGTGCTAGTTGACGGCATTACTCCGTAGTGTTCTTGTCTAGCGTGGGTATAGAGGTAGGCCGTCGCATATTTTCTAATTTTAAAATGGTCAGAGTGCAAACTGTTTATGGGTAAATACCCAATTGAAATAAGAATTGAGTGATAATCCAAATGGATTGTAGCAACTGTGAACTAAGTGAATAGAATCAAAATGAATGTGAATAGAAAAGAGGATTGATTTAGTTAATGATCAATTAACATAAATACGTAGGATGTACGTATATTATTCTATTCACATAGTGATTTGTTCCAGATTCGAGCATAGAATTTCGAGATAGTTGCATTGATCCGAGTTGTGATTTTTCACTCGATTTTCGACAGCGAACCTGGATATGGATTGTTGATTGGTTCTGGATATTCTCTATCATAGTTATAACTATGCAAAGAGAACGATGGTTTCTGATCAAGAAACCAGATCTGAGTCTGCACTAGGAAGTCGGGTGGACGATGCTAGTTCGGAAGTGAAAATGTGTGATTGAGTGAGCGATCAGATTGATATAGCATACAAATGATATGTGTCTATCATACGGATTTGAATTGATACTGTTAATTTTTGGATAAGAAATGTGAAATGGTTTTTGAAATGAAAGGTATATTTTGTGAAATGTACAATGAAGTAAAATGGAAATTGGATATTTCTATTATTAAACGTTCACTTTATGGAAAAGAAATGAGAAATCAAATTTGAATATTAGATTTGGAATAAACAAAGTTATATATCTTTGTTATATAACGTAAATCTCCCCTTGTTGAATCTACTGCCGGAAGAAAAGGGTTTTTGGAAAATATTTGAAGTATAAAAAGGGTTTTATACAAGTTTGAAATGATTCAAAGATTTTTCAAGGATATATATATATATATATATATATATATAAAGGATCTTATGAGAATGATTTTGGGAAAAGGTTTTTGGAACCTTTGGATTTGTAAGGGCTTTTGATTTTTGGGTAAAATCAATATTGGATTTTGAAAAGCCTAGTTTGAGAATTGTCGATTTTGGGATAATCGATTTTGAGAAAGGAGATTTATATGAGATTCATACTAGGTGTATGATTGAGAAGATACTATATGCGTATAGTATGAAGTGTTTTGAAATGGCTCTGGAGAAAAAGGCGCTCCCTTGAAATAAACTTCTCAGGAGTGCCATAGGTTAGTACTACCTTGAGCCTCAAAGGGGGAGGTTCTAATGTTGATCCTGTGAGGAGTCCGGACAAAACTAGTTCTTGAGAATTATGGGTAGTGTGTAGCGAAAGTCGGGGGCATTGGGGCCTATAAAGGCATTTGAGTTATGCTGTGACGACAGTTTAACTCGATGTCATTGCGATCTACTGCAGACCATAGCGAAAGTCGTGTGTGCCGCTGAGAGCCAACATTCTACGTTTGATTTTATATCGGTAGACTGCGACCTATGATAACACAGTGAAAGTCATGTTTATCATTGAGAGCCAACAGTCTGCGTTTGATTTTACATCGGTAGACTGCGACCTATGTGGGAGTGGAGAAGTTTCATTTTGGCAGCGAAAATCGAGGACGCTGATGCCTACAGTTTCATGGACTTTTGCTGTGATGGCAACGTAACCCTGGAATGTAACCGCGATCTGCCGCGGGTTCCATGCGTAATCAAGCAACGTAATTCAAGATGTAACTGCGACCATGGATGGGGGTGATGATTTTCAGAGCAATCTCACCAAAGATATTTCCTCTTTTTCAAAATGTTTTCAATATTTTTAATAAAATTATTTTCCAATTATTTTCACTGGGTGTTCAAATGGGTCTGCTAAGTACTTATAGATTTTCAGTCCTACATCTGATCAACGTATGACCGAATTTCTGTGAGAACGAGGATGGATGTGTTGAAACATCGAGTTATAAAAAGTATTTTTATAAAACTATTTTGGTAATATTATATAGATTTTAAAGTGTTTTCAAGTTTTGAATAAAAATAAGTTTATAGTTAAAAGGGTTTAAAGGATAATTTTAATAAATTCCGGCTTCGTTTCTTTTCGAGGACGAAAAGATTCAAAGGGGGGAGGAATGTGATAACCCGGATTTTAGGGCATCCGTAAACAGATTATTAACTAGATTGAATCGGTAAAAATATTGAAGTATGGATTAAACAAATGAATCTGACCAAGTAAATATTTATATTTGTAATTGTGTTGTGTGTGTGTATATATATTTTAAATAGAATTATTTTATACAAATTGAATTTGTGTTTGTTTAAATATATGTATATATCAAATTGATTTTTAAATTGGATTTTAAATTTAATTTGAATTTGGATTTGAAATTTAAAAAAATAGATATCTTAAAATATTTTGGACTTAGAAATAATATTATATATATGATTTTATTTCTTTTATATAATTGGTTTTAAATTAAAAAGGATTTATTTATATAAATTAGAATAATGTATTTACTTAATAAATAAATAAATAAATAAATATTATAAAATCATTTAAAAATTCACTAATTTAAGGAAATAACACTTGTAAGTTAAGTGTATGTAGTTCAACAAATGTAAATCATTAATGCATGCTAGGGACAAATGGAAGTAAATTTAACAAGTGGCATTTTGTTTTTTTTTGTTTTTATTTTTCAAAAATAATAAGTAAAATGATAACAAGATTATTAAAACATCCCTGCATCCTCTTTCTTTTTTTCCAAAAATTACTTAAACCAAAACCTGGAAAGGAACTAAAACCAGAAAATAAAATTCAAGTTTCAGTTGAAATCAAATTCAAAATTTAATCAAGCAACAAGCTTAAGTCTGAAAGCAAGTTTAAAGCAAAGATCTGATCATCTCAATGACTATTTCAAGTTCAAAACTTTCTAGGCTTGGAAGCAAGCAATCAAATAGTCAGTTCAAACATCAACTTAATCAAGTACAGACCATAATCAACAGCAATTCATTGATCAACATTCAAGCTCAGTTTTCAGATTTTCAAATCTGCTATGTTCTATATAAGGTGAATAAACAGAAACTTGTGAAAGCTAAGAGTTTTTATTAAATTGTTGCATGTGATAGATATATATAGCAATGTTGGATATTTGGTGTGTATGGATGTTTTTAAGTTTGAATATAGATTTAAACTTCTCTGTATATATAGTATATATGTCTGTAAACATATACCTGAAGTCTCTGTTGTCTGTGGTATTCACAGACTCAAGTAAAGGAAAACAAATCTAAATCTTCATACCCAAGTAAATTCAAACTACTATCACGGAATAGAAAATGATTATAATAGGGTAAATTCATTTTTAGAAATAATTTCTGGTGGAATTATTTTGTTAGCATTTCGAAAATTAATTTTTTACAGTGGGAACCTATTAAATCAGAAAATTCAAATATTTCAATTTTATGTTTAGATTGTATGATATGAATTGTCTTGGCAAATGATGAATTTAGGCACTAAAATCATAATTTTTAGCATGCTATAGATCGAGATATGCAGAATTGTTCATAATTGGGATTATCGGCAAGTGCCGTTGATTGGCGGCAAGATCTCCATTGGGTTTTGGTCTGGGGGAGGCATGAGACTCAAGGGACGTGGAAAAGAATACTCGGAGTAATGCCGATTCGCCATGGTGGTCAGGGAAGGGTGAACTAGGGTTTAAGATTGGTGCAGGTTATCGGTTTTTGTGGGGATGGTGCGACGTTTATGTAGCGTCTAGTTGAGCTAGGGTAGGGGTAATGGAAGGGAGGCGTCTAGCACATCCTCAGGCATGACGATTGGGTTATCGGTGGTCAATAGCGTCGGAGCATGATGATTATTTTGGTGATCCTGTTAGTTCAAGTGGGTAGCTAATTGCTCGATTTCGAGTGGGTTGTAATTTCGAGTTTCTAGGTTGTCAAGTTGGATGAAGGTGAAGTTGTCGATGAGATGAGGGTCGTGACGCCGGTGGGAGATGACCAGAACGTTCGTGCACGTGCATGTGCACGAGGTTTTCTGGTGTGTCAGCATTGAATATGAAGAGGTGGGAAGTGTAGCTTCGGGGTTGATCTTGGGGTAGAGGATGTTTCGCTTGCGTTTTTCTTCGTGCATTCGAGAAGTTTATAAACCTATAACAGTTTTTATAAAGTTAAACTAAATTAGAGTTTTTGAAAGGGAAGGAAGTGGAAGAAGGGTTGAGATGTAGGGAAGCATGGGTTTAACTTGAGTTTTTGTGAAGTAATACTCGGGTTACTCTGTGTTACAAATCAGATGTTGCAGAGTCTAGATAAGTTAATTATCTTAGACTATTGTAAGTGATAAATTAATTAGTTAATGTTTTATTAATTTAAGTTAAGAAAGTATTTAAGTTGTTTTAAAAGCTAAACTAATCAGATAATTAAATGGTAAATCAAAGATTTAATGTTTTAAATTTTACTTAAACTTAAAGTTTTTAAGTTATTTTGATTCCAAGGTTATTCGGAAAGATTTTGGAATAATAATTAAGGAATTGAACTTTGATAAATGATTTATCACTTAAATTTATTGATAATTAAGGAATTTATTAATTAATAATTACGAACTAATTATTGGTTAATAAATTAGAAATTAAAGAGTGATTATTATTAACAAAGGAATAATTATTGATTAGGGTTAATTTATCCATTCAATTAATCATTGTAATTAATTAACCAATGGTATAATTACTTGATGAAGGTAATTAAAGGTTAATCATTTAAGAGAAGTAATTAAAGAATAATTACCTAGTGAAAGTAATTAAGGATTAATTACTCAGTGTAATTAATTAAAGGGTTGATTAATTAAAGAAATTAATTAAAGGTTACTTAATTAATGACTGTGATTAATTAAGGGTTAATTAATCAATGTAAGTGATTATAAGATAATTAATTTGAGTAATAAATTAAGAACTAATGTAATTACTACGGATGAGTAAAGGTTAATTAATTTGTGTAATTAATTAAGAGTTAATTACTTATTGTAATTAAAGTATAATTCATCAAGGATGATTAATTAAGATGGATTATTAAAGGGTCATTACTTAATTGATTTGTAATTAATTAATCTTAAGTAAAGGTAATCCAAATAACTAAAGATTTGTGATTAATTTAATTAGAGATAAATCAAATTAATTTTGGAAGTGGTCAATGTTTCTTATGAATGATTGAATAATGTTAAATGCCTTGAATTGGTTGATATCTCTGATATGAATTGTTTTGTGTTATGATATTTTGGGTGGACAATGATAACGTGGTTATCTATCAATAAAGAATTGTTGGGTAAAAAGTGACGTCCTGAAATTAAGTTTGAACTGAATTTCAATTGTATAACCTAGGTTAAGATGACATTGGATACGAAGAGACCGGGATCGCGTATTAGTAAATACCCGGAACCACTTCAATTTGTAACCTACTATAATTCCTTATAGATTTGTTATGTGAAATCATTAGGCTGGAATGGAATGATTTAAACAATTGGACCATTTAAACTATGTAGAGGTACGTAGATATTAATGTGCGAAATTAGTATTGACTATAACAAGTTGAGAACTCGTAGTGAAGTACGAGTTACCCATATTTTATTTTAAGTGGTATGCATTGGTATTTCTTGTTAGATGGTTTACTCATGCTGGTTTCCAGCCTGACCCGGGTGTTACTTTGATGTAATGCTCGGGTCAGACCGAGTATTACCAATTTTCAAGTAAGGACGTTCTGGAGCTCAGGAGGCGAGCTGGATGGCAGAAACGAATGGAGTGTATCCGCTTAAATATATTTTTATTTATATGGTACAAGTTATTTTAACTGTGTAAGTGATTGTGTAAATGATGTACTCTGATGTATTAAAATGTAATTGATCGTTACAGTTTTCCTTTGTAAACTGTTATTTTATGTGATATTATATGCTGATCCGCTGCGAATGTGAGGTTTCTGTGACTTGTTTCTGTTTCTTCTTCTTTCTCTTTTCTTCTTTTCCTAACTATTTGGATTTTTCTGGATTGAAAATTTCGGATCGTTACAAACACCCTTCTCTGAGACGTACGAGCTTAGAGGTTATGTAGTTGATGGTTACTAGTGATACATTCCCGATTTGGTAATGTAGCATACGAAATGTTGTTGATCATTTGTTGATCAAAGTATGGCTTTGTGAAAAGTGTAGCTTTTTGGATGAGACTTCATCGAGCCTCACAACTCGGTAATAGACGAAACAGGAATCGTGGCAGCAAGGTTATTTGGGGATAGTGCCCCGTGGGAGTATGTCCATTTCCTTCTGGATTATAAGTGGTATATGGTATGGAGCCCAGATACTTAACTTCGTGGTTGCTGCAAAACTTATTGCTTTGTTTTTGTTGGTTGAGAGGCGCCTCGGATAAAGGTTGGTAACGACTGGGGGGTGGCATACTCTGTCAGTAGTTACCTAGTTACAGAGGTAACCAGGCCTTGTACTGGCAGAGATCCGGTTAGGTTCTCGGGGACGTCCCTCCAGAGGCGTTCGATTTTGTGTGGGAAGTTCCTTCGCCAGACCATTTGTTGTAAATCCAAACAATACGAGCCCTGTACGGTTTTTGTTGTATAACCTGCCATGGAATGTGGCGGTAACCTGCTATTGAACATGGTAGCTATAGTAGGCATACAATAATGGTTGTATGCTGGCTAAGATTAATATTATACTTTCGAAAGATTTTTCTGCACTATGCACTAACAATAATATCAAAAGGTTTTTGGTGCATCAAGCAAGTTTGACTATCATAAGGAGAAATCTCCTCCAATTCTGCGTTTGCATTGTGTGTGTGGCAGAAGACCTTATGATAGTTTCATTTTCCAAAAAGCATTGTGGATTACTTTTAAAATCTTTTGTTTTGCTTTTGTTAAAGATAAACTGTTTTTGTTTGCTCATACCAGTCCCATGACTGACCCGGAGTTTATTGCTCCCTATCTAAACTCTGGGTGCCCATAATTTTCCGCACGGGCAGTCTAGAGTTAGATTTTCAGATGATCTGCTAGTAGGTGTAGATTCGATAGCATTCAATCTTTGGATATTGGAAATTGCATTTGGATCGAGTTGCTTTACCTTAGTGATGATGGTGGTTCAAGCTTTTGGTTCAAGCTATCTTTGGTGTTGGATTCTTTGGGAGATGCATTCTATTGGAGTTACCTTTCCACTGTTGATGGTTGCAAAGTCTAGATCATCTAGTTGTGTATCTTCCTGTAGCGATCCTGACTCAGCCTTCGAAAATCGGCATCAAATACGACACTCGTATTCAAATGCCGTAGATCCAAACGTCGAATCTGGTTCGCCGGAGCTTATAACACCATTAAGTAAAACAACACAGCGGAAGAAAAAGAATAGCATATATCAATATACACATTGATATAATATCAGATACAATATGATACAACAGATGATACAATGAATATCAACATACATCAGAGATATGATACAAGATAATAGCAGCGGAAAGAAAAGATAACACTAGCAGCGGAACAAAAAATCCAATATGGTCTTCAAGAAAGAACTCCATCTTCAAAACACCAATCCAGAAATAGCTCTAACTCCCAATAATGATGCACCAAGATAAGCAAGTCTCGTCCGCAAGCGATTGCCAAATTCTAGGCTGAAAGCTATCGAATCTACACCTACTACTGATTATCTGGAAAACCCAACTCTAGACTGCCCGTGTGGGAAAATAGTGGGGACCCAGAGTTTAGGAAATGAACAATAAACTCCAGGTCAGTCATGGGACTGGCATGAGCAAACAAAAACATTTGATCTTTTAAAACAAACAAAATAATTTAAATTTGAAATCCGCAATGCTTTTTAGAAAATGAAACTACCATAAGGCCTCCCACCACACACACAATGCAAACGCAGAATTGGAAGAGATTTCTCCTTATGATAGTCAAATATGCTTAATACGAGAAAATTTCTTTGATATTATTACTATAAGTGCAAAGTGCATAAAAACCATTTCGAAAGTATAATATAAATCCTAGCCAGCATAGACATTCCGAACTATGCCTACTATAGCTACCATCCAAACAGTGGGGCGCCACCATAAGTAGATGGCAGGTAATACAACTAAAATCGTACAAGGCACGTATTGGATGAATGGATTTCCAACAAATGGTCAGGCTAAGGAACTTCCTACTGTCCATGGGATCGCCTCTGGAGGGACGTCCCCAGAACCTAACCGGATCTCTGCCAACACAAGGCCGGGTTACCTCTGTAACTAGGTAACTACTACTCGAGCATGCCATCCCCCGGTCCTTTGGGACATTTATCCGAGGCGCCTCAAAACCACAAAGCAATCACAAAGTAATAGATCTGCAGTATCCACATGAGTAAGTATCTGGGCTCCATACCATGATACCACCCTTTTCCAGAAGGGAATGACACACCCTAAAGGGCGCGACCCTCATAACCTTGCCGCATCTTTCCTGTTTCGACCATTTCTGGGGTGTGAGGTCCTGATGCAGTCTCGTCCACAAAGCTACGCTTTATACAAAAGCCATGCTTTGATCACAAATGATCATCAACATACAGCAGCACTTAGCATGCCACACTACCAAATTGGGAATATATCACTGATAAATATCAACTACATAGCCTCTGAGCTCGTACGTCTCAGAGAAGGGTGTTAAGCTAAGAGAATAAATTCTCCGCCACCAAGTAGAAATGTATTTGATAGAGATCAGTTTAATATCTCAAAGTGTAGTGTCAGACATACAACCATACAAGTCTGTTCCGGGTTCGAACAGAACCGAAGGCACTTCCGAAAAAGCCTTTGCAAATCCGGGTATCCACAATACCGATCAGACTTCCCATCACATGTGGAGAACTCTATACCGGAGCAACTCAGTGCAGAGTCAATCGACAGGTTATCCTATCGTTCTCAAAGACACCCGGTCTTCAACACCGGTCTTCAAATGCAATCCATAACGTCGTATCACTATTCGGAATGGGCTATATGACACAAGGTCCTCTCCCGGCTAAAACGAATAGTGCGCGCAATATTTAAAAACATATGGATATGGGATTTCAGTTAAGTCACAACTTGAAAATCCAAAGCTTTTTCTTTTAAATGGTTAAACAAATTACCATTTAAATCTTTTCTTTAAAAAGATTCGTTTCACAAAGTTCACCTTGATTCACAAAGATCTATTTATAGATTTCCAAAACAATTTACATTTCAATTGGATTAACTCATTAAATCTTTAAATTGAAGATTTAATTTATAGCTTTCAAAACATATTTCAAAAGATTTATTTATAACTTGGAAGACCATTTTTATTTTAGACTTGAAATCCTTCTTACACAAATTATAAATTCATTTCTTATGTGAAAGCTTTTATTATTTGAAACAAATAGTTTTCGTTTCAATAAAATCCAATTTATACGAGTTGAAATCTTGGGTTAAATTTAAATCCCAAGACATCACTTTTAAAACGGTTTAAAGACCCATATAAGCCCATTTATAAGTTGAATGACCTTTTTAAACCCTAGTTTCCAAGCCATAGAAGTCAATCCCAAATATTGAATTCAAATTTAAATCAAATTATTTAAATTTCAAAACTCAATCTAGTTACTCAAAATAACTTTTATTTTTGAAATTCATTTCAAAAGCTTCAATTCTAATTCCAAAACCATTTCGGATTCAAAAATTCAATTTTAAAACAATTTCAAAATCTGTGACTTAACCCATTTCCACGTGTAATCCATATTTGTGTGTACAAGTACGGTCCAGGGGTTCAACACAGTAGTGCACAACATCATCATCACAGATTCAACCATATCGATAAGCGGTATAACCCATAACGCGTATCTTTATTCACAGATTCATAGATAAAGTAAATGTATCAATCATAACGATTCACTATTATGATTCGATGTGGGTTTCGGATAACCAACTGAAATCCGACTCCCTGTCGCATCGAAATTTAAATGTCGTTCTACGGGTCAAGGGGTTACATATTGATATAACAATATATACATCACAGATATAACAGCTTAGCACAAAACAGTACATAGCATCACACCACATATCAAATATATCAATCCATCACACATCATCCAATAGCAATCAAACATCTTTAATTAGGATGAATAATTTGGGTGGTTTTAAATTTATTACTCACATTATTATTCATTAGTAATCTTAAATCAATGATTAATTATCATTAACTACAATTGATTAAATCTTAACCACCTTCATTAATTAATCATTTCTTTAATTAATCATCTTGATTAATTAACCCTTAATTGTAAATAATTGAATCTTAATTACTTTTGTTGATTAATTATTCCTTAATTAATTACTTTAATTAATAAACCCTTAATTTTTGATTAATTAAATCTTAATTACAATTAATTATCCCTTAATTAATTAACTATTCTTAATTTAATTACCCTAATTAATTAATCAGATTAATTAATTATGCTTTAAAGTAATTAACCCTTAATATTTGATAAATCAAGCTTTTAATCTTTAATTATCTATTCTTAATTACTTTAACTAAGTAATCATTATCTTTATTTAAATCATTCATTAATTACTTGATTAATTAACTTGAATTATTAATGAATTTATCTTAATTACTTTTATTAACAATCATTTATTTCGTAATTAAATTAAAAGATAAACCACTTTATCTTTATTTATTTTATTACTTTAATCACTTCATTAAGTAATTCACTTCAAATAATAATTTCCCTTTAACGAATATGTTACTTAACTTTGAACGTTGCCCAACCATTTTAAAACATCCTTTATAATAATTACTCTTAATTAATAAATTAATCTCAATTATAGATTATTAATTACTTGATTACCATTAACAATATAAATTAACTTACTTTAAGTTAAAAGTTTAAAACATTTGATTTTATTCCTAAATCACTTATATTACTTAATTATTAATTTTAAACCTCAATTTATCTAAGATAACCGATTTATCTTTATCATTTAAGTCTTATTCAATTAAAGGTTTGAAATAAATCACTTGAAAACCTTTAATTGATTGAAGTTTAATACACTCATTAAACGCTCACCTAATCCCATCATCAAAGTCAAAACAATTTAATTTCAAAACACTTGTCTTTATACCCTATATAAACTTATTTATTTCACTTAGCTTTCGAAACTCGAGTAATTGAACTTGCTTTTTGCTTTTAAAAATCTGAACTTGATTTCTTTGAAACCCTATTTACTTTAATAAAACCAAACCCGAGCCAAATATCAACTGCCCCGAGCTAACCCACCAATTTCCCCGATCTATCCCCGAACCATTTCTCCTTCTTCTTATTTTGTTTTGTTTTCAAACTTCCTGTTGCACAGTTAAACTCTCGAACAACCCGAGCTTCTCTTTTAAAATTCCCGAGTCATAAACCAGTTTTCTCGAAACCTCACTCGAACTCCCTTCTTCTCCCACAACTCCGTGAAGCGATCAGATACATAGTTGCACCGTGCATGTGCACGACCAACTGAGCCATCTACGATCATCATCGCGGCCACCTACGAGTCAATTCTGACTTCGGCAACAACTCCACGACCCATTTTCCACAAAGTCATCAGCGAGACGAATTCGAACCAATCAACCCAATACTGGAATTTACTTTATCGACCAAAACTCCTCGCGTGATCATCACAGATCGCCTGCAACTGCGCCGCCGCGACCAGAGGTGCCACGATGGCCTACGCAACCTCTTCCCCCCATGCGATCGCCTGCAGTCCCTCGTTGATGGCAAAATCATCTCGTTTTCCCCGTTAAACAAAACTATATTCAAAACCCTAAATGTCGACGTACCGACCACCACGGTGATTAGTGAATCCACTGGTTATTTTTCTAATGATCTTTACTCCTCCATTTACCTCCAACAACAGTTTCGCCGCCTAATTCTTCGCCAAAAGTCGAGAATCGACAAAAAATAGAAATTTGATCAACTCGAAAATTCACCCTGATCTCAATCTTTAAAATTTTGATTTCATTATCAAAATTCATATTTTTCCATTACGAATATAGTGGTACAACCTAAACTTGAAATCATGATCATCAGATCTTGACTCAATTTGATTTCCTTACTGTACTTTCCTATTATAAATGAAATACTTAATATAAACTTTCTGATGTTATAGTTTTACAACCATCCTTTATTAAGATATCAGGAAAAAAAAGAAATTACGGAATGTGTTTTTATTTTTATTTTTTTCGAAGTTGATTCTTTTGATCTGTAGACCAAAACAGGGGCATGTATATATAAATATACAGACATGCAAATCCACACTTGCATATTTATAAGCATACACAACATTTTTGCAGTCATTCAAATATTTCACCATCACACAATCAATCATTCATCACAATATCACAAGGTATCGACACAATTAAGCTTTTAAAAGAGGGTTTGCTCACCTGGAAATTCCAGAAAAATAAAGGTTTTTCCTGATAGTTTCAAAGATAGATGAAGGCCTGTATATTTTTTTTCTTTAATCTCTTTGAAGCTTTTATCTGCAAATTGTAAAACAAACACTTTGCTTACTTCCTATTGTATTTGTCTATCTACTTCATTAATAACAAAAGATTTTTTTTCTTACTTATAGTATGAATTTTTGTTATATACAACAGGGGAACCTCCTGCAATTGAAACAGAAATCAATCTGTTGCCTTGAACTTGACTCTTCCTGCAACTTAGATTGATAAAGTTGTTTAAATCTATTTGCTTTAATACTGATTAACACTATTAAGTTCAAATCTTAAAAAAAATTGCTTGCCTTTATCCACTTATTTCCAGAGAAAACTGCTCACTGGAAAACTGAAGCTCCACTTTTCTTTTTTCTTCTTTTATAAAACACATCTGCAAATTTTACTGAATTTGTTTTTTTTAATGTTAAAGCTTGATCTTGAAATCACAAATCTATTAAACTTTAAAGTTTAACGTTTACCTGAGAGGAGGAACATAAGTTACAGTTTGATTTGTTACTTGATACTTGAACTGAAAATGCTTCTGTTTTGAAAGATCTGGAACACTTGATTTGGTTATTTGATCTCCAGGTTTTGTTTTGATCGTTCTGTTTTAATTTTCCCTGCTTTGCTTAATATTGAGGTTGAAGCTTTTGAAAACTGTTTTTTCTTTTCTTTTCTTTTGGTTTTTCAGGTTTTATCATTTCTTTCTTGATCTGGCTTCTTTCTACTTTATTTGGTGTTATAGTTTGAGATATTCAAATCTTTCTACTGTTTACTTTTCAGATTCCAAAAAGGCTATGAAAATTGCATGTGGGAAATGGAAAGGTCTTTGTAATTTTTTTATCTTATTATTTAATTCAATTTGATTGTATTTGATGCAATTTGTAAGAAATATCATAATCTCTAGATTTTGTTAATCTCTTTACTCCAAACCCATGTGCATGTATGTATATGTTTACGTCTAAATTTTTAAAGACAAAAGAATGTTATTTAAATCTTTCTTTTTATATCATATTTATTTTATAAATGAACTCACCTCTTAATTCATTTGTATGTGTGTATATACATATACAAAGTTAAAAGAATTTTTCTTAGCCAACATTTACATTATATACATTATATCTAGATGAATTTTAAATGCCATTTATTTTTTAAAAACATTCATTTTAAATTTAAACTTCAATTCCAATTGTAAACTTGAAATATAGGCTTCCATGTCCCTTTGTATATTCATACTCACCTAAAAAAAGATTTAAATTAAATTTCAAGTGTATCCTATTTTACTCATATATGTAATATACACATATATAAGATTTTAAATTAAAATGACTTTTATAAACATTCTTTATTTCAATAATTTAAACTCAAAATAAAATTGGAATTTATCTATACATAGTTTATTACTTATTTTATTTGTTTTGAGATTTCTCAATTTATTTTTAAATTAAATTTTCAAAAGTTTAGAATACATTATAAATTTATATTTACAATTTTAGGATGTTATTTTCTTTCATTTATAAGATTTTAAATACATAATTTCAAATCCACAGTTAAATTTTTAAAAATAAATGTCTAAATAAATAAATATCCTATTAAGTTTGAAAAATTCAAATTAATCTACAATTTTATTCCAAAATTCATTTTAATTATCAATTTAAATCTAATTAAAAACCGGAATCGTTACAGATTCCCCCCGTTAAAAAACGTTTCGTCCTCGAAATTTGGAAATTTGCAAGGAAGACAATAAGGAAAAGATGAAAGATAGAGAAATATCTTTTCAAATCAAAATGAATATTAATTCTGTATTTGGCTTACCAAATCAGAATATCAACAATATGAGAACAAACTCATACAATATTACACAAGAGATATTTAGGTCCAGCGGCCTACGAATATGCAAGGACATTGATTAGTTCGAAGGGATAACTAATCGTTCGTAGAATATATCGGATCCCAAAGAATAGATAGATGGATTCAATCTTCTTTAATTTCTCAAACACTAGATATGGATTCCAAATTCAGGTCGGAACATCCCAAAATATACATCAATTTGTCCCTCTTCGGACTTTGATATACACAAGAAATTACAATAAAATTTCAAATTGGGTTTTAACCTATATCGTATTATCGATATAATTCAAATTTAGCCTTATATTCTATTAACCAATTTAACTCAATTTAAAATTTCAAATTTGTTTAAAATTTTCGATTTCAGTTTCTTTAGAGTTTAGATTGAATAGCTGATAAGAAACCGATGAAGGTACGAAGTAAGGATTTTCTACAACGATTCATAGGGCCACCATCTCATCGAAGCTTCTTCTAGAGCTGCTACGAAGCAATCAAAAGAATTTAGAATCGAATCAAATGAGATTGAGAAGAAAGGTTGTCTCCGCTATTGCAGGGTATTGACTATTTGTAGTGGTACTTCCCTGTCCCCTATCGCATCCTCTTCTCGCACTCATACATACTATCGGTGAATAGTAAGAGAATTTACTGAGGCGTTTGAACGCATATCTTAAGGATATACTCATTATAGGGTATACTTCACCCTATTTCTAATGAGTTACTTAATGTGTTATACTCCTGAGCTAAAGTTTTAACCCTCAGCTCTGATACCAAATGTAGCGATCCTGACTCGGCCTTCAAAAATCGGCATCAAATACGACACTCGTATTCAAATGCCGCAGATCCAAACGTCGAATCTGGTTCGCCAGAGCTTATAACACCATTAAGTAAAACAACACAGTGGAAGAAAAAGAATAGTATATATCAATATACACATTGATATAATATCAGATACAATATGATACAACAGATGATACAATGAATATCAATATACATCAGAGATATGATACAAGATAATAGCAACGGAAAGAAAAGATAACACTAGCAGCGGAACAAAAACTCCAATATGGTCTTCAAGAAAGAACTCCATCTTCAAAACACCAATCCAGAAATAGCTCGAACTCCCAATAATGATGCACCAAGATAAGCAAGTCTCGTCCGCAAGCGATTGCCAAATCCTAGGCTGAAAGCTATCGAATCTACACCTACTATTGATTATCTGGAAAACCCAACTCTAGACTGCCCGTGTGGGAAAATAGTGGGCACCCAGAGTTTAGGAAATGAACAATAAACTCCAGGTCGATCGTGGGACTGGTATGAGCAAACAAAAACATTTGGTCTTTTAAAACAAACAAAAGAATTTAAATTTGAAATCCTCAATGCTTTTTAGAAAATGAAACTACCATAAGGCCTCCCGCCACACACACAATGCAAACGCAGAATTGGAGGAGATTTCTCCTTATGATAGTCAAATATGCTTAATACGAGAAAATTTCTTTGATATTATTACTATAAGTGCAAAGTGCATAAAAACCATTTCGAAAGTATAATATAAATCCTAGCCAGCATAGACATTCCGAGCTATGCCTACTATAGCTACCATCCAAACAATGGGGCGCCACCATAAGTAGATGGCAGGTAATACAACTAAAACCGTACAAGGCGCGTATTGGATGAATGGATTTCCAACAAATGGTCAGGCTAAGGAACTTCCTACTGTCCATGGGATCGCCTCTGGCGGGACGTCCCGAGAACCTAACCGGATCTCTGCCAACACAAGGCCGGGTTACCTCTGTAACTAGGTAACTACTACTCGAGCATGCCATCCCCCGGTCCTTTGGGACCTTTATCTGAGGCGCCTCAAAACTACAAAGCAATCATAAAGTAATAGATCTGCAGCATCCACATGAGTAAGTATCTGGGATCCATACCATGATACCACCCTTTTCCAGAAGGGAATGACACGCCCTAAAGGGCGCAACCCTCATAACCTTGCCGCATCTTTCCTGTTTCGACCATTTCCGGGGTGTGAGGTCCTGATGCAGTCTCGTCCACAAAGCTACGCTTTATACAAAAGCCATGTTTTAATCACAAATGATCATCAACATACAGCAGCACTTAGCATGCCACACTGCCAAATTGGGAATATATCACTGATAAATATCAACTACATAGCCTCTGAGCTCGTACGTCTCAGAGAAGGGTGTTAAGCTAAGAGAATAAATTCTCCGCCACCAAGCAGAAATGTATTTGATAGAGATCAGTTTAATATCTCAAAGTGTAATGTCAGACATACAACCATACAAGTCTGTTCCGGGTTCGAACAGAACCGAAGGCACTTCCGAAAAATCCCTTGCAAATCCGGGTATCCACAATACCGATCGGACTTCCCAGCACATGTGGAGAACTCTATACCGGAGTAACTCAGTGTAGAGTCAATCGACAGGTTATCCTATCGTTCTCAAAGACACCCGGTCTTCAACACCGGTCTTCAAATGCAATCCATAACGTCGTATCACTATTCGGAATGGGCTATATGACACAAGGTCCTCTCCCAGCTAAACCAAATAGTGCGCGCAATATTTAAAAACATATGGATATGGGATTTCAGTTAAGTCACAACTTGAAAATCCCAAGCTTTTTCTTTTAAATGGTTAAACAAATTACCATTTAAATCTTTTCTTTAAAAAGATTCGTTTCACAAAGTTCACCTTGATTCACAAAGATCTATTTATAGATTTCCAAAACAATTTACATTTCAATTGGATTAACTCATTAAATCTTTAAATTGAAGATTTAATTTTTAGCTTTCAAAATATATTTCCAAAGATTTATTTATAACTTGGAAGACCATTTTTATTTTAGACTTGAAATCCTTCTTACACAAATTAGAAATTCATTTCTTATGTGAAAGCTTTTATCATTTGAAACAAATAGTTTTCGTTTCAGTAAAATCCAATTTATACAAGTTGAAATCTTGGGTTAAATTTAAATCCCAAAACATCACTTTTAAAACGGTTTAAAAACCCATATAAGCCCATTTATAAGTTGAATGACCTTTTTAAACCCTAGTTCCCAAGCCATAGAAGTCAATCTCAAATATTGAATTCAAATTTAAATCAAATTATTTAAATTTCAAAACTCAATCTAGTTATTCAAAATAACTTTTATTTTTGAAATTCATTTCAAAAGCTTCAATTCTAATTCCAAAACCATTTTGGATTCAAAAATTCAATTTTAAAACAATTTCAAAATCTGTGACTTAACCCATTTCCACGTGCAATCCATATCTGTGTGTACAAGTGTGGTCCAAGGGTTCAACACAGTAGTGCACAACATCATCATCATCACAGATTCAACCATATCGATAAGCGGTAACCCATAACGCTTATCTTTATTCACATATTCATAGATAAAGTAAATTTATCAATCACAACGATTCACTATTACGATTCGATGTGGGTTTCGGATAACCAACTGGAATCCGACTCCCTGTCACATCGAAATTTAAATGTCGTTCTACGGGTCAAGGGGTTACATATTGATATAACAATATATACACCACAGATATAACAGCTTAGCACGAAACATTACATAGCATCACACCACATATCAAATATATCAATCCATCACACATCATCCAATAGCAATCAAACATCTTTAATTAGGATGAATAATTTGGGTGGTTTTAAATTTATTACTCACATTATTACTTCATTAGTAATCTTAAATCAATGATTAATTATCATTAACTACAATTGATTAAGTCTTAACCACCTTCATTAATTAATCATTTCTTTAATTAATCAGCTTGATCAATTAACCCTTAATTGTAATTAATTGAATCTTAATTACTTTTGTTGATTAATT
Source organism: Allium cepa (assembly GCA_030765085.1). Taxonomy (NCBI): domain Eukaryota; kingdom Viridiplantae; phylum Streptophyta; class Magnoliopsida; order Asparagales; family Amaryllidaceae; genus Allium; species Allium cepa. Next base: position 568,241,247 of record CM060940.1, on the reverse strand, counting down.
ATTCCTTAATTAATTACTTTAATTAATAAACCCTTAATTGTTGATTAATTAAATCCTAGTTACAATTAATTATCCCTTAATTAATTAACTATTCTTAATCTAATTACCCTAATTAATTAATCACATTAATTAATTATGCTTTAAAGTAATTAACCCTTAATATTTGATAGATCAACCTTTTAATCTTTAATTATCTATTCTTAATTACTTTAACTAAGTAATCATTATCTTTATTTAAATCATTCATTAGTTACTTGATTAATCAACTTGAATTATTAATAAATTTATCTTAATTACTTTTATTAACAATAATTTATTTCGTAATTAAAGTAAAAGATAAACTAATTTATCTTTATTTATTTTATTACTTTAATCACTTCATTAAGTAATTCACTTCAAATAATAATATCCCTTTAACGAATATGTTACTTAACTTTGAACGTTACCCAACCATTTTAAAACATCCTTTATAATAATTATTCTTAATTAATAAATTAATCTCAATTATAGATTATTAATTACTTGATTATCATTAACAATATAAATTAACTTACTTTAGGTTAAAAGTTTAAAACATTTGATTTTATTCCTAAATCACTTATATTACTTAATTATTAATTTTAAACCTCAATTTATCTAAGATAATCGATTTATCTTTATCATTTAAGTCTTATTCAATTAAAGGTTTAAAATAAATCACTTGAAAACCTTTAATTGATTGATGTTTAATACACTCATTAAACGCTCACCTAATCCCATCATCAAAGTCAAAACAATTTAATTTCAAAACACTTGTCTTTATACCCTATATAAACTTATTTATTTCACTTAGCTTCCGAAACTCGAGTAATTGAACTTGCTTTTTGCTTTTAAAAATCTGAACTTGATTCCTTTGAAACCCTGTTTACTTTAATAAAACCAAACCCGAGCCAAATATCAACTACCCGAGCTAACCCACCAATTTCCTCGATCTATCCCCGAACCATTTCTCCTTCTTCTTATTTTGTTTTGTTTTCAAACTTCCTATTGCACAGTTAAACTCTCGAACAACCCGAGCTTCTCTTTTAAAATTCCCGAGTCATAAACCAGTTTTCTCGAAACCTCACTCGAACTCCCTTCTTCTCCCACAACTCCGTGAAGTGATCAGATACATAGTTGCACCGTGCACGTGCACGACCAACTGAGCCATCTACGATCATCATCGCGGCCACCTACGAGTCAATTCTGACTTCGGCAACAACTCCACGACCCATTTTCCACAAAGTCATCAGCGAGACGAATTCGAACCAATCAACCCAATACTGGAATTTACTTTATTGACCAAAACTCCTCGCGTGATCATCACAGATCGCCTGCTACTGCGCCATCGCGACCAGAGGTGCCACGATGGCCCACGCAACCTCTTTCCCCCATGCGATCGCCTGTAGTCCCTCGTTGATGGCAAAATCATCTCGTTTTCCACGTTAAACAAAACTATATTCAAAACCCTAAATGTCGACGTACCGACCACCATGGTGATTAGTAAATCCACTTGTTATTTTTCTGATGATCTTTACTCCTCCATTTACCTCCAATAACAGTTTCACCGCCTAATTCTTCGCCAAAAGTCGTGAATCGACAAAAAATAGAAATTTGATCAACTCGAAAATTCACCCTGATCTCAATCTTTAAAATTTTGATTTCATTATCAAAATTCATATTTTTCCATTACGAATATAGTGGTACAACCTAAACTTGAAATCATGATCATCAGATCTTGACTCAGTTTGATTTCCTTACTGTACTTTCCTATTATAAATGAAATACTTAATATAAACTTTCTGATGTTATAGTTTTACAACCATCCTTTATTAATATATCAGAAAAAAAGAAATTACGGAATGTGTTTTTATTTTTATTTTTTTCGAAGTTGATTCTTTTGATCTGTAGACCAAAACAGGGGCCTGTATATATAAATATACAGACATGCAAATCCACACTTGCATATTTATAAGCATACACAACATTTTTGCAATCATTCAAATATTTCACCATCACACAATCAATCATTCATCACAATATCACAAGGTATCGACACAATTAAGCTTTTAAAAGAGGGTTTGCTCAGCTGGAACTTCCAGAAACAGAAAGGTTTTTCCTGATAGTTTCAAAGATAGATGAAGGCCTGTATATTATTTTTTTCCTTAATCTCTTTGAAGCTTTTATCTGCAAATTGTAAAAAAAACACTTTGCTTACTTCCTATTGTATTTGCCTATCTACTTCATTAATAATAAAAGATTTTTTCTCTTACTTATAGTATGAATTTTTGTTATATACAACAGGGGAACCTCCTGCAATTAAAACAGAAATCAATATGTTGCCTTGAACTTGACTCTTCCTGCAACTTAGATTGATAAAGTTGTTTAAATCTATTTGCTTTAATACTGATTAATACTATTAAGTTCAAATCTTAAAAAAAAAATTGCTTGCCTTTATCCACTTATTTCCAGAGAAAACTGCTCACTGGAAAACTGAAGCTCCACTTTTCTTCTTTCTTTTTTTATAAAACACATCTGCAAATTTTCCTGAATTTTTTTTTTTAATGTTAAAGCTTGATTTTGAAATCACAAATGTATTAAACTTTAAAGTTTAACGTTTACCTGAGAGGAGGAACATAAGTTAAATTTTGATTTGTTACTTGATACTTGAACTGAAAATGCTTCTGTTTTGAAAGATCTGGAATACTTGATTTGGTTATTTGATCTCCAGGTTTTGTTTTGATCTTTCTGTTTTAATTTTCCCTGCTTTGCTTAAGATTGAGGTTGAAGCTTTTGAAAACTGCTCTTTTTTTTCTTTTTTTTTGGTTTTTCAGGTTTTATCATTTCTTTCTTGATCTGGCTTCTTTCTACTTTATTTGGTGTTATAGTTTGAGATATTCAAATCTTTCTACCGTTTATTTTTCAGATTCCATTATCTTATTATTCAATTCAATTTGATTGTATTTGATGCAATTTGTAAGAAATATCATAATCTCTAGATTTTGTTAATCTCTTTACTCTAAATCCATGTGCATGTATGTATATGTTTACGTCTAAATTTTTAAAGACAAAAGAATGTTATTTAAATCTTTCTTTTTATATCATATTTATTTTATAAATGAACTCACCTCTTAATTCATTTGTATGTGTGTATATACATATACAAAGTTAAAAGAATTTTTCTTAGCCAACATTTACATTATATACATTATATCTAGATGAATTTTAAATGCCATTTATTTTTTAAAAACATTCATTTTAAATTTAAACTTCAATTCCAATTGTAAACTTGAAATATAGGCTTCCATGTCCCTTTGTATATTCATACTCACCTAAAAAAAGATTTAAATTAAATTTCAAGTGTATCCTATTTTACTCATATATGTAATATACACATATATAAGATTTTAAATTAAAATGACTTTTATAAACATTCTTTATTTCAATAATTTAAACTCAAAATAAAATTGGAATTTATCTATACATAGTTTATTACTTATTTTATTTGTTTTGAGATTTCTCAATTTATTTTTAAATTAAATTTTCAAAAGTTTAGAATACATTATAAATTTATATTTACAATTTTAGGATGTTATTTTCTTTCATTTATAAGATTTTAAATACACAATTTCAAATCCATAGTTAAATTTTTAAAAATAAATGTCTAAATAAATAAATATCCTATTAAGTTTGAAAAATTCAAATTAATCTACAATTTTATTCCAAAATTCATTTTAATTATCAATTTAAATTTAATTAAAAACCGGAATCGTTACACTTCCGTTATGATTTGTAGTATCATGTCTCTGATATATGTTGGGTCGTTGTATCATTGTTGTATGTCATTGGATATTATATTCATTGGAGTTATATGATATATTCTTTTCTTCCACTGTGTTGTTATACTTAATGTGTTATAAGCTCCGACGAACCAGATTCGACGTTTGAATCTGCGGGTGCCGATTTTCGAAGGTCGTGTCAGGACCGTTGCAGATATTATATAAATTTATTTTATATATGGTTAAATTCTTGATTTTAAGCTATGTATAAATTTGTTTAACATAAAATAAGTTTAATAATAAAGTTTGATTTTTTGTTAAAATATAATATGGTTAAATATTTAATTAAAATTATATTCTATATTGAGTTTATAATGATTTAAATAAATCAAGGTTGGAAGAAAAATTTAAAATTGATTTGAAATTAAATTTATTTAAGAACTATACTCAAACAAATTTGATTTGAAATTTAATAAAATTGAAATTTTAAAGGATATGATTTTCATAACTTGATTTTAGTCTAAGGTGATTTAAATGAATATATATCAAGTTTAAATAAATTGAAAGAATATTCAGTTGTTTGAAGTTTAAAAGTTTTACTTAAATGATATTGGATTTATAAGGAAAATATTTCAAATCTAAATAATAGTAATTGAATTCGATATATAGGAATTATCAAATTTTAATTTTGAAATTATGGAATATTTAAAGCTTTGAAATGTTTGAAATTTGAAATGGTTTATTTGAGGTTCAAACCTGTATTTGAAATTGATATAAATTGAAATGGATTATTGAAACTGAATTGAGTTGAAATTTAATTAAGATTTGATTTAAATTGAATTTTTGGATTCAATTTGATTTGAATCAATTTATGAATTTGAGGAAATTATTTTATTTTATAAAGTAATTTTAAATTTAAAACTATTTTATTATGTATACTATTTGAATATCTAAACTGTTTAAGGGGTGGAAGTTATGGTTTCGAAGCTATGAAGTTCAAAGTATAATGTTTTGAAAATGTTATATTTTCAAGTGTTTGGTTTTAAAAGTGTTATAACTTTGAAAATGCTATGATTCTAAAAATGGATATATTTGAAATGGAAATGATATCTTATTTGGTTTTGTGATGGAAATGATATCGTATTGATATAATTTTAAATGGCAATGATATTTTGGTTTTGAAGTATATACTATTTTGAAAGTGACCGCGGTGTTATAATAACATTTGGTTGTTAAAGAGAGCGGGATCGAAGTTGCCATACTCTCTGCCAAATCCGAAAACCACTTTAACAACTGTGTACACGGTGGAGATTCCAGAATGATGTAGGATGGTGGCGACGACCTATTGAGGTATATACGTGTACCCGACTCCTGTCAGTTGGCATAAGGTGGCTAAAACAAGAGCGATTCCGGGCCAATGAGGTAGCTCCTCTGATTGGACGCACTTCTTAGATACCATTCTATTACTTTGTGATTGATTGGGTGCACCTTTGATTTTTGGGAGTGTGGCTCGAGGTGGGCGGTAGTGGCTGCTATGCGTTACCACCCATCCGGATGCATAATTGGTATATCTACCATGGCGTTGCCTAGTTGTGTCGTGTCACCTCCCCCAGCGCGCCTTATACGAGTTTAGATTTGTGTCCTACCTATGGAGTATTTATGGTAGCCTCCCGATCTGGAGGTACGATGGTACTATACGGACTATTCGCACTATATATGTGTTAAGGTGGAAAATGTAAAGCCTTAATGCTATTTTTAAGTAAGTTTACTTTACTTTAGATATTATTATAATAGCATATATTACTACACAGTAGATAGTTTAACGGATCCTTAGAGGATGGTTATCCCAAACATCCTTTGAGTTACTTGTATTTCAGTTGTTATTTCACTTAAGTTGGATTTATTGATATAAGAATGTTAATCCTGACTCGAGTATTTTGTGTTTTGCTTTACGCTCGGTTCTGACTGAGTGATACTGATTTTGAGACTCTCCTTTAGAGTTGAAGCTTCATTTGGAGATTCATCTACATCTTTTCAACTTGCAGTTATTCAGTTGATTCCAGTGATGTATTCTGATCTTGTATTTGGCTATTGTATTTGAAACTTCTATTGTAACTTTTTTAACTCTGATATGTATAGTAGGTTCATGAACAACTATTCATTTTGTTTCCGCTGTGTATTGTATATTACTCTATGTCTGTGATTCTGTGATTATTTATTTACTGTACATGTTTAGTTTTGCCAAATATAAATTAACAATCTGGTATTTTGAGCAATTCAAATCTGGCATGTGTGGATGCGAATGGTTGAAAATATCAGGCTGTTACAAGGAGTAAACGGAGAAGAAGTCATAGCAAAAGAAGGTGAAGCGTATGTTGAATGTAAACAGGAGGTTGAAGAAAGAGCTGTTGCATAATTCAATGCGTGAACATGGTTGGTCCGCAGAGAAGAAGGGGCACAAAGTTTAGGATGGTCAGAATTAAATTCCTTTAGGCTAGCAAATAATGAGCTTGCATTCGACTTCTTGTATCTTCTTTTAAGCACGGTAGTAATTGGAGCCGCATTTGAGTTCCCAAACATCTAGTGGAAGCACGAATTAAAAGAGCTTTTTACATAACTTATGCCCATAATAAATTGTATGACGGCAGGGGGAGAATACTTACAACAGGCGTAGACGAACAGGCTGATCACTTTCTCTCTGGAATGACACCGAGAGTGGAACAGAGCCATTCTTATATCCACTTTCAGTGATGCATCATGGTTGATTGTGGACCCTGAGTTGGTACAAAGGGAGGTTGATTGGGTGATTGATTTTCTCTTTCTATTCTTGCAACCATGCTCCATATCTAAATAGTCGTCCAACGTAAAGGGCGAAGAAACGAACAACTAAATTAGAAAGTTGCAACATTCAGTCATCCCTGCGAGGCATAATATTCCGTAGGTAGAGTGATACAGACATAAAAATGTATGTATCATACGGAATTTGGGAGGAAAATTTTATCTATTTTTCTCCATCCAATCAAACAGTGGATGTACGAATATAAGGGGAGGTCACTTATTTGTAGGAAGAAGAAAATCCATATACTTTAAATGCTTTAAATATAATGTAATAAACTAACTAACAATTGTTTAACATATTGATGTACGTGAGCTGATAAAAATAGAAGCATTCCTAATGCTCTTGTGTTCCTTGAGTTTAATTTTGCTCCAATAATTATAATTATGTTTAAAAAAAATTCCCATGCATGAAGTATGTTTCTATTGTTTACCTAACATAAGCTATAACCATTTTCAAGCTCTACATTTGCTTCATTAATAGTTTGTCATCCACTATATATTTAAGAAAACTCAATAGAAAAAAATTATAACATTATATCCAACAGTTATTGATTAAGTAAAACAAGGACATAATTGTATTATAGGTTAGGGTAAATCATTGTAAGCAACGTTATAGTACACCAACATGCAACTTATACACTGCCCAGAGAATTCATATGTAACAATATATAAGTTACATGTCAATTTATCCAAGTTTAAGGTTAATGACAACAAGTGTTAACATCAAGCATACAAAATTGGATTAAATGAGAAGTTTGTAATATCTTTCATTTCTATGTTACAAACCATAAATACGGAATAAATGCAGCAAGTAAATATAGTAAGAATAAGATAATTATGTTCAGAATAATATAGATATACAGGTGCTAAAAGTATTCGTAAAGTAAGTTAAACGCAATTGATTAATTTTTTATGAATTTATATAAAAAATAGTGTTATAAAAGTTAAAATCTAATTACCTATGCAATGTATGATTAAAAAACTCAAACATATACATCACTTTATAATAAAGATATAAAAGGCAAACGTTAAAAAAGGAAATCAAAATAGAAACTAAGTATGATAACAATAAGACAGAATAATATATGAGATAAATACACGTCTATCACAAATAAGGCAAATCAATACGTAGGTTATGATATAACCGTGGACTACTTTAAATTAGAAATTATTAGAAGGTGCTTGCAATCCAATATATTATTCAAAATTCAACCATGCCATATATATATATATATATATATATATATATATATATATATATATATGTTATGAATGTTTGTTGGTGTTGGAAAATAAAAAATCCTTTTTCTCTGGTACATAAAATTACAAGATGTAGCACATGTTGCACTATTGCAATCTTATAATATCAAACCACAAAAATGAAACAAAAAACTACACATAAATATTAAAAAATATGGAGGTCCAGCATACTGCGTAAGAAACATACATATTTTTCATCGAAAAGATTAATCATGGGGTAACTTAAGCCCTCTGCAATTGATTCTTTATGAAATACAATCATGTCATATGCTTTAAAATATCCATAAACTTTTGGTGTTGTAAAAATTAAAGCAATAGTAATAAGATAAAATACAATTTATCAACATTACAATGAGCACACATATATTAGGAATAAGATAGATCGACATGTAGGTTTTGGTATAGCTCTTAACTATTCAAACATGGAAATTATTTACAATGTGATAATAGTCAAATACAGTGTTCAAAGTTTACGCATGTTACATACATATATAAATACCCATGAATTTTTCTTGATGTTATATAACTGAAAGTCCTATTTTCCTTCTTTTTTGTAATACAAAAAACTGTAGCACCTGTTATCCAGAACATGAAAGGAAAAAAATCAACCCATGGAAAAATTGAAAACAACAAGTAAATATGTTATAAATAAAATTTAAATAACTAAGCCTGATCTAATTTAGATTCTTAAGAAGTTACAATTATTTTTATGGAAAATGTTAATCGCAAGGTAGATCAAACTAAATTATTTAATTTCTTTTTGAAATTCAATAATGCTATGTTTATAAAAATGCATAAATTAAAGTATAGCGTAAAATTGGAGGTCCATTATACTGCCTAAAATTTTAACCATGCCATACATACAAAAACATATATATATATATATATATATATATATATATATATATATATATCATGAATGTTTACTGGTGTTATAAAATAGAAAATCCTTTTTTCCGCTACATAAAATTATAACATGTAGCACATGTAGCATTATTGTAAACTTATAATATCAAACCACAAAAAGTGAGAAAAAAACGACACGTAAAATATTAAAAATAAGAAAAAATGGGAGGTCCAGCATACTGCCCAAGAAACATACCTATTTTTCGTCGAAAAGATTAATCATGAGGTAACTTAAGCCCTCTGTAATTGATTCCTTATGAAATACAATCATGTCATATGCTTTAAAATATCCACAAATTCTTGGTGTTGTAAAAATTAAAGCAATAGTAATAAGATAAAATACAATTTAACAACACTACAATGAGCACACATATATTAGGAATAAAATAGATCCACATGTAGGTTTTGGTATAGCTTTCAATTATTCAAACATGGACATTATTTAAAATGTGCTAGTGGTCCAATACAATGTTCAAAGTTTACGCATGTGACATACATATATAAATATTCATGAATTTTTCTTGATATTACATAACTAAAAATCCTATTTTCCTTCTTTTATGTAATATCAAAAACTACAGCACCAATTATCCAAAACAGGAAAAGCAAAAAAATGAATCCATGAAAAAATTGAAAACAGCAAGTAAATATGTTATAAATAAAATTTAAATATAGTAAGCCTGATGTAATTTGGATTCTTAAGAAGTTTCAATTATTTTTATGGAAAATGGTAATCACAAGGTAGATCAAACTAAAGTATTAATTTCTTTCTAAAATTCAATAATGTTATATTTAAAAAAATGCATAAATAAAAGTATAGCGTAAAATTGGAGGTCCAGCATACTGCCTAAGAAACATACATATTTTTTGTCAAAAAGATTAATCATGAGATAACTTAAGCCCTCTGTAATTGATTCTTTATGAAATACAATCATGCCATATGATTTAAAATATCCACGAACTCTCGGTGTTGTAAAAATTAAATTTCAAAGGATAAAAAATTCCACCATTTATCATTTATGTCAAATTTAGAAAATCAAACAATAAATGAGAACTAAAACATCAAGTAAGCAATAGCAAGAAGATAAACTACAATTTATCAAGATTACAATGAGCACACATATATTAGGAATAAGATAGATCCACATGTATATTTTGCTATAGCTCTTAACTATTCAAACATGGAAATTATATAAAATGTGGTAGTAGTCGATGTAGTGTTCAAAGTGTACGCATGTGACATACATATATAAATACCCATGAATTTTTCTTGATATTACATAACTGAAAATCCAATTTTCCTTCTTTTATGTAATATCAAAAACTACAGCGCGTATTATCCAGAACATGAAAGGAAAAAAATCAATCCATGAACAAATTGAAAATAGCAAGTAAATATATTATAAATAAAATTTAAATATACTAAGCATGATCTAATTTAGATTCTAGAAGTTACAATTATTTTTATGGAAAATGTTAATCACAAGGTAGATCAAACTACATTACTTAATTTCTTTCTGAAATAAAAATTATGTTATAAAAGTCAAAATCTAAATACATATGGAATGTATGATTAAAAAACTATAGCACATACATCACTTTATAATTATGATATAAAAGGCAAACCGTAAAAATGGAAATCAAAACAGAAAGTAAATACGATAACAATAAGACAGAATAATATATTTTGGGCTTATGGAATGTATGATTAAAAAACTGTAGCATGTACTTCACTTTACAATTAAGATATAAAAGGCAAACCATAAAAATGGAAATCAAAACAAAAACTAAGTATGATAACAATAAGACAGAATAATATATTTTGGAATGAGATAAATACACATCTATCATGAATAAGGCAAATCAATACGTAGGTTATGATATAACTCTAGACTACTCAAAATTGGAAATTATTCGAAGGTGCTTGCAATCCGATATATTATTCAAAATTCAATTATGTCATGCGTGTGTGTATATATATATCATGAATATTTATTGGTGGTAGAAAATAAAAAATCCCTTTTTTTGGTACATAAAAGCATAAGATGTAGCACATCTAGCATATAATTATATTACAAGTAATGAAAATTTGGAGGTCCAGCATACTGCCTAAGAAGCATACATATTTTTCGTCGAAAAGATTAATCATGAGGTAACTTAAGCCCTCTGTAATTGATTCTTTATGAAATACAATCATGTCATATGCTTTAAAATATCCACAAATTCTTGGTGGTGTAAAAATTAAATTTCAAAAGATAAAAAATTACAATGTATATAAACATGCATAAACGAAAGTATAGCGTTAGAAAAATTGGAATGCAATCTGTAATGGAATATAAGATCTAAAAAATCCAACACTGATATCTACTATATAAGTCAAATTAAAAAAGGCAAAATAGAAAAATGGGAATTAAAACAACATGGAACAATAAAAGTAACAAACAACTAATCAGACCAATGAGATCAAGGGATTATTTTATAACTATTAAAAAATGTAGGCTTAGCCATTAACTATTTCATCCTTAAGGCACAGAAAGATCAAGGGATGGAAATTAACTTTCATGGCATCCAAATTGAATAGAGTATGAAATAAGTGGCTGTCAAAACACAATTATAAAATCAAACTCTGTAACCACACCATCGCACTAACATTTTTTGCAATGGATATGTGCAGTGCTGTAATAGTTTGTCCACTTAATAATGTTGTAGTTTTTTATAATTTATACCAACGTGCAAACCATTGGGCCACCCTAAATGTGACGCCCCACCTCTATACCCACGCTATGCAAAGAGCATTAATAGATAATACCGTCTGCTAACACGGAGAATAAGGCTGGATAGGAGCGACCATGTGTAATCTTACCTTAACTATTCACTAAATACGTCGAAAAGTAGAATCACATTAAAATTCGACCTATTCAATAAATATTTAAAGCAAAACTACAATGGCTATAGGATCTATCAGAAGAAAATATAACAACTCAAATGTAATTCACATCACAGAACAGTCGATCATAATATACACATAAACAGATACACAACAGAGTATACAAAATAATACATGTCAAGTGGTACAGGAGACCACAATATACAGACGAGACGAAAAAATATAAATATCAGAGTTACAACAGATAAGGACCACAAAAGACGCTATAACAAAATGAAGCTAGCGAATAGTCCATGCGGAATTAAAATAGGCTAAGTTCCAAAAGCACCTAACCTGAAACATCTCGGTCTGACCCGAGTATAAAATACACGGGTCAGTCTAGATAACAAATCAGTTAGATAAACTGAACAATAATAAACCTGCAAGGTCATACAGTATAACAAATATCTCTAGAGGAGATAACACAATCATCAACAAGAGATGAATCATATAGAACAAGCCTCATATCATCGGCAACATATAGAAACAAAGGATACAAATATCCCAAAACAAGCCAAAAGGCAAATAACAAATACCAATAAGGTATACAAGTTCCACAAGGTAATCGTTATACATCATGCGGCTCAAAAAGACCAACACCGAAGGGCGATACCATGGGAATATACATATCAATGAAACATCAGAAAATTGCTCGAGCTCAGTACTGTACAAACAAGGATCCATAAGCCCGAAGGCTCCAAACCCAAGTATCACCCATGCGGCACATAAGGCCAACATCAGAGCGAAACTATATAGGGCAACAAACCCGAAGGCACACACCCGAAGGCAACATACCCGAAGGCAAAAAACCCAATATCACTCATGCGGCACATAAGGCCAACATCGGAGCGATACTTTATAGGGAAACAAACCGTAGTGGTGAAGGTCGTAGACCCAGTACTGGACACCACTAACTGGAGAAATGTGTCACAACTCTCGAAAAGGAATCCGAACAGTGTTAACGTATGTCCCATAACCACTCGTTCGCACTAAACGGTTTACTATCCGTCAGTCACTTTCACACTCAAAGCAGTACAAATTTACCTTATATCATCGGTAAACTAAACCCGAAGGTCAAAGCAATCAATCGAATAGGTCGGGGACTAATCGGAAAGATAAACGCACAGATTCATGGTCCGTGTTTTGCCCAACCATTTAATCACCCTTCCACTTTGCTCGAAGTGCGAAAGTGTGTGTTTTAAATAGAATTTATAAATTGGGGAAACGAGCTTTTAAATGCGATTCGAGAGATTATTTTATATAAACCCCGTGGATGAAGTCAAGAGTAAGTTATCAAAGTCAAATATGCAATAACAACCACTAAAAAGCAACTTGAATCGATAAAATCCGGAAAACAAATTAAAATATGCAAAATAGGCAAAACAGGCAAAACAGAGCAGGTCGGTCGACCGGACTACAGGGCTCGGTCGGCCGGCCAGATGCAGGAAACCAAATATGGCTCGGGGCAGCAGGTCGGTCGACCGAAGCCTGCACTCGGTCGGCCGAAGGCTGTTTTCCAGCACTTCCTGCCCTATTTCAATGAAATGCAAATTCTTTCTAAATCCAAAGCAATGGCACATGCATACTTGTTAGGAATTCATACCCAACACCCATGAAATCAAGAGAAGTAGATGTTAGTTCAAAACTCACCTTTTAATCTCACAAACAAAGAAGATGGAGGAGCTAAATCACAAGGAGAAGACCAACCAAACACTACTTCAACTCAACAAGCTTCAATCTAGAATCAAAGCAAGTATTTCCTAAGTTAGGGTTAGGAAATTACTGAAATTGAAGAGGAGAAGAGATGGAGAAGATGGAGATGAACTTACCAATAGCTTCTCTATGATTTTGGAGCAAGAATCAAGTTTACAAGAAGAAGCTAGGGCTTGCTAATTTCTATTTCCACTTCCTTCCACCATTTCAGTTTTAGCTTGAGAATAAAATGAAAAGGAGATGAAATGAAGAGAAGGGGTTGAGTTAGAGGGTTAATTAAGCTAGTGGGCTGAACCCAAACCCAATAGAAAAAGTAGCCAAAATTCCACAAACTCCAAACATATCAAAGATTATACTCAAAAAGATCGCAAACGCCATTTTGGAATCAATGGAGGTAGTTTCAAGTTCCAATTAGGCCATTTGCAAAAAGTAGCATTTCGGACCCCAAAATCCGACTAACGACGCTATATTTAAATTAAACATTTAAATATAAAATCGTTAAATATGCGGGTTGTTACAGATCTCCCCTCCTTACAAAATTGTGTCCCCGCAATTTCTAGAGACGATATTTGTAACAACTACATACATACAATATTCAAAAGAGAAGTAAACAAGTTAGAAACGAAAAGACATACTCACCGTTTCAAAGCAAAGAAAGAAAACCTGGATAAGATCGCTCAATATACTCTCTGGTTTCCCAAGTACAGTCATTGGGATTAGCGGACCATTGAACTTTAATGAGCGGCACGTCCTTGTTCCGAAGGTGTCGCACCTCCGTATCAAGCACATGAATAGGTTGTTGTACAATAGATAAGTACGGTGAGATCTCAAGCGCTTGCAAATCAGGAGAAGTAATAACAGAATCCGACTCCCGAAGACACTTTCGAAGTTGTGAGACGTGAAACACGTCATGAATGCCAGATAAATGAGCTGGAAGTGAAACTCTATAAGCCACAGGGCCAATACGTTCAGTAATAGAAAACGGTCCTATATAACGAGGAGCCAATTTTCCAGTCGCACTGAAACGCTTAACCCCCTTCAAAGGAGAAACACGAATAAAAACAAGATCGCCGATCGAGAACTCGAGAGGCTTCCTACGGTTGTCCGCGTAGGATTTCTGGCGACTCTGTGCCTCTTTCATTCTCAATCGAATAAGATCAATCTTCTCAGAAGAATGACGAACAAAGTACGGGCCAAGAATAAGCTTCTCCCCAGATTCCAACCAACATGAAGGTGATCGACATGGCCTTCCGTATAAGGCTTCGAAAGGAGCCATACCGATACTAGACTGAAAACTATTATTGTAGGAGAACTCTACAAGAGGTAGGTGATCCTCCCAACTACCACCGAAATCAAAAATACAAATACGGAGAAGATCTTCCAAGATACGATTTACGCGTTCAGTCTGTCCGTCAGACTGTGGATGATAAGCTGTAGAAAAATTAAGCTTTGTTCCCAAAGCTTGCTGAAGACTCTTCCAAAAATGACCCGTGAATAAAGGATCACGGTCACTCACAATAGAACTAGGAACACCGTGAAGTCTCACGATTTCCTTGATATACAACTTAGCCAAATGCGAAGCAGTCCTATTAGACTTAATAGGGACGAAATGAGCAGACTTAGCGAGGCGATCAACAATAACCCAAATGCTAGAATGGCCAGATCTTGAACGAGGTAGGCCGTCAATAAAATCCATAGAAATCTGTTCCCATTTCCACAATGGAATCTCAAGAGGCTGAAGAAGACCCGAAGGACGCTGATGCTCGGCTTTAAAATGCTGACAAGTTATGCAATTGCTCACATAACTCGCCACATCGCGCTTCATGCCTTCCCAATAATAAAGACGACTCATATCGGCATACATCTTGCTACTACCGGGATGAATGGTATACTTAGAACGGTGACAGTCATCAAGAATGTCATGCCTAAGTGCAAGATCAGAAGGCACAAAAAGACGGTTCTTCTTACGAAGACACCCATGAGAATCAATGCTCAAATCTTGCAACGCCTCATCGCAAGATCCAGACTCACAAAGCTGAATAAGATGTATCAACTCAGAATCACGCTGCTGACCATTGGCAATACGATCCAATAAAATAGGTCGAGCTCCCAAACTAAATAATAGAATAGGAGAATCAGAAAATGAACCTCGATCACGAATTTCACAAAAAGATAGAGTCTCAAGAATATCCCATTCGGCAAACATCATAGAAATAACAGCCGAATGTTTGCGACTAAGCGCATCTGCAACACGATTACCCTTACCAGGGGTATACTGGATATCAAAGTCATAAGAAGCAAGAAACTCGAGCCAACGCTGTTGTCTCATATTGAGTTCCTTCTGAGTAAACAAATACTTCAAAGATTTATGATCGGTATAAAGAATGAAGCGCTCGCCCAATAAATAATGTCGCCAAATCTTCAAGGCAAAGACAATGGCGGCTAACTCAAGATCATGAGTGGCATAGCGAACTTCATTCGGACGCAGTTGCCTAGAAGCATAAGCAACCACCCGATCTCTCTGCATAAGAACAGCACCGAGACCACTACCACAAGCATCGGTGTAGACAACAAGATCATGATTCCCTTCGGGAACCACAAGAATAAGAGCATTAATGAGAAGTTCCTTCAATGTCTGAAAGGAAGCTTCACACTTGTCGGACCAAATAAAACGAATGCCTTTCCGGGTAAGGCTTGTGAGAGGAAGCACAACACGGGAAAAATCCTTGATGAACTGACGGTAGTAACCCGCCAATCCAAGAAAACTACGAATCTCATGAACATTCTCAGGCCTCTTCCAATTCTGAATGGCTTCGATCTTTGAGGGATCGACAGAAATGCCATCGGAAGATACAACATGGTTTAAGAACTTAACCTTATTCTCCCAAAAGTGGCATTTGGAGAATTTGGCTCTAAGCTGATGACGACGGAGGGTACTCAAGACAATTCTCAAGTGATTAGCATGCTCAGCTTCAGACTTAGAATAAATAAGGATATCATCAATGAACACAAGGACGAACTTATCGAGATATTCCCGGAATACCCGATTCATGAGATCAACAAAGAAAGCAGGAGCGTTCGTCAAACCGAATGGCATAACGAGCCAGTCAAAAGAACCATATCGAGTGCGGAAAGCGGTAAGAGGTATGCTATCCTCCGCGACTCGTAACTGATGAAAACCTGTGGCAAGGTCAAGCGGAGAAAAGACCTTAGCACCACTCAATAGATCGAACATATCATCGATCCTAGGCAACGGATACCTATTCCTAATGGTCAACTCGTTAAGCTTGCGATAGCCAATGCAAAGCCTAAGAGTTCCATCCGACATCCTCACAAAGACGACCGCGGATCCCCACGGAGAAAAACTAGATTGAATCAATTGCTTGGATTCGAGCTCTAAAAGCTGCTTCTTGAGTTCCTCATTTTCCTTTGCAGACATCCTCGTGGGAGGACGACTAACTGGCTGCGCGCCTGGAATGAGATCAATGCCGAACTCAATTGCCCGCTTAGGTGGCAAACCCGATACAAGCTCAAAAACATCAGAAAAGTCACAAGCAATAGGAATACGAGATATATCCTCATCATCTCGCGAATCAAGAGAATATAAAGCCATCTCGGAATTATCCACATCCCGAAGAACAAGAGATAACTGAGAAGGCGAATCAGGATGACAAAGATATAAAATTCTCTCGGAACAAATAATCATGGCATCATACCTCACTAGCCAGTCCATACCAAAATCATATCAAAATCCAAATGAGAAACAACGTGCAGATTCGCACGGAAAGAAAAGCCACATAAAACAATCTCAATATCATCACAAAACAAGCTAAGGGTCGTGGATCCCCCAATAGGATTCGCAATCCTTAAAGAAGTAACCATACAAGAAACATCCAAAGACAAATCATCTACAAGCTTCTTCGATACGAAAGAATGTGAAGCACCCGTATCGAAAAGAACTCGTATACTATGATCATGAAATAGAATTGAACCCTCCAAAATAGATGGAGACATACCTTTGGATTGAGATGAACCTCCAGAAGCATTAGCCACACTGAGCTTGCCAGATTTTGCATTAGCAGGAGCAGTAGGACAAGCTGAAACATGATGACCTTCCTTCTTGCAATAACGGCAGAAGAGAGGCTTAGGACAAGCTCGAATAATATGATCCGGAGAACCACAATTGAAACACTTTCGAACGAAAGGTGTTCCGGAAGACTGAGGCTAAGAGCTAGGACCACAGGTCTTCTTCTTCTTAGAAGGAAAAGACCTCTTCTGAAACGGAAACTGCTTCTTGTTGGGGTTCTTGGAAACCTCAACATCCTCACCACTATCACACTCCTTCTCGACAGCTTCGAGATGAAGTGCCGAATCATTCGATTCCTCGAAAGAAAGCTTAAGCTGGAGCAACAAGGACTTCTTAAGATATTTCTTAAGACCAGAGACAAACTTCAAATTCTTCTTGTAAGAAGTGCTGATGAATTCAAGACCATACTTAGATAAGGCCTCAAAAGATGCGACATACTCAGAAACAGAAGATTTCCCTTACTTCAACTCAAGGAAGCGACGGGTCAATAGAACTTTTTCAGATTCAGGAATGAACTTGAGTTCAAATCGCTCCCGAAACTGAGTCCAAGAAAGGGTAGACTCATCAATCTCGGCTACAAGAAGCTCATACGAATCAAGAGCACGCTCTTGTAATAAGCTAGAAGTTACAAGAACTCTATCATGGTCAGAAAGATCCATGCGAGAGACGATACGCTCGCACGTGCGAAACCAAGCTTGGACTTCAAGAACAGACTCGGAACCCTTAAATGGTTTTCCTCCAAGATGAGCAAAATCACTGCACTGACGTGCAAAGGCAGACTTGCGAGGTGGAGACACTCGAGGAGGAACGGGAGGCTGAGTGCTCCTAAACAACTCCATAAACTGATCGGCAGACATATAAACGCCATCCGGATGTGAGCCACCAGATTGCCCAGCATCCGAACGTCGACCTCTGCCTCTTCCAGACATAAGCTGAAAGTCAAGATAAGGAAAAGATTATTCACAAGGTAGATATTGCAATATGGAATACTACGGAATAATCCTAGACGTATTCACAAACTCTATCTAACCTTGATGGAATAAAAAGACACGATGACTCAAAGATTTGTATCACTTGTACACTTTGATGTACCATAATATGTGCATCTATTCTGTGTTTATCATATTTTGTTCTGAACTCAGCTTTGATACCACGCTGTGACGCCCCACCTCTATACCCACGCTATGCAAAGAGCATTAATAGATAATACCGTCTGCTAACACGGAGAATAAGGCTAGATAGGAGCGACCATGTGTAATCTTACCTTAACTATTCACTAAATACGTCGAAAAGTAGAATCACATTAAAATTCGACCTATTCAATAAATATTTAAAGCAAAACTACAATGGCTATAGGATCTATCAGAAGAAAATATAACAACTCAAATGTAATTCACATCACAGAACAGTCGATCATAATATACACATAAACAGATACACAATAGAGTATACAAAATAATACATGTCAAGTGGTACAGGAGACCACAATATACAGACGAGACGAAAAAAATATAAATATCAGAGTTACAACAGATAAGGACCACAAAAGACGCTATAACAAAATGAAGCTAGCGAATAGTCCATGCGGAATCAAAATAGGCTAAGTCCCAAAAGCACCTAACCTGAAACATCTCGGTCTGACCCGAGTATAAAATACACGGGTCAGTCTAGATAACAAATCAGTTAGATAAACTGAATAATAATAAACCTGCAAGGTCATACAGTATAACAAATATCTCTAGAGGAGATAACACAATCATCAACAAGAGATGAATCATATAGAACAAGCCTCATATCATCGGCAACATATAGAAACAAAGGATACAAATATCCCAAAACAAGCCAAAGGGCAAATAACAAATACCAATAAGGTATACAAGTTCCACAAGGTAATCGTTATACATCATGCGGCTCAAAAAGACTAACACCGAAGGGCGATACCATGGGAATATACATATCAATGAAACATCAGAAAATTGCTCGAGCTCAGTACTGTACAAACAAGGATCCATAAGCCCGAAGGCTCCAAACCCAAGTATCACCCATGCGGCACATAAGGCCAACATCAGAGCGAAACTATATAGGGCAACAAACCCGAAGGCACACACCCGAAGGCAACATACCCGAAGGCAACAAACCCAATATCACTCATGCGGCACATAAGGCCAACATCGGAGCGATACTTTATAGGGCAACAAACCGTAGTGGTGAAGGTCGTAGACCCAGTATTGGACACCACTAACTGGCGGAATGTGTCACAACTCTCGAAAAGGAATCCGAACAGTGTTAATGTATGTCCCATAACCACTCGTTCGCACTAAACGGTTTACTATCCGTCAGTCACTTTCACACTCAAAGCAGTACAAATTTACCTCATATCATCGGTAAACTAAACCCGAAGGTCAAAACAATCAATCGAATAGGTCAGGGACTAATCGGAAAGATAAACGCACAGATTCATGGTCCGTGTTTTGCTCAACCATTTAATCACCCTTCCACTTCGCTCGAAGTGCGAAAGTGTGTGTTTTAAATAGAATTTATAAATTGGGGAAACGAGCTTTTAAATGCGATTCGAGAGATTATTTTATATAAACCCCGTGGATGAAGTCAAGAGTAAGTTATCAAAGTCAAATATGCAATAACAACCACTAAAAAGCAACTTGAATCGATAAAATCCGGAAAACAAATTAAAATATGCAAAATAGGCAAAACAGGCAAAACAGAGCAGGTCGGTCGACCGGACTACAGGGCTCGGTCGGCCGGCCAGATGCAGGAAACCAAATATGGCTCGGGGCAGCAGGTCGGTCGACCGAAGCCTGCACTCGGTCGGTCGACCGAAGCCTGCACTCGGTCGACCGAAGGCTGTTTTCCAGCACTTCTTGCCCTATTTCAATGAAATGCAAATTCTTTCTAAATCCAAAGCAATGGCACATGCATACTTGTTAGGAATTCATACCCAACACCCATGAAATCAAGAGAAGTAGATGTGAGTTCAAAACTCACCTTTTAATCTCACAAACAAAGAAGATGGAGGAGCTAAATCACAAGGAGAAGACCAACCAAACACTACTTCAACTCAACAAGCTTCAATCTAGAATCAAAGCAAGTATTTCCTAAGTTAGGGTTAGGAAATTACTGAAATTGAAGAGGAGAAGAGATGGAGAAGATGGAGATGAACTTACCAATAGCTTCTCTATGATTTTGGAGCAAGAATCAAGTTTACAAGAAGAAGCTAGGGCTTGCTAATTTCTATTTCCACTTCCTTCCACCATTTCAGTTTTAGCTTGAGAATAAAATGAAAAGGAGATGAAATGAAGAGAAGGGGTTGAGTTAGAGGGTTAATTAAGCTAGTGGGCTGAACCCAAACCCAAACCCAATAGAAAAAGTAGCCAAAATTCCACAAACTCCAAACATATCAAAGATTATACTCAAAATGATCGCAAACGCCATTTTGGAATCAATGGAGGTAGTTTCGAGTTCCAATTCGGCCATTTGTAAAAAGTAGCATTTCGGGCCCCAAAATCCGACTAACGACGCTATATTTAAATTAAACATTTAAATATAAAATCATTAGATATGCGGGTTGTTACACTAAAGCTTTGATTCTCATAAGTACAGGCTTTAAAACACATAATTTCTGTCATTTATTTTAAATCAGGTTAGAGGCATCACAGCTTTATATCACAAGTTTCTATACCAATCTAAGGTGAGGGTGTATGAACAACAAAATAAGTATAAGAAGGATGTATAAAATCCAATTCTTCAACCTAGTTAATATGAATTTAAACTGCAACTAAAATATAATTCTTCAACCTAGTTAATATCAATCTAAACTGAAACTAAACAAACAAACCAAAAAAACCAAAATTAATGTCAAAGGTAATCCGAAGTGGGATCCAAGAGGACAGCGAGGAAGAAGAAGCATTCATGGAAATCAAGTGCAAGAGGACAGCGAGGAAGAAGAAGAAGAAGCATTAATGTCAAAGGTAATTCGATCTTGATTGATGAAGAGTCTTCAGGAGATCAAGTGCAAGAGGACAACGAGGAAGAAGAAGAAGAAGCATTCATGGAAGAAGGGCATGCTCAAGATGATGACAAAGTCGTTTGCGTTGGCGAAGTGTGCTTTGACAAGGATGGAAATCTTGTCGAACAACGTGGAAATTTCTGTTTCCACTATCCAAATTGTTCGGTTCATAGATCTCCCATTTTCAAGGAAACGCATTAGTTTATTTTTTTCACTTTCCTATTGTTGTATGTTTTTACTTACATTCTCTACGCACATGTAAATAAAACAACATATAATTAATAAACAATTTGTGTTCATATATTTGATTTCTCACTATTATAAGTATTGTCATATATGGAATCTTAGTTAGGATAGTAGTAATTTAGGACTAATTTTTTTTAGAATTATGTAACGATTATTTATGATAACACTATCATTATAATCACATGTCATAGAGTATTAGATTAAGGGGGAGTTATATAGTTTGGAGTTTAGTTTTTGTTGATGACAAAGGGGGAGGAGTATAAAATAGGATAGTTGGGCATAGATTAAGGGGGAGTTATTAGTTTTAGGGGAGGTTATTAGGATAGAAGTAATATTTTATAAACAAAGGTTGTCATCATCAAAAGGGGGAAATTGATAGTCCTTGAGATTATGGTTTTGATGACAACAACCTTAGAGTAAGATTATAAAATATAAATACTAACATTATAGTTTAGATATATATGTGTATGCAGGATCTAACCATGCAGGTACCAAGAATGAAGATTGTACATTATAGAGATTCAAGATATCAAGATTGAAGACTCATGAGTATCAAGAATGTCAAGAGTTTAAGATTTCAATAATAAGTAATTTAATTAGGAATTTTGAAACTCCTAGAAAAGCATTGGCATCTTAAAATCCAATTTATTCGTGAAATGGAATCCACTTCGAGCCCGCTAAAGGGATGGAACCTACGAAAAATCTAGTGGACATTGTTTTGTATCCACTAACTTTATTAAAATGTTTTTACAAAAATTATCTTGTTTTCAAAATGATTTCAAAGCTTTCCTTTTTCAAAAGAATCAAAAACATCTATCCTAGTTTTAAATATTTTTAGCCTAAAAAATAATCTTTATTTTCAAAATCAAATTATCTTTGGTTTTTAAACTATCTCTTAATTATAATATATTTATTTAACTTTTATTTATACTTAGATTTAAATATAAAATTATAGTAAAATTTTATATATATATACCAAAATATTATTCTCTATATTTACTTATGTATTTTAACTATAGTTAAGTATATTTATAAAGTTTAAAATAGTTTTAATATAAGATAGAAGTTATTTTCAAAGAAAAATAAATCACCAAAATTTCCTTTGGCATGTCGACATCCTCATGTACCCCATGTCGATATGGTAGCAGTTTATTTCAAAATTTTGAATTTCAAAGGTAGTGTCTATTCGTCATATCCTTTCACTAATGGACATGGCTGTTGTTTTACTAATAATAGGGATGGTTTTGAACGAATTTTTAATCATATTTTTTTGGTTTTCACTTCTCTTCTTCTTCCACAATTCTTTATACACATTCTTACCATTACTCTGCCGAAATCAACATTGAATCTAACTAGATCATTTCTAGTTTGATTCTCTATCACTGTCTCAACAAGATCTCAGTGCTACTCAGAGTTATAGACTTCTTTGTAATCAATTTAGCGAGAAAAGGTGTGATTGTAGCCTTGGAAATCAATCAAGTGAGAAAAGGTGTGATTGTAGCCTTAGAAATCAATTAGGTGAACTTGTTGCCCTTGAAATCAAGTATCTCTACCCAGAGGATTGTGAATCTGGAGAGGTGTATCCCGTGGCCTTGAAATCGAGAGTGTAATTGTACAATTGCTTTTGAAAGGAAATCCGTACTTGTGTGCGGGACTAGATGTAGGGTAACTCCAAACCAGTATAAAATCCGGTGTGTTCTTTCATTTACTGCTTTTACTTTATTTCTGCATCTGTGATCATATCGAAATCTGAATATTGCATACATTTGTGTTCAAATTAATATAAACTCAAAAAGATTTAATAATTCCTTTAAACACTATTCACCCCTCTCTAGTGTTAATCCTAGCCTTAAGATCCGTATTCCGCATTTTTCATATTTGGTATCAGAGCAAGGTTTTCAAAGTTTCATAATCTGATTTTTGAAATAGTTTTTAAAAATGGCTTTGTTTAAAATTTTTGTTAATACTAGTTTTGAAATATTCAGATCATCATTGTCTCATGAGTCTGCATATAATCAATATTCAAATTCATGTTGGCTACTAAGATTGTTTGATGTGCAGGAAACATGCTTTATGGGGGTTGAGGAATCAATCCCCAACGGACAGATTGTGCAGATCAAAAAGAATAAATGGATACTTGATAGTGGATGCTCTAAACACATGACTGGTAATACAGATATGTTGAATGATATAACATACAAAGACGGAGGACTGGTTAATTTCGGAGACAACTCAAAAGGATATGTGATTGATATCGGCAAAGTCGGTAACTCTGGAACTCCTATTATTACTAATGTTTTGCTAGTTAAGAATCTGAAACATAATCTGCTAAGTATTAGTCAACTTTGCGATAAAGGATATAAAATTAAATTTGAAAAAGATAAATGTCACACTGAAGATAATAATTCAATCATAATATTTGAGGGAATTAGGAAAAAGAATATTTATAATCTTAGTATGAAAGTTTCAAATGATAACCTATGTCTTTTGGCAAATACAAGTGACCCTTTGATTTGGCATAAGAGATTTGGGCATTTGAATTTCAAACTCTTATCTAGACTGTCAAAACATGATCTAGTAAGAGGTCTTCCTAAAATGAATTTTAAAGTAGATTGTCTATGTGATGCATGTCAATTAGAAAAACTTAGAAAAAGTTCCTTTAAATTAAAATATAAGATTTCAACTTCAAAACCTCTTGAATTACTTCACCTTGATTTATTTGGTCCATCTCAAATTCTATCAATAAATCATAGTAAATATGTTTTTGTAATTATAGATGATTATTCTAGATTTACATGGACAATATTTTTGAAACATAAAAATGATACTTTTGAATGTTTTAAGAATTTTACAAAAAGGATTCAAAATCAACTTTCTCTAAAAATTATAACCATCCATAGTGATCACGGTGATGAATTTAAAAATGAAAAGTTTGATAAATTCTGCAATAAAAAGGGAATAACTCACAATTTTTCATTTCCAAAAACTCCACAACAAAATGGGGTAGTAGAACGTAAAAATAGGATGATTCAAGAGTGTGCGAGAATTATACTTTCAGATAGTAATTTACCAAAGTATTTTTGGACAGAAGCAGTTGCTATCGCCTGTTATATTTTAAATAGAATTTTAATTAAACCTTTAACTGATAAGACATCTTATGAACTTCTTCACAGAAAGAAACCTAAGGTATCTTATTTTAGAATTTTTGGAAGTAAATGTTTTATTTTAAATACAAAAGATAACTTAGATAAATTTGATCCTAAATCCGACAAAGGTATCTTTATCAGATATTCTAATAGAAGTAAAGCGTACAGAGTGTTTAATTTAAGAACTAACGCCATCGAAGAAACAATGCATGTTTCATTCGATGAAAATCACAAAATTTTGAGGATACAAATGAGGAAGAGGATTTAATCACTCAAAATCAAGAGTAGGCTGAAACTAATAATGAAATTAATCATCCTAACAAAAAGACAAAACTTTTAAAAGATCAACCTATAGAAAATATACTAGGAGATATGCAATCTTTTTTTAAAATAGAAATCAACTAAGTAAAATGAACAATGTAGCCTGTATATCATCTATTGAACCCAAAAATCGAAAAGAAGCATCAACTGATGATTCATGGATTTTGGCTATGCAAGAAGAACTAAATCAATTTACTAGAAATGATGTTTAGGAACTTGTTCCTAGACCTGAAAATAAAACTATAATTAGAACTAAATGGGTTTATAAAAATAAAATGAATGAACTAGGAGAGGTTGTTAGAAATAAAGCCCGGTTAGTCGCTCAAGGTTATTGTCAAGAAGAAGGAATAGACTTTGATGGAACCTTTGCTCTCGTAGCAAGATTTGAAGCCATTAGTATTCTACTTGCTTTCGCAAATCATAATAAATTCAAATTATATCAAATGGATGTTAAAAGTGCCTTTTCAAATGGATTTGTGAAAGAGTAAGTATATGTTGAACTACCACCACTTTTGAAAATGAAAAATTACCAAACCATGTTTACAAACTCAAGAAAGCTCTATATGGCCTAAAACAAGCTCCTAGAGCCTGGTATGTTAGACTAAGGTCTTACTTATTACAATCAAACTTTGAAATTGGTAAAGTAGATAATACTCTTTTTATTAAAAGAAATAAAGATGATATTCAACTAGTACAAGTTTATGTAGATGATATCATTTTCGGATCAACTAATTTTGAAATAAATAAAGAAATTTTTGAAATAATGACAAAAGAGTTTGAGATGAGTCATATGGGTGAATTAAACTTCTTTTTAGGATTGCAAATAAAAAAATTAGATAATGGTATCTTCATTAGTCAAGAAAAATATGCTAAAGACCTAGTTAGTAAATTTGGTTTGTCTACTGCAAGTGGAAAACCCACTTCCATGGCAACCAATGAGTTCCTAAGTAAAGAAGATCTCTCGAAAGATGTAGATCAAAAATTATATAGAGGAATGATTGAATCACTACTCTATATCACTGCTAGTAGACCTGATATCATGCATAGTGTTTGTCTCTGTGCAAGATAACAATCCCAACCTAAAGAGACGCACTTAAAAGCTGTAAAACGTATCATAAGATATGTTAAACACACCTTTGATTATGGCTTATTTTATCCTAAAATGATTCTTTTGACTTAATATCTTACTGTGATATTGATTATGCTGGCTGTAAATCAGACCGAAATAGTACAAGTGGAACTTGTCACTTTTTGGGGCATTCTCTTATTTCCTGGTTTAGTAAAAAGCAAAACACAGTTTCTTTGTCAACAACTGAAGCAAGGTATATTTCTGCTGCTTTGGCTTGTTATCAAGTAATATATATGCAACCAACTTTAAAAGATTTTGGTTTAAATATCTCAAAATCAACAATTTACTGTGATAATACTAGTGTAATAAATTTATCCAAAAATACTACTCATCATGCTCGAACTAAACATGTTGATATTAGACATCATTTTCTCAGAGATAATATAAGTAAGGAAGTAACTACTCTCGATTACACTAATTCTGAGAATGAAATTGCTGATATATTAACAAAACCCTTAAATGAATCTATATTTACTAAATTAAGAAGAGAATTAGGTATTTGTTCAATGACTGAAATATAAAATATAAATAACAAAGTATAATTAAAAACTAAATCAAAATAAATCAAATAGTAAAAATATCAAGCACCATGTCGACATCCCCCCTCTACCCATGTAGACATATAACGATTTTTTTTTGAAATTTTTCCTACCAAAAGTCAGATAAGTGGTTATATATTCTTCCTACTTCGAAATTTGGATCATTCTTTCTGTTCTTTCTTTGTTCTATCTTCTGAAAACATTTAAACAATGGCCTCCTCTTCCAAATCAAACTAAAATTCAACCTTTTCGTTCCCTTCTCCTACTTCTGGACCGTTTCAACGAACTACGCTTGCACGAATGACGAAAATAGAGGATTCTTTGAAGGTTGCACTACAACTAATGACTGAAATTCAAGTGGTGCAACTTAGAATGGCCAAAGAACAAGAACGGCAAGGAAAAATCCTTAGAAATTTGCAAAAAATTCTAATGGACAATCACGCTAATTCGATCTTGATTGATGACGAGTCTTCAGGAGATCAAGTGCATGAGGACAGCGAGGAAGAAGAAGAAGAAGCATTCATGGAAGAAGAGCACGCTGAAGATGATGAAAAAGTCGTTTGCGTTGGCGAAGTGTGCTTTGACAAGGATGGAAATCTTGTCGAACAACGTGGAAATTTCTGTTTCCACTATCCTAATTGTTCGGTTCATAGATCTCCCATTTTCAAGGACACGCATTAGTTTCTTTTTTTCTCTTTCCTATTGTTGTATGTTTTTACTTACGTTCTCTATGCACATGTAAATAAAACAATATATAATTAATAAACAATTTGTGTTCTTATATTTGATTTCTAACTATTATAAGTATTATCGTATATGGAATCTTAGTTAGGATAGTAGTAATTTAGGACTAAAACTTTAGTTTTAGAATTATGTAATGATTATTTATGTTAACACTATCATTATAATCACATGTCATAGAGTATTAGATTAAGGGGGAGTTATATAGTTTGGATGTAACGACCCGGAAATTCCGATCCCAAAAATTCCAGATAGTTAGGGAAAAGAAGAAAGAGAAAGAAGAAGAAACAGAAACAAGTCACAGAAACCTCACATTCGCAGCGGAGAAAATATAATATCAAATAAAATAACAGTTTTACAAAGAAGAACTGTGTCAGAACATTTACATTTTAATACATCAGAGTTACAACATTTACACAACATTGGACAGTTTAAAACAACATGTCCTAGATAAACAACTATATAGCATAGCGGAAACACTCCATACGTTCCTGCCATCCAGCTCGCCTTCTGAGCTCCAGAACGTCCTTACCTGAAAATCTGTAATACTCGGTCTGACCCGAGCATTACATCAAAGTAACACCCAGGTCAGGCTGGAAACCAGCGTGAGTAAATCCATATAATTTAAAACACTAAGTTCAACCATAAAAGAAAAACCCATGTAGCTCGTACTTCACTACGAGTTCATTACTTGTTATGCTCAACACTTATTTCGCAAATCGATCCCTAAGTACCCATACTTAGTTTCAAAGGTCTATATTATTCCATTCCAGCCTTTTGATTTCACATATCGAATCTATATAGAATTATTGTAGATTACAAAACGAAGTGGGTTCGGGTATTTACTGATATTCGACCTCGGTCTCTTCGAATTTAATATCATCTTAACCTAAATTATCTAGTGAAAAACAATTCAACTTCATATACAAGATGTTACTTTTTACACAGCAATTCATCATCGATAGAAAACCATAATATCACTGTACACCCAACATATCATATCATAAAACATTTCATATCAGAGATATCAACCAATTCAAGGCATTTAACATCACTCAATTATTCATAAGCAAGATTTAATACTTCCAAAATTAATTTAATTAATGTCTAATTAAATTAATTTCTAATCTTTAATAACTTAGATTACATTTACTTAACATTAATTTATTACCAATTAATTAATGTTCCTTTAATTATCCATCTTAATCACCCTTTTCTAATTACCCTTTAATTACAATAAATAAATAATTCTACTTTTATTACACAAATTAATTAACCTTTATCTATCCATGCTAACTACATTAATCTTTAGTTAATTACTCAAATTGATTATCTTATAATCACTTACATTGATCAAATATCTATTAATTAATCAAATTCATTAATTATCCATTAATCAATCGAATTCAATTTATTCTTTAATTAATCCATATTTTTATCTAATTTCACTAAGTAATTAATTATCAATTACTTCCGTTAAGCAATTATCATTAAATAAGTCACATTTAGTAATTTCCCATTAATTATCCTCCTTAGTTAAGGGCATTAAGGCATTATCCTTTAATTTCTTTCATTAAGTAATTATCATTAATTGATTTCATTAAGTGATTAACCTTAAATTAATTAATGATCCTTTAATTTATTATCTTAAGTAATTATCTTTATTTAATCACTCTGTTTAATCATTTGTAATTAACTTAAGTTAATTAATATACCCTTTATTAACTAATGACTTTTAAGTAATTACATTGAAAGCCCCTATTTAGTTTAAGATAAACCATTATTTTAATTAACTACTTAATCATCATTAAATCTCATTTGAGATCACATAGAAATAGAATTAAATAATTAACTTATTATATTTGACTTTAAAACCTTTAACTTCATCGGTATCAAAAATACGCGGGTCTAATCCCAAAACCCAAGCTAACTTATTCCAAATTAACCAACTAAGTAGTATGAAAGTACTTCTTTTATATACCCTTTACTTCATTTTACTCTTCCACTTCCTTTACCTTAACTATCTTCTATTTCTTTAAATTAACTAAAAACTTAATTCAACCGGCCCACTACTTCCTGGCCCAACCAAACAACGAAATCCCTTCTTCTCTCCTCTATTCTCTTCAGCGAACAGTTCAACTTCAAACAACAGGCATGACACGAAGTCGTCAACGATAAAACCCTCATCTTTCTCGAAGCAATACCCCAAAACAACAACCGATACTCACGAAAATGCGTACACATGCACACGGCATTGGAGGCCCTCCGATCAACTACGACACCTCCTATCATTCGCTGATGATACGCTGACCAATTTCAACCACCCAGATTTCTTGATCAGCCCATAAATCAAAATCGTGCTATTTTTCAAAATTGGAACCAAAAAAATTGTCAAAATCCTCCTCGCCATCGACAATCTCTCCCACCAGAATATCTGTCGTTCCGCCCCCAGCAGTGCCACGACATCCCACATCGATCTAATATGATCCGACCAAACTCGATGTATCGTCAGTGATGCAATTCCTCTGGAAAAAACATCGACCAAAAAGCTCCTAAAACCCTATTATCTACTAGCCACGCCTCCATGACGATTTAAAAATTCCTCAAGCATTTTTCCCTACACCCGTGGCATATCACCTTCCTCTGGCCTCAGTCCCCAAACCTCCGACCAACGCGGTCATCAGAAATGCCCAAAAACCCAAAATTTGATCAACACCAGAATTCTCACGATATACTTCCTCAAAAGTCATGATTCCTCTTTCAAAAATCCTAGTTTCTGATGACAAATCCAGATATAAATTTGAAACAATAAATTAATATAGTTGAGATTTGGGTATAATTAAGATTTTTACTATTCTTCTTCCTTTATGATAAATCTACTCTTAAATACTATATGGAAATATTTTCAGATCAAATATTCTATTCTTACAAACAATTTTCATTTATATACCTATATCTAAAGTGAATTAGGCAAGGAGATATTAAATTTAGTTTAACCTTTGAAACCTGAAATGTAAACAGGGTATCTACTGCATATATAGGTATGATAACCCATACAGTTATGAACATATACAACAATCCATATTAAACATCATGCTACACTTACCATACTATATTTTAAGGAATTTCAGCATGTATTTATATTTAAATAGATTTTTTTTTTATTTACTCATGGAAATATCACTTATACCCAGGCAACACATCCATTCACTCATGCGAGTAAAAATCGAGACATTCCTATAATCACATCTTGCATGCATTCAGTTATGAAGTAGAATTTGGTTTTCAAGAGGGTAGATTTACTCACCGATTTTATTTTGAACATAGCAGGTTGAAGCAGTTTAAACTTTGAAAACTTGGACTTCGAAACTTTATTTTTTTTTCTGGCACTTGATTTGTTGCTGATATAAGATTCTTGAAACTGTAACTTGATATTGCTTGAAACTTGTAAACTAAATGCTTTAAATTTGAACTGGAACTTATTGAGTTGCTCCTGCTTCTAATCTGAAGCTTGAAATGATTTGCTTGATTTAATTTCTGGTTTGAAATATTTATATGCTTCAGGTTGAGTTTTTTTCCTGAAAGATTGATGATTCCTTTCTTTCCAGGTTTTGTAGTTCACAGATTTATTTATTTTTTTTGTTTGGTAGACTTTTGATGAGTATATATAATCCAATTTTATCATCTTTCTAAAATAAAAGAGAAATGAAATAAAATTTGACACTTGTTAAATTTTTACATTACAAATGTTACACTTGTTAATTGATATATTAAATATGTAATACTTGTAATTTTGCATAAGAAAAAGTTTATATATATATAAATATTCATTATTTTCTTTGTTTATGCATTATCTATATGTGTTATGTTTTTATGTAAGTGTTTAACTTCTATTTATTATTTTCATGTGTTAATATATTCTTTATAAGTATTTATAAAATATTTCCAATTTAGTTTTTTTTTATACTTATAAGTGTCTAAAGTGTATAAATATTTAGACTTCTTCTTCTTTATTTATCTTTTATAAAATCCTTTAAAGAGAATGTTATAAGACAAATCATACATATATTGCTTTAAACTCAATTTATTTTTAAACTGTTTAAAATTTGAATTTCAAATTCAAATTCTCTTTTAAAAACTACTTATATACATATGTTCAAATCAATACCAACTTTATTTATCTAGGGAAAAGAGTAAATCTTATATTGTTATATTATTACATTGCTTAATTACCTAGTAATTTCTGGGATATCACATTCCTCCCCCCTTTGAATCTTTTCGTCCTCGAAAAGGAATGAAACCAGAATTTATTAAAATGCTTAAAATCAGATAAATTTTCTTTGATCATTTTTTTTAAAACGCTTTCTTTTAAAAAAAATCTATATCATAATATCAAAATAGTTTTTATAAAAATATTTTTATAACTCGATGTTTCGACAAGTCCATCCTTGTTCTCACAGAAATTCGGTCATACGTTGATCAGGCGTACGACTGAAAATATATAAGTACTTGGCAGACCCGTTTCCAACATCCAGTGAAAATACTTTGAAATATAATTTTATTAAAAATATAGGAAACGGTTTTTGGAAATAGAGGATATATCTTTTGGTGAGAATGCTCCGGAAATCATCACCCCCATCCATGGTCGCAGTTACATCTTGGGTTACGTTGCCATCGCAGCAAAAGTCCATGTAACTGTAGGCACTCCACGCCCCTCGATTACGCCATGGAACCCACAACAGATCGCAATTACATTCCAGGGTTACGTTGTCATCGTAGTAAAAGGCCATGTAACTGTTGGCTGTCAACGACACACATGATTTTCGCTGTCAAAATGAAACTTCTACACTCCTACATAGGTCGCAGTCTACCGATGTAAAATCAAACGCAGACTGTTGGCTCTCAACGGCACACACAACTTTCGCTATGTTACCATAGGTCACAGTCTACCGATGTAAAATCAAACGCAGACTGTTGGCTCTCAACGGCACACACGACTTTCGCTATGGTATACACTACTCATAATCCTCAGGAACTAGTTTTGTCCAGACTCCTCACAGGATCAACTTTAGAACCCCTCCTTGGGGCTCAAGGCAGCACCACCCGGTGGCACTCCTGAGAAGTTTATTTCAAGGGAGCGCCTTTTTCCCCAGAGCCATCATCAAAACACTTTATACTATACACATATAGTATCTTTCAAATTATACACTTAGTATGATCTCATACAAGGCTCCTTCACACAAAATCGATTATCCCAAAATCGATAATTCTCAAACTAGGCTTTCCAAATTTCAATATTGATTTTACCCAAAAAATCAAAAGCCTGTCCAAATCCAAAGGTTCCCAAAATCTTTCTGTTGAGTCACAGCTTCTATGAAGATTTTGATTGCTGACAACAATATTAAAGCGATCGACAAATCAAGACGTACATATGGTACTCTAGATTATAGGTTGATTATTTGATGTTATAATAGTAATAAAATTGTCAAAATCTATCCTCAAATAATCATGCACAAAATATAATATATATATATATACACATTTATATAGGTTGTGCACTTTATTGTGCAACTTAACAGAGACCGGTCGACCGGTCCAAAAATGAACGGTCGACCGTTCCTGTTGAATGTGCACAATAAACGTGCACACATGTACATAACGACTATATTTTTAAAAACCTGTCTACCGGTTAGTTTTTGACCTGTCGACCGTTTTTAAACAGAGAACAACTTCTTCCAAAAGACACATCTTTCTTCAATAGTTGTGTCTCTTCGTCTTCATTAATGATCATAACTTTTGACTGCAACTTTTCACCAAGGGTTATAACTATTTTCTCTCTATAAATACACATCAATATCATTGATTAAAACAATAAGTTTTATTAAGATTATATATGCTCTCTATCTATTCTTTGAATTCACTTGCATTCAAAAAGCTCTAAACTACTTTCATTCCTTATTGAATCATTGACACTATCTCATATATTTTGATTCAATAAGCAATATAAATTCCATAATCTTCACAAACATCATTCACAATTTGAGGATAAGATTATAGGAAAAGTGTACTACAAGTGACAAATCCGTGTTTACAAGAGCACAAGTTGTCAACAACAATTGTAATTGTTTTTTTGTTGAAGTCCTCAGTATTGTAAGAGGCAAGTGTTGAAGCCCTCAGTGTTGTAGAGGCGTGAAATCCCGTTCGGCTGTTCGGGTAATTGTAAACCTGTTCCTCCGGGTGAAGCGAGGTTGTAAATAGTGAAAATCCAGATAGTAGTCTGGGACTGGACGTAGGACGGTGCTCCGAACCAGTATAAAAATCTCTGGTGTGATTTTTCTATTTTTTTATTTACAATGCTATTATCATCTATTTCTGCATTTGTATTGTAATCCATATTAAACGATCCGTGTATACTATATTAGCACATATAATTGTATATACACCGCACTTTCATTTGGTATCAGAGCACGGTCATCATATAACCGTAACACAGTTATTTGATATATTCTTGTAATATGGCAAATAACGCAAGTACTAGCACTCAAAACACCACTTACACAGAAGGGCAATCGACACAAAGACCTCCATTTTTCAATGGTCTTAACTATAGTTATTGGGCAACACGTATGTCATTCTTTATGCAATCAAGTAGCTATGATGCTTGGAATGCTACTCAAAGAGAAATAGTGAGTCCAACAACTGATTATTCAGAATGGACTGTGGCTGAGAAAACGGCAGCAGCCGTAAATGCAAGAGCAATAAATATGTTGTTCTGTGCATTAGACCAAAATGAATATAATCGTGTTAGTATCTGTACTACTGCATATCAAATTTGGCAAACGCTAAAAATCACTCATGAAGGTACTAACAAGGTTAAACAAGCCAAAATAGCCATGCTGAAAAGTCAATTTCAAAATTTCAAAATGAAACCAAATGAAACAATCAATGACATGTATTCACGGTTTCAAACTATTCACCATGCACTTATTGGGTTAGGACAAAAGTATTCCGATTTTGATGTTGTTTCAACAGTCCTACATTCTCTGACTAATGAATGGGAAGGAAAAGTATTAGCAATTGAAGAAGCTAATGATCTTTCCGTCATGAAGCCAGATGAATTGATAGGAAATTTAATGTCCTATGAAGCAAATTTGCAGGCTAGAAAAGAACAGAAAGAAGAAAAGAAAAATGTAGCATTTCATGTTGAGAAAGATGAAAATGAATCAGATTCTGAAGATGAAGATTTGGCGTTCATTGCTAAAGGTTTCAAAAAATTCCTAAAATATCGAAAAGCCAGTCGCTACAATAAAAGGAAACCTGGATCAAATAAACCATCTTCATCTGCTATAGAATGTTTCAACTGCCATAAAAAGGGACACATGCAGAAGGATTGTCCAGAACAAAAGAAAAAGTCAGAAAATGACAAATTCAAATATAAGAAGGACAAATCAAAGAAACGAGCCTTCTCAGTAACATGGGATGATTCAGAGTCATCTTCATCAGAAAGTGAAAGTGATTCAGAGAATGAACAAGCTAATGTTTGTTTTATGGCAACAGAAGATGAGGTACAAATTCCTACATTTGATGAATTACTTGATATTAATGCTGAGTTGATAGTCAAATATAAAGACT
Organism: Allium cepa; assembly: GCA_030765085.1. NCBI lineage: Eukaryota > Viridiplantae > Streptophyta > Magnoliopsida > Asparagales > Amaryllidaceae > Allium > Allium cepa. Next base: position 568,205,942 of record CM060940.1, on the reverse strand, counting down.
TAAAACGTCAATTAAAAGTAGTCAAAGCAGATTTAAGTAAAGCAGAGTTTGAACGAGATATGTTAAAAGATGAGAAGAAAATATTAGAAGAAGAACTTGAAAATATTCAAGAATCATCATCTAATGTTGACTCTCAAATATCTCTTTTGAGTCAAGAAATAGAAGCTCAAAAAGAGAAAAATAATGCTCTCACTACTGAAAATCATGAACTCAAAGCAAAAGTCAAAATTCTAGACCTAGAAAAAGCTAGTTTACAAACAAAGTTTGATGACATTACTCAAAATGTTTCTAACTTTAACAAAGGTCGAGAAAATTTGACTAAAATCATTGAAAGTTCACAATCTATTTCAGATAAACAAGGTTTGGGATATAACAAACATAAAACTAAGAAACATCTTAGAAATAAAAGGAAGAAGAAAGTACAAAAAACTGAAGCTAAGAAAAATCTTAGTTTATTATATTTCAAACCAAAACCAATAGTGAAATTTCAAAAGAAAGATGTCAAGACTATCAAAATATGGGTTCCTAAAACAAATAACAATTTGATTAGGAACAAATACATTCAGCAATTCATGAATACTGTGCATCTTAATAATAATTATATATATAAAGGGGATACCGGACCCAAATGGGTTTGGACTCCTAAGACCTAACTCTTAGGACCCTATGAAAAGTGGGTACCATGAACTTAATTCTATGTTTGCAGGTCCCACTGAAGAAAAGAGGAAAGTGGATATTGGACAGTGGTTGCTCAAAGCATATGACGGGAGACAAGAGCTTACTAACAAATATTAAATACTCAGATGGTGGCTCAGTCACTTTTGGAGACAATTCAAAAGGTTATATCATCGGCAAAGGCGATGTGAGCAATTGTGGTACATCTAACTTACCTCTTATTACTAATGTCATGCTAGTTAGAAATTTAAAACACAATTTACTTAGTATTAGTCAGTTATGTGACAAGGGTTTTATAATTTCCTTTTCAAATAATAAGTGTAGTATTTTAGATAAAGATCATAATTTGGTTTTTGAAGGTTATAGAGACAGAAATATATATATTCTAAATATGAATATTAATCATAATTCAGATATGTGTCTTATGGCTAATGACAATGATCCATGGCTATGGCACAAACATTTCTGTCATATAAACTTCAGAACTATTGACAAGCTAGCCAAAAACAATCTAGTTAGAGGACTACCCAAAATAAGTTTTAAAGTTAACAACATTTGTGATGCATGTCAATTAGGAAAATTGACCAAATCATCATTTAAATCCAAGAAAGTCATATCAACATTACAACCGCTTGAGTTACTGCACATGGATTTATTTGGACCTACTAGAGTTCAATCAATAAATCACAGTCAATATGTGCTTGTAATTGTTGATGATTTCTCTCGTTATACATGGACAATTTTCTTAAAAAATAAAAGTGATACTTTCGATCATTTCAAATCTTTCGTCAAAAGAATTCAAAAATCAAAAGGGATTAAAGTTAAAAATATAAGAAGTGATCATGGCGGAGAGTTTGAAAATAATGAATTTGAACATTTTTGTACAAAGAAAGGTATATATCATAATTTTTCGTTTCCCAGAACTCCACAACAGAACGGAGTAGTAGAACGAAAGAACCGAACTTTACAAGAATGTGCAAGAACATTATTAAATGGAACCACCTTACCAAAACACTTCTGGGCAGAAGCTGTTGCAACTGCCTGTTATGTTTTAAATCGTGTGTCCATAAGACCTCTTACCAAGAATACTCCTTATGAATTGTTTAACAAAAGAAAGCCCAAAATCTCATACTTCAAAGTTTTTGGTTCTAAGTGCTTTATTTTAAATACGAAAGACCAGCTTGGAAAATTCGATCCAAAAGCCGATGAAGGAATATTTGTCGGTTATTCGGAACGAAGTAAGGCCTATCGAATATTTAATAAACGAACCAAAACTATTGAAGAATCACTTCATGTATCTTTTGATGAAATCTATCAGCATCCTCACACAATATCAGATGATGACGAATCAATAGTCATTAATAATCCAATCATCTCAAATACTGATTCTGACTCAGAAGTAATTATTGAGAATACTCCTCAAATATGTGAATTACAATCACCACCAAGAATATTAAGAGACCATCCGGCCCAAAATATAATAGGTGAAATAACATCACATGTCAGAACAAGGAGTCAACTCAATCAAATGGGTCATGTCGCTTTTCTCTCAAATATCGAACCCAAGAATTCAAAAGAAGCTGCTACAGATGATTACTGGATCATTGCCATGCAGGAAGAAATAAATCAGTTTGAGCGCAATGACGTTTGGGAACTTGTTCCGAGACCAACTGATCAGTCAGTAATTGGTACTAAATGGGTCTATAAAAATAAGGCTGACGAACAAGGAAATATCACCAAAAATAAAGCAAGATTAGTAGCACAAGGATACAATCAGGAAGAAGGTATCGATTATGAAGAAACTTTTGCACCAGTTGCTCGACTAGAAGCTATTAGGATTCTATTATCTTTTGCTTGTTATCATAATTTCAAACTTTATCAGATGGATGTCAAAAGTGCTTTTCTCAATGAATTTATCAAAGAGAATGTCTATGTCGAACAACCACCTTTATTCGTACATGAAAAATATCCTGACCATGTGTTCAAACTTAAGAAAGCTCTGTATGGTTTAAAACAAGCACCTCGTGCTTGGTATGAACGTTTACGTAGCTATCTTATTAATTCAGGATTTGAAATAGGCAAAGTCGATCAAACTTTGTTTATTAAACATTCTCGAAATGATATTCTGGTTATCCAAATATATGTAGACGATATCATCTTTGGTTCAACAAACGATAAACTCTGCAAGGAATTTGCAAGTATTATGACCAAAGAATTCGAAATGTCTCATATGGGAGAACTATCTTATTTTCTTGGACTTCAAATCAAACAACTTTCAAACGGTATTTTTATCAATCAAGAAAAATACTGTGAAAATCTTATCAAACGCTTCGGATTACAAAATACATCTGGTAAACCAACTCCTATGAGTACAACTACACATCTTGAAAAAGATGAAAGTGGTAAGAATGTTGACCAGAAATTATATCGAAGCATGATTGGTTCTCTTCTTTATCTTACAGCTAGTCGTCCAGATATATTAATGAGTGTTTGTTTATGTGCTCGTTTTCAAGCCGATCCAAAGGAATCACATTTACGAGCAGTGAAACGTATAATTCGTTATCTAAATAATACCAAAGATTTTGGTCTTTTCTATCCAAAAGAATGTCCATTTGAATTAGTATCATATAGTGATGCTGATTTTGGTGGCTCACGGACGGATAGAAAAAGTACAAGTGGTACGTGCCATTTTATTGGAAAATCACTTGTCTCTTGGTTTAGTAAGAAACAGAATTGTGTTTCACTATCAACATGTGAAGCTGAATATATATCAGCGGCTCTCGCTTGTACTCAAGTACTATATATGCAACAAACACTTCAAGATTTCGATATACATTTATCGAATTCTATTATATACTGTGATAACACGAGTGCAATAAATCTCTCTAAAAATCCAGTAAATCATTCTAGAACCAAACATATTGATATCCGTCATCATTTCCTTAGAGATAATATTGAAAAAGGTAATATACATCTTGAATATGTTCACACTGACAATCAAATAGCCGATATTTTCACTAAACCATTACTTGAATCTAGTTTTATTAAACTACGAAGAGAGCTTGGCTTAGTATCTCGGAAAGATCTAGAATAGAATAAGTAACCTTCAAACTTAGGCTATATATTTTTCAAATAATTCTTAAATTTCAGCCTATAACAAACTATACCTATTTTTATAACTTTTTTTATCTATCATTGTTTTTGTTTACGGCTAATTATCTCTAACAAATCCTATCCTCAAGTTCATTGGCAAACTTTTTTCTATATAAACGTTTGAAAAATACACTTTCATTCATTCACCTTCTTGCTGAAAATTATAAATCACCTTAAACAAGCTACCATGGCACACATTTGCGACAAATGCACAGAGGAATCTCATATTTCTATCACTAGCTCGGAGTCGGAGGAACAATATTCTCCGATTACACCGAAACAAAGGCCGGAATGCCCTCACCATTGTTTTCGCACACCTGGCCATACTCCAACATCCAAGCGTGCAAAGAAAGCACTATTCTGCTCTCCGCGCACGAAGGCGCAAATCGATGAAATTCATCACTACCAAAAGCATCAAATTGATCTTCAACGACAACTACATTATGGTCAAAACCTACTATACCATGAACAACAACGTACTTCAACTCGTTTATCCGCTTTAGAACGAATGGCTTCATTCTTCTGCGGTTCAAACAAACACGATGTTCATGAACCAATGCCGTCAAGACCATCGACTTCAACAACTCCAAACTCTTGGGATAAAAACTATAACGAGAATGAAGGAGCTCGATATAAGTGGAGTCCGTGGGCTAAACGCATTGAAAACGACAAGAATTCTAATAACAACTCACCTTCTCATTAGAATTCCATAATGTATATTATTTTGCTTTCATATATAATTCTTGTAATACAGTATATTTTTGCAATAATAACATAATATATAATATATTCATTCGACTCGTTTTCAAAATTTTTGCCAAATTCTGCATTTTTGCACACAGAGCCAAACCGGTCGACAGCCTGATATATGACCGGTCGACCGTTTTGCTCTCTGGTTGAAAACGGTCGACCGGCAATACGCAAGCGGTCGACCGGTCGGCAGTTATTTCTTTTTTTTTATACTTCACGTATATATTTTTGCCACCAACCCTCTTTACTTTCTACTCTCTACTGAAAATTTTCCCATTTCCAAACCCTAGTTCATATTCTCAAGCTTCACAAACTCTCAAATTCTCTTCAATGGCTCCTCCTCAGAAAAAATCAAAGAAAAGAGCAACATCAGAAACTTCTTCTCTTACTCTCTCTGCTAGAAAATGGCTAGAATCTCCGGTTGCAGTAACTAGATGGAATCAAATGACAAATTACAAATTCCATCCAGGCTCATTCATCAAATTCGACGATTTCACTGCATACGGTATTCAAAGATTAGCAAATAGATCTCGTATCTCTCCTCTTATTGATTTTTCTGTAAATAGCGTACAAATTAATCATTTGATGATTAAGCTATTTTATGCGAATATGAATTTAGAGGAATATACTCCGGAAAATCCAAATGGAGTTATTTGGTCAGTAGTATGTGGCAAACGAATCTATCTCACTTATGATAGAATTGCTTCTATTTTGGGAATACCGAATAGGGGTGAAGAGTTTTCATCGACATTTTGTGAAGTTTTCACCCGGAATAGTACGAGTCATAAATTTATAGAAGATGATAGTAACGGCACCAAATCGATTGGGCTACGACCGACTGCAAGGTTGTTACACCATGTCCTAATGCACTCTCTATTTCCTCGATTAGGAAACTATGATGCCGTTTACAAAGAGAATTTCAAGGCTCTTTATGCTATCTACGATGATATCGAAATAAATTGGGTTCACATGATTTTCGATGAAATTCTTAAGGTAAATAACTCTACTCGTCCACATTTCTTCTATAACGAGTATATTATGCGTATGTTGCTTGCATGTGGAGTCACACCCCCGGATTCGGCATATTCTACACCAAAGTGTATTGACTCCACTACTATCAAACGGATGAAGCTTCCTCCTCCATATGTTCATATTATGCCATTCGAACAATGGCAACAACGCGATACTCAAGAACAACAAGCTCCACCATCTCGTCGTCGTTCTGAAGATGTTAGATTATTGAAATCTAAATCATCTACAAGAGAATCTCTTGAAACCATCGCTCGGAATCAATTTTTACTTGAATCAAGACTAAAACGAATGGATTCGAAAATTGATAGACGATTCAATAAGGTAAAGTCATTCTTCGGCGCTATATGGGATGCTATATCATGTAGCACATCCGTCTCGACCCAACATCAAGACCCCGGAAAACGTCCGGCTCCTCCAACTTTTACTTGGTCGACATCCGAGGAATCCGGTGGTACAAGCGGACAAGGTCGTGGGGACAATGACGATGATGATGACGATGACGATGACGACGATGATGATGATGATGATGATGATGAGGAAGAGATTCAGTCGGAATGAAGTTAGTTTGTTTTTCTTTTCATTTCTTTAAAAACATATATGGCACTTGTACTAAATAGTGTCCATCTTTTTATTCGTAGTAGACTATGACTTGCATTGTACTTCATCAAAACATCCTGTGTTTGAATGTATGCATTGTTCTCTTTGGTTTATATTTTCTATTGTTTACTCCTTTTTGTCGATGACAAAGGGGGAGAAAGGTGCTAATAATTGTTTGCAGGATGAAAGAAGCTAATAATTGTCTGCAGGAAATCACATATTCAGGGGGAGATCCTATACTTGAGTTTTTATATTGTCATCAATCAAAAAGGGGGAGAATGTTGAGTCACAGCTTCTATGAAGATTTTGATTGCTGACAACAATATTAAAGCGATCGACAAATCAAGACGTACATATGGTACTCTAGATTATAGGTTGATTATTTGATGTTATAATAGTAATAAAATTGTCAAAATCTATCCTCAAATAATCATGCACAAAATATAATATATATATATATACACACATTTATATAGGTTGTGCACTTTATTGTGCAACTTAACAGAGACCGGTCGACCGGTCCAAAAATGAACGGTCGACCGTTCCTGTTGAATGTGCACAATAAACGTGCACACATGTACATAACGACTATATTTTTAAAAACCTGTCTACCGGTTAGTTTTTGACCTGTCGACCGTTTTTAAACAGAGAACAACTTCTTCCAAAAGACACATCTTTCTTCAATAGTTGCGTCTCTTCTTCTTCATTAATGATCATAACTTTTGACTGCAACTTTTCACCAAGGGTTATAACTATTTTCTCTCTATAAATACACATCAATATCATTGATTAAAACAATAAGTTTTATTAAGATTATATATGCTCTCTATCTATTCTTTGAATTCACTTGCATTCAAAAAGCTCTAAACTACTTTCATTCCTTATTGAATCATTGACACTATCTCATATATTTTGATTCAATAAGCAATATAAATTCCATAATCTTCACAAACATCATTCACAATTTGAGGATAAGATTATAGGAAAAGTGTACTACAAGTGACAAATCCGTGTTTACAAGAGCACAAGTTGTCAACAACAATTGTAATTGTTTTTTTGTTGAAGTCCTCAGTATTGTAAGAGGCAAGTGTTGAAGCCCTCAGTGTTGTAGAGGCGTGAAATCCCGTTCGGCTGTTCGGGTAATTGTAAACCTGTTCCTCCGGGTGAAGCGAGGTTGTAAATAGTGAAAATCCAGATAGTAGTCTGGGACTGGACGTAGGACGGTGCTCCGAACCAGTATAAAAATCTCTGGTGTGATTTTTCTATTTTTTTATTTACAATGCTATTATCATCTATTTCTGCATTTGTATTGTAATCCATATTAAACGATCCGTGTATACTATATTAGCACATATAATTGTATATACACCGCACTTTCACTTTCCTCCAAAATCATTCTTATAAGATCCTTTATATATATATATATATATATATATATATATATATATATATATATATATATATATATAACCTTGAAAAATCTTTAGATCATTTCAAACTTGTATAAAACCCTTTTTATACTTCAAATATTTCAAAAATCCTCTCCTTCCGGCAAAAGATTCAACAAGGGAAGATTTATCTTATATAACAAAGATATATAACATTATTTACTCCAAATCAAATATTCAAATTTGATTACTATATAAAGTCATTAACCATATTACTTACTTCCATAAGTAAATTTCTACCATAGAAATATCCAATTTCTATTTTATTTCATCATATATTTCACAAAATATATTTTTCACTTCAAAAACCATTTTACAGTTCTTATCCACAAACTTTCAATATCAATTTCATTCCAATCCGTACGATGTACACATACCATTCGTACACAATATCAATCTGATCGCTCACTCGATCACACAATTTCCCTTCCGAATTAGTATCGTCCATCCGACTTTCTAGTGCGGACACAGATCTGGTTTCTTGATTAGAAACCGTCATTCTCCTTGCATAGCCATAACTATGATAGAGAATATCCAGAACCAATCAACAACCCATGTCCAGGTTCGCCGTCGAAAATCGAGTGAAAATCCCAACTCGGATTGATATACTATCTCGAAATTCTGTGCTCGAATCTAGATCAAATCACTATGCGAATAGAATAATATACATACATCCTACGTATTTATCTTCATTGATTATTAACCAAATAAATTCTCCTTTTCTATTTACATTTCCTTTAATTCCTATTCACTTATTCACACTTTCTCCCAATATCCCTTTCGATTAACACTTCAATTCTTATCTCAAATGGATATTTACTCATAAACAGTTTGCATTCTTTCCAGCTTATATTTAGAAAATAGCTTGAAAAGTTAAATAAAATAGATAAGTAGTTGAAAAATAACTACTAGTTTGTAAAATGGCTGTAAAATAGTTAAGTAGTTGCAAAATAGTTGGAAATAGTAATAGTTATAAAGTAGTTGAAAAACAGTAATTAGTTTATAAAACAATTGTAAAATAGTTAAATAGTTTGAGGTTTAAAAAGAAAGGTTGTATATATATAAATAACTTGGAAAAAATAAGTTTATATTAAAACAATCCACATAGAAAATAGTCCACAGCCAAACTGTTCAATTCCCAATCTCCATTCTCATCAATTCAATTTAAATTTCCACTTAAATTTAAATTGACTCAATTTCAATAACTTCAATTTTCATTGAAATTGATTTAACCCCAATTAAAGTTGAATTGATCCTCAATTTATTTCCAAATTCAAATCAAATTCCATTTGAATTTTTAAACCTATTCAACTTTAATCACAATTCCAAATTATTCAAATCAATTCGGATTAATTTCAAATTGAACCAACTTCAATTTCAAATCATTGCAATTCAAATTTTCCATTTGAATTTTTAAACCTATTCATCTTCAATCACAATTCTAATCAATTCAAATCTAATTTATTTTTGAGCTAATTCAATTCAAATTTAAACCATCCCGAATTATATAACTTCGAGTTAAATTTTTAAATGTTGATTTAATCCTTTAAATCAAATCAACTTATATTTTTAAACCATTTAATTCTTAATCCAAATTTCATTTCAAACTTATTTCAAAGTTCAAATAATAATTCAAATCTTTTCTAAACAACTAAATCTTTGAAATTCAGTTTATCATTAAATTTCAATTTTGAAACCAAACCTTTGACATTTTAGTCATAAACATTCAAATCTTAAGTCCAAAATGATTCCATTTTATCTTAATAATGGATATATTACCACACCCCATTTCTTCATTCATTTAAACAGATCCAATTTCAGCTTAAAGATTACTAATAACAATAGGATGGTATCTTTCAAATTATTTTAAAACATCCATCCATTTCCAATTTTCGGATCTCAAACCCACTTTGAAATCATACAAATTCTCAATTCAAATTAACCATTTAACTTTCCAAGTTAAATCTCAATCTCGTTTTTCTTTTTGAAATTTCCAATTCAGGTTGCCTGTTCAAAATTTATTAAATTTTCCAAAATTAATTTCACTCTTAGTTAATCCAGACAACTTTAACCAATTTGAATTCCCATTCAAATTTTAAACTTCACATTAATAATCTTTCCCCCCATAAGTTCAAAAACTTATCACTTTGGGTATCACATCTCATTCCAAATTTAAAACTCAACATTTAGAGTTTATTTCAAATTATCTTTGATATTATGTATATTCCTCATTATACATATTACTTCCTTTACACACTAAGTTATCCTCAAATTTTAAACCACCTTTGGTTTTAGTTCAAAACAAATTCCTTTAAATTTCAAACATCTCTTGTTTTAAATAGGACCCTTTCAGTCAAATAAATTTATTATTTCTTTATTACTTTGAAACAAATTTTCAAATTTCTGGAACTAGATTTAAAACTTCACAATTTACCATTTTCAGTTCCATACTTGCCTAAATGTCTTACTTCCCTAGAACATTCATTTTTCTCATTAATTAATACACATTTAATTATCAAACACAACAACCATTTATGATAATAGCCAAGATTATCATATCTGAAAACCAATTCATTATTATTTTATTCTAAAAATTTCTTCTTCGAATTCAAGATTTTTAATCTCAGTTTGAATCCATTTCAAACTTATTTAAATTTGGTTGTATTTCTATTATCACTTAATTAATTTCTATAATTTAACAACCAAATTACCTTAATATTTATTAGAATGAAACGTTGCTTTATATATCAAAATATATTCTTATATAAAATTATTAAAATCTTTTTATAAGAAAATAACAAGTACGCTCTCATATATATTCACTCAACTCATTCTAGGGTACCATTGACCCTATCCTTAACGAGTAATCCCACCAGAGCCAAGGTTCTCGCTTAACCTGGCTCTGATACCAAATGTAACGACCTGGAAATTCCGATCCCGAAAATTCCAGATAGTTAGGGAAAAGAAGAAAGAGAAAGAAGAAGAAACAGAAACAAGTCATAGAAACCTCACATTCGCAGCGGAGAAAATATAATATCAAATAAAATGATAGTTTTACAAAGAAGAAATGTGTCAGAACATTTACATTTTAATACATCAGAGTTACAACATTTACACAACATTGGACAGTTTAAACAACATTTCCTAGATAAACAACTATATAGCATAGCGGAAACACTACATACGTTCCTGCCATCCAGCCCGCCTCCTGAGCTCCAGAACGTCCTTACCTGAAAATCTGTAATACTCGGTCTGACCCGAGCATTACATCAAAGTAACACCCGGGTCAGGCTGGAAACAGCGTGAGTAAACCCATATATTTTGAAACACTAAGTTCAAACCATAAAAGAAAAACCGTGTAACTCGTACTTCACTACGAGTTCATTACTTGTTATGCTCAACACTTATTTCACAAATCAATCCCTAAGTACCCATACTTAGTTTCAAAGGTCTATATTATTCCATTCCAGCCTATTGATTTCAAATATCAAATCTATATGGAATTATTGTAGATTACAAAACGAAGTGGGTTCGGGTATTTACTGATATCCGACCACGGTCTCTTCGAATTCAATATCATCTTAACCCAAATTATCTAGTGAAAAATAATTCAACTTCATATACAGGATGTTACTTTTTACACAGCAATTCATTATCGCTAGAAAACCACAATATCACTGTACACCCAACATATCATATCATAAAACATTTCATATCAGAGATATCAACCAATTCAAGGCATTTAACATCACTCAATTATTCATAAGCAAGATTTAATACTTCCAAAATTAATTTAATTAGTCTCTAATTAAATTAATTTCTAATCTTTAATCACTTAGATTACATTTACTTAACATTAATTTATTACCAATTAATTAATGTTCCTTTAATTATCCATCTTAATTAATCACACTTTTCTAATTACCCTTTAATTACAATAAACAATTAATTATACTTTAATTACACAAATTAATTAACCTTTATCTATCCATGCTAATTACATTAATCTTTAGTTAATTACTTAAATTAATTATCTTATAATCACTTACATTGATTAAATATCTATTAATTAATCAAATTCATTAATTAATCAAATTCATTAATTAATCCAATTCAATTTATTCCCTAATTAATCCATATTTTTAACTAATTTCACTAAGTAATTAATTCTCAATTACTTCCGTTAAGAAATTATCATTAAATAAGTCACATTTAGTAATTTCCCATTAATTATCCTCCTTAATTAAGGACATTAAGGCATTATCCTTTAATTTCTTTCATTAAGTAATTATCATTAATTGATTTCATTAAGTGATTAACCTTAAATAAATTAATGAACCTTTAATTTATTATCTTAAGTAATTATCTTTATTTCATCACCATGTTTAATCATTTGTAATTAAATTAAGTTAATTAATATACCCTTTATTAATTAATGACTTTTAAGTAATTACATTGATTAATTTATGCATCAAAAATCAAGCCCCTATTTAGTTTAAGATGAACCATTATTTTAATTAACTACTTAATCATCATTAAATCTCATTTGAGATCACATAGAAATAGAATTAAATAATTAACTTAGTATATTTGACTTTAAAACCTTTAACTTCATCGGTATCAAAAATACGCGGGTCTAATCCCAAAACCCAAGCTAACTTATTCCAAATTAACCAACTAAGTAGTATGAAAACACTTCTTTTATATACCCTTTACTTCATTTTACTCTTCCACTTCCTTTACCTTAACTATCTTTTATTTCTTTAAATTAATTAAAAACTTAATTCAACCGGCCCACTACTTCCCGGCCCACCAAAACAACGAAATCCCTTCTTCTATCCTCTATTCTCTTCAGCGAACAGTTCAACTTCAAACAACAGGTATGACACGAAGTCGTCAACGATAAAACCCTCATCTTTCCCGAAGCAATACCCCGAAACAACAACTGATACTCACGAAAATGCATACACGTGCACACGGCATTGGAGGCCCTCCGATCAATTACGACACCTCCTATCAATCGCTGACGATACGCTGACCAATTTCAACCACCTAGATTCCTTGATCAGCCCATAAATCAAAATCGTGCCATTTTCCCAAAATTGGAACCAAAACAATTGTCAAAATCCTCCTCGCCGTCGACAATCTCTCCCACCAGAATATCTGTCGTTCCACCCCAAGCAGTGCCATGACATCCCGCGTCGATCTAACATGATCCGACCAAACTCGATGTATCGTTAGTGATGCAATTCCCCTGAAAAAAACATCGACCAAAAAGCTCCTAAAACCCTATTATCTACTCGCCACGCCTCCATGACGATTTAAAAATTCCTCTAGCATTTTTCCCTACACCCCTGGCCTATCACCTTCCTCTGGCCTCAGTCCCCAAACCTCCGACCAACGCGGCCATCAGAAATGCCCAAAAACCAAAAATTTGATCAACACCTGAATTCTCACGATATACTTCCTTAAAAGTCATGATCCATCTTTCAAAAATCCTAGTTTCTGATGACAAATCCGGATATAAATTTGAAACAATAAATTAATATAGTCGAGATTTGGGTATAATTAAGATTTTTACTGTTCTTCTTTCTTTATGATAAATCTACTCTTAAATACTATATGGAAATATTTTCAGATCAAATATTCTATTATTACAAACAATTTTCATTTATATACCTATATCTAAACTGAATCAGGCAAGGAGATATTAAATTTAGTTCAACCATTGAAACCTGAAATGTTAACAGAGTATCTACTGCGTATATAGGTATGATAACCCATACAGTTATGAACATATACAACAATCTATATTAAACATCATGCTACACTTACCATACTATATTTTAAGGAATTTCAGCATGCATTTATTTTTAAATAGATTTTTTTTTATTTACTCATGGAAATATCACTTATACCCAGGCAACACATCCATTCACTCATGCGAGTAAAAATCGAGACATTCCTATAATCACATCTTGCATGCATTCAGTTATGAAGTAGAATTTGGTTTTCAAGAGGGTAGATTTACTCACCGATTTTGTTTTCAACAGTGCAGGTTGAAGCAGTTTAAACTTTGAAAACTTGGACTTTTAAACTTTATTTTTTTTCTGGCACTTGATTTGCTACTGATATAAGATTCCTGAAACTGTAGCTTGATATTGCTTGAAACTTGTAAACTGAATGCTTTAAATTTGAACTGGAACTTATTGAGTTGCTCCTGCTTCTAATCTGAAGCTTGAAATGATTTGCTTGATTTAATTTCTGGTTTGAAATGTTTATATGCTTCAGGTTGAGTTTTTTTTCTGAAGATTGATGATTCCTTTCTTTCCAAGTTTTGTAGTTCATGGATTTATATATATATATATATATATATATATATATATTTGTTTGGTAGACTTTTGATGAGTATATATAATCCAATTTTATCATCTTTCTAAAATAAAAGAGAAATGAAATAAAACTTGACACTTACTAAATTTTTACATTACAAAGGTTACACTTGTTAATTGATATATTAAATATGTAATACTTGTAATTTTGCATAAGAAAAAGTTTATATATATATAAATATTCATTATTTTCTTTGTTTATGCATTATCTATATGTGTTATGTTTTTATGCAAGTTTTTAACTTTTATTTATTATTTGCATGCGTTAATATATTCTTTATAAGTATTTATAAAATATTTCCAATTTAGTATTTTTTTATACTTATAAGTGTCTAAAGTGTATAAATATTTAGACTTCTTCTTCTTTATTTATCTTTTGTAAAATCCTTTAAAGAGAATGTTATAAGACAAATCATACATATATTACTTTAAACTCAATTTATTTTTAAAATGTTTATAATTTGAATTTCAACTTCAAATTCTCTTTTAAAAACTACTTATATACATATGTTCAAATTAATACCAATTTTATTTATCTAGGGAAAAGGGTAAATCTTATATTGTTATAAATGATTATTACATTGCTTAATTACCTAGAAATTTCCGGGATATCACATTGGAGTTAGTTTTTGTTGATGACAAAGGGGGAGAAGAATAAAATAGGATAGTTAGGCATAGATAAAGGGGGAGTTATTAGTTTTAGGGAGAGTTATTAGGATAGAAGAAATATTTTATAAACAAAGGTCAAAAGGGGGAGATTGTTAGTCCTTGAGATGATGGTTTTGATGACAACAACCTTAGAATGAGATTATAAAATATAAATACTAACATTACAGTTTAGATATATATGTATATGCAGGATCTAACCATGCAGGTACCAAGAATGAAGATTGTACATTATAGAGATTCAAGATATCAAGATTGAAGACTCATGAGTATTAAGAATATCAAGAGTTCAAGATTTCAATAATAAGTAATTTAATTAGGAATTTTGTTAAAACTCTTATAAAAGCACTGGCATCTTAAAATCCAATTTATTCGTGGAATGGAATCCACTTCGAGCCCGCTAAAGGGATGGAACCCTAAGTAGGATGGAACCTACGAAAAATCTAGTGGAACATTGTTTTGTATCCGCTAACTTTTATTCAAATGTTTTTACAAAAATTATCTTATTTTCAAAATGATTTCAAAACTTTCCTTTTTCAAAAGAATCAAAAACATCTATCCTAGTTTTAAACATTTTTAGCCTCAAAATAATCTTTATTTTCACAATCAAATTATCTTTGGTTTTTAAACTATCTTTTAATTATAATATATTTATTTAACTTTTATTATTTATACTTAGATTTAAATATAAAATTATAGTAAAATTATATATATATATATACCAAAATATTATTCTCTATATTACTTATGTATTTTAACTATAGTTAAGTACATTTATAAAGTTTAAAATAGTTTTAATATAAGATAGAAGTTATTTCCAAAAAAAAATCACCAAAAATTCCTTTGGCATGTCGACATCCTCAAGTACCCCATGTCTACATGGTAGCAGTTTATTTCAAAAATTTGTATTTCAAAGGAAGTGTCTATTCGTCATATCCTTTCACGAATGGACATGGTTGTTGTTCTACTATAAATAGGGGTGGTTTTGAAGGAATCTTTAATCATATTTTTCTAGTTTACACTTCTCTTCTTCTTCGACAATTCTTTATACACATTCTTACCATTACTCTGCCAAAATCAACATTGAATCTAATTAGATCATTTCTGGTTTGATTTTCTATCACTATCTCAACAAGATCTCAGTGCTATTCAGAGTTATAGACTTCTTTGTAATCAATTTAGCGAGAAAAGGTGTGATTGTAGCCTTGGAAATCAATCAAGTGAGAAAAGGTGTGATTGTAGCCTTGGAAATCAATTGGCTGAACTTATTGCCCCTGAAATCAAGTATCTCTACCCAGAGGATTGTGAATCTGGAGTGGTGTACCTCGTGGCCTTGAAATCGAGGGTGTAATTGTACAATTGCTTTTGAAAGAAAATCTGTACTTGTGTGCGGGACTGCATGTAGGGTAACTCCGAACCAGTATAAAATCCGGTGTGTTCTTTCCTTTACTGCTTTTACTTTATTTCTGCATCTGTGTTTGATTCTGTAATCATATCTGTGTCTGCATATTGCATACATTTGTGTTCAAATTAATATAAACTCAAAAAGATTTAGTGATTCCTTTAAACACTATTCACCCCCTCCCCTCTAGTGTTAATCCTAGCCTTAAGATCAGTATTCCGCATTTTTCACACATAGACTACTTCATAGTCTTTGGTTCAATCTGATAACATTTATCGATTAACAATTTTACTTTGGTCAGAGAATTTGACTTCAAATTAGCTGCCAATTACGGTGAACTAACCATCTACAACGAATGATATAAGTCCTTCCTTGAGCAATGTTGTTTCACTTCAAGTAATTCAACTTGTATCCAACTTTGATCATAACATGATTAGGGTGTCATGTGATTAGCTGTAATCAAAGTATAGTCTTGCCACTTAAGATCCACCGTACTCTCAGATTCAAACACCACAGCACATGATGTAACAACTAGGGTATTTTAACGATTTTAAATAATTTAATTTAATTGAAATTTTGTGAATTATTGAATAATTGAATTTTGAAACAAAAATTTGATATTTGGAATACATCTAATTAAACATAGCGGATGGTAAATTTTCATTATGGAAGTTTATTTTCTTGCATAAATTTTATTTTAATTCAAATCAGTTAAAATTGATGATAATAAAATATTTTTCAAACCTGAATATTTTTATATAACAAATTTGAAAATCATCTTCCAAGTGAGACGTCATCTTCCATTTCATCAAATTTGGACTGCTATTGCCACGTTTATCTTATTTTTGGCATTTTAGCAACATTTTCGGTACCGAATATCGACTTTTGACCGGATGATTGTATAGCTGATATATGTATACCGTTTTGATCGCCTCATCGTGTTGATCGTTGCGGCATATTCGTTTGTGTGTTTCGAAACCCAGAGACAGCGAAATCTACGGAAAAACTTCCATATCGGTTCCACAATTTTTGTCTTTGGGCTTCCCATACCCTTTCATTTACCCAATATTTGAAAACTAATAGCCATCAGCTTTTATTGTTCTCCGAAAATTTATATCTAACTTTTTCTATTCCCTTTGTTGCAATATACATTTGTCATTCCGTTTCACCTTTGGTTCGTTTCCCTTTCATTTTCTCTTGGTCACTGTGCTTTTGAATGATAATAACAAATAAAAATTTCAAAAATATTTTATTCATATATTCTTCAAGCTTGTCCGTTCATTTTCTAGTTTGTATTCTCTTCCTCCTTTAGCAAACTAACGGCTCTTTAATGGCTCTCGTTCTCTAAGCGATAAGCGAATTTTCTTCTCTTCGCCTATTTTACTTTTCTTTACTCCTAGCTGCTTAACTCCTTCTCTCGTGTGATTTCTGAGATTGTCTTTGGGTGGAAATGTTATCGTCCTCGTGCGACGCGGAAGAATTTGTGCTTACTGGAACTTTCATTAGATCTTGCCCGCCGTTCGAGGCAATTGGCGATGCCCTTTTGGCAGTTGTGGCCGGTCCTATCTCTCTGATCTTTACTGGTCCTAAATCGGTGGAAATTAGGGTTTTTAACTTGTCCGATTTTGGGGCTATTGTCAGATCTCGGTTTTTTTGGGTTGTATTCTGTTTCCTGGAGGTGCTACCGGTCTCTGATGTCGGTTTGCAGTGTCGCCCTCCTCCCGTGTTTTGTTGTCCACAGATTGGTGATGTGCGGGAGGTGGTGGATCTTGATTGTGATGACGAGTTGGTGTTGAATAGGGATTTCACCACCCAGTTCGAACCATCGTTGTCCTTTGCTGCCGTGTCTGGGTTGGTGCCGGTCGGGAAGATTTCTGTAGTGGTGGGTTCCGTGTGTTGTGGTTCGGTTATTGACTATGATGGAGTGGACGATAGGGATTTAACCACCCATTTCGTTCCATCTATCTCGTTTTCCTTCGATGGTGATGTTCTGTCTGTTGTTGATGAGTTACTGATGATGGATCCGGTTGGTTGTGAGTTTGGCTTTGGATCGGTGGCAGTCGCCGGAGGGGATTTCACTACCCCTTTGGTTGTGGATGCGGCGGTGGCCTTTCATGCTTCTCTTGCGGTGGTTAGTGGTCCTTTGGTTTGTCCTGATGGTTTGGGTTTGGTTTGTTTTGCTGATTCGGTCGGGGTTTCTGTCTGCTGTGATTTCGTCAGCGTTTTTGGTGTGGGTTTGTATATTTTGGTTGATGGGGTTGTGGTCTCCTCTAGAAGGGTGGTGGCTTGGTTACTCTGTGCCCCTTCCTTGGTGATTCGCTCATTTGGGGATGTGAGGCGCAGGGTTGAGGTGGTTGGTGGTGCCTTTGGTGCTGGTTCGGTTTTTTATTTGGATTGGGCAACCCCATCTTCCTCGGTGGGGATCCCCTCTCTGGTTGGTGGTTGGGGGTGCGTGCTTTTAGTATTCGTTTTTGATGATACCCATTTCTTTTTGGCGCTGTTGTCTATTGGTGCTTTGCACGGACAGGTGAGTTTCTCGCTGGTGTTTTTCCTATTATTCGTTTCTTTTGGTTATGTGGTTTTTTGCCGGGCTTTGCCTTATGGGTTGTTCATTGAGTGTTTGAGCATTGACTCGCTTCGGAGAGTGCTCCCTGCCACGGGTTGTATAGCGTTGGTTATTGTCGTGCCAGGTCCCTTAGGCATTGTTTTCTCCGTTTGGAGCGGACAGTGTGGTTCTCTTTGTTGGTTGTTTGCTATTAGCCATAGCGAAGTCTGGTCAGTGTCGTTTGTGGCTTCGTTCCGTCCGTCTGTTCTATCTGTTCTGGTTGACCCCCATTGGTCTCCGCGGATTTATTACTCTGTCTGGATCGATTGGCTTTGGCGGTGTTCCATTTCTGCTCGCATAGTGTACCCTGTTGTGGTCCACTATGCGGACAGCATGGAATATTACCAGTCATTTGCGATTCAAGCAGATGATAGATCTGATAGAGCCACAGTGCAAACCTCTCCCGTTTCGCGGGGCAGTCTCATTAGTGACTGTCCGGCCTGGGTTCAGTTCCTACAGGATCGTGGGTTGCGTATTATTAGCTCCCCTACATATCTCCGTTCTTCTTCTTCCGTCTCGGTTTCTTCGGTGTCTCCTTCTTCTTGTTGCTCCTCCCGTTGCTCTCTTCCTTCGTCCTCTTGTGCTTTTTCGATTGATATTCCCATGCTTAGTGTAGCCGAAATCGCATTGATTAACGAACGGCTATCTCGTCTTACCGAGAACTCGGTCCCTTCCAGATCCACTTCTTCTTCTTCGGTCTCGGAGGAGAATATTGGCGCTTCCTCGTTATCCGAGTCTGGGCGTCAGCCTCCTCGACGAGCGTCTAGACGTTGGTCGCGTACTGCGTCCTCCATCCCCCGGACTATCCGTACTCGCTCTATAGCGGCGATTGAGCAGATTGACCGTTCTGCTCTGTCATCCTTGTATCGTTCCTGATTTGCGGCTGTTTTGTTTTCTTTGATTTGTCCTTTTCGGTCGGTTTTTTATTGGCCCTCATGTCGAATTTTCTTTTTTGGAACATTCGTGGCATCGGTAACGAAGCGTCCGCTGCTAGACTTAGGCGGATTGTCCGGAAGCATTCCATTGGCTTGGTGGCTCTTTTAGAACCTCTTTTGGGTTCTGGAGAGATTTCCAACGCTGTTCTGTCGCTTGGTTTCGGTGGTGCTGTGTCTAATTGCTCGGGTAAGATCTGGATTCTTTGGTCCAAAGAATTCGCAGTTCGGCCCGTTTTTGACTCGTCTCAAGTGTTATCTGTCATTGGTTCCTCTTCCGATTTCCCGCAACCGTTTATATTTTCGGCGGTCTATGCCAAGTGTGACCGGGTTGAGAGATTGTCTCTTTGGGATGACATTTTGTCTCTTGGTGTCCTCGGTTGCTCGCTTTCGGTGGTGGGGGGCGATTTCAATGTTGTCGCGAGCCAGGCTGAGAAGGACGGAGGGTTGGCCGTCAATAGGCTCTCGGTCTCTGATTTCAATTCTTTCATCGTGCGTTCTGGGTTTTCTGAAATCCCCTTCGTTGGATCAGCCTTTACTTGGTCTAATAATCAGGTTGGACCGAATCGGATTCTATCCAGGTTGGATAGGGTTTTTGGGTCTACTGATTGGTTGCTCCTCCCCTTCTCCTTCTCTGTTTCTCATCTTCACCGCTCCTGCTCTGATCATGCGCCGTTGGTTTTAAGGTGCGCTTCGCGGTCCTTGTCAGGGCCTTCTTCTTTTCGTTTCCTTAGTATGTGGTGCTCCCACCACAGTTTTTTGCAGGTGGTGGAGGAATCGTGGTCCGCTCCGATATTGGCTGCTCCGATGCAAGCCTTCTCTCGGAAACTGCGTCGTCTTAAGTCTTGCCTAAAGTCTTGGAATTCCCTTGTTTTCCGGAACATCTTCGACCGTGTGCGTGCGGCTGAAGAATCTCTGATTATTGCCGAATCTTTGTTCGACGAGAATCCAACAGCCGTCAACAAGGATTTATGGGCTGCCGCCCAACTCGCTTTTTCTTCGGAGCTCCGCATTGAAAACTCATACCTCCGCCAGAAGGCGAGGATCAAGTGGGTGGTCGATGGTGATGCTAACTCCAAGTTCTTCCATTCCTCTATCCGTAAGAAAGCTAATTTGCTTTCAATTCGTGAGATTCTGAGACCGGACCATTCTATGGCTTCGACTCCATCTGAAGTTGTAGAGGTTTTAGTTTCACATTTCCAATCTTATCTGGGTGTTCCATCGGTATCGGACCCGATTTCGGACATCCTGTCTTTTATTCCTCGGATTGTTTCAGCTGAAGGTAGTGCCAGCTTAGCTATCCTGCCTTCTCCTGAGGAGATTCGTGCCAGTGTGTTTGCTCTCAGCAAGGAGAGTGCCAGTGGGCCGGACGGTTTTAATGGCTCTTTCTTCCGTTGCACCTGGCACATCATCCAGTCGGATTTCTGCTTGGCTATTCAGCATTTTTTTTCGGGTGCCGATCTTCCCGTTAGTTGGTCTTCCACTAACTTGATACTCATCCCTAAGTGTGATCAACCGACGTTATGCTCGGAATTCCGTCCGATCAGTCTGTGTAACTTCGCGAATAAAGTCATTTCTAAGGTCCTGGCCAATCGCTTGGCTCCGTACCTTGATCGCATTATTTCTTCCTCGCAGGCTGGCTTTGTTAAAGGTCGTTTGATCACTGATAACGTCCTGTTAGCCCAAGAACTCGTTTCTCAGATAGACCGTAAGGTCAGGGGTTCAAACGTTATTTTCAATCTTGATATGGAAAAGGCCTATGATCGTATGTCATGGTTCTTCATCATCAAGGTTCTTCGTGCTTTCGGTTTTCCTGAAACCCTAATCGACTTAGTTTGGAGGCTCATTTCCAACTGCTGGTTCTCTGTTATCGTTAACGGTTCTGCCAATGGTTATTTCAAAGCTGGTAGAGGTATCCGGCAGGGCGATCCTCTGTCCCCTTCTCTCTTCGTTATTGCGGCCGAAGCTTTCATTCGTGGTATTCATACATTGACGGTTTTTGGTCAAATTCAACGCTTTGGCATTCCGAGTAGATGTCCGCTAGTTTCTTCTCTGTCTTTCGCTGATGATATTGTCATTTTCTCTAACGGTTGTCGTTCCTCTGTTCGGCGCCTTCTTCGATTCATTCGTTTGTACGAAAGATGTTCGGGCCAATTAGTCAATTCAGCCAAGAGTTGCTTCGTTCCCGCAAAGGACATGGGTCCTTCGCGAGTATCGTGGGTCGAGTCTTTTTCTGGGTTTAGGGCTGCTTCCCTCCCTCTTCCTTATCTGGGCATTGTTCTATACAGAGGGAGGAAACTTAACGCCATTTTCGACCCCCTCTCGGACAAAGTTAGGGGGAGGATTATCCGGTGGAATGCATCTCTCCTGTCCCAGGCTGGTCGATTGGTGCTTATCCGATCGGTTTTGTGCTCTATGGGTGTTCATATTTTCGCCGCTATGACCCCAACTTCCGCCTTCTTTCGTTCGTTCCGGTCGTTGGCTTCTTCTTTCTTCTGGGGTTCTAAGGGTGACGATCGTCGTCATCATTGGGTGTCTTGGGATGTTATCTGCCGGTCAAAGTGTGAGGGTGGGTTAGGGTTGCGTAATCCGAAGGACATTTGCTTGGCTTTCGCTTGCAAGTTGTGGAATAGGTTTGGGGCTAACGACTCCTTGTGGTCGCAATTTCTTCATGCTAAATACCGTAGACTGGCTGATTCTGGATTTTCCGGTACTCCTTCCTTCGCGAGTGAGACTTGGAAGCATATGCAATCGGTCAAGGTGTTTGTTGACTCTCATAACGGCCTCTCCGGATGGGATGGTGGTCCGTTCTCTATTCGGAGGGCTTGGAACTCTGCTAGAATCCCATCGCCCGTTCTTCCTTTTTTTTCTTTCATTTGGGATGTCCGTATCCCTTCTAAAGTCTCTCTTCTGCTGTGGCGTTCCTTCCATAATGGACTCTCAGTTGACGATAACCTCCAACGGATCGGCATTCCTTTTGTCTCTCGTTGCAGATGCTGCGGAAACGGGGAGACGGAGTCCGTGACTCATCTGCTTTTCGTCGGTTGGTGTGCCAGGTCTTGCTGGAACTACTTCGGGAATTTAGTGGGGGTTCGTGGTTCCATCAACTCTTCTACTGATTTGCTGTCCACTTGGTGGTGTCGTCGTGCTGGTCGTTCCCTTTGTTCTATTTTATTTCGGTTGATTCCTAGTCTGATTTGCTGGCACATTTGGTGTGCCCGGAATAAGGCAATTTTTGACGAAACTCCTATGAACCCTATATCTGTTATTCGGAAGGTTCGAGATGATGTTTACATGGCATTTCGGGCCCGTCCATTCCGAGGTTCTGTCAACTATCGTTCTGGTCGTCTAGTGAATTTGTTATCAATCACCTGTTCTAGATCTTCTATTAGACAAGGTATCGGTTGATTGCCTTTCCGGAGACTGGTGGTTATGACTGTCCATACTCCTTCCAAGCCTCCCCCCCCCTTTATTTCTCATGTTTAGGTTATTGCTTGTAGGTAGAGGCATTCTGGGGGTGTGATTCTCAGTCTGATCTTTGTTTGGAGCTTGATACGAGTTTTCTGTTGCTGCTTTTCGGGTTTCGGTATTTCTGGTATTGGATTGCTATCTGTTGTTTCCTTCTAGTTCTTCTACCGGTGGTATCTCTTTTAGTAGTCCGCTAGCTATTTTTCGGTGGTATCCATTCATCGAAACCGGGCGGTGGCTTTGCCGGAGCACGTTTTCGATTTTGGTCGGACTAGGGGTTTTTGGACTTATTCGGGATTGCTTTGTGCCGGCTGGGAGACGTCCTTATGGTCCCTTTTGTTAGTGGTTTTTTTTGTATTCATATTTTGGTTATTTCTGTGATCTGGTCTTGTATTCTTTCGTCTTTGTTCTTTGTCGGTTACTTGTCAGGCTTGTTGACAGCTTTTGGTGATGTTTATATATCTCTTTTACTTAAATAAAAAAAAAAAAAAAAAAAAAAAAAAAAATTCTCTTCCTCGTGACCATTTTTCTTTTTCTTCCCTCTGTTCTACCTTCGAACAAAATTTATATTTCAAAGCCTAAGAAAAAGAAACAACTTGCTCTGTCACCTTTCACTCGTTTCTCCCTACCACTTCTCAAACTAATCTCCTCTCCATGCTCACGTGTTCCACCGTCCAAGCCGCCAACCCTCTCTACCGCCCAGCTCATCTCCGAACAGCCCTTCGCCTCCACGTGACACCTGGCAACCCACACCCCTCGCCTCATTTTTCCAACATCTCTACTGACCTGAGACCCAAAACTTCCTCCACCCTGACTCCCTACTCCGAACTCCCTTGATCTGAGACCGAACACCAAGCAACTTCCAGCCCACCTCTCTCTCGTGAATGTCGCTTTCAACCCCACGTTGCAGTGCTGCATCTCCTCCACACCTTCCGATCGATTCTTTCTCTAGGCCAAGCTTATCTGGTATGTATATATTATATATTTTTTATATTTATTTTATCTGTAGGTATATATTTGTCTATTATATTAATAGTGAATGTTTATACATATACATATTTATAAAATAAGTAAGTACTATATGCGAAATTTATTTTGCTATAGCCTCTTGCTGTCACACACACACACATACACACACACACGTGTGTGTGTATATATATATATATATATATATATATATATATATATATATATGTAAAATGTTGTACACGTTTTCCTACATATAAGTTAGGAATGATCTATTGAGTTTATATATATAGTCGATTGTTTTAGAGACATAATATATCTTAATAAGCTTATATTTTCTTATAAAAATTGATTTTAAATATAAAAGTATGTAAGTTATATAAGGCTGTTGCTATCCATATAGTGTTATATTAGTTATACATATACTATGTTCATATCATTAATATATATATTACACGATTAGCTACATACAATTTGAAGCTTCCATGTATATATGTTGAGGGTACTTACAATTTTATAGTGTTATATATATTATTATATAGTATTTTATAATCTGGTCGTATTAAGACAGATTTTTGTAATATACTGTTTATGAGTGCTGCATATGTTTAGAGAGTTATGCATATATTCTATAGTGTGTGTGTGTGTGTATATATGGAAGTTCATATATAATGTTAGTATACATATTTTAGGCCTATTTGTATACTGTAAGTATATATATGCTGTAGAGTTTTGTAATTTACGCATGTTTTACATAAATATATATATATATATATATATATATATATATATATATAAGTTATATTAGTCTGCTGAGTTATAATATATCAATATTTGTATTTTATTTTTATATACATTAGATTATAGGGTATGTATGTTTATGTACGTGGATATTTTCATATCAAACATGGATATTTTCATATATATACAAAGAATATAATGTTTATAAAGTAAGTATATATTTACGTGTGCCTTGTTTTAAGATATACATTTACATGAAAGTTATATAGCTGTATTTTTTTAATAACAGTGTGGCATATCAGAGTTTTTATATCCAGATTTTAGATATATATATAGTTGATAGTCGACATATGTGTTTGTTATACGTCTTTAGTCTGCACGGTATGTCTACAATCTATGTGCATGCCTTATTTGTATATATATAATACATATGTAGTTTATAAGCTATATCAATATTTTCGATATGTATATTCCACACACACACACACATATATATATAAGTTTATCTAAGTTGTTATATCTTGATTCTTAATTAGTTTAAAATATAATAAGTTTGAATTATATATATGTATGTATGTATGTATGTATGTTTTAATATTTGTTGTATTGATTTTATTAAAGTAATGATAATAATATAATATACATTTGTTTCTGTTATATAAAAACTGATTTTGATTTTTGATTTCCAATTTATCAATTGTCTGTCGAATTCGTGCCAATCTTGCTTTGCTTTGAAATCCATACTTTGACTCGTATCTCCTCTCATTCTGTTCTCTCTCTAGCCTCGAAAGGTGAGCAATCACTCACGATTAACGTTCTTATATTTATTTAATTTGATTTCAATTGAAACGACAAATGAAATATACTGCTGTTAGTTATTGACATTGTTATATATATGTTGTTATCTATATATGTTCACCTTTGACATCTGACACAATTTTCTGCTATTTATATTGGTGATATATGCCTGTTGTATTATTATCATATCTGTTATCACTCTGCAAGTTCCCTGCTAGTCTGGAATTCACTATGGGTTGAAATGATACATACCCGAACGATCTGTTGAATAGGAGAAAATCATTATGGGTTGAAATGATAAACCCAAGCGATTTTCATTTAAATTGAATTTGGGATTGTAGGTTGAAATGATAAATATCTGTATCACTTGACCATAGAATAGAAAATTATATACAGACATCGTTGGTCTATATATAAATATATTGAAAATGATTTCTATGGTTTTTGGAAAGAAATATATGGTTTTATATAAATATTGGTTTTAAATTTTATATAAATGTTAATTTACATATAGTTAAATTCTTAATTTAAGCTATGTATAAATTTGTTTAATATAAAATAAGTTTAATATAAAATAAGTTTAATAATAAAATTTGATTTTATTAAAATATAATATGGTTAAGTATTTACTTAAATTATATTTTAATATAGAGTTTATAATGATTTAATAAATCAAGGTTGAGAAGATAGATTTAAAATTGATTTGAATGGTATTTAAATAAAACAATTAAATCAATCTAAAACTTATGGAAATTGAGGGTTTAAAGGATAGGATTTTTATAACTGGATTTTGGTTTAAGATGATTTAAATGAATTTTTTTATTTTAAATAAATTTAAGGAAAATATTCACTTATTTTAAATTTGAGGTTTTATTTAAATGATAGTAGATTTATTAAGTAAATATTTCAACACTAAATAATAGTAAGGTGACCAAGATATGTATAATTTTCAAATTTAGTTTTAAAATGTTGAATATTAAAGTTTTGAAATATACTGAAATTTAAATGGTTTATCTTGTGGTAAAAATCTGTATTTGAAATCGATATAATTTGAAATGGTTTATTGAGAAACTGAAATAAATTGAAATTGATAAATTGAGGTTTGAATAAAATTTGAATTTTGGAATTTGAGTTGATTTAAAATCGATTTGTGGAATTTGAGGAAACTATTTTATTGTATGAAGTTATGTTTTAAAGTGTTATGATTTCTAAAGTATTATAAATTCTAAGTTTAAATCGTCAAAAGTGTTATAACTTTGAAAGTGTTATTGATTTGGCAATAGATAAATTTAAAGTGAAGAATGATATTGTTTAGATACGGTTTGAAATGGATATGATATTTTGGTTTAGTATAAATTATTTTGAAATGACCACGGTGTTTTAATGATGTTTGGTTGTCGATTGCATATGTTACTACAAAATAGATAATTCCACAAATCCTTAAAGGATGGGTATCCCAAACGTCCTTTAAGTTACCTGTATTTAAGTTACTTATATTCCAGTTGATATTTCACTTGAGTTGGATTTATTGGTATAAGAATGTTAATCCTGACTCGAGTTTCTGTTTTGCTTTACGCTCGGTTCAGACTCAGTGTCATAGCCTTTGAGACTCGCCTTTGGAGTTGGAGCTTTGTTGTAACATCCCGCCTTTTCGCACACTTTAAAACGACACACATGCCGATTCAAAGCATACGCAAGGGCGGATTGTTATGGGGTAAATAAGAAAAAACAGAGAAGGAATAAAACAAATAGAATCTCACAGCGGAAGGATAAAATATAATAATAAATATACAGTTCAAAACAGTTTACAAAACAGTTATTTCACTTATACAATGAACATCAGAGTTACACATACCAATACAACAATGCAGCGGAATATAGAGAGTGTGTGGTGCAATACTGTATATATAAAATAATGCTGAATCTTCGTCTTCGTCCTCCAAAGCTAAACCTGCTATCCTGAAATGCTCGGACTGACCCGAGCGAATTTGAAAAGACAAAAACACCCGAGTCAGACTAGAATATCTTATGTGAGTTAAATAAACAGAAATAAATATGAGTACAGTAACTCAAGAGATGTTCGGGATTTACATCTCCTAAGGATCCGTTAAACTATTTACTATGTAGTATATTGCGCTATTATAATAGTGTCTATTTATAAAATAAACTTACTTTTTAATAGCGTTAAGGGGTTACCCATATAGCCCTTAACACGTAATAGTCCCAGTAGTCCATCCAATATCATAGTCCCTCCTGATCGGAAAGCCACTAGAGGATACCACACGGGCTACGGGAGAAAACCAAACTCGTACAAGGCGCGATAGGGTAGGTGACACGGCACAACTAGGCAATGCCAGGGTAGATATACCAATTGCTATCCAGGCTGATGGTAACGCGCAGCGCGCAGCTGCCGCCCACCTCGAACTAACTCTCCCAAAGAATCAAAATATAGAAGTGGCCACTGAATCAATCCAAGTCAAAGTATAATATCGAAGAGGAGCGTTCGATCAGAGGAATGACCTCATTGGCCTGAGAATCGCTCCTGTTTTAGCCACCTTATGCCAACTCACGGGAGTTGGGTCCACGTATTTACCTTACAGGAAACGTCGCCACCACCTACTTCATTCTGGAATCTCCACCGCGTACACGGTTAGTCAAAGTGGTTTTCGGTATCGACAGAGAGTATGTCCATATCCGATCCCGGTCTCTTTGCCAACCAATCGTTATTATAACACCGCGGTTACTTAAAAACAGTTTATACTTTAAACAAGAATATAATCCCTTTCAAAACCATAATATTACGATATCATTTCTTCTTTAAAAACACAAACAATTTATTTTCATATTATTTTATAAAAGCCCGAATCAATGATATCGTTCCCCAAATAAAATTTTCCTTTCCAAAATTATGTCACTTTTTATTATTTAATATCCCATGTAACCAATATTTTGTTTGTAACTTTCAACATAATTCTTCGAAAATCCATAGTATTTTAAAACCATTATTTTCAAAACTAAATGGTTTGGATATTCAACGGTATGCGAATTAAAAAGGTTTAACTTTACTGTTGCTTTATAAAGAAATAAATTACATGGCTTTCCAAATATTTCTTCTTTTAAAGTTAAACCAAAATCCAAAATATTACTTCAAGTCCCAAAACCATTTCAATTTCTATATATATGAATCCATTGGAGTATTAATATTCAAAACTAAAGCTGGAATTCATTCTTTCAACAAATTAAATGTTTTATTATTTAGTTTTGAATATTCACATAAACCCATAAATAAATAAAACTCCAATTTCTAGTAATTTAATATATATAATTTTTTTCAATTTCAATTATACTAGAATATTCATTTCAATTTATCTTGGAAAAATCCAATTATAAATATCATATCTTAAATTTCCAACTTAACATTTAAACATATGATATAAATTTATCAAACTCCATTTTCCAAATTTTCTTCCATTTAAATAAAGGAATTTATATGCCTTTTAATTTCAAAATTTTCAACTTCATATGTATATAAATATGGAAGAAAAATATTTATACAGTATAAAATTTAAGATTATTATAAACCGTATTCCATCCAAACCATAGAAATCACATTTTAAAATAATTATATATATACCGCGGTGCCTGTATATAATTTTCTATCCTATGGTCAAGTGATACGGATATTTATCATTTCAATCCGCAAATTAAAATAAAACTTTGCGGTTTTATCATTTCAAACCACAATCCCGAATAATGAAATATGCATGATAAATTTTGCAATTTAATGATATGCAATAAACATTCACTCATCAACAACATCCATCATCCAATCGCAACCATCAACCAATCTCAATCAATAACAAAATATATATATGAACATATACAACAGGTGATAACTGTCAGTTTTATTCCAATTAAATTTATCAACTATTAATCTAATAGTTTTATATTCAGTAAAAATTTATATAACTGTTAACTAGCAGTTTATATGCAAACGATAATTTCTAACAGTCAATTACTACGCAATAAATCAATCAAATTAACAGTTTAATTCAATAAATTGCAATTCGACAGATATGAATGAAATAACATGCCAAAAGCTCATAAATAAATTTCTATTCATTTCTAAAATTTATTTACCAAACATAAAAGCTTCTAGTAATTGTGAGTGGGTTAAAACACTCACCTTTTGAATTTAAATCGAATTTAAACCCGATTTAAACCCAAAAATTCGCCCGTCTCAGAATTTGTCCAAACCAGCGTCAAAGCGTCCGAAATTTTAATACGATCCTAACAAAAAAAACCGCGCGTGAAACGGAGTTCGTATGCGAGAGTTATGTCAAAAATTGCGATTGAATCAAAAAAAGAAAATAAAACAAATGGAACACAAAACTTCACCTCAACATACATTCCACGTCATCACTCCCCTCTCCAGCAGCGTGCGCACGAAACACCCAGCCGCCCCCAAATTTTCGAAACCCAAATCAAAAATTCCCGCCAATCCAACCGTTGAAACTCGAAACAAACTACATAGATGCGATTCCTTCGGTTCCCTCTCCAAAACCCAGAAACCGTTTTCCGATCCGACGAAGTTTTGCGCGACGATGATGAACGGTTTTGGGGCTGTTTGAATTTATTCTGGATGAACGACAGCTCCAATTGAAAAACGAATTTGACCAGTATATTACGCGTATCGAATACTTCAACATATATTTTTTCTGGAATTTTCTGAAATTTTTGAGTTTTGACTTTTGATTTTGAACTGTGGATAGATCTGGAATTGGATCTGAGATGTATGCATTTGGGGAAGAGAAAAGAGTGAAGAAATGAACGTACAGCAAATGAAAAAGAAAGGAGCTAGGGTTTATAGATGTATATTTATAGATAGGCTAGAGGTAGGGTAGCTAGACTGGATACGCGAACGTGCGTGACAAACCATGGTCCAAAAAGCCCGCTATGCCTCCGGAGTCGGATTTGTTAAAACTATATATCAAAATAGGTGTTTTAAAATATTCTGAACGCAATGGAAAAAGTTTCGCGACCAAATTCGATCGTATGAAGAAGTTATGCCAAAAAAACAAAAATTTCACATTGATTTCAAAATGCGTAAATTTCAAGGCGTTTCGAGTCCGTACGATCAAACGACAAGTCCGATCGCTACGAAACTTGAAACATTATTATAATTCACCGTTACGGATCCGATGAAACTGGTTTCGTCGAAATCCGAGTCCGTGACAAACATGGCTATTTTTAATATTTATTAAATAAATTAAAATAAATCATAAAATCCAAATTTTCTTTCAACTTTAAATATTGACCAAATTTCATTACTAAGATAATTCAATCAGTTCCAATTGATTTAACACGCTTGGATTTGAATTAAAATGTATAAGTATATTAATTTGCAGCGTTAATATCCGCACTTTCTTATTATTAGGAAATTTAAAATTTTATTCTAAAACCCAATTATTAAAACTTATACCCTTATACTCTCAACAAAATCTAACTAAATAAATAATTGGATTTCCATTTCAACTCATTATCTTGATTGCAATTAGCCTTTTTTACCATAATTAAATTCCAAATTATTAATAACCCTTATTTTTCTTAACTATTTATTAATTCCAATCCAATTGAATTCACCACTATAAATTTGATTAATTTATTATATTCACTTCCTTTCTATTATTCAAAGTATTTGTTGTAAATACGACGAATACTAACATTAGTTTAAGATTTCACTCAATGTTTACAAATTCCATTTCCATTTAATAACGTAATATTTTACGTTCAATTCTATTTCATTTGTCGTAAATACCACTTGTTGAATTAAATACTCAAATCATAAATAAATCTTGCTTCTAAAGTTATACAACAATGGTCCAGTTAAATTTGAAATAGCTTTACCTTTATTTTATGAAATTAACTATTGCAATAAATCCAAATTTATAAAGAAGGTTAGATTCCTATACTACTTCTTTGGTCTCAATTAACCTTTTATGGCGAGTATGAATTTCCATGTATAATTGAAACTTTTATATCCCTTAAATTTTTACTATCATTCAATATCTACATCTTCTAGCTATTCCAACTTCCATAAATTTCGATTATCATACTATAGAAATTAAACTCCCTTAACCACATAAATAAAAGTTGATCCCCATCTATTAACATTATATCACGTTTGCATAAATTTATTCAATGGTCACTTTTAATTAATAACTATCCAATTTCCAATCCAAATGTAAATCTTCCACCTTTGAATTCTTATATTAAATGGAATTTAATATTTACTGATTCAACATTTATATGTTTCTAAAAATTAGCTCCAACCAAATGTGACAATTTACATTTCATTTCTATGCAATATATACTCATCTTATTCCATTTATTTGGTTACTGCATTGAAATCTATTTATTAACCAATACTAACGTTATTATCATTAAATAAAATTTGATTCCCCATTTCACCCTTCTATTCAAACCAAGTATCATGCTATGATAATATTTTACGTTGTTCACACTGAATATAATCAACCTTTTCATCGTTATCAATTAATCATACATTGATTGCACTAATTTAAGGAATTAATTGCCATTGATATCCGATTAAATTTAATAGGCCATATAAATAGGTAATATATATACGAATTAAATAAATTCAATATTTCCATTTCGTTTTTTTCTGTACTAAATTTATTACTAAGTGTATATACTCCACTTTATCAATATACCTGAAATTTCTACCTAAAATAAGGATACGTTTCCACTGGAATTTACATTTACACCTTACGTTACAACATTAATCAACTTGCTTAACGTTTTATATGATTTCTATCCTTTACTTCATAAATTAACTCATTCCACCTAAACCCTTATCTACAAAATATTTCAACATCAAATTTCACCACATACCAATTGACCTAATTATTTATTTATTAAGTCATCTCATTTAAAAAAATTTATCAAAGTGAAACGTTCATTCAAGGTACAGATTTATTACTTGCGTTACAGAATTCCTTAATTTATTCTAATTTCCGTTTTCATTCCTTTACTGCATTAAATTAATTTAATATTCCCATTTATTTCTCATATTAAATATATATACAGGTAAAGCCTTTTCACTACTTAAATTCATTTGAATTAGCTTCGAATTCTATAAGTAGGTTTAATACATATTATTTTCTACTAAATTCAATTACAACTTATTAAAGAAAAACGAATTAAAACCATGAAATAAATGAAATCTTCCCATTTGTTTTCTTATATTAATTTCTTAGCCTATAAATAACAATTTACAGCACTTAAATTTCTCGTCATTTTGTTCCAACTGGAAATTCTTAGACTTAAATTCCCATGGTTTCATTTCATTTAGTCATTTGCTTCAAAAAAAATCACAGATCTTAATTTCTTTCTAACTTAAATTATTTAAATCCTATTAAAATGACTAAATTGAATTAACGAAAATTACGGGTCGTTACACTCTCCCCCACTCAAAACTTTTCGTCCCCGAAAAGGAAAAAGAAGGGAGAAGGAAGAATAAACAGTATATCTAATTTCAAATATTAACTTATATCAATAATTTACTAAATTAATTTCCTTTAATGAATTACACTTGTTTTATAATCATTATGTCTTTTAATACTTGAATTATTAAAGTTGGAAAACAATTTCAACAAAATTCTAAGTCCAAAATTTACGAAAATTTTTGGCAGAGCCTCCTTTGTACGGAGGGACTCTGGAGAAAATATAATATCCAAATATACAAATATATTACATATATATCCAAAATAAAATATCCCACACGGGAAAATATATAAATAGCGCTTTAATCGTAATCCGAAAACGTACCTATTTGTCGGGCAAAACGCTTATTATTTTGGAACCAAAAGCAGTAGCAGTTGCTTCCAACCCCTGTATTCACTTATATAATCTAAAAGGTTAAATATTTATTTTACAGTGAAATGTTTGGGTAGATTCAATCATTTATATCCAATCAAATGCAACAACCATAAATTTTAACAAACAGCACATGCCACCAACAGACAATCATTCAATCAAACAAACAATTAGTTGTTAGGTTCAAATTCCGAAATTATACGAAATGTAAAATAACTATCAAGTGCATCCTTTACTCAACAGTCTTAGATGGAACAAAGATAGATTATTTCTCCATCCCACAACTTCAAAATTCCTTACCCAACAACCATACATCAACCAAACAATTCAAATCAACACCACAATAGCTTATTATACATTTATTTCATGCTTCAGTGGTTTTATTTTCTTTCTTTCATTTATGGAGGGATTTCTTTGTTTCTTACAATTTTCATTTTC
The DNA here is from genome assembly GCA_030765085.1 of Allium cepa. Classification (NCBI taxonomy): domain Eukaryota; kingdom Viridiplantae; phylum Streptophyta; class Magnoliopsida; order Asparagales; family Amaryllidaceae; genus Allium; species Allium cepa. The sequence continues at coordinate 568,171,980 of CM060940.1, read as the reverse complement.
CATTTTTTACAAAATTCATTATATTGTATTCCAATTTATTGACTAAGGTTTATATCATCTATTTATACTACTTACCCTTTCTTATATAGTAAAATTTCCAATTTAACTTAAGTTTATACAATTAATTCTCATTTATAACAGCAAATTTATTGAATACCTTAATTACCTCAAGCTTCACTTGTAAGATTTCCCCTTACATTTTCTTACTAACATTGCAGCTTTTATTATATGGTAAGTTATGTATGTTTAAGAATGCAAGTGAAAATTTACAAGTTTCTTCTCAATTCCTTTTTATTTATTAATGGTTCAATAAATATATATTCGTTTTATTAATTACAATTTCAACTTACCCTTAATTTCATTCCTTTATTTAATGTTTACGTTTTATTATATTTAATTACAGTAACCCTCTACTTACACTTAAATTATTAACCTTAAAACCTCCATTTTTATAAATAAAGGGTCTTATTAATTCATTATCTAGGGTTTACAGACATTTATTTATATTACCTACATTTTATTATATTACTAGTAGCATTTTAAGACATACTTAAGTTTATAACCCTACACATCAATCTTTATTTATTAAAGAATTTCATTTTATTTACTTAAGTTAAAAATCACCTATTAATAATACTCACCTTTAATTTGGGTAAAATTTCAATTATCACTTAAGTTTATACCAATAAATTCTTATTATAACAGTAATTTATTGAATACTTCATTTTTCCTAAATTCCTACTTGTAAAATATTCAATTCCAGTTTCTCATTTAACACTTCAACTTTTATATTTGGGTAAGTTATTTATGTTAAGGAAATTGCAATTGAACTTATACAAGTTTAATCTCCATTCTTTTAATTAAATTTAATGTTTATCCATATTACTCTTTGTCTCATATGTATGCAAATTCCTCTTTATAGCTTTGCAATTATTCTCTTATTTCAATTAGAGGTTTCAATTCATTTATTACTTAACTAACAAATTTTAAACAATTAATTAACGGAAAAAATTTAGAATTAAATACCGGGTTAAATTTCAATTTATTCCAAAATAATATATAATTAATTTCTTGCAACCTTTATATCTCTAATTATATTTAGAACAATAAAAGAAAAATTTTAGAAAATTTCAAAATAAATCTGCAGTAGAATTTACTACAGTGGCCTTTCCCTTTCGAAACTCGAAAATGAAAGTCGATGATGCGGCCGTCATCACTGAATTTATTTTCCAGCGACAGAGAGGAAAGTACAGAATTTAATTCTTTTCCAAAATCTTCTTTAAAACAATTCTTCCAATTTATACGAAATATTTATATAAGAAAATACTTATAAACCAAATCAATAAATTTCACAATTTCTTTGAAAGCAGATTTGGAAAAATCCCGGACTTAAGTTCTAAAATCTCCAATTTGATTTATCATAATTTCAACTTAGCTTCAGTTATTATAGATATTTTTATTTTCTAACACCCAATCTATAGCAACCAAATATATATATATATATATATCTTTATAAAACTATTTTTATATATAGAAAATATAATAGGCAAAATTATTTCATTTACCTATATTAAAACGGATATTATGTCGGTCTGTCCTATTAAGTGTTTAGAAATCCCTATTGATGACATAGCGTCCCATGCATCAACCAGAATTTATAAATACAAAGCGGAACAGATTAACACAATATAAAAAATCTTTTTATTAATACTAACAAATACGCTCTCTCATATATATACACTCAGCGACTCCCATAGGATATTACTACCCTATTAACAAAGAGTCAAACCCCACAAAGCCAAGGTTTATCGCTAAACCAAAGCTCTGATACCAACTGTAACATCCCGCCTTTTCGCACACTTTAAAACGACACACATGCCGATTCAAAGCATACGCAAGGGCGGATTGTTATGGGGTAAATAAGAAAAAACAGAGAAGGAATAAAACAAATAGAATCTCACAGCGGAAGGATAAAATATAATAATAAATATACAGTTCAAAACAGTTTACAAAACAGTTATTTCACTTATACAATGAACATCAGAGTTACACATACCAATACAACAATGCAGCGGAATATAGAGAGTGTGTGGTGCAATACTATATATATAAAATAATGCTGAATCTTCGTCTTCGTCCTCCAAAGCTAAACCTGCTATCCTGAAATGCTCGGACTGACCCGAGCGAATTTGAAAAGACAAAAACACCCGAGTCAGACTAGAATATCTTATGTGAGTTAAATAAACAGAAATAAATATGAGTACAGTAACTCAAGAGATGTTCGGGATTTACATCTCCTAAGGATCCGTTAAACTATTTACTATGTAGTATATTGCGCTATTATAATAGTGTCTATTTATAAAATAAACTTACTTTTTAATAGCGTTAAGGGGTTACCCATATAGCCCTTAACACGTAATAGTCCCAGTAGTCCATCCAATATCATAGTCCCTCCTGATCGGGAAGCCACTAGAGGATACCACACGGGCTACGGGAGAAAACCAAACTCGTACAAGGCGCGATAGGGTAGGTGACACGGCACAACTAGGCAATGCCAGGGTAGATATACCAATTGCTATCCAGGCTGATGGTAACGCGCAGCGCGCAGCTGCCGCCCACCTCGAACTAACTCCCCCAAAGAATCAAAATATAGAAGTGGCCACTGAATCAATCCAAGTCAAAGTATAATATCGAAGAGGAGCGTCCGATCAGAGGAATGACCTCATTGGCCTGAGAATCGCTCCTGTTTTAGCCACCTTATGCCAACTCACGGGAGTTGGGTCCACGTATTTACCTTACAGGAAACGTCGCCACCACCTACTTCATTCTGGAATCTCCACCGCGTACACGGTTAGTCAAAGTGGTTTTCGGTATCGACAGAGAGTATGTCCATATCTGATCCCGGTCTCTTTGCCAACCAATCGTTATTATAACACCGCGGTTACTTAAAAACAGTTTATACTTTAAACAAGAATATAATCCCTTTCAAAACCATAATATTACGATATCATTTCTTCTTTAAAAACACAAACAATTTATTTTCATATTATTTTATAAAAGCCCGAATCAATGATATCGTTCCCCAAATAAAATTTTCCTTTCCAAAATTATGTCACTTTTTATTATTTAATATCCCATGTAACCAATATTTTGTTTGTAACTTTCAACATAATTCTTCGAAAATCCATAGTATTTTAAAACCATTATTTTCAAAACTAAATGGTTTGGATATTCAACGGTATGCGAATTAAAAAGGTTTAACTTTACTGTTGCTTTATAAAGAAATAAATTACATGGCTTTCCAAATATTTCTTCTTTTAAAGTTAAACCAAAATCCAAAATATTACTTCAAGTCCCAAAACCATTTCAATTTCTATATATATGAATCCATTGGAGTATTAATATTCAAAACTAAAGCTGGAATTCATTCTTTCAACAAATTAAATGTTTTATTATTTAGTTTTGAATATTCACATAAACCCATATATAAATAAAACTCCAATTTCTAGTAATTTAATATATATAATTTTTTTCAATTTCAATTATACTAGAATATTCATTTCAATTTATCTTGGAAAAATCCAATTATAAATATCATATCTTAAATTTCCAACTTAACATTTAAACATATGATATAAATTTATCAAACTCCATTTTCCAAATTTTCTTCCATTTAAATAAAGGAATTTATATGCCTTTTAATTTCAAAATTTTCAACTTCATATGTATATAAATATGGAAGAAAAATATTTATACAGTATAAAATTTAAGATTATTATAAACCGTATTCCATCCAAACCATAGAAATCACATTTTAAAATAATTATATATATACCGCGGTGCCTGTATATAATTTTCTATCCTATGGTCAAGTGATACGGATATTTATCATTTCAATCCGCAAATTAAAATAAAACTTTGCGATTTTATCATTTCAAACCACAATCCCGAATAATGAAATATGCATGATAAATTTTGCAATTTAATGATATGCAATAAACATTCACTCATCAACAACATCCATCATCCAATCGCAACCATCAACCAATCTCAATCAATAAAAAAATATATATATGAACATATACAACAGGTGATAACTGTCAGTTTTATTCCAATTAAATTTATCAACTATTAATCTAATAGTTTTATATTCAGTAAAAATTTATATAACTGTTAACTAGCAGTTTATATGCAAACGATAATTTCTAACAGTCAATTACTACGCAATAAATCAATCAAATTAACAGTTTAATTCAATAAATTGCAATTCGACAGATATGAATGAAATAACATGCCAAAAGCTCATAAATAAATTTCTATTCATTTCTAAAATTTATTTACCAAACATAAAAGCTTCTAGTAATTGTGAGTGGGTTAAAACACTCACCTTTTGAATTTAAATCGAATTTAAACCCGATTTAAACCCAAAAATTCGCCCGTCTCAGAATTTGTCCAAACCAGCGTCAAAGCGTCCGAAATTTTAATACGATCCTAACAAAAAAAACCGCGCGTGAAACGGAGTTCGTATGCGAGAGTTATGTCAAAAATTGCGATTGAATCAAAAAAAGAAAATAAAACAAATGGAACACAAAACTTCACCTCAACATACATTCCACGTCATCACTCCCCTCTCCAGCAGCGTGCGCACGAAACACCCAGCCGCCCCCAAATTTTCGAAACCCAAATCAAAAATTCCCGCCAATCCAACCGTTGAAACTCGAAACAAACTACATAGATGCGATCCCCTCGGTTCCCTCTCCAAAACCCAGAAACCGTTTTCCGATCCGACGAAGTTTTGCGCGACGATGATGAACGGTTTTGGGGCTGTTTGAATTTATTCTGGATGAACGACAGCTCCAATTGAAAAACGAATTTGACCAGTATATTACGCGTATCGAATACTTCAACATATATTTTTTCTGGAATTTTCTGAAATTTTTGAGTTTTGACTTTTGATTTTGAACTGTGGATAGATCTGGAATTGGATCTGAGATGTATGCATTTGGGGAAGAGAAAAGAGTGAAGAAATGAACGTACAGCAAATGAAAAAGAAAGGAGCTAGGGTTTATAGATGTATATTTATAGATAGGCTAGAGGTAGGGTAGCTAGACTGGATACGCGAACGTGCGTGACAAACCATGGTCCAAAAAGCCCGCTATGCCTCCGGAGTCGGATTTGTTAAAACTATATATCAAAATAGGTGTTTTAAAATATTCTGAACGCAATGGAAAAAGTTTCGCGACCAAATTCGATCGTATGAAGAAGTTATGCCAAAAAAACAAAAATTTCACATTGATTTCAAAATGCGTAAATTTCAAGGCGTTTCGAGTCCGTACGATCAAACGACAAGTCCGATCGCTACGAAACTTGAAACATTATTATAATTCACCGTTACGGATCCGATGAAACTGGTTTCGTCGAAATCCGAGTCCGTGACAAACATGGCTATTTTTAATATTTATTAAATAAATTAAAATAAATCATAAAATCCAAATTTTCTTTCAACTTTAAATATTGACCAAATTTCATTACTAAGATAATTCAATCAGTTCCAATTGATTTAACACGCTTGGATTTGAATTAAAATGTATAAGTATATTAATTTGCAGCGTTAATATCCGCACTTTCTTATTATTAGGAAATTTAAAATTTTATTCTAAAACCCAATTATTAAAACTTATACCCTTATACTCTCAACAAAATCTAACTAAATAAATAATTGGATTTCCATTTCAACTCATTATCTTGATTGCAATTAGCCTTTTTTACCATAATTAAATTCCAAATTATTAATAACCCTTATTTTTCTTAACTATTTATTAATTCCAATCCAATTGAATTCACCACTATAAATTTGATTAATTTATTATATTCACTTCCTTTCTATTATTCAAAGTATTTGTTGTAAATACGACGAATACTAACATTAGTTTAAGATTTCACTCAATGTTTACAAATTCCATTTCCATTTAATAACGTAATATTTTACGTTCAATTCTATTTCATTTGTCGTAAATACCACTTGTTGAATTAAATACTCAAATCATAAATAAATCTTGCTTCTAAAGTTATACAACAATGGTCCAGTTAAATTTGAAATAGCTTTACCTTTATTTTATGAAATTAACTATTGCAATAAATCCAAATTTATAAAGAAGGTTAGATTCCTATACTACTTCTTTGGTCTCAATTAACCTTTTATGGCGAGTATGAATTTCCATGTATAATTGAAACTTTTATATCCCTTAAATTTTTACTATCATTCAATATCTACATCTTCTAGCTATTCCAACTTCCATAAATTTCGATTATCATACTATAGAAATTAAACTCCCTTAACCACATAAATAAAAGTTGATCCCCATCTATTAACATTATATCACGTTTGCATAAATTTATTCAATGGTCACTTTTAATTAATAACTATCCAATTTCCAATCCAAATGTAAATCTTCCACCTTTGAATTCTTATATTAAATGGAATTTAATATTTACTGATTCAACATTTATATGTTTCTAAAAATTAGCTCCAACCAAATGTGACAATTTACATTTCATTTCTATGCAATATATACTCATCTTATTCCATTTATTTGGTTACTGCATTGAAATCTATTTATTAACCAATACTAACGTTATTATCATTAAATAAAATTTGATTCCCCATTTCACCCTTCTATTCAAACCAAGTATCATGCTATGATAATATTTTACGTTGTTCACACTGAATATAATCAACCTTTTCATCGTTATCAATTAATCATACATTGATTGCACTAATTTAAGGAATTAATTGCCATTGATATCCGATTAAATTTAATAGGCCATATAAATAGGTAATATATATACGAATTAAATAAATTCAATATTTCCATTTCGTTTTTTTCTGTACTAAATTTATTACTAAGTGTATATACTCCACTTTATCAATATACCTGAAATTTCTACCTAAAATAAGGATACGTTTCCACTGGAATTTACATTTACACCTTACGTTACAACATTAATCAACTTGCTTAACGTTTTATATGATTTCTATCATTTACTTCATAAATTAACTCATTCCACCTAAACCCTTATCTACAAAATATTTCAACATCAAATTTCACCACATACCAATTGACCTAATTATTTATTTATTAAGTCATCTCATTTAAAAAAATTTATCAAAGTGAAACGTTCATTCAAGGTACAGATTTATTACTTGCGTTACAGAATTCCTTAATTTATTCTAATTTCCGTTTTCATTCCTTTACTGCATTAAATTAATTTAATATTCCCATTTATTTCTCATATTAAATATATATACAGGTAAAGCCTTTTCACTACTTAAATTCATTTGAATTAGCTTCGAATTCTATAAGTAGGTTTAATACATATTATTTTCTACTAAATTCAATTACAACTTATTAAAGAAAAACGAATTAAAACCATGAAATAAATGAAATCTTCCCATTTGTTTTCTTATATTAATTTCTTAGCCTATAAATAACAATTTACAGCACTTAAATTTCTCGTCATTTTGTTCCAACTGGAAATTCTTAGACTTAAATTCCCATGGTTTCATTTCATTTAGTCATTTGCTTCAAAAAAAATCACAGATCTTAATTTCTTTCTAACTTAAATTATTTAAATCCTATTAAAATGACTAAATTGAATTAACGAAAATTACGGGTCGTTACATTTGTTTTGGAGATCCAACTATCGACTCAGCTTTCAGATATTTAGTTGATTCCAGTGATGACTTCAGATTTGTTATTTGACTATTGTATCGAGACTTCTATGTATTCGAGATTTCTGTTGTATATTATTTAGCTTTGTTATATATATATATATATGTATGTATGTATATATACAGTAGCTTCATGAACTACTATTCTTTTGTTTCCCCTGCATATTGTATATTACTCTGTGTCTGTGATTCTGTGGTTTATTTATTTACTGTATATGCTGAGTTTTTCCAAATATAAATTAACTATCTAGTATTTAGAGCAATTCAAATCCGGCATGTGTGTCTACTTATGCACTTGGAGGGTACAGCATGAAAGGGGGTTCTTGCATTTGGTTTGGTAGCGAGCGGATGACTCTTACTCTTACATGTCCCTGCGGGGGTTGGTGCAGTCGAGAGGCTGGCCGTAAAGGAAGAACACAGGTACCAATGTATGCTACGGTGACATTACCCCATTTCCATGAGGATGTTACAGTTGGTATCAAAGCTGTGGTTTTAGGCAAAACCTAGCGTATATAGTAAAATTAATTACAGAATCGCTTTCGTTCTAGCTTGAATCTCTTCCTCTTTGATTCGGATCTTCTTTGAATTCCGGTACTCCCCTTTTGTTCTGGAATCCATCTTTGTCTCCCTATTTGTGTTTTCTTGATTTCGGATGTGACGACCCGACTTTCTCACCATAGAAAATCGCATCATCTTGAAGAAAGAAAGGGATAGAAAAGAGAAAGAAAGAGAAGAAAGAAGAAACAACATCAGAATCTCAACAGCGGAACGAATAAATTATATTAATAACATAAGTATTACATAGTTTACAACCATTATCAGAGTTACACCGATCATTAATCATATACTAGACAGTTACAAACACCTGTCTAGTTATACAACTCAATACAACTCAAACAAGAGATACCAACACAGAGAACACCCAGCGGAAACTATATATCTAACGCCGAAGCCTCCTGCTCCATTGCTCCTCCATAATTCGTCAAAAGCTAACCTGAATCCCTTGGCTACTTGTAAAAATTTGAGTACCCAAGAGTTTAAGAAAACCGAAGATAAACTACGGGTCAGACATGGGTCTGGTGTGAGTAACAGGTTAAAGTTGCTTAACTTTGAAATACCTTTGAAAAGAAAGGTATCACGTAAGACTTCCCACACATAAACATGGAAAAGTTTTTACCTTACGCTAACCAAAACATTTGATAGGAAATCCAGTGATATTATAATAGGTCTAGGGTTTTCAAGTAAGTATGAAATAGTTGAAATTGTTACATTATTAAATTCCAGCTACTAGCCACAAAAGTGGGTAATACAATCAAAACCGTTGGCACTTATTGGATTTCAGATTCCGTCAATGGCAGGGCTACCGGGGTACCGCCCGTCACAGTACGTGGCCTAAATCAACGTACCGAGGATCACTCCCAATCCCCTGCAACACAAGACCGGAACCATCCCTTACTGGACAGTCCCGAACAAGACAACCCCGCAGTTGGCGTACGTTCCAACTACCCACACAGCCGAAATAAAAAGGGACTTCTAGACAGGGGAAAATCTTGTCCTACTTGGCAAGACCCACTTAGCCTTGCTGCACCTCCCATGTTTTAGCCATTCCTGGTTGATGAGGCTTGAGGCTACGATTACCTTTAGAGAACACATCTCTTGGAATGCTCATCATTCACCTGACGATGTTCTGAAAGCATTCAATCCATACAAGTTCGTTCCGGGTTCAAACGAAACCGAAGGCATTATCTCGTTACACCCATTTTGGAATCACCCTCAGAGTTAACGACGATAACCTTTGCACTCTGAATCTTCATCTCGAATCTGAAAGTACTACCCGTCAAACTCATCTCGGAATCACCCTTAGAGTTATACTGACGAATAGTTCTTACACCTCGAGTCTTCATTCTTCACATGAGATTTACGACCTATCGTTAATTTGGATCGATGTGGTTCTCGGATATCCAAATTTGGAAACCCGATCTCGGTCTCATCGAAATCCAAAGCGTGTCTTTTAAGGCCAAGTTTTTTTAAAGGTTTAAAACAATTCAATTATCTATATACACACAAATAGATAATTCACAGATTCACAATAGATAATCAACATTATCATCGCAACAGATAATCCATATTATCATTATCAAAAGGTAATCCAAATCATCATCATAATGCATCCATATCACACAATATTATTTATCTCATATCTGAGATTCAAACCATTCAAGGCAAACAACATCATCATCCATATAAGCAATGATTAATAATCACACCAAAAATAATTAATTTAAAATGAATTATATTAATTACATCATTTCTTATTAATTTAAAGTGAATTAAATTAATTACTTCATCATTACCAAACTTGCTTATATCACTATTAATTATCAATCAATTAATTAATCATTAACCAATTATTCATTTTAATTAATCATCCCTGATGAATTAACCTTTAATTACATTCAAGTAATTATCCATTAATTAATTTTAAAAATTAATTATACTTAAACAAATATAGTAATCAGCCTTTAATTACTTTATTTATTAATTGACTAAAATTAATTACATTACTTCTTAATTAATTACATTAATAAATCCCTTCATTTATTAATTATTTCCAAATAAATCTATTCTTAATTACATCATTAATTATAATAATTAATGATTTCTATTTACATTTTCTTTTTAAATTAATTACATTAGGTAATTAATCTTCAATTAAACCATAATTGTTAATCACCCCTAATTAACCCCATTCAGTAATTAACTACCCTTAATTACTTCACCAACTAAATTAATTACTCCTTAATTAATTATCTCTAAATAATCCCTTGATTAATTTGACAAAGTAATTATACTCAAATTACTTCATCATCAAATCACCTTCAATTAATTACATCTAGTAATTACCCATTAATTACTTTCCTAAGTATTTTCTCTTCATTTAATTACATTAAGTAATTATACTTCACAAATCACTAAATGATTATTTTAAATTAATTAAACTAAAATAATTAACTTAATCTAATCAAACTAAACTCAATTAATTACAATTAGTAATTAATTTCCTTAATTACTTCCATAAGTAATTATACTTAACAATTTACACAAATGATTATCTTTAAATTAATTAATCTAATTAATTATTAAAAATTAATCACATTAATTAATTATTAAATAATCCTTAGTTAATGACCTCATTAACTATTAACAATTCACTAATTATTTTTCTAAAGTAATTAACTTATTTTAATCATTATTGACTACAAATTAATTAACCATTAATAGTCCATAAATTAACCCCCAATTATTCAATTAATTAAGTGTTAACTGTAACTTAATTAATCCGTTATTACTTGATTAATTAATTACTAATCATTAATTAAAAACTAATATTTTTTAATTAATGATTCATAAATTACAAGTTAATTATTCTAAGAATAATTAATCTTAAACTTTTAAGTTTAAAACCCTTAATTACTTTAAGTAATTATCCATTTCATTAATTTATAAAATAAATTAATTATTCATTTAATTACCCTAATAATTAAATGCATAACAAATCATTAAATGCTAATTTAACTTTAAGATAAAACCCTTTTTTCTTATCTATAGTTAAATTATCATTCACAAATATATTTGAAAACATTCATTTCCAAACTTAATTTCAAATTTCATTTTAAATTCAAGTTTTAAAATGAAACTCAATTTATCTTCAACAAAATTTAAATCAATTTAAAATCTTTAAAATTACATGATAAAGAATACTTTTCTTACAAAAGGAATTTTTACAAGAGTTTAAACCAAATCCCTTTTTTAATTCAAAACATTTAAATTTTACTTTATTATTCAAAATTGTTAAAACACTTAAATTTATAAAACTTAAATCTATTTTAAAACAAAGATTCAAATTTAGATTTGAATTAGATTAAACTTTGTTTAAAACATTTCTTTACATTTCAATTTCCAATTTAAATTCAAATTTCTTTAAAAACATTTTTAAATAATAAACCCCTTTAAAGTATTCTAAACAAATTTGAATTTAAAAACTTATTCATTTCCAGCTATGATTCAAATTAAGCTTGAATCCATAATTTAAAATTAGATTTAAAGCTCATTTTAAATCTTTGCTTTATATTTTAATTTCAGTTTAAATTTTTAAAACATGACAAGTTTCTAATCTGCAACAACACTAACTCGAGCCACAATTAAATTATTCGAGCCTAACCTAATCTAGCTCGAACAAAACACTAAAATAACTCGAGTAACTCGAGTAACCTTTTCATTTGAATATCATTCAAACTAAATACTATCAGGTTATACATAACCCTGTATCAACTAAACACCCGAGCCCACTCAACAGTTACTTCGAGACAATCAACCCAAAGCTTCGAGCAAATCATGAGTTAACCCGAGAAACACTCGAGCACCCTTCATTCCCAAAATCAAAAATGGGCTTCCAAGCTCAAAACTGGAAAAATGTTAAACATTGGAAATCGCCTCAAACACCAAACTCTGATCACCAGAGAAGCTTCACCTCCGTCCACTACTTCTTCCACACCCCATCTATCACCAACTCGAATCTGGAAAAACTCGATCATTCATAGGGTTCGCGGCGATCAATTTCTAATCAACAGAGAAAACTAGGTTTAAAAACTTCAACCCCGAACCACCATCGCCACAGTGCTTTAATCCTCCTCCCAGTATTTTTCCCTAATTCTCCTATCACCATTCCATCACCAGAAAAGATACTGGCCACCCCGAACATCTAGATTGACAGTTACCCACCAAAATACCATTTCTGGTTAAACCAGAAATGCTCATCCAATTTCAAACTAAAAATTCAGATTTTAGTTTTAAAATTCAAGTTTTTGTTAATGTAATCGGTTTATACTCTTGAATCAAAGAATCTGAATGATCAAATTCTTACTTTCAAAAGTTTGTTCTGTTGTATTTTGTGTTTTCAGAGACATTACATTTTTCTTTTCTTTTTTAAAACAAAATTTAAACTTTGACTTATGTCACACAACCATATTTTATTTGAATCTTAAATCTTAACACATATTAAATCAACTGAAATGGAATTTTAAGCAAATTCTAGAACCTGGAACTTAAGAACAGAAAACTAAGTTACCCTGCAGCATGCTCTACTTCATACATTCATATATATATATATATATATATATATATATATATATATATATATATATATATCTATATATCAGCAAATGAACTTGTAAATGGCATACAAACAAGCATATTTCCAGAGTAAAACAAGCAACTAGAATTCATACTTAAATTTAAGAAGTGTGATGTTACTCACTGATTAGAATGATGAACAGAGCATCCATGTTTTTGACTAGCTTGAAACTGAAAGGTGCTTTGACTTAAAAACTTTGAGTTGCTGAAGTTCTTTAAAACTGCAGTTTGCTTTTAAAAACTTTCATCTTGTTTTTGCCGTAATGCTTTACTTCCTGATAACAATTGCATGCATGCTTCCAGAAAAAAAATGCAAGCTTGAGTGAAGTTTCAAAACATAAATGCATAGATCTGCAGATGCATGCAGGTTTGAGTTGCAAATTGCTTTCAGGTTAATGAATTTAAAGAGGCTACAAGTTTATACTTGATTTGCATTTCAGGTTTGAGTATGATTTCAGATAGTTTTGGGTTAGAGGAGATATTGGTTTTAGATTTGGAGAAGATTGATTTCAGATTTTGTTTTGAACAGAAAACAGGTTTTTGAAGGAGATGATCAAAGAATTTAAATTCTTGGCTTTTGATTTGAAGAAGATTGATTTCAGATTTTAGCTGAAGATTACTTAAGTTCTGAAGAAGAATAGAAAAAAAAGAAAATGAGGTGAGAATAAATATGTTTATATAAGAATTTTTTTGATTTAATTAAAACAAAAGAAAATGAAAAATTAATTAGGACACTTGTTCTAATTTTTAACATTTGTCACTTGATTAATTTATGACTTAATACATGTCTACTAGGTGTGTTAAGAGATTTACACATGTCTCTTTAAATATTTTATTTTAATTTAAATTGTTTATAAAAGCTTTTAAATCTTAATTTATTCCTTCTTATGTGTATATAAATAAATTTCTCCCCTTTTTAATTAAAGAGAAATGAAACAAACAAATTATAAAGATAAGCTTATTCAAATATTTTTAAGTATTTATTCTTTTAAATTTCAAAACATTAAATTCAAATTTAAATTAAATTATAAAATCCAATTTTAAAAATCAAGTTATATATATGTGAAAGTGTGTGGTGGTGATAGTGTACGAGTGCACGTACAAATATAGTACACACGGATCGTGTAATATGGAATATAATATAAATGCGGAAATAAATGATAATAGCACAGTAAATAAAAATAGAAAAATCACACCAGAGATTTTTATACTGGTTCGGAGCACCGTCCTACGTCCAGTCCCAGACTTCTATCTGGATTTTCACTATTAACTACCTCGCTTCACCCGGAGGAACAGGTTTACAACACCCGAGCAAACAAACGGGATTTCACGCCTCTAATACACTGAGGACTTCAACACTTGCCTCTTACAACACCGAGGACTTCAACACTTGCCTCTTACAACACCGAGGACTTCAACACTTGCCTCTTACAACACCGAGGACTTCAACAATGATGAATATAATTGTTTGTTGACGGTATGTGTTCTTGCTAACACAGTTTTGTCACTTGTAGTACAAATTTCCTATAATCTTATCCTCAAAAATATGTGAACGATGTTTTGTGAAGATTAAGGGAAATATATCACTTATTGAATCAAAAGATATTAAATAATTTCAATGATACAATAAGTAATTAAAATAATTGAGAGCTTTTAGAATGCAGGAGTATTTAGAAAGTAAGATCAGAAATTAGAGTAAAAATGTATGTAATCATATATTTGAATCAATGATTTAGATGAGTATATATAGAGAAAAATAGTTGTAACTCTTTGTGAACAGTTTCCATTAATAGTTATGATCATTGATGAAAGGTAAGAGATGCAACCATTGGAGAAAGAAGTGTCTTTTGAGAAAGGTTGCTCTCTGTTTAAAAACGGTCGACAGGTCAAAAATTGGCCAGTAGACAGGATTTCAAATATATAGTCGTTATGTGCATGTGTGCACGTTCATTGTGCATATTATACAGAAACGGTCGACCGCCTCTTTTACTACCGGTCGACCGGTCTCTGATAATTTGCACAGTCAATGTGCAATGCTATTCAAATGTAAATATATTGATTATATTGAAATGCATGATTATTTGAGGATAGATTTTAACAAGTTTATCACTATTACCATATCAAATAATCAACCTATAATCTAGAGTACCATATGTAGCCATGATGTCGATTGCCTTTATTTCTTTGTCAGTAATCAAAAAACTTCATAGAATCTGTGACTCAACATTCTCCCCCTTTTTGATTGATGACAATTTATCTGAAGTTCTGAATCTCCCCCTTTTCTGAAGTTCTGAATCTCCCCCTGAATATGTGATCTCCCCTTGAGATTTTATTTGTATTCTATATATATTTATATTCCTGCAAATAATTGTTAGCACCTTTCTCCCCCTTTGTCATCGACAAAAAGGAATAGATAATGGAATAATATAGGAGTATATCAACCAGAATATAACATAATATAACATACACCATAATATAGGATTATCATACACACCAAACATACCAGAGTATCCAAACATACCAAAGTATCATACACACCATAATATCGTACGAATAAAAGTAACGACACTATTTAGTACAAGTGTCGAATGATGTTTTAAATTACTGAACCAAAATATAGAGATAGAAAATAGAAACTAGGATGAGTCAGAAGCTGTCTCCTCTTGAATATCTTCTTCCTCATTATCATCATTATCTTCCTCTTCATCGTCCTCTCTAGATGATTCTCTACGACCATGTCCACTAGTACCAGCAGATTCCTTTGATGTTGACCAATTAAAAGCAGGAGGAGCGGGAGTTTGCCTGAGTCCTGATCATGAGTAGAGATGGATGTGCTACATGACATAGCATCCCATAAAATACCAAAGAATGACTTGACTTTGTTGAAGCGTTTATCAATTTTTGTGTCCATGCGCTTGAGTCGTGATTCAAGCAAGAATTGATTACGTGCAATAGTTTCAAGAGATTCTTTTGTAGAGGATTTTGATTTCAAAAGTTTAACTTCTCCAGAACGAGGTCGAGAGGATCTAGCTTGTTGTTCTCTTGGACCTCTTTGTTGCCATTGTTCAAACGGCATAATCTGAAGGTAAGGAGGAGGAAGCTTCATGCGTTTGATGGTTACGGAATCAATACATTTTGGTTTCGAGGTGGCAGAGTCAGGAGGATTTATCCCACAAGCTAGCAAAATACGCATGATACATTCCTTGTAGAAAAAATGAGGTCGCGAAGAGTTGTTCACCTTGAGAATCTCGTCAAATAGCATATGAACCCAATTGATTTGGATATCCCCATAAATAGCATAGAGAGCCTTGAAGTTTTCTTTATATACAGCATCGTAATTTCCTAGTCTAGGAAACAGAGAATGCATCAAGACGCGATGTAGTAGTCTGGCGGTGGGTCGAAGTCCAATAGATTTTGTGCCATCACTGTTGTCCTCTATGAACTGATGGCTGATGCTATTGCGAGTGAAGACTTTACAGAAATTAGATGAAAACTCATCGCCTCGATTTGGTATACCAAGTATAGAAGCAATCCTATCATGAGTGATAAAAATTTGTTTGCCACAGACGACAGACCAAATGACTCCGTTCAGATTATCAGGTTTATACTCGTCCAGGTTCATGTTGGCATAGAACAATTTAATCATCAAGTGATTTATTTCCACATTGTTTTCTGAAAAATCGATTAATGGAGAAAGATTGGAGTTATTTGCTAACCTACGGATTCCATAAGATGTGAAATCATCAAATTTGATGTAAGAACCCGGATGAAATTTGTAGTTAGTCATTTGATTCCATCTTGTGATAGCTTCCGGATTTTGAAGCCATTTCTTGGCGGAGATATTGAAAGATGAAGTTTCGGAGGATGTTCCTTTCTTGGATTTCTTTTGCGGAGGAGCCATTTTTAGAGAATTTGGAGAATAGGAACTTTGAAATTTTGGGGAGTGGATTTAGGATTTTGGTGAAAAAGTTACTGGAAGTAAGAAAATGAGGAAGATAGAGGAATAAAAGGACAGATGATATACAAAAAAAACTGAAATTACATATACCGGTCGACCTATGGATTATGGCCGGTCGACCGTTTTCAAACAGAGGCCAAACGGTCGACCGGTTATAATATGGGGGGTCGACCGGTTATATAATCTGCTGAGTAATAGCCTATTTTGCAATTTTTTTGAATATATCGTGCTATATTTTCACTCTTATTGTAAAGCACAAGCATTACTACATGAGTGATAGAAAAAAAAGATACAACAAGTATATATAAATCTAATGAGAAGTGGTAGGTTCGTCATTAGAATTTTTATTATCTTCAATACGTTTTGACCATGGACTCCAGTTTTTCTTAGCACCTTCATTCCTGTCATAATTCTGATCCCAAGAGTTAGGACTTTTAGATGTTGATGGCCTAGACGGCATTGGTTCATGCACGTCATGCTTGTTGGAACTACAGAAGAATGATGCCACCTTTTCTAAAACAGATAAACGTGCCGATGTCCGTTGTTGCTCATGATAAAGCTGGCTTTGCCCATAATGGAGCTGTCTCTGAAGATCTATTTGATGTTTCTGATAGTGGTGAATCTCTTCGATCTGTGCTTTGGTACGAGGAGAACAAAACAGCATCTTCTTCACTCGTTTTGAGGTTGGTGTACTACCAGGAGTACGAGAGCATTGATGATGATACCTTGGTTTCTGTTTTGGTGTTTTGGGAGAAAAATACTCCTCTGACTCAGAACTTGTAATGGAAATGTGTGATTCTTGAGCACATTTATCACAAATGTGAGTGTTTGCGCAAAAAATGGGCAAACACCTCCAAGTCGTGTGATTTAGTTGATTTTACGTGATTCTTAATGATTCAGATGAGTTATGTAAACATGAAAAAAGCAGGGGCTGAAATGTAAAAGACACACAGATTTATAGTGGTTCGGCCAGAACGTGCCTACGTCCACTTTATATGTTATTATCTTCTTTCTTTCGGATTACAAGTACAATGCTTTGTGTACAAGTATATGAAAGTAGTTTGAAAGTTCCTTCCGTGCTTGAGCTCTCAAACTTGTCTGCCATTGTTGTACCCCTGCCCCTCTATTTATAGAGTGAGGCTGGGGGCAGGGGTCCTGAATGTATATAGCTGCTGGTGGGCCCGGGATGAAGCAATCTGGCCTGGTAGTTATCTGGTTCGGCGAGGCTTCATTCGGTCTTGAATGGGTGGTGTTGGACCGGTGATGGAGTGGGATGGAGGTCTATTCGGCATTGAGGTAGGTGGTTGGTCCGGTAGTGGAGCGGGTCCGGTAGTGGCCTTGGTCCGGTGGTGACCTTGGTTCGGTTGTAGAGGGCTAAGGCATGTTGGTTCGGTGATGGCCTTGGTCCGGTGGTGACCTTGGTTCGGCACGCATGGGAGAGGCCGAATGGAGCTTGGAGAAGGTTGGTTCGGCTTGGAGAAGGTTGGTCCGGTGGCCGAATGAGAATGCCGGATGGTCTTCCATGCTTGTACCGAGCCTTGTGTTTTCCGAATGAAGCGGGGGTTGCGAGCCCGGGTAAAACTGTGACTTCTTGGTCTCGAGATCTTCTGGGTGAGAATTCGCCCAACATTTGCCCCCCAAAGTGGGGCACGTGCTTGCATGTGTCGCGCTTTGTTTCCCTGCAGTAGGAAGGCGTATTTTGTAGCGCCATGGGCTGGATGCTCGTATCTTGTTGATGTCCTGCAAAGGAATTTACAGTTTTAGTGTGACTTCAGATAACGATCGTTCAGGATCGAAGCGTTTGAGATGAAGTGAATCGCGCCGTTCGGGGCGAGAGGTGTGCCCCGAGGGGGCTTAGCATTATCGATGCCAGGTTCACGTCAGAGTGGGTTTTGTCCAGGTGGTTCATTGCCAGCTCAGAGCATGCCTAGGGATCGTTCGCGACCCCGTACATGTGTAAGTAGCTTAGCCATTTCATAACTATCAGAATCAAATATCCATTTAACCGATGAGCTTAAAAAAGGATGTCAAAGTGCAAATTCTCACGACGATAGGGTTAATAGCCATTTAGAGCGTGCCTATGGACCGTTCGTGGTCGCGTACACGTGTAAATGATTAACCCACGTTGGTGAGAGATTTAAGACTCATTCATCGTTATCATATTCTCTACTTTATTAGTAGGTCCTAGAATTCGGTACTTATCTGATTGAGGCGCTCCGCGTGCCCCCTGCTTCTGACTTTCGCTGGTGGAGACAACGTCATTCGGTGCTTGGTTGGTCCGGATGGATGTTTTCATTCGGCATATGGGTGGTCCGGTATGCCGAACCATCTGGTCCGGTGGTGCTCCTCCAGTCTATATATAGGGGCTATACCCCCTTAGGTTTTCTTCACCAAATCAGAGAGAGCCGAATCAATTCATAGCCGAACCAACTCTTTGCCGAACCAAGCTTTCGCCGAATCAGGTATATCCCCTTTCGCCGAATGAACTTGATAACCGAATGTGCTTATGCCGAATAGACACGAAAGCTTTTCACTGCCGAACGAGCTTGGTGTTGCACTGCCGAATGAAAAGTGTGCCTTTATGGCCGAATGGACCGGCATACCGGATGAATTTCCAATGCCGAGTAGAACCACCGAATGAAGTATATGCCGAATGAGGCTTGGAAACTTGAGCTTTGAGCGAAATCTTATGTCTTTATACGCTTGCTTGCTTGTATTCTTGTTCTAACATCATGTTTTTCACTTCTGTGTATGCAGATAAATGTCTCGCAAGGCGGAAACACGATCAGACAGACGGAAATCCGAAGATAGGGGCGAGTCTTCCTCCGTGCCCCCAGCCCAACCAGGATCTGGGCAGCATTGACCTGTTTCGAGGTCGTTAGTGGACGGATATGGTCCACAGGAACTTCTGGTCTCCCCTCCCGATTGCTTTCCTAGCTCCCTAAAGGAGGAGCAACTTGATGTCATTTCTCGTTCATTTGGGATAGACAGGGCTCTTATGCTGCTGCCGGGAGATGGGGTGATGCCGTATAATCCCCCCGAAGGTTACATCGCTTACAGCAGGTACCATTGCATGTGTGGTGCTATCCCTCCTATCAATGCCTGGATAGTCAGCTTTACCACATATTTGAAAGTGGCTCCCTTCCAGCTTCAGCCGAACTCTTATGCCATTTTGGTAAGCCTTTTCGTCATCTTCCAGAGGAGGTACGGGCGCCCTCCTTCTAACCGGGAAATTCGATATTTGTATAACCTGAGGGGCTACAAGAAGGGGTCTCCGTATATTAGTCTGGAAGCGGCCGTGCCCTTCAAACCGGTCTTGGACTTATATTCAAAGTTCACCATGTTCAAGAAGGAATGGTTTTTTGTCAAGGATGATTCTGTTTCTTTCCGCCTTTTCACTTCCGGCTGTAAGATTAATTTCATTTATATTTTCCATGTTCTGACTGTAGTGCTTCTTCTGACACGCTTCTATTTCTTGCTAGTGACAGGTGGCATTGCTATCGTGGAAGATGATTCTTTGGCGCGGATGGCTGCTGGAATAAAGGCCATTCCTGCGCGGGACAGGTCGGCTTCATTCCTGATCAGGAACGCTACCCTCCTGGAGTACAATTTGATCCAGCCGCACATGTCCGTTGTTAAGCAGAGGGACACAGCCGAGGAGAAGGCTGCCAAAGCTAAGGAGGGGGTTACGGTGAAGAGTGGCAAGAGAAAACCCTTCGCACAGCATCCCGTCGCGGGGGGCAAGAAGCTTAAAGAATCGGAGGGTCCCTCCCCTAGTACTTGCCCGATCATTCCGGAGGAGGAAGGTGTGGAAGAGGGCGAAGGAGGCGATATGGAAGGAGAGTCGGAAGGCGGAGGAGATGGAGATGGTCAGGGTGGTAGTGGTGCTGGTGCCTTAACTTGTGGGCAAGACTCTGAGCTGGATGAGGCCCTCCGTCAGGCCTTCGGGGAATCGGAAGGGGAATCGGGAGCGGAGAAGGCGAAGGAGACTAGCAAGGTCGGGGCTGGTGCCGATCTATCCCCCAGGGGTTCCTCAGCCAGGGTGGCTTCGGCGGTGCAAGGTGAACTTTTGTCCTCTGTCGATTCCATTTTCGATAAGGACTTAGAAATATTTTATGGTTCACTCCCGTCCTGGAATGAGATTCAGGACTTATTGCAGTACCCCACTTCTCCACAGGGTTTGTATAGTAGACGTGCCTTCACACTTTTCTTTCTTTTTACTTAACATGTTTCCTGAATTTTGGACCATTGTATGTTCGTAACACTTGTTCTTTATTCCAGGGGCAGGCCAGGTGGTTAAAACATCAGACGTTCGACACCGCCTCGAACAATTCAAGTCGATGAGAGCTGCTGCGAAGCCTCCCACTGGTCGCACTGGAGACGTGGTCAAATACCGTCCTCTTCTTGGGGTCAGCGAAGAGAGCATTCAGAAAAAGAAGAGGAGTCGTTCTTTATTTGAGCCTTCCCCTGGTCCGCAGCTTCCTGTTCAGCCTCCTCGTGATACTACGGAGGAGAGCACGGAGTTTATCCTCCCTCCACCTCCTTCCAAGAATCCCACAGTTATCCGTATAAGGCGTCCTGATGTGCCTCGTGACCCCTTTGCTGGTCATCCTGATTTAGACCCAAGTTCTCGGGATATTTCATTTGATGAGGCCACGGGTGAGCACCTCCTTCCCCGCAACCCCATGGTACGAGTTTTAGACAAGGCTAAGTCCCTAGACCTTGATCTGCTTATCACTCGGGTAGTTACCATGGTAGACGAGGCCAAGGCTAATATTGATCGGGTGGCTGAGGAGACCAAGAAGTTAATGAAGTATCATGCTCAATTGGTCAAGGCCGGGGAGGAGATTGGAAGTGCTAATATTCGGTTGCGGCTGAAGGTTGCTGATCAGGCCGAACAGCTTGCCGGTCAAGCCGTTCAGATTTCTCGGCACGAGGAAGCCTCCAGGCGTCTGAAAGAGACCATGGAAAAGGCAAGTAGGGCGGAATTACGGAAGATGGAGGCCGCCTGTAAGGAGCGGATCGACATGGCCATTGCGACAGTGGATGAGGTTCGGAATGCGGATCTCGAGCAGGTAGAGGAGTTGTCTGGGAGGCTTGAGGCCGTGGAGATGGCTCAAGTCAAGTTAAAGGAGGAGATGGAGGAGATGAGGAGGTATCTCCAGGCTGACTGCTCGAGATACCGATCAGAGAGGGATGCCGCTGTCGCCAAGTTGCAGGCTTCCGAGGCCAGGGTGAGGGAGTTCGAGGAGAATGAGGGGATGATGGACGAGATGCTGCAGGACATGTACTTCCGCACTTGGAAGGAGGGCAGCTTGTCTTGGATGGATGACTATCCCCGGGTCATGGCCAAGATATATCTCCGGGCTTTAGAGGAGGCCAGGGTCGATGCGGGTAAGGAAGGTGGAGTGGCTTTTAGTCTGGATGTGGTCACTGCTCAGTTCTCGAAAGAGGAGCAAGTGGCGGTGAAGGAGGGGATGCGGTTGCTCGCTGCGGAGGAAGCGGGTGTGCAACTGGAGGATGAGGATCAAGCGGCGGACGCTGGTGAGTTATTCTTCTCTTTTCCTTTTCTTTCTGGGTTTCCATGACTTGATTGTTTATCGTTTGTTTAATGGATTCCTCTTCTGAATTGGATAGGTGGAACTTCCGATCAACATGCTGGGGGTTCCGGCCCTGCGGCCAAATAGGCTTGGGAAGTCGGTGATGGAGTGTGGACGCAGCTGGTTACTCGTCCGGTTCGGCCGCTTTTTATTTCTTTTTTACTGTTGTTTACGTTAGTCCAAAACATTGATGTGACTGTAATAATATTATTTGCAGAGAATAACTTGGTGTGATTTCATAATATAAGCTGATTTTGTTATGTTTAAACGTTGTTGTCATTTTGATGTGCTGCGTGAGAAGTATAACCATGTATATGCCTGTGATTTTAGTTGTGTTTGATGTTAAGCCTTTGCTTGAAATATAATTTCATGTTTTGCAATGTTGGTGTGACATATGAATAAGCTATAGTTATGCATCTATGTACAAGAGAAGAGAGTACCGCCCTTCATGTTTTATTTGCAGGCGGTAGTTTTGAGCATCTTGTGTAACTGATCATGAATATATCTGAGTACCTTGCCACCCAGTACGCGGGCTTAGATTCTCATGAGTGAATGCTCCCTATTCGGTTTCCTGTACTTTAGAGTTTGTTATATAAGATAGGAGAAAAGTATTTAAATGAAATGGAAATATAGAAAAAGTAAAACTTCCAGTCACGGAAGGCCGTCGATGTGCTTAAGTTCGTGGCAAATGGGTTTTGTAGTCACTTTCCCTAGCTATGGGTCTTGGAGACATTTGTCACCCATCTTACGCCTCCGCGGGGAGTTTTCTTTTTTACCACAGCCGCACTTAAGACACATCGGAGCCGAGATCGCGCACGGTAACTACTCGAACCATTATGGTCCGTAATCGTGGGTATTATTCGATTTACCGTGGTCGGCTAGCGTGGGTGCCGTTGGCCGTGAACTACTCCTGGCTGGCCACACCTTATGTTGGGGCTTAAAGTAGGTTCACAGTTGCCGGCGAGCCGAACGCCGTAATGAGCTGCCATCAGCTATAGTCGGCCTTTATGATGACTTATAATCGGCTCATTACAGTTGGCTTTGAGGGCAGGCGCGAGCAATGAGTTAACCCGCAGCAGAGGGATGCTGGAGCAAAAGAGTCTCATTGGCGAGTGCATACAATCGTACCGTATCTGTTAGGCCTTGTCC
Source organism: Allium cepa (assembly GCA_030765085.1). NCBI lineage: Eukaryota > Viridiplantae > Streptophyta > Magnoliopsida > Asparagales > Amaryllidaceae > Allium > Allium cepa. The sequence goes on along the minus strand of CM060940.1, from coordinate 568,148,348 downwards.
AGATGAGGCCGTGGTGCGTCTTGAGTGGAGATGCCATAAGATTTTGTTCAACAGAAAAGGATAAAGCTTAACAAGCAGCCAAGATATAAAGGAACAAGTTAAAAAGAGACAAGATTTTTAAAGTGGTTCGGCATGAAAACGCCTACGTCCACTGATTCTCTTTGTTAATTCACTTCATATGGGTGGTACAAGTTAAGAAAAGTATCGACGGAGATGTCAGATGTTCCATGCCCTCTGGAACACCTCTCCGTCCACTGTTGACAAAATATAAGCTCCGTTGTGGAGATCTTTATGAATTACATATGGTCCGTCCCAGATGGGGTCCAGTGCCCCGAGGCGTGGAAAGATTCGCCTGAGGACAAGATCTCCTTCTTGTAAAGTGCGATGCTTGACTTTGGAGTTGTATAGTGCTGCCACTTTTTGTTTGTGAGCCGCTGCTTTAAGTGTTGCATCATTTCTCCTTTCCTCAATCAGATCCAAAGACATGAGGAGGAGTTCTTCGTTTTCTTCTGGATTGTAGTGGATCCTACGGTGGGAAGGAACAATAGTCTCAACAGGGAGCATTGCCTCCGATCCGTATGCCAAAGAGAAAGGAGTATGTCCCGTTGATGTTCTGAAAGATGTGCGGTAGGCCCAAAGTGCCGTAGGAAGTTCGTCCACCCAAGCGCCTTTTGACTTTTCAAGTTTCTTCTTGATTAGGGTTTTGAGAATTTTGTTGACAGCTTCGACTTGTCCGTTTGCCTGAGGATAAGCTACTGATGAGAAGCTTTTATGGATTCCATGCTCTTTGCACCAGTCGGCGAATTCTTCGCTGTCAAATTGGAGTCTGTTGTCTGATATGATATTGAGTGGTACTCCTACCTGTACAGAATATTTTTGATCAAGAAGTTGATAACTTTTGCTGAAGATATTTTATTTAGGGGTTCCGCTTCCACCCATTTGGTGAAATAATCGACTGCCACTATAGCATATTTGGCCCCGCCCCTGCCCGTTGGCAGTTCGCCAATTAAATCAATTCCCCATACAGCAAAGGGCCAAGGGCTGGTCATTTGAGTAATCTCATTTGTGGGTAGTCGAGGAATCTTGGCAAATTTCTGACATCTGTCGCATCTCTTGACGAAGTCTAGGGCGTCTTTGTTTAGTGTGGGCCAGTAATATCCATATCGGAGTATCTTTTTCGCCAGAGTCTGCCCTCTAGTGTGATCTCCGCAACTTCCTTGATGAATGTTGAATAAGATTTCCTTGGCTTCCCTTTCAGCGACGCATCTGAATAAGGGGCTAGAGAAGCCACGGCGATAGAGGATGCCTTCTTGTATTGTGTAGTGGGGAGCTTTCCTCAAAATTCTCCTGACTTTATCACGTTTGTCTGGTAGTGTGCCGTCCTGCAAATATTTCCGGATAGGAGTCATCCAAGTTGCTTCTTCAATTGTAGTTACCAGATTCACTTGTTCAAAACTTGAGGCTAGCTGCCTTGAGATGGCTAGTGCTCCGGAAATGGTGCTATTCTTCATACTAGCTTGCTTTGCTAGTTCATCGGCCTCTTGGTTATCTTCTCGAGGAATGTGTTTGATTAGATAATGGTCCAATTGGTCGAGCAGCAGTTTGGTTTTCTTTAGGTATGCTGTGAGTCGTTCTCCTCGTGTCTGGAATTCTCCTAGTACTTGGTTTACGATAAGTTGAGAATCACTATGAAGACATAAAGAATTGACTCCAATTTCTAAGGCAAGCTCCAATCCCGCTATTACTGCCTCGTACTCCGCATCGTTGTTAGTGGCCGCGAATTCCAACCTTAATGCATAGTACAGCTTTCTTCCCCTGGGGGTGATTATTACAATACCTGCCCACGAGCCTTGTTCGTTTGATGCTCCATCTACAAAGAGGTTCCACTTGATGTTTTTTGCTATTTCAAACTGTTCCTTGCCTTCGTTGGTAGTGAATTCGGCAATGAAATCGGCCAGGGCTTGCCCCTTGATAGCAGTGCGAGGATGGTAGGTGACGTCATACTGACTTAGTTCAATGCACCATTTGAGGAGTCGTCCAGAAGTGTCGGGACGATGGAGCACCTGTTTTAGTGGCTGATCGGTTAGAACTCTGATGGAGTGAGATTGGAAGTAGTGTCGTAGTTTTCGTGACGCGATCAATAAACAATATGCCAATTTCTCAAGTTTAGGATATCTGGCTTCTGCCCCCGTAAATCTCTTACTTATAAAGTACACCAGGCGTTGCGTGCGGTCTTCTTCTCTTACTAGGGCAGCGCTTAAAGCATGAGATGATACAGCGAGGTATAGGTATAGCTCTTCGCCTTCGTTCGGAGTTGAGAGTACTGGTGGTTTCTGAAGGTGTTCGATCAGGTTAAGGAAGGCTGTTAAGCATTCATCGGTCCACTCGAACTTTCCTTTGTCTTTCTTGAGAGCTTCGAAGAAAGGGACGCACTTGTCAGTTGCTTTGGAAATGAATCTGCTTAGGGCGGCCACCTTTCCGTTTAAGCTCTACATTTTTTTTCGGGTGGAAGGTATCCTTATTTCTTTTAGAGCCCGGATTTGTTCAGGGTTTGCTTCAATTCCTCTGGAATGGACAATGAATCCTAAGAATTTTCCCGATGACACTCCGAAGGAGCACTTTAGAGGATTCAGCTTCATTCCATATCGGCGAAGTACCTGAAACATCTCGCTCAGGTGGCTTACATGATCGTCGGTTCTCCTGGACTTTACCAACATGTCATCCACATATACTTCCATAGTTCGTCCTATTAATTCCGCGAACATCTTGTTGACGAGGCGTTGATAGGTAGCTCCGGCATTTTTGAGTCCAAAAGGCATGACTTTGTAACAATATAATCCCCGGTCAGTGATGAAGCTAGTGTGGTCTTGATCGGAAGCGTGCATGGGAATCTGGTTGTACCCGAAGTATGCATCCATAAAGGATAAAAGTTCGTGCCCGGCAGTGCTGTCCACAAGTTGATCGATTCGGGGGAGCGGGAAGCAGTCTTTCGGGCAAGCGTCATTTAAGTTGGAGAAATCAATGCATGTTCGCCCCTTTCCATTAGCTTTCTTTACTAGTACCGGGTTAGCTATCCATTCTGGGTAGATGGCTTCTCGTATGAAGTCATTAGCAAGTAGGTTCTTTACTTCCTCATCGAGGGCTGCTGATCGCTCTGCTTCCATGCTTCTCTTTTTCTGCTTTATTGGTACCTTGGTGGGATCGATGTTCAGCATGTGGCATGCTATGTCTGGGGAGATTCCTGTCATATCGGCATGTGTCCACGCAAATACATCTAAGTTGTGGCGGAGAAAGTCAATGAGTTGATCCTTCAATTCTGTTTTTAGCTGAGATCCTATTTTTAATAGTCTGCTCGAATCATGTTTGTCTACAGATACGAATTCCATGGCCTCTGCGGGCTCAGCGGTAGCCTCCTCCTCCTTATCCCTGGGGTCTAGTTCATTGAAAGGATCGCTGGTGTATCGAAGAGGAGGGGCTTTCTTTAGTTGCTATGCTTCCAAGCTTTTCATGCAGAGAGTAGTCTCTGCATCTTTCCCTTTATTCTTTCTATGGTTATTGCGAAGTTCAGTTACATAGCAATCTCGAGCGGCGTCTTGATCTCCTTCAACTTCTCCTATTCCGTTATCTGTTGGGAATTTCATCTTTAGGCACCACGGGGCTAGGACAATCTGGAAGTCAGATAAGGCTGGTCTTCCCAAGAAGGCGTTGTAGGCCGAGTGGTTTTCTATTAGTACGAACGTTTGTTTTTGCACAACGGAGCGGGGATGACTTCCTATTTCGACGAAGAGGTCAAGTTGCCCGAGGGGCATTTTCGCATCTCCAGTGAAACCGTGCAGGGGTTTGTTGCAGGGAGACACATCCTTCATTGACAGTTTCATTTTGTCGAAAGCATGCTTGAACAGGATATTTACGGAGCTTCCTGTGTCTATTAGAATTCGGAAAACTTTAGCTGGACCGAACCAGGCAGAGATGACCATGGGATCCATATGCGGATATTGTCTTCCTTCTAAATCACGCCTACTAAATATGATGTCGTCACTCTCTTTCCGTTTCGGGTGGCGTTCTTCCATAATGGAGTTAACATAGCCTTCAGCATTTCTAAGTGACTTGCCGTATCTTTCCATCTCTGCCCAGCTTCTGTCGGCGATGTGTGGTCCTCCCGAGATGGTATGGACCACTATCTTCTCTTGACTAGAGCCACTGGTGTTGCGATTCCCTTCGCCTACTTCTGGAAGGGGTCGCTTTGAGTTTTCATTAGCAGGAGTCGGAGTCCTGTTCTGACCTTTCACATAGCGTTCCAGCCTTCTTCTTCTGATGTGTTCTTCGATCAAGTCCCGGAGATGGTGGCATTCATTGGTGTCATGTCCGTGGGATTCGTGGAAGCGGCAGAACTTTCCAGACTTGAGTGCGTTATCAGATTCTTTCTTGTGCGGGGGGCGCTTGTATCCGAGTTCGCCCTGAGTGGCGAGAAAGATGTTTTCGATTGTTTCATTCAAAGGAGTGTAGGAGTCAAATCTTGGTCCTGGTCTATATTGGCGTTTTTCAACCTTCCTGCCCCCAGCATTATCTCTAGATTCATTTCTTCGAGTGTCCTTAGCTGCAGTGGGAATCTTGTCCGAAGTCGTCTTACCTTGTTGCCCTGACTGCCTCTCAGTGGCGGCGTCTTCAAGTCTCATATACTTTCCAGCTTCATGGAAGAAATCAGGTAAAGTAGCTGGTTTTTCCTTAGTTAGTCTTCTAGCGAACTTTGGTTTCTGGGTGTACACCACTACAGAGGGCCATTAGGGTGAGCTTCTCATCGGCATCTTGGACTGCGGCCGCTGCGGCGTTGAACCGGGTTAGATATTGTTGCAGTGTCTCTCCGAATTTCTATTTGACATTGGATAGAGAATAAGCATCCTTGGTTTGCTCTACATGGATGCGGAACTGGCTAATGAACCTTTCTTTCAACATCTCCCATGAGCTGATAGATCCTTGGGGTAGATGGCAGAACCAGGAGGTAGCTAGATCTGCTAGGAATAGCGGAAAGCATTTACACAGCACCCCTTCTGTTGCTCCGCTCATGAGCATATGCTGGGTGTATCTTTGTAAGTGTACGATGGGGTCGGAAGTTCCCTTGTAAGGTTCCATGGTTGGCATTTTCCATTCCCGAGGGGTGATGGCAGTTTCGACATTGCGGGTGAAGGGGCTGGTGACCCTAGCGCCTATTCCTCGGTCCCTTTGCTCCCGTTGGATGCATTCTCTGAATAATCGTGCCATTCTTTCATCAGAATTTGGAGCGGATAAAAATGAACTTGGTTCTTCCCTGCGGGATCGATCTCGTCCGGATGACCTGTAGGGATGGTATAGTCTATCACTTCTGACGTTATCCAGTGGTTGCCTCTGGCTGCTCGGATGCATGCTAGGACCAGCTACAGTTGCCCCCTGCCTTGATCTTCCCATGTGGGGTTCTGTTTCGAGCATTTCCATGGGGTCAACTTCGGGCTGGGTTCTAGCTCGGCTCCGTTCAGCGGGGTTTCTATGATTAGGTGGCATGACTGGCTCAGCTACATCCGACCCTCGCCTGGCGCCTCCCCCACTGGGTTCGGTTCCGAGCGCTTCCTCGAGTCGGAGTTCGGGCTGAGTCCGGGCGCGGCCCCTATCATTGTTGTTCCTGTTGATGGCTTCCTTGAAGAGGGAAGATCTTTGCTGTCTCCGAGATCCTCCAGATTGAGATTCATCCCATGATTCAGTGTTGCGGTTGGATTCTTCGACATCCCTCAAGCGTGACATGAGTTGGTTCACCAAAGCTTCTTGTTGGAATGCGAAGCGGTTAGTCACTTCCACCACAACTCCGTCTAGGTCTGCTCTAGTGATTACTGCCGGTTGTTCCGCGGCAGGGGCTGTTGGAATTGCCTGATCTACCTGTGGCACTGCTGCTGTAGTGGGATGGTTCTCTTGATCTGGATCCACTGGATTTGGAGCGCTGCTAGTTGCAGCGTTCTTTCCCTTGTTGGCGTCTTTTCTTGGTCTGAAAGTCATGTTTCCTAGGCAATGAAGGATGCTATTGGGAAAGAAGGTTGAATGAGGGAAGCTGAAGCTTCGAGTTCGAAGTTCTCAGTGAAAGCACCAAAAATGTTTGCGCAAAAAATGGGCAAACACCTCCAAGTCGTGTGATTTAGTTGATTTTACGTGATTCTTAATGATTCAGATGAGTTATGTAAACATGAAAAAAGCAGGGGCTGAAATGTAAAAGACACACAGATTTATAGTGGTTCGTCCAGAACGTGCCTACGTCCACTTTATATGTTATTATCTTCTTTCTTTCGGATTACAAGTACAATGCTTTGTGTACAAGTATATGAAAGTAGTTTGAAAGTTCCTTCCGTGCTTGAGCTCTCAAACTTGTCTGCCATTGTTGTACCCCTGCCCCTCTATTTATAGAGTGAGGCTGGGGGCAGGGGTCCTGAATGTATATAGCTGCTGGTGGGCCCGGGCTGAAGCAATCTGGCCTGGTAGTTATCTGGTTCGGCGAGGCTTCATTCGGTCTTGAATGGGTGGTGTTGGACCGGTGATGGAGTGGGATGGAGGTCTATTCGGCATTGAGGTAGGTGGTTGGTCCGGTAGTGGAGCGGGTCCGGTAGTGGCCTTGGTCCGGTGGTGACCTCGGTTGTAGAGGGCTAAGGCATGTTGGTTCGGTGATGGCCTTGGTCCGGTGGTGACCTTGGTTCGGCACGCATGGGAGAGGCCGAATGGAGCTTGGAGAAGGTTGGTTCGGCTTGGAGAAGGTTGGTCCGGTGGCCGAATGAGAATGCCGGATGGTCTTCCATGCTTGTACCGAGCCTTGTGTTTTCCGAATGAAGCGGGGGTTGCGAGCCCGGGTAAAACTGTGACTTCTTGGTCTCGAGATCTTCTGGGTGAGAATTCGCCCAACAGTGAGCCATAGAGAATTATGTATAGATTCTTATGCTCAGATAAAAGAAAAAAGAATAAAGAGAGAAATTTTTACAAGCTTATAAAGAGTTTCCTTGTAAATAAGTCTGTGGATGAGAATGAATAAAGAAAACTAACCATGAAAGAAAGCAGAGGCTCATATTCAATGTTAAAAAATAGCTTAAGCAAAAGCTATAGTTAAAATATAACCAAAAGAAAAGACGATCATTAGTAATTACTAGTCAAGATCTTTTCTTGAAATTAAACCAAGCTCTCTTCGTAATCTAATAAAACTAGATTCGAGCAGAGGGTTAGTAAAAATGTCCGCTAATTGATTGTCAGTTTGGACATATTCAAGACATATATTTCCTTTTTCAATATTATCTCGAAGGAAATGATGACGGATATCAATGTGTTTGGTTCTAGAGTGATTCACTGGATTCTTAGAGAGATTTATAGCACTTGTGTTATCACAGTATATAATAGAATTTGATAAATGAATATCAAAATCTTGAAGTGTTTGTTGCATATATAGTACTTGAGTACAAGCGAGAGCCGCTGATATATATTCAGCTTCACATGTTGATAGTGAAACACAATTCTGTTTCTTACTAAACCAAGAGACAAGTGATTTTCCAATAAAATGGCACGTACCACTTGTACTTTTTCTATCCGTTCGCGATCCGCCAAAATCAGCATCACTATATGATACTAATTCAAATGGACATTCTTTTGGATAAAAAAGACCGAAATCTTTGGTATTATTAAGATAACGAATTATGCGTTTCACTGCTCGTACATGTGATTCCTTTGGATTTGCTTGAAAGCGTGCACATAGACAAACACTCATCATTATATCTGGACGACTTGCTGTAAGATAAAGAAGAGAACCAATCATACTTCGATATAATTTCTGGTCAACACTCATACCATTTTCATCTTTTTCAAGATGTGTAGTTGTACTCATAGGAGTTGGTTTACCAGATGTATTTTCTAATCCAAAGCGTTTGATAAGATTTCCACAGTATTTTTCTTGATTGATAAAAATACCGTTTGAAAGTTGCTTGATTTGAAGTCCAAGAAAATAAGGTAGTTCTTCCATATGAGACATTTCAAACTCTTTGGTCATAATACTTGCAAATTCCTTGCAGAGTTTATCGTTTGTTGAACTAAAGATGATGTCGTCTACATATATCTGGATAACTAGAATATCCTTTTGAGAATGTTTAATAAACAAAGTTTGATCGAATTTGCCTATTTGAAATCCCGAGTTAATAAGATAGCTACGTAATCGTTCATACCAAGCACGAGGTGCTTGTTTTAAACCATACAGAGCTTTCTTAAGTTTGAATACATGGTCAGGATATTTTTCATGTACGAACAAAGGAGGTTGTTCGACATAGACATTCTCTTTGATAAATCCATTGAGAAAAACACTTTTGACATCCATCTGATAAAGTTTGAAATTATGGTGACAAGCAAAAGATAATAGGATTCTAATAGCTTCTAGTCGAGCAACTGGTGCAAAAGTTTCTTCATAATCGATACCTTCTTCCTGATTATACCCTTGTGCTACTAATCTTGCTTTATTTTTGGTGGTATTTCCTTGTTCGTCAGCCTTATTTTTATAGACCCATTTAGTACCAATAACTGACTGATCAGTTGGTCTTGGAACAAGTTCCCAAACGTCATTGCGCTCGAACTGATTTAGTTCTTCCTGCATGGCAATGATCCAGTAATCGTCTGTAGCAGCTTCTTTTGGATTCTTAGGTTCGATATTTGAGAGAAAAGCGACATGACCCATTTGATTGAGTTGACTCCTTGTTCTGACATGTGATGTTACCTCACCGATTATATTTTGGGCCGGATGGTCTCTTAATATCCTTGGTGGTGATGTAACTCACATAATTGAGGAATATTCTCAATAATTATTTCCGAGTCAGAATCAATATTCGTGATAGTTGGATTGTCAATGACTATAGATTCGTCATTATCTGATATAGTGTGAGGATGCTGATAGAATTCATCAAAAGAGACATGAAGTGATTCTTCAATAGTTTGGTTTGTTTATTAAATATACGATAGGCCTTACTTCGTTCCGAATAACCGACAAATATTCCTTCATCAGCTTTTGGATCGAATTTGCCAAGCTGATCTTTCGTATTTAAGATAAAACACTTGGAACCAAAAACTTTGAAGTATGAGTTTTTAGGCTTTCTTTTGTTAAATAATTCATAAGGAGTATTCTTGGTAAGAGGTCTTATGGACACACGATTTAAAACATAACAGGCAGTTGCGATGGCTTCTGCCCAGAAATGTTTTGGTAAGGTGGTTCCATTCAATAACGTTCTTGCACATTCTTGTAAAGTTCGGTTCTTCCGTTCTACAACTCCGTTCTGTTGTGGAATTCTGGGAAACGAAAAATTATGATATATACCTTTCTTTGTACAAAAATGTTCAAATTCATTATTTTCAAATTCTCCGCCATGATCACTTCTTATATTTTTAACTTTAATCCCTTTTGATTTTTGAATTCTTTTGACGAAAGATTTGAAATGATCGAAAGTGTCACTTTTATTTTTTAAGAAAATTGTCCATGTGTAACGAGAGAAATCATCAACAATTACAAGCACATATCGACTGTGATTTATTGACTGCACCCTAGTAGGTCCAAATAAATCCATGTGTAGTAACTCAAGTGGTTGTAATGTTGATATGACTTTCTTGGATTTAAAAGATGATTTGGTCAATTTTCCTAATTGACATGCATCACAAATGTTGTTAACTTTAAAACTCATTTTGGGTAGTCCTCTAACTAGATTGTTTTTGGCTAGCTTGTCAATAGTTCTGAAGTTTATATGACAGAAGCGTTTGTGCCATAGCCATGGATCATTATCATTAGCCACAAGACACATATCTGAATTATGATTAATATTCATATTCAGAATATATATATTTCTGTCTCTATAACCTTCGAAAACTAAATTATGGTCTTTATCTAAAATACTACACTTATTATTCGAAAAGGAAATTATAAAACCCTTGTCACATAACTGACTAATACTAAGTAAATTGTGTTTTAAATTTCTAACTAGCATGACATTAGTTATAAGAGGTAAGTTAGATGTACCGCAATTGCTCACATCGCCTTTGCCGATGATATAGCCTTTTGAATTATCTCCAAAAGTGACTAAGCCACAATCTGAGTATGTAATATTTGTCAATAAGCTCTTGTCTCCAGTCATATGCTTCGAGCAACCACTGTCCAATATCCACTTTCCTCTTTTCTTAAGTGGGACCTGCAAAAAATAAAATTAAGTCCATGGTACCCACTTTTTATGGGGTCCTAAGAGTTAGGTCTTAGGAGTCCAAACCCATACGGGTCTGGTATCCCCTTTATATACATAATTAGTATTAAGATGCATAGTATTCATGAATTGCGGAATGTATTTGTTCCTAATCAAATTGTTATTTGTTTTAGGAACCCATATTTTGATAGTCTTTGTATTTTTCTTTTGAAATTTCACAACTGGCTTTGGTTTGGAATATAATAAACTAAGATTTTTCTTAACTTCAGTCTTTTGTACTTTCTTCTTTCTTTTATTACCAAGATGTTTCTTGATTTCTTGTTTCTTATATCCCAAACCTTGTTTATCCGAAATAGATTGTGAACTTTCAATGATTTTTGTCAAATTTTCTCGACCTTTGTTAAAGTTAGAAACATTTTGAGTAATGTTATCTAACTTAGTTTGTAAACTAGCCTTTTCTAGGTCCAAAATTTTGACTTTTGCCTCAAGCTCATGATTTTTAGTAGTGAGAGCATCATTTTTCTCTTTTTGAGTTTCAATTTCTTGACTCAAAAGAACTAGTTGAGAGTCAACATTAGATGATGATTCTTGAAATTTTTCAAGTTCTTCTTCTAATATTTTCTTCTCGTCTTTTAACATATCTCGTTCAAATTCTGCTCTACTCAAATCTGCTTTGGTTTCTTTTAGCTGTCGTTTTATGTCTTTATATTTGACTATCAATTCAGCATTAATATCAAGCATTTCATCGAATGTAGGAATTTGTACCTCATCTTCTGTTGCCATGAAACATACATTAGCTTGTTCATTTTCCGAATCACTTTCACTTTCTGATGAAGATGAGTCTGAATCATCCCATGTTACTGAGAAGGCTCGTTTCTTTGACTTGTCCTTCTTATATTTGAATTTGTCATTTTCTGACTTCTTCTTTTGTTCTGTACAATCCTTCTGCATGTGCCCCCTTTGTGGCAATTGAAACATTCTATAGAGGATGATGTTGGTTTATTCGATCCAGATTTCTTTCTGTTATAACGACTGGCTTTTCGCTGTTTTAGGAATTTTTTGAAACCTTTTGCTATGAATGCCAGATCTTCGTCTTCAGAATCTGGTTCATTTTCATCTTTCTCTGCATGAAATGCTACATTTTTCTTTTCTTCTTTCTGTTCTTTTCTAGCCTGCAAATTCGCTTCATAGGACATTAAATTTCCTATCAATTCATCTGGCTTCATGACGGAAAGGTCATTAGCTTCTTCAATTGCTAATACTTTTCCTTCCCATTCACTCGACAGAGAATGTAGGACTGTTGAAACAACATCAAAATCAGAATACTTTTGTCCTAACCCAATAAGTGCATGGTGGATAGTTTGAAACCGTGAATACATATAATTGATTGTCTCATTTGGTTTCATTTTGAAATTTTGAAATTGACTTTTCAGCATGGCTATTTTGGCTTGTTTAACCTTGTTAGTACCTTCATGAGTGGTTTTTAGCGTTTGCCAAATTTGATATGCAGTAGTGCAGATACTAACACGGTTATATTCATTTTGGTCTAATGCACAGAACAACATATTTATTGCTCTTGCATTTACGGCTGCTGCCGTTTTCTCAGCCGCAGTCCATTCTGAATAATCAGTTGTTGGATTTACTATTTCATTTTGAGTTGCATTCCAAGCATCATAACTATTTGATTGCATAAAGAATGACATACGTGTTGCCCAATAACTATAGTTAAGACCATTGAAAAATGGAGGTCTTTGTGTCGATTGACCTTCCGTGTAAGTGGTGTTTTGAGTGCTATTACTTGCGTTATTTGCCATATTACAAGAATATATCAAATAACTGTGTTACGTTTATATGATGACCGTGCTCTGATACCAAATGAAAGTGTGTGGTGGTGATAGTGTACGAGTGCACGTACAAATATAGTACACACGGATCGTGTAATATGGAATATAATATAAATGCGGAAATAAATGATAATAGCACAGTAAATAAAAATAGAAAAACCACACCAGAGATTTTTATACTGGTTCGGAGCACCGTCCTACGTCCAGTCCCAGACTTCTATCTGGATTTTCACTATTAACTACCTCGCTTCACCCGGAGGAACAAGTTTACAACACCCGAGCAAACAAACGGGATTTCACGCCTCTAATACACTGAGGACTTCAACACTTGCCTCTTACAACACCGAGGACTTCAACACTTGCCTCTTACAACACCGAGGACTTCAACAATGATGAATATAATTGTTTGTTGACGGTATGTGTTCTTGCTAACACAGTTTTGTCACTTATAGTACAAATTTCCTATAATCTTATCCTCAAAAATATGTGAACGATGTTTTGTGAAGATTAAGGGAAATATATTACTTATTGAATCAAAAGATATTAAATAATTTCAATGATTCAATAAGCAATTAAAATAATTGAGAGCTTTTAGAATGCAGGAGTATTTAGAAAGTAAGATCAGAAATTAGAGTAAAAATGTATGTAATCATATATTTGAATCAATGATTTAGATGAGTATATATAGAGAAAAATAGTTGTAACTCTTTGTGAACAGTTGCCATTAATAGTTATGATCATTGATGAAAGGTAAGAGATGCAACCATTGGAGAAAGAAGTGTCTTTTGGGAAAGGTTGCTCTCTGTTTAAAAACGGTCGATAGGTCAAAAATTGGCCAGTAGACAGGATTTCAAATATATAGTCGTTATGTGCATGTGTGCACGTTCATTGTGCATATTATACAGAAACGGTCGACCGCCTCTTTTACTACCGGTCGACCGGTCTCTGATAATTTGCACAGTCAATGTGCAATGCTATTCAAATGTAAATATATTGATTATATTGAAATGCATGATTATTTGAGGATAGATTTTAACAAGTTTATCACTATTACCATATCAAATAATCAACCTATAATCTAGAGTATCATATGTAGCCATGATGTCGATTGCCTTTATTTCTTTGTCAGTAATCAAAAAACTTCATAGAATCTGTGACTCAACAATATGCATATATAACTCTTATTAAACTTGAAAATAAAAAATCCTATTTCTAAAAAATCTATCTATGTTTATAAAAACTAGGAATTATAATTATTATTTGAAAATAACAAATTAAACAATTTTAAAATAATTTATAAAAGAGATTATAAACCACTTCTATTACTCAATATATTAAGATCGTTTGTAAATTGTATTTTAAATTCTTATATATAATTTCAAGCAATATTTAAAAAGAAAATAAAACAAAGCTTTTATGTTAATCTAATTTAGATTCATATTTAAGCTAATTAAATATATTTTAAACAAATAACATTTACTTTTAAGTATTTACAAACCATATAGTTATTTATTAAATTGCTTTGAAAAGCTAAATGTTAAATTTAATTCAAAATTTCCAATTTACCAAATATAAATTAGAATTAGAAAATTGATTCATTCACTAAATTCCAAACTAAAGCTATATATTTAATATATATATATATATTATAAATAGAAAATAATTTATTTGCTTTAAAAAGATATAATCTTCCAATTTAAATATTTATTAAAAGAAGATTATTAAATCAATTCAAATTTTATTATCAAAAATTATCATATCAATTTAATTTTTAACACAGATTATTAAATTTATATTGCCAAATTTCTGGGATATTACACTGGAGCATCTCATAGCTCCACTAAATGATTTGTAAAAGGTGAAACTCCTTTACAATAGGCATTGATTCACTAGAGATTTCTATATCTTTGGTTTAGATGTTGCTATCTTGTACTATGCCTGAATTTTATCTCTTGCAATCCAATGCCGATTTGCCTCAGAATTCTGCATCAATCTTATTTTCGAAGTAAAAGTCGACCCGGTTAAGGTCACCCACGATCAATATAAAGGCTATCCATCTTCCTCATTTGCAATTTAATTATCACATCTTCTTGCCTAGTCTATTTTCATGATTTGAGTTCTCTTCGATTAGGACTCCTCTAATTTTGAATCTCGTATGGCGTTTCATACAATGAAATTGATTTTGGAAAATTTTTGATTCTTGTATAAGTTAGACTTTATATAACTATAAGTGACTTTGAAACTGTTAATTTTGAAAGGTATTCGATCTGTAGAGATAAATCTTATATATAACGGAATATATATAAGTGATTTGATATATTCGAGATTATTGATTTTGGTAAGTACTTTATCTGAAAATGAAATCTTATATATAATGGAATTTATATAAGTGAAATATTTGAAACTTTGATTTTAAAAGGGTACTATATATTGTATATTATATTTTGAAGTAAGAGGTATGGTTAAGTACCCTCCATGAAGAAGTATAATATGATATGCTTTGACCCGGATGGACTTGGGGAATCTAGGAATGGATTCGACCAATAAACCATAGTGGACTTAGGTGAATTCGAAAATGGATTTGAATTGATATAGTTGTCCGGACTAAAACTAATGAGTTCCTCGATTTTTTTAAGGTAGATGGTTCTTTACTTTACACAATGGAGGCACTTTCGATCCTAGGATCTGTTGTTTATGGAACTTCCGGGAAGGAAGTGCATCCATGGCGTAAATCATTGAAGCAACAGCGTACCACTGCAGCAAGGGTCGATGGTCCCTTGTTTACGAACTGGCTACGATATTTTTCTAGAATCCGAAAGGTAGAAGGATCTTCTGGAAAGTTTTGTGTCTATTGCGTAAATACTGGATCAGCAGCAGGCCACTGCTATCGTTTTATCATCATTTGACATTGGATTTTGAGCGGTGCTTCTCATACCTATTTTAAGTATTTTTCACTGGGTGTTGAATCAGGTCTACTAAGTACTTAGAGAATTCTAGCCTTGCGACTGATCAACGCATAGCCAGAGTCTGCAAGAACGAGGATAAACCTATTAAGACATCAAGTTATAAAAATATTTTGATAAAGTATTATATAAAGGATATTTTGATCATTTTTTTCTAAATACTTTAAAATGTTCTAAATACTGTCTATTTATGTATATCATGGTTTATAAATTGGTTTGAAATTTAAATGAATATAAATTAAGAATTTGGTAATTTAATTTCCGGTGATTACAAACTTTGGTTTTAAAGTTTTAAAATGTATATTATTTAGGGTAATTTCAAATAGAAAATCATTTCCAATGGATTTTTGAAAGTTTTAAATCAGTACTCTCCACTTTTGTCGTTGGAAAATAACTTCGGTGATTACTCCAGCATCGTCGACATTCATTTTCGAGTTTCGGAGTGGAGAGACCATTCTGTAGCTTTGCTACGCTTTCGTTTTGGAAAATAAATATGATTTGAAACTCTTAAGTATGACTTGATTTATAATATATATATATATATATATATATATATATAAAGGAATATATTTATAAATTTGATATATATAATATATTTGGATGCATTTATATCCAAATTGTTTGAAGTTAATCAAAAATTTATTCTTAAATTTTTATTAAAGGATGATTTCAATTTTAAATGAAGCCAAAAAATTTGAATAAATATTTAAACTTGAAATAATTGAATGAAAATCAATTTAAAAACTAAACGAAATTTATAGGATTTGAATTGACAGTTTGATCTAACAAATCTGAATTGAATAACTATTTGTTTATTAAAATGGATTAACCAAATTGTGAATATAAATTAACTTAAAATTGAAATTTATATGGTTTTAAATTAATTGTTCTATTTTGTATTTTAAATATATTTTTCTTTCTGGTTGTTTCTATTCTCCTACCTCGTTCCTTTTCAGGGACGAAAAATTTTGAGTGGGGGAGAGTGTAACAATCAGATATTTTAACGATTTTAAATAATTTAATTTAATTGAAATTTTGTGAATTTTTTAAATAATTTAATTTTGAAATAAAAATTTGATATTTGGAATACGTCTAATTAAACATAGCTAATGGTAAATTTTCATCTAATAATATGGAAGTTTATTTTCTTGTGTAAATTTTATTTTAATTCAAATCAGTTAAAATTGATGATAATAAAATATTTTTCAAACCTGAATCTTTTTTATATAACAAATTTGTAAATCATCTTCTGAGTGAGACTTCATCTTCCATTTCATCAAGTTTGGACTACTATTGCTCCGTTTATCTTATTTTCAGCGTTTTAGCAGCATTTTCGGTACTGAATACCGACTTTTGACCGGATGATTGTATAGCTGATATCTGTATACCGTTTTGATCGCCTCATCATGCTGATCTCCTTGGGATATTCGTTTATGTGTTTCAAAGTTTGGAGACAGCGATATCTACGGAACAACTTCCGTATCGGTTCCGCAATTTTTTCTTTTGGGCTTCCCATACCCTTTCATTTACCCACTATTTGAAAACTGATAGCCATCAGCTTTTATTGTTCTCCAAAAATTTATATCTAACCTTTTCTTTTCCCCATGTTGCAATATACATTTGTCATTTCGTTTCACCTTTGGTTCGTTTCCCCTTCATTTTATCTTGGTCACTATGCTTTTGAATGATAATAATAAATATAAATTTCGAAAATATTTTGTTCGTATATTCTCCAGGCTTGTCTGTTCATTTTCTAGTTTATGTTCTCTTCTTCATGACCATTTTACTTTTCTTCTCTCTGTTCTTTCTTTGAACAAAATTTATATTTCAAAGCCTAAGAAAAAGAAACAACTTGCTCTGTCACCTTCCACTCGTTTCTCCCCACCACTTCTCCAACTAATCTCCTCTCCATGCTCATGCCTTCCATCGTCCGAGTCACCAACCCTCTCTACCGCCCAGCCCATCGTCGAACAGCCCTCCGCCTCCACGTGACACTCGGCAACCCACGCACCTTGCCTCATTTTTCCAACATCTCCACTGACCCGAGACCCAAACCATCCTCCACTCTGACTCCCTACTCCGACCTCCCTTGATCTAAGACCGAACACCAAGCAACTTCCAGCCCACCTCTCTCTCATGCACGTCGCTTTCAACCCCAAGCCGCAGTGCCGCATCTCCTCTACACCCTTCGATCGATTCTTGCTCCAGGCCAAGCTTATATGGTATATATATTATATATTTTTTATATTTATTTTATCTGTATGTATATATTTGTTTATTATATTAGTATTGAATGTTTATACATATACATATTTATAAAATAAGTTAGTACTATATGCGAAATTTATTTTTCTGTAGCCTCTTGCTGTCACGTATATATGTAAAATGTTGTACACGTTTTCCTACATATAAGTTAGGAATGATCTATTGAGTTTATATATATAGACGGTTGTGTTAGAGACATAATATATCTTGATAAGCTTATATTTTCTTATAAAAATTGATTTTAAATATAAAAGTATGTAAGTTATATAAGGCTGTTGCTATCCATATAGTGTTATATTAGTTATATATATATTATGTTCATATCGGTAATATATATTACATGATTAGTTATATACAATTTTAAGTTGTCGTGTATGTATGTTGAGGGTACTTAACAAGTTTACAGTATTATATATATTATTATATAGTATTTTATTCTAGTTGTATTAAAACAGATCTTTATAATATACTGTTTATGAGTACTGCATATGTTTAGAGAGTCATGCATATATTCTATTGTGTTTGTATATACAGATATATGGAAGTTCATATATGATGTTAGTATACATATTTTAGTCCTACTTATATACTGTAAGTATATATATGCTGTAGAGTTTTGTAATTTATGCATGTTTTACATAAATATATATATATATATATATATATATATATATATATATATATATATATAAGTTATGTTAGTCTGCTAAGTTAAAATATATCAATATTTTTATTTTAGTTTTATATATATCGGATTATAGGGTATGTATGTTTATGTACGTGGATATTTTCATGTATATACAAAGCATATAATGTTTATAAAGTAAGTACGTATTTATGTGTACCCTTTCTAAGTATATAGATTTACATGAAAGTTTATATGCTTATATAGCTGTATTTTATTAATAACAGTGTTCCATATCAGAGTTTTTATATCCAGATTTTAGTTATATATATAGTTGATAGTCGTCATATGTGTTCGTTATACATCTTTAGTCTGCACGGTACATCTACAATCTGTGTGCATGCCTTATTTGTATGTATGTATGTATAATACATATATAGTTTCTAAGCTATATCAATATTTTGGATATGTATATTCTACATGTGTATATATGAGTTTATCTAAGTTGTTATATCTTGAGTCTTAATTAGTTTTAAATATAATAATTTTGAACTATATATATATTTATTCTAATATTTATTGTATTGATTTTATCAAAGTAATGATAATAATATAATATACATCTGTTTTCTGTTATATAAAAACTGATTTTGATTCTTGATTTCCAATTTATTAGTTATCCGTCGAATTCATGCCAATCTTGCTTTGCTTCGAAATCCGTGCTTGGACTCATATCTCATCTCGTTTTGTTCTCTCTCTAGCCTTGAAAGGTGGGCAATCACTCACGATTAACGTTCTTATATTTATTAAATTTGATTTCAATTGAAAAGACAGTTAAAATATACTGCTGTTAGTTATTTACATTGCTATATACATGTTATTATCTGTATCTGTTCACCTGTAACATCTAACATCATTATCTGTTATTTATATTGATGATATATGCATGTTGTATTATTATGATATCTATGATCACTCTACAAGTTCCTTGTTAGTATAGAATTCACTATGGGTTGAAATGATACATACACGAACGATATATAGAATAGGAGAAAATCGTTATGGGTTGAAATGGTAAACCCAAGCGATTTTCATTTGAATTGAATTTGCCATTGCGGGTTGAAATGATAAATATCCATATCACTTGACCATGCGATAAAATTATATACAGAAACCATTGGTCTATATATAAATATTTTGAAAATGATTTCTATGGTTTTTGGAAAGAAATATACGGTTTTATATAAATATTGATTTTAAATATTATATAAATGTTATATTACATATGGTTAAATTCTTAATTTAAGCTATGTATAAATTTGTTTAATACAAAATAAGTTTAATAATAAAATTTGATTTTATTAAAATATAATATGGTTAAATATTTACTTAAATTATATCTAATATAGATTTTATAATGATTTTAATAAATCAAGGTTGAGAAGATAGATTTGAAATTGATTTGAAATGGTATTTAACTAAGAATTTTATTTAATTAAATCGATCTAAAACTTATGGAATTTGAGGGTTTAAAGGATACGATTTTTATAACTGGATTTTGGTTTAAGATGATTTAAATGAATATTTCGAGTTTAAATAAATTTAAGGAAAATATTTAGTTATTTGAAATTTAAGGTTTCATTTAAATGATAGTAGATTTATTAAGTAAATATTTCAACACTAAATAATAGTAAGGTGGACTAAGATATATATAATTTTCAAATTTAGTTTTAAAATGTTGAATATTAAAGTTGAAATATAATGAAATTTAAATGGTTTATCTTGTGGTAAAAATCTGTATTTGAAATCGATATAATTTGAAATGGTTTATTGAGAAACTGAAATAAATTGAAATTGAAAAATTGAGGTTTGGATAAAATTTAAATTTTGGAATTTGAGTTGATTTACAAACGATTAGTGGAATTTGAGGGAATTGTTTTACTATATGAAGTTATGTTTTAAAGTGTTATGATTTCTAAAGTATTATAAATTCTAAGTTTAAATTACCGAAAGTGTTATAACTTTGAAAGTGTTATTAATTTGGCAATAGATAAATTTGAAGTGAAGAATGATATTGTATAGATATAGTTTTGAATCGATATGATATTTTGGTTTGAAGTATAAATTATTTCAAAATGACCACGGTGTTAAATGATGTTTGGTTGTTGATAGCGTATATTGCTACAAAATAGGTAGTTCCACAGATCCTTAGAGGATGGGTATCCCAAACATCCTTTAAGTTACATGTATTTAAGTTATTTGTATTTCAGTTGATATTCCACTTGAGCTGGATTTATTGGTATAAGAATGTTAATCCTGACTCAAATGTTTTGTGTTCTGCTTTACGCTCGGGTCAGACTGAGTGTTACAACATTTGAGACTCACCTTTGGAGTTGGAGCTTCGTTTTGGACATCCAACTGTCAAATCAGCTTTCAGATATTTAGTTGATTCCAGTGATGACTTCAGATTTGTTATTTGACTATTGTATCGAGACTTTTGTGTATTCGAGGCTTTCGTGATATCTTATTTAACTCTGTTATATATATATATAGTAGCTTCATGAACTACTATTCTTTTGTTTCCACTGCATATTGTATATTACTCTGTGTCTGTGATTCTGTGATTTATTTCTTTACTGTATATGCTGAGTTTTTCCATATATAAATTAACAATCTGGTTTGCACTCTGCTGCATATTGCATAATACAAGCCGATATTGTTGAGGAGAATGGAGTGATGATTCCTCCTCCTATTGTCATGCAAGCCGGTTTGGACTTTTGGTCAGAGCATCTTGTTGGTTTCTTTCTGGATCCAAATCATCGTTTGCATGATGCGTCTTCTGTTTGTCGTAAGGCTTGGAAACTTCGTGGTGACTTACGCATTAAGCTGGTTGACTCCATGTATTTCCTTAAGTTTTCGTCCGTCGAGGAGCGTCGTCTTGTTCTTGAAGCTGAGCCTTCCTTTTTTGATGGGAAACCTTTTATTATTACCCCTTGGACTCCAACTGTGGCTAGTGCACGTGAGCAGGTTCTTTCCATCCCCGTTTGGGTTTATTTTTCACAAATTCCCTATGCTCTTTAACCTTTGCTTGGTTTGAATTGGCTAGCTTGTAATGTTGGAAAATTGAGATGTTTTGACTCTAATACTGTTGCTCGTGATAAATTGGTGTATGATAAAGCTTTGATTGAGATTTCCCCAGCTAAGCCTCTACCTTCCTCTATTCCTGTTCAGCTAGCTTTAGGGCATGTTGCTGAAGTCCATGTCCGCTATGGTTGGGTTCCAGATATTTGCAACTCTTGTCACTCTATGGCCGCCTGGCTAATGCCTGCTTGAACTCTGTTGTCTCCGCGACTGCTCCTAAGATCCCTATGCCTCGGCCCCCTCTCCGGAAATGGGTTCCTAAGGTATCTGCCCCTCCTTCAGTTCCTTTTTCTGTCCTGGATCCGCCTCCTTGTTCTATGGGTAGGTCGGCCTCTCCTTCTGCTCCAGTTGTTTCTTGTGTTGTTTTAGCAATTCCTTTAGCTGCTCCTGATCCACCTCCGTCGCGATTGCCTATTGTTTGGGTCGAGTCCGAGAGGTGTTGGGTTGATCTCAAATCTGATGTGAGATTTAACCCCATTGATGCTACTTTTTTTAGATTTGTTTCTAATGATCAACTGGACCTTAGATGCCTTCATTACATTCCTTCTGGTGATTCCTTAGTTCTAGATATGGATGATACGTTTACGAGATCGAATTCTGACATGCTAGCTGATTCTTTCTGGGATTGTTCTTTTATTTACTCTCCTGATGCTGTGGATTATGATCCTTGTATTGCTAGCCTTTTCCGCCCCTATGCTGGTTTTTTGGGGAATGTCCCTTTGGACTCTTCCCAGATGTCTATGGAAGATAGTGATTCTTCCTCTTTGGAGGAGTCCTAGTCTTGATGTTATTTATAGTAACTGTGGCATGTCGGTCACATTCTTGTGCTTTATTTTCCTATTTTAGTAGTTAAGGCGCTTTTGCCTTTCTCCTGTACTTTAATTTTTTAGTAGTTCGTGATAAAAAATGGATGGTCCACTATAAAACCAGCTGGCCTTGCCAAAAAATTAACAATCTGGTATTTTGAGCAATTCAAATCCGGCATGTGTGGATGTGAATGGTTGAAAATATCAGGATGTTACAAATGATTACATGAAATCTTTTATTTTTAATTAGTTATCATATAAGACTCTCATTGATCCTTTTGTGGTTGTTCCAAACAAAACAAGTACGTAATCACTTGAAGTCCATAACAGCCATGTAATTCATCGTTCATCATATGGAGATCATTAATATATTATTCTCAATAGATGCATCAATATCCTTTTCTCGATACATCTTAACTAGGAAAAATATAAGGATAAATGTTTATTAAACATGATTCAATACTCATGATTGCGAACTATTTGTAAATAGAATCATTAAATACTATTTTTAAGGATTTTCTACTAACATATAGTTAATGTATACAAAAAATTACTTATATCAATATAATAGTACATATAATGGAAAAGTAAATCCGGAAGCATGCTTCATTTCGAATAAGATTCACTTTAAGAGTTAAGTTATATAATCAAATTACATAATTGCCTCTAAGACACACCCTTAACTTTATCAATCTCCCTATAAAAACCGACCTTTTTCGACCCTTTTTGTTTTAAAATAAAATAATAATGTGTAAAGACCCAAAGTACAAATGATGTGTCAGTAGGATAAGATAACAAGAACAAAATATGCACTCTATCTATATCTTCCTGAAATTTATAGTGAAAGGGAATAAATGTATAGTATAAATAATATTATCACTTTACTTCATAATTAGACTAATCAAACTATATATGAATGTCTTATAAAAACCCAATCCAATCCAA
Organism: Allium cepa; assembly: GCA_030765085.1. NCBI lineage: Eukaryota > Viridiplantae > Streptophyta > Magnoliopsida > Asparagales > Amaryllidaceae > Allium > Allium cepa. Next base: position 568,125,539 of record CM060940.1, on the reverse strand, counting down.
ACATGTATGTATATAAATCAGTGTCAGATAATTATTTACATACATGACCATATACACAAGTAAAGTCGTCGTCGTTGTAACAACCTACACCTTTAGACACGATGATTCAAATTCCAAAAGCGACGTTTGAACTCACGTTGTGTCGAGAAATATAGATCGTTAGATTTTTGACATTTTATGTGGTATAGAGGAATATAACTTTAAACGTTTCATATTTTCAGATATCATAGCGGAAGAAAAAAATATTGATACTGAAGTAAAACAAATCTTCTCTATTTTAAAACAATAATAATCCATAGAAGAAGCATCTAAATGAAGCCTCTAAAGGGAAATATAATATATGTCTAACTAACAAATATAATAAAATATATAGGAAATGACAATAAAGAAATATGACTCCAAACCACACGGGCACTTCCTCCATGCACCTTATCCTCATCACACTATCACTACCCTGTCATCGTGCATTAGCAATAAAGAGGAATAAATGACAAAGTCCGGTGAGTGAGAAATATCACAGTGGTATGGTGTTGGCAAATAATTAAATAATCATCTATAATCTACACAACCTAAGAGTGTTTATTTGAATGCACGTATTATGTATAAGTAACTGACCAATAACATATTATAGGGCAACAACTTTTAATATGCATAAAATTCAATAATAATCCACAAAGATTTCCACCCAAAGGTAGGACATCGAGAAACTGGTAAACTTAGGAATACAATGAGTACATAGTCTCGATAGTAAACCACCCAACTATACACCGACTAAACATTCTCAATGGTAAATCGTTTAGATCACACATACATCAAGTATACAAACATAATGATTGAGAACACACCAAGTACGCATTCCCGATAGCAAACTACTTACTAAAGCATTGAGTGAACAACCTCAGTGGTAAATGTATCATACGCTTTATATCAGTTGACTTAAGCTAAAAGGGTTGACAAAAATCCGACTCCACTATAAGAAAATCCGTCGAACATCTCCATCTCCTCTCTGCCACAGTCAAGTCAAGACATGTGACCAAATCGTTAACGTTAATGTAAGAGCATCTATTTGTGATACAATCGCACATCGCATTGAGCATCACTTTATACGACAACCTGAAGTCATGTGAACTTCAAGAAGTCAAGGAAGTAAGAAACAAATCCCCAAAGCTATCCTACTTGGCCTACAATAAGTCTAGATTCATCTTGGGCTATCTATAGGCTATCAGTCGACCGAATAGACATGATCAGTAAAGTGGTTGCCTTCGTATTTTTTTCTTTTGAACAACACATTGGTCGACTTATTAAACACAGTTGATCGATTGTTCGACTAGTCAATCGACTAATGGTTTAAAATAGTCGACTGATTGACCCTGAAAACACACAAGGTTTCCTCGGGTTGGACAAGGGTTTCTCTCATGTTTTCTCAAGGCAAGTCAGTCAACTCCTATGGTGCGACCAGTGGACCGTTCATCTGTTTTTGGGTTTTTCAATGTTTTTTACTTGTTATTTTTGTCCGATCTAAATCGTTCGTTTGTTCTATGTTTTATTAAACTTTAAATATAATTTTTAGGTCAATACAACCTTATTTTTGATAATTATTCAAACCCACTAACAACCTCTAATATACTCAAATATAATTGGTTCATTTTTTTAAGACTTATGGTTTACCCTGAGTAATCTTGTGTTTAACCCAGAGTCGGCTTCAGGTAAGCCTCAGGTCAGCCCTATGTTTTTTAGATTCTACCAATTTTGAATTCTGATGTAATTTTGCAAATCAACCATATAAACTATACTATGATCAGAATTAACTTTTACCAACTATAGAAAATCAAATCTACATAATTTTTAAAGTGGATTTGTAGTACAATTTATATCAATTATATTGTCAAATCATTGGTATGCAGTTTTCTAATTTATTCAATTCATATATATATATATCAATTAAAAACATTAATTCAATTATAAATCACATTTGAATCTAATTAAATATATACGTGAAATTTAAATGCCTGTCTAACAACATATTTATTTCGTAGTTAAACCCACCTATCTCGATTAGCTACCTTCAAAGAAATTCTTAAATTATCTCCTCTAATTTGATTGGGTTTAGCACCCCTCTCCTTTCATTTGATTTGCTAAGGTTTGATTTGAATCTCCTTTTTTTGTTTGTTTAGCTATTTTATTTTGAGTTTTGAATTAGAATTAAAGAAGAAGGACAAAAGGATGGATTTTTTAGGTTTAGGTTAAGCGATGCTAAGGAATAAATAAGAATGAAGAATGAGGTAAATTTGGGTTGGAATTTTCCATTATATAGGCACAAATATCGAAATTCCACCCCAGCCCACTTGGACCACTATATGTTCCACCTCAAAATACGCATTACGGTAAATAATCCATGTCTACTTCATTCGGTACCCCTTTTTGATGTTATATATATAAATTTGGACAAGAAAAATCAGCTTGATGCCAGGGAAAAGTCAGATTTTCTAAATTCCTTCATTTAAAAAAAAATTAGTTTTCAATTTTGTGTAAAATTACAAAAATGCCATTTTTAATTAACTATTTATTTTTATAAAAAGTCCATGGTGTTACATTCTCCTCCGTTAAAGGAATTTTGTTCTCGGTATTCCATGAGATGGAAAAATGTAACTCGTAGACTCGACTATACACTAACAACCATATGTATGTGCAATATATACACTCAAATCAAACTACACGTCAAGCATTCCAAATAATTCAAATAAAACATATTCAGTCCCTATCATTCATACTATGATAAAATGTAATACACATACAATCACAAACAATTACATGGACATGGATAACAATACATAACAACAGCCAAATAAGTGCAAATAAATAACATTCATCCATCAAACCAATATATGTCATGAATATAGCATGTGAATAATACATAATACTAATGCATCTCTAATATGAGTGCAAGATCGTGGCATATAGGCATGGATGCAAAACATCCTAAAATATACTAATAATTTATATATGTACGCAACATGATATATAATAAGTCAAGTCATATAGAAAAACATAAGTCACAAAACAAAGCATGCCACACCATTCAATTTCCTAATTTAATAGCAATAATGTATAGCTTCCATTCATCCATATTTAAATGTACATGCACAGACAAACCTCTGCAGTCCATGCTACCAATCCAGGTAAATTGATATCAATATGCACCATGACTAGTAAAATTAGCATAAATATACCCAACGGATAATGTAGCCTCATACAGCCCTCAATGCACTTACACGTTGCCTTTAATTATACCGATCAGTTCATCTTCTGGATGCCTAGGTAATACAACTCAAAAGTGAATGATGTCCCAACTAGCATTAAATAAATTGAAACAGTTACTATACCTCATTTTCACCTAAGAACATCGAAATCTAGTGATGTCTTAAACTGGTGAAAATAGCATTATTTCTCTTTAAATTTCGATTCGACATAAGTTGTATTTATTCGCTTATGATATCGCTCCATTGATCCTCCAACAATCATGATACCAAGATACCACATTTCTAATCTGCAAGAATTTTATCCTAAGTTCAACAATGTACAAGCAAGTAAACATTCCAGCATTCAAGTAAGGTAATTTTACTCTATCCACCTATTCAAACATTGTAATCAAAATCCTAATTCTAGGTGAAGTTCTAAACTTAAGTGAAATCCTAACCTAAAATTATTTTGGCATTAAAAGTAGTAGACTAGGTGATACATCCTTCACGTGCACCTGTTATTCTCTCCATCCTTCATTGACTGCTACATTTTACTTAACTTTAATTCAGAAGCGTTAAGCCGGGTATGAAACGTAGTGTTCTATTCATACCAATGGTTAAGCTCGTCTTAGCTTCTTTAAGCTCCTTACGAACACGCTCTGACTCCCTTTCAAGCCTGTCATTCTAAGCTTGGAGGTAGCTAACGTCTACTCAATGTCGGTAGAAGGTTCCTTCACCATAATCCCAAATTCAGATACGCCTGTCTCATCTAACCCAGGAATGATGGGCACCAAAAGATGTTAAATATAAGGACTTCATAGGGCTCAGACATAGTTGCATAGGAGCCAGCGTAATTAGTGACAAAAAAGGAATGTATAATCTCAAAGACAATCAAAAGACACTAAACAAAGGTCCAATATAAACTTCTCTTATTAACTACATTAATTTAACAGAACCATATACAAAAAAGTAGCAAAAGTAAAATAGAATTCAACCCTCATGCAAATTCCTAAAATAAGTCTAAACCATTCGAAGTGAGGGTTATCGGGTAAAATGGAATTGTTTTTTAGGGTATACTGTCATCGACGTAGTACAAAGTTACTAAGCGCCTCTTTTTCATTAGCTATTCGATCAATCCTCGAAAGCAACTCTTGAGTTTCATTCTTAAATGTTGTATAGGAATCATCTAATTATTTTTTAAGTTTTGAGCCTGTCATCGTTTTCCTTCTAAAGCTTAGTAAACAAAGCTTCTTTAAAATACTAAAACAAACAAAAATCAATCCAATTATTCGTTAAGTAGTGAAAAAGTAAAAATAAATGTAGCAAACCATTCATAACAAAGTCAAGAAATAAGTCACATATAGTCACACGACTAATTATTGATGCAAAAGGTTTTAAATATATACATAAGGATTTGGAATAACCTCGGCCTCCTCAGATTCCTTAACACCATCAGGCCTTTTATCTTCCTTTGTCTTGTTAGACCCCTTATCTTCCTCGGTCCCTTCCTCCTCCTCTCCATTCACTTCTGAAGGAGTGGCATATTCTGCAGCAACCTCTTTCACCCATTGGACCCTACAGTAAGTATAAAACTTATCAATCAAAGACTGGTTTCCTAAAAAGTCGAGACTGATCTCTTCTTAAATTTGCTTCAAGCTGAAGCGTAAAGATTGTAGATTACAGCAAAAGTGCTTTCATTAAGCTCTTCCCGCATTGTTTTAACCCTTCTCGCCCCATTTTCAATTTCTCCTCCACCAATTTCAACTCTTTCCACGTCGATGCCATTTCCCTTTCTCCTTCAACTCACGATCTTTCAATGCTAGGGCATCCGCAACAAATTCAAAAAAAATTGACATTTTTTCAAAATGCTTTGAAATCTTCCTCGACCTTGTCCTTCACATAAGCAAGGCTAACTTTCTCTACGTTAGCTGAAGCAAGGCCTGCTTCAAGTCTAGTTGTTCGATCAAGAGTGACAACTTGCTTACCCTCCCATTCTTGTGCTTTTACCATCAGGGTAGCACGCTATAAAAATGAAGAAAATACAATCAAAAAAGAGAGAAAGGGAGGGATAAAGAAAATATTTCTTATGTAAGACCAGGACTTTTCCAGTTCATTCATTAATTCGGAAGAAGAAAGCTCAGAAAATGGAAGAATGCGGAGAGAGGTTGGAGAAGACAAGGCAATATGAGACAATGTATGCACTACAGTCTTCCCTATTTTCTCTACTAAATCAGATATAGCACCCTTAGGCAAAAGCAAGTAGCGATTATTGGGGTTAGGACTACTCTATAGCGGAAGGGCTAGTAGCACTACCGAATTGGAAGCAAAGAAACATGTGGGGGAGGAGGAGAGGAAGAAATAGCTGCATTTTAGGTTCCCAATCGGAATCTATACTGGGGTAGAGTGTTCTCTTCTGCCCAGGTTTCTTCGTTGATTTGTTATGAAATGCATTCAAAACTTCAGAGTCTGTTTTACCTACATGTGAAAAAAACATAAAATGTAAATAAAATAGAGAAGTCTTTTATGAAAAATGAAACCATAAGAATAATAAACACAAAGCATATTATAAGCAAATTATATCATTAGGCTCAGCCAAAGTCGATGAGGGCTTAAAATGTCACGAGAAAATACATGATGTGGGTGTAAAAAGTTATATTGCTCCAATTTTCTTTGTTAAAAAGTTTGTTTGTTTTCTTCTCCTTTTTGTCCAATTCCTCATGCAATCCCCGCATAATTCTTACAACTTGACATCTTACTCAGAAAACATGAATCGAGTAGGACATTGGCGAAAGGAAGAAGGAAAATTATCTAAGTTGGAAACAAAGAATTACAACTCGGTCCATTTTTAGGTCTTTCGAGTAATGTCTAGAAGAACTGATGTTTTGGCTTGGACGTAGAAAAAGCCAGCCTTAGATGGATTCTTATGAACATTTAATAAAAATTGAAGCTGAAAGTGTACGTGCAGTAATAAGGATCGTGTAATGTAATATATAAATGGGGAAACTGATAATAGCAGTAAAATAAAAATTAAAGTAAGCACACCAGGAATTTTTATACTGGTTCGAACTTTCCGTTCTACGTCTGGTCCCAGAATATCCTTTGGATTTAGACTAAACCCCTCACTTAACCCGGAGGAATAGGTATATCACACTTGAGCAGTCGAACAGGAATTTTTCCGCCTCAACAGCCGAATAGGACTTCAACTTAATACAAATACTTTGTTGACGAGTGTGTTCTGAATAACACGGATTGTCTTTTGATAGTACAATTTCCTATAATCAAATCCTCAAGAATATGTAGTGTATGTGAAGATTTAGAAGGAAGATAATCTCGTAGAATCGAAGTATATAAATTAATTCAGAGATTCTAGAGATATTGAATGAGAATGAATGCTTTTATTTGCAGAAATAAATATAAAATAGATTTCAGAAATATAAACCAGAATCGATGATTGTAGAACTGATTTGAACATGTTTATATAGTTGTAGAATAGTTATAATCTTTCATGAAGAGTTTCAATCAAAAGTTGTGTCCGTATCTCTTGGATTGAAGGACATTCCTCTTCATGAACAATCGCAGCTCTTCAGAAAAGTAGCAGTTATGTTCAGGTCGGTCGACCGAGAAAACTGGCCGGTCAGCTGAGGTTTAAAACCGTATACAAAACAATTTATATCTGTGCACTTGACACAGAGTCGGTCGACCGAGATTTCCGGTCGGTCAGCCGACCTGTTGTCAATTGCACAGTACACACTAATTTATGTATAACTTAATATAAATCAATTTGTGTATGTGTGTGACTACTTGAGGAATGATTTTAACAATATTCTAAGACTTAATACATTAAAATATTCATACTAATCTCTGCATTGTAGTCTTGTCTCCTTTGTAGTGCATAATATACACTTATTCTCTTTTTGTCGCTTTCGTATAGTATTCTCGTCGTATGATCTCTGAAGCTTATGTCATGAATTAAAACTCATGAATCAACATCCTTCCCCTTTTTGATTGATGACAATACTTATGTGACGAAGTAGTATATATTGTAATTCTCCCCCTGAATATATGGCGACTTTTCTGACTTTTCTGCAAAAATTTGTTAGCTTTCATATATTTCTCCCCCTTTGACATCGACAAAAAGGAATACTTATTAGATGTATAAAAAATATGGAACATGTAACACAACATAAGAAAACATCGAGTTTTAAATAGTACATACTCAAAGCAAATAGGAATATTAATGATGTTTACTTAGTACACAACATATAAAAACAGAATACTAGAAATTATGAGATAGCAAGTTGTAAAACAATATGATCACTCCTCATCATCATCGGAATCCCAAAATTCTGGACGGATATTTTCTTCCGAAGGAGCATGTTCCTTACCACGTCTTTGAGCGTTAGAAGTGTGAGTTCCTGATGTACCGGAACTTGTATTCTCCGAAGTGGAAAAAGAGAAGTTTGGCGCTGGCCTTTTTCCGGGAGCAACATAAGAGGCACCGGCTTCGGAAGTACATGATAAGGCATCCCATAAATTCACGAAGAAGCCCTTGATTTTCTTGAAAGGACCATCAATTTTTCGTAGCCAGACATCCAAGGCTAGTTGATTTTGAGCCAAAATATCAATGGCCGCCTCTGTACTAATTCCGGGAGTTGGTCTTTGAATTGAATCTTGGCGTGTTAGACGTTCCGTAACATGAGTTGATGGTTGAGGTATAGAAAAGCTACGGCGTAGTTGTTCTCGAGGAGTAGTACTTCATTGGTTAAATGGTATAAATCTAGGAGGTGCATCGGGCAACTTCATTAGTTTTATGGTCCTTGAATCAAAAGAACGAACTTTAGAGGTTTCGGATTCTGGAGCATGTGGGACGAAGCTATTGATCAATCTCATTATGTATTATCCATAATAAATATGAAGCATCTTGCCTTGATTAAATGAGAGAAACTCATCCATGAGTAATTGTGCCCAACTGACTTGTGTATTCAAACATATAGCATATGAAGCTTTAAAATTTTCAGGATCTACTAAGTGGTAGGAGCCGCCTCTTGGTACAATGGATTTCATCATGAAACGATGAAAAAGTCTAGCTCTAGGTCTAAGTGATGATGTTTGTCTAAAATCCGTAGCATCATCTTCGAAAAATAAATGGCTTATGTGGTCACGGCTTGATATATTACAATCTACATCGTGTAATGAGATTCCACCCCGTCTAGCATCTAAAATGTGGTTAATTCGATCAATGGAAAGGAAAATTGAGGTGCCACATACCGATGTCCAAACACAATTTTCAGTGTTTCTTGGAGGGTTGATAAGATTTAGGTTAGCAAGAAACAATTTGACCATAATGTGGTTAATTTTCAAATTATTCTTTCTATGGTCTAGAAAAGTATCGAGCCCACTTTTAATTGCGGCATTTTCAATACGGTAGGAAACGAAATCAGGATAACTTACAAATGATTCTTCAAAGATTTTGGTATCTTGAAGTTGTATCCATATTTGAAGTTCTACGTCATTGACAAGCCATGAGGCGATTTGAGTATCTACGGGAGTTGATGAAGATGAGCCATCGGTAGTCTTTGATTTCTTCTTTGGAGCCATTGTTTTTGAAGAAAAGATAAAAATTTGAGAAAACTTTAATGGGGGCTAGGGTAAAAACTGAAATTGGAAAAGCAAGAGTGAAGAGGTAAGTTGAAAAGGTGAAAGGATGGGTTACTAATATGGGTAAAAAAGGAAAAGAAAACAGCTGTCTACACGTTCGGTCGGTTGAAATTACTGGGTCGGCTGACCGACTTGGTTAATGAGAGTAGCTGAAACTTTCGGGATGGTTTCGGCTGACCGACTCATGTTCTTCGGTCGGACGACACTGTTAGAAATGCACATTTTTTGCTGTTATAAAAGAAATGATGGAAATTTAAATTTTATTATCATTGCATTATATTTATACATCTTATTGAAAACAACAACATATATATATAAGTTTTAGCCATCGTTCGTTAAAATCTACGTTCCCATGAGTTTGGGGACGGAACATCTTCTATAGGTGACCATCTTGGAGCTATTGGAGTTTGAACAGGATTTGAAGAGGATGGGGTTCTATAAGAAGGTTCGGCAACATCATCTTTTTTTGATGAACAAACTTTCATGGCAATCTTTTCTAGAAAACTTAAACGTCTTGCCGTGACTTTTTGTTCATAGTAGAGTTCCCATTGCATATTCATTTGTTGTTGTTGATAGTGATGTATTTCATCAATTTTTTGTTTGGTGGATGGAGATATTACCATTGTATTCTTCCCTTTTTTCTTTTCAGGTGTATAGCCTGTATGGGATTCATCCCATGGTTTCCACCCGTGTCGGGGGTCTTTATCCGGAGAAGAGAAATCAAGGATACGTTTAGGCATGGGAAAGGTAGGATAGGGGCCATTTTCAGGAATTTGGTCGGAAACATCATCGTCCGGAGATGAGTATGATAGATGGGAGTTTTCGGAATTATAGGGGTCATTGTTTGAAGACATTTTTCAGGTTTTTTTTTAAAATGTTCTTAGTATATGTTTTGAAAGATAAGCATAGTATATATAAACATCTGTTTGCTGAAAAAACTAGTGGATAGGAACTAATTTTAAATATAATCATAGAAGTTTAACAATAAAGCCGTTTGTAAATGTATGATTTATAAATTTAGAACTAAAAATAGTTATTTCTGAAAAACAAAACAAATAAAACAAATTTTAAGGAAAATTGAGACAAGAAACACCCATAGCTCAAGTGGCTATAACACAACATCTATCAAACAAGTCAGAGATCATGAGTTCGAGTTCTGCTTTAGTCAGAAATAAAACAATTTTTGTTTTTCAATATTTTTGCATATTTTTATCTATAAATCTTTTAAAGACATTATTCCTAAATCTCGTCTAAGTTTGATAAAACTATTTTCATTTAAAGGTTTAGTAAAAATGTCAGCAATTTGATTTTCAGTATTAATAAATTCTAAATTTATCAATCCTTTTTTCAAACAATCACGAAGAAAGTGATGACGAATATCAATATGTTTTGTTCGTGAGTGATTTACCGGATTTTTAGAAAGATTTATTGCACTAGTATTATCACAATAAATTGTAGATTTTTCAAGATAACAATTAAAATCTTGTAGTGTTTGTTGCATGTATACGACTTGTACACATGCCAAAGCAGCAGATATATATTCTGCTTCATACGTTGATAAAGAAACACAGTTTTGTTTCTTACTAAACCAAGAGACTAAGGAACGTCCAATGAAATGACACGTTCCACTCGTACTTTTTCGATCCATCCGACTTCCTCCAAAATCAGCATCGCTATAGGAGACTAATTCGAAAGGACATTCTTTCGGGTAGAATAGTCCGAAATCTTTGGTTTTAGTTAGATAAGGAATAATACGTTTAACTGCTCGCATATGTGATTCTTTGGGATTTGCTTGAAATCGAGCACATAAACAAACACTCATCATAATATCGGGTCGACTCGCTGTTAAATATAATAACGATCCAATCATACTACGATATAGTTTTTGATCAACACTTTTGCCTTCTTCTCTTTGTCGAGATGAATCGTTGTGCTCATCGGAGTTGGTTTGGCAGAAGTGTTTTCCAGACCAAATCATTTAATTAAATTATAACAATATTTTTCTTGATTAATAAAAATTCCATTTTCAATTTGTTTAATTTGTAATCCAAGAAAATATGATAATTCTCCCATATGAGACATTTCAAATTCATTTGTCATTATAGTTGAAAAATCCTGACATAGTTTTTCATTTGTCGAACCAAAAATGATATCATCAACATATATTTGAATTATTAAAATATCTTTATTAGTTTTCTTAATATAAAGTATTTAATCTACTTTACCAATTTCAAAACCAGATTCTAATAAATAGCTTTTAAGACGATCATATCAAGCACGAGGTGCTTGCTTTAGACCATATAAAGCTTTTTTGAGTTTATAAACATGATCCGGAAATTTTTCATGATTAAAAAGTGGTGGTTGTTCAATAAAAACATATTCTTTTATATAACCATTTAAAAAAGCACTTTTAACATCCATTTGATAAAGTTTAAAATTATGAAAACATGCGAAAGCTAATAAGATTCGTATTACTTTAAGTCGGGCGACTGGAGCAAACGTTTCTTCATAGTCTATTCCCTCTTCTTGATTATATCCTTGTGTAACTAATCTAGCTTTATTCATAGTTATATTTCCTAGTTCATCTGCTTTATTTTTAAAGACCCATTTAATACCGATAACTGATTGATCACTTGGTCTAGGAACAAGTTCTCAAACTTCATTTCGTGCAAATTGATTTAGTTCTTCTTGCATGGCAAGAATCCAGTAGTCATCAGTTGAGGCTTCTTTTATATTCTTAGGTTCTATGTTAGAGAGAAAAGCTACATGACCAACTTGATTTAATTGATATCTGGTTTTATCGTTCGTATTTACTTCTCCAATTATATTTTGCACAGGATGATGTCATAAAATTTTAGGTGGAGATTTTATTATATTAGTAGTAATATTCTCATTTTCAGTAATATCATGATCATTATTGAAAATTTCTTCAGTATTACTATTTTCATTCTGAGTAGCTTCATCATCAGAATCGATAGTAATATTTGGATTTATGTATTTAAAATTTTCGTCAAATGAAACATGTAAACTTTCTTCAATAATTTGAGTTCTATTATTAAAAATTCGACAAGCTTTACTTCGTTCCGATTATCCAACGAATATTCCTTCATCGGATTTTGGATCGAATTTGCCTAGTTGATCTTTAGTATTTAAAATAAAACATTTAGAGCCAAAAACTTTAAGATATGAAATATTTGGTTTTCTTCCATTTAGAAGTTCATATGGAGTATTCTTAGTTAACGGTCGAATGGAAACACGATTCAATACATAACAAGCAGTAGCTACAGCTTCTGCCCAAAAATGTTTTGATAAATTGGTTCCATTTAATAAAGTTCTTGCACATTCTTGTAATGTTCTAATTTTTCTTTCTACAACGCCATTTTGTTGTGGTGTTCTAGGAAATGAAAAATTATGGTAATACCTTTCTTGTTACAAAATTGTTCAAAAACTTCATTTTCAAATTCTCCTCCATGATCACTTCTGATATTTTTAACTTTCAAACTTTTAATATTTTGTATTCTTTTGACAAACAATTTAAAATTATCAAAAGTATCACTTTTATTTTTTAAAAAGAAAGTCCAAGTGTATCTAGAGAAATCATCTACAATAACAAACACATATCTATTATGATTAATAGACTGAACTTGTGTTGGACCAAAAAGATCCATGTGTAAAAGTTCAAGTGGTTGTTTTGTAGAAATTACCCTTTTTGATTTAAAAGAAGATTTTGTTAATTTTCCTAATTTACATGCATCACAAAATATATTTGTTTTGAATTTTATGTCAGGTAATCCTTTAACTAATTTATTTTTGGCTTATTTGTTGATGGTTTTAAAATTTATGTAACAAAATCTTTTGTGCCAAAGACAGGAAATCATTTTCCTTAGCTATTAAACATAAATTTGAATCATTTTTAACGTTCATATTTAAAATATAAATGTTTTTATCTCTTATTCCTTCAAAAATAGTGTTATGATTTTTATCGAAAATATTACATTTATTTTCTGAAAAAGTTATTAAAACCTTTATCACATAACTGACTAATACTCAATAAATTATGTTTTAAATTTTTGACTAATAAAACATCAGTAATGAGAGGTAAATTAGTGGTACCGTTACTGCTGACATCGCCTTTACCGATGATATAACCTTTAGAGTTATCTCCAAAAGTGACACTCCTCCATTTGAGTAGATAATATTTGACAATATTTCTTTGTTTCCAGTTATATGTTTTGAGCAACCGCTGTCTAAAATCCATTTTCCTCTCCTTTTATGTGGTACCTGCAAAAAAAATTTATAAAAAGTTGGTACCCGTTTCTTTTTAGGGTCCTAAGAGTTAGATCTTAGGAAGCCAAACCCATACGGGTTCAGAATTCCCTTTATAAACATAGTTTTTGTTATTATGAATAGTTTCCATGAACATTTTGATATGTTTATTTCTTATTAAAACATTATTTGATTTTGGAATCCATATCTTAATGGTTTTAGTGTTTGACCAAACTGTTTTCTTAATATCCTTTATAATATTATTATTAATTCTACTTTTAGCAAACTTATTTGGTTTCTTAAATCCTAGTCCAGATTTGTTGTTAGTGGATTGAGAATTTTCTAGTATTTTAGAAAGATTCTCTCTTCCTTTATTGAAATTGGAGATATTGTTAGAGATGTCATCAAATTTTATTTTTAGACTAGATTTTTCTAAATCTAAATCTTTAATTTTAGAGTTTAAACCATTATTTTTAAAAAATAAAACATCATTTTTACTTTTCTGAATTTCTAGTTCTTCAGTTATTGAAGAAATTTGAGAAGATAAGTTAGAATTTGATTGTTGAGAAATTTCAAGTTCTTCTTCTAATATTTTCTTTTCATCTTTCAGCATATCTACTTCTAAGACTGTCCTATCTAATTTTCTTCGTAAATCTTTATTTTTCTTTTTAAGTTGCTTTGCTAAATCTACTAATTCAGAATTAATTTCAATTAAATCTTCAAAACTAAGATCACTTACATCGTCTGATGAATCCATGAAGCACACATTCTTGTTTATTTTCAATGTCACTTTCACTTTCTGACGATGATGAGTCTGTGTCGTCCCAAGTGACTGAAAAAGCTCTTCGTTTGGTTTTGTCCTTCTTAAAATTGCTCTTTTTACGTTCAGGACAATCTTCATTCATGTGACCTTTCTTGTGACATTCATAACATTCCATTGCTGAAGATGATGGTTTTCTACTGTTAATATTGTTGTTGGAATTATTTTTGTTTCCCCTGAATTTATTTATTTTGAATTTCAGAAACTTTTTGAAATTTTTAGCAATCATTGCCATATCTTCATTCTCTGAGTCGGAATCATTTTCTGCTTGAAATGCCACATTCTTCTTTTCTTGTGCTACATTTCTCTTTGCCTGTAAATTTACTTCGTAGGACACTAAATTACCCATCAATTCTTCTGGTTTTAATGTTGATAAATCACTTGCTTCTTCAATGGCTAGGACTTTTCTTTCCCATTCGTCAGTTAAAGAATTTAAGATTTTTGTGACAACATCAAAATCAGTAAATGTTTGTTCTAATGATAGTAGAGCGTGATGAATATCCTGAAATCTAGAGTACATATCATTAATAGATTCGTTTGGCCTCATTTTGAAATTTTCAAATTGATTTTTCAACATAGAAATTTTTCTTAATTTAACTTTGTTCGTTCCCTCATGTGTTATCTTAAGTGTTCTCCATATTTCATAACCAGAAGTGCGCATGCTAACCCTATTGAATTCATTTCTATCTAATGCACAAAAAAGAATATTCATAGCCTTTGCATTTGATGTAGCATCTAGTTTTTGTGTGTTACTCCAAGTTGAGTATTCTCCAGTAGGAGTTGTGTACTCTCTTTGTATAACATTCACTACTACAAAACAGACCATTTGCATCGGTTGTTTACCCCCCTTTTGCATCAGTTCAACAACCGATGCATATGCAACCGATGCATATGCAACCGATGCAACAGGCTTAACACTTTTGCATTAGTTCTGAAACCGATGCAAAAAGGTCCTTTTTGCATCGGTTGTTTACCTCCTTTTTGCATCAGTTCAACAACCGATGCACATGCAACCGATGCAACAGGCTTAACACTTTTGCATCAGTTCTGAAACCGATGCAAAAAGGTCCTTTTTGCATCGGTTATTACTAACAACCGATGCAAAATATCATTATTACAGTACTCAAATAGACTATATATATATATAAATATATATATTGATTATAACAAACAATTATTGCATGCAATATTACAACAATCATTCAAAATTAAATTTGATGGCAAATACAAACTGAATAACATAATACCAAAATAAGCATACATCAATTACAGTGTAAATAATCTATACAAAATAAGTGTGGATACATCAAACTGTGCAACCATCTAGTTACATCAAATAACCTGCTAGTTACCTCAAACATACTTCTGTGCAAAAAAAAAAAAAAAAAAAAACAAAAAAGAAAAAAACTACTGCATACATACGTAACTTACACATCACCAAACCTCTCACTGCCTTGTTTCATCACCAAACCTCTTATCATCCTTCTTCATCGCCAAAACTGCTGTGTCCATCCCTTCTTCATCACTGTCAATACCCTCAAACAAGCATATAACCTCCACCACTACTCACTTTCCATCAACAGTGCCTTGCCTCCCCTTCTTCCCATGATCACAACATTCACTACATCATATAACCCACTTTCTCAGCTTCGAACCTCACAACCTTGGTTCAAGCATCTCAACCCCCTCCATCAACTTACTGTCAACTGCATATAATAACCTCTCCTACATCTCCTACCAACATCATTACACCAACATCATCACACCACACTAACATCTCTGCAGCAATACATCTCCACACCAACATCATCAAAGGATCTTCAGTCAATTCTTGATGAGTAGGAATTAAACATACTACAGAAACTAATATGTAATAAAAGTAAGTTCTGAACATACTGTACAAGTGAGAAGCAAGATTTCCATTAGTCATGCAAACATATATAAGCATATGCTTTCCCTTTTCTATGCAATAGCCTGCTAAATTTACAAGATATCTATGATGCAATCTTCCTAGAAGTATGACCTGCAATTAAACATAAGCATATTAGAAGCATTTTTATATTCCGGCAATTCAACCAGGCCAATTTGTTGAAAAAGACCCTTTATAAAAGTCGATAAAAAAGTTGTGTAAGCATGTCCTACGAACTAGAATATTTCTCCCCACTTTCAACTATCATTTAAAATTTCAACTGTCCATGAATTACAAAATTACCAGTCTTGATTCTAGGCAAGAAAATTTTGATGATTTTGATGAATTTTCCAAGAGTCAAGATGAATCTCTCTGGCAACAGTATTCAGCGTCCATAACAAGGGAAGAGACAACTCAAGAGAACACATCATTCAAGGAAAATGAATGTGGAGATAACATATCTTCTAGGGTTACAAGCTCAGTGGATATACATGAAAAAGATAATAATCCTAAAGAAATTGACATTGAAGACAATAACACTAGCATCGACTTCGACATAGGAATCGACTTGAGCACTAGAAATAGTTTGGCGACACCAACTGCATCTTCAAATTTTGACGATGAAGACAACACCCAAGATGGGTCAAACAGATATCAAGATTCATTTGGAAGCTTAGATCAGGCGTTTATGGTTGAAGAAACGTGGGTATCAAGATCAAGGATTTCTCAAGTACAGCATTATGTGAATGATAATGCAAGTGTTGGTCAAGAAGAAAATACTGAACATGACAGAACTGGATTTGTTTCAAATCTAAGTATCACTGAGGAATTCAGGAATGTGTCGGGAATTTCTGATGCAGAAACTCAAGAAGTTTGCCTTCGTGAAATTGGAAGCCCCAAATTTGACAATATGTTTAGGGACTTTGAAGCCACTATCTCTGCTACTCAGTTATCATCTCAAGAAGAAAGAGTAACATCTGTTCAAAGGTCCCCTGAAGTTTCGAACTTTACCAAAGATGAATTTCTTTCTAATATGGATAATGCAAAATATGAAGGATCAAATGCTGTGGGAAATGAGTATAAAGAAATCATGGCAACTGATAATAAAGAATCATCCGCCAATCAATCTCAGGATCACGAACAAAGAAAATCACCTTCCCATGAAACTCCTGGTAGTTTCTCTTATTATTGAAATTGATGGTATAATAATAAGAACGTAGCATGAAGATGAGAAAAGCTCTCCATTGATTAAGACTAGAATAAGTTGATTTTCTAACTTTAGCAGCTGGCACATCTACGAATAGGTTGTTAATTATGAAACATCATATGCTTGGAATTATTTTGTAATATCTTTTAACATTATATTTTGTGTGTTTATGACTTAAAAATCAGGTAGTTTACATGTTTGTTGGTTTAGGATATTGTCTTGGTACATGTAAAGGGATGTTGTCTTTTCAGCTGTGTAAAGTTTGTTTTAGACGCGGTGTATTTTAAAAAAAATACAAAATTACCAGTCTACTAGTCAACTGAAGCAGTTGCTTCATCCAGAACAAGAATTCTGCTTCGCTTCAGTAGTGCTCTTCCAAGGCACATTAATTGTTTTTGACCAACACTCCAGTTTTCACCATTTTCAACAACTACATATGAAAACATGCATGTTAGCTTCTTTGAAAAAAATTTGAAATTTATGGTTTTCGATGTATTGGTTACCTGATGAGTCCAGTTTCTTTTCATTCTGTCGTATCAATTCCCCGAGTTGGCACTTGTCCAAACCTATAACAAGGTGAAGTGTTTAAAACCAGAACAAGAGTTCGCATTCAAAGATCCGTGCCATCGGATTTAACGATTCAAAACAACTGTTGCATTTCAGTAGAAATAAATATAATGAAACCCACCGATAGTTCAGATCGATTAAATAGAACCAAAACTCATATTTTCAATCAAGGCATGTAAAAATGTTTGTATATGTACCTGCCATATTCTGTCATCCGAATACTCATTGAAAGGATCAAAATTTCCTCTAACAGTACCATCAAACAACGTAGGATCTTGAGGAATAATACTAAGCCTCGAACGCAGATCATGAAGTCCAATTTTGCAGATATCAACTCCATCTATTATAATTGATCCTTCTCTACAACTGTGCGAAATTTAAAACTTTGTAAACACTTTCAAAGAAAAAATGATTGTAAACCAAATCATTAAGGAGATTTCTAAATTGTTTCATAAAATGTACTATCAACTGAACTATAGATTTCTCACATATTCCACCATAAACTATTCCGAATACCAAAATCGGTCGATGGATATTCAACAGCCTTCCTGAACAGAGATTAGAAAATCCTACAGGCAGAGTTTGACGTACAGCATTAAACAAAATTAAGAATCAAGCCAAACCTTGAATATTGAACAAAGAGCTTCAATGACACCAAGCAACTTAAAGTGATCAGCAACATTGTCTTCTATAGATAACATAACATCGTGTGTCCATCCAATGAAACTGAATACATGTCAACACATAAGGAATTTAGCTCTAATACATAGAAGACTCACTCTCACGATCCTAATCAGTTTACTTCCCATACTTATCAAATGAAATTCGACGGTTCATATTTAATCAAATTGGGAATGGCGTGTGTGGATGGTTTATTCAGGAAGATCCCATTATGCCGACAAGGGGAGGACCAAGAATTTGGAGGTGGAGTGGTGTACATTTGTTATTTTCTTGTGGTTGCTGTTTCCTATGCCACCTGCTCTTCTTCTACGATATTATATTTTCCTTCAGTTTTTCGTTTTTTGTCTTTTTCCTTTGCATTTTATTTCTTTTTTAATGCAGAAGCTAACTGCGGTATAATTTTACTCGACTGAACAATACTAGTTGGCAAGTACTAGAGTATTCTACATCCCAAGTCGAATTTCAATCGAAATACTTTATTGCAAAACTGTTTGATATTATTTTTCCTTCCTCAAATTGGGTAGACCCATTTTTTCTCATTATTAAAGAGAAATGTGCATATTATGATCAACTAACATGCATGCATCTCCTTTAAAACATATCTACACAAGAAGAATCGACCATAAATTATACATATACATAAGGTTTATGTACTGTTAATTGAGTTTCTGGATTTGATGCAATTTGAAGACACTAAAATGTTTAAAATAGGTTTTGGGACATCATAATACTTGACTTATGCACATTAATGTAAAGCATTTCAACAAGCGAACAATGACAATTTCATTTGTTTTGGACCTATTACAACGTTGGTTTTGGACCTGTTATAATGAGTCTTTAGCGAATGAATTCTTTACATTGATCTCTTATATAATTTAAACTTTGTAGTTGATATTAGGGCAATTTAGTTTAAGCCATAACTTACAAAGTTCTTGGGTACCTAAGATAGAACAAAATTTTGTTTAAGAGTGGTTCTTTCATAAGATGAGGATTACCATGAGTTTCCTCCATTAATTTCAGTTGAAAAATGTATACTATATTGATTTGAGCGATTACTCGAAAGTAACGTGGATGAAATAATCTGAAAAGAACTGCATATCTAATTGTCCAGAAGAGATTAGCAGTTCTAGCTCATTGTGTGTAATGTCTAAGGCATTTAAGCTCCCAAAAAGCCTCTCGTATGGAGAACACGATACATGAAACTACTGTATAGAATTAGTTTATCCACCACCCCCCCTACCAACCACAGCCCTTAAATAAATAAATAAATAAAAGGAGGAAAAAAGAGGATTCGCACAATAATGATATTGGTTTAGGCCAGCGTACCTCAAGGTGAAAGCCAATACGTGGTAGGAATCAAAGTGGAAGGAAACAGAGAGAAATCGAAGCAAAAAAAAAGCACAGATTGATAAAATCAGAATTTCACACGATACTCAAAGATTATGTACTACTGAATTAGTTTGTCCTCCACATTACAGTTGCATCACTCCATTCATTAAACACACCACTGCCTATACAACCATATACAACCTTTCATCCCTTACCGCCCCTATTTACCGACTACCAGCTCCTATTAAATAGCAAACACAGTTGCAGAAGGACATAAAACGAATCAATAGAATACAACACAATCGCGTAGCAAACTATGCTGTGGAAGTTCATAAAACTAATCTATAGAATACAACACAATCTACAGAGTACGACATCAAGTTAAAACATCACAACATCCCTGCGTTAATTGGTTATATAGTTTTACAAATTATTAGGTTAACAACAGCATGCAAAATGGTCAACTTTGTTATTTAGCACTATGTATCAATATTCAGTGTATCTTTAAAGCAGATTGAGCATATAATTAGAATACTCACCGATGTACCTTTGTGGTGAAGAAAACAATTTTTCATCATGTCTGGTATCTCCTTAAAATGTCTGGTATCTGACTTGGCAAGAAGTCAATTCCATAAGTTTTTCTTCTTTGTTTCTTATCGGTTTTACCTGGCCCATAACAAAAACAAAATAAAATTATGTTTTAATCATCGTTTTCTTCTACATATTGGCACATATCCTGATATTATTGTTAAGTACATATTTTATGCTTGAATTTATGCAACATGATATTCAATTGTATTTTATGTCCATGGCCTAATGGCAAGTTTTTACTCCTGAGCCGAGTACACATATAACTAACTTCTCTGGAAACAGCTATGATTTTTCCCAGATTCATTTCTCACCTTTATTTTCCCTTTAGGATGGAAGCAAGGTTTGAATTCTAAATAATTAATGTTTGATAGTGTCACATCTTTATGTGGCTGCTAATCAAGTTATAGATATGTAAATACCACTCAAGCATAAAATTTAGCATGAAACATAATTTAACACAACTTGCATAAAACAAAATACTATCGCTTCAAATGAATATCCTCCAACACATGAAATATAATTCAATTAATCAATCATTAATTCTCTAATTTAATACTCTGATTGTGGCTGTGTAATATTCAAATTACTCTTGTACATTGAATAGTCTGATTTAACACGACTATTTTGAGCATTTGATTAGTCAGCAGATAACAGGCTAACGCCGGACTCTAATTTTTTTTAAAGCTGGTTCATTGAATCGAAAGACTATTTCTCTTAGTAGAAACAACACCCCTAGTTTTATTAGTACTTGATTAAAAAAAATTCAGTAGGAAATACTAGATTTCCACACACTGTAAGCCTGTAACACATCAAATAAAATACTGCTCTTAATTTATACACTATGAATAACGAATGGAAATAAATTTAATGAGACATAAATGCTGGTTCAGGCTTCAGCTCCTCCATCTCAGCTATCTCAGTAGGCAATCAACTTACATGATATGGTATGTAATATGATCATCGTATTATTTTTGCTAGTCTCCAAAATAGAGGAAAAGAAAAGAAAAAATGGAACAGATAATACTTTGAAGGAGATAAATAGTTTGACCTTTGATAACTACCAAAGCAACTAAGCAGAAATGAAATGAAATATAATACCTTTGATTCTTCAAAAAACACCATTTGAATGCAGATCCACTGTATATCTGCATGCAATAAGTATAGTGGAAAAATATAAGTATACTATCAAAAATCTACCATAGAAGTTCTAATATTTTATGACCTCAATGATGCTATCCACATCAGCAAAGGTATTCAATTATCCAAAAAACCAAACAGTTGGAAATGTGCAATGCAATACCTACAAATTACCCAAAATATGTAAGTTCTATGATTCAATGATGCAGTATAAGGATGCATAAACTCAAAATATTTAAACTATTTAAGAATCATGTACACCTAATAAATAAGCATATCATCCACTGCAACTTAATCAAATAGATAAAAAAACACAAAACAATTGAACCTGAATGCTCTTTTACAAAAGTCACTTTTTAGTACAGCTTCCATTTAACTATTTAAGAAGTTAAGTTTATAGTCTTATTCACCGGATTCACATTTCACATAGGTATCGGAAGTATCAAAAATCATAGTTTAATGTATGTAACTGTGTATCATATAACTAAAGGTAGATTTAGGTAAAGCTGTCACATATTTGTAGAAAAAACTATATAATGGCGTGTTTGTGTGTGTTTATATATATAATATATATAGCTTGTGCCACACATTTTGAACCTGTTATCAAAATTTAGTAAATATTTTTCATTTGGTGATAAAATAATAAGAATAACATAACAAAATTAACTCATTTTGAACATGAAGTATATCACCTAAAAAAATTCAAGTCAATAATATAATGGTCACTTACACTTACAGTGGAGAATATAAAAAATTAAATGTTACAGAAAAATTTGGAAGGACACACCAGTTTTTTCTTTGTCCTGAATTAGGAAGAGGAATGTGATTGTTTAATATAAACATACAGGTGTGACAAAGATAAATCATGGGGATAATGGTACTAAATTCTACTATCTAAAATTAAAAGGATTGCAAATCAGTTAGAAAAGGGGGTTAGATGGTCTTTGAATACCTTTAAAACAGTTAAGTAAAACTAAACTTAATGACATATAAAACTGCACTACCCTAATATAGTGTACATCATCAGTAGCATAATCACAGTAGCATAGTTTAAAGAGTACTGATAATGCACAATGTAGAAACTGGAGTTTGTTCTTGTTTAATAATCTGAACAATATAGAAACTGGAGTTTCCTTCTTCCTTTTCCCAGTTACCTCTTCTTCACTTCCCAATATAGAAACTGGAGTTTGTTCTTGTTTAATAATCTGAACTTCTTCATTCCTTTTTGAATCAGCATAAAGGTTGTACTCTTCAGTTCATACATTACTAATTGTAAAATGTCCATGTTCATCGGTCCTCGTCCAGAACTGGTACCCCTAATTAAATTAGACAATGCATTATCAAATCTCAACATGGCAGGGACGTATGTCCTAATATATCTAATTAGAGAATGCATGAAAAATATATTTCTGTAGTTTGCAACACAGCAGAGATGTACCACTTCATAGGGCAGAGAGGCAGGGATGAAATTATATAAAGAAAAGAGTGCTTAAGTTTGGCCATTTTCATTTTCTAACGCAAAATACGCATTCCCAAATTCATATACAAGGTGTCAGGTTGTTAATATATGCATATGCCTAGAGATTGAATGGTTAAGCTTTAAAAAAGACATGGATAGGAACGAAAATTTCTCAAATAGCAATACATGCAGTATAATGATAACACAGAGTGGATATCAAACATGAAGTGTTAAGCCTCACACCTAATCAACAGAATTGTTATACCAACATGAAATAAATTATGCCAATCTTATAACCAAAATTTGTAAGTCAAGACCTTGCCTTCTTCCTTTGTTATCAGTTCATTGTTTTTATAAAACTAAAAGTAAGATAAGATATATGAGAAACTGGAAACATATCAGTTAGTATACTTAAACTAGTTTAAATTAATAAGCATACAATAAATTATTAATTTCATTAAAAATTTGATAGCATGCTAAAGCTCGAAGGTAAAATCTAAAATACGTACTAATGAATAAGAACAGCTACAACATTTTTTTTCATGAAACAAATACCATCAACCTTCAATCTTTACCTGGCATTGCATCCAACCAATCCCACCACGCTTCTATCATCACAGCACACAAATCTTTCAAACCACTTCCCCTCAGTTCAACATCAGCAACCTGCCCACTGCAGTACAAAAACTTCCACTTCACCATCGTGCTCCAACCTGCAACCTCTCTCACTACAATAACATCTGCTAAGAACGCAGCAATAACCGGATCATACATCTACATAAGACCTCTCCATTTCAGTGGCCTCCTTCACATCCTCTGCCAAACATCACAAGATTTCAACTGCTTGCCTCATTAACACATACAACCATAACTGTCACCCAGCAATCAACACTCAGCCATACTCACAACCATCTCCTGCTCCTCCACCGATTCAAGTCTCCAACACCAAAGCTTCTTCAACTCTGCCGCAAAACAACTTCAAAGTTGCACATCTTCTCGAATAACCACAATAGTTCAAACAATTTCCTCTGACGCTAGCTACTTCACCCATCACGCACATTGCCATCTCCTACTGCAATAGACAAACCACTGTCTGTAGCCAAAACTAGACATCCACCATTTCTGATCATCAACCACCAGCCCTGCACAACACCTCCTTCAACCCGAAAACAATCAATAATGCCACCATCCAAAAAAATAAAAATAAAACTTCACTTACCCAAATTGACAACCAGCCAATCGAACTTGCGTTGGCTCGCGACACTCAACTACCAATCGCCCAAACTTCAGTGAGCTTGCAAATCACTTCAGAAATCCTTCATCACTCATCGACCTGCAATCGCGATTGAACATCTTGCTCCATAACTTCCTCGACCACGACTGTACCACAACATGAATCGAAACTAGAGTGACCAAACTAAAATTGCCCACATTCCAAACCACGACAATACTCAAACTTCCAGCTATGACACCGGAGAACAAATCGCCTGACTTTTTTTTGTTTATTTTGGTGTTCTTCTGCGACTGTGTGGCGGTGTACTCCATCCCCTCCAAACCCAATTCGAATCGTTTAAATAAGAATTTGAAATTGATTTGAATTTCAAACGAGAATTTGCAATTGATTTGGATTTGAGAATTTTGTTTGTGAATTAGAGTGTTCAGAGGTATTTGCTTGGATGCGTTGATTAACGGGTTACGGGGGAAGTGGAGGGATAAATGAAAGCTAAGCGGGAAACAAAAAGTTAGGGGTGGGAAAATAAAAGTTGGAGCAGCAAACCAATGGAAAATGAATGCAAACTAATGTAGTTGCATCGGTTGAATTTAAAACCGATGCGACTAAAACTATTTGCACATACCAATTGCATCGGTTGTTGGTGACAACTGATGCAAATTTGATTTTTATCACCTATTGCTTTTCACGTACCAATTGCATCGGTTATTAAAATAGAACTGATGCAAATAGTTCTATTTGCATCAGTTTTTACTTCAACTGATGCAAATGAGGCGAAGCAATATGCACTTTTTGTACTAGTGATTCCAGATATCGAAACCACTAGATTGCATATAGATTCTCATTCTAGTTGACCAATAATTATAATTTAAACCATTAAAAAGTGGAGGTCGCGAAGTTGATTGACCCTCTGTGAAACTAGTATTAGTGTTAGTGCTAACATTGTTAGTTTGTGTCGTTGCCATATTACTAGAAATAAATATCAAATAACTTTGTGACGGTTATAGGAAACCTAGCTCCGATACCAAATGAAAGTGTACGTGCAGTACTAAGGATTGTGTAATGTAATATATAAATGCGGAAACTGATAATAGCAGTAAAATAAAAATTAAAGCAAGCACACCAGGAATTTTTATACTGGTTCGAACTTCCCGTTCTATGTCCAGTCCCAGAATATCCTCTGGATTTAGACTAAACCTCTCACTTAACCCGGAGGAATAGATATATACACCTGAGCAGTCGACCAGGAATTTTTCCGCCTCAACAGCCGAAGAGGACTTCAACTTAATACAAATACTTTGTTGACGAGTGTGTTCTGAATAACACATATTGTCTTTTGAGAGTACAATTTCCTATAATCAAATCCTCAAGAATATGTAGTGTATGTGAAGATTTAGAAGGAAGATAATCTCGTAGAATCGAAGTATATAAATTAATTCAGAGATTCTAAAGATATTGAATGAGAATGAATGCTTTTATTTGCAGAAATAAATAGAGAATAGATTTCAAAAATATAAACCAGAATCGATGATTGTAGAAGTGATTTGAACATGTTTATATAGTTGTAGAATAGGTATAATCTTTCATGAAGAGTTTCAATCAAAAGTTGTGTCTGTATCTCTTAGATTGAGGGACATTCCTCTTCATGAACAATCGCAGCTCTTCAGAAAACTAGCCGTTATGTTCAGGTCGGTCGACCGAGAAAATTGGTCGGTCAGCTAAGGTTTAAAACTATATACAAAACAATGTATATCTGTGCACTTGACACAGAGTCGGTCGACCGAGGTTTCTGGTCGGTCAGCCGACCTGTTGTCAATTGCACAGTACACACTAATTTATGTATAACTTAATATAAATCAATTTGTGTATGTGTGTGACTACTTGAGGAATGATTTTAACAATATTCTAAGACTCAATATATTAAAATATTCATACTAATCTCTGGATTGTAGTCTTGTCTCCTTTGTAGTGCATAATATACACTTATTCTCTTTTTGTCGCTTTCGTGTAGTATTCTCGTCGTATGATCTCTGAAGCTTGTGTCATGAATCAAAACTCATGAATCAACAGAAGCGCCTTTCAAGTGAGATCAAGATCATTCTCGGCATAGAGGATGAAAGTGTCTATCATAATAGTATAAGAAAGAGAGGAAAACTGAAAGTCACGAGGTCAGGGGAAGAAAGCCATCGACGAAAGATTGGATGTGGAGCAAGATGGAGACCAAAACCTATATGCTCCAGAGTAATGGGAGCAAACCCATCTGAGGGAGTATTAATACATTTGCGGGGTTAAGGAACCCTAGTTTTATAACCCAAAAACCTGAATTGATTAAGGATACCATTGGTTTCTTCCAACTGAGTAAGTGTTGACGGCGGAAGTAAGGGAGAAGATGAGGAAGAAGCCATTTCGGAAATCTCAAGGTTAATTAAAAGGAAAGATGTTAAACTAAATAGATCTAATAGAAAACAAAACAAAGCAAGTTTCTTACTTCGGTCTAAAAGAAAATCTGAATGTAGGGACAAAGTTGATTTCAAAACTTTCTTTCCTTCTTTTCTTTTCTTGAATAAAAGTGTAAAATTTGAAAAAGAAAAGGTGGACAAAATATGTACATACCTAATTTGAATGACCACATGATCGAAATAAGGAAGGAATTAGTAAGACGTCGATCGATTGAATTGTAAAAACAGCGAATACAAATATTGATGTAGACTTACCTAGAAAGACGAAAGGTTTGATTTATCAACGATTCAGATGGTGGCCCAATGAGAGAGCAACACGTGGACAAGAGCATTAAATGAAAAGGCAACTGATAAGACTTTTTTCTACTAATGAAAAGAAAAAGGAATTAGAACAAAGCGATGATATGTGCACGTTAAATGTAAATGATGACAAGTCTAAGACGATCTGCGATCAGTGCAGGCTTCGAAGGCAAGTGTTACACCCATGCTTCTCAAGCTATGTTAAATGAGAATTCAATCAGGAACGGAGCCGAGAGAGATGGCCTTATAATAAAGTTAAGATGAAAAGAGAAGAAGTTGAAGTGATCCAATCGATGTTGCGTAAAACATCGACCTACGGTCGCCACACCTGATCCAACCAAAGAAACTATCAAAAGATAGGAGGATGCAATAGAACGAAATACTACGCCCATAAGGAAGGCCACAAAGATGTCAGATCTGCACCCGTCCCTCGGCTTAAATATTATATTATGATGCTAAAACCGAAATTCGGCATAGTCACAAGAATCGAGTAATGAAGTACCGTGCCTACAAGACCTCATAAGCGAATGATTGAGTTGCACAGCAAACATCCCCAGAACTCATACTTTCTTAACATCCTCGTGATGGATTTATCCTATGCATATTGAGGTCCACCTAAGCAGTATCGCACGGGGTCAGAAGCATCCCAAAGGACTACACATAGGGCCAGTCAAGCGATGCTTCACTATAGATCAATACTTACAGGTAGATAGCAAAGATATGAATCACCTTTATCAATAACTCATGCATATTGGCAATAAGGGCAACCCGGACCACGGTCGGCTCGGATCATAATCGGCTCAGACTGCAGCCAGCTCAGTTCGCGTTCGTACATGTACTAATTAACTTTCATAAAACCACAAATCACGCACTCTAAAGCCCAAAGAAGCTCAGGATGGTCGCATCTAAATAACAGGCAGACACAGCAGCATCATGCAAGTATCACAATCAACTAGTACAACCTCACCCCCAAATTTATCATCAGTACCCCATAAACCAATAAGTGACTCTTAATGTCCTCTTAAGGTATCATGCGGACACTTCATTGCATCAGATCAGAAATGCACGACTGCTAAAGTCTCCCTCTCTAATTCTAGGTATTCCTGCCTCAATTTTAGGAGTTCCCGCTTCCAATTCAAACTTCCGACCAAAGACCACAAGTCAACCGTTCACATTATGCCTTCTACCAAAGACATATCAGCAATCCTAGTGCCTCAAACAAAAAATTTGGATGAAAGACACGAGGCACAATCGAAATGTGGAAACATAATAGCGAAGGAAGGAGAGTGGTACTCTGCATACATCCTCAACACAATAAATAGAAGATGGTGGAGAATGTTAAGCGCATTCTTTTTTATGCCTTTTTGAATAAGAAAAAAATTGTATCTTCATGTTCTTTGGATAAAACACTTGTATCGACAGAGAACATATAAGAAAAGAGCTTGACCCGTGGACATAGGATTCAAAGGAATCTGAACCACGTAAAAACTTTTGTGTCTTCTGTACTTTATGCATCATTATCTGTTTATATTTATGTTGGATTATAACCCATTATAAAAATACGGATTGGACTTCACATTCTAACAAATAGTTGGAGTACAACTACATAATTATGTAAGCATCTAGTAACATAGTTACTACCCAAAGGCAAGCGTAATACAAGTTAAGATTGTTGATTTAAATTTGTGAATAACGTTAACAACTACCTTCTTAACCAATCGAGGTGTTGTGAGACGAAAATCTCACCAACTGTTTATTTTAATCTCTGTTCCCAATACACACACTGATTTGTTAATACAGTATGCTCTCTTGGACATGTTTTTTTAACCATATCTATATCTGATCCTATTTGTTGTTTCTACATTGTTGAGTGGGTATATCATCGTCGTTAAGTGATGTTACCTTAACATCTTCAATTTATACCTTTGCATCGTATCGTGCTATAGTCGTGAATTGTCTTTTTGAGACTATTCACATCGTGTTAATGTTCTGAGTTTGTCCTTGCTATTAAATGACAATAACATATTAACCATTGAAAATTATAAATATGTTATTTTTCAATAAACATTACCCAAATAATTAAGGTGGAAATTAGGCACATACCCTTCTTTTCAAACTTATTATGCGGCGGTCCTTTTCTTAAAACCTAGTTACACCAAACACCCCTTTCTAAGTTTTGAAATTATTTTTTTCGTTTTCTTTTCAAAAAAATTGATATGTATTAGTTTGTTGTTATTTTCGAGCAAATTTTTTTCTTCTGAAATGTACAGTGTAAATTAAAATTATTTGTATTTTAAACTGCAAATATTTCTATATCAGTTATAACCACAAATATTTGCAAATTTATAAAAAAATGCACTTTTTTTTTAAAGTTGCTCTGATTTTATGTCATTACAGTGCAAAACCAAAATGTGAAAAAACAATGGCAAAAAAAACTCGTCGAAAATAATTAGAGGGATGATTGATAGAACGTGTTTACGAGAGGGGATCCCTCTTCATTTTGAAATATAGGAAAGAGTGTTTTAAAAATTGTTCTATAATTAATTTAGCGATTTAATTTTGACTATTTTGAATCTAAACTAAAAAGTTGTTAAAAGGGAAATGCTTCTAACAAAACATGCATCTGATGTATCCTCACTCTGGCTCATTTTTGACCTTGGACCTATATTTGATGGGATCATATGTGATATCACATAAGTGTAAGCATATTCATGAAATATAATAAAGCATAAAGCTTAAGTTGTTATACCATGGCATTGTAAATATAGTTTACCCATTGGATAAAAGAGTTGAACTCCGTAGGACATCGACTGACAAAAAGGTGGATAGCTTTCCTTTTCACCGGGCCTAGCCTCCTACTACATACTCAAATTAATATTTAGGTTCATTATAATTAATGATATGATCAATATGACGATGCATCATGATTAGTTTGTCCCATTTAATCACAAGCATAAACAATCAAATCCATGAAAAAAGTAGCATGACAAGTTTCTTTCTTTTTCTTCAGCCAGATTACCATTTGTGTGTGTGTGGCTTGAAAAATAATGCGCACAACCACTACACCGTCAATGCCTACCAATAACTAGAAGCATCCCCTTCCAATAATTGAAACTTTTACACATATGTCACGATATTGCAGATTGCATTTTATATTATTTATAGTAATCCTACCACTACATGAATTGCTGTGTAATGGAAATCTGATGCAGCAGTTTATTGGTCAAAAGTTTTTGCTCCTGCTTACACCATTTATGATCATATTACTTGGAATGACAATGCAATCAGTCTTATATAATAATTCAGGGATTGAGTAATGAACTCGTGTTAATTTGCTTAAATTTTCTAGTATAGGGTTGCTTTGTTAACAGAGTGTAATTGTGCTGACATTCTTTTATTGAAAGAGCTTAGTGTTAGATCTTCAACTTGGCAACTATACAATTTGATTTTCAACTACTACAGCATTTTTTCGATAAAGCGCTTACAGAATAATGCAGCACACGATTTGTATCTCTTCTCTGCTATAAAATTTGAGAAACGGGTGCGAGTTCTAATTCCAGTATTGATGTTGAACCATTTTATTCATCAGAAGTTACAATTCATAGGTTTAATACTGGGTTATGTTAACATGAGCTCACTGTTAATATAATCAGTATTTGATATGGAAAAAAAAACATAAGAGCATTTTCAATGAAGTTTTGCTATGAAGCCAATATTTGGAATAATAGCTAGATGTATCAAGGTTAGGTCATAAATGTGGTTTAAACTTAGTTAGCATAATTTATTTGTGCTGACCATACCAATGTAAATGCTGATAATAAATATGTAATCTAGTACTAACGTGCATGACTGTGGAGGTTTAGACTTTAGAGAAAGAGCTTTTGGGTTCACGGGCATAATTCACAGAAACAAACAAGAATGACTCAAGCACAACTTCAACACACGCAAAAGGTCAAGAAAAAAAAAAGGTTTGCTCTACATATCATACCAAAAAATTTGATGCTTTTAGTTTAGTTGCTTTGTTGTAGTACAATAACACCAAGAGGATGGAACAAGAATAGAACAGAAGCACAAACAAATTCCAGCTTAATATTGAATATACACCACTTGATTTTATTGCTTTTTTATTTAACCGAATTTCACATTCAATTCTTTATCTTCCTTTATGTTTTGATGATTGGGAAAGCAAGGGGACCTCCGTTTGGCATTGGCAGCGGAGTTCCACTAGTTTCAAATTTTGCTCCGACTAATTAATCTCAAACATGTTAAACCCTAAAATTCAAAGTTTCTTTATCAGAATTGGTCAAATTTTTAATTTTAAATCACTAATCCATAGAGGAAAAACATCATTCCAAGAAGAAAGGTAAACATCAAAAGATAGAAAACTAAATGTTTATTCTCTAATTGGTCAAAAACTGTTGCGAGCTTTGGCTTTGTTTATGTTGGAATATAAACTTGATTTATTGGTTTCTAGAGAATTCTTGTATTATGTTTAAAGGGGGGTGAGAGTTCAAGAATTATGTTTTCTTTGTAATCAAGCAAAAGTGTTTCTAGAATTATATTTTCTTTGTAACCAAGTAAAAATGTTTCTAGAATTATGTTTTCTTTGTAATCAAGCAAAAGTAATTCTAAAATGATATATTAAGGACTATAAATAGAGGAGCTCTCCCCTCATTTGTAATAAAGCAATCTAGCAAAGGAAAAATAATATTAAAGCATTATTTGTGAGAACAAGTTTCTTCTCTCAAGTCTCCAACCTTTTTTTAAAATATATATTTCAACAAAGTGGTATCAGAGCAAGATTTAGGGATGACTTCCAACAATATGTTGCAACCCCAACTTAGTCGTTTGACGGGAAAGAATTACAATCAATGGAGCATTCAAATGAAGGTCTTGTATGGTTCTCAAGATCTTTGGGAGATTGTTGAAAATGGATATGAAGAACCGGAGAATCAAGCAACACTTTCAACACAACAATTGAATACTTTGAAAGAGATTTGAAAGAAGGACAAGAAGGCTCTTTATTTTATCTATCAAGCGGTGGATGAAGCAATTTTTGAAAGGATCTTTTCGGCATCAACATCAAAGGAGGCATGGGACATCCTCAACAGGGCGTACAAAGGTGAAGAAAATGTAAAGATGGTAAGACTTCAATCTCTAAGAGGTGGGTTTGATTTACTCAAAATGAAAGAAAGTGAATCAGTGGAGGAATTTTATAATAGAACTATTTCTATTGCTAATCAACTTCGAATCAATGGTGAAGAAATTTCGGATAAAAGAATTATTGAAAAAATTCTTCGAAGTATGACAAGGAAATTTGAGCATGTTATTGTTGCTAAGAATCAAAAGATTTGAATACTTTCTCTCATGAAGAATTGTTGGGCTCACTACAATCTCATGAGCTTCGCATCAAACAATTTGATTCCTCTCCTTCCGAGCAAGCTTTTCAAATTCGAGACACCAACCGTGGTGGATTTAGAGGAAGAGGTGGAAGATTAGCTCGTGGTAGAGGACAAGGAAGAGATCAAATTCAAAGTGAAAATTCAAGCCCATCTTAAGGAGGAAAAGGAAGAGGTCGTGGAGGATACAATGAAAGAGGAAGATGTAACTCTTATAATATTCAATGTCATTATTGTCATAAATATGGGCATATGAAAAAGGATTGTTTTAAAAGAATTAATGATGAAAAGATAATTCTAATTTTCTACATGAGAATTTGGAGACACAAGATGAAAGTATATTTCTTGCTTGTAATGTTCAAGAAGCTTCTTTTGATGATATATGGTATATTAATAGTGGTTGTAGTAACCACATGACCAGAAATAAAAGTTGCTTTGTGAATTTTGATGAAAGTGTCCAACGAGAAGTCAAGACAGGTGATAACAAAAGGCTCATTGTCAAAGGCAGTGGCGATATTCTGATACGGACAAAGCAAGGTACAAATTATATTTCTAATGTTTATTATGTTTCCGATCTTAAATACAATCTTTTTAGTGTTGGGCAACTTTTAAAGAATGGACACAATGTGAATTTCAAATATGATTTATGTGAGATCAAAGACAAAACTGGTGTTCTTATTGAAAAAGTGAAGATGACACCAACAAAAATGTTTCCATTGAAAATTAAAAATGAAGCATTTTCATGTTTTGCTAATATTGTTAATGACAAGTCATGGCTTTGGCATCTTCGTTATAATCACTTGAGTTTTAACACTCTATCCAAGATTTGCAAAGATCATATGGTGAGAGACATCACAAATATTAGCAAACAAGATCAAGTATGTGAAAGTTGTGTTTTTGGCAAGCACCATCGAGATCCATTTCCAAAAGAAAAGGCATGGCGAGTAAAGAATCTTTTGGAGCTAGTGCATTCGGATTTATGTAGACCTATGCGCGCAAACTCTCTTGGAGGTAATCAGTATTTTCTCACTTTTATTGATGACTATAGTCACAAGATGTGGATTTACTTTCTCAAATAAAAATCTCAAGTATTTGAAGTATTCAAGAATTTTAAAGCACTTGTGGAGAAGCAAAGTTGTTTTTCTATAAAGACACTCTGATCTGATCGTGGTGGAGAATATATGACAGAAGAATTCGGAAATTTCTTAAAGGATCATGGAATTCATCATCAACTAATGGTCCGCTCAACCCCTCAACAAAATGGGGTGGCCGAAAGAAAGAACCGCATCATCATGGAACTTGTTCGAAGTATGTTGAAGACAAAAGGATTGCCTAAAATATTTTGGGCCGAAGCTGTAGCATGTGCATGCTATGTTCTGAACCATGTGGCAACTAAAAGTGTTCAAGGAAAGACTCCACAAGAAGCATGGAGCGGTCACAAGCCATTTGTCTCCCACTTTCGAATTTTTGGAAGCATTTGTTACTCTCATGTGCCAGATGAAAAGAGAGAAAAACTTGATGACAAATTTGAAAAGTGCATCTATGTTGGCTATAGTGAAAGATTCAAGGCATATAAATTATATAACATCATTACAAAGAAGACTATTATTAGTCGTGATGTAATTTTCAATGAGGAAGAAGCATGAGAATGGAAAAATGAGAAAAAGAGTATAAGTATCTTGCTTGATAATGATGCATTTGAGCCAATTGAGGAAGAAGGATCGACTCCACCTACTCCACCATCTAATTCTCCTCCAAGCTCATCATCTTGAAGTTCAGAATCAACACCTAGAAGGACAAGACCTCTTGCGGAGATTTATGGAGAAATAAGAAGAATTTTAGAAGATGAATTTGTTGATTTTGCTTTATATGCAACTGCGGATCCAGTTGATTTTGAAGAAGCCGCCAAGGAAGACAAATGGAGACAAACCATGGATCAAGAAATTGATGCAATTGAAAGGAACCAAACATGGGAGTTGGTTGAAGTACCTGAAGGGAAAAAACCCATTGGAGTCAAATGGGTTTACAAGACAAAGTTGAATGCACAAGGTAAAGTTGAAAAACATAAAGCACGATTAGTTGTGAAAGGCTACAAGCAAAAGTATGGTGTTGATTACAAAAAAGTTTTAACTCCCGTGGCACGTCTTGAAACAATTCGTTTGATAATTTCATTGGCCGCTCAAAATAAGTGGCAAGTTTATCAAATGGATGTTAAATCTGCTTTCTTGAATGGAGTACTACAAGAAGAGGTGTACATTGATCAACCTTCCGGCTATGTGATAAAGGATGAGGAGCATAAAGTCTATCGGTTGAAGAAGACATTGTATGGCCTTAAGCAAGCCCCTCGTGCATGGTATAATCGCATAGATGACTATTTTGTGAAGATGAGTTTCAAGAGGTGTCCATTTGAGCATACTCTTTACATCAAGGAGAACAAATATAACATTCTCATCATTGGTTTATATGTGGATGATTTGATTTTTACGGGAAATAGTCTTGATAATATTAAAGAATTTAAGAGAAGTATGATGCAAGAATTTGAGATGACCGACTTGGGTCTACTTCATTACTTTCTTGGTATTGAAGTAAAGCAAGATAATGATGGTATATTTATCTTTCAAGAAAAGTATGCAAAAGATTTGATGAAGAAGTTTAGAATGGAAGAGGCAAAGTCAATTAGCACTCCAGTTGAAGTTGGCTTGAAATTAAGTAAGGATGACAACTCTAAATATGTTGATCCAACATTGTTTAGAAGTCTTGTTGGGAGTTTGATGTATTTGACAGCCACTCGGCCAGACATTACATATGGTGTGAGCTTGATTAGTATGTTCATGGTGCAACCAAAGAAGACACATTGGGATGCCGAAAAAGAATTTTGAGATATGTGCGTGGAACACTTAGGGATGGAATTTATTATCAAAAGATAAATGATCCTAAGGTGCTTGATATAGTGATAGTAATTGGGCCGAAAGTGTTGATGATAGCAAAAGTACTTCAGGAAATGTTTTCTACTTTGGATCAAGTGTAATCACGTGGATGTCAATGAAACAACAAATTGTGGTTCTCTCAACCGCCAAGGCAGAATATATTTCACTATCTTTAGCTAGTTATCAAGCTTTATGGATTAAATGGATGCTAGAAGAACTTAAGCATACTCCAAAAGAAAGTCCACTTATATATTGTGATAACAATTCTGCTATAGCACTCATTGAAAATCCAATTTTTCATGGAAGGAGCAAGCATATAAGAATCAAGTATCATTTCATTCGAGACTTGGTTGGGAAAGGAGAAGTAGTTGTCAAGCATTGTATGACGCAACATCAAATTGCCGATATTTTAACAAAGCCTTTGAAGTTGGAGATTTTCAAGGAGCTAAAGAAGCAACTTGGTATGCGTAAAAGTTTAGCTCAAAAGGGGGCAAATCAAGTTTAAAGGGGGTGTTGGAATATAAACTTAATTTATTGGTTTCTAGAGAATTCTTGTATTATGTTTAAAGGAGGGTGAGAGTTCTAGAATTATATTTTCTTTGTAATCAAGCAAAAGTGTTTCTAGAATTATGTTTTCTTTGTAACCAAGTAAAAATGTTTCTAGAATTATGTTTTCTTTGTAATCAAGCAAAAGTAATTCTAAAATGATCTATTAGGGACTATAAATAGAGGAGCTCTCCCCTCATTTGTAATAAAGCAATCTAGCAAAGGAAAAATAATATTAAAGCATTACTTGTGAGAACAAGTTTCTTGACTTTTATATTGTTGAAAGATTGATTCACATCATGACTTGTTTTTTTTTGTTGAAAAAAAGCGGGAATTAGAATTTAGGTTGTCTCGTAATTATCTTCTATGATATTAAGTAATACATGAGTTAATTATACGGACGCTCTTTATAAATAATATTACAAAGCACATTTCAAGGAGCTTTTAGCGAAACGCTAAATCTTAACGTTGTTGAATGTATTTATTGAAACCATACAAGACATGATTCATTACCACATAGATTTTTGGATCATAGACTAGTAATCTTGAACTTACATACAGGCATATGTAAGTAGCGTGCATATGTTTGTGCCTCTATAAGCATCTAGAAAGCAGGAATACCTTAAAACTAACGTGGTATGATATCTAAAGTTGGTAATGGTTTTTCTAAAAACATATGATATCTCCTAGAAAACGTTGATTCCCACAGTACATTATTCATCAAAGAGATGTAAACATGTATTATTGACCACAATTTGTCAAGAGAGGGTGTGGGGTTCGAACTACTGTAGCGGCATAAAACACACTCTCTGCTAGTTATTTGGATGTATATTGTGGGATTGATATACATCTTTTATTGTCATTCCATGAGTCATTTGGATTTTTCTCCTATGCTTTGGAAGATGATTCCTTCTTGTAAGTTGGATGAACTGCTTTGGTCGAAAACCAAAACATGAGTTTACAATTTTACACTATGATAGTGGTATAGATTAGCTTTATCGGCACCATAAATCATATGAATGCTTACATGTGCATATATGTGCACCATACATCATATATAGCTATAAAAAGAGAGATGGAGCTAATGCAGCTCTAAACACATCCCACCATCTCTCACAACTTGTGACTTCTTTTATAACCATAATCTCCCTCGTGATCCCTTAAAAAGACCTCCACTCAAACTTTCATTCTATTTCCCACCTAAAAAACAAAATTATACAAAAATTACAAACTAATTTCTCTCTCTCTCTCTCTCCCCCTCCCCCAGGCCCTCCCTCTCTCTCTATCACAATTGTACATGCAAATAATGCAAAGCTCTAGCTTGTTCTCCACCACAATTTTGATACTTATAGCTCTAAACTTTGGCATAGTATTAAGCCATACCAAGGGACTAAGGCCCGGGCGACACACACCATTTATCCGTAACCAAACAGAAGTAGAATTGGTGGAGAGGAACTTCATGAAATGGGTTAAATTTGTAGGTGGACTAAAGCACTCTGTCTTCAGTAGAGCAATGAACAAAGTGATACCTTCTTTTGCTTTGACAGTGGATAAGAATCCTTCCAAAGGAGATTTCACAACCATACAAGATGCTATTGATTCTCTGCCTCTTGTTAATTTGGTTAGAGTTGTGATCAGGATCAATGCTGGTATTTACACGTCAGTGTGATCCAGTCTTCATTTATACTTTCTCCGTTCGTATCTACTTAATATTTAGTCTTAATTTTATTTTATTTTTTACTTGAAATTTCATAGGGAGAAAGTTAGTATTTCAGCAACTAAAGCGTTTGTAACTATACAAGGAGCAGGGGCAGATAACACAGTTATACAATGGGGGGACACTGCCCAAACTCTAGGTCCTAAAGGGCTGCCCCTCGGCACTTTCGGGTCTGCTACTTTTGCTGTCAATTCCCCTTACTTCCTAGCGAGAAATATCACTTTCAAGGTAAGTAACGTGCTCTATCAATTTTTATCATTTTGAAACTTTTTTTCTCTTTCTTTCTTATATAGATTTTTTACTTTGTATTATGTAGAATACAACACCAGTGCCTGGACCAGGAGCAGTAGGAAAGCAAGCAGTGGCATTAAGGATATCAGGAGATACGGCTGCATTTGTAGGCTGCAAATTCTTAGGTGCACAAGACACGTTGTATGACCAAACTGGAAGGCATTACTACAAAGACTGTTACATTGAAGGCTCTGTTGACTTCATTTTCGGAAATGCTCTCTCTTTATATGAGGTATCATTGTGTTCTTCTTTCATTCTGGATGTTACTTTGCTTTCAACTTGTCTTTACTGGATTAAACAGGATCACCTGTACTTTGTTTTACATATTGAACTTGCTAAAATGCACAATTATACAGATGCAATTTCATCGCTGGTTTTAAGCAATGGTGGGATCATCTCAGTTTGTACACTGACAAATAATTTACTGTTAGTCACATGAACATATACTTCCATAAATATGAGCTTTTTTTTTCTCTTTCCCCAGAACTGTTAAATTTCACGAGAAAGTGAAAACATTATAAAATGATAAACTGGTACTAACTTTAATGTCAATATACATACATGTGGGTAAATAAACAGGGATGTCATGTGCATGCAATAGCAGAGAATGTAGGGGCGTTAACAGCACAAAACAGAATGAGCATGCTAGAGGACACAGGCTTTTCTTTTGTTAACTGCAAAGTAACAGGATCTGGTGCACTGTACCTTGGAAGAGCTTGGGGACTATTCTCCCGTGTAGTTTTTGCATATACCTACATGGAAGACATCATCATACCAAGTGGTTGGCATAACTGGGGCGATCCTGCTCGAGAAATGTATGCCTTTTCTTTGGAATGCAATAGCTTATGCTGCACTGATGTATACTTATTCTATGTGCTTTGGTACACGCAGGACTGTGTTTTATGGGCAGTATAAATGCACAGGTGCTGGTTCGAAGCATTTGGGTAGAGTTACTTGGTCCAGAGAGCTCACAGATGAGGAGGCCAGACCGTTTATTTCCATGACTTTTATTGATGGAACTGAATGGATCAAGTTATGATGTCATTTTTTCTCTCATCATTTTACGTTTGACTTCACGGAAATTGATTGATCATACGATAAAAATAAGAAACTTGGTTGAAAATATTTGGTCGTGTTTGTGTAAGATATTTTCTTTTCATATATGCCTTAGGAATATCAGTAAACTTAGATGCATTTCGTATTTGGTAAACTAATATAACTTCGCTTAATTTACTTTGGTCATAGTCATGTTTGCACAAATCATCAAGTTTCAAATTTTCGTTTTTCGTTTCGATCGCTTGAAAATTTTGATATTTCTGCTCCGTTTTGAAATATTCGAAAATTCCGTTTTAGATCCGTTTAATGAATTCCGACATCTTTTTCCATACTTATGTGAATTACTATAATTTATTCATAAAAACAATTTGAATGTTATATGAACTAAAAATACATAAACTTCATATTACTTTTAGTGGAAAATAGGTATAAGGACAAACTTTGAAAAAAAAATTAGGTTGAAGAACAACAAGTTTCATTTTTAGGCTGAAGGACAAACTTTGACAATACTACTTAGAACTATCATTTTGTATAGTGTAAAAACTGAATAAAATGCTAGTTAGAACTAGCATTTTGTATAGTGTAAAAACTGAATATAATGCTAGTTAGAACTAGCATTGTCTTTTAGCCTAACTTTTCTCAAAGTTTGTCTTACAGTCAAAAAATGAATCTTGGTGTGCTTGAGGCAATTTTTTTATCAAAGTTTGTCATTTTCCCTAATTCCCTCTTACTTTTATACAAATAATTTTTTCTAATTAATCTTCACAAATCCAAATTTCTTTAAGAAAATAAGAGTAGTTCAAATCTTTAAGGGCCACAAAAAAGAAATTACATTTCAGATCCAATCCTTACATCAGAGCCAAAATCCATACGTCAAAAGCTTTTAGAACCAGCCCAAAACTTTACTTAGAGCCCAAACTCATATTAAATTATTAAGTTTCAAACTTGGCTAAAAGAAGCCCTAAATCGATAAAATTTCCTTCCTACCGCGTCTCCCTCTTCTCCTCCGAAGGTTGTTTCTCTCTTTCCGCTTTCTTCTCACGGGTATTTTTACAAATGATAAGTTTTTTCCCTTTCATTTGAATGCACCGTGTGGACTGAAATTTAAAGCTAATTCCGCTCTGGTCACTGTCAGAAACCGATCGGAGTGACCGAAATTCCGACATGCCGGTTGGAATCTTGAACCATGGTGTAAACCTTAAGCTTACAATCATTTCACATTGTAAATAAGAAAGAGTGGAAAATATGACTGGTTGTCCATACACCAATGGTGTATAGGATAAAAACTCTTACATAAAACAGAAAAATGCTTTCGCTACTTTATTAAACATAATCTGTGGCATAAATAACGTTACAAGACAAAGAAAAGGACAATTTTTCAAACAGTGCTCCGGCCCAAACATATTGCACAAACATGCCTCAAAGAAAACTAATTGCAAAACTAGGCCTTGTTTAGGAATGCGCAAGTTATAATTTTTTTTTAGGTAGAGCTTGCATAATCCATAAGTGCGCAAACATCAGTTTTAAGCTTGCGCAACTTTGGAATGCGCAAGCTTGTTTTCGGACATCAAAAAGACAGAGAGCTGAATCTGAGATTCATTTCTCTCTCAATTCAATTTTTAACAAAAACCTCCTCATTCCCAACCTCAAACTCATTCCAAATCCAAACTTATTAACTCAAAAATATTGTTTTTGATCTATTCCTTCAATCAACCACTGGATTAAGCATAAAATAGAAGTAAGCTCTTCTTCTTCTTTGATTAGAGGTAATTATATTTTAATTGTAAATTGATTACTACTTTAAAAATGATTGTTGTTGTTAATGGAATTGGTAGTCATGATGATGTCGATGTCAACGTGCTCTAATTGTTGGTTTCTTTATTGAAAATGCAAAAGGATATGAAGTCTTCATATATCCAAAACTCTAACTTTGTACAAAGTTTTTGTAGTGATAAACGGTTATTGTTGTTTGTAGAATTGTCTTTCGGACCCAAAGATAGAAGTGTTCTCTATCTTCAAAAACACCATAGAAGCCAAAACGATACATTAATGGAGGTAAATGTTTGATATTGGTAAACCAGGGAAATGCAACTATGAAGCACCAATTTTAATTTTTTTTTATACATTTTAGGGTGTTGAAACTGTGAAGATATGCGATCATTCAAGGAAGCTCAAGGAGATCGATTATAAAGATCCAAGATTGGAGGCGAATCTACGAATCTTCAAATTTTGGCAAGCTATGCAAATCGACTACATTTGTCTCGAGCATCATCTTATTACCATTTTATGCGATAGATGGAGGCCGGAAACAAATACGTTTCATATGAGAGTCGGGGAGATGATAGTGACTCTAGAGGATGTGCATTTTCTTTTCGGTCTTAAAGCAGACGACCGTCCGGTATGTTTGCAAAATTTAGATATCGATTACAGCGAATTGGCTCATAACTTGCTTGGTATTTTTCCACCTAGAGAGGCGGTTAACTCTAAAAGTGAGTTATCAATGACTTGGTTTAAAAGTGAATTTTCCGAACCACTATCCGAAGGGGCGGCCGATTTAGATATACTTCGTCGCACTCGTGCCGTGACATTGTATTTTTTGAGCTGCCGATTATTTTTTGATCATTCGAAAGGGAGGTTAAGTTTGAAATTTTTACCTTTTTTGGACGATTTGGCTAACTGTGGATATCATTCTTGGGGTAGTGCTGTTTTATGCTATTTGTATAGTAAGTTGTCACAGGTTGCCTTGCAACGTCGAAAAGTTTTAGGAGGTTCTACAATGTTGTTGCAACTATGATCATGGTCGCATATTGCTATTGGACGACCGTTTATTAGAATTCCTACCGACTTAGATCTGTATCTTCCATTCGGGGCTAGGTGGAATTGTGCTAGGAGTTGGCGTGAGACGCCAAGAAATGTACAGTTTTACCATAATGAGTTGGATTTGTTGGCAGATGATACGGTTACATGAGAACCATATCCATTAGTGAATAAGTTTGGACATCCGAAAGTTGAGTATGCGTTCGCCGGTTGGATTGCTAAGAGCCGACTGATTCTATTTTTAAACTTTGAGTTGTATGCACCCGATCGGGTTTTGAGACAGTTTTCCTTTGATTATCAGCACATTCTCAATCCTGTCGTCCCCCTTGATCCAGAACCCACTAGCTGGATGGCATTTTTGGAGGACAGTAACGTTATTTGGCAATCAAGAGTTGATCGTGCCGAACGAGCACGCGTGCCTCCGACACCTTTGAGCGAGTACGAGTACTGGTATTGGCGAATTACTCGCCGTTATATTCTTAAAAAATCGGCAAGGAAGTTGGTTGCATACACTCCCCGTGCTCCTCTAGAACGTGATGTGGTAAGTATTGTCATTTCAAAAAATTTATAGTTCAATTTTTATATCATATTGATGCATTGTTATGACTTATGGTTTAGATAAGCGGAATTTACAGCGCTTTGGATGTCGTGGACGAAATAGAAGAAAGTCATATGGAGCCGAACAAGGTCAAAAGCAAGTGCATTGACCTACGACGAATACTTGACATGATTTTGGGTCCGTACAAGCTAAGAAGGCCGGTTAAGCCGCTACGCGTTGTAGAAGAGCCACCACGTTGTATAGAGGAGACACATACCACAGTAGCGGGTGGACAAGCCCAATGGAAGGAGGCACACGTGGATGGGGAGACTTCACAACATCCCAGTGGCGAAACTACAACTGGATGGTCCGCTTGACCCGAGATAGAATAGCAATACACCGGTGG
The DNA here is from genome assembly GCA_030765085.1 of Allium cepa. Classification (NCBI taxonomy): domain Eukaryota; kingdom Viridiplantae; phylum Streptophyta; class Magnoliopsida; order Asparagales; family Amaryllidaceae; genus Allium; species Allium cepa. The sequence goes on along the minus strand of CM060940.1, from coordinate 568,082,989 downwards.
AGAAACTCATGCTGACTAGCCCGTTTGGCATGAAGGAGAACAACAATTCGGATATGTTGGACAGTCGACATACGAGCATGCGCATGAGGCGCCGCAATGGAAAATTCAACAAGAAGAACTCATTTTTGAGCCAAGCCAAGAACAAGAAATTCCATTGCCGACACCCGCTCCTACATTCGAAGAAGGCCAAGGATCGGTTCCCATCGTGTACAAACGGAAGAAGAAGAAGAGAGACAACACCATCACTTGAGCTTAGACGGATTCGTGGTTGACGGTGTTGGTCTTATTGTTGTTGTTTTTCTGTTGGTTAAGGGGTTATTGTACGACTTGTTCAATCTATTTACTGTAAGACTTGTATGTTTCTATGTTATTGTACGACGTATTCAATCTATTTATTTTGTCAGTTGAATCATGCTATTTGTTTTGTTTGAAGATGGTATTGTTAATGGAATGTTGTGTGCATGCTTTGGGAAGTTGAGAGTTTGCAAATTTTGGTTTAGAAGTTGGCAGAGCGGCTCACTGTTTTGAACTGACCCAAAAAACTGCTTGCGCAAATGTGGAATGCGCAAGCTTTATTGTCAATACAGCTTGCGCAATCCACATTTGCGCAAGCTGTTTTCGGGTTATTTTAAAAACACGCTTGCGCATATATGGATTGCGCAAGCTATATTGACAACATAGCATACACAATCCATATATGCGCAAGCGTGTTTTTGACCCTGTCCAAGACAGAGAACTCTTTCAATACCGTAAATACACTTTCACACAAAATGTCTTAACAACATTCTACATACCACGCAAACACCATTCGAATGACAACATCATTACATAACAAAGTCAACAACTCATACAATAACATAGATGTTCTACTTCTATTACAATTCATCGTGGACAAGTTTTCTTCTTATGACCAATAGAACCACATTTGCTACATCTGTTATGGCCGGATGAAAATGGCGTATCCATGAAACCTTTTAATCGAGTAGATCGAGGACGACCTGAATTTCTACGTACAGGCAGTGGTTGTATAATTGTACCATCGTAGACGTTCCAATGTCGACTATCTAGTACAGGGTGGAATAAAGGAGCATAAGCTGCGGAATACATAGCCTTCGTGTACCCGTGGAGATTAAGTCAAAATACGCTCTATTAGCACCACCCGAACCACGTGAACAAACCGCTAATACATGGGAGCACGGAAAATGATCTAATGTTGGTATGTTGCACGAACATTTGGCAACATTATCTTCGATATTCACCGTATAGTCAAACATATGCACATCTTTCACCTGTCATTCGACGAAGCTATATCTCTCTATAGACATGAGCCTCGGTTCCTCCATTCTTCTCCGCGCTAGTGCTTCCCACCTAGGTGCGAGTTGCGACGTCCACTCTTCCCCTTGAGTTCGTCGTTCGACGAAGTAATGGTTCAGTCGATGAAATGTTCGTGCAACCAATGATCTAACGGATAAATTCCTAGTTCCTTTGAGCACACCGTTAAAGCTTTCGGAAACGTTGGTCGTCATCATATTGAATCTTACTCCGTCGTCATGACAAAGAGCCCAGCTTGATTCCTGGTCTTTCAAACTTCTTTCAATCCATGCATCGGCATCTCGATTTTCATCCTTAAACTGTTTCGAAGATCATTATATTTTACGACCTATGATTCTTGGTCTTTCAAACTTCTTTCAATCCACGCATCGTGTATAACTGAAAGGCTTGCATGAACACGCCAAGGGGATGTTTCTTCTACATCATAGCGGACCGTGTATTGATTTGCACGCGATTTCAGAACTTGAAACGAAACTGAACATTTAATCGCCCATTCACATAACTGTTCAATAAGCTTCTGCTTACTTTCAAAAATCAACCTAACTCGTGGACCTTTCTCCACACATTCTCTTCCAAAAACTTCCACGTCTAGTTGACAATTTTCCATTATTGATTTCGCCATCATTGATGTCGTGCATAAATCATCGCCTAGAGCCTCTTCATATGTGATCCGTTCTTCTTCTGCATTTACATCATCATCCTCCTCAATGTCTGCATATATGATTGCATCATTGTTAACTTCCATTTGATGTATCCAAGTTCTATCATCATCATCGACACAAGCAACTTTCATGTTATCCAATTGTCCACAAATATCTTGTGGAGTATCAACATGATAATTGGCACCCTCGTCGTCACAACCAGTAAATGCATCTACGTCACTAGGAATACAAAAAACAAACGTCATATATTTTGCATTAACGTAAGTCAAAATACAAGTGCCAATGTATAATAGTACTCACTTTTCAAATGCTTGCGACTGATTTTGATTTATAACGTTCTGCATTATATTTTGTTCCTGACTAGAACAAACTCCAGCCATTCCGCTATACTTGTGAAGTAAGTTTGTAACTCTCCACCTTAATGACTTGAAAGATACGATGGATACGCCGACCATTGTATTTCTTGTAACTGTGTGGTATGCATATACTCACCCCCAGAGATTACTGGCGCTTGTGTTTCAACCACATTTTCGTGTTCCACTTTCACAACGTAGATTTCTATAACTCTCATCCCAACTGAAAAGGTGGAGTTCAAATCATCATCATCCTCCAAATCAATAGCGGATGCACCATCATCCCGAACTCATTTGACCGCTAATTTTAAATCATGTATCACAGGATTTTCTTTTGTCACTTCGTATGCCTTTTGTTTAAGCTCTTCGAAACTACAATGATTTTTTATTGTCGATCCTTTTCGCTTTCCGCCCACATATCTAGGTTTACCTTCATCATCAACCAACAATTCACCATCAAAGTAAAATATAGTCGGAACCTTTGACATTATCTGCAAAATAAGTTCCAATACCACAGTCATAGTTTTTTTCACTGACATAACTATAAACATCAATTTGATGAATTATTACCTATTTTTCTAGGTAGATTTTGCTTCTGCATGCAATCTTCAACCAAAAGCAGTCAACTCAAACTTTAAAAAAACTCAAACAAGAAAATCAGTATAATAACTTAACCAATATATTTCATTAATAAAGTCAACCATATCAAATGCATTTCAACAACATAATAAACTATCTACCTTGCACGCGTTACGGGTTACAACAAATAGAAACATTTTCGCAACAACATATTACAGATACAACGGTTCAACATAAAGTCCAAATATGACAACTTAACCAACTCCCAAACATCTACCACATTGTAGGCCTTTCGCTGTTTGTCCTTAGTTCTTCATTCACACTTTTCAAACGACTTATTTCAGCTTACAGTTCGTGGGCATACTCAAGTCCTCTTTTGCACAGGGGTTGATCAATCCATTTAAAATAATTGCAACAATCATATTCACGAGGATTCAATCTATGTTCATTGTACGAACTACACCCGAAAAATCTTCGTCTAGCATTCTTTTCTTTTCTGCAAACAACGACTATACACGTATCTCCGCAATAACAGTTTGGAAATGGTCGTTGTCCCCTTGGCACGGATGGACTAAAAGGGTATATACGCGTCAACAAATTTCCATCAACTGTATATTGATGACCGGGCATTTCCGCAGAAACAACTTCACGTAAACGAGCGTGTAAGGTTGATGATCCTGAATGGAATTTACGCGGTACTGGTTCGAACTGTGTTTCCAAAACATGATCGACATCAAAGTCAATGTGACTTGAACTTGCAACTCCGATTTTCCCTTCAACCTCATCAAAATGTTTCATCAATGTTTCATCATCTATCTCCCAATCATTAATGTCTACCGTCATAATAAACAATTAAGGTGTAAATTAGGGATTTCAGTTTACTAATACTTAAATTGGATTTCCTAGTTCGTTAAACACTAACAACTACTTCAACAACAACACCATTCTCCAATAATTAGCACAACTACCATCAATAACTCTTCATTTTCAACAACATCAATAATAGCAAAATTATATCTTAATTTTCAAAAACATTAATTATTACCTTTATTTTTTAACGATGAAGAAGATGATTCCATATATAGCTTAGCAACTATTTGGTTAATAAGGTGATTGTGGATTTGGATATGGAAGAAAAATGGGTTTGGATTGAGAAATGGGAAGGGTTTGGATTGAGAAATGGGAAGGGTTTGGGGAAGAAAGTAGAAATGTTGATAAATGAATCTCAGATCTGCTCTCTGTCTTTTTGATGCCTAAAAATGAGCTTGCGCATTCCACAAGTGCGCAAGCTTTAAAATAAAGCTTGCGCATTTATGGTATGCGCAAGTTATAGTTAAAAAAATTTACATTTGCGCACTCTATATTTGTGCAAGTCTAAACAGAAAGAGGCCTAGTTTGCTAATTAGTTTTTTCTGAAGCCTAAAAGCATAATATGATATTTCCTGAAGCCTACTAGCAAAAATTGTCCTAAAGAAAAACAAAGAAATCCCACGTATTAGTAACGTGATACATAGCAATAGAAATGATCTAAATATACTTAGTTGGTTCTTTACAAATAGGAACTTAGTTTGCAGAACTTTAAAGAAGCCAAATTGACGAACTAAAAGAAAATACAAAAGTTAACAATTCCTTCCCTAAACTAAAACATTAACATTCTGTTTAAATTTGATACTATGCAAATTCCAAGCTCATAGCACTACTTTAGGAACATGTTAAGTTTCATAAGGCTTGGTCATGATATCCACTACTTGCTCACTTATGCCACATTAAACTAGCTCTAGAGCCTCTTCCTCCTTAAAATTAAATAAAAAAATGGAACCTACTATATCTTTGCTTATGTCGTGCATACCTGGATTCTCTGATAATTTAATATTTGAACTATTGTTGCACAATATAGTCGTGCACTAACTTTGCATATGCCAAGCTGCTCCACCACTCTTTGCATCTACACTAAGGTTCAAACTTTGGTTTTCGGTTCTGTTACGGTGACTTGAAAGCATATTTTCGATTTCGTTTCGAAAGTTTCGAAAATTCTATTATAATTCTGATTTCGGATTTTGCTGTTTTATGAAGGTTTTTACATATTATTAAACACTGTAATTTTGTTGTTGTAGTTGTCATATAACAAATAAAAGTATAACTAGATCTAATCGACTAAAAAATTACATTTTAATATGCCTAATCGGATAAAAGTAAACCTTAAAATTTCACTTTTAATATTCTCTTATAGTAAACAAGGCCCAACTAGCCCACCAATTGCCATGTACATCCCTCTTTAGCAGTAGTTAAGTACATTATCAAACCGTAAAATCATCTTCTATCGAAAACGAAGCAATTCTATTATTCAATTTCTCTCTCACAGCATAGGATTTCAAAATAAATCAAGCCAAGTTCGTGTAATCGGATTTCAATCAATGGGTTAACGTCTATGATTGACCTTAGCCATTACACGTTAAATTTTGCAAACCTTTTCTTTTATTTTAAAACAACAATCGGCACACAAGTATATTAAAAAATTTCAGCTTTGAGGCATAGGGATAGTAACTCGTGGTTTCGTAACAACCTTTTCTATATCCATCAATCCGTTTGCTAAAATTTATTTTTCCAAAATTTTTATGCTTTTTAGGACTTAACATTATTTAATTTTTAGTGGCTAATTGAATAAATTTCCTAATTTATTTTATAAACTTGCAGTCTTACTTTGCGTTAGTTAAGTTTCTTCATGAGGTTTCCTTATTTATATCGTTTTCCAATAAATATAACAGTCTATCCAGAAAAGCAACATAGTAATAAAAAGAAATATTTCTCATAATATCGTACACGTTTTATATTTATAGAGACAACTAATGTTTACAACCTAAAGCCTAAAAGAAAGAAAAAGTGTTGGAAGAAAAATAACAGCTGCCGCTGCTTAATCTAATTAATGCCTACGAGCTGTTGGATGGCCTTAGTCCCCTAAGGGATCTTGAGCCATTGTCGCGATCGGAGCATGACAACTATTCATCCAAGGTCATGGCCCTATTGTTGTTGCTCAGCTCGTATCTCCTGTATCTCTGCTTCGATCCGGATTTGAGAGTCTTAAATCGCCACATACTCAAGGTCCTATGGCTATGGTTCTACAACCTCCTAGGCTGACCATGGGACCCACTGCTCTTGCCTTGCATCCTCCTGTGCTCCAACTTCTACAGGCGCCTCCCTAATCCCCATCCTCCTATGGTAGGACATATCCAATAGAGCAAGCGTCTTCGTCTGCACCTGCTCTCCTCGGAGACTCACTCTGTAATGTTTGAAGATGCGAGTGAAAAGCTGACGATATAGAATGTATCTCCTCGGCGTCCCAATTTTAGGGCCAATATGTTGGCACATAATGGCCTTGGCTCAGATCACTCCATTGCCACCTATAATGACATAGGTATCCTTCTGCACCAAAGGTAGAACTGATCGAAACTCCATGTTTAGAGATGATGTTATGTTAGATAATGTGGATGACTAAAAGGACTCGGTGCCACATATTATCTACTCTCTAGATATCTACTACCCTATGAAAAATCCACCGTAGAATCTTCGGATCCATGGTCTCGATCCCATCTAAATCTTATTCTACTATGGAGATATATAGAATACTCTCAAACTGCACATCCGTCATCCGTCATCTAAATCTTCATCCCCTTCACTTCAGATGTGAACCTGTTCTCATGCCCTTCAAACAAATACTCTAAATTAGTATCGAATAGACGCATACATCGCGACTAGCATTACCGCCCAAATGTCTCATGGCTAAGGATCGGTAACAACCTTATGGCCACGAACAAATCCTCCAAACCATAGGTAGAGAAGTCCCTAACTTTATCGATCACCTTTTGTAGAAATGTAAAGTTTGCCGCTGCCATGTAGCCTTTAATCTTTTCGTCATCGTCCTGGAGGCAGACGATCTGTTATAGGGTTGGATTTAGGTGGCGAAATGAGATGCTGGCTTATTGGGGTGGCGCCATGATTTGATTTGGGGGAAAAACTGAGATTCAGACTTGGATTTAGGCTACAGTCGTCGTGTATGTCGCTTGAGGCAGAGTGGGTAGCGCTGCTTGATTAGAGAGGAGGATGAAGGGGTTTCATAGGTTGGGAGGAAAATAAGATGACATGAAATAAATGGGGAGAGATCTGGATGCGACATTTAGTCACCTTCGAGGTTCAAGCTGCGGTTTTGACATGACAACCGGTCCACCGATTGCATATGGAGCGGTTGACTACTATCGGTCTGCCCATTAAACATAAGCGGTCGACCCTTGAAGCCTATTCAATCAGGATTAAATATAAAACTATTTCTTATAACTAAATGTTATTTCATTTCGTTTCCGCCTTCTTCATCCTAACTATACTGAAAAATCCATATCTACCAATAGCGGTGCATCTACCTACCACTTTGGTCTTTAGGCTCTTGTCCCCTTTCCATGACGTTTATATTACTCTCTTTTTTGGGGGCTTATGCCCTTCCGTTCTTTTTACCTCATTTGAAACCAATACCACTTCTTATTGTCCATCTCTTAAAAAAAAATTAGAACTTCAAATTTACATAATCAAATAAATTATCGAGCTATACATATGCTATGTTTTCTTTTTATTTCAAAGAAAATACCTCTTTCTTAAAACTTTTTTCAACCGAAATTTTTGGTCTAAACGGTTTTAATTTAAACTAGGAGTTTTATTTAAATAAAATTTAAAAAGATATTTTATTTTGTGAATTTTTTTAATATCTACTTACTTTCAAAAATAGGGTTTCCTACTTTTAATAAATCCCTTGAAAATTATTCCAAATAATTTTAAGAAATTTCAAAAACCTTTTATCAAATTCTTTCATATAGGATTGGATTAAGAGTGGATTTTATTCTATCCCTTCTTTTGAAATTTTCTTCTTTTAGAATATATTAAAATTTTGGCTATCATCTTAGTGTGGTCACTACACACCTTCCTTCGGGAACTAATTCAATTCTTGCTTTCGGATATTTGAAATACATACATATATATACATAAATACATACATACATATATATATATATATATTCATTACTTCCTATTTATTTGAACCTAACGTACATTATCGATCGACAATCTTATGGGGATCCACAACCATAGGGCAATCTAGACACAACAAGGGAGTTAAGTACCGTCCAGCTTCAGGGACCCTTCTATATGCAGCAATCATGCTTTTTTATGTCAACGCCTTTCTGTATGACCCATCTCCCGTGGGATGATTGGGGTAGACATATATTTTTAACTCTATTTATTGTTCCAACTAATAGTCACATTATCTATGATTGGGATAAACCTATCTTCCGTATGAGGTAACATTATGTGTTGCTTATGACATTTGGAAATTGTTTTTAAGATTTGATCTGAGAATTGAATTTGATATTATTGGATAGGCAATAAAAGTTAATTATAATCTAAGTATAAACACATAAGTATAAATCCTTGCATAGCCAAATCAACGAAAGCTAAATAAAAACATGATTCATTTATTTAAATCAGTTACAAGAAAATTCTAAATTTTAAAAAGGGTAAAATTTTAAGCTTAGAAGTAAGCTTAGGACAAATAATATATGAGTTTGAGATGCCATCTCTAATTGTATTAGAGATAATAATTTATGGAAATAACTTTATCAATTAATTCAACTTTTGGACACTAATCATGGTATATATGTTATTCGGTATTTTGACCTGGCTATATTTGAATAGACTAGAAAAGTTAGACTCGACTGTCATTAAGGCCAGTAGCCCAGAGCAATGATTGTGAGGCCCAAAAATTAAGTGCGGGCAATGATATGAAGTAATGAACAACCGCGATCAAAAGATAGACTCTCCAGAATATTCTAAGTACTGATTAGTACCTCCCCCAACCAGAGGATTGGTGCCCGTCCCATTCCCTAGGGGTCGGTACATATCCTCAGTTTTTGTCCCATATTGGGTGATATTGATATAGAATGAAAAGGAAGGCCCCACGAGGCTACATTTAAAATCTCAAATCGTTTGAAGTTTGCATGCTCAACTTATGGACAAATTACTTCACCTAAGAAAGGGATCATACAAAAAGGATAGTGTAAAAGGGATCATATAAAAGGGATCAGATCGTATTCAGCCCAACAATGCAATTCAATGGAAAACGATCAATATCTCAAAATCTTGAAGTCCAATACACTTAAAACTTTAGGAATAAGAAGAGGGGACCCTAGGGAGTCCACCCTTGGGATTGCACATCGAAAAGAATAAGAAAGAGGGATCAACTCTCTTCCCTTTGGAGGGATCAACCTAAACTAAATAGCATCACATGTTGCAACAATGGATGATCAACTCAAGTTCTGCTAATCTAAATGGTATGAAATTTAGAGGCTAAACATAATACAACATGGAGAAGCTACCATAGAGATCACACCCCCAAACTCCTCCAAAATCGGGATCATCCTCGATCCCTATTTCTTAGGATTTGGCCCATGCGATCCCTCTTGTAGGCTCCTATGGGTCTGGAGATCCATCTGCTGAATTTTTAGGAAGTTAATCCATCATCTTCTTATATAAATACAGACTTGATGGTTCATTTTCGGGACCTTTATGCTACTTTTTTCTTTATGCTCTTTTGTAACAATGGATTTTCTTCTGATCCATATTGTTCTCAGTTTACAAAGTGATTAATTAAGCTATCTTTTCAAAGTGGACGTAGGAAAACAAACGTCGAGCCATTATAAATTGCTATGTCTCACTTACTTGCTTATTTCTTATTGTTTTATAACCATATTCTCTCTATTTACTTTTGATATTCTTTATTTATTCCTATACAAAATCTCTATTGGGTGTCTATGTCAATTTTTGGTGCAAACATTTTGGTGCTTTCGCTGAGAATTAAATTCTCAGCTTGATTGGATCTCATAATCTACTTATGGATTCTCATATTCGCGAGATAGATCCAACTTTCTACCAATGAGTCTCCTATTCTACTTAGATTTGAAAGAGATCTATAAGGAAACTACCTACAATGCCTTCTAGGAAGGAGAAGGCCATTCCTACCTACTCATAACCTGTTGACGAAGCAATAGAGAACACATAGATCGCTCTTTTGGAAGATGAAGCGCAGTAGGGAGCTACGGATGTACAAGCTTCCTCTAGAATAATCAATAACTTTGATATGGAGAGATCGTGAAAAGCACTCCAAGATACCTATGTAGAAATGCAAAAACAAATTAAGTTCATATTCAAGTCCCAGAAATTTAACCGTTTAGTTTCAAATTCAAAATTGGATATGCAAGTCCTATTGTCCGTTATAGTTATAGTCATACATTCAAGTTCATTAAGGTGGGTTTGGTTCTGATTGTTCATGCATGTTCATTTGGATTGGTTCGCTCAAGTGTTCAAGCTCAATTCAAAGGCCTAAAATTGGCTATGTCCCCATAGCCGATTACTTTATCTCAATACTGTTGATTCCTCTCTCAAAGCCAAATGGTCGATCCCTTTATGGATGATGCCTTCATATCCGACCCCTTTATGGTCGACCCTTTTATGGCCAATCCCTTCATGGTCGATCCCTCTACACATATCAACACCGATCCCTGAATGACCGATCCATCCATTCCATGTTCACTACAAACCCTTTGCTTATTACAACCAATCCTTTTACCCATTCAACGACTGATCCCTAAGCCAGTACCAGTCAGTTATAGAGGATCGACGACTAAATAAAAAAGTGAAGAAGGAAGGGATTTGTTAATTTTTTTTAAAAAAAGCTCTAATTTTTTTTTAGTGCAGTGCCACTGCAAACTTGATTTGAAACTCAACTTAAAGACAATGCATTCTATCCACTTCTGTTACATCTTGTGACCGAACGGGGAGTAGAGGATCAAGCGATAACTGCTATATTGCAACCAAGAAATGAACAAGGAACTACTACTCAAATGGTACTCCCAATGGCTAGAGAACCAAGGTGGTATGACACGAACTGGGATCGGTTACAGGATCAGGCTTCTAAGGTAGGTTACGACCGCACTCAGCCGATCAACTTCCAAATCCATGATTTGGCAGCTATGGTATGATGAGTTGTGTGATGACCGCCCTACATGCTTATTATGCCATCTTGACGTATAGCTATCCTTCATCAAAGTCATCACTTACCATTATGGAACCTCCATCTTCGAATTATGAGTGGTAGTCATCAAAAACCATAAAAAATCATCAACATCGAAAAACTCCCTTTAAGGCTGACCCGAAGTCGAACTCGGTTAGTTACCCATTTGACCCGAAGCAAACCTAAAAATTTTCGGTCCAAGGTTAAACTTGGGTAAAACCAAGATGTTCTCCAAGCAAACACTAATATGACTCTAAGCACCATTCGTCACCAACCTACCATTTCAAATTCCGTAACTTCAAGCGAACCAGGGGCTGACTCAAATAGCAAATTTTCTCCGGTCATACTCCACGTAAATTATCACTAATCTATTAATACGGATCCAACTTGTTTTGGTCATAACCCGATCATACGGACTCCAAATGACTTGAAACTTGGTGTGCAACCTCAAGAGGCCTTCCTTATTGCCTTATATGGATCACACCAGGTGAAAATTTAGAGATCATCACCGATTTGTGACCCTATGCAAACCGATTCGCCATTCGATCGACGTTCTTAACCATCAAATGTTAGACAATCATGCATACAACGTTCGCAATTATTACAAACAGTCATAACTTGAAGATGGACCAGACTAATGACGATTGGAGCATCTCCCCAGTCGAAATCTATTCATCGAAGCCATTTAAGATATAGAATATCTAAGGAGATTCAATCTGCCGACCATGCCAGCGCGTTTTATAAATATAGACCCCTGACAACATCTCATGAAGTATGAGTGGCACATGGATCCCGCTAGGGCAATGGATCCCATATTCCTCGAAGCAATAACGATCTTACGGTTTACGTAGTTATGACCCAAGTCCATCTCCTTATTCAATCAACCAGATCAAAAATTTATCGAGCAGTTCAGGATGCATACGACTCACACCAAGGATGTGATGTCATTATCCAATTTATTCCAAATGCTAGATGAGCCGCTCAAAGAATTCATTTAGAGATTAAACATCATCGTCCCTAAAGTAAGCAATTCCAGCGAGAGTACCATACTAATAACGTTGATAAGGGGAATTGACCCCAAGTTAGACTTTGGCGGCTGTTAAGAAGGAGAGCCTCCTACGATCTTGGTTCGTCTTTGTTCTAAAGTGAACCAAAACCTAAGCGAGGAAGAGGTAAGGCAGACTAGGAGAAAGAACTATGCAAGCCCATTGATTGAAGGAATTCAAAGCGAGGGTAACACTGAGGCCTTAGATGAGGACTCAGATTCTAGGGGATGACCTAGAATCCTAAAATTCAACTCATATACTCCTTTGAAGGATTTAATCGAAAACATCTACTTGGAGACTCATGTCTTGGTGCAGTACTGGAAAACAGCCTCTAGAGAATCCATCGAAACCCTAAGGAAATTCGGGAAATGCTGTATATTTCAAGATACACACAGTCATAACACCGACGATTGCAGACACCTCTGAGATGTGATCGGAAAGCTGATCCGAAAAAGAAAGTTTCAAAAATATATGCAAGCCCCGTAGAAGGGCGGGTAGGGAACATCCGACCCCTATCAATAAAGAATTATGATTATCAATTGGACCATCTACGGTCGACTTCCAACTGAGAAGAGCTGGGGGCGAAGTGGAATAGTGAGCATGCAATGTTGCTTCACTTATCAATAAGATTTATTTCAGTTTAAATTATGTTGTGAACTACAATCAACTTGAACTAAACTACCTCCATACAATGCAAGCAACTAAGTACTTAGAGTTGGGCGCTAACCAACATCCATGGACCATGATCGAATCTTTAGAGGATCATCAAGACGAGCATGATTCAACCACTCATCAGCTATCATATGCCTCTGCCTTGGGGGAAAGGACATAAAATGGAAAGTAGGTGTGACTCGACCATCTACTTTCTAATCTCTGTTTCAATTCTGATAGGACATCTATGCCTTACTTAGAGCCCAACAAAATCAGAATCGATACAAAGTGGACATGACTGATCATCCCCTTATTAACCTCCACGTTTGAGTTAAAGATTGGAGAAACACTTAGAGTAGATGAAACCCGACCATCCATTCCCTAGCTCATACTTGAAGTTTGCAAAAATACTTATGCCTCTCTTGAAGCTCAGCAAGATCGAAGTCCAACTAAATTGAATGTGATTTGACTATCCATACATTAACTACATACATGAGGCAATCTGAGAGCTCGACTTAAAGTACGTGTAATTAACTGTCTACTCATCAAACACCGTCCTTGACACGAGAACACGACTACAACGTGAGGTGGATGTGGCTTGATTGTCCACTCAACTCTCTCCTTTGACTTGTTAGGAGGAGTATGAAGCAAACTGGACAAGTCCTAACCGTCCAACCCAAGCACGGACCATGGATGTGATCTGACCATCCATCGCTTAATTACCAAGTAGACGTAAGGCAATCATCTACTCACCAAATTTTGTCCTGGACATTGCACACAAGATTCCTTCCTATGAGAACATGATTCGACCATCTGCTCTCTAACTCTTGCCTTGACTTGGGGGCAAAGACACGACTCAAAATGGTTGCGGTCAAACCATCCGCTCCTCTGCTCGAGCTTGAAGTTCTCTAGAGTACTCATTTTACTACCAAGGCTTGGACGAAATATGATCCAAATGTAAGTGGACGTAGTACAACCATCCACGCATCGACTCCTGCCTTAGATGCAGAGGGCAGTTTGAGAGCCCAAGCCTAAATTGGACATGGTCCGACCATCCAATCCAAAAAAGATGTGATATGTCCATCCACGACCTTACTCAATCCTGAAGTATGGCAAACTATTCAAGCCTTGCCTGTACATGGCAAGCCCAAAATCCAACCCAAGATATGCGGTTCGACTGCCCAACAAATGACATTGGTCCCCTAGTGCAGATTAGACTATAAACACCAAATAGGTGCGATTAACTGCCCATCAACAAACTCTGGTCCTCGGAACGTGGATAAGAGTATAGGTAGAAAATGGACATGGCTCGTCCGTTTATCTATTAACTCTCTCCAATAAACCAACATAGCATATAACATACAGTAGATGTGATTTGACCATCCGCTAACCAGCTCCTTCCCACAATTTGACATGAAGAACTCCAAGTAAGAGTGAACGTGATAAGGCCGACCACTCTTCAACTTCCTCTGCTGACTTGTGGGTAGAATAAATGACTAAGAAAAATGTGGTTCGACCATTTTTAGAAATAACTCTAAGTCCCCAGAGTGTGGACTAGAGTATAAACACAAGTTGGGTGTGATTCGATCATCCTCCAAAAAATTCTTATCTCTAGATTTCGGATATGAGTATAAATAAATAGATGATCACGATTCAACCACTCCCTACCATAAACTTCAACCCAAACTCAACAAGAGGAGTATAAACTCACCATGGGTGGAATTCGACCATCCACAAACTAACTCCGCTAACCCAAGACTAGCGACATGAGTGAGCTGAATAGGAATGCTTGATATAGCTTTGGCTTGGTGATTCTTTGTGGCTCATGGAAATGACTGCAGGAAGGCCTTAATATAAAACCAACCAAAACGACATCCGCAGTTATGAGTGACTGAATATATCGTACCTCGGATCGAGGGGTAATATTGATCTGAACCAACCACAAATGGATGATGACCTAAACATCCACCGAATAACTCTGGTTGCCAAAGTGAGAATTGGAGAATAAACCACGAATGAGTGTGACCTGACCGTTCGTTCTCCATCACCTTCTTTTAATCCATCGTGAGGAGTATAAATTCAAATGAGCATGACCGGACCTCTCCTGAGCTAATTCTATCCCCTGGTCTGATAGGAGAATATAAATCAAAATCGATGTGACTTGACCATCCACAAACTGATCCTTGCCCTTAGTTCAATAAGGGGAGCATCAATCACAGATTGGATGTGACTTAACCATCCATTCGTTGGTGCTTTCCTAGAGTATGGCGACATCTGCATCAAAAGTGGACGTGATTAATCATCTAATACTTAGCTCATGCCCAAAATTTGACGGGTCATTAAAGTCTTCCCTCGGGAAGGAAAAGCTAGAATACAATGCAGAATAGGTGCGACTTATCCTTCCTTCAACTAATTCGATCCCACGAATCGACGGGAAAGAGTGTAAAGCTAAAACAGATGTGACATATTCGTTCATTTATCAACATTTACCCCTTACTTGGAGGGCACGAGCGAGAATCAAGATGAGTGTGAATTGATCGTTTATCGATCAACTCTAAACCTTTGAAGCTTAGGCAGAAGTGTAAACATGACTAGGATGAGACTCGATTGTCCTTGTAATACATCAATTAACTTGAGACCGGGGGAAGATGTGCGATCGTCCAAAAGATGAATTCAATAGCTCAATACCATGACTCATGCCTCGTGTTTACAAAGAATCAAGGCTATGACCCAAATAATGCCTAGAGATAGAATCATTGAATCAATGCCCAAGCTCATGGGCAACTGACCATCACTCCATCCAATGACGAGTAACAGATCATGAATACATTGAATGGAAAGCGCATTACTCGAATTAACAAGAAGATTCAAACTCAAAACAAAAGCTAGCTATGTATCCACATGCAATACCAAACTAAACTCTACTTGGTGTTTGATCTAACACTCCTTTAAGCCTGATCTTCAACCATCGCAGATAATCGCTAAAAGCATCTAGAACTCGTCGGTATTAGACTCAATAGCTCATGACAAGACACTGCGATTCTAACCATCCCAACTGGATTTCATGTTGATTATTACGTGAAACAGTTACGATTGCACTCAAGGATCGGCTATTGGTATATATGAGTCTGATGTTCATATTCAAGTTCATTTAGAGCACATGTTACAATTTGAATAAGTACATATATGTCAATCAACTCAAGTCTGAAGTGGTAGACATCCGATTCGAGGCTATATGGTAGTTCAAGTATGCAAGCCATATACGAAATGTCCCGGAGAAATAGAATGACACGACATAGATCCGGAGAGATATGCTGCACTAAAAGAGGAGGTAGATAAACTCAAAAGCAATGGACTTATCTGGGACGCCCTCTACCTGAATTGGATATTAAATTATGTACTTGAGAAAAGAAAATGGAAAGTGGTAGACATTAATCAAATATGGACAAGGCTAGCCCAAAATACCGCTTCCCACTTTTGAAGATCGACCAGTTGGCAGATTCAATCACTGGATATGAATTGCTTTAATTTATGGATGCATACTCTGAATACAACCAGATCCTGATGCATGTTCTCGACCGAGAGCACACTAGCTTTATTACTGATGTAGGATTGCATTATTATGTGGTAATGCCATTTGCTTTAAAGAATGCTGGCACAACTTATCAGCGCCTGGTCAACTGATTGTTTAAAAATCAAATTGGAAATACGATGGAGGTATATGTGGATGATATGCCTATGAAGTCACGACGATCAAGCGACCACATTAGAGACTTGTCAGAAATGTCTGATATCTTTCGGTATTACGTAAGATCAATCTTTTAAAATGTTCCTTTGGATTGTGTCTGGGAAATTTTAGGGTTTCATTGTTAACTATCTAGAAATGAGGCAAATCCCGAGAAGATTCAAGCAATTCGAAACATCCAAGTGCCAAAGACAATAAAGCAGGTATAGAGCCTCAATGGGAAGGTCACCATTTTAAGAAGATTCATCTCTAAGACCATCAATAAGTGTATTCCCTTCTTTAATTTGATTAGGAGAGGGAAGAGGAACTTCGAATGGATACAGGATTGCATAGATTCGTTTCAAGCCCTGGTAGATCACTTAGAGAGACCTCCCATCTTATCCAAGCCACCGGATCGTGAAGACTTATACATCTATTTAGCGGTGTCAGTACATGCCATAAGCGCCGCACTAATATGCGAAGTGGATTGGATCTAGAGGCCAATACATTATGTTAGCAAGCAATTGATAGGTGTTGAGAGAAACTACCCGAAGCTGGAAAATCTCTCGTACTCCCATTTGGTTGCATCATGAAAGCTTCGCCCTTGCTTCTAGGCTCATCTCATCAATGTCTACACCGACCAGTCGTTATGACGAGTCCTACAATGACCCGAGACGTTTGGAAGGTTTCTCAAATGGAATATCGAGCTAAGTCAATTTGATATCACTTATCTCCATCGGAGAGCTATCTAGGCATAGATGTTGGCAGACTTCGTAGCTAAATTTACCGCACCAGACGACTCTTCAAAGAGCATAGGAAAACCAGATGGAAAATATACACGGATGGAGCATCCAATGACCAGTCTTCTACCGTTAGAATCATCTTAGTGACTCTTGAGGAATGATCGATCTATTGCGCCCTGAAACTCGATTTCCATGCAATAAATGATGAAGCTGAGTATGAAGTATTGATCGTCGGGCTCAAACTTGCCATAGAACTACGA
Organism: Allium cepa; assembly: GCA_030765085.1. NCBI lineage: Eukaryota > Viridiplantae > Streptophyta > Magnoliopsida > Asparagales > Amaryllidaceae > Allium > Allium cepa. Next base: position 568,065,532 of record CM060940.1, on the reverse strand, counting down.
GTGAAAACTTCACAAATCTTTTGTGATTCTAGGTTAGTAGTATGCCAAGTCAAAGGATATTGTCAAGCTAAGGGGCAACAAATTGCTCCTTATCTCGGTCGGGTCCAAGATTTGCTGGTAGACTTCGAATGTTACACCGTTACACACACCCTCAGAGGATAAATGAGAAAGTCGACTCACTGGGCAAGCTGGCCAGTTATGGGGATGCACAACAAATGGGCTTAGTCTCGGTTGAAGTACTAAATGCTCCGAGCATCGTCTATATGGAGATTGATTGGGTTCTAGAGACGGAGCCGGAAAGGGGGTCATGGATGACTCCTATCAAATGTTATCTATAATGAGGAATCCTTTCTGAACAGAGGAATGAAAAATGACGGTTCCTCCTTAAAGCTTCACCCTGTATCATCCAAGAAGGAGTCATGTACAGAAATGGTTTCTCCATTCCCCTGCTTTTGATGTACCGCCCATGATGAAATTAGACGAGTCTTGAGAGAATTTCATGAAGGATAATATGACGATCACATCGGGGGGGGCAAACTCTAACAAAGTAAATACTCCGCTACGGGTATTGCTGGCCAACTGTCCATCAAGATACAACTGATGTTAGATAATGTATTGAGTGCTAGATGTTTACAAAGATTCTAAGAGCCCTGTCGATGGAAATTAATCAATTGGTCAATCCATGGCTATTTACCACTTAGGGTATTGACATCATCGGCTCCTTGCTGATTTCTAAAGGTGGTGCAAAAAACACCTTCGCAACAGTTGATTGCTTCATCAAATAGGATGAAGCCGAACCTTTAACCGCAATCACAACGAAAAAAGTGATAAACTTTGTTATCCGAAACGTCATTGTCATTTTGGTCTTCCCCAAACAATCGTAACTGGTAGCGGGACCCAATTCGACACTGCCGATCTCAAAGACTTCTACCACCAACACCATATTGAGAAAAGATTCACAGCATTTGCTTACCCTCAAGATGATGGACAAGTTGAAGCTGTTAATAAAATCATAAAGTTCATTCTGAAGAAGCATTTGGAAAAGGCTAGAGGCAGGTCGACAAGCTCCCATCAACATTATGGGCATACAGAACCACCCACAAGTCCATGACTGGACACAATCCGTTCACCCTTGCTTACTGCTCTAAGGACGTCATCCTGTAGAACTTGAACTCCCTTCTCATCGAGTGACTTATTAAAACCCCCATTTCATTACAAAACTATAAACATGGAATTGTAATCCAATTGCAATTAAACCATAAGGAATCGACGACAACCCCGAGCGTACAAACGCATCTATGAGCAAATGACAAAAACATGTACCTGAACATGCAAGCGTATATTCTAAAAATTCAATTTTCAAAATGATTGGAAATTGAATTTTGAACTGAAGCCTTCAAAAATAGAACTAAATTGGATAGCCAAAGCTTATTAGCCCTGTAGAACCAGATACCGATAGCAATTGGTGGAATACAATTTTGAATTTATACTATTGGAAATCGACCGAGCATCATGACGATCAAAGAGGTACGACACTTTAGGAAAATAATTCAATAGAAGGATAACGACTATTCAAAAACTGAATGGATTTCTTTTCGGAGACTCTAACTTGCTTCGATTCAAAACACACCATATTCAACAGAAGACGTACTTTGGGGGCAAGTGTTATCCGGCATTTTAACCTGGCTATGCCCAAAATGATTAGATGAATTAGACTCAACTGTCATCACGGCCAGTAGCCAAGAACGATGATTGTGAGGCCCAAAAATTAAGTTCAGACAATGATATGAAGTGACGATAAACCGAGACCAAGAGATAAACTCTCTAGAATATTCTAAGTGGATTGGTACCTCCCCCAAGCTGGGGATCAGTGCCTATACCTTCCCCTAGGGGGTCAATATATATCCTCAATTTTTGTCCTAAACTGGATGAGATCGATATAAAATGACAAGGAAGGCTACACGAGACTACATTTTAAATCTCAAGTTGCTTGGAGTTTATATGCTCAAGTTATGGGAAATTTACTTCACCTAAGAAAAGGATCGTATAAAAGGGATCGTATAAAAGGGATCATATCATATTCATCCCAACAATGCAACTCAATGGAGAATGATCATGTAACAACCAGGTATTTTCAACCATTCGCATCCGCACATGTCAGACTTGAATTGCTCAAAATACCGCGTTGTAAATAAAATTTGGCAAATCTCAGGACATACAGTAAATAAAAATCATAGAACACAGACACAGAGTAAGAAATGCAACGGAAGTAAAAGAGATAATAGTTCATGAAGCTACTATGAAAATATATCAGAGTTAAATAAAATACAACAGAATAAATAAAGTACAACAGAAGTCTCAACATGATAACCAAGTACAAGCTGAATAGAACAATAGAACTGAAATAGATAAAACTAGATAAGCAGATGATCTCCAGCTATTTCAATCTCCAGAAAGTGGAATCCAAATTTGTGAATAACTCAGGTTGACCTAAGCATAAATAAAAATACAAACACTCGAGTCAGGACAATATATACTTATATAATGTAAACCAACCCAAGTGAACTGTAATAAGGTACAAGCAACTTAAAGGATGCCTGGGACCGCCCATCCTCTAAGGATCCGTTAAACTATTTACTATATAGTAATATTGCGCTATTATAATAATGTCTACAGAAAAATAAACTTACTTTTAAATGGCGTTCCGGGCTACCCATATCACCCTTCCCACATAATAGTCCCAGCAGTCCATCCAATATCATGACATCTTCACACCGGGTGACTGTCAGAGGATACCACAAGGGCTACGGGAGAAAAACAAACTCGTAGTAAAGGCTTGGTATGGTAGGTGACACGGCACACAAGGCAATGACAGGTTAGATATACCAACTACGCACACGGGCTGGTGGTAAAGAAGCAGCCACATACGCCCACCTCGGAACACACTCTCATATCAAAATCGGAGGATGGCCATCTAATCAATCACAAGTAAGAGTATAGTATCGAAGGAATGTGTCCGATCGGAGGAATGATCTCACTTGGCCCAAGATCGCTCCTGTTTTAGCCACCTTATACAAACTCACGGGAGTTGGATTCACGTAATATACCTCAAGAATGTCGCCACCATCCTACTTCATTCTGAAATCTCCACCGCATACACGGTTGTCAAAGTGGTTTTCGGTATCGACAGAGAGTATGCCAGATATCCGATCTCGGTCTCTTTGCCAACCAATCGTTATTATAACCCGTAGTTATAATATAAAATGGTATTTATACTTCAAAACAGAATATCATTTCAAATCCAAATCTTTATCAAAATAAAGATTAAATTAATTCCAAACCATTTCAAAAACATCATATCTTTCCAAAACTTCATGTCAAATCATTTCAATATATTAAAATATGATATCTTTACAAAACTTCATTTCCAATCATTTTAATATATCAAAATATCATATCTTTACAAATCTTCATTTCAAATTATTTCAATATATTAAAATATCATATCTTTACAAAACTTCATTTCCAATCATTTTAATATATTAAAATATCATATCTTTACAAACTTCCTTTCAAATCATTTCAATATATCAACATATCATATCTTTACAAAACTTCATTTCAAATCATTATTCATTTCATTCAATTTAAAATACCATTTCAATTCACATTTCAAAACAGTTTATATTTCAAAAATCATTTTTAATCATTAAAATGAAGTTATTATATTTAATAATTAAATTATAAAATTTTCAAAATGTTCAACTTTCAAAGTTCATTTATTCACTTAAGTTTATCAAAACAGTGAAAATTCACTTTTCGCAGCATTTAGAAAATGCTACGGAAAGTTACATTCAAAAAAGTTCACTTTAACAAAAGATAGCATTTTAAAAATTCCGTAATGGGGTTTACTTAAATTTCAAATGAACTTAGTTAAATTCAAAAATTATAGCACTTACATAAATTGCTATAATAGCCTTTAATCCAATTTAGCTTTTTAGTTCATTATCATCAAGACCAGCATTTACAAATGTTGTAATATCATTTACATTACAATTAATAGCATTTCAAAAATGCAGTTAATTAACTTCAAATATTCAATATAATTTCACAACCAATTATATTTTTATTTAAAACATTTTTAACTTATAAAATCATATATTTCACATTTATAAACATCATTAGATTTTCCTTAAGTTCATGATTTTATAAAGTTAAGTTTCCATTCAAAAATCAAGATTTAATAATAATTCACTTATTAAATTTCAAAATTAAATTTTAAATTCATTGAATTGAATTTTAGCTTAACCCTTAATTTTAAATTTTCAAAATATAGCTTAATTTCAATTTTATTTACTTAACTTAAAATTCACTTTTAAGCCAAATTCACAAATTCCCATTTGGTTATATTTTAAAATTTCAACTTAAATAATCATTCATTTCTTTATTCAAAAATCATTAATATATTATAAAATCACTTTAAATTCTTTTTTAAATTCTAATTATCACAAATTTATCATAATTCCATATTTAATTTAATTTCCAGTTATAATTAAATCAAAATTTCCAAAAACTCCTACATTCAAATTTTCTAACCTTTCCATAATTTATTTAACTTATAAATTTCCAGAAAATCAACAATACTTTACAAAAATTATTTTTAATTAATTTTAAATCAAAATATTATAATAATTACATTTCTAAAATATTTTAAAAAATTTAGAAAAATATATTTTAACTACGGGTCTGTATATAATTTTCTAGCCTAGGTAAAGTGATACGGGTAATATATCATTTCAACCCGTAATTTACAAAGAAAATTCGGATTTTATCATTTCAAACCCGCAGTCCCAAGTATATGAAATAAAATGAAAATCGCTCAGGCCTATCATTTCAGCCCATAACGATTTTTCCCTATTCTAAAGTCCGTTCGGGTATGTTTCATTTCAACCCATAGTGATTCTAATCTAAAGGGAACTTGCAGTGTGATAAACTGATAAAAATAACAGAACAATGTAATATAATAGTAACATATGATATAACAGGTGTTTAAGCATGGGTGAACATCATATGATCATAATATAGCAGGTGTAACATGATAATGCATTTTACAGATTCAAAAGGGGTCAGTTTACTAGTTATATAAGTACAAATCGTCTGGTGAGAATTACTCACAGTATAAGCTGGAGACGACAACTGAAACACACAAACTGAGATCTTCAGAGGCACGATAGCATGAATATGATTTGAGAGTGGAGAGCCAAAGATTAATAGCCTTGGATACATTCAAACAAAACAAATATATATAACATAAGTTTCAAACTCAAATATACAATTAAACAATGTTAGAGATGAATGCATAAATCATCTCCAAACCACTTGCACTTGCCTTCTACCACCTATGCTTCAGATATGGGTCAGGTTTGCACGGCCAAAGCAAGGACTAGGATCTGGTTTGGGTTCATAAGAGGTCGGCCTACCATAGGAAAAGATGGTGCAAAGTTGATGCAGGGATATATGTGCATGGATTACAACTACAAGACAAAATAACGTGAATTCCATGCAACTAAGGTCATGGCCTAAGGTAGGACAGCCATGGCCAGGTCTGTAGTGGGATGGAGGATGGTGTGGCAGTGGGTTTTAGGTCATTCATGGGTGGTGGAGTAGGTGGCGGCCAAGGAGTGGTTGAAGGTGATGAAGGCATAGGTGTTGGTTATGGTGCATATAGGTGAAGTTTGTGTAGATTTAGGTGGAGTTTGATCAACTATTGGGCACGGCCAGTGGCTTGGGGCTGGAGAGGAGGCGGTGGGTGGTTCAGGTGGTGGAGGAGGTGGCCATGGTGGCTGGAGTGGTGGGGCCGAACCTGAAGTAGAAGAGAAGGCAAGTACAATCAACATAAACAAGTAGAAAAACAGGAAGAAAAACAATGGAAAAGGATTTTTTTTTTTTACCAAACTCATGGAGATGATGGAGGACGATATTTTTTTCAGATGGGAAGAGAAACGTTTTACGTGAATGCGAAAAAAAAAGATGGCTGAAGAAATGTGGAGATGTGGCCAATTGAATGAAAAGTAAGGTTAAATGTGAAAAGGTGGAAGATAAAGAGCCATTGGAAACCAAAAGTCAAAACCTTTTCACATTACCTTTATTTATTTATATAAGTTTAAATTACTGAGAAAAATCATAATTTCAATAAAGATTTCGAAAATGCAACAAAATATAAAATATAAATAAATAATTATTAATTGTATAAGGTAAAAATAAGAAAATAGCTTAGAATAATGCAAACTAGTCAAGCAAATTTGAAAATAAACAGAATAAATTTTGGAAAAATTATAGAGACTTGGAAAATATTTAAAAATAAAGATAAAAACACAAAATAAATATGCCTTCACAAAATAAATTAATATATTTTAGTTAAATAAAATTTAAATAAGGAAAATAGCAAAGAAAATAGAAACTAGGCTTTAAAATAGAAAATAAATTCAATAAGCTTTGGAAAAATTCAAACATCACTTTAAAAATATTTAAAATTCAAAATATACATAATATAACATAAATATAGAAATTAGAATAAGATATATCAAGTAAAAATATCATTTATATAAATTAAAGCAAAGAATATTGTTAAATAACCCTATATACACACAATACTGTAAAGTGTATAACTTTCACAATTTAAATCCAATTTCAACGAAACGAAAAGCAATATTCATGATATTAAATATATTTTCATAATCAAAGATAAAATTCAAGAATTAAAATATTTAAATTTAAAATTTAAAAGTCAAAGTTTGACCCGTTTTGACCACAAATCCATTTTTCAGGAAAATATTCAATTTATACCAGTTTGAAATTATAATTCATATAATAATAAAAATTTGTATTTAAAAATGAAATGTTTGAAATAAAAAAAGTTTAAAATAATTTCAAAGTAAAATAAACTCAAATTTAAATTATATGCAAAAAAATCTAGGGTTGTTACAGATCAATATCTCAAAATCCAAAAGTCTAATACAATTGAAACTTTAAGAAGAAGAAGTGGGGACCCTAACGAATCCACCCTAGGGATCGCACCCAAAAAGCACAAGAAAGAGGGATCGGCCTAGATCAAACAACATCACATATAGCAACAAAGATTGATTAGTAACTCAAGTTCTACTAATCCAATTGGCTTGAGGCTAAGGATAATACACCATGGAGAAGCTACCATAGGGATCGCATCCTCAAAATCCTCCAAAATAGGGATCGGCCTCGATCTCTATTTTCTAGGATTTGGACCATGAGATCCCACTTGTGGGCCCCTATGTGTCTAGAGATCCATCCGTCGAATTTTCAGGGAAATATTCCACCGTCTTCCTCTATAAATACAAACTTAATGGTTCATTTCAGGACCTTTACGCTACTTACTGCGTTGTACTCTTTTGAATTAAAGATTTCATCCGATCCCTGTTGTACCCAGCTTAAAAAATGATTAATAAAGCTATTTCTTCAAATTGGAAGGCAAACAACGTCAAACCACTAGCTTATTTCTTATTGCTTTATTGTTGTATTCTCTCTGTTTACATTTGATATTATTCATTTATTTTTCTGCAAAATCTCTATTGGGTATTTGTGAAATTTTTTGGTGCAAACAAAATAACATATATAATTCGGTTATGCCTAATGGAACATAAGTTATAAACATTGCCTCACTGTTCAAACTTGCTATTAAGGAAGATAACTACTTAAACTTAAACCATTAAGAGTTTCAAAGTATCATGAAAATCTTAATGGTGACTTTATGGATAAATTTATCTCTTGGATATAAATTAAAATATTGAGAGGAAATTGTAAACACTCCTAAGAGAGTGGCTAGTGAATAGAAACTGCGATATATATATATATATATATATATATATATATATATATATATTGATTCAACATTATTTTAAGTAATGTCTAAGATTTCAAAACCTGTTACTGAGAAAAAGATTCGTTTTAGATAGAAATAAGAAAATCACATGTTTGAAAAAATATAGTTTGTACTATGGTTTGCGTAAAGAAAAATATAAAATATTTTTGAAAACCTTGTATCTATAAGACGAGAAGTATTAATAATCGATAACATTGCAGAGCCATAACTAAACTTTTAGAACTCACAACGGATGGAACAAAATATAATGGTAAAGTGTACCCATTTATTTCAAAACCATAAAAATGCCATAATACAACATTCCATAAAAACCGTAACATAATATCGTTACAACAATTGTTTAAATACATGGGTATACATAAAAGCAAGTAATAATAAGAAGCCATAAGCTAAGCTTCTTCGTCTCTAAGCATCGTCACCCTCATCGCTCCATCCTTAACCTGTGTTGTAATGAGGAGTGAGTAAGAACAACAAGTGTCAGTGAATAAAAACCTCGAGTCTTATCTTTTCAGTACTTGGTCAGTATATTTCAAAATAAGAATATGCCTACGAACATAAAACCATTTAATACTTCTTTATAAGAAAAGAAGGCAGGCCCAATCACTTAATACCTTACATTTTAGAAGCAGGTTTCTAAAACCCTATATCCCAATCATACGTCATAAACGTCTAATAATGTGAGAGACGTTACCCAAGCCACTTAATACATTTATTGGACAATGGGTAGACTCTGGTCATTTAGTACCTTAATTAAGGTAGACCCCATCATTTAATACATATTTCCAAGGCATGTTGTTCGATGGTATTATCTAGCCGACATCGTATGGAATCTCCTAGGCCAACACTTCCATATGGAAAATAGGCAAACTCTAGGCCTTTAATATCTTAATTAAGGCATATCCCATCATTTCATACCTGTTCCATAAGCGCACCCATGTAGAAATACCACCTAACGTATCTCCTTGGCCATTTATTACTTCATCCAGGAAAAAGATATCGGTCCAACCATAGAATACCTCAAGACCTTGAAGCGGGTTCTTCGTCTTAGAGCCCATGCCCACAATGAAGTCTCACATTAGTCCGCTATTCATAGAAACTGTAGGAAGATTAGCTGGGAAGAATTTCCCTATAGAATTTAGGATCAACCTCGTACCATTACAAATATTTATCATAAGGATATTTCACATCAATTAAAGTACACGCAGCGGTCGGTATCCTCAAAGCGAAGGGTGGACATCTGTCATGTAACTCTATTGACCTCACATACATATGACTTATTTATACGTCAGTTACTATACACACACGCATACATACACTCATATCACGTTTTATAAATAAGGCTTATAAGGAATCTTCCTTGTTAATTACACCTTAAAATAATAATATATACAATGGTTTCTCTTATTTTCACCTCATAATCAATTACCTTCGTAATGGGGGAAATAAATGTAAATAAATGTTTAATTAACTATTCCATATACGCAATAATTATACGTTAATTACGCAATTAGAGATAAATAAATATTCTCGCCTAATACCTTCTAAAAGCATGCATTTTACGCTCTATACTAGCGTTAAATGCCAATTCCCTAACCAAATATATTACAAGTCTTTTTTCTTTCAAATTCCCAAAATTTCATGGGATTGTAGTATCCAAAACAGAGAATAAATATTCATAACTAAAACTGCAATAATAGACATATAAATAAAATTGAAACTCAATTTACTACACCAATTCAATGGAATATCCTAAACAATAAGAATTGCAATCTAAACTCATATTCTATTCAACTTCTCTTTTACACAGAAATAGATAAAATAAGTGGTGTAAACTATGAATAGAGTTCATAATCTAAACCGCTTATTTTATTGAAGAATCACAATTTGACCCAAAGAAGAAGGAGATGTGGAATAGGTTATGAAATTATCAAAAATTGCATATACGAAACAAATTCAATCAAATTACTATAAATAATTGAGAATTTTAGCACAAAATTGACATTCCAAAATAAAAAGAAGTTTTGATGGATTTTATCTATCATATTTTCGAAATCCCAAAATCCATAAGACATATTCAAATCCAAAAAGAAATACACTAAACAATTGCTGAAAAGAAATATTAAAGTTTCCACTCACAGATTAGCCTTAGCTTCACTTAAATAGATCTATAGCCTTCCAATCTCTCTCTTTTGATATATACACACACATACAATAGGGAAGAAGTATATATATATTCATTCGATTCAGAATAATTGAAGAAGAATAAGATAAGAACAGATAAGAGGAAGAAGAAAAATAAGAAATAAGTTGAATTTTCACTTGAATTTTCTACGGAGTTTCTGAATCTTATTAGAGAGAGATAGCAATGGCAGATTTTCGTCGTATTCTCCAAAATAATATGAATAAAAAGTGGAAGGGCTAGGGTTCTATTTATAGGGGTTGAAACGCATTAGAGCCGTATGATAGAAGTAGGTAAGAAATGGATAGATTTGGAGCGTACAACTCAATCTAACAAAGCTTCAAATCCTATACGCCGTTGGCAACTTTCGTTGGCAAGCGGTCAAACGTCTATGCGCGCTCGGTCGACCGCTACAGTTGACCTATATAGGTCGACCACTCCTCTATTTAGGGGAACGTTTATTTTCTTCCGTTGCACTATTATTTTATTTCCTAATTACGTTAAACGTTAAATAAATGTTTACTTAGCCCCCAAGCTAATTTTTGAATGAAACCCTAAATTTGATTTCTCATTTGAATTTGAATTCAAACTAAATTAATTTAAATTTGAAAACTTCAAATGCTCATATATACTTTGCTTAAGCCCTGTTTTTAGTATATTATGTTGAATATGCGCTTATATGATTTTTGTTTGATGATAATAAACATATATACATTCGTTTGAATGTATTTGTTAATATACTATTTTATTTTCACAGATTAAATAAATATTTGCTGAATAAAATAAATAACACGGAATTTGAATTCAAACGAATATTTTATTCAAACAAATATTTATTACAATTTTGAATAGTACAAATTCAAGCTCTCACTATACATATACAATTTTGACTACAAATACATCACAATTTCATATTTACATTTAACCTCACTACACATCACTCATTCACTCAATTCGTATTTTATCTTCAACTTCATTCCAGTTTGAATCCAGCATCTGAGCAATCTGCAAAAATATTTACTAACGCAGTAAAATCGAAAATAAAATATTTTTGCGATATAAAATAAAATATGAATTTTGAAAATAATATTTGCCTCAGTTATTTGGGTTGTTCGTCATCATTTAAATTTGAATTCATCATAGACGAACAGCTTGTGACATACACAGTGTATTACTGTATATGCCACAAGGCCGTGCACACCGATATATACACTTGATAATGCTACAGGGACAAGTGAGCACAGGTCAAACCCAAATGAAAAGCCGGGTTCAACTCACGTGCAACATAAATAAAATTTCAACTTCAGCACAAGGTCAAACCCGAGCTGTGAAACTGGATTCAACACAGGTGCAAATGGCCAAAACTCAAGAATCAATTGTCGACTAGTCTAATATAAACAAGACAGTAAACCAGTTGCAACATGAATGTCACAAGCCAACATATTCACCAATGAATCATCAAAGAGTGCAACAGGGATGAATACAACATGAAGTACAACAACTCAAGGAGATAGTCGACCAACAATATCAAACTCATGTATGCAGACCAGTGTTAACAACCACATAAATGCATGAAGACAGAGCTCGAGATTACAACTCAAAGTTCAATGCAGACTGCATGATGAACCAACTACACAATTAGAAGCAAATGCTACCATGACTCGAGTACATGCTACAACAACAATGGACCCAACATCAAAGACACGGCAGTAACAAGATCAAGTCCAGCTCCACACAAGGAATGAACACAAACAACTACAAAACCATCAAGCTATAGATTCAAGAGAATGCAACAACATGTCAACAGCAATGACACAGCAACAAGGCAGACCATAAAATGCATGCCATCAAGTTCAACAACATCAATTATGACCAAGTACAGGTGCAAGTGAATCAGAATGAAGCAGTGCAACATCTACGACAGCAAGTACGTGAATGTAAACTACAAGTACAGGTTCAAGGCCAGAATGACAAAGTGTATGCAACTGCAGGAAGTCAACTAGAGAATTCATGAATGTATACATGAATCAAGCTACATCATGAAAAAGAAATGCACATGTCAACAAAAATTGAAACCAACAAAATGCATCATGAACACTATAGGTCGAGAACCAGACCAAGCAAGTATCAAGATAAGTGTACAACAACAATAATCATGGCACCAGCAAACTATGGCTATAATCATATCACAAGACCAGGCACCAAGTACAGATGAATTGAAGTATGTTCGAAACAACAAGTCAATCAAGTCTGACTACAAGTCAAAGGAAAACAAGCCACCATTCTTTTAGAGCAAACCAGACCGAAGATAATGATATACAGGTTAAAGCAAAACAGTAAGGTTCAGGGACGAACAAGATCAAAACCGGGTGCTACTGAACAAAGTCAGATTAATCACCAATCGTTCAAGTATCAGTATCAAGTTCGTGCCAAAGTAAATGTTGAACAAGTCAGAGACGTAATTGTAAAACAAACAGTTCAGATTCAAAGTCGTGAGAGCCAAGCAACGATAATACGAAATTGACAAAGTCAAATAAATCATCATCGTTCAACAAATATCAGATGGTCGATAGCATAAAATTGAAAAAATCAGACGAACGAGAATTCAGGAAATTGACTCCTATAAAAACCCACAAATCATCATCGGCAGTGGCAAGATTCGAGTTCAAGTAACAACAGAGAAATATCAATAACTCGAATCAAAGGTCGAGCAAAAATCAACATCGAAAAAGGAACAATCGCATACCGTTTTTGACAATTAACTCGACCAAATTGAAGAAGCCGAAGACAATTCAAAGAGCCAAGCAATCGACGAAAGCAACAAACTGAAAATCATTTTCGATTGAGCAATCAAAGGTCGGCAACTTCAGAAACAAGCCCTAATTTTGATCGAACAAGGAAAAGGAACGAAAGCCATTATTTCTCAAGAAAAAGGAACCAGGCCGATAAAATAAAAAGGAAAAAAAGGGGGACGCATATTTTAATCAACTAATTATTGGGCCGGTTCTACCAATATTAATTTGGGCTTAGTTTTTATAAATTAGGGTTTTGTATTTTAAATTTGCTTTTAATTTGTATTTTCTTTTTTAAACCGTTTAAATTTCTAGTCGTGTGACTAGGGGACAAGCTACGTGGCGTAGCTTGAGAATTCGCAACTCGGTGGTTGAGTTGTGGCAAGGTTTTGAGCGTAGAGTTAGATTAGTCAATAGCGGGTATAGCGAGTTTACGTGTGTAAGCGAGGGACTATCTAATTTCTAGTAGAAACCTTGGGGGCAGCACGTAGGCAGGGTTTTGCCGAAGCTGGGTAAATTCTGTGCTGTTCTGTTTTTTTTCTGTTATTTATATTCTGCGATATCTGTGCTGCTATTCTATGATCTGAATTGAAATTAATTTATAAGCTTCCACGATTAATTTTAATAATTTATACCATCACCCTATTCACCCCCCCTCTAGGGTGAAATCGATCCTACAAGTGGTATTAGAGCTAGGAACAAAGCCATTTTTGTTTTAAAAATTTGATTTTACAAAAACCAATTTTTGTTTTAAAAATTTGTGTTTCAAAAAATTGGTTTTTGTTTTAAAAATTTGAATTTTTAAAATGGCTTCTTTTAATAATGCTTTTGCAGAGTGTCAGTCGATAGTTAGACCACCAATGTTCAATGGTGAATATGCTTTTTGGAAAAATAGGATGAAATATTTTTTGAAAACCATTGACGCATGGGATATTGTTGAGACAGGTTATGAAACTTCAATTATAACTGTAGATAATCAGGAAATAGAGAAACCAAAGGAACAATGGACAGAACTAGAAAATAAATTACAAAATACTAATGCCAAAGCTATGAATTCTATTATCTGTTCATTAGATCAATATGAATTTAATCGTGTCTCACATTGTCTAACTGCGCAGGAAATATGGCACATACTAGAAGTGACTCACGAAGGAACATCTCAAGTCAAAGAATCTCGCCTTGCCATGCTAAGCAGCGAATATGAGAACTTTACAATGGCGAAGGAAGAAAATGTCAAAGAGATGTACGGACGACTTTCCAATATCGTATACAAATCAAAAGCTCTCGGGAAAACATACACCGAATTGGAAATAATCCGGAAAATCCTCAGAGTCCTTCCACGAAGCTTTGAAGCGAAAGTAACAGCCATTCAAGAATCGAAAGATTTAAAACAACTCAAAGTTGAAGAACTCATCAGAAATCTCACCACATATGAGCTAGAGATAAAATTTAAAGAAGAGCGTGAAGGAGGAGATACTCGAAAGAAATCGATAGCTCTCAAAGGAACAACTAAAAGTGATGACGATGACGATGATGATGGTGCAGAAGAGCTAGAGCTGTTAATAAGGAAATTCAGAAAATGAAATCGCAAACACGGAAATCCAGCTCGAAATCAGGAATTGAAAAGCAGAATAGGCAACGCATTTGACCACTCAGAAGAACAGAAGATCATTTGTTATAATTGCAACAAGCCAGGCCATATCAAGCCCGATTGTCCACAAATTAAATCCAGCCATGGAAAGAAACAGAAAAAGAAAAGTTTTGCAGCCACTTGGAATGAAATAGACGAGAATGATCAAAGCACTGGCAGTGAAAGCGAAAAGGCAGAATTGTGTCTTCGAGGTGATACAACTGACAGTGACGATGACGAGCCAAGTGAGGTATCAAAACTTACCCATTCTGAGTTGCTTATATATTTTCATGAAGTAAACGGCTGTTTTGAACAACTTAGGGAAAAATACGCCAAACTTGAATCTCAAAAGGATACTTTGATAGAATGCAATGAACAACTTGATCAATTAGTTAAGAACTATCAACGTAGGATCCCTAAGTGTGATAAGTGTCCAACATTCGAAGAAGAAATTAAAAAATCAGAAATCAATATAAAATCACTTGAAAATGAAATTCTGATTTTAAAAGAGAATGAAAATACTAGGAGAGAGAATTATATTAAAAAGTGCACACAGTTGTTAAACGAAAATGAATCTCTCAAAACACAAGTCCAACATTTATCAACGACTTTAGATAAATTTTCAAAAAGTGAAAAATCATTGAATATGCTATTAGGAAAGCAAACTGGTAATACGGTTAAACAAGGACTTGGATATAATAATTCAAAAACTGTTGAAAGCAATATTAAGCAAGTTAATTCTATGTGCACAATTTGTGGAAAATATGGACACAATCACAATAATTGTTTAAACATGTGAAAACTATACCGATTTGGGTTCCAAAAGGCACAAATATAAAATCTCTCAAAGTTAAACAAATTTGGGTGCCAAAGGGAACAATTATAAATAGTTTTGGGTCTACACAAAATTATTTTTCAAAATATTCTGCCACTAACAATCATGGACCTATAAAAACAAATAGGTCACATAAATCTTTTTCCGTGTAGGTGTGGTGGCAGGCTAAGGAACAACAATATTGTTCTCATTTTTGGCTATTCCGAGAACACAACGAGCAACAAAGCAAAGTTCCTTAGCCTAGTATAAAGGTGATAGAATCACAATGGACAACGACGAAAAATATCGTAAAGGTAAAAACAGGTAAAAGTATATTTATTTGAACGATATATTAAATGTGATAATCTACACCGTATTCTGAATTAAAATCAGCCAATATTGAGATGATGATTCTGACTTATTCAAAATTGTTGGCCAATTATATTCTTATGCCAAAAACACTATAAAGTTCTCTAGATTCTTTGAATTACTTCATATATATCAGTTTGGATTAAAAATAGTGTTTTGTTGGATATTACAATTAGTTATAAAACGGCTGACTCTATATTCACGGTTTTTGATTATTAACACGGCTTCATTTCAAATTCAAGAGAATGTCGTTTAAATTGCTGCTAAAATTGAGTTTGAAATTTTTGGTGCACACTTCATGTTTTGGTCTATAAAATTCAATTGATGATAATTTTGAGTAAAAGAGAAATTCAGATGCAGATTACACTGGTAATCTAGTTGATAGAAAAATTACTAGTGAAACGTGATTTTTGTTGAGACATTTAGTAATTGCATCGTGTTTCAAAGAAAATATCTGCATATTCTTCATTTCAAATAATTTTTCAAATAGCAGAAAATTTTCTTTTAAAACCCCCTGGAGAAAATCATTTTTGACCATAGTTTCAGATTAGTCATTTTTGAAAAATTAATTTCATAATTATTTTTGAATTTGATTTTAAATGACTATTTTGACTAATCTGACTCCCTAATGTTTATCGAAAAGAAAAATAGTGATTGAAAAAGTGATGAGTGTTAATATTGATCAAATATTATGACTCGAGACGGTATAATTAATAAATTTCTTTAGAAATTTAAACAAGAGTTATAAAACTGTTTGTTGGTAAAAATTCCATGACCATCTCTATATCTATCATATTTCTAACGACCATCACTCATCAAAATTCTATATAGTTTGTCGATATGTGGTACTTTAAACAGGAATCGTTCGTTTTTCATTTTTCACATTTTTTTAAAATAATAATAATAATAATGAATACCAAAGTATTCACTCTCATTTAAAAGTCCTCATGGTTATGCATGGGTGAATTACTTGGAATTTGTTATGTGCTTCCATGCTCATTTAAAAGTCCTCACGGTTATGCATGTATGGAACGCATATCAAAAGTTGATTTTTTTTAAAATAAACAAGTTGATTCTAATCCCATATAAAAGTCCTCACGGTTATGCGTGGTTAGAAGATACTTGAATTCATTTTTTTAAAATAAAATTGGAATACTACTAATCTCATTTAAAAGTCCTAACGGTTATGCATGGTTAGTAGATATTCAAATTCCTGATATAAATATGCCACAAATAGACACAACTGTATGGTTTTATATGATGACATCATTTCCATCATTCTAAAAGTGGAATATGCGCCTAACAAAATATTTATGATTTTTGTTTGATTTTTTATTGAAATTTAATATTTATATTCAATTGAGTTTTAATGTTGGATTAATAACGATCACTTTATCTCTATTTTCTCTAACACTATTATTCTTTAGCTGATAACAAAAGGGGGAGAGAAAAGTTAAGATTTTGTCAAATAAAATCAAGCAAAGGTCAAATAATTTTCCATTTGCATCTAGACTCATTTGCATATTTCTATTTGTATGCATATATGTAGGGGGAGTATTGTGTAGAGAGGGAGCATTTAAATAGGGGGAGCAATTAGGATATATCTATGATCAAATACATTTAACATATTCAAAATCTTAAATATTTGTTTGTTATCATCAAAAGGGGGAGATTGTTGAATATGCGCTTGTATGATTTTTGTTTGATGATAATAAACATATATACATTCGTTTAAATGTATTTGTTAATATACTATTTTATTTTCACAGATTAAATAAATATTTGCTGAATAAAATAAATAACACGGAATTTGAATTCAAACGAATATTTTATTCAAACAAATATTTATTACAATTTTGAATAGTACAAATTCAAGCTCTCACTATACATATACAATTTTGACTACAAATACATCACAATTTCATATTTACATTTAACCTCACTACACATCACTCATTCACTCAATTCGTATTTTATCTTCAACTTCATTCCAGTTTGAATCCAGCATCTGAGCAATCTGCAAAAATATTTACTAACGCAGTAAAATTGAAAATAAAATATTTTTGCGATATAAAATAAAATATGAATTTTGAAAATAATATTTGCCTCAGTTATTTGGGTTGTTCGTCATCATTTAAATTTGAATTCATCATACACAAACAGCTTGTGACATACACAGTGTATCACTGTATATGCCACAAGGCCGTGCACGCCGATATATACACTTGATAATGCTACAGGGACAATGAGGACAGGTCAAACCCAAATGAAAAGCCGGGTTCAACTCACGTGCAACATAAATAAAATTTCAACTTCAGCACAAGGTCAAATCCGAGATGTGAAACTGGATTCAACACAGGTGCAAATGGCCAAAACTCAAGAATCAAGTGTCGACTAGTATAATATAAACAAGACAGTAAACCAGTTGCAACATGAATGTCACAAGCCAACATATTCACCAATGAATCATCAAAGAGTGCAACAGGGATGAATACAACATAAAGTACAACAACTCAAGGAGATAGTCGACCAACAGTATCAAACTCATATATGCAGACCAGTGTTAACAACCACATAAATGCATGAAGACAGAGCTCGAGATTACAACACAAAGTTCAATGCAGTCTGCATGATGAACCAACTACACAATTAGAAGCAAATGCTACCATGACTCGAGTACATGCTACAGCAACAATGGACCCAACATCAAAGACACGACAGTAACAAGATCAAGTCCAGCTCCACACAAGGAAAGAACACAAACAACTACAAAACCATCAAGCTACAGACTCAAGAGAATGCAACAACATGTCAACAGCAATGACACAGCAACAAGGCAGACCATAAAATGCATGCCATCAAGTTCAACAACATCAATTATGACCAAGTACAGGTGCAAGTGAATCAGAATGAAGCAGTGCAACATCTACGACAGCAAGTACGTGAATGCAAACTACAAGTACAGGTTCAAGGCCAGAATGACAAAGTGTATGCAACTGCAAAAAGTCAACTAGAGAATTCATGAATGTATACATGAATCAAGCTACAGCATGAAAAAGAAATGCACATGTCAACAAAACTTGAAACCAACAAAATGCATCATGAACACTATAGGTCGAGAACCAGACCAGGCAAGTATCAAGATAAGTGTACAGCAACAATAATCATGGCACCAGCAAACTATGGCTATAATCATATCACAAGACCAGGCATCAAGTGCAGATGAATTGAAGTATGTTCGAAACAACAAGTCAATCAAGTCTGACTACAAGTCAAAGGAAAACAAGCCACCATTCTTTTAGAGCAAACCAGACCGAAGATAATGATATACAGGTTAAAGCAAAACAGTAAGGTTCAGGGACGAACAAGATCAAAACCGTGTGCTACTGAACAAAGTCAGATTAATCACCAATCGTTCAAGTATCAATATCAAGTTCGTGCCAAAGTAAATGTTGAACTAGTCAAAGACGTAATTGTAAAACAAACAGTTCAGATTCAAAGTCGTGAGAGCCAAGCAACGATAATACGAAATTGACAAAGTCAAATAAATCATCATCGTTCAACAAATATCAGATGGCCGATAGCATAAAATTGAAAAAATTAGACGAACGAGAATTCATGAAATTGACTCCTATAAAAACGCACAAATCATCATCGGCAATGGCAAGATTCGAGTTCAAGTAACAACAGAGAAATATCAATAACTCGAATCAAAGGTCGAGCAAAAATCAACATCGAAAAAGGAACAATCGCATACCCTTTTTGACAATTAACTCGACCAAATTGAAGAAGCCGAAGACAATTCAAAGAGCCAAGCAATCGACGAAAGTAACAAACTGAAAATCATTTTCGATTGAGCAATCAAAGGTCGGCAACTTCAGAAAAAAGCCCTAATTTTGATCGAACAAGGAAAAGGAACGAAAGCCATTATTCCACAAGAAAAAGGAACCAGGCCGATAAAATAAAAAGGAAAAAAAGGGGGACGCATTTTTTAATCAACTAATTATTGGGCCGGTTCTACCAATATTAATTTGGGCTTAGTTTTTATAAATTAGGGTTTTGTATTTTAAATTTTCTTTTAATTTGTATTTTCTTTTTTAAACCGTTTAAATTTCTAGTCGTGTAACTATGGGACAAGCTACGTGGCGTAGCTTGAGAATTCGCAACTCGGTGGTTGAGTTGTGGCAAGGTTTTGAGCGTAGAGTTAGATTAGTCAACAGCGGGTATAGCGAGTTTACGTGTGTAAGCGAGGGACTATCTAATTTCTAGTAGAAACCTTGGGGGCATCACGTAGGTAGGGTTTTGCCGAAGCTGGGTAAATTCTGTGTTGTTCTGTTTTTTTCTGTTATTTATATTCTGTGGTATCTGTGCTGCTATTCTGTGATCTGAATTGAAATTAATTTATAAGCTTCCGCGATTAATTTTAATAATTTATACCATCACCCTATTCACCCCCCCTATAGGGTGAAATCGATCCTACATATTATACATGGAAACAGATTATAATTTCGCCACGAGCGCAAGAGAATAACTTTCGTGGTCAAATTTCAACTTTTATAAAATTTCCATATTCAACCTTATCGTATTTAATTCAATTTACTTCATTTGTTTATGTTTCATTTTACGAAGCGTTACAGATTCCAATTATATATTAGCCACATAGGACTTATCGATCTCAATCACTACAAGAAAAAGTCTAAAATAGTAGTAGATATTAGCTATAGAAATTTCCATCGCTAATTTTGCGACGGATTGACGTGTGATTTACAAGGGACAATTTTAAGTTCTATGTAAAAAAAATCATATACGTCGACTTAGCATATCCACCACCAATCCATTGCAGTTTGCATCAATTTACCGATGGAAATATTTTGCTGCTATTTTCCATTAAAAATTAAGGCGAATTACCAAAGCTAGAATTTCGAAGCTATGTTGCGATGGATTTTCAAGGAATTTACAAAGGATTTACGTTGTTCTTAAAGTATTAATTTTATCAATTAATAATTATTACTAACTAATTGATAATTAGTAATAAATTTTGAATTATCCATAAAGCTTAAATGAAAATGTGATAACTCAGATTTTCGTGCATCAGATAATTCGATAATTATCTAATATAACTATTGAAAATACTGATTTATAGATCGAACAAATAAATGTGATAATCTCCTTTATAAATTATTTAGATATAGATATAAATAAATTTTAAAATAGAACTATTATTTAAAAATTTAATTTGTGTTGTTTAAATATATACATATATTTTAGTTGATTTTAAATTGGATTTTTAAATTAAATTTGAATTTGGATTTGAATTTGAATTTAAAGGATATATATCTTAAAAATATTTTGGATATAAAATATGTGAATAAAGTTTTTATTAAAAAAAATGATTTGTCTTATATTATTCTCTTTAAAAAAAAATATTGATATAAATTTAGAAAGTATTTATTTAATAGTAAATAAATACAAAAGTTTTATATTTACATTTATAAATGGATTAAATATACTATATGTGATTTTATTTAGAATATGATTGGTTTTTATTTTATTTTAAAAAGTTTTACTTATATAAATTTAGAAAAGCATTTATTAATTTAGATTTTTTTTTTTATTAATTAGGGGATTTAATTCAAAAGCTTTTAAATCATTTGAAAAATAAAATAAAAGTAAATAATTACAAGTGTTTAATTATAAATGCTTGTTATAACATATGTAAGATAATTAAAGATTGTAATGACAAGTGTCATAATTTATTGCTATTTTCTTTAATTTTAAAGCAAATCATAATGAATCTATATAAATCTACATCCCCTCTCTTCCATTTCTTTTCATATTTTCACATTTTCAAAAGCAAAAAACCCAAACCCTGTAATCAATCCACCAGATCGAAAACCCTGTAAACCTTTTCACCAATTCAAAGCCAAAGCCTGTTAGCATTTTCCAACATCAAAAGCAAAACCCTGTAACCATTTCAACTCTGTTTCATATCTTCTCAAGACAACAAGCCTGCAACAAGATTTATTTTCAAATGCAACCTGAAGTAAATCAAAGATTACAAGTTTCCAGTTTCAAGGAGGCTATGGTTTTCAATTTTTCAAAGCACTCCAATTTAAAGAAAATCAAAACAATCAAGTTTTCAAATCCAGTTTTTCCCAAGCTCTCTGTCTTTTTAATAAGGCGAGTAAATCTTTGTTTTTAAAAATAGATATAAACCTGAGATTTTACCTGGATGTTTGTGATGATTTATGTAGTGATACAGTTGCAAATGTTTGTGAAGATGAATGCATGTATGTATATGAAGATGATAAGCCTGTATATTGATTGTATTCATATGTATAGTATGCTATGGTGTTTACAGGTTTGGATCACTTAATAAATTCAAAATCTTAACATACAACCAATATTAGATCTTGATTTGCAAATGAAAGATGATTGAATTTGTGTAACATCATTGTTAAAAATAATTCTGGGAAATATAATGAATATTTACCTCGGAAAATTTTAAATAACAGTAAAAATCAATTTGGGTCAAAAAAATAAACATTTAAGATTTTGAATTTGGGTTCCATAATATGACGTGTTATGGGAAATGATGAATTTAGATAGTTAAATCAGGATTTTTAATGTAGTTTTCACCGAGCTTTGTGAAGATGATCTGTTGCGACATTTCCGGCGATTTGAGTTAATCAGCGACAGGGATTGTGACGAAGTTTGGGCTGGAGATGGTCGGGATGTCAGTGCACTCGGAAAATTGGTTAGGCAATTTACCGATGGATGTGATGGTCAGGCATGGTTGAAATAGGATTTAGGTATGAGTTTTGTTCGTTGTGGTTGACGAGGTATTTTCGGCATGGGTGAAGGACAGGGTGAAATCGCGAGTCGTGGAATGGTGGCGTGGTGATATGGTGGTGCTCTGGGAGAAGTACTGGAGGTTCCATTCGACGTGGTCGACGGCAACACGGGGGTTTTGTGGATCGAACTTTGCTCCAGGTTTCGATCGATGATCGAAATTTTGTTTCGCCGTTGGAATTGGGCTTCTGGGTGATTGTATGGGCTATCGAGGTTGTGGGTGATGCTTTGGGGTCGGAGGCGATGATCGGAGGAGGCTGGGGTGATCGTGCACGTGCATGATGAATCTTTGGTATCTTGCCATGTTTGCTTTGGAATGGAACTTGTATTTCGAGTTTTGACTCTAGAAATTTTCGAGTTGCCTTAGGTTATTCTCGGGATTTTTAGGATGTTGCCTCGAGAAGAATAGCAGTGCGAGTGTTTCGTATGATGTGTCTCCGGTGTAATTTCGTTATGGAAGCAGGTTTCAAAATGAAACTAAAAGAAAATAAGTGTTCCAGGTTTTGGAAAGAAGAACTCGAATTTGCAAATATTTCAAGGTTTTTAAAATTTAAAAATGAAATCAGTTTAAACTTTCTTATATAAATTTCCTTTATAAACGATAATTTTTTTCTTTATCAATTGTTCTTTAACACTCAATAAAGAAGTTTTAAAATTTGTTCAATTTAAATTTGGTTAAGTAAAGTTTAGGTTATTTAAAACTTAAGTATAAATGAAATTTTAAAGATTTTTATAAAAGTAAGAATTATTAGTTAGTAATTAGAGATTTAGTAACTTGTAAATAAGAAAATACTTGATTTATAATTAAGTTTTATTAATTAATAATTAAGATGTATTAATTAATATTGAAGGAATAATTAATCTATAATTGAAGATTAATTAAGAATGGGTTAACTGATTAATTAAGAATTAATAAATTTGACATTAAGTTTAATTAATAATTAGGTTTTATTAATTAATATTTAAGGGATAATTAATCTGTAATTAAAGATTAATTAATTGGTTTATAAGGTAATTAAGGGATGAATTATAATTGTAATTAATCTATTAATTAATTGAAGATAATCTCTTGATGATTGATTAAGTATGAGTACTTAATGAGATTAATAAGTGTAATTACTTAGTGGGAGTAATTAATGTATAATTGCTGGATGTAATTAATTAAAGGGAATTACTTAATAAGAAGTAATTACAGGAAAATTACTTAGAAAAAGGATTAAGGATTAATTACTTGGTGTAATTAATTAAAGGACTAATATAGGAGCTGATTAATTAAGGCAAGTAATTACAGAATGGTAATTACTGTTTATCATTAATTATGGTTGATTAATGGAAGTGATTAATTAAAGTATAATTAATTAATGTAATTAATTAAGAATCAATGAAATTGATTATAGTTAATTAATTGGAAGTATGCAATTAAGTATCATTAATTAATGTAATTAATGAAAGTAATTAAAGATTAATTACTGTAAATGGTTAAGGATACTTAATTTGTGAAATTAATTAAAGGCTAATTACTCAATGTAATTAAAGTATAATTAATCAAAGATGATTAATTAAGATGGATAATTATTGGAAGATTAATTAATTGGTTTGTAATTAATTAATAAGTAGGATTTAGAAGTAACTGAAGTAATTAATTTAATTCATTTGTGGTTAACTAAATTAATTAGAGATGGTACGGTTGATTAATCTTGCTTATGAATGATTGAATGATATTGTATGCCTTAGATTATTTGATATCTCTAGCATGTGATGTGTGATGCTATATGATATAATATGTTTGGGTTAAAGCAGTGACATTCTGTATTTAAAATTTGAATTGTTGGGTTAAGATGACATTAGATTCGAAGAGACCGGGGTCGGGTATCAGTATATACCCGAAACCACTTCGATCCTTTATAGATTGACATATGAAATCAATAGGCTGGAATGAAATGATATAAGTGAATTGGCCCATTTAATCCAAGATTGGTACTTATAAATTGATGTGTGAAATAAGTGATGTCTATATCAAATAGTGAATTCGTAATAAGATACGAGTTACCTGGATTTTAAAATAGTTGTATGCATTGGTATTTCTTGTTAGATGAGTTTTCTCATGCTGGTTTCCAGCCTGACCCGGGTGTTACTTTGATGTAATGCTCGGGTCAGACCGAGTATTACAGATTTTCAGGCAAGGACGTTCTGAAGCTCAGAAGACGAGTTGGATGACAATAACATATGGAGTGTATTTGCTGTAATATATTGTTGTATATCTGGGACATGTTGATTTTAACTGTCCAGTGATTGTGAAATGTTGTAACTCTGATGTATTAATGTAAATTAACCGATACAGTTTTTTTTCCTTGTATAACTGTTATGTTATTTGATATTATATTTTGATCCGCTGCGAAATGTGAGATTTTGTGTTTCATTTCTATTTCTTCTTCTATCTCTTTCTTTCTTTTCCTAACTATCTTGAATTTTCGGGATCGAAAATTCCAGTTCGTTACAAAAAACTTTGAAATTTTCATAAAATTCAAAACTAATTTTTCAAATAAATCTAAAATTTTGTAAAGTATTAAAAATCCAAAATGTCAACAAAATTTTAAAATTCGAATAATTGAACCATTAATTTGTAAATTATTACTTTCATATGCATGTACAAGTTTTATATTATAACTATGTTATTTGACGTGTACAAGTTTTGAATATATGTTTACAATTATTTAAAATATTATAATAATTAGTATTATAATTAATAACTTATAATTAATAGTTAATCATTATATACGACAATTTATAATTAGTAGCGGGTGCTCTCCTTCTTGGAGAATATCACTCTTTTCTCAAAATAATTAATTATTTATAAATGATTATTTATATAGTTAATAATTTATTGCAATCAATGACTTATAATTATTTAATAATTCTAAAATGATAATTTCTAACTATAGATTAATACATTTAAAATAAATTATTTATTCTAATTAATGATTCATAAGTAATAACAAATAATAATTTACGTTTAATAATCAATAATTATAATAATTTTTTATCCATAATTAGCAAATTATGCCTTACTCACAACTAGGCCTGTCAATGGTACGGGTTTCGGTCCGAACCCGTCCTATTAATGCGGGTAAAGTTTTTGCATTTTACTACCCAAGTCCGACACGGGCCCGACGCAGGCCGGGTACGGTTTTATCAAAACCCGGCTCGATTAAGACCCGGATCGGGTACGGTTTTATCAAAACCCAGCCCGATTAGGGCCCGACCTGACTATTAGTTTTCCGTCGCATCAAAATATGAGTGCGTATGTTATTTATTTACCATTTTGTTTGTTTACATGTACATATTTTGGCATACGTTTATTGTTACATCACCGCCTACTTTATATGTTAACATTGTTAGTATACAAATTGTACCGTAGTTGCAGTTTTAAAATATAGATTTAACATAAATACTTTGAGTTTGGTATACGGTTATTACCCAACGTGCATAAAAAGTCCGATGGGCCGGGCTCAGATATTGAATTGGAATACTCTACGGGTTCGAGACGGGCTCGAGTTTTAATTATTGTAATTGAACGTGGGTCTGGGTTTTATAATAGCCATACCGAACCCATCCATTGACGGGCCTACTCAAAACCGCTATAGCTACTAAATTCTTAATTCCCTCCTAAATTTCACTCCGCACGCCAGTTTATTTTACCGTAGATCGCAAATCGTTCCCAAACCCCTAAATCCCAAATCACTCAGTCCGCGCAACAACAGATAAAGGAAAAAAAAAAAATGGCGATTCGCGACTCACTCAGCGACGGCAATTCCACTTCCATTCAATCGACACTTGACAGCGATTCCATCTCCATGCAATCGACGGAGGCGAGGCAACGGCGACTCCTCAACACAGCTAGGGCATAGCCGCATAGGAACGGACAGTGATAGACTTTAGACATCGATTGTTGGTACTTGTTTTTGGTTGCTGCAGCACTGCTACTGCCTTCTTGTTTTTGAAAAGGTAAATAATTTTAACCTTCTGTACCTTCTGATATTTATTTTGTTGTACTTAGTGTTGTAATTTGCAAACATCATAACTATGTTCTAAATTCATTGCTACAAATTGGTCTTTTGCATCTACCAGACCAATTTGTAGCATATACCAAGTTGGAAGGCATCTGTACATTTTGATTCATTGTTTCTAAAGAAAAAATACAATAGTAACTATGTTTAAATGATGAAACCCACAGAGAAGTAAGAGGATAACCGTGAAAAAATTTAAGTCAAATAATATAACCAGCATATAATCAGTGACACATTAGTGATCCTTTTTTAATGTTTTAATTCATTGCAATAGAAACTGATTTGTATGGATAGTCTAATTTGTTTAAATAGAAAGAGAGTATGGATGGAATTGCCATCGGTTATGTATACTTCTACACAATACAGTCAATTTCCCTAACCATTGATCAATTTCTGACATAGGAAAAAAAAGGGTCAGTTACCACTTTATTCAAAGCATGCAAATTTATTGTTTTTTTTCGTTACTATTACCAGTTTACATTTAATATATTCATACTTCACCTAGTTCCGAACATGTTAACAAGACATGGACCAAAGTTTGATAGGAAAAAATGTACTGTTATTTAGAAATTTAGTTGTAGACAAATAATTTAACTATTCATTCAATGCATGAAAATATTGTGCTTTTTATTGATATCAGGTACCTAAGTTATTTTGTAAAAAATAGGGAGAAAATCAATCCAAAATGAATTATGAGTATGAAATTGGGATGCAGATTTAATAGACAGACAATTATTGTTCCAAAAGCTTTCATCAGCAGAATTATTATCCATAATAACCATGAATCACCGACCTCGGCTGTAGTTATTTGCATCACTTCTTGGTCCTGCAAATCATTCTAGAAAATGAATAAAACAACAAAAAATAAAATAAAAATAAAAATAAAATAAAGTGTTTGTGTTATAAAATTCTGTGCACCAAACATATGGTTTTCCACGTATGTCAGTATTATTATACTCACTGTGAAAGCTAAGTTTAATATGTCATACGGTGACACAATGTGTTTGTGTTAACAAATAGTCTGTAAAGTTGGATACAATATAGATTTTTACCAGCTGTAGCAAGGAAAGACCCGGTACGCGTGGCTAAGCCAAAGCCGGGCGGTTAGCCGCATGCCTGTTAGCTCTTTTACGCTCGGTAGTACTTCTCGTTATTTAGTATATTACGGGTAGATAAAATGGCAATAGAAGAATCGAACTTAGACTTATACACAACAACAATTACATTGCGCCTGCTGGCCGGGCGAATCGAAGTTCTCTTCCGGTCAACTGTCCACCCAGTAAAAAGTGCAAAAAACTCACCAATACACCGCAGGGTTCATAATGACAGGTTGCTCATGGAGCTATGGGTAGCCAGAGGAATACAGTTTTGTTTGAAGCTCCCCAACATTATGGAACGCCAACCCGGGAGGTGGTGCTGGAAATGGGTTTCGCCCGAAGCATCGGACCAATGATCACCCATGACTTTGTTCAAGTCCAGGATGGCCCAGCTGCGCCAGGGAAAAGAATAGAAGAAGCATCTGACTCTTTCATGCATACTCCACTTGGCAATCAGAATGGAGGTTAAAGAGGGTCTTTTTCCTCGTCGTATTCTTTACTTAATTGATTAGGTTCTCTCAACTTTGACTTTTTGTGTGTATTATTGCAGAAGTACCTTAACCGGGAAGCTTTCGCCAAAGTAGTGCTATAGGTCTTAGCCAAATGAACGAAAGCAAAGCGGGCATTTGTATGGAAGCAAAAAAAAAGAAGTCATTCTCATTCATCCACCAAATAAAGTAAGCGCTTGTTGGAAAACTGGGCTTACTGGCCCATTCTGCTCTAAACTGAGAAACAGATTCGAAAGATTATTTTAGCAACAAATCTAATAAATCTAAGTGTAGTGCTTCTTATTTAGGGAAGTTATGCTCCGAAGCCCCAAGCTCAGGTGGACCTGAAGTCTCCTAATTCCAATCTTACTCAGTCGCCCACATGTACACCCGCCCCTTCTTCGCATGGAGACCCGTCTCAATGAGGATACTTTCATTCAACTGAAGTCTAGTCCTTATGCGCTAGGACGCTCATTCGTTAGTCCGTATCGGCTGAAAGTCCTGGCTAAATCCTCCGGGAGCATTTGATGCGCGGGCAGGTGTCAGACTCTATACATCGTGTTACCACTTAGCAGAGTCCTGTGTTTTTAATAAACAGTCGCTACCCCCGGTAGTACCGGTCTAATAGCTGGTAGAGAAGCTTCATATGATGGAATCAAATCTACTAATATCTATTCGTCATACCTTCTTATTTCATAAATATAAAACAATCACATTGTGTCTCGTATACAACATATTTTAAGCATATAATCACATTGTTTGCTCCCACACAGAATCAAGGATTGAGAACTTGGTTTCGGTCGTTTAAATTTTTCTTAGTTTCGAGTGATTTCGAAAATTTCGGAAGTTTCAGTTTTGGTTTCGGTCCCTGTTTCGATATTCGATCGTTTTTAATGAAAATGCAATAATAATCCTTGTAAATAAAATACAAAACGTAGTTGTTAGCGCCAAAATTGGTCGCTAATACCCAAATCCAGGCGAAAACATCAAATATCAGTCACAACTCACAGATAGAATATACATGGAGGATATAAATATGAAGAACAACAAAAATTAAAATTAAAACAGTAAAGAACAACAGATTTTATAGTGGTTCGGCTAACTCCGGCCTACGTCCACTCTAGAATTTTTTTATTGCCGTAATAATCGATTGCAGTTACAAATGGTAGAGTAACCTTAGCCTTGGAAAATAAAGAGCAAGAGAGCCCAAAAGAAGACCCCCCTTATCTGGAGACCTACATGCTGTATTTATAGGCAAATCTTGAGCTACTAGGCTTCCTGAGTGGTCTGCGCCCCCAAGACCATAACCGACCCAGACGCTTCATTTCGACCGATCCCAAGCTCTTCGTATGCTGACCAAAAGTAGCAAGGGTACTGACCCGAAGTACATCTCGAAGTTAACTCAGAGCAAAATCGAATGCCGGTCCCAAGCTCCATATGCCGGTCCCATGCCTCGCTCGTCGACCGACCCACTATGGTCGAAGCACGTATCACCGATCCATATGCACCGACCCCGATCGACCGAACCACACAGTCGAACTCCAATGATCGAATGCTCACGACCGACCCAGAAACGACGACCCAGGTTACCACCGAGCCATATCTACCGACCCACTCAGGCCGAGCCGCTCAAATGCCGAGCCATCTTCAATACCGACACATCCAAATGCCGAGCCACCTCCGATGCTTACCCATCTAAATGCCAAGCCATATCCAATGCCGACCCACCTAAATGCCGAACCATTTTAACTAGTCGATCCAATCCAACATGTCGATCCAAACATGACCTTCTTTCCCTAGCCGAACCGCATACGACCGAGCCACCTCCGAGCCACCTTAGCCGAACGACACACACCGAACCATTTTAACTAGCCGATCCACTCCAACATGTCGATCCAATCACGACCTTATCTCCCTGGCCGAATCGCATACGACCGAGCCACCTTTGAGCCACCTTGGCCGAACGATACACACCGAACCACTCATGACCGACCATCTATCCATCCAACCAGCTCAAACCCATCGTATTTCAATCTCGGTAAACGAATAGTTGATTTAGTTAAATCCACCTGTTCACGGCCTTGCCAAAAGGTGGGTTAACATTTGCCCTCCAAAACATGCCTTGCTATATTGGAAGGTGTGTTTTGAATAGTCTCAAATCCGATATCCAAAGTCCATGTTACATTCATTATCAAGCAATTCTATCCAAATCTGATAGTTTATTCCGCGACCGTTTGAAGTCGTTATCCAATTCCAAATTCATCCCTTGGAAGTCAGTAATCGAATCCTACGATCTCCCAGATCGTTGACGGCCTCTCCCGACCCTTGCTAAGCTCGATTCAAACTTAACGATTGAATAGGCACATCACGTCGTGCTTCGGTGAAGCAACCTATCCCTTGCACTCCGTTCAGCGTCCCTGAATATTGAGCGATGCCTTGATCCTCCTGGACCGATATCAGCCACTCCGGGCTCTTACTGGATCCCATCCTGTCACTCTCTGGTGAAGGGGAAAAAAGCGTTGAGTGAACCGGTCCTATCGCTCTCTGGCGAAGAGCGTCACTCCCTGCACTTCGGTTCAATATCCTTGAACATTAAGCGATGTCATGGTCTAAGTTCTAGATCGATTGTAGCCTCTTCGGGCTCTTGTTGGATCCCATTCTGTCACTCTCCAGTGAAGGGGAAACAACGATGAGCGAGCCGATCCTGTCGCTCTCCGGTGAAGCAGCGTCGCTCCCTGCACTCCGGTTCAGTATCCCTGAACATTAAGCGATTAATTTTCAACATCCTATAACTCTCCGGTTAGGTGTTTGTTGCATAAAACCAGAATCCATTTATCAAATCCAAGGTCTAAATGTCCTTCAAGAAAAACAGAAAAAGCTAAAGGCTGCCTCTTCGGCCAAAGCAGCCTAAGACCATCTCAGAGCATGTCCGGTGATGGCTCCCTTACATGTGTAAGTGACATAGTTGCTGTTTATTTTTATTTCTAAAACAAAATCAGAAAAGATTATTTGATGACCAGAGTCCAAATCCTGAACTCGGTCCATGTCATCGCGATCAATGGATGATGAGTCGTTTCTGTTTGATCCATGCGGTAGCTGCTTGTGTTCTACTGCTCTTATCTGATTCCTTACGCACTGTGGCAACCTGCCACTTCTAACATTGACATGTTCCTCCACCACATCCTTCAAGCGGCGGCATTCATCCGTGGAGTGCTTTTCCAGCTTATGAAATAGGTAGTACTTTCCGCTCCTGCGTTCCCGTTCAGTGGGATCCCTCCTGGGTGGTTTCCGATAGGGGAGATGCCCCGAGTGTCCAAGTAAATCCGTTTCAAATTATCTGTTAAATTTGCGTACGTTGCGAATTTGAGTTCTTAACCTCTCCTCCGTTTATCTGAACCTCCAGGTCCATCGCGCAGTTTACGCTTTCCTTTTTCTAGTCTTCATTCTTCATCAGACCTTCCTTCGCCTTGCACGACGTTTATCTCTTGCCTTTCGGCACGTGAATCCTCTAACCGAATGAATCTTCCCTCCTTATGATAGAACTCTCTCAGATCGTGTGGTGTATCTCGTGCTAATGAATCCTTGAGTTCTGTGCCTTCCACAATCCCTGCTACCGCAGCCATCAAAATCATTGATGGATCCGGGCGATCTACCGAGGCCACAGCCGCATTAAATCGCATTAGAAAATCTCTCACGGACTCTCCTGTCCTCTGCTTCATCGATGCCAGCCTCTGCTTCATCGATGCCAGCGTCATTACGTTCTTGGGTCGCGTCACGTGGACCCTGAACTGTCTCATGAAGCGTTCCACTAACTTGCCCCATATCCTGATCGATTCATTCTCCAGCCGCCTGAACCAAAGCGCAGCCAAATCCGTTAAGTACAAAGGGAAGCATCTTGCCATCGCCTCCTTAGATGCCCCAACACTTCCATATGTCTGATGTATCTGGTTACATGCATAATTGGATTTGATTTTCCATTATAGGCCTCCAGTGTTGGCAGTTTGAATTCTGAAGGGTTCCTTGCATTCCTGATTTCCAGAGTGTACTGACTTCGACTGACCTCCTCCAAACCTCTGCTCGGTAGTCCTCCTCTCATAATCCTTCTTATTCTTATTAATCGAACCATCCGCTCGTCTCCATCTGGAGGTAGTCCCCTGTTCGCATCTCTACCTTGTCCCTATGTCCTAGGGGGTACTTTGGGTGGTACTCTTCATGTTGGCCATTCACGTTCATGTAAGCCATTCACGTTCATGTTGGTCCCTGCTCGCTGAGCTTCATTCACCGCTCTCCCTGTATTCAATCCCAGAGGTCTGCTCCTAGGCCTTTGCTGATTTCCTTCAATCTCTCCAGTCTGGTTCTGTTTTTGACCTCCAAAAACTTCTACAGCTCCAGTTCCTTGTTCTGCATTGCCAGCAGCCGCGGTTGGTCCATTCCCTTGACTTTGTGCTCCAACTTGTCCATCTGTCGAAGTAGGTTCTGTATCATGTCCTCCTGCCTTTTCAGCATCGCCTCCATCTCGTCTCCAGTGATATAGACCGAGGCCCGATTAGCTCCAGAGGAAGCCTCTCGACTTCCTTCGTGCCGACTTCTTTCCGTCCTATGTCTCCTGGTTGATTGCTTTGCCTTAGTATCCAGAATCCAAGTTCCTAAGCCTTAAAATCCAAACTTCAAGCTTCTGAGTCCCTGAGTGCTAGCTTTCTCAATGAAAGCACCAAAATGTTAGTGTTAAAATTGGTCACTAACACCCAAATCCAAGCGAAAGCACCAAATATCAGTCACAACTCAAAGATAGAATACACGTGGAGGATATTAATACGAAGAACAACAAAAATTAAAATTAAAGCAATAAAGAACAACGGATTTTATAGTGGTTCGGCTAACTCCGGTCTATGTCCACCTCAGAAATTTTCTTTTTATTGCTGTAATAATCGATTACAGTTACAAAATGGTAGAGTAGCCTTAGCCTTAGAAAGTAGAAAGCAAGAGAGCCCGAAAGAAGATGTTCCTTATCTAGAGACCTACATGCTGTATTTATAGGCAAACCTCGAGCTATTGGGCTTTATGAGTTGTCTGAGCCCATCAAGACCATATCCGATCCGGACTCTTCATTCCGATCGATCTCAAGCTCTTCATATGCCGACCTGAAGTGGCAAGGATACTGACCTGAAGGCCATCTCGAAGTTAAATGAGAGCAAAGTCGAATGCCAATCCCAAGCTCCATATGCCGATCCCATGCCTCGCTCGTCGACCGACCCACTATGGTTGAAGCACGTACCGCCGATCCATATGCATCGACACCGATCAACCGAACCACACAGCCGAACTCCAATGATCGAATGCTCACGATCGACCTAAAAACGACGACCCAGGTTACCACCGAGCCATATCTACCGATCCACTCAGACCGAGCTGCTCAAGTGCCGAGCCATCTCCATTGCCAACACATCCAAATGCCGAGTCACCTCCAGTGTCGACCCATCCAAATGCCGAGCCTATCCAATATCGATTCTGTAACGTTTGCGACTTTTCGACCTCGAAAACCAACATCAATACGTCCACTGTATCAACTGTCGAGCAATCGAATGACGGAAAACCGTACTGTTATGGTTAAAGAAGAAGAAAAAGATAGAAGAAGAAAGAAAAAAAAATAGAACATAACAGAAAGAAATAACAGAACAATATCAGAATCTCACATATCGCAGCGGAACAACATATAATAGATAAATGAATAATCTTTAAACAAAAGAACTATATCAGTTATTACATTACATCATATTGCATTTTATTACATCATCAGAGTGTACAACAACAAACAACAACAAACAGCGAAAAAGAAATACTATATACTAGTGAATACGCCATGCCATCCAGCTTGCCTCCAGCAACTTCTGAATTACAGAATATCCTGATAACCTACTCTAAACTGCCCGTGTGGAAATTGGTGGGCACCCAGAGTTTAGGAAGGAAAACAATAAACTTCGAGTCAGTCATGTGACTGGTGTGAGAACTAAAACAGTTTACCTTTTAAAAACAAAACAGAGGAATATTTTTAAAGTCAATTCGCAATGCTTTTTAGAAAATGAGACTATCATAAGGCCTCCTGCACACGCACACAATGCAAACGCAGAATCAGAGGAGATTTCTCCTTATGATAGTCAAAGATGCTTGATACGCATTAAAGAGAAACATTTGATATTATTACTAGTGCATAATGTAGGGAAAATCATTTCGAAAATAAAGATACAAATCTTAGCCAGCATAGGCATTTCGCACTTATGTCTACTATAGTTACCATCCAAACAGTGGTGACCACCATAAGTGAATGATTGGTTCTACAACTAAAACCGTATAAGATCGTATTGTTTTTTTGGATTTTCAACAAATGGTCAGGCCAAGGAACTTTCCATTGCCACATGGGTACGCCTCTGGAAAGACGATCCGAGAACCTAACCGGATCTCTGCCAACACAAGGCCGGGTCACCCCTAACTGGGTAACTACTGACACGAATATGTCATTCCCCGATCGTAACCGATCTATATCCGAGGATCCTCGATTTCCAACAACCACAAAACAATAAATTTGCAGCAACAACATATGTTAAGTATCTGGGCTCCATACTATGATACCACCTCTATCCAGAAGGAATGACATACACTAAATGGACGCTACCCCCTAATAACCTTGCCGCATCCTTCCTGTTTTGACCATTTCCGAGGTGTGAGGTCCGACGAAGTCTCGTCCACAAAGCCACGCTTTATATATAAGCTGTGCTTTGATCATCAAATGCTCAACAACACCTCGTATGCCACATTACCAATTTGGGAATGTATCACTAGTAACCATCAACTACATAACCTCTAGGGTGTTAAGCTAAGAGAATAAATTCTCCCCCACCAACGGAAATATATTTGATAGAAACCGGCCTTATATCTCGAATTGTAACGTCAGACACACATCCATACTAGTCCGTTCCGGAATCGAACGGAACCGAAGGCACTTACAAAGAAGTCCTTGCAATCCGGATATTCACTAATCACGACTGGACTTCCCATCACAAAGGATAATAAATTTCTATATCGGAGATCAGCCGACGCAGAAACATTCGACGGTAATCCTTTCGTTTTCACAAATATCCGGTCTTCAACTCCTGTCATCAAATGCAATCCATAACGACGTATCACATATTCAGAATGGGTTATACGACCCCAAGGTCCTTTCCTGGCTAACCCGAATAGTGAGCGCTTATTCAAAAATAAGTTTAGCATTCAAATTCAAGCAATCACAACAAATACCTATTTAAAGGTAAATATTGATATTCGGTTATTTAACTATCAATAGGCATGTTTAACATCACCAGATTCTAAATACTTTTCCAAATTATTTATTTTCCAAAATATCTTTACTAGATATATAATTTCCACACTTCAACCATTTGAAAACAATTTTCAAATCACTTTTCACATTTACCACTTTTGAAAACAAATTTCAAATATTTTCCTTACGCGGAAATACTTTTATTTCAAAATGGTTCATTTAAACCAATTAAATAAATCCTTACCGATTTACTTTATATTTACGTTCCAAATCCGTAAATTTATTCCCACACTTCAAAAATAAATCAACGTTTATTTTTAAACAAATTTCCCTTTCTTTTATAAATTCCATAGTGAATTTACAATTCCCAAAATATATATGAATATACGATTTTCAAACCGATTTCTAATATTCATTTTCAATTTATCTTTAAAAGATAAAATCTTAAAATATTCATTTTATATTGGAAAACATTTCCATACTTATTTAATAATAAGTAATTTACAAATCCATTTATTTTCAACACTTGGAAAATATTCAATATACTTAAATCGAAATTAAGTATATATTTCATTCTTTAAGAAATCATTCTTTTAAACACATTTGTTTGGGCCAAAACGAATGTTGCGTAAAATCTCGTTACAACGACCCAAAATCACTAGTATAGGGATTCGAAATTAAAATAGATATATAAATCCCAATACTATACAAAACATTTCCTTTCGGAAATCATTTACTATAACAGTGTTATAGTCCGCCATTTCCTTATTTCTCGAAAACGTCTATTTTAACAATGGATGTTGAAATATATGTATTCGATTCATAATACATTTTAAAACATCCTTTTAAAATAATTAACTTCATTTTATAATATCGCTTTCCCAAAACATAACCATTTTATTTAAAAATATATTCACTGTCCAAAATCGTGAATATACTTCACTAACCAAATTTCAATATTTCTACACATTTTATATAAAGAATAGTTCGCTATCCAAAATCGCGAATATACTTCTTTTAATAAATTTCTATATTCAATTTAATAAATTCCATTGATTTCGAATTTATAAACAATGTCTATAAATTCCATTTCTATTTATAAACTTCGATTTATAAATCTCCTTTATTAATCCAATTCAATTTATATATCTCAAATATATACCAAAAGTCCATATTATAAGTTAAATACTTATAATTCATTTATTTACAAAATCGTTCTTTTTAAAACTTCTATTACTTATAAGATTCATTTATATTTTATAACAACTTCAACTTATAAAATCTCCTTTATTAACAATTTCTATTAATATCCCATTTAAATGCCCAAAATCCAGTTTATAAGTTAATTACTTATAAATCTTTTATTTTACAACATCCATTCATTTTATATTCTTCACAATTTATAAATCTATACCTTTTTAATGAAATCCATTTTATACTTCATTTTAACACTTAATAAACTCGTTTTATAATTCCAGTATTTTTTTTATATATATTTTTATTATAAATATCAATGTTAAAAATCTTTTGTATACATCCTTTATAATAATTCAAAAATCCAAATTTAAACTATTTTATAAATCTATTTATTTTAAAAATCACCTTTTGGTTATATTTCACAAAAATCTTAATTTTTTTATAACATAAAAATTTATAACGTTTTAATTATTTAAAATGAATCAATTCAAAAATTTAATAAAACATATACTTTGAAAAATCATTTTTAAAAATCATTTTAAAATCAAAATCGTTATTTTTAAACTTTAGAAATGGATCCCATGATGCAACAACACCCAATAGTCAATCACGACAACAAACATCATATATCATCATATGATAATCAACAAACATCAAAATATTTGTAATCAAATAAATACTGGTGAGGAATCCAGTTGGATCCCTCCAACCTGTTTCCCTACATCCACAAACATTAGCACAATACCAATTCCGTTCAAAGCGGAATATCGCGGTATATGGGATTTATAAAATATTATCCGCTATTATGCGGCGCAATAGGGTCTCATCCGCTATATAATGTGGGAAATCAACTCCAAATACATAATTAATACCAATTTCATTATACTGTGAAATATTCGCGGTATATGTTTTTAATAAATAACCTCCGCTTACTAACGACGTATAATGTCTATTTTAACAATCAATAGATAACAATCATCATTCAAATATACATTCAAGCAAATTTTAAATCTAACTATTTAAAATTTAAATCGAAACTATTCGATTGAGTGAGAAGTTCTCACCTTGATTTTCAATTTCCAGCGTTTTATTTCGAATAAAATTAAACGTACCCGAAATTTTCACTAGCTTCAAACGATTCCAGTCCAATTCCATTGCGTAGTGCTCGACGAAACGAAGCCAACGCAACTTGTTTCGTCAAAATCCGACCTCGTATCAACAAGTTACGATAGTTTAAAGATCATACAATTTTGAATATAATTTATTTACAACTTTCTTTTATTGTTTTAACCTCCAACACATCTGAGCCCTTTATCATTTCAGCACTGGATCTGGGCCGGCCGTGCTTCCATCTTCCTCCTTCTTTTACGTGAAAAAAAAAATCACGTTCATGAACCCATAACCGCCTAACATCAAGTAATTATCGCGGCCACTTCCTTCATTTCGAAGCCGATCAACCTCCACCACGTCGAAGCTCGTCACGAGCACTACACTCGGCTACAACCCCATAGAGCTCGGCCATCACCTAGCCTCGGGACACACGTGCAACTGCCGGCCGTTCAAGTGAGGATTGTCGTCGATCCGTCGCGTGAAACCCCATCATCACCGTATGGATTCGAAGCTCTCGAGATGCTCTTCAAGTTTGTAGTTGAAAGTTTTAGCTAATTCTTCACGGATTGGAAGAGATTGAGGGGGGAAAAAGATGAATTTCTGGCCATCAACAGTAAAGTGGCGGCTAGGCTTTAATTAGGGTTTGGCTGCAATTGTGAAGAATGGAGGTCCTTTTATAGAAAAATGACAAAACACTATTCATCGAAAATTTTCCGAACTCCAAACGAAGCGTGCCGGCTGACGTTTCTAAGGTTTACCCCGCGTTCCGGACACAATGGAATAGGTTTCGGAGGCTAATTCGATCATATGTGCGGGTTACGGAAATAAACGATTCAATTTAAATTAAACCGATTAAACGATTTTTTAGGCGTTTTAGCTTGCCCCAGACAAACGGTAAATCCGATTGACTTGAAATTTGAAAAATTGCAATAATATAACATTACAGATCCGATGAAACTGGTTTCGTCGAAATCCGAGACTGTTTGAAAAATGGCTATTTTAGCTCGTCAATTAAATATTAAAATATTTAATTTTCACAATTTAACTTTTAATTCAATTTTAAAAGTTCTAAAATATCGTTCTAACTCCAATATGATATAATAAAATTTTACAAATCATTTTCAATCATATTTAACTCGATTTTCAATTATTTCTGTATTTTCAAATATTAAATTATCGATTTAATTATCCAATTAAATCCAATTATTCGAAATAAAATTTATTCGACGTATAAATTTTACTTATTAATATTTAAAATCGATTAAATATACAAATTTCAATTGACAGAAATTTTGGGCCGTTACAGATTCATCCAAATGCCGAACCATTTTAAATAGCCGATCCACTCCAACATGTCGATCCATACATGACCTTCTCTCCCTGGCCGAACCGCATACAACCGAGCCATCTCCGAGCTACCTTGGCCGGACGACACACACCAAACCATTTTAACTAGCCGATCCACTCCAGCATGTCGATCCAAACATGACCTTCTCTCCCTGGCCGAACCACATACGACCGAGCCACCTCCAAGCCACCTTGGTCGAACGACACACATCGAACCACCCATGACCGACCATCTATCCATCCAACCAGCTTAAACCCATCATATTTCAATCACGACAAACGAATAGTCGATTTAGTTAAATCCACCTGCTCATGGCCTTGTCAAAAGGCGGGTTAACAGTAATCTATAAAGAAATATAATCCATAGTGTACTGAAAATATCAATGATATCATTAGAATGCAGTTAAACAAAATTAAACTTGATAAATAGCAATCAAATTCAATTCTATTTGATAGGTAAATATGTGTTAGCCCAACCCAACCAGACTAAAAATAAATGATTCAAGCCATAAACTTCAACCCTAACTAATTATCGATCCAAATTATTCATTACTTAACTAAATAAGTAAATATATGTTAGTCCAACCCAGCCCAACCAAAACAAATGTCTTAAACCCTAAGCTACGTTCTAACTACACCCAATTTCTGCGTTCTCTCTCAACCCTCTTCTTTTGAAAGTCGATTGCACTGTTAGGGCAAGAAAACAAAAGTTGTCCTGCTAAAAAAATGTCGCAGATCAAAAAAAAAAGATGCCTCGACTAAAAAAGGATTTCGCAATCTTGCAACTCAAAGTCGATCGTCGACTGCTAGAGCAAGGAAGATTTTATTCAGATAAGTTGTTTAATCAATTTTGACTTTCGAATTTGGCTTCGATTTTGTTTTCGTATGCTTTTGATTTTTTTTTTTAAAATCCTAACTGGAACCGAATTTTATGCTTGGTTTCAGTTTGGTCAGTGACGTGTAAAGTACTGTCGAAATTTCGGCATACCGACCGATACCTCATTCCTTGCACAAAACACATATAATTTACTGGCCTCCAGCATTCTGTTCCATGACAACTATGAAGGATCTCCAAGCTTCCTGCAAATCAATATGTGAATCAGCTATTATTTTAATATGTGCATTTGTCATGAGTGCATATAAATAAACAATAATATTATGATAAGCAAAAAAATATACACGAGATATATAATGTACATTAAAGCTGACAAGTTAGGTAAGTTTACTGCTTCCTGTCACTAAAACTATACAATTTCGTTTTACCCTTGTTGCTAACAAGTCTACACCACTCCAAGACAATTTTTATACTCATTACAACGCCACTCACACCATCACGTTATTGTTTGCTCCTGGTTGGTTCGAACAATGGATACTGTGTCGAAATGCACAACTACCAAGGGATGTAATAGTAGGCCGAGCACCAACAAATTTCTGTGTTAGTCACTGATTGCTTAAAGCCTTAAGACATTTCTAATTTCACTTACTATTATTGCATAACACGAAATGGTTTCCACAATAGTTTAAAAAGATGTAAAAACGAGAGGAAGAAACTGATGACAGTGAAATAAAAAACCAAGTAATAGAAAGTGATGGCAATGCTTCAGAGGTACGATAGATTTGATTACGAAGGTCCTTCGCCGTCGTCATCTTTATAAGGTCTTCGGATATGGTAGCTAAACATTTTGTTGTAAATACGATATTATGTGGTGGGTGTTATAGCTATGAATGATATTGTGTTTTTATATGGAATAACACTAGCGCCAGCTGAATAGTTTTGTTGTTTAGAATTCAACGTATTGTATGTATGGATCGATAAATGACTATGGATGATATTGTTTTTGTATGAGGTATTAGCATTACTTGAATAGTATTATTGCTTATAATACAATTTTGTGTGTATATGATCAACGGATTCATAATGTATTTTCTTTTTTGTTTGTGCTATTTGTTTTATATAAATGCGCACACACACACATATTTCTGTCGATGATTTTACTATTGAATGTCGAACATTAATGGTTGGGAAAGATGTAATAAAAAAAACATTTAACGACGGAATAGCAGAAGAATACGAGCGGAATTTTTGAACAAAACCGCCACTAAAACGTCGATGAAATAGGCAAATGAATGTCCAATCCGTTGCAAAACTTCTGCAAATCAACGTGTGATTAGTGATGGAAACAAGGAAAAAAAATTGCCATTGAACCCATGCTAAAGCGTTAGTATTAGTAACAAATTACCGACAGATAACTGAGGCAAAAGTACACACATAAATATTATTCATCACTAATCCCTTGCCCTTGCTTTTTAGCTTGGGTTTACCGTTGATTTAAAAAGAATTTTGGGAAAATATATCTCCACCGGTAAAATATTTTTACATTAAATTTTAATATTTAGACAAACGACGGAAAAATGTTGGTAAGTTGACTCTAATTTCCATCGCAAAAATGCCGCTAAATTACCGATTTAAAATTTGCTGACCACTCTTAACTATCGTTAATCCGTTGCTAAAACACGACTAGCGACGGACTCGTGACAATGATTTCACCTGCTGCAAAATCAATGCTTTTTTGTAAGGGATTATTCGGTAGCCATCCAGGACTTCGCTTGCCACTCAAGCCATTTCCTAGTTATAATGTCATATTTAGACATGTGATTGCCGCAATAGGTCAATCATCATCGAATAAGGAGTTGAGTTTCTCCTTCTTATTACCGGAAGACTTTCCGTTTGCGTTTATATTTTTATAGATGGTTTTATTTTTTAACTATGTACACTACACATTCCTTAAATAAAACATTTTTATCTTTTATTTAGATGATACTCTATCATTTACTAGTTTCTCTAAGCTTCTTTCATTTAGAAAATAAGTTGAAGACAGTTTTAACTATAAAATCTTCCATTTATTCTATCCCTATAAAATAGTTCAATAACACTTGGAAACTAAAAGTGCATTAAGTATTTGTTATTTTAGAAAAATATAGCTTTTCAAACATTGCAAGTTGTATTTTATTTGTTGTATGTTGGCTATGAGATAGCCGTCGCGTTTAGTTAAAAACGTTATTAACGGTTGCGTGCATATCATTAACTAACACATACTAGCGTTTATTTTTCACCTGGTCGTTGCGTTAAAATTTTAACTGAGCTATCATGAGCTGTCCATTTAAAAGTCTTCTTGTGTTATTATTTATAGCCTTCGTGCCACGTTTACAAAATGCATTATGCGCTATCGCCTTGCAAAAGCAGCCGCGTGCATTTTCATACTACCCATGTTAATTATATTATTTTTCCACGGTATGAGCTGTTACTAATATATGTTCTTCTTTGGACTTTAGTGCTTACACATATATGCAGGGATTTTATGTATTAACCATTACTAGCATGTAGGTTATCGTGTATAATTTGGATATTATTTATTTACATGCAAGTTGTCGTGCACAATTTGATCATGTTCCCGTTAATCATGTATCCATGTAAGTCTTCGTGAATTGCCTACCATTCTATATTCATGCCTGTAATATATGCTTCCATGAACTTTAATAGTGCTGTCATCATGCATTTGTGCTATGCATTTCTTCAAAACCAACGTGCTGTCATCATGCATTTGTGCTATGCATTTCTTCAAAACCAACATACTTACATACAGACATATGCACATCCTATCGTGTATTGTTAATTCCGTGTGAAAAAAATAAGCGATTATATATTACCTTTGTATATAATGATATGTTTGCTGTTAGCATATTTTATATTCAACACTTAAGCCACACTTCCTATCAGAATGCTTTCGCGTCCCATTTTTACACGTACCATCTTGTTCTATTTATACCTCCTTTTTGGTCCACGTGTGCTGCTACTTGCTAAAATTTCGTGTATTTATAGATAATAGGTTGCCTTTGCCCCTTCGAACCGTCGCCAGTGGTTATACACACACACTATGTAATATGTATGGTGAGCTGTCGCCTGGGGTTGTCCGTTTGAGTCATCCCATCGCATGCAAATATATTTATGCAGTCATCACCGCTACTTCATTAATGCAATGCTTTGCAACACAACCTTTTGTCATGTGGCTAGAAAAAGAGAATAGTGAGCTGTCGCCTAGATTTTAAGCCTTGTCGAGTAATTTCTTTGGAGCCGTCCCT
This sequence comes from Allium cepa, assembly GCA_030765085.1. Taxonomy (NCBI): domain Eukaryota; kingdom Viridiplantae; phylum Streptophyta; class Magnoliopsida; order Asparagales; family Amaryllidaceae; genus Allium; species Allium cepa. The sequence continues at coordinate 568,022,220 of CM060940.1, read as the reverse complement.
ACACATTTTGTTTGAGCTTCCGTGATGAATTTGTTTTATATTAAAATACCGGTCCTCATATGTTTCCTTACCCAACATAAAGTTTAGCATTGAGTGATTAGTTTTACTTGGTCAAAAAATGAATTGATGACAATTTTGTAACTAGATTAATAACTGATTTACTATTTCCGTAATTTATCACTTTTCATCTACTCTAATTTTTTGTCAACCTTTTATTGGATAATTTTCTTATCTTAGTTTTATTTTTGAAAATCCAAAGTACCTAGCTAATTAATTGATTAATTTTTCTTAATTAATTAGTGTTTTTTTCACTAAATAATTTATATAAAATAGAAATTTAATAGAAAAAAATCATAAAAAATCATAAAAATTCTCTTTTATCATATTTTAGCTACTGTAAAAATTTCATATTAAAATAATCAATTTTATTATTTTTACTAATTAATTAATCCAAAATTAACCATTTTCCTTAACTTAGGAAATACATAAAATATTTCCACCAATTTCAAAATTAATGAAATTAAAAACTGATCTCTATTTCATCTCTAAGCATAATATATCAAATCTTATGGCATTTGGATGTAATTAAACCATTTATTTTCACTAAAATATGAACTAAAGCACTTTAGTTAATTTTTTTAACCATAGTTAAAATAATATTCAACAATCCAAACATGTTTAGCATCATCAAAACATTCATATGAAATTCAAATTCGAACCTAATGTGTATTAGGATAAGATTTTAGAAAGATTTCACTCACCTCGATTAAATAGCTTGATTAAAGTTGAAGCCTTTAAATAGTTTGGATTTTCCTTTACTTTTGCTCTTAATAAGATGGAATGAGGGGTTGATGCTAAGGAATATGGACTAGTGGGTTTGTGCCTTACTGGCTTATTTCTTTTATATGAATTATTCCTATTAAAATTTAAATTGTTTTCTTCCATTAATCAATGCCAATCAAATTGCTTTAATTACCCTTGGTCCATCCATTAACTTTTTAAATGTCTCATACTTAATTAATTAAATTTTCCTAAAACAATTCTTATAATTAAATTGATTTGTTAATTTAATTAATAATGTCTTAATATTATTAATTCAATTTTAATTTCAATTAATTTCTCATATTATGTACTCTCAATATGGGGTATTACAAACATATTAATTTGGCCCTTAAATTAATTAGCATATTAATTTTATTATTAATTATTTTTGATGTCATGGTCAAACATGACACCAGTTAAGCAGAGGTCGCGGAAGGCGGCCTGCATGCGGGTTGATGGAGCTAGAGGAGAAGTGATTCCTTTGGATTGAGGAGGAGCGATTTAGCAAGCGAAAGCGAAGCTGAAGTTCGTTGGTGTGTATGAAATTAGGTTTGAGAACGAGGCAGAGGAATGCTAGAAGATGAGCTGCAGCGATCATGTGAGTCTTTGTGCCGCTTACTTTGATCACAAGGCTGTCATTCTTCATCCTGCCATTTCTTTCGATCCCTCTTAGTGTGGTAGTCTTCTTCTGCCTTACTCTCTTTATCCTTCTTCGGGATCTTTCTTCCTCGGTTTCTCGTCCCTCCATAAGAAGTGAACGATGTAATTCAGGAGTGCGTTTTCTCTCTTCAATGACGTATTGGAGATTGCTGAATCTATCTCTGAATGGTACCTGAACTAAGAGATGGGATCGTATAAGTTTTGGAATATTAGAGATTAAATGGATGTAAAGCATGTGGGTTTATGATCGTAGAAGTGTGTGGAGTGCCGGTGTTCTCTTAAGTATTTTGCGGACCGTGTTTGGAAGGAAATAAGGATGGAGTCTTGCCTCCTTCAATAAGGTATCCCCAAACTAGAAGCTGAAGCCTGGAGAGCTCTCCTTACCGAGCTTAGCAATTAGAACGTCGAAGTCGCTCAACGAGCCAAAAATGTCATTAGAAGAACCACCTGGAGGAATTACCTGTGCAATTGGTGCCATGCTTGGTTTTGTGATATGCTTTGGAGTTTTAATAATGATACACTTCGGATAAGGTGAGGCAGGAAGTTCGATGCCTTTGGGAGATGTTTCTATGTATGATTCTTCTCCCTCTTGAGTGGTGTCATAGTGCTCGTCGCCTCCATCATCGCTTTCCTCTTCTTCTTTCTCCCCCTCTTTTCCCTCTCTTCTTCCTTCCTCGTCACTTTCTTCTTGAATCGTTTGCTTTCTCACCTTTAGAGCTTCAGTGGCAACATGCTCTCCCACTGCTCAATCAACCAGCTCATCAACATTTGCCATAACAGATGGACCTTCAACTTCCCCTTAGAGATTGTTGCTAGAGCTGCGAGCGGGGGTCGAAGATCGGGTAAGCATTCTAGAATTGCTCGGCTCAGTGGCTATAGGAATGGTGAAGCGTTTAGGTTATGATAGGTTGCACCAGCGAAGGTTCACATTTGTTAGAGGGTACATGATAGTTGGATGAAGGAAGCTAAATGTAACAACCATGGTATTGGAGATTACTGATGATATTAAATTATAATGATAGTTATAATTTAATATGGTAAATAGAATGTAATGGAGAAATAAATTTGGTTTAAATTGTGTATTTCAAATAAACAATACGTATGGAGTTAAATATTGGGTTTAAAATTCATTGTTTGGTGTTTTGGTTAAATAAAATGGAAAATATTGGAATTTAGGTAAATTTGAGTTAATAAATTTACCAAGTGATGTATTTCAACATTTAATTGTTGAAATAAATGCAAATTGATGTAAATAAAGTTTTAAAATTTTTATTTTGAGGTAATGGAGTGAAATTAGTCATTTACCGTATTTTAATTAAGTCAATTTGATAATATTGATAATTATTGCCAATGTTAGCCTTTGTTGAGGCATGGCTCAGTTCTTGTGAGCGTATCTTTAGCCGTATGGAGATCTCTAGTCATCACCGAGTCCTTATAGCATCTATTATGTTGCAAGAACGATCTTCACATTGGTATGATCTTCTTATCGCTGAGATTGATGAGTCCACTCTAGAGTGAGATCAGTTCCGTGAGAGATTCGAACTCAAGTTTATTCCAGAATCCGAGAAGGCTATTCTTGCTCGACGTTTCCTTGATTTCAAATAAGGAAAGTCGACTGTTTTTGAATATGTTGCATCTTTTGAAGCCTTGTCTAAATATGGTCTCGAGCACATCTCTACTTCTTATAAGAAGAATCTTAAGTTCATCTCCGGGCTTAAGAAATATCTGAAGAAGTCCCTCATGCTTCGCCTTGAGCTCACCTTTGAAAAGCTTGTGGATGTGGCCCTTCAGCTTGAAGCGGTCGAGAAGGAGAAAGATAGTGATGATGAGGGTAATGTTCGGGGGAACCCGAATAAGAAAAGGTTTTTTCGCAAGTCGAAGCCGTTCCATCCCGGTAAGAAGAAGAAACAGAGGGGATCTTCTTCTCAGTCTCAGTCTACTCCTTCAACTATGCCTTTTGCATGCTACAATTGTGGTGCACCTGACCATCCAGTGAGGGAGTGTCCCAAGCCTAAGCGTTGTCTTTATTGTAAGAAGGAGGGACATTTGGTTTCAGCTTGTCCCAAAAAGGAGAAGGGTTCTCATCAGGGTCATCTTAGTGTGGCTACTACTTCTAGAGATGCTTCTCAGCCTCGAGGTACTTTTCCTTCCTTTCTAGAGGACTTTATTTTATTCCATGATCGTTATATTCGAGTCGAGAACCCTTCTCCTTTTTGGGACAAGCTGAAACCAAATGTCCCTCCTTCTTACAATAAAGACAACGCTTAGGCTTGGGACACTCCCTCACTGGATGGTCAGGTGCACCACAATTGTAGCATGCAAAAGGCTTAGTTGAAGGAGTAGACTGAGACTGAGAAGAAGATCCCCTCTGTTTCTTCTTCTTACCGGGATGGAACGGCTTCGGCTTGCGGAAAAACCTTTTCTTATTCGGGTTCCCTCGAACATTACCCTTATCGCTATCTTTCTCCTTCTTGACCGCTTCAAGCTGAAGGGCCGCATCCACAAGCTTTTCAAAGGTGAGCTCAAGGCGAAGCATGATGGACTTCTTCAGATATTTCTTAAGCCCGGAGATGAACTTAAGATTCATCTTATAAGGAGTAGAGATGTGCTCGAGACCATATTTAGACAAGGCTACAAAAGATGCAACATATTCAGAAACGGTCGACTTTCCTTGTTTGAAATCAAGGAAATGTCGAGCAAGAATAGCCTTCTTGGATTCTGGAATAAACTTGAGTTCGAATCTCTCACGGAACTGATCCCACTCTAGAGTGGACTCATCAATCTCAGCGATAAGAAGATCATACCAATGTAAAGCTCGTTTTTGCAACATACTAGATGCTACAAGGACTCGGTGATGACTAGAGATCTCCATACGACTAAAGATATGCTCACAAGAGCTGAGCCATGCCTCAACATCTAAAACAGTCTCGGCGCCTTTAAAGATCTTGCCACCAAGATGTGTAAAGTCGCTACACATGCGCGCAAATGCGGATTTGCGCGGAGGAGAAGAGTGAGCTGGAGCGGGAGGCTGAGTGCTCCGAATAAGCTCAAGGATCTGACTGGTAGACATATATACGCCTTCAGGACGAGAACCACTGGACGGTCCCGCCGTCGAAGAGCGTCCTCTACCTCTACTCGACATAGCTGAAAGATAAGATAAGATATGATTATTCACAGGGTAAATAGATATATTAGCAATTCAAGTGCAGAAGTTAAGGAATACTACGGAATATAATTAACATTCCTAGACATATTCCTTTCTCTTGCAAATCAAATTCAAATTCCTAGCTCCAAAACCCTAGTTTCTCTTGCAAATCAAATTCCTAGCTCCAAACTCAAGAAGAACCCATTGGTAAGCTTCTCTTCTTCTTCTCCAACTTGTTCTCTTACCAATTTCAGAAATTCCTAAACCTAATTTTGGGAATGTTCTTGTTTTTTAGCATAGATTCAAGCTCATTTGGGTTGTGTTGAAGAGAGGTTGATTCTCCATTTGCTTTCAAGCTTCTTCTTGTTTGATTTTGAAAAAATGTGAGATTTTTATCTCACATCTATGACTATAATTATCTTTGGTTGTTGGGTATGAATTCCTAACACTTATTCATGTGCATTTGCTCTTGATTTGGATTGGTTTTGTGAATATTCCAATTTTTGGGTTTTTAAACCAAATTTGTGTGAAAATCCTTTTATGGATGTTTGATCATGCTTTTGGTGATGCATCGAGGAGCATATAGGGCCGGGTCGCCGATTGGCATAAACCCTTAGAGGCAATGTTCGTCCGGTTGCATTTTGGAAGAGTTTGCTCTTCATTTGAATAAAGGCTGAAAAACAGCCCAGGCATGATTCAGTCGACTGAAAACTCTGTTCAGTCGACTGAACCTGAAACCCGAGAGTTTCCAGGCATGATTCAGTCGACTGAAAAACTCTGCACAGTCGACTGAAACTGGAAACAGAAAGTTTCCTGAACCTGGAAAATTTCCAGGTACAGGGTCAGTCGACTGAAAACTCTGTTCAGTCGACTGAACCTGCTGTTTGAGTCCAATTTGCCTTTTTGGATTGAAATTCCAATTTAAATCGATTCGTGATAATCCTATTTGTTGTTATCATCTATTATGACTTTGATGACTCTTTTTAGGGATTTTTGAATATTCATTTCGATGGATCCTTTATCGATTTCGTTGGATTTTATTTACGTCTTCGTATGTGAATTTTTGTGATTGATTGTTCTTACAATCTTCTTCGTGATTTGTCACTTTAAAAATATAAAGGTTTTCTATACTAATAGTAAATATCAAAATTCTTTCCTCAAACGATTTCAATACTATTTTAATACCAAATTCGTTTATAAAACCGTTTTCCAATCTATTAGTATATACAAACCTTTACCTCACTCGTATGAGAAATCTAATTAAACGGCTTAGTAAAACAAGTGGTATGAAACGCTTGCGTTTACTTTGTCGGTTAATTCTTGGACTTGTTCGATTGAACCTCTTGTGACAATTTTCTAGTGGAGATTTAAAGTTTGTTCGTAAATATTTAAGTTAAGCAAGTGGTTATGGGACATGAAGCTAAACTCATATATTTACTAGCTTAGTGTAATCGACACTTCTCGCTGATCATGACGATCATCTTTGTGATTTAGACTAGCAATGTGCGATGTCTCTTTGTCTGCGAGGGAGACTAAACCCCGTTTTGTGGAGTTTCGACTCAATTTGTGATGGGGTAGCAACCCATGGTCTTCGGGCCGTTTGTGGAGCTTCGGCTCAATTTGTGATGGTTAGCGACCATGGAATTAGCGTTCCGTTTGTGATACACGTGTTGGTGAGCTTTATGCTCCCGTTTGTGATAGGCCTCCCCCCTTTTTTGTGATTTCTGGATTTCTTGTGTAGATTTCTAGAATTTGTGTTTCACCAATTTTTCGTGATTTCCATTGATAAGTCTTATCGATATTTGTGCATTGGCGAATTTGTGTGTCATTGACTTTTGTGATTTCTGGATTTCTTGTGTAGTCTTCTGGAATTTGTGCGTCATTGACTTTTGCGATTGACATTGATATTATCGTCAATATTTGTGGTTTGATGAACGAAATAAAGAGTATGACACTTCTTGGATTCTTGTGTAGATTTTGTGATATTGATTAATCTCTTGTTGATTATCAACTACTTATATATCACAGCTTGGCCTTGTGATTATTATGTGTTTAGTCATAACTCTGATTCTATATCGTTTCATCTGATATCTATAGTTAGATTGATTCGTTTATTATTTTCTTATTAAATAATACTCGGGTCAGACCGAGATGTTACAGGTGCTTCTGCTTGACTTCTCTTTTGGGATTGATTTCTCTTGCTTTTGGTTAACTACTTAGATTAGTAGTTTTTGTTGTATACATTTGAGATATAGACTCCATAATGTATACTTATTCTTTTGTGTAGCTCATGTAACTATTCTTTTGTGATATTGTGGATCTTTTTAGACCACTACTCTGATGTACACTTCCAAGTGTAATATTCATATCTATTTTCCGCCTTTGTGATATGAATTGTCTGTGAGTGATTTGTGTTATGCTTATTTCTATATTTGTTTTCCGAAGGATTTATATAGCCACCGTGTAGTAGCTTTGAGTTTGTGCCGGTATGTCGGATTTCCTCTTGAAATAGAATGCATGTTATATTATATGACATATCGGTGCTCGCGCAAAGAAATTACACGGATGGTCGCTCCTCAATAGCCTTATTCTCCGTGCTAGTCGACAGCAATCACCGTAATGTTCTTGGTTAGCGTGGGTATAGAGGTGAGGCGTCACAACTATAGTCGAATATCGCAATGACACCCAAATCATAAAATCCGAGCAAAACATCATGATGATTGGAATCTAGTAATGACATCAAGAACATCGTAATGATTCCAATCTTATACTCGGTTTGTAGTACTAATAACATCTTAAATGTGTCACAACATCTCGAATAGGAACCCAATGGGCGTAAATGTACGTCCCATACCATACATTCGCACCTATTGGTTTATTAATCGTCAGTCGATGCCACATTAGAAAACATTCATAAAAATCCAAATCAAACATACACTGCCTCGTCTCATTGGCGAGTGTAAAGCACCCAACTCATTGTGTCTCATACTTTGATGAGTTTAAAGTGACATCAAGACTTGTCTCATTTCATCGACAAGTAAAAATCCATCTTAAACATCACAACCATCATCAATTCATCATAACAACCCTGCCTCATGTCCTCGGCAATTTAAAATATCACAAAACAATACTTTAAAGCAGATTCAACAGTATAAGTTCGATATTTAGCGATGAGGCGAAAACACATGTCCCATACCATGTATTTTTGCCAAATCATTCAATTCTCATTCTTATACATCGAAAATCATCTAACTAGGCTATAATATATTTAGAATAATTTTATAGAGAAAACGAGATTTTTTAAACAATTTTTAGAGATTTTTAAGTAAGTTATATAAGGAAAAATCCATTTATCAAATAGATTATCTATTATGAAATACTTTTAAAAAAAATAAATAATTGCTTAAAAACCCATTAAAATGTCTTAAAAACATTTGTTTAATTGACCATAATTTATACATAATTTACAGAAACTTATTCAAAACCAAAATCAATTAAAACCATCGTATTCTTCAAATATCGATATTTAGATTAAAATAGAATTTAAATAAAATTTAAATTCTAAAAATTTTCAAAATCAAGCCAATCCATTGTCGGATAAAAATACTTAAACATTCATCATCAAACTTATTCAAACAATATTTAAAATCATCGAAATTTGCAGTGAAACAGTTAATGAAAGCGCAAATAGGAGCAAGAACAATCTACCAAGCAACTGAGTTTTTGGCTAACTTTGGATAGTAATTTGGGGTATCAAAACAACCCGGATTACAACCAAATTTTGATTTGTTACACTATGACATGAGGACTACAACATATCCAAAATTTGGAGCAATTTGCTGCAAAGTGAAAGAGTTATGATTTTTCGAACATATCACTTTTCAGCAAGCACAAAAAACAAGATTTTTTGCTGTTTTTGAACCAACGATTTTCTATAGCACAACAATCCAAAATTCCATGAAAATTTCCAGAAACATTGTGCCATCCGACTACTACAACATATCAAAAATTTGGGGCATTTAGCTGTAAATTGAAGAAGGCATAATTTTTCTAAAATGATGTATTTTCGGCCAACACATAGAGATTAAATTTTTGGTCGATTTCAAGCATTAATTTTGCAGATCAAAACAACTCCAAATTTATTGAAAATTTTCAGAAACAATGAACCATCCAAGTACTGCAACATATCAAAAATTGAGGTTCATTGACTATATATTGTAGAAGATACGATTTTTCTAAAATGATGTATTTTCGGCCAATAAACGGAGATCAATTTTTGGCCAATTTCAAGCATTAATTTTGCAGAACAAAACAACTCCAAATTCGTTGAAAATTTTCAAAAACAATGAACCATTCAAGTACCGCAACATATCAAAAATTCAGGTCCATTGAATGTAAATTGAAGAAGATACAAAATTTTGAACATGGTGCTTTTTCAGCCAGCAAAACAGAAAACCAATTTGATAAATTGAGCAATTCCATCAACAAATTGATAGTAAAATTTGACACTTTGCTTAGCTTGGTGTAAGAAAACTCTTACCTTGCTTACCAAATTGTTTTAGGAAGATCTAGCAGAGATTTGATAGAAATTTGTGATCTTTGATGAAGATAGAAGCCCTAAGAAACTGTAGAAACTAGAAAATAGACATGCAAAACAACATAAGCAATTAAAAGACAATTTACATCTCAAATTCTCAGATTTTGATGAAAACTATTTGCTATTTGAAGGAGATTACCTTTCTCTTCTTAGTTTAGGTGATTTTCTCTTTTAATTTGCAGAAAAATAGGGTAGAAATTGGGTTTAGATGAAGGCAACCATGATTTTTATTTTTTATTTTTTTGTTTTTACGGTAGGTTTATTTTGAAAAGAAGAAAATGAATGAACCTTCGTACATCCTAGTTTCTCAACAGAAATTTCTAGATAGTAGGCTAATGGGTCCTCCTTTCTACCCAATTAAGGCCAAGAGAAAAAAATTACTTAGTGAAAATCAAAACTATGTATATATGTTACTTAAACTAACACTATAACACATATTTTCAACATTTAAAGTCATATAAAATGCATACATATTATTATATTGAAATACAATATCCATTGTAGCAAAATAAAATTTCTTTTAACAATTAAAATTTATCCTTTTACAACAAAACCCCCATTTTTAAAAATATTTAACACTTTACACAATTTTTGTGTAAAAACACTATTTTTAAAGTATAACTTGATCAAAATTTATTCTCTTATGTTTTCTTCATATTTTTCCTTTTATATTCAATAAAAGGCTAATATTGACAATAATTATCAATATTATCACATTGACTTAATTAACATACAGTAAACGACTAATTTCACTCCGATACCTCAAAATAAAGTTTTTAAAACTTTATTTACGTCAATTTGCATTTATTTCAACAATTAAATGTTGAAATACATCACTTGGTAAATTTATTAACTCCGATTTACCTAAATTCCAATATTTTTCATTTTATTTAACCAAAATACCAAACAATGAATTTTAAACCCAATATTTAACTTCATACTTATTGTTTATTTGGAATACACAATTTAAGCCAAATTTATTTTTCCATTACATTCTATTTACCATATTAAATTATAACTGTCATTATAATTTAATATCATCAGTAATCTCCAATACCAGGGTTGTTACAGACTCCCCCTCTTATAAAAATTGCGTCCTCGCAATTTCTAGAGGAAATCTGTATTCAACACAATTTATTTCATCAAACAAAGGAATTTAGATAGATTAAATGAAAAATTTTTACCTTCAAAGTGAGAAGATAAGAAATCAGGATACGGTCGCTCGATGAATTCTTTGGTTTCTCAAGTGCAGCCATTGGGATTATCGGACCATTGAATCTTCACGAGCGGGACATTCTTGTTTCGAAGGCGTCTAGTCTCCGAAGCAAGAACTCTCAGAGGATGTTGCACATAAGATAGATCAGAAGAGACTTCCAACTCCTCTAAAGCACGATAACCAAGCATGAAATCATAATCTCGTAGACACTTTCTCTAGTTGAGTTTGATTATAATAATAGCTACCAATCTTCTATCGGCATGGCTCCTTTTGAAGCCTTATATGGAAGGCCATGTCGTTCTCCATCTTGTTGGCTTAAGTCGGGGGAAAAGCTTACTTTAGGCCCCGAATCTATTCGAGAATCATCTGAGAAGATCCATCTTATTCGTGAGAGAATGAAAGAGGCACAGAGCCGTCAGAAATCGTACGCGAACAACCGTAGGAGGCCTCTTGGATTCTCCTTGGGTGATCTTGTTTTTATTCGAGCTTCTCCTCTGAAAGGAGTGGTACGCTTTAGTCAGACCGGGAAACTGACACCACTTGAAATTTTTCAATGAATTTGGAGTTTTTTTAATCTGAAAAATTAATGCTTAAAATCGGTCAAAAATTGATCTTTGTGTATTGGCCGAAAATACATCATTTTAGAAAAATTATACCTTCTTCAGTTTACAGCTAAATGCCCCAAAACTTTGATATGTTGTAGTAGTTGGATGGCACAATGTTTCTGAAAATTTTCATGGAATTTTGGATTGTTGTGTTATAGAAATCGTTGGTTCAAAACAGCAAAAAATCTTGTTTTTTTATGCTTGCTGAAAAGTGCTATGTTCGAAAAATCATAACTCTTTCACTTTGCAGCAAATTGCTCCAAAAGTTGGATATGTTGTAGTCCTCATGTCATAGTATAACACATCAAAATTTGGCTGTAATCTGGGTTGTTTTGATACCCCAAATTACTGTCCAAATTAGCAAAAAACTCTGTTGCTTGATAGATTGTTCTTGCTCCTATTTGCGCTTTCATTAACCGTTTCACTGCAAATTTCGATGATTTTAAATATTGTTTGAACAAGTTTGATGATGAATGTTTAAGTATTTTTATCCGACAATGGATTGGCTTGATTTTGGAAATTTTTAGAATTTCCTACAGCAAGCTAAGCAAAATGTCAAATTTTGCTATCAATATGTTGATGGAATTGCTCAATTTATCGAATTGGTTTTCTGTTTTGCTGGCTGAAAAAGCACCATGTTCAAAAATTCGTATCTTCTTCAATTTACATTCAATGAACCTGAATTTTTGATATGTTTCAGTATTTGGATGGTTCATTGTTTCTAAAAATTTTCAATGAATTTGGAGTTGTTTGTATCTGCAAAATTAATGCTTGAAATTGGCCAAAAATTGATTTCTGTTTATTGGCCGAAAATACATCATTTTAGAAAAATCATATCTTCTACAATTTATAGTCAATGAACCTCAATTTTTGATATGTTCCAGTACTTGGATGGTTCATTGTTTCTGAAAATTTTCAATGAATTTGGGGTTGTTTTGATCTGCAAAATTAATGCTTGAAATTGGCCAAAAATTGATCTCTGTTTATTGGTCGAAAATACATCACTTGGTAAATTTATTTACTCAAATTTAACTAAATTCCAATATTTTCCATTTTATTTAACCAAAACACCAAACAATGAATTTTAAACCCAATATTTAACTCCATACGTATTGTTTATTTGAAATACACAATTTAAACCAAATTTATTTCTCCATTACATTCTATTTACCATAATATCATTATAATTTAATATCATCAGTAATCTCCAATACCAGGGTTGTTACACTAAAGCTCTTGAGTGTTTTCAGGATTTCAACATTCTCATCACTTGTGTCTCAAGTGATAATATCTGTGAAGGAATTGGATGATAAGATAAACGCTTGGATGGTAGAAATCCAAGTGCGGGAAGAGAGAAGAGAAAAAAGATGTTACTGCGAAAAGCCACATTTGTTGAAGCCGTATATGTATCAGACAAAGAAGTACTCGTTCTTGAAATATGATCATTTATTATGGAGTTTTTTGATAACCTTGCATCGACACCATGCCTTGATCATCATATAAAATGGAAAATTGTGTCGTTGCTTGAAGCTCAGGTATGAGTTAACTTTCCAAAATTTAGAGATTGTTGGAACTAGTTCGTGAATAACACGTACAAGGAGCTCAGTAACGTATAATCGTTGGGATGGACTTAGGACAGAGCTAGCTTGAGCTCTTGAAAGAACATTCGCAAAAACGAATTTAATGGTGGTACAGTGCCGCCTACGCATATGTGTCTATTGCAATCAATATAGCCCATCAAAGGATTGTGTGCTCGCTGGTCCTGGGTAGGAAGCATGACGTTGCTTTCAGGAATAAGATGTTGTCGACATATGGTCTGTAGCATTTTAAGAGTGAGGATTGTTGGCACCTATTCGGACAGATCATCCAAAACCCTTAAGCCAATGCGTTTGTTTAAAGGAGGAGGCTATGCTTGAATTGGTTCTGTCGGAACGATCATTCTTTGTAATTCAGTAGTAATTGAATGTTGGGTCCAAAAGGCATGGAAGTCGAAGCCTGAGCAGTGGTAGACCCAGCTTCAAAAGGAATAGACGGCCCAGTGCCAACTTTGAATCTGGGAGAGTGGTGAGTCATTCTGGACAAGAAATCTTGGCATTTAACACGATTAAGTATGTTTTTAAATTTGAAAATTTGCTTTAAATGTTAACCCATGTGACCAACATCCAAAACCTAATGGATGTCGACATGTGTTAACCAATTAGAATTTTGGATGTTGACTGGGGCAAGTGAAAGTGTTAGTCAGTGTAAGTCTTATGTCGTGCACACGATGAACAAACTATGATGTGTAGATAGCCCGCTTATGCTAGAGAAACAAGCCACATTGTACAAAGGAACTATATGTCAGATGTTACCCATTATGGTCACATAATCGATAATGGAACCGCTATCCGGAGTGACGCAGAAGTCTTTCTTTTGCAGGAACATTGGAAGGACGTTAATTGGAAATGTTGTGTATTGAATTGTTAGAGTGTCGGGATGCATTCAGTTTGACTATTCTTTGAGAAAGAACACTTTCATTGAACTTTGGATAGGTGATCGACCATGCTTCATTATGGTGTGCATGTGGACTTAGAAGCAGCAAGGAAATGAGTTCAAGGCGGAAGAGATAACGATCTCAATTACCAACCTCAGGGCCATTGATGACCCCGATAAGGCTAGCAACGACCATCATGTCGCAGCCATGGCTCTGCTATTGTCAGCAACCCACCTTGTAAATTTTTGATCTACGAGTTAACCAAGAGAATCCAGGCATGAATTCTTGGGTGAGACAATGACGATCACCAGATTGGATGGCCGGAAGAAGCAACTACAAAGTAAAGGTGGCGGTGGCTATTAGAAGTCAATGACGGTCAGCCTTGAGCAATTGAAGCTCAAAGGGGTCGGTGGAAGCAAAAGCTCAGTCACGAAAAAGCAGGAGTAAAAAAGTGAAGTAGGAAAATTTTCCGAGTACCCATCTTATATAATGCTACCAAATTCAAAGGGAAGAACTATTCGGCACCGAATAATATGGTCGGTATTGTTAACTCAAATCCAAGAAGGGAAGAAAGGAAAGGCAACAAAGAGGTAGTACGCATTAAGCTAAGGCATGGAACGATATCCTGAGTGTAGATCTTGTCCTTAGCATGCAAAATGGGATTACTACTATATAAAGCAATCGAACAGATATCCACGAAAATGGGACAATGCTTTGAGGCAACTCTTGCATAACCAACAGACGTATATGGATAATAGTAAATGCTCATCTTATTGTAGAGCACGCTTTTTTTCCAATAGAAGCATATTCTAGGGGTAAGTGTTATCTGCCTCTTTAACCAAGCAGCCTTTAAACTACACTAGACGTCAAAATGAAGATGAAACGATTCATGAACTTGGGAACATGCATGGAAAGACAATAAGAATGGATACAAGAACTTGGAGAAAAGTTGGAGCCAAGGAAAGAGCTCGGTACGTACCACTTTATGGTCAGTACTGACCACCTTTTTTGCCCCCTATAGACCTCTGAAGCTATGGCATGTGGATAGTTGATGTAAGTAATCATCTTGGGTGCATTTCTCAAGGAATAGATGAACAACGGGAAGGAAGTTCTGAAGAAAAGTAGACAAGTACAAGTAATATTAGATAATCTTGCAAACAACACGATTTTTAAGGAAAAGTGCTCAGAGTATAATGGATCAAAGATAGAAGATCGAAGGGAGGAAGATGGGACAACTCGCCATCTATAATTCAGGTTAGTACTGACCAAAAGAGGTCGATATCGAGATGAATTAATGGATACGGGGATCACATCTTCCTCTCCTACATATTCAGATCTGAAGTTAGACTAGGTGTATTCGGATCTGGCAATTCTATTGGAGGATTTTCCTATAATACAATACCAATGACATTTGAAAAAGGAATTTTATCACTTTACTTTCTTCATCTACTATCTCTCCTCAAGCATAGTCACTAAGGAAGCTATTCTTGGCTGTTTTAGGCTGTTAAATCTATCAAACCCTGTACTAGTGACTAAAAGTCTATAATAAATAACAAGGCAATGGACGTAGGCCATAGATTTGTCGAACCACTATAAAAATTCTTATCTTCCTTTTGATTTGCTTATTGCCTTTTGCTATGTCTCTCTTTAAACTAGTTTACTTTGGGTGTTGTGCCATTTTTTCTGGCTCAACACCATCTTTATTATAAATTGAATTAAAGTAACCAACCAACCACAATCCTTTTCATCGCTAAAGACAAGCCAAAAATCTGTTGTCCCTTTAAGATGCCTCAAAATCATTTTGACAGCTTCGTAATGGGATTTTTTTTTAAGATTAGCAATATAGGGAATAGCCATTCCAATAGCGTGTGCAATATAAGGGCTAGTACAAACCATAGCATACATCAAACTTCCAACTGCACTGGCATACACCACTTTCTTCATATAGGCCTTTTCTTCCTCAGAGATCGAAGAGTCCTTTTTGTAAAGCTTTATGTGCGAAGGCATTGGTGTATCATGGTCTTTTTCTTCTCTATTCCAGACCAAGCAAGCACCTTGCAAGTATACACCTTTTGAGTCAATCTTAGTGCTCCATGTTTTCTATCGTTACAGATTTCCATGCCTAAGATTTTCTTTGCTTCAACAACATTTTTTTTTAATAATTGGTTGATTTCATTCCCATCCTTCGAAGTAATAAGCATGTCATCCACATATAGAAGTATGCACACCCAATTTGCACTGTTCAAATGTTTATAATAAACATAAGAAGCTTTTATGCTTCTATCAAAATCAATACTAAACATAAAAGAATCAAACCTCTTATATCATTGTCTAGGCGATTGCCTCAAACCATAAAGTGTCTGCTTTAATTTGTAAACCCATTCAGGCTTTCCATCTATAATAAATCCATTTGGTTGCTACATATAAATGGTCCGTTCCATGTTTCCATGTAGAAAAGCTTCCTTTGCATCAAGTTTCTCCATTTCCATGTCTTTAGTTACAATGGAATCCATATTTGGATAGAGGTATGCCAGACTACAGGAGAAAACATCTCATCATACTCTTTCTAATTTCTTTATGTAATTAAGATGAAATTAATATTTAAAAGTTTTGGATGGGTTTAATTATAAGAAATAGAAACATTAATTTGATTTAGTCTTTTTATTTCAAAATTAAAATTAAATTGGAGAGATAAAATAATTAGAAATAAGCGTTTCTTTGATTAAAAAGGTAGTTGGGTAATTTTATTTTTAGTATTGGGTGTTGTTTTGGGCATTAGAAATTAGAAAATATTAGTGCAATCCATTTGGAAATAATTAAAAAGAACGGTATATTCCTTATTGGGTTGTAAGTAGAAATCTAAAGCCTAAACTAATTATCATAAGGAGAAAAATTTCATTATCAAATGCTATATATTTCATTCTTATAGTAAATTGAGAAAATAGAATTCCATTTTCCTCTTGAAACCTAGAAATAAAAGTTTGCAATTTCTTCAAATTAGATTAAATTAATCTCTTGTAAAGCCCATAAATTCCAAGGTTTGTTTGGAGAATTGAGTTGAATTGGTGTTTTTATATGCTAAATTGAAAGGGAAAAGTGATTAATTCTCATCACTATATCTATACTTTATTACATGCTGCTGTTATATCGAATTGATTGTGATAATTGAAATGCATGTTTGCTAAGTAGTTTAGATGAGATTTTTGATGATAAACCGATTATTGAATTATGATGTAAAACCCGCTTGTTGAATTCCTGTAAATTGCTTACTGTAACTCTCATTACATCTCTTTTACGAGTCATTTGGCGATGATCATACCATAATAAGAGCGATCCACATAGCCCTGCTGCACACCCTTGCTTTAGTCATTTTTCCTGTTGATGAGGCTTGAGGCTACGATTATCTTTTTTTATAGCAACCATCTTGGAATGCTAACACTGCCCTCAAAGCAACAATGCAATGCTAGCATACATCCATACAAGTTTTTTCGGGATCAAACTAACATTCAACATTTACCATCTTCCATTTAGAAATCACTCTTAGGAAGAATAGTACAGCTTCTTAACATGCTTCATAACATTCCATCACGAACGTTATTAGTTTGAAGTAGTTAAGATAAACTTTACTTATCTGTAACCAATGTCCCCAAACTAAGCGACAATTCTCGTTCTTTTGGAAGTATATAATCAGTATTTGAGTCCTCACCGGGGAACTCTAATATACACAACATATTTCCTAAGTTAAAAAAGAGCAAGTTATAAATAGCGGATAATCCGCTACTTAGGGTAATTATACAGTTTTCACATATGGATAACCATATACTTAATTTAAACATGACCCATTGATAGGAATTAACCCTCCCATATCTATCACGTTTCCGATATTTCATCCTTACTCTGTCCATCGCCTAGAAATAAATTGTAGATCTTACAGATAGAGGATCAGCCTACTCATCAGGTTTTATTGCTAACTATGGGTTGACTTACTTCCCAAAATGTGCCATTACATTAACATTGGTTTCATATTTGTTTGAGGTTACTTGAGGGCAATCGATAAATAAATCCCTTGATTTAAAACATTTTTTAAAAAGAAAGACAATCTTAAAACAAACTGATATTTTGAAATAAAAATGATTTTTAAATTAAAAACCCTTATTAATTGATTAAATAACAAATTAAACCTTTATTAAAAATAATTAAATCTTAATTAAGTCTTAATTAAATTAAAATAAATCAATAATTAATTAAATCCCTTTGATTAAAATTAATTAATATGTTATAAATAATTTAAAATAATTAATTATTAATTAAATAATAATTAACTTTAATTAATTAACTAATTAAAATTAACTTCATTGATTAACACTTAGATATTAATTACTTTTATTAACTAATGATGAAGTACTAATTACTTACTTAATTAATTAAATAATCATTAAATAAATAAATAATTAATTAAATAATAATTACCTTTTTAATTGCTTAATATACGTTTTATAACATTTTCCAAAAAGATGTCCAAGGTAAAGCATTTTTAGATTTCAAAAAGAGTTCGTTTTCATGAACTGCACATATAGCGACTATCGCTATACGACTCGAAATTTCCAAACTTGAATTTTTTTTCTAAGTCTTCTTTAAAACTTTAACATTTGGAAGGGTTTTGAAACTAAATAAGTTTAAACTTAAATATATTTTCAAAATTGAAGTCCAGAGTTCAAATTTTCAAAGAGGGATTTCAAAAGTCGCTTAAGTTTGCAAAAATGCTAACTTTATTAGCATGAAAAACACATACCAAGATCATAACCACTATCACAGCCACATCATAACAACATAATTCCAAACATAAGCAAGATCAAACCTTACTAGTTTACTACACTTAACTTTCGATTTCAAGTTTATACAACACCATATAAAAGCATACTTATATACAACCAAATCAATACCATTTCTAAGTATACTTATGCATAACTAATTCAACATCATAACTACTCAAACAAGCATCCTATTTAACTAATAAATATACATCGTGTATAAAGTTAATAACTTGGAATAAAGGTGAGAACTTTTACTCACCAAAATGGACTAAATCGAGCTAACTTCTTTTATAACTCGAACACAACCTAGGTTTTTGCTTTTAGCTTGTAAAAGTGGAGCCTTTGGTGGATTTTAATTAAAATTTCAGCCTAAGGGGGTCTTAATGCTCGGCCAACATGGTGGAGGGGTGTATGGACTTCTTTTTGTGAGGAGAAAGTGTAGAAGTGAAAGAGAATTGTTTCAACAAGGATTTAATACTTAAAAGAGAATGGAACTAGAATTCTTTAATTAGGAATTTTTTTTGGGATGCCATGGAAGTTTACATGAAAGCTTTAGGAAGAAATTTATGAAATAGAAATGAATGAAAATGGTGAAAATGTTAGGAAAATGCCTTAGTACTAACTACATAAATCAAATTATCATATTACCCTAAAGTACTTAATTTTCCTCTAGATTTTTGCCAAATAACCATGCATGTTCCCCCCTTTAGCCAATGATTTTTTCTTGTCTCCCCTTCATTTTTCAAAGCCAACATGCATTTATTACCAAAGTACTTCATGTTTCTAAAGATATGTAACTTTTATTTACATTCACATTTTGTTTTTCAACATTTACATAAAAAGTCATATTATATATTTTATATTCCTTAAGTTAATATATACGTTTATATATTACAAATCCTAACTCATTTAAAAAAGTATGTGTGTGTTACAAAAATGTGCACGACGTTTTCCGACAACTTTTCGACACCTAAAATTCGAAAATTCGGAAAACGGTTTCCAGACACATTTTCTATTTTTCTTTGAACTAATTATTTTACAAAGAAAATTTGAAAATGATTTCCCCATCATTAATTATTATTTAAAAGAGTTTTATTTTCATTATAATATCCATTATTTGAATATCTAAAATTAATTAAATATTTACAAATCAAAGCAGCGAAATTCCGGGCCCTTACAAAAACTATTTCACCATCTTTAGCTATTAATTAAAAGGAGTTTATTTTAGTTATAAAATCCATTAATTAGTTAATAAAAATATATTTAAATATTCATTATTAAGGTAATTAAATTTTGGGTCATTACACTCTCCACCCCTTAAAAGAATTTCATCCCGAAATTAGCAAACAAAGAGATAACTCATAACAACTCAAAAGGTCATATATTATATATATCATGAAATCCATACAAAGGTCCTATAAAAAAACATCCATAACACAATAACGCGCGCACACACACATAAACAATGGCTATCCCAACATCAATTCAGGAAATGCTTCCCTCATATTATTCCCCGTATCGGGGATCCTCAATCCACTGGATCTTGACCAACTTTACTGCCTTACTTTGCAACTTCTTCTCATCCTGATCTACAATATGAACTGGATGTCTAATCACCATCAGGTTTGGTTGTCTCCAAATCATCTTGAACCGACGATTCTACAATCAACGAAGTGTCATGAACATACTTTCTTAAATGTGATACATGGAAAACATTATGGACCCTTGACAACCTTTCTGGTAATTCAACCTTGTAGGCGAGCGGCCCAACCCTTTCAATAATCGTAAAAGGTCCAATATACCTGGGTGTCAACTTTCCATCCCTTCCGAATCAGACAACTCCTCTTATTGGAGCAATCTTTACAAATATGGTGTCTTCGACTTCAAACTCCAAATCTCTTCTCCTTTTATCGGTATGACTCTTCTTTCGATCCTGGGCTTCCTTCATATTTCTCTTTATCACCGCAACCTTTTTAGTAGCTTCCCATATCATATCTGGTCCAAGTACTAGCCGATCTCCAGTTTCAACCCAACATGCTGGTGACTTGCACAGACGTTCATAGAGAGCTTCATATGGTGCCATGCCGATGCTTGCCTGAAGGCTATTATTGTAGGAGAATTTTACTAAGTGGAGATGATCTTTCCACGATCCTCCAAAATCCAAAATACACGCCCTTAGAAGATCTTCTAGAATCCGGTTCACCATTCTGTTTATCCATCTGTTTGGGGATGATATGCCATGCTCAAGCTTAGCTTTTTTCCTAAAGCTACTTGCAATGCCTCCCAAAGCTGACTTGTAAAGATGGGACTCGATCACTTACAATGCTTACCTGAACTCCGTGCAATTGAACAATCTCCCTCATATAAATTTCGGCCAAGGAAGTTGCCTATCTCGTCGGCTTTACCAGGATAAAATGAGCACTCTTTGTTAGCCGATCCATGATAACCAGACACCTTCATTTCCAAGGATTGAAGTAAACCAGCTGTCTTCTGGTGATTGCCTTTTATCTGCTGACAATTCAAACATCTGCTGACAAAGATGAAGACATCCCTCTTCATTCTGGGCCACCAAAATACTCGTTTCATATCGATGACATTCAAATAAAACTTCTTGCCTAAGGCCATTAACATTAGGGACGTAGATTCTCCCATTCATGCGCAAAATACCATTGTTATCTAACTCGAAATTTGAAGCTGCCCACCCTCACATCATGGATGATCTTCCTTAAACGCTCGTCCTCTTTTTGCTTACCGGCAGTCCTTTCCATTAGAGTTGGTTTAACTTCAAAGAGAGCTAACACTACATTCCTACGTAGAGCGTCTGTCACCACATTCGCTTTTCTTGGTGTGTATAGAATATCTAAGTCGTAAGTTGCCAGG
Source organism: Allium cepa (assembly GCA_030765085.1). Classification (NCBI taxonomy): domain Eukaryota; kingdom Viridiplantae; phylum Streptophyta; class Magnoliopsida; order Asparagales; family Amaryllidaceae; genus Allium; species Allium cepa. Next base: position 568,001,008 of record CM060940.1, on the reverse strand, counting down.
AACTCTAACCATCGCTGTTGCCTTAGGTTTAGATCCTTCTGAGCGAAAAGGTACTCCCGGGACTTGCGATCCATGAAGAGCTCAAACTTTTCACCTACTTAAATAAGGAATTACTAACTAGGATCCCTAAAGACTAGAAATAAACAAAAGAGGAAAAGAAGGATTCTTACCCAAAAAGTAATGCCTCCACATCTTTAACGCAAATACTACGGCTAACAACTCCAAGTCAAGCGTTGCATAATTCTTCTTATGAGGCTTTCACCATCCACTTGCATAAGCTACAACCTTCCCATGTTGCATCAACACTGTGCCCAAGCCAACTCTACATGCATTGGTATAAACAGTTAACCCTTCTCCTTCATCAATAATAGCCAAAACAGGAGCAATGATAAACCTTTCTTTTAACTCAAGGAATGCATCCTGACACTTCGAAGTCCACTCAAATTTAACATCCTTTTTCATCAGTTTGGTTAGATGTGCGGCAATCTTGGAGTAGTCCTTTATGAACTTCCTATAATAGCCTGCCATCCTTAAAAAGATTCTCACCTCAATAGGAGTTTGAGATCTTTTGAAATCCTGTACAGCAGCTACCTTAGCCAGATCAACTGAGATGCCATCACCCGATACAATATGTCCTGGGTATCTCACTTCTGATTGCCAAAAGTGGCACTTAGAAAACTTAGCCTGAAGAACGTTTTTCCTTAATGTTTCCAACACCACTTCCAATGGTGTTTGTGCTCTTCCTCAGTTTTTGACTAGATAAGAATGTCATCGATGAAAACCAACACGAACTTATTCAACACATTTCTAAAAAATCAATTCATAAGATCAACAAAGAATGCAGGTGCGTTGGTTAGCCCGAAAGGTGTAACCAACCACTTATATAGAAAAGGTCTCTCAAAGCAACTAATGGTATAGTATCCTCCGCTACCCTTAACTGATGGAAACCTGTAGCAAGGTCTAATTGAAAGAATACTCTAGCTCCATGAAATTGGTCAAACATATCATTTATGCGAGGTAAAGGGTATTTATTTCGAATGGCCTGTTTGTTTAATTCCCTATAATCCATATACAATCTTAATGAATCATCGGACTTAGCTACAAAAACTACAACCGATCCCCAACTTGAACGGCAATGTCTAATCAATCCTCTTATTAACAAATCTTCGGTTTGATTTATTAGCTCTTGCTTCTCTCTTAGGGCCATTCTACGCAGGGGTTGAATGATAGGTCTCGAACCAGGAACTAGATCACTTCGAAATTCAATTTCTCGATGGGGAGGCAAATTGCTAACCGGCTCATAAATATCAGGAAATTTTTTAACAACTTCTATCGATCCTAACTCTTCATGTGATGATTCTAAGGAATAAAGGAAACTGCTCAAACGTTTATTAGACTTCTTACAAACTATATTTTCCAATACCTTTCCGAAGTTGGTTCTCAATACTACCCTTCTCTTAGCGCAATCTAGAATAACTCCATATTTCGACAACCAATCCATACCCAATATCACATCAAACCCCTTAAAATCCAAGACAAGTAGGTCACAATGAGACGATGTTTTCGGAAATCAATTTTTACTCTTTCACAAATCAAGCATAAATTACTTGTACCACCTACGAGGTTAGACACACAAATAGGGGTTTCTATAAATTTCGAGATAAGTTGTAACCATCTACCAATTCTTTAGAGACAAAACTACGAGAAGCTCCAATGTCAAACAAAACATGAACTAAAATACCATTTATAAGTAAAGTACCTTCCAAGACTCCTTTCTCTTTAACATCTTCAAAGGTTGAGGGCTCGTCCTTGATTGCATAAACTTTAATCTACTTATCTTTCTTCAATAATGGACAGTCCTTAACCATATGTCCAGGCTGGTGGCAATTAAAGCAGAGCATCTTTTGGACCATTGAAGAGATAGCCTTCGCCTGCGACAATGTGGTGAAATATGCCCCTTTTTATCACACTTGAAACATGTAACATCCGTGAACTTGTCTCCTTGATTTGCGGTACATAACCCCACAATCCAACTGCACCCTCTTGTAATTGCCATGATGCCAAGAACCGTTTTTGATCATCAGAAATATCCAAACCTTTGAAAATCTTCTCACATGACCATAGCCAAGCGGTACTTCAATGTTGGATTTGGTATCCTTGAAAGATTTTCCTCCTAGGTTTGAGTAGCCTTTGCATAGAGCTGCGAAGTTTACTCGAGGCTGCAATGGAGCTATTATCTCAATAACTATTCCACCCCTTCCAACATTCGGGGTTCTTCCATTTATGGTTGTTGTGCTACTATCTCCCCTTCCTTATCCCCTTCTCGTACTCATTCTTACTATCTTAATAAAGTAAGATATCTTTCGAATGCATGGATGGAATTACCTTAGGAAATAGAGAATAAAACCAAACATAGAAATGCTGATCAGAACAACATGGAAATGCACTCTCAAATACTGAACTCATTCTAAGGCACTACTAACCTATCTCTAATGATTCGACCCTAACCAAACCTATGTATTCGCTCAACCTAAGCTCTAATATCAAGTGTGATGATTTGCCTTTCTTACACCTAAAGACGACACTTAATACATCCTCGGTATTCATGTGTCGATCATTTAAGTATCTGAACGATAGGTCGTAGGGTAAAGAAAATAAAAGACAAAGGAAACAAATATAGATTTTTCTCACAAACGATAGAGTTACATATACATCATCACAGAATAGTACAAATGGTTACTCTAAAATGTTACATCGACATTACAACAAGTACTATTCCAAAAAAGGATAGCTATATCAACCTGCCTAAATTACTAACACATAATGTACAGTCATAGCAAAAATAAACATAAATACTAGATACGGTGAAAGCTTCTACTCCATACTGCTTCCCAAAATGCTCCAAAGAAACCTGACTACTCATAAAAATTTGAGTACCCAAGAGTTTAAAGGGAAAAATAAAACTCCGAATTAGGCATGGGTCTGGTGTGATTAAAGAATAAGTTTAATTTTGAAAAAAACTTTAAATCAAACGTATCTCGTAAGACCACGCCACACATAAACATGGACGGGTTTTTACCTTATAATAACCAAACATTTTTGTATAAATCTTCCGATATTATCATAATGTCTAGGTTTAAAAGAAATATGGAATCATAACCGAAATTGTCACATTATAAAATTCCAGCATAATAGTTATACAATCAAGTGCATAGGCTTGTATTGGAAAATGGGTTCCAACTATGAAAGGGTAAGGGACTACCCACCGAATCCGTACACCTCTAGATAAATTGTACGAGAGGCCACAACGCATTGCACCTCTACAACTTAGGATCGACGCTGCCCCTTATTGGGTAGCGCCAAATATGATCACCGCTTGGCTGCAACAACCATGAAAACTGATCCCGAAGCATACATAAACCGAAGATATCGCTCTACATTTGGCGATGATCAGACCCAAATGGGAGCGACTCACATAACCCTGTTGCACGCCCCTGCTTTACTCATTTTCCCGATTGATGAGGCTTGAGGCTACAATTACCTTTTTTATATCAACCATCTTGAAATGCTAACACCGCCCTTCAAGCAGCAATGCTATGCTAGCATTCATCCATAAGAGTTTTTCCAGGATCGAATAGACATTTAACATTTACCATCTTCCACTTTAGGAATCATCCTTAGGAAGAATAGTACAACTTCATATCATACTTCATAACAATCCATCACAAACGTTATTAGTCTGGAGTGGTTCGGATAAATTTTACTTATCCGAAATCGATGTCCCTAAACTAAGCGACAATTCCTGGCTAACTCAATTCCGGTTATTTTGGAAGTATATAATCAGTATTTGAGTCCTCACCGTGGAACTCTAATATACACAACGTACTTCCTGAGTTAAAACAGGACAAGTTATAAATAGCGGATAATCCGATATGTAGGGTAATTATTTAGACTTTGCATATGGATAACTATATACTTAATTTAAACATGACCCTTTGATAGGAATTAACTCTCCCAAATCTATCACGTTTTCGATATTTTGGCCTTAACCTATCCCTCGCCTAGAAATAAATTCTAGATCTCACAAATAGAAGATTAGCCTACTCATCGGCTTTTATTGCTAACTATGGGTTGAGTTACTTCCCATAAACGTGCCATCACATTAACATTTATTACATATTTGTTTGAGGTTACTTAAGGATAATCGACAAAGAAATCCCTTGATTTAAAATTTCTGAAAAAAGAAAGACAGCCTTAAAACAAACTGATATTTTGAAATAAAAATGATTTTTAAATTAAAAACCTTATTAATTGATTAAATAACAAATTAAACCTTTATTAAAAATAATTAAATCTTAATTAAGTCTTAATTAAATTAAAATAAATCAATAATTAATTAATAATTAATTAAATCCCTTTAATCGAAATTAATCAATAATTAATCGTTAATAAATAATTTAAAATTAATTATTAATAAATAATAACTAACTTTAATTAATTAACTAAAAAAATTAACTTCATTAGTTAACACTTATATATTAATTGCTTTTATTAATCAATGATTAATTACTCAATATAAATTTTAAAACATTTTCTGAAAAGGTTTCTGAGTGAAAGCATTTCTAGATTTTGAAAATAGTTCGTTTTCACGAACTACATGTATAGCGACTATCGCTGTACGACCCAAAATTTCCAAAGTTGAATTTTGTTTTTTAAGTATTTCTTAAAACTTTAACTTTTTGAAACATTGCTATCTTGTAAACATAAAGATGTGGGTTTTGAAACTAAACAAGTTTAAACTTAAACATATTTTCAAAATTTAAGTCCAGAGTTCTAACTTTCAAAGAGGGATTTCATAAGTCGCTTAAGTTAGCAAAAATGCTAACTTTATTAGCATGAAAAACATATATCAAGATCATTACCAATATCACAACCACATCATAACAACATAATACCAAACATAAGCAGGATCATACCTTACTAGTTTACTACACTTGACTTTCGATTTCAAGTTTATAAAACACCATATACAAGCATACCATATACAATCAAATCAATACCATTTCCAAGCATACTTATGCACAACTAATTCAACATCATAACTACTCAAACAAGCATCATATTTAACTAATAAATATACATCATGTATAAATTTAATAACTTCGAAAATAGTGAGAACTTTACTCACCAAAAATGAACTAAATCGAGCTAACTTCTTTTATAACTCTAACACAACCTAGATTTTACTATTAGCCTGTAAAAGTGGAATCTTTGGTGGCTTTTAGTTGAAAAGTATTTGGCCTAAGGAGGCCTTAGTGCTCGGCCAACATGGTGGAGGGGTGTATGGACCTGTTTTTGTGAGGAGGAAGTGTAGAAGTGGAAGAGAATAGTTTCAACAAGGATTTAATATTTAAAAGAGAATGGAATTATAATTTTTCACTTAGGAATTATTTTTGGATTCCATGGAAGTTCAAATGAAAGCTTTAGAAGAAGTTTATGATGGAAATGGATGCAAAGTGGTGGAAATGTTAGGAAAATGCTTATATGTTCTAAGTGCATAAATCAAATTACCATATTACCCTAAAGTACTTAACCTCTTGCCACATCACCATGCATGTTCCCCCCTTTGGCTAATGTTTTTTCCTTGTTCCCCCTTCATTTTTCCAAGAAAATATGCATTTACTACCTAAATACTTCATGTTTCTAAAGATATGACAAGTTATGTCACTTTTATTTACATTTACATTTTGTTTTTCTAACATTTACGTAAAAGTAATATCATATATTTTATATTCCTTAAGTTAATATATACGTTTATATATTACAAATCCTAACTCATTTATAAATGTGTGTGTATGTGCTAAAAAAATGTGCACGATGTTTTCTTGACAACTTTTCGACACCTAAAAGTCAAAAATTCAAAATAATGATTTTCAGGCACATTTTCTATTATTCTTTGAACTAATTATTTTTGTAAACAAAATTTGAAAATGATTTCACCATCAAAAGAGTTTTATTTTCATTATAATATCCATTATTTGAATATCTAAAATTAATTAAATATCCACAAATCAAAGCAGTGAAATTTCGAACCGTTACAAAAACTATTTCACCGTCTTTAGTTGCTAATTAAAAGGAGTTTATTTGAGTTATAAAATCCATTTATTAGTTAATAAAAATATATTTAAATATTCATTATTAAGGTAATTAAATTTTGGTTCGTTACACAGTGATCCAAGTTTTAGTAGATGGAATGCAAACGATCGCCGCCTGAGACAATGCCCGAAGCTTTCAGACTCTAGACGTTCAAATCAGTCGACTATTGTTCACCATCGGTCAGCCGCTAGCGGCCAACTGGTTAGTCGACTGGTCGAATCCCAGAGCCTGTTCTCCTGGCGATTTCCTTATTGTCTTTTCTTTTTCTTCTAAATTTTGATTTCTTGATTCTGGTTTTTGATTTCTGTGATCCTTCTGTTGATGCACCATAGAACTTCGGTTCAATGAATTATTTAAATGATATATATATATATATATATATATATATATATTATATGAATCTAAAAAATTATGTTTTTTGATAGGATAATTTCTTGAAATTAGAGTATATAAAAATATAGTTTTAAAAGTCACTTTTACAATTTATATATATAAAGCTATACATATATTGTCATCTTCAAATTTGAGGTTCTATATTATGGAAATAAACTATACTTATAAGTATTTTGATGGAAAAGCCTATTATAGGGTTTTAATGATAATAATAATATTTGAAAATTGAATTAGTGTGTGTATATATAAGTTTTGAATTTTTAGCTTATATTATGAATGTACCAATTTATAGTCATTAGAAAAGTATTTAAATAATTTTAACCGAAGTAATTTCTATAAAAAACACTACTTCTACAAAATGAGTAATCTAATTAAAATGGTTTAGTACAAGTGGTATGGAACATAATATCACTTTATTGATTAATTCTTCGACCCATTTGATAAAATATTTTACTTGAGTGGAATCTACGATCTTTTAGTAAATATTCAAGTATCACCGAGTAGTTATGGGACATTGGCCGATACTCATTTGATTAATAATTGAAAGTATTCAACACTTCATTAGCAATGATCTCTTCGACGTTGCTTTTGCGTCTTTTGGTCGGCTTGGCCTTCGTGCTCGTCTTATGGTCGGTATAGCCTTCATATTCGTTTGTTAGTCGATGTAGCTTTCATGCTCATCTTATGGTCGGCATAGCCTTTGTGCTCGTATTTCGCTCGGTGTAGCCTTCGTGTTCGTCTTATGGATGACTCGCTGTCATGCCTATCCTTTGATTTTGATTCACTTTCATGCTTGTCCTTTGGTTTTGACTCTCTATCATGCTTGTCCCTTGGTTTTTGCCTCTCTTTCATGCTTGTTCTTTGGTTTTGACTTGTGGTTTTGACTCACTTTCATGCTTGTTTTATGGTTTTGACTTGCTTCCATGCTAGTTTGTGATTCTGATTTGTGAGATATTTTGATTCACCATGTTTGAGATGATTGCTTGTAATAAGCATGATATGTTTGCATGATATGGTGAATTATTGTGATTATGCCATTTATTGTTTGGATGTTGGCATATTATATAGTTATGACTACATTATTAAAATTTACATAAGTTACACTTATGTTCTCACATTTTTTGAATTAGAGATAGTCTGACCCGTTTATTATTTATTAATACTCGGGTCAGACCGAGACATTTCAGGTACCGAGACTCATTGACCGTGGATGTTGGGATAGCATATGGATATATGTATGTATGTATGTCATTTAGAATCTAGACCCTATGCATGTTGTATACTTTGTATAAGCTACCGACTTTTTATGTCATGTATATTTTTGAAACATGTTGTAGTCGATATTTATATCTGTATTATATGAGTATAGTACCTCTATTTTGTAGACTTACTTAGTATGTATCTTCTTTTATATATTATATAGTCCGTTGTGTTTTGTGATTCTGTGTTCTCTATGATATATTTTATATTGCTATGTTCTTATATGGCCAATGTGTTTATTGCTTTGTTTCGATAGCATACACGACATTTATGATTATAGGTAAAGCTAATCATGTCGGTGTTCGCTCAAGGGAATATTCATGTGTGGTTGCTCCTATCATGCCTTACTCTTCGTATTAGCGGACGATATTATGATATAATATTTTTTATTAATATGGATATAAAAATAGGCCATTACAACTTCGTATCAGAGCTTAGGTCATAACAATATAGGATATGCGAGACTCGAATCTTGGCCTAGAAAGACTGAGAGTCCCGTCCCTTGGCGTGCAGGGTATGACTTAGAATTTTTTTTCCTACTTTAGAACAGAAACACAAATGATTATTGGGAATAATCATCAGGATGTATTTGTATAAATTTGGAATTACTATACAAATTAATGTTATGAAAATTATGCTAATGTTTTGAACTCACTTTTGTAAAGAGTGATATTTAGTGGATAACATAGATTAGACCTTAGGTGTCTTGGATTGGTATTGTTGTCCTAATCTATTAATAATAAGAGTTGTGTAGCAGAAGCTGATAGATCGCCTTTCGTTGAGCACATAAATTAGGTTGCCTTATATATGTTTGATTAGTTGATTGATTCTTAGTTGTTTTGAAATTATAAGCAACTGTTTAAAATTTGTATTGAGTAGGAATCATCGGCTGAAATTTTGAAACCTACCCAACATTAATAATAAGGTCATATGGTGTCTTAGCGATGTAGTTACTACAAGGGATATTAATCCATATGTATGATTAATTAAATACTAAGATGAATTTAAAATTAGATGGTTGCTTGATGTATGCATGATACTGTGTTATTAAATTGTTGTTTTAAATTATTATTTGATTAAAATATTAAGATTTATTGGAAGTAACTTAATAAAAGAAGAAAATCTATGTAAATTAAAATATCTTCGATACAAAAATCTTTGGGAATATATTTTGTGTTAAATTTCTTCTCTGGTGTTTTAAGAATTCTTATCGAGACGTCTGACCAATGTTATTGATAGGGATTCATATACGGTATAATGAGACAGTCGGACATAGTGCTTTGAGTTACAATATTGTGAAAGTATTATAAACGTTTATGAAAGTGTTATAAATAATATTTAAAGAGGAAATAAAGTTTTTAAGCGAGTTAAATATTATTTAAAATCGAAATGAATATTTTTGAAAAAACATACATACATATGTAATGATTTTCGAAGAAAATGTTTTGAAGATAAATAATATTTTAGAAGTGTAATGAGCTATATATTTATTTTCAAAAGGTGTTATCATATGGAGTTTTAATAATAATATAAAATATTTGATATAAGATTGTGTATTGTTCGGAAAGTAGAATATTATTTGGAAAATGCTTTAGTAAATATTTTGAGAATAATAATATATCTAGTATGGAAATAGTTCTTATGTATTTTAAAATTTTGATGGTTGAATGTAATTATGATGAAAACAATTAGGATACTTATAAGTATTGATTTTATTTTAGACGACGAATGTAGTTATCGAGCATTAGTGATAGTCAAGGTCAGTGGGGAGGCGATGTTGATCACATGGTCAACATTGCAGTCAATTGATAAGGCATTGTCATTATATCATTTTGTACTAGCAAATTTGTATATGTTCATCTATAAGGTGTAAACTTAAATGAATGTCGTATATTGCTTTTGACTGGGTATGTATAACCTATTGTGATCTAAATGAACGATAAAACATGTACGTATGAGTTCTAATTTTAAGGAAGTTGAAATAGAACCATAATTCATTTATTTAATTATCTTAAGTTAATGAATTTTGGATAATTGATTTTGTGGATAAGAAACATTTTATGTAAATATGGTTTTATATATATAACTTAATTCTAAGAGATAGGGATTTTACAATTCTTGAATTTCAAAGGTGGAAATTCAATTTGGAAAGAATTAAGAGTTGAAAAAGGATAATTTTGTCATGATTTCTCAAATGGGCTGAAAAGTAACCCTTTTAAGAAATGAAATTTTTTTGTTAGAACTTTTTGTATATTAAGGGTTATAATATTTTAGGAAAATCTTTAAATTTTCACATCCTTATTTTTAACAAAGGGATATTAAAGGAATCGAATATCTTGAACACCTTAAAGTGTTAGTATTTTAAAATTGTAAAAGATGATCATGTTATAAAGGATGTAAAGTAATTATGTAAAAAAAATGTTGGAAATTGCAAAATAAGAAAATATTTGAAGAAAATGAAACTTCGTATTTTGATGATTTGAAATTAAGAGGATAAATTATATAAGTGAGGTTTATTTTAAATGATAAATAATGAAGATTTGGTATAAATAAAATACCTTAGGAAGAATTATATTATTTGTAAAATGAAAAGTTTTAAAATTATTATTGGGAGAAAGATTTATCCAGAATTAGATATTTATAGTCTAAAAAGCATTTCTAAGTTTTTTTGAAAAGTAGAAGTTATGATCAAAAAATCATGAGAATAAATTAATAATAAAGAAATTCATTAAGCCTTATAATTGTCTTCCCCTTAAAAAGAGTTGAAATTTTATAGCTTGAACTTCTCAAAGAAAAGTTGGAAATTAAACAACATAAGAATGAGTTAATTTTTATTCAATGTACAAACATTTCAAGATAAAAAGTTTATGGAAATGCAAATTATAATATTATTGTACTTAGACTATGTTCGAAATTGAGACTAATAGTTTGATGTATAACAATAAAAGAGGAGGTATTTGATTTAAATAAATTGCCTCCTAAAGTGTTTGTTTATTTTTCTTTTCATTAGAAAGATTTAAGATAAAAATACAGAAAAATTAAATCAAAATATGCTCGGGAAATATAATTAAGAATATTTGGGTATTTACTCATTGCACGATTAGTTAGTAAGGCAAGGTATAGGTATGAAAGTATTTTCATATGTATAAGCTTGTAGGCTAATGGAAATTTCTAATTTACAACTCGTAGCTTTCGAGGAAAATGGATTTTTATCCTAAAACTTTGATTAAAGGATTTTAGTAAAGTCATATTGTTTTGGTGCAATATTTTGGTTTGAAATGAGAACTTATAAATGGCCTTGTTGTAGAAAATTTTGTTTTAAAATGGCCATGGTAAAACTACCATATCTTTTAATTCTCTTATCCAATTTTGGTGATTCCTTTTGAGTTAAAAAATATATTTCAGTCAGAAACAATTATTCTTTAGATTACTATTTGCACGAAAAATGGATGAATACCTCCAAGACGTTGTAGTAGGGCTATGAATACTAGTTGTAGTATACAGCTATCGTTTGATGTATTTTAGTTGCGAGTGCGTGTGGTAGAAAATCAATAGTTTGCAATAAAGAATATATAAAGGACCAAAATATAAAAAGACACAAAATTTATAGTGGCTCGGCCTGAATGTGCCTACATCCACCGTTCCTCTTTTATTATCTCTTTCACATCTGATTACAAGTACACGTTTTGAATATGAATAAACTTGTTGTCAGGACTTAGGATTTTCTCTCTCAAAGTTGTCTGCCATTGTTGATGGATGCTTCACTATTTTTCATCCATCCTTTTTTATGATGCCATATGCCTAGTATTCATAGAGTGAGGTTGTGAGGAGAGGCAGATGAGTAGATAGCTTTTAGGTTTTGTTTTAACCTCTCTTCCTTTAGGCTTTGGTTCAACCTTTCTGTTGTTCCACTGCTCTTGGATGCTAGTTGAATACTATCCTGGTAGCTTCCTACAGTCGTCCATCCAGACCTTTTAGTATTGAATACCGTACCATATAGTTCATCCCTACGAGTAAAGAAAAGGGTGGATCCAGCCCCAGAAGAGATGGACTAGGTATGGATGATGGATCCAGCCCTAGAAGGAATGGACCAAGTAGGGGCGGACCCGGACCAGGTGGGTTCGGGTCAGGCGGGTCCAGCCTCGTGCCAGACCAGGTGGGTCCAGCAAATACCGGACCACGAGTCTAGCAAATGCTGGACCAGGAATCCGGTCCAACAAATGCCGTACCGGAGGGCTTGGCCTGGGGCCGTACCGGCTGTCTGGCCTTGTAGGGCCAGATCTGTGCGGGTCCGGCCCTTGCAGGCCGGACCCGGATGTCTGGTCCTTCTGCGTCGGACCTGTGCTAGTCCGGCCCTCGTAGGCCGGACCAGTGCGGGTCCAGTCCTGCCTGGTTGGACTTAGTTGGTCCGGCCCTACTGGGTCGGAATTAGCTGGTCAGTCCCTACTGGGCCGAACTTAGGTGGTCTGGCCCTGTTGGGCCGGACCGTGCTAGGTCCAGTCCTAGTTAGGTGGTCCGACCCTGCTGGGTCGAACCATGCTGGGTCTAGCCCTGTTGGGCCGGACTTAGATGGTCTGGACCTATTGGGCCGAGCTTTGTGGCGTCCGGTACCTGTTGGGCGAGACTCAACTGGGATGGACCAGTGTAGGGCCGGATTGGGTTGTCTGGCCCTGTAGGGCCGGATACGTGCGGGTCCAGCTCTACTGAGCTAGATATGGCGAGCCCGGTCGTGCTGGGCCGGGTTTAATTGGGCCTATGCAGACCTGATTTTGTAGGCAGTTTCTTTGCTGGTGTAGGCGGTGCCGGGCTTTGGCAGAAAGCGGTCTTCGAGACTTTATTGTCGGACTGTGTTAGACAAATCTTAAAATAAGCATATCTTTCAAGCCGTTGTTTCGGTTGGGATGCGGCTCGGACCGATGCTTACATCTTTACCTCATGGACATTTCTAAGCAGTTCTGAGTCTATTACAGGACTCCGACAATTTTTCCTCTGACTTCTCATATTCACTATGCAGTTGGCGAGAATGCCCATAACAATTACTTTATCAAATTGTGCAATAGTTTTTGGTTAAATGTCATCTCAATCTGAATAAAAAATTCAGCCTTGCTTATTATTTCGTAAATTATTACATCCACTTTTTTGGTCATGGCTTCCATAAAATTAATCCAGTTTTAGTAATCTTCTGCTTTTCGGAAAGTTAGGGCCGTAAGGAAAAACTTTTACTTTGTAAGTTCTACAAGATTTTCAGTGTTATTATATGAAAACCAACTATTAATATGGGGGATTTAATGATAGTGTGGCTTTTAAAGAGTCGAAAATTTGGAATTTAATGTGTGGATTCCGTAGTGCTAAATTCAAAATATTTTGAATAATTAGTAATCGTATGTGAAGACCTGCCTTTCCGACCTTTGAAAATCGGCACTAATACATCTGTGGTATTCACATGCTGCAAATTCAAGTGCCGGAGAGGTGGATGATCAGCGGTAAAATAAAATAAAGATATAAGATAGAAACATAGATTCTCACATCACATTAAACAACTTAATTTTTTTTTACATATAGATAGTACATACAATCAATATGAAAATATTGAAATAGAGTTATGACAAGTACTAACCCAGCCAGGGATACCTATTTATCGACATAGATGTTGGTATAAACTTAAACAAAATACAACAAAAATAGAAATGGATAACTGTCTATAGAGGAATCTTCCGCTCCATGCACCAAGCTCCTCTAAAATTCTCAAACTAAACCTATATACTTGGCTGTTCAAAAAAGTAGGGCGCCCAGAGTTTAAGGGAAAAGAAAATAAACTCCAAGTGAATCATGAGACCGGTGTGAGAAAACTCCAAAGAATAGATACTTTTGAAATCAAAGGGTATCAAATAAGACCACGTCGCACATAAACACAAATGAATTTTTATCTTATTGTAACCAAAACACTTACTAGGTAAAATCATGGATATTATTTTTAATGACATTCTTTGAAAACCATTTCAAATAACATATTAAAAAAAGCTGAAATTGTTACGTTAATTAAATTCCAACATACTAAGTTCTACAATCAAAACCGTAAAGGCACATATTGGAGAATGAATTTTCAACAATGACAAGGTAAGGGACTACCTTTCGATAGTACATCTCTAGAGGAATGTACCGAAGCACAACCCCGCTACCTACACAGAATCACCCTGTCTCTACCATAGATAGTACCAAATATCACATCGCCTCGATCATTCCCGATCTATCCGTGGGATCCCAAAGCATACACAACAAACCCAAAATATAGAGGATGATCTAGAAAGGTGATGATCATATCCTAATGGGTGCATCCTACTTAGCCCTGCTGCATCTTCTCTATTTTTGCCATTATCCATATATAAGGCTTGAGGTAACATTTTATCTTTCACATGACAAATCCCACTTTGAATGTCACATTGGCATTTTTGATGGTACACTAATTGGTTTCCAAAGTACAACGCCCGAGTTCATTCACCTTAGGGGAAGGTGTTATGTATAAGAGGGGTTACCTCCTACACCACCAAATAGATGTACGTTTGCAAAAACCAATGTACGCGGTCTTAGAAATGCAATGTCAGACACCCGTCCATACAAATTGTCTAGAAGCAGGACAAACCGACGGTACTCTACTACATCCTGTTTGGGAATCACCCCTGGGATTAGTAGCAAGCAGTCCTTGCATTAAATATTTCAAAACAAAGGTACCACTGCCACCATATACATGATATGGGAATTACCCTAGAGATTAGTGGCAAACAACCCTACATTATGAAGATCTCGGTCTTCAAAATCATTATCTTCAAGACGTCTTCACTTTCAAACGCATAATATGCTTCGAAGTGGTTTTGGAATAAGAATCACCTAAATCCGACCCCGGTTGCTTTGAACCAATTATCGATAAAAGATGTCAAGTATTTAGGTGATTATTATTCAATTAATCAATATGTTTTATCCAAGTAGTATATCTTCTTATAGATACATATCTTTAAGCCATTTTTTCAGCATATATGTGATTATTAAACCTCTTTTTGGTTTTTGAAATACTAAATTATTTCTCTTTAATTACATAGGAAAACATTATTAAGTACAAATGGATCGGTAGAAATTATATTAATTATACTCAACACTACTTTCTGTATTCAACCCGTACTATTCGTCGAATAATGGTGAAATCACATTTTAAATTCACATGGATAGTGCGAGTTCCCTCCTTGGAATTTAATACAGAATTTAACCGGAAATGTTACCTATATTACCAAACATCTTATTATTTTAAAATCTTGTCTAATCTTTGGAAAACTCCAAATCTCCTTTTCTTTTATCTTAGCAAGATGCGATCCAAGTAAATCAAATTTACTATCCCTATTGGTTACCAATCCGGATAGCTAGAGGGACTAGGAAAATGGTTTTTCAAATCCAAGCCTAGAGACTCTCTCTGTCACCCATAAGGAGGTCAAGTTATCTGATCAACTCTAAATCCTTTAAAATGATTGATTTGTTATTTGAAAAACATTTATAAAGGATTTAGGTAGAAAACTCAAGTTTAAATCTTATTTCAAAAATTTCCAAATTTCGTTATTAAATTGCCGGTGAATAGTGCTTTTAAGGGCTTCATATTACAAATCCCATTTTAAATATTATATATATATATATATATATATATATATATATATATCCAAATTTTCCATTTAAATTCATTTTAAAATATTTTCACATATTTTTAAAATTTAACTGTTATTTTTAAAGATTTAAAAATATCAAATTTTATGAGTTGAAATCCATATTTTATGAACTGCCAAAACGAGATGATTTTAAAAACTTGATTAGAACACATCTCTAATTTTAAAAAATTAAATCTTGATTTTTCTCCTTCATTTTGAAACTATAGTTATAAGAGTCCGAAAAATTCTTATTTCAAATAATTCCGAGCTATATTACTCCCTACACATTGATTGAACTTTTACTGCGCAAAGTCATGGACTGTTGTTACGCAACGCTCTCAAATTTGACTCATTTTTCATATCTTTTCAAAACTTTGCCGAAATGAGTTTAATGTTTGTAAAACATTTAAACCATTTTAAACCATTTTTACCGTTGTTTAACTATACCGTAACACTTTTATAATTCATAAGAGAAGTGTATTCTTTGTGTAAATTCGATGTGTATTTACTGTGAATTATTTCCATAACCAAGGAAAATTATTATCGCATCCAAAACATGATGATCAAACATAGAAAACACTCATAGAAAACATGTCATATCATCACATGATTTATAAAATAAACTAGTAGAATTTCTCACCTCATAGCTTTTCGATCTAAATTCTAGTGTTGCGAATTCGACTATAGCTTCGCGGCTTCCGCACTACAGCGTATGATACTTTCCTTGGGACCCTAGGGTACGCTCGACCTTTTACTAGAGAGGGTAGAGATACCTGGATGAGCTTGACCAATCAAGAAGAGAAGAGCAAAAGATTACTTGGTTTAATTTCAAACTAACGTGGTGTACCTCTTTATATACTATGATTTATTTTGGTAGAACTTCGACTCCATTTTGGAATATTTTTAAGAAGAGATGGAGGCCATTGATATGCCTTAGAAGAAGAAGAGGAGCTTAGGAATTTTTAGAGTGAATGAGTGAAAAATTTGTGAAGGTATGCCTTGCTATTTATTGGAAAAAATTTGTAAAGTATCTGAACATCATCATAACACATCACATCACCCTTCCACCACCACTTCCCCTCATGGTTCGACCATGCACTCCCACCCCCACATCATTTTCATCACTTCCCTTGTCTCTTAAGGCATGCGCTTGGATTAGAATGTGGACTAAGGTGGGGATATGTCATCATTAGCTTAGATAAATATAATGATATTTTGTTTAATTTACTATTA
Source organism: Allium cepa (assembly GCA_030765085.1). Lineage (NCBI taxonomy): Eukaryota > Viridiplantae > Streptophyta > Magnoliopsida > Asparagales > Amaryllidaceae > Allium > Allium cepa. The sequence goes on along the minus strand of CM060940.1, from coordinate 567,984,281 downwards.
GTAATTTTGAGATGTAAATGTAATTCTAATGTGTGTACATGGATGTATATATATTTATATGTGCACATGCATGTCACATATAACATATAATGTTGCACAACTTCCTCTTGTCAAACCGTTATGAATCGAAAGTTCGATTTTAGGTCACATTTTTACTTCTTAGTTCGAACATAAATATACGTAGATGTATATATGTTGGCGTCAAAATTGGCCACCAATGCCCAATTATACATGAAAGCATCAATATCCAGTTATAGATCACATATAGTATATGATGTAGAAAATATAATATGAAGAATAATCAAAATGAAAATGAAAGCAAGTAAAAGAGACAAGATTTATAGTGTTTTGACTAACTCCGACCTACGTCCACTTCAGAACAATACTTTTTATTATACTGTAATTTGATTACAATTATAATCCATAATTCCAGGATAAAATTGGCAGAGTAACTCTATGTAGAAGATAAAGAGAAGCAGAATGAAGGTCCTCTTTCTGAAGCCAAGTCTGCTGTATTTATAGGTGGAACTTCAGCTACATGGTCTTTTCACCTACATGGGCCCACTATAACAATCGGCAAGCCCAACTCATCCAAAATAATGGTTGGCATAATGATGTCGAACGTAATCCCTTCATACAAACCAATACCGATCCTTCTTGTTCACCTGATTACACCGATCCCTCCATACTAGAGCATACCGATCCATCTTCCTCCATCTACGCCGATCCCTTCTTTTCCCAATAAGGCTACTGACCCTTTGATTATTGCTTTCCACTCCATCCTTTGCCGATCCCTTGTCGTTAATTTAAGAATGCCGACCCATCTGATATGCCGAACCATCTCCTTCCAATTATGCTGACCCCTCTTCTATGGGCTGAGCAAACCTATCCCTCCTCATTTAATAGTGCCGATCCATCCTTGACGACACGTGCCGATCCATCTAGAATGCCTACTCCTCCATCTTTCCAAGCTTCTGAAATATGCGGACCTAAGCTATGCCTTCCTTCAAGCCCTGCCGACCCGAGCTGCGTCAATCCCTTTTTATTGAACATGCTGAACCTTCTTTAACATAACTTCCCAACCCAATCAAATATGCCGATCAAACTATGTTGCTTCTTGTCTTGCCACTCAATATTACATGAAATCATCTTATGCCGATCCTTTTTTATTCAAGCCAATATTCACAATTCAAGCACTCTTCATTGTTTATCTACCTATTACGTTTAATCCGAGTTTCGTATTATTATCCATAGTTGATTATCGATCCATCCATTCTAACCAAATCCATGATATCCCAGCCTCGATAATCGTGAAGTCTATTGGGTTAAATCCACTTACGACCGCCTTTTCAAAAGGCGAATTAACAATATATATAAACAAAAGTTTAAAAAATAACATTTCTTTTATTATTTAATACTTAAGAGGGCCTCATTGGATTTTAAAATAATTATTAAATAATCTAAACTTAATTTAAATTCAAAAATCAATTATTTCAAAATGATGACATTATTGATGATGTCATACGATAATTTTATTTCTAAAAATAAAATAAATAATTTTATTCCTATTCTTGTTAAAATAGATAAAAAAGTGTATACAAAAAAATAATATTCGACTTGACAATTAAAAAGCTATTTGTCGATAAAATGATATTTTGATCATATTATCGATATTTTTTCCAAGAATATATTTTTGTAAATATTTTTCTAAATCAAAGTCAACATTATTATTTATCACATAAAATAGGATTATATATGTTTAATAAACCTATATTTAAATATTTTGAATTAATTAAATATTTTAAATTAAAGTTATAAAATTACAGGTCGTTACATACATCCCCCTTAAAAGAATTTCGTCTCCGAAATTTAAGATAGGAAGAAGATAACTCGAAAAGGAATATATTAGATATGATGAAATATATGCAAACATATGATAAGTGACTACACCATAGGAGGTTAGTATACTACATTGATACAATATATATATATATATATATATATATATATATATATATATATATATATCCTAAACTCAAGATATGCCATTCTTATTCTATCCTCAGTTTCTCTAGTGCAGTCTGCAACATCACTACTCCATTGGATTTTAACTAATCTCACAACCGCTTCTCATCACGATCAATGTTTTGAATTGATCGACTGGTAACTACCATGTTTGGCTCTATTTCTAAATCTTTCTAGGCAGTCGCCTCTATAATTAGTTCCGAGTCATGCATATATTTTCGTAAATGGGACACATAAAAAGCGTTGTGCACACCTGACAACTTTTCTTGTAATTCCACTCAATAGGCTAGTGGGCCAATGCGCTCAAGAATGGAAAAAGATCCATTATATCAAGGTGCTAACTTTCCATCCCTCCTAAATCTTACTACTCCCCTCATCAGAGAGATTTTCAAAAATACAAAATCTCTAACTGGGAATTCTTAATTTCTAAGCCTCTGATCGGTGTAACTTTTCTGTCTGCTTTGAGCTTCCTTTAGCTTCTTCCTGATCATATCTACTTTTTATAAGGCTTCCTGAATAATTTTGGACCAAGTACTAACAGATCTTTGGTTTTGATTCAACATGCTAGTAATCTACATGGACGACCATATATGGTTTCACATGGTGCCATGCCAATACTTGCCTGGTAGTTGTTATTATAAGAGAATTCCACAAGATCAAGATGATCCTCCTAAAAACCTTTAAAGTACAAAATGCAAGCTCTCAGAAGATCTTCTAATACTCAGTTCACTCTTTCTATTTGCCCATCAATCTGGGGATGATATGCGATGCTTAAACCCAGCTTCGTTTCCAAATCTGCCTGTAATGCTTCCTAGAACTAACTGGTAAATACTAGATCCCGATCACTTACCATGCTGCTCCAAATTCCATGCAAATGAACAATCTCTTTCATGTATATCTTGCAAGGCTTGAAGCAGTGCTTGTCAGCTTTACTGGAATAAAGTGTGCATCTTTGGTCAATTGGTCTATGATAACCTAAATGCCTTCGTTTCCCTTCCTCGTTCGAGGTAAGCCGTTGGTGAATTCTATATATATTTGATCCCACTTCCAAGTTGGAATCTCGAGAGGCTGAAGTAATTCAATAGTCTTTGGCTAATCGCTTTTGATTTGCTTACAATTTTCACATCTGCTAACATGAATGGATATGTCCCTCTTCAAACCCTTCCACCAAAATGTCTGCTTTATGTCTTTGTACATCTTGTGAACTCTAGGGTGGATATTAAGCTTGGATTGATGGCATTTAGTTAATACTTCATGTCTTAAGCAATCAACATTGGGAACACAAATTCTTCCATTTAACCGTAATACCCCTTGGTTATCTTTTTTCAAGCTTGAATGCCGTGCTTTGCTTATATCCTCAGTTATCTTCTCTAAATGCCTATCTTTTCTTTACTTGCTAGCAATTATTTCCAGAAGATTCAGAGTCACTGTCAGATAAGCTATAACTGCATATCTTCTGCTTAGCGCATCTGCTACTATGTTGGCTTTTCCATGTGTATATAAAATTCAAGATCATATGACACGAAGAATTCTAACTAACGTTGCTTCCTCATGTTCAAATCCTTTTGAGTGGAAAGTTATTTTAGAGATTTTTGATCCGTGAAGAGATCAAATTTTCAACCTAGTAAACAATGGTTCTATAACTTTAATGCGAACATAATGGCTAATATTACTAAGTTGTATGTTGCATAACTTCGCTCATGAGTTTCAGTTGTCTACTTGCACAAGCGATAACTTTCCCATGCTACATTAGTCCCGCACCCACTCCTTCTCCATAAGCATCTGTTTATATGGTCAAACAGCCGATTCTACAGTAACAACTAGGATTGGAGCGTTCGTCAACCCTTTCTTCAGCTCATTAAATGCTTCCTCACATTTCAATGTCCACCCAAATTTAGCATTCTTCTTGGTTAACTTCGTTGGGTGGGAGGAAGTTTTGGAGAAGTCCTGAATAAATCTATAGAAATATCCTACCAATTCTAAGAAGCTACGAACATCCGTCGGAGTCTGTGGTTGCTTACAATCTTGTATAACTGAAATCTTCCCTGGATCATCAAAACTCCATCCCCTAACACTACATATCCAAGGTATCTTGCCTCTTTCTCCAAGAAATGACATTTGGAGAATTTGGCTTTAAGCACATATCTCGTTAATATCCTCAATACAATCTTCAGGTGTCGTTCGTGTTCCTCCTCGGTCTTTGAATAGATAAGAATATCATCAATAAAAACCAACACAATTTTTTTGAGCACACGTCTAAACACTCTATTCATGAGATCTACAAAATAAGCGGGAACTTTGGTAATCCCAAAAGGCATAATCTATCATTCGTAGAAATAATTTGGACCTCTGAATGCAGTTAATGGATTGCAATCTTCCACTATCATTAGTCGATGGAATCCTATGGCTAAATACATATGCGAATATTCGAGCACCATGAAGTTGATCAAACAAGTCACCTACTCAGGGAGGAGGATACTTGATTTTAATCATCCACTTATTTAGGTCTCTATAATCTACACAAAGTCTTAGGGACCCATCAGATTTTGCAATGAAATCTACCATTGCGCGCCAACTTGAGCAACTAGGTCTAGTCAACCCTTTCATTAACAACTCATCGCTTTGATTCCTCAACTCATCCTTCTCTTTTGTAGCCATTCTTCGAATGGGGTGTATAATAGGCCTTGCCCCAGGAATCAAGTCAACATGGAACTCAATTTTCACTATGGAGGCAACTTTTCACTTCTTTAAAAACATCTTCAAACTCCTTGACAATCAGTATCATCTCTAAACTTTTTGGGATGAGTCTAGTGCATACATGAAACTATCCCTTACTGGACTAGGTTCTTTACGCAATATTTCAATAATCTTCCCTAACTTTGTTTCCACCAGTACTGTCCTCTTAACACAATCAAACAACTTTGTTCTTAGATAACCAATCCATACCAAGTAAAACTTCGAATCCAATAAAGTCAAGGATAAATAGGTCGCATGAAAAATTATGGGAAAGGTAGGTAACTTGGACATTTTCACAAATCATACAAAGATTAGTTATACCGCTTATGGAATTTGACACACAAATAGGGATATCTACGATTTTTGTGATCTTTTTAATCTATCAATCAATCCTTTAGCAGTAAAACTATTGGAACCCAAGTATCAAACAATACTTTAACTAAATTCTCATTTCCATAGATATTACCTTCTATAATTCCATTGCCCTTTACATCTTTAGAAGTTGAAGGCTCATCCATGGTAGCATAAACGTTAACTTGCTCTCCTTTCTTTATTAGTGGGCAAGCATTTTTCCAGTGTCCAGGTTGTTGGCAGTTGTGGTAGAGACTTTTGGAAACTATAGGAGAGATGTGACCCTATTGTTGTTTGTAAACTTTGGGATTCCTATAGAACCTTGAAAGACGACCTTTCTTTCCACAGTTAAAACACTCCACATTCTTAAACCGGTTCTCCTGAGATCCTCCAAACAGTCTTGCTCTAGGGATTCTTACTCTTATTGTTGTTGTTGCCTTAAACTGCTACCAGATTCTTTTTGTCCAAAACTTCATACCAAAAACCCATATCGACCAGATCCACAATGGTTCCTTTGACATGAGCGGTCATCCTATGATGATACTGCTCCTTCATTCCAATAATAAACATCTCATTTTTCTTTAGAGGAGTATCTCTCAGTCCAGGCCTAAAGCAAGATAATTCGTTAAAGTTGCACAAATATTCTTATATGGACATATATCCTTGTTCAAGATCCATAAAAATTCTATAGAGGAGGGACTTTCCAGCAACGGGCATGTATTGTTTTCAGAAACTTCTTCAAACCTTTCCAAAAGAAATTATCTTTAGGTTCATTAAGATTAATGGATTTCCACAAAGCTGGAGTCCCATCCTTCAATTGCTAGAAGGCTAAGAACCTTTTTCGACCATCACCGATGTTTATCCTTTAACAATTTTCTCACATGATCGGAGCCAAGCTTGAACTTCAATAATAGATTCCATTCCTTTAAATAACTTTCCGCCCAAGCTGGTATATTCTTTGCATAGTGCGGTAAAGTTTACCTAAAGTTGCATAGGAACTACTACTTCTTCAATTACCTCATCATTTGGAGTTCGACCATTGGTGGCTATTGTGATGTTATTTCCCTCTCTACATCCTCTTTGATTATTTATGTAACGACCCGCCTTTTTGGACAGTTTAAACCGACGATCAAATACACATGCCGGTTCCAAACCATTAAAAAAAGACAGATGGTTATTGGGGTAATTAAGAAAAGAAAAGAAATAAAGGAAATGAAACAACACAAAATCTCGCAGCGGAACGATAAAATATAATAGTCAAATAAACAGTTCATGAAGCTGTTTACTATACTTAGACAATTATTTATACAACATTTATCAGAGTTATACATATACAACAGAACAAATAAATAATGCAGCAGACAACATGATGCACAGATAATAATAGTAATAGTATACCAAATCTTCGTCTTCGTCCTCCAGAATAGATCTTCAAAAATCTGAAAACTCAGGACTGACCCGAGCGTAATGAAAAGACAAAACACTCGAGTCAGGACTAAAATATCCATATGAAAGTTAAATCAATCGTAAATAAATATGAGTGTGACGGCGTCAGAGATGTTTACGGGGTTTGACATCTCATATCCAGTGTCAATGTGCGTGCAATAACTTAAGAGATGTTACGGGATTTTCCACCTTTCAAGGATCCGTTAAACTATCTACTAGGTAGTAATGTACGCTAAGTAGATAATGTCTATCAGTAATATAAAGTATCAAAATAGCGTTAAAGCGTTACCATAACCCCCCTTAACACATTTTATATTCCCAAAAGCATATACAAGACCGTAGTTTCCCCAAAACCGGAAGTCACCAGAGGGCAATTCGTATACTCAAGGTACAAACCAAAACATAGTGGTCGCGAATAGGATAATCAGTATGACAAGGTACATGAGGCGATACCAACTAGGATACTAGTAGTTGCGTGATCCGGACTGATGTTGAGCATAGCAGCTACTACCTCAACACCGTGAAACAACACTCCCAAATCAAGGGGTGTACCCAAATCAAATCACAAATGTAATAGATATGGTATCGAAGAAGTGTGTCCGCTAGAGGTGCGAATCTCAATGGCCCGGCGCGGCTCCTGTTTTAGTCATGTCAGGGGTCATCCAATATCGTTCTCTTTCTTCAGTCAACGCGTTCACCAAACCATCCACTTCATTCTGGATCAACACTCCGCGTATAATAGTTATTAAAGTGGTTTTCGGTATCGACAGAGAGTATGTCCATATCCGATCCCGATCTCTTTAATAACTACGTATTATTACACTGATGGCTCTTTTATATTTCAAATTGATTCATGATTGATAACAAAATATCATATTCGCTTTAAAATCAAATCCATTTCAAAATCATCATATATTCAAAATTATAAATTTTGTCCGATAAATCAATTTCACTTCAAAATTTGATTCGAATTCAATTTAGGTTATAATCTCTACTTTAACCTAGTTCGTATTTAAACCAAAGGTTTAAATATAAACATTTCCGTCTCTTTAACCAATTTGAATTTAAGAAAATAGTTTAAATAGTTTAAAATAGTTAAATAATTCAAAATAGTTTAATAGAAAATATTTAAATAGTTTAATCGAAAATAATTTGAATATAAAATGGTTTATATATAAAATAGTTTGGAAAAAATCAAAAATTATTTGATAAATAATTCCAAAGTCAAACCGGTCAACTTCCCAAATTTCCTATCCAAATCAAATCCAAATTCCATTTCGATTTAATCGATTTATTCCAATTTCAACTTGAATAAATTTCTATTCCACGTAAATTTCGATTTCAATTCACAAATTTCTTTAAATTTCAATTCAATTCCAAATTAATTTAAATCTAAATTTCAAATAAATTTTCAATTCCAAACTCAAACTTGAAATATCATTTCATACCAATTTTCTTAGAAATATTCAGAGTTCGATTAAAGTCCAATCTTTTAAAACAAATCAACTTTCAAAAATTTACACCGTATTTCAATTTTCAATTTAAATCTAAACTTCGATTTTATTTAATAATTTCGTTTACCGAGTTTAAATTCTAACATTTCGAGCTCCAATTCAAATAATTCAATTTCCATAAATTGGATTTTATTCTTAAAATCAATTCATTTAAATAATTTCAAAACAACTTTTAAAATCATTTAATTTATCCAACTCGGTGTCCGTATATAATTTTCTAACCTACGGCCAAGTGATTAGTTATTACAATTAAATGTCAGGGATGAATATATCATTTAAATCAATCACAGTGTCATATGTAAGCATAGCAGGATATATATAAACAAATAAACATCCAAACATTTAAATCTCAACCAATAACATCCATCGAAATACATCATCCAATAGGCAATACAATTCACGACAATTTCATATTTATCAATGTTAGGTAATTTAATCGCAATTCAATTTTAATTTAAATTTAACTGTCAATTTAATTTTTTTAACGGTGAATTCAAATGACAATCAATATGATAATTAAATTTTATCAAACAACAACAAATAAAAATCATAACTATGCATAATGTCAAATTTAACTAGCATAAAGATATTCAGTACGTTGTGAGCGTTATAAAACACTCACCTTGATTTTACGATTTTAAATCAAATCGAACGACGTTCGATTTAACATAAAATTTTAATGAGCTCAAACACTTTCGGATCTGCACTGCAGCGCAGCTCTCATCTCCGTGATTCCGGCGCTTCTTCCCCAACGTGAAATTCACGTATGCAAACCCATTAGCCGCCGATCTTCAAGCAATTTTCATGGCCACCTCGTCGACTTCCAGAACGATCATCTAACGCCACCACGAAGCCCTTCACCAGAGCCACCTACGCGCCAAGTTTCATCCCGTCATTTGCCGTCGTTTGCACGCAATCCAAGGAAATACGTACACACTTCCAAGTCAGATCTGGACGAATCCATGAAAAATTAGCATACATCAACCATATGGATTTGAAGACCTCGTCGAGATTTACACTTTTGCTTTTGGAATTTTTCGATTTCGTCGAACGGATTGAGAGATATTAAGGAAAGAAGATCGGCAATTTCTGGCCATGGAATAGGTGGCGGCCATGATTTAGAATTAGGGTTTCTGGGTTAAAATAATAATAAAACTGTCTCGGTTTGCGTGCGTATTTATATAGGTAGGTCCAAAATCATCCGAACTCCAATCGAGACGTGCCGCCAGGCGTTTATAAGGTTTTACCCCCATTCCGGACGCAATGGAACTAGTTTCAAGGCCTAATTCGATCATATCTGGAAGATTGCTTTTCGAAGTCGATTATTTTAATTAAATTCGAAACTAAATTTCTACGCGTTTCAAGCTCGCACGGCCAAACGACAAGTCTAATTGCTACGAAAATTGAAATCCTACCATAATTTACTATTACGGATCCGATGAAACAAGTTTCGTCGAAATCCGAGACTGTTTGAAAAATGGCTATTTTAACTCGTCAATTAAATATTAAAATATTCAATTTTCACAAATTTACTTTTAATTCGATTTTAAAAGTTCTACAACATCATTCTAACTTTAATATGATAAAATAGAATTTTACAAATCATTTTTAATCATATTAAACCCGTTATCCAATTATTCAAATAATTTCAAATATTAAATTATTCAACAAATTACATTAATAATCATTTTCCTTCAATAATCACCTTAAATTTTCTAATTAAAATAGCTAAAAATACGGGTCGTTACACTCTCCCCCACTCAAAACTTTTCGTCCCCGAAAAGGAAAAGAAGGGAAAAGGAACTAAGTATAGAATTCAACATTAGATATATTTTATTCAAAGTTACCAACTTATAAAACAATGGAATTCCATTTATAAAGTCATAACTACGCTTCCACAATGTTACTCCGAACGGCTTTCTAAATTTAAAAGTTAGTTATCAAAACAAGTTATAAAATTCAAAAACTTGAAAAAATTTCTAACACCCGGATTCACGGAAAATTTCGGCAGGGTCTCCTTTGCGCGGCTCGATCGAAATTTTTTACAATTCAATATATAACACAAATATAACCAATATATATCAAATATACATCTCATCTCAATGATGAGGCATCCCATATCTGGGGAAACAACATATATATATCACCAATACCATATAAAACCATAAACGTACCTTTTATTTAGTATTTATTAGCAGTTTACTTACATTTTGTATTTAGCACAGAAGCGAGCTCTACAACGAAGCGCAACCCCTTTGCTACCTACTAAAATGCTCAATAACTAAGTTAGAATCATGCATATAAAGATAGATCGATATATTTAGCCTACACAACATATATATAACCTATTTAGCTTCAAAACTGAGATTCCAATTTCAGGACAGCAAACAAATCTCAGTTTTAGGTCACCTAAACTATAAAATTTGGCAACAGAATCTAAACAAAAGTTGTTGTATTCATTTCAAGCTTTCCGGAATGTCCAAAATCATCGAATTCGGACCAAACATTCAAAAGTTACGGCCGTTTTACTTAGAGGATACGCCTCAGCCTGGGCAATGAATTGCGCAGGTCAGCGACGTTCACCCACGTTTTCGACCTTCTAAACGATATCAAAACACAAAACACTTAAAACAAAAGTTTTATCTTAAGTTCTTAACTTTGCATAAAGTGCAAGATCATCAAAATCCGATAAACCAGTCAAAAGATATGACGAAAATACTAAGGGTGTATACTACTGATTTTACTTATTTTTACACAGGACAGCGAGTAACATTCAAAGTTTTTAACCAAGCAGACGAAGGAATTTTCTCAAGTTATCTAAACAAAAGTTGTGCTATAGTTTCTAAGCTTTCCGAAAAGTCCAAAATCGACGAATTCCGTTCAGCCATTTAAAAGTTATGGTTGTTTTCGTTTCAGCATATATTGGACAATGTTGGATTTTTTTTTCCAAAAATTTGCTTTTATTATTTCAAAGTACAAAACATCAAAACTTCAAATTTTCTAAAGAACAATCATAAACACAAAGTCATCTATTGTCTTATTCATCCATGCAATAGGTTTACATTCAATTTGTTTCCGATTTATTCAAGTTTGTTTCATTCACATTTTTAATTCAAGTCAATTTGCTCCCAATTTGAATTTAATTATTTAAAATTTTATTCCGTTTATTCAATTCCATTAACACTAATGAATTCTACTTAATCAATTATCATCCATCTAACAACCAATGCATATCAAACATTAACATCCATCCAAAATCTACACTAAATCAATTATACATTTCCAAGTCAATTTTAATTTCATACACTTCCAAGTTTATTGACATTTAGTTATATTCAAATTTAATTAGTTTCCATTTACCAATTTTATATTTCATTAAGTTTAAATTTTATTCATTCACTTATACATGTATCATTCATTTTACAGCTTAAATTTCTTTTATATTTACAACTATCAATAGATCTTTACATTTTATTTTTCACTCTCACACTGGTATATTATTTCTCTACTTATCCTTATTAGCATTTTAAACCCTTTAAGTATTTGGTAAGTTATAGTTATGCAAATAGAATGTAGTTAAACAACATACAACTTCTTTTCATTTAAAGTTGAATTTTCAATTTATCAATTCTTAAGTCATTACTTAAATTTCACTATAATTTAATTTCACATTTACATTCACATATAGTATTTTCATTTTATATTAACATAATTGTGAATCACCTTTAAATGTTAATTTAAATTCCAATTATTTACTAACAATTTTATTTATATTTGCAAACCATTAATTAAATGCATATTGCATTATTCAAACCTATACTTGTATATTATCCAATTAACAATTCATATAACATTTTTGAACTTCTTAAGTATTTTGGTAAGTTATATCTAAGCTATAGAATGAAATTTAATACTATGCGAGTTTTACGGTTTCAATTTTATTTTAAGTTCATAATTTCCTAATTCTAAGGATTTCTACTTCAATTGATATTTTCACTTAGCTCTTAGGTTCATTTCTCATTTCACAATTCAGAAGTTCCTTAATGATTCAAGTCTAAATTCATTTCAATCATAAAAAAAAAATCATTAGTTATTAAAGAACTTAAGAATTCCAATCCCGGTTTCATTTCAAATCAAGGTTTGAAATAATATATACTTATATAATTTATATATCAAATCATACTATAGAGAATGCAAAACAAAATAAAATTTGAGTCAAAACAAGGTTTAGACAAGCTATTAAGTGGTCTCCCCCACTCGGACTCTCGAAAATAAACGCCAATGATGCGTGCACACATCATCGAAATCATTTTCTAGCGTCAAGAGAAGGGAATATAACACTTATCATAAAAAAATCCTTCGAAAACAATTTCAACTCAATTATACTATCATATAATGCTCATATTATATTTTTCAAATTCTTGTAAGTCAATCTCAAACACCGGAATTTAAATTCCCAAATCCAAGTTAAAATTCATTTATATTCATTATCAATTATGTTTACAAGATTTCATTTTCCTAAATCCATTGTTATTTAATCAATTGTTGTAAATATTGACTGATCAAACAATAACGATAATAATCTAATACTATCATCTCCTAACAATCAATTCAATCAAAATGAATAAATATTCAAATAATTCTTTTATATAAAATATATTCCAAAATGATATTGTGTTGGTTTGTCCTATTCGAGTGTTTAGAAATTCCTATCGACGCCTTGGCGTCCCAAGTATCGACCAGAATTCATAAATACTCAACGGAACAAATTAACACAATATAAAACCATTTTATATCAAATAACAAGTACGCTCTCTCATATACACTCAACTCATTCATATAGTTTACCTCTATTTCAATGAGTTATTCCCCACTAGAGCCAAGGTTTATCGCTAAACCAAAGCTCTGATACCTTTATGTAACGACCCGCCTTTTTGGACAGTTTAAACCGACGATCAAATACACATGCCGGTTCCAAACCATTAAAAAAAGGCAGATGGTTATTGGGGTAATTAAGAAAAGAAAAGAAATAAAGGAAATGAAACAACACAAAATCTCGCAGCGGAACGATAAAATATAATAGTCAAATAAACAGTTCATGAAGCTGTTTACTATACTTAGACAATTATTTATACAACATTTATCAGAGTTATACATATACAACAGAACAAATAAATAATGCAGCAGACAACATGATGCACAGATAATAATAGTAATAGTATACCAAATCTTCGTCTTCGTCCTCCAGAATAGATCTTCAAAAATCTGAAAACTCAGGACTGACCCGAGCGTAATGAAAAGACAAAACACTCGAGTCAGGACTAAAATATCCATATGAAAGTTAAATCAATCGTAAATAAATATGAGTGTGACGGCGTCAGAGATGTTTACGGGGTTTGACATCTCATATCCAGTGTCAACGTGCGTGCAATAACTTAAGAGATGTTATGGGATTTTCCACCTTTCAAGGATCCGTTAAACTATCTACTAGGTAGTAATGTACGCTAAGTAGATAATGTCTATCAGTAATATAAAGTATCAAAATAGCGTTAAGGCGTTACCATAACCCCCCTTAACACATTTTATATTCCCAAAAGCATATACAAGACCGTAGTTTCCCCAAAACCGGAAGTCACCAGAGGGCAATCCATATACTCAAGGTACAAACCAAAACGTAGTGGTCGCGAATAGGATAATCAGTATGACAAGGTACATGAGGCGATACCAACTAGGATACTAGTAGTTGCGTGATCCGGACTGATGTTGAGCATAGCAGCTACTACCTCAACACCGCGAAACAACACTCCCAAATCAAGGGGTGCACCCAAATCAAATCACAAATGTAATAGATATGGTATCGAAGAAGTGTGTCCGCTAGAGGTGGCGAAACTTAATGGCCCGGCACGGCTCCTGTTTTAGTCATGTCAGGGGTCATCCAATATCGTTCTCTTTCTTCAGTCAACGCGTTCACCAAACCATCCACTTCATTCTGGATCAACACTCCGCGTATAATAGTTATTAAAGTGGTTTTTGGTATCGACAGAGAGTATGTCCAAATCCGATCCCGGTCTCTTTAATAACTACGTATTATTACACTGATGGCTCTTTTATATTTCAAATTGATTCATGATTGATAACAAAATATCATATTCGCTTTAAAATCAAATCCATTTCGAAATCATCATATATTCAAAATTATCAATTTTGTCCGATAAATCAATTTCACTTCAAAATTTGATTCGAATTCAATTTAGGTTATAATCTCTACTTTAACCTAGTTCGTATTTAAACCAAAGGTTTAAATATAAACATTTCCGTCTCTTTAACCAGTTTGAATTTAAGAAAATAGTTTAAATAGTTTAAAATAGTTTAATAATTCAAAATAGTTTAATAGAAAATATTTAAATAGTTTAATCGAAAATAATTTGAATATAAAATGGTTTATATATAAAATAGTTTGGAAAAAATCAAAAATTATTTGATAAATAATTCCAAAGTCAAACCGGTCAACTTCCCAAATTTCCTATCCAAATCAAATCCAAATTCCATTTCGATTTCATCGATTTATTCCAATTTCAACTTGAATAAATTTCTATTCCACGTAAATTTCGATTTCAATTCACAAATTTCTTTAAATTTCAATTCAATTCCAAATTAATTTAAATCTAAATTTCAAATAAATTTTCAATTCCAAACTCAAACTTGAAATGTCATTTCATATCAATTTTCTTAGAAATATTCAGAGTTCGATTAAAGTCCAATCTTTTAAAACAAATCAACTTTCAAAAATTTACACCGTATTTCAATTTTCAATTTAAATCTAAACTTCGATTTTATTTAATAATTTCGTTTACCGAGTTTAAATTCTAACATTTCGAGCTCCAATTCAAATAATTCAATTTCCATAAATTGGATTTTATTCTTAAAATCAATTCATTTAAATAATTTCAAAACAACTTTTAAAATCATTTAATTTATCCAACTCGGTCCGTATATAATTTTCTAACCTACGGCCAAGTGATTAGTTATTACAATTAAATGTCAGGGATGAATATATCATTTAAATCAATCACAGTGTCATATGTATGCATAGCAGGATATATATAAACAAATAAACATCCAAACATTTAAATCTCAACCAATAACATCCATCGAAATACATCATCCAATAGGCAATACAATTCACGACAATTTCATATTTATCAATGTCAGGTAATTTAATCGCAATTCAATTTTAATTTAGATTTAACTGTCAATTTAATTTTTTTAACGGTGAATTCAAATGACAATCAATATGATAATTAAATTTTATCAAACAACAACAAATAAAAATCATAACTATGCATAATGTCAAATTTAACTAGCATAAAGATATTCAGTACGTTATGAGCGTTATAAAACACTCACCTTGATTTTACGATTTTAAATCAAATCGAACGACGTTCGATTTAACATAAAATTTTAATGAGCTCCAAACACTTTCAGATCTGCACTACAGCGCAGCTCTCATCTCCGTGATTCCGGCGCTTTTTCCCCAACGTGAAATTCACGTATGCAAACCAATTAGCCGCCGATCTTCAAGCAATTTTCATGGCCACCTCGTCGACTTCCAGAACGATCAGCTAGCGCCACCACGAAGCCCTTCACCAGAGCCACCTACGCGCCAAGATTCATCCCGTCATTTGCCGTCATTTGCACGCAATCCAAGGAAATACGTACACACTTCCAAGTCAGATCTGGACGAATCCATGAAAAATTAGCATACATCAACCGTATAGATTTGAAGAGCTCGTCGAGATTTACACTTTTGCTTTTGGAATTTTTCGATTTCGTCGAACGGATTGAGAGATATTAAGGAAAGAAGATCGGCAATTTCTGGCCATGGAATAGGTGGCGGCCATGATTTAGAATTAGGGTTTCTGGGTTAAAATAATAATAAAACTGTCTCGGTTTGCGTGCGTATTTATATAGGTAGGTCCAAAATCATCCGAACTCCAATCGAGACGTGCCGCCAGGCGTTTATAAGGTTTTACCCCCATTCCGGACGCAATGGAACTAGTTTCAAGGCCTAATTCGATCATATCTGGAAGATAGCTTTTCGAAGTCGATTATTTTAATTAAATTCGGAACTAAATTTCTACGCGTTTCAAGCTCGCACGGCCAAACGACAAGTCTAATTGCTACGAAAATTGAAATCCTACCATAATTTACTATTACGGATCCGATGAAACAAGTTTCGTCGAAATCCGAGACTGTTTGAAAAATGGCTATTTTAACTCGTCAATTAAATATTAAAATATTCAATTTTCACAAATTTACTTTTAATTCGATTTTAAAAGTTCTACAACATCATTCTAACTTTAATATGATAAAATAGAATTTTACAAATCATTTTTAATCATATTAAACCCGTTATCCAATTATTCAAATAATTTCAAATATTAAATTATTCAACAAATTACATTAATAATCATTTTCCTTCAATAATCACCTTAAATTTTCTAATTAAAATAGCTAAAAATACGGGTCGTTACACTCTCCCCCACTCAAAACTTTTCGTCCCCGAAAAGGAAAAGAAGGGAAAAGGAACTAAGTATAGAATTCAACATTAGATATATTTTATTCAAAGTTACCAACTTATAAAACAATGGAATTCCATTTATAAAGTCATAACTACGCTTCCACAATGTTACTCCGAACGGCTTTCTAAATTTAAAAGTTAGTTATCAAAACAAGTTATAAAATTCAAAAACTTGAAAAAATTTCTAACACCCGGATTCACGGAAAATTTCGGCAGGGTCTCCTTTGCGCGGCTCGATCGAAATTTTTTACAATTCAATATATAACACAAATATAACCAATATATATCAAATATACATCTCATCTTAATGATGAGGCATCCCATATCTGGGGAAACAACATATATATATCACCAATACCATATAAAACCATAAGCGTACCTTTTATTTAGTATTTATTAGCAGTTTACTTACATTTTGTATTTAGCACAGAAGCGAGCTCTACAACGAAGCGCAACCCCTTTGCTACCTACTAAAATGCTCAATAACTAAGTTAGAATCATGCATATAAAGATAGATCGATATATTTAGCCTACACAACATATATATAACCTATTTAGCTTCAAAACTGAGATTCCAATTTCAGGACAGCAAACAAATCTCAGTTTTAGGTCACCTAAACTATAAAATTTGGCAACAGAATCTAAACAAAAGTTGGTGTATTCATTTCAAGCTTTCCGGAATGTCCAAAATCATCGAATTCGGACCATACATTCAAAAGTTACGGCCGTTTTACTTAGAGGATACGCCTCAGCCTGGGCAATGAATTGCGCAGGTCAGCGACGTTCACCCACGTTTTCGACCTTCTAAACGATATCAAAACACAAAACACTTAAAACAAAAGTTTTAGCTTAAGTTCTTAACTTTGCATAAAGTGCAAGATCATCAAAATCCGATAAACCAGTCAAAAGATATGATGAAAATACTAAGGGTGTATACTACTGATTTTACTTATTTTTACACTGGACAGCGAGTAACATTCAAAGTTTTTAACCAAGCAGACGAAGGAATTTTCTCAAGTTATCTAAACAAAAGTTGTGCTATAGTTTCTAAGCTTTCCGAAAAGTCCAAAATCGACGAATTCCGTTCAGCCATTTAAAAGTTATGGTTGTTTTCGTTTCAGCATATATCGGACAATGTTGGATTTTTTTTTCCAAAAATTTGCTTTTATTATTTCAAAGTACAAAACATCAAAACTTCAAATTTTCTAAAGAACAATCATAAACACAAAGTCATCTATTGTCTTATTCATCCATGCAATAGGTTTACATTCAATTTGTTTCCGATTTATTCAAGTTTGTTTCATTCACATTTTTAATTCAAGTCAATTTGCTCCCAATTTGAATTTAATTATTTAAAATTTTATTCCGTTTATTCAATTCCATTAACACTAATGAATTCTACTTAATCAATTATGATCCACCTAACAACCAATGCATATCAAACATTAACATCCATCCAAAATCTACACTAAATCAATTATACATTTCCAAGTCAATTTTAATTTCATACACTTCCAAGTTTATTGACATTTAGTTATATTCAAATTTAATTAGTTTCCATTTACCAATTTTATATTTCATTAAGTTTAAATTTTATTCATTCACTTATACATGTATCATTCATTTTACAGCTTAAATTTCTTTTATATTTACAACTATCAATAGATCTTTACATTTTATTTTTCACTCTCACAGTGGTATATTATTTCTCTACTTATCCTTATTAGCATTTTAAACCCTTTAAGTATTTGGTAAGTTATAGTTATGCAAATAGAATGTAGTTAAACAACATACAACTTCTTTTCATTTAAAGTTGAATTTTCAATTTATCAATTCTTAAGTCATTACTTAAATTTCACAATAATTTAATTTCACATTTACATTCACATATAGTATTTTCATTTTATATTAACATAATTGTGAATCACCTTTAAATGTTAATTTAAATTCCAATTATTTACTAACAATTTTATTTATATTTGCAAACCATTAATTAAATGCATATTTCATTATTCAAACCTATACTTGTATATTATCCAATTAACAATTCATATAACATTTTTGAACTTCTTAAGTATTTTGGTAAGTTATATCTAAGCTATAGAATGAAATTTAATACTATGCGAGTTTTACAGTTTCAATTTTATTTTAAGTTCATAATTTCCTAATTCTAAGGATTTCTACTTCAATTGATATTTTCACTTAGCTCTTAGGTTCATTTCTCATTTCACAATTCAGAAGTTCCTTAATGATTCAAGTCTAAATTCATTTCAATCATAAAAAAAAAATCATTAATTATTAAAGAACTTAAGAATTCCAATCCCGGTTTCATTTCAAATCAAGGTTTGAAATAATATATACTTATATAATTTATATATCAAATCATACTATAGAGAATGCAAAACAAAATAAAATTTGAGTCAAAACAAGGTTTAGACAAGCTATTAAGTGGTCTCCCCCACTCGGACTCTCGAAAATAAACGCCAATGATGCGTGCACACATCATCGAAATCATTTTCTAGCGTCAAGAGAAGGGAATATAACACTTATCATAAAAAAATCCTTCGAAAACAATTTCAACTCAATTATACTATCATATAATGCTCATATTATATTTTTCAAATTCTTGTAAGTCAATCTCAAACACCGGAATTTAAATTCCCAAATCCAAGTTAAAATTCATTTATATTCATTATCAATTGTGTTTACAAGATTTCATTTTCCTAAATCCATTGTTATTTAATCAATTGTTGTAAATATTGACTGATCAAACAATAACGATAATAATCTAATACTATCATCTCCTAACAATCAATTCAATCAAAATGAATAAATATTCAAATAATTCTTTTATATAAAATATATTCCAAAATGATATTGTGTTGGTTTGTCCTATTCGAGTGTTTAGAAATTCCTATCGACGCCTTGGCGTCCCAAGTATCGACCAGAATTCATAAATACTCAACGGAACAAATTAACACAATATAAAACCATTTTATATCAAATAACAAGTACGCTCTCTCATATACACTCAACTCATTCATATAGTTTACCTCTATTTCAATGAGTTATTCCCCACTAGAGCCAAGGTTTATCGCTAAACCAAAGCTCTGATACCAACTGTAACGACCCGCCTTTTTGACAGTTTAAACCGACGATCAAATACACATGCCGGTTCCAAACCATTAAAAAAAGGCAGATGGTTATTGGGGTAATTAAGAAAAGAAAAGAAATAAAGGAAATGAAACAACACAAAATCTCGCAGCGGAACGATAAAATATAATAGTCAAATAAACAGTTCATGAAGCTGTTTACTATACTTAGACAATTATTTATACAACATTTATCAGAGTTATACATATACAACAGAACAAATAAATAATGCAGCAGACAACATGATGCACAGATAATAATAGTAATAGTATACCAAATCTTCGTCTTCGTCCTCCAGAATAGATCTTCAAAAATCTGAAAAATCAGGACAGACCCGAGCGTAATGAAAAGACAAAACACTCGAGTCAGGACTAAAATATCCATATGAAAGTTAAATCAATCGTAAATAAATATGAGTGTGACGGCGTCAGAGATGTTTACGGGGTTTGACATCTCATATCCAGTGTCAACGTGCGTGAAATAACTTAAGAGATGTTACGGGATTTTCCACCTTTCAAGGATCCGTTAAACTATCTACTAGGTAGTAATGTACGCTAAGTAGATAATGCCTATCAGTAATATAAAGTATCAAAATAGCGTTAAGGCATTACCATAACCCCCCTTAACACATTTTATATTCCCAAAAGCATATACAAGACCGTAGTTTCCCCAAAACCGGAAGTCACCAGAGGGCAATCCATATACTCAAGGTACAAACCAAAACGTAGTGGTCGCGAATAGGATAATCAGTATGACAAGGTACATGAGGCGATACCAACTAGGATACTAGTAGTTGCGTGATCCGGACTGATGTTGAGCATAGCAGCTACTACCTCAACACCGCGAAACAACACTCCCAAATCAAGGGGTGCACCCAAATCAAATCACAAATGTAATAGATATGGTATCGAAGAAGTGTGTCCGCTAGAGGTGGCGAAACTCAATGGCCCGGCGCGGCTCCTGTTTTAGTCATGTCAGGGGTCATCCAATATCGTTCTCTTTCTTCAGTCAACGCGTTCACCAAACCATCCGCTTCATTCTGGATCAACACTCCGCGTATAATAGTTATTAAAGTGGTTTTCGGCATCGACAGAGAGTATGTCCATATCCGATCCCGGTCTCTTTAATAACTACGTATTATTACACTGATGGCTCTTTTATATTTCAAATTGATTCATGATTGATAACAAAATATCATATTCGCTTTAAAATCAAATCCATTTCGAAATCATCATATATTCAAAATTATCAATTTTGTCCGATAAATCAATTTCACTTCAAAATTTGATTCGAATTCAATTTAGGTTATAATCTCTACTTTAACCTAGTTCGTATTTAAACCAAAGGTTTAAATATAAACATTTCCGTCTCTTTAACCAGTTTGAATTTAAGAAAATAGTTTAAATAGTTTAAAATAGTTAAATAATTCAAAATAGTTTAATAGAAAATATTTAAATAGTTTAATCGAAAATAATTTGAATATAAAATGGTTTATATATAAAATAGTTTGGAAAAAATCAAAAATTATTTGATAAATAATTCCAAAGTCAAACCGGTCAACTTCCCAAATTTCCTATCCAAATCAAATCCAAATTCCATTTCGATTTCATCGATTTATTCCAATTTCAACTTGAATAAATTTCTATTCCACGTAAATTTCGATTTCAATTCACAAATTTCTTTAAATTTCAATTCAATTCTAAATTAATTTAAATCTAAATTTCAATTAAATTTTCAATTCCAAACTCAAACTTGAAATATCATTTCATATCAATTTTCTTAGAAATATTCAGAGTTCGATTAAAGTCCAATCTTTTAAAACAAATCAACTTTCAAAAATTTACACCGTATTTCAATTTTCAATTTAAATCTAAACTTCGATTTTATTTAATAATTTCGTTTACCGAGTTTAAATTCTAACATTTCGAGCTCCAATTCAAATAATTCAATTTCCATAAATTGGATTTTATTCTTAAAATCAATTCATTTAAATAATTTCAAAACAACTTTTAAAATCATTTAATTTATCCAACTCGGTGTCCGTATATAATTTTCTAACCTACGGCCAAGTGATTAGTTATTACAATTAAATGTGAGGGATGAATATATCATTTAAATCAATCACAGTGTCATATGTATGCATAGCAGGATATATATAAACAAATAAACATCCAAACATTTAAATCTCAACCAATAACATCCATCGAAATACATCATCCAATAGGCAATACAATTCACGGCAATTTCATATTTATCAATGTCAGGTAATTTAATCGCAATTCAATTTTAATTTAAATTTAACTGTCAATTTAATTTTTTTAACGGTGAATTCAAATGACAATCAATATGATAATTAAATTTTATCAAACAACAACAAATAAAAATCATAACTATGCATAATGTCAAATTTAACTAGCATAAAGATATTCAGTACGTTGTGAGCGTTATAAAACACTCACATTGATTTTACGATTTTAAATCAAATCGAACGACGTTCGATTTAACATAAATTTTTAATGAGCTCCAAACACTTTCAGATCTGCACTGCAGCGCAGCTCTCATCTCCGTGATTCCGGCGCTTCTTCCCCAACGTGAAATTCACGTATGCAAACCCATTAGCCGCCGATCTTCAAGCAATTTTCATGGCCACCTCGTCGACTTCCAGAACGATCAGCTAGCGCCACCACGAAGCCCTTCACCAGAGCCACCTACGCGCCAAGTTTCATCCCGTCATTTGCCGTCGTTTGCACGCAATCCAAGGAAATACGTACACACTTCCAAGTCAGATCTGGACGAATCCATGAAAAATTAGCATACATCAACCGTATAGATTTGAAGAGCTCGTCGAGATTTACACTTTTGCTTTTGGAATTTTTCGATTTCGTCGAAAGGATTGAGAGATATTAAGGAAAGAAGATCGGTAATTTCTGGCCATGGAATAGGTGGCGGCCATGATTTAGAATTAGGGTTTCTGGGTTAAAATAATAATAAAACTGTCTCGGTTTGCGTGCGTATTTATATAGGTAGGTCCAAAATCATCCGAACTCCAATCGAGACGTGCCTCCAGGCGTTTATAAGGTTTTACCCCCATTCCGGACGCAATGGAACTAGTTTCAAGGCCTAATTCGATCATATCTGGAAGATAGCTTTTCGAAGTCGATTATTTTAATTAAATTCGAAACTAAATTTCTACGCGTTTCAAGCTCGCACGGGCAAACGACAAGTCTAATTGCTACGAAAATTGAAATCCTACCATAATTAATATTACGGATCCGATGAAACAAGTTTCGTCGAAATCCGAGACTGTTTGAAAAATGGCTATTTTAACTCGTCAATTAAATATTAAAATATTCAATTTTCACAAATTTACTTTTAATTCGATTTTAAAAGTTCTACAACATCATTCTAACTTTAATATGATAAAATAGAATTTTACAAATCATTTTTAATCATATTAAACCCGTTATCCAATTATTCAAATAATTTCAAATATTAAATTATTTAACAAATTACATTAATAATCATTTTCCTTCAATAATCACCTTAAATTTTCTAATTAAAATAGCTAAAAATACGGGACCTTACACTCTCCTCCACTCAAAACTTTTCGTCCCCGAAAAGGAAAAGAAGGGAAAAGGAACTAAGTATAGAATTCAACATTAGATATATTTTATTCAAAGTTACCAACTTATAAAACAATGGAATTCCATTTATAAAGTCATAACTACGCTTCCACAATGTTACTCCGAACGGCTTTCTAAATTTAAAAGTTAGTTATCAAAACAAGTTATAAAATTCAAAAACTTGAAAAAATTTCTAACACCCGGATTCATGGAAAATTTGGGCAGGGTCTCCTTTGCGCGGCTCGATCGAAATTTTTTACAATTCAATATATAACACAAATATAACCAATATATATCAAATATACATCTCATCTCAATGATGAGGCATCCCATATCTGGGGAAACAACATATATATATATCACCAATACCATATAAAACCATAAGCGTACCTTTTATTTAGTATTTATTAGCAGTTTACTTACATTTTGTATTAAGCACAGAAGCGAGCTCTACAACGAAGCGCAACCCCTTTGCTACCTACTAAAATGCTCAATAACTAAGTTAGAATCATGCATATAAAGATAGATCGATATATTTAGCCTACACAACATATATATAACCTATTTAGCTTCAAAACTGAGATTTCAATTTCAGGACAGCAAACAAATCTCAGTTTTAGGTCACCTAAACTATAAAATTTGGCAACAGAATCTAAACAAAAGTTGCTGTATTCATTTCAAGCTTTCCGGAATGTCCAAAATCATCGAATTCGGACCATACATTCAAAAGTTACGGCCGTTTTACTTAGAGGATACGCCTCAGCCTGGGCAATGAATTGCGCAGGTCAGCGACGTTCACCCACGTTTTCGACCTTCTAAACGATATCAAAACACAAAACACTTAAAACAAAAGTTTTAGCTTAAGTTCTTAAATTTGCATAAAGTGCAAGATCATCAAAATCCGATAAACCAGTCAAAAGATATGACGAAAATACTAAGGGTGTATACTACTGATTTTACTTATTTTTACACAGGACAGCAAGTAACATTCAAAGTTTTTAACCAAGCAGACGAAGGAATTTTCTCAAGTTATCTAAACAAAAGTTGTGCTATAGTTTCTAAGCTTTCCGAAAAGTCCAAAATCGAGGAATTCAGTTCAGCCATTTAAAAGTTATGGTTGTTTTCGTTTCAGCATATATTGGACAATGTTGGATTTTTTTTTTCCAAAAATTTGCTTTTATTATTTCAAAGTACAAAACATCAAAACTTCAAATTTTCTAGAGAACAATCATAAACACAAAGTCATCTATTGTCTTATTCATCCATACAATAGGTTTACATTCAATTTGTTTCCGATTTATTCAAGTTTGTTTCATTCACATTTTTAATTCAAGTCAATTGCTCCCAATTTGAATTTAATTATTTAAAATTTTATTCCGTTTATTCAATTCCATTAACACTAATGAATTCTACTTAATCAATTATCATCCATCTAACAACCAATGCATATCAAACATTAACATCCATCCAAAATCTACACTAAATCAATTATACATTTCCAAGTCAATTTTAATTTCATACACTTCCAAGTTTATTGACATTTAGTTATATTCAAATTTAATTAGTTTCCATTTACCAATTTTATATTTCATTAAGTTTAAATTTTATTCATTCACTTATACATGTATCATTCATTTTACAGCTTAAATTTCTTTTATATTTACAACTATCAATAGATCTTTACATTTTATTTTTCACTCTCACAGTGGTATATTATTTCTCTACTTATCCTTATTAGCATTTTAAACCCTTTAAGTATTTGGTAAGTTATAGTTATGCAAATAGAATGTAGTTAAACAACATACAACTTCTTTTCATTTAAAGTTGAATTTTCAATTTATCAATTCTTAAGTCATTACTTAAATTTCACTATAATTTAATTTCACATTTACATTCACATATAGTATTTTCATTTTATATTAACATAATTGTGAATCACCTTTAAATGTTAATTTAAATTCCAATTATTTACTAACAATTTTATTTATATTTGCAAACCATTAATTAAATGCATATTTCATTATTCAAACCTATACTTGTATATTATCCAATTAACAATTCATATAACATTTTTGAACTTCTTAAGTATTTTGGTAAGTTATATCTAAGCTATAGAATGAAATTTAATACTATGCGAGTTTTACAGTTTCAATTTTATTTTAAGTTCATAATTTCCTAATTCTAAGGATTTCTACTTCAATTGATATTTTCACTTAGCTCTTAGGTTCATTTCTCATTTCACAATTCAGAAGTTCCTTAATGATTCAAGTCTAAATTCATTTCAATCATAAAAAAAAATCATTAATTATTAAAGAACTTAAGAATTCCAATCCCGGTTTCATTTCAAATCAAGGTTTGAAATAATATATACTTATATAATTTATATATCAAATCATACTATAGAGAATGCAAAACAAAATAAAATTTGAGTCAAAACAAGGTTTAGACAAGCTATTAAGTGGTCTCCCCCACTCGGACTCTTGAAAATAAACGCCAATGATGCGTGCACACATCATCGAAATCATTTTCTAGCGTCAAGAGAAGGGAATATAACACTTATCATAAAAAAATCCTTCGAAAACAATTTCAACTCAATTATACTATCATATAATGCTCATATTATATTTTTCAAATTCTTGTAAGTCAATCTCAAACACCGGAATTTAAATTCCCAAATCCAAGTTAAAATTCATTTATATTCATTATCAATTGTGTTTACAAGATTTCATTTTCCTAAATCCATTGTTATTTAATCAATTGTTGTAAATATTGACTGATCAAACAATAACGATAATAATCTAATATTATCATCTCCTAACAATCAATTCAATCAAAATGAATAAATATTCAAATAATTCTTTTATATAAAATATATTCCAAAATGATATTGTGTTGGTTTGTCCTATTCGAGTGTTTAGAAATTCCTATCGACGCCTTGGCGTCCCAAGTATCGACCAGAATTCATAAATACTCAACGGAACAAATTAACACAATATAAAACCATTTTATATCAAATAACAAGTACGCTCTCTCATATACACTCAACTCATTCATATAGTTTACCTCTATTTCAATGAGTTATTCCCCACTAGAGCCAAGGTTTATCGCTAAACCAAAGCTCTGATACCAACTGTAACGACCCGCCTTTTTGGACAGTTTAAACCGACGATCGAATACACATGCCGGTTCCAAACCATTAAAAAAAGGCAGATGGTTATTGGGGTAATTAAGAAAAGAAAAGAAATAAAGGAAATGAAACAACACAAAATCTCGCAGCGGAACGATAAAATATAATAGTCAAATAAACAGTTCATGAAGCTGTTTACTATACTTAGACAATTATTTATACAACATTTATCAGAGTTATACATATACAACAGAACAAATAAATAATGCAGCAGACAACATGATGCACAGATAATAATAGTAATAGTATACCAAATCTTCGTCTTCGTCCTCCAGAATAGATCTTCAAAAATCTGAAAACTCAGGACTGACCCGAGCGTAATGAAAAGACAAAACACTCGAGTCAGGACTAAAATATCCATATGAAAGTTAAATCAATCGTAAATAAATATGAGTGTGATGGCGTCAGAGATGTTTACGGGGTTTGACATCTCATATCCAGTGTCAACGTGCGTGCAATAACTTAAGAGATGTTACGGGATTTTCCACCTTTCAAGGATCCGTTAAACTATCTACTAGGTAGTAATGTACGCTAAGTAGATAATGTCTATCAGTAATATAAAGTATCAAAATAGCGTTAAGGCGTTACCATAACCCCCCTTAACACATTTTATATTCCCAAAAGCATATACAAGACCGTAGTTTCCCCAAAACCGGAAGTCACCAGAGGGCAATCCATATACTCAAGGTACAAACCAAAACGTAGTGGTCGCGAATAGGATAATCAGTATGACAAGGTACATGAGGCAATACCAACTAGGATACTAGTAGTTGCGTGATCCGGACTGATGTTGAGCATAGCAGCTACTACCTCAACACCGCGAAACAACACTCCCAAATCAAGGGGTGCACCCAAATCAAATCACAAATGTAATAGATATGGTATCGAAGAAGTGTGTCCGCTAGAGGTGGCGAATCTCAATGGCCCGGCGCGGCTCCTGTTTTAGTCATGTCAGGGGTCATCCAATATCGTTCTCTTTCTTCAGTCAACGCGTTCACCAAACCATCCGCTTCATTCTGGATCAACACTCCGCGTATAATAGTTATTAAAGTGGTTTTCGGCATCGACAGAGAGTATGTCCATATCCGATCCCGGTCTCTTTAATAACTACGTATTATTACACTGATGGCTCTTTTATATTTCAAATTGATTCATGATTGATAACAAAATATCATATTCGCTTTAAAATCAAATCCATTTCGAAATCATCATATATTCAAAATTATCAATTTTGTCCGATAAATCAATTTCACTTCAAAATTTGATTCGAATTCAATTTAGGTTATAATCTCTACTTTAACCTAGTTCGTATTTAAACCAAAGGTTTAAATATAAACATTTCCGTCTCTTTAACCAGTTTGAATTTAAGAAAATAGTTTAAATAGTTTAAAATAGTTAAATAATTCAAAATAGTTTAATAGAAAATATTTAAATAGTTTAATCGAAAATAATTTGAATATAAAATGGTTTATATATAAAATAGTTTGGAAAAAATCAAAAATTATTTGATAAATAATTCCAAAGTCAAACCGGTCAACTTCCCAAATTTCCTATCCAAATCAAATCCAAATTCCATTTCGATTTAATCGATTTAGTCCAATTTCAACTTGAATAAATTTCTATTCCACGTAAATTTCGATTTCAATTCACAAATTTCTTTAAATTTCAATTCAATTCCAAATTAATTTAAATCTAAATTTCAAATAAATTTTCAATTCCAAACTCAAACTTGAAATATCATTTCATATCAATTTTCTTAGAAATATTCAGAGTTCGATTAAAGTCCAATCTTTTAAAACAAATCAACTTTCAAAAATTTACACCGTATTTCAATTTTCAATTTAAATCTAAACTTCGATTTTATTTAATAATTTCGTTTACCAAGTTTAAATTCTAACATTTCGAGCTCCAATTCAAATAATTCAATTTCCATAAATTGGATTTTATTCTTAAAATCAATTCATTTAAATAATTTCAAAACAACTTTTAAAATCATTTAATTTATCCAACTCGGTGTCCGTATATAATTTTCTAACCTATGACCAAGTGATTAGTTATTACAATTAAATGTCAGGGATGAATATATCATTTAAATCAATCACAGTGTCATATGTATGCATAGCAGGATATATATAAACAAATAAACATCCAAACATTTAAATCTCAACCAATAACATCCATCAGAATACATCATCCAATAGGCAATACAATTCACGGCAATTTCATATTTATCAATGTCAGGTAATTTAATCGCAATTCAATTTTAATTTAAATTTAACTGTCAATTTAATTTTTTTAACGGTGAATTCAAATGACAATCAATATGATAATTAAATTTTATCAAACAACAACAAATAAAAATCATAACTATGCATAATGTCAAATTTAACTAGCATAAAGATATTCAGTACGTTGTGAGCGTTATAAAACACTCACCTTGATTTTACGATTTTAAATCAAATCGAACGACGTTCGATTTAACATAAAATTTTAATGAGCTCCAAACACTTTCGGATCTGCACTGCAGCGCAGCTCTCATCTCCGTGATTCCGGCGCATCTTCCTCAACGTGAAATTCACGTATGCAAACTCATTAGCCGCCGATCTTCAAGCAATTTTCATGCCCACCTCATCGACTTCCAGAACGATCAGCTAGCGCCACCACGAAGCCCTTCACCAGAGCCACCTACGCGCCAAGTTTCATCCCGTCATTCGCCGTCGTTTGCACGCAATCCAAGAAAATACGTACACACTTCCAAGTCAGATCTGGACGAATCCATGAAAAATTAGCATACATCAACCGTATGGATTTGAAGAGCTCGTCGAGATTTACACTTTTGCTTTTGGAATTTTTCGATTTCGTCGAACGGATTGAGAGATATTAAGCAAAGAAGATCGGCAATTTCTGGCCATGGAATAGGTGGCGGCCATGATTTAGAATTAGGGTTTCTGGGTTAAAATAATAATAAAACTGTCTCGGTTTGCGTGCGTATTTATATAGGTAGGTCCAAAATCATCCGAACTCCAATCGAGACGTGCCGCCAGGCGTTTATAAGGTTTTACCCCCATTCCAGACGCAATGGAACTAGTTTGAAGGCCTAACTCGATCATATCTGGAAGATAGATTTTCGAAGTCGATTATTTTAATTAAATTCGAAATTAAATTTCTACGCGTTTCAAGCTCGCACGGCCAAACGACAAGTCCAATTGCTACGAAAATTGAAATCCTACCATAATTTACTATTACGGATCCGATGAAACAAGTTTCGTCGAAATCCGAGACTGTTTGAAAAATGGCTATTTTAACTCGTCAATTAAATATTAAAATATTCAATTTTCACAAATTTACTTTTAATTCGATTTTAAAAGTTCTACAACATCATTCTAACTTTAATATGATAAAATAGAATTTTACAAATCATTTTTAATCATATTAAACCCGTTATCCAATTATTCAAATAATTTCAAATATTAAATTATTCAACAAATTACATTAATAATCATTTTCCTTCAATAATCACCTTAAATTTTCTAATTAAAATAGCTAAAGATACGGGTCGTTACAATTTATTTCCTAGTATCTGCATATAGCGAGAAAACAATTTTAGAATTCATAGACGAGATTATCTTAGAAAATGGGAATAAATACTCAAACATTTTTATTCGGATAAAAATTACAAATATGCATTCAATTTACTAAACTCATTCTAGGGCATTACTAACCCTATCTCTAATGATCCGACCCTATAAAGGCTTATGTGTTCGCTCAACCTAAGCTTTGATACCAAGTGTGATGACCCGACATCGAAAATCGACACCAATACATCGTGCCGCAAATTCAAGTGCCGGGAAGGAGGATGATCAGGGATAAAAGAGAATAAAGATAGAAGATAGAAGCATAGATTCTCACATCGCATTGAACAACTTATTTCTTTTACATATAGATAATACATACAATTACTCTCAAAATGATGTATCAAAGTTATGGCAAATACTAACTCAGCTATGGATAGTTATAACTGCCTATCCCTACATAGGAGCTGGTATAAATTTAAACATAATACAGCGGAGACAGAAATTGATAGCTATCTACAGAGGAGTCTTCTACTCCATGATCCAAGCTCCTTCAAAATGCTACAAGCTAAACCTAACTACTTGGCTCCGAGGAAAAATAAGATACCTAGAGTTTAAGGGAAAAGAAAATAAACTCTGGATCAGTCGTGAGACTGGTGTGAGAAAACTCAAAAGAAATGATACTTTTGAAATCAAAGGGTATCTCATAAGACGATGCCGCACATAAACACGGACGAGATTTTACCTTATGATGACCAAAACATTTGCTATGTAAAATCGTGGAAATTGTTTTTAATGACATTCTTTGAAAACCTTTTCAAATAACATATTAACCATAGCCAATTTTTTTACATTAATTAAATTCTAGAATCCAAGTTTTATAATCAAAACCCTACAGGCACGTATCAGAGAATGGATTTCCAATAATGACAAGTTAGGGACCACATTTCGATAGTACATCTCTAGAGGAATATACCAAGGCACAACCCCACTACCCTCTACCAATACATAATCGACCTAGCTCTACTGTAGATAGTACCGAATATCCCATCACCCCGGTCATTCCTAACCTATTTGTCGGATCCCAGTGCATAGACAACAAACCCAAAATGTAGAGGATGATCTAGAAAGGTGATGATCATATCCTAATGGGTGCAATCCACTTAGCCCTACTACATCTTCCTTGTTTTTTTGCCATTATCGATGCGTGGGGCTTGAAGTAATGTTATATCTTTCACATGACAAATCACACTTTGAATGCCACACTTCCATTTTCTAGGCACATTAATTGGTTTCCATAAAAGTATAACTCTCGAGTTCGTATGCCTTAGGGAAGGGTGTTGAATATAAGAGGGGTTACCTCCCATACCACCAAACAGACGTACGTTTGCAAAAACTAATGTATGTGGTCTTAGAAATGAAATGTCATACATTCATCCATATAAGTTGTCCAGGAATAGGACAAACCAAAGGTACTCCTACTACATCCTGTTTGGGAATCACCCTTAAGATTAGTAGGGAGCAGTCCTTGCATTGAAGACTTCAAAACAAAAGGTACCACAACCACCATATATATGATATGGGAATTACCCAAGAGGTTAGTAGTAAGGAACCCAACATTATAAAGATCTCCATTATCAAAATAATTGACTTTAACATGTGTTCATTTTCAAACACGTTATTGGTTCAAAGTGGTTTTCGAATAGGAATCACCCAAATCCGACCCCGGTTTCTCCGAACAAATTATTGATAAAAGGCATCAAGTATATAAGTGATTACTATTCAATTGATAAATATCTTTTATCCAAATAAAATATCTTCTTAAAGATATATGTCTTTAAACCATTTTCTTCTTTTTTCAGCATATACGGGATTATTAGACCTCTTTTCGGTTTCGGAAATACCGAATCATTTCTCTTTAACTACACAGGAAAACATTATTAAGTAAAAAAAGGGTCCATTTAAATTATACTAATTATAATCAATATTAATTTTCGTATTCAACCCGTACTATTTGTCGAATAATGGTGAAATCATCTTTTGAATTCACACGAATAGTATGAGTTCCCTCCTCGGAATATAATACAGAATTCAACCAAAATGTTACATATATTACCAAACATCTTATTATTTTAATATCTAGTTTAACCTTTCGAAAACTACAAATCTCATTTTCTTTTATCTTATCAAGATGTGGTCCGAGTAAACCAAATTTATTATCCCCTACATTAGGCCAGTCCAGATAACTAGGGAGAGTAAGAAACTGGTTTTCCAAACCCAAGCCTAGAGACTATCTCTTTGTCATCCATAAAGCGGTCAAGTATTAGATCAACTCTAAACCCTTTAAAGTACTTGATTTATTATTTGAAATTTTTTTATAAAGGATTTGGGAAGAAAACCCTAGTTTAAATCTTATTTCAAAAACTTCCAAATTTTTAAAGGCTTCGTATTACAAATCCCATTTTAAAACTTTTATATGTCCAAATTTTCCATTTAAAACCCTATTAAAACATTTTAACATATTTTCAAAATTTATCTTATATTTTTAAATATAAGAATATCTTTTTTAAGACTTGAAATCCATATTGTACGAACTGCCAAAAAGCGATGATTTTAAAAGCTTGATTTGGACACATCTCAAATTTTACAAAATGAAATCTTAATTTTTCTCTTTCATCTGGAAACTATAATTATAAGAGTTAGGAAAATTCTTATTTTGAATAATTCCGAGATATATCCCACTCTACACATTGATTTAATTTTTACAGTGCGAAATTGCGAACTGTCATTATGCGACGCGCTTAATTTTGACTCATTTTTCATATCTTTTCAAAACTTTATTTAAATGAGTTTTAATGTTTATAAATATTTCATAAACCATTTTAATTTTTTTATTCATGTTTAAAGAGGTTTAATTGTGATGGAACACTTTTATAATTCATAAGAGAAAGTGTTTTCTTTGTGTAAATTCGACGTGTATTTAACGTGACTTTTCCATATCCACGTAAACATATTATCGCATCCAAAACATGATGATCAACTTTGGAAAACAATAATAGAAAACATATCATATCGTCACATGATTTATATAATAAACTAGTGGAGTTTCTCACTTAATAAATTTCCAATCTAACATTTAGTGCTACGAATTCAAATATAGCTTCGCTATTTCCGTAGTGAAGCTTATAATATCTACCTCGGGACCCTAGGGAATATACTTAACCTTGTACTAGAGAGGGTGAAGATGCTTAGATGAGCTCGGCCAAGCAAGTAGATAAGAGGAGAAGATTACTTGCTTTAATTTCAAACTAAGGAGGTATATCTCTCTATATACTACGATTTATTTCGGTAGAATTTCGACTCGATTTTGGAATATTTTTAAGAGGAGATGAATGCCATTGTTATGCCTTAGAAGAATAGAAGCTTAGAAATTTTTAGAGCGAATGAAGGGATGAATTTGCAAAGGTATGCCTTGCTATTGGCAAAAATTTGTAAACTATCTAAACATCATCTAACACATCACATCACCTTTCCACCACTACTCCTCCCTCATGGTTCGGCCGGGCACTCCCACACCTACATTATTTCCATTACTTTTCTTATCTCTTAAGGCATGCACTTCGATGATAGTGTGGACTAAGACGGAGACATGTCATCATTAGCTTAGATATATATCACGATATTTTGTTTAATTTACCATTAGTATTTTTGAGATGTAAATGTAATTCTAATGTGTATGTATGTGTATATGGTTATGTGTATATATATATTTGCATACGTATGTCAAATATAACATATAACGTTGCACAACTCCCTCTTGTCAAACCGTTACGAATCCAGAATCTGATTTCTGGTCACATTTTTACTTCTTAGTTAAAATATGTATTCGTAAACAAAATTTTTTAAAATGACATTTCTATTATTATTTAATAATTTAAAGGGACTTATTGGATTTTAAAACAATTATTAATCATTTAAACACAATTTAAATTCAAAAATCAATAATTTAAAAATGATGACATCATTGATGATGTCATAAAGACATTTTATTTCTAAATGCAAATTAAATAATTTTATTACATATTCTTGTTAAAATAGAGTGATAAGAGTATGCAAAAAAATAGCGCCGACTTCTGATGGTTAAAAAACCGTTTATCGATAAAACGATTTTTTGGTCATATTATCGACATTTTTCCCTAGAATATATTTTTATAAATATTGTATTCAAAAAAATCATCATTATTATTTATCACATAAAACATGATTATTTATGTTTAATTAACCTACATTTGAATATTTAAAATTAATTAAATATTCCAAATTAAAATCATAAAATTATAGATTATTGCATCCAACAACATTACTTAATCTTATTTTGAATAAAAATTTAGATCTTGGATATCTTTTTGAAAAGAAGAGAGATTTATAGATCATTGTACACCTATAATTATAAAGTAATATGTTGACGTATGTTTTAATATCGAGATAACAAACAAAGTTTTATGAATGCACATTATGAATTTTTTGTGTTCGAATGTTGTGACTTTAGGGATGCACTTCGTACAATAAAACTAACTTCGAAGTTTCTAAAAATTCTACATTATAAAATATTTGATTGAGTGTTAAGTTTATATCTTCTATATGAGTAGTGTAAAACTCATAGTCATGGAAGATATTTTTAAGTCTCTCAAAGCCATTGTTATGAGGGTCTAATAATTATTTAACTACTCTATTTTACTTGACCAATTAATGCAAATTTCGATACGTGCTAAACCCAAAGAGTAGTCTAGAGCATCCTGCATTATCGTTGTAAATAGTTTAATTGAATGATTTATTAATGATTGACTCTTGTGTGTTTAGCACATATTGTATACATTGTAGGGCAACAAGAAGTATAAGATTGCTATAGACAATCCCTAAGGAGAATTACAGGAACGTAATATTTTTAAGGGAGGGAGTTTGTAACAACCCTGCTTTGAGATATACCTCAAACAAATAATAAAATATTTTTTAAATTGGATTTTAAATGGGAATTGAGATTTTTATTTCATTCTTTTTCCAATTTAATAAGAAGTTAGGATTTTTATATTCTTTTGAAAAATACAATAGAACTTTTCTAAGATATAACTTATAGGTTTTTATAGAAATGAAATTAAAATGGAATTAAAATTTAAAAGTTTTGGATGATTTAATTGTAAGAAATAAAAACATTAATTTGATTTAATCGTTTTATTTTAAAATTAAAATCAAACTGGAAAGAAATAGGATAATAAAAAATAAGTGTTTCTTTGATCAAAAAGGTAATTTGATAATTTTATTTTGTGTAGCATTGGATTGTTCTTTTGGGCATTGGGTTGTTGTTTTGGCATTGCAAATTTGAAAATATTAGTGTAGCCTATTTGGAATAATTTAAAAAAGGGTTTATTTCTTATTGAGTTGTAAGTAGAAACCTAAAGCCCAAACTAATTATCATACGGAGGAAATTCTCTTTATCAAATACTCAGTAAATTAAAAAAACAGAACCCATTTTCCTCTTAAATCGTAGAAACAAAAGTTTGCAATTTCTTCAAATTAGATCAAATTAAATCTCTTGCAAAGCTCATAAATCTCAGGGTTCGTTGGGTTTAAAAATTAAGTTGAAGTTGTGTTTTTATCTGCTAAATTGAAAAAGAAAGGTGAGTAATTCTCACAAATATCTCTATTCTCTATTACATGTTGTTGGTATATCTAATTTACCGTGTTAATCGAATTACATGTTGTTGCTAAGTGGTTTTTGATGATAAACTAATTACTAAACCATGAAGTAAAACCTGCTTGTTGAATTCCTATAAATTGCTTACTGTAACACTCATTGCATCTCTTTTATAAGTCATTGAGGTATAAAGATTTGTATGCATGCTTAGAAGTAGTTTTTAGCTTAGTAAGTCAAGTTTCAGTAGCTGAAATGCAAATGATCTTCGCCTAAGACAATGCATGGAGCTTTCATGCTCTAGGTGTAAAAACCGGTCGACTGTTGTTCATCATCGGTCGACCACTAGCAGTTTACTGGTTGGTCGACCAATCGAATACTAGGGCCTATGGTCTAGGCGATTTCCTATGTTTTCTTTGCTTTTTCTTATGAATTTGATTTCTTGATTATGGTTTTTGATTTCTATGATCCTTTTGATGCACCTTAGAACTTTAGTTCCATGAATTATCAAAATAATTTATGTGTTTGTATTTGAATTAATATGCTTGAAAAGGATAATTTCTTGAAATCAGATTATATAACAATATAGCTTTAAAGATCACTTTTATAATTTCTATATAAAGCTATACTTATGTTATTACCTTTAAATTCAAGGTAAATTATGGAAATAAACTATACCTATAAGTATTTTGATGGAAAAGCATATTATGGCTTTTTGGTGATAATAGTAATATTTGAAAAGTTATATATATATATATGCTGTTATTTCGACGATGAGAGAATAAGGAGATTATAAATATACCAATTTATAGTCACTGGAAAAATATTTAAATAATTTTAAAAGAAGTGATTTCTATATAAAAATATTACTTATATAAAATGAGAACTCTAATTAAATGATTTAGTAGTACAAGTGGTGTGGAATACTTGTATCACTTTAACAATTAATTTTTCGACTAATTTGATAGAATATATTACTTGATTGGAATCTACGATCTTTTAGTAAATATCCAAGTACTGCCGATTGGTTATGGGACATTGGGAGATACTCATTTGATTATAATTGAAAGTATTTAACACTTTTGATCAGCAATGATCTTTTTGGCGTAGCTTCCAGGCTCATCTTCTGGTCGATGTGGCTTTCGGGCTTATCTTATATTCAGTGTAGCCTTCATGCCCTTCTTATGGTTGGTAGCCTTTATGCTTGTCTGATGGTCGATGTAGCCTTCGTGCTCATCTTATGGTTGGCGTAGCTTCTGTGCTCGTCTTTCAATTGGTGCAGCTTCCCTGCTCGTCTTATGAATGACCCGCTTTCATGATTTTCTTTTGATTTTGACTTGCTTTTATCTTGTCCTATGGTTTTGACTCGCTTTCATTCTTGTCATTTGGTTTTAACTTGCTTTCATGCTTGTCCTTTGTTTTTGACTCGCTTTCATGCTTTCTTTTGGTTTTGACATGCTTTCATGCTTGTCCTTTGGTTTTGAATTGCTTTTATGCTTGTCATACGGTTTTGACTTGCTTTCATGCTAGTTAGTGATTCTAATTTATGAGATATTTTGATTCACCATGTTTGAGATGATTGCTTGTAACAGCATGATATGTTTTCATGGCATAATGAATTATTGTGATTATGTCATTTAATATTTGGATTTTGGCATATTATATAGCTATGACAATATTATTGAAATCTACTTATGTTACATCTATGATCACACATTTGTTGAATTAGAGATAGTCCGACCTATTTATTATTCACTTATACCTGGGGCAGGTCAAGACATTTTAGGTATTAAAACTCATTAACCATGGATGTTGGGCTAGCTTACGGAGATACATGCACACGCACACACGCAGATATATTTATGTCGTTTAAATTCTAGACCTTAATGCGCGTTGATACTTTGTATGAGCTGTTGACTTTTTATGTCATGTATAACTGAAACATGTTGTGCTCTATATCTATATCTGTATTATATGAGTCTAGTACTTTTTTTTATAGACTCCCTTACATATGTATGTTCCTGTCCTTTCGCTGTGTTCTATGATTCTAAGTTCTCTGTGATTTATTATATATTGTTTTTTGTATGGCCACGTGTTTATTACTTTGTGCCAATACCATACACGACATTTATGATTTTATGCAGTAAAACTAATTGTTGGTGTTAGCCCCCATGTGTAGCCACTTCTATCCATCCTTATTCTCCGTATTAACAGACGATATTTGTAACATTTCCATTTTTTAATCTAATTCAAATTGGAAATTAATTTAATTTTTGGAATTAAATTGTGAATAAATTTGATATTTCCCAAATTAAACAAGTTATGTGAAATAAATTTGTAATTTGAAAACTCAAAATAAATATATTGGAAATAAATTGGATTTAAAATTTTAATTTTTGAGTTAATAAGAATTTTCTTTCTAATTATATTAAATATGCATTTTTATTTGACAATGATATTTCGAATTTAATATAATAAATTTTTCAAAGGCTAATTAAGAATTAAATTCTAATATATTTATTCATGTGTAATTAAATTTTAAAACCATTTTCTTTAAAATATTATATAAAAGATTAATAAATAAAATATATTTATTAAAATAGGAAGTATAATATAAAGATATATTTAAAATATTATTTGAAGTGTTTAAAATATAAACATAAGTACTTAATTCAAACAAGGGTTGAAAAACATTTAAAAATATAAACAAAAATATATGTAAATATAATACATATGTAATTATACTACATAAATTTTAATAACATAAGTGTTTGAGATAAAATTTATAAATAAGATTTGATTAAAAAGGGTTAAATATGAAAGATCAAATAAAATATAAGTAAGGGATTTAAACATAAAAATACTAATGGTAACAAGTGTAAGTAAAATCACATTAATTACTACAAGTGTAGGCTTCATGAAAAAAAACAAGTGGCAAGCAAAATTATTTCTTTTCTTTTGATATTGAATTACATAAACATATATGTAAGAAACAAATAGAAACCATGCCATTTTTTTCTCAAACCTGAGAAACCAAATTCAAAAACAAAACCAAAAACTAAAGCAAAGAAGAAATTAAAACTAGAAAAGAAATCAAAAATAAAATCAAACAACTTCAAATTCAAACTGGATTTAAGCATGCAAACATCAAGTTTCAATCTGATGCAAATCAAACTAGAGATCAGTTTCAAAGCAAAGTAGAATCAAACTGAAGTATTTAGAACAGAAGTTCAAAACCAGGAAACAAAGAACAAGCAAAACCAGAATCCAGTTCATATTTAACCTTCCATTTTTCAAAATAAAAAAATTCAAGATTCAACTCAAAACTAGTTCAGATCAGAACAACATCTGAGCTAAATCAAGCATGCAAGTTTAGGCAACTAAATCTATTTCCAATCTTCAAAATATTCTAGGTTTGGGTTCCTGTTCTCTGCTCTGTCAAACTTCATTTGAGAAAACTGACTAAAACTATCTACATCTCTTGATTTTCTGGATTGATAATGGAAGTATGTCAGGAAAATGTTTTGTTTTGCCCGCATGTATGTATATATACATGTGAATAATGGTGCGTATGTCTGTAGATGTATATTTCAAACTCTGTTCTTTAGTTTTTAGGTTTAACTCAATCAAAACAAATGCATATCACTTCGCATATACAATATTAGGTTATGATATTTGAAAGAGATTTGTTTGTATTTATCAAATGCTACTTTAAAAATATTTATAAGTAAAATCAGCAAGCAATTTTACTCAAAGAAGAAAATATAGTGGAAATTGATTCAAATCAATAAAAACCTCTAAATTCAAGTTTTGATTACATAATCAAATTCATATTAAGAAATGATGAATTTTAGTATATAAATTATGATTTTAAAGTTTGGAATGGGTGAGAAATTCTGAGATGATCGGAATTGATTTAAATTTCAATTGCCATCGATCGACGGGTTAATAGGAATCGGGGTCTAAGCTTGAGCAGGGTTGGAGGTCGGGGGTTAATAGAAAAATAGTAGGCGATGGTCTGACTCGCCGTGGTGGCGTGGCGAAGCACTAGTAGGGTTTAAGTAGCAGTTTGGGTTCGTCGACGTTTCGTGAGTTGTGCGACCTCCATAGTTGATTGGAGAGTATCGAACCTGAGGGGATAGATGGATAAAATCATGCTGCAGCTCTGGTCAGAGTTTCAGAGTGTCCGGTGATTGGGATTGTAACAACCCAGAAATTTCGATCCCGAAAATTCCAGATAGTTAGAGAAAAGAAGAAAGAGATAGAAGAAGAAGAACAGAAAAGAAACACACAATCTCACATTCGCAGCGGATAAAATATAATAGCAAATAAATAACAGTTTACAAAGCAGAACTGTATTAGTATATTTACATTTTACATCAGAGTTACAACAATTTCACAACACTGGACAGTTTAAAATAACTTGTCCCATGTAAATAACAATATATATCACAGCGGATAAACAATCTATACGTTCCTGTCCTCCAGCTCTCCTCCTGAGCTCCCGAACGTCCTTACCTGCAAAGCTGTAATACTCGGTCTGACCCGAGCATTACATCAAAGTAACACCTGGGTCAGGCTGGAAACCAGCGTGAGTAAACCCATCTAACATGAAATAAAAAAGCATGCAACTTATATAAACCCGGGTAACTTATATCAATTTCCACTTTACAAGTTGTTATGGACATTACTTATTTGACTCACAAAATTCTAAGTACCAAAACTTAGATTAAATAATCCGATTCATTCAAATCATTCCATTCTAGCTTAGTGATTTCATATATCAATTTATAAAGAATCGAAGTGGTTTCCGATATTTACTAATACCCGACTCCGGTCTCTTTGAATTCAATGTCATCTAAACCTATGTTATTCAATTGAATACAACTCATCTTTAATTACCGGATAACCCTTTACACAGCAATTCATAATTGGTAGATAATCACATTATCACTATCCATCCAACATATCATATTACAAAGCAATTCATACTAGAGATATTAACCAATCCAAAGCAAATATCATCATTCAGTCATTCATAAGCAAGTTTGATCACTCCCATTAATTACATTAATTAATGATCCTATAATTTCTTTCCTTAGTTAATTAAAAATAATTAACCTTTAACTCAATCAACCTTGACTCACCATAATAAAAAAATAACTTCCCTTAATTACTCCATCAATTTAACCAACACCTTGGTTAATTATATTGATTAATCCTGTACTTACACTGAGTAATTATCACTTAATTTCTTTCACCAAGTAATTATTCTTTAATTATTTCTCATCAAGTAATTTCTTTTTTTCTTCTCTTTTTTACATCCATAATTATCCACTAACTACTTCACTAAGTAGTTACACCTCATTAGTTACCTTAAGTAATTATACTTAACCCAATATCAACGGATTACCTTTAATTAATTAAACTAAATTAACTAAAGTTAACCGCATCAACTTGATTAATTACACTGAGTAATTAATCCCTTAATTAATTACCCTGATTAATTATTATATAATTATTAGTTAATATTCCTTCATTAATCACATTCATTAATTAACTAATCTTTAATTAATTTCTAATTAATAAATACTTTATTTAATCAATCCTTAATACATTAAATAATTTGTACTTCATTTAATTACCATTTTAATTCACCTTAAAACATATAGGATTTTAACCTATTAAATAATCACTTAATACAATCAATTTGAAAACATTTTTAAAACTTTGAAAATTCATTAAAATTTGCTTAGTACTTTGATAAAAAAACATGGTTTACATTTACCTTAAAACTTACATTACCAAAATCTTATACCAGTAGAAAAACTCAGGTCGAAACCATATTCAATACCAAACCTGACCAAACGAACCCAAACCCTTCGAAATTTCAAAACAATTTGAATTTAAAACATTTAAAAACTGATTATCATTACTGCTTTGGGTTCAACCCAAAGACAACTCGAGTCTACCCAGAGTAACATCTTTTCAATCCTTGCTTCATGTTTTTTTCCCCAAATTTACTCGAGTGACTCAAACTTCAAATTAAAATAAAAATTTCCTAAGTTCTCTACACGGTGCACTCGAGTGATAACTCGAGTTCGAACTTCTCACGCACGATACCTACTTCGGGTCAACTCTTATTCCTGCGCGCCTGGACTAGATTTCTTTTCTTCTTCTTCTTCCCCAACTTCCTGATGCACAAATCCCACACGTGCACAGTGCACACCAACCTAGCCATCACCGATCAAGTCGCCACCCACCACCAAGTCGACGCTGTCCCCCCTGAGCTACCCAAACACCCAGTCATTCAAAATTTCCCCCCAAATCAAATCGAGCAAATCCGTGCTTCCTGGAACCAAACCCAGATCAGAAAACCCGATCATTGCCGTCAAACGCTTCCATGAACATCCACGTCGTTTCGTTCACAAACTCATCGAAGACCCACACACCCTCCTATCTTGGTCCGATCACCTCCAGTATTACCCCGATAATGCACGAATTCAGATAACATCATCGACCAAACCAGAAGTTTAAACCCTACTACATGGTCAATCGTTCGCCACGGCGAATTATAAATCAACCAGTTAATTTTCCGATGATTCTCACTGCACCATCCTTCTTCACCAGCAACCACGAGATCCAAAATCATTCCGATCGCCAGTAGTTGACCAATTTGGTAAATTTCGGTCGTTTCGAAATTTCCCATGATTTATTCAACTAAAAATCCTGATTCAAACCTTAAAATTCACGGCATATAAAAACGAACAAGATTTTGCAATCAAATCTTAAACTTTAATAAATCAAATTTTTAAGGAAGAATTTAATTTACTGTGTTTTTAACTTCCAGTAACCCCATGCATTTTCCTTTTTCAATTTTTTTTTTAAAATTTTGATCTTGCCCATTTGAACTTGTTTCATTTAGATATTAAATTCAATAAATGATCATATGATGATGTTTTGTTTTCTACAGGTTTGAAACCTGAAATGTTTAGAACAGAGATTCAAATGTCTGTTTTCCAGACATTCACAGCAACAACCAAATATAAATATACACATTTCTATATATTTAAATCATTTTTTTCTTCAAGCATGATTTCCAACAACAAGTAAAAATCCAAATTCCAGAAAGGCCTAATTATTTGTTTTGAAAATGAAAAACAGAACATCCCATTTGAAACATTTCACAGTAACTACTTCCATGATTTTCATATATATATATATATATATATACATATATACATATATCTGGATCTATCTAAGAAGGTTAAATTTTCTGATGAAATTTTCTCACATGCAAATAATTATCACGTCACCAACTAACTAAAACATTACACGCATAAATTTAAAACAAAACTTAATTGTTTACTCACATGAAACTTGACGGGCAGAGCAATTTTAATTTGAACAGCTTTTGCTTTGATTTCTAAAACCTGAGTGTCTTTGCTCACTTGATTTAAAACATTGAATCTGGAATGTGCTTATCACTGAATCTTGCATGCATGCATTGAAATTTATGTGAGGATGTTTCAGACTCAAAACAGAGAGAAATGCTTGATATATATTTTTTTCTCTTTTGAACTAATGAATTTAGTTGTTCTCTGATTCCCAGGTTTTCTTCTTCCATTTTTTTTATATGCATGCAACATAAATCACTCGATTTATAAAGCAGAGAACAGTCTCATGCTTTGATTCAGCTTGTTTTTGATCTAAAGTTGCTACTTGATGAAACTGTTTTGCATTTTGGGTGAATCTGAAATGATTTGCTTCAGGCTTCCCCTTTTCCAGGTTTGATTCCCTTTTTTTTTTCCTTTTTTTTTTCTTTTCTTTTTGCTTTCCAGTTTGACATTTTGATCTTGTTTTGAATTTTCTCTTCCAGGTTTGAACCTTGTTTTGCTTTGATATTGAGATGATTTTTTTTAGGTTTGAGAATATCCTGATTCTTTTACTTAAGCCTTTTATTCATAATTTAAATTTTGAAAGATTTTCATATTGCCACTTGTTATCTTCTACAAACACTTGTTAATATTTAGTACTCTTAAGCCTACACATGTTAAATGTATGATTCAATTAATTTACAAATGTCACAAACCAAAAATGTTATGTTTAAATCTTTCTAAATTAATTTATAAATTGTGTTTGAACCCTTTCTTTTATAATATTTGTTTTATATTTTAAACCATTGTTAATAAATTTACACTTTAATCTTATACTTTATATTCTATTCACATTTTCAGATTTTTATTGTTGAATTTCAATCCAAAATTTTACTTAAAATACATATTTTTATTAAATTCAACCCTCTATTAAATTCTACTCAAACTATCGTATAATTCTAAATTAATAAGATATTTATCCAACTTCTATTGCCAAAATCTCAGGTTATCACACTTCTCCCCCCTTAGAATCTTTTCGTCCTCGAAAAGGAACGAAACTAGAATTTTTAAATTGCTTAAAATCAATTAAATCATTCTTTAATCATTTTTTTAAAAATACCTTTAAAATTTATAATATTGCCAAATAGTTTTATAAAAATACTTTTTATAACTCGATGTTTCAACCAGTCCATCCTTATTCTCACAGAAATTTGGTCATACGTTGATCAGGCGTACGACTGAAAATCTATAAGTACTTAGCAGACCCGTTTTCAACATCCAGTGAAAATACTTTAGAAAATAATTTTA
The DNA here is from genome assembly GCA_030765085.1 of Allium cepa. Taxonomy (NCBI): domain Eukaryota; kingdom Viridiplantae; phylum Streptophyta; class Magnoliopsida; order Asparagales; family Amaryllidaceae; genus Allium; species Allium cepa. Next base: position 567,939,720 of record CM060940.1, on the reverse strand, counting down.
TTGTAATATAGAAAACAGTTTTTGAAAATAGAGGATATATCTTTGGTGAGAATGCTCTGGAAATCATTGCCCCCATCCATGGTCACAGTTACATTCGAGGGTTACGTTGCCATCGCAGCAAAAGTCCATGTAACTGCAGGCTCTCCGCGGCCTCTCGATTACGCCATGGAACCCACACAACAGATCACAGTTACATCCAGGGTTACGTTGCCGTCGCAGCAAAAGTCCGTGTAACTGCAGGCTCTCGACGGCCTCTGATTTTCGCTGTCGAAATGAAACCCCTCCACTCCTACATTGGTCGCAGTCTGCCGATATGAAATCAAACGCAGACTGTTGGCTCTCAGCGGCACACATGACTTTCGCTATGTTATACCATAGGTCGCAGTTACATCCTGGTTTACGTTGCCATCGCAGCAAAAGTCCATGTAACTGTTGGCTCTCAGCGGCACACACGACTTTCGCTATGGTATACTCAACTCATAATCCCTAGGAACTAGTTTTTTTTGGAATCCTCACAGGATCAACTTTAGAACCCCCCTTGGGGCTCAAGGCAGCACCACCCGGTGGTACTCATGAGAAGTTCATTTCAAGGGAGCGCCTTTTTCCCCAGAGCCATCATCAAAACATTTTATACTATACATATATAGTATCTTCAAATCATACACCTAGTATGATCTCATACAAAACTCCTTTACACAAAATCGATTATTCCAAAATCGATAATTCTCAAACTAGGCTTTCCAAATTCAATATTGATTTTACCCAAAAATCAAAAGCCTTTCCAAATCTAAAGGTTCCCAAAACCTTTTCCAAAACCCTCATAAGATCCTTTATATATATATATACAGATATATAAAATTTTTAAAACCTTGGATCATTTCGAACTTGTATATAACTCCATTTATACTTCAAACATTTTCAAAAACCCTTTCCTACTGACAAAAGATTCAACAAGGGGAGTTTCGTTCTTTTAAAACAAAGATATTTAACTTTGTTTATTCAAAATCAAATATTCAAATTTGATTACTCCTTTCAATATTATTTTATTCAAATCCGTACGATGGACACATATCATTCGTACGCTATACCAATCTGATCGCTCACTCGATCACACAATTTCACTTCCGAACTAGTATCGTCCACCCGACTTCCTAGTGCGGACACAGATCTGGTTTCTTGATCAGAAACCGTCATTCTCCTTGCAAAGCTTAATTATGATAAAGAATATCCGGAACCAATCAACAACCCATATCCAGGTTCGCCGTTGAAAATCGAGTGAAAAATCCCAACTCGGATCGACTTAATTATCTCGAAATTCTGTGCTCGAATCTGGATCAAATTATTATGCGAATAGAATAATATACGTACATCCTACGTATTTAACTTCATTGATTATTAGCCCAAATCAATTTCTTTTCTATTCACATTCACTTTGCTATTCATTCACTTTCTCACAATTGCTTCAATCCATCTGAATTATCACCTCTATTTTTATCTCGATTGGGTATTTAACCAATAACGGTTGAACTCCGACCAGTTTATTTAGAAAATAGCTTGAAAATTTTAAAAACAGATAAGTAGTTGGAAAATAATTACTACTTTGTAAAATAGGTGTAAAATAGTTACAAAATAGTTAAATAAATATAGAAATTTTAGATAATTCTAAAATAATAGCAAGATAGTAATTATTTTATAAACAGTTGAAAAATTTCTAAACAGTATAAAAAATAATTGTAAAACAAATATAAGATAGTTTGGCTTTTAAAAGAAAAGTTGTATATATAATGAATAGCTTGGAAAAATAGGTTTAAATTAAAACAATTTATATTAAAAATAGTCCAGAGTCAAAACTGCTCACTTCCCAATCTCCAATCCAAATCAATTCAATTTTAAATTCCACTTCCATTTAAATTTGACCCAATTCCAATTTTAAATAACTTCAGCTTCCATTGAAATTGATTCAATCCCAATTCAAGTTGAATAAATCCTCAGTTTCTTTTCAAATTTAACTTTATTCAACCTTGATCTCAAATTCTACTATTTCAAATAAAGTTCAATTGGACTAGTTTCAATTTCAATTCATTTCAACTCCAGTTTGAATTAATCCAATTTCAAATTCCATTTCCAAATCAAGTTGAATTATTCTTCATTTCCACCCAATTTAAATTCAAATTCCATTTGAATTTAAAACTACTCAACTTTAATTACAATTCCAAATTATCCCAATCAATTTCAATTCAAATTTTCCATTTGAATCTTATACTCATACATCTTCAGTCACCATTTCAATTAATTCAAATCAAATTCAATTTGAACTAATTCAAATTCAAATTCCAAATTAAAGCGTGATTTTCCTTTTATCCCAATAATGGATTACCATACTCCATCTCTCATTCATTTAAACAATTCCAATTCACAACTTAAAGATTTTTAACAACAATAGAATGATATCGTCTAATTATTTCAAAACATCCATCCATTTCCAATTTTCAGATCTCAAACCCAATTTGAGATCACTCAAACTCTCAAATATAATCAATCATTTAACTTTCCAAGTTAAAACTTAATTTCATCTGGAAATTTCCAAATCAGCTTGATCATCCCAACATATTTAATTTTTCCCAAGTTAAACTAAATTCACTTAATCCAGTCAACCTTACCCAGTTTGAACTTCCATTTCAAATTCTAAACTTCACATTAATAATCTTCCCACTTATTAAGTTCAATGACTTATCACTTTTGGGTATTACATATCATTCCCAATTTAAAACTCACCTTTAGAGTTTATTTCAAACCACCTTTGATATTATGTATATCCACATATATACATATTAATTTCTTTTACATACCAAGTTATACTTTAAAATTTTTAACCACCTTTGGTTTTAATTCAAAACAAATTTCCTTTAAATTTTCAAACAACTCTTGTTTGAAATAGGACCATTTCATTCAATTGCATTAAATAATATTATTTACTATTTCTTTAAATTAATTACGTCATTAATTAATCACATTCGGTAATTAACTTATTTCTTAATTATCTTCATTAAGTAATTGTCCTTTAAATTACTTACCTCTAGTTACTTCATTAAGTAACTCCCTCTTTATTTATCATTTCCAATTATTATCCATTAATTAATCTTATTAAATAAAGTTTAATTAAGTACATAAATTAATTGATTATCCTTATCCTGAAACCTTTCCAAAATTCAAGAATTAATTTCAGTTTGGTTGTATTCTATTATTTCTTAATTTAATTCAGTAATTTAACAACCAATTTACTTAATATAATAGATAATCTATTTCTTATATAAGATTCATTTACTTTTGAAATCATTTAAAAACCTTTATATAAGAAAATACCAAGTACGCTATCTCATATAAATATATACACTCAACTCATTTTAGGGTACCACTTACCCTATCCTAAATGAGTAATCCCAACTGAGCCAAGGTTCTCGCTCAACCTTCAGCTCTGATACCAAATGTAACAACCCGGAAATTTCGATCCCGAAAATTCCAGATAGTTAGAGAAAAGAAGAAAGAGATATAAGAAGAAGAACAGAAAAGAAACACACAATCTCGCATTCGGAGCGGATAAAATATAATAGCAAATAAATAATAGTTTACAAAGAAGAACTGTATTAGTATATTTACATTTTACATCAGAGTTACAACAATTTCACAACACTGGACAGTTTAAAATAACTTGTCCCATGTAAATAACAATATATATCACAGCGGATAAACACTCTGTACGTTCCTGTCCTCCAGCTCTCCTCCTGAGCTCCCGAACGTCCTTACCTGCAAATCTGTAATACTCGGTCTGACCCGAGCATTACATCAAAGTAACACCTGGGTCAGGCTGGAAACCAGCGTGAGTAAACCCATCTAACATGAAATACAAAAGCGTGCAACTTATATAAACCCGGGTAACTTATATCAATTTCCACTTTACAAGTGGTTATGGACATTACTTATTTGACTCACAAAATTCTAAGTACCAAAACTTAGATTAAATAATCCGATTCATTCAAATCATTCCATTCTAGCTTACTGATTTCACATATCAATTTATAAAGAATCGAAGTGGTTTCAGATATTTACTAATACCCGACTCCGGTCTCTTCGAATTCAATGTCATCTAAACCTATGTTATTCAATTGAATACAACTCATCTTTAATTACCGGATAACCCTTTACACAGCAATTCATAATTGGTAGATAATCACATTATCACTATCCATCCAACATATCATATTACAAAGAAATTCATATTAGAGATATTAACCAATCCAAAGCACATATCATCATTCAGACATTCATAAGCAAGATTGATCACTCCCATTAATTACATTAATTAATGATCCTATAATTTCTTTCCTTAGTTAATTAAAAATAATTATCCTTTAACTTAATCAACCTTGACTCACCATAATAAAAAAATAACTTCCCTTAGTTACTCCATCAATTTAACCAATTCCTTGGTTAATTTATTGATTAATCCTCTACTTACACTGAGTAATTATCACTTAATTTCTTTCACCAAGTAATTATTCTTTAATTACTTCTCATCAAGTAATTTCTTTTTTTTTCTCTTTTTTACATCCATAATTATCCACTAACTACTTCACTAAGTAGTTACACCTCATTAGTTACCTTAAGTAATTATACTTAACCCAATATCAACGGATTACCTTTAATTAATTAAACTAAATTAACTAAAGTTAACCGCATCAACTTGATTAATTACACCGAGTAATTAATCCTTTAATTAATTACCCTGATTAATTATTATATAATTATTAGTTAATATTCCTTCGTTAATCACATTCATTAATTAACTAATCTTTAATTAATTTCTAATTAATAAATACTTTGTTTAATCAATCCTTAATACATTAAATAATTTGTACTTCATTTAATTACCATTTTAATTCACCATAAAACATATAGGATTTTAACCTATTGAATAATCACTTAATACAATCAATTTGAAAACATTTTTAAAACTTTGAAAATTCATTAAAATTTGCTTAGTACTTTGATAAAAAAACATGGTTTACATTTACCTTAAAACTTACATTACCAAAATCTTATACCAGCAGAAAAACTCAGGTCGAAACCATATTCAATACCGAACCTGACCAAACGAACCCAAACCCTTCAAAATTTCAAAACAATTTGAATTAAAACATTTTAAAACTGATTATCATTACTGCTTTGGGTTCAACCCAAAGACAACTCGAGTCTACCCAGAGTAACATCTTTTCAATCCTTGCTTCATGTTTTTTCCCAAATTTACTCGAGTGACTCAAACTTCAAATTAAAAAAAAAATTCCTAAGTTCTCTACACGGTGCACTCGAGTGATAACTCGAGTTCGAACTTCTCACGCACGATACCTATTTCCGGTCAACTCTTATTCCTGCGCGCCTGGACTAGATTTCTTTTCTTCTTCTTCCCCAACTTCCTTATGCACAAATCCCACACGTGCACAGTGCACACCAACCTAGCCATCACCGATCAAGTCGCCACCCACCACCAAGTCGACGCTGGCCCCCCTGAGCTACCCAAACACCCAGTCATTCAAAATTTCCCCCCAAATCAAATCGAGCAAATCCGTGCTTCCTGGAACCAAACCCAGATCAGAAAACCCGATCATTGCCGTCAAACGCTTCCATGAACATCCACGTCGTTTCGCTCACAAACTCATCGAAGACCCACACACCCTCCTATCTTGGTCCGATCACCTCCAGTATTACCCCGATAATGCACGAATTCAGATAACATCATCGACCAAACCAGAAGTTTAAACCCTACTACATGATCAATCATTCGCCACGGCGAATTATAAATCCACTAGTTAATTTTCTGATGATTCGCACTACACCATCCTTCTTCACCAGCAACCACGAGATCCAAAATCATTCCGATCGCTAGTAGTTGACCAATTTGGTAAATTTTGGTCGTTTCGAAATTTCCCATGATTTATTCAACTAAAAATCCTGATTCAAACCTTAAAATTCACGGCATATAAAAACGAACAAGATTTTGCAATCAAATCTTAAACTTTAATAAATCAAATTTTGAAGGAAGGATTTAGTTTACTGTGTTTTTAACTTCCAGTAACCCCATGCATTTTCCTTTTTCAAAATATTTTTTTTAAAATTTTGATCTTGCCCATTTGAACTTGTTTCATTTAGATATTAAATTCTATAAATGATCATATGATGATGTTTTGTTTTCTACAGGTTTGAAACCTGAAATGTTTAGAACAGAGATTCAAATGTCTGTTTTCCAGACATTCACAACAACAACCAAATATAAATATACACATTTCTATATATTTAAATCATTTTTTTCTTCAAGCACGATTTCCAACAACAAGTAAAAATCCAAATTCCAGAAAGGCCTAATTACTTGTTTTGAAAATGAAAAACAGACATCCCATTTGAAACATTTCACAGTAACTACTATATATATATATACATATATATATATATGGATCTATCTAAGAAGGTTAAATTTTCTGATGAAATTTTATCACATGCAAATAATTATCACGTCACCAACTAACTAAAACATTACACCTATAAATTTAAAACAAAACTTAATTGTTTTCTCACATGAAACTTGATGGGCAGAGCAATTTTAATTTGAACAGCTTTTGCTTTGATTTCTAAAACCTGAGTGTCATTGCTCACTTGATTTAAAACATTGAATCTGGAATGTGCTTATCCCTGAATCTTGCATGCATGCTATTGAAATTTATGTGAGGATGTTTCTGACTCAAAACAGAGAGAAATGCTTGATATATATATTTTTTTTCTTTTGAACTGCTGAATTTAGTTGTTCTCTGATTCCCAGGTTTTCTTCTTCCATTTTTTTTATATGCATGCAACATAAATCACTCGATTTATAAAGCAGAGAACAGTCTCTTGCTTTGATTCAGCTTGTTTTTGATCTAAAGTTGCTACTTGATGAAACTGTTTTGCATTTTGGGTGAATCTGAAATGATTTGCTTCAGGCTTCCCCTTTTCCAGGTTTGATTCCCTTTTTTTTCTTTTCTTTTTTTTCTTTTCTTTTTGCTTTCCAGTTTGACATTTTGATCTCGTTTTGAATTTTCTCTTCCAGGTTTGAACCTTGTTTGCTTTGATATTGAGATGATTTTTTTTAGGTTTGAGAATATCCTGATTCTTTTACTTAAGCCTTTTATTCATAATTTAAATTTTGAAAGATTTTCATATTGCCACTTGTTATCTTCTACAAACACTTGTTAATATTTAGTACTCTTAAGCCTACACATGTTAAATGTATGATTCAATTAATTTACAAATGTCACAAACCAAAAATGTTATGTTTAAATCTTTCTAAATTAATTTATAAATTGTGTTTGAACCCTTTCTTTTATAATATTTGTTTTATATTTTAAACCATTGTTAATAAATTTACACTTTAATCTTATACTTTATATTCTATTCACATTTTCAGATTTTTATTGTTGAATTTCAATCCAAAATTTTACTAAAAATACATATCTTTATTAAATTCAATCCTCTATTAAATTCTATTCAAACTATCGTATAATTCTAAATTAATAAGATATTTATCCAACTTCTATTGCCAAAATCTCAGGTTATCACACTTCTCCCCCTTTAGAATCTTTTCGTCCTCGAAAAGGAACGAAACTAGAATTTTTAAATTGCTTAAAATCAATTAAATCATTCTTTAATCATTTTTTTTAAAATACCTTTAAAACCTATAATATTGCCAAATAGTTTTATAAAAATACTTTTTATAACTCGACGTTTCAACCAGTCCATCCTTATTCTTACAGAAATTCGGTCATACGTTGATCAGGCGTATAACTGAAAATCTATAAGTACTTAGCAGACCCGTTTTCAACATCCAGTGAAAATACTTTAGAAAATAATTTTATTGTTATATAGAAAACAGTTTTTGAAAATAGAGGATATATCTTTGGTGAGAATGCTCTGGAAATCATCACCCCCATCCATGGTCACAGTTACATTCGAGGATACGTTGCCATCGCAGCAAAAGTCCATGTAACTGCAGGCTCTCCGCGGCCTCTCGATTACGCCATGGAACCCACACAACAGATCATAGTTACATCCAGGGTTACGTTGCCGTCGCAGCAAAAGTCCGTGTAACTGCAGGCTCTCGACGGCCTCTGATTTTCGCTGTCGAAATGAAACCCCTCCACTCCTAAATAGGTCGCAGTCTGCCGATATAAAATCAAACGCAGACTGTTGGCTCTCAACGGCACACACGACTTTCGCTATGTTATACCATAGGTCGCAGTTACATCCTGGGTTACGTTGCCATCGCAGCAAAAGTCCATGTAACTGTTGGCTCTCAGCGGCACACACGACTTTCGCTATGGTATACTCAACTCATAATCCCCAGGAACTAGTTTTTTTCGGACTCCTCACATGATCAACTTTAGAAACCCCCTTGGGGCTCAAGGCAGCACCACCCGGTGGTACTCATGAGAAGTTCATTTCAAGGGAGCGCCTTTTTCCCCAGAGCCATCATCAAAACATTTTATACTATACATATATAGTATCTTCAAATCATACACCTAGTATGATCTCATACAAAACTCCTTTACACAAAATCGATTATTCCAAAATCGATAATTCTCAAACTAGGCTTTCCAAATTCAATATTGATTTTACCCAAAAATCAAAAGCCTTTCCAAATCTAAAGATTCCCAAAACCTTTTCCAAAATCCTCATAAGATCCTTTATATATATATATATATATATATATATATATACAGATATATAAAATTTATAAAACCTTGGATCATTTCGAACTTGTATATAACTCCTTTTATACTTCAAACATTTTCAAAAATCCTTTCCTTCTGGCAAAAGATTCAACAAGGGGAGTTTCGTTCTTTTAAAACAAAGATATTTAACTTTGTTTATTCAAAATCAAATATTCAAATTTTATTACTCCTTTCAATATTATTTTATTCAAATCCGTACGATGTACACATATCATTCGTACGCTATACCAATCTGATCGCTCACTCGATCACACAATTTCACTTCCGAACTAGTATCGTCTACCCGACTTCCTAGTGCGGACACAGATCTGGTTTCTTGATCAGAAATCGTCATTCTCCTTGCATAGCTTAATTATGATAAAGAATATTCGGAACCAATCAACAATCCATATCCAGGTTCGCCGTTGAAAATCGAGTGAAAAATCCCAAATCGGATCGATTTAATTATCTCGAAATTCTATGCTCGAATCTGGATCAAATTATTATGCGAATAGAATAATATACGTACATCCTACGTATTTAACTTCATTGATTATTAGCCCAAATCAATTTCTTTTCTATTCACATTCACTTTGCTATTCATTCACTTTCTCACAATTGCTTCAATCCATCTGAATTATCACCTCTATTTTTATCTCGATTGGGTATTTAACTAATAACAGTTGAACTCCGACCAGTTTATTTAGAAAATAGCTTGAAAATTTTAAAAACAGATAAGTAGTTGGAAAATAATTACTACTTTGTAAAATAGGTGTAAAATAGTTAAATAAATATAGAAATTTTAGATAATTGTAAAATAATAGTAAGATAGTAATTATTTTATAAAACAGTTGAAAAATTTCTAAACAGTTTCAAAAATAATTGTAAAACAAATATAAGATAGTTTGGCTTTTAAAAGAAAAGTTGTATATATAATGAATAGCTTGGAAAAATAGGTTTATATTAAAACAATTTATATTAAAAATAGTCCAGAGTCAAAACTGCTCACTTCCCAATCTCCAATCCAAATCAATTCAATTTTAAATTCCACTTCCATTTAAATTTGACCCAATTCCAATTTTAAATAACTTCAGTTTCCATTGAAATTGATTCAATCCCAATTCAAGTTGAATAAATCCTCAGTTTCTTTTCAAATTTAACTTTATTCAACCTTGATCTCAAATTCTACTAATTCAAATAAAGTTCAATTGGACTAGTTCCAATTTCAATTCATTTCAACTCTAGTTTGAATTAATCCAATTTCAAATTCCATTTCCAAATCAAGTTGAATTATTCTTGATTTCCTCCCAAATTAAATTCAAATTCCATTTGAATTTAAAACTACTCAACTTTAATTACAATTCCAAATTATTCCAAACAATTTCAATTCAAATTTTCCATTTGAATCTTGTACTCATACATCTTCAGTCACCATTTCAATTAATTCAAATCAAATTCAATTTGAACTAATTCAAATTCAAATTCCAAATTAAAGCGTGATTTTCCTTTTATCCCAATAATGGATTACCATACTCCATCTCTCATTCATTTAAACAATTCCAATTCACAACTTAAAGATTTTTAACAACAATAGGATGATATCATCTAATTATTTCAGAACATCCATCCATTTCCAATTTTCAGATCTCAAACCCAATTTGAGATCACTCAAACTCTCAAATATAATCAATCATTTAACTTTCCAAGTTAAAACTTAATTTCATCTGGAAATTTCCAAATCAGCTTGATCATCCCAACATATTTAATTTTTCCCAAGTTAAACTAAATTCGCTTAATCCAGTCAACCTTACCCAGTTTGAACTTCCATTTCAAATACTAAACTTCACATTAATAATCTTCCCACTTATTAAGTTCAATGACTTATCACTTTTGGGTATTACATCTCATTCCCAATTTAAAGCTCACCTTTAGAGTTTATTTCAAACCACCTTTGATATTATGTATATCCACATATATACATATTAATTTCTTTTACATACCAAGTTATACTTTAAATTTTTTAACCACCTTTGGTTTTAATTCAAAACAAATTTCCTTTAAATTTTCAAACAACTCTTGTTTGAAATAGGACCATTTCATTCAATTGCATTAAATAATATTATTTACTATTTCTTTAAATTAATTACGTCATTAATTAATCACATTCGGTAATTAACTTATTTCTTAATTATCTTCATTAAGTAATTGTCCTTTAAATTACTTACCTCTAGTTACTTCATTAAGTAACTCCCTCTTTATTTATCATTTCCAATTATTATCCATTAGTTAATCTTATTAAATAAAGTTTAATTAAGTACATAAATTAATTGATTATCCTTATCCTGAAACCTTTCCCAAATTCAAGAATTAATTTCAGTTTGGTTGTATTCTATTATTTCTTAATTTAATTCAGTAATTTAACAACCAGTTTACTTAATATAATAGATAATCTATTTCTTATATAAGATTCATTTACATTTGAAATCATTTAAAAACCTTTATATAAGAAAATACCAAGTACGCTATCTCATATAAATATATACACTCAACTCATTTTAGGGTACCACTTACCCTATCCTAAATGAGTAATCCCAACTGAGCCAAGGTTCTCGCTCAACCTTCAGCTCTGATACCAAATGTAACAACCCGGAAATTTCGATCCCGAAAATTCCAGATAGTTAGAGAAAAGAAGAAAGAGATATAAGAAGAAGAACAGAAAAGAAACACACAATCTCGCATTCGGAGCGGATAAAATATAATAGCAAATAAATAATAGTTTACAAAGAAGAACTGTATTAGTATATTTACATTTTACATCAGAGTTACAACAATTTCACAACACTGGACAGTTTAAAATAACTTGTCCCATGTAAATAACAATATATATCACAGCGGATAAACACTCTGCACGTTCCTGTCCTCCAGCTCTCCTCCTGAGCTCCCGAACGTCCTTACCTGCAAATCTGTAATACTCGGTCTGAACCGAGCATTACATCAAAGTAACACCTGGGTCAGGCTGGAAACCAGCGTGAGTAAACCCATCTAACATGAAATACAAAAGCATGCAACTTATATAAACCCGGGTAACTGATATCAATTTCCACTTTACAAGTTGTTATGGACATTACTTATTTGACTCACAAAATTCTAAGTACCAAAACTTAGATTAAATAATCCGATTCATTCAAATCATTCCACTCTAGCTTACTGATTTCACATATCAATTTATAAAGAATCGAAGTGGTTTCGGATATTTACTAATACCCGACTCCGGTCTCTTCGAATTCAATGTCATCTAAACCTATGTTATTCAATTGAATACAACTCATCTTTAATTACCGGATAACCCTTTACACAGCAATTCATAATTGGTAGATAATCACATTATCACTATCCATCCAACATATCATATTACAAAGAAATTCATATTAGAGATATTAACCAATCCAAAGCACATATCATCATTCAGTCATTCATAAGCAAGATTGATCACTCCCATTAATTACATTAATTAATGATCCTATAATTTCTTTCCTTAGTTAATTAAAAATAATTAACCTTTAACTTAATCAACCTTGACTCACCATAATAAAAAATAACTTCCCTTAATTACTCCATCAATTTAACCAACTCCTTGGTTAATTATATTGATTAATCCTTTACTTACACTGAGTAATTATCACTTAATTTCTTTCACCAAGTAATTACTCTTTAATTACTTCTCATCAAGTAATTTCCTTTTTTTTTCTCTTTTTTACATCCATAATTATCCACTAACTACTTCACTAAGTAGTTACACCTCATTAGTTACCTTAAGTAATTATACTTAACCCAGTATCAACGGATTACCTTTAATTAATTAAACTAAATTAACTAAAGTTAACCGCATCAACTTGATTAATTACACCGAGTAATTAATCCCTTAATTAATTACCCTGATTAATTATTATATAATTATTAGTTAATATTCCTTCATTAATCACATTCATTAATTAACTAATCTTTAATTAATTTCTAATTAATAAATACTTTATTTAATCAATACTTAATACATTAAATAATTTGTACTTCATTTAATTACCATTTTAATTCACCTTAAAACATATAGGATTTTAACCTATTAAATAATCACTTAATACAATCAATTTGAAAACATTTTTAAAACTTTGAAAATTCATTAAAATTTTCTTAGTACTTTGATAAAAAAAACATGGTTTACATTTACCTTAAAACTTACGTTACCAAAATCTTATACCAGTAGAAAAACTAAAGTCGAAACCATATTCAATACCGAACCTGACCAAACGAACCCAAACCCTTCGAAATTTCAAAACAATTTGAATTTAAAACATTTAAAAACTGATTATCATTACTGCTTTGGGTTCAACCCAAAGATAACTCGAGTCTACCCAGAGTAACATCTTTTCAATCCTTGCTTCGTGTTTTTTTCCCCAAATTTACTCGAGTGACTCAAACTTCAAATTTAAAAAAAAAATTTCCTAAGTTCTCTACACGGTGCACTCGAGTGATAACTCGAGTTCGAACTTCTCACGCATGATACCTACTTCGGGTCAACTCTTATTCCTGCGCGCCTGGACTAGATTTCTTTTCTTCTTCTTCCCCAACTTCCTGATGCACAAATCCCACTGGTGCACAGTGCACACCAACCTAGCCATCACCGATCAAGTCGCCACCCACCACCAAGTCGACGCTGGCCCCCCTGAGCTACCCAAACACCCAGTCATTCAAAATTCCCCCCCAAATCAAATCGAGCAAATCCGTGCTTCCTGGAACCAAACCCAGATCAGAAAACCCGATCATTGCCGTCAAACGCTTCTATGAACATCCACGTCGTTTCGTTCACAAACTCATCGAAGACCCCCACACCCTCCTATCTTGGTCTGATCACCTCCACTATTACCTCGATAATGCACGAATTCAAATAACATCATCGACCAAACCAGAAGTTTAAACCCTACTACATGGTCAATCATTCGCCACGGCGAATTATAAATCCACCAGTTAATTTTCTGATGATTCTCACTACACCATCCTTCTTCACCAGCAACCACGAGATCCAAAATCATTCCGACCGCCAGTAGTTGACCAATTTGGTAAATTTCAGTCATTTCGAAATTTCCCATGATTTATTCAACTAAAAATCCTGATTCAAACCTTAAAATTCACGGCATATAAAAACGAACAAGATTTTGCAATCAAATCTTAAACTTTAATAAATCAAATTTTGAAGGAAGAATTTAATTTACTGTGTTTTTAACTTCTAGTAACCCCATGCATTTTCCTTTTTCAAAATATTTTTTTAAAAATTTTGATCTTGCCCATTTGAACTTGTTTCATTTAGATATTAAATTCTATAAATGATCATATGATGATGTTTTGTTTTCTACAGGTTTGAAACCTGAAATGTTTAGAACAGAGATTCAAATGTCTGTTTTCCATACATTCACAGCAACAACCAAATATAAATATACACATTTCTATATATTTAAATCATTTTTTTCTTCAAGCATGATTTCCAACAACAAGTAAAAATCCAAATTCCAGAAAGGCCTAATTACTTGTTTTGAAAATGAAAAACAGAACATCCCATTTGAAACATTTCACAGTAACTACTTCCATGATTTTCATATATATATATATATATAGATTTGGATCTATCTAAGAAGGTTAAATTTTCTGATGAAATTTTCTCACATGCAAATAATTATCACATCACCAACTAACTAAAACATTACACGCATAAATTTAAAACAAAACTTAATTGTTTACTCACCTGAAACTTGATGGGCAGAGCAATTTTAATTTGAACAGCTTTTTCTTTGATTTCTAAAACCTGAGTGTCTTTGCTCACTTGATTTAAAACATTGAATCTGGAATGTGCTTATCACTGATTCTTGCATGCATGCTATTGAAATTTATGTGAGGATGTTTCAGACTCAAAACAAAGAGAAATGCTTGATCTATATATATATTTTTTCTTTTGACCCGCTGAATTTAGTTATTCTCTGATTCCCAGGTTTTCTTCTTCAATTTTTTATATGCATGCAACATAAATCACTCGATTTATAAAGTAGAGAACAGTCTCTTGCTTTGATTCAGCTTGTTTTTGATCTAAAGTTGCTACTTGATGAAACTGTTTTGCATTTTGGGTGAATCTAAAATGATTTGCTTCAGGCTTCCCCTTTTCCAGGTTTGATTCCCTTTTTTTTTCTTTTCTTTTTTTTTTCTTTCTTTTTGCTGTCCAGTTTGACATTTTGATCTTGTTTTGAATTTTCTCTTCCAGGTTTGAACCTTGTTTTGCTTTGATATTGAGATGATTTTTTTTAGGTTTGAGAATATCCTGATTCTTTTACTTAATCCTTTTATTCATAATTTAAATTTTGAAAGATTTTCATATTGCCACTTGTTATCTTCTACAAACACTTGTTAATATTTAGTACTCTTAAGCCTACACATGTTAAATGTGTGATTCAATTAATTTAAAAATGTCACAAACCAAAAATGTTGTGTTTAAATCTTTCTAAATTAATTTATAAATTGCGTTTGAACCCTTTCTTTTATAATATTTGTTTTATATTTTAAACCATTGTTAATAAATTTACACTTTAATCTTATACTTTATATTCTATTCATATTTTCAGATTTTTATTGTTGAATTTCAATCCAAAATTTTACTTTCAATACATATCTTTATTAAATTCAACCCTTTCTTAAATTATACTCAAATTTTCGTATAATTCTAAATTAATAAGATATTTATCCAACTTCTATTGCCAAAATCTCAGGTTATCACAGGGATGGTAGTCGACGAGGCGATTGTATCGGAGGTGTTGGGTTCCAGGGAAGTGTTGATAGCTCGATTTCGTCTGATGATGAAATCATCGAAGTTGAATGGTCAGGCTGGGAGGCAAAGTCATCGGTTACATGCCAAAGGTCTCAGCGACGTTCAGATCGTCGTCGTTTGGCTGTACACATGCACCACGTATCATTTGTATCTCATATTGTCTAAAATTTTGGGTAGAAGCCAAGGTCTCGAGGACGAACCCGAATAAAATCGTGAAATAACTCGAAGCAAGTTAAAGGTGGGGGAACCCGAAGTTGAGCTCGGGTAAACAAGGGTTTGGCTCGGGTATGGGGTCAGGATTGTTTCGAGGTTTGCTCGAGTGTTTGAAATGGCAGTTTTAAAATTTTTTAAAAAAATCAAAATTTGAATTTTCTCACCCATTGTTTTTAAATAATAATTGTCCTAATTAAGTTTTGAGATTAGTAAAGGTTTTGAACAAATTATTTTAAATTTATTAACGCTGAATAAGTTTTCAAAAGATTATGAACTAAGTTTTCCTAAAGTAAATATATTTAAACAAGTTTTTTCATAACAAGTTTTCAGAGAATTGATTTTAAAACTAAGAATATGTTTAAAAATTGTTTTAACTTTATTGGGATGGTTACTTAAAATATTCTTAAGTGTTTCAAATAAAAACTTGATGATGTGTTTAAATATGTGATAACGATAAGTAGATTATCTTAAGTAAATTAAGGTCTTGGGTAATTAGGGATTTAATTATTTAGTTAGTAATTAGAGGTCAATTAATTAATGTGATTAACTACAGGAAAATTAATCAAGGTGATTAATAGATAGATTAAAGGTTAATTAATTAGGGCAATTAATTAACAGATAATTAATTAATGCGTTAATTAATTAACGTGATAAATTAATATTAATTTATTAATTAAAGATAATTACTTAATGAAAGTAATTAAAGGTTAATTAATTAATGATTAAGGTTTGATAAATCAAGCGATTAAAGCATAATTAATTATGTGATTAATTAAAGTAATTAATTTGAGGATGATCAATTAATTAAAGGTTAATTAATTAAAGTGATTAATTGAAGGATAATTAATCAAGGTAATTTATTAATTATGATTTTAATTAAGGGTTAATTAGTTAATATAATTAATTTAGAATAATTAAATAGAGGTTAATTATTTAAAGATTGATTTATTAATTAAGGTTAATTAATTAATTAATAATTAAAGGTTAATATTTAATGATAAAATGATAATTAATTAAAATGGTTTGAAATTAATTAATATTAATTAAATAGAATTAGTAATTTATTCATAAGTAATTAATCTGATTTAAATTTATCAGATGATTGATTAATCTTACTTATGAATATTTGGATTGAATGTTTGAAATTGTTTGATATCCTTGATGTGTGATGCTTTGTGATATGAACCATTTTGATTTGAGCTGCGATGAATGTAATTTTATTTATCTGTGACGAATTTATATTATTCATCAAATGAAGATAAGCGTTATAGGATTATACCGCTTATTGATATTGCTGTGCTTGAATCTGTGATGATTGATGATGTTGCACTATTGTGTAAAACCCCTGGACTACACCATACACACACAAATATGGATTGCACGAAGGAATTGGTTAAGTTATAGATTTTGGAATCTAATATTTTTCAAATGGCGAAAAGTTAAATTCTGAATCCAAATGGTTTTGGAAATGGAAATTGGGTTGAATATGAATAGCTTTTGAAAAGGAAATTTGAAATTGAAGATCGGTTTGAATGTAATATATCTTGTTTAAAGTTTTGAAATTATTTTGGAAACTATGGTTTGAAAAGTAGTGATACAAGTTATATAATATATGTGGATTTTAAACCATCTTTAAAGTATTATTTTAGGAATTTAAAATTAACCTAAATTTATACTTTAAAGGTTATAACTTGTGTATATTTAATCGGATTTTTCCGAAACGAAAAGCATTTTTTTCCAAATGATAATGGCTTTCATATAAAGAAATAACTTTCGGTATTTGTTGAAAAGATTTCGAGTTGTAAATCGATTTTGAAATGGAAATATTTTGAAATCTATGAATTAATCTTTGTGAAAGATTGGTGAACTTTGTGAAGTAAATCTTTCTGTTTAAAGATTTGAAGATGGTAATTTGTTTAAACCATTTGAAGAAGGTTTTGGGTAATAAGTTGTGGCTTAACTGAGATCCCAACATCCATATGTTTTCAAATATTGCGCTCATTATTCGGCTTAGCCGGGAGAGGACTTTGTGTCATATAACCCATTCCGAATAATGATACGATGATATGGATAGCATTTGAAGACCGGTGGTGAAGACCGGGTATTTTCGAGAACGAAAAGGTTACCCGTCGAATGTCTCTGCACTGATTCGCACCGGCATAGAGATCTCCATATGTGATAGGGAGTCCGATCGGGATTATGAATACCCGGATTGCAAGGGCTTCTTTGACGTGCCTTCGGTTTTGTTCGAACCCGGAACAGACTTGTATGAATGTGTGTCTGACGTTACACTTTGAGATATAAAGCTGGTTTCTATGAAATACATTTCTGTCTGGTGGCGGAGAATTTATTCTCTTAGCTTTACACCCTTCTCTAAGACGTACAAGCTCGGAGGTTATGTAGTTGATGGTTACTAGTGATACATTCCCAATTTGGTAATATGGCACACAAAGTGTTGCTGATCATTTGTTGATCAAAGAATAGCTTTGTGGACGAGACTTCATCGAGCCTCACAACTCGAAAATGGTCGAAACAGGAATGTTGCGGCAAGATTTTTAGAGGTCGCTCCCCTAGGGTATGTCCATTTCCTTTTGGATAAAAGGTGGTACATTGGCATGGAGCCGAGATATTTAACTTATGTGGTTGCTGCAAATATATTGCTTTGTGGTTGTTGGCGTTGAGGGCCATCGGATAAAGGTCAGTAACGACCGGGTATGGCTTACTTGTAGGTGTTATCTAGTTACAGAGGTAACCTGGCCTTGTGATTGGCAGAGATCCGGTTAGGTTCTTAGGGGCATCCCTCCAGAGGCGTTCCATTCGGTGTAGGTAGTTCTTTGGCCTGACCATTTGTTGGAAATCCAAAGCTACAAAACGCGCCCTTTATGGTTTTAGTTGTATAACCTGCCATGGAATGTGGTGGTAACCTGCTATTGAACATGGTAGCTATAGTAGGCATACAATAATGGTTGTATGTTGACTAAGATTAATATTATACTTTCGAAAGGTTTTCTGCGCTATGCACTAATAATAATATCAAAAGGCTTTCGCGTATTAAGCATTTTTGACTGCTATAAGGAGAAATCCCCTCCAAGTGTGCGCTTGCATTGTGTGTGCGGCGGGAGGACTTATGGCAGTTTCATTTTTCAAAAGTATTGCGAATTTATTTTTATTTCTTTTTAAGGATAAACTGTTTTTGTTTGCTCATACCAGTCCCATGACTGACCTGGAGTTTATTGTTCCCTTTCTAAACTCTGGGTGCCCACAATTTTTCACATGGGTAGTCTAGAGTTAGATTTTCAGATAATCAGCTAGCAGATATAGATTCAGTAGCCTTCAGACTACTGTTTGGAAATCTTTGAAGTCTTAGGGTTGGCGATCGCATTTCGATCGAGTTTGCTTCATTCAGCATGATAGCTTTTAGGTTTGAGCTTTTGGTTTGCAGACTTTGGGGCTTTGGCAATGGAGTCGCAATATGTTGGATTCTCACTTTCTCACTTGGATATTTTATTGAGGATATTCTTTCCGCTATATCTTGTGTCTCTGATAATATTGTTAAATTCTTGTTGTATCATTGTTGTAATCAACTATTGTGTATCAATGATATATTCATTTTCTACCGCTGTGTTGTTGTACTTAATGTGTTATAAGCTCCGGCGAATTAGATTCGACGTTTGAATCTGCGACATTCGAATACGGGTGGTGTATTTGGTGCCGATTTTCGAAGGTCGAGTCAGGGTCGTTATAAGTGGTATCAGAGCTGAAGGTTGAACTTTTGCTCAGGAGTATAACACATTAGGTAACTCATTAGAGATAGGGTTTTGAATACCCTAGAATGAGTATATCCCTAAGATATCCGTTCGTATGCCTCAATAAATTCTCTTACTATCCACTGATAGTAAGTATGAGTGCAAGAAGAGGACGAGGTTGTGGACAGGGAGCACCACTACAAATGGTCGATACCTTATAACAACAACATAAACAACTTTTCTCATCAATCTCCTTTTATCTGATTTCAAAATTCTCTGATGCCTTCGTGACAGCTCTAGGATGAAGCTTTGGTGTGATGATGGCACTGTGAATCATGTAGATAAGTTGCTATTTCGTATTCTCTTCATCGGTTACCTATCAGTTTTTCGTTTCTAAACTATTAATGAATTTAAAATTCTATTTAGAATAAATTGGTTAATAAAATATGAAGTTAAATTGATATGTATCGATAAAACGATTTCGGTCAAAACCAAATTTGAGAATTTTGTTATGATTTCTTGTGTGGATTCAAGTCCGAGGAGGGACAAGCTAGTGTGTACTTTCGAATATTCCAACCTGAATTGAATCCATTTGTCTATTCTTGGGGTCTAGATATATGCTACGAATGGTTAGTTATCCTTCGAACTAACCAATACCCCCGTCTATTTCGTAGACTGGATGACCCCAATATTTCGTGAAATATTGAATGAGTTTGTTCTCATAATTATTGGTGATATTGTGATTTGGTGAGCCAAATGTACAATGGATATTCAATTTGATCTAGAAAACCGTTTCTCTATCTTTATGTGTCCATCTGTTCTTTGTTGTCTCCCTGTCTAGCAAATTTCAAGAACGAAATTTTCTTAAGGGGGAAATTGTAACATTCTCATTTTTTAATCAAATTCAAATTGGAAAATAATTTAATCTTTGGAATTAAATTGTGAATAAATTTGATATTTCCCAAATTAAACAAGATATGAGCTTGTTTATTTATATAAATAAATTTGTAATTTAAAATTTGAATTTGAAAACTCAAAAATAAATATATGGGAAATAAATTAGATTTAAAATTTTATTTTTTAAGTTAATAAGAATTTGTTTTATAATTATATTAAATATGCATTTTGATTTGAAAATGATATTTTGAATTTAATTTCAAAGGCTAATTAAGAATTGAATTCTAATATATTTATTCATGTGTAATTAAATTTTAAAACCATTTCTTTAAAAGATTATATAAATGATTAATAAAGAAAATGTATTTATTTAAATAGGAAATATAATATAAAGACATATTCAAAATATTATTTGAAGTGTTTAAAATATAAACATAAGTACTTAACTCAAATAAGGGTTTAAAAACAATTGAAAATATAAATAAAAAATATATAAATATAATACATATGTAATTATATTACATAAGTTTTAATAACATAAGGGTTTGAGATAAAATTTATAAATAAAATTTGATTAAAAAGGGTTAAATATGAAAGATTAAATAAAATATAAGTAAGGGATTTAAACATAAAATACTAGTGTTAACAAGTGTAAGTAAAATCACATGAATTAATACAAGTGTAAGCTTAATAAACATGAAAAAAATAGCCATGCATCCATATAGGTAGCACATAACGTAAAACATATGCTACTTTACATTGTAATCATCATTGTTACTATACATCAAAGTAATAATCGGTGTCCAGATATCTACATAAATGACATCTATGTTGTGCGACATCCCTAGGGCGATAAGAAACGAAAAAAAACATAATATCCATCATGCATCCTCACATTCACTCACTCAGTGCATCAGATACATGATAACTCAATCGACCTTCATTCCAAGGACAACTCAATGCCTCGATTCCTAAGTACTCGAATCAATGCCGCTCTATAGGCCAGGAAGTAGACTGCCCATATGATGGTCCAAGGTAAGGCAGGTTCTAACATCAAGGAACTCTACCTCCTCATCACCAGATCCTAACGTCAATGTACTATAGTAGCATATGGGTTTCAGGTTATAACGTCAACGAACTCTATTTGTGCCATAATATACCCGTGCTTCACAAGTACCCATCGAAACCCTGAGTATTACAATCCTTATACATGCCTGATCCATTGCAGAATCCATCCTGAAACTATTCCTACAACTCCCATCTAAGGTCATCGCAGTTTGAAACAACTCTCAACAATCATCATCAGTCATAGAATATCATAGTTTATCTAGTAACTTCCTCCAACAAATCATTCATCCTAACTTGCAGCTAACTACTTTGCATCCTGTAGTACAACCATCCATCATTAAAGCCGCGATTTCCTATTATGAACGAATTTTCCACAATCTTTGAACATACATAAACGATTGAAACAGATGAGCAAACAAAGAAGAAGTGATGCAATGACTTGGGAAACATCTTAAGAAACAAGACAAAGGAAATATCAAGAAATGGGCGAAAAAAGTCGATTTGAGTTTTCTACTTGGCACCTATGGGTCGGTACCGAGCTTATTCGGGTTGGACACACAAACTTCCCAAGTCGGACTTGAAGTAAGCAAAGGAAGACGTGAAGAAAAACTCAAAAAATCTCTATCTCAAGCTCGAAGAAATGGAAAATTTCCTCAGATCGGCTCCAAGCAATCCTCTACACATCCAAAGCCTACCTCGATCCAACATCTAACCAGTCTAGAACTTACCTTGATCCAACGCTTTAGCGAACCAGGCAACGATGAACCAAGGCTATTACTAATCTAAGTCATCACCAATCCAAGCAACTACTAATCCAAGACTTCATTGATGAAGCCTCTTGGATCGGTACAGATCTAACACTTAGCCATTTTTCTTGTTCAAAGTCTAACTCCAAGTGAACATATAAGTGACTCAAAGCACTCCTGCACTTGACTCTAAGCAAACTATAATGATCTGCGTTTATCACTCATAAGGATGACACTTAATAATCCATAGTATTCATGTGCCAATCATCTAAGCATCTAAATATTAGGTCGTTGGGGAAATGAAAAGAAAAGACAAGAAGAAAGAAACATAGAGGCTTACAAAGGATTGAAATCATATATAACATAACATATGATAACACATACAATCATTTCCAAAATGAAACATCCGAGTTATAATAAGTACTAACTTCAGCCAGGGATAATTATAATTACCCGCCTCCACAACGCAAAAACATACTATACACACACAACAGAAATAAAATATATAACTAGATAATGATGAAGCATCCTACTCCATGCTCCTACAAAATGCATTCGTTACACCTGGACTACTTTACTACTCAAATATTAGAGTATCCAAGAGTTTAGAGGAAAAAAACTCTAGGTTAAACATGAGTCTAGTGTCAGTAAACTCAAACCATATGAACTTTTATACTTATAAAGCCTTTCAAAAATAAAGGTATATCGTAAGATCACTCTGCACATAAATACGAATGGATTTTTACCTTACGATAACCAAAATATTTCTATAAGAAATTCTGTAATATTATTATAATGTCTAGGTTTTAAAATAAATATTTAACGTAGCCAAGCCAAAATGGTCTCATTAACGCTTTCATCATATTTAATATACATCCAAGTCCGTAAAGCACATAGTGAAAATGGATTCCAATAATGATAAGAGTACTGGGATACCGCCTGTCATAATACATCTCTAGAGAAAAATATACCGAGGGACTCACATGGACCCTCTACCAACAAAGAACTGGCATACCGCTTCCTAGATTATACCAAATTTAATCATCCTTCGGTTGCAATCAACAACCATACTAGACCCAAGCATATATCTAAAGAAATATCAATCTAGATTTGGGATGATCATACCCTAATAGGTGCGTCATACATAGCCCTGCTGCATATCCCCTATTTTATTCATTCTTAGGTGTGAAGTTTGAGGTAACGATTAACGTTTCTGCAAATCCATCCTGGAATGCTAACACTGCCCTCCAAGCAACATGTAACACCCTTAATTTTTATTCAACATTATTTAAAACATTTAATTAGATATATTAAATAGAATAATGTAGATAATTATTGAGAATGAGATTTGGGCAATTTAATTAGGTCGTGCCTTAATAAACTAAGTAGAGTAGATTTAAAATTTTGACGTAAAGGAGAATGAACGAGAGGGGTAACTTAGGAATATACTAAACCCTTACCTTAAAACCCTCTCCTCTCATTCTATTCTCATTTCTATCATTCATAAAAAATCAAAAGGAGACATTAAGGCCGGCCATTAAATCATTCTAAGGAGGTCGAAGTTTAGGGATTCATAAGGAAGCAAGCTTAGGAACTTAAAGCTAGCCAAATCTCAACCCCATACATCAAGTTTAAAGTAAATAATAACACTTATCATCTTTTAAATTTTTATTTGGTATGGTTATAGGTAATACTTGAATCTATATGTTTGATTAGTCAAGTTACGATCTAATAATCATTGTTTGGACAAAATAATGGTTAATGGAAATTTTGGAATTAATTAGAAAAAGTTTAATTTGGTTTCTGGGTTAAATCAAAAGTTTTTATCCTCTAAATAATTTGAAAATTTAGATATGTGATGTAAAATAACATTTTGGAGATGATTTTTTAATTTGAGAATTTTCCAAAGTGATAGGAATTTTTATGAATTTCCTAAGGTTAAATAGGCATAAATTTGAGTTTAATTTATTAACGATAATCAAATGTGGGTTTTGGGACCTGAATATTTTATACGTCAAAAAAAATATAATTTTGGTATTAATGTAAATCTTCCTCATGAAATTTTGAATTAAGGAGAAATTTTTATGCTAAAGTATGCATACAAAAGTTTAATTAATTATGATTAGTAATTAACCATTTGAAATAATGTTTTGGGTTTTGGAAATAGGATGCGACAGTTATTCAGTAAAATAAAATGATAAAGTTTTGCTAGCCAATAAGTTTTTAACAAATTATAGAGACGAGGTGGAATTTAATATCTTTTTATAGTAATTTGGCAGCTTTTAAAGTTAATTTGGTTTTGTCATGTTGACATTCGCTATGTCGAGCCATCACCCATCACAACCCAGAGTCATCGATGTGGAACAAAGCAATGTCACATGATGTCAACCGATTTTACATGAAGTGGATGGGTTTTGGTTGTTGTCGAGACTGAAATAGAAAAAGCAAAGAGATGGTCTTCGACATGACGATATCGCTGTTTATATATACCGAGTTTTGTACCAAATAGCTTGTTTCCTCCTCGACCTGATGGTCATCGAGCCTGGTACTTGAACTTATCATGGAGCCTAACCTTTATCATTTTAAAACTATTATCGAGCCTTGTCAATGCTGCTTTTAAATTATCGTCGAGTTTACCCAACACCGCATTAAAATTCTTATTAAGTTTTGTCAATGCCTTTAACTAGCCTTCGAGTTTTTATATAGGTATATAACTTATGTATCATGAGAATCGATGACTTCATTATCATCATGGGTCATGATGTCGTATGTCTAGTATTCAAGTTTTAATAATTGGAAGCCTTATGCTTTTACATTTACATGAGATGGATGTCGACGCTAATACACATCGAGCTGCTGAATGGCGAAGAGCCATTTGTTGCATGATTTTAACTTTGAACCTTAGGAATACTAAGGTATATCTTAATGAGTTTGACATGAAAACTTTGGGGTTACCAATCTATGTCACCATGTAATTTAAATAGCTAAGGGAAAATAAATTAATTGGGGACACTAATAGAAATATGTTATACAAGTAGATTGCATGGATTAAAGTTAAACATATGGGTAACATGGAATAAATAGAAATATGCGAATAGCATGGAGTAAAGTTAAACATGTGGGTAACATGGGACAAATAGAAACATGTGGATAACATGAATTAAATGGCCGAGTGATGTGTTCATAGTCATCTTATGAAAACTATTGGATGTATGATGGATAGTCTATACCATGCTGGAGATGGGTAGTCTCTAATTAGTTAAGTAGGATTTCATAGTCAACCTAGACAAATTATAGGATGTGAGATGAATAGTCCACATTAGTTTAAATTAAAAAATGTGACATAGAAAGTCCATAATAATTTGATAAAATAAATTAAGTGATGGGTAGCGCACAAAAATATAAGACGAATAGTCAATGAGAATTTGGATGGGTAGTTTATTAAATGAGGGATAGGTAATTTGGTATGTACGAAATGTTTACGTATGATTATATTATTTTTTTATAACTATTGTGGATGCAGAAGCATAGTTTATGGTTAGGATAAGCAATTGGGTAGTAGTAAGGGGGAACCTGTTCCACATAGCGGCGTGGTCTCACTAGTTATTTATTGGTTTAAGATTGTAGATTATTATTCACACCAGACTTTTTGTTTGACCCGATGTTTTTGATTTTCCCATAAACTCTCGAGTATGCATTTGAGTAGGTTGAGAGTAAGGGCATTTCCAAGTTCTCTTTCGACGAATAAGCTTTCAGAGACGTGCAGTTGGCAATCTAGATAGTAGGAGCTATATATGTTTCCATTGTGTTTTGATTCTACTTTTGTGTTGTAACGACAAGTTGTATTAAATGCTAGATATTTGGCTCTAATCATCAAAGGGTGCATCTTCATATGTCGCTTTTGGATATGTTGTAATAATTATATTTTCTCTTGAACATGGTTTGCGAATTTGGATTATGTAATCAAATCGAAATCTTATTGTGGAATGGGATAAGAAAATTTATTCTAAAAATTATGTTGAATTTCCATATTAATGTGTTTCTGGTATTAATTAAATGATTAACATAGCCACATTTTATCATCAGAATTTAATAACTATGGATGACTGCGGCATCCGTAGCTCTTTGGTTCGGGCCTCAGAAAGGGTGATGTTGCAGTTTGGTATCATGGCATAGGTTTATGTAAATTTAAAGGAATTTAAACCTAAAATATTCTGAAAACATAATCCAATGAATTAAACAATAAGATTAGGGTTGGGATAACGCTATAGTAATGTACTTGTATTTCTCTATATGTAAAAGTATGTATTTCCCCCTCTTAGACCGTTCTTCTATATCTTACTAAGGATCGTATGTAAATTTACGAGAAAGAAAAGTACGGAAGCCGAAAATGGAAGAGGGAATCTCGATGGAGGAAGCAAATGCTAATCAAATCACAAATGCAACGTACCATTAGTAGATAGAGGGACGATGTATCAATTTTTTATTAACTCGATCCAAGCTGGAGCAGCTACAGGAGTAGCTAGAGGAAATGATGTGAATGTGAGAGAAGCAAATCCCGACGCACCAGTTAGCAATAACTATGCTAAGCCGAGTCAAAATTATATCAGTTTGGGTGGAAAGCGTTTTCTTGGAACATAGGATGCTGTAGAAGTGGAAAATTGGCTTTTGCATTATGAGAGAATTTTTGCAGATCTCAGTTTGGATGATGAGCAAAAATCGAGACTAGCTTCGAGGCAATTGCAAGGTGTAGCGTTGTTTTATTGGAATGGAGTAACCGTAGGTGTGCTGGAGGAAGAGTTAACTTGGGCATATTTTCAAAGGAGGTTTAAGTAGAGATTCTTGTCGGAAGTAGCTAAGTTCTATTTGCTCTGTAAATTTATGGATTTGGAGCAAGGATGATGTTAGTATTGGAGTATTATGCAAAGTTTGATGAGCTGTCCAGGTATGGAATTGTCATTAAGAGGAATGAGAAGTTTATCCAGGGGTTAAGGCCAGGACTCGCTAGGGCAACCATGCCACATCTCCAAGATCCACTAAATGTAGTTGTGGAGGTGGCTATTAGAAATGGAGAAATGCTTTCTACCTTCAGAAAGGAGAAGTCAACGAAAACTCATGGTTCCCAAAATAAGAAAAGAAAATTCTTTAAGAAGAAGGGTGCTCAGAGAGGAGGAGCATCTAAGAAAGCGAAGGCATTTTTGTCTGTGCGATAAGAAGGGGCACCATGCTAATAAATATCGTTTGGGTAATAGAAATGTGATTGTGGGGAAACAAAATGTGAAGTGCTTTAACTACAACAAAATAGGGCATTACAAGAATAAGTATCTAGAAACTGCTATGGCTGAGAAGGGTAAAGTCTAGGCTTTGGAACCATCATCCTGTAGACTAATAACAACTGAGAAAAGAAAATCTGTGATGGAAGATACGCTTTTGATGCATGGTATATCAATTAGGATACTATTTGATACTGGTGCATCACATTCCTTTATATCTCAGTGTTTGATAGATAAGTTAGGCTTAGAATCTTCATACCTAGCTACTTCCTTAAGGGTTGTGAATCCAATCGGAGGGTATGAAATTTTGGGGATGAGATGTGATTAGTTAGAACTTGATTTGTTAGGTTATAAGTTTGCATGCAATTTGTATATCATTGATTTCATGGGCTTCAGGATCATATTAGGTATGGATTGATTAGATAGATACGATGCTAGGATATTTTTACAAGATAGGGAAATATTATTGGGACGTTCTAGTAGTAGTGACCGAATGGTATACTCAATTGAGAATTCAAGTCCAAAAATTTACGCACTGCTGAATGCTATGGAAGCAGAAGAAGAGTTGAACTTTTGAACCGGTCATAGGACTACCACCAAAATAAACTATCGAGCTTCGAATTGATCTTGTAACTGGAATAGAACCTGTGAGTAGTGTTGAGTCACAAGTTCTATGAAGGTTTTGATTTCTGACAAAGAAATAAAGGCGATCGACAAAACAAGGTCATTATGGCTATAAAGAGCTACATATGGTACTCTAGATTATAGGTTGATTATTTATTGTAATAGTGATAAACTTGTTAAAATCTATCCTCAAATAATCATGCATTTCAAAGAAATCAATATATATACGACTAAATTGCAGTTGCACATTTAGTGTGCAACTTTACAGGGACCGGTCGACCGGTCATAAAAAAGGTGGTCGACCGTTCCTGTATAATTTGCACACTGAACGTGCACACATGCACATAACGATTATATATTTGAATTCCTGTCTACTAGTCATTTTTTGACCTGTCGACCGTTTTTAAATAGAAAGCAATTTTTCCAAAAGACACTTCTTTCTCCAAAGGTTGCATCTCTTACCTTTCATCAAAGATCATATCTCTTAATGGCAACTGCTCACAAAGAGTTACAACCATTCTTCTCTATATAAACTCATCTAAATCATTGATTAAAAAAACATGATTGTATATGCTTTTTACTCTAATCTCTGATCTTACTTTCCATATATTTCTGCATTCTAAAAACCTCCCAATTATTTTCAAATTGCTTATTGAATCATTGAAATTATTTCATATCTTTTGATTCAATAAGTAATATACTTTCCTTAATCTTCACAAAACATTATTCACATACTTTGAGGATAAGATTATAGGAAGGGTGTACTACTAGTGACAAATCCGTGTTTTCAAGAGCACAAGTTGTCAACAACAATTGTATTTGTTCTTTTGTTGAAGTCCTCTGTGTTGTAAGAGGCAAATGTTGAAGTCCTCAGTGTATTAGAGGCATGAAATCCCGTTCGTTTGCTCGGGTATTGTAAACCTGTTCCTCCGGGTGAAGCGAGGTAGTTAATAGTGAAAATCCAGAAAGAAGTCTGGGAATGGACGTAGGACGGTGCTCCGAACCAGTATAAAAATCTCTGGTGTGATTTTTCTAATTTTATTTACTTTGCTACTATCATCTATTTTCTGCATTTATATTATAGTCCATATTACACGATCCGTGTGTACTATACTAGCACGTGCACGATCACACACTTTTCATTTGGTATCAGAGCAAGGTTATCACATAACCGTAACACAGTTATTTGATATATTCTTGTAATATGGCAAATAACGCAAGTACTAGCACTCAGAACACCACGTACATGGAAGGTCAATCGACACAAAGACCTCCATTTTTCAATGGTCTTAACTATAGTTATTGGGCAACACGTATGTCATTCTTTATGCAATCAAATAGCTATGATGCTTGGAATGCCACTCAAAGAGAAATAGTGAATCCAACAACTGATTATTCAGAATGGACTGCGGCTGAGAAAACGGCAGCAGCCGTAAATGCAAGAGCAATAAATATGTTGTTCTGTGCATTAGACCAAATGAATATAACCGTGTTAGTATCTGCACTACTGCATATCAAATTTGGCAAACGCTAAAAACCACTCATGAAGGTACTAACAAGGTTAAACAAGCCAAAATAGCCATGCTGAAAAGTCAATTTCAAAATTTTAAAATGAAACCAAATGAGACAACCAATGATATGTATTCACGATTTCAAACTATCCACCATGCACTTATTGGCTTAGGACAAAAATATTCTGATTTTGATGTTGTTTCAACAGTCCTACATTCTCTGACTAGTGAATGGGAAGGAAAAGTATTAGCAATTGAAGAAGCTAATGACCTTTCCGTCATGAAGCCAGATGAATTTATAGGAAATTTAATGTCCTATGAAGCAAATTTGCAGGCTAGAAAAGAACAGAAAGAAGAAAAGAAAAATGTAGCATTTCATGTTGAGAAAGATGAAAATGAATCAGATTCTAAAGACGAAGATTTGGCATTTATTGCGAAAGGATTCAAAAAATTCCTAAAATATCGAAAAGCCAGTCGTTACAATAAAAGGAAACCTGGATCAAATAAACCATCTTCATCTGCTATAGAATGTTTTAACTGCCACAAAAAGGGACACATGCAGAAGGATTGTCCAGAACAAAAGAAGAAGTCAGAAAATGACAAATTCAAATATATGAAGGACAAATCAAAGAAACGAGCCTTCTCAGTAACATGGGATGATTCAGAGTCATCTTCATCAGAAAGTGAAAGTGATTCGGAGAATGAACAAGCTAATGTTTGTTTTATGGCAACAGAAGATGAGGTACAAATTCCTACATTTGATGAATTACTTGATATTAATGCTGAATTGATAGTCAAATATAAAGACATAAAACGTCAATTAAAAGTAGTCAAAGCAGATTTAAGTAGAGCAGAGTTTGAACGAGATATGTTAAAAAATGAGAAGAAAATATTAGAAGAGGAACTTGAAAAAATTCAAGAATCATCATCTAATGTTGACTCTCAACTATCTCTTTTGAGTCAAGAAATAGAAGCTCAAAAAGAGAAAAATAATGCTCTCGCTACTGAAAATCATGAGCTTAAGGCAAAAGTCAAAATTCTAGACCTAGAAAAAGCTAGTTTACAAACAAAGTTTGATGACATTACTCAAAATGTTTCCAACTTTAACAAAGGTCGAGAAAATTTGACAAAAATCATTGAAAACTCACAATCTGCATCAAATAAACAAGGTCTGGGATATAAGAAACAAGAGATCAAGGGTAATAAAAGAAAGAAGAAGGTACAAAAGATTGAAGTTAAGAAAAATCTTAGTTTATTATATTCCAAACCAAAGCCAGTTGTGAAATTTCAAAAGAAAAATACAAAGACTATCAAAATATGGGTTCCTAAAACAAATAACAATTTGATTAGGAACAAATACATTCAGCAATTCATGAATACTGTGCATCTTAATAATAATTATATATATAAATGGGATACCGGACCCATATGGGTTTGGACTCCTAAGACCTAACTCTTAGGACCCTATAAAAAGTGGGTACCATGGACTTAATCCTATTTTTGCAGATCCCACTTAAGAAAAGAGGAAAGTGGATATTGGACAGTGGTTGCTCGAAGCACATGACGGGAGACAAGAGCTTATTAACAAATATTACATACTCAGATGGTGGCTCCGTCACTTTTGGAGACAATTCAAAAGGCTATATCATCGGCAAAGGCGATGTGAGCAATTGCGGTACATCTAACTTACCTCTTATTACAAATGTCATGCTAGTTAAAAATTTAAAACACAATTTACTTAGTATTAGTCAGTTATGTGACAAAGGTTTTATAATCTCTTTTTCGAATAATAAATGTAGTATCTTAGATAGAGACCACAATTTAGTTTTCAAAGGTTATGGAGACATAAATATATATATTCTGAATATGAATATTAATCATAATTCAGATATGTGTCTTGTGGCTAATGATAATGATCCATGGCTATGGCACAAACGCTTCTGTCATATAAACTTCAGAACTATTGACAAGCTGGCCAAAAACAATCTAGTTAGAGGTCTACCCAAAATTAGTTATAAAAACAATAGTTTTTGTGATGCCTGTCAGTTAGGAAAATTGACAAAATCGTCATTCAAGTCAAAAAGGGTCATATCAACATTACAGCCACTTGAACTACTACATATGGATTTATTCGGACCAACACAAGTTCAGTCAATAAACCATAATCGATATGTATTTGTAATTGTTGATGACTATTCTCGTTATACATGGACTATTTTTCTGAAAAACAAGAGTGACACTTTTGACCATTTCAAATCTTTCGTCAAAAGAATTCAAAAATCAAAAGGGCTAAAAGTTAAAAACATAAGAAGTGATCATGGTGGTGAATTTGAAAATAACGAATTTGAACATTTTTGTACAAAAAAGGTATTAACCATAATTTTTCGTTTCCTAGAACTCCACAACAAAACGGAGTTGTAGAACGGAAAAATCGAACATTACAAGAATGTGCAAGAACGTTATTAAATGGATCCACTTTACCAAAACATTTCTGGGCAGAAGCCGTCGCTACTGCGTGTTATGTTTTAAATCGTGTGTCTATTCGACCACTTACCAAAAACACGTCTTATGAATTATTTAATGAAAGGAAGCCAAATATATCTTACTTCAAAGTATTTGGTTCAAAATGTTTTATTTTAAATACAAAAGACCATCTCGGAAAGTTCGATCCGAAAGCTGATGAAGGTATATTTGTCGGTTATTCGGAAAGAAGCAAAGCGTATCGTATTTTCAATAAACGAACCAAAACTATTGAAGAATCTCTTCATGTTTCTTTCGATGAATTCTTTAAACCTTCTCAGTCAAAACCAGATAATGTCGAAACTATATTTACTGACACTCCTCTCACCACAAATTATGACTCTGACTCTGAAAATCTTATTGACAATATTTCCCAACAACAACCAGTTTGTGAGATACGTTCCCCTCCAAGATTATTGAGACACCATCCAGTTCAAAATATAATTGGCGAGGTTAACTCACAAGTAAGAACTAGGAATCAATTACATCAAATGGGTCATGTTGCGTTTCTATCAAATATCGAACCTAAGAATCCAAAAGAAGCTGCTACAGACGATTACTGGATCATTGCCATGCAGGAAGAACTAAATCAGTTTGAGCGAAATGACGTTTGGGAACTTGTTCCAAGGCCAACTGATCAGTCAGTTATTGGTACTAAATGGGTTTATAAAAATAAGGCCGACGAACAAGGAAATATCACCAAAAACAAAGCAAGATTAGTAGCACAAGGATATAATCAGGAAGAAGGTATCGATTATGAAGAAACTTTTGCACCAGTTGCTCGACTAGAAGCTATTAGAATTCTATTATCTTTTGCTTGTCACCATAATTTCAAACTTTATCAGATGGATGTCAAAAGTGCTTTTCTCAATGGATTTATCAAAGAGAATGTCTATGTCGAACAACCTCCTTTGTTCCTACATGAAAAATATCCTGACCATGTGTTCAAACTTAAGAAAGCTCTGTATGGTTTAAAACAGGCACCTCGTGCTTGGTATGAACGATTACGTAGCTATCTTATTAACTCAGGATTTCAAATAGGCAAAGTCGATCAAACTTTGTTTATTAAACATTCTCAAAAGGATATTCTAGTTATCCAGATATATGTAGACGACATCATCTTTGGTTCAACAAACGATAAACTCTGCAAAGAATTTGCAAGTATTATGACCAAAGAGTTCGAAATGTCTCATATGGGAGAACTATCATATTTTCTTGGACTTCAAATCAAGCAACTTCCGAATGGTATCTTTATCAATCAAGAAAAATATTGCAGAAATCTTATCAAACGCTTCGGATTAGAAAATACATCTGGTAAACCAACTCCTATAAGTACAACTACACATCTTGAAAAAGATGAAAATGGCAAGAGTATTGACCAGAAATTATATCGAAGCATGATTGGTTCTCTTCTTTATCTTACAGCTAGTCGTCCAGATATAATGATGAGTGTTTGTCTATGTGCACGCTTTCAAGCAGATCCAAAAGAATCACATCTACGAGCAGTGAAACGTATAATTCGTTATCTTAATAATACCAAAGATTTCGGTCTTTTTTATCCAAAGGAATGTCCATTTGAATTAGTATCATATAGTGATGCTGATTTTGGCGGATCACGAACGGATAGAAAAAGTACAAGTGGTACGTGCCATTTTATTGGAAAATCACTTGTCTCTTGGTTTAGTAAGAAACAGAATTGTGTTTCACTATCAACACGTGAAGCCGAATATATATCAGCGGCTCTCGCTTGTACTCAAGTGCTATACATGCAACATACTCTTCAAGATTTTGATATTCATTTATCAAATTCAATTATATACTATGATAACACAAGTGCTATAAATCTCTCTAAGAATCCGGTGAATCATTCTAGAACCAAACACATTGATATCCGTCATCATTTCCTTCGAGATAATATTGAAAAAGGAAATATATGTCTTGAATATGTCCAAACTGACAATCAATTAGCAGACATCTTTACTAAACCTCTGCTCGAATCTAGCTTTATTAGATTACGAAGGGAGCTTGGTTTAATCTCAAGAAATGTCTCAACTAATAAATACTAACGATCATCCTTTCTTTTAATGATCGTCTTTTCCTTTCCTATGTTATAACTTCAGAGAGCTATTTTTAGAGTTAAAATAAGCCTCTGCTTGTTTTCATGGTCAAAATTTTCTGTTCACTCACATCCATAGGTTTATACATAAGAAACTTGTATATAAGCTTGTCCAAATTTCTTATTTTATTCATCTTTTCTTATCCGACCATAAGATTCTATACAAAATTCTCTATGGCTCACATTTGTGATAAATGTGGTTAAGAATCACACACACATTTCCATTACAAGTTCTGAGTCGGAGGAATAATATTCTCCCAAAACACCAAAACAAAACCAAGTTATCATCATCAATGCTCTTGTATTTCTGGTAATACACCAATCAAAACGAGTTAAAAAGACGCTGTTTTGTTCTCCTCGCACCAAAGCACAGATCGACGAGATTCATCACTATCAGAAACATCAGATAGATCTTCAGAGACAGCTCCATTATGGGCAAAGCCAACTTTATCACGAGCAACAACGGACATCGTCACGATTATCTGTTTTAGAAAAGGTGGCATTATTCTTCTGTAGTTCCAGCAAGCATGACGTGCATGAACCAATGCCGTCTAGGCCATCAACATCTAAAAGTCCTAACTCTTGGGATCGGAATTATGAGATGAATGAAGGTGCTCATAAAAACTGGAGTCCATGGGCAAAACGTATTAAAGAAAACAAAGATAATTCTAGTGACGAACCTTCCACTTCTCATTAGATCTATATATACTCATTGTATTTTTTCTTTCCATCACTCATGTAATAATACTTGTATTCTACAATAAGAGTGAAAATATAGCACGATATATTCAAAAAATTTGCAAAAAAAAAGGGTATTTTTTGGCATGCTGTCAAACCGGTCAACCCCCCATATTTAAACTGGTCGACCGTTTGCTCTCTGGTTGAAAACGGTCGACCGGCCATAATCTATAGGTCGACCGGTTGACGTATTTCCAGTTTTTTATATATATCCTATGCGTCATTTTCTTACTATCCTTCTTCTCATTTTACTCAACCAGTTATTTTTCCCCAAACTCCAAAAACCCTAGTTTCTCAATTTCAATTTCCAAATCTCCAAATCTTCTAACAATGGCTCCTCCGCAAAAGAAACCCAAGAAAGTATCATCCTCCGGACCTTCATCTCTTAATTTCTCCGCTAAGAAATGGCTCGAAAGTCCGGTAGCCATAACAAGATGGAATCAAATGACTAACTACAAGTTTCATCCGGGCTCTTTCATCAAGTTTGATGATTTCACGTCTTATGGAATTCGTAGGTTAGCCAATAACTCCAACATTTCTCCATTGATAGATTTTTCAGAAAACAATATGGAAATAAATCATTTGATGATAAAATTGTTCTATGCCAACATGAACCTCGACGAATATCAACCTGATAATCCAAATGGAGTCATTTGGTTTGTCGTCTGTGGCAAACAAATTTTTACTACTCGTGATAGGATTGCCTCTATACTTGGTATACCAAATCGAGGCGATGATTTTTCATCTACTTTCTGTGAAGTCTTCACTCGCGATAGCATCAGTCATCAGTTCATAGAGGACAATAGTGATGGCACAAAGTCTATTGGACTTCGACCCACCGCCAGACTACTTCATCGCATCTTGATGCATTCTCTATTTCCTAGACTTGGAAATTATGATGCTTTATATAAAGAAAACTTCAAGGCTCTCTATGCTATTTATGGGGAAATCCAAATCAATTGGGTTCATATGCTTTTTGACGAAATTCTCAAGGTAAATAACTCTACACGACCTCATTTCTTCTACAATGAATATATCATGTGTCTTTTGTTAGCTTGTGGGGTAAAGCCTCCTGACTCTGCCACCTCGAAACCAAAATGTATTGATTCCATAACCATCAAACGCATGAAGCTTCCTCCACCTTATCTTGAGATTATGCCTTTTGAAGAATGGCAACAAAGAGGTCCAAGAAAACAAAAAGCAACTTCCTCTCGACCTCGTTCCGATGAAGTGAAACTGTTAAAATCAAAATCATCCACAAAAGAATCACTTGAAACTATTGCGCGTAACCAATTTTTGCTTGAATCACGTCTCAAGCGCATGGACTCTAAAATTGATAAACGCTTCAATAAGGTCAAGTCATTCTTTGGTATGCTATGGGATGCTATATCATGTACCACATCCACCTCTGTTCAAGCACAAGACCCAGGAAAACGTCCTGCTCCTCCTGTTTTCAACTGGACATCATCTGAGGAGTCTACTGGTATGAGTGGACATGGACATGGAGAATCATCTAGAGGGAACAATGATGAAGAAGAAGAAGATGATGACGATGACGGTGATGATGATGATGAAGAGGAGATAGGATCCGCCTCGTCTTAGATTCTATTGTCTATTATGGTTAAGTACTTTAAAAACATCAATCGACACTTGTACTAAATAGTGTCGTTATTTATATTTTTCATTTGACATTATGGTCTGTATTATACTCTGGTATGTTTTGGATGTGTTAAGTTTTATTTTGCTATGCACATTATGGTGATTACACTCCTATATTATTCCAGTATCTGTTACTCCTTTTTGTCGATGACAAAGGGGGAGAAAGGGCTAACAATTGCTTGCAGGAACATACATATATATAAAAATTCAAAGAGGGAGATCACATACTCAGGGGGAGATTCAGATTTTCAGATATATATTGTCATCAATCAAAAAGGGGGAGAATGTTGAGTCACAAGTTCTATGAAGGTTTTGATTTCTGACAAAGAAATAAAGGCGATCGACAAAACAAGGTCATTATGGCTATAAAGAGCTACATATGGTACTCTAGGTTATAGGTTGATTATTTATTGTAATAGTGATAAACTTGTTAAAATCTATCCTCAAATAATCATGCATTTCAAAGAAATCAATATATATACGACTAAATTGCAGTTGCACATTTAGTGTGCAACTTTACAAGGACCGGTCGACCGGTCATAAAAAAGGTGGTCGACCGTTCCTGTATAATTTGCACACTGAACGTGCACACATGAACATAACGACTATATATTTGAATTCCTGTCTACTGGTCATTTTTTGACATGTCGACCGTTTTTAAACAGAAAGCAATTTTTCCAAAAGACACTTCTTTCTCCAAAGGTTGCATCTCTTACCTTTCATCAAAGATCATATCTCTTAATGGCAACTGCTCACAAAGAGTTACAACCATTCTTCTCTATATAAACTCATCTAAATCATTGATTAAAAAAAACATGATTGTATATGCTTTTTACTCTAATCTCTGATCTTACTTTCTACATATTTCTGCATTCTAAAAACCTCCCAATTATTTTCAAATTGCTTATTGAATCATTGAAATTATTTCATATCTTTTGATTCAATAAGTAATATACTTTCCTTAATCTTCACAAAACATCATTCACATACTTTGAGGATAAGATTATAGGAAGGGTGTACTACTAGTGACAAATCCGTGTTTTCAAGAGCACAAGTTATCAACAACAATTGTATTTGTTCTTTTGTTGAAGTCCTCTGTGTTGTAAGAGGCAAGTGTTGAAGTCCTCAGTGTATTAGAGGCATGAAATCCCGTTCGCTTGCTCGGGTATTGTAAACCTGTTCCTCCGGGTGAAGCGAGGTAGTTAATAGTGAAAATCCAGAAAGAAGTCTGGGACTGGACGTAGGACGGTGCTCCGAACCAGTATAAAAATCTCTGGTGTGATTTTTCTATTTTTATTTACTTTGCTACTATCATCTATTTTCTGCATTTATATTATAGTCCATATTACACGATCCGTGTGTACTATACTAGCACGTGCACGATCACACACTTTTCAAGTAGACCGCCCAACGGGATGAAACTATCGAGACGAAGGAGTTAAAGGTACATATAGTGGACTTAGAAGGAAAGAGTTTATTAGACCAAGTAGTTCTCCTTGGGAAGCGGTCGGGATGTTCGTGAAGAAACCGAACGAGTCATTAAGGTTGTGTGTCGACTACCATAAGTTAAATGAGGAGTTGATTAATAATATGTATCCTTTGTCGAGAATTAACGACTTATTAGATCAGTTAAGTGAAGGAAAAGTATCTTTCCAACTAGATTTGGCTACAGGGTCCCGTCAACTAAGAGTGGCAGAAGCCAGTATTCCCTTCAACGACATTTCAAATGAGATATGGTTCGTAGAGGTGTTAGTAAAGCTATTTGGGCTAACGAATGCGCCATCTTCTTTTCAGATTTTACAAACCATATTTTTAGGAGCACTTGGATAGGTTTGTATTGGTGTTCATATGCGACATTATGATATATTTTAAGGATGAAAGAGAGTATGATATTCATCTTATAATAGTGTTAGAGACACTATGATAACATCAGCTGAAAGCGATATTTTTAATTTCTGGAAGAAAGAAGTAGAGTTTCTTGGCCATCTAGTCTCAGAAGAAGGGTTATTAGTTGATCCAGCTAAGATTGAAGTGGTTGATAGTTGGAAGAGACTCAAGATAGTAGCCGAGATAAGAAGTTTTCTTGGATTGGATGGATATTACTAGAGATTTATCAGAGATTTCTTGCGGATAGCAGCACCCCTGACTAAGCTAACCGAAAAGGACGTTAAGTTTGTTTGGTCCGATAAATGTAAGGAAGCTTCCTTAAGTTAAAGCATTTATTGACCAGTGCCACCGTGTTAGTTGTGCCAGATGATAATCAAGGGTTAGTAGTGTCCACAGATGCATGTGAGACTGGATTATGAGCTTTGTTGATGCAGAAGGTTAAGATAGTTGCATATGCTTCCCGACAGCTCAGACTACATGAAGTAAGATATTCGAACCATGATTTGGAGTTGGCGGTGGTGATCTTCGCTTGAAAGTGTGGAGACAATATCTTTTAAGAGAAAGGTTTGAGTTATGAAAGGTTTGAGTTATATATGGATCATAAGTCTTTGAGGTATTTATTCTCTCAAAAGGAGTTGAATATGAGATATCAGAGGTGGCTAGAGTTTTTAGCAACTTATGATTTCGGTATAGAGTATACACCGAGGAAGATAATAAAGTAGCGGATGCTCATAGCAAAAAGCATCAGAATGTGGTGTTAGCTTTGTTGGTAGAATGGAAGGATCTTAAGGAATTGACTACATATACTGTGTACTTAAGATGGACTGCTATTTTTAGTCAGAGTACTGCTATGATATCCTACTTGGAAGTTCGACCAGTTTTGATCGAAAAGATTTCTTCTAAACAGAGAGATGATCCATTGTTGGCTGAGAATATAAAAGACTTTAGATTGGAACTAAGATTGATGATCTAAAAGATTTAATCTTGCCAGAAGGGATGGTTGACAAAGTAGGGACAGTTGTGTGTTCTGAATGTTGGAGTGTTATGGCAAGAAGTTCTTTGGGAATGTCACTAATTTCAATTTACGATTCATCATATAGGAATCAAGATGTATCAGGATATGAAAATAAGTTTCTTCTAGGAAGGTATGAAAATGGATGTTGGCTTATGGGTAAAGCAATGTTCGAATTGCCAGCAGATAAAAGCCGAACATTAGAACCTGAGTGGGTTGCTTCAGCGTTTAGATATACTAGTATGGAAATGGGATTCGATCTCCATGGACTTTACTGACGGGTTGCCAAGGTCAAATCAAGGAAATGAGAGTATATGGGTTGTAGTGGACAAAGTGAT
Source organism: Allium cepa (assembly GCA_030765085.1). NCBI lineage: Eukaryota > Viridiplantae > Streptophyta > Magnoliopsida > Asparagales > Amaryllidaceae > Allium > Allium cepa. The sequence goes on along the minus strand of CM060940.1, from coordinate 567,899,712 downwards.
TAAGAGCGCCCATTTCATTCCAGTTAAGTTAACCAGGATGGCACCTGTTTTGGCTAACTCATTTATGAAAAATGTAGTTAGACTGCATCGGATTCCTAGTAGCACAGACAGTGATAGAGCTACACTGTTTATCAATGATTTCTAGAAGAGTCCATAGGAAGTGTTAAGTACCAAGCTTAAGATGAGTACCGCTAGTTACCCTTAAACAAATAGAGAGAGTCAATGGAACATTTTGGAAAGTCAAGGAAACTAGCTTTAGATATGTTGGACCAATTGTAGTTATAGAAAGGATAAAAAAACTTGCATATTGAGTACAGTTACCGAGCAGATTGGCAGTTATCCGTAACGTTTTTCATGTTTGTCATCTTTCAAAGTATATGCATGATCCAGAGATTACTATCACTCCGATTGCATTGGAAGACTTAGTAGTAGAATCAGATCTGACTTTTTTTAGGGAATAAGTTTGGGTTATAGCGAGAGACAAGAAGTCAAGAAACATGAAAGTCAAGGTTGTGAAAGTTCAATGGAGCGACAACAGGAAAGAACGTACTTAAAAGACATAAGACATGATTAGGGATACTAATCTTGAGCTGCTGTGAGGGTATGTTCTATTTTTTATATAGATTTTATGGCTGGTAGAATACACTAGCATTGGTTGCATGTTTGTTATGCTTATTTTGTAGTTCTTACTAAATTTCGAGGAAGAAATTCTTTAAGGGGGAGCCTATAACACCCCTAATTTTTGTTAAACATTATTCAAGACATTCAATTGGATAGATTAAATAAAATAATGAAGTTTAGGCAATATAATTAGGTCATGCCTTAATGAACTAAGTAAAGTCATTTTTAAAATTTTGACCTAAAGGAGAATGAATAAGAGGGGTAACTTAGGAATATACTAAGCCCTTACCTTAAACCCTCTCCTTTCGTTTTATTCTCAGTTTCTATCATTCATAAAACAATAAAAAGGAGATATCAAGGCTGGCCATTAAATCATTCCGAGGAAGACAAAATTTAGGGTTTCAACGGGAAGCAAGCCTAGAAATCAAAGCTAGACCAAATCTCAAATCCATACATCAAGTTTAAGGTGAATAATAACCCTTGTTATTTTTTGTTTTGATTCAGTTATGGGTAATACCCAAATCTTATGTATTTGATTTGTCAAGTTATGATCTAATAATTGTTGTTTGGATAGAATAATGGTTAATGGGATTTTTTGAATTAACTAGAAATATTTTAGTTCGGTTTTGGGCTTAAATTCAAAGTTTTTATCCTCCAGATGATTTGAAAATTATATATATAACATAAAACAATATTTTGGAGATGAATATTTAATTTGAGATTTTTCCGAAGTGATAGGAATTTATTATGAATTTCCAAAGGTTAAATAGGCATAAATCCAGATTTACTTTATTAATGATTATTAAATGTGGTATTGGGACCCGAATATTTTATATATCAAAAGAAATATAACTCTGGAACTAATTAGAATTTTTTGGATTTTTCCCATGATATTTTGAATTAAGGAGAATTATTTATGCTAGAGTATGTGTATAAAAGTTTAATTAATTATGGTTAGTAATTATTATTTGAAGTAATGTTTTGGATAATAAGATGTAGCAGTTATTCAATAAAGAAAATTGATAAAGCTTTGCTAGTTAATAAGATTTTGACAAATTGTAGAGGTTAGGTGAAAAGTAATATTTTTATAGTAATTTGGTAGTTTTTAAATTAACTACGGTTTTGTCATGTCAACTTTAGCTATGTCGAGCCATCACTCACCACAACCAGAGTCATCGACACAGAACGAAGCAATGTCGCATGATGACAATTAGTTTGACAAGAAGTGGATAGGTTTTGGTTCTCGTTGAGGCAGACATAGAAAAGGCAAAAAGATGGTCTTCGACATGACAATGTTGATGTTTATACATGCCAAGTTTTATACTAAGAGACTTGTTGCTGTGTGTTGTATACTAGAAAACATATTAACGTGTATACCATTCTATATTTTGCGCCATTGATCCGATGGTCATCGAGCCTACTTGCCATCGAACCTAATCTTTATCGTTTTAAAATTGTTATCGAGCCTTGTCAATGTCGCTTTTAATTTGTCATCGAGTTTACCCCATGCCATTTAACATTGTTATCGAGCTTTGTCGATGCCTTTAACTAGTCTTCGAGTTTTTAATATAGGTGGATTACCCATGTATCATGAATTTCGATGACTTTATTGCACCAAGGCTCATGATGCCGCATGTTTAGTCATCGAGTTTTAATAGGCAGAAAGCCTTATGATTTTACATTGACATGAGATGGATGTCGATGCTAATACACATCGAGCTTATCAACAATGGAGAGCCATTTATTGCATGATTTTAACTTTAAACCTTGGGATACTAAGGTATATCTTAATGAGTTTTACATGAAATCTTTTGAGTTACAAATATATATCACTATGAAGTTTAAATAACGGAGGGGAAATAACTTGATTGGGGATACTAATAAAAAGAAGTTACACATGTAGACTGCATGGATTAAAGTTAAACAAGTGGGTAACATGGGATAAAATAGAAACATGTGGATAGCATGGATTAAAGTTAAACATGTGGGTAACATGGGAAAAAAGAAACATGTGGATAAAATGAATTAAATGGCCAAGTAATGGGTTCTTATTCATCATAGGAAAACTACGGGATGTATGATGGATAGTCTACATGATGCCAGAGATGGATAGTCTCTAATTGGTTAAGTAGGGGTTCATAGTCATCCTAGGAAAACTATGATATATGAGATAGATAGTCCAAATTAGTTTAAATGATAAAATGTAAGATGGATAATCCACATTTGTTTAAGTAAAATAAATCAAGGGATCGGTAGTCTATAAAAATATAAGATGGATAGTCAATGAGAACTTAAATGGGTAGTTTAATAAAGGTAGGATGAGTAGTACTGTATATATGAAATGTTTACATATAATTATATTATTTTGTTATAATCATTGTGGGTGCAGGAGAATAGTACATGGTTAAGATAAGTAATTGGTATTAATGAGAGGAAACCCGTTCCACATAACGGTTTGGACTCACTAGTTATATATTGGTTTAAGATGGTAGGTTATTATTCATAGTATACTTTTTGTCTGACCAGAAGTTTTTTCCCCCTAAACTCTCGAGTACTCATTTGAGTAGGTTGAGAGTAAGGGCTTTTTCAGGCTCTCTTTAGATGAATAAGCTTCTAAAGATGTGTAGGAGGCAATCTAGCTAGTTAGTGCTATGTTTCTGTTTCCCTTGTGTTTTGATTCTGGTTTTGTGTTATTATGGAAATTCATATTAAATGCCAGAAATTTGACTATAATCATCCAATGAAGCAACTTTATATGTTGCTCTTGGAATATGTTGTAATGATTATATTTTCTCTGAACATGGTTTGCCAAGTGGAATTAATGTAATAAAATTGAAATCTTATTGTGAAATTAGATGAGAAAATTTATTTTAAATGCCGTGTTGAATTCCTATATTCATATGTTTTTAGTATTATCAAAATGATTAACATAGCTGTGTTTGTCACCAAAAATGAGTAGCTATGGATGATTGCAGCATTCGAAGCACTTAGTTTCGGGCCTCAAAATTAGGGATGTTACACAACAATACAATACCAGCATTCATCCATACATGTTGTTTCAGGATCAAACAAACACACAAACTTACTACCCTCTATTTTGGAATCACCCTTAGGATAGGCAGTACAACACCATAACATACTTCACGATAATTCAGATCCCGAATGATTTGTTAGTTTGAAGTGGCTTGGATAAACCATACTTATCCAAAACTAATGTCTCCAATATAAGAGTCCTTGTCAGGACCTCAAATGTGCATTCTTAAGGCGAACTGCGTTTCATAGAAATGAGTCCTCCTCGAAGGATCTCAAACTACATGAAATTGCAGAGCTTTTATATACTTCCTAAGTCACAAATAGGTTAAGTTGTCAATAGTGGTCAAACCACTATCAGGGTGTTTCTAGTTTGCAGATGGAAAATCATACATCATATACTTATTACCACTTCCATTTCAGCCCTATACTATCCCTCGATTGACAATGAAGTCGAGCAAGTCAGAGAACGATCCCATAGATATAAAATGGGCTTCCATACCTCAATTTAGTGTCAATTATAAGATGAAGTATCTCCCATAAACTTGATTAATCATGATCCATTTATTGAAATTAACCCTCTTATACCTATCATGTTTCCTGCATTTCGACATCTCTATCCCTTGACAAGAATCAATGTTAGGTAAGCTAGGGTACTGGTTGCACCCCGTCTTGCCTTGGTTACAACATTCTGATTCTAGATCTCAAAGATAAAGGAAAGTCTACTCATTGGCTTTTAGTGCTAAATAAAAGGTAGCTTATTTTCCATGCGTGTCAACATTTTAGCACTATTATATCATATTATTTTTTTGTTACTTAATGGAACAGATAAAGAAAATCCTTGTTTTGAAAACCGAGACCTTTAAAAATCATGGAAAAATCATCTTTGAAACTTAATGCTAGTTTTTGGTTTCAAACTAGTAATTTAATATTTTTCCAAAAATCCTTTATTTAAGAGTAAAGCTTGATTTTTAAACAAAATAACATTTTCATTTATAAATGTAAACATCTTTTTAATAAATTCCAAACCACTTTCAATCCTTTTTGTAAAGAGTTTTGAAAATAAGAATCGAGTTTTGAAAAGAAAACATTTTAATAACTTTCTTGGAAAATGAAGTAGTAAACTAGTTTAAAGAAAACACGGGATCTTGATTTCAAATAAAAATGAACTCAAGTATGTTTACTATACTAAGCAACATTCACAACATTTACATACACAAGCATATATATAAAAACCACAAAGGCGTGGAACTCTTTTGAGTCACTCAACAAAAAGTCTTATGTAAATCATTTCATATGCACTCTGAAGTGGATCGCTGCAACCTATCCACTACGACCACTTTGACTTCAATTCAAGTCCCCTATCTAAAGCCTATGTGTCATATACTTTCAAGTGGAAACCAAATCAAATATTAATTATTACATACAATTATATACATAAGCTAAAAATATAAATTATTACAACAAAATAGTCAAAATTCCGAACTTGCTTTTAAGTGAGCTCTACTCACTTAAACGGACACAAACTTCACCCAATGCTATTGCGACCATGCAAACAACACATGGATCAAGCTTCCTTCTGTAAAACTTTCTCCATAGGAACTAAGAGAGGTCAAATGGGATCAGCCTTGGGCTAGGAGGGATCAATCATGGCTTAAATGGGGGAGGGGGGAGTTTGGGTTTGTTTTTGAAGATAAGTGATGTATAGGGGAATATAAATGGTTTTAGGAACTGGTTTAAGTATTTAAAGAGAAAAGTTGCAACTTTTGAAACTATTTCTTTTAGGAAGTCATAGAAGTAGAGAAGTGAAGAGAGTGGAAAGGTAGAAAGAAATTGAAATTGAACAAAGTGAAAAATGAAAAGTGTGTGTGTTCATTTTATAGAAAATGAGAATTAGTAATTTACTAAACTACCCCTCCTTAAATTAACCTAATACCCTCCATAAAAAAATTTGATGACACACCCTTTACACCTCATTAAGGCATGCCCCCACGTCAGTCAAAGCCATCACTTCTCTCATTTTAGTGTACTTTGGTATAAGATTTCATGCTTCAATTTCTTTTTAAATTATAAAAGAAAAGTCCATTTTTACTTTATTAACTTAAGTAACTTTTTAAATCTTGTTTTTATCTAAAATAATTAATTAGCAAAGCATTTGTTACTTGCATATATATGCACACATATATACACTAGTGTGTACAACACATCGACAACATTTGGTCGAGGAAAAGTTAAAATTCCGAAAAACGACTTTCAGTCACATTTTCAATTTTTCTCCAACTACTTAATTTTCTAAACCAAATTTTAAAACAACTTTACATCTTTAGTTATTACTTAGAAGAGGTCCATTTGAGTTATAAAATCCACTATTTAATACCCTTTAATTTAGCATTAGTTATGTAATTAGTTAGTTAGTTAATTAGGCAACAAAAATGGAATTTGTGCAAACAATGGAATTTGACCATGAAACTTGCACAATTGCCTTATGGTGAAATTATGAACAACTTTTATATTTGGTTTTTGCGATCTGAGTCCAAAACGAATTCGAAATAGAAATAATTAGAGTATAATATATAAATGTTTATATATTAATTATCAAGATGTGTGAGTCGATGCGTCCATTACGAATGATCACATGTAGAGGTTGACATATGCTTGGGAGTGGTTGACTGGTTGTGCAAACCGGTGGCTAGGGTTAGCCTTAGCCTATACAATCTAGATTTAATATTTTAATCTAACGACCGTGGTTGATTCTAGTGCCTATAAATTCAGGTCTAAACCGCTCCTTTCTTCTCATATTTTTCTAAGTTAGTAGCAAAGCTCTACCATTTCCCTTCTCCACTATTCTTCCAAATTATATAATATTTACACAAATTGAAAAGGAACAAAAATTAAAAGAAAAGGAAGAGAATCAATCAACAATATGCATATTCAAGGTAATTTATACATATCTATATATTCGTATCCATTTTCTCCCAAATTCCAAATATCTTCTTGGATATGAAATTCTAACATATAAATATATCACATATTTCTTGAATTAAAAAGGATTTGAAGATAAATCAAAGGTTCTACTTCAAATTTAGAGATTTGGACCACTTTTAAAAGGTGAATGTGAAATTATATATTATTAATGATTTTGAATCTATTCCGTTGGCATACATTTGAGTTTTATGCCTAAATCTATTTTACCTATGAATTGTAGGTGCAAATTAATGTAAAAAAAAAAATCTATGCCTACATATTCTTGTTTTAGTTCTGATTTGAAATATTGTTACACCATGATCTGGAAATTGGTGCCAAAGATTTTTAATTTAGAATGATATATAGTTTTATTCCAAATTTGTAATTGGGATGTAAAATATTGATAGGATTTTGAATACTGCCCTATTTATGTTAAATTGTAGATTTTCCGTAGTTTAACTTGTGACAAGAACATCCGTTTTATTTTTATAATTTCTTTTATTTCTCTACTTGTCATAGAAAAAAGACATTTGATTTAATAAGGAATATACGCAAATAAAAAGGAAGAGATGCGTAAAATAAAGATTTATTCTCCATAGTTTACACTCTCTATTCTAAATAGAAAGAAATTATACACTCCTTGTAATTTCAAATGTAGTTCATCTTTTTGTTTTAAACTAATTTATGGAAATTATAAAGAAAAATCTTCCTAAGGAATCTAATTCCAGCAAATTAAATATGGAAAGCATATTCTAGTTATATATTTTTGACTAATATATTTTGGTTAGGGGTAAGTAGTTTATATATAGTTATTGCATTAATAAATAAGATATCATCTATTTATGCATTATTTATTTGTAACGTTCACTTAGGATTGGCGATTATTACATAGAATGGGAAGCAAAATAGGATAAATTACGAAGGATGGGCAATAAATTTAGGATTTGCCAATAATTAATAGGATATAACTCCAAATTATTGGGCAATAAATGTGAATTAAATTTTGGATTACAGTTAATTAATATAGCGTAGAATGTAGTAACTCAAATTAGTTGGAAAATAAACGAGGAATGAATTAGGAGTTACAATTTATAGGTGAAAATGGATTAATGAGACTGATAAAAATTGAATGGTTATAAAAAGGTTACTAACTGGAAATTAGTAATTATACATAAAAGTCTTTGGAAATGTCCGTTGGGATTATTAGAGGGGGATTTATGGGTAATTAAGTATTTAAGGTAAATCTTATTGCCTTAAATAAAAAGAGGATTAGTAAACTAAGTCCAATATTCAACCTAGGATAAAACCAAGACAAGGATATATAAACTAAATTATGTATAGGTTTAGGATAGTTATTTGGCCTTAATAGATTAGGATGCGAGGTCAGTAGAATTACACGACAGAAGATTGTCCTTTACTCAGAGGCTACCAGCAGTCATGTGCACTTACTACTTATGTGAGACAACACCAATCATAAAAATAGTTACTACGCGAGGGATAGGACCTACTTTAGAGTTAGAGGTATTAAGTGGTTGTTTATAGGCCCGCTTCTTTCCTAAATAAAAAATATTAAATGGTCCAAATTAGTGATTAAGAGCAGTAAGGGATATCTCTAAAGGGGTTCCCTTTAGGTTTGAGGTATTAAGTGGTTGTAGGATCTATCTCCCTCCTAAAAATAAAAGTAACCTGGTGAGATTCCAAATTATTAATTAAGTGTGATAGCAAATATCTCGGGAAGTGTTCACTTCAGGATTGAGGTCTAAACGATAGTTATATTATAGGGTCTACCCCTTTCCTATAAAAATAGTATTAAGTAGCCCAATAAGCTTCCAAGCGATGTCAACTAGATAGTACCTATGAGGAGTACGCCTTAGGGTTGGGTATTAAATGGAAAATGCCAACCTATAAATAGGTGTTATATTGTTAGGGGTCTACCTAGCCCTTATTAATAAGGTATTATGTGGCTTGGGTATAGTCTCTCATATGGCTAAGACTTTATGCATTAGTAGTATGGCTATTATATATTATAAAGCCTTAAATAGTGGTCAAAAGTTTCTGTAGCTAGGACCAATAGACCAACAACAATAATGCTTGGAGTCCACCATTAAGATAGGTCTTAAATGATGGGGGTCTGCCTCGATTGAGGTCTTAGATGGCTAAAGTCTGCCTATTTATCTTTTAGAATATTAAGTAGTTGATGGACTTGAGGATAGTACGATTCCACTTTGTATTTGGAAGTATTAAATGGCTAATGGATTTATAAATATTGGGTGGTTGATAGGCTTCGTCGGTATTTCATACCTTGGGAAGGCTAGGTAAATAAATTATGCATGCAATACTAGGTTAGATTTGGCTAACCTTAAAATAGTTGACATAACAATTAAATGGGAACAAATAGGTATATATTTATGTTATGGACACTGAATAGATTTTCCTGTCACCAAAACAACATTCTGAACCCTCCTCGTTACAACCTACATGATGGATTTAGAGGAACATGTCATTGGAGCTAGACGTGATTAGTTTTCGAAGAATTTTTCTTATCTCTCATGCTCAGTGCTGATGTGGAAATTTGGTATTCATAGAATTCCATTGATTCCAACGTAGTAGCCATAATCAATAATTATACCCTATTTTTGTTTTCGCTATGAGTTTTGATTTTTATTAACCACTAATAACGCTCACGCTTATTTGCAGGAACCTATTCCAACGATCTATGCTATGATGGACTTCGGTTTTGATTTTTATCAAAATTTAGGCTCATTAAAGTGCAGGTTGTTATATTTGGTATCAAAGCCTAGGTTAGTAGATCGGAGGAACTTGGATAAGTTAGAGAATGTATTCGTATATTCTTATCTAGTATTATTATATTTTTGTGCTAGACTCTAAGAATCCGGATATAGAGGTAGTTGTAGTAGGAATAGGCAAAGCAACCATGGGTTGGAAATATCTTATAGTTAAGATTTTCACTCCAACTCCGAAGTACCCCCATGGAGTGTTGGCAATACGTAAGGCGATGATAAAGAAAACATGGGTACGACATATAGAAGAATCCTGGAGACTGGACAACATTCGACCTGATGGATGAGATCTAGTTACCTTGTGATTTTGAGATTTTGATGATGACTTGTAGTTGGATCTCATTTGGTAAATCCTGGATACATTAGTGTCAAGTTGATGAAGACGGTGTGAAACAGTTAGCATTATTATTATCATTATTTAAATTAAACTTGCCCATTTGGGTTCGGTTCAGATTTCATCCAAATCTGGGCTAGCATTCGACCCTAAGCGGTCGACCTATCGGCCTAGAGCGGTCAACTGTCAGGCAGATTCAGACACATCCAAACTTGGAACATGACTATAAAAGTTGCATCTATTTTTTGCTTCAGTCTCATTATGCCCCCTCCTTAAGCAGCTGAATCCAATTCACCACCTTCTCTTCCTCTATCTCAAATTCTTTATATTTCTTCACGTAAATCCTTTTTAAACAAACCTATTTCATTCATGAAATCTCCTTTTATTTTGAAAATCAAAACCATTTCAAAATACTTACCAACTTCCAAATTCATTTGTAAAACCCTATTATATATATTCAAAATCATTTATACATATTGCTTTTATAAACATCCAAACTTTATATATGAATTTCTTATATATATATATATAACCATTTATAAACTCCCTTCGTGAATATCAGAAATAATTTCTAAAACTTCTTTTATAAATACCCCAAATAGTTTATAAAACTTCTTTATAAATCTTTGTTGTTCAAACAACTTCCTAAATAACCTTAATCAAATTAGCTTTCTTTAATAAGCAAATCCATTTTTATAAATCTTCTTTGTTTATGAAATCTTTTTTTCTCAAAAACACAAATCCATTTAAGGAAAACACCATATAAATTCCTAATTCCTTTATAAAACTCTTTATAAAGAATTCTTTTTATAACATTCAAATCATTTAGAAAACTCTTTGTAAACTTCTTTTTATAACATTGAAAATAATTTCCATTAGTTAAAACATCTTTAATAAAACCATTTGCCAACTCATCCTTTAAATATCTTGTTCAATATGCAATAACTTTGAAATCATTCCAAAAAGAAAATGAAATACCTGTCCTTACAAAATCAAATAAAGGCTTAATGAGCACAATGCTGTTTTTAATTTGATTTTACTTATCCAATTTAACACGGCATCAAATAACAATAGGTATATAAAGGATCAACACATAACTATCGATCAACTTAAGTAAATGTCCAAGTTAATTATAATAGCATAATGGAGTTTTGTTCTACTAATAGATGTTATTTAGCTTTCCTGATCATACGGGGCTACTTGAGGGTAAGTGAAATAGAAATCCCTTGATCTAAAAATAATTTGAAAGGAAAATAATTTAAAAAATCCTAATTATTTAAACTCAAAATAATTTTAAAATCAGTTAAAACCCTTGTAAATGAGAATCAAGCCCTTGTTAAATAGTAATTAAACTTTATTGAAAATAATTAAATCTTATTAAAACATGATTAACTTTAATCAAAGATTAATTAAATAAAAACCATTTCGAAAATAGTAATTAATTTATAATTATCTTAAATAATAATTAATTAATCCTTAACTAATAATTAAATAATAGTTAACTTTAATTAAGTAACAAATCATGATTAACTTAATTGATTAACATTTAAGTATATAAACCATTGTTAAGAAAGATTAAGTACTGATTACTATAATTACCTTAATTAATTAATTAACTAATCAATTAAATATATAAATAATTAAATAATTATACTCAAATTAGTGAATTAAAGTTAGAAAAATTTTTCTAAAAGATTTCTACGTGAAAAAATTTTTAGCTTAAAAAAATAATTAGATTTTTCGAACTGTGCGTACAGCGATCGCTATACGAACCCGTAATTTTCAAAACTTGAAAATTTTATTTTCTAACTTTTAACACTCTAAATTTTGAAACCTTATCACTTCTAAATCATAAAAAATGCTTTTGAAATCAAAACAAAGATTAGACTTGCCATATTTTAGGTTTTAACACTCAAATTTCAAACCCTTTTACAAAGGGATTTCCGTGTCACTTTGATTTTGCAAGCGCTAACTTATCTTAACATGAACTAAGCATAAAAACATCATAATAAAATTCTCAAACATCTCATTACATCCAAGCAATTAGCATGATGAATATGCTAACTTTTCATTTTCCAAACATTTACTAACATTACATCATCACACTTATATACTCCCAAATCATTTCCATATTCAATCATACATGCGTAACAAATACCCAATCATAATCGCACATCCAACATCATTATACAACAATGTTTACACAACTTTTATGTATTTAACTAATTGGATTTTAAAGTGAAACTTTACTCATCGAATTCGCTCGAAACTAAACTATCTTCCCCTTGATCTTAGATACGACCTAGCACTTGACTCCTTGTTCGAAAAAATGAAATTTCGTGGACCCTTGGAAGGCTAAATGGGCTTGGCCTAGGATAAATTTGCCTCATCCATGGCCAGAATAGGGCTTGGCCTTGGTGGTTTTGTGGAGTATAGGGGCTTGTTTAGTAGAGAATGTGTTTGGAAGTGAAATGTAGGAGTTTATACCATATTTTTGAGTAATAAACTAACATTTTCTCTTAGGAATTTGGAGATAGAAGCCATAGAAATACATGAAGATAAGAAGAGGATAGAAATGAATATGGGAGACGGTGTAAAGGAAGAATGCGTAGAGATAGGAGGTATTTATAGGCAAAAGAAAAATGAAGTAGTTAATTAAATTAACTTTACATTTAAAATATATTAAATGCTGTCATGTAGCATGCTTCCATACCCTCTTCCTCATCCTAAGTGCACACGTCCACCATGAACCCCCCCAAGCCATGTTGTAGGGTACTTAAGGTATGGCATAGGATTTTATTAATATGCAAATGTGTTTGCATGTATATGTATGACTTTTTAAAAACATAATAGGTCACATCCAAGCTTAGGTATATATTTATATGAGTTAATATACATAAGTATGCTCAACCAATACTAATCCTAACATATATAACTATGTTTTTGTTGCACCAAGTGTGCACAACATTCCTGACGACTTTCGCATATCGAGAAGTCGAAATTTTAGAAGACATTCTTTGGTCACATTTTCTTTTTTTATTTGAACTATCTATATTGGTAAAAAAATTTAAAATCTATTTTATCATCATTATTAAATAATTAAAATGGGTTTATTTGCTAATAAAAATTTATTTATTTATTATATATATTAAATAGCCTATTTCAAAGTGGCAAAATCCTAAGTAGTTACAAATCTATTTTACTGTCATTTATTATTATTTAAAGAGTTATATATATACTAATTATAAAACCTATTATTTTAATATATAAAATTTATTAAATATTCGCAAATTAAGACGATAAAATTCTGGGTCGTACATATGGAATTTCATTAGCTTACTCCTTTCAGCATGGAGGCGGGCCCTACGATAGCCAGTAAATACCTCAACTCTAAAGTGAACTTTTTGGAAGATATCCTTATTTATTTGGAATTTCACTAGGTTACTTAATACCAGCCACTTAATACCTCAAACCAGAAGCGAATCCTATAAAGATATCTCTCACAGCACCTAATTTCAAATTTGGACCATTTAAAACTTTTCAATCAAGAAAGTAGGTCCAATCTCTCATGCAATCAAAGGTCCTAGGATTTGTGATATCTTACATCAGTTTAAGTGCACCCGACTCTTGGTAGCCTCAACGTGAAGGGTAGCCTTCTGTCGAGTGACTCTACAAGCCTCGCATCATTAAACTACTAAGTCTAATTAACCATCTTAAGTCTTTACTTATATTACCTTAGGTAGATATTGGACTTAGCTTAATAATTCCCTTTTTATTTAAGACAATAAGATTTATCTTAAATACTTATCTACCCATTTTATAAAATCATAACGGACATTTCCTAGGACATTTATGTATGACTACTAATTTCAAGTTTGTAACCTTTTTATATTTATTCCAGTTTTATCAGTCCCATTACTCCACTTGCCCTTATTAATTATAACTTCTAACTCATTTCCATTAATTGCCCATTAATTATTTATTATTTTAAAAAGGGGTTTATATAATTAATCTTTGATTTGACCTGCTTTCTTAATTGAAAATATTAAATGGTCCAAATTATTTATTAAGAGTGGCGATGGATATCACTAGAGGGGTTCGCTTTAGGTTTGAGGTATTAAGTGGTTGTACGGTTCACCTTCCTCCTAAAATGAAGTATTAAATAACCTAATGAGATTTTAAATTTTTAATTAGTACAATAGTGGATATCTCAAGAAGGGTTCACTTCATGATTAGTGTGTTAAACAACAGTTAGATTATAGTGTCCATTCCTTTCCTATAAAAGAAGTATTAAATTGCCTAATGAGATTCCAAGCGATGTCAGCTAAATAGTACCTGTGAGGAGTCCACCTCAGCATTAGATATTAAATGGCAAAGGCCTACCTATAAGTAGGTGGTAAATGATCAAGGGCCTGCCTAGTCCTTATTAATAAGGTATTAAGTGGCTTGGGTACAGTCTCTCACATAGTTATGACTTTAATATTGATAAATGCATTAGTAGCATGGCTATTATATATTATACAACCTTAAATAGTGGTTAGAAGTCGTTGAATCTAAGAAAAATAGACAGCGAGGACGATGCTAGGAGTCCACCTTAGAGATAGGTCTTAAATGATGGGGTCTGCCTCGGCTGAGGTCTTAAATGACCAAAGTCTACCTATTTCTCTTTTAGAATATTAAGTAGTTAATGGACTTGAAAGGAGCCTGCCTCATATTTGGAAGTATTAAGTTGCTAATCGATTTGGAAGTATTGGGTGATTGATAGGCTTCTCTGTATTTTATTCCTTGGGAAGGGTAGGTGGATAAATCGTGCATGCTATACTAGCTTAGGTTTGGCTAACCTTTAAATCGTAGACATAACAATTAAATGGAAACCAATCGGTATATATATATATATATATATATATATATATATATGCTATGGGCAAAGTATAAATTTTTCAGTCATTAGAACGTTGTTCTAACCTCCTCTTATTACAACCGACAGGGTAGATTTAGTGGAACAGGTTATTAGAAATGGATGTGATTAGTTACCGAAGAAGTCTTCTTATCTCTCATGCTTGGTGTTGATGTGGCAATTTGATATCCAAGGAATTCCATTAATTCTAAGGTGGTGGCCATAATCAGTATTTATATTCTATTGCTGTTTCCGTTTAAGTTTAGTTTTTTATCAATCTCTGAGAATGCTCATGCTTATTTGTATGTACCAAATCTAGTGACCTTTGTTTGATGAACTTGGATTTCGATTTTTATCGAAATTAGGTATAAGGACCTCATTTATCACATTTTACACTAAACCCTAATTTCAAGCTTCAGGCCGTCACTTTTTTTATCAATGGCCGAGAATTTGCTTCTTTCTTCCTCAATTATCTTCAATTCCACAAATCAATTTGTGAAACTTTCAACTGCAAAGTTGTAGATCGTAGCGAGATCTTCCCATCCAACGGTGGGAATCTCGAATCATCGACCATAGGCAGAAAAATCAACCCGCGTTCATCATGCGTTTGGGCTCGAATTCCAAAGCAAAGACAGGGCCGAGCTTTAAAGTGTTGCAGCCGAAGGTGCATCTCGTGGAGGGCTACGTAATGGTGATCGCTGATCGACGTTGAAGTCGACGAGGAAGGTGTGGTAATTCTTGGATGTAGGACGACAATGGGTTCGTGCACGTTTTATCACCTGGAGGAAGAAGCAAAAAAAAACTCACGACCCTGATTTGTTGAACAGAAATGAACGGCTAGAAATAGATAGGGTTTGAAAATTAAAAAGAGATTTGTAAATTATTTATATTTAAATTCATGTAAACTTTAAAATGATATAACTCTTTCATACGAGGTCGAAAACGCATGAAAAAATGACGTTGGGTTCGTATGGACGAACACTACGCGTTGACGCTGGATTGGAGTTGATTGGAGCCAGTGAAAATTTTGGGTAAAATTAAACGCGCGTTTAATTTTATTCGAAATAAAGCACTGTAACTATTATTGGAAACAAGGTGAGAACTTCTCACTCAATCGAAATTGTTTCAATTTAAATTTTAAATAGTTAGATTTAAAATTGCTTGGTTTCGTGATTGAATGATAAATTATTATCTATTGTCTTGAAATAGACCCTATACGCCGTATATTAAGCGGATGTTATTTATTAAACACATATACTGCGATATTTCACCTTGAAGTGGAATTGGTATTATATATGTACTTGGAGTTGATTTTCCCGCATTATATAGCAGATGAGACCCTATTGTGCCGCATAATAGCGGATAATATTTTATATAAAGCCATGTACCGCGATATCCTGTATTGAAACGGAATTGGTATTGTGCTAACATCTGTGGATGCAGGGAAACAAGTTGGAGGGATCCAACTGGATTCCTCAACCGTATTGATTTATTTACAGATATTGTGATATATTCTGTTATCATATATTATACGATGTTTTGGATATCGTGATTGTTATATTTAGTGCTGTTGCAGCATTGGGCCTATTATAGAAAATTAAAAGGGTTTTAAAGTGATTTTGAAATTATACGTTTTATTGAATTTTGGAATTGATCCATTTTAAATAAATAAACGTTATAATTTTAATGTTATAAAAATTATAATTTTTGAGAAATATAGTTGAAAACTGATTTTTGAAAATATGGAGTTAATGATTTTATAAAATAGTTTAAATAGATATTTTGAGTTTATTATAAAAACTTTATATATAAGATTTATAAAATTAGATTTTTATAAATCAAAGTAATGAAAGGAGTTTTGAAAATGTTTAAAATGACAATATAAACGGATTTATAAAAGAATAGAATCTACGATTTGTGGAGTTATAAAATGAATAGATTTTGTAAAATAAAAGATTTATAAGTAATTAGCTTATAAATTGGATTTTGGCATTTAAATGAGATATAGATAGAATTTGTAAATTAAGGGATTTAATAAGTTGAAGTTTTTATTAAATTTATAAATGTGAATTTATAAACGTTGTTTTATAAATCTAAAACCAAGTGAATTTGATAAGTTAACTACTATAGCTTATTTAAGGAGATATATCCACGATTTTGGACAGTGGATAATCCTTTAAGTTAAATATGTAGAAGTGTTGAATTTGGTAAACGATTTATATTCACGTTTTTTGGACGGTGAATAATATATTAAAGAAATGTTTTGGGGAAGTGATATTTAAATAGAATTTAAAACGATTTGAAGTGTTTTAAAATGTATAAGTGTCGAAACCATAGATTTCAACATTCATTGTTGAAATAGACGTTTTCGAGGAATAAAAGGAAATAGTGGACTATAACACTGTGTTATAGTAAATGATTTTCGAAAGGAGATGTTTTATGTAGTATTGAGATTTATATATCTATCTTAATTCGAAATCCCTATACTAAGTGATTTTGGGTTGTCGTAACGGTGTTTTATGCAACATTCGTTTTGACTCAAATAATGTGTTTAAGAGAATGTTTTCCTTAAAGAATAAAATATATACTTAATTGTGATTTAAGTATATTGAATATTTTCCAAATGTTGAAAATAAATAGATTTGTGAGATTACTTATTATTAAAATAAGTATCTGGAAATATTTTCCAATGTAGAAATTGAAAGGGTTTAGAGAATATATCTTTTCAAAGATAAATTGAAGTGAATATTTGGCAAGTTATTTAATTAATCAAAGATTAATAAAAAGGCCTAGTGATTGTTATGGTGCTGAATATTTATTGGTTTGCTTTGATAGTTAAATAACCGACTATCGATATTTACCTTTAAATGGGTATTGGATGTAATTTACTTGAATTTGAGTGCTACACTTATTTTAAAATATTTCGCTCGTTATTCGATTTAGCCGGGAGAGGACCTTTGTGTCATAATCCCCATTCCGAATAGTGATACGACGTATATGGATAGCATTTAAGACCAGTGGCGAAGACCGGGTATTTTCGAGAACGAGAGGATAACTCGTTGATTGTCTCTGCACCGAGTCGCGCCGGTATAGAGATTCCCTAATTGATGGGAAGTCCGCTCGAGATTGTGAATACCCGGATCTGCAAGGACTTCTTTGGAAGTGCCTTTGGTTCTGTTCGAACACAGAACAGACTTGTATGGATTGTATGTCTGACATTACACTTTGAGATATAAAGCAGATTCTTCCAAATAAATTTCTGTTGGTGGCGGAGAATTTATTCCCTTAGCTTAACACCCTTCTCTGAGATGTACGAGCTCAGAGGTTATGTAGTTGAAAGTTATCAGTGATATACTCCCAATTTGGTAGTGTGGCATGCTGAGTGCTGCTGATCATTTGTTGATCAAAGCGTGGCTTTTGTCAAAAGCGTAGCTTTGTGGACGAGACTTCGTCAAACCTCACAACCCGGTTATGGTCGAAATAGGAATCGTGGCAGCAAGGTTATTTGAGGATAGCGCCCTCTGAGGGCATGTCATTTCTTTCTGGATTATAAGTGGTACCATGGTATGGAGCCCAGATATTTACTTCGTAGTTGCTGCATATTTATTGATTTATGGTTGTTGGTTGAGAGGATCCTTGGATAAAGGTCGCAAACGACCGGGGCATGACATGCTGTGTCAGTTGTTACCCAGTTAAGGGTAACCCGACCTTATATAGGAGAGATCCGTTTAGGATCCGGGGACGTCACTCCAGAGGCGTTCTATTTTACTTGGGAAAGTTCCTTTGCCCGACCATTTGTTGGAAATCCATTCAAACAATACGAACCCTTTACGATTGCAAATTGTATAACCTGCCTCCTCAGGAGGTAGCTATAGCAGGCATAATATAATGGTACCTATGCTGGCTAAGATTTATATTCTACTTTCGAAATGGTTTTCCACATTTTGAACAAATAATAATAATAATCAAATGATTCTTCGTAGTAAGCATCTTTGACTATCATAAGGAGAAATCTCCTCCAATCCTGTGTTTGCATTGTGTGTGTAGCGGGAGGCCTTATGGTAGTTACATTTTCTAAAAGCATTGCGAATTGACTTTAAAACATTTCTTTGTTGTTTTTAAAGATAAACTATTTTTAAGTTCTCACACCAGTCCAATGACTGACCTGGAGTTTGTTCTCTTCCTAAACTCTGGGTGCCCACCAATTTCCACACGGGCAGTCTAGAGTCAGGTTATCAGGATATTCAAGAATTCAAGAGTTGCTGTAGGGATTTGGAGGCAAGCTGGATGGCTTGGCGTATCAACTATTATATAGTATTTCTTTTCCGCTGTTTGTTGTTGTAAACTCTGATGATGTAATGATAATGTGATGCAATGTAATAACTGATATGATTCTTTTTTTAAAAGATTATTCATTTATCTACTATATTTGTTCCGCTGCGATTGTGAGATTCTGATATTATTTTCTATTGCTTCTTCTTTCTTTCGTCTTCTATCTTCTACCTCTTCTTCAACCCTAATGGTATGGTTTTCCGGCACTCGATTGCTCGGCAGTTGATACAGTGGACGTATTAATGTTGACTTTCGTGAGTCGAAAATCCTTAACGTTACATCTGGTATCGAACCATATGGTTAAATGACAACCTTGGCTCTGTTGGGAATTACTCATTAGAGATAGAGTCAGCAGTACTCTAGAATGAGTGTGAGTGTAATAATAGCTATGAGACCGTATTTGTTAGTGAATATAAAATTGTTTTATATTGTGATGATTGGTTTGTTGAGTGGTATTGTTTTAAAGTGGGTAAATGAAATAATTTTACCCAAAATTATATTTAATATATATAAAGAGATAATTTTTCAGAAATTATTAAAGTGTATATAAATTGATTGTTTGGTCGTGAAAATGTAAGAATATATATAAGTAATTAAAGCGGATGAGACCCTATTGCGCCGCATAATAACGGATAATATTTTATATAAACCCATGTACCGCGGTATCCTGTATTGAAACGGAATTGGTATTGTGCCAACATCTGTGGATGCAGGGAAACAGGTTGGAGGGATCCAACTGGATTCCTCAATCGTATTGATTTATTTACAAATATTGTGATATATTCTGTTATCATATGTTATACGATGTTTTGGATGCCGTGATTGTTATATTTAGCGCTGTTGCAGCATTGGGCCTATTTTGGAAAATTAAAAGGGTTTTAAAGTGATTTTTGAAAGTATACGTTTTATTGAATTTTGGAATTGATTCATTTTAAATAAATAAACGTTATAATTTTAATGTTATAAAAATTATGATTTTTGAGAAATATAGTTGAAAATTGGTTTTTGAAAATACGGAGTTAATGATTTTATAAAATAGTTTAAATAGAGATTTTGAATTTATTATAAAAACTTTATATATAAGATTTATAAAATTGAATTTTTATAAAGCAAAGTGATGGAATTATACGGGAGTTTTGAAAATGTTTTAAAATGACGATATAAATGGATTTATAAAAGAATAGAATCTACGATTTATGGAGTTATAAAATGAATAGATTTTGTAAAATAAAAGATTTATAAGTAATTAGCTTATAAATTGGATTTTGGCATTTAAATGGGATATAGATAGAATTTGTAAATTAAGGGATTTAATAAGTTGAAGTTTTTATTAAATTTATAAACGTGAATTTATAAACGTTGTTTTATAAATCCAAAACTAAGTGAATTTGATAAGTTAACTATTATAGCTTATTTAAGGAGATATATCCACGATTTTGGACAGTGGATAATCCTTTAAGTTAAATATGTAGAAGTGTTGAATTTGGTAAACGATTTATATTCACGTTTTTTGGACGGTGATAATATATTAAAGAAATGTTTTGGGGAAGTGATATTTAAATAGAATTTAAAACGATTTGAAGTGTTTTAAAATGTATAAGTGTCGAAACCATAGATTTCAACATTTATTGTTGAAATAGACGTTTTCGAGGAATAAAAGGAAATAGTGGACTATAACACTGTTGTTATAGTAAATGATTTTCGAAAGGAGATGTTTTATGTAGTATTGGGATTTATATATATATCTTAATTTCAAATCCCTATACTAAGTGATTTTGGGTTGTCGTAACGATGTTTTACGCAACATTCGTTTTGACTCAAATAAATGTGTTGAAGAGAATGTTTTCCTTAAAGAATAAAATATATACTTAATTGTGATTTAAGTATATTGAATATTTTCCAAATGCTGAAAATAAATAGATTTGTGAGATTACTAATTACAAAAATAAGTATTTGGAAATGTTTTCCAATGTAGAAATTGAAAGGGTTTAGAGAATATATCTTTTCAAAGATAAATTGAAGTGAATATTTGGCAAGTTATTTAATTAATCGAAGATTAATAAAAAGGCTTAGTGATTGTTATGGTGCTGAATATTTGTTGGTTTGCTTTGATAGTTAAATAACCGACTATCGATATTTACCTTTAAATGGGTATTGGATTGATTTACTTGAATTTGAATGCTACACTTATTTTAAAATATTTCGCTCGTTATTCGGTTTAGCCGGGAGAGGACCTTTGTGTCATAAACCCCATTCCGAATAGTGATACGACGTATATGGATAGCATTGAAGACCGGTGGTGAAGACCGGGTATTTTCGAGAATGAGAGGATAACTCGTTGATTGTCTCTGCACCGAGTCGCGCCGGTATAGAGGTTCCCTAAGTGATGGGAAGTCCGCTCGAGATTGTGAATACCCGGATCTGCAAGGACTTCTTTGGAAGTGCCTTTGGTTCTGTTCGAACCCAGAACAGACTTGTATGGATTGTATGTCTGACATTACACTTTGAGATATAAAGCAGATTCTTTCAAATACATTTCCGTTGGTGGCAGAGAATTTATTCTCTTAGCTTAACACTCTTCTCTGAGACGTACGAGCTCAGAGGTTATGTAGTTGAAAGTTATCAGTGATATACTCCCAATTTGGTAGTGTGGCATGCTGAGTGTTGCTGATCATTTGTTGATCAAAGCATGGCTTTTGTGAAAAGCGTAGCTTTGTGGACGAGACTTCGTCAAACCTCACAACCCGGTTATGGTCGAAATAGGAATCGTGGCAGCAAGGTTATTTGAGAATAGCGCTCTCTGAGGGCATGTCATTTCCTTCTAGATTATAAGTGGTATCATGGTATGGAGCCCAGATATTTGCTTCGTAGTTGCTGCATATTTATTGATTTGTGGTTGTTGGTTGAGAGGATCCTCGGATAAAGGTCGCAAACGACCGGGGGATGACATGCTCGTGTCAGCTGTTACCCAATTAAGGGTAACCCGACCTTGTGTAGCAGAGATCCGGTGAGGATCCGGGGACGTCACTCCAGAGGCGTTCTATTTTACTTGGGAAAGTTCCTTTGCCGAACCATTTGTTGGAAATCCATTCAAACAATACGAACCCTTTACGATTGCAAATTGTATAACCTGCCACCTTAGGAGGTAGCTATAGCAGGCATAATATAATGGTACCTATGCTGGCTAAGATTTATATTCTACTTTCGAAATGGTTTTCCACATTTTACACAAATAATAATAATAATCAAATGATTCTGCGTAGTAAGCACCTTTGACTATCATAAGGAGAAATCTTCTCCAATTCTGCGTTTGCATTGTGTGTGTGGCGGGAGGCCTTATGGTAGTTACATTTTCTAAAAGCATTGCGAATTGACTTTAAAATATTTCTTTGTTGTTTTTAAAGATAAACTGTTTTTAAGTTCTCACACCAGTCCCATGACTGACTTGGAGTTTATTGTTCTCTTCCTTAACTCTGGGTGCCCAGCAATTTCCCCACGGGAAGTCTAGAGTCAGGTTATCCGGATATTCAAGAATTCAGGAGTTGCTGTAGAGATTTGGAGGCAAGCTGGATGACTTGGCATATCAACTATTATATAGTATTTATTTTCCGCTGTTTGTTGTTGTAAACTCTGATAATGTGATGTAATAACTGATATGATTCTTTGTTTAAAAGATTATTCATTTATCTATTATATTTGTTCCGCTGTGATTGTGAGATTCTGATATTCTTTTCTGTTTCTCCTTCTTTCTTTCTTCTTATACTTCTACCTCTTCTTCAACCCTAACGGTATGGTTTTCCGGCACTCGATTGCTCGGCAGTTCATACAGTGGACGTATTAATGTCGACTTTCGTGAGTCGAAAATCCTTAACGTTACACCAAGCTCATTAATGTGTGGGTTGTTACATTAATTATTTAAAAAATATATAAAATACTCACATTTAAAGTGACTAAATTACGGGTCGTTGCACAAACCTTCATATGATTCGAGGAAAACCTTTACCAATCCAAGGACTTTGATTTACCACTGATCCATCTTCAATTGACCATAATTAGTACGAATGAACAACAAATGACTTGAAACTTGTAACGTAGCTTTAGCGTGTTCTTCTTGACCTACCTTATGGATCTCATGTCAACTGGATAACTTAACCTTCATGGGTCATCATTGATCCAGCTTCAATTGATCATAACTCGAAACTCCAAACGACTTGAAATTTGAAAATAGATTTATGGTTTCCTCCTTGACCTACTCTATGGATCTCATGTCAATTGGATGACGCAACCTTCATGTCATCACCGACCCAAGACTGGTTCCTAGAACTAAACTGCCACTCGATTGCCGTTTTCAACCATTCAAACATCATACGTTCAAGCATATATTACATATATCTCTACAAACATACACTAACATCATACATTATATAGCTTAAATCTAAAGAAGAAAATCTATAAGAACAAGGGGATCCTTAAGAATATGATTTCATAAACGTTTGCCAAATCAAATTTACATATGTGTTTAAAAAGGGACAAAAAAAATATTACAGTATAAAAATCACTTTAAAACATCATCTTAAGGTGTATAATGACTAATTAATAAGTGAGCGGTCCTAACTACTCACCTAAATCCATAGTAATCCAAAGATGCATGAAATCCGAGATGGACAACAGCTCTGAGTGATCCCTGATAGCAAATCTTCAAATCCAAGAGCTAGTTATGATAATGTTCTTCTAATAACAAGATTTGGCTAACTAAAGTAGGATTTAAGGTAACTTTTTGGGCTAGAGAATGTTAATGTTGGTTTTCTCTCTATTTTTGGAAAGTGCATAGTGAGGGAGAAAAGTCCCATTAGCCCCATCATGATGCTAATCTTAAGATGGGTTTTGGGCCTAATCATTTACTCACTAATTATCCATTAAGTTGTTAATAATCAAGTGAAATTTCAAACAGCCGTATCTTCCTAATGGAAAGTCTGTTTTCCTGTCGTGACTACTATATAGAAAGAGAAACCATCATACTAAGCTAACGAAAGTTGTCTTAGACCTAATTCGACTCCTATCAAAAATTATATTCTATATAAGATTTTAATGGTCAACATTGTCCAACAATAATTCTAAGGATGGAAAATGTCCCTAGTGGTCATTTCCCAATGTCACTGAATTGGATGGCCCTAAATGAAAATAATATTAATATTTTATGGTCCTCCGATATGTAAATATGGATTGTTATAATAATACCCTTTATTATTACAAGTACCTTCCTAAAATCCTTTAAGTTATGCCTTTCAATACTAATCTTGCATCCTAATGATTCCAACAGTCCTAAAGAGATCTAAAACTTTCTAAGACTTGAAACTAGTGAACAATGATTAAAGTACGGATTACACCATCATATATCTAAATCCATACCAAACCCGTTCCCATAGACCTGCATGTAGCATCACATCCCATAAGGATCACTTCCCTCCATGTCAACATAAGAAGAGAAGTACTCTTTATTAGGAATCATATTAAGAAAAGCTTCCTAATCTAGAGTCTAGTAATCAAAGACATTTGATACTCCAGCCATCAAAACATCACTACTTTCATTCTCCACCACAATAGATGAGGAATCAATCACCTCCTTCTTCTTCAAGTCTGGACAGTCCATCCTCCAATGGCCTAGTTTCTTACAATGGTGACACCTACCACCTCTAGACTTACTTTGCCAACCCAGCTTCCAAAAATGGGAACACACCTAAATATTTTCACTTTCTTCTCATTTTTGTCTCTTTTAATAAACAAGCTTTGAATACTATTTCAATTCTATCACTTATACCCATCTCTTTCATCAAAACACACAAATATTTATTGAGTAAATTAGTTTGCACAACATTCAATGTCAAGGTATCCTTACCTCAAATAACTCTAGAAGTGAGCATAGTAAAACCATGACCTTCTGCTCATAGTCAATCTTCGAATAGACTTCATCTTTATTAGGAGATCAGTAAACACTTAAATGTGATGTGATTGAAGCAACCTCTTTCATCTTAGAGAAAACATTTTCTCTCATAGCTAGTTGAAGACTAGAAAAGGCTTATTCTTCCATCTCCTTCATTTCAAAAGTTTAAATGTTTGTAGGCAACTTATCAGTCTCAAGCACCATATGATGAGCATGAGTTCTTATTAACACCACCTTATTTCATTTCCATTTTTCCAAAATATGGTCTTTATTTCACTTCTTAATTGCAATTTAGGAATTGGTTGCCACATTAAAACCCCTAACATAGGGTGCAACTATTGGACCCCAACCTATGATGTCTTCTTATCCTTTGGTATTACCGTTCTACCAGACTCCTTTTATCTAATGGAAAACCTACATCTTCGATACATGTTATTAGGACAATTGCCTATAATATCTATTTAACCCTAATCTTAGCAGAAGTCTATATAAGATTAGCCATAGGTGAGATTAAACAAATAAGTCACATAGTCAGACTTCATTCTGTAATCCACACTTAAAACAAGGAAAAATGAAACAAGTAGAAAGTAAATAGGAAACATGGGTTTATAGTGGAACCACTATCGATGTGAAAGTGCACATCCAATTTGAAGGAAGATGATTTTTTTTGTAAATTTAGGCAGAATAACAAGAGATTGGCAATCAATTTCAATGGAGATTTAATAAAAGAATAGGGAAGAAGTAGAAATTGAGTGGATGATAGTTCTCTGGTGAACGACTATCTTTATATAGAGACCTTTACTTAGGGTTGAATAAATTGACTTATGCTAATAAATCAATACCCCATTCATATGAAAAACGAATATCAATTCCAAATTTCTATTATCCTCCATTATGCATGTGGTTGATAACATGCCTTCATTAATTAATTAACTAGGGAATTGATAATCAATTCAGCTTCTATAGTCGATAATGCAATTAGAGTTAGTAACATCGTTCTCTAACTAATGGTAGAACCACCAACAGTAAATAAATATCCAAAAATTAATTTCCTTTGATATCTATCTTTAACATAACCTGAACCAAAGTAACCAACCAAACTGCAATCCTTTTCGTCACAAAAAACAAGTCAAAAGTCTGGTGTCCCTTTAAGATATCTCAGAATCACATTAACAACTTCGTAATGATATTTTTCAAGATTACAAATGTAGTGAATAACCACTCGAGTAGCATGCCTAATATAAGGGATGGTACAACCAATAACATAATCAAACTTGGGACTTCACTAGCATATGGCACCTTCTTCAAATAGGCCTTATCTTCATCGAGATTGGAGAGTCCTTTTAATAAAGCTTTATGTGCAAAGGCATTGGTGTACTGATGGCCTTTTCCTTCTGTATGCTAAATCAAGCAAACATCTTGCAAATATACTCTTTTTGAGTCAACATTAATACTCAGTGCTTTTTATCCCTGTAAACCTTCATGTCTAAGATTTTCTTTACTCCACCAAGATCTTTCATTTCAAATTCTACTTTCATAATTGGTTGATTTCATTCCTAGTGTTAGAAGAAATAAGTATGTCATCCATTTATAGAAGTAAGTATACCTGATTTCAACTATTCAAATGTTTATAATAAACACAAGCATACTTTGTGCTATCAAAAGCAAAACTAAACACAATAGAATCAAATTTGTTATTCTATTGTTTAGGAAATTACTTCAAACCATAAAGTGTCTACTTTAATTTGTAGATCCAATAAGGCTTTCCATTTATAGCAAAACCATTTGGCTACTTCATATAAATTATTTCTTCTAGGTCTCCATGTAGAAAAGCTATCTTTATGTTAAATTGCTCCATCTTCACGTCCTTAATTGCAATAATAGCCAATAAAATATGGATAAGGTATGTTGGATTATAATCGAAAAGATCTCATCATACTCTTTCTATTTTCTTTATGAAAACCCTTTTGCTACTAATCTAGCCTTATGTCTTCCATCGTCCTTCACCTTAAAAACCCACTTGCACCTAACATCTCAGCCTCTCTTAGGAAATGGAACCGAATCCCAAGTCATGTTCTTTTGCAAAGATTCCTCCTCCTCTTCCATAGCGCAAATTCACTTAAAATTGTCATTTGACTTTAATGCATAATCCAAATATAAATTAAGGTTCATCTTGGACTACATGCAATGCATAGTCAACTAATCACCAAGGCTAAGTTTTGATTATGCCACTCTCCATATCTCTCTGGTGCCTTCCTGAAATTCTTGACTAGTTCAAATGGCTCCAATATTGCCTAAATCACCTTTAGCTCCACCTTGAACTAATTTTTATTTACTGTTAATAATATTACTCCGACTAACAGAAGAGATATGTGGAATATCATGTGACATCTAATTAACTGCCTTCTTCTTATTATAAATAGTAACAACTCCACTTATAAGCTTAAAATTGGGGTTTCTCTTTATGAAAGCCTAGACCGTTAGATACGTCTTGTAAAGGCATAAATATTGTCAATTCATCAAAAGCAACATAATAGGTAATTTTTCACCTCAGGGTTACATACATGATACCTTTTGATATAGTCCGTATAACCAAGCAAAATACATTTAGAAGTTCTAAGTTCCAACTTAACATTTCCTGTATTATGAACATAATTAGAACAACCAAAATTAGATAAATAATTCAAGTTTACTGTTTCATATTTCCATTTTGCACTAGAATCTTCCCATCAATGGCCAAACAGGGAATTTGATTTATAATATGACAAACTGTTGAAATAGCTTCAGATAATAATTTTTAGACAAGCCTGTAGTAAATCTTAAACAATGAGGTTTTTCAAGTAGAGTCATATTCATCATTTCTATAACCCTATTAGACTATGGGACCATAAGTGTAGTAAAATGTCTCTTAATGCCACAACCATCTGTAGTAATCAAGGAACTTCTTTGAGACAAATTCACTGCCATTATCGGTTCTCAAAATCTTTAATTTCTTCCCAGTTTGTTTTTACAAGAGACAACCAAACTGTAATTTTTTTCCCAAACTTTCAACTTAGCTTCATTACATACACCCGGATTTTATGCATGTAGTCATCAATGAAGAATGCAAAATATAGATC
The DNA here is from genome assembly GCA_030765085.1 of Allium cepa. NCBI lineage: Eukaryota > Viridiplantae > Streptophyta > Magnoliopsida > Asparagales > Amaryllidaceae > Allium > Allium cepa. The sequence goes on along the minus strand of CM060940.1, from coordinate 567,871,673 downwards.
TCTCCTAGTGAAAGTAATAGAAATAGATCCCTAAATATCTAAATGAACATAGTTAGGTACTCTCCAAGAACTGTATTTATTGGCACCAAATGATACTCTAGTTTGCTTATTCAATTCGCACTCATGAAAAAAATCAAATTTATTGAAGTTTATCACTTTCGTCATCTTCCTCTTATAAAGAAACTCCATGTTCTTCTCTAAAGCATAATCAAATATCAAATGCCAAAGTTTGCTAGCATCCTAGTCTTTAGTACTATTTATTTCTACAGAGGACTCCCCGGGAATGGTGGTTCCCTTAAGAAAATATATATTCCAAACAATATTACACATTATAATTACAAGTACCTCCCTAAAAACCTTTAAGCTATCTCTTTCAATAGTTCCAGTGATGACAACGGGCCTAAAGAGATCAAAGAATTTCTAAGACTCGGAACATAGTGAGCATTGATTAAAGTATGGATCACACCATCATAGATTAGAATCTGTACCAAACCAGCTCTTATAAACTTACATGTAGCATCATTTACCAAAATGATTACTTCCCTCTGTGATAAATGCGGAATACAGTTCTTAAGGCTAGGATTAACACTAGAAGGGGAGGGGGTGAATAGTGTTTAAAGAAATACTGAATCTTTTTGAGTTTTTGTTAATTTGAACATAAATGTATGCAATATTCAGGCACAAATATGATCATAGAATTAAACACAGTTGTAGAAATAAAGTAAAAGCAATAAAGGAAAGAACACACCGGATTTTATACTAGTTCGGAGTTACCCTACATCCAGTCCCACACACAAGTGCAGATTTCCTTTCAAAAGCAATTGTACAATTACACCCTCGATTTCAAGGCCACGAGGTACACTACTCCAGATTCACAATCCTCTGGGTAGAGATACTTGATTTCATGGGCAACAAGTTCACCCAATTGATTTTCTAGGCTACAATCACACCTTTTCTAACTTGATTGATTTCCAAGGCCACAATCACACCTTTTCTCGCTTGATTGATTTCTAAGGCTACAATCACACCTTTTCTCGCTAAACTGATTACAAAGAAGTCTATAACTCTGAATAGCACTGAGAACTTGTTGAGATAGTGATAGAGAATCAAACTAGAAATGATCTAGTTAGATTTAATGTTGATTTCGGCAGAGTAATGGTAAGAATATGTATAAAGAAATGTGGAAGAAGAAGAGGAGTGAAAATAAAAAAAAAAATTTGAAAATTCGTTCAAAACCACCCCTATTTATAGTAGAACAACAATCATGTCCATTCGTGAAGGGATACGATGAATAGACACTTCTTTTGAAATTTAAATTTTGAAATCAGTTGCTACCATGTCGACATGGGATACTTGAGTATGTTGACATGCCAAAGGAAATTTTGGTGATTTGTTTTTCTTTGAAAATAACTTCTATCTTATATTAAAACTATTTTAAACTTTATAAATATACTTAACTATAGTTAAAATACATAAGTAAATATAAAGAACAATATTTTGATATATATAAAATTTTATATTTAAATCCAAGTATAAATAATAAAAGTTAAATGAATATATTATAATTAAAAGATAGTTTAAAAACCAAAGATAATTTGATTTTGAAAATAAAGATTATTTTTGAGGCTAAAAATATTTAAAACCAGGGTAGATGTTTTTGATCTTTTTAAAAGGAAGATTTGAAATCATTTTGAAAACAAGATAATTTTTGTAAATCATTTTGAATAAAAGTTAGTGGATACAAAACAATGTTCCACTAGATTTTTCGTAGGTTCCATCCTACTTAGGGTTCCATCCCTTTTGATAGGCTCGAAGTGGATTCCATTCCACAAATAAATTGGATTTTATGATGCCAATGCTTTTTTAGGAGTTTTAACAAAATTTCGTAATAAAATTACTTGAAATCTTGAACTCTTGATAATCTTGATACTCATGAGTCTTCAATCTTGATATCTTGAATCTCTATACTATACAGTCTTCATTCTTGGTACCTTTATGGTTAAATCCTGCATATACATATATATCTAAACTATAATGTTAGTACTTATATTTTATAATCTTATTCTAAGATTGTTGTCATTAAAACCATCATCTTAAGGACTAACACCCTCCTTGTCGATTATAGAAAGAGAATTACTCTATATTAGGCATCATGAAAAAAGATGCTTTAGAAATTGGAACCCAATGATCAAAAACATCCTATACTACCACCATCAAAACACCACTACTTTCATTCTCCACTGCAATCAATGAGTAATCAACCACCTCCTTTCTCTTTAATTCTAAATAGTACATCCTCCAATGGCCAAGTATCATATAGTAATGACATCTACTACTCTAGACATATTTTACCAACTAGGCTTCTTAGAATTGGAACGCCATAAGGTTTTTCCCTTCCTTCTCGTTTTTTCTCCTCTCAATACACAAGCTTTGAATACACCTATACCCAACTCCTTCATTTGATCACGTAAATCTTAACTGAGTAGATTACTCTTCACATCATACAATGTTAACTTATTCTTGCTATAAATAAGACTGGTGGCAAAACCATTGTATCACTGTAGAAGCAAATATAGTATGGCCTTTTGCTTATCGTCAATCTTTAAATATACTTCATCTTCATTAGGAGATCATCGAATATACTTAGGTGTGATGTAATCGAAGCACCCTCTTTCATCTTATAGGTGAAAAAGTCCTCAATAAAATTAGACTGTTCGTAAGAGATTTCTTTATATAAATATCTTCGAACTTCTTTTGAATATCATTAGTGGTAGTTTCATCACTAATTTTAGGGAAAACATTTTCTCCTGTAACAAGCTAGAGAGTAGATAAAGCTCATTCTTTCATCTCCTTTATTTCAACAGTTGAAATGTATGCATCAACTTATCAGTCTTGAACACCACATGATGAACATGATTTCTTATTAACATTTCCTTTATCTTTCATCTCCACTTTTCTGAATCATGGTCTTTATTTCACTTCCCAATTAAAAATTGGGAATTGGATGCAATATAGAAACCCCTAACATTAGGTGCAACAACTGAAGCCGAGTTAACATCTAATGTATTCTCATCTTCCAAACCTACCATCCTACTAAACACCTTTTTATCTAATAGCAAAGCTTAAATCTCTAATATATGTTGTTAGGAAAATTGCCTATAATATCATTTTAACCCCAATCTTAGCGGAACTGTATGTAGGATTAGTTGTTGGTAAGATTAAACAGATAAGTTAAATAGTCGAACTTCATTCTATAATTCGTGATAGAAATAGACAAACAATAAGTAGAAAGTAAATATGATGTGGTAATGTACATACAGTTTGTAGGAGAATGATTTTATTCAAAAATTTAGAAAGAAATAGAAGAGATTGGCATACAATTTTAATGGAGACTCAATTCAAGAATGGGGAAGAAGCAGAAATGGAGAGGATAATAGATCTCTAATGAATGTTTGTCATCATACAAAGACCTTTACTTTTACTTGAAGACATTACTTTATGTTAATAAATCAATGCCTTATTCATATGGAAAACAAATATCTATTCCAACCTTTAGTTTTCCTCCAATATGCATGTGTTTGATAACATTCCTTCGTTAATCAATTGACTAGGGAATTGATAATCAATTCAGCTCCTATAGTCGGCAATGCAATTACAGTTAGCAACATCGCTCTCTAGTTAATGGAAGTACCACCAAAATTAAAAATAATATTCGGAGGTTAACTTCCTTCGATATCCATCTTTAACATAATCTGAATTAAAGTAACTAATCTTGCTACAATCCTTTTCATCACCAAAAAAAGTCAAAAATCTAATGCCACTTTAAGATGTCTTAGAATCACTTTGATAGCTTTGAATTTGATTTTTCACGTTCAGCAACATGGAGAATAACCATGTCAATAGCATGTGCAATATAAAGGGTAGAACAAACCACAACACATATCAAACTCCCAAATGCACCAGTATAGGGTACCTTCTTCGCATAGGCCCCATCTTCATCAGAGAATGAAGAGTCCTTTTCATTAAGCTCTATGTGCAAAGGCATTGGTGTACTAATGGCATTTTCCTTCTATATGTTAAATCAAGCAACCAAATTGCAGATATACACTTTTTGAGCCAGTCTCAATACTCCATGCTTTCTATCCGTATAAGTCTTCACGATTTAGATATTCTTTGCTTCACGAAGATGTTTCATTTAAAATTCCGCTTTCATAATTGGTTGATTTCATTTTTATCATTAGAAGCAACAAGCAAGACATCCACATATAGAAGTAAGCAAACCCAATTTCCACTATTCAAATGTTTATGATAAACACAAGCATCCACCACATGAAAATGTTCAATTAACAGCAAGGAGGGATAGAATGAAAACTTAACTTGCTATGGTTTATTAATTGCAACCAAGTAGGTTAAAACACAGCTCTTGTTCACATTATCATTAACAAAATGAAAAAACTGGTGTTACAATTCTACTCTTCCCTCCTTCATATTTCTATTCCGCCAAGAACCCCTCTTTTTACTTCACTTCCAAAATTTAAAATCCAAAATAACAAGACATGGTAACTTACCCTCTTCATTTATTCACGACCTTTCATCCATTGTCCAACCTGTAAATGCTTGATTCCTTAACATTGCTAAAGCGTGATTTCTCAACTTTGCAAAAGCGCGATTACTCTACTTTGCTGAAGCGCGATTCCTCTACTTCGCTGAAGCGCCTTCTTGGATACCGAATTTGAGACTTTTAGGTATAATTTTCAATTTCTGCCTTTTAATGGAACGTTGAGTGTGGGGATTGATTTGATTCTCCGAATTTGAAATGGTTGATGTTTTTTGTTTGTAGACAAAATCTTAAGGCTTCAACAAGCAGTTACAGGTTGATTTTTGTGTTTGCAGCAAGGTTCGAAATTCCGTTTTCCATTTTCGTTCCGGCCATTGGTAATAGTAAAATTTTTGGATCCGTTTCGAAAATTTCGAAAATTCCGCCTTAATTTCGGTTTTTCCAATTTCGGCACTGTTTTGCTTTAATTTGCTATATACGCTAATAAATATCTAATACTGTCGTAAATTTATAGTACATATTTTACATTACATATAAAATACATACTTTAAATAAAAATCCACTGTGTAAAATTCTATATTATTCATTTGAGATTTTAAAACTTAGATCAATTTTGAAATTTTTGAATTTTTTGTTATGATGCGATGTTAATTAACAAAAGTATAACAATTTTTTAATGAAACTACACGATTTCTTCTCCATTTATTTATTTTCCCGATTAATTTGTTTTCTTTTTTTAATTTTTATATATTTGTTGTATTTTCTAATTTTTTATAAGTTTTTAAATATATGAAAAGCAAATCCGAAATTTAGAGCGGAACCAGAATTTTGACCGGATTCCGTTTCGGCTATGAAAGGAGCCGGAACGGAATCAGCGGAATTCCGTTGAAATTTCGAACCATGGTTTGCGCTTATGTTCATAATAAAATGATATAGCTACATATAATATTGTGTTTGCCTACATGTATATGTTGATTTTTGACAAGTTTTTTATGCTTACTTTGTTGGAGTAAACCAAATTCATGAATCTTTATTTATTAATCTATTTAACTGTCCCTTTGAAGTTCCAAATTCCAATCAAAGAGTCATCATGTTTTTTGTTAATTTACTTTCTCAGTAAATTCTATGTACTTAGTTGGCATAAATAGGAGGTCTGATATGTACTTGAGGAATGGGGACAAAAAGTCTAAATAAAAGATAAATAAAATCATATTTATTCATCAATCTGGTATCAGAGTGAGTTGATAAAAGAAAATGTCAAACAATCTTGTCTCTCTTGTTCCTCGATTCAACGATGAAAAGTTTGATTATTGGAGCAATCTAATGGGGCTCTGCTTTGAGTCTCAAGACTTATGGAGTGTTGTTGAAGAAAGTGTTGGTGCGCCGGAGTCTCAACTCACGAATGCCCAAAGGGATCTCTTGAAGAATAAAAAGCAAAAGGACAGGAAGGCTCTCTTTGAAATTAACCAAGCACTGTAAATTCCCATTTATGAGATAATTTGAAAAATTAATAGTGCTCACGAAGCATGAAGAATATTAGAGACGACATACTCCGGACATGATCAAGTAAAAAAATTCATCTACAATCGTTGCGGACCGAATTCGAAAAAACTTGAGATGAAAAAAACCGAAAAGATCTCAGAATTTTTCACCCGTCTCTCTTCCATTGTAAATCAAATGGCGACGAACGGTGAAGTTGTGGAGACCAAGGGACGGTCGAGAAAGTTCTACGAAGCTTGCGAGTTAAATTTGATCATATTGTGGTTGCCATTGAAGAATCAAGCGATCTTTCTTCAATGACAATTGAAGGGTTGCAAGGAAGATTGGAAGCTTATGAGGCTAGAATTTTGCAGAGAAGCAATCAATCTAATCCATCTCAAGACCAAGCCTTGAAATCCCAACTTTTATCTACGGGAGGCCTAGTTTTTTCTCGAGGTCGTGGCAGAGGGCGTAGTCATGGAAGTGGTGGCAGACATTCATATGGCCGACAAATGCAGGAGAAAATGAATGATCAATTCAAAAGAGATGAGAGACGGTCATTCCACAGTAATCAAAGATGCAAAGGTCGAGGTTGTTACAAAGGTACAAAGCCCTATATTGAATGCAATTATTGTCATAAACCAGGTCATAAAGTTTCTGGTTGTTGGGAAAAGTATCCGGAAAAAAAACGTGAAATCAGATTCATACATCGGAATGAATCTGAACCGCCTGAATCTTTTGAAACTTTATTGATTGCTTCCAATGGAAACTTTGAAAATATATGGTACTTGGATAGTGGTGCAAGTAAGCATATGACTGAAAACAAAAATATGTTTTCACATATTATGGAAACTAACCATGGGCATGTGACTATTGGAGACGCCAAATCATTGAAAATTGAAGTTGGTGATATCACTTTTAGAACAAAGGCTGGAAAAACCGAGAAGATATCAGAAGTACTCTATGTACCGGGGTTGAAAAGTAATCTGCTAAGTGTTGGTCACTTGTTGAAGAAAGGCTTTCACTTTCACTTTGCTGGAGACATTTGCACCATGAAAAAAGAAATGTTCATGTTGTAAATATTGTTTTGGGCTTAGATAATTTATTTCCTATCAAACTTAATGAGATAAATGATTCTTGTTATTTCACTATGATCAAGTCTCAAAGTTGTGGCATGAAAGATTTGACCATTTAAATTTTCGAAGTTTTGAAGAGTTATGCACGAAAGAGATTGTTCTAGGATTGCCCAAAATCGATGTAGTCAGTGACGTATGTTAAGAATGTCAGTTGGGAAAACAACATCGTGAATCCTTCCCATCTAAATCTAAATGAGAGTCAAAACCTCCTTTAGAGCTAGTGCATACTGACCTTTATGGACCTATGCAAGTTGCATCACTTGGAGGGAGCAGGTATTTCTTGTTGTTTGTTGATGATTATACAAGAAAATTTTAGGTCTATATGGACAAAGAAAAATCTAAAGCTCTGTCTCGCTTCAAAGAATTCAAGCTCCAAGTTGAGAAATCGTCTGGCTTTCAAATAAAAAATTTGAGAAGCGATCGCGGAGGAGAATATATATCTTCTTTATTTGAGGTTTTTCGCAAAAGCCATGGAATCAGACATGAACTTACAGCTTGTTATAAACTACAACAAAATGGTGTCGCGGAGCGCAAAAGTAGAACAATTATGGACATGGTCAGGTGCATGTTGCGGAAGAAAATTTTACCGTTGGAATTTTAGGCCAAACCAGTGTCTTGTGCTGTCTATTTGATGAACAGATCTCCAACAAAATGCCTACAAAACTCAACTCCAAATGAGGTTTGGTATGGTAAGAAACCAAATGTTTGTCATCTTAGAACATTTGGTTGCCTTGCATACTGTCATATCCCTGATGCCATGAGATCATAACTTGATGACAACCTGAAAAATGCATTTTTATCGGGTATAGTCAAAAGTCTAAAGCTTACAAGCTGTACAACCCAAAGTCGAAGAAGATTGTGATTAGCAGAGATGTCTGTTTCGATGAAAGCGCACATTACGATTTCTATGATTCTCAAGGGAAATCAAACAAGACAATCTTTCAGAATGAAGAAAATGAAGCTCAATCTTTGTAGCCTGATGTTGTTGAGTACCCTTAAAATTCTCCAACAACAACACCAGGAAGAAGAACAAGGAGTTTGAGAGATATTTACAATGCAACCGAAGAAGTTGGTTCCGGAGATTATGTGTATGCTACATTTTTTACAGGTGAAGATCCAATCTCTCATGAAGAACTTTACGAGAAAAAAAGTGGATAGATGCTATGTCCGAGGAGATAAAATCAATTGAGAAAAACAGTACTTGGGAGCTCTCTGATTTACCTCCAAACAAAACTGCAATTGGAGTGAAGTGGGTGTTCAAAACAAAGGCCAATTTGGATGGATCTGTCCATAAATACAAAGCAAGATTGGTAGCAAAAGGCTACAAACAAACCGAAGGAGAAGATTTCAATGAAGTGTTTGCTCCAGTCTCAAGACTTGGCACTGTTCGGTTGATTATTTCTCTTGCAGCTCAAAATGGATAGGAGTTGTTCCAAATGGATGTCAAATTAGCATTCTTGAATGAGTCACTCCAACAGGATATCTATATCAAGCAACCTCCTGGTTTTGGACGAAAGGGTGAAGAAGAAAAGGTTTACAAGTTAAAAAAGGCATTATACGATTTGAAGCAATCGCCTCGTGCTTGGTATGCACGAATCAATGATTACTTCCAGAAATCTAACTTTGAAAGATGTCCATATGAGCACACTCTCTACACAAAAGAAATTCTAAAGGTGGTTTCATGCTTGTAAGCGTGTCTACGTTGATGATCTTATTTTCACAGGAGATGATTTGGAGATGTAATCAAATTTCAAGAAATCAATGATGGATGAATTTGAAATGATAGACCTAGAAAAATTGCATCATTTCTTGGGAATTAATATTCAGCAGACACGAGGAGAAATAATCATTTCTCAAGAAAAATATGCAAGTGAGATCCTAAATAAGTTCAAAATGGAAAATGCAAATCCTGTCACAACTCCATGTATTACCGAATTGAAGTTGAGTAAGGAGGGTGAAGGAAAACTTGTGAATGCAACTATATATCGCAGTCTTGTTGGAAATATGATGTATCTTACTGCCACAAGACCCAACATCATGTTTGTTGTAAACATGCTTAGTTGATTCACGGAGATACGTTGTTCAAATCATTGGGAGGCTGCCAAAAGAGTTCTTCGATATATCAAAGGTACATGGTTTATGGTATTTTCTATAAAGCTCATGTGCTTACGAAGCTTGTTGGTTTCACTGGTAGTGACTTTGGTGGAAATATTGATGATTCTCGAAGTACTTCTGGCTATGTGTTTAATTTGGGAAGTGGAGCAATCTCTTGGTGCTCAAAGAAACAACCAATTGTGACACTCTCAACCACCGAAATGGAGTATATTGCAGCATCTTTGGCAGGATGTCAAACTTTTTGGTTAAGAGGAATTCTGGAAAAATCTAAAGTTCAGACAAAGTGATCCAACAACTTTATTCTGTGACAATAGTTCGGCCGTTTCGGTTTCAAAGGATCCCGTTTTGCATGGAAGAACAAAGCACATTCGCTTAAAATTTCATTTATTAAGAGAACTTGTCAATAAAAGGAGAAATCAATCTCACGTATCGCTGAAGTGATGAACAATTGGTTGACATTTTCAGTAAACCATTGGAAGGTCCTACTTTCACAAAGAATGTTCAGGCTCTAGGAGTGCGAAGTGAATTTGCTTTATGGGAGGCAATGTTGGAGTAAACCAAATTCATGAATCTTTATTTATTAATCTATTTAAGTGTCCCTTTGAAGTTCCATATTCCAGTCAAAGAGTCATCATGTTTTTTTGTTGTTAATTTACTTTCTCAGTAAATTCTATGTACTTAGTTGGTATAAATAGGAGGTCTGATATGTACTTGAGGAATGGGGACAAAAAGTCTAAATAAAATATAAATAAAATCATATTTATTCATCATAATTAACAGCTTCAGGTTAGCAGAAAGCAATTGTGACTCCTACTCATCACATCGAACAGCTTTGGAAAGAATACGAAAATTCTGAGAACTCAGTTAGTATTGCCCTGGCAAAAGGATTAATTTCAGAATGGCAGCCAAAATATAACAGCACAAGAGCTGTCTACAGAGAACTTAAGAAATACGTGGATGATATTGACTGGAATATGCTGGCTATACCACCAACTGGTTCAAACAAGGAAGAGCAGCAATGGATAGCATGGAAGAAATACCTGGCATTTGAGAAGCGAGGAAGTGTTGTTATTTTATTTATTTGTTTTAAACTTAGATCTACATATGTTATAGTTTAATCAAGCAAGTTTGATTGTTTAGTATGATTCAAAACAACAAACATTTATTTATTATAAATTACTTTACTTGATGCTTGGAAATTTCGATTTTTGACGGACCTTCGTATTAACCAAGTTATGAACTACTAAGCTGTAGATGATTATTTTAAGTCTTTTCTTAGAATCAAATGCAGGTGTGTAATGCATAATATAATAGAATATGCAACTACAGAGAACTTATTTTTTTTTCTTTCATGTCGTTTGCATCTAAAATAATAACTCGACATCATAGTATAATGAACTTATGTGATTTTTCCTGTGTAGTAGTAGGCTTCCAGAAACATGTTAAATACTTACAGTTTGTTTTCTTTGGCATTTTGTGCAAGACCCTCTCTCTCAAACGAGAGCCTCATGCATGGGATTCTCACTTTTTCTTTTACTTTAGGAGAGTTAGACCATAAATATGGTTTTACTTTAGGAGAGTCTAACCTCATGCATGGGAACTATTAATAACCTTTTGCAGCCGACGTATTATTTCAATTCCCATTTGATGATTTTTTTCTTCATATGATTCAATAATTGAAATATTAATAGTTCTCCTTATGTGCATAATACATGCATGTTTCTTTCCATGCATGTGTAGGAGAGTGCTGAAACTAATTCTCACAGATCAGTCACTTCATGGATGATACACTCCATTCAAGTTGATTTACAAATATTCAAGGGATGGATAAACAATCAATTAATTTGAATTGTTTTACCTATGCGCACTCATGTACATTGAATAAACAATCATCTGTAGACTCATACAAACACAACTTATTGTAATTTATAGTTGTTAATCTTTTATCATTTTGTAGGAGTTATGAAATTGGAATCAACAGAATTCAGGCCAAGAGAAGTAGTGAGACATGTACTTCAGACAGCTGCAGCATCTTTGAAGAAAGAACTTATATTGGAAGGGCATGTAGCTGAAAATGTCCCAACCGACGTTAGTTTCGTCATTCAAATTTATTTTAACCGTGAGCCGTCTGCATTTGTTATGTTTACTTCATTTTATTCCTGTTTCAGTTTGTTTGCTTATTTTATTCGTTAATCATTGTAGCATCATGTACAATTTGATACAATATACTTTAAGTGATGTTTGTAGACTTTTTATATTTAGTTTTTGTATTAAAAATCAAAACAGTTTGTGTTAATAACCGTTTGACATATTATTTGTAGCTGTATTACCCACGTTATCTTGCAGGTAGTTGGAGATGTACTCAGGATTCGATAAATTCTAACCGATGTAATTAGGTAATTTATATATCTTATATGTAGTTGGAGAAAACTCTTATTTGATGATCAAAGTAGTGCCAATTTTAGCTTCATAAGTGTGTTGATAACATTCTTCTAATTCCAACGCATCTGAAAGGCAAAAAAATTCAAACTGTAGTGGTAAAAATCAGTCTTTTTTCTGCATATATGAGAATTATATAAGTAGTTCAAGTGCTTTGTCATCATTACCGAGACATGTACCTAGCTACATGCATGTCTGAAATGTATGAACTGTCGACATTTGATAATCCTGTAAAGCTAAACTAATTTGCAAGGAAACAAATCTTATTTGGAGTCCTAACTAATTAATTGACTAAAATGAATTATTATATACGTAATATATTTGTTTACAAATGTAATTAAACAGACTGTGGAAATTTTGAGTGAGCCAACACTTATACCTGATGATGCACCTAATAACAAAAAATGAGTTTTTGAGTTGAAATCTGGCAAAAGCGAAGCTAAATCAGCAGAAAAGGTAAATTTATTTATCTATTTATTGAAGTACTGATGTTGTAGTTAAGTCTATGTCGATGCAAGTAAATAGTTATTTTGCTTTAGACAATATTCAGTCTTATGAGATGAAACAACACTAATTATTATCATAGGATTATGTATATGAATCTATAATTGTATGCATATCTTTATATGCACGAAATCGAACATGTGTTCAAAATTAAACATTAGCGTAACTCTGTTATATCCTAAGCATCGTATATTGCAATTTAAAGGTAGCATCTGGTGCATCATTCAATTTATAGATGATATGTGGTCTTCATTTTAAGGTTTTGGATATCTGGCACTTCTTTCCGTGTGAAAAAGATACTATTGTTATATAGATGCTATTAGTGTCAACCTTGGTAACTTACATTTTACATTACATGGTATAGACAGTTTTGAGTTAAGACTGAAAATGCATACAAGTGAAAATTGAATAATGGTATATGGTTCTATACTTCTGTTGAGTGTGTATATATGCTTGTATTGTGATGTGATTGCCTTCACAATTGTTGCTTCAAGCTAATATGAGATAAAATTTGTATGCTATCAATCTATTATAGTTAGTTAAGTGTTACTTCTATATTAAATTAAAATTTGTACACCTATAGTTTGGTTAAGTGTTACTTTTGTACTAAATTAAAATTTGTAAATATACAACATATGATACATAGGTTCCATGTTTGGATCTGCAACTGGAAATAAGATAAAAATGCTGCATTCTCAATTAAAAACATCATGCTCGCGATGGGTTTTTTATTAGTTGAAAACAGCGAGTCCATTAACTGATGCTCCTATGTCAAATTTGATTGATAATATTGCATTCACACCTTTTGCATAATTACATTACTCTTTTGTAGATTAACACCCTAGTTATTTCCTTTACTTTGCTACATAGGTACATGAAACATTCCTTTGCTATATGAAAGATAGCTAGCTAAAGTTGCTAATAAAAGGTATGTTTTTATGCACTTGAATGTGTATGCTATTATAAAGTATATTTTATTATATATGATATAAATCCGATCTTGATTTGATCCTGTAAATGTATATTGGATTAGGATGTGCAAGTAAGCACCAACCGCGAAAAGAAGGTGCTGTCGAAATTCATGAAATTCGATAAGTTTATAAAAATCAACAAAGTTTATAAGAATTAACTATATTAACCAAGTTTTATTAAAATTAAATAATTTTCTAAAAATTAACTAACTTTATAAAATTAAATTAATATCTAAATATTAATAAAATTTTATAAAATTTAAATAAATTTATGAAAATTAACTATGTTTAAAATTTTAACTAAGATAACTAAGTTATACAAAAAATAATTAAAATTAACTTTTTTCATAAAAGTTAACCATGTTATCAAGTTTTATACAAATTTAACTAGATTAACTATAAGTTTATAAAAATTAACTAATTCTTATAAAATTTACTAAGTTATATAAAAATTAACTAAAATTGTTTAACTAATTTGCAAACTAAGTCTTATTAATATTCAATTAAGTTAATTGAGTGAGTTTTATAAAAATTTATTAAAGAATATAAAAATTAACTAAGTTATATAAAAATTAACTAAGTTATATAAAAATTAACTAAGTTATATAAAAATTAACTAAGTTAATTGTGTTTTATAAAAACCAACAAAATTTGAATTTTTTTAATTAAATTAACTAACGTTTATGGAAAATTAATTTAGTTTTATAAAAATCATATTCCCTATTTTGGAATCTTTGTTAAATTATTATAAAAATTGACTAAGTTTTATAAAAATTAATTAAATTAACTAAATTTAGAAGAAGAAGAATAATATAATATAATAATAGTAGTAGTAATAAAATAATATAATAACAATAATATAACAACAACTACAACAAATTAACTAAGTTTAAAATAAATAACTAAGTTAATTAAGTTTTATAATAATTAAATAACCCAACTTTTTTAAAATTAAATAAGGTAATAAAATTTAATTGAGTTTTATAAAAATTAATAAGTTTATAACAATACACATGCAATTGTTGAATAAACTATTTAAAAAAAATTTACATCCATTTTAGGAAATTCCATATGTTATTGATATCGTTTCCATATGATTATATAAATTAACTAAATTTTATAAAATTAAATAAATTTTACATTAATCAATTTAATTTTATAAAAAATAACTAAGTTAATCAAGTTTCATATAAATTAATTAAGTTCCATATAAATTAATTAAATTTATATAATTAAGTTTCACACACACATATAAGTATGTATGTATAGTCATAGTTGCTAATTGTTGAATTTCTTTTTCATAGGTAATTACCTATCTATGGTGCGTAAAAATGGCAACATGCTGCGGTATTTTAGCGATTTGAAGTTCTTTTCAAGTTTTTTGGTTTGCACATTTAATCGTCATGTGTAGTACGATCATTTTATCACTTGTATTATTTACACTTTTATATAATATTCATTAAATATTATGATATGTTATGCATTGTTCTATGTGAATGTTGAATGGTTAGTTATTTTTCGTTTAATGTGATTATATGACTGTGTGAAATTGTACATTGTGTTTATGTAAATTTATCAATTATAATAGGATAACGGATATGTACGTACTGCAAAAATAATTTTTAAAACGATGTTAAAGGAAGTGATAGCATATTAAGAACGCCATTAATAAGACTTTTTATAGCAAGTTGAAAACGATATAAAACCGTGTTTTTTACAGCGTTTCTTCTATTGTAATAATAGATCATTGATTTAATACAACTTTTTATAGCATATTAAGAACGCCATTAATAAGACTTTTTATATCATGTTGAAAACGCCATAAAAACATGCTTTTTATGGGGTTTCTTCTGTTGCAATAATAGGTCATTGATTTATTACAACATGCAGCATTTATAAAAAGCCAAAAGCCTTTTATAGCATTTTTTAAATTCTATTAAGGGTCTTTTTGTTGTGGTGATCATTTATGCTTCTATCAAAACCAGTATGAAAGAATTAAAACTCTTATATCATTGTTTAAGTGATTACTTCAACCATAAAGTGTCTACCTTAGTTTGTAAACTTAATCAGGCCTTCCATCTGTAACAAACCCATTTGCTGCTTCATATAAATGATCTCTTCCAAGTATCCATTTAGAAAAGCCGTCTTTACATCAAGTTTCTTTATCTCCATGCCCTTAATTACAACGATAGCCAATAAAATTTGGATAGAGATATGTCAGACTATAGGGGAAAAGATCTCACCATACTCTTTCCATTTATCTTACATCATCATTTACCTTAGATATCCACTTGCATCCTATGGCTTAGTCTTTTTGAGGTAAAGATTCCTAAGTCCTTTTCTTTTGCAAAGAGTGCATCATCTCTTCCATGGAGTAAATTCACTTTGACCTATCACTTAACTTTAAAGCATCATCAAAATATAAAGGTTAGTCATGTACCACATGAAATGCATGGTTAAATTAATCAACAAAGCTCACTTTTGATTATGCCACTCTCCATATCTCTTTGGTGGCTTCCTAGTACCTTGAATGGTTCGAATGGTGTAACACCCTAATTTTTGTTTAACATTATCCAGGACATTTAATTGGATAAATAAAATAGAACAATGTGGTTGATTAAGGAGAATGAGACTTTACTACTTAGTATGGCCATGCCTAATTAATAAATAAGCATGTATTATGGCTTAGAAACTTAGGAATATAAGAAGAATAAGGCAAGGGAAAAAATGGGAAACCATCCCCATAACCCTTAAAGACCTCCCTTATTCTCACTTATCATTCATATGAAATCAAAACAACTAGACTAAGGCTAGGGCCGACCATTAAAAATCTCTAAGGAGATCAAGAAACTAGGAAGATTGAGGAGAAAAAGATAGAAGATCAAATCTAAGGCAAATCTCAAACTCCAACAACTTAATCAAGGTGAATAATAGTGTAAATCATCTAAATTTTCCTTGTTTTGGTTCAGTTATAGATAGTAGCCGAATGTATTTTGTTGTATTAATCATGGCTGGTTCTAATAATCATTGTTTGGATAGAATACTTATTTATGATGATTTATTGGAATTTTTATGGAATTAAAATAATGGGTTTTAAAACAAAACTTTAGTAAACGACCTCCAAATGACTTGATTTTGGGAAATTTTGTGTAAAACATAATTTTGAAGACGATTTTTTAATTTCGTAATTTTCGAGTTAACGGAAATATTTTATGAATTTTCTAAGGTGAAAAAGGCATTTATTTCGGGTTTTAATTATTAAAAATAATAAAAGAATGAATTTTTCCCTGATATTTTTATATGATGTACAAAATGTTATTTCAGATTTTTGATGAATTCTTGCAATTTCCCAGATGATTTCGATTCATTATGAATTTTCTAAGCTAAAAAGGCTAAATAATTATATTAAAATATTAATATAATTTAATATTTTTAGAATAATTTTTGAAATAATAAAATCTGATCTATAATAGTTTTTCTGCAAAGAAAGTGATAAAGTATGTCATTGACGAATAGAAGTTTGACAAAGAATGGGAGTAGGTGAAAAGAATATACTTTAATTAGCAAAATAACAGTTTTCAAGTTATTTACGGTTCTTCCACTGAACTTAGTCGAACACACCCTTTCGACCGCACTTTCTACAGCAACTTAGGGGCTTTTTATAGCATTTTGGAAGACCCTTTCACGGCATTTTTGAGCCCCATCCGATTCAGTCGAAATCCCCATTTCGGCAGTAGCTGTAAATGTCGCGAAAGCCCTTTCGTAGCAATTTTCACGAGCTTTGTTTACAAAACTTCAAATAGGTATAACTCTCTAACCGTAAGCCCTTTTTTCTTCTCTAACCACTCTACGGAAAGGGAAATCATCATTTGAACAGAATGGAACAGGTTAGGGACCTTAATTCTACACATATAAAAAGTTATAGCTAAAATCAAGTTTTATTCTTTCGAAGGGGCAGTAAAGTTGTTTTCTTTTAACCAAGTTTTATACTTTCGAAGGGGACACTTTCAAAAGGGTATGTTTATATAACACTTGAATTTTTGGATACGTAGGGTGGATAACCTTATACAATAAATGTTGTTTAATCTTGGGGATACCGAGGTGGGTTTAATGAGTTCAACACAATAGATTGGGATACCAACACTATGTTTTGACACTAATCATTGGGGTATACCAATGTTATAAATGAATATAACCTAAATTAGGGAGACTAATGGAAATAGGTTAATCATGTAGATAACATGGGATTAACCATGTTTTATATGAAAAGTATTTCAAGGACGTTAAAACCACATGAGTGGTAATGTTTTATAATTATGTTTGCTTCTTCAAATATAAATATATTCACATTACAATGGATCCATAACTGCTTTCTGGGAAAATAGCGGATGGACCAGCTAGGTTGACCTAGTAGTGAATATAAATTAATTAAACTCCTGAATGAGTAGAACTGCATCCAAGAGGTCAGAGAGACTAGAATATAGGATATCTAAATATGGAAGTAGTCAGGGAAACAGGTTCATAGTTGTAACGATAGCGATTTTTCGTTGCCGAAAAACCGAATAGTTAGGGTTTTAAGAAAAGGAAAAGAAAGAGAAAAAGAGATTAGAATAGTAGAAAATAGAGAGGAAAGATAACAGAAAATAGAACGGAACAGAAAACAGCAGAACAATATCAGAATCTCACAATTCGCAGCGGAACAACATATAATAAATAAATGAATAATCTTTAAACAAAGAACTATATTAGTTATTACATTTCATACATTACATTACATCATCATCAGAGTGTACAACAACAAACAGTGCAACAGAAAAAGAAATACTATATACTAGTAATATGCCATGCTATCCATCTTGCCTCCGGCAACTCCAGAATATCCAGAATATCCTGATAAACCTAACTCTTGACTGCCCGTGTAGAAATTGGTGGGCACCCAGAGTTTAGGAAGGAAAACAATAAACTCCGAGTCAGTCATGTGACTGGTGTGGGAAGTCAAAACAGTTTATTTATCTTTGAAAACAAAATAGATGAATATTTTTAAAGTCAATTCGCAATGCTTTTTTTTTAAAATGAGACTACCATAAGGCCTCCCGCACACACACACAATGCAAACGCAGAATCGAAGGAGATTTCTCCTTATGATAGTCAAAGATGCTTGATACGTATTAAAAAGAACATTTGATATTATTACTAGTGCATAGTGTAAGAAAAATTCATTTCGAAAGTAGAATATAAATCTTAGTCAGCATAGACATTCCGCACTTATGCCTACTATAGCTACCATGTTCAATAGCAGGTTACCGCCACATTCCATGGAAGGTTATACAACTAAAACCGTACAAGTCTCGTATTGTTTCTTTGGATTTCCAACGAATGATCAGGCCAAGGAACTTCCCATTGCCACATGAGAATGCCTCTGGATGGACATCCCCGAGAACCAAACCGGATCTCTACCAACACAAGGCCGGGTTACCCCTAACTGAGTAACAACTGACCGAATATGCCATCCCCCGGTCCTTTGGGACCTTTCACCGAGAGCTCGCAATCAATTCACACAATCATAAAGTGTTTTCAACATGAGTAAGTATCTGGGCTCCATACCATGATACCACCCTTTTCCAGAAGGAAATGCACATATCCTAAAGGGCGCTACCCTTCATAACCTTGCTGCATCTTTCCTGTTTTGACCGTTCCCGGGGTGTGAGGCTCGACGAAGTCACGTCCACAAAAACATACTTTATACAAAAGCCATGCTTTGGGTCAACAAATGATCATAGAAATGATCACCAAGATAGACGATCAAATAAATGATCCTATCACAAATAATCAACACAATGATCATTTCACAGCAACACTCAGCATATCACATTACCAAATTGGGAATATATCATTGATAACCATCAACTATATAACCTCTGAGCTCGTACGTCTCAGAGAAGGGTGTTAAGCTAAGAGAATAAATTCTCCGCTACCAACAGAAATATATTTGAAAGAAATCAGCTTTATATCTCAATTTGTAATGTCAGACATACAATCCATACAAGTCTGTTCCGGGCTCGAACAGAACCGAAGGCACTTACAAAGAAGTCCTTGCAATCCGGATATCCACAATCCTGATCGGATTTCCCATCACATATGGAGAACTCAATACCGGAGCAACTCGGTGCAGAGTCAATCGACAGGTCATCCTATCGCTCTCGCAAATACCGGGTCTTCAACACCGATCTTCAATGCTATCCATTACGTCGTATCACTATTCGGAATGGGTAATCCGAATAACGAGCGCAATAATTTAAAAATAAGTGTGCATTCAAATTCAGCAAATCACAACAAATACCTTTCAAAGGTAAATATTGATAGTCGGTTATTGAACTATCAATGGATATGCACACATCACCATATTCCAAATAATTTTCCAAATAATTTATTTCCCAAAATATCTTTACAAGATATATAATTTTTCACACTTCAAAAATAAATCAATATTTATTTTTAAACAAGTTCCCCTTTCTTTTATAAATTCCATAGTGAATTTATATTCACAATATCTACTGATGTACGATTTTCAATAGGTTTCAATATTCCTTTTCAATTTATCATCAAAAAGATAAATTCTCAAAATATTCACTTTATATTGGAAAACATTTCCATACTTACTTAATAAGTAATTCTCAATCCTTTTATTTTCAACTATTGGAAAATATTCAATATACTTCAATCGAAATTAAGTATATATTTCATTCTTTAAGGAAATCATTCTCTTAAGCATATTTATTTGGGTCAAAACGAATGTTGCGTAAAACATCGTTACGACAACCCAAAATCACTAGTATAGAGATTCGAAATTAAAATAGATATATAAATCCCAATACTATACAAAACATTTCCTTTCGGAAATCATTTACTATAACAACAGTGTTATAGTCCACCATTTCCTTTTATTTCTCGAAAACGTCTATTTCAACAATAAATGTTGAAATCTATGGTTTTGAATCTCAACACATTTAAAACATCGTTAACTTGTTTTAATTCTATTTAAAACATTACATTCAAAACCATTTCTTTAACATATTATTCACTATTCAAAAACGTGAATATACTACGTTAACAACTTTCATCACTTCTATTCATTTTATTTCAAAGGATTATTCACAGTCAAAAACGTGAATATAACTCCATTAATAGGTTTCAACAATTTACTTATCAAAATAAGTCGTTTGTGGATTTATAAAACAACGTTTATAAACTCCATTTCTATTTATTTTATAACAACTTCCTTTTATAAATTCCTTTATTAACCTATTCAGTTTATAACTCAATTATAAAACAAAAGTTCATATCATAAGTGAAATACTTATAATTTATTTGTTTGCAAAATCGTTCCTTTGAACTTCATAATTATAAATCTTATAACTTATAAGATTTAATTATTTATCCAAATCTATTCTTTTAATAATTTTGCAAATTTTATAAACCTACTGCTTATAAAATTCCTTTTATAACTTTACCGTTTATAATTCTATAAATTTCATTCATTTATGAAATCCATTTTCACTTCATTCTAACACTTATAAAAACTCGTTTTATAATTTCAATATTTCAATTTATAAACATCCATTTATAAATCTCTTATATAAATCAATTTATATTCTTCTTTTAAAACATCTTTAATCTCCTTTATAATTTCACCATTCTCTTGATTTATAAAATAATCAAATTTTATAAATCCTATATTTAAACTTTTTACAATAAATCCAAAAATCCCAATTTAAACTCTTTTTATAAAGTTATTAACCCATATTTTCAAAAATCAACTTTTAACTATATTTCTCAAAAATCAATCTTTAACCGTATTTCTCAAAATCATAATTTTTATAATTTTAAAAATTATAACGTTTATTTATTTAAAATGGATCAGTTCCAAAAATATTTTATAAACTTATACTTTCAAAAATCACTTTAAAATCATTTTAAAGTTCCAAATTTGGTCCAATGATGCTACATACCAAATAGTCAATCACGACAACAACGACATCATATATCGATATGATAATCCATCAAATATCAAAATATCTGAAATCAAATAAATACTGTTGAGGAATCCAGTTGGATCCTTCCAACCTGTTTTCCTGCATCCACAAACATTAGCACAATACCAATTCCGCTCCAGTACAGAATTATCGCGGTATATGGGATTTAAAATATTATCCGCTTAATAGACGGAGCAATAGGGTCTCATCCGCTAAAAATGCGGGAAATCAACAACTGCAATATATACATATGCCAATATATATATATATATTGCTAAAAAAAAAAAAATTAATGGCTACTACAACAAATAATCAAGAAAGCTTCAATCAGATTCTGGCCTCTAATTCTATCACACCCGAGCCTCCTCCTCCTCTTCTCCTCTCTTCTTCATCTAATCCCAAGGGGGTACAGCCACAATTCGACAGTGAGGGGTTCCAAATGGTTAGGAACCGCCGCAATAGAGGGAAACCTCCTCTTCTTCAATCTAAATCTTCATTTCGTTACAAGAATCAATACAGCAACACTCAAAGAGATTCAAGAAATAACCCTAATTCTCAAAAAGCAAGAACTGATTCTCTGGTTTCAGCAAATTCTGCTATAAGACCTCATTTCAATCATAATGCCGTTGCCAATCAGGGGCACCAAATAAGCAAACAAGGGATCTTCTCACATAAAGTATCATCATGGGCAGATTTGATTAAAGAAGGGGGAGTCAACCAGCAATGTACCCTGAAATATCAAGCTCCAATAACCATTAATAACAAGAAAATGGTGGTTATCAATGAAGCAGTTAGCAAGAGAACGGAGTCGAAGTGGGGCTGCTCGGTGATAGCCTATGTTTATGGTAACAGGCCATTTTATCATCACTTTAAAGCTTTCGTTCAAAGAACATGGAATCCCACGGGAAATTTTGAAATCTTTACAAGAAGCAATGGTTTCTTCATCATAAAATTCGAGGTAGAAAGTGACTGCGAAAAAACAATCAATGGTGGGCTATTTTTCATTAATGGTAAGCTGATTATTCTGAAAAAGTGGAATTCCAAAATTTCTTTTGATAAAGATTTATTAAACACAATTCCCATTTGGATTCGTCTACCAGATTTAAGTTTAAAATTATGGGACTGTGAAGCTTTTGGGGCAATTGCAAGTACAGTTGGTACCCCCGTTGAAAATGGATGAGCAAACAGCCAAAGAAAGTAGACTAAGCTATGCTAGAATACTGGTTGAAATCAATGCAAAATCAAATCTTCCAAGTGTAGCTCACATCACAATGCATGATGGAGAAACTATAATTCAGAATATTGAGTATGAATGGATTCCTCCAAAATGTATAATATGTGAATGTTTTGGGCACAAAACTGAAGAATGTTCTTCAAAAAAAGTTTGGAAAGAAATAATTAAAGATCCAAATAACAATCAAGAAAAGGTGATTCCATCTGATTTTGTTCATAGCAAATTGCAAGAATCTGTCAACAATATTGGCAACTCCTTATCGATAGATTCTGAACAACAAGAAACTCAAGTTTCTGGAAAAATGGAAAACTCCCTTTCAGGGAAGATTAAATATTTTGAAAACATGAAAAAGAGAAGTGAATGTTCTCAATCCCCTGTCAATGCTCATGAGAAATATATCCCAGATCAAGAAATGACTGAAATTCCAGAAGATGTTCCAATTCAGAGTAATACACAACAACAAGAAGAAAAATTTGAAGAAAGTTTGGAAATAGGTTTGATTACAGCAGACAAATTTAATACTGAAAGTAATACAGAAGTCACAATGCAGAACTCAAACAATTCACATCAATTAATTGATGAAGACCTGATTCAGAAAGCAATCAAACTTATTCCAAATTCTCTCAACACAGCAAAAAGAAAGAAGAAGGTGAAAAAGAAGAATAAAACAAAAAATTTACAGGACATCATTGATCAAAACAATGAAAGCAGCAGAGAAAAAGATGAATTTCAAGAAAAATACATAATGAGAAACCCAAGATGGGAAGACCATCTAAAAATTCAAGGAGTAAAGCCACTTAAAAGAAAAGGGGCTAAATGCATTGAATTCATGGATGAAAGGAAAGATAAGGAGAGCTCAGTGGATAATGTTTCCAGTCTCCCTACCTAGTTGCTGTGATATCCTTTTTTTGTATCCTTTTATCAATTTTTTTGATTAATTATGTCTATTATCTCTTGGAATATTAGGGGATTAAACTCCCCTGCTAGAAAATTGGATTTGAGCAATCTAATTTTCTCTAAGAAGCCTGGTATCATTGGCATATTAGAGCATAAACTTGATGATGAAAATCTAACTAATTTTCATTCTAAGTATTATAAAAATTGGGGTCTTGTTAATAACAATATCATGGGTAGTTTTGGTAGAATTATGATTCTTTGGGAAACTGATATTTGGAGCTTGGACCAATATTTTTTGAATTTTCAATATATTCATTGTAAATTCTCTAATAAAGGGGGTTTTCAATTGGAAATAACTTTTGTTTATGCTTCTAATAGTGAAAAAACTAGAAATTCCCTTTGGGAAGATCTTAAAACTCTAAATATGAATTTAAAAAAACCTTGGATTATTATGGGAGATTTTAATACTGTTTTACATCATTATGAAAAAAGAGGAGGTCTTCCAATTCCATTTAAAAAACTGGAATTTCTGAATAACTTTTTAATCAAAACTAGTTTAATTGAGGCTAATATTTTTGGCAATAAATTTACTTGGAAATCTGGTATTTGTAGAAATATTCATTGTAAATTAGATAGAATCCTTATTAATTTTAACTTTGCTAATACTTTTTCTAATTATCAATGTTTTACTCTTCCTCAAGCCACTAGTGATCATACCCCTATTCAGATCACCTTCTCTGATAATAAAAATATTATGTGTAAATATCCTTTTCGATTTGTTAATGGTTGGCCCTTTGAAAAAGATTACACTGATGTGATTAAAAATAGTATTCTTTCCCCCTGCTATGGCTCTGCCCAATTCAAGTTCAAAAATTTTCTTAAACATACAAAGGATAATCTGAAACATTGGAATAAAAATAGGAATAAAAATGACATAAACACTATTAGAAAAGAATGTGAATCTCTCCAAAACATTATTGATAATGATAGCTCAGACAGATCTATTATTAATCAATTTTTCCACTGTCAGAACAAACTAAATAATAGTTTGCTTGTGCAAGCTACCAACATTAGACAAAAAGCCAAGGTGGACTGGATCACTAATGGAGATGAAGCTAGCAAATTTTTCTATGCCAAGATGTCTAATAGAAAAAAAAATTAATGACATAGGAAAGCTGCTTGATAAAAATGGGAAAATCTTAAATGATGTTTCTCAACTTGAGCAGTTATCTGTTACTTATTTCACTGAGTTATTCAACACTGTTGAATATAAGGAGGAGTTCCCAAATATTGAACCAAAATTTATTCTTAAAGATAGCAGTAAAGACATCCTTCTTGCTCCTATTATGATAGATGATATAAAAAAATATATATTTAATTCCAAGGATGATAAAAGCCCTGGCCCTGATGGGTTTGGGGCAAAGTTTTATAAAACCCACTGGGATGGTATTAAATTTAAAATTTTTGATGCAGTTAAAGAGTTCTTTGCTTCTGGAAAACTTCTGAAAAGTTTTAATCATACTTTTATTACTTTAATTCCTAAAGTTAAAATTCCTTTAGAAATTGGGGATTATAGACCTATTTCTTGCTGCAACTTTATGTACAAAATTATTGCCAGCATTCTAAGTAATAGAATAATTTTTTTTTTAAAGCATTTAATTTCAGAAAATCAGTGTGCTTTCATCCCTGATAGATTCATTATTGAAAATAACCTCTTGGCTCATGAAATCATAAGAGACTTTAACAAATGTAGTAAAAACAAAGTTTGTATTAAAATTGACATTCATAAAGCTTTTGACAAGATAAATAGAGCTTTTATTATTCACATGATGAAGCAACTTGGTTTTCATGAAAAATTTTGCTGTCTTGTAAAAGAATGCATTGATACTGCTTCTTTCTCTGTTTTAATTAATGGTTCTCCTTGTGGGTTTATTAATAGTAATAGAGGCATTAGACAAGGGGATCCCCTTTCCCCTTACTTATTTGCTATTGCTATGGAATTTTTTACTATTCAAATGGATGCTGAATTTTTAAAAGGAAACCTCAAGCCTTTTAATAGGGTTACACCTAATATTACTCATCTTTTATATGCTGACGACCTTCTTCTGTTTTTAAATGCAGACTTGAAAAGTGCTTATACCATTAAAAGGCTCTTTGAAAGACTTAAAGATTATGCTGGTCTTCAAATCAATGAAAGTAAAAGCAAAGCTTATTTCAGCAAAAACTGTGTAAACAAAGAGGGGATTATTAACATTCTCAACATTCAAGAAGGCCAACTGCCAGTCAAATATTTGGGTCTTCCCCTCAGTTCTAATCAACTCACTTCTAGAGACTGCTCAAGACTCTGTAACATCATTCAAGATAAATTAGAAAGTTGGTCCAGTAGACTTTTATCTATAGCTGGTAGACTTGAGCTAACACACACTGTCATCACAGCTATCTTAATGTATTGGATTCAAACCCATAACATCCCAATTTCCATCACTCAAAGAATTGAAAAAATGTGTGCTAATTTCATTTGGAAAGGAAAGCATCATAAAATTTCATGGGATAATATCTGTAAACCAAAAGAGAATGGGGGATTGGGGTTAAGGAACATTAAGGATCTTCAAAATACATGCAATATGAAACTCTTTTGGAGATTTGTTGAAGGAAATTCCCTTTGGTCAAAGTGGATGAAAAGCAAGTATGTCAAAAACAAAAACTTTTGGACCATGCCAGCTAAAATCCACAACTCTAGCTCTTGGAAGAATATTTTAAAAAGTAGGAATACTGGCATCAAACTGCTAGAAAGGAGTTTCAAGGATGGTAAAAATACTAGCCTCTGGTTTGATCCTTGGATCAATGGAAAATCATTGATAAATTTATTAGGCTGGAATAACTTGTTATATTTTGGTGGTGCTAATTTAAAAGTGGAGCATATCATTCAAAATCATACTTGGAATGCAAATATTCATCCAGCAACTTCCATATTCAAAAAGAGTATTGAAAACATTAAAATTGATATTAATTTGGGTGAAGATTGCTGGAATTGGAAGCTCTCTAATAAAGGCAAATTTTCATTCAAATCTACATTGAATTTTTTAAAAGGTTTCGATGCAGAAATGGATTGGCATTCAGTTATCTGGAGCAAAGCAAATTGCCCAAAAATGGCACATTGTGCATATTTTGCCTTACTTAACAGGCTGCCTGTAACAAACAGGGATTTTCGACTTTCGAAAAATCCGACATCGATACTCACTTTATCGACTGCCGAGAAATCGAAGGCCGGAAACACGGAATGTTATGGGTTTTAACAAAAATTTTAAGAAAAGAAAAAGAGAGAAGTAGAAGAAGATAACAGAAAATAGAGAGAGAGGAAGATAGAAAAATAGAAAATTTGAGATAGAAGAATTTTTAAAAATAGAACGGACAGAAAGGAAACAACAGAACAACAACAGAATCTCACAATTCGCAGCGGAACAACATATAATAATAAATGAATAATCTTTAAACAAAGAACTATCTCAGTTATTACATTACATTTTATTACATCATATCATCACATCAGAGTGTACAACAACATACAACAACAAACAATGCAGCGGAAAAAGAAATACTATATAAACTAGTAATACGCCATGCCATCCAGCTTGCCTCCAGCAACTCCAGAATATCCAGAATATCCTGATAAACCTTAACTCTTGACTGCCCGTGTGGAAATTGGTGGGCACCCAGAGTTTAGGAAGGAAAACAATAACTCCGAGTCAGTCATGTGACTGGTGTGAGAACTCAAAACAGTTTATTTACTTTAAAATCAAAATAGAGGAATATTTTTAAATCAATTCGCAATGCTTTTAAAAATGAGACTACCATAAGGCCTCCCGCACACACACACATGCAAACGCAGAATCGGAGGAGATTTCTCCTTATGATAGTCAAAGATGCTTGATACGCATTTAAAATAATATTTGATATTATTATTAGTGCATAGTGTAGAGGAAAATCATTTCGAAAATAAAGATATAAATCTTAGCCAACATACGACCATTATCGTATGCCTACTATAGCTACTATCCAAACAGTGGTGACCACCATAAGTGAATAGCAGGTTCTACAACTAATACCGTACAAGTTTCGTATTGGGAATTGGATTTCCAACAAATGGTCAGGCCAAGGAACTTCCCATTGCCACATGAGAATGCCTCTGGATGGACATCCCCGAGAACCAAACCGGATCTCTACCAACACAAGGCCGGGTTACCCCTAACTGAGTAACAACTGACCGAATATGCCATCCCCCGGTCCTTTGGGACCTTTATCCGAGAGCGCTCTCTAATCAATTCACACAATCATAACAAAGTGTTTTCAACATGAGTAAGTATCTGGGCTCCATACCATGATACCACCCTTTTCCAGAAGGAAATGGACACATCCTAAAGGGTGCTACCCCTCATAACCTTGCTGCTTCTTTCCTGTTTTGACCATTCACGGGGTGTGAGGCTCGACGAAGTCACGTCCACAAAAACATACTTTATACAAAAGCCATGCTTTGGGTCAACAAATGATCAACACAATGATCACAAGGATAGACGATCAAATAAACGATCCTATCACAAATAATCAACACAATGATCATTTCAGCATCACTCAGCATATCACATTACCAAATTGGGAATATATCGCTGATAACTTCAACTATATAACCTTTGAGCACATACGTCTCAAAGAAGGGTGTTAAGCAAAGAATAAATTCTCCGCCACCAACAGAAATATATTTGAAAGAAATCGGCTTTATATCTCAAATTGTAATGTCAGACATACAATCCATACAAGTCTGTTCCGGGCTCGAACAGAACCGAAGGCACTTACAAAGAAGTCCTTGCAATCCGGATATTCACAATCCTGATCGGATTCACCATCACATATGGAGAACTCAATACCGTAGCTACTCGGTGCAGAGTCAATCGATAGTTCATCCTATCACTCTCGCAAATACCCGGTCTTCAACACCGATCTTCAAATGCGATTCACAACGACGTATCACATATTCGGAATGGGTTATACGACCCCATGGTCCTTTCCCCGTTAACCCGAATAGTGAGCGCTTATTCAAAAATAAGTGTGCATTCAAATTCAATCCATTCACATCAAATACTCATTCAAAGGGAAATACTGATAGTCGGTTATTGAACTATCAATTGATATGCACACATCACCAGATTCCAAATAATTTTCCAAATTATTTATTTCCCAAAATATCTTTACAAGATATATAATTTCAACACTTCAAAAATAAATCAATATTTATTTTTAACCAATTTCACTTTTCACATATAAATTCCATAATGAATTTATATTTCAAAATATTCGTGCATATACGATTTCAATTATTCATTTCAATTTATCTTCAAAAAAATAAATTCTAATTATTCACTTCATATTGGAAAACATTTCCATACTTATTATTCATAAGTAATTCACAAAACTTTTTATTTTCAACCTTGGAAAATATTCAATATACTTAAATCGAATTAAGTATATAATTCATTCTTTAAGGAAATCATTCCCTTAAACATATTTATTTGGGCCAAAACGAATGTTGCGTAAAACATCGTTACGACAACCCAAATTCACTAGTATAGGGATTCGAAATTAAAATAGATATATAAATCCCAATACTATTCAAAACATTTCCTTTCGGAAATCATTTACTATAACAACAGTGTTATAGTCCACCATTCCCTTTTATTTCTCGAAAACATCTATTTCAACAATAAATGTTGAAATCTATGGTTTCGAATCTCAACACCTTTTAAAACATTATTAGATTGTTTTAATTCTATTTAAAACATCAAATCTAAAACTTTTCCTTTAACGTGTTATTCACTATTTAAAGTAAGTGTATAAACTTCGTTAACAAATTTCATCGTTCCTATTCACTTTAATTTGAAGGATTATTCACTATCTAAAACGTGAATATAACTCCATTAATAGGTTATAACAATTAACTTATCAAAATAAGTCGTTTGCGAATTTATAAAACAACGTTTATAAATTCCATTACTATTTATTTATAAAAACTTCTTTTACAAATTCCTTTATTAACCTATTTCCGTTTATAACTCAATTATAAACTAAAAGTTCATATTATAAGTTAAATACTTATAAAACGATTATTTTACAAAATCGTTCATTTAACTTCCCAAATTATTAATCTTAACTTATAAGATTCAATGATTTATTCAAAACCATTCTTTCAATAACTTTATAAAATTTATAAATCTTACTATTTATAAATTTCATCTATAACTTCACCATTTTTAATTTTATAAATTCCATTCATTTACAAAATTCGTTTTCACTTCATTCAAACACTTATAAAAACTCGTTTTATAATGTCACTATTTCGATTTATAAATATCCGTTTATAAATCTCTTAATATAAATCAATTTATATTATTCTTTTAAAACGTCTTTAAATTCCTTTATAATTTCATCCTTTTGATTTTTAAAATAATCAAATTTTATAAATCCTATATTCAAACTTTTATAATATATTCAAAAAATCCAATTTAAACTATTTTATAAAATCATAAATCCATATTTCTCAAAAATCAGCTTTTAACTATATTTCACAAAATCATAATTTTTTTTTTACTTTAAAAAAAATTATAACTTTTATTTATTTAAAACGGATCAATTCCAAAAATATAGTATATTCTCAAAATCACTTTTAAAAATCATTTTTAAATCCCAAAATTTGGGTCCAATGATGCTACACACCAAATAGTCAATCACGACTACAACGATATCATATATCAATATGAAAATCCATCAAATATCAAAATATCTGAAATCAAATAAAAACTGTTGAGGAATCCAGTTGGATCCCTCCAACCTGTTTTCCTGCATCCAAAAACATTAGCACAATACCAATTTCGCTCCAGTACGAAATTATCGCGGTATATGTTCTTAATAAATATTATCCGCTTAATAACGGCGTAATAGGGTCTCATCCGCTAAACAAAAATGCGGAAAATCAACAACTGCAATATATACATATGCCAATATATATATATATTGATATTATATATAATACCAATTTCACTGTTTATGAAATATTCGCGGTATATGTTTTTAATAAATAACATCCGCTTACTAACGGCGCATAATGTCTATTTTAACAATCAATAATTTACAGTCATCATTCAAACATGCATTCAAATATTTTAAATCTAACTATTTAAAATAAAATCGAAATCTATTCGATTGAGTGAGAAGTTCTCACCTTGGTTTTAATTTCCGTTTTAGCGATTTATTTCGAATAAAATTAAACGCGCGTTTAATTTTACCCGAAATTCTCACTAACTCCAAACGACTCCAAACCAACTCCATCGCGTAGTGCTCGTCCATACGATTCCAACGCAACTGAGTTTGCATTTTTTCGACCTCGTATGAAAAAGATATACATTTTTGAAGTTACACGATTTTTTTTTATATAACAATTACAACTCAATCTAATAAATTTTAAACCTTCATCCATCTAGAGCCATAGGATCTTGAACCCCCCAAATCCTGGCCGTGCACTCTCTCTTCCTCATCACGTCTTCATCACGCACGGCTACAGGTAAAGATACGCACAAACTAACCCATCATGCTCCCATTTAGGTTTACAAATCGCGAGCAAATTACTCAACGATAACTCGATCAGAGAGTTGCATGTTGTAGCCCCTAACTCCACCTATGTTCGGCCCAAACTGCAGCAAGCTCGGCCCTCCCTCTCACCTTGGAAGTCGTGCGCAGGCCATGACGAACGGCCACACCTATCTCACTCCCCGACGCTCCGTTTTAGATCATAGCCGTTGAAAACGTAGTACTCGAGGAGATCTTCAACTTTGTAGTTGAACTTTCTTGCTAATTCTTGATGGATTTGGAGAAATCAAGGGAGGAAGGAAAAGAAAAACTGGCCATTGAAAAATTAGGGCCGGCTATGCAGTTTTAGATTAGGATTTGTATATTTTTTTTTATTTTTCTTGAGTTATGGGGGTATTTATAAGGAACGAGCGACACTATTCATCCCGGAAATTCCGAACTTCGATTTATGTGCCGTAACCAGCGTTTCTAAGGTTTACCCCGCGTTCCGGACACAATGGAACAGGTTTCGGAAGCTAATTCGGAAGTATATGCGAGTTATGGCTGTAAACGCTCAATTTAAATTAAACCGATTTAAATCGATTTCTAGGCGTTTTAATTCGTACCGGACAAACGGTAAATCCAATTGACTTGAAATTTTAAACCTTACAATAATATCACATTACGGATCCGATGAAACTGGTTTCGTCGAAATCCGAGACTTTTTGAAAAATGGCTATTTTGACTCGCCAAATTTAAATTAAAAATAATTCGATGCGTTTCGAGCTGCCACGATCAAATGATAGCTCCGATTGACACGAAATTTGAAATCCGGTAATAACTAACTATTACGGATCCAATGGAACTGGTTTCGTTCAATTCTGAGACTGTTCAAAAATTGACTATTTTACAGTCGATAATTAAATATTAAAATATTCAATTTTCACAAATTAACTTTTAATTCGATTTTAAAAGTTCTAAAATATCATTCTAACTTCAACATGATAAAATAAAATTTTACAAATCATTTTCAATCATATTTAACCTCATTTTCAATTATTTCTATAATTTAACGTATTAAATTATCGATTTAATAATCCAATTGAATCCAATAATTCAAATAAAAATTTATTTGACTTATAAATTCACTTATAAATATTTAAAATTAATTAAATATTCAAATTTTAATTAATAAAAATTCTGGGTCGTTACAATCTTTCCCCCTTAAAAGAATTTCGTCCTCGAAATTACAAGTAAGAAAAGTTACAGAATTTATTAACTTTCCAAAATTCATAATTAAACTTCTTACAATACTTTACTAATTTTTTTCAAATCATACTTAGTTATCTTTTCAAAAACAACTACTATAGTTTAACTTTCAATTTCAAAACAAAGTTAAAGTTTTCAAAAAATTTCCCAATTTTCTCAAAATTTTTCTAATGCCTTAAATTTTCGGAAAAATTTGCCATAGTCTCCTTTGCGCGGCTCGATCCGAAAAAAAAATGACAGTATATATATCACAAATATACATCTCATCAAGTAATGAGGCATCCCGAAGGGAAAAAAAGTGTAAAAGTACGATATTTAATCCGAGATATGTACCTTATATTTTATTAGCAAGCATATACGACTAATATAGCGCTAAAGCGAACTCCAAATGGGAAGCAAACGCGATCCGCACCTACTAAACACTCAACAAACAACATGAGAATCATGCATATAGACAATAATCTCCATGTACAACATATAACATCATAATATCTATATATGCTAACATAGTAATGCAGTAAAACAACAAATGCAAACATCAACCAACTATCACTCATAATCAATGAATATTCATTCAATTTGGTTTAACACCATCACTTTTATTCACAACTCATATTCATAAATATATTCATATAGTTTCACTTCTTAGATATATAAGTTTATTTCACAATTGTAAACACTTTAATTATAATTCAATTCTTATAATTCTTTTACTTATACAATTATTCTTTTATTTAGATTATTCAAACAACCTAACAATCAACTTATATACACTTTAATAATTCTGAAAAATTATTCCTTTATATATAAAAATATAATCAAGTAAAATTATTTCATTTACCCAATTTAAAATCAATACTGTGTCGTATTGTTCCATTCAAGTGTTTAGAAACCCCTTCGGCATAGTCTTGCGGACCACGCTGACGAAAGTTCATATGCCACTCAATAAACTAATCATCACAATATAAAACAATTTTTATATTCACTAACAAATACGCTCTCATAGCTATTATTACACTCAAACTCATTCTAGAGTACTACTGACTCTATCTCTAATGAGTAATACCCAACAGAACCATGGTTGTCGCTTAACCATCAGCTCTGATACCAAATGTAACAAACAGGGATTTTCGACTTTCGAAAAATCCGACATCGATACTCACTTTATCGACTGCCGAGAAATCGAAGGCCGGAAACACGGAATGTTATGGGTTTTAACAAAAAATTTAAGAAAAGAAAAAGATAGAAGTAGAAGAAGATAACAGAAAATAGAGAGAGAGGAAGATAGAAAAATAGAAAATTTGAGATAGAAGAATTTTTAAAAATAGAACGGACAGAAAGGAAACAACAGAACAACAACAGAATCTCACAATTCGCAGCGGAACAACATATAATAATAAATGAATAATCTTTAAACAAAGAACTATCTCAGTTATTACATTACATTTTATTACATCATATCATCACATCAGAGTGTACAACAACATACAACAACAAACAATGCAGCGGAAAAAGAAATACTATATAAACTAGTAATACGCCATGCCATCCAGCTTGCCTCCAGCAACTCCAGAATATCCAGAATATCCTGATAAACCTTAACTCTTGACTGCCCGTGTGGAAATTGGTGGGCACCCAGAGTTTAGGAAGGAAAACAATAACTCCGAGTCAGTCATGTGACTGGTGTGAGAACTCAAAACAGTTTATTTACTTTAAAATCAAAATAGAGGAATATTTTTAAATCAATTCGCAATGCTTTTAAAAATGAGACTACCATAAGGCCTCCCGCACACACACACATGCAAACGCAGAATCGGAGGAGATTTCTCCTTATGATAGTCAAAGATGCTTGATACGCATTTAAAATAATATTTGATATTATTATTAGTGCATAGTGTAGAGGAAAATCATTTCGAAAATAAAGATATAAATCTTAGCCAACATACGACCATTATCGTATGCCTACTATAGCTACTATCCAAACAGTGGTGACCACCATAAGTGAATAGCAGGTTCTACAACTAATACCGTACAAGTTTCGTATTGGGAATTGGATTTCCAACAAATGGTCAGGCCAAGGAACTTCCCATTGCCACATGAGAATGCCTCTGGATGGACATCCCCGAGAACCAAACCGGATCTCTACCAACACAAGGCCGGGTTACCCCTAACTGAGTAACAACTGACCGAATATGCCATCCCCCGGTCCTTTGGGACCTTTATCCGAGAGCGCTCTCTAATCAATTCACACAATCATAACAAAGTGTTTTCAACATGAGTAAGTATCTGGGCTCCATACCATGATACCACCCTTTTCCAGAAGGAAATGGACACATCCTAAAGGGTGCTACCCCTCATAACCTTGCTGCTTCTTTCCTGTTTTGACCATTCACGGGGTGTGAGGCTCGACGAAGTCACGTCCACAAAAACATACTTTATACAAAAGCCATGCTTTGGGTCAACAAATGATCAACACAATGATCACAAGGATAGACGATCAAATAAACGATCCTATCACAAATAATCAACACAATGATCATTTCAGCATCACTCAGCATATCACATTACCAAATTGGGAATATATCGCTGATAACTTCAACTATATAACCTTTGAGCACATACGTCTCAAAGAAGGGTGTTAAGCAAAGAATAAATTCTCCGCCACCAATAGAAATATATTTGAAAGAAATCGGCTTTATATCTCAAATTGTAATGTCAGACATACAATCCATACAAGTCTGTTCCGGGCTCGAACAGAACCGAAGGCACTTACAAAGAAGTCCTTGCAATCCGGATATTCACAATCCTGATCGGATTCACCATCACATATGGAGAACTCAATACCGTAGCTACTCGGTGCAGAGTCAATCGATAGTTCATCCTATCACTCTCGCAAATACCCGGTCTTCAACACCGATCTTCAAATGCGATTCACAACGACGTATCACATATTCGGAATGGGTTATACGACCCCATGGTCCTTTCCCCGTTAACCCGAATAGTGAGCGCTTATTCAAAAATAAGTGTGCATTCAAATTCAATCCATTCACATCAAATACTCATTCAAAGGGAAATACTGATAGTCGGTTATTGAACTATCAATTGATATGCACACATCACCAGATTCCAAATAATTTTCCAAATTATTTATTTCCCAAAATATCTTTACAAGATATATAATTTCAACACTTCAAAAATAAATCAATATTTATTTTTAACCAATTTCACTTTTCACATATAAATTCCATAATGAATTTATATTTCAAAATATTCATGCATATACGATTTCAATTATTCATTTCAATTTATCTTCAAAAAAATAAATTCTAATTATTCACTTCATATTGGAAAACATTTCCATACTTATTATTCATAAGTAATTCACAAAACTTTTTATTTTCAACCTTGGAAAATATTCAATATACTTAAATCGAATTAAGTATATAATTCATTCTTTAAGGAAATCATTCCCTTAAACATATTTATTTGGGCCAAAACGAATGTTGCGTAAAACATCGTTACGACAACCCAAATTCACTAGTATAGGGATTCGAAATTAAAATAGATATATAAATCCCAATACTATTCAAAACATTTCCTTTCGGAAATCATTTACTATAACAACAGTGTTATAGTCCACCATTCCCTTTTATTTCTCGAAAACATCTATTTCAACAATAAATGTTGAAATCTATGGTTTCGAATCTCAACACCTTTTAAAACATTATTAGATTGTTTTAATTCTATTTAAAACATCAAATCTAAAACTTTTCCTTTAACGTGTTATTCACTATTTAAAATAAGTGTATAAACTTCGTTAACAAATTTCATCGTTCCTATTCACTTTAATTTGAAGGATTATTCACTATCTAAAACGTGAATATAACTCCATTAATAGGTTATAACAATTAACTTATCAAAATAAGTCGTTTGCGAATTTATAAAACAACGTTTATAAATTCCATTACTATTTATTTATAAAAACTTCTTTTACAAATTCCTTTATTAACCTATTTCCGTTTATAACTCAATTATAAACTAAAAGTTCATATTATAAGTTAAATACTTATAAAACGATTATTTTACAAAATCGTTCATTTAACTTCCCAAATTATTAATCTTAACTTATAAGATTCAATGATTTATTCAAAACCATTCTTTCAATAACTTTATAAAATTTATAAATCTTACTATTTATAAATTTCATCTATAACTTCACCATTTTTAATTTTATAAATTCCATTCATTTACAAAATTCGTTTTCACTTCATTCAAACACTTATAAAAACTCGTTTTATAATGTCACTATTTCGATTTATAAATATCCGTTTATAAATCTCTTAATATA
Organism: Allium cepa; assembly: GCA_030765085.1. Classification (NCBI taxonomy): domain Eukaryota; kingdom Viridiplantae; phylum Streptophyta; class Magnoliopsida; order Asparagales; family Amaryllidaceae; genus Allium; species Allium cepa. The sequence continues at coordinate 567,835,076 of CM060940.1, read as the reverse complement.
AATCAATTTATATTATTCTTTTAAAACGTCTTTAAATTCCTTTATAATTTCATCCTTTTGATTTATAAAATAATCAAATTTTATAAATCCTATATTCAAACTTTTATAATATATTCAAAAAATCCAATTTAAACTATTTTATAAAATCATAAATCCATATTTCTCAAAAATCAGCTTTTAACTATATTTCACAAAATCATAATTTTTTTTTTACTTTAAAAAAAATTATAACTTTTATTTATTTAAAACGGATCAATTCCAAAAATATAGTATATTCTCAAAATCACTTTTAAAAATCATTTTTAAATCCCAAAATTTGGGTCCAATGATGCTACACACCAAATAGTCAATCACGACTACAACGATATCATATATCAATATGAAAATCCATCAAATATCAAAATATCTGAAATCAAATAAAAACTGTTGAGGAATCCAGTTGGATCCCTCCAACCTGTTTTCCTGCATCCAAAAACATTAGCACAATACCAATTTCGCTCCAGTACGAAATTATCGCGGTATATGTTCTTAATAAATATTATCCGCTTAATAACGGCGTAATAGGGTCTCATCCGCTAAACAAAAATGCGGGAAATCAACAACTGCAATATATACATATGCCAATATATATATATTGATATTATATATAATACCAATTTCACTGTTTATGAAATATTCGCGGTATATGTTTTTAATAAATAACATCCGCTTACTAACGGCGCATAATGTCTATTTTAACAATCAATAATTTACAGTCATCATTCAAACATGCATTCAAATATTTTAAATCTAACTATTTAAAATAAAATCGAAATCTATTCGATTGAGTGAGAAGTTCTCACCTTGGTTTTAATTTCCGTTTTAGCGATTTATTTCGAATAAAATTAAACGCGCGTTTAATTTTACCCGAAATTCTCACTAACTCCAAACGGCTCCAATCCAATTTCATCGTGTAGTGCTCGTCCATACGATTCCAACGCAACTGAGTTTGCATTTTTTCGACCTCGTATGAAAAAGATATACATTTTTGAAGTTACACGATTTTTTTTTATATAACAATTACAACTCAATCTAATAAATTTTAAACCTTCATCCATCTAGAGCCATAGGATCTTGAACCCCCCAAATCCTGGCCGTGCACTCTCTCTTCCTCATCACGTCTTCATCACGCACGGCTACAGGTAAAGATACGCACAAACTAACCCATCATGCTCCCATTTAGGTTTACAAATCGCGAGCAAATTACTCAACGATAACTCGATCAGAGAGTTGCATGTTGTAGCCCCTAACTCCACCTATGTTCGGCCCAAACTGCAGCAAGCTCGGCCCTCCCTCTCACCTTGGAAGTCGTGCGCAGGCCATGACGAACGGCCACACCTATCTCACTCCCCGACGCTCCGTTTTAGATCATAGCCGTTGAAAACGTAGTACTCGAGGAGATCTTCAACTTTGTAGTTGAACTTTCTTGCTAATTCTTGATGGATTTGGAGAAATCAAGGGAGGAAGGAAAAGAAAAACTGGCCATTGAAAAATTAGGGCCGGCTATGCAGTTTTAGATTAGGGTTTGTATATTTTTTTTTTATTTTTCTTGAGTTATGGGGGTATTTATAAGGAACGAGCGACACTATTCATCCCGGAAATTCCGAACTCCGATTTACGCGCCGTAACCAGTGTTTCTAAGGTTTACCCCGCGTTCCGGACACAATGGAACAGGTTTCGGAAGCTAATTCGGAAGTATGTGCGAGTTATGGCTGTAAATGCTCAATTTAAATTAAACCGATTTAAATCGATTTCTAGGCGTTTTAATTCGTACCGGACAAATGGTAAATCCAATTGACTTGAAATTTTAAACCTTACAATAATATCACATTACGGATCCGATGAAACTGGTTTCGTCGAAATCCGAGACTTTTTGAAAAATGGCTATTTTGACTCGCCAAATTTAAATTAAAAATAATTCGATGCGTTTCGAGCTGCCACGATCAAATGATAGCTCCGATTGACACGAAATTTGAAATCCGGTAATAACTAACTATTACGGATCCAATGGAACTGGTTTCGTTCAATTCTGGGACTGTTCAAAAATTGACTATTTTACAGTCGATAATTAAATATTAAAATATTCAATTTTCACAAATTAACTTTTAATTCGATTTTAAAAGTTCTAAAATATCATTCTAACTTCAACATGATAAAATAAAATTTTACAAATCATTTTCAATCATATTTAACCTCATTTTCAATTATTTCTATAATTTAACGTATTAAATTATCGATTTAATAATCCAATTGAATCCAATAATTCAAATAAAAATTTATTTGACTTATAAATTCACTTATAAATATTTAAAATTAATTAAATATTCAAATTTTAATTAATAAAAATTCTGGGTCGTTACACTGCCAACCAGGGATAGATGTAGCAAATGGAACAAAAATAGTGAAACAGTTTGTCTTCTTTGTAAAAATGATAAAGAATCATCTGAGCATCTTTTCTTTGATTGTGAATTTTCCAGACATATATGGCATATTGCCAAAAGTAAGCTCAATTTCAACAAATACATTTCGACTCAAAACATCAAGGAAAGTATCAACTTCATAAATAAAAATATCAAAGCCAAATCGAAGAAATTCAATGAAGCTTGCATAATGCTCTCTGCTGCTGTTTATTTCATTTGGAAAGAAAGAAATGCCAGATTGCATACTAAAAAAGAATCAGATGCAATTCAAACTTGGAAAATCATTGAAGCAAATTTCAATATTCTACTTCACAAAAACTTCACCAAAAGAAATCAAACGCTACTCCCAGAAAGCAATGATCCTCAAAATCCAGAAACTATGGTTGAATCATACTTACAAAGTGGGAAGTTCAATAATTTTTTCCCAAAATATCACCCTCAGAATTATAATCCGAGAATTACACACTTGAGGAGGGATACCACCCTTGTCAACACTACATTCTTTGAAGGTGGCCATTCAGATACCAATACCAGAGCAAATCTCTGCAAAGGGAGTAATCAAAATTTTAGCTTTAATATTTTATCCAATAATTCATGTAACATTCTGGAATACTATAATAATGATTTCTTACCTGATATTGGCAGAAATTACCACGATACTAAGAAGGAGATGTCGAATTTGAGGGCTCCCCTGAATCATGATAATACAAATCAGTCAGTGATCAATCTGCTTATGGTCGACAAATATCACTACATCAGTAATCTGAATGGTAATATTTATCACATATCTGAGTGGAGTAAGGGGGAAAGCAGCAACTTTTCTGACAAAATAGAGAAGGCGCCTGCTTTGAATTCAAAAAGGAATAAGCTTTACTGCATGGATGAGCCTCGGGCTGTTTTGGATCACCAAATCCACCGTAGAGGCAGTAAAACACATCAGATTTCCAATCCCAATAGTGATTTGGAGATCAACAACATCTTTCAGAATATTATTGATCTTAAAGATCAAAGCTTTACCGAGCATATGAGAAACCGATGCGCCTCTCGTGATGGCGATCCCACCTCGATAAATTTTCAAAGGGATTGGAAGCCCCCCTGATTTCTCTACTTTTTGGGTGATTCGCTGAGGCTTTGGATCGCCATTTTCCTTTGATTTGTTTGTTCATTTTGTAATGTGGAGGCGCAGTTTGTTTTGCGTTTTAGGGTTTGTGTAGTGTGGTTGTTGATTACGGGTATTTTACCCGGTACTCCTTTGTGGGCTTGGGCCTTTTTATCTGTTTCAAAAAAATAAATAAATATATATTGCTATTATATATAATACCAATTTCACCGTTTATGAAATATTCGCGGTATATGTTTTTAATAAATAACATCCGCTTACTAACGGCGCATAATGTCTATTTTAACAATCAATAGATAACAATCATCATTCAAACATGCATTCAAATATTTTAAATTTAACTATTTAAAATAAAATCGAAACCGATTTGATTGAGTGAGAAGTTCTCACCTTGATTTCAATTTCGTTTTAGCGATTTATTTCGAATAAAATTAAACGGACGTTTAATTTCACCCGAAATTCTCACTAACTCCAAACGACTCCAATCCAATTTCATCGCGTAGTGCTCGTCCATACGATTCCAACGCTGCTGGTTTCACGCGTTTTCGACCTCGTATGAAAAAGTTATGATTTTATGAAGTTTACACGAATTTTATAATTAAAATTACAACAAAATATAATTATTTTCAACCTACATCTATTCACAACCGTTAGATCCTTTGCTCCCAGATCAAGGCCGCACGCGCATCACCTTCTCTCCCTATCGCGTTTCCAGGCAAAAGAAAAACGCACGCATGTATAACCCATTTAGGCCGAAATTAGGGTTTCGAACGCCCCCTACTACGCTTGCCTCCACCTCGATCAACCACCTCCATTTCGTGCGCACGCCCCCACTCCACCCACAGCCCGAGTATGGTGGAGCTCGGTTGCACCATGGCACAGAAAAACGTGCCTAAAGCCGGCTCCTTTGAAAGCAATTTGCCGATGATCCGCTAACTTATTTTAGATCGTAGCCGTTGGTTTTAAAGATCTCGAGGAGGTCTATGTTTCTCTAGTTGAAAGTTTGTTGGATTGCTTCACGGATTTGAAGAAAAGAGAGGGGGAAGTATGGAAGTTTTTGGCTATCCATTAGATTGGAGGCGGCGGCTCTGCAAATTAGGTTTTAATTTTTTTTTTCTCTTGAGAGTGAAGGTTATTTATAGAATTTTGAACGAACACTATTCATCCAAAAATTCCAAACTCCGATTTACGCGCCGTAACCAGCGTTTCTAGGGTTTACCCCGCGTTCCGGACACAATGGAATAGGTTTCGAAAGCTAATTCGGACATCTGTGCGAGTTATGGCTATAAACGTTCAATTTGAATTAAACCGATTTAAACGATTTTCTAGGCGTTTTAATTTGTACCGGACAAACGGTAAATCCAATTGACACGAAATTTGAAACCTTACAATAATATCACATTACGGATCCGATGAAACTGGTTTCGTCAAAATCCGAGACTTTTTGAAAAATGGCTATTTTAACTCGCCAAATTAATAATAAAAACAATTCGATGCGTTTCGAGCTGCCACGATCAAACGATAACTCCGTTTGACACGAAAATTGAAATCCGATAATAACTGACTATTACGGATCCAATGAAACTAGTTTCGTCCAATTCTGAGACTGTTCAAAAATTGGCTATTTTCACTAGTCGATTAAATATTAAAATATTCAATTTTCACAAATTAACTTTTAATTCGATTTTAAAAGTTCTAAAATATCGTTCTAACTCCAACATGATAAAATAAAATTTTACAAATCATTTTCAATCATATTTAACCCAATTTTCAATTATTTCCATAATTTAACATATTAAATTATCGATTTAATTATTCAATTAAATCCAATTATTCGAAATAAAATTTATTCGACTTATAAATTTCACTTATTAATATTTAAAATTAATTAAATATTCAAATTTTAATTACTAAAAATTCTGGGTCGTTACAATCTTCCCCCCTTAAAAGAATTTCGTCCTCGACATTAACAAGTAAGAAAAGTTATATAATCTATTAATTTTCCATAAATCCATAGTTTAAACTTCTTATAATACTTTACTAAGTTTCAAATCATACTTAGTTATCTTTTCAAAAACAACTACTGTTGTTTAACTTTCAACTTCAAATCAAAGTTAAAGTTTCCAAAAATTTTAATTTTTCTCAAATTTTTTTCTAACGCCTTAAATTTCCGAAAAAAGTCGCCATAGTCTCCTTTGCGCGGCTCGATCCGAAAAAAAAATGACAGTATATATATCACAAATATACATCTCATCAAGTAATGAGGCATCCCGCAGGGAAAAAAATATAAAAGTACGGTATTTAATCCGAGATATGTACCTTATATTTTATTAGCGAGCATATACGGCTAATATAGCGCGAAAGCGAGCTCCAAATGCGAAGCAAACGCGATCCGCACCTACTAAACACTCAACAAACAACATGAGAACCATGTATATAAACAATAGTATCGATATACAACATATAGCAACATAATAACTATATATGTCAACATAGCAAATGAAACAAAAGCAATATATTCAACCATCAACCATCATCCATAACCAATAAATATTCATATTCTCATTAATATTCAATGAAATGGTTTTCAATTTAATCACATTTGATTCATTAACAGTGGATGTTTACTAACATTCTTTTTCAATTAGTTTATATGCACTAATTCATATTCAAATTGGTTCACTTCCAAATCAAATTCAATTCCATTTAAGATTCACTTAACTTCCAATTGAATTTCAATTACTTTAGCTTCCAAATTCATTAACTCAATTTCATTAACACTTAATGAATTATATACAATCATCTAACAACCATATAACAACCAATGTTTATTCAACACAACCAAATTCCTTTGCTTACAATTGGTTTAATTAATTGATTTTTATTCAACTATTCAACTTTCCAATAGCATTAGATTTTAATGAATTAACACTTATATTCATTATTTCATATCAACTAAATTTACATTCAATTGATTAACATTTAATCCATTAATTCAATTCAATTACAAAAGTTGAATTTCATTTATAAAACTCAAGTTCACATTTATCACTTAAATTTAATAATTTACTTTGATACCAATCAACTTCATTCAACATCTCTTAAGTTATATTCCCATTTTACAAACATCACTTGGCTTTACATAACTTAAATTCCAACTTATAAATCAATTCAGAGTTCAAATTCTAAAGTAAATTTCCATTTAACTTTAAATTCATTTTTATTTAAAACTCATATTCATAAATATATTCATATAGTTTCACTTCTTATATATATAAGTTTATTTCACAATTGTAAATCACATTAATTATAATCCCATACTTATAATTCTTTTTACTTATACAATTATTCTTTTATTTAGATTATTCAAACAACTAAACAATTAACTTATATACACTTTAATAATTCTGAAAAATTATTTCTTTATATATAAAATATAATCAAGGTAAAATTATTTCATTTACCCAATTTTAAACAATACCGTGTCGAATTGTTCTATTCAAATGTTTATAAACCCCTTCGGCATAGTTGTACAGACCGTGCTGACGAAGGTTCATATTCCACTCAATAAACCAATCATCACAATATAAAACAATTTCATATTCACTAACAAATACGCTCTCATAGCTATTATTACACTCAAACTCATTCTAGAGTACTACTGACTCTATCTCTAATGAGTAATACCCGACAGAACCATGGTTGTCGCTTAACCATATGCTCCGATACCAAATGTAACGATAGCGATTTTTCGTTGCCGAAAAACCGAATAGTTAGGGTTTTAAGAAAAGGAAAAGAAAGAGAAAAAGAGATTAGAATAGTAGAAAATAGAGAGGAAAGATAATAGAAAATAGAACGGAACAGAAAACAGCAGAACAATATTAGAATCTCACAATTCGCAGCGGAACAACATATAATAAATAAATGAATAATCTTTAAACAAAGAACTATATTAGTTATTACATTTCATACATTACATTACATCATCATCAGAGTGTACAACAACAAACAGTGCAGCGGAAAAAGAAATACTATATACTAGTAATACGCCATGCCATCCATCTTGCCTCCAGCAACTCCAGAATATCTAGAATATCCTGATAAACCTAACTCTTGACTGCCCGTGTAGAAATTGGTGGGCACCCAGAGTTTTGGAAGGAAAACAATAAACTCCGAGTCAGTCATGTGACTGGTGTGGGAACTCAAAACAGTTTATTTATATTTGAAAACAAAATAGATGAATATTTTTAAAGTCAATTCGCAATGCTTTTTTTTAAATGAGACTACCATAAGGCCTCCCGCACACACACACAATGCAAACACAGAATCGGAGGAGATTTCTCCTTATGATAGTCAATGATGCTTGATACGTATTAAAAAGAACATTTGATATTATTACTAGTGCATGGTGTAAGAAAAATTCATTTCGAAAGTAGAATATAAATCTTAGCCAGCATAGACATTCCGCACTTATGCCTACTATAGCTACCATGTTCAATAGCAGGTTACCGCCACATTCCATGGCAGGTTATACAACTAAAACCGTACAAGTCTCGTATTGTTTCTTTGGATTTCCAATGAATGATCAGGCCAAGAAACTTCCCATTTCCACATGAGAATGCCTCTGGATGGACATCCCCGAGAACCAAACCGGATCTCTACCAACACAAGGTCGGGTTACCCCTAACTGAGTAACAACTGACCGAATATGCCATCCCCCGGTCCTTTGGGATCTTTCACAGAGCGCTCGCAATCAATTCACACAATCATAAAGTGTTTTCAACATGAGTAAGTATCTGGGCTCCATACCATGATACCACCCTTTTCCAGAAGGAAATGCACATATCCTAAAGGGCGCTACCCCTCATAACCTTGCTGCATCTTTCCTGTTTTGACCATTCCCGGGGTGTGAGGCTCGACGAAGTCACGTCCACAAAAACATACTTTATAGAAAAGCCATGCTTTGGGTCAACAAATGATCATAGAAATGATCACCAAGATAGACGATCAAATAAATGATCCTATCACAAATAATCAACACAATGATCATTTCACAGCAACACTCAGCATATCACATTACCAAATTGGGAATATATCGTTGATAACCATCAACTATATAACCTCTGAGCTCGTACGTCTCAGAGAAGGGTGTTAAGCTAAGAGAATAAATTCTCCGCCACCAACAGAAATATATTTGAAAGAAATCAGCTTTATATCTCAATTTGTAATGTCAGACATACAATCCATACAAGTCTGTTCCGGGCTCGAACAGAACCGAAGGCACTTACAAAGAAGTCCTTGCAATCCGGATATCCACAATCCTGATCGGATTTCCCATCACATATGGAGAACTCAATACCGGAGCAACTCGGTGCAGAGTCAATCGACAGGTCATCCTATCGCTCTCGCAAATACCGGGTCTTCAACACCGATCTTCAATGCTATCCATTACGTCGTATCACTATTCGGAATGGGTAATCCGAATAACGAGCGCAATAATTTAAAAATAAGTGTGCATTCAAATTCAGCAAATCACAACAAATACCTTTCAAAGGTAAATATTGATAGTCGGTTATTGAACTATCAATGGATATGCACACATCACCAGATTCCAAATAATTTTCCAAATTATTTATTTCCCAAAATATCTTTACAAGATATATAATTTTTCACACTTCAAAAATAAATCAATATTTATTTTTAAACAAGTTCCCCTTTCTTTTATAAATTCCATAGTGAATTTATATTCACAATATCTACTGATATACGATTTTCAATTGGTTTCAATATTCCTTTTCAATTTATCATCAAAAAGATAAATTCTCAAAATATTCACTTTATATTGGGAAACATTTCCATACTTACTTAATAAGTAATTCTCAAATCCTTTTACTTTCAACTCTTGGAAAATATTCAATATACTTCAATCGAAATTAAGTATATATTTCATTCTTTAAGGAAATCATTCTCTTAAGCATATTTATTTGGGCCAAAACGAATGTTGCGTAAAACATCGTTATGACAACCCAAAATCACTAGTATAGGGATTCGAAATTAAAATAGATATATAAATCCCAATACTATACAAAACATTTCCTTTCGAAAATCATTTACTATAACAACAGTGTTATAGTCCACCATTTCCTTTTATTTCTCGAAAACGTCTATTTCAACAATAAATGTTGAAATCTATGGTTTTGAATCTCAACACATTTAAAACATCGTTAACTTGTTTTAATTCTATTTAAAACATCACATTCAAAACCATTTCTTTAACATATTATTCACTATTCAAAAACGTGAATATACTACGTTAACAACTTTCATCACTTCTATTCATTTTATTTCAAAGGATTATTCACAGTCAAAAACGTGAATATAACTTCATTAATAGGTTTCAACAATTTACTTATCAAAATAAGTCGTTTGCGGATTTATAAAACAACGTTTATAAACTCCATTTCTATTTATTTTATAACAACTTCCTTTTATAAATTCCTTTATTAACCTATTCAATTTATAACTCAGTTATAAAACAAAAGTTCATATCATAAGTGAAATACTTATAATTTATTTGTTTGCAAAATCGTTCCTTTGAACTTCATAATTATAAATCTTATAACTTATAAGATTAAATTATTTATCCAAATCTATTCTTTTAATAATTTTGCAAATTTTATAAACCTACTGCTTATAAAATTCCTTTTATAACTTTATCGTTTATAATTCTATAAATTTCATTCATTTATGAAATCCATTTTCACTTCATTCTAACACTTATAAAAACTCGTTTTATAATTTCAATATTTCAATTTATAAACATCCATTTATAAATCTCTTATATAAATCAATTTATATTCTTCTTTTAAAACATCTTTAATCTCCTTTATAATTTCACCATTCTCTTGATTTATAAAATAATCAAATTTTATAAATCCTATATTTAAACTTTTTACAAAATCCAAAAATCCCAATTTAAACTCTTTTTATAAAGTTATTAACCCATATTTTCAAAAATCAACTTCTAACTATATTTCTCAAAAATCAATCTTTAACCGTATTTCTCAAAATCATAATTTTTATAACTTTAAAAATTATAACGTTTATTTATTTAAAATGGATCAGTTCCAAAAATATTTTATAAACGTATACTTTCAAAAATCACTTTAAAATCATTTTAAAGTTCCAAATTTGGTCCAATGATACTACATAGTCAATCACGACAACAACGACATCATATATCGATATGATAATCCATCAAATATCAAAATATCTGAAATCAAATAAATACTGTTGAGGAATCCAGTTGGATCCCTCCAACCTGTTTTCCTGCATCCACAAACATTAGCATAATACCAATTCCGCTCCAGTACGGAATTATCGCGGTATATGGGATTTAAAATATTATCCGCTTAATAGACGGCGCAATAGGGTCTCATCCGCTAAAATGCGGGAAATCAACAACTGCAATATATACATATGCCAATATATATATATTGCTATTATATATAATACCAATTTCACTGTTTATGAAATATTCGCGGTATATGTTTTTAATAAATAACATCCGCTTACTAACGGCGCATAATGTCTATTTTAACAATCAATAGATAACAATCATCATTCAAACATGCATTCAAATATTTTAAATTTAACTATTTAAAATAAAATCGAAACCGATTCGATTGAGTGAGAAGTTCTCACCTTGATTTCAATTTCGTTTTAGCGATTTATTTCGAATAAAATTAAACGGACGTTTAATTTCACCCGAAATTCTCACTAACTCCAAACGGCTCCAATCCAATTTCATCGTGTAGTGCTCATCCATACGATTCCAACGCTACTGGTTTCGCGCGTTTTCGACCTCGTATGAAAAAGTTATGATTTTATGAAGTTTACACGAATTTTATAATTAAAATTACAACAAAATATAATTATTTTCAATCTACATCTATTCACAACCGTTAGATCCTTTGCTCCCAGATCAAGGCCGCACGCGCATCACCTTCTCTCCCTATTGTGTTTCCAGGCAAAAGAAAAACGCACGCGTGTATAACCCATTTAGGCCGAAATTAGGGTTTCGAACGCCCCCCACTACGCTTGCCTCCACCTCGATCAACCACCTCCATTTCATGCGCACGCCCCCACTCCACCCACAGCCCGAGTATGTCGGAGCTCGGTTGCACCATGGCACAGAAAAACGTGCCTAAAGCCGGCTCCTTTGAAAGCAATTTGCCGATGATCCGCTAACTTATTTTAGATCGTAGCCGTTGGTTTTAAAGATCTCGAGGAGGTCTATGTTTCTCTAGTTGAAAGTTTGTTGGATTGCTTCACGGATTTGAAGAAAAGAGAGGGGGAAGTATGGAAGTTTTCGGCCATCCATTAGATTGGAGGCGGCGGCTCTGCAAATTAGGGTTTAATTTTATTTTTTTTCTCTCTTGAGAGTGAAGGCTATTTATAGAATTTTGAACGAACACTATTCATCCGGAAATTCCGAACTCCGATTTACGCGCCGTAACCAGCATTTTTAGTGTTTACCCCACGTTCCGGACACAATGGAATAGGTTTCGAAAGCTAATTCGGACATCTGTGCGAGTTATGGCTATAAACGTTCAATTTGAATTAAACCGATTTAAACGATTTTCTAGGCGTTTTAATTTGTACCGGACAAACGGTAAATCCAATTGACACGAAATTTGAAACCTTACAATAATATCACATTACGGATCCGATGAAACTGGTTTCATCAAAATCCGAGACTTTTTGAAAAATGGCTATTTTAACTCGCCAAATTAATATTAAGAACAATTCGATGCGTTTCGAGCTGCCACGATCAAACGATAACTCCGATTGACACGAAAATTGAAATCCGATAATAACTAACTATTACGGATCCAATGAAACTAGTTTCGTCCAATTCGAAGACTGTTCAAAAATTGGCTATTTTCACTAGTCGATTAAATATTAAAATATTCAATTTTCACAAATTAACTTTTAGTTCGATTTTAAAAGTTCTAAAATATCGTTCTAACTCCAAAATGATAAAATAAAATTTTACAAATCATTTTCAATCTTATTTAACCCAATTTTCAATTATTTCCATAATTTAACATATTAAATTAGCGATTTAATTATCCAATTAAATCCAATTATTCGAAATAAAATTTATTCGACTTATAAATTTCACTTATTAATATTTAAAATTAATTAAATATTCAAATTTTAATTACTAAAAATTCTGGGTCGTTACAATAGTTCACCCATGAAAACTATGATCAAAATGTTACAAGCGTTACCAGTAGGTTTATAGCGATCCCATGAAATCTATGTTATAAGGAGTGGTTGGCAGGGGCCAATTGATTTATAGTGATCTCATGAAAACTATGTCCAGATTAAGTTATTGACAGATGTTAGTAGGTTCCTAGCCAACCCATGAAAACTAGGATAAGAGAGAAGTTATTGGAGTCACCAATAGGCTCAGGAAAACCCATGAATTAATTAAGTTAATTGGCGGGGCCAATAAGTTCATAGTGTACCCATGAAAACTATGAAATAGGACAGAGAGTCCATATATTATATAAAGGTTATTAGTAAGCCAATGAAAACTAATAGGTTAATAGTGATCTTAGAAACTATAAAAATGACAGGGAGTCAATTAAATAGAGGATGGGAAATCTAGTATATTTTAACTTGTTTGCATATCATCATAATATTTTGAAATGACTATGTTTTTAATCATCATGGATGTAGGAGCATGGTATATGTTTTTATAAAGGTTTTAGGATACTAGTGAGGGAAAACCAGTTCTGCTAAGCGGTGTGGTCTCATTTGATATCTAAATGATTTGAGATGGTGGATTATTATTCATACAATGATTTATGTTTGGCTCGAGGTTTATGTTTTCCCCTTAAACTCTCGAGTACTCAATTGATTTTGAGTAGTTCAAAGGTTAGGGTTTTCAGGTACCTCTAAGACGAATAAGCTTCTGCAGATGTGCATGAAGCATGACAGCTGTTTACAGATCTCTTTTCTTTTGATTCCACTGTGTTGTTTGCAATGAAAAAGTTGTTACATTGCCTGTATTACTTTGATAATACGAGTGGGAATCTTCATATGTTGCTTTGGGCGTATGTTGTAACAAGTATATTTTCTCTAAACGTGGTTTACAAACATGGGATTATGTAATGATTTTGAAATATATTGAAATGGAATATGGAATTTGTTTTGCAGCTTAATTTTTTTCCATATTCCTGTTTTTCTGTGTATCAATGAATATAATACCGCCGTATTTGGCCGTCGAGGATTATAACTATGGATGACTACAGCATCCGTGGCCGTTACTTTGGGCCTCCAAGTAGCGGGATGTTACAAGTTGGTATCACAGCGTATTTTTATGAAACTTTAAAAGAAAGTTAAATTTAAAAGATTTTCAAACATAATCGAATCAATTTGAAAATATGATCGAGGTTTGGGTTAACGCTAGAATAACGTACTTGTATTTGATGTATATAGGTATATATGTAAAAGTACGTGTTCCCCTCTATCTTGGACTGTTTTTCTGTATCTTATTAAGGCTCATAAGTAGATTTACGAGAAAGAAGATATGGAAGCAGGAAGCAGAAGAGAAAATCTAGGTGGAGGAAGCACAACAACAAATGGAAATGCTCGACCTTATACCAGGAGGAACCAAGGCCGACAGGCTAATGCTAATCCAAACGCTGAAGACAATGTAGGTGCTGTGTAACGACCCGTAAATTTTCGATAATAAAATTTGTTATTTTAACATGATTTTGTAAATTTAATTTGGAAAGAAATAAAAACTTTATAATTTAATATTGAAATGAACGCTAAAATGAAATATAGCAATGATGATGAAAACTAATTATTAACAATTTGAATGTTAATTAAGGTAATGTTTGGAAATAATGTTAATGTTATTCATAACAGGACAATTTGTTGAATTAAAAGAATGGAAATAAAGATTTATTAATTTATTGGGATTTGAACTATAATAATTGGGTTGATTGCAATTAAATGAAATTAAATATCTAAATATTATGTTAATTGAAACTGAGATGGAATTGAGAATATTAATGTAACAGATCATGAATCCAATGTTAATTTCATCCATTTGGCAGCAATGAATTGAATAATAGAATGAAAAGTAAATTAAATGTAATTATTGAAAATTTAATTTATAATATCTGAATTTACTGAAATTGAATTCAAACACTGTAATTGGTAAATTTATTAACTTGAAATTGATATCTATGTTTGTTTACATTTTTGTAATTGTTTAAGAAATAAAAAATAATGGAATTTTGAACTTTTAAATTTGAAATGAAAAAGTGATTTAATTAATTAAATATTATTTTAATTTAATAATGTGAAAAATAGCCATTTTGACCACTGACTCGGATGTCAACGAAACCAGTTTCTTCAGATCCATAATGGTGAATTATTATAGGATTTCAAGTTTCATAGCGATCGGGCTTGTCGTTTGATCGTACGGACTCGAAGCGCCTAAAAATCAATTTAATTGAAATCAATTGATTTCAATTTGAAATAACTTGACTTTAGCATAACTTCTTCTATGATGGATTTTGGACTTGAAATATGTTCCATTACTGTGACGACACAGAATTTTCAAGCATTCAAAATCAGAATATTTAATTGATTTTAAATATTCAATAAGGTAATTTTAACATGAATTACAAAAACCACAGTTTATTTGATAATTAAATTATTGAATTAAATAACTTGAAATTGAGTAGAATGTTGAATCTGAAATTTTAAGCCCGTTAAAAATAATTTGAAGGTTTATAAAATTTATATTGATAACAATGAAGATAATAGAAGTTTTAAAATTGAATTTAACAGTGAATTGTTCAGTTTTGAAAATTTTATCGTTTTAAATTGAAATAGCCTTCCGAGGTACAGTTTCGGAATTCGACGAAACCAGTTCCATTGGGTCCGAGTTATAACCGGATTTCAAATTTCGTAGCTTTCGGAATTAACGTGTGATCGTACGAGGTATAAACGCTTAGACGATAATTATCGATCTAATTTAAATATTTTTTTATCTGAAGGAAGTTCAAATCACAGCCGACTTCCTTTCATATCCCTGTTCCCCCTTTTTACAGCAGCACGCAAACATCCTTTGCATCAACTTTTTATCAGCCGAATCTTTCTTTAAAAATCTAAAAAAAAAGAGAAGGAAGGGAAAAAATCATTTCATTCTACAGAAATCAACAATGGCCGAAGCCTCTGCATCCAAAAACTAAAATAAACAAATATTAGGCCGCGACCCGTCTTCTCTTCAGAATCTCGAATTATGGCCTCCTCGAAAATCAAATTCTAAAAAAAAGGAATCGCGGAACAAGTGGGGACTCGCGTAAACACGCGGGGATAATTGCATCTTCATCATCATCGAATCGAACTGGGGAGGGGGGTTTCGTGCTAGGCGACTCGAGATTTAGGGTTTGTGTACTGCCGTGCTCGAAGTTTGGGTTGTGCGGCGGCTTTCGACGGGTGGCTTGGGGTGTGGGGGAGCGTCGCGACAAGTTGGGGCTGGGTTCCGATGTAAGGTTGGAAGTTGTTGTTGGATTTGTCGCGAGTTGGTGGAAGGTGAGATTTTCGAACCAGTTTCTTGTATTCGATTTAATAATATGTATAATTATTTGAAAATTTTCAGCTGTTTAGAATAAAGGTCTATATATGCTAATGATTAGCTTACTGTTAATTAGGCAGAGAAAAAAATAATATAAGAATTTACTGAACTTTTTTTTAGTTTAAACAATTGATATTGAGACAGTACATCTTAATAGGAAATTTATTTTTAAAAAAGATTTTTATTTAAATAAATTAACAGTAAAATAAAGTTATATAAAAGTAGACTTTTGAAAACTACAAATTTATTTTTATAAAAATATACATATAGATATGTAGTTTCAAATTGGAAGAAAATAAAATAAAACAAATATGCATCTTTTAAACTTACTAGTTATAAAAAAAATAGGGCTATTGATTTAGTTAACAAGCTTATTTATCTATTTAATTACTAAAAATAATTTATTAAAAGGGAAAATTAGTTTAAACCCAAATTACTAGTTAAATTAAATAAATGAATAGTAATAAATTGTTCTATCCATTTGAATATTAATGAACCGTATAAATTATTTACTCAAGGTCAAAAATAAGGAAGAACAGGCTGGTTTGGATGAATTGCAAATTAAAAGGGGCAAAGGTGAGTTAATCTCACTCAGTTATATTTAAATTTAAAAGATTAAATTTAAATAGTTGTTTGGATGGTTGAATTGATTGATGTGCTATAATTGGTATATTTTGGAATTGGCATTTTATATTGTGCTAAGATCTGTGGATGCAGGGAAAACAGGTTGGAGGGATCCAACTGGACCCCTCAACTTTATTTAATTATTTAATATTCTCTGTTCTGAATATTTGATATTCTGTAATGAATAATGTGGAAATATTGAATGCTATGGCTTGATTGTTATAATTGGGCAATAATGAATTACCAAATATATAATTTGAGTTTGGGAATGAAAATAAAAGAAGTGAAATTGTAAGTAAAATAATTATAGAAAAGTGGAATAAATTTATGAATGAACCGGAAAGGAAATAAAGTGACTTTAAAATTTTAATAAATAAATCTTGAGTATGGGAAGGAAAATTTAAATAACCAGAAAGTTAATGAAACTTAAACTTCAATGTTATTGTTTAAAAGAACAAAACATTTATTTTAAATTTAGGATTTAAATTATTTAAAAAGAAAAAAAAAGAAAGAAATCGGGAATAATCTGAAATTTGTATATTTCAGCTAAAGGATTTAAAAATCAAACTGAAAATAATAATAAAGTCCATAATTAATGAATTTTGAAATGAACTGATAAGTAAAGAAATTTATTTCAAATGGAATAAATTGGGAATCAATTGGGAAAATTGATTTAAGTAGTTGAGATTGGAAATTTCTCTCTGTATAACCAAGTACGTTTTCAAAGTAAAGTTTTAAATATAAATTAAAAGTTTAAAGTTGTTTTAAGAAGTATGTTTTGAAAAGTTTACTATTTCTAAATATTTAAATTCTAAAGTAAGTATTTCCTTTTTATCTATTATAGCAATAATTATTTAAAGAGCGACTTAGTACTTTTATTAAACATCTAGTTTTATATTTTATTTAGTAACCTTATTTTCCAATATTCATAAAAAATAGTTTAAAATAAATGTTTTAAAGTATATTTCAAAGTAAAGTGTTTTAAATTATTTTAAAATCTAGTTTGAGCTTGGTGATTTCAGAGGAGATAGAAAATATTTGGGAAAGTTTATTCTGGAAAGAAAGATGGTTTTGAAACTGTTTTCAAGGGTTGAAAATAGAAATATATCTTGTGAAGATATTTTTGAGGTTAATAAATAATTTGAAAAATTATTTATTGTTGGATGGTTGTTAGTGAATGTTAATTGATAGTTAAATCACCGACTATCAATATTGGACAAATGCGTCGATCGTTTTGAAGAGACCGGGATCGAGATTAATTTCTCGAAAACCACTTCGATCCAGTTTGTACGTTTCGGGAAAAACGATTTTGGATTAGAAGATGGAGCAGTGAAGTGCAAGGGCTAGTTGCTACTAATCCTGAGGATATTTCCAAAATGGATGTAGTACGAATAGTGCCTTCGGTTCCGTTCGTACCCGGGACAGACTTGTATGGATGAATGCTTTCGAAACATCGTCAGGTGGACGATAGGCATTCAAAGAGGTATGTTCTAAAAAGGTAACGCTTAGCCTCAAGCCTCATCAAATGGGAACGACTGAAAATCAGGGGTTATGCAGCAAGGCTAGGTGGGTAGCACCCAAGCAGGGTGAGGTCATTCCAGTCTAGATGTCCCTTTTTATTTCGTCTTAGTGGTGCGGTTGCTGATCCCAACCGCGGAGTGATCTCACTCGAGATTATCCAGTAAGGGGTAGTCCCGGTCTTGTGTTGCAGGGGAGCGAGCGTACTCCTTGGTACGGTGATCTAGGCCCCGTACTGTGGCAGGTGGCACCCCAGTGCCTAGTCATTAGTTGGAAATCCATTCTCCCTACGGCCTTGTACGAGTTTTGTTTGTATTACCCACTCTATGGCTAGTAGCTGGAATTTAATAGATGTAACAATTTCGGCTATTTTATAAGTATTTGTAAATAGACCCTATTATAATATCAGAGAATTTCTATAAAAAGTGTTTTAGCTATCGTAAGGTAAAAATCCTACATGTTTATTTGTGGCGTGATCTTACGAGATGCTTTTGTTTTCAAAGGATTTTTGAAACTTTAATAATCAATTGGGTGTGATTTTCTCACGCTGGTATTCCAGACTGACTCAGGTGTTATTTAACTGTAATGCTCGGGTCAGACCGAGTATTATAGGATACAGGATTCGATGCTGTGGAGCTCAGGAGATGAGCTGGATGACGATACGTATTTCTGTACTTGTTTATATATATATATATATATATATATATATATATATATATATATATATCCCGCTGTGTTGAGTCGTTGTGTATCCATTGTATGCTATTGATGTTGAATTGTGATTGATGTACTCGGATGACGTAATATATATAAACAAAGATATTTGATTTTAAGTAAAGGCCATTTATTATCTATTATATTTTATTCCGCTGCGACGGTTAGATTCTGTTGTTGATTTCTATTTTCTTCTTTTACCTCTTCTTCTTTAACCCAAATGGTTCGTATTTCCGTACAACTTGAGTTGATTTAGGTAGAATAGTGTTAACTCAAGGGATACGGATTTGCGGGTTGTTACAATTACATTTAAAATATTTAAAAACATCAATTTTGATATATGGGTTAACCCATTTTCGTTTCGGAATCGAAACGAGCTTTTTGGGTCAATTATCGTTCAAAACCCAAATTCGATCGATCCATTTGTTCCTACATTCTAGTCTGCCAATATATATATATATATATATATATATATATCGTTATAAACCCTCGCAATCCTTCTATTTCTCATTTCTGTACGTACAGAAACTTCTGTTGCTCTTCTTCCTCAATGACTGTAAGCCTTAAATTTTCCAATTCAATTCTAATTCAGAATCCAACAACAAAAATTCAAACATCTCAAATAATATCAAATTTTACATCGATTTGAAGCTCTCGACGAGTGCATCTCAGATCTATAATTCGTTTTTCAATTTGGGTCACCGTTTGTCCAGAAATCGAAGAACAATTACCGGCCGTTCATCATGTTTCGATGAACATCGTTGGATCGTCAAATCAATTGTACCATCGTGTAGAGGACATGAAACGTAGTCCATCGGAGTTGTTCGTTCGTGAAGTTAGCGGCTAGATCGGCTTCGGTAATTCAATTAGGGTTTAAAAATAAACGGCGGATGTTTGTTTCCGTCGATCGACAGGCGATCGGAGGGGAGAGGTGGCGTCGGTTTGGCCTCTGGCGGTGGGGACGTGGCCGCAGCTGGCCCTGAGGTGGTGGCGTTGCACGACATGCGACCATTGATGGATGCGGCCTTCATTCGAACGGCGATCGTAAGTTGGTCGATGGGGTTTCTGTGATGCAGGAGGGTTGTGCTTTGGAAAACGAATGGTGACGTGGCCGATAAAATGGTATAATCTTCATCTTCTTTTATTTGTTTTTAAATTTTAATTCATATAAACCACTAACTCGAATAATTCTTACGTACGAGGTCCAATTCAAGCGAGGTTTTCTCCGCTAGGTTCGTATTAAAATTCTGGTCATTTTGACGCTGATTTAGACGAATTTGGAGACTAATCAAATTTTGGGTTTAAATTTGATTTAAATTCAATCTAAATTCAAAAGGTGAGTGTTTTAACCCACTCACAACTTCTAAAATTTATTATGTTTGTTAAATTAATTTATGATGTGATTAGAAATATGACTGTTTGGCATATTTTGAATCATCATCTCAGTTTATTTGAATTTATTTGGATAAAATAGTTATCTAATTTATTATTGAATATAAACTGCCAGTAAATACGTGTTGTTTATTATCTGTTCTATATTGATGTTATTGATTGAATTGGATGATGATTGTGATAAATGTTTGATGATTGATATTGGATGAATGGATATTGTACTTTATGTTGTCATAAACTGCAAGTTGTTATGGATTTTTATTTTATTTGGGATTGCAGTTTGAAATGATGTATAACCTTATATTTGAAATTACGGATTGAAATGATAAATATCCATATCACTGATCATAGGATAGAAAATTATATACAGACACCGTGGTCTATATATAAAAATATCTAAAAATGATTTCTATGGTTTTGTAAAAAAATATACGGTTTTATGTAAACGTTGATTTTAGATATTATATAAATGTCATTTTGTTCTTGATTTTTAAGCTATGTATAAACTGGTTTTAATAAGGAATAAACTTAAGAATAAGTTGATTTTTATTGAAGATGATATGGTTAAGTATTTAAATTATATTTCAATATAGAGTTTAAATGATTTAAATCAAATTAAAGTTGGAAGATAAATTTGAGATTTATTTGAAATTGAATTTATTTAAGAATTAAACTCAAATAAGTTGATGTGAAATTTATTAAATTGGAAATTTTAAAGGGTATGACTTTTTTAACTTGATTTTGGTTTAAGGTGAAGTAAATGACTATTTCAAGTATAAATAAATTGAAGGAAATATTTAGTTATTTGCCATTTGAGTTTTATTTAAATGATAATGGATTTATTATGTAAAATATTTCAAAACTAAATAATAGAAATTGAATTGTCGAATAGTAATTTCCAAACTTAGTTTTGAAATTGTTGAATACTTAAAGTTTGAAATGTACGGAATTTGAAATGGTTTATTCTGCGGACCAAATCTGTTTGAAATCGATATAGTTTGGGATAGTTTATTTAGAAACTGAATTGCATTGAAATCTATGATTTGGGATTTGGTTAAATCTAAAACGTAGAAATTTGAGTTCTTTTGGAATTGATTTGTGAAATAGAAGAAGTTATTTTATTATATAAAGTATTTTTATATATAAACCATTTAAGTGGTGGAAGTTATGTATCAAAGTTTTGAGTTTCAAAGTATTATAATTTGGAAGTGTTATATTTCAAGTGTTTTAATTTCGAAGTGTTATAGCGTTGAAAGTGCTATGATTTTGGAAAGGAGATATTTGAAATAAAAATGATATTATATTGATTTGGGTTTTAATGAAAATGATATCATATTGATTTGGTTTTGAAGTGGAAATGATATCATATTGATTTGGTTTTTGAAATGGAAATGATATCGTATTTATATGGTTTTGAAATGGATATTATATTCTGGTTTTGAAGTATAATTATTTTTAAATGATCGTGGTGTTATAATAATGTTTGGTTGTTAAAGTGATCGGGATCAGAAGTTGTCATACTCTCTGCCAACTCCGAAAACCACTTTAACAACCGTGTACGCTGTGGAGATCCTAGAATAAAGTACGATGGTGGTGGCGTTCCTTCGAGGTATATACGTGGACCCGACTCCCGTGAGTTGGCATAAGGTGGCTAAAATAGAAGCGATTGACGGGCTAAGAAGGTAGCACCTTTTATCGGACACACTCCTTCGATACCATTCTATCACTTTGTGACTGATTGGGGCCCTTTTGATTTTGGGGGTGTGGCTCGAGGTGGACGGTAGTAGCTGCTACGCATAACCACCGGTACGAAAGCATAATTGGTATATCTACCCTGGCATTGCCTAGTTGTGCCGTGTCATCTACTGTAGCGTGCCTTGTAGGAGTTTGATTTGTGTCGTACCTATGAAGCATCTTCTCGTAGCCTCCCGATCAGGAGGTACGCAAGTGTTATATAGACTATTGGCACTACTTATATGTTAAGGTGGAAAATGTAAAGCCTTAACGCAATTTTAAAGTATTATTTTACTATTAGACATTATTATAATAGCGTAAAATTACTACATAATAAATAGTTTAACGGATCCTTAGGAGATGTGAATCCCGAACATCTCTCAAGTTACTTCACTCACGTTAGACACTGGATAGGAGATGTCAAATCCGTAAACATCTTTGACACCGTTCCACTCATATTTATTTCAATTGATTTAAATCATATAAGATCTTTTAGTTCTGACTCGAGTGTTTTGTCTTTTCAATTTGCTCGGGTCATCCTGAGCATTTCAGGATTTGAAGACTTATTTTTGGAGGACGAAGACGAAGATTGTATTACTATTATTTATTATATTATTCCACTACATTCATACTATTCCGCTACATTATTTATTATACTCTGGTATGTGTAACACTGATTCTGTGTTGTATAGGTATAATCAAATGTTTTTGTAAAATAGCTTCATGAACTGTTATTTGATTATTATATTTTGTCATTCAGCTGTGAGATTTAGTTTTATTTTATTCTTTCTCTGCTTTTCTTATTCACCCCCCATAACAATTCGCCCTTTTGTATGGTTTGAGTCTAACGTGTATGGTTTATCGTCGATTTAAAGCGTACAAAAGGCGGGATGTTACATTTGGTATCAAAGCTTTGGTTTAGCGATAAACCTTAGCTATGTAGGGTTTGACTCTTTGTTAATAGGGTAGTAATACCCTATGATGAGCCGCTGAGCGCATATATATGAAAGAGCGTATTTGTTAGTGTTATAAAAAGTTTTATATTGTGTTAGTTTGTTTCGTTTTGTATTTATAAATTCTGGTTGGTGCATTGGACGCTATGACATCAATAGGGATTTCTAAACACTTTATAGTACAGACCGACACAATATTTGTTTTGAATATAGGTGAATGAAATAATTTTGCCTATTATATTTTCTATACATATAAATAATTTTTTTTATAAATAAGATACATATTTGGTTGCAATATATTGGGTGTTAGGTAATGAAATTTATAAATAATATTTGAAATGAGATTGAAAATAAGATAAATGGAAATTGAGAATTTAGAACTTAAGTTCCGGGGCTTTTGAAAATTTCTTTTGAATGATTTTGGAATATAATAATAATATTATTTAGAATTATTTTCTGATATAAATATTTCAATATGATTTGAAAGAATTGTTTTAAAGAAATTTTGGAAAGAAATAAGTTATGTACTCCCCTCTCTGTCGTTGGAAAATAATTTCGGTGATGAGCGCACGCATCATCGACATTCATTTTCGAGTTTCGAAGTGGGAAGGCCACTGTAGTAGTTTTACTGCAGATTTATTTTGATGAACAAATACAAATTTCAAATTGTTTAAATATAATTGGATATATAAGTTGTAAGTATATACATTTATCTATTATTTTAAATGATTTGAAATTTAACCCGGTATTTAGTTCTTAAGTTCTGTTAATTAATAGTTTCAATTATTATAGTAAAATGGAATGTAACTAATAAATAATTGGAACCTCTAATCAAAATAAGAGATTAAATGCTAGGTTATAAATGAAATTTCAAGAAAGTTGAAATTGTAACATATAAAACAAAGGATATGATTATTGAATATCAAGTTAATTAAAATGAAATATGTTAAACTTGTGTAATTTTCAATTTGCATTCTTTAACATATATAAAACTTACCAAAAGATTTAAAAAGTTGAATTGTTAATAAGAAAATGTAACAGAATATTATACAAGAAACACTTAAATAATGAAAGTGTTCAATAAAATTTACTTTATAATAAGAAATTTGACATGAAAATAGTTATAAACTTGAGTCAAAATTTTAATACTACTAATTAAATAAAGTATGAAATGGGTATTGTAAGTAAAAGATTTTAAACTTAAGATAATGAAATTGATATGCCAAGGGAATGAGTTGAACATGAATACTATGGATAAATGAATGAAAATAAATGAAATTGAGAAATGAATGAATGCAATAAAAAGAAATTTTACATGATCTGAATAAATAAAAATAAATTTATGTAAGTATAAATGCAAATAAATGAAATAAACATAATGAATGAATGTAAACAAAATTGTAAGAAGTAAATGTAAATTAGAAAGATGAATCATTGTATGAATGAAAAGGAAATCAAGCAACAAATGTTATGAAATGAAATTAATAAGAATGAACTTGATCTATTGTTTAGAATTGTTGTTTGTTTGGTTTATGGTTGTTTGGGCAAGGATACTTTAAAATTGTTTGGATGAATGAATAATCTATTTAGTTTCTCCTAAGACCGTTGAGTGAATGATACACTTAGTAGTTTATTTTTCATTATGTACAATTTGAAGTTATCAAACCCAAATAACTATTTATTTTGTTTGATAAGAATGGATAATTGATTGTGTTGATTTTTGATTGTATATTGGTTGCAAATGATTGTTCTTTATATTGATTTGTTTGTTAGTGGTTGAAACAACTTCAAATATTTCTTTTTATATAATTATTAACTCTTTTTGGATTATATAAGTGAAATACAGGTTATGGAAGCAATTGCTACTGCTTTTGGTTTCATAAATAAGCGTTACTTGCCCGACAGATAGGTACGTTTTCGGATTTCGGCTTTATAACGTTTTTATATTGTTTTTCCCATGTTGGGATATATTATTTGGAAAATATATGTTATATATTGTTATATTTGATATTATATTTTCTCCCGAGCCTCTCCGTACAAAGGAGACTGGCGAAATTTTTCGTAAATTTTGGACATAGAAAATTTTGAAATTTTTTTCCAAACTTTATTAATTTGAGTATAGAAAGATTTAATGGCTATAAATTGGTATATTTTATTTAAATTAATTAATTTTTTAAATTTATTTGTTTATAAAGTTAATATTTTTGAATAAGATGTATTGTTTACTCTCTTTTCCCTTCTTTTTCCTTTTCGGGGACGAAAAGTTTTGAGTAGGGGAGAGTGTAACGACCCGTAAATTTTCGATAATAAATTTTATTTTAACAAGATTTTATAAATTTAATTTGGAAAGAAATAAAAACTTTATAATTTATTATTGAAATAAACGCTAAAATGAACTATAGCAATGGTAATTAAAACTAATTATTAACAATTTGAATGTTAGTTAAGGTAATGTTTGGAAATAATGTTAATGGTATTCATAATAGGACAATTTGTTGAATTAAAAGAATGGAAATAAAGATTTATCAATTTATTGGGATTTGAATTATAATAATTGGATTAATTGCAATTAAATGAAATTAAATATTAAATATTACGTTAATTGAAATTAAGATCGAATTGAGAATATTAATGTAATAGATCATGAATCCAATGTTAATTTCATCCATTTGACAACAATGAATTGAATAATGAATGAAAAGTAAATTAAATGTAATTATTGAAAATTTAATTTTTATATCTAAATTTACTGAAATTGAATTCAAACACTGTAATTGGTAAATTTATTAACTTGAAATTGATATCTAAGTTTGTTTAAATTTTTGTAATTGTTTAAGAAATAAAAATGATGGAATTCGTGAATTTTTAAATTTGAAACGAAAAAGTGATATAATTAATTAAATATTAATATAATTTAACATGTGAAAAATAGCCATTTTGACCACTGACTCGGATTTTGACGAAACCAGTTTCATCGGATCTGTAACGGTGAATTATTGTAGGATTTTAAGTTTTGTAGCGACCGGACTCGTCGTTTGATCGTATGGACTCGAAACGCCTAGAATTGAAATCAATTGAAATCAATTTGTGATAACTTGATTTTAGCATACCTTCTTCATACGATGGAATTTGGACTTGAAACCTATTCCATTGCGTTTAAAATATTTAAAAACGTCTATTCTGATATATGGGTTGACCCATTTCCGTTTCGGAAGCGAAACAGGCTTTTCGGGTCAATTATCGTTAAAAACCCAAATTCGGTCGATCCATTTGTTCCTATATTCTAGTCTGCCTATATATATATCCCATTATAAACCCTAGCAGCCCTTATATTTCTCATTTCTTATGTATAGAAACTTCTGTTGCTCCTCTTCCTTAATGGTTGTAAACCCTAAATTTTCCAATTCGATTCTAATTCAAAATCCAACAACAAAAATTCAAACTTCTCAAATAATATCAAATTTTATGTCGATTTGAAGCTCTCGACGAAGGCATCTCAGATTTATAATTTGTTTTCCAATTTGGGTCACTGTTTGTCCAGAAATCGAAGAACAATTAACGGCCGTTCATCACGTTCCGATGAACGTCGTTGGAATGTCAAATCAATTGTACCATCGTGTAGAGGACATGGAATGCAGTCCATTGGAGTTGTTCGTTTGTGAAGTTAGCGGTTAGATCGGCTTCGATAATTCAATTAGGGATTAAAATTAAACGGCGGCTTCTTGTTTCGTCGATCGGCAGGTGATCGGAGGGGAGAGGCGGCGTTGGCATGGTCTCTGGCGGAGGGGACGTGGCCGCGGCTGACCCTGAGGCGGTGCATTGCATGGCATGCGATCATTGATGGAGGCGGCCTTCGTTCGAACGGCGATCGTGAGTTGGTCGATAGGGTTTCTGTGATGCATGAGGGTAGGGCTCTGGAAACGAGTGGTGACGTGGCCGATAAAGTGGTATAATCTTCATCTTCTTTTATTTGTTTTAAATTTTAATTCGTATAAATAACTAACTCGAATAACTCTGTAACATAAACGGTTTTATGTCGGGATCCTAAGGTCGGCATTCTTACGTCCACTATATCAAATGCCGCATAATCGAATGTCGGAAAACCGAATTGTTAAGGTTAGAAGAAGAGGTAGAAGAAAAAGATAGAAGAAGAAAAAAACAAAACAGAAACAATATCAGAATCTCACATATTGCAGCGGAACAACATATAATAGACAAATGAATAATTTTTAAAACAAAGAACTATTTCAGTTATTTCATTACATTATCATCAGAGTGTATAACAACAATATACAACAACAACAAAACAATGGACAGTTATACAATCATGACCTACAAGCGAATTCTACAGCGGAAAAGATAATATCATATACAAGTGGTACGTCTCGCCATCCAGCTCGCCACATGAGCT
Organism: Allium cepa; assembly: GCA_030765085.1. NCBI lineage: Eukaryota > Viridiplantae > Streptophyta > Magnoliopsida > Asparagales > Amaryllidaceae > Allium > Allium cepa. The sequence continues at coordinate 567,807,481 of CM060940.1, read as the reverse complement.
CCGTAGCACTTCTGAATCCAGAATGACCTGATAACCTGACTCTAGACTGCCCGTGTGGAAAATTATGGGCACCCAGAGTTTAGGAAGAGAACAATAAACTCTAGGTCAGTCATGAGACTGGTGTGAGAACTTAAAACAGTTATTTATCTTTTAAAAACAAACAACGACAATAGAAGTGAAAAATATCCGCAATGCTTTTGGAAAATGAAACTACCATAAGGCCTCCCGCACACACACACAATGCAAACGCAGAATCGGAGGAGATTTCTCCTTATGATAATCAAAGATGCTTGATACGCATTAAAAAGAAACATTTGATATTATTACTAGTGCATAGTGTAGGAAAAATCATTTCGAAAGTAAAGATATAAATCTTAGCCAACATACGACCATTATCGTAATCCTACTATAGCTACCATGTACAATAGCAGGTTACCACCACATTCTATCGCAGGTAATACAGCTAAAACCATACAAGATGCATATTATTTTATTTGGATTTCCAACAAATAGTCAGGCTAAGGAACCTCCTACTGTCAATGGGATCGCCTCTAGCGGGACGTCCCGAGAACCTAACGTTACGGTTAGATCTCTGCCAACACAAGGCCGGGTTACCTTTGTAACTAGGTAACTACTACACGAATATGCCATCCCCCGGTCCCTTTGGACCTTTATCTGAGCGCTCGATAACCAACATCACACAGTAATAAATATAGTGTGTCAACATGAGTAAGTATCTGGGCTCCATACCATGAGACCACCCTTTTTAGAAGGAAATGACATACCCTAAAGGGCGAGACCCTCATAACCTTGCCGCATATTCCTGTTTTGACCATTTCCGAGGAGTGAGGTCTGATGAAGTCTCGTCCACAAAGCTACGTTTTTTTCACAAAGCCACGCTTTGATCAACAAATGATCATCACAAAGCAACACTCAGCATGCCACATTACCAAATTGGGAATATATCGCTGATAACCTTCAACTACATAACCTCTAAGGGTGTTAAGCTAAGAGAATAAATTCTCCGCCACCAACGGAAATGTATTTGAAAGAAATCTGCTTTATATCTCAAAATGTAATGTTAGACATGTAACCATACAAGTCTGTTCCGGGTTCGAACAGAACCGAAGGCACTCCAAAAGAAACCCTTGCAATCCGAGTATTCACAATCCCGATCGAATTTCCCATCACAAAGGAAATCTCCATACCGTAGCTAACGGTGCAGAGACAATCGATAGGTCATCCTATCGTTTTCACAAATACCCGGTCTTCACCACCGGTCTTCAATGCTATCCATTACGTCGAATCACTATTCGGAATGGGTAATCCGAATAACGAGCGCAATAATTTAAAAATAAGTGTAGCATTCAGTTTCAACCAATTCACAACAAATACCTATTTAAAGGTCAATATGGATAGTCGGTTATTTAACTATCAATCTATATTCATAACATCACCCGATTTCAAATAATCTCCCAAATTATTTATTTCCAAAAATAGCTTTACAAGATATATATCCCACACTTCAACCATTTGAAAACCAATTTCAAATCACTTTTCACCTTTACAACTTTTGAAAACAAATTTCAAATCGTTTCCCTACACGGGATATATTCACAAATCTTTATTCATTTTTATTTCAAAATGGTTCATTTAAACCAATTAAATAAATCCTTGCCGACTTACTTTATATTTACGTTCCAAATCCATAAATTTATTTCCACACTTCCAAAATAAATGAACGTTTATTTTTAAACAAACTTCCCTTTCTTTTATAAATTCCATAGTGAATTTACCTTTCCAAAATATCTATGAATATACGATTTTTAAATCGATTCCTAATATTCATTTTCAATTTATCTTTAAAAGATAAAGTCTCAAAACATTCACTTTATATTGGAAAAACATTTCCATAGTTATTTAATAATAAGTAATTCACCAATCTATTTATTTTCAACATTTTGAAAATATTCAATAAACTTAAATCCAAATTACGTATATATTTTATTCTTTAAGGAAAACATTCTCTTAAACACATAACGAATGTTGCGTAAAACATCGTTACGGCAACCCAAAATCATTAATATAGGGGTTTGAACCTAAAATGGATATATAAATCCCAATACTATATAAAACCTTTCCTTTCGGAACTCATTTAGTATAACAACAGTGTTATAGTCCACCATTTCCTTCTTTTTCTCGAAACATCTATTTCAACAATAAATGTTGAAATCTATGGTTTCGATCCTTAATACTTTTTTTTAAACATCCTTAAATAGTTTTAATTCTATTTAAAATATCACTTTCCCAAAATATTTCTTTAATATATTATTCACCGTCCAAAATCGTGAATATACTTCATTAACCAAATTCAATTTCTACATATTTTATTTAAAGGATTATTCACTTTCCAAAATCGTGTATATACTTCCTTTAATAAGCCATAATAATTAAACTTATCAAAATAAGTCAATTTCGGATTTATAAAACAACGTTTATAAATTCACACACACACACACACACACACATATATATTTTATAAAAACTCCAACTTATAAAAAATCCCTTAATCAACAAATTTTATTTATATCTCATTTAAACGCCAAAATCCAATTTATACGTTAATTCCTTATAAATCTTTTATTTTACAAAATCTATTCATTTTATAACTTCACAATTTATAAGTCTATAAATTTCATTCACTTATGAAATCCATTTTTCTATTTCATTTAAATGCTTATAAAAACCCATTTTATAATTCCAATATTTTAATTTATAAATATCAATTCTATAAATCTTTTATATAAATCGTTTATAATACTTCAAAAATCCCAATTTAAACCATTTTATAATTTAATCAACTACTTATTTCGAAAATCACATTTCGGTTATATTTCACAAAAATCATAATTTTTATAACATAAAAATTACAACGTTTATTTATTTAAAATGAATAAATTCCAAAATTAAATTTTATTATGAATTCTCAACTTAAATTTTCAAAAATTAAATTTTATTTATTTTCGGCATCTAACGATACCAAAATATATTCGGCTAAAATTTAGCCTTTAACGATTTCAATCACATAGATAATTACGTAGATTATAAATAGATCAATAAATAGATCAACACACAACATTGAAACAAATTCAAAGGTTTGAGGAATCCAGTTGGATCCCTCCAACATGTTTCCCTGCATGCAAAGATATTAGCACAATACCAATTCCGCTTCGAGACGGAATATCGCAGTATATGAGATTTAGAAAATACTATCCACTATTATGCGGTGCAATAGGGTCTCATCCGCCATATAATGCGGGAAATCAACTCCAAGTACATATATAATACCAATTCAAATCAAGATGGAATTATCGCGGTATATGTTTTTAATAAATAACATCCGCTTAATATGCGGCGTATAATGTCTATATTAACAATCAATAGATAATAATTTATCATCCAGGCATACAATCAAGCAATTTTAAATCCAACTATTTAAAATTTAAATCAAAACAATTGGATTGAGTGAGAAGTTCTCACCTTGAGTTTCCGATAATAGTTGTAGCGCTTTATTTCGAATAAAATTAAACGCGCGTTTAATTTTAGCCAAAAATCTCACTAACTCCAATCAACTCCAATCCAGCACCATAGCGTAGTGCTCGATAAAACGAAACCAACGCAATTTGTTTCGTCCAAAACAGACCTCGTATGACAAAGTTATCGCGTTTAGAAGTTTATACAAATTATAATATAAATAAATTTACATTCTTTTTCTATTTTTAAACCTAACCAAATCAGGCCGTGCCTTTTCAATTCCAAGCACATCAGGCCGTTCACCTGTCCTTCCTCCATCATCAGGTAAAGCACGAACAAAGAGAACCCATAGCTGCCATCCTTTGTTGAATTTTCACCACCACTACAAGCAACTTAGAGATAATCGGCCTACGGCATATCGAAGCCCCTCACACGAGCTACCTTCAGCCAAGATATGGGCGAGCTCGGTCAAGTATGGACGTGGGAATAAGTGCACGAGCTGATGGTAAATGCGGCCCGCCTGACGACGCCGTGGTGCTCCAAATTCGATCATCACCGTTGAATTTACTCGTCTCGACGAGATCTACAACTTTGTAGTTGAAAAGTTTTGCTAATTATCGATGGATTTTGAGATATTAGAGGAGAAAGAAGATGAATTTTCAGCCATTAATACTGTTTGAAAGTGGCGGCTCCTGGTTGAAACCCTAGCTAGGTTTTATTTTGCAAATTGTGAAAGTAGAGGTCCTTTTATAGAAAAATGGCGAAACACTATTCATCCAAAATTTTCCGAACTCCAAATGAAGCGTGCCGGCTAGCGTTTCTAGGGTTTACCCCATGTTTCGGACATAATGGAATAGGTTTCGGAGGCTAATTCGATCATCTGTGCGAGTTACGGCAACAAACAATCGATTTTAAATTAAATCGGTTAACTAAATTTCTATGCGTTTTGGCTTGCCCCGGACAAACGGTAAATCCGATTGACACGAAATTTGAAACCACACAATAATATGACATTACTGATCCGATAAAACTGGTTTCGTCGAAATCCGAGACTGTTTGAAAAATGGCTATTTTAACTCGTCAATTAAATATTAAAATATTCAATTTTCACAAATCAACTTCCAATTTAATTTTAAAAGTTCGATAACATCTTTATAACTTCAATATGATTAGATAAAATTTTACAAATCATTTTTAATCACATTAAACCCAATTTGCAATTATTTCTGTAATTTCAAATATTAAATTATCGATTTAATTATCCAATTAAATCTTAGTATTCAAAATAAAATTTATCCGACTTGTAAAATTATCTTTTAATTATTTAAAAATCAATTAAATATACGAATTTCAAATGACAGAAATTCTGGGTCGTTACAAACTTCCCCTCTTAAAAGAATTTCGTCCTCGAAATTACCAAGTAAGAAAAAGTTACAGAATCCATTAACTTTTCAAAATAAATTGTTCAAATTAAATTCATTTCAGTGTTTAACTTTCCCAAAATCCATAGTTAAACTTCTTACAATAACTTTACTAAGTTTTCAAATCTATACTTAGTTATCTTTTCAAGCCAACAAATATCGTTTAACTTTAAACTTCAAATCAAAACTTATAGTTTTCAAAATTTTCCAATTTTCTCAAAAATATTCTAACGCCTTAAATTTTCAGAAAAATTCGCCATAGTCTCCTTTGCGCGGGTCGTTCCGAGAAAAAAGTCAATATATATCACAAATATACATCTCATCAAGTAATGAGGCATCCCGTAGGGAAAAAGTGTAAAAGTACGATATGTAGTCCGAGATATGTACTTATATATTATTAGCAAGCATATACGGCTAATATAGCACGAAAGCGAGCTCCAAATGCAAAGCAATACGCAATCCGCACCTACTAAACACTCAACAAACAAATGAGTACATGTATATATGCAAGTAATATCAACATACAGCATATACCTACAACTATATATGCCAATATAGCAAATGCAACAAAAGCAACAATTTCAACCATCAACCAACTATAATCCAACTAACATCCATAACCAAATCAATATACATTCACTTCTCATTATATTCAATGAATTGGTTTTCCAATTTAAATCACATTTGATTCATTTATATTGGATGTTTTTACTAACATTCATTTATTCATATTCAATTAGTTTACATTCACTAATTCATATTCAAGTTGGTTCACTTCCAAATCAAATTCAATTCTATTTAAGATTCACTTAACTTCCAATTTGGTTTCAATTACTTTAGCTTTCCATTTATTAATTCAATTTCATATGAATTTCTATAAATCAACAAGAAACTATCATCTAACAAACAATGTATATCCAACATTACCAAATTTCTTTACTTCGCTTACATTCATTCAATTTTGTTCATCACTTTTAATTAGCTTTAATGAATTAACACTTACATCCACTATTCCATATCAATTCATTTACATTCAATTGATTTACATTCAATTCATTCATTAATTCAATTGCTAATTCATTTAACCACAAATAAAGTTGAATTTCATTTATATAACTCAAGTTTATATCCATCACTTCACTTTATTATTTTACTTTGATACCAAAATCAACTTCATTCAACATCACTTAAGTTATATTCCATTTAAACATCATTTGTTTAATTTAACTTAAATTCCCACTTATAAATCCAATTCAGATTCCAATTCTAAAGTAAATTCTATTTAACTTTACCAAAGCTAAATTTATTATCTCAGATTATAAGTTCAAAACTCATTTCACTTATATTCATCCATTTCAAAAAAATTTATCACAACCAACTTCAACTTTAAATTTACTATAGTAGCCAATCCATCACACAGAAACTCGAAAATGATGCTGATGATGCTGCAGTCATCACCCTTATTATTCCCCAGCAACAGTAGTGAATCCAATGCTTTAAATTCTTTCAAAATTTTTCCTTTTATTTATAAATCACATTTATAAATCTTGCTTATACAATTTCACTATTTCCCTTTTACTTATACAAGATTATTTCATAATTGTAAATCATTTCAATTATAATTCTATACTTATACAATTGTTGCTTTTATATAATTTATTCTTTCACAATTGTTGTTTTTATTCAAATTATTGAACAACTTTAATACACTTAAATATTTTCTTACATTTTCAACATCAAACAATTCAATTTTACATACACTTCAATAATTCTTGAAAAATTATTCCTTTATATATAAATATAATCGAGGCAAAATTATTCCATTTACCCAATTTAAAACATTACTATGTCGGTTTATCTCGTTTAAGAGTTTAGAAACCCTATCGACGACAGTTAGCTAGACTGCACCGACCAGAATTCATAAACAATCAACGGATAAGTCAACACAATACAAAACAATTTCATATTCACCAACAAATACGCACTCATATTTATTATTACACTCAACTCATTCTAGAGTACTACTGACTCTATCTCTAATGAGTAATCCCCAACAGAGCCAAGTTTGTCACTTAACCATATGTTCTGATACTAAATGTAACATAAACGGTTTTATGTCGTGATCCGAAGGTCGGCATTCTTACGTCCACTATATCAAATGCCGCATAATCGAATGCCGAAAAACCGAATTGTTAAGGTTAAAAGAACAGGTAGAAGAAAAAGATAGAAGAAGAAAAAAAACAGAGCAGAAACAATATCAGAATCTCACATATCGCAGCGGAACAACATATAATAGATAAATGAATAATTTTTAAAACAAAGAACTATTTTAGTTATTTCATTACATTATCATCAGAGTGTATAACAACAATATACAACAACAACAAAACAATGGACAATTATACAATCATGACCTTACAAGCGAATTCTACAGCGGAAAAGATAATATCATATACAAGTGGTACGTCTCACCATCCAGCTCGCCACTTAAGCTCCATAGCACTTCTGAATCCGGAATGACCTGATAACCTGACTCTAAACTGCCCGTGTGGAAAATTATGAGCACCCCGAGCTTAGGAAGAGAACAATAAACTCTAGGTCAGTCATGGGACAGGTGTGAGAACTTAAAATAGTTATTTATCTTTTAAAAACAAACAACGACAATATGAGTGAAAAATATCCGCAATGCTTTTGGAAAATGAAACTACCATAAGGCATCCCGCACACACACAATGCAAACACAGAATCAGAGGATATTTCTCCTTATGATAGTCAAATATGCTTGATACGCATTAAAAAGAAACATTTGATATTATTACTAGTGCATAGTGTAGGAAAAATTATTTCGAAAGTAAAGATATAAATCTTAGCCAACAAACGACCATTATCGTATGCCTACTATAGCTACCATGTTCAATAGCATGTTACCACCACTTTCCATGGCAGGTAATACAACTAAAACCGTAAAAGATGCGTATTGTTTTATTTGGATTTCCAACAAATGGTCAGGCTAAGGAACTTCCTACTATCAATGGGATCGCCTCTAGCGGGACGTCCCGAGAACCTAACGTTACGGTTAGATCTCTGCCAACACAAGGCCGGGTTACCTTTGTAACTAGGTGATACTACACGAATATGCCATCCCCCGGTCCCTTTGGACATTTATCCGAGCGCTCAATAACCAACATCACACAGTAATAAATATAGTGTGCCAACATGAGTAAGTATCTGGGCTCCATACCATGATACCACCCTTTCCAGAAGGAAATGACATACCCTAAAGGGCGCGACCCTTATAACCTTGCCGCATATTCCTGTTTTGACCATTTCCGGGGAGTGAGGTCTGACGAAGTCTCGTCCACAAATTTACGTTTTTTTCACAAAGCCACGCCTTGATCAACAAATGATCAATAAATAATCATCACACAATAACACTCAGCATGCCACATTACCAAATTGGGAATATATCGCTGATAACATTTAACTACATAACCTCTAAGGGTGTTAAGATAAGAGAATAGATTCTCCGCCACCAACAGAAATGTATTTGAGAGAAATCTGCTTTATATCTCAAAATGTAATGTCAGACATGTAACCATACAAGTCTGTTCCGGGTTCGACAGAACCGAAGGCACTCCAAAAGAAGCCCTTGCAATCCGGGTATTCACAATCCCGATCGAATTTCCCATCACAAAGGAAATCTCCATACCGTAGCTAACGGTGCAGAGACAATCGATAGGTCATCCTATCGTTTTCACAAATACCCGGTCTTCACCACCGGTCTTCAATGCTATCCATTACGTCGTATCACTATTCGGAATGAGTAATCCGAATAACGAGCGCAATAATTTAAAAATAAGTGTAGCATTCAATTTCAACCAATTCATAACAAATACCTATTTAAAGGTCAATATGGATAGTTGGTTACTTAACTATCAGTCTATATTCACAACATCGCCCGATTTCAAATAATTTCCCAAATTATTTATTTCCAAAAATATCTGTACAAGATATATATCCCACACTTCAACCATTTGAAAACCAATTTCAAATCACTTTTCACCTTCACAACTTTTGAAAACAAATTTCAAATCATTTCCCTACACGAGATATATTCACAAATCTTTATTATTTTTATTTCAAAATGGTTCATTTAAACCAATTAAATAAATCTTTACCGATTTACTTTATATTTACGTTCCAAATCCGTAAATTTATTTCCACACTCCCAAAATAAATCAACGTTTATTTTTAAACAAACTTCCCTTTCTTTTATAAATTCCATAGTGAATTTACCTTTCCAAAATATCTATGAATATACGATTTTTAAATCGATTTCTAATATTCATTTTTAATTTATCTTTAAAAGATAAAGTCTCAAAACATTCCTTTATATTGGAAAAACATTTCCATAGTTATTTAATAATAAGTAATTCACCAATCTATTTATTTTCAACATTTTGAAAATATTCAATAAACTTAAATCCAAATTAAGTATATATTTTATTCTTTAAGGAAAACATTCTCTTAAACACATTTATTTGGGTCAAAACGAATGTTGCTTAAAACATCGTTACGATAACCCAAAATCATTAGTATAGGGATTCGAACTTAAAATGATACATAAATCCCAATACTATATAAAACATTTCCTTTCTGAAATCATTTACTATAACAACATTGTTAAAGTCCACCATTTCCTTCTATTTCTCGAAACATCTATTTCAACAATAAATGTTGAAATCTATGGTTTCGATCCTTAATACTTTTTTTTTAAACATCCTTAAATAGTTTTAATTCTATTTAAAATATCACTTTCCTAAAATATTTCTTTAATATATTATTCACCGTCCAAAATCGTGAATATACTTCATTAACCAAATTCAATTTCTACATATTTTATTTATAGGATTATTCACTTTCCAAAATCGTGAATATACTTCCTTTAATAAGCCATAATAATTAAACTTATCAAAATAAGTCAATTTCGGATTTATAAAACAACGTTTATAAATTCACACACACACATACATATATATATATATATATATATATATATATATATATATATATATATATATATTTTATAAAAACTCCAACTTATAAAAAATCCCTTAATCAACAAATTTTATTTATATCTCATTTAAACGCCAAAATCCAATTTATATGTTAATTCCTTATAAATCTTTTATTTTACAAAATCTATTCATTTTATAACTTCACAATTTATAAATCTATAAATTTCATTCACTTATGAATCCATTTTTCTATTTCATTTAAATACTTATAAAAACTCGTTTTATAATTCCAATATTTTAATTTATAAATATCAATTCTATAAATCTTTTATATAAATCGTTTATAATTCTTCAAAAATCCCAATTTAAACCATTTTATAATTTAATCAACTACTTATTTCGAAAATCACATTTCCGTTATATTTCACAAAAATCATAATTTTTATAACTTAAAAATTACAACGTTTATTTATTTAAAATGAATAAATTCCAAAATTAAATTTTATTATGAATTCTCAACTTAAATTTTCAAAAATTAAATTTTATTTATTTTCAGCATCTAACGATACCAAAATATATTCGGCTAAACTTTAACCTTTAATGATTTCAATCACAAAGATAATCACGCAGATTATAAATAGATCAATAAATAGATCAACACACAACATTGAAACAAATTCAAAGGTTTGAGGAATCCAGTTGGATCCCTCCAACCTGTTTCCCTGCATCCAATGTTATTAGCACAATACCAATTCCGCTTCGAGACAAAATATCGCAGTATATGGGATTTAGAAAATACTATCCGCTATTATGCGGCGCAATAGGGTCTCATCCGCCATATAATGAGGGAAATCAACTCCAAGTACATATATAATACCAATTCCAATCAAGATGGAATTATCGCGGTATATGTTTTTGATAGATAACATCCACTTAATATGCGGCATATAATGTCTATTTTAACAATCAATAGATAATAATTTATCATCCAGGCATACAATCAAGCAATTTTAAATCTAACTATTTAAAATTTAAATCTAAACAATTCGATTGAGTGAGAAGTTCTCACCTTGAGTTTCCGATGATAGTTGTAACGTTTTATTTCAAATAAAATTAAATGCGCGTTTAATTTTAGCCAAAACTCCAATCAACTCCAATCCAGCTCCATAACGTAGTGCTCGACAAAACGAAGCCAACGCAATTTGTTTCGTCCAAAAAGGATCACGTATGACAAAGTTATCGCGTTTAGAAGTTTATACAAATTATAATATAAATATATTTACATTCTTTTTCTATTTTTAAACCTACCCAAATCAGGCCATGCCTTTTCAAGTCCAAGCACATCAGGCCATTCACGTCTCCTTCCTCTATCATCAGGTAAAGCACGAACAAAGGGAACCCATAGCCACCATCCTTTGTTGAATTTTCACCACCACTACAAGCAACCTGGAGATGATCGGCCTATGGCATATCGAAGCCCCTCACACGACCTACCTTCGGCCAAGATATGGGTGAGCTCGGTCAAGTATGGACGTGGGAATTAGTGCACGAGCTGATGGTAAACACGGCCCGCTTGACGACGCCGTGGTGCTCCAAATTCGATCATCACCGTTGGATTTACTCGTCTCGACGAGATCTACAACTTTGTAGTTGAAAAGTTTTGCTAATTATCGATGGATTTTGAGATATTAGAGGTGAAAGAAGATGAATTTTCAGCCATTAATACTGTTTGAAAGTGGTGGCTCTTGGTTGAAACCCTAGCTAGGTTTTATTTTGCAAATTGTGAAAGTAGATGCCCTTTTATAGAAAATGGCGAAACACTATTCATCCAAAATTTTCCGAACTCCAAATGAAGCGTGCTGGCTGGCGTTTCTAGGGTTTACCCCACGTTCCGGACACAATGGAATAGGTTTCGGAGGCTAATTCGATCATCTGTGCGAATTACGACAACAAACAATCGATTTTAAATTAAATCGGTTAACCAAATTTCTATGCGTTTTGGCTTGCCTCGGACAAACGGTAAATCCGATTGACACGAAATTTGAAACCACACAATAATATGACATTACAGAGCCGATGAAACTAGTTTCGTCGAAATCCAAGACTGTTTGAAAAATGGCTATTTTAACTCGTCAATTAAATATTAACATATTCAATTTTCACAAATCAACTTTTAATTTAATTTTAAAAGTTCGATAACATCTTTCTAACTTCAATATGATTGAATAAAATTTTACAAATCATTTTTAATCACATTAAACCCAATTTCCAATTATTTCTGTAATTTCAAATATTAAATTATCGATTTAATTATCCAATTAAATCTAGATATTCAAAATAAAATTTATCCGACTTATAAAATTATCTTTTAATTATTTAAAAATCAATTAAATATACGAATTTCAAATGACAGAAATTCTAGGTCGTTACAAACTCTTACGTACGAGGTCCAATTCACACGCGGTTTTCTCTGCTAGGTTCGTATTAAAATTTCGATTATTTTGACGTGGGTTTGGATGAATTTGGGAACTGCTCAAATTTTGGGTTTAAATTGGATTTAAATTCACTTTAAATTCAAAAGGTGAGTGTTTTAACCCACTCACAACTTCTAAAATTTCTTATGTTTGTTAAATTGATTTATGATATGAATAGAAATTTATTTATGATTGTTTGGCATATTTTGAATCATCATCTCAGTTTATTTGAATTTATTTGGATAAAACAGTTATCTAATTTATTATTGAGTATAAATTGCCAGTAAATACCTGTTGTTTATTATCTATTCTATATTGATGTTATTGATTGAATTGGCTGATGATTGTGATAAATGTTTGATAATTGATATTGGATGAATGGATGTTGTACTTTATAATATTACAAACTGCAAGTTGTTATGGATTTTTATTTCATTCGAGATTGTGGTTCGAAATGATATATAACCATATTTATATTTTAAATTACGGATTGAAATGATAAATATCTGTATCACTTGACCATATGATAGAAAATTATATACAAACACCGTGGTCTATATATAAAAATATCTTGAAATGATTTTTATGGTTTTGTAAAGACATATATGGTTTTAATTAAACATTGATTTTAGATATTATATAAATGTCATTTTATTCTTATTTTTAAGCTATGTATAAACTGGTTTTAATATGGAATAAACTTAAGAATAAGTTGATTTTTATTGAAGATGATATGGTTAAGTATTTAAATTATATTTTAATATAGAGTTTAAATGATTTTAATCAAATTAAAGTTGGAAAATAAATTTGAGATTTATTTGAAATTTAATTTATTTAAGAATTAAACACAAATAAGTTGATGTGAAATTTATTAAATTGGAAATTTTAAAAGGTATGATTTTTTTTAACTTGATTTTGGTTTAAGGTGAATTAAATGAATAATTCAAGTATAAATAAATTGAAGGAAATATTTAGTTACTTTCCATTTGAGATTTATTTAAATGATAATGGATTTATTATGTAAAATATTTAAAAACTAAATAATAGAAATTAAATTGTCGAATTGTAATTTCCAAACTTAGTTTTGAAATTGTTGAATACTTAAAGTTTGAAATATACTAAATTTGAAATGGTTTATTCTGCGGACCAAATCTGTTTGAAATCGGTATAATTTAAGATAGTTTATTTAAAAACTGAATTGCATTGAAATCTATGATTTGGAATTTGGTTAAATCTAGAATGTAGAAATTCGAATTGTTTTGGAATTGATTTTTGAAATTGAAGAAGTTATTTTATTACATAAAGTATTTTAATATATAAACCATTTAAGTGGTGGAAGTTATGTTCAAAGTTTTGAGTTTCGAAGTATTATAATTTAGAAGTGTTATATTTCAAGTGTTTTGATTTCGAAGTGTTATAACGTTGAATGTGCTATGATTTTGGAAAGAACATATTTGAAATAAAAATGATATTATATCGATTTGGATTTTAATAAAAATGATATCATATTGATTTAGTATTGAAGAGGAAATGATATCATATTGGTTTGGTCTTTGAAATGAAAATGATATTGTATTTATATGGTTTTGAATGGATATTATATTCTGGTTTTGAGGTATAATTATTTTGAAATGACCGCGGTGTTATAATAACGTTTGGTTGTTAAAGAGACCGGGATCAGAAGTTGTCATACTCTCTACCAACTTCGAAAACCACTTTAACAGCCGTGTACATGGTAGAGATCCCAGAATGAAGTAGGATCGCGGCGGTGTTTCTTTGAGTTATATAGATGGACCCGACTCCTGTGAGTTAGCATAAGGTGGCTAAAATAGGAGGGATTGACGGGTTAAGAAGGTGGCACTTTTATCGGACACATTCCTTCGATACCATTCTATTACTTTGTGATTGATTGGGGCCCTTTTGATTTTGGGGTTGTGGCTAGAGGTGGGGATATAGTAGCTGCTATGCGTTACCACCAGTCCGTAAGCGTAATTGGTATATCTACCTTGGCATTGCCTAGTTGTGCTGTGTCACCTACCCCAGCGAGCCTTGTACGAGATTTGTGTCGTATCTATGGAGCATCTTCTCGTAGCCTCCCGATCAGGAGGTACATAGGTGTTGTATAGACTATTGGCACTATTTATGTGTTAAGGTGGAAAATGTAAAGCCTTAATGCTATTTTAAAGTAAGATTATTTTACTATTAGACATTATTATAATAGCATAATATTATTACATAGTAAATAATTTAACAGATCCTTAGGGGATGTGAATCCCGAACATCTCTTAAGTTAGTGCACTCACGTTAGACACTGGATAGGAGATGTCAAATCCTGTAAACATCTCTGACGCCGTTCCGCTCATATTTATTTCTATTGATTTAACTCATATAAGATCTTTTAGTTCTGACTCGAGTGTTTTGTCTTTTCAATTTTCTCGGGTCATCTTGAGCATTTCCTGATTCGAAGACTTATTTCTGGAGAACGAAGACGAAGATTGTATTACTATTATTTATTATATTATTCCACTACATTCATACTGTTCCGCTACATTATTTATTATACTCTGGTATGTGTAACACTGATTCTGTGTTGTATAAGTATAATCAAATGTTTTTGTAAAACAGCTTCATGAACTGTTATTTGATTATTATATTTTGTCATTCCGCTGTGAGATTCTATTTTATTTTATTCTTTCTATGCTTTTCAATTTGCTCAGGTCATCCTGAGCATTTCAGGATTTGAAGACTTATTTCTGGAGGACAAAGACGAAGATTGTATTACTATTATTTATTATATTATTCCACTACATTCATACTGTTCCGCTGTATTATTTATTATATTCTGGCATGTGTAACTCTGATTTTGTGTTGTATAAGTATAATCAAATATTTTCGTAAAACAGCTTCATGAACTATTATATGATTATTATACTTTGTCATTCTGCTGTGAGATTCTGTTTGTTTTATTTCTTTCTCTGCTTTTCTTATTCACCCCAATAACAATTCGCCCTTTTGTATGGTTTGAGTCTGACGTATGTGATTTTTCGTCGATTTAAAGCGTACATAAAGGCAGGATGTTACATGCTGGAAATCCGCCAGTAGATGTGGGGATGGTGTATAAGTTATTGGCCAATTTTTTGCAAGCAGGAGCTGTTGGTAATATTGGTGGAGTTAATCCTATAGTTCCAATTGGTTATAATTATGCTAGATTGAGCAAAGACTATACTAGTCTGGGTGGAAGCCGTTCATGGGAACAAAAGATGATGTTGAAGTTGAGAACTAACTTTTGAGATGTGAGAGGATCTTTACCGATTTAGGGTTGGATGATGGAGGAAAGAGAAGGCTAGCCTCTAGACAGTTGCAAGGGTTAGCGCTTCACTGGTTGAACAGTGTGACCGCCAGAGTTCCAAAGGAAGAGCTAGCATGGGCTGATTTCAGGAGAAGATTTGAGTTGAGGTTTCCGTCAGAAGTTGGTAAATCTGCGTTGATGAGGAAGTTCATGCATCTGGCTCAGGGAGAAATGTCAATGGTCGAGTATGATGCTAAGTTTGATGAGCTGTCTGGATATCGATAGCTTTGGTAGACACTGATGTCAGAATTAATGAGAGGTTCATTCGAGGATTAAGACCCGAGCTTGCTAGAATTACTATGACTGCAAAAACCCGAATTCTAGTGGGTCCGGATTTTTTGCAAAAATGCTAAAACCCAAGCCTACTGAAACCCGAGTTGGGAATGTGGTATCTTGCAGATAGGCAAAGACAAATATATTAGAGCTCAATTAAATATCTCAAAGCGGAATTGACTAAAATATAATAGTAAGTAAATACTCGATAATATAATAATACTTTCTAAACAAGTGTCTTAAAGCTGGGAATTCTCTGCGATCTACCTAACTTGTAGGATGTTATGAGGAGAGGGTCAAAACTAAAGTTCTAGTGAATGGATAAATTATACACTTTTAAGTTTAATTCTACATATACCGTTTTATTTCCATTTACTGTTAAATTAGGTTCACTAGGTTTATCATACTCTTGCCTCTGTGCGTGAATCGTACTGATCTACTCCTTTGTAGATTAAAACCTAATAACTGATATATATGTAGCTATATGCCTAATGACTATATTGGTCCTAAGTACTACCCATAGTGCCTTCCGTATCCTCCTTTAAAAGGACTCCATAGTCTTGCTCCTACAACATTCTGTGACTATATTTGTAAAGGACAGCTTCGTGAGGCCTACAATATAGATGTTTCATCGTCTACTATGAAAATGTAAATCCATGTCTGCACTAATCTATACTAATGCTCGGACATCTGCAAAGTACCACGCAATGCGTACATGGAGGACCATACGTAATCATTCTGTCTACTCTCTAAATCCTGGCAACAAGGTCTACCTTGTACAAAACTCAGTTGGGGATTTTCTATATTTATAAAAGACAGCTTCATTAGGCCTACAATACAGATATTCTAGCTGGTCTGTCTCCTTTCTCATCGTGGCTATGGCCGCTCGTAGCCACGCCTCAGCTAATCGAAAGACCTCTAAAGAGTTAAGTAGCCATGCCCTAATGCAAACTATCTAATATCCAATAGGCGGTGCCCCTTATCCAATGTCTCGATAGTGAAAGAATCATTGGACTTTTGGTTTTAACTCTAGTCTTCCCCAAACTCGCTCTTGGTTTTGATGTTGACCGATATCCACATGTGACTATCCTTTTGGGTCCCGCCCACTAAACTTACTTGCAAGTACTGGGACATATGAATATACTACTCCGAACACCAACCCTTTCTGACTGCCTACAATGGTCCTGCCATGCAAAAAGCAGTCAAGGCATACTCTCTTGATGGAACACTGACAGATCTGCCTCCGAGGATGCAGCTTTGTTAGGACTACCTAGAGGGTAATCCTAGAGTATCCTCACGTCCCGTTGATGTCCCGTACTTCGTTTCTAGCCCAAAATAACTAAGTTGGACGTGCTTCTCCTTTGCTGAAATTTGTGATGAACTGTATATGATTACAAGTGTCTCTCTTCAGTTCTAGGTTGTCTTCTTTTAATATGATATAGAATTCTATTATATTTTATAATTCACTTATCATAATAACTGTCGTGCTTTAGTTTATTTTATTCTATTCTAGGAAGTAATTCTATTTTATTTGGTTGGGTATGAAAACTATACTAAAAATCCATTTTCATATTTTAATACCAAATAATACTATAAACAATAATTCGTAACTGCAAGGTATTTCTTTTATTATTTTGGAATAGTGTAAAATACAATGATTTCTTTATTTTACACTAGTTCCCTTTTTCATTCTTTTGTTCTTGCAGTTACGTTTATCGTTATCTTTTAAATATTAAATTATAGAAATGTATCGTATTTTATAAACCGGCCAATTAATCTATTACTTGCTTCCAAATCAAGTTATTAGATTAATTATTATTCACGCTTTAGCGCAATTTATTGCAGGAATTCCATTTTTCTAGCTTTATTCCAACATTTCTTATTTTGCATCTAATCTAGTATTTTCCCATTTTGATCCATAATCGCAAATTTTCTTTTTAACTATATTATTCGCGTACAAAGAGAATAAAAAGAAACTAGCAGTTAGGCTAAATTATAACTTCAAACTAGATGTAAGCAACTGTAAATTTCTTACAGTTCAACATAACTAATTAACATAATTAATTACTGAAATACTGAATAAAATAATTTAATGGTAATTTTACGATAATTTATCATAAATGTAAAAGATATAATTAAATCCACCCACATTGGTAGCTTTTCAAATCTCCCTGTTTTTTTCTTCAGATCTGTACCTAACATCTATATTCACCTCCTTTGTAATCCCTATTTGGAATAACAAACGATATATTTTCAGATCTATAATATTTGAAAGAGAAAAAGGAAGAGATTTGGATTAGAAATAGAAAATAAAACTCAGATCTAGGGTTTTAGCTTTGACATAGCTTTTTGATTTGAACCAATTCCTAATTCCCTAATTAATTCTATTCTTTTTCTATTTAGATCGAAATTCGTGTGAATTAGATCTAAAATTTTGTTATTAAGAAAGTATAGAAGAGATTGAAAAATGGAGAGCTTCTGTAGGCAGGAGAAAAATAATGAGAGTAAAAATGAGGCTCTACAACTATATTTAAAGCGGTTAAAATCAGAGCTAACTATTAGATATAAAACCAAAAAATCTAAAGCATACACTTAGTCGATGGACATTAAATTAATATGTTCTCTTCTGCGTTTGTTTTTATTTTAAATTGATTCTCCAATAATCTTTCGGTTAATCACTTTCCCTTCTCTCTCGCAATCTATGGAAAAATATATTTTTAATTGTGAAGTTTCTTCTAAATAAGATTCCTATATTAATCAACCAATTAATAGATTTCATATATATCTAGAATTAATTTATTATCCAATTAATACCTTCCTACACTGTGATTTCTTACCAAATTAATATGCCAATCAACACCATATTAAGTCATCACATATATGCATATTAATTTATTTTATTCCCATAATTATTGCATGAATATAATCTACAATTGAATTTTGAGTCACAATCTTAATTATGTATGTTACCATAAGTCTCCATGTTTATAAATTGACAATTGGTTACCTGTGCAAATTATTCTTCCTCCATTTTATTCTCTTGCACTAACATATATGTTTCTAATCATATCAAATATATGTTCCCTTTCTTGTCAGTTCCTGTCAATTAATCATCTCTACTAATTAATTGAATAATAATTTAACTTTTGAACAAACACCGTCAACTAATCTTCCCTATCATTTGATTTTATATAATTTCCCTCTCTAATTTATTTGTTATACAAATATATATGCATTCCAAATAATATTAATTAGTTTCCCCATTTACAAATATTTCTTTCTTTTAAAATTTCAAATGTATATAACTTATTTAAATTATTTGCATATGTAATTGTAATTTAACGTGGAGTGTTACATTCTCCACCCCTTAGGAAATTCGTCCCCGAAATTTGATAAGGGTTCAGTTATGTAATTTCTCCTATTAATCACATCCATTTTGTGCACATCCTATTTTGAAACGATCCGTGCATAGTGCAAAGTGCAATGCATCATAAAATATGTGCACGTACAAGAATTTCTATGTGATACCTCCTATATGAATGTCTTTTCTTTTAGAAATTCCTTTTAAAGCAATGTGCACACATCTTAAATATACTTGCAATTTCTATATGAATGCAATCTTTTGAAAACTCAAAACATTTTTCATTCAATTTTTCCCATACACGTACTGAATAAGAGCATAGTTTAACAAAATTTTACGTCCAAACCTACCACACAACTTTTAATTTTCGAATTTTAGAAAATTCTAGTTTTCCAAATTCGATTTCTTATGTTATAAAGAAGGTGGAAAATGGAAAAACTTCATATTTCTCCGTTTTTCTTTTGCGCACATCTTCCTCCTTGCTTGGGATTTAGGATACTATTCTAAAAAAATTATTTATTTCCCCAAGAACAATTTACATAAGAAAATATCTCTTTTTAAATTTTTCTATTGACATTTCTATCGCTTTCTTTAAACTTATTATTTCCTTTTAGTTGTCTTATTCTGCTTTTACTCTTTCTTTTTATATAGCAACTAAACACAGCTATCATCTAGGGCAAGGAGGTCTAGGACCATGTCCACTTTGACAGAGAAAGGTCCTACTCTAGGAATCCAAATAACTCTCCTATCGCCTATTACTTTTTACTAACTTACGCTGTATTATAAGATCTATTCATCACTTCTATTCCATGCTCAAAAAGGAATAACTAAGTTTCGTTTACCGCAATGGATAATGGTTTCAATCTATGAAGTCTCTATCTGAAAAGACAACTAAGCTTGGGGAAATTTTCTCTTTCCTTTCGTTTTTTTCCAAATAAGGTCTACATATCCCAACCACGTGTGTCTTATCATCTTACTAATATCATTTCACTACTCTTCTATAGTCTGCACTCACGAAGCAACATTTTTAGTTTTTCACTAGTGTCCTATACACTTTACGGGAACTTTTATTATTACTAAGAGTTTACTGCTACAACCTTATACTTTTCCTATTACACCTAGGAAATGATTCTTATCTATTCATATTTAGAAGTATGATTTATTTTGGTATTTATCATTTTTTCTTTAAAAATTAAAACTTCTAATTTTTTTTATTTTCAAAAACTTATTTACTTTTCAATCAAATCAACATTTTTTTAAACATCTCTTGCTTGTTCTTAAACATTTTTCTTTTTTCTTGACTTTAAAAAAATGTGCTCGCATGTTTTCAAAATATCCTTTTTTATAGATTTTCAAATTTACTAAAACTGGGGTAAATAAAGACAATTATTTTATCAAAAATCTCTTAACTTTCATACTCTTCCAATTACTTAACCTTCAAGGAGTTACTAACTTACTACACTAAATGGTTTTATGCCTTAATGTATTGGAATTACTTTCTCTTATGAGAAATCATTAACGCTAAAACCTTCTATGAATCCTTTAAAGGAGGATTTCATGTTTATGTGAAATTATAAGGAATTTATTTCACATTTTATCAAAATAGGCTATACAAAATATGGTGCTTTCCATACCTTGTACATCTTTTTCATGTATTCCTTATAGCTTACACAAAACATCTTTATTTGTGATTCAGAGAAAATTATATCATTATTCATTTCATTCTAATAGATTAAGGTATGTTTACTCTATATTTGCTTACATAAGATATTTGATACTAAATTCATTAATTTATCATACATTATTTTTCAAAATAACTCATTTTTAAAATTTCTTTATAACTAGAAAATAATTTTATGTGCTTATTTAAATAATAAGTGTACATATAAACCACTTTAGAAATTAGCTCCAAAACTCATTTGGGTCAAAACAGATGTTGCGTAAAACACCATTACTACAATCCAAAAATACTAATATATGGATTCAATTAAAATAAATATTAATAAATGCCGTATGTTATGTAAAAACACACCTAACCTGTAGGATGTTATGAGGACAGGGTCAGAACTAAATTTCTAGTGAATGGATAAATTATATACTTTTAAGATTAATTCTACATATACCATTTTATTTCCATTTACTGTTATATTAGGTTCACTAGGTTCACTAGGTTTATCATACTCTCGCCTCTATGCATGAATCGTACTCATCTACTCCTTAGTAGATTAAAACCTAAAAACGGATATATATATATATATGGCTATATGCCCAATGGCCGTAATGGTCCTAGGTACTACCCATAGTACCTTTCGTATCTTCCACGCAAAGGACTCCATCATCTTGCGTCTATAGCATTCTATGACTAGATATGTAGAAGACAACTTCGTGAGGCCTACAATACAAATGTTCTGTCGTCTACTATGAAAATGTAAAACTGCGTCTGCATTAGTCTATACTAATGCTCGGACATCCGCAATGTACCACCCAGTGCGCACATTGAGGACTATACATAATCGTTCTGTCTACTCTCTGAATCCCGCCAACAAGATCTACCTTGTATGAAACTCAGTCGGCGATTTTCTATATCTGTAAAGGACAGCTTCATTAGGCCTACAATATAGATATTCTAGTTGCTCTGTCTCTTTTCTCATCATGGCTATGGCCCTAAGCAGCCAACCCTCGGTTAATCGAAATACCTCTAAAGAGTTAAGTAGTCGTGCCCTACTGCAAATAATCTAACATCCAATTAGCGGTGCCCCTCATCCAATGTCTCGATAGTGAAAGAATGATTGGACTTTTGGTTTTAACTCTAGTCTTTCCTGAACTCGCTCTTGGTTTTGATGCTGGCCGATATCCACATGCGACTATCCTTTTGGGTCCTACGTACTGAACTAACTTGCTAGTACTGGGACATACAAATATCCTACTCCGAACACTAACCCCTTTTGACTGCCTACAATGTCCTGCCATGCAAAAAGCAGTCAAGGGATACTCTCTTGATGGAACACCTACAGACCTGCCTCTGAAGATGCAGCTTCATTAGGCCTACCTAGAGGGCCATCCTAGAGTATCCTCATGTCTAGTCTCGTACTTCCTTCAAGCCCAAAATAACTAAGTTGGGCATGCTTCTCCTTTGTTGAAATCTGTGATGAACCGCTTCATTAGGCTCTTCATCCTTTAAGCCACTCCAAACGCATCCCACTCTTTTATTATACCCTAAATCTAATCTTTTGATTTGCGTTTAGTTTACTTTTCGTATTCTGTTGGCTACTTATTTACCCTAGTTAGAATATTCTTGCCTTCGTCTCACTTCTGGCTAATGTAAGACCACCATTGATCTAATAGGGAATGTTGTTGGTACTGCCACTTCTATTACCTTGCTTATTTAACTGAATTTAAGTCTTAAGTTTATTAAATAAGCATCTTCTATTATCTTTGTTCTATTTGCTTATTAACTTAATTTAAATCTTAAATAAGCCTTTTCGTTCTTTCTACTTTAATTATAACCTATGTTATAATTTTACTTCTAATTGTCACTTTTATCTTCTTTTATAATCTGTATATGATTACATGTGTCTCTCTTCTGTTCCAGGCTGTCTTCTTTTATTATGATATAGAATTCTCTTTAAATCTTTTATATTATAAAATTCACTTATCATAATAGCTGTCTTATTGTATAGTCTGTATAGTAAATGCAGATCTAGGTTCACTATCATTTACAGCTTCAAAGTTTTTTCTAATAATTTACTTGATTCCTTTCATACTTTATTTTCTTCTATTCTAGGAAGTGATTCTATTTTATTTGGTTGGGTATGAAAACTATACTAAAAATTCATTTTCATATTTGAATACTAAATAATACTATAAACAATAATTCGTAACCGCAAGGTATTTTTTTTTATTTTTTTGGAATTGTGTAAAGTATAGTGGTTTCTCTATTTTACGCTAGTTCCCTTTTTCTTTCTTTTATTATTGCAGTTACATTTATCATTATCTTTTAAATATTAAATTATAGAAATGTATCATATTTTCTAAATCAACCAATTAATCTATTACATACTTTCAAATAAGTTATTAGATTAATTTAGTATTCCTGTTTTAGCGTAATTTATTGCAGAATTCCATTTTTCTAGCTTTATTCCAACTTATATTATTTTACATATAATCTAGTATTTTCCCATTTTATTCCATAATCGCGAATTTTCTTTTTAACTATATTATTCGTGTACAAAGAGAATAAAAAGAAACTAGCATTTAGGCTAAATTATAACTTCAAATTAGATGTAAATAACTGTAAATTTCTTACAGTTCAGTATAACTAATTAACAGAATTAATTATTGAAATACTGAATAAAATTATTTAATGAGAATTTAACAATAATATATCGTAAACGTAAAAGATATAATTAAATCCACTCACATTGCCATCTTTCCAAATCTACCTATTCTATTTCAGATCTATCCCTAGCATATATATTCACCTCCCTTGTAATCCCTATTTGGAATTACAAACGATATATTTACATATCTATAATATTTGAAAGAGAAAAAGAAGAGATTTGGATTAGAAATAGCAAATAAAGCTTAGATCTAGGATTTTACCTTTGACATATCCTTCTCATTTGAGCCAATTTCTAATTTCCTAATTAATACTATTCTCTTTCTATTTAGATCTAAATTCATGTGAATTAGATCTAAAATTTTGTTGTTAAGAAAACATAGAAGAGATAGAAAAATGGCAGAGCGTCTATAGGAAAAAGAAAAATAATGAGAATAAAAATGAGGCTCTACACCTATATTTATAGTGGTTCAAATCAGTGCTAGCCATCAGATATAAAACCCTAAAATCTAAAGTATATACACTCAGTTTATAGACGTTAAATTAACATGTTTTCTTCTGCATTTTTTTATTTCAAATTGATTCTCCAACAATCTTTTCATTACTCACTTTCCCCTTCTCTCTCGCAATCTATGGAAACATATATTTTTAAATGTTTTAAATAAGATTAGAAATAGTAAATAAAACTCAGATCTAGGATTTTACCTTTGACATAGCCTTCTCATTTGAGCCAATTCCTAATTACTTAATTAATTATTTTCTCTTTCTATTTAGACCTAAATTCATGTGAATTAGATCTAAAATTTTATTGTTAAGAAAACGTAGAAGAGATAGAAAAATGGCAGAGCTTGTATAGGCGAGAGAAAAATAATAAGAATAAAAATGAGGCTCTGCACCTACATTTATAGTGGTTCAAATCGGTGCTAATCATCAGATATAAAACCATAAAATCTAAAGTATATACACTCAGTCTATGGACATTAAATTAACATATTTTCTTCTGCATTTGTTTTTATTTCAAATTGATTCTCCAACAATCTTTTCATTAATCACTTTCTCCTTCTCTTTCGCAATCTATGGAAACATATATTTTTAAATGTGACGTTTCTTTTAAATAAGATTTCCCTATTAATCACCCAATTAATAGATTTCATATATACCTAGAATTAATTTACTATCCAATTAATCCCTGCCTGCACTATGATTTCTTACCAAATTAAAATGCCAATCAGCACCATATTAATTCGTCACATATATGCATATTAATGTATTTTATTTCCATAATTATTTCATACATATATTTTACAATTGAATTTTGAATCACAATCTTAATTATGTATGTAACCATAAGTCTCCATTTCATTAGTTGATAATTGATAACATGCATAAATTACTCTTCCTCCATTTTATTCTCTTACATAACATATATATTTCTAATCATATCAAATAGTTGTTACAATATATGTTCCCTTTCTTGTCAGTTCCTGTCAATTAATCACTTCTACTAACTAATTGAATATCAATCTCCTATTTAAACAAATACCGTCAATTAATCTTCCCTATTAATTGATTTTATATAATTTCTCTCTCTAGTTTATTTGTTACACAAATATATATGTACTCTAATTAGTTTCCCAATTTACAAACATTTCTTTATTTTAAAATTTCAAACTTATATAACTTAATTAAATTATTTGCATATATATTGTAATTTAATGTGGGATGTTACAATGACCCATATCCAAGATTCTTCTAATGCGGTGGTGGAGATGGCCATTCGCCATGAAGAGATGCTTGTTATTTCAGCTAAAGATAAACCTGTTGAATCCCAGGATCCTAAGGAGAAGAAGAGGAAATTCTTTAAGAAGAAGGGAGCCCAGAAAGAGGATGCTCCAAGAAGGCAAAGACTGATTTGGTGTGTTATAAATGTGACAAGAAGGTTCATTATGCTAATTAGTGCCAGTCAGGCAACGGGAAGAAAGCAGTAGATAAGAAGAATGTGAAGTGCTTTAACCGTGATCAAGTGGGGCACTACAAGAACTAGCGTCTGGAGCTAGCTAGGGTAGTAAAGGGAAAAGTTTTTGCTGTTGGATCATCAACTAAGCTCGCTGTAGATGATGCAGGGAGAACAGTGATGGTAAGTATGTTTTTGATTCACAACATACCAGTTAGGATACTTTTTGACACTGGTGCATCACATTCATTTATATCCCAGTGTTTGGTTGATAGGTTATGCTTAGAGCCCACATACCTTGTTACTTCCTTAAGGATCGCGAATCTGATAGGATGGTATGCAACTCCGACGATAAGATATAACCAGTTAGAATTTGATTTGTTAGTTCATAAATTTGCATGTAGTTTGTATGTGTACGATTTCCTAGATTTCGAAATCATTTTGGGTATGGATTGGTTGAGGAGGTATGAGGCCAGGATATTTTACGAAGATAGGGAGATATCTTTGAGACACACAAATAGTCATAACTGAATTATATTCTCAGTAGAGAATTCTGACCACAGTTGTTGTGCTTTGTTAAGTGCAATGGAAGTGGGTGAGGAGTTAAATCATGTTCGGATTGCATGAGAATTTGCAAATGTCTTTGAGCTAGTGCAAGACTACCACCGAAATGAGCTATTGAGTTTTGGATAGACCTTTGCTAGGAGATGAATCTATGAGTAGACCTTCTAGCAGGATGACACTGACAAAGATGAAAGAACTGAAGGTGCAACTAGTGGATCTTGAAGGAAGGAATTTTATTAGACCAAGTCGTTCGCCTTAGGGAGCGGTCGTGGTATTCGTGAAGAAACCAGATGGGGTGTTGTGGATGTGTATGGACTATCGCAAGTTGAATGAAAGGACGATAAAGAATAAGTACCATTTGCCAAGAATTGATGATCTGTTTGTTCAGTTGAGTGGAGCTAAAGTGTTTTCCTAGTCCGATATGGCGACGGGCTTCCTTCAGTTGAGAGTGGCAGAGGACAGTATTCCTTTGACTAATTAACATAATTAATTACTGAAATACTCAATAAAATAATTTAATGCTAATTTAGCGATAATATATCATAAACGTAAAAGATGTAATTAAATCCACCCACATTGCTAGCTTTTCAAATCTTCCTGTTTTTATTTCAGATCTGTCCCTAACATCTATATTCACCTCCTTTGTAATCCCTAATTGGAATAACAAACGATATATTTTCAGATCTATAATATTTGAAAGAGAAAAGGAAGAGATTTGGATTAGGAATAGAAAATAAAACTCAGATCTAGGGTTTTACCTTTGACATAGCCTTTTGATTTGAACCAATTCCTAATTCCCTAATTAATTCTATTCTTTTTCTATTTAGATCTAAATTCATGTTAATTAGATCCAAAATTTTGTTATTAAGAAAGTGTAGAAGAGATAGAAAAATGGAGAGTTTCTGTAGGCAAGAGAAAAATAATGAGAGTAAAAATGAGGCTCTACAACTATATTTATAGTGGTTAAAATCATTGCTAACCATTAGATATAAAACCAAAAAATCTAAAGCATACACTTAGTCGATGGACATTAAATTAATATGTTCTCTTCTGCGTTTGTTTTTATTCTAAATTGATTCTCCAATAATCTTTTCGTTAATCACTTTCGCTTCTCTCTCGCAATCTATGGAAATATATATTTTTAATTGTGAAGTTTCTTTTAAATAAGATTCCTATATTAATCAACCAATTAATAGATTTCATATATATCTGGAATTAATTTATTATCCAATTAATACCTTCCTGCACTGTGATTACTTACCAAATTAATATGCCAATCAACACCATATTAAGTCATCACATATATGCATATTAATTTATTTTATTCCCATAATTATTGCATGAATATAATCTACAATTGAATTTTGAATCACAATCTTAATTATATATGTTACCATAAGTCTCCGTGTTTATAAATTGACAACTGGTTACCTGTGCAAATTATCCTTCCTCCATTTTATTCTCTTGCACTAACATATATGTTTCTAATCATATCAATTAGTTGTTATAATATATGTTCCCTTTCTTGTCAGTTCCTGTCAATTAATCATCTTTACTAATTAATTAAATATTAATTTAACTTTTAAACAAACACTGTCAGCTAATCTTCCCTACTAATTGATTTTATATAATTTCTCTCTCTAATTTATTTGTTATACAAATATATCTGCATTCCAAATAATATTAATTAGTTTCCCCATTTACAAATATTTCTTTGTTTTAAAATTTCAAATGTATATAGCTTAATTAAATTATTCGCATATGTAGTTGTAATTTAACGCAGGGTGTTACATTCTCCACCCCTTAGGAAATTTCGTCCCCGAAATTTGATAAAGGTTCAGTTATGTAATTTCTCTTATTAATCACATCCATTTTGTGTGCATCCTATTTTGAAACAATCCGTGCATGGTGCAAAGTGCAATGCATCATAAAATATGTGCACGTACAAGAATTTCTATGTGATACCTCCTATATGAATGTCTTTTCTTTTAGAAATTCCTTTTAAAGCAATGTGCGCACATCTTAAATATACTTGCAATTTCTATATGAATGCAATCTTTTGAAAACTCAAAACATTTTTCATTCAATTTTTCCCATACACGTACTGAATAAGAGCATAGTTTAACAAAATTTTACGTCCAAACCTACCACACAACTTTTAATTTTCGAATTTTAGAAAATTCTAGTTTTCCAAATTCGATTTCTTATGTTATAAAGAAGGTGGAAAATGGAAAAACTTCATATTTCTCCGTTTTTCTTTTGCGCACATCTTCCTCCTTGCTTGGGATTTAGGATACTATTCTAAAAAAATTATCTATTTCCCCAAGAACAATTTACATAAGAAAATATCTCTTTTTAAATTTTTCTATTGACATTTCTATCGCTTTCTTTAAACTTATTATTTCCTTTTAGTTGTCTTATTCTGCTTTTACTCTTTCTTTTTATATAGCAACTAAACACAGCTATCATCTAGGGCAAGGAGGTCTAGGACCATGTCCACTTTGACAGAGAAAGGTCCTACTCTAGGAATCCAAATAACTCTCCTATCGCCTATTACTTTTTACCAACTTACGCTGTATTACTCATGACAAATAAGATCTATACATCTCTTCTATTCCATGCTCAAAAAGGAATAACTAAGTCTCATTTATCGCAATGGATAATGGTTTCAATCTATGCAGTCTCTATCTAAAAAGACAACTATGCTTGGGGAAATTTTCTCTTTCCTTTTGTTTTTTTTTCAAATAAGGTCTTCATATCCCAACCACGCGTGTCTTATCATCTTACTAATATCATTTCACTATTTTTCTGTAGTCTGCACTCATGAAGCAACATTTTTAGGTTTTCACTAGTGTCCTATACACTTTATGGGAACTTTTATTATTACTAAGAGTAATTACTGCTATAACCTTATACTTTTCCTATTACACCTAGGAAATGATTCTTATCTATTCATATTTAAAAGTATGATTTATTTTGGTATTTATCAATTTTTCTTCAAAAATTAAAACTTCTAATTTTTTTTCTTTTCAAAACTTATTTACTTTTCCATCAAACCATCTTTTTTTTAAACATCTCTTGCTTGTTCTTAAACATTTTTCTTTTTTCTTGACTTTAAAAAAATGTCCTCGCATGTTTTCAAAATATCATTTTTTATAGATTTTCAAATTTACTAAAACTGGGGTAAATAAAGACAATTATTTTATCAAAAATCTCTTAACTTTCATACTCTTCCAATTACTTAACCTTCAAGGAGTTACTAACTTACTACACTTAATGGTTTTATGCCTTAATGTATTGGAATTACTTTCTCTTATGAGAAACCATTAACGCTAAAACCTTCTATGAATCCTTTAAAGGAGGATTTCATGTTTATGTGAAATTATAAGGAATTTATTTCACATTTTATCAAAATAGGCTATACAAAATATGGTGCTTTCCATACCTTGTACATCTTTTTCATGTATTCCAATATAGCTTACACAAAACATCTTTATTCGTGATTCAGAGAAAATTATATCATTATTCATTTCATTCTAATAGATTAAGGTATGTTTACTCTATATTTGCTTACATAAGATATTTCATACAAAATTCATTAATTTACCATACATTATTTTTCAAAAGAACTCATTTTTAAAATTTATTTATAACTAGAAAATAATTTCATGTGCTTATTTAAATAATAAGTGTACATATAAACCACTTTAGAAATTAGCTCCAACACTCATTTGGGTCAAAACAGATGTTGCGTAAAACACCATTACTACAACCTAAAAATACTAATATATGGATTCAATTAAATTAAATATTAATAAATGCTGTATGTTATGTAAAAACACACCTACTATAACAATAGTATCATAATTCATGCTTCCTTTATTTTTACCGAAAACATTATTATAACAATAAATGTTGTAACCTACGTTTTCGATACTTAACACGCTCTAGATTTTTATATTTAAAATCATTGTCTACCTACAAAGAAACTAGTGGGCTATACATGCTCTATAATTCTTCAAAAAGAATTTCACGTTTAACAAAATTTACATCATATAAAAACCAATTTAAATTTCATACCACTTATTTTTTCAAAAACCTAATATTTTCTTCCTCAAATATATTAATAATTATATTTTTCAACTTTTTTAATTCAAAAGTTTCATTTTTATTGGGTTAGACATAAAGTGGATTTATTTCATACTAAAATCTCTTATTCTTCCCGAAATAAAAACACTCTCCCTACTATCCCTAAGGAACTTCCCTACTTCCTAAAATATATGGATACAAATTTTCTCTCAAAACATGGCTTATCTGTATGCTATAAATCAATAATAACATATGGCTCTACGTACGTGGGTTATCCCGAACCCAACTATCAAACTATGCACAAATATACTTTTAAACTTTCCATATGTTAAAATCTATGGTTGGGGATTATTTGGATTTTAGTACATAATATATTTATATTTTATTCAAAAGTACAAATACGTTCACTCACTATCTACCAAGGAATCCTAAACCTAGGCTCTGATACAAAATGTAACAACCCGAATTCCAGTAGGTCCGGATTTTTCACAAAAATGCTAAAACCCAAGCCCACAGAAACCCGAGTTGGGAATCCGGTATCCTGCAAATAGGCAAAGATGAATATATCAGAGCTCCATTAAATGTCTCTAAGCAGAATTGACGAAAATATAATAGTAAGTAAATATTCACCAATATAATAACACTTTCTAAACAAGTGTCTTAAAGCTGGTAATTCTCTGCCATCTTCCTAACCTGTAGGATGTTATGAGGACAGGGTCAGAACTAAATTTCTGGTGAATGGATAAATTATATACTTTTAAGCTTAATTCTACATATACCATTTTATTTCCATTTACTGTTATATAAGGTTCACTAGGTTTATCATACTCTCGCCTCTATGCATGAATCGTACCCATCTACTCCTTAGTAGATTAAAACCTAAAAATGGATATATATATAGCTATATGCCTAATGACCATATTGGTCCTAGGTACTACCCATAGTACCTTTCGTATCTTCCTCGCAAAGGACTCCATCATCTTGCTTCTATAGCATTCTACGACTAGATATGTAGAAGACAACTTCTTGAGGCCTACAATACAAATGTTCTGTCGTCTACTATGAAAATGTAAAACTGCGTCCGCATTAGTCTATACTAATGCTCGGACACCCGCAATGTACCACCCAGTGCGCACATTGAGGACTATACATAATCGTTCTGTCTACTCTCCGAATCCCGCCAACAAGATCTACCTTGTATGAAACTCAGTCGGCGATTTTCTATATCTGTAAAGGACAGCTTCGTTAGGCCTACAATATAGATATTATATTTGGTCTGTCTCTTTTCTCATCGTGGCTATGGCCCTAAGCAGCCAACACTCAGTTAATCGAAATACCTCTAAAGATTTAAGTGATCGCGCCCTACTACAAACAATCTAACATCCAATTGGCGGTGCCCCTCATCCAATGTCTCGATAGTGAAAGAATGATTGGACTTTTGGTTTTAACTCTAGTCTTTCCTGAACTCGCTCTTGGTTTTGATGCTGGCCGATATCCACATGCGACTATCCTTTTGGGTCCTGCGTACTAAACTTACTTGCTAGTACTGGGACATACAAATATGCTACTCCGGACACTAACCCCTTTTGACTGCCTACAATGTCCGGCCATGCAAAAAGCAGTCAAGGCATACTCTCTTGATGGAACACCTACAGACCTGCCTCTGGGGATGAAGCTTCATTAGGCCTACCTAGAGGGCCATCCTAGAGTATCCTCACGTCTCGTTGAAGTCTCGTACTTCCTTCATGCCCAAAATAACTAAGTTGGGCATGCTTCTCCTTTGCTGAAATCTGTGATGAACCGCTTCATTAGGCTCTTCATCCTTTAAGCCACTCCAAACGCATCCCACTCTTTTATTACACCCTAAATCTAATCTTTTGATTTGCGTTTAGTTTAATTTTTGTATTCTAATGGCTACTTATTTACCCTAATTAGCATATTCTTACCCTCGTCTCACTTCTGGCTAATGTGAGACCACCATTAATCTAATAGGGAATGTTGTTGGTACTGCCACTTCTATTACCTTGCTTATTTAACTAAATTTAAGTCTTAAGTTTATTAAATAAGCATCTTCTATTATCTCTGTTCTATTTGCTTATTAACTTAATTTAAATCTTAAATAAGCCTTTCCGTTCTTTCTACTTTAATTATAACCTATGTTATAATTTTACTTCTAATTGTCACTTTTATCTTCTTTCATAATCTGTATATGATTACAAGTGTCTCTCTTCTGTTCTAGGTTGTCTTCTTTTATTATGATATAGAATTCTCTTTAAATCTGTTATATTATAAAATTCACTTATCATAATAGCTGTCTTATTGTATAGTCTGTATGGTAAATCCAGATCTAGGTTCACTATCGTTTACAGCTTCAAAGTTTTTTTCTAATAATTCACTTGATTCCTTTCATACTTTATTTTCTTCTATTCTAGGAAGTAATTCTATTTTATTTGGTTGGGTATGAAAACTATACTAAAAATTCATTTTCATATTTTAATACTAAATAATACTATAAACAATAATTCCTAACCTCAAGGTATTTTTTTATTTTTTTGGAATAGTGTAAAATATAATGGTTTCTCTATTTTACGCTAGTTCCCTTTTTCTTTCTTTTATTATTGCAGTTACGTTTATCATTATCTTTTAAATATTAAATTATAGAAATTTATAATATTTTCTAAATCAATCAATTAATCTATTACATACTTTCAAATAAGTTATTAGATTAATTTAGTATTCCTGTTTTAGCGTAATTTATTGCAGAATTCCATTTTTCTAGCTTTATTCCAACTTATATTATTTTACATATAATCTAGTATTTTCCCATTTTATTCCATAATCGCGAATTTTCTTTTTAACTATATTATTCGTGTACAAAGAGAATAAAAAGAAACTTGCATTTAGGCTAAATTATAACTTCAAATTAGATGTAAATAACTGTAAATTTCTTACAGTTCAGTATAACTAATTAAAGAATTAATTACTGAAATACAGAATAAAATTATTTAATGAGAATTTAACAATAATATATCGTAAATGTAAAAGATATAATTAAATCCACTCACATTACCAGCTTTCCAAATCTCCCTATTCTATTTCAGATCTATCCCTAGCATATATATCTTCACCTCCCTTGTAATCCCTATTTGGAATTACAAATGATATATTTACATATCTATAATATTTGAAAGAGAAAAAGAAGGGATTTGGATTAGAAATAGCGAATAAAACTCAGATCTAGGATTTTACCTTTGACATAGCCTTTTCATTTGAGCCAATTCCTAATTTCCTAATTAATTCTATTCTCTTTCTATTTAGATCTAAATTCATGTGAATTAGATCTAAAATTTTGTTGTTAAGAAAACGTAGAAGAGATATAAAGATGGCAGAGCTTCTATAGGAAAAAGAAAAATAATGAGAATAAAAATAAGGCACTACACCTATATTTATAGTGGTTCAAATCAGTGCTAGCCATCAGATATAAAACCCTAAAATCTAAAGTATATACACTCAATCTATGGACGTTAAATTAACATGTTTTCTTCTGCATTTTTTTATTTCAAATTTATTCTCCAACAATCTTTTCATTAATCACTTTCCCATTCTCTCTCGCAATCTATGGAAACATATATTTTTAAATGTTTTAAATGAGATTAGAAATAGTAAATAAAACCCAGATCTAGGATTTTACCTTTGACATAGCCTTCTCATTTGAGCCAATTCCTAATTACCTAACTAATTCTTTTCTCTTTCTATTTAGATCTAAATTCGTGTGAATTAGATCTAAAATTTTATTGTTAAGAAAACGTAGAAGAGATAGAAAAATGGCAGAGCTTGTATAGGCAAGAGAAAAATAATAAGAATAAAAATGAGGCTCTGCACCTATATTTATAGTGGTTCAAATCATTGCTAATCGTCAGGTACAAAACCATAAAATATAAAGTATATACACTCAGTCTATGGACTTTAAATTAACATGTTTTCTTCTGCATTTGTTTTTATTTCAAATTGATTCTCCAACAATCTTTTCATTAATCACTTTCCCCTTCTCTCTTGCAATCTATGGAAACATATATTTTTAAATGTGACGTTTCTTTTAAATAAGATTTCCATATTAATCACCCAATTAATAGATTTCATATATACCTAGAATTAATTTACTATCCAATTAGTCCCTGCCTGCACTATGATTTCTTACCAAATTAAAATGCCAATCAGCACCATATTAATTCGTCACATATATGCATATTAATTTATTTTATTTCCATAATTATTTCATACATATATTTTACAATTGAATTTTGAATCACAATCTTAATTATGTATGTAACCATAATTCTCCATATTCATTAGTTGATAATTGATAACATGCATAAATTATTCTTCCTCCATTTTATTCTCTTACATAACATATATATTTCTAATCATATCAATTAGTTGTTACAATATATGTTCCCTTTCTTGTCAGTTCCTGTCAATTAATCACCTCTACTAACTAATTGAATATCAATTTCCTATTTAAACAAATACCGTCAATTAATATTCCCTATTAATTGATTTTATATAATTTCTCTCCCTAATTTATTTGTTACACAAATATACATGTATTCCAAAAAATATTAATTAGTTTCCCAATTTACAAACATTTCTTTATTTTAAAATTTCAAACTTATATAACTTAATTAAATTATTTGCATATATATTGTAATTTAATGCGGGAGTTACAATGACCTATATCCAAGATTCTTCCAATGCGGTGGTGGAGATGGCCATTCGCCATGAATAGATGCTTGTTATTTCAGCTAAAGATAAACCTGTTGAATCCCAGGGTCCTAAGGAGAAGAAGAGGAAATTCTTTAAGAAGAAGGGAGCCCGGAAAGAGAATGCTCCAAGAAGGCAAAGACTGACTTGGTGTGTTATAAATGTGACAAGAAGGTTCATTATGCTAATTAGTGCCAGTCAGGCAACGGGAAGAAAGCATTAGATAAGAGGAATGTGAAGTGCTTTAACAGTGATCAAGTGGGGCACTACAAGAACTAGTATCTGGAGCCAGCTAGGGCAGTAAAGGGAAAAGTTTTTGTTGTTGGATCATCAACTAAGCCCACTGCAGATGATACAGGGAAAAGTGTGATGGAAAGTATGTTTTTGATTCACAGTATACCAGTTAGGATACTTTTTGACACCGGTGCATCACATTCATTTATATCCTAGTGTTTGGTTGATAGGTTATGCTTAGAGCCCACATACCTTGTTACTTCCTTAAGGATCGCGAATCCGATAGGATGGTATGAAACTCCGACGATAAGATATAACCAGTTAAAATTTGATTTGTTAGTTCATAAGTTTTCATGTAGTTTGTACGTGTACGATTTCCTAGATTTCGAAATCATTTTGGGTATAGATTGGTTGAGGAGGTATGAGGCCAGGATATTTTACGAAGATAGGGAGATATCTTTGAGACACACAAATAGTCATAACCGAATTATATTCTCAGTAGAGAATTCTGACCAGAGTTGTTGTGCTTTGTTAAGTGCAATGGAAGTGGGCGAGGAGTTAAATCAGGTTCGGATTGCTTGAGAATTTGCAAATGTCTTTGAGCTAGTCCAAGACTACCACCGAAATGAGCTATTGAGTTTTGGATAGACGTTTGCTAGGAGATGAATCTTTGAGTAGACCTTCTAGCAGGATGACACTGACAAAGTTGAAAGAACTGAAGGTGTAACTAGTGGATCTTGGAGGAAGGAATTTTATTAGACCAAGCAGTTCGCCTTAGGGAGCGGCCGTGGTATTCGTGAAGAAACCAGATGGGATGTTGTGGATGTGTATGGACTATCGTAAGTTGAATGAAAGGACGATAAAGAATAAGTATCATTTGCCAAGAATGGATGATCTGTTTGATCAGTTGAGTGGAGCTAAAGTGTTTTCCTAGTTGGATTTGGCGACGGGGTTCCCTCAGTTGAGAGTGGCAGAGGACAGTGTATTCCTTTGACTATATTTTGGACTAGATATGGTACATATGAGCGGTTAGTGATGCCGTTCGGATTGACAAATGCGCCATCTTTCTTGTTAATTTGATGAACTAGCTTTTCCGAGAGCATTTGGATAGGTACGTATTTGTATTCATAGATGACATTTTAGTGTATTCTAAGAATGAAAGAGATCATGAGGTTCATCTTAGAATCGTGCTTGAG
The DNA here is from genome assembly GCA_030765085.1 of Allium cepa. Classification (NCBI taxonomy): domain Eukaryota; kingdom Viridiplantae; phylum Streptophyta; class Magnoliopsida; order Asparagales; family Amaryllidaceae; genus Allium; species Allium cepa. Next base: position 567,770,914 of record CM060940.1, on the reverse strand, counting down.
ACTTTGAGACAGCATAAGCTTAAAGCAAAGTTTTCACAATGTCGTTTCTGGAAGAAAGATGTAAAGTCTCTTAGTCATATGGTTTCAGAGTAGGGTTTATCAGTTGATCCGGATAAGATCGAAGCTGTTAACAGTTGGAAGAGACTAGAGACAGTGACTAGGTTAGATGTTTTCTTGTACTTGTTGGCTATTACCAGAGATTCATTAAGGATTTCTCATGGATAGTAGCGCCTTTGATTAAGCTTACCAGTAAGGAAGTGAAGTTTGTTTGGTCCAACAAATGTAAGGAAGAATTCCTTAAGTGAAAGCATTTGTTGACTAATGCTCCAGTATTATTAGTTCCAGATGGTAATCAAGGGTTGATAGTATACATAGATGAGCGTGGGACTGGATTGGGAGCAGTATTGATGCAGAAGGGCAAGGTTATTGCTTATGCATATAGGCAGCTTAGACCACATGAAGTAAGATATTCTACTCATGACTTGGAGTTGGCAGCGCTATTTTTTTCTTTAAGATTTGGAGGCGTTATCCTTTAAGGGAAAGATTTGAATTGTATACCGATCATAAGTCTTTGAGTTACCTATTCTCTCAGAAGGAGTTGAATATGCAACAGCAGAGGTGGATGGAGTTTTTGGCTGCTTATGATTTTGGTATAGAGTATACCCCAAGGAAAGGTAATAAAGTAGCAGATGCTCTTTATAGAAAACATTAGAATTCAGTATTGGCTAGTTGTGGTGTGCTGTTAAGATTGACTGCTAGTTCTAGTCAGAATACTGTCATGCTGTCCTATTTGGAAGTTCGACCAATGTTGATCGAGAGACTAGCTTCTAAGATGAAAGTGGATCCAGTTAAGCCGAGAAGATTAAAAGGCTTGCGGTATGATTAGAGGTTGATGACCTAAAGGATTTTATTCTTTACCAAAGAGGGTGGTTGAGAAGGAAGGGACGATTACGTATCCCGATTGTGGAAAACTTAAGGAGAGAAGTTCTGGAAGAATGTCTTCAATCCAAGTTTATGATTCATCCTGAAGGGACCAAAATGTATCAAGATATGAAGAGGAGCTTCTATTGGGAAGGCATGAAGAGGGATGTTGGCTTATGGGTTAGGTAGTGTGTAAACTGTCAACAAGTAAAGGCCGAACATGAGAAGACGAATGGGTTGCTTCAGCCTTTAGAGATTCTAGTATGGAAATGGGACTCGATATCCATGGATTTTATGGATGGGTTGCCAAGGTCAATGAGAGAAAATGAGAGTATATGGGTTATTGTGGATAGGTTGATCCTATTTCATTCTAGTAAAGTCGATCTGGACGACACTTTTTTTAGCAAAGTTGTTCATGAAGAACATTGTTAGACTTCATGGGATTCCTATTAGCATAGTCAGCGATAGGGATGCATTATTTACTAGCAAATTTTGGAGGATTCTACAAGAGGTATTTGGTACCATGCTCAAGATGAGTACAACTTATCACCCGCAGACAGATGGGCAGACAGAGAGAGTCAACAAGGTACTTGAGGACTTGTCAAGAGCTTGTATATTGGACTTTGGTGGATCTTGAAAGGACCACCTACATTTGATTGAGTTTTCGTATAGTAATAGTTAGCAGACTAGTATAGGAATGAGGCTTTTTGAAGCTTTGTATGGAAGATCATGCAAATCTCCAGCATGTTAGTTAGAGACTAGAGACAGATTGGTCTTATGCTCGGATTTAGTTAGAGTGGCGTCAGAAAAAATTGAGTTAATCCGAGGACGGATGAAGGAAGCTCAATCCAGGCAGAAAAGTTATACAAATAAGGGGCATAAAGACCTAGGGTTCCAAGTGGGAGATAGGATTTTCATTAAAGTGTCACCAATAAAGGGTGTGATACAGATTAGAAAGTCAGGAAAGTGGGCTCTGAGATATTTTGGACCATTCCAGATTTTAGAAAGGATTGGAAAGGTCGCTTATAGAATAGAGTTGCTAAGCAGCATGGCTGGTGTCCATAATGTATTCCATGTGTCTCATCTTTGCGAGTATGTGCATGATCCAGAGGCTACTATAACTTAGATAGAGTTGAATGACTTGATAGTAGAGCCTGATTTCACTTTTGTTAGACAACCAGTTCAGGTTGTAGTGATAGATGAGAAAAGATTGAGGACCAAGACAGTTAAGTTGGTGAAAGTTTAGTGGAGCGACAACAAGAAGGACTGTACTTGAGAGACAGAGGACAGGATTCGAGATGCTTATCCTAATCTGCTTTAAGGGTATGTTCTATATTTTTTTATATAGACATCTTGGCTGATAGGACATACTAGCTTTTTTTGGTGTGATTGTTATGTTTGTTTGTAATCCTTACTGAATTGCGAGGATGAAATTCTTTAAGGAGAGATCCTATAACGCCCTTAATTTTTGTTTAACATTATTCAAGACATTTAATTGGATAGATTGAATTGAATGACGTGGTTGATTAAGGAGAATGAGATTTGACTACTTAGCATAGCCTAATGAATAAATAAGCATGGATTATGCCTTAGAAACATTGGAAAATAAGAAGAATAAGGAAAGGTCAAAAATGGGAATACCATCCCCATAACCCTTCAAGACCTCTCTTATTCTCACTTATCACTTCATATGAAATCAAAACAACTAAACTAAAGCTAGGGCCGACCATTAGAACTCTCCAAGGAGATCAACAAACTAGGAAGACTGAGGAGAAAAAGCCAGAAGATCAAAGCTAGGGCAAATCTCAAACTCCATCAACTTAGTCAAGGTGAATAATAGCGTAAATCATCTCCTTTTTCCTTATTTTGGTTTGGTTATGGAACTTAATGTATTTTGTTGTGTTGATCATAGTTGGATCTAATAATCATTGTTTGGATTGAATAATGATTTATGGCAATTTATTGGAACTTTTATGGAATTAAATGATGGGTTTGAAGTAAAAACTTTAGTAAGCGACCTCCAAACGACTTGATTTTTGGATATGTTGTGTAAAACATAATTTTGGAGATGTGTTTTTAATTTATAATTTTCGGAGTTAATAGGAATATTTTTTGAATTCCTAAGGTGAAAAAGGCATTTATTTTGGGTTTTAATTATTAAAAGTAATAAAGAATGAATTTTACCCTGTAATTTTTATATGATGTGGAAATTATTATTTCAGATTTTTGGTAAATTTTTAGGATTTTTCCTAAGTGATTTTGGTTTATTATGAATTTTCTAAGCTAAAAAGGCTTAATAATTATATTAAAATATTAATATAATTAAGTATTTGCAAATAGTTTGGAAATAATAAAATCATATCTATAGCAGTTTTTCTACAAAGAAAGTGGTAAAGTATGTCATTAACCAATAGAAATTTGACAAATAATAGGAGTTGGTGAAAAGAATATACTTTAATTAGCAAAATAACAGTTTTCAAGTTATTTACGGTTCTTCCACCGGGCTTAGTTCGAAGGCACCATATCAACGACACTTTTTGCAGCAATTTTAGGTATTTTATAGCATTTTGGAAGCCCCTTTTGACTTAGTCGGAGGCACCCTTTTGTAGCATTTCAGGACCCTTTTGCAGCACTTTAGAACATCCATTCGACGTAGTCGACATCACCTTTCAAAAACACCCTTTCGCAGCATTTCTAGACCCTTTTGTTGCACTTTGGAAAATACTTTCAACTTAGGCGAAAGCAATCTTCGACAGCACCCTTCGACAACACCCTTTTACTAAAGTCGAAGACCCTTTTCGCGGCATTTCAGATCCCCCTCCGACTCAGTCGAAAGCCCCATTTCGACAGTAGTTGTAAATGTCGTGAAAGTCCTTTCGTAGTAGTTTTCATGAGTTTTGTATGTAAAACTTCAAATGGGTATAACTCTCTAATTGTAAGCCCGTTTTTTATTCTGACCACTCTACGGAAAGGGAAAACATCATTTGAACAGAATGGAATAGGTTAGAGACCTTAATTCTACACCTATAAAAAGTTATAGTTTTATACTTTCGAAGGGGTTGTAAAATTGTTTTCTTTTAACCAAGTTTTAAACTTTTGAAAGGGATACTTTCGAAAGGGTATGTCTATATAACACTTGATTTTTGGATATGTAGGGTGGATAACGTTATATAATAAATGTTGTTTAACCTTAGGGATACAGGGATGAGTTTAATGAGTTCAACACAATAGATTGGGATACCAACACTTATATGTTTTGACACTAATCATTGGGGATACCAATGCTATAAATGAATATAACCTAAATCAGGGATACTAATGGAAATAGGTTAATCGTGTGGATAACATGGGATTAACCAAGTTTTATATGAAAAGTATTTCAAGGATGTTAAACCCATTTGAGTGGTAATATTTTTTAATTATGTTTGCTTCTTTAGATATAAATATATTCACATTACAATGGATCCATAACTGCTTTTTAGGAAAAATAGCAGAAGAACTAGCTAGGTTAACCCAGTAGTGAATATAAATTTACTAAACTCCTGGATGAGTATAATTACATCCAAGAGGTTAGAGAGATAAGAATATAGGATACTTAAATATGGAAGTTGTCAGAGAGATAGGTTCATAGTTCACCCATGAAAACTATGATTAAAATGTTATTGGAGTTACCAATAGGCTCATAGTAATCCCATGAAAACTATGTTATAAAGAGTGGTTGGCATGGGCCAATTGATTTGTAGTGATCCCATGAAAACTATATCTAGATTAAGTTATTGACAGATGTCAGTAGGTTCCTAGTCAACACATAAAAACTAGGATAAGAGAGAAGTTATTGGAGTCACCAATAGGCTTAGGGAAACCCATGAATTAATTAAGTTAATTGGCAAGGGCCAACAGGTTCATAGTGCACCCATGAAAACTATGAAATAGCATAGGAAGTCCATATATTATATAAAGATTATTAGCAAACCAATGAAACCTGATCGGTTAATAATCCTAGAAACTATAAATATGACATGGAGTCAATTAAACAGAGGGTAGGAAACCAATATGTTTTAACTTGTTTGCATATAATCATAATATTTTGAAATGACTACGTTTTTAACCATTATGGATGCAGGAGCACCATATATGGTTTTATAAAGGTTTTAGGATATTAATAAGTGGAAACACATTCCGCTAGTAGCTCGATCTCACTAGATATCTAAATGATTTGATATGGTAGATTATTATTCATGCCAGGCTTTATGATTGACTTGAGGTTTATGTTTTCCCCTTAAACTCTCGAGTACTGAGTAGATTTTGAGTAGTTTGAGGGTTGAGGTTTTCAGGTACCTCTATGACGAATAAGCTTGCAAAGACATGCAGGAGGCATGATAGCTATTTAGAGATCTTTTTTTTATTCCACTGCATTGTTTGTATTGAAAAAGTTGTTATGTTGTAATAAGTAAATTTTCTCCGAACGTGGTTTGCGAACATTGGATTATCTAATGAATTTGGAATATTTTTGAAATGTAATGTGGAATTTGTTTTGCAGTTTAAATTTTTTCCATATTCATGTGCTTCTGTGTATCAATGAATCTAACATTGCCGTATTTGATCATCGAGGATTAATAACTATGAATGACTGCAGCATCCGTAGCCGTTAGTTTTGGACCTCTAAGTAGTGGGATGTTACAAATGGCTCTAATGTTGCTAAAATTAAAAATTTCTCCACTTTAAACTAAATCTTCTCTAGTGTCGTGCACATCAATCCTACTAATGGAAGAGATATGTGGAATATCATGTGATATCTGATCAATTGCATTCTATTTATCATAAATAGTAACAGCTTTACTTAGAAGCTGAAAAGTGGGAATAATCTCCATCTCTTAGGCTTCTCTCCATGAAAACTTAGACCATTAGATAAGTCTTGTAAGGGCATAAGCATAGCCGACTCATCAAAGATAGCATACCTTGAGTGGATAATTTTCTTCACCTCAAGGTTCCAAATATGATACGTTTTGATACTGTCTGTATAACAAAGCAAAATACATTTGGAAGCTCAAAGTCCAAACTTAACACTTCCTATTTTATGAACATAATAAGGATAACCAAAATTACATAAATAACTCAAGTTTATAGGTTCACATTTTCAGTTTTCCTCTAGAGTCTTCTAAGCAATGACTGAGCATGGAATCTAATTTATGATATAAGAACGATTGATTCAACTTCTGCCAATATCCTTTAGACAAGCTCGTAGTAAATATCAACCAGCAAGCATTTTCAACTAGATTCATATTCATCCTTTCCACAAGCCCATTAGATCGTGGGTTCCCATATGTAGTAAAATATCTTTTAATTCCATGTCATCTGCAGCAATCAAGAAACTCCATTGAGACAAATTCACTGCCGTAGTCGGATCTCAAAATCGTTAATTTTTTCTCAATTTGGTTTTTAATATGAGCCAACCAAACTATAATTTTTTCAAACACTTTTGACTTGTCTTTCATTGCATATACCCAAATTTACATGTGCAATCATCAATAAATGGTACAAAATGCAAAACTCTCATAGTGGAAGTTATAGAAACTGCTCCCTAAAAGCTAAATGAAGGTAGTCAAGTACCCTCTAAGAATAGTATATACTGACACCAAAAGATACTTTAGTCTTCTTAAGCAATACATACTCATGACAATAATCCAATTTGTTGGTGTTTATCCCTTTAATCATCTTTCTCCTACGAAGTAACTCCATCTTCTCTGAAGTGTGACCTAATCTCAAATGCCAATGTCTTCTGGCATCCATGCTTTTAGAACTATCTACTCCTACACAAGACTCCCAAAGAATGGTGGTTCCCTTATCGAAATATAAATTCTAGTCCATAATGCCCTCTATAATTACAAGTAGCTCCCTATAAAACTTTAAACCATCTCTTTCATTAGTAATCTTGCATCCCAATGATGGCAGTGGGGCTATAGAGATTAAAGACTTTCTAAGACACGAAACATATAGAACATTGGTTAAATATGCATTCATACATCTGAATCTACACCAAACTAGTTCCTATAGACTTGTATATAGTATTATTTCATATAAGGATCACAACCCTCCTTATTGACATAGAAATAGAAGTAATCTTTATTATACATATATAAAAAGACGATATAGAATCTAAAACCCAATGATTAGAAACATTTGATACTACTTCCATCAAAGCATCACAACTTCCATTCTCCACCATAATAGACGAGGAATTAACTACCTCCTCCTTCTTCTTCAAGTTTAGACAGTCAATCATCCAATGGCCTGGTTCCTTAAATGATGACGCATATCACCTCTCGACTAATTTTTCCAACTAGACATTGTAAAATTGGAATGCCCCATAAGTTTTCCCTTTCTTCTTGTTTTTTCCTTTCTTAATAAACAAGACTTGAATACTACTTCAATACTGTCACATATACCCAGCTCCTTCATCTGATCATGCAAATGTTTACCGAGTAGATTAGTCTTTACATCATATAATGTCAAGATATCCTTGACATAAGTAGGCCGTTGGCAAAGCCATTGTATCCTGTAGAAATGTACATGGTAAAACCGAGGCCTTTTCTCATCATTAATCTTTAAACAGACTTCATCTTCATCACAAGATCGTCAAATAGACAGAGGGGTGATGTAATTGAAGCACCCTCTTTCATCTTATCGGTGAAAATGGTTCTCATTAATATTAGACGGTTCATAAAGGATCTTCATATAGAGATCTTCCAAATTATTCCAACTAATGCTAACGATAGTTTCATCACTAAAATTGAAGAAATTTTTTCTCTTATAGCAAGTAGGGGAGTATAAAATTTCATTATCGTGTTTCCTTCATTTATGCTATAGGTGTGGTTCACATTATAGATGCATTGGTTGGATAGTAAAGTCCCACATTGCAAGAAATATGAGATAAAATGTGGTGTGTATATATATATACATATAAGGTATTCGTGGCACATAATATTAAGAATTCATTTGTTACAATCAATCCTTGCCATGACCAAGTATATGTTCATCGAGAGGCAATGTATGAATGTTCAGTGAGGACGTCAACATATTAGAAGCTTCATAAGGTGGCCTCATCACACACAATTGCATATAATGGGACGCGCTGGAGTGTCTGAACTTAACAATTCACTATTCATATTTTTAGAAGTTGGTGCTTGGTATATGTAGGTTTGTTTAAGATCCCTTGGTGAAAGGGGCATTTTTTGCCCACTTATTCTAGTGACGGTGAAAATTTGTAGGAGAAACTACGAGAGTGGAGTAATAATTGGAAGAGTCTGAACAAGGATATTCTACTTATCTCTCTTTTTACTGACTTTTCTATCTTTAACTCTTACTAATATCCTTTTTCTATATGCTGATCTAAAGATGACACTACATCCAGTATCCAGTTAGCTTAGTTATTAATTAGTTAGGAAAGTAAATTAAGATAATTTATGACTTTAATGTATTTTTGTTTGATATATTGTCACATTGTGTAATAACGTGGTGCGTTATTATTCTGGTTAAATGCAAATCATTTTTACTTTAAAGAAGTTCTTTTTAATATCCTTCCATGTATTATCTAATGTAATCAAATCCTTGAAGAATTTCAATGTATCTCAAAAATACAAAGTTGTTTAGTACTACATTAACTTGGGCTAAAGTGTTTGATATGTTGACTTGAAACCAATTTGCAAAAGTTAAGGCTCTTTAATTCTTTATCTTTAAGATAAACCTCTCCCAACCTATAATGCAAATTGTTTATATCAACATTTTAGTTAATTATTGTCATAGATAATATAAAATAGTTGATCCCATTCTATTAGTCAAGTGTAATAGCGGTCGGGTAAAAGGAAGAAATTTCAAAAATAAATCCATTTTCTAATTTTTACACTAAATCTTTATTTTATGCTTTCATGAATAATTTATTTACACTAAATCATATTAGTAAAAATTTGATAAAAAGTGAGTTTAATATTTGATATTAGTTATGTGTTATTTTCAGTTATAATATTTTAGTTTTCAAATCTGTTATAAGTAAATTTACTTTTAATTTAATTTTAATTCTAAATTTGATTAGTTTATTTTATTTACTGCAGGTTGATATTCAAAATAGGGATTACAATATATGATTTGAATATATAATCTAAGAATTATATGAATAATGAAATAGGATTTTAAGATCATTGAGATTTATGGTCACATTATAAAATGAGTGCATAATGGGGATATTTAATATGCTATTTTCTTAATATATATTTATTTACATTATAAGCGCGCACACACACATACACACACATATATATATACATAATTTATTTTCTACCTTATAAAATAGATTATACATTCTTTCATAAAGGCTCACAAAAATTAAAATATAAAAAAAACATGTTAAAAGCCATGCGATGTGTGTATATATATATGTTATCCGGATTTTTAACCAAGTAGAATTCGAAGGAAGTCAGAACAGCCTCGTCGTGTCAGAACGGCTCAAGATCCAACCAAAAGAACTAAAAGAACTAACTAAGAAGGATCAGAGATAAAGAAAGCAAAAACACACTAAGGTGATGGATCGCTAGGGATCCATAATGTTTACTCGTGGGACCATCAATCCTCTTGCATCATGACCCAATAGGCATTCTATAAATGATGGCTAAGTTTGATGGAATTCCAAGCTAGTTAAATCAGGAAGCAAGCATTCGTCTAATTCAATCAACAGTACAATCATCCTGTGTGGATCATCATCAAAACAAGGCAATAAGATGTGAAATCACATAAAGAACACTGACACGAGACAACAAACGCAATCCAAAAGATAAAGTTTAAAAATTCACTAAGTACTTGGATTGCTAGTGATCCATATGATTGTGTCTGATTTCCCTGGAGTTTAAACAAAGGATGATGGAAAGCATCACAAGTAGCTGAATTGTCAGTGACCCAAAAGCTATGGATCGCTAGTGATCCATCAAATTGATTTGTCTCGCTGTGAAACTTTCAGTGCACCTTTATATGTTCATTTCTGTGTAGTTAATGCCCCGCTATTACCCCGCTACAACCCCGCTATATCTCATAGCGGATTTCTACCTCTACGATTTTTCCATATAGCCCCAAAATATAGCCTTTCCGCTTTAATCCCCGTTATTTCCGCTATATTCCGCTATTCCCGCTATATCTTTTTTAATAAAATGAAATGAAAAATTGCATTTATACATTATAAAATTATGAAACTAATTTATTTGATTTAATTTTTAATATATTTTCAGATATGAAAATGCTCTAATATTCTACCAAATTCAATTATGTTATATAACAGTTTTTCGTTTATTTAAAGTATATTCGCACATGTTTTTATTTAAAATTATTTATGTATTATTTATAATTCAATTGAATGATAATTTTTCATTTAATTACCATTTATTTATCTGTAAAAACATTAAGTACGAGTTTTGTATGCTATTTTAGAGCCATCCGCTGTATCCTACTATATCCTCGCTGTATCCCCGCTATGACTTTTTGCACCTCCACCGCTTTGTATCTACCAAGCGCATTACCTGCATAGGTTCATTTGCAAGCATCTGGCAAGTCATCTTAGCTCAATAGCTCTCCAACCCCTATAAATGCAATCCTAACTACAACATAAATAGGATCTTTTGGACTAGCTGTTGGAACTCTGTAGGAACTACTCTTTATTCTTATGCTCTCACACAACGGTCATTTATAGGGTTCAGTGTGATTCTCCGGTGAATTATAACATTGGTGGCTTGATCCCATTTACATATTTCAATTTCATTGTAATCAAATTCAACTTGTAATAGCAGTCAGTCAATAAGAAAAGTTATAAAGTGGACATAGATTTCGTTAATAGCCAAACCACTATAAAAATCTAGTCTTTTTAACTTTATCTACTAGTCTTTACTTGTCTCTACTCTATTTGCCTTGATAAATAGGGCCGATGCTTTCACACTCAATCGGGGGGTGTTGATCCACTTTTTGGGTTAACATTTGGTGTTTTCACTGATAATCCAACTCAGGCTTAGATCTAGCTATCTACTTTGGATCAGATAAGTCTAGAAGTTAGGCCCTTAATCTCTATTCAAAATATTTGTTGCTAAGAATCAATGGCTCTTAGAAGAAAGAGAACTACTTCTGGAAGATCTATAGGGGCAGTAATAGCCAGAGGAGATGAATCATTAACAAATCGAAGTAAATGGTGCCAACGTAGGAGATCAGGTGCCAGGATCCTCCAATCAACGCGAAGTTGTTATAAGAGATGAATTGAATAAAATGGTTGATGAAATCAACTAGAAAATGAAAATCAATCAGAGAGCTCCTATGGATAAACTTAATGCCCTCTTAACCTTACAGTCATATCTTGCTCCAAGAACATGGCAGAACCTGCAGCTATCGTAGAACAAGAATATTCTTTCATTTCAGGCCCAAACAGAAGAAACGGGAAGCAACTGCAAAAAGGAATGATAACTGGAACTATGGGAATCAACGAAGAAGGAAACACAAGCACTCCACCGACTGTAAGGCAACCAGCTATGAACTTGAACCTAGGAGCAAAGACCCTAAAAGAGGACATAGCCATGGAACTCTCCAATTCGAAAGATGGAGAGAAATTTAACGACGGCAAGTTGAAAGAAATGCCAATGCATTTGATATTGCTAGGAATGTTCAAACTACCCCAATCAGGCCAACCGAAAGCTAACGAAATTCCGAGGGAGTGGCTCTTCTGAAGATAGGAGAGCCTAGGCTTCAGCCCACTCACCAAGATCATCTGTAAAGCCAAACAATCAACGTAGCGACTGATAGCCGACCCTTGGACTACAAGATATCTAAGGCATATGTCATGGATATGGTCAAGCGACTGATGGATGAGAGTAAGAAAAGAAGAGGCAATGAATTGGAATCCGCTCCAAGTTGGACACCCCTTCACTGATGAGATCTTGAATGAACGATACCTAAAAAAGTTCACTACGCCAACTATTCCATCCTATGATGGAACAAAAGACCAAATCCACATCTGTGAAAGTAAAGTTGGTAAATGGATAAAGAAAATCTTCGGACACTGTTCGATGTAGATGTTTCCCAATTTTCTAGAAAGAATTGCATCCATATGGCTCACTAGGCTTCCGCCAAGATCCATCTCCACTTTCGATCAACTAGCAACAAGATTCCTTGATTAATTCAGACTTCACACATCGTAGACTAAAATTGTAATGTCCTTTTCCGGTATATTCAAGGGATGAAATGAATCTATAAAGTCTTTCATGAACCGGTTCAACTTTGCAGTGACGGAAGTAAGCAATTCGAACGAGGATATGGTTTTTATGGCCTTAGTCCGCTCCATACACCCCAAAGCTGAGTTTGGAAAATGGATCAAAATGAAACAGCATACCAATAGGAAGGACTTTAATCGTAAGTCAAGTCAATACATGAGATTAGAAGAGGCGTAGGAGTTAGAACAGAAGTCTACAAGCTTCTACCAATGAACATTGGGAAGGGTGGCATGGCGATAAACTAGGAAAGAAATGCCTCCGGACCACTGAATGAAGTGTGGGAAAAGAAGGAAATCGAAAAAGGAAGAATTAAAATTCCAACAAAAGAAATGGTCACTATAAGAGGCTTAAAGGCTTTAGGCCGAAGTATTGCATCCCACTCAATGATACTCTGGAAAACATCTATCTTGGAACACAAGGGACAGAAGATTACAAGAAACTCCTTAAAAAGGAGGCGACTGAACAAGAAAAGCATTTCGGGAAGTACTGTTGCTTCCACAAATGCATGGTCACAACAAAAATGAATGTCTAAAGAACATAATCAAAAAGCTGATCCGGGAGAACAAGCTTCATCAATACATGAGAAAATTGCAAAATCCTGACCAACCTACGGCCCCCCAAGCTCTTAGGGATCGAGGAAACCAAGTTGGAACCAACAAAGAGGGATCTGAAAGGACTGACTAGAGGCTCATCGTTGGGACGATATCTGGAGAACCTCACCCCACATAGAGTAGTTAGGGAGAAATGGAGCGATATGTGAGCTCATTAGGACATGCTTCGAAGGATTCATGCCTCATGATCGAAGATGGAGCCCCTACCAAGCAGCAGAGACTTCTGAAAGATAATATAGTATTCTGGAATCGGGACAATAAAGGGATTGAAGCTCCAACTCTCGATCCTATGATGTGACAGTAGGGATCAGACCCACCTTGGTCCGACGAGTATTGGTTGATTGTGGAAGTGCCATGAATATACTTTTCAAACACACCTTTGACCAGATGAGGATCAGCATGAAGGAGGTATCTGCCTGCCAAACAAAAATCCACAGATTGACTGGTGAACCTAAATAAACCGTTGGGATGATTGACTTGGATATAGAACTTGGGGAAGGCGACCGAAGAGTCGCCCTTATCCAAACTTTCATGATTGTACATGAAATTTCCACATACAATGCCTTCTTGGGAAGGGCCGCGCTGAAGGATTTCAAGGATCGCCTTAGCCTAGTGGTGCCTTACCATGAAATTCCAAACGGCAAATGGAACTGAGGTCATCAAAGGAGATCAATGTGCCGCCAAAGAATGTAACATCGCAGAATTGCGCGAATCTAAAAGAAAGGAAAAGGGAAGGATGTGGGAAGAACTCTCTACATTTGCGAACCTACCAAATAGAAACTACAGAGCCACCCTAGGCTTGGAGACCATAGTCTATTTCAAAAGTCTTTGGACCCTAGAAAGAAGAGTGATTGGGTAGCACCAGTAGAATTGATGGTGACTGTTCCAATCGACATGGATGACCCGACGCAGGTCTTGAAAATTTGATCGCACCTTGAAAACAAGATGCGATTAGAACTCGCTAAATTTATTCATGCGGGTTCACCTGGACACATTTTGATATGTGTGGTGTATCATCGAAAATTACATGCCGTGCACTCAACATTAATCCGAGGTTTACGCCGGTAAAGAAAAAAATGTATAGCTTGGTCCCCAAGCGGTCCAAGGCATTGAGAGAAGAAGTAGACAAGCTAATGGCCAATGGTTTTATCCATGATGCGACTTACTCCGAATGGGTACCTAACCTGGTTTTGGTTATGAAGTCCAATGGGAAATAGAGAACTTGCATCGACTACTTAGAATTAAACAAGGCTTGCCCGAAAGATAGTTCTCCATTACCCAGAATTGACCAGCACATGGATGGGACGGTTGGATATGAACTGCTATCATTTATTGATATGTACTTTGGATACAACCAAATCCCGATGCATGAACTAAATCAGGAAAACACCATCTTCATCACCGATCTAGGATTATACTACTATAGGGTAATGCCATTTACTTTACAGAACGTTGGGGTAACCTAGCAAAGATTAGTAAACACCATGTTCAAGCGTCAAATTGGAAAAACCATAGAGGTCTATGTTGATGACATGTTGGTTAAATCATGAATATCTGCCAATCACTTAGACATTCTCACCGAAATGTTTGAAATACTTTGAAAATATGGAATGATACTTAATCTACTCAAATGTCACTTCGGGATAGCCTACGGAAAGTTCCTAGGATTCAAAGTGAGTGCCCAAGGCACTTAAGCAAATCTAAAGCAAATAACTGCCCTACGAGAAGCCCAAGCCCCAAATAATAAGGAGTTACAAAGCTTGAATGGGAAAGTCGCAGCGTTAATTTGGTTCATCTTGAAAGCCACTGACAAACGTATACCGTTCCTTGATGCATTAAAGAAAGGAAAGAACTTAGATAGAACGAGGCTTGTCAAATCGCATTTGAAGAGTTGCTATGACATATGGAAACCCCACCAATCCTATCAAATCCATTAGACGGAGAGGACTTGTTCATCTACTTAGCAGTGTCACCTCACGCATTAAGTGTTGTTCTTATGCATGAAGAACCTAGAATTCAATGACCCATATACTAAATTAGCAAGCAGTTCATCGGAGCCATGAATTTTTTTCCAAAGTTAGAATGCTAGCGTATTGCCTTTTGATCGCGTCCAGGAAGTTTCGATCGCATTTCCAGGCACACCCGATCAAAGTATTGAGCAATTAATCCTTAAAGCAAGTATTGTACCACCCTGAGACTTTTGGACGGCTCCTCAAATGAAATATCAAATTGAGCTAATTGAAATCACTTACCATCCGAGAAGGGCAATCAAGGGGCAAACGTGGCAGATTTATTCATCGAATTTACCATATGAGATGATGAAGAAGAAACACCACTAGAAGTGGAAATACAATGGAAACTCTTCGTTGATGGCACGTCTAACATCCTCTGCTCGGGGGCAAGGGTAGTGGCTAAAACCCCCGAAGGACGAGCCATTTGCTATGCCGTACGCTTTAAATTCCCTACGACAAATAATTAAGCGAAATATGAAGCGTTGATAATAGGACTGAAAGTCATGAAGGGACTTAGAATAAAATCTGTTTACATCTACAGTAACTCTCAACTAGTTATCTGCCAGGTGAAAGATGAATACCAGGCTCGAGGGGAGAACCTTTTCCCATATCTATCTAAAGTGAAAGAGTTCCTAAACGACATCGAACATTACGCTATAACTCACATCCAAAGGGAGAAAAAAACGAAGGCTAACTACTTAGCTAAGCTAGCCAGCTCCAAAGAAGCTTAATCACTGACTAGTATCGATGGAGAGCCTGACCAGTCCAAGTATAAGCGAAATGGATATCAACTGAATTTTTGAAACCACTATTGAACCAGAAACATGGATGGCGCCATCAAAGACTATTTGCATACAGGAACTCCTTCCGTAGATAGGAACTTGTGGAAAAAGCTTTATTGGAAGGCACCATGATTTATAATATAGGATGGGATACTTTACCAAAGGGGGTTCTCTACCTCCTCGCTCAGATGTTTGGCAGACGATGAAGATCGATGATCTTAAAAGAAGTTCACGAAGGCCAGCTTGGAGACCATATGGGTGGAAAACCCTTATAAAGAAAAGCCCTCGGACGGATAATTCTTGCCAATGGTAAATCGCGATGCAGAAAATTACGCCAGATGGTGCGACAGATGCCAAAGATTTAGCAAGATCAAAAGAACTCCCTCAGCAGAACTAACGTAGATGGTCAGCCTATGGCCGTTCGTAATATAGGCAATCGATCTTAATGGCATATTGCCAATAGCTAGAGGAGGGGCTAAATATGCTATAGTTGCCGTTGAGTATTTCACAAAGTGAGCCGAAGCTGAACCGCTGGCCACCATTACCACAAATAAAGTCATTAATTTTGTTACTAGAAACATCATCTGCAGGTTTGGTGTGCCATAGAAAATCATCACTGATAACGGAACCAATTTGAAAGTACCGAGTGCAAAGACTTTTGCAAACACTTCTAGATCGGGAAGAACTTTTCTGTGGTCGCTCATCCGTAGGAAAATGGGCAAGTGGAAGTAATAAACAAGATAATCAAGTCCACCACTAAAAAGCAGCTAGCTAAAGCTAAGGGGGATTGGGTAGGTAAACTTCCATTTGAAACTGTGGGCTTACAGAACAATACACAAATTAGTAATCGAGCATACCCCATTCGCCTTGACGCATGGTTCAAAATTAATGATCCCCATCGAACTAGAAGATCCCTCTCATCGAAGATATAATTTCAGTTAAACGAAAAACGAGCAGCTCCTACTCGATTCACTTGATATGATTGACAAGAAGAGGGAGTTGAGGACTGCTGCTCACAACAAAAAGGGTTGCATGGTACTTCAACTCCAAAGTTCATAATCAAACCTTCAAAGTGGGTGACCTCGTCCTCTATCGAGTTATATCCCGTACCGAGAACCTTTGTGCAAAACTGGGAAGGGCCGTATGTAATCAGTTAGACGCTAGGGGACAGAAATTTCAAATTAACTACCGTTGACTGAATTCAAATTCCCCGAGCATGGAATAACAAATCACTGCATTGTTTATTTACCTAAAGCTATATTACGTACTTCCTATATTTTAACAAATAAGCCATCTCGGAATACCGAAGCCATTGTAAATAGGTAGAACTTGCCCAACTTTTCATAATAAAATTGCTTTGCTTTCTAAACCAATAAAACTACATTCATAATAGTAACCCGTTGTGTCGACTAGGGTCAAATTGGCTCAAAAATCATTCAATTGCTTCTTGAGATAGTGGAATCATGCTTAAGTACTACCTACTTTTCCGCCGAGTCAACGGAAGCAAATAGACTTAAATCATTGGATCACCGGAACATGATCTCTGCCTTCTAAGATCCGGTGTTGCTCTGGCTGCACCGGAGAGGCCAAAATCAAAGTCGTGCATCCCACAAGCTATGCATTACCTTTTGAGCCATGGAACCACACTCTCGAAGCATAAACTCCTCACATTGCCCAAAGATTGGCAACGTTAAAAAGTTCTGTACCGTTCTGGATCGACGGGTCATGTCGATCCTAAAAGTCGTGCATCCCATAAGCCATACACACTCTCAAAAGCCATGCATTTCATAAGCCGCACATACGCTTAAGTACCAGTATTGCCCCGATGATACCAACAAACTCGTCCATTGTAGGAATAAGAAGAATCAACACACTTGTACTATCGAGAGAAATGAGTATGGATCCAACAATGTCAAGCTACTACGAATCAGTAGAAAATTCCAATTATTGACCAAAAATAAATCTGAAACCAAGCCGTACAAATCATAAGTTCCCAAAGATAGGAACCACAAAACAAGTCTGATTATAGACATATGAAAATCACTTGAATTAGTCGGTCATTTGTCAAGTGTTAGCAGAAAGCAGCCCCGTGAACTGGGGGGCACATAGGGGCACACATCGGTACTCAAGTACTCAAAAACAAAAATGTTTCACAGTTCTGTTACTCCGGACAAAGAATTTTGGCGGTAATTATAGGACTAGGATAAAATAAATAGCGGTAAATGAAATCGACATAAGTGCATGAAACACATATAAGTAGACAAACAAAGTTACAGTCAAAACATCAACATTGTATTTCTTATAATGTTTTCTATACAAAGTCAAAAAAGGGGGCCGTACCCACATAATATCGGCCAACAAAAAGGAAAATATAGATGTTACAATGATCAAAGTAGTAAGCATAGACTCTACACTTGAACAAACACGTATCAAACAAAATTAAATGTCTCAAAAAGACAGGTTCTAGTGCTATCCGGACTTGTCAATGCCTCTTTTTACCGCTCCCTTCCTACCTTAGTTGGAAGTTTTTGCTTCCCCTCAGAATCCCCATCAAGAGTAGTATCAATGCCTATAATATCAACTATCTCCATGGTACCGGCATCTCCTCCCCACTCTTCGACCTTCTAGGAAGTTTCCACTTTCGCCTTGTGCTTCTAGGATTTGCAGGGGCTCCTCGAAGACCTTACTACTTCAACCTTTTCCTTCTTAATGTCAACCAATTGCTGTTTAGGTTTATGCAGCTGTTCAGTCTGGTCCTCCTACTCTCAAGCTCAGCTTCCATGAATTCGCCCTCCAAAGATATGGAAGGGTTTCCTAGACCATACAATGCAGCAATCTTCTCAGATTCTAGTCCCGGCTGCAAACCAGACATAGATGCAGTGATCAGAGAAGCTACGGAGATAAGCATCGAGGCAGTTGAAATAGCAGCGAGCTCGGGCATCGAGGAAACCGAAGGATCAATGGACATAAAAACGGACCTATAAGATAAAAATGAAAGCATTAAGTACATCTTGTTCTTGTGGCGTGAGATGAAAATTCTCAAACTTGAGAGAAACAAGAGGTTACCTGCATCAGAGGAATGACTAAGAATGTCGATCTCATATTCCCGGCCAATCTCCTTATTTTGATGGCTGCACGATATTTGAAGAAGTTTTGGGCCCAGAACTTGCCAATTAATCGTGAGGCTGTCTTGATGATTCGCCAGACAAAAAAAATGAGGGGCTCCAACAACGTTTTGGAGTTGAAGTCATTGTAGCATCGGCAACCTCCTATTACTTCTCAATTCGAAGGATCTCTCGACACTCTATTAGTGCTCTTTTTGATTCCTCATTAAGGTAGGCATCCTCCAATGCTCACTTAGTATAAACGTCCTCATTCTCTTAGAAATGGGAAAGAATTTCCTCCCAAACCATGGCGAGAGTGCGTGGAAACTTGGGGACCAAATAGTTGAGACTCTCTTGATGCAACAGGGAGTTGACATAGAAACATAAGATGGTATCGTCCATCTTCTCCATCTTCTATTTGAAAGTGTCCTGTAGCTTAAAATAATACACTATAACAGTGACCTTCTCAACTTCAACAAGAGTTTTGTTGGCGCTAAGCTGTGCAACTTTTTGTTAAAGGGAGGCAATCATCTGTGCTTGATCAAAAATGGTCTTGTCTCGGGACTTCACGATCTCCTCATATTATGCAATTTTTTTGTTATGCCCTTCGACAATCTTGTCGTGATTAGCAATAATCTTCTTTTGGGATTCAATAATCATGTCACGGGCTTCGTGCTCCTCTTTAAACCTAACTTCGTCAGCATGGGCCTTCTTAATTTAAACTTGAAATACAATCTATATTTTCGTATGGGCCTCTTTCAGCTCCTTAAGCAAGTTGGCACTGTTCTTGCTTTCCCAAAGTGCCGCATCCCTATTTTGTATCAGTCGCTTAATTCTAGCATCACATTCTGCTAAAGCCCTCTCGAAGTGGTCTTTCTCTGATTCAAAGGAGATGATCTCTTGATAATTATTACGGTTCGTGTAGGCTAGCTTCTTGCACAACATATTGCTTTAGATTGCCTGTAGGTAGGGCATATAGGAATCTTTGTGGATTGTATGAAGGTCGCGATCAAACTTTAATCCATTTAAAAAACACTAGAGGAGCACAATTTTGAGTCTAGGGGGATCAGACGGAAGAAAGTAAGCCGACTTCTTGTGAGGGTGCAAGGAACCAGAAGCAGGCACCATGTAGGTCAATAGGGCTTGAGCTGAAGACGGAGCCTGAGCAGAAGAAACTAGAGCTTCAAGACCAACAAAAACTAAGGCTAAGGAAGAGGCCTGATACTCAGAAGGATTAGAACCAAGATCAACCTTTGACATCTTAGACGTTTCCTCTCGGTCATCGGGGTTTCCCCCCATCTCATAGCCGCTTTTATACGCCCAACCTCATTCTCTGTCATCACGGCGACGAGTTTCGTCCTCTAAGTCTTTTCGGCTTCTCCATTCTTCCTCAGTCTCATGAGGCTGATGGCAGCTTGTAGACCGTTTAGACCAATGTTACGAATTAGTGAATTGCTCAAGATCATCGTAAAGTCCACAAACCTGATATGAAGAATTAATAAATAGCTTTAGCAATGAGAAATATGCCTAAATAATTCATGTGTAAGTGAATGTGACCCTAATGGAATGTGTATCGTGTCTTGCTGGGCCAATAAAGGTGCCACAAACTGGATTAGAAAGCCACTGTGGTAGGAATCGAGATTACTCTGGGAATGATATGACTCGGGCAAGGAGACCTCCCTTTGAATCCAAAATCTTCTACATAAGTTCATCGATATCCACGTTAATGTTTCTCAAATCCCCAAAGTCTATGTCGACATCTTTAATCGAGGAATCCTGATGTCAGTTGGCTACTGGAGGAGCATCTTTATTATGGATCTCTTGGGGAGGCAACTTCGAGAGAACATGACTCCTTCCTCGAGTCTCATCACATGATTCGGAGTCTTCGTCACCGAAGCTTGCATCGAAATTATCATCACTGGAAGAGGAATCATGACTACGCTACTCTTATCTTCACCCTCCTCTTTTTCTATTGCCAATGCAATCTTTCCCTTTCACTGCTTAAAATTTTCTTCCCCTTCCTCTAGAATTGAAGGGCATTTTTGTCGGACAGTTGGCTTCAGTCGTGACATCCCTTCCCTCATGTGTTTCTTCAGTTGACTCGCCAAACAAGCCTTCCTTTTCTTGAAAAGCAACCTCTTCAGAGCCATGTGATGAACTAGTGGAGCGTGGTCATATTATAGAATGAGAAGGAGACGAGACTTCGCTCGCTATGGCGGATCCCCAAGATGCAATAATCCATACCAGAGCAAATTTTCATCTGTTAACAAATATTTAACCGATCTTTCCCCAGCATCTACGGCCTTCAGGGTATGGAAAATCTAGTCAAGGACAGGTCTTTATTCAACCTTAGAATAACTGTAAGAATTATTTGATCTGTCAAGAATCCCATAGAGATGTATTGAAACTCAATATATGAAGGAGAGAACTTAACCCCTCATTGTCCAAAGGCCGTTAAACCCTGCGGGACATCTAACAAAGAAGTACCAAGTCTTGAATCAAGATGGATTGCTTTGAAGCTGCAGCACAATCTTGCGATTCCTTTGGGCCTCGATAATGAAAAGGGATGGGCACTCATCTCTCCTCTTAAACGAGAGAAAGTATCTCAACACATGGAAACTCGAGGCATGATTAAATGTCCGCATAAACAAATCATGAAGGAAAGTCAGGATTGCATATCAGTAAGGATGAATTTGGAAGGAGGTAATTCCTAAGTTCAAAAGAGTTTGTTTCAAGAAGTCATTAAAGGGAGGAACTGCTCCGTTTAAGCACATGTACTAGTGGCAAGAAGTGTATCCTGGAGGCGGTATATGGGAAGAATCATTCTTCTCCGCAAGGCGCACGTCTTACTCCGGAATGTTGTGTTGCTAGCAAATGTTATGCAAAACCTTAGCAGAGATTACAGAGAAGCTCTCTCCGATGGATTAAGTGGAACTATGAAGTTTGGAGGAGTCCGGTCTACCATTGGGCAAACCAAAACTAGTTGACTATATTTGGCTCGCGAAGCCGAAGAGGAAAGGGCGACAGACGATGATTCAGCTTCTAAAAGTGTTGGACTTCCTCTACTAGACTTACGACGAGAAGATAGACACTTTATTCTATACAACAGAACATACATCCACCGCGGTCAAGTATTCTATCTTTCACTAATAATTGCCCTACAACACTTGAATTCTGAAGGAATATTGATTTATGTCGACATATTGGATTTCAAGTATATACCGGGGAAGGTGTAGTGTGTTATCTATGTGAGGTGAGCTCGGTGCCCCGGACGCTACAAACGCTCTATCCCGTATAAATAATTTGTTCATAGTAAAGAATTAAAAGGGCTTTTTTATCACTTTTTGAAATTAGGTCTTCTACACTTAGTCGTTATTGATCAACGATCGATAATGGATCTATTGTCCAAAATGACGCAGATAGCTCTTCTCAGTTCAGGTACACCGAGTCTGCAAAAATGAGACTTATCCGAAATCTTCGGAAGGCGACAACAACATAAGCTGCATGCAAGGTACTATCCTATGCCGTTATTCCCCTTCGAAGGATTAAAACCAATTCACAATACATCGTGTTGTATCAGCAATGTAACTTAGTACAAATTAATTTTGATTCTATGGACGAAGATAGCAAAACATGTCAAGCACCGGGGCAAGCCCCATGTGTTGTTCCATGAAGAACACAAGACTCGATTTACTGTCTTCTTCCATAAATCACAATTAACTTTGACTTTCCATGACAATCATTACCAATATAACACCATCATCGAATTGCTAAAAAAACCCAGATCAACATTACCCACCTTGAATCAAAAATCAAAGGGCAAGGACGATTGAATTTTTCGACTGCAACAATCCAAAGGAAGAAGGTCGATGGCGATCCAAATCAACGGAGTCTCAGGTGATGATGACTAGCCTAAGGCGAGTGCGAACTTCAGTGCCGTCAACAACAATAAACCATAGTGGTGGATGGTTGGCAATGACAATAGAATGAATGGATCAAGGGTTAGATGAATTTAGGTCGAGGCATAATGCAAATGGATCGAGTCATGGTACGAAGGTATATGGGAAGAAAAGGTTGGCTTGATTAAGTTAAATAGGAGATTGGATGGGAAAAAACTACTGAGCCACAGATCGCTAGCGATCTATCAAATTGCTTCTGATCTCCTCCAAATTCACTTAGCATGATTCATGTTGTTAACAAGCATCTTGAAAGTTATGGGATCAAAATTGATTTGTGATAATAAGCAATGACAATCCACATCAAAACTCAACAAGAAGTTGAACAGCCGAAGCAAAATTCACTTAATGGCCTTAACACGATCACTTAAACCTCACCAAGCGGGAACTGGAAAGTAGTTACTTCTAGAGCATGCCTTGTTTTCAATGAAGGCATAATCTGGAGGGGTAAATGTTATCCAGGTTTTTAACCCATCAGAATTTGATGGAAGTTGGAATAGCTTCGATGAGTCAGAACGACACAAGATCCAACCAAGAGGAGTAGAAGAACAAACCAAGAAGGATCAAAGAAAATGAAAGAAAAAACACACTAAGGTAATGGATCGCTAGCGATCCATCTCCTCCATAATATTTGCTCATGGGTCCATCAATCCTCTTGCATCATGATCCAATAGGCATTCTACGAACGATGGCTAAGTTTGATGGAATTCTAAGCTAGTTAAATCGAGAAGTGTGTATTCGTCCAATTCAATCAGCAATCCAATGCAACCGGTGTGTAGATCATCATCAAAACAAAGCAACAAGCTACAAATTACATCGAGAACACCAATATGAGACAAAAAAAGCAATCCAAAAGGAAAAGTCCAAAAATCCACTAAGTACAAGGATAGCTAGCGATCCATGCACTATGGATCGCTAGCGATCCATATGATTGTGCTAGATTTCCCTGAAGTTTAAAAAAGAGGGTGAAGAATAGCATCACAAGCAACCGAATCGTCAACGTCCCAAAAGTTATGATCGCAACCAATCCATCAAATTGATTCAGTTCACTGTGAAACTTTTAGTGCACCTTCGTATGTTCATTTGCAAGCATTTGACAAATCGGTCTAGCCCAATATCTCTCCAATCTCTATAAATACAATCTTACCGGAAACATAAATTGGATCTTTTAGACCGGCTGCTGGAATTCTATAGAAACTACTCTTCATTCTTCTTCCCCCATACAATGGTTATCTACAGGTTTCATTCTGATTCTCTAGTGAACTCTAACATTGGCAGCTTTATCCCATTTCCATAATTCAATTGCATTGCAATCAGATTCAACTTGTAATAGCAATCATTCAACAAGAAAAGTTATAAAATGGACGTGAGCTTCATTAACAACCGAAACACTATAAAAGTCTCTTGTCTTATATACAAGTCTTTACTACTTGTCTCTATTCTATTTGCCTTGATAAACAGGGCTCATACTTTCACACTCAATCTAGGCGTTGATCCACTTTTTGGATTAACATATTTATATATATAATATTATAAATGGTCGTGGCTTTTTAATATAACTTTTTATAATAAAAGATCAAGACTATTATAATTTTTTACGATTTTAATTGTCTATATAACACACACACACATATATATCTACATATAGTGCAATAAATATGCATATATTGATTTTAAATTGTAAAATTTAAAACTTATTACCATTTTAAATTTTAAAAATATATTTACAAACACACACACACACTGAGAGATATATAGATATATATTAGATTGAAGCTAAAAAATTTTTTGCCAAGTGAAAATAAAACAACTTAATAGGTTTTAAACTATATTAATATATACATATAATACATGAATAATATATATACATGTGTGTTGGCCAAAGTTTAATATATGAAAAAATGTTATATATATCTGTATGTTTATATATAGATATGTTAAAAGATTATAAACATATATGTTTACACACATAGAAGGGGGTGTGTGTTTATATATATATATATATTTTTGTGTGTGTGTGTGTGTGTGTGTTTTTTTTAAAAAAGAACACACACATATATATGTATGTATATATAATCCAACCTTTATATGTTAAGGTGAAAAATAAAAATAGGTGTATACACATGCGTAGATACACACACACACACATATAAACACTTGTATCCAAAAAAAATTAAAAAGGTTAACTCTAGATCCGGTCGACTGATGACATGTTCATGATGTTAGCCTTTTTTTTAATGTTTGGTTTCTTCTTCCTCTCCTAGATTACTATGTAAATCCCACATGTAGGCTCCAACTAGTTCAATGAGGGCTAAGGGTTTAGTTTTGGTGTATTAAGTGAGAAAGATAGTGCATTTAATCCTACCAAATATTAAAAATATCTCCATCCTTTTCTCCTCTCTTTTTATAATCTTATGATAATGCGCCTAATTATTATTATATATTAATTAATTAAATATTTATTTTATTCCATATAATTAAATAATCTATATATTATTTAAATTAATTTTACAGTCCTCGGTATAGTTAAAAGCACAAAAACTTAAAACAACATTTATATTAATTTTTACTATTTATTTATAACATATATAAACAAAGTTAAACAAGTTAAATTTGAAAATTTCTAACAACACTGTTACGTGACTTCAAGGTGTGAACTCAACCCCCTATATAATTTGAAAAATTAAAACATTACAACCTCTATGGGATTTCTTTAAGCATGCTAGTGGACATAAGTTTAGGTTCTTAAAGATAATATAAATAAACACCTGCTTCTAATCATTAAACCACACACCTTAGCAACAACATGTTGTGCTTGATATCATTGTCATTGTATCACATAGATATCTAGAGCTTGGTCGATGATAAAAGCTCTAATAATATCCATATTTAATTACGAAGTTTAGCATTAATGTTTATGGTTCAATATGATAATAGATCGATTAACCAATTATCTTTGGTAAAAGACTTTTCTTTATGGCTACCACTTACGGTGATACTAACCCTCTATTCGAAGAAGAAAAATCCTCTCTTGAATAATGTTTCACTTCGAGTGGTTCAACTTATACCCACCTATGGACATAACATGATCATATTTGTTATGTGGTAACCATAATAGAAGTATGGTTTGGATTATTTTGATTCATGACATTTCCAAGTCAGAAAAATACGACACATTGTCACATAAGATCCTCTATTTAATTTTTAACCTATTGAAGGGTCTCTTTGATTTGGTCTGCAATTGTTCCAAATAATCACATGTATGTAACAGCTTGGTATCTCAAACATTCATAAGCAATTCACCATCTATCGTAGGTGGAGCGTTACGCACGATAGTCTCATCGGATGTACCAACAAATTGTTCTCGACACAAACCGTTTTCGACATATGTTGACTAGGAACATTTAAGGACAATTATTTATACGATTCAATACTCATGGTTACAAACACATTTGTAGCTGTAGTCGACTGTAAAGGATTTTCTACTTGCATATATTTAATGTATTTAAAACAATATTTATATCTTAATACAATAATATATACAATAGAAAAAATTACCAAGACATTACTTGACAGGGAACATGAATTCATTGAGTTAAAATATATAAGAAAATTACGTAATTTCCCAAACACCCTTAAATCTATGAAGAAGTACATGTCCATAAGAAAAAAAATTTGAAACTCATGGCCTAAAGTTAATTTTTTCTTATAGTTTGTTCTTTGGCTAATTCCCTCATATGTATATGCCAATATCGAACTAATAATATAATCACCATCATTTTCGACCCTCGAAAATTGATGCTAATACATCCATGGATTTACCTGCCGAGCATCCAAGTGCTGAAAAGACCAATTGTTAGGGTAAAAGAAAAAAGGCAAGAAAGAGGAGAACAAAAACATCAGAATCTTATAGTGGAATGACAACATATAATATCAAAAGACTGTATACAGTGTTACTCTAATGTACGTAGCACGTCAGAGTTGCTAATCTAAGTGCCATCATCTGTCTGGACTGTTATAACAACAAGTCCTTACAATTGCTGATATATACACACACTTAAAGTAATGCGCGGAAATAAGAATCTTATTATAGGTGAACATCTAGCTCCACTCTAAGAGCACCAATGAACATCAACAAAAACCTGTCTTCCTCTGACCGCTTGAAAGATCACCCATGGAAATAAGGGAAAAATTAAAACCATGGGTCAGACAAATGTCTGGTGTGCAATCATCAAGAAATATGTATGACATATAATAGCACTTTTTGAGACCATCGTAATTGTTATTCCATTAAAAGAGCCAAACCATGTAATAAGTACATCTTTGACATAGTAGATAATGGGTAGGGTGAAGAATACATATAAGAAATAGCTATGTTGCGTGTGTGTGTGTAAACCACAGAAATAATAGGTATACAATCAAAACTACTATGACATGTTCATTAATTGTGTAGAATTTCCACTGAGACGCCCTCAGTAAATCAAGGTAGATCTCTTGCATAATGATCATATATATCCTTTCGAAGAAAAGTACATCTCTAGTGCATGTACCATAGGAAAAACATAGTTGTTCTGCTAAGGTGAAGTGCATCGCTCCCTCATGTATGTCCATAAGCATCTCTAGAATGGAGTCGCCTGCACCCTATGGGTTTGCCAACCCTACTAGCGATGCCTCCTATCACTAGTTTTAATCATTACCTATGGCAAAAGTCACGATTAGCATCTCAATACATGAGTCACGACTTGAATAGGTCTTGGAACCACATATGGATTCTTATATCTCAACAGATTTCGAAACCACACATGGGTGTCCATGTCCTGTAGAGATCATGAACCTCTACATGGGTTTGAGAATCTCTATTAGATCTTGAATCTTCACATAGATTCTATCATCACGAACCTCTTCCAAATCATAGATCACGTTTATGATTTTGTAGTGGTTATGGTTTTGAGTCATCACATATAAGTAAACCTTGCGCTTACCGGGTGCTCCAAAACCAATCGACTTATTTATACTTAACCTTGGTTCTTTCGGAATTAAACAAATAACACATAAGGGTGGATATCATCTCCTATCCGAATGGATTTCCTTATCATTTGTACTAGAAGAGAAAGAAGAATTTATAAGTACAATACAGGATCATCAAAGATAACAGTACCATACAATTCCTATGTTTCTTCTACATATTTCTTGAGTTAATTTGGTCAAATTCAACAACAATGAGAACAATTACATATGGAAACCAAGTTTCATATATTTATCACGTTTCCAACCTTCTCAACTCACTCTATCCCTCAGTTAAGAGTGAAGCTGGTAGATTAGAGCACTATTGCTTCTATACCTACTAGAATCATCATTCTCAACTGTCACAGATAGAACACATCTAGTTTGTCGTCTGTAGTGCTAAATACAAGGCTAAATACTTTCCATAAACAAGTTAACACCAAGCACGATTAACACACACACAAAACATGATCAAATCACATAAATGACTTCTAATCCTTTTTTAATTAATTTCATTATTAATTAAAACATCTTTTATTAGCAAAAACTTCTTTCATTAATCAAAACTTCTAACTGATTAAAACTTGCTTTAGATACTTCTATATATATATATTCAATTTCCTTTATAAAAGATATATACTTGTATTCTAATATTTCACTATTTATTTGTACACCTTTCAATACTTCAAAAGTATTTCTACTTATCTCAACAATATAATTACAAATCACCTAATAAAGTTTTCTTAATTTAAAATACAATCAAAGAGGTTACTAATAAATGCTACTCAAACATCATTACTATATAACCATTCTCTCTTTTATATTTCAAACATATATTTTTTCTATCTCTATTCCAAAAGATTCCATACTTGTTATTATCATTAAAATCCCATATATTAAGACCTAAGTTATTCATAATTGTTTAGCGATATATTCACCCATTAAAATATAATTCAATGGTTTAAAATTAAATGTTACTAAAACATTATTTACTATAGACACACATCACACATAATCATCATCTCTAAAACACCCTCTAAAGATCTTAATACTTTTCAAAAGTATAATTAAATGGATTAAAAAAATGTTGCTTAAACATCATTACTATAAATTCAAATCCACTTGTATACTTATCATTAGCTTTGAAACACATCCATTTAAAGATCCAAGTATATCTGTACTTGTTAAACAAGGTAATATATCTTAATTATCTTTCTAAAACCATTTATTATGACCTAAGTGTTATAATCCTAAAAACCTCTTTTTTATTCTTTTATGAAGATACTTAACTTCATTTTCCAACTAAAACTCTACTTAATGATACACACACACACTAATTTATTTGTAAAACTAAGATATGTACTAAAATACTAAAATAATTTAAAAGATACTGTATTATGAAAGCTTTTTATTTCTTTAACAAAATCATTAACTAATTTTCTGAAAACTATATGTACTTTAAAATACCTTTAAAAACACATATAATATAGTTTTAAACACTTATTCAAAATATTACTTAAAATATATATTTTATCACTTATTTAAAAACCATAAACACAAGTTTTTATAACTTAAAACCTTTACTTAAACCATTCATAAACGATTATCAAAATGTATCAGACTTTGATATTTTTTCAAACTAATTCCTTTATATCAAACACATCAAAATTGTGTAGAGAACATTCAAATATATCCTTTCACTATATATTCACATTTTAAGAAATTTAAAATATGTTAAATATAAGGGATTTCAAAGTGCATTTATTTTGGCAATTTTGCTTCAAACATTCACAACACACTTCGACTTTTCACACAACAATACCAAACACGTAAACAATTACACCGGGCCATGATACATGTTTTAGAGGGTTATAAGAGAGATTATACTACGTATAATGTTGTCACTTTCTATCCAAGGAAAGGAGGGTCTAAAAGTAATAACTTGTACTGTTCTCTATTTAAGTTTATATTTCAACAAGCAACAAATATATACACAACATATACAAATTAAATGTTGAGTTACACCCAAGCGCAAGCTATATTTATAGATAATCCCATTATGAGGGTAATGGCGAAGTTGGAGTCTCGATTGGACCTCATATGCAAGAGTTATGGATTTAACAAGAAATGGATTAAAATATTCATTAATTAACCTAATTAATTTACTAATTGATACCTCCTCCCTAATCATCTTCCCTAAAAATATTTCCCTCTCATTTACATGTCGTATCACTTTTGCATATATCCACCCCCTTCTCTCTTCGATTGCCCTCTCTCTACTCGACGAATCACCGCGCTGTCACTTCCATTGAGCTCGTCTTTAGGTTTTCTTCATGTTCTACTCCTCTATGTCACATCTGCACTCCTTTGAAATCCAACTGCTTCCTCACCTTATGGCAAACCCCATGTTGCTTTTCACTTCCTAAGGCTGGAGCTCCCTCGTCGAAATAGATAGGTGTAGCTTGCCATGAGAAATGCAACGACACTCCGCTTGTCGCCTAACTCCATCTAAATCTTTGATTACCTCCAACCCTAACGTGACCTACACAAAATCACGCATAGCCAGGTGTCATCGCAATCACCATCGCCTATACCGATTCAAAGTCTCACTTATACGAGTCCAATTGATCTAATGATAACTTCTCACATCCCGCCTAGCTTTAGATTTAATAGATCAAAGAAGCTGGCTACTCATTTTGGTTTACTGGAGATTAAGGAAAAAAGAGGAAGGAAAATATCTAAGAAGTGAACATGTGTGGTGGGGGTTATTTATAATATAATATATTTAATTTAATTTTTCTCAAATTAAATCATTACACATTTCGAGAATGTATGAGCACAGGGCACATTGGATTGTCGTAAAATTTATCGATGCACATCACCTCATTATTCTAGTTTTGATGACACTGGTTCCATCAAAATCTAAGATAACACTCCGGGATGATAATTCCAAGCTTTTCGAAGTAGTTTTGTCCATCAGATCGTCCGGCGCCAAATATGGTGATATTTATACTCGTTTTGATTTGCAATGTCGATCTGGACTCAATGGATGTGGTCTCGAATTCTTATCTGATTATATGTGAAAATTCATATTTGTAGACCTTCAATTCAATAGTGATTCTATATTCAAATATCCTATCGTTAGAAATATGGATCATTACATTCTCCCCACTTTAAAAGGATTCGTCTTTAAAATTCCCAAAGGAAGAAAATGTCCCTTAACCCTTAGGATTTTTATAGCCATACACGTTTAAGAAAAATTCGACAACACCTCCTTTGCGCGGCTAGGTCCGAAAAAACCACAGTGATAACATAAGCCCATATATGAGACCTCCTTTATCTAGGGACAAAATAACAATAATATATACATATGATCTATCCTATAGAGTGAATGTCACATAGAAAACACACCTGTTAAGCATAAATACATACCATATTGCGAGCAATCTAACTCGACTCATGAAACCAAAAGAAACAAGCAAGCCTTTGCTTTCATGTACTTGTATTTCACTTACATAACCTAAAAGAGAGTTAAACATTACAACTACAACAATAAAACTCATATATTACATCATGACTAATCGTGCAAAATAAAATGTAGTAATTATCTCACATAAACATATCATATCAATGCTTCACACTATTCAAAACAGTAGTAAACAAAGCTCACGGTTTGCCTAGGTTCAGAAATCCTCTTATTGCATAAGAATGATAAATAAACTACTAAGCGTACCTTTCGCTCAACAGCTTTAAGTTACTACTTAGCCGATTATTCATGCTACCTTAAACAATTCAAAGAGTCGTTTCCCAACCTCTCCATTAGCCAACAAATGTAGTATAAATGTACTTAATTCCATACGTTATGCATGGACCATCCATACACAATGTTCGATCCGATCACTTGCTCGATCACATAGGTTTCACTTCCAAATCAGTATATCACTTGATCATTCTAGTGCAGACTCTTATCAAGATTCTTGATTAGAAACCTTTATTTTCCTTATATAACCATACACTATGATAGAAAACCTTAGGATTATATTAAGAATCCGTACTAAGTATTCGCCGCTAAGAATCGAATTAAAAATCCTTGTTCGGACTGATGCAAGCCACATCGAAATCATGTACTCGAATCCTAGATTAAGAATTGTCATGCAAATAAAATGATATACGTACATATTTATTCCATTGGTTTCTTCACTACACCAATTGATTTTTATACCCTATTTGTTTACATAAATGGTATTTCTTTCATTACTACCTCATTTATGAACCATTTCATAGACTATTACTTAAGTTTATAAATGTTTTATAATGACTTATCCTTAAAAACCATTCCATAACTTAAGTTCATATTGTATAATACTCCACTACATCCTAAGAGTATAACCACAATATCATATTTGTTTTAATAACAAGGATGTTCTACAAATTTTAACTTGTTTTAACCTACCGTCTTCACAATTTAAAAGCTACAAAAACTCCTCTTTTATATTTTCACAAAACACTTAGATTCAATTTCTATATCACTTTGAAAGTTTTCGACTATCCAAATTGCTGAAAATTCCATTTCATTTCAACAAACGAAAAATACTAAACAACATATCATAATAAGATGCAGAAACCAAACTACACTAATGTAGGGTACACTTATCCATACAAAAACTTAACATAATACATTAGAACTAAATATCGGGTTTTATTTCAAATCATTTTGAAATAATATTTACAAATACCCTTTCTATATCAAATTATACTTTAAAGATTTGAATCAAAATATATTTTACCAAGACAACTTTTAGCAAACTACTACAGTAGCATCCCCACTTTGAAACCCGAATATGAATGTTGATGATGCTGTAGTCATCACCAGAATTATTTTCCAATGAGAGGAGTGAGTCCGGTACTTTCTATCTCCTTCATATCCTTTGAAAATATTTTTATTCGTAATTAATAATAATTTTATTAATTTCTCTAAAACCTTAAAAAACAATTTTCCAAAACATTAGGATTTAATTTCTTAAATTCTTAGTTTAAGTCCTTTTTTCGTTCATACTTATAAAAATTTACTTCTTATATAAAATCAATTTACAAATATTTATTCCAAATATCTAACCTTGCTTTAGAATTAAATATAAAACTTTTATTAAAATTAACTTTTTCACCCATCGTTATCATCGAAAGGCTTAAAGTCAAACTGTGAAATTAATTCACAAGGTGTCCGTTTTAATGTACCACGATTATTACCCATCCAAACCATGTTGTAAAAAGGTAAACTACTTATAATCAAAAAAATAATAGTGAATACTCATAAATTGGCTGGGCATAACTAGGCTATTCAATGAGGGATAATAATGAACATCATTAATCCCTATATTAATTAACTACACTATCGACCTATACTTATGTATTACTAATATATATATAGACACACACACACACACATATTCTCTTATATGTAATACTCTCAACTCATGCTAGGGCATTCCATTATCCTATCTCTTAATGAATCATACCCCACCAAAGCCAAGGTTCTCGCTTAACCTTTTGCTATGGTACCACGTTGTAATGACCGCCCTTTTAGATCCTTGAACTTCGACACTAATATATCCACTGTATTCATGTGTGGAGCACCCAAAATGTCGGAAAGACTGATTGTTAGTGTAAGAGAAAAGGAAAAAAAATGGACAAGAAAGCGGAGAACAAAAATTAGAATCTCACAATGGAATGATAACATATAATATCAAAAGATAGTAAATAGTGTTACTCTAATATACATAGCATTATAGAGTTACTAATTTAAGTATATCATCAGCCTAGACAGTTATAATAGTCTATCCTTACGATTTTGATACACACACATAAAGTAATGCAGTGGAAATAAGAATACTACGGTAGGCGAACATACATCTCCTTTCGAAGAGATCTAATGAACATGAAAGAAAAATGCCTTTCTCAAACTGCTTAAAAGAGCAACCATGGAAATAAAGGAAAAATAAAACCACGGGTTAGACAAAAGTCTATTATGAGAAACTCAAGAAATATGTCTAACGTATAACAATGCCTTTTAAGACCATTGTAACTGTTCTCCCCTCAAAAGAGCCAAAAAATCTAATAAGTACATTTTTTATATAATAGATAATGTCTAGGGTAAAGAATATATGTAATCAATAGTGCTGTATTTGTGTGTACACAGAAACAATAATAGGCAATCAAAACCGCTATAGTGCGTTCACTAATTGTGTATGATATCCATAGAGACCCCTTCAACAAATTGAGGTGTATCTCCTAGACAAAGATCGGAGTTATCCTTTCGAAGTAATATGCATCCCTAGTGAATGTACCACAAGAAAAAACATAGTTGACCTGCTAAAACCGAGTGCATCGCTCTTGCATGCACATCCATAAGTATCTCTAGAATGGAGTCGATCGCACCCTATGGGTTTGCTAATCCTATTGGTCATGCCTCCTATCTCTGGTTTCTGTCATCACCGATGGTGAAGTCATGTTCAGCATCTCAACACATGAGCCACAACTCGAACAGATCTCAAAAACACACATGGATTCCATATCTCAATAGATCTTGGTACCACACATGGATTTCCACATCCTAAACAGATCACGGACAACTACATAGGTCCGAGCATCTCAATCATATCTCAACTTATAGATTCAAGCATCACAGACCTCTTCCAAAGCACAAATCACGCATATTGTTTTGAAGTGGTTACGATTTCTAGTTATCTCATATAAGTACACTCTCGCACTTACTGGGTGCTTCAAAACCAATCTTTCTGGCTAACTCAACCTTGGTTCTTTAAAACATAAATAGACAATACATAAGGAAGAAGGTTATCTCCTATCCGTATGGATTTCCTCGTCATTTGTCCTAGAAGATATTCAATGAACCTTTGTTAGAAAATATTATTATAGATTTTGGCAACCTCATAAATTTAAGGATTAGTCAGTATAAAAATTTAGGATTACAAGAACTGCTTTTTCACTTTAGGATAGGAAATTAATTACTTCTCCTAGGTTTGGGAGCACAGTACTTCCAAGTCATGATTAGTTATAGTTGAGAAAGAAAATACATGGAATGACACAGCACCACTTAAATGGAGCTAAAATTTTTGGAATGAAAGATCTATACCACTGGAATGGACAACGCCTTCGCATGTCACAATCGGAAAAGTACTATGACAATCGGTCTTTTGGACCCCTAAATGTCGATACTAGTACACACACAGTATTCTTATGTCGACTATCTAAGTGTTGGAAAGATATATTATTAGTGTAAAAAAATAGAATAAGAAAGAAGGAACATAATATCAGAATCGCTTGGCGGAATAATAGAGTATGATATCAAAGATAGTACAAAATGTAACTTTAAGATATAAAGCATTCCAAAGTTACAATTCCAAATATTATCTTCCTCCTAAACAGTTATAACAACTTGTCCTCACAAATGCAGATACGTATAATATGATAATGCGGTGGAAATAAGAATACTATGGTAGGTGAAACATCTATCTTCCCTCCTCCCAATGAACATCAACAAAAACCTGCCTTTTTTAGTCTGCTTGAAAGAGCATATGAGGAATTTAAGGAGAATAAATACCATGCGTCAGATATAAGTCTTATATAAGAAACTCAAGAAATATGTAGCTAGCATATAACAGTACTTTTGAGACCATCCGAAAGTGATTATTCCCTTAAAAGAATCACCATCTAATAAGTGCATACGGTGATATAATAGATAATGTCTAAAGTGAAGAATATAAATCAGAAAATAGCTGTGATGCTTACGTTGATCACTCTACAACATATTGAGAGTACAAGGAAAACCGATAAGGTACGTTCATATAAGGATTTTCCATAGAGACCTCTTTAGTCAAGCCGAATCCAATCTCCTACACAAGGGTTAAAAATTACCTCCGAGCATCGTATGTCTCTAGATAAAAAATACCTTTAAGTAAACATAGTTGGTCCATGCCCTAACATGTGATCCTATATATCATCACCTCCCACACGTAACATTGGTAAGCATACTCTAGATTTGGAGTGATAATATCCCATCGTGAGTTAGCTAAACCCTAGACTATGAGGCCTACTCTATTTTTTAGCCATTATCGATGTTGGGGTCAAGTTCAGGATCTCTCACATGAGTCTTCATCACTCAAACCGAACACGAATCACTAAATAGGACTCCAACATCTCGAATAGATCACAAATCACAAGATTGATTTGAGCATCTCAAACAGATCTCATATGTCCACATGGATCCCTGCATTAGTCATCCGACGAATGTTAACATTGACCTCTCTCTCGGACTTAACCTTAGGATAGATAGCTCAACTCTATCGCATTCTACTTCACAACCGCTTCCAAAATATATAACCCATATATCCATTTTGAAGTTGTTTTCGATAAGTAAAACACTTATCGATCCCAGCTTTTTCAAAACCAATTTGATGAATTTTTTGTCAAGTTTGAAAGTCGATTAATCAACTATTGAGTTCAAACTAGACGATAGCATATGGAAACAAAGTCTCATATACTTATCACGTATTCGACCTTTTCATCTCACACTATCCCCCGGTCAAGAATGAAGCCAGTAGGTTAGAGCACCATTACTTCAATCCCTACTCGAATATTAGTCTTAACTCTTACATATGGACAAGCCTGCTTCAACGGTTTTTAGTACTAAGTATATGACTAAATATTTTCCATAAACAAATAAACACACAAAGCACGATTAAGTCACATAAGCGACTTCTAATCCCCTTTTATTTAATTAATAACTTTTACTAATTAAAACCTTTTTTATTAGTAAATCTTATTCTATCTAATAAAACTTCATTTATCAATTTCTACCATTCAGTTGGACTCTTTCAATAATTCAAAAGGTATTCATATACCTATCTCAAATGGTGTAAGTATATTCACAAACCATTAAGAAGATTTCTTACTTTAAACCTTTACTTTCTATCTTTTTTCAAAAGATTCCATACTTATAATATCCTATAAATTGTCTATATTAAGGATCTAAGTACTTTCACAAATCCATTCAAAAGGTTAAGAACAATGTTATATAAAAAGTCACTACAAACCCAAAATCATTTCACTTATGTTTATCTTTAAGACGTTCTTTTATAAATCTATTTACATTAACAACTACAATCAAAAAGGGTTAAAGCCGAATGTTATTAACACATTATCACAACAAACCCAAAACCATTCCATACTTGTATTATCTTTAAAAACATTCTTTTAAAGGTCTAAGTTAATGTTTATTTAAGTTCAATAGTTGACTAATCAACTATCCAGTTAAAAATGATAGCTTATAAAAATCAAGATTCTTATACTTAACTCGTTTCCAATATTCCAACTTATACTATCCCTTGTTCAAGAGTGAAGCGAAGTAAGTTAGAGCACTAGTTGCATATTAAAGTCTTGCATAGACACTTCATTCTTGACTCTTACAGATATATGGTCTACCTCATCGGCTTTTAGTATTAAATATAGTATTAATGACTTTCATAAATGAGTAATAAATCAACACGATTAACACATTTTTTATTTTTCCAACTTAACCGTACCTCAATCAAGAGGAAAGCCAGTAGTTTAGAGTACTATTACTTCTATTCGTACTCGAACATCTGTCTTAACACTCACAAATAGATAAGCCTACTTCATCGGCTTTTAGTATTAAGCATAGTTAATTAACTTTTTCCAAAACATATATATACTTTAAAAATAATTATAAATAGTTTTTATACATCTATGTAAATACTACTTGAAAATAACTAATCTGTAATTTGAAGAAAATAAATAAAAATATGTCTTCTACTATAAAACCACTTTACTTTAAAAATACACATATACTTACTAAAAATATATTTAAAATTCATAAAAAACTTTAGAATACTGAAAAATATGTTATAAAATATCCTTAAAAATATTAGAGGAAAATATCAAAATTATATATCGTTTTCAAACACTTAAAACCATAAACAACTTACTACAACATTTAAAAATGCTGTTAAAAGTACTTAAGAAAGAACATTGTACAAAAACATGATCCTTACGACCCGTTTTAACCAATTAAACAAATGATATAAGAATTTAAATTTTTATGATAAGTACTACCATTAGGGCGTTAAAAACCCATGGAAAGAAACCACTAAGGACATCTTTTAAGTTATACAGAAAAAATTCCCAAAAAAAATATTTACTAAAATGTTCGTTTAGTGACATTTTTACTCCAATTTATCCATTTTGTTTGACCAATTCAAAAACCTTTTAAACTCTTATTATTTTCTAGTAAATAAAGGATGTCTTTCAATTAACTACAAAAATTTTCAAAAACAAGACATTTCAAAGTGCTCGTATAGCGACCTTCTTTTCGCAGTAACATTTTGCAACTTTGTTTCACAAGTTAATGAATGATTTAAACTTCCATATTTTTCTAGTAATAAGTACTCTTATTGTAAGTATAAATAATGAAAAGAAGCCCTAAGAATGTCTCTCAAAGTTGACTTTTACAATCGCTGAACACAAAACATTTTCAAAATTCATCCAGATCGACCTTTTCGCCTCTAGCTTTCACAATTTTGTTTCATAATTTATATAACATTCCGAACTAGTTATTTATTGGAACATACACTAAGATATGTGTAGATAAAAACCAAATCAAACTATCCCAAGTTAAGATCATAAATCTTCCATTTACACAAGTTAAAGTTAAGAGATCTCGAACTGCACTTACAACGACTTTTCTCGCTTCGAACACTTTCAAACATACTTCTTCTACTTTTGACTTCTAAGATTATAAGGCGTTCAAAGTTGTTGATGAAAATTTGATGGAGTTTGGAAAATATTTGAGCTAATTAGAGAAAGATTAGTGAAGATAGAAGTGAATTAGTGTTAACCAACTTATACTTTTTTAATTCTTTTTTATATTTTTCAAACGACTGTTAACACATGCTAAAGCCTTTCCTTTACATGACCAATACCCCTACCCATGTGTGTTGCATGCTCCTTTATTTTACAAGAAAATATCACTTAGCAAAATTACCCTTTTAGTCTTACACACAAATATCTTCTATGTCATCACCCATGATATCATCAAATCTTTATTTTCCATAAATGAAAAAATATATTTCTATTTTATGTTAATGTTCTCCTAAGCAAATAAGTTTATGTGGGAAAAAGTTGGAACAACTTCTGACAAGTAGAAAGATGTTTATCGATAAAACGGCTTTTAGTCATATTATAGATAGGGGATTTTCACTTTAAGGGTATATTTGTATATGGTAATAAGTTTTAAGGACACTGCTTCTGAAAAATTAGTTTTAAGGACATTTTATAGGAAAAGATAAAAGAATTTATCATTTTTAGTTATACCGAAAAAATAACAAAAGGATTTATCATTTTCCTGTATAACTTAAAAAGATAATTGAATTTATTATTGTGCCGTAAATTATCCTCAAAACTAATTATTTCGAAGTGTTGTCCTTAAAACTTATTACCATGTAAATAGAAGCCCTCCAAACTAATTTCCACTTATAGATATTTCTTCAAAGTAACTATTTTAATAAACATTATCCAAGCCACGTTTACCATCATTAATTATGATTAAAGGGGACTAATTGGTTATTATATCACTTTAATAACAATTATTCCAAGATTAAAATATTTAAATAATTCATATATTTAAATACGAAGTGTCTGAAATTCCGGGTCGTTACAAGTACATAAATGATACAACAGTTAACATAAATCCTAATCAGTTGGGGATGTACAAATTAAGACAATCCATCTGAAAACACTAGGAAATGAAACAAAAAACGAGATCTTCTCATTCATCTCTTCTTCGAAAAAAATTCTCTGCCTAGATTAAGTATTATATAAGTTTTGAATGCATTGTGGTTGCTAGATGGGATGGTAAGGGATGATTTCCATACATTTTCCTATTATTTTTGCACTCGTATAAAACTTCATGCGTATTTAGGTTATTGCGTACATGTTTGTATGTCATGATCTTACATTCACGCTAGGGTTGAGCTCACCTATAAATATGTTACATGCATAATATCATTGCACTTTTGGTTGAGTAGATGTTTTTGTAGATATCTTAATTATACGACATGGTTGTAGAGTGCACGTTACACTATCTTTTCCTTTGGAATTTCGAAGATGAAATTCTTTTAAATCAGGGGGAGAGAATGTAACACCTTATAAATTAAGAGGAAATAAATTAGAAGGAATTAATTAATTAATAATAATGTTAAAAATGGAAATTGATTGAATATTAAATTAAGTCATGAAGCTTGCACTATTGTGTTCATAGTGATTTTCTTAGCAACTTTCAAACATAAAGTTTGAAGATCGGATTTCAAAAGAAGAAGTTATCGACGTTAGAGGATTTTCGATCGAAGATAATTCAAAAAGAATTAAAGAAATAAATATTAATAATGTTAGTGGCAAAGTAAATGTTAAATATAACCTTAACATTTAAGTAAGTGCTAAAAATAATGCTTAGGGGACCACCGATCGACTAACCATAAGGACTGATCGACCGCTAGTGGTCAGCTTCGAATAGGAAGTGATCGATCAGTTGTCGTTGTGGCAGCTAGGGTTTTCCCTATCCTGAATGGCCTGGATCCTAAAATATTAAAAATATTCTATATTCGATAGTTCTGGAGCCTCCAAGCAACTATAAATAAGATGCTAGCCTCCGTAATCATTTCATACAAATTTTAATTTGGGAATGACACCCTCCACAGTTCTCTTCCTTCATACAAATACCTTAAACTCTAATTTCAAAAATAAATATATGCATCCAAAGGTTTGGGGAAGAATCGAAGAAAACAAGCTAAGGAAAAAGGTACTAAATCTTATTTGTGGCCTTGGGATATTATAAATATGAAAACTTATCAATTCAAAAACCTTAAAATTTCCCAATAAAATGCAAATTGTGAAATTTATTGGAATTCTAATTGTTTTATTTTATTATAGTGGAATTGAATTTTTTATTATTAAAATATAATTTCTTATTCTATATGATTCCACCTCTCAAATTTGATTATAATGACAAAGAATTTAAAACATGAAAAATAGAAATGGGCGAGTAAAGAAGGGGAAAAATGGAATTTTACTTATCCATAGTTTGCACCACCTTTTCTAACAATTAAAATAAATATGCTTTCTTTGTATTTCAACAATGTACATTTAAAAAGTTGAATGGAATATAAAAGATTAGAATTGTAAATTTTCTTCTATGAAAAAAGAGGCCGTGATTCTACTATATTGATATAAAATGAATTGCATATTTTGGATTCCAATTTGAATATATAAATGTCTATTTTGTGTAGCTAATGTAATGTTAGCTACTATGTAATTTGATGTATTATGTTAGGACTTGTATAAAAATTGCAGTTATTGCTACATTAAAATAACATATCATCCAAAATAAGAAATAGATAAATTTCTTGAGTACATATTGAAACAAATTAACCACAATTTAATGTTAGACATAAATGTAATGAATTATGTATTCTTTTAAATTTTGAAATTCGACCACCCAAAATTACAAACTTGTATCCTATATAATAAGTAAGGCATTAAATAAATAAATTGACAAATATAACAATTAATAATCAATAATAAATCTAATAAAATGAGTCAAGGAAAATTATGGAATTTAATCCATTAATAAAAGGAGGAACGAGTTTTCCTTATAAGGCCTTTAAATGCATAAATACAGATAAAGTGCAATATATATATATATATATATATATATATCTGCGAGTGTGCGCACGCACACGCATGCGCATGTGTGGGTTGGTATAGTTTAACATTAAATTTTAGGAAGTGGATTATGGCTAAGTCATAGGGATGCGAGGTCAGTTGAAAGCATACAGAAGTCTGCCTGACTAATCTGGTAACCAGCAATGTGACTTTTTGTAATCGATGTGGGACATCGCATATAATAAGTACCCATGGTGGACATGATGTTAGTCTTAATTTTATAGGGTAAGTCCGCATAGCTGATCTGGCTACTAGCACTTACAATAGTCGGACTAAAGTGGGACATCACAGTTTGGTTATGGGCTATAAGGATGGGGTTGAGGTATAAATGGTTGTTGTGGTTTGCCTTTTCCCTATTTAAGAAGTACTAAATGGTCGGGCTTATCTTTTATGGGTGTTAATGGGAATCTCTTAGAGAAGGTTCACTTTAGGGTTGAGGTATTAAATGGTTGTAGGGTACACCTCTTCCTATCTAGGAAGCATTAAATGGCCTTAAAAGATTTTCTGTGATGTCAGTTAGGGAGTACCAGTAGGGGTTCGCCTTGGGGCTAGGTATTAAATGACTATAGAGTCTGCCTATTCCCCACTTAAAGGTCTTAAGTGGTCAGGTACTTTCTCTCACACCGTTAGGACATGATTGGATAAGATATGCATTGTTGAACCCAATATACACCCTAGTTGCGTTGCACCTGCTTTTTTAGTCCTGGAGTTAGACTTATAGGGCCACTATCCTACCGATAGAGACATATTTAGGAAAGTATAATAAATAAGTATGATATAATACTTGTTTAATTACTTACTACATATATATTATTATTGTAAAACTTGAGATTTTCATTCACCACATATTGTTGTTTTGACTCCCTCCTCATTACAATATACATGTTAGATACAGTGATGAATGTGGCGAAGATGGTGAGGACATGGTAGGTAGATATCTATTATAGATAGATATTTATTATGTTGTTATGATGTACCCAGATGATGTATTGGACAAGTTATATGCGTTATTGTGACATTGTACCCCTGTGATTTGGTTTTATGAGATGGGTACTTTATTTTATTATTATATACTTTATTCCTTCCTATGTTAGACTTTGAAAACCTAGATAGATAGCTTTGCATATTGTTTCATAAACAATTATACCAACCAACAACTGGCTCTAGTGCTAGACCTAAAGTTCAATGAGCTTTTATTGGGTCGGAAATTAGGCATGTTTTGGAAAGTTTTATTACATCACTTTTGAACTTATGGAATTTAGTTTTTGTCAAAATTCCAATATCATCCATATTTGACTTGGTTAGTCCAAACACAAAGTCCTAGGTTCAATAATAATAATAATTATTAGTAACTGTATTACTCTATCCAGAGACTTTGACTTTGAGTTGACTAAAGTTGACTATGATATTAACCTAATATAACTAAGGAGATGAATTCTTTATTGAATAGTGTTCACTTCCAATGCTTCAAATCTACCCAAGTATAGTCACTCAATATTCATCATGCCTAGATTTATCTATAGCCAAATTAGAGTGTCCATATTTGTCTTCAATAATACTATTAAGTCGAGAGAACCATATAATATCAACATGCCAATATTCTTTGTTTGACCTTAGTCATAATAACCAATAGAAAAATCTCGAGAGATTCTTTCCATAATTATCAAATAACTATCAATCGTAACCCCTTAGTGTCCCTAGTAGCCATGATTAATAAACTATTCAACATTCAGATAGCATTATGTATTCTAGTCTCAATGGATATATCGACATCTACAATATCCCGAGTTGAAATAAAGTAAGTATATTAAAGTGGATTTTTAGAATTTAATTAAGCACTTTATTGTCTTTAATTCAATAAATTGAATTTTTGGAAAATATTGATCTAAAATTCAATTTTATAATCTGAATTGTGTTTTAAAAATCAAGAAACCATTGAAAATTTATTTTGGAAAAATAAATAATGTTTATGAAATTTTAAAATTGTTTTGGAAAATAAACAATTAATTTAAATTTGTTGATATCTAAAAGTGATATTCCAATAAAAGAAAAATCATTACAATAGTGGAATAAAAATTTGGATAAAATGACTTGAATTGATTTTTAAATAGAAATTAAATATTGGGTTATAGGTGATTCGGTTAAAAGATGGTTAGTGGTTCCAATTATTTAAATTAAAAAATACTTGATTGGACCAAAATCTAAATCCTTATCCATTTTCATCCTTATCTCAATCAAACCGGCTCCCACCACATTAAAACCCCAAACCCGATTTCATTCCTTCCTTTAGCCCTAATTGAAAAATTGAAATCGAAAAATAAAAACAATATCATCAACTTGAGAGGACCATTACAATATCGGCGCCAAGAGCTAGAGTACGTCAAATGGGCAAGCTATGCGCGATGTGAGGTATGCGCTTACATTAGAGAGTGCGAACGATGTTATGGCAACATCTGTTTTCAGGGCATCTATCGATTAGAGGCTACATGCGTTTTTAGAAGATATAGGTGGGCAAATGGTGCTTGATGTGATAGGTACGAGCTTAGAGAAGATGAAGTGATGCTACTTGGTTGGCATGCCTGCGATGCTGGTATGTAGGAGCAAGGGTTGGTACTTGGTACTGGTATCAAAGGTAGAATTATAAATGTTCGTAGGAGGTT
Source organism: Allium cepa (assembly GCA_030765085.1). Taxonomy (NCBI): domain Eukaryota; kingdom Viridiplantae; phylum Streptophyta; class Magnoliopsida; order Asparagales; family Amaryllidaceae; genus Allium; species Allium cepa. The sequence goes on along the minus strand of CM060940.1, from coordinate 567,726,761 downwards.
ATAACAACGATGATAAGTGAGTATAACTATTAATTCACTGACTATATTGCACAATTTGATTTTATATGAATGTTGAGAATATATGCTTGCTGTTTTGACTTGAATATGATCGAATATTAAACTAGTAGCTATTAAAAAAGGATATAGAATTGAAAGGAACTGGCTTAATGATATTGGTTCATTTATATGTGGTCATAGCCTTTTGGTTTCATATGTGATGTTGTTGTCACATATTTTTGTTAAGATGTTGTGTATGCTTGCAAGTAATTAAAATGATTTTTTGTTGATTCTTTCACTTGTTTTGATGTGTTGAAGATGATATAAATAGTAATTTCATTATTTTGAAACTAGATTGTCTTAATATTCAATGAAAACTGAAAACAAATCAGAATGAAGGGTTTCGTAAACTTGGGTATTTGAATGTAATTTTTAATAATGTTAAAGATAAAACTTGAATATTTATTTAAGTTCTTTTGATTTATTTGAATTACTATATTTATTTAAATTTATAGAAAGAAGGAAGAATTTATATTTAAATTTTTTGAAAAGAATCGTTGATGAACTATATTACTAGAAAGATTTTTGTATATAATGATTAGAATTTAAAGTTAAATTATTTTCAAGTTGAAAATAATAAGATTTAAATTAAGTTTGAATTTAAATCATATATAAGTATATGGAAGAAAAATCCATAATATAAATATTTTTATGGATATTAAAGTAGAAAAGCTTTTATAAAATAAAGTAATTTATTTTAGAAATAATTTGCATTCAAAGCATAAACATTGAATGATTTAAATATACAAGCTTTCCTTTAAAAGTAATTTGAAAATTATTCCAGATGACGTCGAAGATATATTTTATAAATGAATTTGAAATTCATTTTCTATACCAATAAAGGTATTTTATATTGGTTTGAATACCAAATACATTGAATAATACTTGGCTTAATTTTAATAGAGATGTAGCATGACTTTAAAAGAAGATATACCAAGTATACATACATATATATGTATATATATATGTATGTATGTATATATATATTTATTCATTTGTTCATATATTTTGAAAGGCATGAGTATTTACTCTACGAAAGTAAGATATAAGTTTTAAAGTCGGGTGATTAAAATATTTGTTTGATTTTGATATGAAGTGTTGATATTTCACCTGTGCTATGCTTGAATACTCATAACAAAACAAATGATAGGAAACTGTTCAATTTACACTTGAATTGATGAGTTGGATAAGATGACTAAATTTGAATGATTTGAAATACTTGTTCGATTTTAGAAATACAAGTACTGATTTGTATTTTCACTAATAATATACAAGCAAGTTTGTTATATCCAAATATTATTGGTTTGAATAGACGAATTGTCATGTTTGAATTGAAATGTTTGAATAAGTTATTTCTTGATAGTTGAATTAAATTACACATGACATTTATTTGGGGTATAACATCGTATTGAAAATAATGATATTTCATGTAGCCAAATGTTTTTAAAGATGAAATTTAACATTTGATGAGAACGAAACGAGGTAGTTACTACTAGACTGCCAGAATTCATCTTAGCAAACTGATTCGAGAATCGCAACCCAAATCGTGATGACTTTGTCTCTCGTCACACAATCCAACGATCTATTGCACGGACAATAATGAATAGTAATATATTGGAGATGTAGTGCCATAGAAGCTAGTACCTCAAGATGGAATTAGGCCTACATCACATAAAATGTGTATGTCTTCAGATGTTAGTAGAGCAGTGCAACAAAGGGATCATGTGAAGTGCACTCACCACTAGTCATAAGCAGTGAGTGAAAAAGACCACACTGGAATGTCGAGGTAATTAGTCCATATAGAGGGTGAATCCAAAAGGGGTTAGCAACGAGTATTCTTGCTAGGAACTCAAAGAAGAGAGTTAATATACAACGACCTGGAATTTCATCGCTTTGATTTGCGAATATTTAATTAATTTTAAATATTCAAATAATAGATTTTATAATTTAAATATATTTTTTAAATAACAACTAGTGATGGTGAATTTTTTTTCAAATTTAGCTTATAAAATAATTAGTTCGAAGAAAAATTGAAAATGTGATCGGAATTCATTTTCTGAATTTTCGACTTTTTGGCGGCTAAAAGTTGTCGAAAATTTGTGAACTCTTTTGTGTGAATATGCACATGTATAAATAAGTAGGATTTTATATGTAATAATATATATATATATATGTATATATTTAGGAATATGTGTGTGTGTATATATATATAATAGAAGCTACATTTCATGAAAAATAAATTAAAATAATGAAAACATGTTTAAACATGAAATGACCGTAGGAAAAACATAAGTACCATGAGCATTAAATGCATGTTGGAACAAAGTTGAGAAGGGTGGACATGGGTGGTGAGGTGGCGAAACATATAAGGAGGGCATGTACTTAGGGTTATTAAGGTAATTTACTAATTGCTCTTTTGTACAAAAACAATTTCTTAATTTTTCTTTCATTTTTCGTTCACTCACATTTCCTAAACTTTCCTCCAAATCATCAAACTATTTCTATGGCTACCTTAGTTTCAAATGTTTAAAAATCCGAATTTTATCATTTTAAATTCATGAAACCTTGTTTAAAGCTCTCCTTTTCTTCTGTACAACTCCACCATTTCAAACAAGCCTCCATGCTCCTTGTTCCTACCATGGCCGAACCATTTAACCAGTTGAGACATCCAAAAAACTCGTTTTTGTCAAAGAAAACTAAAGCTTTTGGTCATTTTCAAAAGTTAGTGAAAGTTAGTTTATTTCGAATAGCTTTTAGGTGAGCAAATCTCACCTGTTATTTAAAGTTTTAATCTTTTCAATAATGTTATCTTGGTTGTTGAATAGGTTGGATATTTGGTTAAAATCAATAATGTTCTGTATTGCTTATGTATGTAATATGTAATGATGATTATAGACTTGGAAAATGAAATTTAAAAGATAGTAAAATGAAAGTTTGGTTCTTTGCTAGCTGTATGTTATGGTGGCATATTTATATGTTGCGTTCATGCTTATGTTCTTTTATGTTAAAAGAAAGTCAGTATTTGGAGTCGTAATTGCGACATCAAGATCGTTTGGTTTGAAAAAACTTGTTTTCCTTACGTTTTGGAATATAATTCAAAAACCCTTACTTTTCTTCGCAATTTTTTTATTAAGTTTATAAAGTAGTTAACGTATAAGTATAAGAATTTTAAAGTCATTTTGGAACGAAAAGTCAAGTGTTGAAATTTCGGGTCATATTGTGATAGTCGCTTTGGATGTAGTTCGTCAAACGAACACTTTTTGCAAATTTAAAATGTTTTTACTGAAGGATATTTTTGAAAAGTGTCTTCAAAACTTATTACAAGTATTTAAAAAGTAATTATGATTCATTTATTTAATTATTATTTAATTAACTAATTAAGTAAGGTAATTAGTAGTTAATTATTAGTCAACAAAGTTATTAAAATTTAAGTGTTAATCAAGTAGGTTAATTATAATTAGTTGATTAATTAAAAATTCATTATTTCTTTAATAGTTTATTTAAGGATGAATTATTATTTAATTAATTATTCAATGGTTAATTATTATTTTAAGCTTAATTATTAAATAATTATTTATTTATAAATGGATTTAAGTATTAATCAATTGCCAATTATGTTAAGAATTTGTTAAGATTTAACTAACACTTTAATTAAGATTTAATTATTATAAAATGGAGGTCAATTTTATTATTTAATTACTAATTAAAGATTAATTATAATTTAATCGTCTATTTAATGATTGGCTAATAGTTATTATTTAGTGATTTACTTAAAGGTTAATTATTTTTTAACTATTAAATAAAGGTTTAATAATTATTTAATAAAGTGTTTAAGTGTTATTTAATTCTTGAATAAAAATTTTAAATTTCAAATCACTTTATTTGAAGGATCGGTTTGGTTTAAAAGAAGTTTCCATTTTGCAAAAGTATTTCAAAACCAAGAGATTTCTTTGTCGATTACTTTTGTGTAACCTCAAATGACTATGAAACCCAGGACATTTGTTTAACAGAATAAAACACAGTCCTGTAAATTAAATTTTATTTGATATCTGTGATGACCCGCCCTTCTAAGCCCAGAAAGACGTATCATCTTGAAGAAAGAAAGGGATGAGAAAATAGAAAAGATAAAGAAGAAAGAACAACAACATCAGAATCTCACAACGGAATGGAACAAAATATAATATATCACATAACTATTACATAATTTTACATATATCAGAGTTATACAGTCAATACATCACATACTAGACAGTTATAAACACCTGTCTAGTTAACACAAGTCAATATACAATACAGATAAACAGCTCAGAAATATCAACACAGCGGAACACCATATATATATCTATCTACAACGCTGAAGCCTCCTGCTCCATTGCTCCTCCAGAATTCGTCAAAGCTAACCTGAATCCCTTGGCTACCCGTAAAAATTTGGGTACCCGAGAGTTTATGAAAAACAAAAATAAATTCCTGGTCAGACATGGATCTGGTATGAGTAACAGGTTATAGTTGCTTAACTTGGAAAACATTTGAAAACAAAAGGTATCACGTAAGACTCCCCACGAATAAATATGGGTAAGTTTTTACCTTACGCTAACCAAAACATTTGATAGGAAATTCAGTGATATTATAATAGGTCTAGGGTTTTCAAGTAAATAGAAAATAGCCAAAATTGTTACATCTATTAAATTCCAGCTACTAGCCACAAAAGTGGGTAATACAATCAAAACCGTTGGCACTTATTGGATTGTGGATTCCATACAATGGCAGGGCTACTGGGATACCGCCCGTCACAGTATGTGGCCTAGATCAACGTACCGAGGATCACTCCCGACCCCCTGCAACACAAGGCCGGAACCATTCCTTACTGAACAGTCCCGAACAAGACAACCCCGACAGTTGGAGCTCACAACTGTCCACACAGCCGAATAAAAAGGGACATCTAGACAGGGGAAAATCTTGTCCTGCTTGGGCATGACCCACCTAACCTTGCTGCACCTCCCCTGTTTTAGCCATTCCTGGTTGATGAGGCTTGAGGCTACGATTACCTTTAGAGAACATATTTCTTAGAATGCTCATCGTCCACCTGACGATGTGTTGAAAGCATTCAATCCATACAAGTTCGTTCCGAGTTCGAACGAAACCGAAGGCATTATCTCGTTACACTCATTTTGGAATCACCCTCAGAGTTAACGACGATAACCCTTGCACTCCGAATCTTCATCTTCACTTCAGATTCACGACCTATCGTTAGTTTGGAATCGATGTGGTTTTCGGATGTTCCAAATAAGGAAAACCCGATCCCGGTCTCATCGAAATCCAAAACGTGTCTTTTAGGGCCAAGTTGTCTATTTAGTCTTAACTGTTTAATTCAAAATGATTCAATACACACACAGATAGGAATTTCACAATATCATAATAGATAGTCAACATCAACATAAACAGATAATCAATATTATCACTACAAATAGATAATGCATATCATCATAACAGATAATTCATATTATCACCATATTTAAATCAAAACATCCATATCACATAGCATCAATTCTCATATCTGAGATCTTAAATCATTCAAGGTAAATGATATCATCCATCCATACATAAGCAATCATATAAGCTATAATTAATTTAAAATGAATTAAATTAATTATATCATCTCTAATTAATTTAAAGTAAATTAAATTAATTACTTCATTATTTTAAGCCTTGCTTATATAATTATCAATCAATTATCAATCCGTTAATAAATCATTCACTAATTACTCGTTTCAATTAATCACATTTTATTAATTATCCTTTCATTATATACAAATAACCATCCTTAAATTATTTTCACAAATTAATTATCTTATCTAAATATAGAAATTAACCTTAAATTACAAATATTCCATTACTTCTGAATTACACTAATTAATTACTCTTTAATTTCTAATTATTGATTGATTAATCTAAATTTATCATCCCATCATTAATTATATCGATTAATGATTTCTAATTACATTTTAATTACCTTAAGTAATTAATCTTCAATTAAACCACATTTATTAATCACCTCTGATTAATATCATTCAGTAGTTAACTATCTTTAGTTACTCCATCAAATAAATTAATTACTCCTTAAATAATTTTCTCTAATTAATCCCTTGATTAATTATATAAAGTAATTATATTCCAATTACTTTCATTATTAAATCACCCTCAGTTAATTACATCCAGTAATTATCATCAATTACTTCCCTAAGTGATTATACTCATCACATCCTCAAATGGTTGTCTAAATTAATTAAACTTAATTAATTAACTTAAACAATTCATAGAATTAATTACAATGAGTAATTAATTCCTTAATTACTTTCGTTAAGTAATTATACTTAACAATTCACAATTGCTTATCTTAAATAAATAATTTAATTAATTATTAAAAATAATCCCATTAATTGATTATCTCATAATTTTAGTTAATGACCTTCATTAACTAATTATAATCCTTTAATTACTTTCCTAAAGTAATTAACTTACATTTTAAGTTAGTCTTAATAACTCATTAATTAATTCTTTATTAATTCATTAATTTATTACTAATCATTAATTTAAAATTAAACCAATGATTTCCTAATTACCAATTAATCTATCTTTCACTTATATCTTATTTAAATAAATTTAACCCTTAATTTCTGAGTTAATTAATTCTAGTCATTAATTATCCACTTAGTTAATTTAATAACTACAAATCCTTAAGTCTTTAGACACCCTTCTTCTATTTAATGATCAATTTATCATTAATAAGCTATTTAATAAATTTAATTTAATTTTACTTTTAAATTCATTTTAAATTTAAGATGAAATCACATTAATCTTAACAATTCCAAACTCCTCTTATTTTACAATTTAAAGAATGATTTTCTTAAATACAAGATTAAAAGAATTTAAACATGGTTTCATTTTGAATTCAAATCAAATTTAAAAATTCTCTTTATCATTTAAATTTGTTTGAAACAAATTTTAAATTTTAAAATCTTATTTATTTAAAAACTGAGATTCAAATTACGTTTTGAATCCAAACTTATCTTGGTTTAAACTTTGTTTAAAATACGTATATATTTTTTTCATTTAAAAGCCCGATTTTAAAAATGAAATAAACTTACACGTTTAAAACCTGTAGCTAAAAATACCCGAGGTAAACAAATATTTCTACGAGCAAAACCCCACATTTCTTCGAGTCCGACACTCGAATCACTCGAGTGAAACTCGAGCAACAATTCCCCTTTTTAAAGTGGTTTCAAATAATTTAAAATTTTAAAAGTTTATTTATTTTAAACTGAAATTCAAACTTCATTTTCAATCCCAACTTATCTTTGATTAAAATACCTATTTTCAATACCCATAACTCATTTCTAACCCAGGTTTAAAGAAAATTAAACTATACAGGTTTATAAAATCTGTTACAACCTACCCAGTTTTTCCCCTACCCTACTCCGAGTCAACAACGAACATGCTTCGAGTTCGCATGCTACTTTCCCCGAGAAAAACCCCCAATAACTCGAGTAAACACTCGAGACCACACCAGCTTGCAACAGACCTAACCACCTTCCCCAGAACCAACTCACCGTGCACGTGCACAGTAACATTATCCACCTCCGACCATCTTCGATGGTTGCTTCACATCGGCAACCTCCTTCTCCCTCACCCACGACCTTCATATCATCTTCCAAAACTCGAAATCAAAATTAAGACTTCGACCCAAAACCTGGAAACACACAGAGCATCGCCACCTGAAAACCTGTCACCGCCTTTCCTGAGAAATTCTGACCACCTGAAGTCCTACAGCTCCGGCTATGTTTGCTTCCACGTCCAAGCTAACATCTCCCGAAGTTTCGTCACACTCGATCCACTATACCCACTGAAATGATCGATTAATTACAAATAACCAAAACTAGGGTTCTAAAATAAAAATCACTGCCGCAACTTCCCTGGCGAAATTCATCACCACCAAAGATTTTTCCACCAATCTCCACTCATACTTCTTCCTCCAGGAAGGAAACCCGATCCCAAGTTCACATAGATCACCCCAAAATCACAGATTCACATATCACGTACAACCCCGAACTAAACCTTAAATACTTAACTAAAAATAGTCATTCTGGTTTTAAAAATCAAATTTTTGTCTTAGCATTTGATTCATATGCCTGAAACTATGATTTAAAAGAATTGGGTTTTAACTTATTTTAACTTTCCACTGTTAATCTATATTTTCCAGAACTATTACAAACTGTTTTCTTTTAAACCAATTTCAGACTCAAGTCTACGTTATAACAACATTATATGTTCAAAACTTATGACTTGTTAAAGCTTGAATTAAGAACAAAAGAAATTTTCTTATATGAACTTAAACCTGAAATCAAAACAAAGTAAGATACACAGAAATGAATTATCACATATCCACACCTTAACACAGAGATGTATTTGCAAAATATACTCACAAATAACTAAGCTTCAGAGAGAACATATAGCAGAATAATTATACTTACATATTTATAAATGTGATGTTACTCACCTGGTTTTGAGAGAATGAACAGAGCATAGCTTGGTATTGAAAACAGTTTGAACTTTTAAAGACTGTAAATTGGTTTGCTTCTTCCTTCAATTATCTGTTCTTTGGTTTTGAGGCAGTTTAGGTTTGTAAAAACTTACTTATATTTTCAGATTTTGCTTATGTTTTATAAACAAAAAGAAGTGGAAGACATGTATTTACAAGGAAAGATTTCAGAGGAAGGTGTTTACTGGGTAAACTCTTTGCTGGAACAATATTATCTTTGTTCAAAATTTTGTTTTTGTTTTTATCAGGCAAATGTTCTTCAAAAGTAGGCTGAAATGCTTATTAGATTTCGAATTGACTTATTTGTATGCTGAAAAATGGAAGCATTTAATGCCATGGTACTTTATGTTTCACTTATCTCATTTTTGTGTTGTAAAGATATTTTCTATCTTACAGCCTATATAACTTCCTATATAAGATTCTAGCCTATTTTGTAACTTTTCTTACTTGCACTTGCCTATATACTTTGTCTTGTATATAGATATGTATTTTAATGTTGATAGATTTTTCCTTTGCTTGTCTTGCCTATTTAGTTTACAGATCACAAACATTTCAAACCTGGTTTTGCTTTGTCAGGTTATACTTTATTTTATCTTGTTATATAGATATTAGTTTCACTCGTTTCCTTGTCTTGCATTTATTACTTATATATAATTTTCTTTTACTTGTTTTGCATAATCACTTACAGGTTATACATATTTTTCTGACTTGTTTTATACTTTAGGTACAAAATGTGAAGTTGTTTTGGTTATTAGTCATGAATTTTAATTTATGTATTAAGTTCTATGCTTATTTTATTTTCTCTTGTATTTTTAAACTTTAACTATCAATTACTTAATTTGATGCTTATTAATTTATTTTCATACTTATGCTAATATCATAGATGTTTATGTATTTATACTCATTTTAATACCATACATTTAATTTATGTTTGTGTTTAATATATTTTAAGACTTGTTTTATTTTAAACATGTTTGAAAGATGCTATTTCCAATTTACAATCATAGCTTCTCATGTTAATGTATTCAAATTTTGAAATAGTAATTTCTATCTATATTAAAATCCATTTTGTAAGAATATTACATCATTAATATTGTTAAATATAACTCATGATTAATATAAAATAATTCACAAATGAATTTGTCTTCTTATTCAATACATTACTTATATATAAAAAAACAAACAAACCTTTTTATTTAAATTTAAACTTAAACTAAGATCAATTTTAAATAATTAAGTTTTAGTTTGGGTATTAAAATCATATGGTTATTTATTTAATAGCTCATATCAAATTAAATCCAATTTTAATTTATCAAAAATGTTAGAATAAGAAAACAGGCCTATAGAAATAGATTATCAGTTTAAATATTTATTCTAAAGAAGATTATTACATTTAGTTCAAATTTATTATTAATACTATGGTCAAATCAATTAAATTTTGACATAAATTATTAAATTGTTATTGTCAAAATTTCCGGGATATCACATTCCTTCCCCCTTAAAAGAATTTCGTCCCCGAAATTTAAAACAAAGGTAATTTAATAATTTAATTAAAGATTTAATACTGAAACACAGGCAGATATCAATCATGTGCTAGCAATCATAGCAACCAATTTATCCATATACAAATCTAATTGTCCAGATAAAAAAATTCTAAATAGAATTTTCTCGAGTTTCCCCACGTATAAATACTGGGATACTCTCTCTACAAAATTCAAACAACCAAAATTCTCTGAACTGCTGACTCTACAATCAAAGATAGCTCTTACACGTACTCTCTCTGAGATACGTGAAACACAACGAATTTCAGTTATCCAAACTGGCAATCCACTCCTGAAACCAAACACTTATCCAAAATCGAATCTCCGATTACGGACTCCAAATTCCTCCGTCTCTTATCCACAAAACTCTTCGGACGATCCTGGGCTGCTTACATCCTTCCTGATCAGCTCAACACTTGCTGATGTCCTTAGAAACTGCTGCACCAAAGACCATTCAACAAAATGATCTTCCCAAGATTATCTTCAAAAATCAAATCACAACTCAATTCCAAAATCAGTAGACTGATCTTGCTTCTTCTCATCTAGAAAAGATAATACAGATGCATTCCAATCTGGTCTTAAGATCCTGAAATATTTCCAGTAGAAACTCTCTAATCCAAAACACTGCAAATTTTAGTTGTTTCCACACCCAACAGCTGCCACCATGCTTCCACTGCGCAACTCTGACCAGAGCAGGTGAAAATGCTAATGATGATTTCGAGGACAAACTGGACAACATATCTTAGAACTATGGTTCAACAGATCCTTTAAAGAAACTCAGAAGTTCCTCCAAAACTCGAGCTGCTTCACTATACCCAATAGAAACTCAAACAATCGCAAGTCACTTTTGCGATCAATCTAGCCAATACCAAAGAAAAACCGTCTTTACCAAATAGAACAGCCTATGCTTAATTAGTCAATTTATCAAAGAGACGGAACTACACTGCTGTTCTGAACTCCACTGCTGATGCAGAAGTTAAAAACTTCCTTGCCAACACACCAATGCCTAGAAATTCCTAATCCAGAGCTCTTCGAGAAACTCGGACCTCAAACCAAACAGAAACATTCTACTGAACTCAGTCCAACCACCGAAACAGCTACACTTTCTTAATTGATTCCAAAGAAACATCTTCAAAGACTTCCATAGTCACTGTGCCTCATCACACAGCTACTACATCTTGAGGTAAGATTTCATGACTCACTTCTGTCCAACCAAACTCTAGTTCATCCAAACTTATGCTTCAAAAATGAACTCCGAATCTTAACAGGTTTCCTTTCAGAGACCAATGAAATCCTTACTCCATTCAAAGCTCACTCGAGACGGTAATAAGTCTACATCTCAACAGATACACTTCCAACCTCAAATATTCATACTCCAACCATTGGTAGTCGTGTTACACACACCACTACTCTATCTACCTTTATAACTTATATTGGATAACCCGGACAGGTAACCCAACAAATAGGTAGAAATAAATATATATATATATATATATATATATATATATATATTAAAATTACAAATACGCTCTCTCAAGATAGAAATCACTCAAGAGCCTAGGTATTCACTAAACCTAGCGCTCTGATGCCAACTGTGACGACCCGCCCTTCTAAGCCCGGAAAGACGTATCATCTTGAAGAAAGAAACGGATGAGAAAATAGAAAAGATAAAGAAGAAAGAACAACAACATCAGAATATCACAGTGGAATGGAACAAAATATAATATATCACATAACTATTACATAATTTTACATATATCAGAGTTATACAGTCAATACATCACATACTAGACAGTTATAAACACCTATCTAGTTAACACAAGTCAATATACAATACAGATAAACAGCTCAGAGATATCAACACAGCGGAACACCATATATATATCTATCTACAACGCTGAAGCCTCCTGCTCCATTGCTCCTCCAGAATTCGTCAAAGCTAACCTGAATCCCTTGGCTACCCGTAAAAATTTGGGTACCCAAGAGTTTATGAAAAACAAAAATAAATTCCGGGTCAGACATGGGTCTGGTATGAGTAACAGGTTATAATTGCTTAACTTGGAAAACATTTGAAAACAAAAGGTATCACGTAAGACTCCCCACGAATAAATATGGGTAAGTTTTTACCTTACGCTAACCAAAACATTTGATAGGAAATTCAGTGATATTATAATAGGTCTAGGGTTTTCAAGTAAATAGAAAATAGCCGAAATTGTTACATCTATTAAATTCCAGCTACTAGCCACAAAAGTGGGTAATACAATCAAAACCGTTGGCACTTATTGGATTGTGGATTCCATATAATGGCAGGGCTACTGGGGTACCGGCCGTCACAGTACGTGGCCTAGATCAACGTACCGAGGATCACTCCCGACCCCCTGCAACACAAGGCTGGAACCATTCCTTACTGAACAGTCCCGAACAAGACAACCCCGACAGTTGGAGCTCACAACTGTCCACACAACCGAATAAAAAGGGACATATAGACAGGGGGAAATCTTGCCCTGCTTGGGCATGACCCACCTAACCTTGCTGCACCTCCCCTGTTTTAGCCATTCCCGGTTGATGAGGCATGAGGCTTGAGGCTACGATTACCTTTAGAGAACATATTTCTTAGAATGCTCATCGTCCACCTGACGATGTGTTGAAAGCATTCAATCCATACAAGTTCGTTCCGGGTTCGAACGAAACCGAAGGCATTATCTCGTTACACTCATTTTGGAATCACCCTTAGAGTTGACGACGATAACCCTTGCACTCCGAATCTTCATCTTCACTTCAGATTCACGACCTATTGTTAATTTGGAATCGATGTGGTTTTCGGATGTTCTAAATAAGGAAAACCCGATCCCGGTCTCATCGAAATCCAAAACGTGTCTTTTAGGGCCAAGTTGTCTATTTAGTCTTAACAGTTTAATTCGAAATGATTCGATACACACACAGATAGGAATTTCACAATATCATAATAGATAGTCAACATCAACATAAACAGATAATCATTATTATCACTACAAACAGATAATGCATATCATCATAACAGATAATTCTTATTATCACCATATTTAAATCAAAACATCCATATCACATAGCATCAATTCTCATATCTGAGATCTTAAATCATTCAAGGTAAATGATATCATCCATCCATACATAAGCAATCATATAAGCTATAATTAATTTAAAATGAATTAAATTAATTATATCATCTCTAATTAATTTAAAGTAAATTAAATTAATTACTTCATCATTTTAAGCCTTGCTTATATAATTATCAATCAATTATCAATCCGTTAATAAATCATTCACTAATTACTCGTTTTAATTAATCACATTTGATTAACTAACCTTTCATTATATACAAATAACCATCCTTAAATTATTTTCAAAAATTAATTATCTTATCTAAATATAGAAATTAACCTTAAATTACAAATATTCCATTACTTCTGAATTACACTAATTAATTACTCTTTAATTTCTTATTATTGATTAATTAATCTAAATTTATCATCCCATCATTAATTATATCGATTAATGATTTCTAATTACATTTTAGTTACCTTAAGTAATTAATCTTCAACTAAACCACATTTATTAATCACCTCTGATTAATATCATTCAGTAGTTAACTATCTTTAGTTACTCCATCAAATAAATTAATTACTCCTTAAATAATTTTCTCTAATTAATCCCTTGATTAATTATATAAAGTAATTATATTCCAATTACTTTCATCATTAAATCACCCTCAGTTAATTACATCCAGTAATTATCATCAATTACTTCCCTAAGTGATTATACTCATCACATCATCAAATGGTTGTCTAAATTAATTAAACTTAATTAATTAACTTAAACAATTCATAGAATTAATTACAATGAGTAATTAATTCCTTAATTACTTTCGTTAAGTAATTATACTTAACAATTCACAATTGCTTATCTTAAATAAATAATTTAATTAATTATTAAAAATAATCCCATTAATTGATTATCTCATAATTTTAGTTAATGACCTTCATTAACTAATTATAATCCTTTAATTACTTTCCTAAAGTAATTAACTTACTTTTTAAGTTAGTCTTAATAACTCATTAATTAATTCTTTATTAATTCATTAATTTATTACTAATCATTAATTTAAAATTAAACCAATGATTTCCTAATTACCAATTAATCTACCTTTCACTTATACCTTATTTAAATAAATTTAACCCTTAATTTCTGAGTTAATTAATTCTAGTTATTAATTATCCACTTAGTTAATTTAATAACTACAAATCCTTAAGTCTTTAGACACCTTTCTTCTATTTAATGATCAATTTATCATTAATAAGCTATTTAATCAATTTAATTTAATTTCACTTTTAAATTCATTTTAAATTTAAGATGAAATCACATTAATCTTAACAATTCCAAACTCCTCTTATTTTACAATTTAAAGAATGATTTACTTAAATAGAAGATTAAAAGAATTTAAACATGGTTTCATTTTTAATTCAAATCAAATTAAAAAATTCTCTTTATCATTTAAATTTGTTTGAAACAAATTTTAAATTTTAAAATCTTATTTATTTAAAAATTGAGATTCAAATTACGTTTTGAATCCAAACTTATCTTGGTTTAAACTTTGTTTAAAATACGTATATTTTTTTTCATTTAAAAGCCCGATTTTAAAAATGAAATAAACTTACACGTTTAAAACCTGTAGCTAAAAATACCCGAGGTAAACAAATATTTCTACGAGCAAAACCCCACATTTCTTCGAGTCCGACACTCGAATCACTCGAGTGAAACTAGAGCAACAATTCCCCTTTTTAAAGTGGTTTCAAATAATTTAAAATTTTAAAACTTTATTTATTTTAAACTGAAATTCAAACTTCATTTTCAATCCCAACTTATCTTTGAGTAAAATACCTATTTTCAATACCCATAACTCAATTTTAACCCAGATTTAAAGAAAATTAAACTATACAGGTTTATAAAATCTGTTACAACCTACCCAGTTTTTCCCCTACCCTACTCCGAGTCAACAACGAACATGCTTCGAGTTCGCATGCTACTTTCCCCGAGAAAAACCCCCAATAACTCGAGTAAACACTCGAGACCACACCAGCTTGCAACAGACCCAACCACCTTCACCAGAACCAACTCACCGTGCACGTGCACAGTAACATTATCCACCTCCGACCATCTCCGATGGTTGCTTCACATCGGCAACCTCCTTCTCCCTCACCCACGACCTTCATATCATCTTCCAAAACTCGAAATCAAAATTGAGACTTCGACCCAAAACCTAGAAACACACAGAGCATCGCCACCTGAAAACCTGTCACCGCCTTGCCTGAGAAATTCTGACCACCTGAAGTCCTACAACTCCGGCTATGTTTGCTTCCACGTCCAAGCTAACATCCCCCGAAGTTTCGTCACACTCGATCCACTATACCCACTGAAATGATCGATTATTTACACGAAAGCAAAACTAGGGTTCTAAAATAAAAATCACTACCGCAACTTCCCTGGTGAAATTCATCACCACCAAAGATTTTTCCACCAATCTCCACTCAAACTTCTTCCTCCAGGAAGGAAACCCGATCCCAAGTTCACATAGATCACCCCAAAATCACAGATTCACATATCACGTACAACCCCGAACTAAACCTTAAATACTTAACTAAAAATAGTCATTCTGGTTTTAAAAATCAAATTTTTGTCTTAGCATTTGATTCATATGCCTGAAACTATGATTTAAAAGAATTGGGTTTTAACTTATTTTAACTTTCCACTGTTAATCTATATTTTCCAGAACTATTACAAACTGTTTTCTTTTAAACCAATTTCAGACTCAAGTCTACGTTATAACAACATTATATGTTCAAAACTTATGACTTGTTAAAGCTTGAATTAAGAACAAAAGAAATTTTCTTATATGAACTTAAACCTGAAATCAAAACAAAGTAAGATACACAGAAATGAATTATCATATATCCACACCTTAACACAGAGATGTATTTGCAAAATATACTCACAAATAACTAAGCTTCAGAGAGAACATATAGCAGAATAATTATACTTACATATTTATAAATGTGATGTTACTCACCTGGTTTTGAGAGAATGAACAGAGCATAGCTTGGTATTGAAAACAGTTTGAACTTTTAAAGACTGTAAATTGGTTTGCTTCTTCCTTCAATTATCTGTTCTTTGGTTTCGAGGCAGTTTAGGTTTGTAAAAACTTACTTATATTTTCAGATTTTGCTTATGTTTTATAAACAAAAAGAAGTGGAAGACATGTATTTATAAGGAAAGATTTCAGAGGAAGGTGTTTACTGGGTAAACTCTTTGCTGGAACAATATTATCTTTGTTCAAAATTTTGTTTTTGTTTTTATCAGGCAAATGTTCTTCAAAAGTAGGCTGAAATGCTTATTAGATTTCGAATTGACTTATTTGTATGCTGAAAAATGGATGCATTTAATGCCATGGTACTTTATGTTTCACTTATCTCATTTTTGTGTTGTAAAGATATTTTCTATCTTACAGCTTATATAACTTCCTATATAAGATTCTTGCCTGTTTTGTAACTTTTCTTACTTGCACTTGCCTATATACTTTGTCTTGTATATAGATATGTATTTTAATGTTGATAGATTTTTCCTTTGCTTGTCTTGCCTATTTAGTTTACAGATGACAAACATTTCAAACCTGGTTTTGCTTTGTCAGGTTATACTTTATTTTATCTTGTTATATAGATATTAGTTTCACTTGTTTCCTTGTCTTGCATTTATTACTTATATATAATTTTCTTTTACTTGTTTTGCATAATCACTTACAGGTTATACATATTTTTCTGACTTGTTTTATACTTTAGGTACAAAATGTGAAGTTGTTTTGGTTATTAGTTATGAATTTTAATTTATGTATTAAGTTCTATGCTTATTTTATTTTCTCTTCTATTTTTAAACTTTAACTATCAATTACTTAATTTGATGCTTATTAATTTATTTTCATACTTATGCTAATATCATAGATGTTTATGTATTTATACTCATTTTAATACCATACATTTAATTTATGTTTGTGTTTAATATATTTTAAGACTTGTTTTATTTTAAACATGTTTGAAAGATGCTATTTCAAATTTACAATCATAGCTTCTCATGTTAATGTATTCAAATAAATTTTGAAATAGTAATTTCTATCTATATTAAAATCCATTTTGTAAGAATATTACATCATTAATATTGTTAAATATAACTCATGATTAAATTAAAATAATTTACAAATGAATTTGTCTTCTTATTCAATACATTACTTATATATATAAAAAAAACAAACCTTTTTATTTAAATTAAACTTAAACTAAGATCAATTTTAAATAATTAAGTTTTTAGTTTGGGTATTAAAATCATATGGTTATTTATTTAATAGCTTATATCAAATTAAATCCAATTTCAATTTATCAAAAATGTTAGAATAAGAAAATAGGCCTATAGAAATAGATTATCAGTTTAAATATTTATTCTAAAGAAGATTATTGCATTTAGTTCAAATTTATTATTAACACTATGGTCAAATCAATTAAATTTTGACATAAATTATTAAATTGTTATTGTCAAAATTTCCGGGATATCACAATATCTGTTTGGTATTATAGAATCACAGTTCAGCCATAATTCACCAAGTAGATTGCATTGACATCTATCTAAGTAAAATAAAAACCCAGATCTGCTTTTTGATATTTTGGACATTTATCTGTATGTTGATCGGTTGTTATTGGTTGATCCATTTTAAATATCTGCTTGTTATATAAATACTCATGTTATAACATGGAAAGTTAAACGTAATTAAATGAGAACCATTGTGGTGACTTAGCCTCTTCTGATTTTATGAAGTTAAATATTTCGTTTTACCCATGTTAAAAATGGTTTAAGTTTGTTACAATTTTAAATAGGATATTTAAAGGATAATTAAGAAATTATTTTGTAAAAAAATATTCCAAGTTAATTTGATACTTTTAAATGATTGTTTAAAATCATTATTTTGTTAATGTGATTGCAAGAGAATTAAATGAAGAATGTTTAAATAATAACTTGTTTATTTAAAGGTGTTTAAAATCATTGATTGTTTATCAAAGGAACTTTATTAACTAAAGTTTATTAAAGGAGTTTATCTTAGATAAGGAAAGTTTATAAAAAGAGTTTTATAAATTGAAAGGAGATCTTGAAATTTGGAAAGAGTTTTATAAAGGATTTTGGATATTTGTCAATGAGTTTTATAAATGATTTTGGAGATATATAAAGTCTTTATAAATGGATTTGGAAATTAAGGATATTTTCATAAAAGAAAGAGATTTATTAAAATGATTTTTTGAAGAAACTTATAAAAGAAACTAAGATGGGTTTTCCCCAAATCGACTTTCTTAATTTTGGTGGTATGAACAATTGTTCCATGCTTTACATTGAAGAAATGGTGTTTAGGTTTATCCTTATCACCATTTCTTTTTAAATAATTTTTGTTTAAATCCTTTAATATGTTGAAGTTAGAAATTTTTTATACTTTTTTATGAATATATTTATGCCAGTGAGACTAGTATATGAATATTTTGATAAACATTTTGAAAAGAGATTTAAATAATAAAAGATTTATTTTGAGGCTCAGTGGTTGCTGTGAGTAATTAAATCTTTGAATTGTTGTTGTTTGTGTATTTGATAGTTAAATAACTGACTATCAAATCTAGACCAGTTTGACTTAGGAAGTAAATAAGAGCTTCACGTGTTCATACAATTTGAGTTCCCTCGAGAGAACTCATTTAGATGAAATGTCTCTAGCTTTAAGGGATATATTAGAGATCCCTTCGAGACTCTGGTATAGTCCGCTTACTTCTGAAAGAACTGAGAATGATCAACCAGAAATTATTGGCAGTGGTTCGGAGAGACCGAGATTAGATATATTATTCGAAAACCACTTTGAACCAACATATGCATTCGAGTGGAAGACATCTTGAAGATAGTCGAAGATGAAGATCTTTGAAGTCAAGGCGTACTAGCTACTAACCCTGAAGGTGAATCCAAAATGGATGTAGTAGAGGTAGTGCCTTTTGTTTTGTTCTGACCTAGTGCGAACTTGTATGGATGAATGCTAACATTGCATTTCTGCTTGAAGGGCAGTGTTAGCGTTCCAAGTAGAATTACTAAAGGAAGGTAAATAGTTACCTCATGAGCCTCACAAACCAGAAATGGAAAAAACAGGTTAGATGCGATAGGGATATATGCCATAAGAGAGTACCATCATCTTTCTAGATTATCATACTGTGGATTTGGTTGTGCTTGAGAGCTCTCTATAAAGGTTGGGAATAACCAGGGTGATGATATATTCGATACAATCCAGTTAGGGATTGGCTGATCCTGAGTTGGTACGGTTGCAAAGGTGACCGTGACCCAATATATTTTATCTAGAGGTGTACTGTTTTTCAAAAGGTAGTCCCTTACCTTGCCATTTAAATGGAATCCATTCCCCAATAAGCATCTTCGGTTTTCGATTTTATACCTATTATTATTATGATGTACACGCATCACAACTACTTGATTATTGAATGCTTTAAACCCTAGACATTATTATAATATCATTGGATTTGTAATATAATAAAATGTTTTGGTTATCTTAAGTTAAAAAACCCGTCAGTTTTTATGTGTGACATGGTCTTACGAGATACCTTTTATTTTAAAAAGGGTTTTCAAATGTAGAAATCAATATGATTAAGCTTTCTCACGCTAATTCGCTAGATTGATCTAGGCGTTATTTTATTATAATTCTCAAGTCAGCCCAAGCATATTTCCCAGATTTAGCTGGATGCTTTGGAGATTTAGGTGACTAGCTGGATTTTCCAAGACGTATTCACGTATCTTATATTCTACCATTGTTTTTCTTTGTTCTTGTTTGTATTTCTTAGTAATTGTAAGGACAAGCTGTTATAATTGGGCTATTAATAAGTTAGT
Source organism: Allium cepa (assembly GCA_030765085.1). Lineage (NCBI taxonomy): Eukaryota > Viridiplantae > Streptophyta > Magnoliopsida > Asparagales > Amaryllidaceae > Allium > Allium cepa. The sequence continues at coordinate 567,706,571 of CM060940.1, read as the reverse complement.
GCACCCTAATGTTGCGTATATAATAAAGTTGATTCTTTTTGTAAAGATTTGTTATGTTATATATTTTTCATCACGTTTGTGAGATTCTGTTCTACCTTTTCTTTTTTAAACCCTAAATGACCTATCTTTCGGATACATCAATGTTTGGCACACGCATACCGAAGATGTATTAAGTGTCATCTTTAGGTGTAGGAAAGGCAGATCGTTACATAATATATTACCCTTCTTTATATTTGTCAATCTCGTAAAATATATAAGTATTATTTAGATATGCGAATGAAAATGACCGCATTATGGTAAATAATGAATATGTATAATTGATAACTGTTTAGATATGTGGGTGAAAAAAACCATGCTATGGTAAATAATGAAATTGGACTCTTGAGAACTAAAAGCAATGTACTTAAATCTAAAATGAAAGTAACTCATACAATATCAATAGATTGCGATATCTCAGGTAATTAGAGTTGTAGCTATGAGTCATGATGATTAGAGCCGTGACACTTGTATTAAAACTATTATAATAAAATGTGGACAGAATATTATTTGGTGTGAGTGACATCGTTATGTTTGATTGATATGTCACATATTCGTACCCGACACCACATTCATATGTTATTAAGCACCATTACACTCACTGGTATATTTCTTGCATAACCCAGGGTTTATTATTTGTTTAACAACCTCGGGTAAGTCTAAGGTTGTTCTATATGTTTGATATGATTGTATATTCTTCGTGGGCAATGAGATGGAGTTAGAGTCAATTATAATGGCGAGTAATTACTCTGTTTGTACTTGCATTAAGTTATCGTTGTTTATTGGTTAGTATGATATATTCATGTGATAAATTGTATATGTATATGAGATAGTGTATCATATATTTAGATGATATGAACTTCATTGATTTTATTTATCTGATTCAATTAGTTAGGAAATTTCTATTTACATCTCTAACACTGTATTATTCAAGTTTATAACTCATGTACACAGCCTTTTGTCGAGATGAGATACATATTATTTTAGATGTATTCAGATATTGAAATGTATTCATGTTAACCTAATGTATGAGAGATCGCTCCTTCCATGCCTATTGATCCAAGTAATCAAACATTAAATTCCCTTTGTATTTCAATCAATAGAACCGTGGCGTTATGACATCCTGTCTCGAAATATCTTGATTAGGAATATTTAAAAATAATATGTTATTTTTAATTTGATAAATTTCTCATGATTATAACACAATGTAATAGTTATTACATAACATATCTTTTAAAGATTTTCTATTTAATGTACTTAAATTAAATAATCAATTAACATTTCATAGTATGAAGAGTATATAATAGAAAGGAAAAACCCTCTATTTTGGATGAGATTTTGTTGAAAAGTTACTAATTTATAGAATTTTCCTTAGGTCATACCCTTAACTTTATCGCATAACATATAGAGTAAGTGTCGCACGTAGTCCCTATCAGCCCAAATCCCCTTCGTATAACATTCATAGTGTCATAATATACATGTCATGTCTCTATTTGATGCCACCGCAGTCGCAGTCCTACCTAATTATGATTCACTCCTAATCAAATTATTAGGTTTCAAATTTATTAATCATTTGTTAATTTTAAATTGTTCATTGCACATTTATATAACTCGTTGAGTATATTCTATAGGATGTTGAGCCAATATCAACTAATCCAATAACATTCCCTTCGATCCAAATTAGTGGATGCCCCTACACGACCTATTTACTATACTATTCTCTATTACGTGAGCATCGTCTTCTCTACTAAATTTACTACGCACCTGCATCTTTGGTAGGCCTGTAAAATTGAGCGCTATCCTTGTGAAAAAGGAGTCAAGATGCCATGCTCTGAGGTGCGACCCATATTCGGTTCAACTAGGATATATGCTTATCCATTTGGTATCTCATCCCATTTGGTTGATCCATTATTTTTACATGTACTCTTTTACGATAATAAACCCCTTAAATGTCATTTACCTAATTTCACTAAGGGTTATTGACATAATCATGGATTGTAGAATTATGGATCTTAAGGCTAATTAACTACTAGAGGGAGTGAATAGTGTTTTCTAGTTTTGTAAATCCTTTTAAATTTCCATCAAATTTAATATTAAATAATAGAATTTTCAATATAGAATTATATCAAAAATCAATCAAAAATTGCAATAACAAATAAAATAAAAGCAATAAAGTAAAGTAGAGAGTTAGAGAGATGACATCAAGGAATTCATACTGGCTCGGATTTCTCATAAATATAGTCCCGTACAATTGCTTGTACAAATTACTTTTCAAATTCTAATCTTTAAATGGGTAGAAGGAAAACCCAATTACAATCTTGATTCTGAGGCTATGGGACACACCCTCTTTATTTTCTAGGCTTAGGGTACGCCCACTTGATTTGAACATGCTACAAGCATACCCACTCGGATTTTCAGGCTACCAAGCCCACCCAATTGATTTGAATGGGCTACAATTACACCTAAGCAAACTTAAATAAATTTTAATGGTTTTTCCAAAGATAATTTCTTGGAAATTGGATATAATGGATCCTATAGTCTCTTGGAGAGCACTTCGATCTTTAATTTGGGAGAAATTATTTCAAAATAGTAAGAAACAAATATTGAATCGATACAAATTAGTTTGAATCGATTCTATTTTATCTTAAAGAGAAAAGAGTATAATTTAAATGGAGTTTTCAAGATAGTAAGTGAAGAGAAGAGAATAAGATAATAACAAACTGAAAATTCATTTGAAACCTCATATATATAGTGTATAAATAGATGTGTTCATTCGTGAAGAGTTGTGATGAATAGATACTTCAATTAAAAAGTTGAAAAATTAGTTTGTTACATGTATGTCGATGTACCATCTGGGTGTATATCAACATATGTTTGTGAAATTTGGAAACTCTTTTATTCTAAAACATTTTGAAAATAGTATAATTTGTAAAATAATTTAATACTTTGTAAAATAATTTAAACATAGTTTATAAACAGTTTAAGCTTTGAAAATCTTTTATAAAATATTTTTAAGTATATTTTGTTTAAAAATATAAAAGATAAGAATATATGAGATAGAGATCAAAGACTACTACCAAGGACATTAACAAAATTCTATGACTCTATACACTATATTATAGTCTTGATATCTTCATATCTTGTTCTTTATACTCGTGAGTCTTCATGTTCATTTCTTGAGTCTTTAAATTGTACAGCCTTCGATTCAGTACCTATATAATATCCTGCACTTATACAATTTGGCAAAACATTAGCATCCATATTTTATGTATGTGTATATTGTTGCTATCAAGGTTGTTATCATCAAAATCAGTAACTGAGGTATTAGCAATCTCCCCTTTTTTGATGATGACAGCCATTAATTATTTCTATACATAAAACATAATACAACTTCCCTTGAGCTAGATAACTCCTCCTGAATGTATGCGTACTTATATCTTATATTTTTGCCCCCTTTTGTCATCAATAAAAATAGGTAAAAAGCAGAAAAGCTCTCCCTAAACAATATACTTAGAAACTACAGAGTCAAAATCAATAACTATGTACTAAAATGATTAAGTTTATGAAACATGATATATATGATGATTATGATATGTATGATGTATGATAATTATATCATATACTTAGAAACTATATTGTCTTATACGAAACATGTTACACTATGTATTAAGATAACAAAACATATTTTTATTAATTTAAAACCAATCTTATACAATAGATCCTAACATTCAAAATACACAAATCCAAATGTAAATTATAAACAACCCAAACTAAAGATAAACAAATACAATCTAAATGTACACACTAAACCAAACCAAAATCAAATCCTAAGAGTATATATAAGAGTGTATGTGTTTATACACACACATATATAAATATGTACATAAACATACATACATACATATACATATCAAATCCAAACCTAATAACTAGATATTTTATGGAACTTTAATGCAGTCATCGAACCAAAAGATTGAATCTGCCTCGGTGGCATCCCAACATTATCCTAGTCAATAGTGCACTTTGGGTTATTTGATGGTTCATCTTTGATTAAGAAAGAATCATCCACCGAAGGTAATCAAAATGCTTTTCTTGTTCCTTTATCATCTGCATTTGACTTAAATCTAAATGCCTTTGATTTCTTAAGTTAAAAGAGAATATATCCTTGAAAGATCGAAGAGTTAGTTCAAGGTTTTCACATAATTTCTGATGCAGAGAAGACATTTTTGTAAAAATATATTTGAGAATGAAAGGAGAGTTTAGAATAAAATGATGAGTAAGTTTTCTAGAAGAAATAGGCTTATATAGGAGTAAAAAGTCATCTGAAATGATCGAATATATAACTTTCAGAGACTAATAAACAATATTTGACAATGGTAAATATATTCCATTACTTAGAATTGAGAGATGCTTAGATATAAAATGATAATGACATTAGATTAAACTAAAAGCACACGATACTCAGGAATACAAAGCTAGAAATCATAAGAAAATAATTAGATAGGCTTAGAAAGACGTTGATGATGATGAATTTCCATGAAGCTTACGAATGATCTTTCCAAAGTATTTTTCCACTTTGTTGGAAAGAGAAGTGAACTTTTTACTAAATGAATGCTTAAGCTTCTTTTGCTTTTTAAGAAGCTTTTCTTGCTTCTTTAGGATCTCTTTGCTGGATGGGTTAAACGGTTAGTCAAACCTTTCCAAAGAAGTGTCTACTTCTTCCTCCTCCTCCTCTTCTTCTTCCGCATCCATCTCACCACCTTCTTATTCTTGAATTTCTTGTTCCTCTTCATATGCCAACCTTTGTTCTATTTCAGGAAGTGTCTCATATGGTTGAAATAAGTGGGAATGTGCATAAAGGAAATGTTGGCCTTGTCGAAAACTTTTCAAAGAAGAGTTTGTTCTCCTCTTAAATCAACACCAAAATATATGAATATTCTAGTAAGATACACACTATGGTAAAGCGTGTTCTTGTGTCTAGAAATGTTCTTTTAAACAAAGTCATCTAAAATGACTTGTGCCTAATTGATGTTGTAGTTTTCGTAAATGGAGAAAAAAGCTTTAAAAATATTCTATTAGCTTATTATAATTACTCGTCCTCAAAGTGATATTTTTTTGCAAAATGAGATTCACAAGTCTCGGTTTTGGTCGAAGATTCTTGTTCTTAAAATAAATTCTTTATCACTTTCGAAAATGTCATGATAAACTTCATGATTTTTTTCATCAATTTAAAAAGTGGATAGGTCAATTTCACTAGATTTGCAACCAACTATATAATCCAAAATTTCACAATTTAAAACAATTCGAGTGCCATTAACACTACTCCAAATTTATCCCTCTTTTCCTTGATTATCATTTAAATTCGCATAATACATTTTAACCAAATCCAGATAACAAACAAAATCACTTTGAAAAGAGTCAATTAAACCAAAAGTTTCATTCAAAGATCTTGTAAACTATAAGAGGAAAAATCTTTGAATTTTGTAAATCTTTTAGGAAAAACTTTTCCAGAAGTAACATACTCCATATAGGTTTCAAAGGCTTCTTTTTCATTGAAGAGAAAGCCTTTAGTTCCTTAGAAAGCCTTATGGTCTTAGGAGTTTGACTTGAGGAGGCCATTTTTAAGTTTTCAAGAGATAAGATAATGAATATATGTTTTGAATTTTGAAATAAAGTGATTGATTGAATAGATATATAGGGTGAATTAATAGAGAGAGAACTGACATTTCAGTTTTGAAATGTTGCTTTTTCAGTTTTTAAAATAAATGCAAAAGATCAGAAAATTTAGATTTGAATTTGAAAAGATACTTCAAAGTTCTGGCATGCACGTCACATATATGATGGCGGAATGCCGACATATAACCCTAAAATTTCAATAAGAAGACTAAGATAATATATTCCTATATGCACATATATATATTATATATTAATACTGATCATGTATTATTATTAATCTATAGATTATTCCCAAAAATCAAAATCAACCAAAAAAATGAAATAAAAATTATTAGATGGAAGGTATTGTTTTTGCTGCTTCTTATTGATCGATTCTGACTACTTTGTTATAACGTGAAACACATATTCACATTCTCAATATCTGGTTTACTATTACATAAGGATGTATCTGAATCATCTAATGTTGTTGTATAAGCTTTTTTTTCTTTTTCTAGATAAAACAGTAACCGATGAAATCTTTGATTTATTCTGATATGGGCAGTCTCTCTGAAAATGGTTGGGTTCATCATAGTTGAAGCATCTAGTCGCAGTTCCACTTCGATGATTCTTGTTCTTAGGTTTTCAAAGCTATTCATCTTTTTATACTTCATGAACGTTCTGAAAAAATATTGGTCATGAAAGCAATTTCCTCATTATTTTCATCATCCAAATCCTGATCATCGGTTATTGGATTGAAAACGATGAATTTCTTTTCAGTTGCCTTACTTTCCCTTCTACCCTGCAATTGTGCTTCATGGGACATTAAACTGTCTATTAACTTACCAATCTTCAAAGTACTAATATCATTAGCCTCTTCTAGTCTATGTATTTTGATCTCATTTTGAAGAGAGTGAATTAAGAATTTTTCTAACATGGTCCTCTTTAGAAAAGTATTTACCTAATGCTATTAAAGAACTGTAACGACCCATAATTTCTGATAATTAAATTTATTAATTAAATAAGTTTTGGAATTTAAGGTTGTGAAAAATGAAAGATTTAAGATTTAATACTGAGAATGCAACTAGAATGAAATGTAATAATGTTAGTGTTTCTTGGAGATTTGACTAGGCAACTTGGTACTCGGCGTTCTAAACGTTCGGCATACAAGGAACGCTCGGCATCCACGAAGGTTCGGCATCCATGAAGGTTCGGCATGAATCTTGTTTGGCATCCTGAGACTGTTCGGCATTCGAGAGCGCTCGACAGTCAGGGGCGCTCGACATTCAAGAGGCGCTCGACATCCAAGTTCGTTCGGCATCTACGGAACATCGGCATGACAGAGCATTCCACATTGAGAGACATTTGGTGTGGAATAACGTTCGGCATGTGAGAACGTTCTACATGGCAGGATTGTCCGGCATCAACTACGTTCGGCCTAACTATTGCTCGTCCTAAGGATCGTTCGGCAGAGACATAGTTCTGCCTGGGAAACGTTCGGTCAAAATATCGTCCGGCCTAAGCTCTGCCCGGCTACAAACATCGCTCGGCCAAGTCCCTGATTCGGCTTCCAGTATCGTCCGGTGCAAGTGCTTCCTATGGCACTCAGAGTGTTCGGCCTCGCAGCGCTTGGCATGAGAAGACTGTTCGGCATTCATGCCCTGTCCGGCATTCGACGTTCGGTATCAATGGGTCGGCACGCAGAGATTACTCTATTTGGGCCGAGATATTCATCCACCAGATCCACCAGGGGAGTCCAACCCATCTTCGTCTATAAATAGAAAGGCAGGGGCACAGTGAAAGGAGAGAGGTTTTTGGGAGCGCTGGGGAAACTCTGCTGCATTCAACACTCATTCAAGATTTAATCTTTTACTTTGCAATTGTATTCAAGTAATTGGAAACGGATTGTATCTGTAATCAACTATCAAGGAAATCAATAGAAATCAACTTCAAAGTGGATGTAGACAGTTACGCCGAACCACTATAAATTTGGTGTTCTTGCCCTTTGCATTTAAATTTATATATTGTTCTCTATTTTAATTTACTTTCTTCATTAATCACTCTACACAATCTTTCTAAGGGTGTTGGTGACCAATTTTGGTGCAAACATTTTGGTGCTTTCATTGAGAATTGAATCTCATACTATTAGGATCTGCTTTGTAGCTGCTGGATTGCATAAATCCCTCGAAAAAGATCCAAGAACATTCACAAGGCATCTGTTGATTCTACTCAGAGTTACAACCAACAACCCTACTATGGGGAGAACACGAACCAGATCGGCCTCCCACAACACAGATGTCCATGAAACTGCTAGCGTACAATAAGCTGGACCTGGAAATCAGCAAACAACCAGAGGTGTAGGGCCCTCCACCCAAAACCAAGCGGAAGTCGTTTCTCGAACGGAGTTCAACGACTTGATAAGAGAACTCAAGGAAAGTAGAAGGCAACTTGCTGAGCAGATTCAAGCCAATACTAACCTCATGACTCAGCTCGCTCAGCAGCAGCGCCAGAATGCTGGAGGTAACCCTGCCCCTTATTCTGAATCTAATAGCTCAACCTCAGCTGACAAACCTCCTAGGCGTATACGTCGTAAGGATGAAGGTGCCCAGACAGGCGCTGGGAATCGAGCCCGTGAAGAGACCGGACACCCAAACCTCCAAGACCCAAATCAGGCGAGACACCAACCCGCACGGTCCCGTGGAACGGAAACCAACCTTCCATCCTCCATACAAACTCAGGACTTGACAGCTATGGTCAGGCAGTTGATGAGAGAGAACCAAGGCTTGACCAATGAAGATTGGGGAGTGACCAGAAGCCATACTCCCTTTACGGACTATATCCTGCAGGCTGAGTACCTCAAGAAGTTCAATATGCCAACTATCCCAGCCTACGAAGGGAAGACGGATCCCAGGCAGCATGTGATGAGGTATGGATGGATGATGGATTCTGCAAGAGATAATGATGTGACCAACTGTAGGTGCCCAATCACTTTGTCTGGAATTGCCACCATGTGGTTTACTCGACTTCCCCCACGGTCTATATCCAGCTTCGACGAATTGGCAATGAAATTCATAGAACAGTTCAGGATACACACCACTCGTCCAAAGGATATGATGTCCTTATCAAGCGTAATCCAAGCTCCAGGAGAGTCATTGAAAGCATACTTGCAGAGATTTCATGTTGCAGCCACTAAGGTGAGCAATCCAAACGACCATGCAATTTTGATGGCGGTAATGCGTGGAGTGGATCCAGACATTGAATTTAGAGATTGGTTGGCGGGAAAGCCCCCAGCCAAGCTGGAGCGTTTTTATTCGAAAGCTCATCAGTTCATAAGAAGGGAAGAAGCTTGATGGAGAAGACGAGACAAGGCACCAGGGCCTGTGAAGGAGACTGAGAAAAGTACCTTCACCATGAAGCAAACCAGCGATAATTCGGGAAAAGCCCAAGTCAACGTCCAAAACAAGCCTGGGCAGTCTAAGGGATCCGGAGGTGGAAATCCTGGAAAGAAGAGAGAGACGGGGAAATGGAAGTCAAGGATCCCGGCCTACACTGAATACACCCCGCTCAACGCATCACTTAAGAACATCTATTTGTCAACTTGCAACACTTTCCAGTACAGGAAACCACGTCTAAAGAAATCAACGGAGGAACAGAAGCGGACTGGGAAGTACTACCGCTTTCACGAGTCTTATGGGCACAATACAGAGGAGTGCAGGCACCTCCATAACGCTATTGAAAAGCTGATTAGACAAAAGAAGCTGCAGGAGTTCGTCAAAGACCCACAAGACGGAAGACAAGAGACATCGGACCCCAGACGTGAGCTAGCTCCGCCCCAACCAGAACAACCTGCTTGAACTGTGGGTAGATTGGTTATCAACATGATTGCGGGCGGACCTCATCCTGCGGATAAGAATTGGCAGGAGATGGAGCAATATGCTAACTCCTTAAGACATACGGAGTATGAGTGCTGTTCGAATGTGGAGAATGGGACTCCTGCAAAGCAGCAGCGCACGATGGATGATGATATTGTACTCAGGAGCCGAGATGCGGATAAGGTGGAGGCCCTTACCATCGATCCGATGGTCATATCTGCGACAATCGGGCCGGCGTTTGTGAAGAGAATTCTAATTGATTGCAGAAGTTCCGTTAACATCATCTTCAAGAAGGCATATGACCAAATGAAGCTGGAGGCTAAGGATTTGAAACCATCTAATGCCAGAATCCATGGCTTTAACGGCGAAGCAACGGATGTAGTGGGATATGTGGAGTTACCAGTTGAAATGGGGCAAGGCGAGCGTAGGAGGGTGTGAATCCTACCATTCATAGTGTTGGATGTTGACTCTCCATATAAGTATTTCTAGGATGTCCAGCTTTGGCAGAATTTAGGGCAGCATTGGCCCATTGGTGTCTGATGTTGAAATTTCCCACAGACAGTGGTGTTTGAGTGGTATACGACGATCAGGCGACCGGACGCGCATGCTATGTGGCTGAGCTGAGAGAGGCTTGGCGTAGAGAGAAAGGAAAGGTTGCGGACAAATTCGTCCACATCCAAAATTCTGATAGTTGACAAGTAGCGCCCGAGCCTTGGGTCGGGCAACATTCTCGGATCTATAGAGACATAGATCCGAGAGACAATGATGGGGGACCTAGGGAAACCAATGCAGCACTGGATGAACTCATAGTTGACATACCAGTCAGCCGGGATGACCCGTCACGAATTCTTAAAATTGGATCACAACTCGACCCCGTGGTGGCCGAGAACCTCACTGACTTCCTTCGAGCGAATCTTGATGTTTTCGCTTGGACTCACTCTAATATGTGTGGGATTTCTCTAACAGTTGTGAGTCATATATTGAACATAAACCCCAGGTACATTCCTGTAAAACAGAAAAGGAGAGGTATGGACCCGGAGAGGTCCGCAGCTCTCAAGGAGGAGGTGGACAAACTCAAAGCCAATGGATTCGTCCGCGACGCCCTCTATCCTGAATGGGTATCTAACCCGGTGCTGTAAAAGAAAGCAAATGGAAAGTGGATAACTTGTGTTGATTATTCTGATTTAAACAAAGCATTCCCGAAGGACAGTTTCCCGTTGCCGAGGATTGACCAACTAGTCGATTCAACTACCGGACATGAGTTACTATCATTCATGGATGCATACTCTGGATATAACCAAATCCCGATGCACCCCCAGATCAAGAACATACCATTTTTGTCATAAATGTTGGGTTGTACTGCTATGTAGTGATGCCCTTTGGATTGAAAAATGCGGGATCAACTTATCAGCATCTGTTAAATCGGATGTTCAAAGACCAGATTGGTAAAATGATGGAAGTTTATGTGGATGACATGCTCGTGAAGTCACGGCAGTCAAACGACCATATCCGAGACTTAGCGAAATGTTTGACATACTCAGGCATTATGGAATGAAGATCAATCCTTTGAAGTGTACGTTCGGCCTAGCGTTAGGAAAGTTTCTGGGTTTCATTGTGAATGCACGGGGAATCGAGGCTAACCCGAAGAAGATTCAGGCTATCCGAGATATAAAAGTGCCCAGAACCATAAAACAGGTGCAAAGCTTGAATGGAAAGGTGGCCGCGCTGAGCCGATTCATATCCAGGGCCACAGACAAGTGTATTTCTTTCTTCGATGTCATAAAGAAAGGAAAGAAGAATTTCGAGTGGACATCCGACTGTGAGGAAGCATTCCAATCTCTTGTAAGACACTTGGAAAGTCCACCGATATTGTCAAAACCAATAGACCACGAAATGTTGTACGTATAGTTGGCTGCATCCCAGCATGCTATCAGCACAGCCCTGGTTCGCGAGGAAGACCGGGTTCAGAAGCCAGTTTACTATGTTAGTAAACGCTTGATGGGGGCAGAAAGAAATTATCCAAAGATTGAAAAACTAGCATATTGCTTGATGATTGCATCACGTAAGCTTCACCCGTATTTTCAGGCACACCCAACCAGTGTTTATACCGATCAACCTTTGCGACAGATACTCCAACGACGGAAACTTCCGGAAGGATGTTAAAATGGAATACTGAGCTAAGTCAGTTCGACATTACCTACCTGCTGCGAAGAGCCATACAAGGACAGACACTAGCTGACTTCGTTGCTGAATTCACCATGACAGATGAATAAAACGATCACAATGTCATACCTCCCATTCGATGGAAGATGTACACCAATGGGCCATCTAACGACCGTTGTTCGGAGGCTGGCATAGTTCTTGTAACTCCTGAAAACCGATCGGTTTGCTATGCTTTGAAGCTTGAATTCACAGCGACGAATAATGAAGTCGAATATGAAGCGTTGATCGCCGGCTTAAGACTTATTAAAGAACTGAGAGTAAAATCGGTTGAAATCTTTAGCGACTCTCAGCAGGTGGTGTACCAAGTGCGAGGAGGCTACCAAACAAAGGGCAGAGACTTGCCCCATATTTGGTCCGACTTCAGGAACTGCTAGTGAATCTCGAGTACTATGATATTTCACATGTCCCGCGTGAGCAAAACAGAGCAGCCGATTCACTGGCAAAATTCGTAAGCACTGGCAATGCACAGAAAATGGGATTATTTCCTGTTGAGACCCTCCATGCCCCGAGTATAGATATGATGGAGGTAGAGTTCGTGTTAGAAATAGAAATCGAGAAGGAATCATGGATGACCCCAATTAGGCAATACATGCTATTCGAGATCTTACACGAAGATAGGAGCGAAAAATGACAAGTCCTTCGTAAGGCTTCTCGTGTTGCAATGTGGGACGGAATAATGTATCGAAGGAGATTCTCAACCCCATTACTCCGATGTATTGCCGATGATGAGATAAAACGAGTCCTGAAGGAAGTCCATAAAGAAGAGTGCGGTGACCATACTAGAGGGCAGACATTAGCGAAGAAAGTCCTCCGTTATGGATACTGCTGGCCAACTGTAAATCGGGATGCCGCAGACTATATGAGAAGATGCGACAAATGCCATATATATGCAAAAAACCCGAGAGCTCCGTCGATGGAACTCACGCAGATGGTTAGTCCCTAGCCATTTGCAATGTGGGGGATTGACCTAGTCGGCTCTTTACCCATATCCAAAGGTGGAGCGAAATATGCAATAGTTGTGGTCAACTACTTCACCAAACGGGCAGAAGCAGAGCCTCTGGCCACAATAACCACCAAGAAGGTTATTAATTTCGTCGTACGAAATATCATATGCCGTTTTGGCCTTCCACGGACCGTCATTACAGATAATGGAACTCAATTCGAGAGCAAGGAGTTCAAAGATTTTTGTTAGAAATACGGCATTGAGAAGAGTTTGCAGAGGTTTCTCACCCGAAAGCCAATGGACAAGTGGAAGCCGTAAACAAGATAATCAAGTCCATATTGAAAAAGCGTCTGGAAAAGGCTTGAGGCAAGTGGGTGGATGAACTTCCAACGGCGCTTTGGGCCTACAGGACCACCCACAAGACCGCGACTGGCCATACTCCATTCACATTGGCATATGGCACAGAAGTTGTCATACCCGTGGAACTTGAAGTTCCATCACATCGGGTAACTCATTACGATCCCGAGTCAAACCAGAATCTTTTATTGGAATCATTGGACTTCATTGACGAAAAGCACGAAGAAGTCAACTTGAGAGCGACCACATACAGACATAAAGTCGCCAAATATTACAACGAAAAGGTCCGACCGAGAATTTTCGGTGTGGAGACCTCGTTTTGAAACGAGTTTTTCCGATCCCATCTTATATGAATCCTGCATGGGAAGGTCCATACGTCATCGAACAGAAGTTTGGAGAACGAACTTTCAAGCTAGCGACCGTCAATGGTGCGACACTCCCCCGAGCCTGGAACAGTGAGCACTTACGACATTATTATATTTAGTCTATTTCTTTCATGTATTAGTTGCACTTATTTCCAGTATGCTTTTATTTCTTGTTCTTGGCATGTAGTAAGACAATTCAACTTGCTCTCATTAATAAAGGCTTGAAGCCATCTTTTCCATAAATAACTAATGTTTCTGCGTATGATGATCCTGTGACAGGCGAACGAAACCGTAGTATTCTGGCTGACGTACAAACACTATAAACGACTCAAAATCTCCATGTCCCCGGAGTGCGGATTGGAGTACTCTAAGTCCCCGGAGTGCGGACTCAAGTATAAACGACTTAAAATCTCTAAGTCCCTGGAGTGCGGACTGGAGTACTCTAAGTCCCCCGGAGTGCGGACTCGAGTATAAATGACCTAAAATCTCCAAGTCCCCAGAGTGCGGACTGGAGTACTCTAAGTGCCCAGAGTGCAGACTCGAGTATAAACGACTTAAAATCTCCAAGTCCCCGGAGTGCGGACTCGAGTATAAACGACTTAAAATCTCCAAGCCCCCGGAGTGCGGACTGTAGTACTCTAGTCCGCGGAGTGCGGACTCGAGTATAAACGACTTAAAATCTCCAAGCCCCCGGAGTGCGGACTGAAGTACTCTAAGTCCCCGGAGCGCAGACTCGAGTATAAATGACTCAAAATCTCCAAGTCCTCGGAGTGCGCACTGGAGTATTCTAAGTCCCCGGAGTGCAGACTCGAGTATAAACGACTTAAAATCTCCAAGTCCCCAGAGCGCGGACTGGAGTACTCTAAGTCCCCGGAGCGTGGACTCGAGTATAAACGACTTAAAATCGCCAAGTCTCCGGAGTGCGCACTGGAGCACTCTAAGTCACCGGAGCATGGACTCGAGTATAAATGACTTAAAATCTCCAAGACCCCGGAGTGCGGACTGGAGTACTCTAAGTCCTCAGAATGCGGACTCAAGTATAAACAATTTAAATGACCAGGTCCGCTGAAGGTGGACTGGATATAAATGGCTTGAAGTCATCGAGCCTTCGGCACACGTATTAGACAATATTCTAAGTGCTTGGAGTGCGGAAGAAATAACAGACAGATCCTAAAGAATTTCCGAGCTATATGAAGATGAACCGAGAGGTCTATTATATTCAGAACAGCTTGGATTTGAATCACAACCACAAAGAAAATTGAACGATAAGAGCCATGGAAAGACAGAAAAACTAAGTTTTATTCATCGAAGATAAGTTTCCATCACAACTCCTTTGAAGCTAGGAATCAAAAGTTTATTTACACAAACTAAGAAAACAAAAGTACTTGCATAATCTAAATCGACTCTCGTTGAACGAGAGTAATGATTACTTCTTGTGCTTCTTCACCTCCGTTGTCTTCTCAGATGACTCCTCTCCTCCGCATTTACCCTTGGTACCCTTCTTTGATGGAGGAGTGACAGTCGAAGAAGTATGAGGGACATCCATGGGTTTGGACCTGCCAGGGAGAATGATCTTCAGCGGCTTATTCAAAGGATCATCGGGGTCCACGGCTTGAGGTTCGACCTTGATCTTGGTTGTTTCTTCCTTCTCTTTCTCAAGCCTCTCCTTCATGCTCAGCTCGGATGTGTGCTCGGAGAGGCCTGTAATTTCAACATCATAACTCCCGTCAATGGCAGAGAAAGCCTCAGATTTATCTTCATCAAGCGCTCTGATCACTTGGGCATCTAGACCGGGATCCTCTCCTACATGAGGGGGCTCACTCGTTTCCTTCCCCACCTCCTTGTCGACATCGCTCCTCGGAGTGGGATCGGGATCAGAACGGCCTGCGAAAAATAAAAAAAAACGAGCATTAGAAAAAAATAGTCCTTTATAAAGAATGATGACTTCTGGATTCTTAAAATGAAGGGTTATATACCAGGTTTCGGTATGCTCTCAGCCGTCAAGGGGGTCTCACCCTTTGGAATGGGAGACAGAGTATGGACACCAAGGCCAGGGTCCTCCGGATTATAACCAACATGCTGCTCAAATGGATCAAGTATCGGCCGATCGGCCGATTGGATAGGCACATGAGCTGGAGGCACGACCCTGGATGGACCGGTAATAACTTCTTTCCCTTTCTTTGAGGGGGAGCCTTTGCAATAAATAGCTTTGGCCGCCCACAAGTCCGAAGGCTCATTTCCTTTAAGGAATTCTTTTATCAAGGACCCTTATCAATCTCTTCGGTGCCGTGCTCGGCCTTCCTGATTTCTATCAAGGCCTCCCATGCCTCAGCTAAAGATTCAAGATAGCCCTCGCCCAAAAAAGTCAAGTCTTGGTGCATGAGAACGCGGGCGTTGAATTCAGCGATTAGCGGGTCAAACTTGCTTTTGACCTCTTCCCTGCCTTCTTCCCTAGCCGCCTCGAGACGCGAGTCGATATCCATAGAAGCCATCTTCTTGCCCTCTTCACGGGCTTCACTCTTTAACGCCTCAACCCTGGAAAGATCGCCCTCAAGTTTTTCTTTTAAAAGTCGAGTGGCAATGATCTCATCACAGTATCGTCGTGACTCTTCTTTGGCGGCCGTTTTCTCTTCCTTCTTCCCGCGAAGCTGCTCCTCAAGTTCCTTGACTCGGAGGCTGAGTATGTCCCTCTCCTTTTGAACTAGTCCTTCTCTAAAGCCAAAGCCCCACATCGTTGAACCGCTTCGTTGAGTTCTTTCTTATGAGTTGATTCCAGACGAGTGACGGCCTCAGCAGTGTCCTTGGCGCTCTGATGGGCGACCTCAAGTTCAGACTTGTAAGTTGCAATCTCTTCATCTTGAGCTTTAATGATATCTTTGTCGTGGATATCCTCAAGCTTCAAACGATGGATTTCATGTTGGCGCTCCATGGAGACTTCATAAAAAATTTCAGCCAAATGAACAAACGCGTCGTATTGAACATAGACGTCGTTTGTACAGGCAATAGCGCTCTGCTTGACGTGTCCGGGGATAGGATGAATCGCTGGGAGGAATTTCAGGCCGTCGAAGCATATTTTTGGAAATTTGTCTTTAAGCTCGGCCAGCCTCTCCGATACTGATGGGTCTGTAGCAAGAGCGTGAGGAGACGGCTTTGAAAGTTCGCCTCTCCTGTGAGAATCTCGGGACTGCCGAGTGGAAGAGGAATCAGAGTGGTGGTCCCGGGGAGCATCATATTGCGACCTCTTATGGCCGCGCTTGTCTTTAATTTGCTCCGGGAGGAGGTATCCTGGCGGTATTTTGGCTGATAGTAGGTTTTCCTCCAAGATGACGAGTCCCAGGAATTATGGTCTTTATCACCATCACCATCTCTATCTCGACGTCTCCCGGAACCTGAGTCCCGTCCGAACTGATAAAAAATAGACGAACCACGAAGATGATCGAATCCATGTGAGACCCTATGTTACCTGTACAGAATTCAAATAACAGCGAATTAGCAAAGAATAGTGTGACCACAAAAATCTAAGTGCAAATTGAAGTGCAAGTGTTCGTGTGTGTCCTAGTGTTTCCCCCCGACGGACTAGTTGCTTTGCTAATAGGAGTTTTCTCTCCTTGACTTTGGGTTAGAACGACCGCATCGCCTCTGACGGGCGAATGAAGCTTAAATGCCTTCGGATCGTCAAAGTCGTAATTGAGCAGATCATCCGGAATGGAGAGGTTCGATAGGCCCTTTAAAGAACTTTCTACGTGCTGTGAAGAGGCCTCTTTCTCCGTTGGAATAAGCGTAAATTTCAAAGTTCCGCCAACATTTTCCTTTCTAATCTTGTACGTCAATCCCATTTTCCTCTTTGAAGGAGTAGATGGCGTTTCGATATCGTGCACTTCGACTGTAGGATCCTGAGCAGGACCCAAATTCTCACCTTGTGCTTCGGGTGTTTCATTCTCTTTGATTTCTCCCTCTTCCTGTACATCAGGGGTGTGGCGTGATAACGACTCAGCTAATTTTTTTCCTTTACTGGATGCGGGCTTGGGTATGGAGACGCCCTCGGGAAGGCTTACCCGATGACCTTCTGCTAACAGTCCGAACCGCGATAGTGACTCATTTGAAATGAGAGTTCGAACGTCTCGTTCTTCGGCATGAAGAGATCTAATAGCTTCAACGGCCTCAGAATATCCGCGGCCGTCAAGACGTGGATTAATACCTGAGAAGATGAAACAAGAATTAGAAAAGGCATAGCCTCGACCAAAACATGAGTATTGTTCCAAGAAAAAGACTTACTTCCTTCAACCCATCTCCTCGCGAAACCGGGGGGCAACACACATAGAACCATTCCTGTTTGTACAGGGAAAACATGCTCCACGCCCCGGTTAAAATTTGGCATTTGTGGTGCGGCTCGAGGAACATAAAGGAGGAGCTATCTCTCTGCTTTTTGATCATATAAATATATCTGATGTCGCCAGGAGTTGGAGGCCTAGAGAAGACGGTCATGAAGAGTATGCAAGTGCCATAGATGAAGGCGTGACCGTTTGGGTGCAGCTGCGACGGGGCGATGTCGATGTGTTGCAGCACGTCCCGAAGAAATAAATTGAATGGTGGCACGCTGCCAACCCAGCACATGAATTTATTACACGCCGTGTATCCAACTGGGGGCAGGTGTGGCCGATCGTGCCCCGATGGAACCAGCACGTCGTCAAAAGGTATTCCGTGGATGGAACATATTCGCTGGAGCGCAACTTCATTGATTTTTGAAGCCTGTGAATTGACAGGGTTGTCCAAGAAAATCGATGCCACCAGGGCATCGGGGACTAAGTTATGTGCAGGGAAGGTTGATGGATTGGAGACATCTGCGACTTCCTATCGAGAGGATGGTCCCGGTCTGTCAGAAATCGTGGTGGAGCTAGATTTCTTAGACATCACCGATAAATATCGAGTTTGACAAGAGCACCTGTTTGAGCTATACTTGAAAAACAATCTACATCAGAATTAACAACACAAGAATTCCCCCGTGTAGAGTGTGAACTAATGTGATCATTTGTGTGTAAGCGCTGAAAAATTGAAAGTCACGGGATTACTGGTATAAAACTGAGCTCCGAATCATCGCCTTCGAAGACCGTCATCGCTAACCGTATCCAAAAGCCTGCCTTATGGTGTCTACTATTTCAGATTCAGAAAAGGTCAGAAGAAGTTGTCCGATTATGTCGATTTAAGTTCAGGTTTGTGTCTACTGAAACTAGGAGGTTATCAGTCCGGATTAGTTCGATATGCTAGTATGTTGGAGTCCTTGTCCTTATTTTGTTGTATGATTAGGCAAGGTAAACAAGTGTTCGGCCTAAGCTAAGTGATGGTACGACATTCATAATGGCTCGGCCTAAAAGTTGTTCGGCCTAAGTATCGACCGGCCAAACTGTCTTCGGACCAGCTACCGTTCGGCCTGAATATTATTCGGTCAAACTTTCGTTCGGCCTAACTAACGTTCGACCTAGGTAGCGCTTGGCAAAGTGTCGTTCGGCCAAGATTCTGTTCGGCCGAAACAATGCTCGGCATTCCATCTAACTCATGCTTCCTCCTTAACCTCCCAACCCACTGTTCGGCATGTGGTGAGACACGCCGAACCAGACTACGCCGAGCCCCAACGCTCGGCAATCCTCCCTTAACTACGGTTTTTTTCCTCTCTTCCTCCATCCACACCGAACCCCTAGAACGGGTCGTTCGACGAGTCATACAAGAACATGCCGTTCGGCATCCTAGCCGCTTCGTACTCCTCCTCCATCCTTTCTTCTCCTCCAATCTTGTTTGGCACAAGAGAACACTGCCGAACCACAATACACCTCCCAACATCTCCCTCGTATACTCGACGTAGGCCGCTTCTCTCTCCATCCATACTATCTAGCCCAAGAAAATATCCTAATCAAACTTCAATTCCTCCATCCGCGCAACACCTATCCGCTAATATTCAAATTTACGGACTCGAGCCTCGTGTTAAAACCCATTCATTCGGGGAAAAGACTTAGATAGAGGGATCATTACCTAGCTAGTAGATCGAGACTTGGAGAAATCTTGTGTTAAGGGCACGGCTTTAATCAATGCCGAATGGATTGGGAAGGAATGTTTGTTAATAGGTGAAATTTGCAAGTACAAGATAGCGGAGGTAAAAAAGTGAAAAGAGAAGAAGGAGGAAGACGCCGGCCTTTATAAGGAAGAATAAGAAGTCGAAGAGGCTATGGCCGATGGAACCGGTCAAAGCCGCATCGTTCGGCTTCGGCATACAAAGCCGTTCGACACACGTGGAGCGTTCGGCTTCGGCCGTATCATTCGGCATTTGCGTTATGCTCGGCACACACCACTTCATCAAGTGATCATAGGAAAACAACCTCCAAGGGTGATGGGCCAAGGTTCAAAGCGAAGCACAAAGGATTCATAATTCAAAGCGTATCGCATTCGGTCACGCGATACACTTTGGAGGGTAAGTGTTTATTGGAGATTTGACCAGCCAACTTAGTACTCGACGTACTAAACGTTTGGCATACAAGGAACGCTCGACATCCACGAAGGTTCGGCATCCATGATAGTTCGGCCTGAATCTTGTTCGACATCCCAAGACCATTCGGCATTCGGGAGCGCTCGGCAGTCAAAGGCGCTCGACATTCAAGAGGCGCTCGGCATCCAAGTTCATTCGGCGTCTATGGAACGTTCGGCATGACAGAGCATTCGGCATTGAGAGACGTTCGGTGTGGAATAACGTTCGACAGGTGAGAACGTTCGACATGGCAGGATTGTCTGGCATCAACTACCGTTCGGCCTAACTATTGCTCGGCCTAAGGATCGTTCGGCCGAGCCATAGTTCGGCTTGGGAAACGTTCGGCCAAAATATCGTCCAGCCTAAGTTATGCTCGGCATACAAACATCATTCGGCCAAGTCCCTGGTTCAGCTTCCAGTATCATCCGGTGCAAGTGCTTCCCACGACACTCAGAGTGTTCGGCCTCGCTATACTCGGCATGAGAAGACTGTTCGACACTCATGCCGTGTCTGGCATTCGACGTTCGGTATCTATGGATCGGCACACAGAGATTACTCTATTTGGGCCGAGATATTCATCCACCAGGTCCACCAGGGAAGTCCAACCCATCTTCGTCTATAAATAGAGAGGCAGAGGCACAGTGAAAGGAGAGAGTTTTTTAGGAGCGTTGGGGAAACTCTGCTGCATTCAACACTCATTCAAGATTTAATCTTTTACTTTGCAATTGTATTCAAGTAATTAGAAACAGATTGTATCTGTAATCAACTATCAAGGAAATTAATAGAAATCAATTTCAAAGTGGATGTAGGCAGTTACGCCGAACCACTATAAATTTGGTGTTCTTGCCCTTTGCATTTAAATTTATATATTGTTCTCTATTTTAATTTACTTTCTTCATCAATCTCTCTACACAATCTTTCTAACGGTGTTAGTGACCAATTTTGGTGATAACACTTAATTTAAGGTAAGTGATAACTACTTTAATGTAATCAGTAGATAGAAATGATTGTAAAGTTAAATTTGGTTGAAAATTGTAAATAAGGAAATAAACCAAATGTTGTATTAAATGGTGAAATTGTAGGTAACTAATTAAAATCGGTTAATATAGGATAATAAATCAGTATGTGAATTTATTAGTTTTCACTACAAAGAAACCATTTATAGTTGCAAAAATCGGTGGCGTTTTATTGTAAATGCAATAAAAAATAGATTACCGGATAATATAAACGTGGCAAAAAATAATTCACGTTTCCCGCTTCTAAAAAAAAGAGTCCGCGCGAGCTAAATAAACGTAACCTATCATTTTACTCTCGTACTTAAGAAAATTCTCGTCCCTAATTTGCTCTCTTCTTCAGAAAAAATTTCCCCTTTTAATCGTGTTAAATTTTCATTGCACTCAAGTATCATCGTCAACTCCGTCGTTTCCCCCTTACTCAACATCGAGTCGCGGCAGCCAGCAGATCTAGATATATTTAGGTATGAATCTTTTAAATCGATTAAGTATATTTAGGTATGAATCTTTTAAATCGACTTTGTGATTCTATTTGGATTTTATATGAATTTGAATGCATCTTATTTTCGTATTTTTTCCTAAACTATTTCTGAAATGGTTGATTTAACCCTAATTGCAATGATCTGTTGGGACATCTGCTTTGATTTCTTTAAGTATATGAATGTTCTGTTGAAGTGGTTCAGTGAATCAATGGTTTCTTGCTGAGAGGAGGTTGAGGTTGCGTGTTTCGGGAATTTGGTGGGTTCAAGTAGCATTGATGGAGGTCGTGGGTTTGTTTGCGATTGGGTATTGGCTGGCTCGATGGTTGAGAGTGGTAAATGTTGGAGCATAAATAGTCTTTTGTGGAGTGACAGGCACTGGAAATATGTCAGTTGTGTGGATGTGAGGTAGTGAAGAGGAGGCGGTGAAGTTGACTGTTGGTTTGGTAAGAGGAAACTGTTGGTTTGTACATTCTGAGGCTTTGAATTTATATGCAGTAATTCCATAAGTTGCTAGACTTAGGCTTTGAATTCATGCATGGATTAATTATAAATACATGTAAATCTGAGGTTAAATGCAAAATATAAGTGTAAAATTTATATTTTTGGAAAAGTATGCTTTGCCTTTGTCTACTAAACCACCATGGTTATATGCAGTAGTGCTACAAGTATTTGTACTTCAAGGTCTAGTTATTTTTCTTATTACAACAAATAACCAATTTATACGTCAAAGATTGGAAACTATTTGCCTTCAAATGTTGATAATGGAAAAAGGCTGGGTTTTTTTAAACAGGTGATAAAACCATGATTAACTTAATATGTATTTTGAGAATTAGAATATATAATCTAATACTAAAGCTCACTTTTTTTTACTTTTTTCATAGAATTAGTATAGAATACCGACAAGGAGCAATGAATTTCGTGCATGCTGCAAAGAGGAATGTAAGAAGTGTAGAAAAAATTTTATGCCCTTGCAAGGATTGTCGGAATCTTTGTCGTCATGATGACCGAATCATCGTTGAACATTTAATTATAAAAGGAATGGATCCTAAATACATTGACGGTGTATGGTTTAACCATGGTGAAGAGATAAATGTAGAGAATAAAACAAATACGTTTGACGTATATGAACTATTCAAGATGATTCACTATGAAGATGAAGATTTTTTGAATCAAGATTTTTTTGATAATGATAAAGACGATGTTGATTCTCGAAGAAAAGAGGATGAGTTAGTCAAGAACTAGGAAGATGCAGAAACTCCATTGTATCCGGGTTACACAGATCACACAAAATTATCTGCCATCACCGTCTTGTATAATCTTAAATGCGAAACTGGCTTGTCCGATAGTGGTTTTGATAAGCTTTTAGCTATGCAACATCTATTTATCCGAAGGATAACGTGCTTCCCAAAACCTTATATGAAGTTAAGAAATTTCTTAAAGCATTCGACATGGGTTTTGAAAAGATACATGCTTGTGAGAATGATTGTTGCCTTTTCAGAAAAGAATACAAAAATTTAGAAAGTTGTCCAAAATGTGGTTCCTCATGATGGAAGAAAAATCAAGATATTGAAGAGGTTATACAAGGTGTTCCAGTTAAAGTATTGAGATATCTCCCAATCATTCCGAGGTTTAGACGAATGTATAGATCTCAAAAGATGGCTGAAGAATTAAGATGGCATTTTAATAATAAAAGTAACGATGGAAAAATGCGTCATCCCGTGGATTCTATGACATGGAAAATGGTGGATGAAAAGTATAAATCTTTTTCATCTGATCCACGCAATCTTAGGCTTGGTCTTGCTACAGATGGATTCAATCCATTTTCCATGTTGAGTTCGAATATAGTTGCTGGCCGGTAATGCTTGTGACATACAATCTCTCGCCTATGTTATGTATGAAGAAAGAAAATATTATGTTAACTTTACTTATTCCAGGCCCGAAGCAACCCGGGAATGATATTGATGTATATTTGGCGCCTTTGGTGGAAGACTTGCATCACTTGTGGTCTAATGGAGTTGCTGCCTATGATGCATTTAGTAAAACTTTATTTAAACCGAATGCAATTTTTTTATGGACGATTAATGATTTTCCGGCTTATGGAAATCTTGCTGGATGTCGTGTGAAAGGGCAAAAAGCTTGCCCATTATGTGGTGTCAATATCCATTCTCGTTGGTTGAAACATAGTCGAAAGTTCGCCAACATGGGTCATAGAAGATTTCTACCTCCTTCAGATTCACGGAGGAAACAAAGGCATTGTTTGATAATACCATAGAGACAGATGGTGCTCCTAGAATGCTTTCTGGGAGAAACATCTATGCATTATTGAAGGATTATCCAAATGATTTTGGAAAAGGAATAGAGGAGAAAAGTAAGAAGAGAAAGCATGTCTATGATAAAGAAGATGAATATGATGATACTAACAGTTCTACAGAAGTAGAGCTATCAAGGTGGAAAAAACGATCAATTTTCTTTGATTTGCCTTATTGGGAGGTTAGTGGTTAATTTATTTATTTTTCATTGTTTTAATACAAAAAAAACCCAATTATGCATTATTGTTTTGGTTTTCATAGGAACTTCCATTACGTCACAATTTAGATGTGATGCATGTGGAGAAGAACATTGGTGAAAGTCTATTAGGCACAATGTTGCATGGAAATAAATCCAAAGATGGAACCAACCGTGGAAAGGATTTGGAGGATTGGGGAATTCGAAGTGAGCTTCATATACAACCTCGTGGGAATAAAACATATCTTCCACCGGCTCCATATATGTTGTCAAAATCTGAGAGAAAAATATTTTGCAAAAGACTGTATGATTTCAAAGGACCGGATGGCTACTGTTCAAATATAAAAAATCGGATTTCATTGTCGGATTGCGAAATTAGTGGATTGAAGTCACATGATTACCATGTATTAATGCAACATTTATTGCCAGTAGCATCGAGAGGGTTCATGGCAAAGAAGGTAAGAAAAGCGATAATTCGCTTATGTTCTTTTTTCAACAAATTATGTCAACGTGTTCTTGATAGAGAGAAGGTAGAACAAATCAATGTTGAAATTATTGACGTTTTGTGTGAGTTTGAAATTTTTTTTCACCATCTTTCTTTGATATAATGATACATTTATCCATTCATCTTGGAAAAGAAGCACAAATGTGTGGACCTATTCATTTTCGATGGAAGAACCCATTCGAAAGATATATGAAGACACTCAAAGATTATGTCAGAAACTATGCACAGCCAGAGGTATGTATTGCAGAATCGTATCTTGCAACAGAATGCATGTTGTTTTTCAATGAATTTTTGAAGAAATCAGGACATACAGAGGAGAAAGGAGCTCGAAATAAAGATTATGAAAGTAGTAGAATATTAGAGGGACGTCCAATTTCAGTATCGAAGACAATTAAATTGCCAGTTAATGAGAAAGAAAGTGCTCATTTAGCTGTGTTAATGAATATGGCCATGGTGGAACCGTTTATAGAGTAAGTTTATGTTATATTATTTTAAATATTTTGATGTGTTCATAATGATATATATAACTTATAATCAATTGTTCAATACTAGTTGGCATTTGGAGGAATTAGAAAATTCAGACCAACGCATGACAAAAAATGCGACCTTACTTTGGGAAACACATACAAAAAGTTTTGTCGATTGGATTAAAAGGAAGGTTAGTTAGATTTCAAATATATTCTCATTCAACTATCAATATTACTATATAAATTTACATGCTAAATGAAATTTGTTGTAGATACCTATTACCTCCAAGGATCATAATGACATGTTAAAATGGATTGCTTATGATCCGAAGGATGATGCCATGTCTTTCAAAGGATATATCATCAACGACCAACGTTTTCATGCAAAAGATTTAGGGAGAGAAACTCAGAATTGTGGGGTGACTTTTGATGCAACTACTATGTGTAGAGCAATTGCTAAAGATATGTCTCAAGTGGTTGATGTGGTCACTTATTATGGAATATTGACAGATATAATTTTATTAGATTATCATTTGTTTTATATTCAAGTTTTCAAGTGTCGTTGGACGTATAAAGGAAATGGAGTAAAAGTTGATGATGATGGGTTCACTCTTGTTAATTTACATCAAGCACCATTTTCACGAGACCCATACATACTTGCATCTCAAGCAAAACAAGTATTTTATTCAAGAGAGAACGATGTTTCTAATTGGTACGTTGTAATGAAAGCACCATCAAGAAGTTTTAATGATATAGAGGAGCACGATTGTATCGAGGAAGATATTCAAGTGGTGGAAGATGAAATAACTGAAGCGGATGATGAAGATGTTTGCTATGTTAGAGAGGATTGCGAGGGCATAATTGAGTAGATTATATGTTCTACTTGAGCATAGTTGTTCATTTGCTTTAGTGATGGTTGAACTTATATATTAAATCCGGGCTATTTGGAAATTTCATTGAACTTGTATTGATTTTCTTTAGTGATTTTGTTCATTTGTTGCACTAATGCTTTGTTTTTTTTAATGTTGCGAATGGCTGTTAGTTTGCACCATTTAATTTTCTAATCCATTGCAAATGCATGTACCATTCAATTTTTGTTCTTTGTGTTTTGTATCAATTCTGTTTGCATATATTTCTTGATAATGAGTAGTGTTCTTATCAATTCTGTTTGCATTACATGTACATTTTCTCATAAAATTACAAATCTGTTCATCATCTCAAGGCTTTTAGGCCTACTTGTTTGGTTTGCAAACTGCCACATCTCTTTTCAGCTACATGTTGATGATATTTAAGTGTTGTTTGTTAATATTTATCGCTGCTTATTGTTTACATGTGCTTATTGGTTTATACTGTGTTTTCTGTCACTTGCAGAAAAATATGTCTACAACATCTGTACGTACCCGCTTGCAGAGAAAGGCCGAAGAACAAACAGTCAAAGCTAAGAACAAACAGTCAAAGAGAAAACGTAAAGTTCCAGCTAGTATAAATGAAATAGAAGAACAACCAGACAATGCTAAGAAGCAAGCCACTATTCATAATGAAGAAGACGAACAACCACTAAATGATATCCCCTCAGACCCAAATGAAGGACTCCGCTGAGAAAATGAAACCCGTCCTGAACAAACTGCTGATGCCGAGCTGGAAATTGGGAAACAAAGTGAAGCTGAAATCGGAAGTACATCTCAGAAAAGAGGCGGTAGAGGTCCAGCAAAAGCAAAAAGACTCCCGTCATGCAGTCAGGATCGAATTGAAGTTGAGTTCAATGATCTAGGTATACCAGTAGGGCAAGGGTCAATATATTTATCCTCTTTTCTGGACGGCTTGTGCGGGAGCAGGTTCCACACACCATTGATGATTGGAGGAATATTAATGATGACTTAAAAGAAGTTTTGTGGCAGTCGGTTCTGGTATGAAGCAGGCATCTTTTATTTAACATTCTGACTCTAATATGTTTTGAAAATGACTTCTAATATTGCATGGTCTTGCCAATTATAAATTGAAATTGCCATCTAATAACTTCTGGGTAAATTGAACAATAGTTCTTGCCAATTATAAATTGAAATTGCCCTCTAATAACTTCAGAAAACCTTTCAGATTTAATTAAATCTGTCGTATTTAAATTAAATAAATTTTACTAATATCATGTTTTGATGTATTGTTGCAGATTAGATTTAAATTGGAAGAGGAATGGCAAAGAAAAGCTATATTTCAACAAATGGGAGTACTTTGGAGATCGTCAAAAAGCAAATTGGTTCGAAATTTCCAAAAAGCGGAGAACGATGAGGAAAGACTTAAACTGAAACCTACGAACATAAAAAGCATAACCGATTGGAGGAAGTTTGTGAAGGCGAAAACAAGTCCGGAGTTTAAGGTAAATCATTCCTACTGAACTCGTCTGGCATGTTTCTGCAAATCCATCTACATAGTTAGCAACCGATAAATTTCTTTAGAAGTGAAGTCCAAGTGTTGGTGGATGCTGAGGGTTCCTGTTTAGGTATTAGCTGCAGGAACCTATGACAGTACAAAATACAAATGCTATATGACAAGCACAAGAACATTTTAAATGAAGTAAAAAAACACTTTGCAAGTTAGTTCAATCTATAAATATTATTAGTAGATATGGAATGCTGTATATGTCACTGAGTTATCCAGCATTAATAATACCAAATAAGTATATGACCATGATGAATTGATTTTCAACTAAATTGCAATCCTCACCATACATATTTACCCTGCATTATACATATTAGATAGTTTTTCTTTTTATGATTTTGGTTGTTAAATTCTAGCATCTTTCAATATTTTCAGCAAAAAAGTGAGAAATATTCAGCCCTTAGGTACACACAAATTCCGCATACAACCGGTCGTAGGGGAATGGCTAGAAAGACCAAAAACATGGTAAGTTAATTAACTATAGAATTATTTAACATTATTTTATACCTGTCAGTTTATTAATTTAATGTTATTCTATTTTGAGAAAAAAGAAAGTGTAGATCCATCGTCCATAAGTAGAGCTGATGTGTGGATTAGATCTCACATTAAAAAAAATGGTGAACCAGTGAACATGGAAGCTACGAATACTATTGTAAAATTTTTTTAATTTTATTGGTATATTTTTTTTGAAACTATGATATTTTTACCATTGTACATTATCTATGTGTATCTATTTATATAGGAGGAGATCAAAAAATATGGTAGACAATCCCAATCCGGCTCGACACAGACTGATATTGGAAAAGATGCTCTTGTACATGTACTGGGACAAGATAAACCGGGACAGTTAAGGGCATTGGGTAGGGGTTGCACTTTAACCAAGCTAGCTTTGGCCCAGTCCAAAGATAAATAAGTGTCTCGGTGTCGAGAGGAAATAGCAGAATTGAAGGGAATGATACAGACTCTGATGGACCAGAAGGTAAATTTTTGGAAATTAATTTATATTTGTAAAATATTAATTTATATTCGTGCTTCGCTGCAGGGTAAAGAAAGTTCGAGAAGGAACTCACCTGATTCGGTAAAAATAATATTTATATTACTCAATAAATGAAATTTATATTTTAATTTTTTAATCCAGTAATTGATTTAGTTTTTGGTTGATTAATTATAGAGCGACGACGAAGTATGTTTGCTGTTGAATTGGGATGGAACCTCTGGAGTTGTTGCCCATGGGAGGCTGTTGTCCATGGACCCAGATGACGTTGTAAATGGCATTCGTCTTGGACCAAATGTTGGGAGTGTTGTTATAGATTCGGTGGATAAAGCAGATACTTATTTATGGAGGCCTACACCTGAAATGGCAGTCTTAGCAGACGCTAAGAATAAGGTAGTTGCTTGGCCATCAGTTTGCATCAAGGTCCCGCTGCGAACATGGTTGAACTGTAGTGCAGCCAGTACGGTAATTTTTTTCACGTTAAGTATATTAGTGTAATATGCTGCGAGCTTATTGATGTCTAAAATGCAGCAAGCACACCCCCCATCTGAATAAAAATTTAACACATATTCGTTGTTTTTGTATAGCATACTAAATTCTTGAATTTCACTTCTCATTTTTAGAGTACCAGCATCATCGAAGACACTTGCAAGATTTACGGTTGGACTGAGGGTGAAGGTGTAGTTGTCGAAGGAAGAATCCACGCCACTGATCCAAAATATACCGTTAATGGTATTCCACTCGGTCTGTCTGCTGTTGTGATTTGGGTGGACAAAGTAGTAAATAAAGATGCTAATTTGTGGAGACCCACATCTGATATGTCGTGCATTGGAGAAGCAGTTGGTAGGAAAGTAGCATGGCCTAGATCAAAAGTAGAAGCTGATCAAGAAAAACTAGATGAAAGTCGTGATGATACTGAAAATGTTGTGAATTCTCCCATGAAATCCGCACATATGGTCATGAATAAATCGCAAAATGTAAGTATTAATTTTCAAATTTGAAGAAGTTAACTGTATATGAAAGTTTATTTAATGTGCATGTATACATTGTGCATAATAATCTCTTTTCTTTCAGCCGATTGCAACCATGCAAAAGGATGCCAAATGCCAGTTGATCGATTTGGGTAGACCAGACGTAGTGCCTGAAGGAAGTATTGCATCAACTGATCTGATAACGATGGTCCATTGTCGTCCATTGGGACGTAATGCTGTAAAAATTTGGATTGAACTGGTGATAGTTCCAGATGTAGAGATATGGAGACCAACATCGGGTCTGACGTGCATGGATGATTGCTTTGGCGTTCCCATAGCTTGGCAAATGGAAAAAATCATTATTAAGTCAAAATGAAAGGTATATAATTTTTTTATATATATACATTAGGAATGCTAGCAGCTAAAGTGCAGCTAGATTTTTGGTAAAATGATAAAAGTACATAAGTAGGGGTGTTATATTCGAATTGTGATTGAATGATCGTGATTGGTGGTTCAGGTTCAGGGGAGGGAAAATAATTGATGGTGAGGAGTTATGTATGGATTGTGGTGGAATGTTAGTGATGCAAATTTTTAGTTCAGGTTTTGTTTTCTCACTCTTCTGTTCTGTTCTTTCTTGACAGGTAGTTCAGGTTTTGAAGACATCAGCAATGACAGGTAGTTCAGGTTTTTATGGTGGTTCAGGTTTTGCTCGGTACTTTGGTTATTTCAGACGTTTATTTTAGATGTATATGTACGGTTATGACACTTATGGTAGTTTGGTTATAACACTTATGGTAGTTTTGTTGTGTATGTGTACGGGTAGCTTTTTGTCGACACCTATGTATGTGGATGTATGAATGTCTATGTATCTTATGGATCTTCAATGCGTATACGTATTTTGTAGTTGTTTAATATATTGTGTTCAAAAGTGTATGTGCTTGTGTATTCTGTTATTATATAATTGGATGCTAGATCAAGGGTAAATCTGGAGTAGCAGGTGGAGGGAAACAAATGCTACTGGATATTATTTATTTTGGTACCGTTAAAATGTCGCTAAAAAAGAGTGATTAAAAACTCAAGTACACTTATGCTGGCGTTTATTAAGCGCTATAAAAAATGTATATAACGCCATGAAAAGGTAACGTGGAGGAGAAAATCCTTTCGGTGGCATTAAGCAGGCGCTACAAAAAATTTAGATAACGCCATAAAAAAGTATCATGGAGGAGAAAACCTTTTCGGTGGCGGTAAATAGGCGCTACAGAAAAGGAATTCTATGGCGTTATAAAAACGATATCAAAAAAACAAATTTGGTGGCGTTTAAAAAAGTGCAACTAATACTCGAGGATTTTTAGTGGCATGTTTTATCGTAACGATTATCGAAACGCCACTAAAAATGCGTAGTGGTGGTTTTTGGGCGCTACAAGAAATCAGTTTTCTTGTAGTGTTTGTTTGTTAAAATAGACATAGAAATATGTTTGAATTGGAAAGTTGTAACAATGGTTTTGTTATAAATTCACTACTTAATTCATTGATAATAAATTTGAAATCAATTGCAATTAATCTATGAATGTGCAGTTAATATGGTAAAAGATGATAAATGCAGATTATTGATGTAATAAAATATAAAACAATGTTAACTATATCCATAAGATGATAGTTAATTGAATAATAAGATGTAAATTGAAATAAATGAATTTAATCAAATTTTAAATTATAATTTAATGAATTTATTACATTTATAACTGAACACTGTAATTTGTGCAATGTATAACATTGGATTTGACATGAACATTTATTTTGAAATTTTTTAAATTACTAGGTAGTCAAAAATGATAAAATTTGTTATTTATAAAATTTGAATTGAAAAGGTGATTTAACAAATTTAATAATAATTTATTAATATACGTGAAAATAGAAATTTTGGCCACTGTCTCGAATTTGACGAAATCAGTTTCATTGGATCCGTAATGGTAAATTATTATAGGATTTCAAGTTTCGTAGCGAACAGACTTGTCGTTTGATCGTGCATGCTCGAAACGCGTAGAAATCAATTTGGAATAAGCTAATTTTAAATCCTAACTTCTTCATACAATGGAATTAGGAATTGACACCTGTTCCAATAAGTTAAAAATATAGAAAACATCTATTTTGGTATATAGGATGAGCTGTTTTCGTTTGGAAGCAGGCTTTTTGGGTTGTTATTGCCGTTCGTACCAATTCGATACATGTTCGTTTTACTTATCGGGCTTTGTTCATATAAATTGATCTTTCTAAACCCTAGCAGCCTTTTTATTTCTTATTTCTGTACGTATCTGCTTATTCCATCTATCACCTTCTTCTTTTTTCTGATGGCTGCAAAATTCAAAACCCTAAATTCAATTTCCAAATCAATTTCAAAATCAAACTCCTCAAAACCCTATAATATTATATAATGATTCAAAGCTCTCAACAAGCGCAATCTAGATCTGTAGTTTTTTTTCAATTTGGCTCTCTTTATGTTCAGATTTGAGGCATAAATCTCGGCCGTTCAATTGGAGGATGATCAGTAACGATAGATCGTCGAACAGAGGGTATGGTCGCGTGGAGAGTGGCACGCAGAGAGCATCGTTCCATTTTTTTGGATGATTGATGGTTGAATTGTGATGTAGAATTCGATTAGGGATTGGACTTTACAAGTGGCGGCGGCTGAATCAATGGTCGACGATGACGATCATTAGGGTCTCGGAGGTCTGGAAGGTGGCGCGAGGAGGGAGGCTTGGTCGCGGCGTGCGTTCAGGCCGTTGGTGGCCACGTTGTTGATTTTTGGAGGGGTGGCGTGCGTTGTGTTGGGTTCGAATGAAAGCATCAGGGGTTAGGGTTTGTTCTGAGGATGATTGGCCTCGTGATGGTGACATGGCTTCAACTTGTTTATTAATAAATATACATTTAAAATATTGAATGTTCTAACATGAATAACTTTCGCATACGAGGTCTTATTCACATCGGGTTTTCTGCTACGATCATATCAAAATTTTGGACAATATGGAACTGATTTGGACGAATTATGAGACTATTGAATTTTGGGCCTCTATTTGGATTTTAAATCATCGAAAAATTAAAGATGAGTGTTTTAACCCACTCACAACTACTAAAATATTTTATGTTTGTTAAATTAAATTTATGATGTGATTGAAGTTGATTGATTGTTGTTTGGTATATCTAAATTTTCATTCCAGTTAAATATGAATTTTTCCAAATTTAATTGCTATTTAATTTAATACTGAATTTAAATTGCCAGTTAATCCCTGTTATCGATAATCAGTTAATTGTCGTTGTTTGGTTGATTTGAATGGTGATTTGATGGTTTTGAATGTTAATTTGGGATTGCGGATTGAAATGATATGCACCTGTAAATTAAAATTATTGCTGATTGAAATGACATATGTCCGCGTTACTTGACCATTGGGTAGAAAATTACATACAGACATCGGATTGTTAAATTAAATGATTTTAAATCTTTAAATTTGAATTTAATTAAATGATATTTTGAAATAGATTGGGATTTATGAAACTGAACTATTTTCGAAAATCCAAGCGTAAATGTTGAAAATGGAATTGGTTTAGAAGAATTGTTTAAAGAAATTTATTTGAAATTTTATAGTTGAATTTGAAGTATACCTGAAATTTATCGGAATTGAGTTATTGAAATAGTTGAATGTAACTTTGAAACCTACTGAATTTAAAATAGTTTAAAATTTATAGTTCGAACTTGGATTTGAAAACGATATTGATTTAACGGTTTTATATGATAGTCTGAAATGAAAGACAAAATTTGGGTTTTGTTGATTTGAAAGCTGGACATGGTCCAGATGTGTTGAATTGAAGGAAATAGTTTAGTTTGATATTAATTTCCAATTTATTATTTTAATATAAACTGTTTAATTTGTTTTTCAAATCCCGATTATTAAGATTTCAAACTATTAAACTAATTTAATCTATTTTAAACTATTTTAATCAATTTAAACTATTTTAATTTATTTTAATCTATATTTAATCTATTTTAAATCCATTTAAACTATCTTAAATCCACCTATACTATTTTAATCTATTCTTAAACTATTTTAAAATATTTTAATTATTTTAAACCATTTCATCTATTTTAAACTATAAAAAACCATTCAAACTATTTATAAGTATTTTAAACTATTTCAAACTATTTAAAACCATTTTAAAACTAATTTAAAACTATCTAAACTATTTTCTAAAAATAAACTATGCAAGGTTGGACTGCTATATTTATATCCTTTATTTAAAAGCGAATATGGTTATATGATGTTATAATCTAAATTGGGATTTGAAATGATGTTTTTTAGTGAAATAACATATTTTGAGTAAATATGATGATTTTAAATGAGGGTTTAACCTATCCTGGAAGTAGGATTTTGAAAGTGAATATGATTTTTAAAGTGATATGATTTCGGAAGTGAATATGATTTCGAATGTGATATTGTTTGAATTTAATATGATATTTTGATATCAATTATGAAAAAGTTTTGGAAATTTAAAAGAACCATCCGATGTGAAATAAGCGTTTGGTTGTTAAAGAGACCGGGATCGGATATTGTCATACTCTTTGCTAATACCAAAAACCACTTTAACAGATGTGTACGTAGTGGATATTTCAGAATGAAGTAGGATGGTTTGGAGAATAATTCCGTATGAGGTATTTACGTAGCTCTAACTCCCGTGAGTTAGCTTGATGTGGCTAAAACAAGAACTATACCAGACCAAGTGAGAACGCACCTTCGATCGGGCGTATTTCTTCGATACCATATTATGACTTCGTGATTGATTTAGTAGCAACCCCTCGATTTGACTATGGGAGTGTGTTCCAAGGTGGACGGTAGTTGCTACTATGTGTTACCCCAGTCCGGGAGTGTAAATAGTAGAATCCTACCCTGGCATTGCCTTGCGTGCCTTCTCACATGCCTTATCGCGGCTTCTACAAGCTTGGTTTTTGTCGTACCAATGGAGTGCTCCTTGATAGCCTACCAGTTTATGGTGTAGTTTAGAGTACCGTATAGACTACGACATTACATAAAATGTGTTAAGGAGGATATGTATAACGCCTTAACTCTATTTTAATACTTTACTTTACTCTAACACCGTTATAATAGCGTATTATCCAAAAAGGCGGGTCGTTACATTTGGTATCAGAGCTTGGGTTTAGCGCTAACCTTAGCTTTGTGGGGTCTGACTCATTAGAAATAGGGTAGTAATACTCTAGAATTAGTCATTGAGTGTGTGTGTGTGTGTGTGAGAGCGTATTTGCTAGTGTTATAAAAGGTTTTTGTATTGTGTTAATTTGTTTAGTTTAATATTTATAAATTTCGGTCAGTACATGGGACGCTATGGCGTCGATAGGAATTTCTAAACATCAAATAATTTCAATGATGAGTGCACGCATCATCGACATTCATTTTTGAGTTTCAAAGTGGAAAGACCGTTGTAGTAGTTTTACTGCATAGTTGTTTGATAAATAAATTTTAACCTTGAGTTCTCAAATATGATTTGATCGATAAAGGATATATAAAAATGTTACTTTCAAAATGACTGAAACGAACCTGGAATTTAGTTCTTAAAGCTTTCTGATAATTAGTAGCTTTTAGTTACTGTAATTGAATGAAATCTTAACTATATTAATAATTGGAAACTACTGAATTGAGGAAAATAAAAAATTTGAAGCTAAATAATTAAAGAAATATATAAGAGATTGGAAATTGTGATATGTAAATCAAAAGATATGGAAAAAGGTGAAAATGTAACTATTGAACTTTTTATTAACTAAAACGAATAAGATAACTTGTGTAACATTCAATTTCATTCTAAAAGATATATGTATAACTTACCAATAATATAAAGTTGAAATGTTAATAAGAATATGTAATAGAATATTATACAAGTAAAACTTAAGTAACGAAAGTGTTCAATAAGATTATTTCTAGGAATATGAATTAAGATGTATAAGAATGTTATAAACTTAAGCTAATAATTTGAAATGCTAGTTATGATAATTAATAAAAAAAGGGAATATTGCAAGTAATTGATTATAAATTTAAGTTAATGATTGAAGTCGCTTAAAAAGTAAAAGTGAATAGTAATTGTGAATAGCATAAGTGAATACTCTATATATAAAAGAAATAAATGTGAAAAGAAAAGAAAAATGTATTAATTACTTCACAAATGAATATTGATATAAAAAGAAAATCAAAGTAAATAATAAATGTGAGGTAAACTGAAATATAATGTATGTAATCCTTCAATAATGAATTCATGATTATTTTAAACAATTGAATGAAAATAACTTATGTAAGCAATGAATGTAAAGTAATGAAAAGAAAAATGGCACTGTATGAAAGAATGGAAAATGAATTTTGTAAGTATGAATATAAATTAATGGAAAATGTCATTGTATGAACGAATGAAACTGAAGAACAGCAAATAATGAGAAAGGAAATTAATAAGAATAAACTTAAATGATATTTGAAATTATTGTTTGTTTTGGCTTATGTGATGGTTCCGAAAGGATACTGCTAACTGTATAAAGATGTATAAATAATCTATTAAGTTTTATCTAAGACCGTTGAGTGTATGGTATACTTAGTAGTTATTTATCATTTTGTACGATTAATAGTTTTGAACCCGAACAAACCATTTATTTTGGTTGTTATGGATGGATGGTTGATTACTTTGATTGCATGTAATGATTGTATGGTTTTATTTGCAAGCGATTACTCTATGTTGTGTTGATTTGTTTGCTATTAATTGAAACAACTTAAATATTTCCCTTTTACATAATTCTAACTCTTTTGGATTATATAAGTGAAATACAGGTTATGGAAGCAATAGCCACCGCTTTTGGTTTCATAAATAAGCGTTGTTTGCCCGACAAATAGGTACGTTTCGGATTACGGTTTTATAGAGATGTTATATTGTTTTTCCTATGATTTAGGATACTTTATTTTGAAATATGATATACATATTGTTATTATTGATATTATTATTTCTCCCAAACCTCTCTGTAAAAAGGAGACTCTACCGAAATTTTTCGTGAATTTTGTACTTAGAAAAGTTTTGTGAAAGTGGAAATGCTTTCAAACTTTTATCGAACTTGAATATAAAAGGATTTATTTGTTTATGAATTGATATATTTTATTTAAATTATTTAATTGTGTAAATTAATTATTTATAAGTTGAATACTTTGAATAAGAAATATATTAATTCCTTAATCCCATCTTTTCCTTTTCGAGGACGAAATATTTTGAGTGGGGGAGAGGCATAATTAAATTTATTAATTAAATAAGTTTTGGAATTTAAGGTTGTGAAAAATGAAAGATTAAGATTTAATAATGAGAATGCAACTAGAATGAAATGCAATAATATTAATTTAAGGTAATTGATAACTACTTTAATGTAATTTCAGTTGATTGAAATGATTGTAAAGTTAAATTTGGTTAAAAAGTGTAAATAAGGAAATAAACCAAATTTTGTATTAAAATGTGAAATTGTAAGTAATTAATTAAAATTGGTTAATATACGATAATTAAGTATATGAATTTATTAGTTTTGTTTGTTAAAATAAACATAGAAATATGTTTGAATTAGTAAGTTGTAACAATGTTTTTATTATAAATTCACTATTTAATTCATTAATAATAAATTGAAAATCAATTGCAATTAGTCTACCTAAGTGTGCAGTTAATATGGTAAAAGATGATAACTGCAAACTATTGATGTAATAAAATGTAAACCAATATTAATTATATCAATAAGATAATAGTTGATTGAATAATAAGATGTAAATCGAAACAAACGAATTTATTGGAATTTTAAATTATAATTTAATGAATTTATTACATTTATAACTGAACTCTATATTTTTTGCAATATATAAATTGGATTTGACATGAACATTTATTTTGAAAGATTTTAAATTACTAGGTTGTCAGAAATGATAAAATTTGAATTAAAAAAGTGATTTAATTAATTAATTTATCAATTAACGTGAAAATAGCCATTTTGGTCACTGTCTTAGATTTCGACGAAACTAGTTTCATCGGATCCAACGGTTAATTATTGAAGGATTTCAAGTTTCGTATCGATCAGACTTGTCGTTTGATTGTGCGAGCTCGAAACGCGTAGAAATCAATTTAATAAATTGAATTTGGTTTAAACTGATTTTAAATCATAACTTCTTCATACTATGGAATTAGGACTTGAAACTTGTTCCATTGAGTTTAAAAATATCGAAAACATCTATTTTGATATATGGGTTGACCCATTATTGTTTTGGAAGCGAAATGAGTTTTTCGGGTCGTTATTGCCGTTTGTACCAATTCAATACTCATTTTTCTTATCGGGTTTTGTTTATATAAGTAGATCTTTCTAAACCCTAATAGCCTTTTTATTTCTTATTTCTATATGTATCTGTCTATTCCATCTATCAGCTTCTTTGTAACGACCCAGGATTTTAATTTATTAAAATTTGAATATTTAATTAATTTTAAATATTAATAAGTGAAATTTATAAGTCGAATAAATTTTATTTCGAATTATTGGATTTAATTGAATAATTAAATCGATAATTTAATATGTTAAATTATGGAAATAATTGAAAATTTGGGTTAAATATGATTGAAAATGATTTGTAAAATTTTATTTTATCATATTGAAGTTAGAATGATATTTTAGAACTTTTAAAATCGAATTAAAAGTTAATTTGTGAAAATTGAATATTTTAATATTTAAACCGACTAGTGAAAATAGTCAATTTTTGAACAGTCTCAGAATTGGACGAAACTAGTTCCATTGGATCCGTAATAGTTAGTTATTACCGGTTTTCAATTTTCGTGTCAATCGGAGTTATCGTTTGATCGTGGCAGCTCGAAACGCATCGAATTGTTTTTAATATTAATTTGGCGAGTTAAAATAGCCATTTTTCAAAAAGTCTCAGATTTCAACGAAACTAGTTTCATCGGATCCGTAATGTGATATTATTGTAAGGTTTCAAATTTCGTGTCAATTGGATTTACCGTTTGTCCGGTACAAATTAAAACGCCTAGAAAATCGTTTAAATCGGTTTAATTTAAATTGAACGTTTATAGTCATAACTCGCACAGATGACCGAATTAGCTTTCGAAACCTATTCCATTGTGTCCGGAACGCGGGGTAAACCCTAGGAACGTCGGTCACTGCGTGTAAATCGGAGTTTGGAAATTCCGGATGAATAGTGTCGCGCGAATTTTCTATAAAAGCCCCCAATATCTCATTTTTGCAAAAATTTACAACCCCTAGGGTTTTATCTTCAGGCCGCCGGCTCCATTTATATGAATGGCCGAAATTTAGTTTCCTTTCTCCTCAAATTTCTTCAAATCCGTGCAACGATTCAAGAATCTTTCAACTAGAAACTCGTAGAGCACGTCGCGAACTACCTATCCAACGGTCATGATCGTTTCTAGTGCTTCGGATTGGCGGCAAATCTCGCTCAAAGGCCATGAGTTCGGCCTCGAGATTCGTGCTACAGGGACAACCGAGCTTCATGGGTCTTCGTCCATAGGTGGAGCACGGGGTGGCGAGCAAGGAGGTGGTTCCTGATCGCGTTGAAATTGGTTGAGGTGGTCGCAATAATTTGGAGCAAGAGGCGGCTATGGGTTTTGGGTTGTCTGTAGAATGAACGTGAGGAGAAGGAGAAGGAGGAACGGCCAAGATTTCAGGGGTTCAAGATCAAGGGCCAGTGTTGATGTAGGTTAAAAAATTATAAAGAATATGTTGAAATTATTATATAAAAATTTGTGTAATGTTCAAATATTCATATCTTTTTCATACGAGGTTGAAAACGCGCGAAACCAGTTGCGTTGGAATCGTATCGTCGAGCACTACGCGATGCAATTGGATTGGAGTCGTTTGGAGTTAGTGAGAATTTCGGGTAAAATTAAACGTCCGTTTAATTTTATTCGAAATAAATCGCTAAAACAAAATTGAAATCAAGGTGAGAACTTCTCACTCAATCGAATCAGTTTCGATTTTATTTTAAATAGTTAGATTTAAAATATTTGAATGCATGTTTGAATGATGATTGTTATCTATTGATTGTTAAAATAGACATTATGCGCCGTTAGTAAGCGGATGTTATTTATTAAAAACATATACCACGAATATTTCATAAACAGTGAAATTGGTATTATATATAATAGCAATATATATATATATTGGCATATGTATATATTGGGGTTGTTGATTTCCCGCATTTT
The DNA here is from genome assembly GCA_030765085.1 of Allium cepa. NCBI lineage: Eukaryota > Viridiplantae > Streptophyta > Magnoliopsida > Asparagales > Amaryllidaceae > Allium > Allium cepa. The sequence goes on along the minus strand of CM060940.1, from coordinate 567,666,949 downwards.
TTTAGCGGATGAGACCCTATTGCGCCGTCTATTAAGCGGATAATATTTTAAATCCCATATACCGCGATAATTTCGTACTGGAGCGAAATTGGTATTGTGCTAATGTTTGTGGATGCAGGAAAACAGGTTGGAGGGATCCAACTGGATTCCTCAACAGTTTTTATTTGATTTCAGATATTTTGATATTTGATTGATTATCATATCGATATATGATATCGTTGTTGTCGTGATTGACTATTTGGTGTGTAGCATCATTGGACCAAATTTTGGAATTTTAAAATGATTTTAAAGTGATTTTTGAAAGTATACGTTTATAAAATATTTTTGGAATTGATCCATTTTAAATAAATAAACGTATAATTTTAATGTTATAAAAATTATGATTTTGAGAAATACGATTAAAGATTTATTTTTGAAAATATGAGGTTAATGGTTTTATAAAATAGTTTAAAATTGGGGATTTGAATTTATTATAAAAAGTTGAAAATATAGGATTTATAAAATTTAATTATTTTATGAATAAAAATGGTGAAATTATAAAGGAATTTAAAGACGTTTTAAAGAATAATATAAATTGATTTATATTAAGAGATTTATAAATGGATATTTAAAAATTGAAATATTGACATTATAAAACGAGTTTTTATAAGTGTTTGAATGAAGTGAAAATGAATTTTGTAAATGAATGGAATTTATAAAATTATAAATGGTAAAGTTATAAATGAAATTTATAAATAGTAAGATTTATAAATTTTGTGAAGTTATTAAAGAATATATTTGGATAAATAATTGAATCTTATAAGTTATAAGATTTATAATTATGAAGTTCAAAGGAACGATTTTTGTAAACGAACAAATTATAAGTATTTAACTTATAATATGAAGTTTTAGTTTATAATTGAGTTATAAACTGGAATAGGTTAATAAAGGAATTTATAAAAATAAGTTTTTATAAGATAAATAGAAAAGGAATTTATAAACGTTGTTTTATAAATTCACAATACGACTTATTTTGATAAGTAAATTGTTGAAACCTATTAATGGAGTTATATTCACGTTTTAGACAGTGAATAATCCTTTAAAATAAAATGAATAGAAAGGATGAAATTTGTTAACAAAATATATTCACGTTTTTGAATAGTGAATAATATGTTAAAGAAAATGTTTTGGATTAGATGTTTTAAATAGAATTAAAACGATCTAACGATGTTTTTAAATGTGTTGAGATTCGAAACCATAGATTTCAACATTTATTGTTGAAATAGACGTTTTCGAGAAATAGAAGGAAATGGTGGACTATAACACTGTTGTTATAGTAAATGATTTCCGAAAGGAAATGTTTTGTATAGTATTGGGATTTATATATCTATTTTAATTTCGAATCCCTATACTAGTGATTTTGGGTTGTCGTAACGATGTTTTACGCAACATTCGTTTTGGCCCAAATAAATATGGTTAAGAGAATGATTTCCTTAAAGAATGAAATATATACTAAATCTCGATTTAAGTATATTGAATATTTTCTAAGTATTGAAAATAAATAAAATTTGTGAATTACTTATGAATAAATAAGTATGGAAATGTTTTCCAATATAAAGTGAATATTTTGGGAATTTATCTTTTTGAAGGTAAATTGAAATGAATAATTGAAATCGTATATGCGTGGATATTTTGGAATGTAAATTCACTATGGAATTTATGAATAAGAAGGGGAACTTGTTTAAAAATAAATATTGATTTATTTTTGAAGTATTGAAAATTATATATCTTGTAAAGATATTTTGGAAAATAAATAATTTGGGAAAATTATTTGGAATCTGGTGATGTGTGCATATCCATTGATAGTTCAATAATCGACTATCAATATTTCCCTTTGAATGGGTATTTGATGTGATTTGTTTGAATTTGAATGCCACACTTATTTTTGAATAAGCGCTCACTATTCGGGTTAACCGGGAAAGGACCATAGGGTCGTATAACCCATTCCGAATATGTGATACGTCGTTATGAATTGCATTTTAAGACCGGTGTTGAAGACCGGATCTTTTTGAAAACGAAAGGACAACTCGTCGATTGTCTTTGCACCGAGTAGCTATGGTATAGAGACTCCCTATGTGATGGGAAGTCCGGACGTGATTAGAGATTATCCGGATTGCAAGGACTTCTTTGTAAGTGCCTTCGGTTTTGTTCGAACCCGGAACAGACTTGTATGGATTGTATGTCTGACATTACAATTTGAGATATAAAGCAGATTTCTTTCAAATATATTTCTGTTGGTGGCGGAGAATTTATTCTTTTAGCTTAACACCCTTCTCTGAGACGTACGAGCTCAGAGGTTATGTAGTTGAATGTTATCAACGATATATTCCCAATTTGGTAATGTGACATGCTGAGTGTTGCTGTGAAATGATCATTGTGTTGATTATTTGTGATAGGATCATTTATTTGATCGTCTATCTTGGTGATCATTTCTATGATCATTTGTTGACCCAAAACATGGCTTTTGTATAAAGTATGTTTTTGTGGACGTGACTTCGTCGAGCCTCACACCCGGTGAATGGTCAAAACAGGAAAGATGCAGCAAGGTTATGAGGGGTAGCGCCCTTTAGGATGTGTGCATTTCCTTCTGGAAAAGGGTGGTATCATGGTATGGAGCCCAGATACTTACTCATGTTGAAAACACTTTGTTATGATTGTGTGAATTGATTACGAGCGCTCGGTTGGAAGGTCCCAAAGGACCGGGGGATGGCATATTCGGTCAGTTGTTACTCAGTTAGGGGTAACCCGGCCTTGTGTTGGTAGAGATCCGGTTTGGTTCTCGGGGATGTCCATCCAGAGGCATTCTTATGTGGCAATGGGAAGTTCCTTGGCCTGATCATTCGTTGGAAATCCAATTCCCAATACGAAACTTGTACGGTATTAGTTGTAGAACATGCCATTTACTTATGGTGGTCACCACTGTTTAGATGGTAGCTATAGTAGGCATACGATAATGGTCGTATGTTGGCTAAGATTTATATTCTACTTTCGAAATGATTTTATTTCCTTCACTATGCACTAGTAATAATATCAAATGTCTTTTTAATGCGTATCAATCATCTTTGACTATCATAAGGAGAAATCTCCTCCGATTCTGTGTTTGCATTGTGTGTGTGCGCGGGAGGCCTTATGGTAGTCTCATTTTTAAAAGCATTGCGAATTGACTTTAAAAATATTTATCTATTTTGTTTTCAAAGATAAATAAACTGTTTTGAGTTCTCACACCAGTCACATGACTGACTCGGAGTTTATTGTTTTCCTTCCTAAACTCTCGGTGCCCACCAATTTCCACACGGGCAGTCAAGAGTTAAGGTTTATCAGGATATTCTGGATATTCTGGAGTTGCTGGAGGCAAGCTGGATGACATGGCGTATTACTAGTATATAGTATTCTTTTTCCGCTGCATTGTTTGTTGTTGTATGTTGTTGTACACTCTGATGATGATGTAATGTATAAAATGTAATAACTGATATAGTTCTTTGTTTAAAGATTATTCATTTATTATTATATGTTGTTCCGCTACGAATTGTGAGATTCTGATGTTGTTCTGTTGTTTTCTGTTCCGTTCTATTTTCTGTTTTCTTTCTCTCTATTTTCTATCTTTTTATCTCTTCTTCTGTCCTTTTCTTTTTCTTAAAACCCTAAGTGTTCGGTTTTCCGTCGTTCGATTGCTCGGCAGTCGATAAAGTGAGTATCGATGTTGAATTTTCGAAAGTCGAAGAATCGGGTCCTTACATTCTTCCTTTTTCTAATGCCTGCAAAATTCAAAACTCTAAATTCAATTTCCAAATCAATTTTAAAATCAAACTCTTCAAAATTTTATCGTATTATATGTTAGGGATGCGGATTAAGGATCTTAAGGCATAAATAACACTAAAGGGGGGGGGGGGTGAATAGTGTTTTAAAGAATATATGAACTATATGAATAAATTAAAACTTTCAACACAAATCTAAACAGAATTCTAACACAGAATGATCACAGAACATATAACAAATGCAAATAGTAAAGTAAAACAAGTAAAAGGAAAGAACACACCGGATTTTATACTGGTTCGGAATCCTCCTACATCCAGTCCTACACCAAGGCAATATCATTGTACAGATTTTTATAAGCCAATATCCAAATTACAACCCTCAATTTCTAAGGCCTTGAGGAACCTTCCTATCTTCGAGTCTAGGGCAAACTCTCTTGATTTACGGGACATAAGATCACCCTAATACTTCTTAATAACAATCCTTTTGAATGGATAGACTCTATGGACTTTTTGAATACAAATTAATCCTATAACTCTGAATAGCACTTTGATCTTTAGTAGAATGATGAGAATCAAATAGAGAGTGTATCTAACTGATTTCCTATTGAGAATTTGGCAGAATGATGGCACGATCTTGAAAATATGAAGTTTTATGGATATGGAATGGTGAAGAAGAAAGAGTGAAAAAAATAAGAAAGTAGTTGTTAAAAAAATTCGTTTTGGAAGCCTTTATATAGATGCACAACAGTCATAACCATTGGCGAAAGGTTTTCGAACGATTGGACACTTCTTTTGAAAATTGAATTTTGAATCCAACTGTCACCATGTCGATATGGGGTATCCCCTTATGTCGACATCCCTTAGTTCAAAATTATAGAGATGTTGTTTTGTAAAGACAATTGAATTTAAAACAAGTTGAAACTTCTCTAAAGCAAAGTAAAGTGTTTAAACAATATTTTGAGATAGAGAATGAATATAAAACATTATTTAAATATATATATATATATAATTGATATAGACCGTCAATTATATAAGTAATATTTAAAATCATAAAAAGTTTTGATGTTTTAAAAATAGAAGTTTTTAAAATCAGAATAGAGGAATATTTCAAGGCTAAAACAAAGTTTGAAAATATTTTTCAAAACATGATTTTGAAAGCTAAAACATTTTGAAAACAGATTTGAAAACATTTTGAAAAATCTATTCAAACTGAAATTGCAAGAACCTTCCTACAGAGCTCCTCCATAGGACTCGAGAACTTGTACAAAGTAGTTTAAATGATTTTGATTTTTGTGGGTTTGTAAGCCACTTGTCGTAGGTTTGTAAGCCACTTGTCGTGGGTTTGTAAGCTACTGGTTTCGATAGAAATTGGGTTCCATCCTAAAAGAAAATTGGAAGAAAGATGAGAGTGCTATTATGAAGTTTTAACAAAATACTAGACACTTATCTTGAGATCTTGAAATCTTGATTCTCTAGAGTCTTGAATCTTGAATCCTAATCTTCACCTTGATGCTTGAGTCTTTATACTGATCAGTCTTCGATGATACCTGCATATACTTCCTATATACATACATACATACATATATATATATATATATGGAAATGTTAGTATATATTTTATAAAGTAAAGTATAATAACTATATAAGGTTGTTGTCATCAGAACATCATCAATTCAGTTCCTAACAATCTCTCCCTTTTTAATGATGACAACCTTTATTTATAAAATATTCTTACCATACCTTAACTCCCCCTTACTCCGTGATTTCTTCTTAAAACTACAACCCCCCCTTACACCAAGCACATATATTTTTATAACTTTCTCCCCCTTTGACATCAGCAAAAAGGAATAAAAGATTTACCTGTTATAAGATAATCAAGTATATATAGAATAAAAGTGTAAAGTGAACGTGTAAGTGATCAAGTATGCGAGCATATATATAAGTGTAACTTGACAATCAATATCATACATAGCAAACCAATCATGTATAGTATATGAAGTTATATACAAACCAAATCCTAATCAAACATAAGTAAACAATTCAATCAAATCCTAATCAAATCTAAATCAAATCAAATCAAACAAACAGACAAACATACATAATGATCAGACATTCCTTGGGACTTTCACCCATCCATCTTCTCCAAAGATAGGATCAGTTTTGATAACATCCCAATTATCTTTGTCGAGAGTGAGTGGTGGATTTGCTTCGGGTTCGTCTTTGCTAAGGCTTGAGAAGTGCGTCGAAGTGTCTCTCTTGCTCTTTGATCATCTGCATTTGGCTTAATTCTAAGTGCCTTTGATTTCTAAGTATAAAAGAGAGAATATTCTTGAAAGAAGTAAGAGTTTCTTCAAGATTATCACTTAAATTCTTAATTGGAGAAGCCATAATTTAAGAAATAAGTTGAAGTATGAGAGGAGATGAATAGAAATGGAGGTAGAGAAGTTTTTCTAGAAGAAATAGGTATTTATAGGAGTTATTGGCCGTTCAAAATGAATTGTCGCTTGGTAGTAACAAGAATTTGAAGTTAGAAATTGTAACGACTTTCTGACTGTTATATGTCGACATGGGGGAATGGGGCATGTCGACATGGTCTAGACAGAATGACCAAGTTGAGTTATTTTTGATTTCTAAGTTTATTTTTATACTAGTGGACCTATATAAACTTAAAATAAATAACTATCAGATATATATAAAGCTGGAAAACAGAGAATAAGATAGCATTACTTATAGTAGTTAACATTACATAATATTAACCAAAAAAAAATAATAGAAAATACAAATATAGATAAACGATAGCTAGAGAGATAATGGCTAGGATTAGTTTGATAAAGATGATGATGAGGACAAGCCAAATTTCCTGCCTATCTTCCCAAAGAACTTGTCGATCTTGGTAGAGATTTTATCCATTTTCTTGCTAATAGATCTCTTTAGAACCTTTTGGTTTTGAGCAAGTATCTTTTGGTTCTTGAGTATGGTTTTGTTGGACGGATTGGCGGGTGTATGTGGATACTATATACTTTCCAAAGAGGTTTCTTCATCTTCCTCTCCTTCTTCTTCAATTTCCATTCCTTCCCCTTCTTCTTCCTCTTCTTCTCCCTCTTCTTCCATCTCTTCATGAGCAAGTCTCTCTTCCTTTTCGGTAAGTGTTTCATACGGTTGAAACATAAATGTGATTTTCATAAGGGAAATGTTCCCATGATTGAACACTTTCCTACTTACAAACTCTTCCTTTTTAACATCCACACCAAAATAATTGAAAATCCGAGTAAGATAAATTCCATGATAAAGAGTGTTTTCTCCCATAGTAAAATTTTTGGGTCTCAACTCATCCAAAATAGTTTGTGCCCAATTAATATCATATTTTCCAAATATAGCAAAAAGAGCTTTACACACTTTTGAGGTGGGATTATTGTATTTTCCCGACCAAGGAATAATGGTATGTTGAATAAGAAGGTTGACAATTCTTGCTTTTGGGCGGAAAAGGCGATTCTTAAAATCCATGTGGTCATCGCTTTCAAAAATGTGATGAAAAGTCTCTCGATCGGTTTCATTGATTTGAAATTGCGAGAGATTCATACCGGTAGATTTGCAACCCAAAATAGTACACAAAATATCGGAATCCAAAACAATAAGTGTTCCTTTAACACTACTCCAAATTTGATCTTCATTTCCATTATAAAATTCATGGTTTAGGCTTGCATAAAACATTTTGATAAGGTTTGGATAATAAACGAAATCATTTTGCTTGTTATCAATCAAGCTAAGAATGGAGTTTTTTTCAAAAAGTTGATCGATTTCATAAGAAGGAAAATCATCAAAAATAGCAAATTTTCCCGTATTGACTTTACCATAGTTTACATAACTTATGTAAGCTTTGATAGCCTTCGGGTCATTAAAAAGATCATTTTTGATGGATTTGGTCAGCCTCATAGTTGATGGGGCACTTGAGGAAGCCATTGATGAGTGTTTGAGAGGAGTAGAAGATAATGAAGAAAGTTTGAATTATGAGAATAAAGTGAAAAGAGATGATAAGAGAAGTATATTAAATAGATTTTCTAAAGTCATGTTCTCTGGTCAAGAGGTATCTTTTCATAATTTTGAAGTAAGTGAAAAAGTGGAGGGAAATTCAAAAGTTTGAATTCAAATTTTGAAATCAAATTTCTGAGAGACATGTCGACATGGCGTATCCTGGCATGTCGACATGTGCCTGTTGAATTTGAAAAGGGGTGTCTTTTTCTAAAATCTAAGATATTCCTAAAATCATAAGAAAACTAATCTATATTCTATATCTATATATAATTCCAGTAATAATATTAAATATAATAATATTAAAATATTTTAATATTTAAAATAATATTAAAATAATATTATTTTGAATTTAAAAATTCAAATTTCAAAGGGTGATTTTGAATTTAAAAATTCAAGGAATTGCAAACAAAATCAAAACAAACAACATCCAATAAAATTAAAATAAATGTGTACCTATTTTTAGATCCAAACTCCGATCGTCTTCCGATTCGAGAATAGCAGTGAAGCACAGATTTGAATTATCAGTTTTCTTCTCGTTATCACTGGATGAATCTGAATCGTCAAGAGTTGCTGCATATGCCTTCTTTCTTTTCCTTAGTTACTCGTTATTTGGTTGAAATGTCTGTTTGTCTGGATATGGACAATCTATCTTGTAGTGCCCTGTTTTGTTACAGTTGTAGCATCTATCACCATTGTTGTTGTTGTAATTGTTGTTGTTCTCCGAAGTATTTCTGGAATTCCTATGATCATTTCTTTTAAAGTTATTCATCTTTCTATACTTCAGAAACTTTCTAAAATTTTTGGTCATGAAAGCAATTTCTTCATCACTATCTTGTTCTGAATCTCCAGTTGTTGCTTTGAATGCGATCGATTTCTTTTCCGTTGCCTTAGATTCTTTTCTCCCTTGTAGTTGAACTTCATAAGACATTAGATTACCGATTAACTCTTCGATCTTCATTTGACTAACATCATTTGCCTCTTCAATAGTAAGTGTCTTTTGATCCCATTCTAGAGTGAGTGAATTGAGTATCTTTCTGACTTGATCTTCTTCTGAGAAACCCTTTCCTCAAGCAATCAATGAATGTATAATATCTTGAAATCGACAATACATGTCGGAAATGGACTCATTTTCATGCATTTTAAACAATTGAAACTGGTTAGTTAATATGGAAATTTTAGTCTGTTTAACTTTGCTTGTTCCTTTATGAGTTACTTACAAAGTTTTCCAGATTTCAAATGCAGACTTACAAATAGAGACTCTATTAAACTCATTCTTATCCAGTGAACAAAATAGTATATTCATAGCCTTAGAATTGTTTTGTGTAACCGTCTTTTGCTCAGTAGTCCACTGGGCAAAATTAGTAGTTGGTTCAACATATTCAGTTTGTGTCATATTCCAAGTATCCAAACCTATGGATTGTAAATAAATTTTCATCCTACATGCCCAATATGCATAATTACTGCCATTAAAAAGTGGTGGTCTGACAGTAGACTGACCTTCTACAAATGAACTAGTGTTAGTTCTTGTGTTGACAGAAGTAGTGGTGATAGGAGTGGCATTATTTGTGTGTTGTGCCATTAAAACTTTTCAAAATTTCAGATTATGAAAATAATGAAAACCAATGCTCTGATACCAATTGTCAAGGATGCTGATTAAGGATCATAAGGCAGAAATAACACTAGAGGGGGGGTGAATAGTGTTTTAAAGAATATATGAACTATATGACTAAATTAAAACTTTCAACACAAATCTAAACAGAATTCTAACACAGAATGATCACAGAACATATAACAAATGCAAATAGTAAAGTAAAACAAATAAAAGGAAAGAACACACCGGATTTTATACTGGTTCGGAATCCTCCTACATCCAGTCCTGCACCAAGGCAATATCCTTGTACATATTTTTATAAGCCAATATGCAAATTACAACCCCCAATTTCTAAGGCCTTGTGGAACCCTCCTATCTCCGAGTCTGGGGTAAATTCTCTTGATTTACGGGACACAAGATCACCCTAATACTTCTTAATAACAATCCTTTTGAATGGATAGAATCTATGGACTTTTTGAATGCAAATTAATCCTATAACTCTGAATAGCACTTTGATCTTTAGTAGAATGATGGAGAATCAAATAGAGAAAGTATCTAAATGATTTTCTATTGAGAATTTGGCAGAATGATGGCACGATCTTGAAAATATGAAGTTTGTGGATATGGAATGGTGGAGAAGAAAGAGTGAAGAAAATAAGAAAGTAGTTGTTAAAAAATTTCGTTTTGGAAGCCTTTATATAGATGCAAAACAGTCATAATCATTGGCGAAAGGTTTCCGAACGAATGGACACTTCTTTTGAAAATTAAATTTTGAATCCAACTGTCACCATGTCGACATGGGGTATCCCCTTATGTCGACATCCCTTAGTTCAAAATTATAGAGATGTTGTTTTGTAAAGACAATTTGAATTTAAAACAAGTTGAAACTTCTCTGAAGCAAAGTAAAGTGTTTAAAGAATATTTTGAGATAGAGAATGAATATAAAACATTATTTTAAATATATATATATATATAATTGATATAGACCGTCAATTATATAAGTAATATTTAAAATCAGAATAAGTTTTCATGTTTTAAAAATAGAAGTTTTTAAAATTAGAATAGAGGAATATTTCAAGGCTAAAATAAAGTTTGAAAATATTTTTGAAAACATGATTTTGAAAGCTAAAACATTTTGAAAACAGATTTAAAAACATTCTGAAAAATCTATTCAAACTGAAATTGCAAGAACCTTCCTACAGAGCTCCTCCATAGGACTCGAGAACTTGTACAAAGTAGTTTAAATGATTTTGATTTTCGTGGGTTTGTAAGCCATTTGTCGTAGGTTTGTTAGCTACTTGTCATGGGTTTGTAAGCCACTGGTTTCGATAGAAATTGGGTTCCATCTCAAAAGAAAAATGGAAGAAAGATGAGAGTGCTATTATGAAGTTTTAACAAAATACTAGACACTTATCTTGAGATCTTGAAATCTTGATTCTCTAGAGTCTTGAATCTTGAATCTCTAATCTTCATCTTGATGCTTGAGTATTTATACTGATCAGTCTTCGATGATACCTGCATATACTTCCTATGTACATATATATATATATATGGAAATGTTAGTATATATTTTATAAAGTAAAGTATAATAACTATATAAGGTTGTTGTCATCAAAACATCATCAACTCAGTTCCTAACATTATATACCGGTTCGAAGCTCACGACGAGCGCAATCTAGATCTGTAGTTTTTTTTCGATTTGGGTCTCCGTGTTTCTCGAATTTGAGGGATAAATCTCAACCGTTCAATTGGAGGATGATCAACGACGATGGATCGTTGAACAGAGGGTATGGTCGCGTGGAGAGTGGCACACGGAGTACATCGGTGCTGTTTGTTTGGATGATTGATGGTTGGATTGGGTTGTAAAATTCGATCACGACCTATTTCGGTGGCGGTGGCTAAATCAATGGTCACCGATGGCGATATGTGGGGTCTCAGAGGCCTAGAAGGCGGTGCAAGGAGGGAGACTTGGCTGCGGCATGTGTTCAGGCTATTGGTGGCGACGTTGGTCGATATCTGGAGTGGCGGCTTGCATTGTATTGGGTTCGAATGAAAGAATCAGGGGTTACGGTTTGTTCTGAGAGATGATTGGCCAGGTGATGGTGACGTGGCTTTAACTTTTTGATAATTGATGTAAATTTAAAATCTTGAATGTTCTAACATGAATAAATTTCGCATGCTAGGTCCGATTCACGCGCGGTTTATTCTATTGCGACCGTATTGAAATTTCAAACATTATGGAACTCGTTTTGACGAATATGATACTATTGAATTGTGGGCCTCTATTTGGACTTTAAATCGTCAAAAAATCAAAGGTGAGTATTTTAACCCACTCACAACTACTAAATTATCTTATTTTTGATAAATTAAGTTTATGATGTGATTTGAGGTTAATTGATTGTTGTTTGGAATATTTAAATTGTTATTCGGGTTAAATCTGAATTTTTTCGAATTTAATTTCCATTTAATTTAATACTGAATTTAAATTACGAGTTAATACCTGTTATCGATAATTAGTTGATTGTTGTTGTTTATTGGTTGCTTTGAATGGTGATTTGATGGATGTTTGATTGTTGATATTGGATGACAAGATGTTATATTTATGTTATTATAATACTACAAGATCCCTTAGTTTATTGTTAAAAATATCTATGGGTTGAAATGATACATACCCGGATGATCTATAGATTAGGGAAAAACCGTTATGGATTGAAATGATAAACTCGAGCGATTTTATGGATTTTGAATGTTTATTTAGAATAGCAGTTTGAAATGATATATACCCATAAATTAAAATCATTGTGGATTGAAATGATATATGTCCGTAGTACTTGAGCATAGGGTAGAAAATTATATACAAACACCAGATTGTTAGATTAAATGATTTTAATTCCTTAAATTTGAATTCAATTAAATGATATTTTGAAATATAATTGGATTTATGAAACTGAATTATTTTCGAAAATCCAAGCTCTAATGTTGAAATTGGAATTGGTCTAAAGGAAGTTTAATGAAATTTAATTGAAATTTTAAAGTTGAATTTGAAGTATAACTGAAATTTATCGGAATTGAGTTATTGAAAATGTTGAAATGTAACTTTGAAATCTACTGAATTTAAAATAGTTTAAAATTTATAATCCGAACTTGGATTTGAAAGATATTGATTTAATGGTTTTATATGAGAATCTGAACTGAAAGACAAAATTTGGGTTTGTTGATTTGAAAGCTGGAATGATCCAAATGTGTTGAATTGAAGGAAATAGCTTAATTTGATATTAATTTCAATTTTATTATTTTAATATAAACTTTTTAAAATATATTATTTTCAAATCTCGATTATTAAGATTTCAAACTGTTAAACTAATTTAATCTATTTTTAACTATTTTAATCGATTTAAACTATTTTAATTTATTTTAATATATATTTAATCTATTTTATATCCATTTAATCAATTTTAAATCTATTTAAACTATCTTAAATCCACCTATACTGTAACGACCCAGAATACTTATTAATTAAAATTTGTATATTTAATTAATTTTAAATATTAATTAGTGAATTTATAAGTCGAATAAATTTTATTTCGAATGATTAGATTTAATTGGATAATTAAGTCGATATTTAATAGTTGAAATTTCAGAAGTAATTGAAATTGAGTTTAATATGATTGGAAATGATTTGTAAAATTTTATTATATCATGTTGGAGTTAGAATGATGTTATAGAACTTTTAAAATCGAATTAAAAGTTTATTTGTGAAAATTGAATATTTTAATATTTAATCGACTAGTGAAATTAGCCATTTTTCGAACAGTCTCAGAATTGGACGAAACTAGTTCCATTGGATCCGTAATAGTTAGTCATTAGCGGATTTCAATTTTCATAGCAATCGGAGTTTTCGTTTGACCATGGCAGCTCGAAACGCATCGAAATTGTTTTAATATTAATTTGGCGAGTGAAAATAGTCATTTTTCAAACTGTCTCAGATTTCGACGAAATTAGTTTCATCGGATCCGTAATGTGATATTATTGTATGGTTTCAAATTTCGTGTCAATCGGATTTACCGTTTGTCCGGGGAAAGCGAAAACGCCTAGAAAATCGTTTAATCGATTTAATTTTAAATTGAACGTTTATTGTCATAACTCGCACAGATGACCGAACTATCTCCCGAAACACGTTCCATTGTGTTCAGAACGTGGGATAAACCTTAGGAATGTCAACCGGCACGCTTCGTTTGGAGTTCGGAGAATCCAGGATGAATAGTGTTTGCAAAATTTTCTATATAAGCCCCCATAATTTTCATTTTGCAAAAGAAAAACAAGGCTAGGGTTTCAATTTCACCGGCCGCCACTTTCATAAACCTATGGCCAAAAATCACCAATTTTCTTCCCTTCAAATCTCTCAATCCATCAGCTTTTAGCAAATTCTTCCAACTACAAAAATGTAGAGGGCTATGAGATCTTGATATCCAACGGCTATGATCGCGAATGGTGTTACGGATTGGCGGTAAATCGTCCTCAAACGGCCGAAAGTCGCGCACGCGTTTCTAGACATGGGGGAGGCCGAGTGGCATGGTGTGGTGGCCGAAGGTAGAGGAGGAGATGGCGGTCAAGATGGAAGCTTCTGATCGTGTTCATGTTCGTCATGGAGGCTCGAAAATCTAACCCTAGTTATGGAGCTATGGGTTCTTGTGCGCGTGTGTGTTACTGGGGAGTAGAACGCGATGGGAGGGAGAAAGGGAAATCACGGCCAAGATCTGGGCTATGGAATTTGGACGGCCATGATCTGTTTAGGTTATAAAATATAAAATTTATGTTGTAAATTTATGAATAAAATCGTGTAACTTTAAAAATTCGTATCTTTTTCATACGAGGTCGAAAACGCGCGAAACCAGTTGCGTTGGAATCGTATGGACGAGCACTACACTATGGAATTGGACTGGAGTCATTTGAAGTTAGTGAGAATTTCGGGTAAAATTAAACGTCCGTTTAATTTTATTCGAAATAAATCGCTAAAACGAAATTGAAATCAAGGTGAGAACTTCTCACTCAATCGAATCGGTTTCGATTTTAATTTTAAATAGTTAGATTTAAAATTGTTGATTGTATGTTGAATGATGATTGTTATCTATTGATTGTTAAAATAAACATTATGCGCCATTAGTAAGCGGATGTTATTTATTAAAAACATATACCGCGAATATTTCACAGTACAGTGAAATTGGTATTATTTATGTACTTGGAGTTGATTTTTCCGCATTATATAGCGGATGAGACCCTATTGCGCCACATAATAGCGGATAATAATTTATAAATCCCATATACCGCGATAATTCCGTATTGGAGCGGAATTGATGTTGTGCTAATGGTTGTGGATGCAGGGAAACAGGTTGGAGGGATCCAACTGGATTCGTCAACTGTATTGATTTATTTACAGATATTGTGATTATTTGTTGATTATCATATCGATATATGATATTTGGATGTCGTGATTGACTATTTGGTGTTGCTGCATCATCGGATCCATTTCTGAAGTTTTAAAATAATGATTTTGGTTTTAAAAGGAATTTTAAAGTGATTTTCGAAAGTATACGTTTTATTAAATATTGAATTGTTAAAAATAAATAAACGTTAAAATTTTAATGTTATAAGAGTATGATTTTTATGAAATGAAAGCGAAAAGTGATTTTTGAAATAAATAGTTAATAAAATTATGAAATGGTTTAAATTGGAATTTTTGAAATGTTACAAACAATTTTTATAAAAGATTTATAAAATGGATATTTATAAATTAAAAATATTGGAATTATAAAACAAGTTTATTAAGTATTTAAAATGAAGAATAAAATGGATTTCATTGAAAATTATAGATTTATAAATTGTGAAGATATAAAATGAATAGATGTTGTAAAATAAAAGATTTATAAGTAATTAACTTATAAACTGGGTTTTAAGCATATAAATGGGATATTAATAGAAATTTTTAATAAAGGAGATTTTATAAGTTGAAGTTGTTATAAAATATAAAGGAATCTTATAAGTAATAAGATTTATGATTTGTGAAGTTTTGAAAGAACGATTTTGTAAATTAATAAATTATAAGTAATCAACTTATAATATGGACTTTTGGTATATAATTGAGTTATATAAATTGAATTGGATTAATAAAGGATATTAATGAATCGAAGCTTATAAATAGAAATGGAATTTATAGACGTTGTTTATAAATTCGAAATCAGTGGAGTTTGATAAATTGAATGTTGAAATTGGTTAAGGAAGTATATTCACGATTTTGGACAGTGAATATATTATTATAAATAAAATGGATATGACTGGGAAAATGAATATTTTAAAAGGAAGTTAATCGTTTTAACGATGTTTTAAAATGGATTAAATATCGAAACCATAGATTTCAACATTCATTGTTGAAATAGACGTTTTCGAGAAATAAGGAAATGGTGGACTATAACACAGTTGTTATAGTAAATGTTTTCCGAAAGGAAATGTTTTTTTATAGTATTGGGATTTATATATCTATCTAAATTTCGAATCCCTATACTAGTGATTTTGGGTCGTCGTAACGATGTTTTACGCAACATTCATTTTGACTCAAATAAATGTGTTTAAGCGCACGTTTTCCTTAAGGAATGAAATATATACTTAATTTCGATTTAAGTATATTGAATATTTTCCAAGTGTTGAAAATGAATGGATTTGTAAATTACTTATTATTTAATAAGTATGGAAATGTTTTCCAATATGAACTGAATATTTTGGGATTTTATCTTTTAAAGATAAATTGAAAATGAATATTAGAAATCGATTGGGAAATTGTATATTCATAGATATTTTGGAATTGTAAATTCACTAGGGAATTTATAAAAGAAAGGGGAATTTGTTTAAAAATAAACGTTGATTTATTTTTTAACTGTGGGAATAAATTTACGGATTTGGAACGTAAATATAAAGTAAATCGGTAAGGATTTATTTAATTGGTTTAAATAAACCATTTTGAAATGAAAGTATTTCCGCGTAAGGAAAAGGATTGAATTTTTTTTTCAAAAGTGAGAAAGGTGAAAAGTGATTTGAAAATTTGTTTTCAAATGGTTGAAGTGTGGAAATTATATATCTAGTAAAGGTAATTTGGAAAGTAAATAATTTGGGAAATTATTTGGAATTTGGTGATGTTGAGCACGCTTATTGATAGTTAAATAATCTGACTATCAATATTTACCTTTAAATAGGTATTTGTTGTGATTTGCTTGAATTTGACTGAAACGCTTATTTTTGAATAAGCGCTCACTATTCGGGTTAGCCGAGAAAAGACCTTGGGGTCGTATAACCCATTCTGAATATGTGATACGTCGTTATGGATTGCATTTGATGACCGGTTTTGAAGACCGGATATTTGTAAAAATAGAAGGATTACCGTCAAGTTACTCTACATCGGCTGATCTCCGATATAGAGGTTTTACCACCCTTAGTGACGGGAAGTCCATTCGTGATTAGTGAATATCCGGATTGCAAGGACTTCTTTGTAAGCGCCTTCGGTTTTGTTCGAGCCCGGAACAGACTTGTATGGATTGTATGTCTGACATTACAAATTGAGATATAAAGCTGATTTCTTTCAAATATATTTCTGTTGGTGGCGGAGAATTTATTCTCTTAGCTTAACACCCTTCTCTGAGACATACGAGCTCAGAGGTTATATAGATGAAGGTTATTAGTGATATATTCCCAATTTGGTAGTGTGGCATGCTGAGTGTTGCTGTGAAATGATCATTGATTGATCATTTGTGATATGATCATTTGTTTTATCATTTATCTTTGTGATCATTTTTTTGATCATTTGT
This sequence comes from Allium cepa, assembly GCA_030765085.1. Taxonomy (NCBI): domain Eukaryota; kingdom Viridiplantae; phylum Streptophyta; class Magnoliopsida; order Asparagales; family Amaryllidaceae; genus Allium; species Allium cepa. The sequence goes on along the minus strand of CM060940.1, from coordinate 567,649,679 downwards.
TGACCCAAAGCACAGCTTTTGTATAAAGCGTGTCTTTGTGGACGAGACTTCGTCAGACCTCACACCCCGGAAATGGTCAAAACAGGAAGGATGCAGCAAGGTTATTAGGGGGTAGCACCCCTTTAGTGTATGTCATTCCTTCTGGATAGAGGTGGTATCATGGTATGGAGCCCAGATATTTAACCTATGTTGTTGCTGCAAAATTTGTGGTTGTTGGAAATCGAGGATCCTCGGATAGATCGGTTACGATCGGGGGATGACATATTCGTGTCAGTAGTTACCTAGTATGAAAGGTAACCCGGCCTTGTGTTGGCAGAGATCCGGTTAGGTTCTCGGGACGTCATTCCAGAGGCGTTTCCATGTGGCAATGGGAAGTTCCTTGGCCTGACCATTTGTTGGAAATCCAAAGAAACAATACGAGACTTGTACGGTTTTAGTTGTAGAACCTGCCATGGAATGTGGCGGTAACCTGCTATTGAACATGGTAGCTATAGTAGGCATACGATAATGGTCGTATGTTGGCTAAGATTTATATCTTTATTTTCGAAATGAATTTTTCCTACACTATGCACTAGTAATAATATCAAATGTTTTTTTTAATGCGTATCAAGCATCTTTGACTATCATAAGGAGAAATCTCCTCCAATTCTGCGTTTGCATTGTGTGTGTGTGTGCGGGAGGCCTTATGGTAGTCTCATTTTTAAAAGCATTGCGAATTGACTTTAAAAATATTCCTATATTTTGATTTTAAAGAAAAATAAATTGTTTTAGTTCTCACACCAGTCACATGACTGACTCGAAGTTTATTGTTTTCCTTCCTAAACTCTCGGTGCCCACCAATTTCCACACGGGCAGTCAAGAGTTAAGGTTTATCAGGATATTCAGGAGTTGCTGGAGGCAAGCTGGATGGCATGTCGTATTACTTGTATATAGTATTTCTTTCCGCTGTTTGTTTATTGTTGTACACTCTGATGATGTGATGTAATGTAATATGATGTAATGTAATAACTGATATAGTTCTTTGTTTAAAGATTATTCATTTATCTATTATATGTTGTTCCACTGTGAATTGTGAGATTCTGATGTTGTTCTGTTATTTCTTTCTGTTCTATTCTATCTTTTTCTCTCCTTCTTCTTCTTTAACCTTAACGGTACGGTTTTCCAGCCTTCGATTGCTCGACAGTTTATACAGTGGACGTATTGATGTCGGCGTTCGTGGACGAAAAATCGCAAACGTTACATATACTATTTTAATCTATTTTGAAGTATTTTAAACCATTTAAATTATTTAATCTATTTTAAACTACAAAAAACCAATTAAACTATTTATAAGTATTTTAAACTATTTTAAAACATTTTAAAACTAATTTAAAACTATCTAAACCATATCCTAAAAATAAACTGTGCAAAGTTGAACTGCTATATTTAAATCCTTGATTTAAAAGCGAATACGGTTATATGATGTTAGAATCTAAGTTGGGATTTGAAATGATATTTTCCAATGAAATAACATATTATGAGTAAATATGATGCTTTTAAATGAGGGTTTAACCTATTTTGGAAGTATGATTTTGAAAGTGAATAGATTTTTAAAGTGATATGATTTCGAAAGTGAATATGATTTCGAAAGTGATATGGTTCGAATTTAATATGATATTTTGATATCAATTTTGAAACAGTTTTGGAAATTTAAAAGAACCATCCGGTGTGAAATAAGCATTTGGTTGTTAAAGAGACTGGGATCAGATATTGTCATACTCTCTACCAGTACCAAAAATCACTTTATCAACTGTGTATGTGGTGGGGATTCCAAAATGAAGTAGGACAGTTACGATTCTGTATGAGATATTTACGTAGCCCTGACTCCCGTGAGTCAGCTTGATGTGGCTAAAACAGGAGTTATACCGGGCTAAGTGAGGTCGCACCTACGATCGAGTACATTTCTTCGATACCATATTATGACTTTGTGGTTGATTTGGTGGCCACCCCTCGAATTGTTATGGGAGTGTGTTCCCACGTGGGCGGTAGTAGTTGCTATGCGTTACCACTAGTCCGGGAGTGCAAATCCTACCCTGGCATTGCCTCACGTACCTTCTCACATGCCTTATCGCGCCTTCTATAAGTTTTATTTGTGTCGTACCTATAGAGTGCTCCCTAATAGTCCACCAGTTTACGGTGGAGTTTAAATTATTGTATAGACTACGACGTTATATAAAATGTGTTAAGGAGGATATGCATGATGCCTTAACGCTATTTTAATACTTTACTATAGACACTATTATAATAACGTATTGTACTATGTATGTTGATAGTTTAATAGATCCTTAGGAGATGGGAATCCCGATCATCTCTTAAGTTATTACACTCACGTTAAACACTGGATAGGAGATGTCAAACCCCATAGACATCTCTGACACCGTTACACTCATATTTATATACTTTTGATTTAAGTTACATTAGATCTTTTAGTTTTGACTCGAGCATTTTTTCTTTTCAATTCACTCGGTTCAATCTGAACTTTTCAGAGTATCGAAGACTTCTTTTGGAGGACAAAGACAAAGATTTAGTACTATTTTTATTTATTATATTTATTCCACTGCATCAAGTTATCCCGATGCATTTATTTATACCTATTATGTGTAACTCTGATATGTATTGTAAAAGTTTAATCAAATATTATTTGCAAAACAGCTTCATGAACTGTTTATTTGATTATTATATTTCGTTATTTCGTAGTGAGATTCCGTGTCTGTTTTTCTTTCCTTGCTTTTTCTTATTTACCCTATAACAATCCTCCCATTTGAATGGTTTAAGTTTAACATGTGTGGTTTATCATCAATTTAAACCGTCCAAAAATGTGGATTGTTACAAGAACGCACTATATCTTGAATCTATAGTACGTATCAGAAATAGACTCTCTTGGATTCATTTTGAACAATTGAAACTGGTTAGTTGACATGGAAATTTTGTTCTGTTTAACTTTACTAGTGCCCTCATGTGTAACTTATAGTGTTCTCTAAATTTCGTATGTAAATTTACAAATAGAGATCTATTAAATTCATTTTTACCTAGTGAACAAAACAAAATACTTATGGGTTTGTAATAATTCTATGCAAGTGCCTTTTGGTCAGCAGTCCATTGCGCAAAATTGTTCTGGGGTTCAGTGTGCTTATTTTGTGTAACATTTCAAACATCTAAGCTATTAGACTGTAAATAAATATCCAGTCTACATCACCAATAAGTGTAATTACTGCCATTAAAAAGTGAGGGTCTAGCAGTATATTTTTCTTCAAAGAAAGTGTTGACAAGTGTACTAACAGTGTTTTTAGCCATTAAAACATTCCAAAAATCAGAATACAAGTTTTTATAAACATATTGCTCTGATACTAAATGTGGATTGTGGAATTATACATCTTAATGCTAATTAAACACTAGAAAAGGATGAATAGTGTTTCCTAGTTTTTGTAAATCTTTTTAAATTTCTACCAAGTTTAATATTAAATCACATATTTCAACACACAATTATAACAACTATCAATCACAACCACAATCATAGATAAAATAAAAGCAATAAAGTAAACTAAAGAGCTAGAGAGATGATAGTAGGGATTTTATACTAGTTTGGATTTCCCTTACATCCAGGCCGTACAATTGCTTGTACATATTTCTTTCCAAATGCTAATTTTTAAATGGAAAGAAGGCGAATCCGATTACAATCTCAATTTCAAGGCTACAAGACACACCAACTTGATTTTCCAGGCTTGACGTACACCTACTTGATTTGAATGGGCTATAAGTACACCCACTTGGATTTATAAACTACTAAGCATACCCAATTGATTTAAACATGCCATAATCACCCCAAAGAAACTACAAATAGAGTTTGATGGTTTTTCCAAAGACAATTTCTAGAACTTTGGATATAATGGATCCTGTAGCCACTTGGACAACACTTTGATCTTTGATTTGATATAGAGATAATTTCAAAATAGTAAGAAAGTAATATTAAATCAATACAAAGAAATTTGAATTGATTTTATTTGTTTTTGAAGAGAAAATAGTATGATTTCAATGCAGTTTTCAATAGAGTAAGAGGAGGGAAGATAATAAGATAATAACTAACTAATTATTCATTAGAAGCCTCTTACATATAGTTTATAAATAGATGTGTCCGTTCGCGAAGAGTTGTTATAAATAGACAGTTCAATTCAAAATTTGAAAATTAATTTATGGCATGTATGTCGACATACCATCTGAGTATGTGTCGACATATGCTTGTCATATTTGAAAACTCTTTTTTTTATTTTTTTTAAAATACTATACTTTGTAAAATAATTAAACATAATTTATGAATATTTTAAACTTTGAAAATATATTTTGTTTGAAAATATAACAGATGTGAAAATAGGAGATAGAGATCAAAAACTACTATCAGAGACTTTAACAAAATTCTATGACTCTATGCACTGTATTATAGTTTTGATATCTTCATTTCTTGGTCTTTATACTCATGAGTCTTTGTGTCCAATTCTTGAGCCTTTATACCATGCAGTCTTCGATTCAACACCCGTACAATATCCTGCACTATATACTATATAACTGGGCAAAACATTAGTAACCATATTTTATATGAATGTATATTGTTTATCAAGGTTGTTATTATTAAAATCAATAACTAAGGTATTAATAATATTAACCATATGAATAACATTACGTATTACAATTAACATAAAAATCATATATAGGATGTACACATAGCATTATCAAAAAAATATCCAACATAAAATATATAAATGATATTGTAAAATATCACTCTTTCATGGTTTAAGCATAGCATATAAACATTGGAAAGATAAGGCATTCAATAGTAATTTATATAGAATGACCTATGTAGCCACAACTTAATCATTAGCAAGCATTACACACCCATAGCATGATTTTCATTCAATTAATTGTGGAAAATAATACATTTTAAAAAAAGTGATTTTTTCAATAATGGGATCATTTTAATAAATATTTCCAAAACCCAAACTCTTTATAATTTCTCCTTTCAAATTTATCCATAAAGGGACTAGTGGACCATCGATGCAAAGGCAAAGGACCTACCGATGGATCGGTAGGAAGCCTAGAATGCAAGTTATAGATTTTCCCAAACTACACTCTTCATTTTCCTTCCCTCTTATACTTTCAACCTCGATTCTAAGCTAATTACACCTTATTTTCGCCAAATGCAAATCAAATCCAACATGCAATCAAAACCCAACCAACACACAAGGTTCCAATAAAACATTATTAGAGTCTTATTTGTATTTTGAGGAGTTTTTAGTTTATAGTAGCTAAATTTCACAATAAACATAATTCTACCAAAATATCACAAGCAAAACATCGATATAACTGTAACATGCAAGGGTTACTACACTTATACAAGTGAATATAAAAGCTTCACTTACCTTGTAGCCTTCCAAACCACTAGATCCTAGGCATCAAAGCTTTCAACTTTCGTCTTGAAACAAAACAACAAAAATAGGTTAATTCTATCTCCTAAACCACTAATTGAAGGATTAAATGGGATATAGGAGCATTACCCTTTGATTTAGAACAGAAAATAAGTAATTAGCTTGATAATTTGACAACGATAGGGTGCTTTAGGGTCACACAGTAAAGTAATTATCGTCCTTTTAGTTTCTTTGAGCTTTGGTGTGGAGTGACTGAAAAATGAGCTATACTCCTTGTTTGTGGTTTTGAAATGATTTTCCAAATGGGCTATGGACCCAATTTTCTCTAACTTATTTCTATTTTTATGTTGAAATAATTTTTCACTTTTTATTTCAAATTTTCAACCTTCCACTTTCATATTATTTTTACATTTATATAAATTTTGGAACACATATTTCTATTCTTAAGGTATTAAATTTGTGGTAATGAACAAATTTTCCATTTTAAATGAATTTAAATCCTATATAAGCTTTATATATTCAAAAACTTCCCACACATCATTTATTTTTCCAAATAAATACAATTTTCACCTAATTTCCCAGAATAAATCTTTTATTAAAATTGTATTAGTTTTGCAAAAGAATTTGTTATATTTTATTTAAATTAGAAATCCTTTGTTTCACCCAAATTGATTTCAAAAATACATATAAATTTTTTATGTTCCAAATCATAGGTAGCTCAAAGTTGTGTTGTTAAGACCGCCCCCTTATAAAAGTTGCGTCCTTTCTATTTCTGCTTACGGAAACCCGTGAAGAGTACATCTAACCAAACAAAACATGCACGTGTGCACAATATATCACATATACACTCACGTATATGCACCCATTCATAAACATATATATTAGGGTTTTCCTAGGGCCCATACTAGATTTTAGAAGAGATAAAAAAATGAAGAAAAATAATGATAATTTAATTCCTCCAAACAAAACCTTTACTAGTTCACCAGAAGATTACTATAATGCCAAAAAGTCAAGAAGATATCTCAATTCCTAAAACCTTAGTAAATAAACTTTTTCTTCACTTTTCCACACTCTCTTCTAAGCTCCGTTTATGAAAAACAATTACTTAACACTCAATTTAATATGTATATGGAAAAAATAAATTGATTATCCGATTAAAGAGAGAAATGGGCGTAACCAAATATGACTATAAATTTTGGGTAATCCAAATTTTGTCTTTCCTTCCTTTGTATATTTATTTCCTTCTAGATGTGAATTTGCATCACAAATCACAACATCCTCCAACTTTAAGAAATATTGTAGCACTACTCTCAATAATCTCCACCTTGATACTATATTCTGTAAACACTATCAAAACTCTACCTAAATCTCAAGCTCTTAACAATATCCAGTATCATTATGGAAATAAATGTCTCAATCCTTAAACGAAAACTTTAGCAACCTCCAAACCTCCTATACATACATGCCCCCATATTAAACATGCATAGTATCAATAACTTAGAACTACTTGTAACACCATAATAGCCTCCATGCGGTCTTTGTGACTTCCCATTGCTGGCTCTATCTTAATTCAGACAAATTTTCCACTCTAACACTACTTTGAGAAGTCCCCCTGTAACGACCTGCCTTTTTGGACGTTTTAAGCAGATACACACGTCGTACTCGAACCATTTAAAAGGGCAGATTTTATACGGTAAATAAGAAAAAGAGAAAGAAATAAAACAAATATAGAATCTCACAGTGGAATGACAGAATATAATAATCAGAATAACAGTCAATGAAGTTGTTTTATAAGTACATTTGTTTATTCTTTTACGACAGAAAAATTAGAGATACATAAACAGGAATAAATAAATAAGTGCAGCGGAACAACATGACGTAGCGGAATAAATATATCAAACAATACTAGTACAAATTTTCGTCTTCGTCCTCTAGAAATAAGGTCTCAAACCCTGAAATGCTCAGGCTGACACGAGCGAATTGAAAAGACAAAACACTCGAGTTAGAACTAAAAGATCTTATGTAAGTTAAATCAACGGTAAGTATGAGTGTGACGGCGTCAAAAATATTTACGAGGTTTGACATCACTTATCCATTGTCTAACGTGAGTGCGGTAACTTAAGAGAAGTTCGGGATTCACATCTCCTAAGGATCCATTAAACTATCTACTATGTAGTACAGTACGTTATTATCATATGTCTACAGTAAAGTAAAATTATTAAAATAGTGTTAAGGCGTTACCCATATCCCCCTTAACACATTTTATATATTCCCATAGTTTATACAATACCGTAGTCTCCTCCGTGAGGTTTACCCAGAGGGCACCCCATAGATATGGTACAAAATAAACTCGTAGAAGGCGCTCTAGGGCATGTGAACACGTCACTCGAGGCAATGTCAGGGTTACCAATTGTAGAACCGGGCTGGTGGTAACGCATAGCAGCTACTACCACCTACCTTGGAACACACTCCCATAATCAAAATCAAGGGATGGCCACCAAATCATCACAAATGTCATAATATGGTGTCGAAGATGCATGTCCGATTGGAGGAATGATCTCACTTGGCCCAAGTATAACTCCTGTTTTAGTCACATCTAAGCTGACTCATGGGAGTCAGGGTCACGTCATACTTTATACAAAAATCATTTCCCAAACCATCCTGCTTCATTTTTGGAATCTTCATTATGTACACAGTTGTTAAAGTGGTTTTCGGTATTGGCAGAGAGTATGACAATTACCGATCTTGGTCTCTTTAACAACCAAACGCTTATTTCACACCGGATGGTTCATTTACATTTCAAACGTCAATTCAAAATTTATATCAAAATATCATATTCTCAAAACCATAATACTTTTGAAATCATATTCACTTTGAAATCATACTCACCTTTGAAATCACATTGTTCCCGAAATCATAATTTCTGTCAAAAATCATATTTCCAATCAGGTTAAATCCTTACTTTAAGAACATCAAATTCAATTAATTATAACATTTAAATCCTAACTTAGGTTATAGCATCATTTAATCGCATTTGCTTTTAAACCAATGAATTTGAATATAAACACTTCCCCTCTACATAGTATGAAAATTTAGAAAATAATTTAAATAGTTATAAGTAGTTAAAATAGTTATAAATAATTATAAATAGTTAAAATACTCTAAAATAGTTTAGATACAGATTAAAGACACTGTTAAATTGATTTAAAATAATTAAATAGATTTAAAATAAATTAAATATAATTAAAACAGATTAAATAGCTTTAAAATAGATTAATTAGATTTACATAAGTTAAAATGGTTTAATTGGTTTAAAATAAATTAAATGGATTAAAATAGGCTAAAATGATTTAATATAGTTAATATAGGTTAAAATAGTTTAATAGTTTGGAAATATTAATAAGTAAAGTCTTTAAAATAATATATTTTTTAAAACAGTTTATAATAAAAATATGAATTTTGAAATTAATATTAATTTACTATTTACTTCATTTCAACACAATAGAACTATTTCAAATTCTTAATCAACAAAAATCAAATTTCATTTCTCCATTCACATTCGCAATTAAATATTAAATTTTTATATCAATTTCAATTCATGTGTTATCCTGCCTTTTAGCATGGCCATGATGCTAGGAACTTAACGAGAAACCAAGGACAGTCTATCCCGAAGATCGGCTATACGCAGGTTCGCTATGGATGTCGATAAGTTTTATCTGAATCCGGATCCAGCTACAACTGGCAAGACATGACAAGCGAAGCTATGAGAGCCGACATTCCAAGTTTCAGGTCAATTGGAGTCCATATGCATGAGGTATGATCGATACGAATCAAGAGAACACACCGTTCGTATCCATCAGAAGTTGTGCATATTCGTATGCATCGGCGAAAATCTGTTCGTACCCATCGGAACGTGCCACTTCCTATCCATCAGGTGAAAAGGCCTTGTTCGAATCCATCTGGCGTCGATAGTTCGTATCCACCAAGTAACTACTGTTCGTATCCATTAAGGCCAAGCATAGCCATCATCTATTTGTATCCATCAAGTTGGAGCAACTTCGATCAGTACGAACAAGGCCTCATAGCCAATACGAACTGAGTAACTCCCATCGATACGAATTAAGCCACCTCCATCAATACGAACAAGGCAACAATTATCGATACGAACTAGGCAAAAATATTCGGACGATTCGGTCAACTCGGGATTGAAAGCGGGTCGATCTAAAAATCATGCACCACGTCAACTCACGAGCACGTACCCAATATCGAGTCGAAGTGATCGATGTGAACATATCGATTCGAACAGAGCAGCCTAAAGAAAATGCGATCTTGCATCAATCATAACTCGCAATCCACAAGTCCAAATGCCATGAAATTTTCACAGAAGCTTACGTACAACCTAAAGAATGTTCCTGTCAAATTTTGACTCGATTGGATCAAATCTTGATCGGTATGAAATTTGTTCGTATCGATCACGGATCGAGTTGAAATTGCCTAGGATCGATCGCGTGGTCCCACCCACGTGCCAGAAGGATTCTTCCGAGATCTGCGTGAGATATTTGCCTCCTATGCTTATAAGTAGAGCCCTAGGGCCTACAGAAGAAGGATTTTATGGCTCTTTGACACCAAACTCTGCCGAATTCAACTTTGCAATCCGTAGCTACTGTTGTATTCGAATTTCAACACTATAATCCGTTGTAATCTGTTGTAATCAGTTGTGATCAACAAGTGAATACCAATAAAGTCATCAACGTCATAGTGGACGTAGGCCATACGCCGAACCACTCTAAATTGTTGTGTTTTTGCGTGTTTTCATATATTTTTTCAAAGTGTTTGTTAGATAATCCTCTTTTTACATTTCTATTCTTTATTTTTATCTCTTTAAATACTTCCGAAGAGTGTTGTGCCTATTTTTGGTACAAACACTTTAGTGCTTTCACTGAGAATACACAGTATTTCTCCTGCTCTTTGGATCTGTTATCGATACTGGATTGCGCAAATCCAAGAAGAAGATCCACATATCAAGTTCATAATCCTTCCAACCTATTCAGATTTGCATCAAATCTAGGAAAGGACTTCGTTATTCGCCATGATTAGCACAAGGACCACCTCCATAGCCGCAGATCAAGAAGGACGGGACAGACAGTATCCCGTACGACTGCCTCCATCCAACCAGAATGCTGCCGGACCATGAAATCCGTCAGGCACTGTTACCAGACAAGAGTTCTAGATGCCACTTCAAGAGTTGACCTAGAGTCGACAACAACTTACCGAATAGCTACGTGCCAACGCAGAGTCGACTAATCAACTAAACCGCCAAAGGTGTAGAAGATCCAAAAGAGATCATGCTTCTTATTCCTCCACCAAGAGTTCATCCTCATCCGACTACCTTCATAGATCTACATGCCCACAACTGGACGTGAGCTACACCCAAGCCACTGACTTAAACCAACTCTGAACGTTGGACAACTGAGAGTTGGCCCATCGACCAGCTACCAGACTGGACCCTCCTCCTGAGAAGGTACTGTTCCTCAGTACACAACAGACAACCTCATAACTACCGCCGTTGTTGAACCAGGAGTTGATGCCCGGAATCAACCTGATCTAAACCATAGTTAGCATGGACGTATTCCCGAATCCTACATCCCCAAAGACTTGGAACCAAGGAGGCGAGACATGGACTATCGACAACATCAAGTCCAGCCTCGCATTGTGGAACCCGACCACAAATTGGCTCAACGTGCATAGAATGTACAAATGCCAGACATCCCCACTATGATCGTCAAATGATTCGAGAGAGTCAAGGCCTCACAATTGACAACTGGGGAATCTCCCGAAGTTATACTCCCATTACGTATGAGATACTTTATGCTGAACTCCCTCAGCGATTTAGAATGCCAGCTTCACCAGTCTGTGAAGGAAGTTCTGATTCAAACCGGCACATTCTAATGTATGAGTGGTTGATGAATGCTGCACGGGCTGACGATGTAGTTAAATGTCAAAGCCTTCCAATATCACTGGGGGCATAGTGTAATAGCCCACAAATCCGTACCCCTTGAGTCAACACTATTCTACGTCAATCAACTCAAGATGAACAGAAATCCAAACCATTTAGGTTAAAGAAGAAGAGGTAGAAGAAGAAAATAGAAAACAACATAAGAATCTAACCATCGCAGCAGAATAAAATATAATAGATAACAATAGATCTTTACACTAAAAACAATACTATATCTGTTTATACATACATCATCAGAGTATACATAACACACAAATGAACGGTAATCATAATCTGTCCTCACAATCTGAATACATAAGGGAATATGTAACACAAGTACGGAAGTACGTATCGCCATCCAGCTCATTTCCTGAGCTCTACAACATCATTTCCTGTGATCTATAATACTCGGTCTGACCCGAGCATTACAGTTAAATAACACCCGAGTCAGTCTGGAATACCAGCGTGAGAAATCCCACTTAAATTGATTTTTAAAGTTTCAAAATTCTTCGAAAACAAAAGCATCTCGTAAGACCACGCCACAAATAAACATGTCGGGTTTTTACCTTACGATAACTAAAACCCTTTTTATTAAAATCCACTGATATTATAATAGGGTCTATTTACAAATACTTATTAAAATAGCCGAAATTGTTACCTGATTAAATTCCAGCTACTAGCTACAAAGTGGGTAATACAAATAAAACTTGTGAAAGGCACGTAGGGAGAATGGATTCCAACTAATGACTAAGCACTGGGGTACCACCTGCCACGGTACCTGGTCTAGATCAGCATACCGAGGATCACTCCCGACCCCTGCAACACAACACCGGGACTAATTCTTACTAGAAAATCCCGAGTAAGATCACCCTACGGTTGGGATCAGTAACCGCACCAATAAGCTGAATAAAGGGACATCTAGACATGGATGACCTCACCCTGAATGGGTGCTACCCACCTAGCCCTGCTGCATAACCCCTGATTTTCAGTCATTCCCGGCTGTTGAGGCTTGAGGCTAAGCGTTACCTTTTAGAACGTTTCACTTAGAATGCCCATCGTCCACCTGACGATGTTCTGAAAGCATTCACCCATACAAGTCCATCCCGGGCTTGAACAGAACCGAAGGCACTACTCCTACTACATCCATTTTGGAATTATCCTTAGGATTAGTAGCGACTAGCCCTTGCACTTCACTGCTCCATCTTCGACTCCGAACTCGTCTTCCTCACGAAAACGTACAAACCGAATCGAAGTGGTTTTCGGAAAATAAATCCCGATCCCGGTCTCTTCGAAACGATTAGCGCATTGGCCAATATTGATAGTCGGTTATTTAACTATCAATTAACATTCACAAACATCCATCAAACATAAATAATTTCTCCAAATTATTTATTAACCTCAAAATATCTCCGCGAGATATATTTCCATTTTCACTCTTTTGAAAATAGTTTCTGACGCACCTTTCTCATGAATTAAATCTCCAAATATTTATTTCCACTGAAAACAACCAAGCACAAAACTTTAGATTTTTAAATTAATTTAAAACACTTTATTATAAAGTATCCTTTAAAACATTTAAATCAAAAATTACTTTAATACTTTATTAAAATATATACTATAGGAATATTTAAAATGAGGCTAATTTATAAAATATAAAACAAGATTTTCCCTTTTAAATCATACCAAGTCGTCCTTTAAATAAATACTACTAAAATAAATTTGAAAAATACTTACTTTAGAATTTAAACATTTAGATATAATAAATTTCTTAAACATGCTTTTTAAAACAACATTAAAACTTTTAACTTATATTTAAAATTTTGCTTTGAAAACGTACTTGGCTATCTAGGGAAGTACGCTTCTCTTTCATATCCTTTAAAAATAAATTACCATTTATTTTTAAACAAATTTACCCATTCCCTTAATAAATTCCCACCGTGAATTTATTCTTCCACATATCCATTGATATATCACTTTGCTTTTATAAACCCAGTTTATAAATTTCTAATCACATTCTCCTTTAAATTTCCAATTTCAAACACTTAAATCAATTTCTAAATTGATTTCCAATTTACTCCATTTGAAATAAATTCCTTTAGTTTCTCATTTATTTCAAAATCCATTAACTTCAGATTTTATTTCTTAATTATGAATTAAAATATTTTAACTGAAAATACCAATTTCAGATTTTCCCAAATTCCTTCTTTATCTTTTTTTAAATAAACTCAAACCTTGGAATTTAAAATAAATTCTTTATTCCTTTAAATAATATCACTTATGTTTTTAAAATTCATTATTACATTGTTTATTCAAAATTCCCTTTTTCCATACTCGAAATTATTTATTAGAATTTTAAAATTTCTTTTGTTCTTATCCAGTTCATTCTTAAATTTATTCAAATTCTCAACGAATATTTTACTTAAAAATTCACTCTTTTATTTTCTTTCAAAAATCCAATTTTATATATTTTAATAACCCAGTGTACTAAAATATATTCAAGCAAACTATAGCATTCAATATTCCAATTATAAATAATATTCATCACAGAATATCGAATATTCATAACAGAGAATATTAAACAATATAAATAATTTGAGGAATCCAGTTGGATTCCTCCAACCTGTTTCCCTGCATCCATAGACGTTAGCACAATATAAAATACCAATTCCACATCAAGGTGGAATATCGCGGTATATAGGTTTTAAATATAAAATCATCCGCCATTATGCAGCGCATAGGATATCATCCGCTATATAATGTGGGAAATCAATCATTCCAAGATATACTATATATACTACTATATATAATATAGCACATCCAATCAATCCAATCATTCAACCAGATATTTAAATTTAACTATTTAAATTTAAATTAAAACCAGATGACTGAGATTAACTCACCTTTAAATTTGTTTGCAGTCCACTTCAATTCAACTTGGTTTCCTGGGTTATAAACTTGTATAAACCTTTTTTTTATCAATATTCGAGTCAATTGAACAATTAAATTTCAGAGATTTCATTCTAAACAAATAAAATTTAATTTTAAACCATTTTCCATTTACAGATTTAATTAACCAAATTTTTTATTTTAAATTTAATAAAATTTTAAACAGATTTTTCTTTTAAATAAAAATATCTTTAGCAATTAAAATAATTGAATAAGTTTAATAAACAAATATATCTCCATAATTCATTATTTACAAATAAACTAGTAAGTGAAGGTATCCATATTTATTTATTCCTTTTGAGCTACATATATGAATATACATCTAAAAATTTATAAAGTAGACAGTAAAGGTTCTTTACTATAAATTTACAGTCTTTTTTTTCTTTTTTCTTTTCTATCTACTAACATATATATATGATTTCTTTCCTGAATATATCTCAGATAGACATATAAATTTTTTGAACGGAAAATAAATTAAATATATCTTACGACATCACCGAGCTCCCCCCTTACTGGCCATCGAAACCCCTCACGTGCGCGCTGTTTGCACAAAAAATGGACAAACACCTCCAAGTCGTATTATTTTAGTTGAGTATGTGTGATTTTCAATGATTTTAGATGAGTATGTAAATATGAGAAAAGTAAGGGCTGAAATGTAAAAGACACGCAGATTTATAGTGGTTCGGCCAGAATGTGCCTACGTCCACTTTATATGTTATTATCTTTCTTCTTCCAGATTACAAGTACAATGCTTTGTATACAAGTGTATGAAAGTAGTTTGAAAGTTCCTTCCTTGCTTGAGCTCTCAAACTTGTCTGCCATTGTTGTACCCCTGCCCCTCTATTTATAGAGTGAGGTAGGGGGCAGGGGTCTTGGATGTATATAGCTGCTGGTGGGCCTGGGCTGAAGCAATCTGGTCTGGCAGCGATCTGGTTCGGCGAAGCTTCATTCGGTCATGCTTGGAGAAGTTGGAGTTTGGTCCGGTCATGGTGGGGAGTGATGTTGGTTCGGCATATGGTGTGGGGAGAAGGTTGGTTTGGTGAAGGAGCTCGGACCGGCATTGCTTGGAGGGGAGATGGTTCGGTGGTGTGGAGTTTGGCTTGGTGGAGATACGGAGAGTTGGTGGTTCGGCACCAACGTGGTCCGGCGGTGGTATGGACCGGCATGGAGTGGAGTGGTGTGTGGACCGGCTAGAGTGTGGTCCGGTGGAGTTCTGTGGTCCATTCGGTATGCCGAATGGACATGCTTCCAAGGAGATGCCGAATGGAATTGCTGCCAAGGGGATGCCGGATGGGCTTTGGGCACGAATGCCGAATGGACATTGGTACAGGGAATGCCGAATGGACATGAGCCGAATAGACATGCGCGTCCTTGAATGCCGAATGAGACTTGAGATGTACTGCTGAGTGGGATGGAGGTCGCGATCCAGGATGGAACCGACGCTTCTTGTTTCGGGGTCTTCCGGGTGAGAATTCGCCCAACATTTGCCCCCCAAAGCGGGGCACGTGCTTGCATGTGTCGCGCTTTGTTTCTCTGTGGTAGGAAGACTTGTCTTGTAATGTCATGGGCTGGATGTTTATATCCTATTGATGTCCTGCGAAGGAATTCATAGTTTTAGTGTGAATTCAAATAACGACCGTTCGGGGTCGAAATATTTGTGATCAAGTGAACTGCGCCGTTCGAGGCGAGTTAGTGTACCCCGAGGGGATTATCGATGCCAGGTTCACGTTAGAGTGGTTTCCTGGATCGTTTGTCAAGGTGGTTTATCGCCAGCTCAGAGCATGCCTAGGGATCGTTCGCGATCCCGTACATGTGTAAGTAGCTTAGCCATTCTCTAATTATCGGAGTCAAATATCCATTCAACCGATGAGTTTTGAAAGGATGTCAAAGTGTAAATTCTCACAATGATAGTGTTAATAGCCATTCAGAGCATGCCTGTGGACCGTTCGTGGTCGCGTACATGTGTAAATGATAGCCATTCAGAGCATGCCTGTGGACCGTTCGT
Source organism: Allium cepa (assembly GCA_030765085.1). Classification (NCBI taxonomy): domain Eukaryota; kingdom Viridiplantae; phylum Streptophyta; class Magnoliopsida; order Asparagales; family Amaryllidaceae; genus Allium; species Allium cepa. Next base: position 567,633,277 of record CM060940.1, on the reverse strand, counting down.
GGTCGCGTACATGTGTAAATGATAGTCATTCAGAGCATGCCTGTGGACCGTTCGTGGTCGCGTACATGTGTAAATGATTAGCCCATGTCAGTGAGAGATTTACTACTTGTTCATCGTTATCATAATTCTTATTTTATCAGTAGACCCTAGAGTCCGGTACTTATCTGAGTGAGGCGCCCTGCGTGCCCCCTGTTTCTGGTTTCTGCTGGTAGAGGCAGCTTCATTCGGTTTCGAGTTGGCTCAGGTTTCATTCGGTTGGAGGCTGGTCCGGTATGGATAGTTCCATTCGGTTTTCATTCGGTCCGGTATGTCGAATGCCTTGGTCCGGTCCTGAGCTCGCCTATATATAGAGGCCGTACCCCCCTCGTTTTTCATTACCGAACGAGTAGAGCCGAACCATATTGTGCTGCCGAACCAAAGTCTTCGCCGAACCAGCTTATACCGAACCAGGTATGTATACTTTCTGCCGAATGAACCTTTGCCACCGAATGTCCCTGTTTGCCGAATGTGTACGGAGTGTATTGAATAGCCGAATGAGGTATGCCGAATGACATGTATGCCGAATGACATGTATGCCGAATGAGCATTGGAGTTTGGTGCCGAATGAACTCGTCTTGCACCGCCGAATGAGACTTCATACTTGAACCTTGAGCGGAATCTTATGCTTTTATATGCTTTCTTTAGATACTTGCTTGTTTATCTTTCTATATTTCTTGCTCTAACACCGTGTTTTTCTTGTGCTGCAGAAAATGTCTCGCAAAGCGGGAACACGATCAGACAGAAAGAAGTCTAGAGGCACAAGAGAGCCCTCTTCTTCCTTGCCCCCAGTCCAATCAGGATCCGAGCAACATCGACCCATTCCGAAGTCTCTAGTGGACGGATGTGGTCCACAGGAACTTTTGAACTCTCCCCCTGACTGCTTCCCAAGCTCCTTAAAGGAGGAGCAACTTGACGTTATATCCCGTTCCTTTGGGATAGACAGGGCTCTTATGTTGTTACCGGGGGAAGGGGTCATGCCATATGATCCCCCTGAAGGGTACTTCGCTTATAGCCGGTACCATTGCATGTGCGGGGCTATTCCTCCAATCAACGCCTGGATACTAAGCTTCGTCACTTATCTGAAGGTGGCTCCATTCCAGCTTCAGCCCAACTCTTATGCCATTCTGGTATGCTTATATGCTATCTTCCAGAAGAGATATGGGCGCGCCCCCTCCCACCGGGAAATACGATATCTGTACAATCTGAGGGGGTACAGGAAGGGGTCCCCATATATTAGCTTGGAGTCAGCCGTTTCCTTCAAGCCGGTTTTGGATTTATACTCGAAGTATAGCATGTTCAAGAAGGAATGGTTCTTTGTTAGGGATGACTCCGTCTCTATTCGCCGATTTACCTCCGGATGTAAGTAAAAACTCTACTCATAATTCCTGTCTTGGCTGTAATTCACTCTCTTATGCGCTTTTATTTCTTGCTAGCGACAGGTGGTTTTGCGGTTGTGGAAGATGATCGCTTGGTTCGGATGGCAGCAGAAATTGAAGCTATTTCCGGGAGAGACAGATCGGCTGCTTATCTGATTAGGAATGCCAGGCTCTTGTCGTATAATTTGATCCTCCCACATCAGTCCGTAGTCAAACAGAGGGACACGGCAGAAGAGAAGGCTGCCCAGCCTAAAGGTGGGGTGACAGCGAAGGGTGGCAAGAGGAAGCCCTTTGCACAACATCCAGTCGTAGGAGGCAAGAAGCTCAAGGAGTCCGATGGCCCTTCTCCAAGTACTTGCCCGGATGTCCCGGAGGAGGAAGGTGTAGAAGAGGAGGAAGGAGGTGAAGTTGGAGAAGGGTCGGAGGGTGGAGGAGATGGCGATGGTCAGGGTGGTAGCGGTGTTGCTGCTCTAACCTCTGAGCAGGACCTCGAACTGGATGAGGCTCTCCGTCGGGCCTTCGGGGAGTCAGAGGGGGAGTCGGAAACAGAGAAGGAAACGGAGAGGGCAGAGGAAACCGGCAAAGCTGTGGTTAGCACTGACCCATCCTCTAAGGGTTCCTCAGCTAGGGTGACCCCGGCGATGCAAGGTGAACTTTTGTCTTCTGCCGATTCCATTTTCGATAGGGACTTAGAAATTTTTTACGGTTCACTTCCGTCCTGGAATGAGATCCAGGACTTATTGCAGTATCCCACTCCTCCGCCGGGTTTGTATAACAGATGTGTCTCCTCACTTTTCTTTCTTTTTAACTTAGCACATTTTTTGAATTGCGGATTATTGTATGTTCGTAACACTTGTTCTTTATTCCAGGGGCAGGCCAGGCGGGTAAAACGTCGGATGTTCGGCACCGCCTCGAACAATTTAAGTCGAGGAGAGCTTCCGCGAAACCTTCTACTGATCGCACTGGGGACGTAGTCAAGTACCGCCCTCTTCTTGGGGTCATCGAAGAGGGCATTCAGAAAAGGAAGCGGAGCCGTTCCTTATTTGAGTCTTCTTCTGCTTCGCAGCTTCCTACTCTGTCTCCCCCTACTCAGCCTCCTTGTGATACTACGGAGGAGAGCACGGAGCCCTGCCCCCCTCCTCCTCCTTCCAAGAGATCTACTGTCATTCATATAAGGCGTCCCGATGTGCCTCGCCCCGTGCCTCGTGACCCTTTTGCCGGTCATCCTGATTTAGACCCAAGTTTTCGGGATATTTCATTTGATGAGACCACGGGCGAGCACCTACTTCCCCGCAACCCCATGGTACGTGTGCTGGATGAGGCCAAGTCCCTAGATCTTGATCTGCTTACTACTCGGGTAGTTACTATGGGGGACGAGGCCAAGGCTAATATTGACCGGGTGGCCGAAGAGACTAAGAAGTTAATGGAGCATCATGCTCGATTGGTCAAGGCCGGGGAGGAGATTGGGAGTGCTAATATTCGGTTAAGGCTAAAGGTTGCCGATCAGGCCAAGCAGCTTGCCGACCAAGCCATCCAGATCTCCCAGCATGAGGAAGCCTCCCAGCGTCTGAAAGAGACCATGGAGAAGGCCAGTAGGGCGGAGTTACGGAAGATGGAGGTTACCTGCAGGGAGCGGATTAACATGGCCATTACAACGGTGGATGAGGTTCGAAATGCGGATCTCGAGCGGGTAGAGGAGTTGTCGGGGAGACTCGAGGCTGCGGAGATGGCTCAGGCTGAGTTGAAGGAGGAGATGGAGGAGATGAGGAGGTCCCTTAGGTTGAAGGAGGAGGAAATGAGGAGGTCACTCCAGGCTGACTGCTTGAGATACCAATCAGAAAGGGACGTCGCCGTCGCTAAGTTGCAAGCTTCCGAGGCTCGGGTGAGGGAGTTTGAGGAAAATGAGGGGATGATGGATGAGATGCTTCAGGATATGTACTTCCATACTTGGAAAGAGGGCGGCTTGTCTTGGATGGACGATTACCCTCGGGTCATGGCCAAGGTGTATCTCCAGGCTTTAGAGGAGGCCAGGGTGAACGCGGGTAAGGAAGGCGGAGAGGCTTTCAACTTGAGTGCGGTTACTGCTCAGTTCTCAAAGGAGGAGCAAGCGGCGGTGAAGGAGGGGATGCGGCTGCTTGCTGCGGAGGAAGCGGGCGTGCAGTTGGATGATGAGGATCAAGCGGCGGATGCTGGTGAGTTATTCTTTTCCCTTTCTTTTCTTTCCGTGTTTTCATAACTTGATCGTTCGTTTAATGAATTCCTCTTCCGATCTGGACAGGTGGGACTTCAGATCCACATGCTGGGGGTTCCGATCCTGCGGCTAAGTAGGCTGGGGGAGTTGGTGATGGAGTGTGGATGCATCTGCCATCTTTTTGTTTCTTTTTTATCACTATTCATGTTAGTCTTTGATATGCAACTGTAATAAAATTATTTGCAAAGAATAACTTCGTGTGATCTTATAATATAAGCTGATTTTGTCATGTTTAAATGTTGTTGCTATCTTTATGTGCTGTGTGAGAAGTATAATTATGTATATGCCTGTGATTCCACTTGTGTTTGATGTTAAGTTTTTGCTTGAAATATAATTTCACGTTTTGCAATGTCAGTGTATGAATAAGTTATAGTTACGCATTTATGTACAAGAGAAGAGAGTACCGCCCTTTATGTTTTATTCGCAGGCGGTAGCTTTGAGTGTCTTGTGTAACTGTTCACGGGTATAGCAGAGCGCCCTGCTACCCAGCACGCAGGCTTAGAGCCTCATGAGTGAATGCTTCCTATTTGGTTTCCTGTACTTTAGAGTTTGTTATACAGGATAGGAGAAAAATATTTAAATGAAATGGAAATATAGTAAAAGTAAAACTTCCAGTCACGGAAGGCCGTCGATGTGCTTAAGTTCGTGGCAAACGGGTTTTGTAGTCACTTTCCCTAGCCGTGGGTCTTGGAGACATTTGTCACCCATCTTACGCCTCCGCGGGGAGTTTTCTTTTTTACCACAGCCGCACTTAAGACACATCGGAGCCGAGATCGCGCACGGTAACTACCCGAACCGTTATGGTCCGTAATCGTGGGTATTATTCGATTTACCGTGGCCGGCTAGCGTGGGTGCCGTTGGCCGTGAACTACCCCTGGCTGGCCACACCTTATGTTGGGGCTTAAAGTAGGTTCACGGTTACCGACGAGCCGAACGCCGTAATGAGCTGCCATCGGCTATAGTCGGCCTTTATGATGACTTATAATCGGCTCATTACAGTTGGCTTTGAGGGCAGGCGCACAATGAGTTAACCCGCAGCAGAGGGATGCTGGAGCAAAAGTGTCTCATTGGCGAGTGCATAGAATCGTAGCGTACCTGTTAGGCCTAGTCCAGATGAGGCCGCGGTGCATCTTGAGTGGAGATGCCATAGGATTTTGTTCAACAGAAAGGGATAAAGCTTAACAAGCAGCCAAGATATGAAGGCACAAGGTAACAAGAGATAAGATTTTTAAAGTGGTTCGGCACGATAATGCCTACGTCCACCGTGTTAATACGCTTCATATGGGCGGTACATGTTAAGCAAAGTATCGACGGAGGTGTCGGATGTTCCAAGCCCTCTGGAACACCACTCCGTCCACTGTTGACAAAATATAAGCTCCGTTGTGGAGATCTTTGTGAATTACATATGGTCCGTCCCAGATGGGGTCCAGTGCTCCGGGGCGCGGAAAGATTCGCCTGAGGACAAGATCTCCTTCTTGTAAGCTGCGATGCTTGACTTTGGAATTGTATAGTGCTGCCACTTTTTGTTTGTGAGCTGCTGCTTTGAGTGCTGCATCGTTTCTCCTTTCCTCAATCAGTTCCAAAGACATGAGGAGGAGTTCTTCGTTTTCTTCTGGGTTGTAGTGGATTCTACGGTGGGAAGGCACAATAGTCTCAACTGGGAGCATTGCCTCCGATCCATATGCCAAAGAGAAAGGAGTATGTCCCGTTGATGTTCTGAAAGATGTGCGGTATGCCCATAGTGCCGTAGGAAGTTCGTCCACCCAAGCGCCTTTTGACTTTTCAAGTTTCTTCTTGATTAGGGTTTTGAGAATTTTGTTGACAGCTTCAACTTGTCCGTTTGCCTGAGGGTAAGCTACTGATGAGAAGCTTTTATGAATTCCATGCTCTTGGCACCAGTCGGCAAATTCTTCGCTGTCAAATTGGAGTCCGTTGTCTGATACGATCTTGAGGGGGACTCCATACCTGCACAGAATGTTTTTGATCAAGAAGTTAATAATTTTTGCTGAAGATATTTTATTTAAAGGTTCCGCTTCCACCCATTTGGTGAAATAATCGACTGCCACTATAGCATATTTGGCTCCGCCTCGGCCCGTTGGCAGTTCGCCAATTAAGTCAATTCCCCATACAGCAAAGGGCCAAGGGCTGGTCATTTGAGTAATTTCGTTTGTGGGCAGTCGAGGGATCTTGGCGAACTTCTGACATCTGTCGCATTTCTTAACGAAGTCTAGGGTATCTTTGTTTAGTGTGGGCCAGTAATATCCATATCGGAGTATCTTTCTTGCCAAAGTCTGTCCTCCAGTGTGATCTCCGCATCCTCCCTGATGGATGTTTGTTAATATCTCCTTGGCTTCCCTTCCGGCGACGCATCTTAATAAGGGGCTAGAGAAGCCACGCCGGTAGAGGATGCCTTCTTGTATTGTGTAGTGGGGAACTTTTCTCAAGATCTTCTTGGCTTCGTCACGCCTGTCGGGTAGTATGCCATCTTGCAAATATTTCCGGATAGGAGTCATCCAGGTTCCTTCTTCGATTGCAGTTATCAGATTTACTTGTTCGAAACTTGGGGCTAGCTGCCTTGAGATTACTAGTGCTCCGGGAATGGTGCTGTCCTTCATACTAGCTTGCTTTGCAAGTTCATCTGCCTCTTGGTTTTCTTCTCGAGGAATGTGTTTGATTAGATAATGGTCCAATCGATCGAGCAGCAGTCTGGTTTTCTTTAGGTATGCTGTGAGCCGTTCTCCTCGAGTCTGGAATTCTCCTAGTACCTGATTTACGATAAGCTGAGAATCACTATGAATACATAAGGAATTGATCCCAATTTCTAGGGCCAGTTCCAATCCCGCTATTACTGCTTCATATTCAGCATCGTTGTTAGTGGTCGTGAACTCCAATCTTAATGCATAGTACAACTTTCTTCCCCTGGGGGTGACGATCACAATACCTGCCCCCGAGCCTTGTTCGTTCGATGCTCCGTCTACAAAGAGGTTCCACTTGATGTTTTTTGCTACTTCGGATTGTTCCTTGCCTTCGTTGGTAGTGAATTCGGCAATGAAATCAGCCATGGCTTGTCCTTTGATAGCGGTGCGGGGATGGTAGGTGATATCATACTGACTTAGTTCGATGCACCATTTGAGGAGTCGCCCAGAAGTGTCAGGACGATGGAGCACTTGTCTTAGTGGTTGATCGGTTAGAACCCTGATGGAGTGAGACTGGAAGTAGTGTCGCAGTTTCCGTGACGCGATCAATAAACAATATGCTAACTTCTCAAGTTTAGGATATCTGGCTTCTGCCCCCGTAAATCTCTTGCTTACAAAGTAAACCGGACGTTGTGTGCGGTCTTCTTCTCTTACCAAGGCGGCGCTTAGAGCATGAGATGATACAGCGAGGTATAGGTATAACACTTCACCTTCATTTGGAGTTGAGAGTACTGGTGGTCTCTGAAGGTGTTCGATTAGGTTGAGGAAGGCTTTTAAGCATTCGTCGGTCCACTCGAACCTCCCTTTGTCTTTCTTGAGTGCTTCGAAGAAAGGGACACACTTGTCAGTTGCCTTGGAAATGAATCTGCTTAGGGCGGCCACCTTTCCGTTTAGGCTCTGCATTTCTTTTCGAGTGGAAGGTATCCTTATTTCTTTTAAAGCTCGGATTTGTTCAGGGTTTGCTTCGATTCCTCTGGCGTGGACGATGAATCCTAAGAATTTTCCCGATGATACTCCGAAGGAGCACTTTAGAGGATTCAGCTTCATTCCATATCGGCGAAGTACCCGAAACATATCGTCCAGATGGCTTACATGGTCGTTGGCTTTCCTGGACTTCACCAACATGTCATCCACATATACTTCCATAGTACGTCCTATCAGTTCTGCGAACATTTTGTTGACGAGGCGTTGATAGGTAGCTCCAGCATTTTTGAGTCCAAAAGGCATGACTTTGTAACAATATAATCCGCGGTCGGTGATGAAGCTAGTGTGGTCCTGATCGGGAGCATGCATGGGGATCTGGTTATATCCGGAGTATGCATCCATAAAAGATAGGAGTTCGTGCCCAGCTGTGCTGTCCACGAGTTGGTCAATTCGGGGAAGTGGGAAGCAGTCTTTCGGGCAAGCGTCATTCAGATTGGAGAAGTCAATACATGTTCGCCACTTTCCATTGGCCTTTTTTACTAGCACTGGGTTAGCGATCCATTCTGGGTAGATGGCTTCCCGTATGAAGTCATTAGCAAGTAGATTTTTTACTTCCTCATCAAGGGCTGCTGATCGCTCTGCCCCCATGCTCCTCTTTTTCTGCTTTACTGGTACCTTGGTGGGATCGATGTTCAACATGTGGCATGCTACGTCTGGGGAGATTCCTGTCATATCGGCATGGGTCCACGCAAATACATCTAAGTTGTGGCGGAGAAAGTCAATGAGTCGATCCTTCAATTCCGTTTTCAGCTGAGATCCGATTTTTAATAGTCTACTTGAATCATGCTTATCTACAGATACGAATTCCATAGCCTCTGCAGGCTCGGCGGTAGCCTCCTCCTCTTTATCCCGGGGGTCTAGTTCATTGAAGGGATCGCTTGTGTATCGAAGAGGAGGGGCTTTCTTTAGTTGCTATGCCTCCAAGCTTTTCATGCAGAGAGTAGTCTCTGCATCTTTTCCTTTATTCTTTCTGCGGTTATTGCGAAGTTCAGTTACGTAGCAGTCTCGGGCAGCACCTTGATCTCCTTCTACTTCTCCTACTCCGTTGTCTGTTGGAAATTTCATTTTCAGGCACCAGGGGGCTAATACAATCTGAAAGTCAGACAAGGCTGGTCTTCCCAAGAAAGCGTTGTAAGCCGAGTGGTTTTCTATTAGTACGAACGTTTGTTTTCGCACTACGGAGCGGGGATGACTTCCTATTTCGACGAAGAGGTCAAGTTGCCCGAGGGGTATTTTTGCATCTCCAGTGAAACCGTGCAATGGTTTGTCACAGGGGGATACATCCTTCATTGATAACTTCATTTTGTCGAAAGCATGTTTGAACAGGATATTAACGGAGCTTCCTGTGTCTATTAGAATCCGAAAAACTTTAGCTGGACCGAACCAGGCAGAGATGACCATAGGATCCATATGTGGGTACTGTCTTCCTTCCAAATCACGCCTACTGAATATGATGTCGTCGTTTTCTTTTCGTTTCGGATGGCGTTCCTCCGCAATGGAGTTAACATATCCTTCGGCATTTCTAAGCGACTTGCCGTACCTTTCCATCTCTGCCCAACTTCTGTCGGCAATGTGTGGTCCTCCTGAGATGGTAAGGACTACTATCTTCTCTTGACTAGAGCCACTGGTGTTGTGATTGTTGCGACTCCCTCCGCCTACTTCTGGGAGGGGTTGCTTTGAGTTCTCATTGGCAGGAGTTGGAGTCCTGTTCTGACTTTTCACATAACGTTCCAGTCTTCTTCTTCTAATGTGTTCTTCGATCAAGTCCCGAAGATGGTGGCATTCATTGGTGTCATGTCCGTGGGATTCGTGGAAGCGACAGAACTTTCCGGACTTGAGTGCGTTATCTGATTCTTTCTTGTGCGGGGGGCGCTTGTATCCGAGTTCGCCCTGAGTGGCTAGGTAGATGTTTTCGATTGTTTCATTCAAAGGAGTGTAGGAGTCAAATCTTGGCCCTGGTCGATATTGGCGCTTCTCACCCTTTCTGCCCCCAGCATTGTCTCTAGATTCATTTCTTCGAGCGTCCTTAGCTGCAGTGGGAACCTTGTCCTGAATTATCTTGCCTTGTTGCCCTGGCTGCCTCTCCGTAGCAGCGTCTTCAAGTCTCATATACTTTCCAGCTTCATGGAAGAAATCAGGCAAGGTAACTGGTTTTTCCTTAGTTAATCTTCTGGCAAACTTGGTGTCTGGATGCACACCACTACAGAGGGCCATTAGGGTGAGTTTTTCATCGGCATCTTGAACTGCTGCCGCTGCGGCGTTGAACCGTGTTAGATATTGTTGTAGCGTCTCTCCGGTTTTCTGTTTGACATTGGATAGAGAATAAGCATCCCTGGGTTGTTCCACATGGATGCGGAACTGGCTAATAAACCTTTCTTTTAACATCTCCCATGAGTTGATGGATCCTTGGGGTAGATGGCAGAACCAGGAGGTAGCTAGATCTGATAGGAATAGCGGAAAGCATTTACATAATACTCCTTCTGTTGCTCCACTCATGAGCATATGCTGGGTGTATCTCTGCAGGTGTACGATGGGGTCGGAAGTTCCTTTGTAAGGTTCCATGGTTGGCATTTTCCATTCCCGGGGAGTGATGGCAGTTTCGATATTTCGGGTAAAGGGACTGGTGACCCTAGCGCCTATTCCCCGGTCCCTTTGCTCCCGTTGGACACATTCTCTGAATAATCGTGCCATCCGCTCGTCAGAACTTGGAGCGGACAAAAATGAGCTCGGTTCTTCCCTGCGGGATCTATCTCGTCCAGATGACCTGTAGGGATGGTACAGTCTATCACCTCTAGCATTATCCAGTGGTTGTCTTTGGCTGCTTGGATGCACGCTAGGACCAGCTACAGTTGCCCCCTGCCTTGATCTTCCCCTGTGGGGTTCTGTTTCGAGCACATCCATGGGGTCAACTTCGGGCTGAGTTCTAGCTCGGCTCCGTTCAGCGGGGTTTCTATGATTAGGTGGCATGACTGGCTCAGCTACATCCGACCCTCGCCTGGTGCCTCCCCCGCTAGGTTCGGTTCCAAGGGCTTCCTCGAGTCGGAATTCGGGCTGAGTCCGGGCGCGGCCCCTATCATTGTTTTTCCTGTTGATAGCTTGTTCGAAGAGTGAAGACCTTTGTTGCCTCCGGGATCCTCCGGATTGGGATTCACCCCATGATTCAGTGTTGCGGTTGGACTCTTCAGCGTCCCTTAAGCGTGTCATGAGTTGGTCCACCAAAGCTTCTTGTTGGGATGTGAAGCGGTTAGTTACTTCAGCCACAACTCTGTCCAGATCTGCCCTAGTGATTGGTTGTTCCGTTGCAGGACCAGTTGTATTCTCTTGATTCTCATCCGGTACTGCTGTTGAAGTGGGCTGATCTGCGATTGCTGGATCTGGAAGGCTGCTAGTTGCGATGTTCTTTCCTTTGTTAGCGTCCCTTCTCTGTTTGGAAGGCATGATTTCTAAGCAACGAGTGATGTCGTTAGGAAAAAGGTTGAGTGGGAGAAGATGAAGTTTGAGTTCAGTTCTCAGTGAAAGCACCAAAAATGTTTGCACAAAAAATGGACAAACACCTCCAAGTCGTATTATTTTAGTTGAGTATGTGTGATTTTCAATGATTTTAGATGAGTATGTAAATATGAGAAAAGTAAGGGCTGAAATGTAAAAGACACGCAGATTTATAGTGGTTCGGCCAGAATGTGCCTACGTCCACTTTATATGTTATTATCTTTCTTCTTCCAGATTACAAGTACAATGCTTTGTATACAAGTGTATGAAAGTAGTTTGAAAGTTCCTTCCTTGCTTGAGCTCTCAAACTTGTCTGCCATTGTTGTACCCCTGCCCCTCTATTTATAGAGTGAGGTAGGGGGCAGGGGTCTTGGATGTATATAGCTGCTGGTGGGCCTGGGCTGAAGCAATCTGGTCTGGCAGCGATCTGGTTCGGCGAAGCTTCATTCGGTCATGCTTGGAGAAGTTGGAGTTTGGTCCGGTCATGGTGGGGAGTGATGTTGGTTCGGCATATGGTGTGGGGAGAAGGTTGGTTTGGTGAAGGAGCTCGGACCGGCATTGCTTGGAGGGGAGATGGTTCGGTGGTGTGGAGTTTGGCTTGGTGGAGATACGGAGAGTTGGTGGTTCGGCACCAACGTGGTCCGGCGGTGGTATGGACCGGCATGGAGTGGAGTGGTGTGTGGACCGGCTAGAGTGTGGTCCGGTGGAGTTCTGTGGTCCATTCGGTATGCCGAATGGACATGCTTCCAAGGAGATGCCGAATGGAATTGCTGCCAAGGGGATGCCGGATGGGCTTTGGGCACGAATGCCGAATGGACATTGGTACAGGGAATGCCGAATGGACATGAGCCGAATAGACATGCGCGTCCTTGAATGCCGAATGAGACTTGAGATGTACTGCTGAGTGGGATGGAGGTCGCGATCCAGGATGGAACCGACGCTTCTTGTTTCGGGGTCTTCCGGGTGAGAATTCGCCCAACACGCGCCTTCGCCTCTTGAAAACCCTAGGTCACACGAACACTCCAGCGGACGTGAACGATGCCCAATCCCACTGCCTCACGAATCCCACTGCTCGATCGAACCCGAGCCCAGCACTCACGCATGAGCGCCCCCTCATCCTCGCTATCACATGGACCAGAGCACGTCGAGACCTTCTTCCAAGCAGATATGCATGACCCAAAACCCTCTAGCTTATTTCGCTTCGTCGCTCGAGTCATCGTTACAGGAAGAAAAGATGCGGCCCTGAATCGAGATGCACCATGATGATTTATACAAGGGAATTTGTTAATTTTGATTTGAATTTTTGATAGAAGTATCGGCCATTATTTTAGAGGTTCTCGATTTTAAAGAGGGAAGAAAGTAAAATAATATAAGCGATAAAAAAAAGATGGCTTGGTATTCCCTTATGTATTGAAATCGACTGAAAGAAATGCTCATGATTTCTATTGAGGTGGAAGGTTGCGTGAGGAAGATGCCTTGATCTGAAAAAGGGAAAGTGTGTTGAGGAAGAAATGGGCAAAAAGTTCTGACGTGAGATAGAAAATAGGCTGATGTGAAGGTTGCTTGTATGAGAATCTACATATATAATTGAATTCAAATTATCACAATGAATGCAACTTCCAATCTCGAAGCCCTAACGAGGCATTCCGCTAGGCATTTATAATGTTATATCCCGCTTCGAACGCAATGGAAAAGGTTTCAAATCCTAATTTAATCGTATGGAGAAGATCGCTTTTTGGACCCAGTTATTATATTGGATTCAATATAAATTTTAGCGCTATATAAATCGTACGCTCACACAACAATTCCAATTACTACGAAAATTAAAATCCGATAATAATACTCTATTACGGATCCAATGGAACTGGTTTCGTCAAATTCCTAGACTATGCCTCGGAAAGCTATTTTTAAATGTCAATTTAAACGATATATTTTTAAAACAGAGCAAATCACTTCCAAATCCAATTTTAACACTTCTATTATCTTCAGTATTATCGATATAAATTTTACAAACCCTTAAATTATTTTTAACAGGCTTAAAACTCCAGATCTAACATTTTACCCCACTTCAAATTATTAATTCAATAATTTAATTATCAAATAAATAGTGATATTTGAATTCAAGTTAAAAATTAACTTTTAAATATTTAGAATCAATTAAATATTCCAATTTAAATTGTCCAAAATTTCGAGTCGTCACATTCCTCCCCCCTTAAAAGAATTTCATCCCCGAAATTACTAGTTAGGAAGAATGATCCAATATCCATTACTATTTTCCAAAACCAAACAGTTTTATCAACTTGCCACATATCTTTTATTAAAGACCCATTATTACTTCAATCAACTTTCCAAAACCTTCCATAGTTTCCAAATAACTTTACTTATTCAACCATTCAAATTATAATTCAAAACCAAGTTTTAAATTTCCAGAATTTCTCAAAAAATTTCTATCCCTCTAAATTTTTGAAATTTTTTGCCAGCGTCTCCTTTGCGTGGCTAGCTCGGTATAACTACAAAATGCCTCTACGGGCTCTCAAATTCCAAAGAAAACAAAAGGCCAAGTGGCTAGATCAAAAACCCAATCAAATTTCACACAGAAATTTAAGCACTTACCTTTTTAGTCGGGCAATTCAAATTTATCTTCTGAAATCAAAACCAATTTTCCTTTCCCTTTATAATACCTGCATATCCTACTTAGCGATAATATCCAATCATGGCTTTTAAAATCATTTTATAGATTTTCTTACAGAGGTTTTCATATATGCTTCTATTCAAATTAGTTTTTCCATTTCCATATGAATTTAATTTATCTTCAACTATGAATATTAAATTTTGTCTTCCATTTATAACTGATTCATGTCATTACTATAAATTAGTTTCAGCCACTAATTTATTTTAATTTCCAATTTGAAATCGTTTTGTTGCTAACAAAAATTTTCCCAAAAAATTTCAGAAATTTTCTAACTCCCAAAATTTTCGGAAAATTTTGGCAGAGTCTCCTTTGTAGGGAAGAGCTTTTGCAATTTGACAAAAGATATATATATATATATATATACACACACACACACACACATCGCCCCCCCCTCCCCGCCTCGGTTGGAAAAACAAGAACAATTCATATTTCCTATTTTTATTACGTAGGCGTACCTTTTTTAGCATCTTTAAGCAAGCGGCTTATTTATTTAGCAGTTAGCGTGCCCAAAATCCAGCTAAATGGCTTCCCGGTACCTGGACTTACTCAATTCAAATATGTAAGTACCATATATATGAAGTTTAACAACATTTCACTTATTTGCAATAGTTAGACACATGAATTCTAAAAGCAATGCACACTAAAACTTTCCGTAAGCAATTTATGTAGTTTTAATACTAATTCAACAATTTTCAATTAATTCATATACCATTTTCATTCAATTTGAATGGTTTACAACCCACTTCCTTACATTCAATTCATTTTTAATTTTAAACAAACCCATATTATTCCAATTGATTTAAAAATCAACTCTATCCACCTCTGTTAATACATTTACTTTCTTTTACGATAGAATGACTAATTTTCTGTGCAAATTTGATGCTATTCATGCAAATAACAATTACTTAATCTTATAATCATTTTAAATTGATTCCAACTCAATTTATTATTTAATTCCTTCTCTCTTAATTCATTTACAACCATTTTATTTAGCTCGACACATTCAATTTCAATTTTATTCCTTTTCGATTTTATTCACGATCCATTCATTTACGTTTCATTCCATATTTGCCTTCATTTCATTTGAGACCATTTTATGAAGCTTGAACCATTCCATGCTTATATATTGATAACCATTTCCCAATCTAAATTCACCCAAGCTTTTATTTAATGGACTTTTACCCTTACTCGAAGCCAAGCTTTCACTAATTTTAAACTTAAATTAATTTACTTCAAATAATTCAAATTTCATACATAAGTTCATTTTCATGCAATTAAATTTTCCTTTTCAATTAAACCTGATTCTATTTCAATCAAATCTCATTTCAAACTACAAATTTATTTGATTAGTTCATCTGTTTCGTATAAATTTTAAATTTCCAGATTCAATTTATTTAATTGATTACAAGGCCATTTTCAATTTATTCCCACTCATCTGGGTTTTATTTGCAACTAAAACCATCCCTACTTTAATCCAATTGCTTTTTATTTGGCAACATTTTCAATTATATTTACTTCACTAATGATTCAAGTCGAATTTGATTTATAACTCGAGTTTTATTTCTAAAGTTCATTATTAACTCATAATTCAGCTTCTATTTAACTACATTAGGTTCCTTCTACATATTCCAATAACTAATTTATTATGTAATTAGTTCTCCCCCTATTTATAATTCAAGTTTGAATTTTTTTTTTAATCTAAAAAATCACTTCATTTAATTTTCTTAAGTTCAATTTATTTTATAATTCAAGTTTGGATTTTTTTATTTTCCAAAACATCAAACAATATTTATTTTGGGTTTTCTATTCCACTTTTCAATTTTATAAGTCACAACTTATTATTTTATACATTTCCATTCATTCTAGGCTTGAATATATTCATCTTTATTTTTAACTTGAGATTTACGCTTATTTATAGCCCAACCATATTTTTATTCCATGGATTTTAATTCTTTTATAAGTTATTCTAATTCATTTATTCCAATACAATTCTTATCCAACCTATTTCTTATCCAACTTACTTTCGTTTATTTAAGTAAGAATCTAATTCCATTCAATATCACCTATAACTCAACTGAACTTTGTACCAATTAAATTCTATTTTAACTCAGTTTTATTTAATTCAATTTGATTCAATTTTTTTTCTCAATCTAAGTTAATTTCATTTCTAACCTTTCACTTTAAATTTTAATTCCAACATTCAAAGCTCATATTTTCCTTCCTTATTTAAAAATCATCTCAACTTTACAAGTTTATAACTTATCTCATCAGGATTTTCAATTCAAATAAGGATTCAGGATTTCAAAACCCGGCTTTTGGCTTCGAATCATTATGAAATCTCCAACATCTCAAAACCACACTTAAAAATTCAAACCAATCCTGGTTTTTATCCCCAACAAAATTCCTTTGAAATTTCAGAAAAACAAAAATTGTTCTTCTGAATAAATAAAATTTGGCAGCAATCTGTCACTTAGAAACTTGAAAATGAACATCGATGATGTTGTAGTCATCACCGAAGTTATTTTCCAGCGACTGAAGTGAGTTCAATGCTATATCCCTTTCCAAAATTTATTTGAAACAATTTTCTTCCAGAAATACCTCCAAAATAATAATGCTATTATTTATCTTCAAAACACTTTGAAAAACACTTCCAAAATCTCCGGGATTTTAAATTTTCAAATTCTGGCTTAAATCAAATTTTAACTATTAATTCATTTGTATAATTTATGCTCATACAAATTCCCATTTGATTATATTTCAATTTATAGATCACGTTTATAATTCATATTTATAAATTTCATTTTATAATTGCATTTATTTCCTTAACCTTTCGTTATATTTTCAGTTTCTAGTTAAATTTCCACACAACAATGATAATAATTTAATATTATCATTCCTAACATCCAAGCAACCATATATTAGCTAAAATAGTTTACAAAAAAATTTCTTTTATATCAAAATATATTTTTGGGTAAAATTATTTCATTCACCCACCTTTAAAACAATACTGTATCAATTTATCGTGTCAGGTGTTTATAAACTCTTCTCGAACAGCGGCCAACTTACTCGATCAGAATTCATATTCCACTCAACCAATAAATCAACACAATATTAAAATAATTTATATTCACTAACAAATATGGGCTCATATATATTAATACGCTCAAAACTCATTCTAGAGTACTATGAACTCTATTTTAAATGAGTAGTCCCCACAATAGCCAAGGTTATCACCAAACTAAGCTCTGATACCAACTGTAATAGCCAGCAAATCCGTACCCCTTGAGTCAACACTATTCTACGTCAATCAACTCAAGATGAACAGAAATCTGAACCATTTGGGTTAAAGAAGAAGAGGTAGAAGAAGAAAATAGAAAACAACATCAGAATCTAACCATCGTAGCGGAATAAAATATAATAGATAACAAGAGATCTTTACACCAAAAACAATACTATATCTGTTTATACATACATCATCAGAGTATACATAACACACAACTGGACATTAATCATAATCTGTCCTCACAATCTGAATACATAGCGGAATATGTAACACAAATACGGAAGTATGTATCGCCATCCAGCTCGTTTCATGAGCTCCACGACATCCTTTCCTGTGATCTATGATACTCGTTCTGACCCGAGCATTACAGTTAAATAACACCTGAGTCAGTCTGGAATACTAGCGTGAGAAATCACACTCAAATTGATTATTAAAGTTTCAAAATCCTTTGAAAACAAAAGCATCTCGTAAGACCACGCCACAAATAAACATGTCGGGTTTTTACCTTACGATAGCTAAAACTCTTTTTATTAAAATCCTCTGATATTATAATTGGGTCTATTTACAAATACTTATTAAATTAGCCGAAATTGTTACATGATTAAATTCCAGCTACTAGCCACAAAGTGGATAATACAAACAAAACTTGTAAAAGGCACGTAGGGAGAATGGATTCCAACTAATGACTAGGCACTGGGGTACCACCTGCCATGGTACATCGTCTAGATCAGCATACCGAGGATCACTCCCGACCCCATGCAACACAAAACCGGGACTACTCCTTACTGGATAATCCCGAGTAAGATCACCCCAAGGTTGGGATCAGCAACCGCACCACTAAGCCGAATAAAGGGACATCTAGACTGGGATGACCTCACCCTGAATGGGTACTACCCACCTAGCCTTGCTGCATAACCCCTAATTTTCAGTCATTCCCGGTTGATGAGGGTTGAGGCTAAGCGTTACTTTTTAGAACATTTCACTTAGAATGTCCATCGTTCACCTAACGATGTTCTGAAAGCATTCATCCATACAAGTCCGCCCCGGGTTCGAACGGAACCAAAGGCACTACTCCTACTACATCCATTTTGGAATTATTCTCAGGATTAGTAGCGACTAACCTTGCACTTCACAGCTCCATCTTCGACTCCGAACTTGTCTTCCTCACGAAAACGTACAAACTAGATCGAAGTGGTTTTAAGGAAATAAATCTCGATCCCGGTCTCTTCGAAACGATCAGCGCATTGGCCAATATTGATAGTCAGTTATTTAACTATCAATTAACATTCTCAAACATCCATCAAACATAAATAATTTCTCCAAATTGTTTATTAACCTCAAAATATCTTCGTGAGATATTCCATTTTCACTCTTTTGAAAATAGTTTCCAACACACCTTTCTCATGAATTAAATCTCCAAATGTTTATTTCCACTGAAAACAACCAAGCACAAAACTTTAGATTTTTAAACTAATTTAAAACGCTTTATTATAAATTATCCTTTAAAACATTTAAATTAAAAATTACTTTAATACTTTATTAAAATATATACTATAGGAATATTTAAAATGAGGCTACTTTATGAAATATAAAACTAGATCTTCCCTTTTTAATCATATTACTAAGTCGCCCTTTAAATAAATACTACTAAAATAAATTTGAAAAATACTTACTTTAGAATTTAAACATTTAGAAATAATAAATTTCTAAAACATGTTTTTTAAAACAACATTAAAACTTTTAACTTATATTTAAAAAAATTCATTGAAAACGTACTTGGCTATTTGGGGAAATACACTTCTCTTTCATATTGTTTAAAAATAAATCACTATTTATTTTTAAACAAATTTACGCATTCCCTTAATAAATTCCCACCGTGAATTTATTCTTCCACATATCCGTTGATATATCACTTTGCTTTTATAAACCCAGTTTATAAATTTCATAGTCACATTCTCCTTTAAATTTCCAACTTCAAACACTTAAATCAATTTCTAAATTGATTTCCAATTTACTCCATTTGAAATAAATTCCTTTACTTTCTCATTTATTTCAAAATCCATTAACTTCAGATTTTATTTCTTAATTACGATTTAAAACCTTTCAACTGAAAATACCAATTTCAGATTTTTCCAAATTCCTTCTTTATCTCTTTTTAAATAAACTCAAACCTTGGAATTTAAAAATAAATTATTTATTTCTTTATATAATATCACTTATGTTTTTAAAATTCATTATTACTTTGTTTATTCAAAATTCTCTTTTTCCATACTCGAAATTATTTATTAGAATTTTAAAATTTCTATTATTCTTATCCAGTTCATTCTTAAATTTATTCAAATTTTCAATAATTATTTTACGTAAAAATTCATTCTTTTATTTTCTTTCGAAAATCCAATTCTATATATTTTAATAACCGAGTGTACCAAAATATATTCAAGCAAACTATAGCATTCAATATCCCAATTATCAATAATATTCATCACAGAATATCGAATATTCATAACAGAGAATATTAAAAAATATAAATAATTTTGAGGAATCCAGTTGGACCCCTCCAACCTGTTTCCCTGCATCCACAAACGTCAGCACAATATAAAATACCAATTCCACTTCGAGGTGGAATATCGCGGTATATGGGTTTTAAATATAAAATCATCCGCTATTATGAAGCGCACAAGGTCTCTTCCGCTATATAATGCGGGAAATCAATCATTCCAAGATATACTATATATACTACTATATAATATAGCACATCCAATCAGTCCAATCTCTCAACCAGATATTTAAATTTAACTATTTAAATTTAAATTAAAACCAGATGAGTGAGATTAACTCAACTTTAAATTTGTCTACAGTCCACTTCAATTAACCTTGGTTTCCTGGGTAATAACCTTGTATAAACATTTATAATTTTTATCAATATTCGAGTCAATTGATCAATTAAATTTCAGAGATTTCATTCTAAACAAATAAAATTTAATTTTAAATTTTTTTCCATTTACAGATTTAATTAACCAAAATTTTTATTTTAAACTTAATAATTTAATTTTAAACAGATTTTTCTTTTAAATAAAATTATCTTTAGCAATTAAAATAATTGAATAAGTTTAATAAACAAATCTATCTCCATAATTTATTATTTACAAATAAACTAGTAAGTGAAGGTATCTATATTTATTTTTTCCTTTGAAGCTACATATATGAATATAAATCTAAAAATTTGTAAAGTAGACAGTAAAGGTTCTTTACTCTAAATTTACATTCTCTTTTTTTTCTTTTTTCTTTTCTATCTCCTAACCTATATATGATATCTTTCCTGAATATATCTCAGATAGATATATAAATTTTTTGAATAGAAAATAAAGTGAATATACCTCACAACATCATCGGCCTCCATCCTTACTGGCCATCGAAACCCCTCACGTGTGCGCCTTCGCCTCTTGAAAAACCTATGTCGCACGAACACTCCAGCGAACACGAACGATGCCCAATCCCACTGCCTCGCGAATCCTACTGCTCGATCGGACCTGAGCCCAACACTCACGCATGAGCGCCCCCTCAGCCTCGCCGTCGCATGAACTAGAGCACGTCGTTCCAAGCAGATACGCATGGCCCAAAACCCTCTAGCCTATTTTGATTCGTCGCTCGAGTCGTCGGAGGAGGAAGAAAAGATGCGGCCCTGAATCGAGATGCGCCGTGAGGATTTATGCAAGGTAACTCGTCGATTTTGATTTGAATTTTTGATAGAAGTATCGGCCATTATTTTAAAGGTTCTCGATTTTAAAGAGGTAAGGAAGGAAAATAATATACACGATAAAAAAAGATGGATCGGTATTCATTTATGTATTGAAATCGACTGAAAGAAATGCTCGTGATTTGTATTGAGGTGGAAGGTTGCGTGAGGAAGATGCCTTGCTGTAACGACCCACCATTTTGGACAGTTTAAACCGACGATCAAATACACATGCCGATTCCAAACCATTCAAAAGGGCAGACGATTATTGGGGTAAATAAGAAAAGGAAAGAAAGAGAAATAAATGAAATGAAACAACACAGAATCTTGCAGCGGAACGATAAAATATAATAGTCAAATAAACAGTTCATGAAACTGTTTACAATACTTTGATCATTATTTATACAACATTTATCAGAGTTATACATATACAACAGAACAAATAAAATAATGCAGCAGACGGCATGATGCAAAGATAATAATAGAAATAGTATACCAAATCTTCATCTTCGTCCTCCAGAATAAATCTTCAATAAGCTGAAAACTCAGGTCTAACCCGACCGTAATGAAAATACAAAACACTCGAGTTAGTACTAAAATATCCTCATGTAAGTTAAATCAATCGTAAATAAATATGAGTGTAAAGACGTCAGAGATGTTTACGGGGTTTGACATCTCCTATCCAGTGTCAACGTGAGTGCAATAACTTAAGAGATGTTACGGGATTTTCCATCTCTCAAGGATCCGTTAAACTATCTACTATGTAGTACAATACGCTATTATAATATGTCTATAGTAAAGTAAAAGTATTAAATAGCGTTAAGGCATTACCATAATTCCCCTTAACACATTTTATAATGCCATAGTCTATACAGCACCGTAAACCCCACCGTAATGTAGTGGTTATCAGAGGGTACCCCATCAGTATAACACAAAACAAAACGTAGTGGTCGCGAGTAGGATAATCAGTATGACAAGGTACATGAGGCGATACCAACTAGGATACTAGTAGTAGCATGATCCGGACTGATGTTGAGCATAGCCAGCAGCTACCTCAACACCGTGAAACAACACTCCCAAATCGAGGGGTGCACCCAAATCGAATCACAAAAGTAATAGATATGGTATCGAAGAAGTGTGTCCGCTAGAGATGGCGAACCTCAATGGCCCAGCGCGGCTCCTGTTTTAATCATGTCAGGGGTCATCCAATATCGTTCTCTTTCTTCAGTCAACGCGTTCACCAAACCATCCTGTTCATTCTGGATCAACACTCCGCGTATAATAGTTATTAAAGTGATTTTCGGTATCGACAGAGAGTATGTCCATATTCGATCCCGATCTCTTTAATAACTACGTATTATTACACCGATGGCTCTTTTACATTTCAAATCGATTCATAATTGATATCAAAATATCATATTCGCTTCAAAAAAATCAAATCCATTTCAAATATCATGATATCTATTCAAAATGTAAGATTTCGTTTCAAAATCATTTTTCGCCTCAATATCTTATTTCGATTTCAAAATCATTTCGAATTTCAATTTAGGTTGCAACTTCATTTAACCCAATTCGTATTTAAATTCAAGATTTAAACATAACATTTCACCTTATTTACCAGCTTGAAATTTTAGAAAATAGTTTTAAGTAGTTTAAAAGTAGTTTTAAATAATTAAAATAGTTAAACTACTTAAAATATTTAAATGGGTTTCAAATAGATAAATTAATTAATATAGTTAATGTAGGTTAAAATAGTTTATGTATTTAAAATGGTTTATATATAACAGAGAAATTTGAAAAACAAAATGAAGCAACTTCAAAACCAAACCATTTCAATTATAACTTCCCAATTCAAATCAATTTCAGTTTCCATTCTACCGATTCAATTTCGATTCAATTCAAATCAATGTGAACTTTTACTTCAAATAAATTCAATTCTACATTCACCTTCAATTAATTCAATTTCAATTTATATCGATTTGGAGCTTGATTTTTCAAAATATCAATTTCTAGCACTTAACAAAATTTATCCTTTAATATTCAAATTTAAATCCAAATTTCGAATATGTTTCAATTCCAAGCTCAATTTCAAAATATCTTTTTTATATCACTTTTACTTAGTAACACTCAAAGCTCGAAATAATGTTCAATCATTAAAATAAATAATTTTTGAATTTCAATCATATACAAATTTTAAATTTCAAAGTCTCAACTTAAATTATTTAACAATTTATTTTAACCAAAATTTATTTCAACATTCCAAACTCAATTTGCAATAAATTCGATTTCTATAAATTGATTTTATTTATAACTTTTAAATCAAAACATTTAAATAAATTTCAAATCAATGATTTTAAAATTTATTAATTTAACCGATCCGATGTCCGTATATAATTTTCTATCCTATGGCTAAGTGATTAGTTATTTCAATTTAATGTCAGGGACGAATATATATCACTTAAATCAAATCACAATGTCTTATGTATGTATAACAGGATATATATAAGCAAATAAACATCCAAACATTTAAATATCAACCAATAGCATCCATCGAAATACATCATCCAATAGACAATACAATTCATGGCAATTTCATAGTTATCGATATCAGGTAATTTAATCGTAATTCAATTTTAATTTCAATTTGACCGTCAATTAAATTTTTCAACGGTGAATTCAAATGACAATCTATATGACAATTAAATTTTATCAAACAACGACAAATAAAATTCATATTACTTTATAATATCAAATTTAACTACCATAAAGATATTCAGTACGTTGTGAGCGTTATAAAACACTCACCTTGAATTTCAATTTCAAAGCAAATCGAACGACGTTCAATTTGACCCAAAATTTTAACTGGCCCTAAACGTCTCCAAATCAGTCCAGAAGCATAGTGCTTGTCGCCACAATCCCATCGCCGCTTGTTTCATGAGATATAGGGTTTTTAAGTTATCAACATTTCAATTCATAAAACAATTTATATTATATGTAAATTAATTCCTACCCAAAGAAAAAGAAGCCCAACCAACTCAAGCATCTTCCCCGAAACTCCCTGTAGCCGTTTCCTGTGCACAAACCCCATTGCCGTACATGCCACCTTCACTGATACGAAGCTAGACAACTCCGTTCAACGAATCGATAATGCCATCGATCTTCTCTCCTGAATCTCCACCTCCCCGTACCACCAACTTCGAGCTCGACCTCTCCCTGGAAGTCGCAACCAATGAGCTCCTGCACGCACGACATGGAAAGTCGCACGCCCCACATCGTGATCGCACACCACCAGATTTTTTCCCAAGGCGCTATTTCCAATGCCGAGTCCAAATCCAATGCCGTTCCCTCAAATCGATGCCTACATCACCCACAAAACCCAAACCCTAGCTCTAAACGGTGCTCGACCCTCCCTGTCGACTTCCAGAAACTATGGCTGCACCCTTAAATGAGCACACCATCTCGAAGCTCAGGATGAAATTTGATTTTTAAAATTGGTTTCGTGATTTTTAATCGAGTATTGGAAGAGAAAGAAATTTTTGAAGTTTGATTTAATATTTTCTTACTGCCTGAAGCTTGTGTGCAAATAAAGAAGAAGGAGAGTATGCGTGTATGAATAGGAAATAAGAAATAGGTACTAGGGCGTCGGCTGATAAGAAGAAACAGACAGATGTGAAGGGTACGGTCAAATCAAATTTATATATATTAATTAAATTTTTGAAACCGTCTTGATTACGTAACTCAAAATCTTGAAACCCTATCGAGGCGTGCCGCTAGGCATTCATAATGTTATACCCCTATTCTGGACGCAATGGAAAAGGTTTCAAGTCCTAATTCGATCGTATTTGCGAGATACGGAAATAAACGATCAATTTTAAATTAAATCGATTAAATTAATTTCTAAGCGTTTTGAGCTGCCACAGTCAAACGACAACTCCGATTGCTATGGAAATTGAAACCCGATAATAATAAACTATTGCGGATTAAATGGAACTGGTTTCGTCGAATTCCGAGATTGTGCCCCGAAAAGCTATTTTAACTCGTCGATTAAATCGACGACTTTTCAAAATTTACAGAATTGCTAAAATTCCAATTTTAAAATCTTAATAATCCAAATATAACTTACATTCACTTTGGAAACCAATTTGAATCATATTAAATCAAATTTCAGTTATTCACTCAATTTTCATATATTAAATTTCAATATCAAATTAATCATATCAAATTCGAAATTTCATTATTCAAACATTTGTAATATTAAATTTAAACAAATTTGATTATTCTTCAATCACTCTCTTTTGAAATATTCAAAAAACAAACTTATAAAATTTAACTTTTGAAACAAATTCCAATTATAGAACAACCATTTCCATTAAACAGTTATTCAATTCCTGTTATTCAATTGTTCAATAAATTCCAAATATTAAATTTAAACAATTTAATTGTTCAATATTTGACGGATTTAAATATTGGATTTTTAAATAAATTTTCATTATCAGTCGATTACTTTTATTACATCAAATGAATTCCACATTATTATTTAACTTCAGTTAGAGATAATGCACTCAACTAATATATAAGCTTTCATTTCAATTGCAATTGGTTCCCAAATTCGATTTGACTAACTAAATGAATAGGTAACTTAAATAGTTATCATCATTAACTTTTAATCGCACTTAAAATTTTATTACTTACAAGCAAGTGTCACAATTTCCTATATAATACAACTGCATTCCATTACCATTGACTATATATTATTTCAATTGATTTGGGATTTTATTCAATTCATATATAAATAACTTAGGTAAAATATGTTGCAATTCATTCTAGTAATTATTATCATAAATAAATTAAAATTCTTAATTCTTCCCACATTAAACCATGAAATCTTATTAAGTGACCTATTTTAATTATCGAAAATTTACGGGTCATTACACTCTCCCCTACTTAAAACTTTTCGTCCCCGAAAAGAAAAAAGAAGGGAAAAGGAATAAGTATAGAATTCAACATTAGATATGTTTTATTCAAAGTTACCAACTTATAAAACAATAAAATTCCATTTATAAAGTCATTACTACACTTCCACTACGCTACTCTGATTAGCCTATGAAGTTTACGAGTTAGTTGTCAAACAAGTTATGAAATTTTAAAACTTGAAAAAACTTGTAACACTCGGATTTACGAAAAATTTCAGCAGAGTCTCCTTTGCGCGGCTCGATCGGTATAGCTACAAAATGCCTCTACATGCCCCAAACCAATAAAAGAAAATCAAAAGCCAAGTGGCTCATCAAAAATCACCAAATCCAATGACAAAATAAACATGTACCTTTTGTCGGGCAATCAACATTTTCTTGATTTTAAATACCTGCATCTCATTTGCCGATGATATCCAATTATACAATTTAAAAGAATCAGTTTATATTTGGCATCTTCAATTTCCAATTAAGTTCGTAAGCCGTACATATATCATCCGTGAGCAATATCAAATCTAATCGCTTATTCGATCCACAATTTCACTTCCAACTAGTATCGTTCACACGACTCTCTAGTGCGGACTCAGATTTGGTTCCTTGATTGGAAACTGTTACTCTCTTTGAATAGCCATATACTATGATAGAGAACTCCAGAATCAAATCAAAAATCCATATCCAGGGTTCGCCGTCGAGAATCGAGTGAAAAATCCTAACTTGGATCGATATAAATCATCTCGAAATTTTATGCTCGAATTTGAATCAAATCATTATGCGAACAAAATAATATACGTACAACTCACGTATTACCTTCCAGTGGATTTCTATCCAATTTATCTATAATAAATTATTTTATTGACTTTTATTTTTATTTACAATTAATTATTCACAATCCATTATTCAGTTAGTATTTTCATTTCTTTACATAGCATATTCTTTAACATTATCTTTTCTTAAACATCATATCATAGAATTTGCTAACTCAAGTTCATTTTAAACATTCTATATAATTTAATTAAATTCAAATCCAATTTTCCAATTGATTCTTAGCTATACCAAATTCTTTTGTTTATATTTACTTCAATTTCATAATTTTAGTTAATAACAAATTTATTTTGGAACATTTTATTAACCAACACTTTAGTTTATTAATCATCCTATAAAAGTCTAACCTCTCGTAAATTACTTTTCTTAGTTTACAGTTATCTTAAAGGTTACAAATTAAAAAAAATTCCCTTTGCAATTTATATTTATTTTCTATAATCAATTTATAAAGATATAATACGATTCATTTATCTTCTTTCTTAAGTTCACTTACTTATTCCATTTATCCATTCATCATTTCATGTTATATTTAAGTATTTATAATTTTGTTCGCAACCAAATTTTCCATTTATATACATTTTAATTCCTTTTGAGTTTTCCTTACTTGTATACTTCAATTATTTTCAGGTTTTGTTTATTTGTACAATGTCTCATTACATATCCAAACCATCATTTCAACTTCTTAATATTTGGTAAGTCATATTATATGTTATTAGAATGCAAAATTTGGTATTATACAAATTTATAGAATTTCGTTTTACTTAATTAGAATGTTCACAAATTTGATTTATTTAAATCCTCTTTACCATTCACTTTAAAGGTACACTACAACTCTAAAGTTTTCCCAAAACATAAGCTTAGATATCTTAATCCTCTTCTTTTATAAATTCTGGTTATTCACATTTCATTCAAATAATTTGAAAATTACTAATTAATATAACTTAGAAATTTAAATGCTCGGTTCTTTTCAAATCGTTTGAAATAAACATATACACTTATATCTTTAATATATCAAATCATACCTTTGGAGTTTAAACCAAAACCCATTTACCCAAAATAATTTCGAAGAAAAGCAAAGCTTCTTAGAAGTCTCCCCCACTTTGAGACTCGGAAATGAACGTCGATGATGCTGTGCAGTCATCACCGAAATTATTTTCCAGCGACAGAAGAGAGGAGTACTGAATTCATTCATTCTTAAAAATCCTTTCAAAATATTTCCCATACATAATTTCCAACTAATATCACAATATACTTCAAAGCTTTAAGAATTATTGTCAAAACCTCCAGGCCTTAAATTCAATATTTTCCAATTTAAATCTATTTTAAATTTATAGGTCACCTTTATAAAATATTCTTATAGGATTTTCTTTCCTAAAACATTCCATAAGTGTTTTATCATTGTTCATTTTGTAATTCACCTTATTTATTAAATTACAATATCTAATTAATGATAATAACCAATATTATCATTCCTAACAACCAGGTAAGCTAGATAAGACACAATAATTTCTGAAAATTTTCTTTATATACAAAATATAATTAGAGCAAAATTATGTCATTTACCCAATTTCAAAACAACACTATGTCGAATTGTTATGTTTAAGTGTTTAGAGATCCCTATCAATGACGTTAATTACTCGTATTGACCAGAATCCATAAGCCACTCAACAAATCATCCGACACAATATAAAACATTTTATATCACTAACAAATACGCTCTCTCATATGTATGCACTCAGCGACTCATCGTAGGGTATTACTACCCTATTTATAAAGAGTCAGACCCCGCAAAGCTAAGGTTATCGCTAAACCAAAGCTCTGATACCAACTGTAACAACCCACCTTTTTGGACAGTTTAAACTGACGATCAAATGCACATGCTGATTCCAAACCATTTAAAAGGGCAGACGGTTATTGAGGTAAATAAGAAAAGGAAAGAAAGGGAAATAAAGGAAATGAAACAACACAGAATCTTGCAGTGGAACGATAAAATATAATAGTCAAAGAAACAGTTCATGAAGCTGTTTACAATACTTTGATCATTATTTATACAACATTTATCAGAGTTATACATATACAACAGAACAAATAAAATAATGCAGCAGACAGCGTGATGCAAAGATAATAATAGAAATAGTATACCAAATCTTCGTCTTCGTCCTCCATAATAGATCTTCAATAAGCTGAAAACTCAGGTCTGACCCGAGCGTAATGAAAAGACAAAACACTCGACTCAGGACTAAAATATCCTCCTGTAAGTTAAATCAACCGTAAATAAATATGAGTGTAACGACGTCAGATATGGTTACGGGGTTTGACATCTCCTATCCAGTGTCAACGTGAGTGCAATAACTTAAGAGATGTTATGGGATTTTCCACCTTTCAAGGATCTGTTAAACTATCTATTATGTTGTACAATACGCTATTATAATATGTCTACAGTAAAGTAAAAGTATTAAAATAGCGTTAAGGCGTTACCATAATTCCCCTTAACACATTTTATAATGCCATAGTTTATACAGCACCGTAAACCCCACCGTAAACTAGTGGTTATCAGAGGGTACCCCAAAGGTATAACACAAAACAAAACGTAGTGGCCGTGAATAGGATAATCAGTATGACAAGGTACATGAGGCGATACCAACTAGGATACTAGTAGTTGCGTGATCCGGACTGATGTTGAGCATAGCCAGCAGCTATCTCAACACTGTGAAACAGCACTCCCAAATCGAGGGGTGCATCCAAATCGAATCACAAAAGTAATAGATAGGGTATCGAAGAAGTGTGTCCGCTAGAGATGGAGAATCTCAATGGCCCGGCGCGGCTCCTGTTTTAGTCATGTCAGGGGTCATCCAATATCGTTCTCTTTCTTCAGTCAATGCGTTCACCAAACCATCCACTTCATTCTGGATCAACATTCCGTGTATAATAGTTATTAAAGTGGTTTTCGGTATCGACAGAGATTATGTCCATATCTGATCCCGGTCTCTTTAATAACTACGTATTATTACACCGATGGCTCTTTTACATTTCAAGTCGATTCATAATTGATATCAAAATATCATATTCGCTTCAAAAAAATTAAATACATTTCAAATATCATCATATCTATTCAAAATGTAAGATTCCATTTCGAAATCATTTTTCGCCTCAATATCTCATTTCGATTTCAAAATCATTTCGAATTTCAATTTAGGTTGCAACTTCATTTAACCCAATTCGTATTTACATTCAAGATTTAAACATAAACATTTCACCTTATTTACCAGCTTGAAATTTTAGAAAATAGTTTTAAGTAGTTTAAAAGTAGTTTTAAATAATTAAAATAGTTAAAATATTTAAATGGGTTTCAAATAGATAAATTAATTAATATAGTTAATGTAGGTTAAAATAGTTTTAGTATTTAAAATGGTTTATATATAATAGAGAAATTTGGAAAACAAAATGAAACAGCTTCAAAACCAAACCATTTCAATTATAACTTCCCAATTCAAATCAATTTCAATTTCCATTCTACCGATTCAATTTCGATTCAATTCAAATCAATGTCAACTTTGACTTCAAATTAATTCAATTCTACATTCACCTTCAATTAATTCAATTTCAATTTATATCGATTTGGAGCTTGATTTTTTAAAATATCAATTTATAGCACTTAACAAAATTTATCCTTCAATATTCAAATTTAAATCCAAATTTCAAATATGATTCAATTCCAAGCTCAATTTCAAAATATCATTTTTATATCACTTTTACTTAGTAACACTCAAAGCTCGAAATAATGTTCAATCTTTAAAACAAATAATTTTCGAATTTCAATCATATCCAAATTTTAAATTTCAAAGTCTCAACTTAAATTATTTAACAATTTCTTTTAACCAAAATTTATTCAACATTCCAAACTCAATTTGTGATAAATTCGATTTCTATAAATTGATTTTATTTATAACCTTTGAATGAAAACATTTAAATAAATTTCAAATAAATGATTTTAAAATTTATTAATTTAACCAATCCGGTGTCCGTATATAATTTTCTATCCTATGGCCAAGTGATTAGTTATTTCAATTTAATGTCAGGGATGAACATATATCACTTAAATCAAATCGCAGTGTCATATGTATGTATAACAAGATATATATAAGCAAATAAACATCCAAACATTTAAATATCAACCAATAGCATCCATCGAAATACATCATCCAATAGACAATACAATTCACGGTAATTTCATAGTTATCGATATCAGGTAATTTAATCGCAATTCAATTTTAATTTCAATTTGACTGTTAATTTAATTTTTCAACAGTGAATTCAAATGACAATCTATATGACAATTAATTTTTATCAAACAACGACAAATAAAATTCATATCACTTCATAATATCAAATTTAACTACCATAAAGATATTCAGTACGTTGTGAGCGATAAAACACTCACCTTGAATTTCAATTTCAAAGCAAATCGAACGACATTCAATTCGACCCAAAATTTTAACTGACTCTAAAGGTCTCCAAATCTGTCCCGGAGCATAGTGCTTGTCGCCACGATCCCATCGCCGCTTGTTTCATCCGATTTCGATCTCGTACGAAGGAGATATAGGGTTTTTAAGTTATCAACATTTCAATTCATAAAACAATTTATATTATATTTAAAATTAATTCCTACCCAAAGAAAAAGAAGCCCAGCCCACTCAAGCTTCTTCCCCAAAACTCCCTGTAGCCATTTCCTGTGCACAAACCCCATCGCCGTACATGCCTCCTTCACTGATACAAAGCTAGACAACTCCGTTCAACGAATTGATAATGCCATCGATCTTCTCTCCTAAATCTCCACCTCCCCGTACCACCAACTTCGAGCTCGACCTCTCCCTGGAAGTCGCGACCATTGACCTCCTACATGCACGACATGGAAAGTCGCACGCCCCACATCGTGATCGCACACCACCAGATTTTTTTTCCCAAGGTGCTATTTCCAATGCCGAGTCCAAATCCAATGTCGTTCCCTCAAATCGATGCATAAATCATCCGCAAAACCCAAACCCTAGCTCTAAACAGTGCTCGACCCTCCTTGTCGACTTCCAGAAACTACGACCGCACCCTTAAATGAGCACACCATCTCGAAACTCAGGATGAAATTTGATTTTTAAAATTGGTTTCGTGATTTTTAATCGAGTATTGGAAGAGAAAGAAATTTTTGAAGTGTGATTTAATATTTTCTTACTGCCTGAAGCTTGCGTGCAAATAAAGAAGAAGAAGAGTATGCATGTATGATTAGGAAATAGGAAATAGGTACTAGGGTGTCGGCTGATAAGAAGAAACAGATAGATGTGAAGGGTATGGTCAAATCAAATTTATTTATATTAATTAAAATTTCCAAACCGTCTTGATTACGTAACTCAAAATCTTGAAACCCTATCGAGGCATACCGCTAGGCACTCATAATGTTATTCCCTTATTTCGGACGCAATGGAAAAGGTTTGAAGTCCTAATTCGATCGTATGTGCGAGTTACGGAAATAAACGATCAATTTTAAATTAAATCGATTAAATTAATTTCTAAGCGTTTTGAGCTGCCACGGTCAAACGACAACTCCGATTGCTATAGAAATTGAAACCCGATAATAATAAACTATTACGGATTAAATGGAACTGGTTTCGTCGAATTCCGAGACTGTGCCCCGGAAAGCTATTTTAACTCGTCGATTAAATCGACGACTTTTCAAAATTTATAGAATTGCTAAAATTCCAATTTTAAAATCTTATTAGCTATATTATAATCCAAATATAACTTACATTCACTTTAGAAACCAATTTGAATCATATTAAATCAATTTTCAGTTATTCACTCTATTTTCATATATTAAATTTCAATATCAAATTAATCATATCAAATTCGGAATTTCATTATTCAAGCATTTGTAATATTAAATTTAAACAAATTTGATTATTCTTAAATCACTATCTTTTGAAATTTTCAAAAACAAACTTATAAAATTTAACTTTTGAAACAAATTCCAATTATAGAACATCCATTTCCATTAAACAGTTATTCAATTCCTGTTATTCAATTGTTCAATAAATTCCAAATATTAAATTTAAACAATTTAATTGTTCAATATTTGACGGATTTCAATATTGGATTTTTAAATAAATTTTCATTATCAGTCGATTACTTTTATTACATCAAATGAATTCCACATTATTATTTAACTTTAGTTAGAGATAATGCACTCAACTAATATATAAACTTTCATTTCAATTGCAATTGGTTCCCAAATTCGATTTGACTAACTAAATGAATAGGTAACTTGAATAATTATCACCATTAACTTTTAGTCGCACTTAAAATTTTATTATTTACAAGCAAGTGTCACAATTTCCAATATAATACAACTTCATTCCGTTACCATTGACTATATATTATTTCAATTGATTTGGGAGATTTCATTCAATTCATAAATAATTAACTTAGATAAAATATGTTGCAATTCATTCTAGTTATTATTATCATAAATAAATTAAAAATTCTTAATTCTTCCCACATTAAATCATGAAATCTTATTAAATTGCCTATTTTAATTATCGAAAATTTACGGGTTGTTACACTTGCTCCGAAAAGGGGAAAGTGTGTTGAGGAAGAAATGGGCAAAAAGTTTTGACGTGAGATAGAAAATAGGCTGATGTGAAGATTGCTTGAATGAGAATCTACATATATAATTGAATTCAAATTATCTCAATGAATGCAACTTCCAATCTTGAACCCCTAATGAGGCATGCCGCTAGGCGTTTATAATGTTATACCCCCGTTCCGAACGCAATGGAAAAGGTTTCGAATCCTAATTTGATCATATGGAGAAGATAGTTTTTGGACCCAGTTATTATAGTGGATTCAATATAAATTTTAGCGTGTTTATATATCGTACGATCACACAACAATTCCAATTACTATGAAAATTGAAATCAATAATAATACTCTATTACGGATCCAGTGGAACTGGTTTCGTCAAATTTCGAGACTGTGCCTCCGAAAGCTATTACGTCAATTTAAAAGATATAATTTTAAAACAGAACAAATCACTTCCAAATCCAATTTTAACACTTTTATTATCTTCAGTATTTTCGATATAAATTTTACAAACCCTTAAATTATTTTTAACAGGCTTAAAACTCCAGATCTAACATTTTACCCAACTTCAAATTATTTAATTCAATAATTTAATTATCAAATAAATAGTGATATTTGAATTCAAGTTAAAAGTTAACTTTTAACTATTTAAAATCAATTAAATATTCCAATATAAATTGTATAAAATTTCGGGTCGTCACACATAGCTACTATGTGGTTCACTCATTTGCTACCCCGATCTCTTTCTTATTTTGACCAACTGGCAACTAAATTTGTTGAGCAGTTTCGAATGCATGTCGCAAGGCCAAAGGATGTTAACACTCTATCGAATGTCACTCAAGCTCTTGGAGAGACACTTAGACGCTACTTAGAGAGGTTTCATGCTGCGTGTACAGAGATAAGAAATCCCAGTGACAACTCTATCTTGATGGCATTGACTAAGGGGATTGATCCTTACTCCGAGTTCGAAAATTGGTTGGCTGGGAAGCCTACCACATCATTGGACCGTTTCTACTCCAAGCAGCCCAATTCTTGAGAAGAGAGGATGCAAAACAGTCTAGGAAACAGGATGACACGGGGCCTAGTATGGAAGGGATCTAAAGTAATGTTGCAGTCAAGCAGTCCGGGGAGAGCTCTGGGAAAGTTCAGTTGAATATTTAGAATAAACAAATCCAGCAGAAAGACAGTGGGAATCAGAATAGAAAGCGGGATCAAAAAAGTGGTCCGTGACATAGAGCTCCAATGTTTGATAATTACACTCATCTGAATACGTCGTTAGAGAATATATCTACAAACTTGCAACACTATCCAGTACAGGAAGCCTGCTCTGAAGCCATCATTAGAGAGGCAAATCCAAACAGGAAAATTTTGTAGGTTTCACGAGAGTTATGGCCACAATACAAATGAGTGTCGTCATTTGCAGGACCTCATTAAGAAGTTGATTAGAGAGAGGAAATTGGAATTGTTTGTGCAGGCGCCGCAGTCTGGAGGTGCGGGCCCATCGAATCAGAAAAATATACCCAATCAAGCAAGACAGGAGGAACCCACTCATACCGGCGGGATGTTGGTGATAAACACTATGAACGGAGGTCCTCATCCAGCAGACTAAAGCTAGAGGGAAATGGAATCGTATGCCAGCTCCATTAGGCATGCAGATTTCAGATGTTGTAGTAGTTGTGATTATGGGGCTCTGGCCAAGCAACAGAAGATGATGACTGATGACATCGTGTTACGAAATAGAGTTGCTGATAAGGTCGAAGCCCCCACTATCAATCCTTTTGTCATATCTACCCAGGTAGGTCCTGCTTGGATGAAGAGGATCTTGGTTGAAAGTGGAAGCTCTGTAAATATTTTGTTTAAGCGAGCATATGATCAAATGAAGATGGAAGTAAAGGATTTGAAACCTTGCCAATCTCGAACCCATGGCTTCAATGGGAGTGCTACTATGCCCACTGGAGTGGTGGAACTACCAGTGGAGTTGGCAGTTGGAGAACGCCGGAGAGTCCGAGTACTACAGTTTGTTGTTTCGGACGTAGACTCCCCTTACAATGCTTTCTTGGGCCGACCGGCCCTTGCTGAATTCAGGGCGACCATTGCACTATGGTGCTTGGCTCTAAAGTTCCCCACCGATCATGGGGTTGGAGTCGTTCAAGGAGATCAGGCTGCTGGACGAGCCTGTTATGTTGCTGAGCTGCGCGAGGCGCAGCGAAAGGAGAAAGGTAAGGGCGTAGAGGAATCTCTCTGCGTCCATTTTGCTGATAATTGGTAATTGGTGCCTGGGCCCAGGCCTGGGCACCCTAACCAATCCAAACGGATCTTGATCCGAGGGACACTGAAAGTGAAGATGAGACTAAAGACAGTCAAGCTTCTCCTGTTGAACTGACAATTTATGTCCCGATCGATGATGATGACGATTCAAAGATGATAAAGACTGGATCCCAGTTAAGCCAACAGACGCAGAAGGAATTTGTTGAATTTCTCTGAAAGAACCTCGATGTATTCGCTTGGACGCATTCTGACATGTATGGGATCTCGCCGGACATCGCGAGCCACACTTTAAATATTGACCTGCGGTATGTCCCGGTCAAACAAAAAGGCATGGTATCGGTCCAATGAGATCTTCCGCCTTTAGAGAAGAGGTCGATAAGTTGAAGTCGAAAGGGTTTATTCGGGATGCCTTATACCCGAAGTGGGTATCCAATCCCGTACTTGTCTGAAAGCTAAATGGAAAATGGAGATCGTGTGTTGATTATTCAGACTTGAACAAAGCTTTCTTGAAAGACAGTTTTGCACTTCCCGGATTGATCGGCTCGTAGATTCAACGGCTAGGCACAAATTATTATCTTTTATGAATGCTTATTCCGGTTACAACCAGATACTCATGCACTTACCCGACCAAGAACATACCAGCTTCGTAACAGATCTAGGACTCTACTGCTACAAAGTAATGCTTTCGGACTCAAGAACGCCGAGGCAACATACCAACGACTAGTCAATTGAATGTTTGCCAACCAGATCGGAAAGACCATGGAAGTATATGTGGACGACATGCTGGTGAAGCCGTGATTCTCCACTGACCATGTTAGACTTAGAATCAATGTTTAGCATCCTTCGAGAGTACAAGATGAAGTTCAATCCACTGAAATGTCACTTTGGAGTCACATCCGGAAAATTTCTTGGGTTCATCGTCAACGCTCGAGGAGTCGAAGCGAATCCCGAAAAGATCTAAGCAATCAGAAACCTTAAAAATCCAAGAACCATAAAGCAAGTCCAAAGTCTCAACGGGAAAGTAGCAGCATTGAGCAGGTTCATTTTAAAGTCCACCGACAAATGCATTCCTTTCTTTGATTTGATTCGAAAAGGGAAACAGAATTTTGAATGGACCACGGAATGCTAGGGCGCATTCCGAGCACTGATTCAGCATCTCTCCACACCATCAATTTTGTCAAAGCCTATTGATCACAAGCAATTATACCTATACCTGGCGGTATCAGAAAACGCAATCAGTGCTACCCTAATTCGGGAGGAAGACCGAGTGCAAAAACCAGTCTACTATATGAGTAAACGACTAACCGGAACTGAGTGAAATTATCCGAAGCTAGAGAAGTTGGCTTATTGTCTCGTTATTGCCTCAAGGAAGCTCCGTCTATATTTCCAAGCTCATCATATCACTTTGCACCGATCAGCTATTACGACAGGTCCTTACACGGCCTGAAACGTCTATTAGGTTACTCAAATGGAATATTGAACTGAGCTAGTTTGATATTACTTACACTCCAAGGCGAGCTATTCAAGGAAAAGTCCTAGTGGATTTAATAGCCGAATTAGCCGTCCTAGAGGACTTGCCTG
The DNA here is from genome assembly GCA_030765085.1 of Allium cepa. Classification (NCBI taxonomy): domain Eukaryota; kingdom Viridiplantae; phylum Streptophyta; class Magnoliopsida; order Asparagales; family Amaryllidaceae; genus Allium; species Allium cepa. Next base: position 567,596,463 of record CM060940.1, on the reverse strand, counting down.
AGACTAGTGAATCTCTCGAGTATATCTGGAAGCTGCACATCGATGGTGTGTCAAACGACCGGTGCTCGGGTGCTGGAGTAGTACTTGAAACCCCCGAAGGTCGATCCATATGTTATGCTCTGAAGTTTGATTTTCGTGCGACCAATAATGAAGCTGAATATGAAGCCTTGCTTGCTGGATTGAAACTCGCCTAAGATTTGGGAATTATTGTTGTGGAAATTTATTGTGATTCACAGTTGATTGCCTGTCAAGTTTGGGGTGAATATCAGGCCAAAGGTCAAAGATTGGCTGCTTATCTATCTCGAGTCCAGAAGATACTTAATCAATTTGATTGTTATGCCATCTTCTACATACCCTGTGATTGCAATCCAAAGGCTAATTCATTGGCGAAGTTGGCAAGTACGGACGAAGCACAGTAAATGGGACTCGTTCCTGTGGTAACGTTATCTTTCCTAAGCATTGATCAGATGGAGATAGACTGTGCATTTAAAGTCACTTCCCATATGGTGTCATGGATGACTCCATTCCGAAATTATCTCGAGCATGGAATGCTACCTGAGCGCAGGAGTGAAAAGAGATAGGTTCTTTGTAAAGCTACACGGTTCATTATTCAGAACGGAGCATGTATAGAAGGGGGTACTCCGTTCCTCTACTCCGATGTATTACCCATGATGAAATTAAGTGATTGTTACATGTTGTACACGAAGAAAAATATGGCGACCACACCGGGGGGAAAGCTCTCACTAAGAAAGTACCCCGATACGGATATTATTTTCCAACTGTAAATCATGATGTAGCAAACTATGCCAGGAAATGTGATAAATGTCAGAAGCATGCTCGGATCCCTTGAGCCTCACCTATTGAGATAACCCAAATGGTCAGTCTGTGGCCATTTACAGTATGGGGAATGATATCATTATCTCTTTACCTCTGGCCAAAGTTGGTGTGAAATACGCCATCGTCGCAGTTGATTACTTTACCGAATGTGCCGAAGTTGAACCTCTTGCTACAATCATGACGAAGAAGGTGTTCAACTTTGTGGTTCACAACATTATCTACTATTTGGTCTTCCACTCACCATCATCACTGATAACGGAACCCCGTTCGGCAGTGTTGAATTCAAGGATTTCTGCCAACGATTCCACATTCAAAATAAATTCTCTACGGTTGCACACCCTCAAGCGAATGGCTAGATTGAAGCTGTTAATGAGGTTATCAAGTCTATTCTAAAGAAGTGACTGGAAAAGGTGGGGGCAAGTGGGTTGATGAACTTCCTATGGATTTATGGGCTTACCGGACAACCCACAAGTACATGACAGGACACACTCCATTTTCTCTATCCTATGGTTCAGAAGCGTTATTCCAATCGAGATGGAAGTACCTTCTCATCGTGTGACTTATTATGATCCAAAGACGAATGCTATACTACTTTCTAAATCCTTGGATTTGTTGGATGAGAAGCGCGAAACTGCTGATTTGAGGGCAGCCGCATACTGAAGTCGAGTCGCCAAATTATACAATGCCAAGGTCCGACCTCGAACCTTTGAACTCGGTGATCTCATTCTAAAAAGAATTTATTTGGTGCCTTCACACATGAAACCATCATGGGAAGGACCGTATATGATTGAACGAAAGCTCGAAGATGGCACATTCAAGCTATCGACCGTTGACGGTCTTACTTTGCCGAGAGCCTGGAACAGCGAGAATCTCCATCGCTACTACACATGGCATGCTTTACTTATTTCAGTCTATTTTTCATCTGCAATTTGTTTTTGCATTTTGAAATTTGAATTATAATAAGGCAACTGACTTTACCATATTTTCTCATTCAACAATAAAATGCCATCTCTTCGAGGCAGAGCTGTGATTCATTGAATGTGACATACAACCATCATGATGCAGAAAGAGCTGGGTTCCATCATAAGGTGGAATTTGTTCAAATAGGGAGTGACTGTGATACAACCGGCCACTCGCTAAGTGAAACCTGATCTCGGGGGCAAGTCATTACACTGAAGATAAAAAGGATTGATACACGACAATCCTTTTACTAACTCCAATCTCCTAGAGTGCGAGTTGGAGTATAAACTCATAAATGCGGTTTCAAAGAGGGTGGACCCGTCCGCCTAACGACTTCGACCATATCCTAACCAAGTTTGTGGAGGATGGATCCGTCCATTTAACGATCGATGTGAATCAACCATCGACGATCCTGATAAATCCATCGTTCACGAAGTGTGAACAAAATCCTAAAAGCCTTAACAGATGTGACTGACCATCTGTCGGCCAACTCCAAGCTCCCAGAGTGCAAATTAGAATATAAAAGTCAACTCTAGGTTCCCAGAGTGTGAACTAGAGTATAAACAACAACTCCTAATTCTCGGAGTGCGAGTCGGAGTATAAACATCAACTCCTGATTCTCGAAGAGCGAATTGGAGTATAAATATCAACTCTAAGTTCCCAAAGCGTGAACTGAAGTAAAACGTCGACTATCTCCAGATCCCTAGAGTGCGAACCAGAGTATCGACCGAAAATAACTTTGAGTCCCTAGAGTGTGGTCAGAGTATAAACATAACTCGAGTGTGAATAACCACTCACAAACTAACTTAAGTCCCCGAAGTGTGGACATATGCTTAAAACTTAAGCAGGCGTGACCAATTGTAGACATACAAATGCAGGTCCCAGGAATGTGGATGTGATCATTTATAAGTGAGCGAGTATGATTCGATTACTTGACTCTCACTCGTTTTAGCATCATTCAATGATGTTAAGCTCATAGAAACTAAAGAGAAATGTGATTGTTGGCCAATCTTTGCAACTCATCCCCAAAACTGAGAGCAGAGCTTAAGTGTCAACCATCGACTGAAGCAATGCAACATCGAAGTTCAACTTAATCCCCAGTCATGACTCGTGTTTGTGATGTCTGGACTTGATAAATAAAAATTAACTTGACTCAAAGGTTGGAACTCCACAAGTGCACTGGACTAGAATTCAAATACCGAAACACTTAAACAGAATAAACAATAATTGAGTTGAAGTTAAAACAAGATTTCATTTCAACTAACTGTGAAAAAAGTTCATGTACAATTTATTTCCAAAATCCCTACTAGCAGGGGCCGAACCCGCATCTATACACGGCCTACAAAAGCAAATTCATGTCTACTCAAAAATTTACCGAAGAGGCCTATCTACTCTTTTTTCCTTTTTGGCTTCCTCTTCGGTGTAGACCAATTAGAGTTGCTGCTTAGTCTTCTCTTTGAGCTCTTGCCTTTTGGCGGTCGATCTCCAGACGGGGGCATGATCTCAACGTCCTCCTCCAAACTCGAGTGTACAGGGATGCTTCCTGCAGGAGGGGTCGGATCCACTACGGGAAGTGGAATAGATATGCTGGTATCAATAACCGTACCACCAGATGATATCATTCTCACTGGAGCCAAGCCAGGTGCTGCCATTCTACCTGCAGAACTATCATGATGAGCCGCTTCCTCCATTTTGACATCGATTTCAGCCAATATCTCTTCCTCATAAGCCATTTGGGCCTTACCGAGAATATCAGTAGTCGGAAATGAAGAGGCAGTCATGGGTGAGATTCCACTGATAACAAATGGTAGGTTCACGAAAGGATCACTATGGCGACTGAGCAGCTCCTCCATCATTTGCTTGTCAAAAGAAAGTTTGCACCCCTGCGTTCCATCGATCGGCGCAGCCGTTGTTATGGTGGTCGCCTCGGTAATGATAGCCTCCTACGCTTGATGCTATTTTTGAGTTGTAGGAGGTGCAGTCAATGTAACTCCAGTCACTGGATAGAGGAAAAGAAAGACTGTTAGTAAACGCTCCAAGTCAAGCTCCTTATTTTGAACACCCATGAGAAATGTTTAGTTTGACTTTAGAGGTATGGTCTTAAACAAGAGATAGTTGCGGCTATTTCGGATTATAAGCAAGGACAGACTGGGGTTCAACCGCTGGTGCAGGTTCAGGTTGAGGTGGAACAGGAATCTCAAGACTTGTAGCATGATGTTCAACACCTGAACCTTCCCCAATCTACGAGTGTTGAGTGCCGAGCTTCTCCCTTTCATGGGAAATCATCGACTCGTGGAGAATCGTCCTTTCATCTTCAGTCAGCATGCGATTCTCGAGGTCAAACTCGTCGATTGATTCACCAAGATGTATTGCCTTCTCCTCCTCGACCAATCGACCCCAGGCATTATAAAGATGTGTCGAATTGTTTTCGAGCCAGGCCAAATTTCTGTATTTTAGCATATTAGTGTTATAGGTGATGAGAAGATCTTCTATATTAGCCTCCAGCATGGACTCCTCCATCCGAACCTTCTCCTCAACCTCAGACTCCACCACGTAGACCTTAGCCACTGCCGCATCTCGTTCAGCTCGAAGCACTACAGCCTGTTCACATGCCTCTTGGGCTGCGTTGTTCGCATCATCCCTATCCTTGGAAATTTCGAAGAATTTGGCCTTGAGCTCATTGAGTTCTTTGAGGGCCGCATCCCATTCGGCAGTAACGGTGGTGTTTCGATGGTCCATCTCCTCCACCAAGGTATAGTGTGTCTGCCTCATCCTCTCTGTGGCCGAGTTAGCCTCGTCGGCCTTTCGAATAGCCTCCATCTCTGACTTTCGGGAGGACTCGGCCTTAGTGTTAAGCACTTGAATAATGCGATCCTTCTGAGCGAGCTCAGTCTCTAACTTCTCAAGGATAGCTGCCCACTCAAAGGTCGGCTTCGATGCTTTTTTCACAACTTTTCCCCATTCCTTGTATTGAGTGTAAATGTCATAGATGTAATCGTGCATTGTATTCTTAGCTTCCACTAGGATTCTCTTTAAGTGCGGGGGGAAAATATAATCATCGAAGAAAATGTCAAGAAAATCCTTCTTCAATTGGGCAATTTAAATCGCTCCTTCCCTTGTAGGCTCAGAAAGGACCCGCTCTGCAATTATGGGGACCATTGTTTCAGTTCTATGATGATGAGTTTCAGGCCTTGAGACGTGAGAAGACGGCTTGTGCCATGAAGTTTTCGAGGGGCGTGAGACATAAACAGGAGGCTGTGTAGGGTTTCTAGGAGGGGGAGAACGAGATCGGGATCGGTGTCTATATTCCTATTTTTGTCTTTGTCATATCATTCTTGGCTAGAGTACCCACGATCATAATCCCTATCCGCCTCTCTCCTTCATGACTCATAATATGAAAAAGATCGACGATCTGAGCGACTCCCCAACATTGACTCACGTCCAGACATTGCGCTTGCAAAGTAAGAGAAGCAAAGTCATCAACCCCTTGAAGTAAATAGCTTATGATCCGGAATCGTGTAGTGCCGTGAAGTGTATACGTAGGTGCAACCCCTCAACCAACTGGAAATTTCGGCCATGCTGGTGGGCAGAGATTCGCTTAAATCTAAAGCACTCTGAAGCTGATCCAACTCGGCGTCATCTTGGAGTGACACATTATCCGAGATTGGGATATCAACGAGCCCTTCGAAAAGGTTTTCCACCTACGAAGGAGGAGGCTCTAAAATTTTAACCCCAGGAACAGGCAAAGATATGATCGTAGATTTCCATCTCATGGATTTAGAAAGTTTGAAAACAATTGCCTTGCCTTTTCTTTTTTCCTTCGAAATATTGAAAAGCATCAGAAGGCCCGGCCATAAGTTCATCATCAGTGGGTGTTCTTTCTAGATCAACCTCCTCAGTTATAACAACTCCATGCGTCTTATGCTTAGCTTGTTTCTTCGAGATAGCCCTTAGTGTTCCCTCAAGCATTATACTTTGGATACGCTCGATTAATCCAACGATTCTCAAATTTCTATCTGTTAGAACCAAGTCAATGTCCCTCACTTCACTCGAAACTTCTTGGAGAACCCATACTATCTCTTTGAAATGCGCACCTTCGGGTCGGGGAATTACAGCTGTAAAGAAAAGGAGATATTAGTTTAACATCAGTTATGATCACTATATTAACTACATGAAAAGACTGTGGTACTTACATCTGAATAATCATCGACTGGCGAATCCTGGGGGTCATCGAACATAAAACCATTCTGTTTTGAAATAACTCAACCTAGTCCAAGACCCCGTTACCATTTGACAATTCCTGACTGCTTCTAGGAATGTAAAAGAAGGGCTATCTCCCTGGCTCTTGATGTTGAATAAATATCTAATCTCGATCAATGTCGGGGGTCGAAAGAGATGCTCCATAAATACCATGAATTAGCTGTTCAGCAAGCCATAGCACTTAGAGTGTAGTTGGGGTGATCGATTCCAAAGAAAGATAACACTTCCCTAATGTATTGGTTGAATTGAGGAAGTGTTCCAGCTGCGCATGCATGACGGTTGAAAGCCGTAAACCCCTCTGGTGGATAGTGTGGTCTATCATTTGGTCTAGGCAATAGCACGTCGTCCAATGACAAGCCGTGCCTTAAGCATATTTGTCCCATCATGTCTTCATAAACATTGGACGGTACGGAATCTAGCGGATTACCGATGAAAGAGGTGCCTGGTTGCTCATCTAGAGCTGGATCTATAACTTCGGCCGTAATGGCCGGTATCTCGATTGTTAGTGAAATGAACTCTTAGTTTCCAGTTGTTGTGAGCTTGGGGATTCCATAACTAACTAACTTACAAAAAATCATCATTAGACGTTAACAAGCCCGTGCATCCCCCAGTGTGAAGTGGGTGAATGTGTTGTGCAGTGCAGTGCTACAAATTACATGAAAAATTCTACAGAATAAGAGAAAGTATGCAGGCGACAAGATTTTGAAATTCAAACTGGAGTGACCGTCACCGCTGAACGTCACAACTGTGCCATCCAGATTCTAGAGATCGATCCAAGTAAAAAAAAATTAAAAGTTTTCTAAGTCACAGTTCCATCGACGAGCTTCAAAGGGTAGTCAAATATGCAGTTTAGGAGTTAAGTCCGATTATGCAAGGCCGAAGCTCATCAGAGTCAGGTGTTCGAATTCTTGCATGAAGTTCGCATTCATTAAAGTAAGGCTCAGATTGTTCGCACAAAAGCCTCAATTTCGTATCAGTTAGGAACCCTAGTTCACATCGGTCGAAAAATGTCAGTTTCGTATCGATCAATATCTATTAACTTCGTATCGATCACAACTTGGCAGCTTCATATCGATCAGGGTATGCAATGATTCGTATCGATCGAAGATGGTGAAGTTCACATCAGTCACTTACCCGGAATTTCATATTGGTCATTTACCCTGCGATTTCTTGTTAATAACCTCTAATCGATACGAATTACCTCCACTCCGAATCACTAAGAACTTCATCATTCATAGGTCAACTCTGCATCGATACGAATTCCATACCTTATGATCGACACGAAGCCAAGCCATCTCCTTCTTTTCATCAGTACAAAATAAAGGCCGAGCAACCCTCAATCAATTCCTTGGTATCACTCCTAATCCCTTCTTCTCGAATCAACACAAACGCCATTACTCTCTCCTCAACCTCACTTCGACCCAACTTAGAATCAATGGCGCCGGAATAGGCTATAGCTTTGGATGAACTGGCATTGAATCTCGAGTCTCGTCAATTTCTATAAGAATTCGCCGATTAATTACCTAGATTAGAGAATTGATTCAAGAGATTAATGAGTCGAATCGAAGGCGAGAACAGTTTTTTTCTTTTCCCGAGTCTCTTTATCGATACGATGGCAGTATGTGAAGACGAGCTCAAGTGAGAAATTCTTCTAAGTACAAAACGCTTTTATATGGACCCAAGTATCGAAGGAAAACGATTCGCCTCCCAGTCGTCTTGACTGATTACAACCAGTTTCACTCCGGGTCAAGGTGAATTGACTATTCAAATCCAACAGCTCGAGCTTCATCTATATGAGATGTCCAATGTAGAGTTTTCTAAAATATGAGATTCTATCGATACGAAGCTGGCTATTCGTATACGTCCATTCGAGTCCATCTGAGGTCCATCAATACGAAGCGTCCACCTCGCATCCATCAGTGAGGATTCCATCGATATGAAATCATAGTTTCGCACCCATTGCTCTGGATTCCACAGAAGACCACTTCTATCGATGCGAAGTGAGTTGGAGATAATGGGTTCATATCGATCACCATCGACACGAACGCAAATCTCCAACTCCTCGAATCGATCCCAGAGAGGATCGATGTATGTAAAAAAAGAAAACAAACAACCTTTTAACTTTTCACATCGATCCAAGAGAGGATCGATACGAAAGGATACTCCAAAACAACCATCAAGCGTTGTTGCAACTTGAATTTCACATTGATTTAGGAGAGGATCAATACGGAATTCGACGCAAGAAAACTGACAACGAATAGTGGACGTGCGATGTTAATGAGAGTCGGGTTAACATATATGCATGTATGTCGGACTAATATTCAATTTTCAAAAATCCACAGGAATTGAACACTCACTATCATGAAAAATCTGTTATAACAGCACAGGATACAACAGTTGGCAGTCAACAATTCATACTACTGAGAAAATCAGTCAAAGATTACAACTTCCAATGAGAGGACGATATTCGTTTAACAAGTTGTATGGAACTATTCAGAGTGAAGATTGCAGCTTTTCAAAGCACATCGTGTTATCACAAGACGTACTTTGGAGGGCAAATGTTATTTCACCTTTTGGTAAGGCCGTAATACCAGGAACTTAACAGGAAACCAAGGACAGTCTATCCCGAAGATTGACTATACACAGATTTGCTATTGATGTCGATAAATTTTGTCCAAGTCCGAATCAAGCTACAATTGGCAAGACATGACAAGCGAAGCTGTGAGAGCGAACGTTCCAAGTTTTTGGTCAATTGGAGTCCATATGAGTGAGATATGATCGATACGAATCAAGAGAACACACGGTTCGTATCCATCCTATCAATGCTTATTCGCATCCAACAGAAGTTCTGCATATTCGTATCCATCGGCGAACATCTGTTCATATCCATCGGAACGCGCCACTTCGTATCCATCACGTGAAAGGCCTTATTCGAATCCATCTAGCGTCGGTAGTTTGTATCCATCGAGTAACTACCGTTCGTATCCATTAAGGCCAAACAGAGCCGTCAACTGTTCGTATCCATTAAGTTGGAACAACTTCGATCGATACGAACAAGGCCTCACAGTCGATACGAACTGAGCTACTCCCATTGATGCGAATTGGGTCGATACGAACAAGGCAACAGTTACCGATACGAACTAAGCGAAAATATTGGGATAACTTAGTCAACTCGGCATCGAAAGCGGATCGATCCAAAAATCACGCACCACGTCAACTCATGAGCACGTACCTAATATCGAGTCCAAGTAATCGATGCGATCATATCGATTCGAACAGAGAAGCCTAAAGAAAATGCAATCTTGCATCGATCATAACTTGCAATCCACAAGTCCAAATGCTAGGAAATTTTCCCGGGAGCTTACGTACAACATAAAAAATGTTCCTGTCAAATTTCGACTTGATTGAATCAAATATTGTCGATCACGGATCGAGTCGAAATCGCCTATGACGGATCGTGTGGGACCACCCACATGCCAGAAGGAGTCTTCTGAGATCTGAGTGAGATATTTGCCTCCTACGCTTATAAATAGATCCCTTTGGCCTATAGAAGAAGGATCTTTTGGCTCTTTGACGTCCAGACTCAGTCGAACTTAACTCTGCACTTCATAGCTGCTGTTGTACTCGAATTTCAACACTATAATCCGTTGTAATCAATTGTAATTAGTTGTAATCAGCAAGTGAATACCAATAAATTCATCAACTTTATAGTGGACGTAGGCCATATGCTGAACCACTCTAAATTGTTGTGTCTCTGCGTGTTTTCATATTTGTTTTTGAAGTATTTCTTAGATAATCCTCTTTTTACATTTCTATTCTTCATTTTTATCTCTTCAAATACTTCCAAAGAGTGTTATGCCCATTTTTGGTACAAACATCATGTTTGAAATATCAAATTTAAGCAACTACGATTTCAATATATATCACAGTTATATTTCATAATTTTAATGACTCAATTCCGATAAATTCCATTTATACTTCAAAATCCAACTTAAAATTTCAATTTAATTTCTTTAACCAGTTCCTTTATATCAATTCCAGTTCCAACATAAAACTTAAATTTCGATAATAATTCAATTTATTTGAATCAAATTTTATTTCAAAAAATTGTTTAACTAAATTCAACAATTAAGGATTTTAAAATCATTTAATTTAACCAATCCGGTGTCCGTATATAATTCTCTACCTTAGGGTCAAGTGATACGGATATTTATCATTTCAATCCGCAATTTAAAATTTTACAGTTATATATCATTTCAAACTGCGATCCCGAATTAAATAAAATCCATAAAATCTCTCGAAGTCTATCGTTTCAACTCATAACGATTATTCCTTAATCTATAGATCATTCGGGTATGTATTAATTCAACCCGTATGGAACTTGCAGTTTATAACAATATAAATACAACATCCAGTCATCAAAAATCAACAATCAGTCATCCATCACAATCATCATCCAAATCAAACAATAAACATCAATAGATAACAGAAAATCAATAACAAGTACTAAATTGACAAATTAAATTCAATATTTAAATCAAACAATGATTAAATGTGATAACAGTCAAATTTAACTAGAATGAAAATTTTAAACATACCAAACATCAATAAATAAATTTCTAATCACATCATGAATTAAATTTTACTAGCATAAGATTATTTAGTAATTGTGAGTGGGTCAAAACACTCACCTTTGATTTTAAATCAAATTAAAATCCAAAATAGGGCCCAAATTTGAAGAGTCTCAGAATTCGTCCAAACTAGTGTCAAAAAGTCAGAAGTATAAATACGATCCCAACAGTGCAAATCACGTGTGAATCCGAGATTGTACGTAAAAGTTATATAGATAAGAACATTTTAAATTTGAAATCAAAAAATAAAATAAAAAAACCAGGCTCTCACCGTACACGTCACCCTACTATCATCTCTTACATGAACAGGAAACCCTAACCAGAAGCATGAATGAATTGATCGCTAGCCGCCCTCCAAACTGATCACCACGCCGCTTCTCCCAATCGCCCACGCCAATGCGACCTTGCCTGTGCCTGCCCATGCCTCGCGACCCACCAATGACGTCTCGATCGAGAACAAAAGTCGGACAGTTCCACCTATAAACGAAACCCTAATCGAATTTATGCCGTCGATCCGAACATTGAATCGATAAACCACATACGTCGATGAACTCCACTCGTGAATCTCTACGACTCAGTACCCTCCAGTTGACGATCGATCGAAGTTAATCGACAATCGATGAAAGGCCGAGAATAATCTGGCCAATTCCAGCCGCATAGAAACTCAAATCAAAAAATAAACTACAAATTTGACTTGCCGTTGTCGAGAGCTTCAAATTGATATATAATTTGATAGGGTTTGAGCAGTTTTAATTTTTGATTGAAATTTGATTTGAACTTGAATTGGGAATTTGTTTGTCTACCATTGAGATAGAGAGGTGGACAGATGAAATTAGACGTATAGACAAATGGAATAAGAAATAGTTAGGGTTTATAATAGGCTATTTATAAGCAGATCAGAAAAATAGAATGAATGGACCAAATCGATTTGAAAGTTGAATGATGAACGACCCAAAACGTCCATTTCATTTTTGAAATGGAAATGGGCTATCCCATGTATCAAAATAGATGATTTTGATAATTTTATACTCAATGGAACAAGTTTTAAGTCCTAATTCCATCTTATGAAGAAGTTAGCTTAAATTAGCTTATTTCAAATTGATTTCAATTAAATTAATTGTTACGCGTTTCTAGTCTGTATGGTCAAATAATAAGTCTGGTCGCTACGAAACTTGAAATCCTGCAATAATTTACTGCTACGAATCCGATGAAACTAGTTTCGTCAAAATCCAAGACCGTGGCCAAAATAGCTATTTTCACGTTAATTAAATAAATTAATATTAAATTAGTTAATCATTTTTTAATTCAATATTTACAAACTAACCAATTTTATTATTTTTTATTGCATAGACATTTATAATACATAATACAAGTTTATATATCAATTCGTTGTTGGTTATTACACTAATTACAATGTTCAGTTTCAACTGTAATTAAATCAATTTAATTATAATTAATTCCAGTAAATTTATTTGATTTGGCTTCGATCTTTTTATTCAATCAATTATTTCTCTATGCACATAGTTAACATTGTTATACATTTTGTTACATTAATATTTTACCATTTTCATCTTACTTTTCAGTAATGTAATATTTAATTACATTTAATTGTAATAAATCCATTTGTTATAATTTAAATTCTATTATATTGAGAAAACTTGATTCCGATTCCTTTATTCAATCAATTCATATTATGCATAAATTTTTCATTGGTCACATTTTATTGAATTGGCATTCTATAATTATCAATTTGACCTACATCAACTGCACTAATTAAGTGAATCAATTACAATTGAGTTTCAATTTTAATTTAATAGGCTAAATACATAGGTAATGTAGCAACCCGCATATTTTACGATTGAATATTTAAATATTTCATTTTAATATTTTATCGTTAATCGGATTTTAATCCGAAAAGTTACTTTTTGCATACGGTCGAATTAGGACTCGGAACCACTTCCATTGAGTTCAAAACACCGTTTGCGATCTTTTTGAGTATAAACTTTGATATGTTTGGAGTTAGTGGAATTTTTCCATTTATTCACTTTAGGCTTTGGATTTGGTTTAGCCCATTAGCCTAAACTATTAATTCTAGCTCAACCCCCTTCCCTTCATAACTTCACTTTCATTTCCTAATACTCAAGCTTCATCAAAAATGGAGGAAGGAATGGGAAATTAAAACTCCAAGCCCTAGTTCATTTGCAAATCCAACATCTAGCTCCAAATTCAAAGAGAAGCCATTGATTCTTCCTTTGCTTGTAAGCTTCTTCTTCATTGATTTTGTGTAAAGGTGAAATTTTTATCTCACATCTTTGTCTATAACTATCTTTGATTGTTGGGTATGAATTCCTAAAACTTATTCAAGTGCATTTGCTTTTGGTTTGGATTGAATTGGTGAAAATCCCAATTTTTAGTGTTTTGGGTTCAAATCTTTAAAAATCCTAACTTTGACGATTGAACACGTTTTTGTTGATGCATCGAGGAGCCAATAGGACCGGGTAGCCGATGGGCGTAATCCCCTAACGTCCATGCTCCATCGGTTGCAAACTGAGAGAGTTTTTACACTTTCGTTGCTTAGGTTGTTCGGCCTACACACATATCTTTCGGCCTGCAGTTAGGTCGCGCCAAACATAGGTCGCGTCATGCCTAGGTCGTCCCATCTTAAATCGCTTGGCCATTTGGTCGTTCCACCACTTGGTCGCTCGCCTCGTAGTTAGGTCGCAACCCATTGGTCGCTCGGCATTGCTTAAGATTTCCAAAAGCCACAGTTGCCTTAGGTTGCTCGGCATATAAAGTCGCTCGGCCTGTTAAGTCGCACCTGTTGTAGGTCGCAACCACTTAGGTCGCTCGGCCTGTTTTAAGTAACATCTGATGTTATGTCGTGCCATGTTGGGTCGCACCATTTCCTAGGTCGCTCGGCCTACTTTTCAACTTAGGTCGTTTTCGGTCCTTAAACCGCTTGCATCTTAGGTCGTCTTTGGCCCTTAAGTCGCTTCCAATTTAGGTCGCTCGGCCTGCTTTAATAGGTCGCGCCATGATTATGTCGCAACCACTTAAGTCGCTCGGCCTGCTTGGTCGCACCATATTTAGTCACAAGTGTATTTCCACTTTGATGGATTTGGAACCGAATTCTTTGGACATTATTCACGTCTTCGAATGTGAATTTTTATGACTTATTGTTTCTACAATTATTTTTGTGATTTGTTACTTTAAAAATATGAAGGTTTCAATACTAGTAGTAAATATCAAAACTCTTTCATCAAAACGATTTCAACCCTATTTTACTACAAAGCTTGTTTCTTAAACTGTTTTTTTTCAATCTACTAATATATATAAACCTTTATCTCACTCGTATGAGAAATCTAATTAAATGGCTTAGTAAAAAAAGTTGTATGAAACACTTGTGTTTACTTCGCCGGTTAATTCTTGGACTTGTTTGATTGAATCTCTTGTGACAATTTTCGAGTGGAGACCTACATTTTGTTCGTAAATGTTTAAATTAAGCTAGTGGTTATGGGACATGAAGCTAAACTTTTATATTTACTAGCTTACTGTAATTGACACTTCTTGATGATCGTTGATGATCATTTTTGTGATTTAGACTAGCAAATGTGCGATGTCACTGTCTTTGAGGGATACTAAACCCCGTTTCTGTGGAGCTTCTGCTCAATTTGGTGGGGTAGCGACCCATGGTCTTCGGGCCGTTTTTGTGGAGCTTCGGCTCAAAATTAATGGTTAGCAACCATGGAATAGCGTTCCATTTTGTGATACACGTGCTGGTGAGTTTTCATGCTCCCGTTTTGTGATAGGCCTCCCCCCCTTTTTTGTGATTTCTGGATTTCCATTGATGATTTCTAGAATTTGTGTTTCACCAATTTTCGTGATTTACATTGATATGTCATATCAATATTTGTGCATTGGTGAATTTGTGTGTCATTAACTTTTGTGATTGACATTGATATTATTGTCAATATTTATGGTTTGGAGAATAAAAATAAAGAGTATGACATTCCTTTTGATCTTTGAGAAGATTCTTGTCATATTGATTAATCCCTAGTTGATTTTCAATTGCATACTTATCACCGTATGATCTTATGGTTATCATACGTTTTTGTCATTTCTCTTATTCTATATCATTTCACTGATATTTATAGCTAGACTGATCCGTTTATTATTTTCTTATTAAATAATACTTGGGTCAGACCGAGATGTTACAGGTGCTTCTGCTTGACTTCGCATCTGGGATTATCACCCTTACTTTTGGCTAACTACTTAGATTAGTAGTTTTTGTTGTATACATTTGAGATATAGACTCATTGATGTATCCATATTCTTTTGTCTAGCACTTGTAGCTATTCTTTTGTGATATTGTGGATCTTGTTTGACCACTACTCTGATACACACTTTTATGTGTTATATATTCATACCTTTTTCCGCCTTTGTGATATGGATGTCTGTGACTGATTTGTGTTATGTTTATTTCTATATTTGTTTTCGAAGAATATATATAGCCACCGGGTAGTAGCTTTGAGTTTGTATCGATATGTTGGATTTCCTCCTGAAACCAGATGCATGTTGTACTATCTGACATATCGGTGCTCGCATAAAGCAATTACGTGGATGGTCGCTCCTCAACAGCCTTATTCTCCACACTAGTTGACGGCATTACCCCGTAGTGTCCTTGGCTAGAGTGGGTATAGAGGTGGGGCGTCACAGCTTGGTATCAAAGCCAATCTTCGGAAAAATGTAGAATAATCTAGCAAGGATCATCGTCCTAAGTCCATCTTAGGAGTCGTGCTTTAGGATTTAATTCGAGCCTTCGTACCGATTCATCCTATTTTCTTTATGATTCCTTGTTTATCTATCAAGATTTTCTTGATATTCATTTGGCGAATAACTTTATCCTTATTCTTTCTTTCTTTCTAAAGGAAGAGAAATGGTTAGACCTCGCCGTCCCAGCGTCGGTCAATCTCGTGCTACTCCCCAAGATGGAGTTTTTATGTCTGTCCGGCAGCTTCTTGATCTAGTAAGGAATGCTCAAGCAGCCGGAGCTAATCCGGGGTCTACTCACCCTAAGTCTGAATTTGCACGTTTGTGCAATGATTATACCAATTTGGGTGGGAAGCCATTCAAAGGTTCTGAAACTATTATTGAAGTCCAGGCTTGGCTGAGAACGTGCGGTCGAATCTTTTCTCGCATAAATCTTATTGATCTTCACCGTGTTCAGGTGGACTCGAGTATGCTCCAAGTAAGAGCATTAGATTGGTATGAGCTTCTGATTTCTGAAATAAATGAAGCGGATCTTATTTGGGAGAAATTCCGGGAATGCTTCGAATTAAAATTTATGCCAGAAGCTGAGAAGGTGACTTTGGCTCGCCGTTTCATTGACCTTGTTCAAGGTGAATCCTCTGTGGCAGACTATGTCACATCATTCGAGTTACTTTCTAAATATGGGGTCGACCACATAAACACCCCATTGAAGAAAAACAAAGATTTGTCTATGGCTTGAATAAAAATCTCAAGAAGCCATTACTTCTAAAATTAGAAGTTTCTTTTGATCAACTCATTGATATCGCTCTTCATCTTGAAGAGGCCGATAGGGAGAGTGATGTTGAAGTTATGGGTGCCAAAACAAACGTCAACAATAAGAAAAGGCCTAATAAGTTCAAAGGTCCTTATCCCAATAAGAAAGGAAAGCAAGCAACTTCGGTGGCAAAGACTTCTACCTTTAGTCGTGGGCAATGCTACAATTGTGGTTCTAAGGACCATTTTGCGAACAAGTGTTCAAAGCCCCGTGCTTGTCTCTATTGCAAAAGCCCGGATCATTATTTATCTTCTTGTCCCAAACTTCAAGGTAAGAAGGAGGGAAAGCTTAATGTTGCTCAAGCCCCTGGCAACACATCTCATGGTCAAGGTATTTCTCATTCTATCCTTGATGGCATTATTTTATTTCATGATCACCCTATTCGAGTTCTTTTTGATACGAGTGTGTCCCATTCTTTTATATCAAAAGAACTTGTTGATACTTTTTCTTTGGATGTTTTGTGTTTAATGACTTCTTTGAGAATTGCGAGTCCGATTGGTGGATCCGCAACAATCAGTTTATTGTGTAAAGATGTCGAGATTATTTTGTGTGATTTTTCTTTCCGAGACGATTTGCATGTTATGCGCTACTTAGGCTTTGGAATGATTTTGGGAATGGATTGGCTTAACCGCTATGAAGCCCAAATGCTATGTCCTGAGCGGACTATTCATCTTCGACATCCTCAATCTGTTAAGCAGATTTCTATTGACCTGAAGGATTCGAATTCCGGTTTGGTTGCATATTTATATTCTTTAAATCCACATGATGACAATAATGATGATGAGGAAGATATTATTTCTCTTATTCATGTTGTTCGTGAATTTTCTGACATATTTGAGCCCGTTTTAGGATTACCACCTAAGCGAGCAATTGAGTTCAAAATTAATCTCATCCCTGAGCTCAACCTATCACTCGTCCTCCTTATCGCATGTCCGATAAGGAAAATGAGGAGATGCTCAAATAATTATCCCAACTGGAGACGAAACAATTTGTTCGCTCTAGTTCCTTGCCTTGGGGAGCTTCGGCTATTTTTGTAAAGAAATCTGATGGTACACTTAGGCTTTGCGTTGACTACCGCAAGCTTAATGATCTTATTATCAAGAATAAATATCCTTTACCTCGGATTGATGATCTATTCGATCAACTTAGTGGTGCTAGGGTCTTTTCACAATTAGACCTAGCTACCGGTTTTCATCAGCTTCGTATTGTAGAGGATAGTATTCCTTTGGCATTGTTCCGTACTCGTTATGGATCTTACGAATGGCTTGTTATGCCATTTGGTTTAACGAATGCTCCGGCTTATTTCGTTGACCTTGTGAATAGAGTTTTCAAAGACTTCCTCGATCGGTTTGTCCTCATCTTTATTGATGATATTCTTGTGTATTAAAAAATAGAGGAGGAACATGAAAAGCATCTTCGGATTGTGTTGGAAACTCTTAGGAGTAATCAGTTGAAAGCAAAATTTTCTAAATGCCACTTTTGGCAATCTCGTGCGAAGTTTGTCGGTCATATTATTTCCGAATCCGGAATTTCCATGGATCCTTCAAAGATTGAAGCGATTCAAAATTGGATGAGACCGGAGAGTGTGACCGAAATTTGTAGTTTCCTTGGATTGGCGGGCTATTACCGTCGTTTTATAAAAGACTTTTCCAAAAATTCCGTGCCTCTTACTAGTTTGACAAAGAAGGGAGTTAAATACATTTGGTCGGACAAATGTGAAGCTTCTTTTCAGAAATTAAAAGAACTCCTTTCCGATGCTCCTATTCTTGTGATTCCCGAGGGAAAACAAGATTTTACTGTTTATACCGATGCTAGTCGCGTTGGTTTGGGTGATGTTCTTATGCAAAGAGAACGTGTTATCGCTTATGCTTCTAGGCAATTGAAGCCAGCTGAGACTAGATATGCCACTCATGATTTAGAGCTCGCAGCTATTGTTTTCTCCCTTTGTATTTGGCATCATTATCTTTTGGGAGAAAATTTATTATATACACCGATCATAAATCTTTGAAGTATCTATTTTCTCAAAAGGAACTTAATTTGCGTCAACAACGTTGGCTCGAATTTCTTGCAGCTTATGATCTTGATATTCTTTATACTCCCGGAAAGGGAAATCGAGTTGCGGATGCACTTAGTCGTAAGCAACAAGCGGTTGTCTCTATGATGATATCCAAATGGAATGATCTCGGAATTCTATCCACTTGTGAGATTCGAGATCGTGTTTTCGATTTATGTTCATCTCTTGTTTTGTGTAGACTTGAGGCTCATCCTTCTCTTTTAGACCGCATTCTTGAAGCTCAAAAGCTAGATCCCGAATTGGCTCTTCTTGGCCAAAATTTTAGGGATAAAATTGATATTGAATGTTTGAAAGACTTTGATATTGATTCTCGTGGCGGCATCCGAAAATTTGGTAGGCATATCGTGCCAAATATTAGTAATCTTCGTAAAGATATTTTTGAAGATTCTCATCGCTCTAAATTTACCATTCATCCCGGTAGCAGTAAAATGTACGTGGATAGGAAGCGACTTTATTATTGGGAGAGAATGAAATCTGATATTGCTAACTTTGTTAAGTGTTGCATGACTTGCCAACTTGTCAAGGCCGAACATCTAAGGCCCAGTGGGTTATTGCAACCTTTAGAAATTCCAATTTGGAAGTGGGACCAAATTTCCATGGATTTTATAGACGGCCCTCCCCGTTCTCGCTTGGGTCATGATAGCTTATCGGTGATAGTCGACAGACTTACTAAATCCGCCCATTTTGTTCCCGTTCGGTCCATTCAAACCATTCCTCTTTTGGCCAAACTCTTTATTAAAGAAATTGTAAAATTGCATGGAGTTCCTTCTTCTATTGTTAGTGATCGTGATCCATTGTTTGCCAGTGGATTTTGGAAGAGTCTTCAAAAATCTTTGGGAACGAAGCTTAATTTTAGCACCGCTTATCATCCCCAGTCCGATGGACAAACTAAGCGTGCGAATCAAACTCTTGAAGATCTTCTTCGTGCATGTGTTCTTGACCTTGTTGGCTTGAGGCCGGTGAGAAGCTGGTTTTAGGTCTAGATTTTGTTCGTGATTCCACAGAAAAGATTGATCTTATTCGTTCGTCATAGGATGAAAGAGGCCCAGAGTAGACAAAAATCCTATGTCGATAACCGGAGAAGGAAATTAGAATTTTCTGTGGGAGACCTTGTGTTTATTCGTGTTTCACCTATGAAGGGTGTTGTACGTTTCAGTCGATCGAGAAAGTTAGCACCTCGATATATTGGTCCATTACCCATCACCGAACGTATTGGTTCCGTGGCTTATCGCCTTTTATTACCGGCTCAGTTTTCTGCTATTTATGACGTGTTTCACGTTTCTCAATTACAGAAGTGTCTTCGAGATTCCAGTTCTATTCTTGAGCCCGGTGTTGTGGACGAAATTGAAGTTTCGCCTAATTTAACTTATGAGCAACATCATATTCGTATTATTGCTTCGGAGGTCAGGCGCCTTCGAAATAAATATGTTTCGCTTGTTAAAGTTCAATGGTCCTCAAATCCTAAGGATTGCTCTTGGGAATCTAGAGAGTACATCGAGCGAACACATCCGACTTACTTTTCCGTGCTCTTTGAGGTGAATTTCTTATTTCAAATTCCTTTTGTATTGTTATGCTTTCATGGTTGTTACCTTTGATTTTCTTCTTAAATATTACGAGGACGCAATTTCTTTGAGAAAGGGAGTCTGTAACAACCCGCATATTTTACGATTGAATATTTAAATGTTTTATTTTAATATATTATCGTTAGTCGGATTTTAGTCCGAAAAGTTACTTTTGCATGCGGTCGAATTAGGACTCGGAACCACTTCCATTGAGTCCAAAACACCGTTTGCGATCTTTTTGAGTATAAACTTTGATATGTTTGGAGTTAGTGGAATTTTGCCATTTATTCACTTTGGGCTTTAGGTTTGGTTTATCCCATTAGCCTAAACTATTAATTCTAGCTCAACCCCATTCCCTTTAACTTCACTTTCATTTCTTAACACTCAAGCTTCATCAAAAATGGAGGAAGGAATGGGAAATTAAAACTCCAAGCCCTGGTTCATTTGCAAATCCAACATCTAACTCCAAACTCAAAGAGAAGCCATTGATTCTTCCTTTGCTTTCAAGCTTCTTCTTCATTGATTTTGTGTAAATGTGAGATTTTTGTCTCACATATTTGTCTATAACTATCTTTGATTGTTGGGTATGAATTCCTAACACTTATTCAAGTGCATTTGCTTTTGGTTTGGATTGAATTGGTGAAAATCCCAATTTTTAGTGTTTTGGGTTCAAATCTTTAAAAATCCTAACTTTGATGATTGAACACGTTTTTGGTGATGCATCGAGGAGCCAATAGGACCGGGTAGCCGATGGGCGTAATCCCCTAGCGTCTATGCTTGATCAATTGCAAATTGAGAGAGTTTTTGCACTTTCGTTGCTTAGGTCGTTCGGCCTGCACACATATCTTTCGGCCTATAGTTTGGTCGCGCCAAACATAGGTCGCGCCATGCCTAGGTCGTCCCATCTTAAGTTGCTTGGCTATTTGGTCGTTCTACCACTTGGTCGCTCGCCTCGTAGTTAGGTCGCAACCCATAGGTCGCTCGGCATTGCTTAGGATTTCCAAAAGCCACAGTTGCCTTAGGTCGCTCGGCCTGTAAAGTCGCTCGGCCTAAGTCGCACCTGCTATAGGTCGCAACCACACTACACCAAATACTGAGATTTGCAACTAACCATTCGCGCATTTGGCAACGGTTACTAACCGTTGCCATTTAGCAACGGTTAATCACCGTCTTGGTTCAGTTAGCAACGGTTTATTATCGTTGCTAATTCGGAACGGTTATTAACCGTAGCTTCTTTGGAGACAAATGATGGCGGTGAATTTCATCCTTTCGAGCCATAATTTTTGGCGCGCTTCGTTCCAATTAGCAACGGTTTTCAACCGTGGCTAATTAGCAATGGTTTGTAACCGTCGTAAATATTTTAGGCAGGGCCGGCCCAGGGGCAAGCCCACCAAGCCCCTGGGATGGGGCAACCAACTGAGCCGGGCAACACCAAAAATCTGTTTTACTTCAAAGTTACAGCTCAAAAGCAATCTTCATGTTGGCGATGCTCGAACCCAAATAAACTAGGGTTTCAAAAATCAACGCTTTCCAAATAATCATCGCTGCATACTCGGCTATTCCATCAGCCATCGTCGGCTCATGCTTCCCTCCTACGCGATATTTTCTACTACTGATTTGAAGTCCTGCTACAGTCTCTATACTGCCACTGCTAATTAAGTAAGCGAATTTCTTGTTTTGAGTTGTCTAATTTTCTAAAATTGAGTCGCCCTTTTACTGCTTTAGATTTCATTAACCTTGAAAACGCCTGAAGCTAATAACTTATTAGTATGTTGTTATAAACAACTAGTTTTCTGTAACTAATCGTTTAGGAATCAAAATTTGAAAGCTGAAGCTAAAAGACTAATAATTATTTAGCAACTGATACTTTCATTGATGTACTATTTTTCCTGCAGTGTGTGTATGTCTACCCGCAAACATTTAGGCAGAACCCAATGTGATTTGCATGTATGCTTAACTAGATACACTAGTTTGTAAACTTGATACATTTCGTTAAAAATTAAATACACTGTTTTGTAAACTATTTGAGACTAAGTATTGTAGTCCACTTAATGTGACAACTTTTGTTTAAAAAGTTGGTACTTTGTTATGTTATAGTTTTATATGTGATTTTATGCTTACACATATGTAAACATACATACACTTATGTACACATACATACATATGTACACATACATACATATGATCAGCTTGACTATTCTTTCTTTCTTTGTGTTTGTAGGTAGACAGGCAGTTCAAGATATTGTATTTGCACCCTTTAGTTCAGCAGTGCTAAGGTAATATATTTTTGTATTTGCATCCTTTATTTCAGTCAGTATTTTAGATATTGTTTTGAATCCGCTTAAGTTTAAATTCTGGTGATGCAGGAAGACTTTGTCACTGCCGCATAAAAGGGAATGTTTCCCTTCCCGCCCATCCCTGTGATGCCCGATTGCTGTTAAGCTGTCGTACATCTGATATAGTAAACAACGTGCCCTTCTGATTTGTCTGATCCCACCAGTTTCTCGCCTCGAAATATGGTGAGAAGTTGGTGGGATCAGACAAATCAGAACGGGGACGTTGTTTACTATATCAGATGTACAGCAGCTTAACAGTGATCGCTTGGAGCAATACAAGGATGGGCCGGAAGGGGAAGAAATGTACGTCATAATGTTGTTGGGATTATTTTAGGATTTTAGACTTTGCAGGGCATAATGTCACAAGATGCCACACCACCGTCAAATGATACAACTTCACAATCATCCACTTTAAAACGGGAGAAAGTTTATATAGACAACTACGGTTCTCCAGTCGAAAAAAATGGTTCAAAGGTCGCTACGAAGATTGGTAAACTAGTAAGAAATCATGTGCCAATGTCATATCCAAGTTGGAAAAAAGTTCCGCCAAATTACAAGGAAGACGTGTGGAATCAATTGGAGGTAAGTTCTCCAATCTCATAACCATTTTTATGTACTGTTTTTGTTTGTAAAATATAGTCGTCTGATTGTAATATGCACCCTTTTTCATAGAGACTGATGCAACTATGTACGTTATTCATAGAGACTGATGAAACTATATACGTTGAAATGTAAAAATCCATATACTTTGAAATGTAAACTGTGTACATGAACTTAGATGGTTTAAATTCATTTATAATGCTTTCAATCCATATACTTTGAAGCCCATTATATTCTCCTTCAATGCCTCTCAAACTAAAAAACAACCGTGTTTAAAAATTATTATAACATTATATATTTGCAACTTGAAAGAAGTGTTGCCAACTCGTACAAAGCATAAAACATTATATTGACTTTGCATTTCAAAGTCTGAGCTAGAAAGATAATCAAACATTCACCAATTTTATTTTGATATTCGAAATAATAGAATAGAAATAGTTCAAAGTTGGATAATGAATTGCATTCAAGATTCAATGCAACTTCTATTAGTGGTAATTAATACTTATGTCACACAGGCTGAGTCAGATTACATAAAGTGTCTATTCAAGACTGACCAAAAACAAGAGGGTTGATAATCTAATTGAATTTAGCCACATCAATGAGGTTCATATGATAACATGCACCCCAAGATATAATGCTTTTCTTGATTAAACAAGAAGATAAGTAACAAAATTAGCAGCCTGTGTACATAACTGTGATATAAGAATAGCAATGCACCTGTTTTTATCTGAATTATTTTCATATATGAAATTACATTATTTCAAGCAATTTTTTTAATGATCAAAGCCTAACATTCATTCTTTTGGGTGGTATGAATTTTTAGACAGGTTTATCAAACCTGTCATGTATAAACAGAGGCATGTTGCTTGTACACAATCGTACATACAGCCATCCTTACACAAATACAAGCATGCAAGCACCTTTCACAATTTACATTCAAGACTTATCACATCCAAAATAGATATATCAAGTTTTAAGAATTTATAAGGGTGGTTTGCTCACCTGGATAGTTTGACAGAGAGGAAAGAGAACCTGAAAAAGATTTCAAAATCTGGAAATTGAGGCTTGATCAAATTTGCTTTATCCTAACTGTTGTTTGCTTTGAATTGCTTTGCATTATTTGATTTTCTCTTTTCTTGGGTTCTACTTTGTTTTAAACTGTTTCAGACTTTTTGAATCAGGTAGATGCTTTTTGTTTTTGAACTGGAATATTCTTTCCAGATTTATGAAGTTGAACTGCCTCTGAATTTAATCTTCGAGTTGAACATGAACCAGGTTGAACATTGAAGTCTGAAAACTAGAATGCTTTGCCCTTTTGATTTTATTTTCCTCTCAGGTTGAAGCTGAAAACTGGATCTATTTCTTACGAAAGTTTTGTACTTATCTTTGTACTAGATCTGTAATTAATGAAATCTTTGTACTGTAGTGTAATAAACAATGCAGTGTAATGAGTATGATATTCCGACAAGGTAGCATTGTGTTTGCAAAACAATGAGTGTAATTATAAGTTTGATAATTTTATATATATGGTATATGTGCGATATGTTTATAGTGCTTGTGTACCAATATTTTGATATATATTGATATTCTGGTATATATACTGAGATATGCGTGTAACGCAGTAGTGAGTTACAGATGTGATTTTGTAGGGGCAGGAGCAAACACTATGTGCAACGGGTGTTAACCATTGCTTTATGTGTGACTTTGGGTATAACGCAACGGTTTTTAACCGTTTTTTACGGCACATAAAGCAACGCTTGCACCCGTTGCTTTTTGGACATAAAGCAACGGTTTATATCCGTTGATTTTTTGCCCATTAAGCAACGATTAGTAACCGTTGCCTTTTGTACATTAAGCAACGGTTTATACCCATTGCCTATTGTCAAGTTTGCAACGGTTTATAACCGTTGCCTTTGGACGAATTTGCAACGGTTAATACCCGTTGCCTTTGGCCCATTTTGCAACGGTTTGTACCCGTTGCCTTTTGGAAATAAAGCAACGGTTTCTTCCCGTCGCTAAAGTCAACCACTCCTGTATTAAAGACGGTTTTTACCCGTTGCTTTTGGACTTAACAATGGTTTTTACCCGTTGTTAATAGCTTAAAATGGTGTAGTGCCACTTAGGTCGCTTGGCCTATTTTAAGTAGCATCTGCTGTTATGTCACGCCATGTTAGGTCGCACTATTTCCTAGGTCGCTCGGCCTGCTTTTCAACTTAGGTCATTTTCGGTCCTTAAGCCGCTTACATCTTAGGTCGTCTTCGGTCCTTAAATCGCTTCCAATTTAGGTCGCTCGGCTTGCTTTTATAGGTCGCGCCATGATTATGTCGCAACCACTTAAGTCGCTCGGCCTGCTTGGTCGCGCCATGTTTATTTGCAAGGGTATTTCCACTTTGATGGATTTGGAACCGAATTCTTTGGACATTATTCACGTCTTCGAATGTGAATTTTTGTGACTTATTGTTTCTACAATTATTTTTGTGATTTGTCACTTTAAAAATATGAAGGTTTCAATACTAGTAGTAAATATAAAAACTCTTTCATCAAAATGATTTCAACCCTATTTTACTACAAAGATTGTTTCTTAAACCGTTTTTTTTCAATCTATTAATATAAATAAACCTTTATCTCACTCGTATGAGAAATCTAATTAAACGGCTTAGTAAAACAAGTGGTATGAAACGCTTGTGTTTACTTCGCCGGTTAATTCTTGGACTTGTTCGATTGAATCTCTTGTGACAATTTTCGAGTGGAGATCTACAATTTATTCGTAAATATTTAAGTTAAGCTAGTGGTTATGGGACATAAAGCTAAGCTTTTATATTTACTAGCTTACTGTAATTGACACTTCTTGATGATCGTTGATGATCATTTTTGTGATTTAGACTAGGACATGTGCGATGTTTCTTTGTCTATGAGGGAGACTAAACCCCGTTTCTGTGGAGCTTCGGCTCAATTTGGTGGGGAAGAGACCCATGGTCTTCGGGCCGTTTTGTGGAGCTTCGGATCAAAATTAATGGGTAGCAACCATGGAATAGCCTTCCATTTTGTGATACATGTGTTGGTGAGTTTTCATGCTCCCGTTTTGTGATAGGCATCCCCCCCCTTTTTTTGTGATTTTTGGATTTCCATTGATGATGTCTAGAATTTGTGTTTCACCAATTTTCGTGATTTCACCAATTTTCATGATTTACATTCAATTTACAACCAACTATAACCTTTCAATCACTTCAATTAATTGGAATTTTATTAAACTTGTTAATAATTAACTTAAATTAACATTATTACATTTCATTCTATTTATCATTTCAATAATAAATTACAAATTTTTATTTCTCCCAATATTAAATGACCACATTTTATTAAATTAACAATTTTAATTTTCGAAAATTACGGGTCGTTACACCCCCCCCCCCCATTCTCTACCATTTTCCTAAGCAATTTGTGTACATTGTCGCTTCTTCTTTTTGCACGTAGCACCTTGTTAGTAACTTCCAAACCCTTATGATTCCTCCGTGAGTCGAATATTTACAGCATTTTACGTACCACTTTCCCACTAAAATAAGTTCTTTGTAATTTCTAGGATGTGCCTAACTCTTGTAAGCTTCACTACCCTTCCATCATGCATCTTAAATCTAACAGATCCAATAACCATAACATCCAAATCTCCACCATTAGTAGATTCCATCATAGCATCTGGCTCTTCATAATTAATAATGATTCATTTTGATTTCATATATAGAAACAAATACCTGAATCAAGCATCCAATCTTGGTTATTTCCTTTATCTACGCATTGAATGTTTTCATTAAATTCCTCACCAAAATGCATCTCACCATCTCTATTATCTTTTTGTTCCTTTTGGTCTTCTTTCAATCCCTTTATCCTCACCTTTTCCTTTTTAAGCTTATTGCAAAATCTTAGCCAATGACTAGGTTTTTCATAGTAACAGCAGAAAAATTCTTTTCCATATTTAATCCATTTGATCATCTTTCAATATTTAAACTATTACCCCACAGTCCAAGATGGGACCTTTTCAATTAGATTTCTACTTTGATTTTCCTCTTTATCCTTTCCTTCCATGAGGTTCATCTTTTACATCTCTTTATTAATGCTACTAATCACCAAACCCATTTAAACAACTCCATCCGAAATTTAATTATTCAATGCAACCACAAGCATTTCCCAACTCTCCTGTAATGAACTCATCAACATCAAGGCTTATACCTCATCACGCACCTAGTAATTCATGGTCTCCAATTGCTTCATAATTACTTGAAAATAGTAAAAATGCTCTCCAATTGATCAACCTTGTTAAGTTTTAGACTCACCAATCTTCTCGTAAGAGAGCCTTATTTATTGCAAAGTTCTTTGCATAAATTTCTTCCAATTTCTTTTAAACTGAATAAGTGAATATTTCATTGGCAACAATATGAAACACTACATTCTCTAAAAAAAACGTCAAATAACCACCGTAGCCTTTTGATCCAAAGTCTTCCATTTTTCTTCATATATCTTACTAGGTTTCTTCACTTTGTTCTCTAATGGTTGATGAATGTAACAATCCACAATTTCAAACACTTTGTATTTAAATATCTGAATTATTTAAATATTTGGATCTTTGATTTATTGTTATTGAAATGATTTAATAAGCATTTTTACCCCCCTTTTAAATCATAACTAATGATGGTAAAATTGTTTTGGAAAAATGTTTACAAAAATATGTACTTGTGAAAAATATCTATAATATGACCCAAAATCATTTTATCGATAAACAGCTATTTCCTCAATGGAAGTTATTCAAAATTTTACACATGTCTAAGTAATCATTATTGAGATAATTAGAAACTAAAATATTTTCATATTTATGGCTAACTAAATAGTAAAATGATCAAATAAAGAAAAAGAGCAAAAAATGGAAATAATTAACTCTTAAGCTAATATCTAATGAACACATTAGCCACCGATCAAACACTCTCCTCTTCATATAAGCTTGGAAGGTTCTAGAAGCTTACTATAGGATAAGAGGTATTATGGTAAGGGTATAATAGTTATTAGCCTAAATGAGAAGTGACATAAAGAAAAAATAAGCATAAATGGAAATGCTTAAGTGTTAAGCAAATGATAAAGTTGATATGATGGGAGGTAAACCTTCCAAGGGGGCTGAGAGTAAGCCTATGCTTCACCACTCGAAGCCTATTAATAGTGGGAAGGGGTTCACCTAATAATCATAAATAAATTCCTAAGCATGAGATGAAGTGAGAGGGTTGAAAATGGAGGAAGTGCTTCTAATCCGCTAATTACTATCTAACTTTTCCAAAAGTATTTATGTAAGGAAGGTTGAAAATGGTGGAAGTTCTTAAGCACTAATCCACTAATTACTATCTAACTTTTCCAAAAGTATTTATGTAAGGAGGGTTGAAAATGGTTGAAGTGCTAAAGGTTAGACCATTAGGCTTGTGTTGATGTAAGGAGGTGGTTCTTTGGTTCTTGTGGCATTATGCTTGGGTTAGGCATGGATCCAAGTGAGTTATCTCACTATCTCCTAAGTATTTATTGTGTATATAAATGTTGTGTGCAAATTATAAAGTTAAAGTAACATTAACTAAGTAAAGTTATAAACTTTGAACCTCTCTTGCTTTTGAAAGCAAACGATAACTTTATATTGTATAACCTCACTTCTATTACCCTATTAAATATGTATCATGGCCTTGACTTGATGTTTAATGGTTTTTTAACTTTTATGTCAAATCAAAGCAAGTTTGAAAGTGTTTGAAATGAGAATAGTCATTATAAGTGCACTTCGAAATCCCTTGTTATCGAGAATTTTTATAATTAAATGGAAAGATATTCTAAGGAATCTCTTTTCATGTTCCTTACATACCCTAATGGTAGTACTTACTATAAAAATTTCAGTCCTAAATCATTTTTTTAATTAGTTAAAACTAGTTGCAAGGATTGTGCTTTTCAATGTTGTTTTAACAAGGACTTTTAACAGCACTTATATATGTTGTAGTAAATCACTTACTGTTTTAAGAGTTTAAAATGCGACTTTTTGGCTAGTTTTTCGTGTTTAAATGGTTTTTAATTTCTTTTCTTTATAAAAATTTATGAAAGTTCTTATAAAATGTATTTGAGTGTGAAAAAAGAAAAGTTTAAATATAGTTTTAATGATTATTTGCGAATTTTGAAAGTAAAGTGCTGCAAAATGCAAAAAAATGTTTTGAATCAAACTTTTGTATTAGTTATTCATAAGTAATATTTTATATATATATTAAAAACCTATTTATATGTAGTTCTAAAGTATTATTCTATACATGTAAGTTTTGACAAAGTGATTGACTAAGCTTAACAGTAAAAGCCTGTAACGACCCAGAATTTTAATTTACTTAAAATTTGGATATTTAATTAATTTTAAATATTAATAAGTGAAATTTATAAGTCGAATAAATTTTATTTTGAATAATTGGATTTAATTGGATAATTAAATCGATAATTTAATATGTGAAAATACAGAAATAATTGAAAATTGGGTTAAATATGATTGAAAATGATTTGTAAAATTTTATTTTATCATATTGGAGTTAGAATGATATTATAGAACTTTTAAAATTTAATTTAAAGTTAATTTGTGAAAATTGAATATTTTAATATTTAATTATCGACTAGTGAAAATAGCCAATTTTCGAACAGTCTCAGAATTGGACGAGACCAGTTCCATTGGATCCGTAATAGTTAGTTATTATCGGATTTCAAATTTCGTAGCAAACGGAGTTGTCGTTTGATCGTGGCAGCTCGAAACGCATCGAAATTGTTTTTAATATTTAATTGGCGAGTTGAAATAGTTATTTTTCAAACAGTCTCGGATTTCGACGAAACCAGTTTCAACGGATCCGTTTTGTGATATTATTGTATGGTTTCAAATTTCATGTCAATCGGATGTATCGTTTGTCCGGTGCAAGCTAAAACGCCTAGAAAATCGTTTAATCGGTTTAATTTAAAATCGAACGTTTATTGCCAAACTCGCACAGATGACCGAATTAGCTCCCGAAACACGTTCCATTGTGTTCGGAACGCGGGGTAAACCTTAGAAATGCCAACCGGCATGCTTCGTTTGGAGTTCGAAAATTCCGGGATGAATAGTGTCGCGCGAATTTTCTATATAAGCCCCGCACGTTTCTCATTTGCAAAAGAAAAATCAAAACCCTAGGGTTTTATCAGGCCGCCGCTTCTATCAAATTCAAAGGCCAGAATTCAACGATCTTCTTCCCAATTTTTTCTCAAATCTATGCATCGATTCAAGAAACTTTCTACATTAAAGTTGTGGAGCTCGACGAGATCTTTAATTCCAACGGTCATGATCAGAAAATTCGTAGTGGATCAACGACAAAATGGAGATGAGGGCCGCGACTTCGTGCACGTTTTTCTAGGCTATGGGGGGGCCGAGCTCTGCACGGTTCTAGCCGAGGGTAGCATTTGTGAAGCTCTTCGACGTGGTGTGCTTTGATCGACCTGGAATCGATTGTTGGCGGCTCGATAATTAGGTGATAAACGACGGCTATGGGTAAATTGGTCACGACCTTGAACGAAGAAGGAGGGAAGATGAAAACCACGGCCCAGATCTGCTCAAAAAAAAATGTGCGGCCTTGATTCTATTAGGTTATAAAAAAGAAAATAAATGTTGTAAAGTTTATATTATAAATTCGGGAATCTTTAAAAATTCATAACTTTTTCATACGAGGTCAAAAACGCGTGAAACCAGTTGCGTTGGAATCGTATGGACGAGCACTACGCGATGGAATTGGATTGGAGTCATTTGGAGTTAGTGAGAATTTCGGGTAAAATTAAACGTCCGTTTAATTTTATTCGAAATAAATCGCTAAAACGAAATTGAAATCAAGGTGAGAACTTCTCACTCAATTGAATCGGTTTCGATTTTTATTTTAAATAGTTAGATTTAAAATTCTTGAAAGTATGTTTGAATGATGATTGTTATCTATTGATTGTTAAAATAGACATTACGCGCCGTTAGTAAGCGGATGTTATTTATTAAAAACATATACCGCGAATATTTCATAAACAGTGAAATTGGTATTATTTATATACTTGGAATTGATTTCCCACAGTATATAGCGGATGAGACCCTATTGCGCCGCCTATTAAGCGGATAATATTTTAAATCCCATATACCGCGATAATTTCGTACTGGAACGGAATTGGTATTGTGCTAACATCTTTGAATGCAGGAAAACAGGTTGGAGGGATCCAATTGGATTCCTCAACAGTATTTATTTAATTATGGATATTTTGATATTCGTTGATTATCATATCGATATATGATGTCGTTGTTGTCGTGATTGACTATTTGGTGTGTAGCATCATTGGGCCAAATTTTGGAATTTTAAAATGATTTTAAAGTGACTTTTGAAAGTATACATTTATAAAATATTTCTGGAATTGATCCATTTTAAATAAATAAACGTTATAATTTTAATGTTATAAAAATTATGATTTTTGAGAAAAATAGTTAAAAGTTGATTTTTGAAAATATGGGGTTAATGATTTTATAAAATAGTTTAAATTTGGATTTTTGAATTTATTATAAAAAGTTTAAATATAGGATTTATGAAATTTGATTATTTTATAAATCAAAGGGAATGATGAAATTATAAAGGAGTTTAAAGACGTTTTGAAATAATAATAATATAAATTGATTTATATAAAAGATTTATAAATTGATAATTTGTAAATTAAAATGTTGGAATTATAAAACGAGTTTTTATAAGTGTTAGAATGAATTGTGAATGAATTTCATAAATGAATGAAATTTATAGAATTATAAACGGTGAAGTTATAAATGGAATTTTATAAGCAGTAGGTTTATAAAATTTGTAAAGTTATTAAAGGAATAGATTTGGGTAAATAAATGAATCTTATAAGTTATAAGATTTATAATTTGGAAAGTTAAAGGAACGATTTTGCAAACAAATAAATTGTAAATATTTAACTTAAATTATGGACTTTTGGTTTATAATTGAGTTATAAATTGAATAGGTTAATAAAGGAGATTTATAAATGGAAGTTGTTATAAGATAAATAGAAATGGAATTTATAAACATTGTTTTGTAAATCCACAATGACTTATTTTGATAAGTAAATTGTTATAACTTATTAATGGAGTTATATTCACGTTTTAGACAGTGAATAATCCTTTAAAACAAAATGTATAGAAATGATGAAATTGGTTAACGTAGTATATTCACGTTTTTAAATAGTGAATAATATGTTAAAGAAAATGTTTTGGATGTGATGTTTTAAATAGAATTAAAACGATCTAACGATGTTTTCAAAATGTGTTGAGATTCGAAACCATAGATTTCAACATTCATTGTTGAAATAGACGTTTTCGAGAAATAGAAGGAAATGATAGACTATAACACTGTTGTTATAGTAAATGGTTTTCGAAAGGAAATGTTTTATTTAGTATTGGGATTTATATATCTATTTTAATTTCGAATCCCTATACTAGTGATTTTGGGTTGTCGTAACGATGTTTTACGCAACATTCGTTTTGGCCCAAATAAATATGTTTAAGAGAATGATTTCCTTAAAGAATGAAATATGTACTTAATCTCGATTTAAGTATATTGAATATTTTCAAATGTTGAAAATAAATAGATTTTTGAATTACTTGTTATTAAATAAGTATGGAAATGTTTTCCAATATAAAGTGAATATTTTGAGAATTTATCTTTTTGAAGATAAATTGAAAAAAAAGAATAATTGAAATCGTATATTCATAGATATTTTGAATGTAAATTCACTATGGAATTTATAATAAAAAGTGGAATTTGTTTAAAAATAAACGTTGATTTATTTTTGAAGTGTGGGAATTAATTTATGGATTTTGAACGTAAATATAAAGTAAATCGTTAAGGATTTATTTAATTGGTTTAAATGAACCATGTTTGAAATGAAAGTATTTCCACGTAGGGAAAATGATTGAAATTTGTTTTCAAAAGTGGTAAAGGTGAAAAGTGATTTGAAAATTGTTTTCAAATGGTCCAAGTGTGAAAATTAAATATCTTGTAAAGATATCTTTGGGAAATAAATAATTTGGAAAATTATTTGAAATCTGGTGATGTTGTGCATATCCATTGATAGGTCAATAACCGACTATCAATATTTACCTTTGAAAGGTATTTGTTGTGATTTGTTTGAATTTGAATGCCACACTCATTTTTGAATAAGCGCTCACTATTCGGGTTAGCCAGGAAAGGACCTTGGGGTCGTATAACCCATTCCGAGTATGTGATACGTCGTTATGGATTGCATTTGATGACCGGTGTTGAAGACCGGATATTTGTGAGAGCGATAGGATGACCTGCCGATTGACTCTACACCGAGTTGCTCCGGTATAGAGTTCTCCATATGTGATGGGGAATCCGATCAGGATTGTGGATATCCGGATTGCAAGGACTTCTTTGTAAGTGCCTTCGGTTCTGTTCGAGCCCGGAACAGACTTGTATGGATTGTATGTCTGACATTACAAATTGAGATATAAAGCTGATTTCTTTCAAATATATTTCTGTTGGTGGTGGAGAATTTATTCTCTTAGCTTAACACCCTTCTCTAAGACGTACGAGCTCAGAGGTTATGTAGTTGAAGGTTATCAGCGATATATTCCCAATTTGGTAATGTGACATGCTGAGTGTTGCTGTGAAATGATCATTTGTGATATGATCATTTGTTTGATCACTTATCTTTGTGATCATTTCTATGATCATTTGTTGACCCAAAGCACAGCTTTTGTATAAAGTGTGGCGTTGTGGACGAGACTTCGTCGAGCCTCACATCCCGGAATGGTCAAAACAGGAAAGATGCAGCAAGGTTACGAGGGGTAGCTCCCTTTAGGGTATGTGCATTTCCTTCTGGAAAACGGTGGTATCATGGTATGGAGCCCAGATACTTACTCATGTTGAAACACTTTATTTATGATTGTGTGATGTTGATTACGAGCGCTCGGTTAAAGGTCCCAAAGGACCGGGGGATGGCATACTTGTGTCAGTAGTTACCCAGTTAGGGGTAACCCGGCCTTGTGTTGGCAGAGATCAGGTTTGGTTCTCGGGGACGTCCTTCCAGAGGCGTTCTCATGTGGCAATGGGAAGTTCCTTGGCCTGACCATTTGTTGGAAATTCAAAGAAACAATACCAGACTTGTACGGTTTTAGTTGTAGAACCTGCCATTTAATATGGTAGCTATAGTAAGCATACTATAATGGTACCTATGCTGGCTAAGATTTATATTCTACTTTCGAAATATTTTCTACACTATGCACTAGTAATAATATCAAATGTTCTTTTTAATGCGTATCAAGCATCTTTGACTAACATAAGAAGAAATCTCCTCCAAGTCTGCGTTTGCATTGTGTGTGTGGTGGGAGGTCTTATGGTAGTCTCATTTTTAAAAACATTGTGAATTGACTTTAAAAATATTCCTCTATTTTTATTTTAAAGAAAAACAAACTGTTTTAGTTCTCACAGCAGCCACATGACTGACTCGGAGTTTATTGTTTTCCTTCCTAAACTCTGGGTGCCCACCAATTTCCTCACGGGCAGTCAAGAGTTAAGGTTTATCAGGATATTCTGGAATTCAGAAGTTGCTGAAGGCAAGATGGATGGCTTGGCGTATTTACTTGTATATAGTATTTCTTTTCCGCTGTTTGTTATTGTTTGTTGTTGTACACTCTGATGATGATGTAATGTAATGCGATGTAATGTAATAACTGATATAGTTCTTTGTTTAAAGATTATTCATTTATCTATCATATGTTGTTCCTCTGCGATTGTGAGATTCTGAAGTTGTTATGCTGTTTTCTTTCCGTTCTATTTTCTTTTCTCTCTATTTTCTATCTTTTTCTCTCTTCTTCTACTTTTTTTCTTTTTCTTAAACAATGAGAATTCGTATTTCTATTCATCTTGAGTTAATCTATGGAGATTAGTGTATATTCAAGGAGTACGGATTTGCGGGTCCTCACAAAGCCTACGAGGAAACTTGTCTGTTTGTGAGATTAAAGAATGAGGTGTCTAGGCAAGGCATTTAACAACCAATTCCCAAACTTTCCTGGCTTCACTCTTGAATGAGAAACAATGTAAGTTGAGATATCGAAGACGTGTTAATCTTGTTGTTTACTTACTTAATTAAAAAGATAATTAACTTTACTTAACTCCAAAAGAGGACAAAATAGGTTTATCTATTTCTGGAGTTAAAGATTGATGTCGAGTAGGATAGTGCAATAAAGCTCTAACCAACTGGGATTCCCTCTTGAATGAGGAATAGTTAAGTTGAAAATGTCGAAAACGAGTTAAGTATACAAACATTGAATTTTATAAGTAATGGTTTTTACTAGATAATTGATTAATTAACTATCAAAATTAACTTATTATTAAACACAGATCTTTAGAAGGATGTTTTAAAGATAGTAACAAGTAGGACAATGATTTGGGGTTGCTGTGATAATTTGTTAATCACATTCGTCTTTAACCCTTTCTTATTATACTTATGAATGCAAATAGATCTTTAATCATGTTTTAAAAATAAGCATAAATGAAATGGTTTTAGGTTTATAGTGACAATGTTTAAAGAACATTAGTCTTAAACCTTTTTAAATGGATTTGTGAAAGAATCGGATCCTTAAAATGGATATTTTGAGGTATATAAAAAGTAAATGTTTAAAGTAAAAAAATCTTGTTAATGATTTGTGAATGTACTTATACCATTTGCGATAAGTATATGGATACATTTTGAAGTATAAAAAGAGTAAAGATTTTAATCAAGAAATCTTGTTAATAATTTGTGAATATACTTCTACCATTTGAGAGAAGTATATGAACACTTTTTAAAGTATTAAAAGAGTATAAATGAATATGGGGAATTGAGAAATGGTGTTTTATTAGATAAAAGAAGTTTTACTAATAAAAGTGGTTTCAATTAATAAAAGATTAATTAATAAAAAGGGATTAAAAGTCGCTTATGTGATTTAATCGTGTTTCGTATGATTTGATTGTGCTCTATACGTTTCCTCGTTTATGGAAGAAAAAATTAGTCATATACTTAGCACTAAAAGCCGTAAGCTTGCCTATGTTTTGGAATTAAGACTGATGTTCATGTAGGGATGGAGCAATAAAGCTCTAACCTACCGGCTTCACTCTTGATCGAGGGATGGTGTGAGATTAAAATATCGAAAATGTGATTAATATATATGAATTGGTTTCCATATGAGATCATTATCATTGAATGACCATATTCGTCGATTCATTCTTGGAGAGATGTGATCGATAATAGTTTTAATTGCCAAAAACCACTAGAAGACTGAGATACATGTTCTATCTATTTTAAGTGGATCAGTTCGATATACAGGGATCTATGAGGAGATTTAAAATCTTTTTAAGATGCTTTTACACTTGCAGTTGTTTATGATCTA
Source organism: Allium cepa (assembly GCA_030765085.1). Classification (NCBI taxonomy): domain Eukaryota; kingdom Viridiplantae; phylum Streptophyta; class Magnoliopsida; order Asparagales; family Amaryllidaceae; genus Allium; species Allium cepa. Next base: position 567,560,139 of record CM060940.1, on the reverse strand, counting down.
TCCAGGATGTGAGAATTCATGTGTGATTCTGATATCTACCGAGATGTTGGAATCCATGTGTGGTCTCGTGATTTTTTTAGATGTGTGGATCCAACTTAAGATTCGTATTCTGGTCGAGTGATGAAGACTCGTGTGAAAGTTGCTAAACATAACCTTGACATCAGAAATGGTAGAAAACATAGTAGGAGCATAGCCTGGGGATTTGCTAACCCACAACAGAATATTATCACTGGAGATCTAGAGTATGCTTATCGATTGTTGGCCGGCGGGAGTGATGGTATTCGAGATCATGTATTTTAACGTGGACTAGTTATGTTTATCTTATGGTATATTCTATATAGAGATATATTATGCTCAGAGGTAGTTTCTGACCCTTGTGCATGGAGATTGGATTTTGACTTGATAGGAGGTATCTCTATGGAAAATCCATTATACAAATATTCCTTATTGGTTTGATTATACTCCTAATATGCTGTTAAATGTAACCAATGTAACCATTCCACCTATGGTATAATATTTATATTCTACACTCTAGGCATTATCTATTATATCACCTTACGTACCTATTAGATGGTGGTTCTTTTAAGGGGTAAACATTACATTCCATGCAATCTTAAAAGTATCGTTATATGTTAGCTACATATTTTTTGAGTTTCTCATACCAAAGTTATATTTAACGCTTGGTTTTTATTTTCCCTAAATTCCTTGCATTCACTTTCGAGTACTTTGAGTATATACATGTATTTATGTACATAGTGAGTAAAAAGGCAACTCAAAGACATGAATGGATGAACCAAGATAGCAAAAACAACATTGCCCATCAAAGTGCATAAACAAGGCATTACAAATGTACACTGCCTTGTCAAGGCAGTGCACTGCTTTGTCGCAAACTGAAACAACAAAAGGAAACAAATTAAAACAGCGGGTGACACAAACTAAAACAGCAAGTGACACAAATTGAACAAGGCAAAAATTGAACAAGACAGTGCCACAAATTAAAGGCAATGCCACAAATCATACCAAGAAGAATAAGAAAATTAAAATAGTTTAGAAATCCACAGCCAAGAAAGATCCTATAAAAAATACACAAACAACAGCCAACATAAGCACTAACATAATTAAATGTACTCACACGCAAGTAAGCTCCAGGAAATCGAATTCAACACAGCAAACAACTCAAACAATAGCCAACATAAGCATTAAAGCAACAACCAACCAAACTGCCTTCATCATCAACTAAGTAAGAAATACAACATTGTATAGAAAGTACAAGAAACACACACAAGTGTGGACATGGAACAACAGAAATCAAAGCATGAAATTTCAAACCTGAAAATATAGGAAATAAAACCTTATAAATATTCCCAAATCATCATTGGCTTTAGACATATAAAGAACAATATAAATCGAAAGGGGTGTACCAATATAAATTGAAGAACTCTCGACAAGAAGCAGCCGCGGCCATTAATTGCCTACTAATTGATGAACGCGAGCATCGATTGAAGAAGAAAGGTGATTCGTTTCAACATTTTCAAAGCGAAAGTTTCTAATTGGAAACCCTAAATCTAAGCATGGAATTAACTTAGTAATGAGCCCACAAAGAAAGGCAACTGAAGAAGAAAGGCGATTGAAGGAGTAAAAGGATTCAAAACGAATTTCAAAGCGGTTGAAAACCTAATTCCAAAAATGGTCAAATTTTTGATATGAAGTGAAAGAAAAAACGAGTAAAAATTAGAATAGAAAGAAAGAAGGGACAAAAATATACACGGGGAAACAAAAATAAAAAGCGGTCACGAAAAAAGATGGAGTCTAAAATTAAAATTTTGATAAATTAAATCAAACAACATATAAAATGTTGTCTGAATAACAAACTTGTACATGGGCTATTCAGACAACATATGAAAGATTCTATTGCTCTTCAGACAACAAATGGTTTTGTCATGTGTTGTGTGAAAAGGTAGGATAATAGAAAATCTACCTTATATTGTGTGATCATTATTATCTGATTCACTTTATGGCATAGTGGCTTTACAAGTAATTAGCTTATTATTGATGTATTTACCTATACATTAAGATTAGACCAATAATAATGATTTATTAATTTTTTTTGAGGTTGCGTTTGAGAAATTGCTAAGGCATAATTCTTTTAAAGAGGGAAGATTGTAAAAACCCACAGATTTGACACGTTAATTGTTAGTTTTAAAATAATTGTCAAAAATAAAATTGACGGCGAAAGATAAATTTATGAAAGAACCGTCTTTTTGGGGATTTTTATGGTTCCATTGGGTTTTGAAAACATATAATTTAATGTATAACATTAGATATTTTCGTTCAAGGGAAAAAAATGAGTTTTCGGGCCTTTATGACCGCTTTGACCAACACTTCTCCCATTTGCTAATAAATAGACTGTTATAAATAAACCTCGGGGCCACCACCATACTATTCTTTATGTCTATCAGATCTCGTATTTCTTCTCAGATCAAATATCTTTCCTTTTTATGGAGATTATCTATAATTTCTTCCCCTAATTATAAAATACAACTAACTACAAATCAATTCAAAAGAATGCAATATGATACACTATTTAATATGGCACGATGACGTAAACACAATGGTAAAGTTTGTTTTTGGAGGATCAATCGCATCTGGTTAGAATATTCTTTGGAAGTTTTAGAATTGTCATAGAAACCATAGTCATTGATTTGTATAACAACGACATGGAGGTTGATGAATGGTACAACAGGGTCAAAGGGAATGATCGGACGCGATCTATTATGTTCGATCATATCAATAAGGAAGGATAGTCGTGAAAAATTCAATTAGCATTCATTATATAGGCGATGGTGGCTGAACTTAGTATGGTAACGGTGGCGTCATGGATGCGTCAGGGACGGTGCTGAGCTCGAAGGCATTGCAGCGATAATCTCAATTGATGAAGCAAGAATTTTGAGTGATGGTGGCATGAGGTCTTGACGTGTGAATTTCGATTACAGGGTTGAGAATGTAATATTATTTATAACATTGCCATTTAATTATTTTATATTAGATTAAAATTAATACCGTTCAATCATTATAACTTCTCCGTATAAACTCCAATTAATGCGTGGTTTCTTCCTTTGAACTCGTGATGGAATCCTACATGATTTGCACTGGGTTTGTTGATTTTGGAGGCTGTTAACAAAAGCACGTGAATATGGACTATTTAATTTGATTAATTACATTTTAAATTATAAATTACATACATATTGATGAAAAATCATAATTATCAATATGTGTTATGGTATACTATGATGTTTGGATATTGTGGATATTTTGGTTATGTTGAGCTTTAGGTTGATTGTTTATTATTGATTATTGTAATATTGGATTGTTTATTATAATTAACCATGGATTTAAAATATGGCTATAATTGATTAAAATAGAATGGTTGAAATTATGTAATAAGGTTATTATTTTAGAATTTCTAAGAAAATTTACAAATAATAATGAAAAGTATATTTTAAACTAAATTTGAAATCTTTATTGTTATTATTTAATAAAGTGAGATTGTATTTGCAGGTGACTGGTTTGGCATATTTTCTCTAAACTGTAGTCGTATTGTTATTCATTAATTATATTAGTGTGTTGAGAATGTTGTTATTATTTGATATATCAAAACAATGTAACATTTTACATTATTAAACCGATAGTCTTGTATGATAATTATTTTGTTGAATTAATTTACGTATATAGTGAATGTTTAAATTATGTTATGACGCTTCCCTTTTCATATTCATTATTTTAGAAATTTTATATTTTACATACCTACGGTCCATTATTTTTTACATTTCGATTTAGTTGTAAGCATATTAGATGTTGTTTATAATTGAATTTAGATGTTAAAGATAGTGGGTTGTCACATTCACTCATTTTATAGCCTTGCAAACCATAAGATAAATCCGTTACTAGGCACCAAGCTTTCAAATACTCCACTTCAACTTCTGGCATGACTAAAACTACAAGCATATGGGTAATTCCATCTCCTAAATCACTATTTATTGGAGGATTAGAAGGGATAAGATGTGTTAGCCTTTGATTTGGAAATAAAATTTAGAGAATTAGCCTATTGATTTGATGAAGATAGGTGAGCATTAGGGTATCGTATGGAAACCATTATTGACTTTTTAGTTCCTTTGATCTTTGGAGGAAAATGAATGAAAAATGTGTTGTACTCCTTAATTGTTGAAATGATTTTGTTAATGTGCTAGTTGCCTATCGACACTAATCCGTTGGCCATTTTTAACTTATAATTTGCATTTACTTAAGTATATCATTATGTATAAATGATTTTCACATTTAATTTTAAAAATGACATTTTGATGTCAACCTTCCACTTATATATCTTTTTCGCATTTATAAAATATTTTGAACACATACTTGTATTTTAAAGAAATAAAATTATAAATTATTTGCAATTTTTCTATTTGAAATTAAAAAATGAAATTTCAACCTATATAAAATTCAGAAATTTCAAAATTTTCAAAACATCGTTCATAGTTTCGAATAAATAAATTTTCCACCTAATTTCCCAAGAAAAAACACTTTATACAAAATGTTTTATTTTTACAAGAGAATTTATTATATCTTCTCATATTGGCCAGTTCAACATAATTTCACTCAAACGGGTATTCATAAAATTTTCAATGTTCCAAATGATACGTAGCTCAAAATTTTGTTGTTACACATAGCTAGAACAAATTTGGACTTAAGTGACCAAGACTAAAAGTTTTAATTGTTGTATTATTTTGCACTTGCATAGGAATTAAAGGGACAACATGCTAAAAGATTAACTTATCAGTACGTAAATTTTACATTTCATTATCAAATTTTAATCTAGTGGGATTTAATATATTCTAATAAGTACATAAATTTATCAATTACATTATCTATAAAAATATATTAAGTAGGTTATTGTAAAATTACATTTCATATACTTATTTGAAATGTGTTAACTCGCTTTTTGGCCAAGCAGATTTCAGTTACTCATAGAAGATCCAAACGAGGATGATACAACTTGAAATCTGAAAGGCGCACTCAAATGAAATAAGGTAACAGCTTAGGAAAATTACAGCCAAAAATAAGTCCATAACTCGGTATCGAGTTACCATAGGTTGGCAACGAGTTATCACCAAAGCAGCTTTAACTGGGCTTTGAAGATTGAAAAGGAATCAGAATGACTTGAAATTTGACAGGTGCACTTAGAAAAAATAAAGGAAGATCTTCGAAAAGGTTTGACATGGATTGGGCACACACATAACTTGGATCTGAGTTATAAAGTTAGGTCGGGTCCAACCTATAGTGGCCTAACAAAAATATTCTCAAACTTCATGCTCTAATCGCTCTATTCTAGTAGATCATACTCAAGTGATGGTGCCAGGAATTGATGACTCATTTTAAGAATCGGCTAAGTACGAAGAGATAAGAAGACAAATTTTCAACAGAACACAAGATTGAACTTGAAGACGAATGGAAAGGGGATCAAATGACTCAATTAAAAGGATGGAACATCTTGCAAGTGGAGTTGGAAAATTTTCATTAAGGAATTAGAATCGACCTTGATTTATCATGATAGATCGGACCCAAGTTATCCCCTTAACTCAGGGTGGCTTGGGACTTCTTATGTGCCTTCGACTTGGCTTCTCGACTTCATTGTTATTGAGCCTCTGGCATGATATCTACCCAATTTCTTTATAAATACTCATCTACCAGCAACTAGAGAATGATTCATTTTCGAAGGTGTTCTCATTATTCTGTTGGATTCTCTTTACTTTTTCACTTCTTATCTCTTCCAAGCTTATTCAAACTTATTGTAACTTAGATCTAGGGGAAAACTAGTTGAAATCTAAAGAGATAATAACAAACAGCTAATAATAAAACTAGTTGAAATGGATGTAGGCCGGAGTATGCCGAACTGCTATAAAAAAATTGTGTGTTCTTATCTTTTATTTTCCTTTTCTTTTTCTATTATCCGAACTGGTGCTTTCATCTTGATTCTGGGTGCTGATCCATTTTTGGGGTTGACATTATGGTGCTTTCATTGAGAATAAAGTTAGATCTGAAAACTAGAAGCTTAATTTTGATATTTGGAGAAGTTGAAGAGGCCTAATACTAGATCTAAAACCGGAGCAAGTTAACCAGGGTCTGGGGGCAGCTACAATGTGTCCTCAAATTCTCACCAATCCATCTACATGACTAAGGAAGAGATGGAGAGAATGATGAAGGATATGCAAAAAGAGATGATAACTAGATGATAAGAGATATTAGAAGGATTTTTCCAAAGGATTGGACAATAAGGAATAGCTAGAACTAAAGAAATTCAGAACAAAGGACAAGGAGAAAATGTCGGAGCATCTAAAGTTAGAGTGGAGCAAACAAGAACAATGCCCCCCACAATGAGAATAATTAGATACTGAAAGGACTATACTATAGGGCAATGTTGGTGTGACTGCTAGAATGTTAGGGATGGATAACGATGGAGCTAGAAATTCAAATTAAAATGTAAACGCACAACATCCAAAGGGATATGTGTCTGAGCTTCCACATAGGAACAGAGGATAGAATGAAACTAGAGATGTGGATCAAAATGCTAATATACAACTAGAGGAATATGTGTTAGAGTATGTGCCAAAATTCCCCTATAGGAACATGAGGCAAAGTATTGCTTTTGGATGGAGACCTTCATGGGACGATGAAAACAGCTTGCTGAGTTGGTAAGGAGAATGGTTAGAGGTAGACCCCCTAGATCAAAGCTTATAGGATGTGAAAAGGAATCCATTCACTTCAAATATATGGAATTTGAGAAACTCTCTCGATTTTAAGCTTCCAACATTGGAAATGTATGATTGAAAGTCAGATTTGATGATTCATCTAATGAGATACATCTAAGATATGGAGGTGTTGGGTGCTTCTGAGGAGGTAATGAGGTGGTGCATCCCATTGTACTTGACGGACTTAGCGGCGATGTGGTTTAAGCAGTTGGAGAATGGGTCCATTAGCATGTGAACCAATTTGGTGAGTAAGTTCTTGAGATAATTCAGAGTTCACATCTCTTGACTAGAGAATGTAATGATGCTATCAAGCATAAAAAAGGCTCTGAGAGAACTTAAGAAGCTATTTGACAAGATTCAGTGTAGCAGTAGCTGTATTCGATAAGACGAATTTATCTATAATCTTAATGGCAGCAATGTGTGGAGTTGCATGCAAGACCGACTTTAAAGTTACATTAGAAAGGGATCCACCGATGGATCTTGCAAAATTCTACCATAAAGCTAGATGGCATTTGCGTCAGGAAGAGCCAAAGCTGAGGAGGAGGATGTTAAATTTAAAGGTGTGGATGAAAGAGGATTGTTCGGAGTAGGAAATGGGAAAGGCAAAGGCAAAAGGAGAACCGATGATAACTTCAGGGAACCAAAACAATAAAAGTGGGAGCGAATTTCTCTTCCTACAATGACTTGAATGAAACCATAGAGAGGATATATTTGGACACTAGTAGGCAGATCCTCTATCGAAAGCCAGGCAGTAGAAAACTATTGATCAAGATAAAAGGTATGGAAAGTTCTGCATTTTCCATGAGCTGAATGGACATGAGACAAAAGAGTATCGAAACCTTCATGATCTGGTAGAAGAATTGGTTCAAATCAACCAACTGCAATAATATGTGAGCATCCGAACTGCGATGGTGTGGCTAAAGCAACCACCATCTATAGTGAAAGCATTATGGAATAACAAGGTCTAGTTGGAGACTCGAAATCCCATGATGGGAATGTATGTGAGTCGAACGCGATTCCTGCGCTTTGCTTTTTCGTTTCTTTTCATGTACTTTCCTTTTCGCATTATGTAATCAAGACAACAACATCCTTGGGCTGCTTATATGTGTATGAGATCCCAAATGGTCCCTGGACACGCTCTGAATAAGATGCCTAAGATGACTACTTAGCATGATAATAACCTCAAACTTGTACGAGACATAGATTGGTCTCTAAGTACGCTCTAAGTCGGATGTCCAGGATGAACGCATAGGATTTCTACTTGTTTACTTTGCTTTGAGTTAAATATTTGACATTTGGAAAATCCATATTGAACGTGATGACCGATCACTTCAAGTCCCATCCGGAGAGACAAGGCTAGTGTGTAGGGTGCAAGTCCCCTCATCGAATAGCGAGCGGATAGGCTTGTATGATATTGATCGCTTTAAGTTCTATTCGAAGAGATGGAGCCAGAGTGTAGGTTGCAAGTCCCATTGCTAGATAGTGAGTGGATGGGCTTGTATGATATTGATCGCTTTAAGTTTCATCTGAAGTGATAGGACCAGAGTGCATGAAATAAGTCACCTCGTCGGAGAGTGAGCAGATTGGCTTGCTTGTCGTTGAGTTCCCTTGCTAGAGAGTGAGTGGATTGGGCTTAGTAAGGACCCAAAGAGGTCAAGGGTAGGTCCCTTTACTAGAGAGTGAGTGGATGGGCCTATTTGGTCGTTGGATCCATTTTTTGGAGAACAAGTAGATCAGACGCAGTAAGTGACTGTTAAAGAGATTTAACCCAGAGTGGACAAAGAACGGTCCGGAGAGATCAAGTCCTAGATTAGGAGACGAATGGTCCAGTGAGACTATGCTGTAAAGTGGATGCAAATTGGAAAAAGGACTTGAATGTCTTGCACTTGGAGAAAGATAGACCCTAGGCGAACAAAGGATGACTTGGATTCGAGAGATGATATTTGTAGATGATAGATCATGTTTTAGATAGCCAGAGAGCTTGATTGGAATAGCCGGAGAGCTTAACTATCAGAATTTGATTATGGATTTTTGAAATTTTTTCTTAAGCAAAGCACATCTTACATTCGAAGGCATATTTTGGGAGGCAAGTATTAACCCGCTTTTTTGTAAAGCAGATGTCAATTAAACTCGAAAGATTTAAACAAGGACGAAGCGACTTGAAATATGGAAGGGGCACTCAAATGAACCAAGGGAATAGCTCTACAAAATCCTAGCCAAAAATATGCAAAGTGCATAACTCAGTACCGAGTTATCACTATAGGTTGGTACTGAGTTATCACCAAAGCATCTTTAACTGGGATTTGAAGATTGAAACAGAATCGAAATGACTTAAAACTCAAAAAGTGCACTTACAAAAGGTTAAGGAAAATCTTGGAAAAGGTTTTACATTGATCGGACCAACACACATAACTTCAAGTTATAAAGTTAGGTCGGGTCTAACCCATAACGACCCACCAAACCACCTCTTGGATTTCGTGCTCTGATCACTCTATTCTAGTACATCGTACTCAAGTGATGGTGCGAGGAATTGATTGCTCGTTCTAAGGATTGGCTAAGTATAGAGAGCTAAAATGATAGATATTTAATAAAACACAAGATTCATCTCAAAGACAAATGGAAAGAGGATCAAATGACTCAATGGGACAGCTTGCAAGTGGAGTTGGAAAAATTCCACTAAAGAATTTGACTCGGTCCCGACCTATCATGATAGCTCAGACCTAAGTTATCCCCTTAACTTATGGTGGCTTTGGACTTCTTGTGTGCTTTAACTTGGATTTTTAACTTCATTTCTATTGGGCCTCTGACCTGATACCTCCTCAATTCCTATATAAATACTCATCTACCAGCAACTAGAGAACGATTTTTTTCCAGAGGAGTGCTGCTATTACTCTACCGGATTCTCTTTACTTTTTCACTTCTTATCCCTTTCAAACATATTCTAACTCATTGTAACTTAGATCTAGGGAAAATCTAGTTGAAATTCGAAGAGATAACAACTAGCGACTAGTAATAAAAGGGATTGAAGTAGACATAGGCTGAAGTACGCCAAACCATTATAAAAACTTCTGTGTGTACTTATGTATTTTCTGCCTTTTCTTTTTATTTTATCTGAACCGGTGCATTCATCTTGATTCTGGATGTTGATCCATTTTTGGGTTAACAAAATATTTATCTATTCTTCTAATAAGGCTTCCATTAGATGCATATCTTAAAAACCCAAAATGAGATATAGGAATTTTGAAAATTCCTTTAATGAGTATTAGGGTACATTTGTTATATTACTTGAACTTGTGGATGTTCAACAAATCGTAAAGTACATTAGATACTCATGGCCATCATCTTCTTATTACTTAAGGAAAGATTTTGAACTCTTGAGGGTGGTCAACAAAGTGACAAAATGTTCTTACCAATCTAGGAAAAATATAAATGTCACCATCAATATTTTATTACTTGAGGGTGCTCCACAACGATAAGAATGCATAGTACTATATTTTTTGGAAATGATAGGGTGCCACGTTATTTCATTTTCGTTAATGAATATTCATGAACCTCAATGACATCATTTGTCGTTATATATATACACAATAACATAGATATGTATTTATTCCTTACAGCTATTATGGGTTTCATTTTGATTTTTTAATTTTAAAATTGTTTTATTTTTTATACACATCATGTAGGATTCTCTTATTTGTTTATAACATTTATAACTTAAAACTATATCTTATATTTATTTACATATTATTATTAGCTACAACTAATTAATATTACAACTTTATTATAATTTTTTTACAATTATAAAATTTATAATTCAAATAATATTTTAATATTATTTTGAATTTGTTTATATTATTTACTCTTATACTAAAATATAATATTATTATATACAAGGGATAGTAATTAGATAATCATTGTGAACTCGATAATGTTTTGATCATGTATACTTATATATATATATATATATATATATATTATAATTCGTCAAAAAGCTCTTCGTACACAGGACTTTGTTAAAATTTTCCATAGTTTTATTTACTTAGAAATTCTTTTGGCTTCAAACCATATATGCACGAACGCATAAATATTGTTATAAATCCATTTGATTACAGTAATAAAATAGGAAATAATTTATATGGAATGTGAGGTATATATTATGAGTGGCGGTGTATTTTCTTTAAAACCTTAAATATATAAACATAAGCAAGTTGGTTTTTCTTTTATATTTATATATATGTATATGTGTACTTATGTGTTCACGCCCATATATTCTTATTTTTAAACAAGATGTAGCATCTTTTGAAGTTTAACCTTAAACAAGTTAAGATTATATACATAAGAATTGGATAATAATTACATATGAACAACATCTTTCGTAATTTAATGCAATGATGTTGGTTTTATTTCAAAGGTAGAGATGATCATGAGTACTGTGATACAACTAGTAACAATTCTCATATCTCAAAGAAGCTTCTTGAAATTTGATAGGTACTGATGATGGTTCTCAAATTATGTTGTTTAAAAAATGAGGTACTTTTATATTGATCATTAATACACATAGATACTTCCTAAAATAATTATATTAACACGATTTATGCATCTGCAGTTATGAGTTCACTTCTATTATGAACAATTCTATGAGATATCTTGATAACAATTTGGTAGAGAGTCAAATAGTCGTCAGGATGAGGGGGGTGTTTTTAACACATTTTGATGTTTTTGTATAATGTTATGTATTATGGATATATTATTTTATTGTTTAGACATATGATAACATATTTGATGTTAGCTGGTTCAATTTTGTATCATGAAAAAGATGTTGCTTGTGATAAAATTAAGGTTGTGCCTTAGGGGTAATTATCTAAATATTTATATAACTTAACTTAACTCTATATATAATCTTGTTTGAAATAAAACATTCTTTTGGTTTTATTTTTTTATATGTGTTGTTATATAGAGATATAAATAACAAAAAAATTACATTAAGCATACACAAGTTGAAAAACCTTAAGAGAACTATTTTATAAATTGCGGTTACGAATGTGTTCGTAAGGATGAGTATTAATCAATGTCTAAATACTTACTTCTTAAATATTCCTAGTTTATATGTATCGAGAAAAGGACACTGATGCTTCCGTTGAGACTAGTGTATGTAACTCTCTTCATACTATGGATATTGAATTACTCATGACCTTTAGGAGAACCAATAGGTTACGTATTTATGGTTATTTCTAACAATCGTAGAACACTTGGAGGGTCTTCGATAGATTAATATAACTAAGTAAAAATAGAATATCTCATGGTAACCATGTGAAGTTTTCATTATGCTTGAGGGGACTTCCGATCTTGAGTAGATAGTTTATAGGTAATCATATGGCATAGCGATAATGTTACGATCATAATTGGGGTGTAGTTGAAATACTTGGAGTGCTACGCTATATAAGGATAGATTCGTCTTATTCATTACAAAACGTTAGGATCATTGTGATTGGTAGTCAACTTAAATTTAAAATTTATGGTCAGAGTGAACCGGTTAGTCGATAAATATTATCGGATTGAACCAAATACTTTAGGTGGTCGTGTTAACTATAAATATTAACATAGTTATTTGACCTTAGATCAAATTCCAAATACTGTCGTAATAAAGCGTTCAAGAAAAAAGCATGCACACAAAATGTCATTACTAGGTGCAGCTTAATAAGGAGGAGAATTTGATTTTGCCTAAATGATTATAAGCAACTCAAGTTGGACCCAATAGTGTACTTCCGCAATGCTCATATAGCTTTGGTATTTAAATTGTTTAAATACTGACTAAAGACCGAGTTCACATCAAAGAGTTAATACCACTATGTTGTCAGTTAGTTTTCGAATTCAATTAATATAAAATTAATTTTTAGATATTATAAATTGATAATATTACCAAATACAAATGTTGTACCAAAATTTAACGGCATTTTAACAATTTATTTGAGGTCTAAAAATTAATTAAAATAACGTAAACATTGATGTAAAAAAGTTTACCACTAGTCTAGTTAGAGAGAACATATACTTGCAATATGTTATTAATGGTGATTCGCTTATTCTAGCTTTTGATGGAAGGCCAGAGGTGCACAATCGGATAATTCTTTCAGATGGTGGTTGGTACAGGTTGTTTTTACTTTGCTCGCATTCTTTGAACTTCGTTCAATATTTTGTCAAATACTTCTCAATTTACGTTGACATGATAGGCCCCCCTGTGGGATGATTATTTTTTGTTGTAGTGGAGATATGTAGTCTTTCTCTTGCACTAAATTGTGTCTTTGTAGTTGTAGGAGCACTTTTGCCTTACACCAAATTGTATGTGTGTATGTATGTGTGTATATATGTATGTATGTATGTATGTATGTAAAGTGGATGGTACACTATAAACCACTTGCCTTGGCAAATAATCAAAAAATGGACTCAAAAAAATTAAGCAAACAACTAATTTAATAATTCGGCTTGAATTTTGAAAGCCCAAACAAAATAGGGGTTGACCAAAGCAATGCAAGAGAGGGAGACATTGTCTTCAAGGACTAGAGAGAAAGGGGATAGATATTTTATTCGGCTATAAATAGCCACTCCATTCTTTCTCTCTTTAAATTAGACCAAACTCAAACCCTGATCTCCATTGTTGATCATTGGTGAAACCTTGTAGATGGAGTTGCTTCTGTAGCTGAGGAGAAAAAATAAGGAGATTGAGAAAGGAAACAACCAATGACTAAGGTGTTTGACAATTGGTTGTATCTTGATAATGTAACATCTTATTTTAATTACTTTATATGTGTATATTTTGATGCATGCTTCTAGTTTGCACTAAAATTTAGCCTAAACACCCAATAGATTTGCAGTAGATGAATAAATGAAGAATATTAAATGTAAATGGAGAGAATATAGTAATAAAGCATTAAGAACTAAGAAAATAACAAATACACAGCAGTTTATAACGGTTCAATTTTTTTTGTCTACATCCACTTTGAAGAGATAGTTTTATTAATCACTTTGTAAACTGAGTATAAGAGGAATCAAATGAAAATCCTTAGTTACAAAATATTACAAAGTAATAAGTAGTGTAAAACTCCCAAAAATGAAAATTAAGCTTGTATTTATAGAGGAAGACGACGAATATCAACCTGAAAATTCGAAAGAAGGATCTCTAAAACCATATGGGCATACGGGAGGGATCACAGGGCCCAAATCTTAAGAAATAGGAATTGGGATCGATCCCTATTTTGGAGGTGTTTGGGGGTGCGATCTCGATGGGAGCTTCTTTGTATTGTATTATTCTTCGCCTCCAAGTTTCATTTCAATTGGACTTGTAGATGTTGAATTATTAATCGATCATTGCTGCAAAGTATGTTACTACCTGATTCTGGCCGATCCCTCTAGAGGAAAGAGGGCCAATTTCTCTTGCTTGTGGTTTTAGAGGTGCGATCCCTAGGATGGACTCGCAAGGGTCTCCACATCTTATTCTCAAAATTTTATATGCATTGGGCTTCTGGATTTTGATTGTTTTCAATTGATTTGCACTTGTTTGGCTGAAGTAGACCGATCCCTTTGGGAGAGGATCATAGTCGATCCCTTTTGTAGATTAGATTATATTCCATACTTAGGACATTCTTGTAAAGATCTATAATTTTATCACTAGGAAAATAGAAATATTTAATTTTAAAAACATTCAAATATAGGTTTATTTCAAAACAATAACCAGGTTTTACGTGATAAATAAGAATGGTGAACTTATTTTTAGATTTAAATAAAGATTTTGGATTTTCATCGTAAAATTTACAAAAGCCAATTTTCGATAAAATTGAATTTTAGTATTATTAAATAGGTTTTATAAGTCAAATGAGCATGGTTTATTTATTTAAAAATGACAAGAAACTTATTTTCAAGTTTTTTACATAAATAAGTAGTTTAAGAAACACGTCAAAATGTGGCCATAAAACATTTTGTCGAAAACCAACCTTTTGTTCAAATAAATCGTCGCAATGTTGCTACACCTTTGTTAGCATCTTTTAACATATATTACACATTTTAATAACTAAATAAGTTAACTTTTACTAATTATCATTAGGAAACTTCTAGAATATAATTAAGAAAAGTAAGTAAAGAAAAAGGTTAAAAAAGTAAACATCAAATCAAATCACATCAAAACTCTAAACAAATCTTCTCTTTAGTCTAGTTTTCCATCCAAATACATTTACTTAAGCCTTAAGTGACTAAGACATAAAGTAGATGCGAAAGGTGATGGTAAGTGTTGAAAAAGTAAGTTTATTTTAAATTAAATTAAGGGTATTTTTGTCATTTCACATAATAATATTTTATTCCAAACTTTTCCTATAAATACCTACCACTTCCTTCACAAAGTCCACACACTTTCAATTCTTCTTCTTCTTTTCTTCCTTTTCTAAGCTTCTCCTTCTTCTTCCTTAGAGCTTTAATGGCTTCCATGCCTCTCTTAAGAAATTCCAAAAGAGTAACAAAGTTATGGTAAAAATAAACAACAAAAAGTATAACACTTAAGTCAAGTTCAAGCTAGTAAGTTCCATCCATCCACCGAAGGCCATGCCCACCTAGAAGCCATCTCAACTTCTAGGATAGCGGAGCTATAGCTGGATTTCAAGAAGTTTCGAGAAATAGTAGCGAAGCTATAGTTAAATCCGTAGTGACAAAGTTAGCAAAACTGGTAGCAAGTATGGTTTAGATCTGGAGTTCCTTGCCTTAAAGTTTGACCAGTGGAATCCAAAGTGAGTTATTTCTTCCTTTAAGTTCATTAAAATCATTTATAAGTTGAAGGAACTTTAAGTGTTAAGTGTTGTTTGAAACCCTTGTTGAATGCTTGTTTACTTTGTTTCCTAAAACAATGGTTTTATTTCCTTGTTTGACTATTTAGATGGTTAATTAAGTATTTTAAAATTTAAAAGTCAAATACTTAATGGAATATGCGGAAATGACTAGTACACATGTTTCATCTGTGAGATCTAAGAAGACTTGGGTGAGGGACGAAACATGTCGAAAGGAAAGCCCGGATGCTCCAAAATAAATATCAAACCATTTTAACTCAAGATAAAATGAAGTGTTATAAATATTTGATAGAATGAAGCATTAATTATCATTTATTGTTGTGTTTATTTCATTGATTGATTGTATGAATCAGGCTCGACCGGTTTATAAGCACCGATTATTATTTATTGACTGTTGACTTTGCTCGACCAGTTTATGAGCAATTAATTATCCATATATATTGGTTGAGTAGAAAATAATTGTAGGCTAACACCTTGTGATTTATTTCACAATTTGACTTTCAATTTAATGAATAGTTCTAAAAATTGGCTTCAAGTTGAAATGTTATGAATGTTTTCCTTTAAAAGAGAAAAAAAAGATATTTGAGAATTAATATTTTGAAGTGATTTTATCTAAAGAATGATTTTGTAAAAGTGTTTTATAAAACGGAAAGACTTTTGAGTACTAAACCCGTTGGTTTAAAATGATTTTTGAAAGGCTTTGGAAATGGAAATTATTATAAATTAGAAGTATTTGTAATTATTAGTGTAAATGATTTTGCCACTTCGAGATATAAAGTGATTTGATATGTTAAAAAGATTCGGATAACCCATAATCTACGAAAACGCATGGTCAATGGAGGTGCAGATGTTTTGTAGCCTCGGTGTAGTCCGTTCTTGGAATTGAGGGATACACTATCTATTATTTATTCGGAAGGCTAGACCCAGGGGCTTCATTATAAAAAGAAACCTCCTGAGATTTGATAGGATATAGTTTTGTATGCTTGTAGATTGGTATCATTTCAAAAGATGATTTGTTTTTAGATCATAAAGTAAAGGACTAGTTTGAATATAAATGATATATACACATATGTATATTTCTAAACTTTTGAAATAAGAATTCAGGAATAAAGTCCAAAGAGATAATTTTCATAAAGTTCATTAGATTTTGAAAATCTAAAATTAAATATTAAGCCTAAGTGATTAGTTTTGGAAATCTCATATTGTTTGTGCATCGTAGGCCCCATGAGTCCGATTTGTGATTGAAGAACTACGTTGGCTTGATCCTGTATCTAATTGGATACCCAATTAGATAGGGGTATATAGGCAGTCACAAGTGGTAGTGATGCAGCCTCAATAATAACATAACATTTTTCTGTTTATTGTTTGCCATATATCATGTATTGATGCATTTTTCCTACTTATTATTTTATTCCGCATTTGAAAAGTTTATTGAGTAAGCATGAATGACTATTGTTGTCTCTTTCATCAGAGTTGTGCAGTGTTAGATATTTGCATACGTATTTGGTAGGTATTAAAGCACACTAAGTAGATTAAATTGATTACTCTGATAACTTATATAACTAAAATTATATCCTATACATTTAATAGTGTTAAATATTTATCAAATATTGTGTATTAAGTTGGCATTTTTCACTCGTAGTTTTAGAACGGACGGGTTTTTCGACGATTTTGACTGTTCTGAAAACCCGGTTCATTACAATTCTGCATAGCATATCTCTCAATTTTGTTCAATGATGGCTATATATTATCATTTATACTTGATTTCTGAACCCCATAATCATCACTCTAGTCTTACTGGCATTGATGACAGTCGAGTCTAACTTGTCCAACAAGCTCAGATATAGTCGGGTCAAGACGTCGAATAATACTTGTCCCCAAAGTTCATTTGTGTTGAACATGATTTTCTTTGAATAGAAGTAAGTTAGAGTCGCCGAAAATAAATCCATCTGGTTTTCTAAATAATTGCTATCCTTTCATTGAATTATTTTCCCAATGTTTTGTATCTCTCATTAATCGTCACGATGCTTAATTGAATTTCAATATTATAAATTCAGGATTATAATCCATCAGTTGCTATCTATGTCTTATTCTATGGGGCTAGTAAGCTTTGGCTATTTGATTCGATCTTGACCTTGAAAACTTTAGGTTTGAATTAAATTTCTGTCGATTTGAAAATTTGAATTTTTAGAATAAACATGTGCATGTTCAGGTACACGTTCTTGTCATTGGCTCCAGGATGTGTTTGCATGCTCACGGGTCTTCGCCAATTTTCATTGAATTAGATGAATGCTTTTATATTTATTTACTTTATATATTTTTTTATGTACATGCTTTCACGCACATAGGGATCGTACCATATCTCTTTCCTCTTTTTTTTTATGTCTATAAGGATCGAAATTCCTCTGGCCGATCCCCTTTTCTCCTATCTTCTCTCTTTTTTTACTAATAGGAACTAGAATTCTCATTACTCGCTTAGGGATCGCACCTGATACCCTTCCTTTCTCTTCTCCTTTTTTATAATAAGGATCGGATTGGATCCCCAAGTCAAGGGATCGTACCTGATCCCTTCACGTGTTGGGGATTTAATCTTTTTGGCTTTATGGAGAAGGGAAAAGCGAGCCAATCCCCTAACTCCTATATATATTCCAATATCTTTCTTCTCTATCCCTCACTTATTCACTTTACTTCATTAGCCATGTTGCTTTCATTTTCTCTAAGCATGCCTCGGAACCCTCTCCTTCCACTTTGGCTCTAATCCCTCTCCTCCCACTTCGCTTCTGATCCCTCTCTTTAAATCAAACGCTTCCTCCATCTTTAGATCCACCATCCTCTCTTGCTTTGGACCACCACTCCATCTTCGATTTGTATCAAAATCCAACATCTCCCTTCGAGTAACTCGTATTTTATACATTTAGGTAGGTTTTTTGTAGTTAATTTTAATTTGTGATGAGATGATGGGTTCGCTATTGCCTTGGTTTGAATTAGGTGAAGAAGATAAGAATGGTGGCGATGTCGGGTTCAGTGAGGTGATAGGAGAGGAGAAGGTAAGGAGTGAGGAGATTCATGGAAATGAGGCGTAGAAATTTGTTAAGTAGAGGGAATGGTATTACTCGAGGTGAGAGGGATCGGTGTAAAAGGCTGAAGTGGAAGACGAGAAAGGCTAAGTATATGGATCGGTGTAGCGGCTATGAGAGGGATCGATTACGGTTAGGTGTAGGAAGGGATTAACCGTGTACTAATGTGAAGAGGAATCAGTTACTGAAGTTTAAAGAGGGATCAGTGATGGAGTGCTTTGCTAAGGGGTCGATTATATTGGTTTCGGCATACGTATCGGCTATAAATAGGAGTTAATCATTTTGGATCGGTTTTTTGCTTTATGAAAGGGATCGACTATGGGGACTTACTTGATTTCCTGCCCTTGAACTAAACTTGAACCCTAAAAAAAACAATCCAAGTAGACTTGTATGAAAAACTAGAACCAATCTCATCTTAATGAACTTGAATGTATAAAGATTAATAGACAACAAGACTTGCATATCCAACTTTGAATTTGAAATTGAATAACTAAACTTCTGAGACTTTTGATATGGACTGCAAATTAGCATATGTACTTTAATAATGAACTTTATACTTCAATAATTCGATAGTCAATCTCGAAGCTTACACAACTTATCAATGTTAATGCCAGTTGAGACAGTCAACGACGACGGTCACTCTAATCGGAAGCCAAAGTCTTGTCACTACTTTTGCTTTTAATTTGTAAATATTTATCTTTGCACTACACAACACTACGCCACACTAGTTTACACTTAGCACGGGGGTCAGGTACCATTTTCTAATCTTGATCATCTACCAAGTTCAGTTGATATATGCTCCAGTCAGGGTGTTTGGCTGCAATGTCATCTGGACAACCTTCATAGCATAGCAATCTAGGTGCCGAGTCAAGTTCTACGACTATATCCAATAGAATTTCTCCTAGACACCAAATTGAGCAACCGGAGAGTTCCATTCTACTGGTTGACCTTTTCTTTGATCCACCCTTCCGGTGGAAGAGATAAATCCTACCCCTAACATTATAGAGGGTGCCATATTTTTGGATAATCCGGTGGATTACAGGCCTCAAGAATTGGTAAGACTTCTCTCCGTAGGCGGTGCTCTAAACATGGGATCCCGTTTGGAGATGTTTTAGTCCCTTCGGTGAATGATAGGTCTCATTTGCCCCTGGAGGGCTATATGGTAAGTAATAAATTTATGTGCTGGGCCAAATATGTGTCGCCTTTTAATTATTTTATCCAAAAGATGCTATATTATCTGGAAATAACCCATGCTCAGCTGTATCCGAACAGCTATGCTTTTTCTTCATATCACTTTCTTGTTTTTATGGATGTTTTGTTCTTCCCACCATCTCCTGAAGACATCAGGTTCATTTACGATATCAAGCGACGGCCGGAAGCCTTTCTTTTACTTTTTTCTTGAGCCTGCACCCAATTATGTAGTTATGACTGGTGATCAAAATGAACTTATTGTCTTTAAACACGAATGGTTCTATGTTCATTGTCCATTTGGCTTTGTAAGGCGGTGGTTGGAAGGACATAAGTGTTGCCTTCACTTCATTCTCAAATTCTTTAGCCCAAGTTGTATCGTGAATTAACAAATACTTTGAAAAATTATAGGTGCCCATCCACGATCGAAGGAGATGATTATTCAAAGACAGTTTCTGCAATCCACTTAATACCAAGTAAGGATAGGGATGTCAGATCCCCTGTAACCGATGAGTGGTTATCTCTTTTCGGGATATTGAAAGATGGTTATAGCATCGTCCTTCTAGGAACCGCTGCACCACCAAGGAATGTTGCAGAAAAAGAAAGAGACACCGATATCCATGTCGTTCCCCCAGTCGAGGAGGCTTAGGATAATGCCGTAGAAGGTGAAATTAGAGAGGTGATGAAGCCAATAAATTGGGCAGTGATGATGCAGGTCCAGGCAATGTGCTTGTGGTCAGATCATGACAAGGTACACAATCTCATTCACCAACGAGAAAAGGAAAAATGCTAGTGTACAAATTCCATAAGAGAAAAACAACTGAAAATTCTGAGTTCACCATCACCTCTGTTGAAGAAGAGTCTTCCTCTGAGCCTTAATAAAGTTCGATGGAAGGATTCTCAAATCTGGCAATTCCAAAAAACATCGAGACTTTTGACTTTCCCAACTTCAGTGTCGGAGGGCTTAATTCTCCCACCAGGATTGGCGATGAAATTCCTCCCGCTATTAATGGGAAATCACTTAGGCCATAGTAACTGATCCGTTGGGGGACACCAAGACACTCACAATCAAACACACTTCACTGCACATTTTCGTCTATCCTTTATTCGATGGTTACTCATACGCTCTTATTTGGTTTTCAAATGCTATGTCTTGTTCTCGTGCCTTTGATCACTTGAGGGGGGATCCAAACTCAGGCTGGCATCGAGAAAGGGATGATTGCCGAGAAAGAAGTCATCACTCAAGGGAGTCTTCATTCCCAAATACAAGTCCAAATCTTGATCATCTCATCAGGAAGTTCAGACCAATCCTCCTCTACATAGAGACAATTAGATCTCTTCTCATGTTCCCTAAACTGTTGTGCCACCTGAGCATCATTAGGGTTCATCTAGTTTAAATGAGCATCATTTAATTATTGAATATAATGGTAAGGTCCTAATCCATCGAGACTTCAGTTTTCTTGCAAAGGGCTACCTAGAATCGCTTTTCGAGGCTTGAGAATATATAGTTGGAATGAGGAAGGAAGCCCTTGGCGAAGCTGATTTTGATGAGGAGAAACTGGTACGAGAGATCCTTTATAGGAATGAACCTTTAGACCTTGCCGCTACAAATCTCTGATACGGTGATATTTTGGCACCCTCTAGCAAAGGGAAAAACATCGTTGAAGCTTCGAAGTCCAATCCCAAAGTTCCCCCTTTACTTCAAATAGCCGAAGCATCAGTTTTGCTTGGCCCAGGATAAAATCCGAGCTATGATCCAGATAGACCCGGTTATAAGTAAAAGGTGTTGACTCCTATTCAAGAAGGGAGCACTCTGGCAACAACTAAAAGTCAGCTGGACATAGTTATCCTACTTTACTCCTCATTTTTCAAGAGGTTCAATTCTTCATGCCCAATAGTTCTGGGCTTATTTGCTTGTTCCCAAGAATCTGCAGATCTTCCAGCTTCTAGTCTAACTCCAGGAAGCGGTGTTGTTGTGGAGAAATAACCTATACTCACTAAAATTCCGATGGTTACTAACATTCTAGGGCCCAGTGCTCGGGTTATTAGAGCTCTTGCTGATGAAAAGGTCGATGATCAGTCGCTACCAGATGAATCTAATGATGTTATGATCACAAGTTCCAAACACATTGATGAGCTCAGCTTGAAAGAGCGTGCTGAGTGGGAGGAGTCATTGAAGAAAAAAGCTAAAGATGAACCCGTTGATGTGGACGTCAATGATCCAAATCTCGTCCCATTGCAGGTCATTCCACCCGGTGAGTCATTTCCCAAGGAAGTCCCTCCAATCTCTAAAAGCTCTCTTGCGAAGGGGGGTAAAGGATCGAAGAGAGGGATAGGCGAAGGCTTGGGTGGGTCCACTGTTAAGAAATCCAAAAGGAAGAAGAGGCAAAAGAAGTAGCTGTCACTTCGGATTAGTTTGTATAAAGCTTGTCTAGTTGTTTTTCTTTTTGTTAGTTGTGTTTATACTATGATTTGCAAGTTTAATGTGCAAACAAATGTTTTTTATTTTCTGTTGAACTCTTACTTGAATTCTATTTTAGTAGTTGAGCCATTACTTTTCCATTCAATGTACTTGTAATTCGTTACTTCTTGATTTAGATAATCATCCTTTAATGTCTACTCAAGGCCTCCATATGGTCGTGGCCTCAAGTTGTACCAAACATTGAGCTCGAGCCATATGTTACGACATCAGACTCAGTGATTTAAGTGATTATACTCTTGCCTCTAGTTTTCGGTTAGCAAAATTAGATAATGGATGGTCGAACCCCTTCCTTAGCGAATTTATACTCCACCTGTCGGTTTCAGGTCATAGTTTATGGAATATTGAGTTGTCAAACCGCACTCATCTATTTGTTAATACTCATATCCACACTCTAGGGATACGAGTTAGGTAGTGGTGATCGGGTCACACCCAATTTATGTTTATACTTCAGTCCATACTCTAGGGACTTAGAGTTATTTCGGAAAATAGTCGAACCGGGATTTTCTTAATTGATTGATTTACCCCCCAAGTCCGGGGTTTGACTTAATGAACAATTAGTTATGTCACGATCGCTTTTGATTCATGTCTATCCCATCACTTAGTGGGATTATTTTGATCGGCGGATGGTATTATCACATCTATTCCTCGTTAGGCACTCCATCCATTGGGTTATGAGCAAGATTCATTGAATGAACGGTCGAACCATGTTTATTTTGTCAGTTCAATCGTGAATTTGTGCAATCAGTTGGCCACAAACTCCGAGAAACTACTCGGACATGTCAATATTAGTTAGCTGAGTATCGTAGCTAATATGTAATACTACAATAGTCATAGATATGAAGGAAATTGCAAAATTTATTCGCCAAATGGAAAGAAATGACATAGTTTGTCTAATTACATATCTATAAAATCAAATGCTAAAGAAAATTTGAAAATTAAATACAACTGAATGAAAAAGAATAAACTAAATGAAATAGCATCATAAATGCTCGCTATTCCATGCCATTGTGAGTGCGACACAGTCAACAGTTGCTAGCTTGAAAGTTAATTTCTCCAAGCCTCATTTCAATGACATATGACCCTTCCCAAGTAGGATTCATGCGTGATGGGATAGAAAACCCCGTTTTAAGAAGAGGTCGTCAATTTCATATTTTTTAGGTTATACTTTAGGGTTGTAGTATCGGGCGACTCGATGTCGACGTGCAGCTTCCCTCAAATCAGCCTCTTCACGATTCTCATCTACAAAGTCTAAAGATTCTAAGAGGAGATATCTATTCATTCTGGGGTCATAGTAGGTCACTCGATGTGAAGGGACTTCGAGTTCAACAGAAATGATAGCTTTGGAGCCGTAAGCAAGGGCGAACGGAGTATGGCTTATCACGGACTTACGGGTGGTTCTGTAAGCCTATAATGTTGTCGGGAGTTTATCTACCCACTTGCCTCTAGCCTTTTCCAAATGTTTCTCCAGAACGGACTTTATGATTTTTTTCACAGCTTCAACTTGTCCATTTGTTAGAGGGTAAGCAACTATCGCAAATCACTTTTCAATATGATGCTGACGATAGAAGTCTTTGAAATTAGCACTATCGAATTGGGTTCCATTTTCGGTTACATGGTTCATGGAAGGACAAAATGACAGATTATGTTTCGGATAATGAAATTGATTACTTTCTTTTTCATGATCATGGCTAAAAGTTCTGTTTCGGTCCGCTTGGTAAAGTAATCAATTGCTGTGATGGCATACTTTTGCACCACTTTTTGAGATTAGTAAAGAACCGATAATCTCTATTTCCCATGTGGCAAACAACCATGGATTGACCATTTATGTAATTTTTGCTGGTGAGTCTCTTGGAACGTTCTCATACATCTACCACTTGTTGCATCGCTTAGCGTAATCAGCAACATTTCGGTTGACATTGGCTAGTAATACCCATAATGGAGTATTTTCTTTGCTAAGATTTTCCCCCTAGTTTGTTTGCCACATTCTCCTTCATGAACTTAATTTAGGACTTGTTTTATTTCATTTTGAGTGATGCACCAAAGCAGGGGAATGGAAAAACCCTTTCTATACATGACCCCTTCCTGAACGATATACCACGAAGCATTGCGGAGGATGTGCCGTCTTTTATTCCTCCTTTCGAGAAGGACTTTGCATAGAAAATAATTTTTAATCGGAATCATCCACGACTCCTTCTCAGGCTCTGTCTCTATTACCAAGTTGATTTCCATTTGGTTTATGCTTGGAGCAGAAAGTGACTGTGCTATAGGATCATTTAATACGGAATATATTATAAATAACTAGTGCAGAAAGTAACTGTAAAATAAAAAAAGCAGTAAAAAAAAATGACTCCATAGATTTTTATACTGGTTCGAACTTCCCGTTCTACGTCCAGTCTCAGACTCCTTCTAGAATTAAAACTAGCAGCCCTCACTTTACCCGGAGGAACAAGTATTACACAGCCTGAAAAACCGAACAGAACTTTTGGAATTAAAACTAGCAGCCCTCACTTTATGTGCATGGGTAATACATTTGGCCTCAGTTTACCTGAGTTAGGCATATGTAAATATTGTTAATATCAATAAAATTTTCAAATAAAAGACTAGAGAGAGTAAGCAATTGAAATCCAAGCACTACTTTAACTTGCTTGATTTGACTTGTTATTAAAAAGAAATGAAAATACCACTTTGATAGATTTTAATGATCAACTAAGTATCCATTTCATAGTTACTATATATTATCGACCGAAACAATGAGTTTAACTATAGCCCGTTTGTTACGATAACTTCGTTTTTATTGAAAATTTTGACGACTGAATGACTTAAATTTCAAGATAATGACCAAAACCTATATTTACTTATTTGTGTCAATTTAAAAGAAAATCCTTCATTGTAAATATTTTTAAAAACTCGCATTCATCTCTTTGTAAATAAATCTTGCATTTGTAAATATTTTCATCCTGCATTTGAAATTTGTGGATAGTATCCGCTAAAAACCCTTACGAGACAATACTCGTCCTATTGGGGACACCCAAAGGTTTAACGGCTTGCTGCATACGCTCAATGCAATCGTGTTTCCTATGTAAACAGATTTATCTTAGTTTTTTTCTTTATTCGATGACCAAAAAAAAGATAAATGGCTAAAACCCTACAATTTAGTGGTAATGAAGCTCTTAATTATGTAGCTTTAATATTTTGATAATTATTGCTCTTTTTTGTGCTTAATGAAAATGCTTGGAATGGTTTTACTTGTTCATTTTTCTTTGAATTTTATAGCCTATATTGTTGACTCCAAATAGGCTATGCTTAAACAATCACTAAACACAAATTACTTCTTCATCTACATATGATTATGATAATGAAGTGAATGTTGAGATCAAAATTTGATGGTCTATATTTCCAATCGATGGTTAATAGGTCATGCTTAAAATAGATTTCATTTTCAACTTGTTTCATTTTTTATGAGAATTAAATAGTGGTTCAGAGATTGTATTATAGTTTGATGGCTTATATTGGGCTAATTAATAGCACAAATATGTCATACTTATGATAAGCACATAATTTAAACTAGCTAATGACCAAAAAGAGAGATCATAATTTCATATTTTATTGAACTATATGATCTAGAGAGTGGAATTAGCTCTAAATTGTCTTTCTACTCTCGTATTTTTATCACTTTTAATTTGTTAGTTTTCTCATTTTCTAGCTTAAACACACTATCTAATCTTTGTTAATTTGATTGAATAGCTATTTAAAATCTAACAATTCCCTGCGGATCGACCCGTACTCGCTACGTACTACGATAATACACTGTGAACTTGCGTTTATTTTAAATTTAAATTCGTTCGACGTATTTCTAACTCGATGAAATTTCCATCGACGAACAAGTTTTCGGCGCCGTTGTAGGTGAATTTGCTTTAATTTTGATTTTCTACTCTTTGAATTGTTTTTGTTTGATTTTTGTGTGTTTTATTTTGTATGTTTGTTTGCATTTTAAAAAAAAGTGTGTTTATTGTTGTTTTCTAGTTGCTTTGTTCATTTGCGTTTTATATTTTAACAAAATACACAGCTTCAATTCAAAAAAAAAATCCATTTGCTTTTCTACTACATTTTAACTTTCCAATTTACATTGTCTATTTTCAATTGCATTTGACAGACTTCATAAACATCTGCCATTTTTGAAATACTCTCTGTTCAACTACCTTCTTTCATTCTCTGTTCATTCATTTGCTTACTCCCTGTTATAAATGGACACCTCCCATAGTCATTACTGCCTACAATTTCTTTCCTCGTACCATCATCTTACAACACCTCCCTGACTATATTGCTACCTCTAGGCACAACAACTTCACTGACATCACCTGAACCCCGCTATACAACTTCCCACTGCACCTCATTTCAATATCGACCATATCCCCTACCACTGCATTTCTGTGCACATTCCTGTGCATATCAAAACCAAAAAACCCTGCCGTTCACCTTATTCACTGACATTCACTGTCATCCAAGCTACAGTTCATCTCCACCTGACATTACTGCCTCTTCACCAAACTTCCTCACAGCCTGCCAATCCATTGACACCCCTCACCTGAACAACTCCACATCAACTGCACTTACTTATCACCTTCCACCATTATAACATCCATCACAAGTAGATCACACTGCTGTACCTTCAAGTTCACATCTGCTGCCAATCGCCGTATTCAGCAACTCCTAAAACCAACTACTCCTTCATCCCCGACCTACAAGTCTACCATCTCTAACTGCAGTAACCAATCCACTGCTACACTACAATCAACTATCTTTCTGCCTTACTGTCTTCCTGTACACCAAAGCCAACTTCATTTGCCACTTCAATATCAAGTAGCACTTCAATACAGAGAACCATAACATGCCCTTCATTACTGTCAAGAAACTCAAAACAGCACCATCTCCTTCCTTCTACAATACTACAGCATCCACTACAGTCACATTTCCACTTTACTCAAACCATCACTACGGTCCCCTATCCCTTACCTGCCTTGCACCATCGGTACCCACTGATCATCCAACTCAGTCCACCCTTACCACAACCTTCATCCCCCCTACAACCCACTACCATATACTGCCTGCCTTCAAACATCAAAAACAACCATCTTTATACAATCAACCGCTGCAATTTAGTGTTTCAAGATTAATCCACCACGGACCCAAAAAATAAAAACTGACCTTCCTTCTTCTTGCCATCGACCTGAAATCACTGTCTCAACCATCAACCTCAATCAAGAACCTCGACCATGGCAATACACCTCTCACTTTATAACTGCCACCTTATCAGCAACACCCACACTTTCACTGTCTCAACTTCACATCAGACCAACCCAGTTAACTACTCGCGAACCCAAGCGCCTTCATCCAAAACTCGAACAAACTTCGACGCCGACAACACCCTATCGCAAATCATCCTACGCCCGAACTTGAGAATCGCCATCTAACTGAAACCACAAATTAAATTTTGGCATTTGAGATTGGAAAACATTTTGGAACAGTTAATTGACTTTAAGGTTCTAGAATTTAGGAAATTGAATTCGATTTTGGTCGAGAATTCGGGAAGATCGAAGTTGTTCTTGTTTTCGTTTATTTTAAATTAGTTGAATGTATTTGGGTGGTGGGCCAGGTTGAATTAAAGCCCTAAATATTTAAAAAAACAGAGGGAGTATTTTCTTCAAGATTTTTTTCCTTTTGGTTAGACTGCGTTGTTTTAATTTTTTTAGTCGACCTTTATTTAAAAAAAGTGTTACTCAATTTGTCTTGTTTCGTATTCTTTTATTTTTTCTTTGATTTATCTTAAAAAATTTATTTTTTGTTTTTGGTTTTGTCTTAGTTTGTTGTGTTTAAAAAAGAAAGAAAAAATGAGCAAAACGAAAGAAAATTATATATATATATATATATATATATATATATATATATATATATATATATATATCTTATTTTAATTTTCAAGTTGCAGGAAATAAAAGAAAAAATTGCTTGCTAATACTGCTTCGCTTACTTGCTTAAAAAAAATATTGCCACTTTAAAATAAATTGCTAATAAATTCTGCACGCTCTAGTATCATGCCCCTATCTTCTGTTTTTATTTTCTTTGCATTGTTGTTTGCTTGCATTTAAAAAAAAACAAAAACCATTTGTAGTTGCATTGTTAATACATGTTTAGTTTCTGCTTTGCATTTCGTTCTATAATTTTGATTAATAATAACGATTAGACATCAATAACGCTTAATTGTATATTGAAAAGTTGTCCTCTTTTGACAATTTAATTTCTTGGTGTCTAGATTACAGCAGAGAAATAACCATTTATAAATATTACGATGATTCGTAAATATTATAGTGGTTGTTTCTCTGAAGGTACTTAAACCTATGGCTACATTGCTACGATGATTCGAGATGCACCGATAACTCCTGCCTATTACCTAACTAAGAACTATCTTGTTGGATTAAGACAAAGTATGATTATAAAATTTTGGGTTAGAAGCTAATTAGGATAGAAAATTTGTAATTAAATTTTTGCATTCATTTAGTCGGCATTAGTTCATGCATATTTTAAAAAAATTCAAAATCAAAAACTAAAAAAATTGAAATATTTCTTAACATTGTTTTAAAAACCTTTTGAATTTTTATTTAATCAAAATCAAAAAAAATCCTAGTTTTTTTCAAAAAAATATAAAAATATAAAAATCTTTTCAAAAAAGCTGAATATCCAAAAACACAAAACAAAAATCAATTTTCCCTTTTGAAAAATGAATTCTTTTTAGTAAATAGTTTTCCTTTATAAAAGAACCAAAAACATTCATAAAAATGTCTGAGTTTCCGTATTCTTACTCGCTAGAATTTTACAATAGTTGTGAAAATCAATATAATTTCACTCCAAATTCTGATGGAAATTTCAACAATAACTATTGTGCAAACAAGTTGAAATTCAAACAACAAAATTCTCAAAATGATGAACAGCCCTTTAACTCTAGAAAATAGCATTTCGTCTTTACTTGAACTCGTTACACTAGATCAAAGATGAACGATTTGTGCTATAACTCAAGTCAAGTTTCCAAAATAATCAAGATTTGAATTCACTTCAAAATTCAAACAATTTCAAGTATAACCCATGCCAATTCAATTTCGAACTCCAAAGTGAATTTCAAAATCAAAATGAAAATGTGAAAAAATTTCAAATAATTTTGGCAATGGGAATAATCTCGACTACAACGCAAATGAAATTTTTTGTTCTCAGCAAATTCAAATAGAAAATTCTTAATTTAATAATCATGAATTTGATTTAGTTGAGAAAATGGAAAAAGATTACGAGTATTTGTTGCGTGAAACCTACAAAAAAATTTGTGAGAAACAACATCAAATCCCAACATGTGAAAAATCAAATGATAATCCATCGTTTATCGAAATTGACGATTCTTGTTCTCAACAAGTCCAAATCAAAAATCCTCATGTTAATAATTATAAATTTGATTTTATTAAACAAATGAATGAAATTTACGATGATCACACAAATTTGTTGATTAAAACATACAAAAAATTATGTGAACAACAAAATCAAATCCCAACATGTGAAGAGTCGAGTGATAATCCATCTTTTAGCTAATTTGATGATTTTCAAACAACAACTTTTGAAATTGAAGACAAGCACCATTGTCCAAGTGGTTAATTGATTTGGCTTTGGTGCAATAGGTCACAAGTTCGAAACTTGCTTTCGAATGTTTATTGACATGGGATATGTTGTCCCAATGATTTGTTGTATATAAAGTACCATTTCAAAAAAAAAACTTTTGAAATTGAAAATGATGATCTTAATGAAGCTGTTGAAAACACGGTATTTGAGTTGGATTTCAGTTCTTTTGAGGGTGTGAAATTCGCTTTAAAATTCGATCTCCCTTTTGTCGATTTCAAAAATTTGAATACAACAATAGTGGATTTTGAAAACGATATACAAAATGAAGTTGTTGATAATCCAATAAAGGAACATGAATTTAATGAACATGAATTTTTGGACTTTTTGAAAATGAATTGTTAAATTCTGAAGGGGAAGATATAAATCACCATTTCGATTTTGAAATCAATAATTTGAAGAATTCGTTAATGATGAGCTTGAACTTAAATGTGGTGAAAATGAATTTGAATTTTAATCAATTGTTTTATCGACCCTAAAAATCATTGAAAATAAAACAACTCGTATGATTTTTAATAAAACGATATTCGTTTTTCCAAATCAACGTTCAATTTTGAAATCTTTTACAGTTTGTTTTTTTGGGCTTAAGCTGTGTCTCACTTATTTGACAAGACAAATGAATTGGATCATTGAAACACCGTTTCATTTACTTTTTGACTATATACTTTCTGAGCTCTTGTGAATAACGCTCGTTTTCATGTAAATATATGTCATCTTTTTTTTTGTTTTGTTCTTCTCCTTCCACTTGGGTTGACTATGGGGACACGGACAAAATCCAGTGTGGAGGGAGTCTCGCCTTCATTTTTAATCTTTCATGATAATTTTTAATTTTTCATGGTTTATTTTTACATTTTCTTTTCAAAACTTAGAAAATAAATCTCAAATTTTTTTAAGCATTTTTGATTTATTTCAAAGAAACACTATAGGATAAATATATGGTTTTGATTTATTAAATTAAAATTTTTGAAAATTTATTTATCTTAACAAAAATAAAAATGAAGTTTGATTACAAATAACAATGGTTTAACTAGTATATAGGGAGATTCATACATGTTAATTATGAAATACATCCTAACTGAAAATCTTTGTTTTTAAAAAATGGTTGATTTAAAGTAAAGATATAACATTTTTTTGTCTTCTAAGTTAAATGTTGCTAATATGATAGTGCGAAACTCTCTCCTCTAAAAAAATAACAAAAAATATTTCTTGTATATATGTGTATTTTCTAATAAACACCTAGAGTCATTTGTTCACTCACCATGCTCTATACCTTTCTCATGTAAGCCCGAAAGGCAGTGCATGATCGGTATATCTGGCCTTAGTTTATCTGAGTTAGGCGTAGGTATATAAAAAGTATTATTATAATAATTCCTACAGTCAATAAGTGTTCACACTTGTGTGTTCACTCGCCCCACTCTGTATTCCCCTCATATGCATGGGTAATATATCTGGCCTCAGTTTATCTGAGTTAGACATATGTAAATATTGTTAATATCAATAAAATTTTCAAATAAAAGATTAGAAAGAGTAAGCAATTGAAATCCAAGCACTATTTTAACTTTTTTTATTTGACTTGTTATTGAAAAGAAATGAAAATACGATTTTAATAAACTTTGATGATCAACTAAGGATCCATTTCATAGTTACTCTGTATTATTTACCGAAACAACAAGTTAAACTATAGACCATTTGTTCCAATAACTTCGTTTTTATTGGAAATTTTGGTGAGTAAATGACTTAAATTTCAAGATAATGACCAAAACCTATATTAACTTATTTGTGTCAATTTTAAAGAAAATTATTCATTGTAAATATTTTCAAAAACTCGCATTCACCTCTTTGTAAATAAAATCTTGCATTTTGTAAACATTTTCATCCTGCATTTAGAATTTGTGGGTGGTATCTGTTGAAAACCCTCACGAGACAACACTCGTCCTACTGGGGACACCTAGAGGTTTAACGACTTGTTGCATACGCTCAATGCAATCATCGTGCACTCGCGGTTATTTTAAATTTAAATTCATTCGATGTATTTCTAACTCGATAGAATTCCCGTAGCTGAACAATGCCGTCAGTCGACTAGTCCGTGTATACTAATAAAATATATGCACAAGTTCAGTCGATTGAGGGCATCAGTTCGGTCGACTGAATTGTGTAGTTCATGAAGCCTATGTTTATTTGAGTTAGTAAATTTTAAATCAAGTGAAAATGTATGAGGATATGTGTATGAGAGTGATGGTTCTTAAGGAAATATCTTAACAGAGCAACTAGACTTGACTCTATATACATAACACATGATTCTAATTAAAATATATAGACTATACGAACCATGCATCAAGTCATTGAGTCTGGTCGTTGTAGTAATCGTACGTAGTGTCTTATTAGCAATCAAAACTCAAGATTCAACATTCTCCCCCGTTTTGATGATGACAATTCCATTTATTATGAAAGATCTTGACAAGCTTTGCTGATCTATATCTCCCCCTAAATCTATACTTGCTACTATGCTTGTTGTTTCTCCCTCTGAATCTATGCTTATATTTCCTTGTAAATATTATTTGAGCAATATCTTTCTCCCCCTTTTTCATCAACAAAAAGGAGAGTTTCTAAAAGGATAATATAGAAAATTTATAAACATATAAATAATGTGAACATACATTTAGTCAAACATAGACAATCAAACTACAAGTCATAACAAGACTATTATTGTAAGACAAATATTACATAGCGAAACTAAAAACAAAATACCTACCATTGTTTGCAACATAATAACATATCATTTTGTCAAAATAATGAAGATAGAAAGATAATATGTACTCATTACCATCACCTTCTTCATCGGAGCTATCATCTTCATCATCTCCCTCGGTTGCTTCTTTGCCACTAGAATCTCAACCTTGATTTCCTACTTCTTCCCCTTACTCTTCCTCTCTTCCTATTCTTCGTTAGGGGTCGACCAAGTAAAGTGTGGTGCGGGTCATTTTCCTTGAGATATTGGCACATGAATGGATGTAGAAGAGGGTTGTGCATAGGAGACTGGTTCCCAAATATTGTTGAGGTATTCTTTGATATGATTGAGCTTTTTATTCACCTTCATTACAGATTTTTCAACATGAGAGACATTCAACTGGACAGGTGAAATATGTTGATATAGAAGCCTTTGATTTCTAGAAATAATGGTCAAGGCTTCTTAAGGTCGAGCTTGCGAACCGATCTCTTGTATCTCGCTAACTTCTCTTTGGGGTGGTGGAGGTTAGGAAGAAATTAAAGCTTCTACATGAGGAACTTGTTACCTAGAGGATGGTTGTGGTTGTCTGAAAGTTTGGTTCTCTAGCCAATGCTTGTAGGTGATAATCGTGTGATCATGATATTGTTTGGGAGATTCATCAAACTTAGTGTTTTGGTGTTCAATGTCCAATGTCCAATTGTAGAGAAATCCAATTCGGAGAATGGAACGTCGAAATGCTTTAGTATCCTCATAATGTATGCACCATAATGGACCGTTCGAATTCGTCTGTGATTGAAAGGTTGAAATTCTTCCAAAATAACCTTATCCCAATTTATATGACATCCCTCCATATGGCATAAAGAGACTGGAAATATCGCCTATATGCCTTTTCGTAGCTTCTCATTCTTTGGTGGATAGTGTGAGTGAGTGCACAATGCATAATTCTTGCATTGGGTCTTAGTGCAACATCTTTAAGTTCTGTCAGGTCATCAGATAGGAAAAAATGGCTAGTTCGATCTCTTGATTCCATATTCATGGGAATTTCAACAACTCTTCTCCTTCGGATAGACAGGTGGGGATTCGTCCAAGTCGAGGTAGTCATAGAAATATCTTGATGCCATATACAAGTATCCAAATACAATCATCCTTGTTTTGAATAGAATAGTGGTCTAGATTGAGGTTGGCATAAAATAGCTTTTTGAGAAGATAGTTGAGTTTAATACTATTTGCAATGTAGTCGATCAACGATTCCAATCCACTCATTTAGCAAGATCTTGTACGGCATAAGAAACAAAATCTTGAAATTTTGCAAATGACCCATCAAATATTTGGGAGTTCTTCATTTTTTCAAACCTTTGTGATGCTTTCTCATTGTACAACCAACCACGAATTTGAGAATAAGAAGGACCAACAAAGGATGAATATTGTCTTGCTCTTTTTGGGCCATGGTACGGTTTAGGTTCTTTTGGAGAAAAAATGAAGATAGATTTGGAAAATTTATGAAATTTTGAGAGATGTTCGGAGAGCATTTGAAGGAGTAATGTCAGAGAAAATGAATGGAAGTGAAAGAATATATCTTTATTTTGATATTTGAAATGTCTTTTAGCCAAGGGTTACCCAGGTTTACTAGTTTCAGTCGACTGAAGCTGCATAGCCAGTCGAACGACTGGGTTATTTAAAAAATTGTATATCTGGGTTCAATCGACCGACCAGTAGATTCGATCGAATGAATCATTCCTGAGAGTTTGCAGTGTATTTTTGGCCGATTCAGTCGACTGAATTTCCGAGTCGGTCGACCGAGTTTCAGTAAAAAATATAGTTGTAAATATTAATTCAGTCGACTGGTTTAACTTATTCAGTCGACTGCCTCTGTGGAAAATGTGTAGAAATGGTTTTTATAAGTATGGAAAGAAAATACACAAACATAGCTTTTTAAAAAATTGGCAGCAAAAAAAATGAAGTCATATATAAAACATTTATTTAGATGACTCAAAAGATTTTAGAGTCGAGCACTCTTCTGGTTTGATTTTGGTTATTTTTCTAGCCGGTTGAATAGTCGTACGATCCCATGAATCAGGAGAGTAAAAGGAGGCCTCCGGTGTGATGGTTGAGAACATATCTATTTGAAGGAGGCGATCTACAAAATTTGAGTACAAATTTTTCCCATAAGCCGAGTCTCCTGCTATAGTTTTTCTGCTCGTAATACATTTCCCATTGAATGCTCAATGATTCTCGTTGATAATGATGAATATCATCAATCTAATAAGCAATCGTTGGGAAACCAAAGCGCAGATTTCGACGAGCATTTTTTGGGTCAGGTGAATATCCGGTGTGATATCCGGGAGGCACAATAGGCACCGATTCGTAGACTGGAGTTGTAGTGGGTAAACTTGATGCTTCGGAACTTGGTGATGAAAAATCTGTAGAAGATTACTCCGACGATTCTTGAGACGACATGTTTAAAAATGCAGAGTCTTTGAAAAAAAAACTTTCTTTTTGAAAATGAAATATTGAATATATAAAACCTTTTGATAAGTAAAGGTATATGTAAGCCAAAATTCATCAGATATAGTAAAGAAATATGTGGTGAAACATATTTAAACCAAAAATGTATGTTTGGTTTAAAAGGAATATGGAAATACAAGGCTGAAATTAATTTTCAAGAATAGAAAAGGATCATAATAGGAATTGTAAAAAAAACTTAATCTGGTTTGAATAATACAATAGTAAAGTGGTAGCACATCTAACTTGCAAACAAGCAACCAGAGTTTGAGCCTTGGAAACTTGATTGATTTATAAAAACATTATTTTTGGAAAAGTATAAAAAAAATTATAAATCTTTTAATGATATAATCCTTAATTCTCTTCTTAGTTTTATAAAAATATTTTCATTTAACGGTTTTGTAAATATATCAACTAAGTGGTTTTCTGGGGATATAAATTCTAATCTGACTAAATCCTTTTCAATATCTTATCATAAAGAAAATGATGAGGAATGTCAATATATTTTGTTCGTAAATGATTGACAGGATTTTTAGATAAGTTTATAGCACTTGTATTTATCACATAAAACAGTTGATTTAGTTAAGTTTATAATAAAATCTTGAAGTGTTTGTTGCATGTAAATGACTTGAGCACATGCCAAAGCAGCAGAAATGTATTCCGCTTCACACGTCGATAGTGGAACACAATTTTGTTTCTTGCTAAACTAGGAGATTAAGGATTGTCCAATAAAGTGACAAGTCCCGCTCGTACTTTTTCGATCCATCCGACATCCTCCAAAGTCAACATCACTGTATGATACTAACTCGAAAGGACATTCTATTGGATAGAAAAGTCCAAAATCTTTGGCTTTGCTTAGATAATAATATTCGTTTCACTGCTCGCATATGTGATTCTTTAGGATTTGCTTGAAATCGAGCACATAAACAAACACTGATCATTATGTTAGGTCTACTAGCAGTAGACAGAGTAATGATCCAATTACACTTCAATATAATTTTTGGTCGACACTCTTGCCATCTTCTTCTCTTTTAAGATGTATTGTTGTACTCATTAGAGTTGGTTTGGAAGAAGTATTTTCCATATCAAAGCGTTTAATTAGATTATTACAATATTTTTCTGGATTGATAATAATTCCATTTTTTAATTGTTTAATTTGTAAACTAAGAAAATAAGATAATTCTCCATATGTGATATTTGAAATCCTTTGGTCATTATTTAAGAAAAGTCCTGACATAATTTTTCATTTGTAGAACGAAAAATAATATCATCTACATGAATTTGAATAATTAAAATATCCTTTTTATTTCCTTTAAGAGCTTGATCAACGTTCCTAATTTCAAAGCCAAAATCTATTAGACAATTCTTAAGACGGTCATACCAAGCAAGTGGTGCTTGTTTCAGACTGTATAAGGCTTTCTTAAGTTTATAGAAGTGGTTTGGAAATTTTTCATGTGTAAATAAAGGAGGTTTTTCTACCTAAACATTTTCTCTTATATATCCATTTAAAAATGCACTTTGAACATCCATTTAATATAACTTAAAATTATGAAAACATGCAAAGGCCAGTAAGATACGTATTGCTTCTAGTCGTGCAATTGGAGCAAACGTTTCTTCATAGTCTATTCCTTCTTCTTGATTATATCCCAGTGCTATTGATCTAGTTTTATTCCTGTTTGTATTTCCTAGTTCGTCTGCCTTATTTTTGAAGACCCATTTAGTACCAATGACTGTTTGATCACTCGATCTAGGAACTAGTTCCCAAACTTCATTTCTTTTGAATTGGTTTAGCTCTTCTTGCATAGCTATAATCCAATAGTCATTATTATAGGTTTCTTTAGCATTTTTAGATTCGATATTAGAAAGGAATGCTACATGGCCCATTCGATCAAGTTGTTTTCTAGTTCTAACATATAAATCAATTTTTCCTATGACATTTTCTATGGGGTGATCCCATAAAGTAC
This sequence comes from Allium cepa, assembly GCA_030765085.1. NCBI lineage: Eukaryota > Viridiplantae > Streptophyta > Magnoliopsida > Asparagales > Amaryllidaceae > Allium > Allium cepa. Next base: position 567,522,854 of record CM060940.1, on the reverse strand, counting down.
TAGAAGGAGATCTTAATTCATTTTCATTATGAACAAAGATTTCATTTTCTTCAAAATTATTTAAACAATGTCATCATTTTCGTCAAAATTATTTTAAGTAACTATATTTGCGGCCGTCTTAGTGATTATCTCACCATCCTTAAAAAAATTATTAAATTTAAAATTTTCGTTGGAGGAAACATGATATGTTTCTTCGATTGTTTTAGTTCTTTATTAAAAATTCGATAAGCTTTGCTTCATTCCAAATATCCTATGAAAATTCCTTCATCGAATTTTGGGTCAAATATTCCAAGCTGATCATTTGTGTTTAAAATAAAATATTTTGAGCCAAAAACTTTAAAATATGAAATATTTAGTTTTCTTTGATAAAATAGTTCATATGGAGTGTGTTTAGTTAGTGGTCGGGTGGAAACACGATTCACAACATAAGAGGCAGTTGTTATAGCTTCTACCCAGAAGTATTTTGGTAAAATGCTTCCGTTTATCAGTTCTTGCACATTCTTGTAAATTTCTATTTATCCTTAGTATAGCTCCATTTTGTTGTGGTGTTCTAGGAAAGGAAAAATTATGTTAGATTTCCTTTTTATTACAAAAAATGTTCAAAAGCTTCATTTTTGAATACACCCCCATGATCACTTCTTTTATTTTTAATTTTTTTGAGTTCTTTTAGCAAAAATTTTGAAATGTTCACAAGTATCACTTTTGTTTTTCAGAATAATAGTCCAAGTATATCTTGAAGATTCAACTACTATAACAAATAAATATTTACTATGGTTTATAGATTGAATTTGATTAGACCAAAGAGATCCAAATGCAATAGTTCTAGTGGTTATACAGTAGAAATATTTTTCTTTGATTTAAAGGATGATTTTGATAATTTTCGTAATTGACAAAGGTCACAAATATTGTTTACTTTAAAATTCATTTTTGGTAAACCTTTTACTAATTCATTTTTATATAATTTGTTTATAGCTTTGAAATTAATATGACAAAATCTCTTGCGCCATAGCCAAGGATCATTTTCTTTGGCTATTAAATACATGTTAGTATTGTTATTTATATTCATATTTAAAATATATATATTTTTATCTCTAAGACCTTCAAAAATAAAATTTTCATTTTGATCAAAAATGCTACACTTATTTTCAGAAAAAGAAATATTGAATCCTTTGTCACACAGTTGGCTGATACTAAGTAAGTTATGTTTTAAATTTTTACCTAATAAAACATTTGTAATAAGAGCTAATTAGATATACCGTCATTGCTCACATCGCCATTGCCGATGATATATCTTTTGGAATTGTCTCCAAAAGCAACAGAACCTCTATTTGAGTAAGTAATATTTGTTAGCATCTCTTTGTTTCCTGTCATGTGTTTCGAGCAACTACTGTCTAGTATCCGTTTTCCTCTTTTTTTAGGCGGTACCTACAAAATATAGAATTAACATTGGTACCCACCATTTTATTTGGGTCCTAAGAGTTGGGTTTTAGGTAGCCAAACCCAAGAAGGTTTAGAATTCCTTTTAAAAATAAAATCTTTGTTTTATGAATAATTTTTATAAAAGACTTTATATTCTTATCTCTAATCAAAGGATTATTTGTTTTAGAAACCCAAATCTTAATTGATTTAAAATTTGAAGATTGTGTGATTGGTTTTTCAAATTTATTCCTTTTTAATTTGTTATTTAATGAATCCTTTTTCTTTGGAATAACTTTTGAAACTTGCTTATATCCTAGTCCTCTTTTATTTGAAACAATCTGAGAATTTTCTACAATTTTAGAAAGATATTCTCTACCTTTGTTAAAATTAGAGACATTTTTAGTAATATTGTCTAATTTTTTTTAAGACTAGAATTATCTAATTCCAAAATTGTGGCATTAGCTTTAAGATCATGATTTTCAATTAATAGAGCATCATTCTTTTCTTTCCGAGTTTTTATATCTTGACTTAACATAGAGAGTTGAGATTTCATATTAAAACAAGATTCTTGAGTAACTTCAAGTTCCTCTTCTAAAATTTGTTTCTTATCTCTTAACATATCTACTTCTTCAGTTTTTTCAAAAGTTTCTTTATGCTTCCTTTTGATGTCTCTTAGTTTGTCAACTAGTTTAAAAAATTATTTCCAATAAATCATCAGAAGTAGATCACTCACCTCGTCATTTATGGCCATAAAGCATATGTTGACTTGTTCTGTATCATTGCCTGAGTCACTATTTGATGATGAAGATGATTTTGAATCATCCTAACTGATAAAGAAGGCTTTCTTTTTTAATTTGTCATTCTTGTATTTAAATTTGTCTTTCTTTCGATCAGGACAGTCTTTCTTCATGGCATTTCTTGTGACACGCATAACATTCTAGAGCAAACGATGATGGTTTGTTGCTGTTGTTATAATTGCTGGAGCTGTTCTTATTATTTCTGAATTTGTTGCTCTTTTTGTATTTCAGAAACATTTTGAAATTTTTAACAATGAACACCATATCTTCCTCATTTGAATCTGATTCATCATTTTCTGCTTTAAATGTTATATTCTTCTTATCTTGAGCCTATACTCATTTGCTTGGAGGTTAACTTCATAAAACTTTAGATTTTCTATCAACTCCTATGGTTTAATGGTTGAAATGTCATTAGATCGCTAAGACCTTTCGTTCCCACTCATCCGTTAGAGAGTTGAGGATTTCTGAAACAATATGAAAGTCTGTATAAGTTTTTCCTAATATTATCAAAGAATGAAATATATCTTGAAATCTAGAGTACATTTCACTTATTGTTTCATCATGCTCCATTTTGAAATTCTGGAACTGATTTTTGAGCATAGAAATTTTACCCTGGTTTACTTTATTAGTACCTTCATGTATAACTTTAAGTGTATGCTAAATTTCATAAGCCGTTTTACACATACTTATTCTATCAAATTCATTTTTGTCCAATGCACAAGATAACATGTTCTTATCTTTTGCATTTGTAGTATCATCTAGTTTTTCTGTATTAGACCATTGTAAATATTCTGTAGTAGGTATGGTATATTCAGATTGCATAATATTCTAGGTTTCATAACTGCTTGCTTGTATATAAATTCTCATCTCACTAGCCCAATAGTTATAGATTATTCCATTAAATAAATGTGGTTATGCAGTAGATTGACCTTCAAGAAAGGTAGTGTTAGTTGTAGTGCTAGTGTTGTTTTCCATATTAAAATATCAGATAACTATGTTACGATTATAAGATGACCTTGCTCTCATACCAGATGAAAATGAATGTGCTATAGGATTAACTAGTGTGGAAAGTAACTGTAAAATAAAAATAGAGTAAAGTAAAATGACACCAGAGATTTTTATACTGGTTCGAACTTCTCGTTTTATGTCCAGTCCTAGAATCCTTCTAGAATTAAAAGTAGCAGCCCTCAGTTCACCCGAAGGAACAAATATTACACTGCTTGAAAAATCAAATAGGATTTTTATCGCCTAGACAATCGAATAGGACTCCACCGCCTGAACAACGAAACAAGACTTCCAATACGAAATAGTAAAGTTGTTTCTGACTGAGTATTGTCTTGAATAGCACAGATAAATCAGTAATATACACCCTTCCTATAATCTCTCCTCAAGAATGATGTGTTTGATTGTGTGTGGACGAAGAATTTGAAGATTAGAACTGGTTGTAAGATATGAAAGTGTGATTGTAAGCAATATATATATATATATATATATATATATATATATATATATATATATATATGTATGTATGAAATCAGGTAAGCAATAGATTCAAAAATGTAGTTTAAATTAGATCAAGAGATGTAAGAAAAATAAGTAATTTGATAAATGAAACTCAAGTATATTTATAGTAGATAATGAGTTACAACTGACGGTGAAGAGATATCTGCGAATGGCAATGGCAGCATCCCTTAACGAGGAAGATATCTCTTTAAAAAATAAGTGTTTATTCAATGAAAATGTCAGTTTTAGTTTTCAGTCGACTGACTTTGAGCATTCAGTCTACTAAATTCAAAAATATGCACATATATGTTAAAATGCACAGACTCGGTCACTGAATGATGCCGTCATCGATTGGTCTGTGTGTACTAAAAAAACATGCCCAAGGTCAGTCGACTGAAGGCATCAGTTCAGTCGACTGAACTATGTAGTTCATGAAGCCTGAGTTTATTTGAGTTAGTAAATGACTATGTTTTAACTCAAGTGCAAATGTATGAGGATATGTGAATGAGAGTTATGATTCTTGAGGAAAGATCTTAAAAAAGCAACTAAACTTGACATTATATACATAATACATGACTTTAATTAAAATATATAGACTATATGAACCATACATCGAGTCATTGAGTCCGATCGTTGTAGTAGTCGCAAATTCATGAAACATTGTGTCTTGTCAGCAATCAAAACTTAAGATCCAATAGGAGCCTCTAGTAATTCGATTGGAACCAAGCCCTTTTTTTTGCATCTCCGGTGCTAGCAAATTTTGCCATGAGGCGGCCTCTTAATTTTGATCCCAAGGAATGTGCATGATGTCATAATACTCAAAGTTGGTTAATAACTCCTGGACTCAGATAAGGTACAAAGTGATCCACTGTCCTTTAGCGTAGTAATCTCACATGGCTTGGTATACCACTAACTGGGAATCACAAAAGATTTCCAAAGACTTTATTCCTAGTTCTCTAGCAAGTTTGAGTCCAGTAACTAGAGCTTCATATTCTGCTTCGTTATTCATTGTGGTGAACTCAAGCTTCAAAGCTAGCGAATTGGTCGATCCTTCGGAGTTATTTACAATTCCAGCTCCAAAACAATGATCGTTAGAGGCTCCGTCCATATGCATTTTCCACCAAAAGGCAGGGGCTCCAACGCTCTTTGGGAGATCATCCTATGCAGTAAATTCTGCTATAAAATCTGCTAGTTCCTGTCCCTGGATGGCTCTCCGAGGGAAATAAGTGATGTCGAATTGGCTCAATTCGATGGTCCACTTCAGTAACCTTCCATATGACAGAGGTCACTATAAGACCTATTGTAATGGCTGATCGGTGTAAACGTCGATGGGATAAGCCGGAAAATAGGGGTGGAGATTTTGTGAAGCAATCAACAAGCAATACATCAATTTCTCTATCTTCGGATAGTTCCATTCAACTCTTGTTAATCGCTTGCTAACATAATAGACTAATCTCTAGATTCGATTCTCCTTGCGAAGCAGTGCAGCAATTATAGCATGTACCAACACAGCCAAGTAGATATATAAGTCTTTATGATCCACCGATTTTCACAGAATGGAAGGTCTCTCTAAGTGGTTCATCAAATCTTGGAATGCGCCTTCACAATCCTATGTCCATTGAAAATTCATTTTTCCACTTCTATTCAAGTCGAAGAAGGGAATGCATTTATCCTTTGGCTCTGGAAATAAATCGGTTTAGGGCGGCAACCTTTCCATTTAAGCTCCGTACTTATTTAATGGCCTTTGGTGCTTGGATGTTGTGAATAGGTTGAATCTTTCTCGATGAAATCCAAGAACTTTCCCAATGCAATTCCAAAAGAACATTTCAGAGGATTGAGCTTCATTTGTTAATATTGAAGGATGTTGAACATCTCTGCTAAGTCTCTAATGTGGTCTTTTGTTCGTTGTGACTTCATAAGCATATCATCCACGTATACCTCCATCGTCTTTCTAATATAATCTTTAAAAATTCAAGTTACTAGGCGCTGATAAGTTGCTCCAGCATTCTTCGATCCAATTTGCATTACCACATAGCAATGCAATCCAATGTCGATAACAAAGACGGTGTGCTCCTGGTCAGGAATGTGCATCTGGATATGATTACATCTACAGTACGCATTCATGGAAGATAACAACTCGTGTCCTACGATAGTGTAACGACTCGCAAATCCGTGCCCCTTGAGTCGACATTATTTTCCGTCAAGCAACTCAAGATGAACGGAAATACGAACCATTAGGGAGAAAGAAGAAAGAGGTAGAAGAAGAAAATAGAAACAACAACAGAATCTTACCAACGCAGCAGAATAAAATACAATAGATAACAACAGATCTTTACACAAAGAAAACTATATCTATTTTATACATACATCATCAAAGTACAACATCAGAGTTCAACAACATCAATAACATACAACTGGAAGTCGTATAAACGTTTCCTCAAAACTGAATACACAGTGGAATAATAATCAAGTACGGAAGTACATATCGCCATCCGGCTCGTCTTCTGAGCTCCACATCATCCTTTCGTGTAATCTATAATGCTCGGTCTGACCCGAGCATTATAGTCAAATAACACCCGAGTCAGTCTGGAATACCAGCACGAGAAAACCACACTCAATTGATTATTAAAGTTTTAAAATCCTTTGAAAACAAAATCATCTCGTAAGACCACGCCACAAATAAACATGTCGGGTTTTTACCTTACGATAGCTAAAACATGTCTTATCAAAATCCTCTAATATTATAATAGGGTCTATTTAAAAATATTTATTAAAATAGCCGAAATTGTTACATTCATTAAGTTCCAGCTACTAGCCAAAATCGTGGGTAATACAAACAAAACCGTAAAAGGCACGTAGGGAGAGTGGATTTTCAACTAATGACTAGGCACTGGGGTACCACCTGTCACAGTACGTGGCCTAGATCACCGCACCGAGGATTACTCCCAATCCCCTGGAACACAAGACCGGGACTATCCCTTACTGGATAATCCCGAGTAAGATCACCCCACGGTTGGGATCAGCAACCGCACCACTAAGCCGAATAAAAAGGGACATCTAGACAGGGATGACCTCACCCTAATGGGCGCTACCCACCTAGCCTTGCTGCATTACCCCTGATTTTCAGTCATTCCCGGTTGATGATGCTCGAGGCTAAGCGTTACCTTTTTAGAACATATCCCTTAGAATGCTCATCGTCTACCTGACAATGTTCTAAAAGCATTCATCCATACAAGTTCGTCCCGGGTTCGAACGGAACCGAAGGCACTATTCCTACTACATCCATTTTGGAAATCATCCTCAGGATTAGTAGCGACTAGCCCTTGCACTTCACTGCTCCATCTTCGACTCCTAACTCTTGTTTCCACACAAAATGTAAAAACCGGATCGAAGTGGTTTTTGAGAAATAAATCCCGATCCCGGTCTATTCGAAACGATCAGCGCATTGTCCAATATTGATAGTCGGTTATTTAACTATTAAATAACATTCACAAACACCCATCCAACATAAATAATTTCACCAAATTATTTATTAATCCTCAAAATATCTTCGCAAGATATATTTCCATTTTCAACCCTTTGAAAATAGTTTTCAAACCACACTCTTCTCATGGAATGAATTCCCTACTATTTATTTCCATTGAAAACACCAAGTACAATACTTTAGATTTTTTTATTAAATAATTTAAAATCACTTTATTATAAATTATACTTTAAAACATTTAAAATAAAGACTACTTTAATACCTTATTCAAAAATATATACTTTAAGAATATTTAAAATAAAGCTACTTAAAATATAAAACTAAAATTTTCTCTTTTAAAACATAATACCAAGTCACCTTTAAATAATTACTACTATAATAAATTTGAAAAAGACTTACTTTAAAATTTAAACATTAAAAATAATAAATTTTCTAAAACATACTTCTTAAAACAACTTTAACTTTTAACTCATACTTGTAAATTTGTTTTGAAAACATACTTGGTTATCCAGGGAAATACGCTTCTCTTTACATCCTTTAATAATAAATCACTATTTATTTTTAAACAAATTTATCCATTCCTTTAATAAATTCTCGCCGTGAATTTATTCTTCCAAATATCTACCGATATATTGCTTTGCCTTTATAAACCAAGTTTATAAGTTTCATAGTCACGCTCTCCTTTAACTTTTGAATCTTAAACACTTAAATCAATTTCCAAATTGATTTCTAATTTATTTCATTTTGAAATAAATTCCTTTACTTGCTCATTTATTTCAAAATCCATTGACTTCAGATTTTTATTCCTTAATTATGATTTAAAAATCTTTTTAACTGAAATTACCAATTTCATATTTCCCAAATTTCTTCTTTATCCTTTAAATAAATTTAAACCTTGATTTTTTTTAAATAAATTCTTTATTCCTTTAAATAATATCACTTAAGTTTTAAATTTCATTCTCTCTGTTTATTCAAAATCCCTTCTTCCATACTCGGAATTGTTTATTAGAATTTTAAAATTACTTTTATTCTTATCGAGTTCATTCTTAAATTTATTCAAATTCTCTATGATTATTTTACTTAAAAATTTACTCTTTTATTTCTCTTTCAAAAATCCAATTCCATATATTTGATAACTTAGTGTACCGAAATTTATTCGAGCAAACCATAGCATTCAATATTCCAAATATAATTCTTCACAGAATATCAAATATTCATAACACAGAATATTAAATAATCTAAATAATTTTTGGGGAATCCAGTCGGATCCCTCCAACATGTTTCCCTGCATCCACAGATGTTAGTACAACATAAAATACCAATTCCACTTCGAGGTGGAATAACGCGGTATATGGGATTAATATAATATCATCCTCTATTATGCAGCGCATAGGGTCTCATCCGCTATATAATGCGGGAAATCAATCACTCTAATATATACCATATACTACTATATATAATATAACACGTCAATTCAATTCAATCGTTCAACCAATTATTTAAATTTAACCAATTAAATTTAAATAATACCCAGATGAGTGAGATTAACTCACCTTTGATTTTTATTTTGCAATCCATCCCAAATCGGCTATTTCCTTCACAATTTTGACCTTATATAGACATTACGCAGTTTATTAATATTTGAAATAATCAAATAGTACATTTTCATTTTAATTAACTAAAAATTTAATTCAACTAATAATTCCCTTTTTTAAAAAAATATTTTAGTAACTATAATAATTAAATAAGTTAATTGAATAAATTAATTTCCAAAATTCATTATTTTAAAATTAACTAATAAGTGAAAATATTTATATATGTATATTTATTTTATTTATTACTACTTTACTTTTTTTAGAAAACATGTACTTGTAGAAGTAATCTATAAAAATCTAATTTTTCACACAAATCCCTATATTTTTCCAAAATCTATAATATATATATTTATGTTTCATATATATATATATATATATATATATATATATATATCCTACCCTAATCTATAAATTCATTGAATTTGAAACAAGACAGTTACATCTCACTGCAATATATTTTCTATCTACACAAGTCCTCTTTTTTTATACATACATACATACATACATACATATATATATATAATATTAGAAATACAGTCTCACCTCACTGCTCACTCCCAGTTGCTCGAAACTAGCAGCTGCCCCTTCCTAAGCATCGCGCCTCCGCTTCCCAATCTGCCACTGACATCGATGAATACCCAAACAGCAGCCGCCCTCGTCACCGATCCTCTGCCGAACAAAAAGAACCCCAATTGCGCCTCGCACGAGTGCCTGACCGAAACTCTATCGTGACCATGACCTTCCTCCCCTCTAGTGTTCATGCGCCGATGTCGACCTTAACCCAAACGCGAATCCTCTCACGGTCGCGCATCCATCCCCCTTCACACACCTAGATTCGAACTGGCCTTCTTTTTGGATTAGTTTTGATTGAAGGAAGAAAAAGGTGAAGAGGTATACGCGGTTGCTAATTTGAGGAGAAAATAGGGATTCGTCATTTTGAACGAAGACAGTTTTTTTTAAAGTCGTTCTCGATGCCGAATACGAAAAGGAGAACATCCATTTTTTCTTCGTGAATTTCGTTCGACTTCATTCTGAATTGTAAGGAGAAGACATAATGCTTTGAAAAGGAGGTGGCGTGTAAAAGAAGGCCACAGTGATTTGAGGTGAAATGAAAAAGCTCTGATGTGAAATAATTTCAACTGCGGTTGACTAGTATAAATATTCAATTTAAATTCAAATTCAAACCGTTCCGATAAATGCAACTTAAAAACTTGACCTCCTATCGAGGCGTGTCGCTAAGCGTTTATAATGTTATACCCCTACTTCGAACGCATTGGAAAAGGTATCGAGTTCTCATTCGATCGTATGGAGAAGATAACTTTTTGGATCAGTTATTATATTGAATTTCGATATAAATTTCAGCGCGTTTACATATCATATGCTCCCTAAACAACTCCAAACACTATGAAAATTGAAATCTGATAATAATACAATATTACGGATCCAATGGAACTAGTTTTGTCGAATTCCGAGACCGTGCCTCGAAAGGCTATTTTTAAATATCGATTTAAACGATAAAACTTCAAAACTGAACAAATCACTGTTAAATTCAATTTTAAAACTTTTATTATCCTCAGCACTATCAATATAAATTTTACAAGCCTTCAAATTATTATTAACAGGCTTAAAACTCCATATTCAACATTTTACCCAACTTCAAATTATTTAATTTAATAGCTAAATTACCCAATAAATTGTGATATTTGAATTCAAGTTAAAAATTAACTTTTAGATATTTAAAATCAATTAAATATCCCAATTTCAAACATCCAAAAATTTCGGGTCGTCGCATTCCTCCCCACTTAAAAGAATTTCGTCCCCGAAATTACTAGTTAGGAAGAATGGTCCAATACCCGTTTACTTTTCCCCGAAACCAACAATTCAACATCCTACCAACTATCTTTTGGTAAAAGACCCATTACCATTCTTACTAACTTCCCCCAAAATCTCCCATAGTTTTCAAATAATACTATTTGCTCAATCATTCAAATTTCAATTTAAACCAAATTTTAAATTATCAAAATTTTCTCAAAATTTTTTCTGACTCCCTAAATCTTCGAAAAATTTCGCCAGCGTCTCCTTTACGCGGCTAGCTCGGCACAACTACAAAATGCCTCTATGGGCTCCGAAATTCAAAAAGAAAATAAAATGCCAAGTGGCTAGATCAAAAACCCAATCAAATTTCATACAGAAATTTAAATACATACCTTTTTGTCGAATAATTCAAATTTATCTTCTGGAATCAGAAATCCCAATTTTTCCCACTTGATTTTTAATACCTGTATATCCAATTTAACCATATCCAACTATAGATTCAAAAATCTTTTTATACACTTCTTATATTTATTTTCACTTCACCACTTTAGTTTATATCTACTTCTATTCAAATTGGTTCTCCCATTTCCATATTAATTCAATTTATCTTCAACTCTGAATATTGAATTTTATCTTCCATTTATAACTGATTCATATCGTTATTTTAAATTAGTTTCATTCACTAATTTATTTCGATTTCCAATTTGAAATCATTTTGTCGCTAACAAAAAATTTCCCAAAAATTTTCAAAAAAAATTCTAAATCTCAAAATTTTCGAATTTTTTTGGCAGAGTCTCCTTTGTACAGAGGAACTTTTGCAATTTGACAAGGGATATAAATATATATACATCGACCCATCCGGTCGGAAAAAAACAATTCATATTTCCTATTTTTATTGCATTGGTGTACCTTTATTTAGCATTTTTAAGCAAGCGGCTTATTATTTAGCAATTAGCGTGCCCAAAATCCAGCCAAATGGCTTCCCGGTACCCGTACTTACTTAATTTAAATATGTAAGTGCCATATATAGGAAATTTATTTACATTTCACTCATTTCCAATAGCTAACACATGGATTTCATACACTTAAAAGTAATTAATAAGGTCTCAATCACCAATTCAATTGCTTTCACTTGCTTTTCTTACCCTTGCATTCACTTTAAGTGATGTACAACTCACTTACTTACCTTCCATTCATTTATAATTCCGAACGAACTCATATTCATATCAATTGATTCAAAAATTCAATTATATTTGCTTCCACTAATTCATAGAATTTTATTAAATCTCGTTTATGTCAAACGACAATCATTTCTATGCAATTTCGATGATATTCACTTAATGACATATCCATTTTAGTTTTTAACTACTTCCAATCGATTCCAACTCAATTTTCATTTAATTCATTTCCATTTTAACTTACATTGTATTTTATTTCGTATTTGCATAAGTTCCATTCGAACCCATCTTATCTAGCTTGACACATTCCATGCTTGTATATTACTAAACATTTCCAAATTAATTCAACTCAAACTTTTATTTAACGGACTTTCACTTTTACACGAAGCCAAACTTCTATTAACTTTAAACTTAAGTTAATTTACTTTCTTCAAATTATCTCAACTTCATAATTTAAGCTCACTTCTATTTAATTTGATTCTCATCAAATTCAATTACCCACTCTTTATCCATTTTAATTTTAATCCCATTCTTAGTTTGTTAAAATAATACTCAAGGCCATATTTTACTCATCCATACTCGAATTGGACTTATTGCAAATCAAATCATTCTTATTTTAATCCAATTCCATAACAACTTTAATTCATGTTAACTGACTTACAATTCCAAGTTGATTTTCTATTTATAACTCGGGTTTCATTTACAAACCCATCATTAACTCAAATTTCAACTTTCATTTATCCAACTAGTGTTCCGTTCCATATTAAATAATTAATTATCCAATTGGCTCACTTCCAATTTACAATTCAATATTTGATTTTTATCTTAAAAAATCACTTTATTACTTTACTTAAGTTCAATCTAATTAATAATTAGAGTTCAGATTTCTATTTCACTTTCCAAAATACCAAATACATTTTATTTTGGCTTGCTCCTTCCAATATCCAATTTCAGTTCATCTACTTACAATTATAAATTCATTTGTTCATTCACAAATTATTTTCAACCAATAAATTTTATTTCCAAACATTAATTATTTTTAGTCCTTTTGAACTAATTCTACACTTCATTTTACACAATTTCAAATCAAACATTATCCATTCACAAATTCATTTCTAACTAACAAATTTCATTTCACATTTTCATTTCACTATATTTCAATCATATTCAATTCACTTAGCACTTCTAAGTTGAATTTAATTTATAACTCAGGTTTAACTTCTCAAAATCCATTTTTAACTCACAATTCAAATTTTTAACTTTTATATGCTTTGCTACTTATTTTAACCTACTCTTCTTAAGTTAAAATTCTATTCTAAACAAATTTCAAACTTATATAAGTTCCCAAATTTATTCTTTAAGCATTTCCAATTTACTTCCAGAGTTTTAAGAAATTGCTTAAACATTCCAAAATATTTTAAACTGACTCCAGAGTTTTCAATAATCACATAAGTATTTCAAAATCCTTTTTGAAATTATTTATATCCAAAATCCTTTCGTAAATGCAATTATCTCTTTGAATTTCAAAACCAACCAAGTTTTGCAAACAATTCCAATTCAAAATCTCCAGGCAGCAATTCCACTCTTGGAAACTCGAAAATGAACATCGATGATGATGCGGTCATCACCGAAGTTATTTTCTAGCGATCGAAAAGAGTTTAGTGCTTTTATCCTTCCAAAACATTTCAAATATTTTTAAATTCCAAATCTCATCAGATTTCATACCCAATTCAAAAATATTTTCGAAATAATATCTCTATTATTTTTTTCCAAAACCTTTGAAAACCATTTTCAAACACAAAGGAATTTAACTTTTCCCAAAATTCTAAATTCCAAATTCCAAATTCTTTCAATTCATATTCAAATACTATTCTGAAATCTTATTTCAATTTATAAATCACATTTACAGTTTACATTTACAAACTTCCTTTGTTTATGAATTTATTTCTCAGCTTTTAGTTATGATTTCAATTTTTATTCAATTTTACACAACAATGATAACAACTTAATATTATCATTCCTAACAAACTAGCATACATATATATAACTATAATAATTTACGAAAAATCATTTTATTTATATACAAAAATAATTTGGGTAAAATTATTTCTTTTACCCTATTTTAAAACAATAATGTGTTGTTTTATCTTGCTCAAGAGTTTAGAAATCCCTATCGATGACATGGCGTCCCACATATCGACCAGAATCCATAAACATCCAACCGATAAGCCAACGCAATATAAAAACAATTTTATATTCACTAACAAATACGCGCTCATATTTATTAATATACTCAAACTCATTATAGAATACTTACAGACTCTATTTCTATTGAGTAATCCTCACCAGAGCCAAGGTTCTCGCTTAACCTTCAGCTCTGATACCAACTGTAACGACCCGCAAATCCGTACCCCTTGAGTCGACACTATAAAATGTGACGACCCGAAATTTTTGAATGTTTGAAATTGGGATATTTAATTGATTTTAAATATTTAAAAGTTAATTTTTAACTTGAATTCAAATATCACCATTTATTGGGTAATTAAATGTTAAATTAAATAATTTGAAGTTGGGTAAAATATTGAATATGAAGTTTCAAGCTTGTTAAAAATAATTTAAAGGCTTGTAAAATTTATATTGATAGTGCTGAGGATAATAAAAGTTTTAAAATTGAATTTAACACTGATTTGTTCAGTTTTGAAATTTTATTGTTTAAATCGATATTTAAAAATAGCCTTCCGGGGCACGGTCTCGGAATTCGACGAAACTAGTTCCATTAGATCAGTAACATTGTATTATTATCGAATTTCAATTTTCGTAGTATTTGGAGTTGTTGAGGGGAGTGTACCATATGTAAACGAGCTGAAATTTATATCGAAATTCAATATAATAACTGATCCAAAAAGCTATCTTCTCCATACGATCGAATTAGGACTCGAAACTTTTTTCAATGCATTCGGAGTAGAGGTATAACATTATAAACGTCTAGCGGCATGCCTCGATAGGAGGTCAATTTTTTAAGTTGCATTTATCGGAACGACTTGAATTTGAATTTAAATTGAATATTTATACTAGTCAACTGCAGTTGAAATTATTTCACATCAAAGCTTTTTCGTTTCACCTCAAATCGCTGTAGCCTTCTTTTGCACACCACCTCCTTTTCAAAACATAACGTCTTCTCCTTACAATTCAGAATGAAGTCAAATGAAATTCACGAAGAAAAAAATGGCTGCTCTCCTTTTCGTATTCGAAATCGAGAACGACTTTAAGAAAAAACCTGTCTTCATTCAAAATCGCAAATCCCTATTTTCTCCTCAAATTAGCAACAGTGTATACCTCTTCACCTTTTTCTTCCTTCAATAGAAACTAATCCAAAGAGAAGGCTAGTTCGAATCTAGGTGCGTGAAGGGGGATGGATGCGTGACCGTGAGAGGATTCGCGATTTGGTTAGGGTTGACATCGGCGCATGAAAACTGGGGGGAAGAAGGTCATGGTCGCGATAGGATTTTGGTCAGGCGCTCGTGCGAGGCACGGTTGGGGTTCTCTTTGTTCGGCAGAGGATCGGTGATGAGGGCGGCTGCTGTTTGGATATTCATCAATGCCCGTGGCAGATTGGGAAGCGGAGGCGCGGTGCTTAGGAAGGGGCGGCCGCTAGTTGAGTTGCTCGAGCAACCGGGCGTGATCAGTGAGGCGAGACTGTATTTCTAATAATAATAATTATATATATATAAGAGGACTTGTGTAGATAGCAAATATATTACAGTGAGATATAATAGTCTTGTTTCAAATTCAGTGAATTTACAGATTAGGGTAGGATAAATATATATATATATATATATATATATATATATATATGAAACATAAATATATATATTATAGATTTTGGAAAAATATAGGGATTTGTGTGAAAAATTAGATTTTTATAGATTACTTTTATAAGTACATGTTTTCTAAAAAAAATTAAAGTAATAATAAATAAAATAAATATACATATATAAATATTTTCACTTATCATTTAATTTTAAATAATTTATTTTGGAAATTAATTTGTTCAATTAACTTATTTAATTATTATGGTTACAAAAAGATTTTTTAGAAAAAAGGGAATTATTAGTAAAATTAAATTGTTAGTTGATTAAAATGAAAATGTACCGTTTGATTATTTCAAATACTAATAAACTGCATAATGTCTATACAAGGTCAAAATTGTGAAGGAAATAGCCGGTTTGGGATGGATTGCAAAACAAAAATCAAAGGTGATTTAATCTCACTCGTCTGGGTATTATTTAAATTTAATTGGTTAAACTTAAATAATTGGTTGAATGATTGAATTGATTTGACGTGCTATTTTATATATAGTAGTATATAATATATATTGGAGTGATTGATTTCCCGCATTATATAGCGGACGAGACCCTATGCGCCGCATAATAGCGGATGATATTATATTAATCCAATATACCGCGATATTCCACCTCGAAGTGGAATTGGTATTTTATGTTGTGCTAACATCTGTGGATGCAAGGAAACAGGTTGGAGGGATCCAACTGGATTCTTCAAAAATTATTTAGATTGTTTAATATTCCGTGTTATGAATATTTGATATGCTGTGAAGAATTATATTTGGAATATTGAATGCTATGGTTTTCTTGAATATATTTCGGTACACTGAGTTATCAAAATATATATAATTGGATTTTTGAAAGAGAAATAAAAGAGTGAATTTTTAAGTAAAATAATCATAGAGAATTTGAATAAATTTAAGAATGAACTGGATAAGAATAAAAGTGATTTTAAAATTCTAATAAATAATTCCGAGTATGGAACAAGGGATTTTGAATAAATAGAGAGAATGAATTTTAAAACTCAAGTGATATTATTTAAAGGAATAAAGAATTTATTTAAAAAAATTCAAGGTTTAAATTTATTTAAAGGATAAAGAAGAAATTTAGGAAATATGAAATTGGTAATTTCAGTTAAAAAGATTTTTAAATCATAATTAAGAAATAAAAATCTGAAGTCAATGGATTTTGAAATAAAAGAGCAAGTAAAAGAATTTATTTCAAAATGGAGTAAATTGGAAATCAATTTGGAAATTGATTTAAGTGTTTGAGATTGGAAAGTTAAAGAAGAGCGTGACTATGAAACTTATAAACTTGGTTTATAAAGGTAAAACAATATATCAGTAGATATTTGAAAGAATAAATTCACGGTGATAATTTATTAAAGGAGTATGCAAATTTGTTTAAAGATAAATAGTGATTTATTTTTAAAGGATGTGAAAGAGAAGCGTATTTCCCTGGATAGCCAAGTATGTTATCAAAAAAAAATTATAAGTATGGGTTAAAAGTTAAAGTTGTTTTAAGAAGTATGTTTTAGAAAATTTATTATTTTTAAATGTTTAAATTTTAAAGTAAATCTTTTTCAAATTTAGTATAGTAGTTATTATTTAAAGGTGACTTGGTATTATGTTTTAAAAGAGAAAATTTTAGTTTTATATTTTAAGTTGCTTTATTTTAAATATTCTTAAAGTATATATTTTTGAATAAGGTATTAAAGTAGTTTTTATTTTAAATGTATTGAAGTATAATTTATAATAAAATATTTTAAATTATTTTAAAAAAAAATCTAAAGTATTGTACTTTGTGTTTTCATTGGAAATAAATAGTTGGGAATTCATTCCATGAGAAGAGTGTGGTTTGAAAACTGTTTTCAAAGAGTTGAAAATGGAAATATATCTTGCGAAGATATTTTTAGGATAAATAAATAATTTGGTGAAATTATTTATGTTGGATGGGTGTTTGTGAATGTTATTTGATAGTTAAATAACCGACTATCAATATTGGACAATGCACTGATCGTTTCGAAGAGACCGGGATTGGGATTTATTTCTCGAAAACCACTTCGATCCGGTTTGTACGTTTCATGTAGAAACAAGAGTTCGAAGTCGAAGATGGAGCAGTGAAGTGCAAGGGCTAGTCGCTACTAATCCTGAGGATGATTTCCAAAATGGATGTAGTAGGAATAGTACCTTCGGTTCCGTTCGAACCCGGGACGGACTTGTATGGTTGAATGCTTTCAGAACATCGTTAGGTGGACGATGAGCATTCTAAGGGATATGTTCTAAAAAGGTAACGCTTAGCCTCGAGCCTCATCAACCGGGAATGACTGAAAATCAGGGGTTATGCAGTAAGGCTAGGTAGGTATCGCCCATTAGGGTAAGGACATCCCTGTCTAGATGTCCCTTTTTATTCGGCTTAGTGGTGCGGTTGCTGATCCCAACCGTGGGGCGATCTTACTCGAGATTATCCAGTAAGGGGTAGTCCCGGTCTTTTGTTGCAGAGGATTAAGAGTAATCCACGGTACGGTGATCTAGGCCACGTACTGTGACAGATGGTACCCCAGTGCCTAGTCGTTAGTTGGAAATTCATTCTCCCTACGTGCCTTTTACGGTTTTGTTTGTATTACCCACGATTGTGGCTAGTAGCTGGAATTTAATGAATGTAACAATTTTGGCTATTTTAATAAGTATTTGTAGATAGACCCTATTAAGATCAGAGGATTTTGATAAGAAATGTTTTAGCTATCGTAAGGTAAAAACCCGACATGTTTATTTGTGGCGTGGTCTTACGAAATGCTTTTGTTTTCAAAGGATTTTAAAACTTTAATAATCAATTGAGTGCGGTTTTCTCACGCTGGTATTCCAGTTTGACTCGGGTGTCATTTAACTATAATGCTCGGGTCAGACCGAGTATTATAAATTATAGGAAAGGATGCCGTGGAGCTCAAGAGACGAGCTGGATGGCGATACGTACTTCCGTACTTGATTATTATTCCACTGTGTATTCAGTTTTGAGGACAAGTTAATATGATTATCCAGTTGTATGCTATTGATGTTATTGAACTCTGATGCTGTACTCTGATGATGTATGTATAAAACAGATATAGTTTTCTTTGTGTAAAGATCTGTTATTATTTATTATATTTTATTCCGCTGCATTGGTAAGATTCTGTTGTTGTTTCTATTTTCTTCTTCCACCTCTTTCTTCTTTCTCCCTAATGGTTTGTATTTCTGTTCATCTTGAGTTGATTGATCGAAAATAGTGTCGACTCAAGGGGTACGGATTTGCGGGTCGTTACAGATAGAGTCCTCCAGTTGGTCAATTCTCGGAAGGGGAAAATTGTCAACACATGTCATCCACTTTCCGTTCACCTTTCTCACAAGTATGAGATTAGATACCCATTTAGGTTAGAGTACTCCATGAATAAACCAATTTCTTTTGAACCTATCCACCTCCTCTTTAGTGCGATAGATCTCTTCGGATCCATGCCACGTCTATTCTATTTCACAACGGTTTATGCCTTGGGTCGATGTTTAATGATGGCTCGCAATGGTAGATGAGATATCGTACATATCAAAATGAGTCCTAGCGAACACATAAAGATTCTCTCGGAGAAAACCAATAAGTTCCTTCATCATTAGGGTGCTGGGCTATGATTTGATCTTTAAGACCCATGATGGGTTGTCGTAGGTGACCGTGATGTCCATCATCGGCTTAGCCGGTGCATCTCTGTTCTCTTTAGGCTCTTCTTCATTGTCCCTTGGATTATATCTTTGTAGAACTGATTGTAGCTCCCGAGCCAAGGCTCAGGTGCAGGTTATTTATATTCGATGGCTTGGATGCGAAGAAACTTGTCGACACTCTTACCTTCCTCCTTCTGTTGAGCGTCCCTCAATTCAACCACATAACAGGCGTGTCCAGTCGTCTGATCACCATGCATAACTTCAACATCATTATCAGTTGTGAACTTCGAAGTCAAACAGCATGGGGTAAGAGCAGTTCGAAACTCAACTAGGGCTGGTCGACCCAAAAAAACATTGTACGGAGAGTCAACATCCAAGAAAACAAATGACAACATCCACACTCTCCTCGATCACCTTCTTTGATCTCCACGGGTAATTCGACATAACCGACAACTTCGATCACAGCACTGTTAAAGCCATGAATGCAAGCATTAAATGACTCAAATCCTCGGATTCCATCCTCATCTGATTGTAAGCCATTTTGAAAATTATATTCACGAAGCCATCATAGTCAACCAACATCCAACTTACTAAGGTGGGACCGTTCATGGCCGAAACGACCAATTGAATCAATCTTCAATGCCTCCACCTAATCTGCATCTCTATTTCTGAATACAATGCCATCTACCATCGTACGTTGCGTTTTTGCCGGAGCTCCTACTTGAACAACATTCAAAATTCATATGCATGATTGCGCTAGCATAACACTCCATCTCATGCAAGCTTATCAACTGGATGCAACACTCCAACTTTTTCATTGATCAATTACCTTCCACCAGTCCATGCGAGCTCCTCGGCCCTATGTAGTGCTTGTCCCCGGTTGGGGTCGAACGTCCCATGCTCGCCATCCTGCGGTGCTTTAACAAACTGCTATAGTTTTATTTCCTGAATCAATTTCTTGATAACATCATGGAGATGCCTACACTTATTTGTGTTATAACCATAGCATTCGTGGAACCGGCAATTTTTCAAGTCTAATTTTGTTTCTCCATCGATTCTTTTGAAGGTGGCTTCCTATACTACATTTTTTGCATGTTGACAAGTAGACGTTTTTTAGAGATGTATTCGGTGGTATGTAGATATCATACATTGCAATCCTAGACTTTCCTCTTTCAAAATCCTTCTTTTGTTCGCAGTTTCTGTCAAAGCCTTTCTTTTGCTGATATAGTTTATTTTGTACATTTACTTGAACTTTTCCAAAACTTTCCTCGGATTATTTCACTGCAATGTTACTTGCACTCCCTCTCAACTTAGTCCCATAATATTCTTCTTCCTAGAGCATCTAGCTTCCTTTTTCCTTAAATAGTAAGCAACTTTTGCATAGAAATACTCCAATGTTGCAGGTGGTTTGCCAGCTAACTAATTGCCAAAGTTAGATTCTGGGCCAATCCCACTTCTTACGCCATCAATTTTGAATGGTCATTCAGATTACTGACTTCTATGACAGCTTTATGTAATCTCTCCAAATAGTCTTTCAATGATTCTTCTAGATCCTGGATCACGCTTGATAGGGACATCACATCTTTGGGGTGAATTGAATGCATATGGAACTGCTCCACTAATTATGTTGCCAAATTGTCAAATATAGAGATTAGCCATGGGATTAATCTCGTAAACCACATGTTGCTATGCCAGAAAGAGTAATAGGAATACAACTACATTTTATGGCATCACTGGCTGGTGCAGAATCCATCAACATTCATATATCATGATGTGCTACTTGGGGTTTGTTTTTACCTTATAGGCTGGCATCGAAGGCACGCTGTACCTCCTTGGGTATTCTGCATGTATGATATTATTGGTGATTGGGATGGCTTCTCGGGATCCCCCAATCAACATTGGTCAAGCCTTTGCTCTTCCTTACTAGTTGCTTGATCATAACCGTTAATTTTTGTGTTTGGATAGCTGGAGCTAAGCAGTAGTCGTGCTTCACCTCACGTGAATGGTCTGGTCGATGTCTATGGGCCTTTTCATGTCTTTTTGGCTTAGCATCCTTTCTATGCATATCACGTGCATTCACTTTATCGTCATTTCAAGGAGGTAACTGGTCTGTATCCACTTGAACTCCAACACCCAAATCAGTCGTAGTGGCTCCAACCTGTGCTCTAATAGGAGACGACAAACTTCGACCTCTAGAGGAGGGATCAGATCCTATTAGTCCCTGTAATGTAGATAGGTTTATTTGTTGATGTCCAGAAGATTCTATATTATAGTTTCAGTTCAATGACGTCTGCGTCTTTGATAATCATCTGATGAAGTGGAGCTATCCAATGTAGAATAGGGAGTTGACTCCCTCCTAGTTTTTCCACGTTGTTGATCTCTGAGTTGATTTATTAAATCGATATTGGCTTGAATATGCTGGCTCAACTGTCAATGCCTATCCATGAGCTCTCTCATCAGATTCTATTAATTAACCCCTATGATGGAATCAGTCAGATTCTAGACATCAACTAGATTGGTAGCATTAACATCTGCTGGTAGATTGCTCTAGCCTCCTTGTTGGACATTAGTGTTCTTGTTTTCTTCTACGTTTTGAGAGGTAGATCTGATGTTCCTAACCATTGTTGATAGTTTTCCTCAGACTTTTGCAAATATGAATAGAATGGATAAACTACTTGAAGATAATTTTGGATCTCTTTCTAGGATTTATGCCATTAAGTAGCAGTAAAGGTACCCAAATAGAGCTGAGAATCTCCTCTCATTGAGAGCACCAAAATATTTGCATCAAAATTTATCCTTAACACTCAAGAGATTTGTAGTAGAGGAATAAATGGTGATGTAAACGAAGAGAATATAGCAACAAAACAATAAGAAATAAGCAAATAATAGAGACATGGCAGTTATAGTGGTTTAGTGTTGTTTACCTGCGTCCACTTTGAAGAAATAGCTTTATTAATCACTTTGTAAAATGAGTACAAGAGGGATCAGATGAAAATACTTAGTTATAAAAGAGTACAAAGCAACAAGCAGCGTATCAGTCCCGAAAATGAACAATCAAGAATGTATTTGCAGAGAAAGACAACGAAATATCTCCTTGAAAATTCGACAAAAGGATCTCCAAAACCATATGGGCCCACATAAGGGATCACATGGCCCAAACACCAAGAAATAGGGATCAAAGTCGATCCCTATTTTGGAGGAGTTTGGGGCTGCGATCCCTTTGGAGCTTCTCCATATTGTATTATGCTTAGCCTCGCAGTCTCATGTCAATTGGACTTGCAGATGTTGAGTATTGATCGATCATTGTTGTAAAATGTGTCACTACCTGATTCTGGTCGATTCCTTTAAAGGGAAGAGCGCCGATCCCTCTTGCTTGCTCCTTTTGAGATGCGATCCTTAGAATGGACTCCCTAGGGTCCTCGCATCTTGTTCCTAAAGTTTTATGTGCATTAGACTTCTGATATCGATTGTTTTCCATTGAATTGCACTAATTTGCTGAAGTAGACCGAACCATTTGGCAAAGAGGGATCATAGCTACTTCCTTTCCAGATTAGATTATAATACATTCTTAGGATGTCCTTCATAGCATATCTCTCAATTCCATTCGATCGCGGCTACATATTGTCATTTGTGCTTGATTTTTGGACCCCACAATCATCACTCTAGGCTTAATGGCCTTGATGACATTCAAGTTTAACTTATCCAATCGGCTTGGATATAACCGGGTCAAGATCCCGGATAATACTCCCTAATTTGTAATTCATCCATAATTTTTTAAAATGGTATTAAATGTGTGTGTGTTGATTGATAATTAAATTAATGATTCAAATATATATATATATGATCATTTTCGGGTTTTAAAAAATCATAATATATATATATATGTGTGTGTGTGTATATAATTCTTAAATAGTTTACTAACTAACTACATTTAGTTTAAATAAATACTAAAATGTATTTTTTGGGCTTCTATTAAATTTTTAATATATATATAGGTGTGTGTGAGTGTGTGGACATATGGAATTTTGTCCATAAAAAATTAAATTGAATATTATATGCTTGTGAGTTTCAACAAGAAACACGCTTTTTAGATAAAAGTAATTTATTTTCATATTTTTTTTGAAAAGGTCAAAAATTAAATCATATGGATTTAAAAAATTATAATTTTGTTAGTTAATCTTTTTTAGAAAGTAAACAAAATAAATGTTTCTATATCAAACAATTTTAAACTTCAAATTTTAAATTATAAAATTAATATACGAATTATTTGCTAATAAATATGTATTTTAAATATATATATATATATATATATATATATATATATTATTTATATAATTATGTTTATCAAACAAAAAATAGCTTTAATTTTAATATATATAATTTTGAAAGGTGTTATGTATATGACTATATATTTGTATATAAATATTATTTAGTAAATTAATGGTCGTTTGAGAAAATTATTTTATAAGAGTGTACACGTAGATTTAAATATATGTGTATATGTATATGTTTATGACACATTAACCTATTTATTTACCATAAATCACATTAGTTAATCGTACGTATGAATTCATCACGTTAACCATTGGCTAGATTACCATATCTAATATAGTCACGATATTTGTGTAATGACATGAACATATTATATTATTAAAATATATAACTAAAGTGAAATGAAAGTAATAATAAAATATTACATTAAATCATATCATAACAAAAATATGTAAAATTTGAACATGGAAACAAAATAAATTAAAATTATATCCTAAACCCTTTTATTAATCAATACTAAATATGGTTTAATATAAATTACTATTCATATACACAAAAATATGATCTTGTGCAGATTAATAATTGAATTTCTTTAAATTCCCACATTAGTCCCATTGCCGATGCACTAGATCAATATTAGCGTTAGAGCCAGGTTGCATTGATGTGAACAATTAACCAACATGTAGGACAGTCTTTTGGTAAAAAAATAATTAGATGAGTGTCATAGAAAAATGTGCTTAAACTAAGGAGAAGACTACACTAATTAATTAACGTTCTTATGAATAAAAAAACCTCCAGATCTCCTAGGCATTTTCTTGGTTCATCGAAGTGATCACTTCCAAGGGCATGCCTTTATGGAAGGCTTCAAAGTATTTCAAGCCTTAGGTTTATTAGAATAAGCAAATTTGAAGATTATAAATAAATTTCAAATTATTTTAAATTTAAATAAAACAATACATAATTTTATAAAGAGTTATAAAATGCAAAATTTATGATTGTTTTAAATTTATATGTATAAATGTTGTATTTACAATTAACTAAAATGTATAAAGGATACATATTAATAAATATGTATGACTTAGTCAATTATAAATGATATAATAAACTATACATACATACATACATAATACACACACGCGCGTGCGCGCGCGCACACACACACACACACACACACACACACACACATATATATATATATTACGTATAAGGAAAATGATGTTTAAATAAATTAAAACCTATAAAAAATTAGAGAGTATACTTTGGATGTATATTGACATAAGATATCATGATTTTTATATATCTTCCTTATATAGTCGGAATAATTTTTGAAAATTGTTTTAAATAATGAACATATAAATACCCATAGAGGTAAATGATTTTGAATAAATAAAATGCATTATAGATCTTAATAATAATACCTTAGTAAAAGAGATAAATATACTAAATAGGTGGAAAAGTTATTTTGAACAACTATTAAATGAGAAGAACCATAGATATGAAGTGGAACAAGTAGATATAGTAACATACAGATGATAAATAAAATAAAAAAGAAAGAAGTAGCATAAATAATTAAAAGAAAAGGAATAATAAAGCAGTAAGATCGAATAATATACCAACAAAGGCATTGCGAGCTATAGGAAATATAGGAGTTGAATAGTTTGTAGATTTATTTAATAAAATTTTATTAGAAGGAAAAATATCAAACAAGTTGAGGAAAGTACAATAATACCATCTTTCAGAAACAAGGGTGATATATAATTAGAGTAACTACAGAGGTATTAAACTTATGTGTCACTCAATGAAACTATGGGAAAGAGTGGTAGAAAGGTGATTAAGAAATAAGTCAGCAATATTTAATAACCAACTAGGTATTATGTTAGGATGATCTACAATAGAAGATATACACTTAATAAAAAGATTAATGGAGAAATTTAGGAGTACCAAAAAGATTTGCATATAACATTCATAGACTTGTCAAAGGCATATGATAGAGTACCAACAGACACAATGGCTGGACATTAAATAAACAACATATATCAATACAGATGATAAAGACAATTCAGGATCTGTATGAGGGATGTTAGACGAAGGTGTGATCTACATATAGAGTGACTAGCAAATTTCTAATAAAGGGAGGGTTACATCAGGGATCGGTTTAAATCCATGTTTATTCGCACATATTTTGGATGAAATAACAAAGGATTACCAAGATGAGACAACGTGATGTATGATTCTTGTCGACTATATTATGGTTATTGCTTCCTCTAAAGGGAAGGCAAACAAAATTTACAAAATGGATAAAGAAACGCACTAGAAAAAAAAAGATAAAGTTTAGTAGGACTAAGGCAGAATACACATCATTTAAGTAAAGAAACTAGAAAAATTAATATGATAAAAATGTAAGATCATATGATTGACAAAACAGATAGGTTTAAATATGTAGATTCAATATAATAGGGGAATGCAGAGGTAGAAAGAGATATAACAAACTGATTTTGCACATGTTGGGTAAAATGGAGAGTAGCAGGTGTCATACTATGTCATAGAAGACTACTAGAGAAACTAAAAGGCGAAATTGTATTATACGGTGATTAGACCTACAATATTGTACGAAGCAAAATGTTATCCTTTTACAAAGAAACAAGAAAATGAATTAAATATGGGGTAAATGAGATGCCAAGAGGGATGGTTGGAATTACATGAAAGGAGAGAATTAGAAACGAGCATGTTGAAGAGAAATTGGAAGTGGCACCTATAGATGAGAAAATTAGGGAAAGCACTCAAAGAAGACTAAGATGGTATGGAAGTATAAAAAGAGGACAAGAAAATGCACCAAATAAGAAGAGAAGATAATATTTCTATTAAAGGATAAAATATAAAACAAAGGAAGATCTAAATTGACATGGTAAGATAATATTAAAAATGATTATTTAACGATGAATTTTCTATAGGATAGAAAATCATCGAAAAATATTGCGATAAATTAATCGTAAGCGCATGATGTACAATTTTAGTACGTGAGAAGTACAGGTTGATTTGCAGAGAATTGAATTAATTTTAAATTCTACTCAATCAAATTAACTCAAATTTGCAAGTTTGTTTTAAATTAAGAAAAATATCAAAAGTTAAGCTAGAGCAAAAGTGAAATAAAATATGAGATTAAATGACAATTTAGAGGAAAATCCACTCACATACTTTCACATAAATCAACAAAATCAATCTATGATCTCTCATTTTAATCTCAAGTAGAATTAGGGATGTATTTATCTTAAGTATGGTCTATTTATGTTATTAATTAACATAACTTAAACTATCAAACTTTACTACAACAACTAAAACTACTTATCATTTATAATAAAAATGAACATGAAGTCAAAGCAAAAGATAATTTAAGTATGATCTATTTACTATTTTGTTTAGTAATATAGTTCATCAAATTTTGATTCTACTTTAATTTAATGATCAAAACTAATCAGTAAAATGATGATGCAAATTATGTTTATATTTGAGTAAAAATAGCCTATTTGTAATTACAACATAGGCTATCAAATTCACTAATAAATTTACATCAACATCCAACTTTTCATGGAGTATAAAAAGAGATCATAAATAAGAGAATATGCTAAATTTACATAATTTCAAGAGAGCTTCATTACTCTAAATTGAAGGGGTTTTGCTTCTCAACACATGTAAATTTCAACATAAAAAAAACAAAAGAAAGTTCAAGCTAATTAAAATAAAAAAGAGAGGTAAACTACTTGCATAAACTAAAGCTAAGCTACTAACATAAAAGGGAAGAGAACATATAAAAAAATGAGCATAAAAATAAAATAAAAGCAAAAGGGAAAAAGGAGAAGAAGAGGCTTAGGAATCCATTTTATTTCTCATTAGTTTTTTTGCTACAGCTTGAATAATATGATAAAAAGATTACATAAAAACTCATTACATGAACATAAGAGGGTTATTTATACAAGCCTTAAACCATAATACATATTTTAGGGGAATATGTAAGATGCATCTCGGAAAGCGTGGCCACCAAGCTATCATTAGCATGTAATTAATCATCCATTAAATGTGCACGTGCTTTTATTCTCAACTAACATGTGCATTAACTCCTAATTGTAGATCATGATACGTGAGTAGGTGGGGTCCTCCATGATTTCATGAATTTTTTCTTTCCTCATTCCTTTGTCCTCCTTCACTTGTGTATGCATGCATATATGAAGCCACTTCCCTTTTTCATCCAAATTCCTACAAACGAAACTAAAATGTGCAAATAAATATTCTTAAAATTAATACATGCACAAAATTATCATTTTGGCCCTAAATGAAGATGAATGAATGATGATTTGACGATATTTGAATTTTGGTAAAATCATGTAAAAATACCCAATTATGACATTTATTTTAACAAAAGTAGATTAAATATGAAAATAAAAAATGCACTTTTACGTGCACATCAAATATCCACACGCTTATCTTTTTATTCGTCCTCGAATAAACTAAAACAAAGATAAATCCATTTTCATTGGAAATACGATTGCATTAAGTGTATGTAACAAGCCGTTAAACCTCTAAGTGTCCTTAGTAGGATAAGTATTGTCTCGTGAGGATTTTCAACGGATACTACCCACAAAATCCAAATTCAACATGAAAAATTCCTAAATAGAAGATTTATTTACAAAGATATGAATGCAAGTTATTGAAAATATTTACAAATGAAGAATTTACTTTCAAATTGATACAAATAAATTAAATTAAGTTTTGGTCGTTATCAAGAAATTTAAATCCTTTACTGGCCAAAACTTCCAACAAAAATTAAGTTATCATGACTCTACTTTGGATAGTTGTTTCGGTTGATAACATAGTGCAACCATGAAATAATTCCTTCGTTGATTATAATTTTTTTGCAAAGTGCTATTATTATTATTTTTAATAAGAAATCGAATCAAATAGATGAAAATAGTGTTTGGTTTTCAATTTCTTACTCTCTCTATTTTTGAAAAGTATTAACATTATTAATATTTACACATCTAACTCAGATAAACTGAGGCCGGATATACCGATCATGCATTGCCTTTCGAACTTACATGAGAAGAGTGCAAAGTGTGGCGAGTGTACACACTTGCGTATGAAGTATGAACATACGAATCTAGTGGTTATTTTAGTAAATCCATTTACATACACCTAACTCAGATAAACTGAGGCTGGATATACCAATCCTGCACTACCTTTCGAGCTTATGAGAGAAGAGTACGGTGTATGGCGGGTATACACACTTGTGTGTGAACACATGACTCTAGGTGTTTCTTATTTTCACAAAAACATATTTTGTTCCCTTGTGTTTTTGATGAAGAGAGAGTTTTGCAAAATCATCTTAGCACCATTTAACTTAGAATATCAAAAACGGTATCGCCTTTACTTTAAATCAATCACTCTTTTAAACAAAGATTTACAATTTGGATATACTTCATAATTAACACTCACGAACTTTCCTATATACTAGTTAAACAACGGTTACTTGTAATCAAACTTTATTTTTATTTTTGTTGAGACAAATAAATTTTCAAAAATTTCAATTTAATAACCAAAACATACATTTATTCCATAGTGTTTCTCTAAAAGTAAATCCATATGCTAAGTAAAAAATTTGTTTTGGGATCTTTTTAAGTTTTGAATTTTAGAAATAAAACGCAAAACATAAATCATGAAAAATAGTAAATGAAGATAAGACTCCCTCCACACTTGATTTTGGCTGAATCCCGAAGTGAATGCATGATATAATGAGTGTAATGGAAAAAATATGTACATATTTACAAAAAAGAGTTAACATTTCTTTCTAGATGTAGCATGACTCATGAAGAATCATAAACTCTGCCCCTTAATTACTTGGTAATTCCAAGTATGGTTTCAAGTGATGACCATTGACTTTGAAAATTGTTCCATCCCTGAGGTTTTATGCTTATATGGCGCTGTGTGGAAATGCAACGACCCTAAATTTCCGACCCAGTTTAAAATTTTAAATCCATCATTTTAATATAAAAAAAACTAAAATTTATAAACGATCTCAATTAACGTCCAAACTTTATTCATAAGATACGTCTAGTTAATTATGAATATAGAAAAAAATTCGTCGCAAAATATTATAGTAAATTTCGTTCGTGTTTTTACTGTATATCAGTTCATATAAAGCTGCGTAAAATTTATCTTTCAAATCCAAATATTTTTACAAAGTTATGTTGTAAAAATTATTCTGATCAAGATGATGTAATTCGTTTCGTCAAAAACTGTCATCGTCTGTTCCGTTTAAATTGTTTCGTAAATCATACAATTTAAGCGGCGTAAATTCGAGTTTTTATAAAACTATCATATCGCAATTATCTGTGTACCCTTGGAAGCGCCACGTCGCACTGATCAAAATGGTATATTTATTCATGCTAATCGGAGCCCGAAGTAAAAAAAATAGTCGCATTAATTTAACCGTTCCGGACGGACCGGTTAAACAAATTTCAGCCCAAATTCTTTAGCCCGTTTACAAAAGAAAATTTGAAAATAAAACTCAGCTGAAGCATTTATAGTGGTAGTTGGAAGTTAGGAGTTGGCTTGGGAATATGAGTGGACATTTGGAAATTTGGTGAGAAATTTGGGAATTTACATGACACTTGGAACTCAAATTTTTTTGATTACTGTCACTAATTTTCAAAAAGTTAAAAGAACCTCTATACTTCACCCAATTCACGTTTCACTGCTCATCAATTCTTAGCTTCAGGTACTTCTTTTTCTTCTTGCTCATGTTTGCTTTCTTCTTTAAAAAAAAAATGTCGGTCGAAACAAAGAAAGCATGGCACCACCTCAACTCAGCCGCACTCATTTTCTTCTCTCCACCTGCGCACGCCTTCCACCTTTCCTCTCCGACCCCTTCAAGTATGGCCGAACTAAGAGACACGCACTCCAGCCGAGTCCCACATCACCCTCCACCACTACCTAGTTGCAACCCGAACCCCGCCCTCTCCAGACTCACCTGAACCACCATCCGCCGCCCGGTTGCCTCCTCCGCGCGCGCATGCGGCAACCACGCCCAGATCTCGCTCGCTCCCCTCCAACGCCCTTCCTCAAGCCGTTCACCTTAGCCGCGAGTGTGTTGCGTGACCATTGCACGTGCATGAAGGGGGTAATGCATGCGTGAAATGGAATGCAAGTATACGTGAGTCAGGAGGCTTCGTTTCTATAAAAAAAAAAGGAAATATATGTGAGTCAGGAGGTTTGCAGCAAGTAGAGGGGAATGTGTACAATCATGTACATGCATGCGTGAAATGGAATGCATGCTTGCGTTCTTTGAAGTCTTGGCTTGTGTATATATAAAAAAATGCAAAAGAGAAATTGTGCGTGTGATGGCATAGCAGAAGAGGGAGGGAGGGGAGAAAGATGAAGTTGGAACTGTTATGCTTGAAGAAGAAAAAATGAAAGTTGGACTGTTCATGCGTGTTGAGGGGATTGTTGCATTTTAGTCTCGGCCATGTTTAAAAAAAGTGAAATTATGATTATCAAATAGCTTTTAGATATTGCAGAAGCATATTTACGGAAATATCTATTTTTGGTTGCCGGAATTAATAATCACTTTTCTTTGCTTGTTGTGTGCAGAAGCGACCGATTAAGCTTTTTGCAGTAGCATCGATTTTCAACTTTCGTCCTTTCCTCTATCATCGGTAAGTACATCTATATAATTTATAAATTATATATGAACGTTCATTGAATTAATATCGTCTTTCTTTTGTCGATATTTGTTTGTTCGTTGTTCGTGTTGTACCGACTTCATTCGTGCTTCTTCTTGCTTTGTGTCAATTTCTTTATCCACGAAAGGTGAAATAAATTTTCACGACTTATATTCTTATACAAGTTTGGCTGATGAATGATTGCTATGTGATATTGAAATCGGATGTTATTTGTTATTGTGAAAGTGATCAATAATATGCAAATTGAATTTGATATAGGATAGTTAACAATTTTAAAACTGATTTATATGTTGAATATTGATTAGTCAAATTGACCCCTTTAAATGTTAAATAAACCGTGGTAAATTTCACTTTGAACCATTGAATGTATATTGGATTAATTGTTGTAGTATAAATTTGAAATTGAATGACAAGTGAAAAACCGTATAAAAAAATATTAGTGGAATAATCTTTAATCTACATGAAATGATAGTGTAGATTCTAGAAATAATTTTATTAATTTGCATAAACAACAAATGTAAATTAATACGATTATTTCGAGATTATTTAAATAAATTATTGAATTGTGATGTATGGATGCTATTGCTTGTTTATTTACTTTGACACCATCCCAGTTATCAAACTGCAAGTTCCCTTTGCTATGCTTTGATTTTTGAATTGAAATGGAATCGGGTTGAAATGATAAATACCCAAATAACTTGACCTAGGATAGAAAATTAAATTAAACCCAATTGGTCAATAATTTTATTTAAATAAAATAAAGATTTCATTTGTTTGAAATAAAATTTGAATTTAAATTTGAATGAAAGGAAATGTGAATATTGGAAATTTTAACCAAATATTAACGTAGTAATTGACGAAAGAACATTGTTTAAATTTAATTATTCATAATTAAGTTTTGAAATTATTAATAATTAAGTTTTGAAATTATTAATAATTAAGTCTTGAAATTATTAATAATTAAGTTGAAATAATTAATAATTAAGTTTGAAATCATTAATAATTAAGTCTTGAAATCATTAACCATTAAGATTATTAATAGTCGGGTTTTGAAATGAGAAATAATTAATAAATTGAAATTATAGATAATTTCAAGAGATTGAATTGTTTAATAATTGATTTAAATTGAATTCTTTATTAAGTGAATGGAACCTCTTGAATAAGTGAACTAAGTTTCTTATTTATTAAGTTTGAAAGTGTAATGAAGGTAATAAATGAATGAAATTGAATTTCTTTAACAAGAAATAAAAATGCATTTTATCGAAACAAATGAAAGACTTGAAATTCAAAGAATTGGATTTGAAAATTTTAATTTAAGTTAAATTTGTAAGCTTTGATAATGAAGTTGAACTTAAGAAGTAAATTTAATGAATTAGAAATTTAATGGGAATTGTTAAATGGTAAATTAATTTAATAAATATCGAATGAAATCGATAAATGAGTTTAAATCGATTTGAACGTTAAATTAAGTTTAAATGATTATAGAATGGAACTTATATACGAATTTAAGTGTATACTTGAATTGTTTAAATTTAAATTCTGAAATTGAATTATTGGATTCTGAAATGGAAATTTGGTAATTAGGAAACGTAAATTCCGGAAGTTGTTTTGAAAAGACAAATGAAATCTTGAATTTAAAATTCAAACTGAAATTGACTTTGATTTGATTTTGAAATTTATCTAACGACCAATCGAAAAATAATTTCAAAGGTTATTAAAGGAACTGGAATCGGTTAGGGACATACTCGCTGTCCAAACCAAAAACCACTTTAATAACTATACGCGGAGTGTGATCCAGAATGAAGTGATTGGATTGACGTACGCGATGACTGAAGAAAGAGAATGATAATGGATAGCCTTGACACTTGTGTCAAATTGGAAATGACTAAAACAGGAGCCGTGCTGGGTCAAATGGGGTTAGCTATCTCGAGCGAACACACTTCTTCGTAAACTACTCATTACTTGTTATTGATTGGTGCGCACCCTTGAATTTGGAGTGTTGTTTCGCGGTGTTGCGATCGTTGCGGCGATGCGTTCTCACCAGTCCGGATCAGGCAAACAGTAGTTTCACTATCTTGGGTATTGCCTCATGTGCCTTGTTGTACTTGTATGCCCATATACGCGACCACTACGAATTTGTTTTGTATTATACCTATGGAGTACTCCCTGATATCCCACTATTTTGCGGTGGAGTTTACAGTTCTGTATAGTCTATAATGCTATATAAATGTGTTAAGGGGAACAATGGTAACGCCTTAACACTATTTTGATATTTTACTTTACTGTTAGACATTATGTATTTATCATACACTACTACGTATAAATAGTTTAACGGATCCTGAAAGATGTTATTCCATTCACCTTTGAGTTATTGTTATTTGAATTTGAACCATATTATCTGTATAAGAATATATGCCCTGATTCGAGTGTTTGTTTATGCTTATGCTCTGATTAGACTGAGGATTGTTGTTGTTGTTCTGCTTGGAGCTGAAGACCGAAGACTATCACTATCTTATCTTATCAGTATTGTTCTTTCTATTTGGATTATTTGACTTCTATGTTGTTCTATTTCTTTTATTTGAGACATTGTTGTATTTATGGGTAGCTTCATGAACTACTCTTATGACTATGTTGTATTTTCCGCTGCACTATTCTGTGATGTTATATTTCTGTGATTCTGTGATGATTCTCATTTATATATATATACTCCATTAATGATTCGTGTTTTGTATTATTTAAGTTGACGTGTATGGAACATCGTCAATTTAAATTGTACAAATATACTGGTTGTTACAGTAAAAATGGTTTGTACCATAAATGGTCCGGTCCATCTTGAGTTTAGTTTCCTAGGGAATAAGTGAAGTCTAGAGTCATACAAAGCACCTTTTGGTTTTGCGAAAACATTTTTCTAAGGACAGACTTGTCATGAAATTTTGTTCTTTCTTTGTAAATTTTTCCGTTTTCATACACGTCATTCCTTATCTCTTTTAATTCGTTGATTTGCAATTTCCTATTCTCGCCAGCTTTTCAAGATCAAAATTAAGTTCTTCACTGACCACAACGCTTTATGTTCGATTTCAACTGATAAATGACATGATTCCTCGTAAATTAAATGAAATGGGAACAACCAAAAGTTAGTTTTAAAAGTGGTACGGTAAGCCCAAAGCGCATCAGTAAATTTCTGAGAGCAATCTTTTCAACTTTTTTAATGGTTTTCTCCAAAATTTGTTTGATTTGTCGATTTGAAACTTCAACCTGACCACAAGTTTGAGAATGATACAAAGTGGACAACTTGTGGGTTATCGAGTATTTCTTCATTAAAGTTTCAAATGAATGATTAAAGAAATGAGTTCCATTGTCGATTATTATTGTGCGAGGTGTTCCAATCTTCGAAAAGATGTTTTCTTTTTATAAATTTCAGAACAACTTTATGGTTATTAGTTATTCAAGGAATGACCTCAACCCATTTGGAGACATAATCAACAGCAAGAAAAATGCACAATTTTCGAAAGGGGAAACAGTCCTACAAAGTAAATACCCCAAATGTCAATGATCTTGATTGTATGGGTAGGGTTCCAGTGCATCATATTTCATTGAGAGATTCTTCATATCATTTGGCAACGATCGCAAGTTTTAAAAAATTTGAATAAATCTTTAAAAAGAGTGGGCTAGTAAAAGCCATATTGAAGTACTTTTTAGCAGTTTTCTTAGGACCGAAGTGACAATGACAAGCTTGGTCATGAAAAAATGATTTGGTCGGAGCAGTATTTAAAAAAGTACGAATCATCCCAGTAGAAGTACTTGACTTGGGAAAGAAATTTGTATTTATCTTGTTTCGACAAAAATGAAGGAGCTTCCTTAGTGACTAAATAGTTTACTATGTCGGTATACCATGGATCGACAGAATCGAAAGGGAGTTGTTCATCAGGACATTCTCATTGATCAGTAAAAGTGGTGGTGCGTTTCGAAGTCGCGATATATGAACGGTGATGGCATTGTCGGATCGTTTTTTATCTTTGATTATAAGGTCGAATTCTTGGATCCAAAGAATCAAATTAGACTTAGGATCCTTTCTAGAAAAAGGTACCTAAGAGAGAAATGGTCAGTGTAAACCCTAATGTGTGAGCCAATCAAATAAGGTCAAAATTTTTTGAGCGCAAAAACTACCACTAGAATCTCTTTTTTAGTGGTTATGTAATCGAATTGAGCATCGTTAAGAGTCATACTAGCTAGTAGATGACATGAACAATTTTGTTGACATATTGTCCTAAAATAGCACCAACCGCGAAGGTGGAAACGTCGCATATTATTTCAAAAGAAAGAACCCAATTGGGTGAGTAAATGATGGGAGCGGAGATGAGTTCATTTTTGGGACGTTAAAAAGTAGAAATACAATTAGAATTTAAGTCAAATGGAATGTTTTTCCAAGAAGAGTCCATAAAGGTCGAGTGATTTTACTAAAGTCTTTCAGAAAGCGTTGATAAAAACCAGTGTGTCCAAGAATTGTAGGAATGTCTTTAAAAGATTTGGGAATGAGTAGATTTGCAACTACATCGACTTTCTTTTTATCTTCCGCAATGCCTTTGTTTCAAATTACATGCCCAAGGACAATGCCGTGTTGGACCAAGAAATGGCAATTTTCCCATTTAACCTTTAGTGTTTGTCCTTACATCGTTGAAGAACCAACTCAGGATGGTGTACGCACTCGGAAATTTCCAAAGATAGAAAAACAGTCCATAAAGACTTCAAGAAAGCGTTCGGTCGTGTCATAAAAATGTTGACCATACATCTTTGAAACGTAGCAGTAGTGTTGCAAATGCCAAAGAGCATACGTCGATAAACAAAAGTGCCAAAGTGACACATGTAGGTTGTTTCCTCTTGATCTTTAGGAGCAATTAGAATTTGGTTATAGTCGGAATAAATATTAAGAAAGCAATAGAGTTCATGACCGGCTTAACATTCACGCATTTGGTCGATGAAAGGAAGAGGAAAATGATCCTTACGTGTTGCAGCATTTAAAATTTGATAATTGATATAAACACGCCAACCCGTTTGAGCTTGAGTTGAAATAAGTTCGTTAGAGTTGTTCTTGATAACGGTAAGTCTAGAATTTTTAGGCACTACATGGATTGAGATAACCCATGAACTATTGGAGATTGGGTATATGATTCTGTTATCGAGAAGTTTAAGAATTTTGTCACGAACCGCATCCTTCATTTTTGGGTTTAGCCTTCGTTGTGCGTCGTGAACAGGCTTAGCATCGTTAATTAAATGGATGCAATGTTGAATGAGAGCGGGAATAATTCCCTTTATATCGGTAATTGACCATCTAGTTACTTATTAGTTTTCCGACAGGATTGAAAGAAGGAAAGCCTCTTGATCTAGAGAGAGAGAGCTGTAGAAATTATGATGGAAAATGTTTCGTTATCACCTAAGTATGCATACTTAAGGTGATCGGGAAGGGGTGTAAAGTCCAACCTCGGGGGTTGCTCAATCAAAGAATTCAATTGACATTCTAATTCAATAGTAAGGCTTCAAATAAAGTGCAATTTCAATTTCGTTAGGTTCATCTTGAAACAGTTGTTCGTATTCTGTCCCACGTTCATTGTTCAGGTCAACTGTTTCGGTATCAAAATTTTCTTGAATAGAGCTAACTTCCAATATTTTGTTATGTGGTTCATTCGATTGATTTTCTAGATTGAAGATGTTAAGATCCAAAGTCACGTTTCCAAAAGAAATTTTCATCGAACCGTTTCGATAATCGATTAAAGCATTTGAAGTAGCCAAGAAAGGTCGGCCTAAAATCAATGGAATCTGACTCATTGGATTGTTCATGAGTTGAGTTTTAAGGACAATGAAATCGACGAGAAATATGAATTGACCGATTTTGATGAGTATATCCTTATTCCTTCCACATGTTTCTTAATCGAACGATCGAAAAATTGAAGAATTACTTTTGCCAATTTTAGTTCACCCAAGCCAAGTTGCTGGTAAACTGAATAAGGAATCAAATTGACATTCGTCCTCAAATCGAGTAAGCATTTGTTAATCGTTTTGTCTTCTATCATGCACGAGATCATCGGACATACAGGATCTTTATATTTGATGGGAATCAATTAGGACATGACTTCACTAAGTCTAGCGGCTAAGAAAACTTTCTTGGGTACATGAATGTGTCGTTTTTGGGTACAGAAGTCCTTGAGAAACTTAACGTACATTGGGACTTGCTAAACAATATCAAGAAGGGGATGTTTACTTTGACTTGTTTATAAATTTTCAACATCTTTTCCATTTGGTTAAAATGTTTCTTGGGTCGAAGACGATGTGTGCATGGAATACAATACTCGGTAGGTGGGTCTACTTGAGTAGAAGAAGAATTTAGAATGGAATTTGATTCGATGTTTGCCTCAATGTTTTGTTCAAAATTGTTTGTTGTTTTAAAAGTTTCAAGAGGGGTTTCCAATAAATCGTATGGATTAATGATTTATTGGCGATTTGTTTATCAAAACGCAAAGTTATGATAGCATTCATTTAGGTTACATTGCTATCTTAAACAACATGTGCTTGATTCAAATTAGTGTTTTTATTTCTGGGATACGAAGCTGGCTAACTTGGGAATGTGCCTCGTTCATGTTCACTCACAGACGTGGCTAATTGACTCATATGCATTTCAGGTTTGGCAATCGAATGACTTTTATTCTGCATGTACGAGGTTAAGATATTTTGCAAACTGTTATTCGATTTGAGGCTTTGAGTAGTTGCTTTAGCTAATGTTTCAAAACTTTTCCTAGGTGAACTTAATCATTTATCGTCATGGGGAGCAAAAGGTCGTCGAGGTTGATTTGGGATCTTCCCACAAAATTTTATTAAAAATCATTGGGTTGAAAGGGAGGATTCGAAGCATTATTCGAAAATGCTTGAAAATTGGGACGAATCAAATTCCTATTGGCATTATTCTGGTTCCATGCAAAGTTAGGATGGTTGCTCCAACGAGGATTGTATGTTGGAGAAAACAGATCATTTTTAACCCTGTTGAAAGCATTGAGTTGTTCAATTGAGTTAGGGCACTGATCGGCAACGTGACTCAGATAATTGCATTTATAACGCATGGTTAGGAAGCTTGGTTTATTTGGTTGGATTAGAAAATATTGTCAAATTTATTAGTCATTGCATTGATTTTAACTTCCAAAGCTAAATACGATCCTATCGAGTATGCTCGATGGTTAGTAAATGGATTTTTTGTTAGAACGTTCCCACTGGGATGACTTTTCGACAAGGTTTTCAAGAAATTTCCAAGCATCGTCGTTATGTTGGACGAGAAAATTGCATTGGAACTCAAACATGATTTACGAGTTGTTTTCAAGTCCATCGTATACGATTTGGCAAAGAGTCCATGTTTAAAAATTATGGCATGGACATTTAATCGGAAGCTTTTTAAATCTTTCAAAATATAATTCAAAAGGTTCACATCTGAATTGATGAAAATTGACAGTTTGGTTTTGGATTTTAGTTGTTTTTTCTAAGGGGTAGAATTTTTTTAATAAAAATTTAACAAATTCTTCCCAATGAAGTTGATGATAAGCTGTACAAACATTTTTCAGCGTAATCAATAATGGAAAATGGAACTAACCGAAGTTTGATTATGTCATACAAAGCTGTTGAAGTTTAATGGTTGTGCAAACTTGTCCGAGTTTCATTAAGGAAATGTATGAGTCATCATGTTTAAGTTGCCAAATTTTGAAAGCGTAGCAATACGATTTGAATAAATTTTGAAGTGATTACCCATAGAGGGTAGCATGATACAAGATGGAATAGAAATTCTATCGGGAAAGGTTCTATCCATGAGAGTTCGCGAGGCATTATTGTTTGCCATTATTGGAGGATCGTTTGTTCGAGTTAAACGATTCGTAGAAGGGTGATGAGTCTAAGTATTTATTGTTGTGTCACGAGTCCAAGTACTCATGCACAAGAAAAAGTCGAGAAGTGAAAATTGAATTTAAGAGAAAACAGAGTTTAGAGAATGAAATCAAGTGAAAAATTATTTTTTTAGGAAAAATATTTACCAAAAGAAATTTAGTTTTCTAAAGAGAGATTTGATTTTTTTTTTTGGATTTTCAAAAAAAATATGTTTTTTCTAGTTTTTCTGAAAAGAATATTTTTTTATTTTTATTTTTCTAAAAAAACTAACTCAAATATTTTTTGATTTTGACTGAAAATTTTAAAAGAAAAAGGATTAAAAAGATTTTTTTGGGATTTTAGATTAAACAAGAACTAAGTTAAGTAAAATGTACATTTTTTTTAGTTTTGGATTTTGATTTTTTTTTAAATATGTATGAACTAATGGAACTAAATGAATGCAAGGACTTAATCAAAAAATTTCTGTTCTTAGTAGCTTCTAACACAAAATTGTATAATCACACATTGTCTTAATCCAACAAAATATTTCTTGGTCAAGTAACAGATAGAAGTTAGTGGGTGCACCATGTACCAAGTTGTTACACCCTACCCCGAGACCTACATTAACAAAAATACACCGTTTACTCAAATAATGAATAAAACTTTGTATTTTACTACTAAAATTCACCAAAAATACTTTTCTCACTTAGAAAAACATTTCAAACCATTTTCAAACTTTATTTATAGCCAAAACATATTTTAAACTACTTTCCACCTTTTATTTCAATAAACAACCTTTAAAATAAAATACTTCTCTTAAAAATTATTAAAAGAAGCAAAAGTGCAATAATTAATATAATTATTGCATTTTCTCTAAAGTAAGGTTATTTCCCATTTATTATCACTCTAACCGTATAAAATAAAGTTTAGAATTTTATTTTCTCATTTTTAATTCAAAATTCATTGTTTATTCCAAATAAACAATTTAAAATCTCCAATTTAATTTAATTCACGATATTAAATTATAATTAGCAATGTAGCCGAAGATTTAAATACCTTCAAAGAAATAACCACTATAATATTTACGAATAACCTTTGTTTGCGCCAAAATTGGTCACAAACCCCAGAAGTAGTGAAAGTACCAGTGTATAAACACAGATCCCCAATGTCCAGATACAGATCTCAGATCCCGGTCAAGTAGAGAACAAAAATGAAGAACAAGATTAAAATGAAAGAAAGCAAAAAAAGAACACAAGTTTTGGTGTGGTTCAGCTATCTCTAGCCTATGTCCAATTTAAATCAGTCCTTTTATTCCTTTTATACTGTGATTACAGTTACAAAACTTTGAAAATCAATAGCAAAAATGGCAGAGTCTCTACTAGAAAAGCAGAAGAAGATCATTCTTTTAGTTGCCATATAACTGCTATTTATAAGTATAGATCCGAAAATATCGGCCTCAAAATATGGAATACCTCTTCTCTTGCACATGTGGGCCTACATGATCGATCCATGGCGATTTTGGATCGATCCGTGTACAATTTGTATCGATCCAAACATGGTCCAATCAAGTTGGGATCGATCACGAACCTTCTCGAATGCATCAGGAAGCCCTGTGAAAATTTTGTAGCATTTCGACTTACAGATGTTGAGTTATGATCAATGCAAGTGTTGTTTTTTGGTATGCTGCTGAGCTCGTATCAATACTAATTTGTATCGATCGATTGACATCGATCACCTTTGTATCCATCATAATTTACATCCATCGCCCACGTATCCATCGGTCCCCATTTCCATAGCCGTAGCCTCCGCATCGATCCGAGTTCCATGCCTACATCCATGTTGAACGCTTTATCGTTTGACCAACTCCACTACCATGTATCCATGCTTCGAATCCATCAGCATGTGCTTCTTCGTATCCATCGACCGACCCTCTTTCGTATCCACCCTAGCCACATTCGAATCCATGATGTTTGTATCCATCAATCAATCCGCATTGACAAATTTGGCTTTGTCAATTCGTATCGATCAATGATGGATCGATACGAAATGCCTCTCAAACTCCTTCAACTATCGCTTCGTGTCTATGCTCTTTACTCACTCTTGCATAGATTCGAATATCTAGTCAATGTCATATGACTTCGTATCCATCCAGCTGCCTCATCCTTCGTATCCATTCAAATCCTAATCGATATGAAGCGTGTCGCCTTCCTTCTACCGTGTCCATCCAAATCGATGTGCATTGCATCGATACGAAACCTATCGATCCGAAGTCCACGTCCATTTTGATCGATACGAAACCTTCGATACAAGCCTATTTTCCATGAATCTTGATCCATCTATAACTCGAGCATACGAATACCATTTGACCTAGAATTTAAAATGTAGCATTTCCTTGCCTTGTTCATCATTCTCAATTGATCCCATCTTGATTAAAGCATGGTCAAATATTGACGGTATGGACCATAGCCTTATTTCCAATCGATCTTCAATCCTGATATCCATCCTTTCAGCCAATTTGTTGATATACCGGCCTTGTCCAAAAGGTGGGATAACAACCTTAATATTTAAATATGATTATTGCTTTGCTGTAGTCTAGACACCAAGAAAATAAATTGTTTAAAGAAGAAAACTTGTCAAGATACAACTAAGCCCTAGGTGAGCTCTTGACTCCTTTAAGTCCGAAGTATAACTGTTATTGTCAGCAAATTCTAAGATGATACGCAATTTGTGGGCCAACGAAGGGTGATGAAATCCTCCACCTTATGTGGATTTAATGTTGTCCTTAAAAAAAAAAGACGAGATGTGAAGAAAATGTGAATTAATGATATAACTGCGAATGAA
This sequence comes from Allium cepa, assembly GCA_030765085.1. Lineage (NCBI taxonomy): Eukaryota > Viridiplantae > Streptophyta > Magnoliopsida > Asparagales > Amaryllidaceae > Allium > Allium cepa. Next base: position 567,480,796 of record CM060940.1, on the reverse strand, counting down.
ATTTGATTTTGTTTTTGAATTTTTGAATATATATGTATGTATGTATGCAAATGCAAGCAACCAACAATGCAATTTAAATAAAACTAGAGATGATGGCATGATACCAGAGCATGCAGAATTATTAGCAGATTTTTTTTAGCAGCGATTTTTTAGCAAAGAAAGCAAAGCAATTTTTTAGCAAGCAGTTCCTTTTTGCAACCTGTAATTCGCAACCTGAAAAGTTGAAAACGAATATATTATATATATATGGTTCAACAAAACAAACTCAAATTTTTTTATCATTTATCCAAGTAAAAGAAATTCATAAACAAAGAAAACTAAAGCCAAATCAAATGTTTTGTAAACTAAACACTTATCCCAAAAGGCTCGCTGCGCAAACCAAATCAAACCTATTCTCCCGAATTAATTAACGGAGATTCACTCCCTTTGTTTTCGTTCAAACCAAAGCAATACCAGAAAAAAAATTCTTTTCCAATCCTCAGCAAAATTCCACCACATACATGTTCCAAATAAGAATTCGCAAATCAAATCATGCGATTAAAGCTTCAGTTTGCGATGGTCTTTCGGGAGTGAAGTGGGTAGGATGTTCTATGGGAGAGGCGATTTCGAATCGGTTGCAATTGTGATTAGGGATTGTGGGTCACAAAGAAGGCGACTGGTTCTTGGCTGGAGATTGGTTGGTAGTGGAGGTTGAATTGAAATGAGAGTGGGATGGTGCAGTCAAGTGTGGGCTTCTAGTGAGAGTGGATTGGTGGTCAGAGCCCCTCGCTGCCTGAATGTGGTCTGGAAGTTGTCGTGAGTTTGAAGGCAGGTTCGTGGTGAAGGGGGGTTGCGGTGATGCTGGCGATTTTAGTTTGCTGTAGATGTTTAAGCAGACGGCAGGGATTAGTTACATGGTTGAAGTGATGGTTTATAGTAGGGAAATAGGCGAATGTTTGGCAGGATACAGATGATGTTATGAGGCAGTGGGGGTATTTGATGGTTTGAATTGAGTTATGTCAGTGTGAGGAGATGATCAGAAAGGTGTATATTATGTAGTGATATGCACAGTTTTGTGATATAAGAAGTTAGGGGTGGTAAGTGGATGGTAACTGATGAAGTGTGATGGAAGTGGAGTATGTAGAGGTTTGGCAAGAGGAGCGTAGATGGTTGCAGTGCACAGTAGTTGATGTGCACAGTTTTTAATGGCAGAGGTTGTTAATGTTGCGTGAGTACTGATGTACTGATGTTTGTATGTAGTGAGGGTATGTAGAAGTCCATAGGGGTAATAGCATGTTCACTGAGATGAACGTGAGGGGTATGTGGTAACCGTTATGGTCTGAAGGAAGTTTTGTACATTATGGTGAAGTGGGGATGTTGATGTGGCAGTTTTGATGTCGTGGAAGTGCATATGAAGGAAGATGTGTAGTTGTTGTATGGATTTGCAGGCAGGGGTGAAACAGAGAAGGCGGTAGTGTGGAAGTGTTATGAAGATGCACAAAAGTGCATTGTTGTATGTAAATAATAAACTGTTGTATGTGAATTATGAATGATGGTATTGGCAAGGCAGGGGTGAAACAGAGATGCACAGTAGTGTGGAACTATTGTATGTGAAATGGAGATGTAGTAGAAGGGCAGATGAATGAAGGCATCATTGTTTGTGGAGGTATGGTGCACTGGCCAAAGGATGGAAAATGGAGTATGTAAGTTGAAGGTGAAGTTTTGGATGAAGGTGGAGTATGTAAGTTAGTGACAGGGAAGTGGTGGTTCAGGTTGGTGGGTGAATGTTGACGGGGATGGTGTAGTTGTATGTTGTGATGGTGTGTTGCACAGTCAAGTGCTGTTGTTTGCAATGTGGCAAGTGGTTATGATGCAGTGGGTAGTCTGTTTTGGTAGTGGTTGCTGTATGGCCAGAGAAGGTAGTAGTGTGGTTTGAGCTAGAAGTGTGCTCAGGTACATAAGTGTAGCAGTTGAATAGAGTGGGAACTGAGGACAAAGGTGAAATGAATATGTGACGGAGGGATGTTGAAGAAGTTGCAGTGGTGGATGATGACAGTGGACGGTGGGGATGGACAGTTTCTTGTTTTTTTAAATGAAAACAAATTGTAAACAATAATGAAAAATAAAATGTGTACGGTACTGAACATGTAATGCAAATCTTGAAGTGGATTTTTTTTTCTTTTCTTTTTGACATGAAATTGTGTATATTCTCTATTTTTATAAATAGAAATGCAAATAGAAAAATATCAAGCACACAAATCAAATAAAAGCAAAAAATCATACAACAAGCACACAAAAGAAAATATTCTTTTTTTAATGTAATGCAAATCAACACACATAACAAGTATAAATAACACAAATAATTCAAAGAATGAAAACAAAAATCAAATCAATTTCCCCAACAACTGCGCTAAAATCTTGGCTAATGAAGAATTTTCTATAGGTTAGAAAATCGTCGAAAAATATTGTGATAAAATTAACCGCAAGTGCACGACGTACAATTATAGTATGTGGCGAGAACGGATCGTTGCACGGGGAATTGAATTAAATTTTAAATTATACTCGATCAAATTAACCCAAATTCGCAAGTTTATTTTAAACTAATAAAAAAGTAAAAATTAAGCTAGAGAAAAATTGAAATAAACTACGAGATTAAATGACAATTTAGAGATAAATCCACTCTCACACTTTTACATAAATCAACAAAAACAATCTATGATCTCTCATTTCAATCTTAAATAGAATTAATGATGTATTTATCATAAGTATGGTCTATTTATGTTATTAATTAACATTACTTAAACCACCAAACTTTAATATAACAACTAAAACCATTTTTCAATTGTAATGAAAATGAACATAAAGTCAAAGTAAAAACTATTTTAAGTATGATCTATCTACTATTTTGTTTAGTAACTAGATCATCAAATTTTGATTCTACTTTAATTTCATGATCAAAATCAATTAGTAAAATGATGGTGTAAATTGAGTTTATGTTTGAGTAAGAATAGCATATATGTGATTACTGTTTGCGCAAAAAATGGGCAAACACCTCAAAGTCGTAAGATTTAGTTGATTATATGTTGTTCTTAGTGATTTGGGTGATTTATGCAAATATGTAAAAAGCAGGGACTAAACTGTAAAAGACACACAGATTTATAGTGGTTCGGCCAGAACGTGCCTACGTCCACTTTATATGGTATTCTCCTTTTTCTCTTCAGATTACAAGTACAAAGCTTTGTATACAAGTATATGAATGTTGTTTGAAAGTTCTATCCGTGCTTGAGCTCTCAAACTTGTCTGCCATTGTTGTACCCCTGCCCCTCTATTTATAGAGTGAGGTTGGGGGCAGGGGTCTAGGATGTTTATAGCTGCTGGTGGGCCTGGGCTGATGCAATCTGGACCGACAACTTTGGTTCGGCATGCTCTGGTTCGGTCGTTGCTTGGTGGAGTTTGATTCGGTGGTGTGTAGAGGGTTGGTCCGGTGCTTGATTCTGTGAGGCTTGGATCGGTGGGAAGCCATCCGGTGAGGGTGGTCCGGTGCTTGATTCTGTGGGGATCGGTTCGGCATTGGTTTAGTGGAGATGTTGGACCGGTAGTGGGTGGTGAAAGATGGAGCTTCGGTTGTAGTTGATTCGGTGATGGTTGGAGCGGGAGTTGGTTGGTCCGGCGATGCCTTGGACCGGTGGAGCTTGGTTCGGTGGGATGGTAGTGCATCTGGTTCGGCATGTAGGGGAGTGGCACCTGGTTCGGCATGTAGTGGAGTGGCATCTGGTTCGGCAGTACCTTCTTCCTACCTTGCATCGATCATATCTCCTTCATACGAACCCTGATTAACCTGAAATTTGAAGCATAGCCTCTCCTAATCCTTATCATCATCTCCAATCAATTTCGTCCCGATCGGAGCTCAACCCCGATATCCAACATTCCTTGCCAATTTGTTGATATTTCGATTTTGACCAAAAAATGGGATAACGCTTTGCCCCCCAAAACATGCCTTGTGATAACAAGGCGTGTTTTGAATAGTTTCGAATCCAATATCCAAAGTCCATAGCCATATTGCTAGAGTATATCATCCTTGACTGCTCCGAGTCGATATCCAATTCCAAATCCAATAACCAAAGCTTGAGCCAATTCCATGTCCATCCGAACTCGGCAACCGAATCCCAAACCATCCTTATCCAATAGCCAATAACCGAATCCAGGACCTCTCCGGGTCGATATCCAAATCCATAACCTCTCCGGGCTCTTGCCAAGTGCAATCTACACCTGACGGTCGTGATCCAGTGTCCCTGGATGTTAAGCTAGCCTCATCGTGTTCTTGTCGAGCGTAATCCACACTTGATGATCTTGGTCCAGTGTCCCTGACCGTTGAGCTAACCTCTTCGGGTTCTTGCCAAGCGTAATCCACACTTGACGACCTTGGTCCAGTGTCCCTGGACGTTTAGCTAACCTCTTCGGGTTCTTGCCAAGCGTAATCCACACTTGACGACCTTGGTCCAATGTCCCTGGACGTTGAGCTAACCTCTCCGGGTTCTTGCCAAGCGTAATCCACACTTGACGACCTTGCTCCAGTGTCCCTGGACGCTGTACAATGCCATGGCTTAAGTCCTAAGCCGAATCCTGGTCTCTTCGGACCCTTGTTGAGCATAGTCCATACTCAACGACCTAAAAATTACAATTGATAATACAGGGCCTAAGTCCTAGGCCGAATCCTGGTCACTCCGGACCCTTGCCGAGCATAGTCCATACTCGACAACCTGAATGAGTCAATTTACCACGTTCGGGCAAAGCGACTCACCCCTTGCCAGGCATAATCCATACCCGACGACCGTTTATAAAAAATCAGATAAAAATCCAATCAAAATCCAATCCAAAATCCAAAGCCAAAATCCAAATCCAAAATCCAAAGACAAAATCCAAATCCAAATCAAAACCAGAAATCCAAACCAGCATCCAAAACCGAAAACAATCATTCAAAGGAAAATCCAAATCAAAAAGCAAGAAAAACCAGGAGCTTAATCCAAGCTCCAAAACCGAAAACCGAAAACAAAAGCAGTGTCCAATCCAAAAGCAAAAGATAAGTTTCACAAACCATAGCATTGCAGTTTATCATCATTCAGAGCATGCCTAGGGGCTATCTCCGTCCCCGTACATGTGTAAATGACTTGGTTGCTTGCCAATAGTTCGCTACTTATTTCATAATAACCTGGTCAATGGATGATCAACCGACCATCATTCCTGGGCCTCCCGCCATCGTAGCTTGAGGTAGGCGGCGGTTGCTCCTGCCCTGCCGTTGCATTCCGAGGTCCAACATATTGTGGCAGCTGTCCATTCCTTACATGCTCCTCAATTATGTCCTTTAGGTGCCTGCAGCTGTTGGTGTCGTGTCCATCCAAATCATGGAAGAGACAGTGCCTTCCTGTTGTTCTTTCCCGTTCTGTTGGTTCTCTCCTAGCCGGCCTCCGGTAGGGAAGGCGATTCCGAGTATCCAGGTATATCCGCTCCAGCATCTCGTTCAATCCTGTGTATGCGGGAAAATTTGGATCCTTCCATTGCTTTCTAGCATTTCTAGAATCATCGTCCAACTTCCTTTTTCCTTTGTCTTTATCCAAACCTTTGCTGGATGGTCCTCCAACCTCAATTGCATTAACCTTTTTTAACTTTAAATCCGTACTCGCATCTTCTTGCCGAAGGAACCATTCTGCCTCGTGAAAGAATTCGGCGAGATCCCATGGGGGATCTCGTATCAGAGATACCTTGAAATCCGAGTTCTCCCTGACTCCTGATACTGCTGCCATTAAAACCATTGATGGATCGGGCCGATCTACCGAAGCAACCGCGGCACTGAATCGAGTTAGAAAGGCTCTAAGCGATTCATCGATCCTTTGCTTCACCGATGTTAATGTCATCATGTTCTTCGGTCTCTTGACACGAACTCGAAACTGTCCCAAAAACCTTTCCACCAATTCCCTCCAAGTCCTGATAGATCCTTCTCCCAGCTGCCTAAACCACATCGCAACTAAGTCCGTCAAGTACAAAGGGAAGCATCGAGCCATCACTTCCTCCGATGCCCCCAGCACCTCCATGTGTCTGGTGTACCTCATCAAGTGATCCGTAGGGTCTGCCTTGCCATCGTATACCTCCACGCTAGGTAGCTTGAACTTAGGTGGATTCTGAGCCATCCTTATTTCCCGAGCGAACAGACTCCTGTTTACCCCTTCCAAGTCTCCGCTGGTCAAACCACCTCGCACAGTCTTCCTGATTATATCTACCAATCCAGCGTTGTCTGTCGGGGGTTGCCCCCGAGGGAATTCCGGTACATACTCTTCATGTGGCTCGCTAGCAGCAACGTCGGTTCTAGCCTGTTGAACTCCTTCCAAAGGTCCTCCGTGTTGGATCCTGCGGGCCTGCCCCCAAGCCCTTGTCGATTGCCCTCTGGCTCTGCATCTTGTCCTCCATTGGGTTCCATAACCCTAGCTCCTTATCCTACATCCACCGCCGCTGTAGCTGTTCCTAAGTTCTGGGTCCCTGCAGCTCTCATTTGCTCCAAGAAAGTCTGCATCATCTCCTGTTGACTCTTCAACAACCTCTATTGCAGTGAATTTGTTATGACTTCCATTTCGTCCCGGGTTATGTAGATCGAAGTCGGTCCTTCCTCAGCTCCGGAGGATGCTTGCTGACTTCCTTCCGGTTGGCTTCTCTCAGCCCTTTGCCTTCTACTATTTAGCCTATCAATTGTTTTCCAAATCCAAACTTCTATCCGATATAGCGGGCGCTAGTTCTTCTCAGTGAAAGCACCAAAATGTTTGCGCAAAAAATGGGCAAACACCTCCAAGTCGTACGATTTAGTTGATTATATGTTGTTCTCAGTGATTTGGGTGATTTATGCAAATATGTAAAAAGCAGGGACTAAACTGTAAAAGACACACAGATTTATAGTGGTTCGGTCAGAAGTGCCTACGTCCACTTTATATGGTATTCTCCTTTTTCTCTTCAGATTACAAGTACAAAGCTTTGTATACAAGTATATGAATGTTGTTTGAAAGTTCTATCCGTGCTTGAGCTCTCAAACTTGTCTGCCATTGTTGTACCCCTGCCCCTCTATTTATAGAGTGAGGTTGGGGGCAGAGGTCTAGGATGTTTATAGCTGCTGGTGGGCCTGGGCTGATGCAATCTGGACTGGCAATTTTGGTTCGGCATGCTCTGGTTCGGTCGTTGCTTGGTGGAGTTTGATTCGGTGGTGTGTAGAGGGTTGGTCCGGTGCTTGATTCTGTGAGGCTTGGATCGGTGGGAAGCCATCCGGTGAGGGTGGTCCGGTGCTTGATTCTGTGGGGCTCGGTTCGGCATTGGTTTAGTGGAGATGTTGGAACGGTAGTGGGTGGTGAAAGATGGAGCTTCGGTTGTAGTTGATTCGGTGATGGTTGGAGCGGCAGTTGGTTGGTCCGGCGATGCCTTGGACCGGTGGAGCTTGGTTAGGTGGGATGGTAGTGCATCTGGTTCGGCATGTAGGGGAGTGGCACCTGGTTTGGCATGTAGTGGAGTGGCATCTGGTTCGGCAGTACCTTCTTCCTACCTTGCATCGATCATATCTCCTTCATACGTATCCCGATTAACCTGAAATTTGAAGCATAGCCTCTCCTAATCCTTATCATCATCTCCAATCAATTTCGTCCCGATCGGAGCTCAACCCCGATATCCAACATTCCTTGCCAATTTGTTGATATTCCGGTTTTGACCAAAAAATGGGATAACAATTACAATATAGACTATCAAATTCATTAATAAACTTACATCGGCATCCAACTTTTCATAAAGCATAAAAAGAGATCATAAGTTAGAGAATATGTTAAATTCACATAATTTCAAGAGAGCTTCATTATCCCTAAATTGAAGAGGTTTAGTTTTTCATTTGTGTTATAATCTCAACGCATGTAAATTTCAACATAAAAATATAAAAGAAAGTGCAGGTTAATTAAAATAAAAAGAGAGCTAAACTACATGCATAAATTAAAGCTAAGCTACTAACGTAAAATGACAGAGAGCATGTAAATATAAATGAGCGAGAAAATAAAATAAAAGCAAAGTGGAAAAAGAAGAAGAAGAGGATTAGGAAGCCATTTTATTTTTCACTAGTTTTGTAGTTACAACTTGCATAATATGATAAGAAGATTATGTAAAAAAAACTTATTACATGAGAAAAAAAGGGTTATTTATACATGCTTAAAACCTTAATCCAAATTTTAGAGGACTGCCCAAAATGCCCCTTAGAAAGTGTGACCACCAAGTTATCATTAGCATGTAATTAATCCTTCATTAAATGTGCATGGCTTTTAATCTCCATTAACATGTGCATTAGCTCCTAATTGTAGATCATGGTAAGTGAGTGGGTGAGGTCCCCTTCATTCCTTTGTCCTCCTTCACTTGTGTATGCATGAATATATGAAACCACTTCCCTTTTCCATCCAAATTCCTATAAATAAAATTAAAATATGCAAATAAATATTCTCAAAATTAATACATGCATAACATTACCATTTTTTCCCTAAATGAAGATGAATGAATGATGATTTGATGACATTTGAATTTTGGTAAAAACATGTAAAAATACCAAATTATGACATTTATTTAAATAAAAGTAGAATAAATATGGAAGTAAAAATATGCACTTTTACGTGCACATCAATGATCTAAAAGTTTAAATTTAACAAATAATATGGTTCAAGATAGCAAGAAATGAAAATTGAGATTCATACGGTCAACCTCATTCACTTGGGAATAAGGCAAGGAAAATGATGATGAAATAAAAATTTATCTTCATCATTTAAAATATAAATAGAGTAAAATACATGCCTATATGTGTTGAGCACCGTCAAACCATGGGATATTTATACTGATGTTTATATTATGACTAGATAATTAAGAATATTTTGGAACTTTGTTGAGCACCCTTAATTACCCTTAGGATATTGCAATATGGCGGGTCTATGGTATCTAATTTACTTTATGATTTGTTGTCCGTCCTCGAGGTCATAAAAACAATTAGGAGCAAGGTAAAAGGAATGTTAGTAATCATATACGAATTATAAATAGTAAAGTGTTACCATTTTTGAGAACTCTAATTTATTGAGTAACCTCAAGATTGTAGTAACATGATAGGGTCCAAATACCCATTGAAGGAACTTATCAAATTCCTATATCTCTTTTATGGTTTTTGAGAGATGTAGAATTTATTGGGAGCATTATTATATAAATATAATAAAAAATCTCATAAATATAAGAGCATGTAATGTTATCTAATTTACTTTAATGAATTTGTGTAGATAAAATACAACCATGAAGCTACTTTAAGAAAATAATACACTAATTGGCACAACTACTATGACTGGTTACAGAACGCTAAAATTGCACTCACCTATAAAAAACTTTGGTATGTTGTCACTAAAGAACAAATAACAAACCCATGTAAGGATTACTTGCCTGAACATATTAATCCTATGAATTGATCATTAGACCATGAGTTTGCCCAATGTTATGTACTAGACGGTACCATAATAGAGCTTTAAATGCAACATGAAAATATGAATGTACAAGATATATTCAAATTCCTATAAAAATGTATGGTAAGCAGTCTCATACCTTAAGATACAAGAAACATGAGAAAAGGGATTCCTATCCAAAATCATGTACTCAATATGATTGGATACATTGAGAAATTGGCTAAGTTAGGAACATCTCTAAACATCAAGATATAGAGTAAATTTATTCTTGAATCACCAACTCCAAAGTTTTATTCGTTCATGTTATATTTAATATGAACTCATTTAAGTTTACTGTCATGGACCTTCTTAATATGTCAAGAATGGACGAAAGTATATTCACGAAGAAAATGGGAAAAATATTTATTGCTAAGGGTACTTCTTCCGTGAATAGTTCAAAATAAAGAAATCATAGGTCAAAAGGTGGCAAGAATAAAGCCACGACTAGTCATAGGAAGAGTAAATGTCACTTTTTCTCAAGAAGGGACACTGGAAGAGGAACTGTCTGGTTATATGAAGATACTCAAAGAAAGGGAACCTAATTCTGCTCCTTAAAATATTTTCCTTATAGGAAAATATATATCTATAGATTCTTTTGTTTAGGTTTTAAATTTTGGATCTGAAACTCATATTTATGATTTGTTACAAAGGCTTAGGAGTATGAAATCCTACGGCAAGATGGACCATAAAATTCCAAGTTGCAAAAGTAGTTATCGTAGCTCCATCACAATAGAAGACTTCCATGTGGGACTTGCTAGTGGATGTATTTTGATTTTATAATTTTGTACCGAATTTTTTTTTTTAGTGGAATGATTTCAGTTTCTCGTTTGATAAGAATTGGATAGTTTTTTATTTGTAATGAATGAATTAAGAATATTTCTTTAGATAATAAAATGTATTTTTTTACTCTAAGTAAGGAATTTATATACTTAACAGTGACCATGTTTTTGCTATTGAATATAACAACGTGTCTAAATAAATGATAGTTACCTTTGCAGTTGTAGACTAGGCCACATTACTAAGAAAATATTAAACAAGTTAGTAAATCAAGGGTTTCTACCATAATTTAATTCTGAATCATTTGATATTTGTGCATCGTGTCTTAAAGGTAAAATAGCCAAGCATTAATTTAGAGGAAGTAATGAACCCTTAGGACAGGCATGCAGTCCTATGTTTACAACTATCAATGGTGGAAGCTCTTAGTTTGTTATCTTCGCCGATAATATACCTTTATATGGATACATACATACATACATACATATATAAATATACATCTTATGAAACCCAAATAAATGTTGTGTGATGAATTCACTGAATATAGAAAAGACATAGAAAACCAAGTGAATAAGGAAATTAAAGCATTTCAATCTGATCAAGGTGGTTGGTACATTAGATATGGACTCTAAGAGTACCTAGAATAGAATGGGATTCTCTCTTATGTCACTCCTCTCCCTGTAATCTTCTAAAAATTTATGTTTCAAGAAGGAGGAATCATACTATATTACATGGTCTAATCAATGATGAACGGCGTTGAATTGCCTCTTTTTTTAAGGATATGTAAGAAACTATGGCATATGTGTTCAATAACATACCACCCAAATATGTGCCTAAAACTAATAAGATTTATGGACTAGTAAGAAACCCCACCTTAACTACCATAAGGTTTGGTGTTGTTCAACTTATGTTATGGAAGCTTGATGCGAGATCGGTTTTATATAAATTTTTAGGGTATCCAAGAAATTCTCATAGACATATTTTATCATACCAGGGAACAAAGGTGTTTGTTTCGGATTATGCCACTTTTTTGGAAAATGGAATTTTCTTCATGAGAGATTAGCGGTGGTAAGAGAGAGTTAATTGAAATCCAATAAACTTCTATGGAAACCTAATACAGGTAAATAGGCAGAAGGAAGAAGTTGCAAAATAATTTAGTCTCAGGGACAACAAGTTTGTTTTTTATTCTCAAGGACACTTTTTAGTGTAAACTGAAAATGATAGTTACAATTAACATTCTGTGATTTACACTAAAAAATGTCCTTCGCCCTAAAAAACAAACTTCTTGTCCCTGAAACTAAAATTTTCTCTAACTTTTTCCTTGAGCCTAAACAACCCAAACTAATAATTAGAATGTGTAGTAGGGAATCTTACACGCCAGAAAGAAACTATGGTTTTCTCATTTATGGTGAGAACATAAATTGTATCATTTATAAAGATGATCTTCTCACATATCAAAAGGTTGTGGATAGTAAAGAATCTTCCCTGTGGCATGATGAAATGGAATCCAAAATAGATTCAATACACAAACTATAGGTTGGACTTTGGAGAATGTACCTAAAAAGATAAAACCCCTGCAATTGGAACTTAAGGAAAAAGATAGGCTCGTTTGGGAAGGTAGAAACCTATAAAGTAAGATTGATGACGAAGATTTTTCGTCAAATTAAAGGTGTTGATTGTGATGAAATGTTTTCATTAGTCATCATGCTTAAATCTATACGGATTCTAATTATATTTGCTTCATATTATGAATATAAAATATGGAAGATGGACGTCAAAATAGTGTTTCTAGATAGTAATTTTAAAGAGACTATGTATATGTCATCACTGGAGTGTTTCAAGGCTAGTGGAAGCAGCTACAAGGCACGTAAACTCTTAAGATCACTCTATAGTTTTAAGCAAGCATCTAGGAGTTGGAACAAATGTTTTGACAATGTAATCAACTAGATCGGTTTCAGTCAAATCATAAAGGAAGCATGCATATATTGGAAACAATGGAATGGTGCTGTAATGTTCTAAGTTATGTCGGCGATTTACTATTGATTGGTAATAATGTACCTATGTTGTAATCAGTGAAAGCCTGGTTATCTAATAATTTATCAATGAAGATTTTCAAGAGTAAATCATGAAAATAGGCATTAAAATATGTAAAGATAGATCGAGAAGGTTATTGGTATTGTTCGAATTTGAGTATATAGTGTAGGAACCATTCTCGTCGAAAGTGGGTGAAATAGGTAGATCTTCAAAAAATTCCTAGTTTTTAATCTATTGGGCCTATGAAGTCTATAGGGTTTATCAAATCCAATCTAATATTATTTTTTAATAAAAATCTTATATTATTTAGTTTGTTTAAAATAGATTTTGTTCAATTTATAGACATATTATTATGAGTATATCAAATGCACTCGTGTGTGTATAGTGCATGTACAACATGCTATAACATGTACATAGTTAATGTATACATATATAAATGTTGGATTTACATCTATAACGTATAAATTCACCATTTGCATGTGCAACGATTATCACAAAAAAAATTAAAATTGTTTGTGCGTATCTAAATTAATTTATGTGTTAAATGAAACAAATAACTAAATATATTTGAATAGACTCAACCTAGTCAATAAAATATATTCAAATTTGAATGATTCGTGGTGCATTTAAGTGGCATTAAAGAAAGAGTAAAATACATTTAAGTGGCAATTAATGAAAGGGAAAGGTAGAGATCTTTTGGCATTCATTTACTCTTTCTTTAGGTTGCTTCCAAAACATTTTAAATACACACACACACACACACAGATATATATATATATATATATATATATATATATATATATATGTACTAAATGAGATAAACAATTTAAAATATTTGAATAGATTTGATTAAGTCAATAAAGTAGATTCAAACTTGAATGGGCAGTGGTGCAGTTAACTAGCATTAAAGAAAGAGTAAAAGGCATTTATGTGATAATTAAGGAGAAGATCTTTTGGCCATTTACTCTTTCTTTAGATTGCTTTAAAAGCATTTTATACTTATATATATGTGTGTATCTACGTAGATGTGTGTGTATAACGACCCATCCCTTGCAATACCCAAAAATCAATCGTCTCACATCAAGGACCAACTTTCGAATACCACAAAGGATAGCTTTTAGGGTAAAATTAAAATGAAACATTAAAATAAGACAACGATAAGATTTCACAATAGGATGAAAATATATAATATACTAAATATACATGAATAGAATAGGATGACTATATACAAGAGATCGCACTAGTAGAACTAACCGATTAATAGGTATGTTTTTTTTCATCGCTATGGTCTTTCTATTTTATTTTATGTGATACATAGCGAGTTAAATAAAAGTTATGATGGGTACTGACATCGAAATTAAATGGACTGCACATTTCGGAACAACTAGTAAATGTGCAAAGGTCTGACAGTAGAGATAGATAGGGAGGGTTTTGACTATACATATGAGGCATGGTTATTTAGCATGAAAATGTGGTTTATAAAATTAATTATGTCCTGGTCATTTACCTCTGAACTATCCTACAAACGAAGGTTAGTGTACCATCTCATAATAGAACAAATAACATCTGACAAACATTGTCATTAGACTGTAACTGTTTGCGAGCAAAAATCAGCAACTACCTGTACCAGCAATTGACAATTATAGGTATCTAAACTGAAAATATTTTTCTACGGAAAATTGCCATTAACATTGGAGTATAAATTTTCACAATCAATTAGAGTATAAATACCAACACTGAAAAATGAGATCAAAAGTGATTTTTTTTGAAATGATACTTAATACAACATTTCACTGGGACAACAAACCACAAATCACGTGTCAATTAATGTTCGAATCATGCTACGCAAGTTTCGAACTTGTGACCCTTCACACCAAAATCGAATCACTTGACCATTGAAACAACGGTGCTTGTCTTGATTTATTTTATAGTAATTGATCCTTATTTTCTTAATCAATGGGTTGTAATTTGGGAATGATAGTTGGATGATTGTTGTAAGCTGATTATATTTGCTCCTTCACCCAAAACTCAGTTTCTGATTAGACTTTCAGGATATATAATTTTGATGCATTTTTGTACGTGTTCTTCAATTCATTTAAATTATTGGCAAGGTACTGGTTACTTAGAAATACTTATTGATTATATTTTTGTCCCAAAGTTTGTAGAGGCTTGTTTATTGAAAAAAAGGATGAGTTTGATACAGACGAACGTTTACACAAACTAATTACATGTATGGCAATTTTGTTTTATAATGTTCTGACAAGTTATCGTGCCATATTTTGTATATATATGTTAAGTTGTATTTTTTTTTCTTCCTAATAACCATTGAACTGAGCATTAACTCTATTTCACCCTTCTTTATCATATGTGAGTTCAACCATATGATCTTCTTTTTTCCTTCATGTTGGCTGCTATAGTTTGAATATTTAACTTATTTCAAAATTTTCCAGAGCTGAAGAGGAGCTCAAGATGCACTTGAGGATTGTGTTAGAGATATTGATGAAGCACAAGTTAAGGACGAAGTTATCTAATTGTCACTTCTAGAGAGAAGAAGTGAGATTCTTATGTCATGCTGTGTCAGGACAGGGTATAACAGTGGATCCTGTGAAGGCGGCAGCGGTCTAAAATTGGAATCAGTCCAAGAATGCTACGGATGTGAGGAATTTCCTAGAATTGACGGAATACTATAGAAGTTTCATCAAGGACTTCTCAAAGATAGCAGCATCATTGACCAATTTGACAAAGAAGAATCAGACTTTCGTTTGGGACACAAGTATGAGCATGTGTTTGTGAGTCTGAAAGAGAGGTCAATGAGTGCACCAATGTTGATCGTTCCAAGTTCTAATAAAGAGTTAACAATATAGACCAATGCATGTGGTACTAGAATAGGTGAGGTGTTAATGTAGAAGGGAAGGGTTGTTGCTTATGTCAGTCAATAGAAAAAGTGCATGAAAGAAATTACCCAACTCATGATTTGAAATTGGCAGCAATTGTTTTTGCTTTGAAGATGTGGAGGCGTTATTTGTTAGGAGAAAAGTTTATGTTGTTTACGGACCGTAAATTCTTGAAGTACATTTTCTCTCAGAAGGATCTAAACTTTTCATCAGCAAAAGTGGTTAGAGTTCTTAGCCTCTTACGATTTCAGTATTTCTTGTACTCCAGGAAAAGGGAATGTAGTCGTAGATGCATTGAGTAGAAGACATGATGGTTGAGAGAAATGCTTTAGCATGGAAGGAGATAGAGTATATTTTTGGATTTGATTTCAGGCCTCACTATGAGCTAGAACTTGAAATCTTAGCAAGCTATCGATTAGACCTACTCTGATTGAAAGGATCCGTACTAGTCAGAAGCGAGATGCCAGGCTAGCGGAGATCATAACAAAGATAGAGGAAGGAGTAGAAACTGAAGATATGAAGCAATATGAACTCGACTAAAAAGGTTGGCTTCGTAAAGACGGGAGGTTGATTGTTCTGATGTTGATGGATTACGAGTTAAAGTGCTAAGATTTGTATCGTCATTCTAGATTGACTATTCATCCCGGTGATAATAAGATGTATCGAGATATGAAGAAAACTTACTAGTCGGAAGGTATGAAGAGGCATGTTTGGGTGTTCATCTCTAAATGTGTAAACTGTAAGTTGGTAAAGGCAAATCAGAAGAAACCTAGTGGTTATTGCAACCACTAGATGTTCCTGAGTGGAAATGGAAGAAAGTATCGATGGATTTTATAGGTGGACTGCAAAGGACTTGAGTGGAGTACGATAGAATTTGGGTCATAGTAGGTTGATTGACCAAGAGTGCAAGATTTATACCCATCAAGTCAAGTAGAAGGGCTTCCAAGCTGGCAAAGTTGTATGTGAAATGGATAGTACGATTTCACGATGTGCCAAAGAGCATTATGGGCGACCGAGGCCCGTTGTTCACACGTGGATTATGGAAAAGCTTACAAGAGGTGTTAGGAACCAAACTGCATCTTAATACAGCTTATTACCACGAACAGATGGGTAGACAAGAGAGTAAATCCTATATTGGAAGATCTCTTATGAGCATGCATTATAGATTTTGAAGGATCATGGGATGAGCTGCATTTAGTGAAGTTTGAATACAACAATAGTTATCAGTCAAGTATTGTTATGGCACTGTATGAAGCATTATATGGCTGACCCTGTAACGCTCCTTCATATTGGTGGGAAGCTGCCGAGAAATCGATACTTGGGGCAAATATGATTAGAGAGACATCGAAAAAGATTGAGATCATTCGACAATATGGATGAAACTGCTTAGGATTAATAGAAGAACTGTGTAGGTAAAAGCCGAAGAGATTTGGAATTTATTGTCAAAGATATGGTATTTTTGAAGGTTTCTCATCTTAAGAATGTAGTTCAATTTGGTAGAAAGGAGAAGTTGGCATCGATATTTGTAGGTCCTTTCCCAATAGTTAAGAGAACTGGAAAGCTAGCATATAGGGTCGACTTACCTTAGAAGATGACGGGCATGCACAACGTTTTTTATGTCTCTTATCCATGGAAGTTTATGCATGGCTCAAGCATCATGATTACACCGGATCAGCTAGCAGATGTTGAGGTAGAACCAAAAGTTTCTATATCTCATAGGCTGGTTTGTATTGTTGAGTATAATATGAAACAACTTAGGAGAAAGACGGTAAAACTAATTAAGGTACAATATAGAGGCAGCGATGACGATTATACGCGGGAGATGGAGGAGAGCATAAGGACAAAGTGTCCGGAGCTCTTTGAATGGTAAGACCCAAAGTTTATCATATCTACTTTCACCATTATATATCATATTAGATACAGTAGTATTTTGCATGCTAAGATAGATCACCTACACTCATGATTGCATGACTACATGTTTGAGATGTTGATGATCATTTATGATTGCTAGGCATGTGGGATAACCATGATTGCTTATACTTTGGCTTATTTAGGGATTTCAGACCGAAATTCCTAAGGAAGGCGAATGTAATGATGCATACTCTACGTATCGAATGATCATAAAATATTTTTAGTTTTATTCATAAGAGTTTGTATAATTCGATAATTTTGGAATATGACTCTTAGGGAAATTTAACGTGCCTATGATTTTTCCCGAATTTCTACGTGACCTTTTTGACTCTAAAAAGCTTATTTGGTTTATAAATTTTGATAAAAGTCGAATTAAGATCTCAAACTAGCTCTATTGCCTCAAGATGATAGTTTTTCATTTCATAGAGTGGTCATAATAGAAAAATAGATTTATTTTTAGAAAGTTATGTATGTTTTAAGTTTAGATAACTACTAGGCAGAATTAGTGTATAATTAGTTAAGCCCATTAGTCTAATTAGATGTTACTATAAATAAGGACTGTAGGAGTCTAATTAGAACTTTTTCATATTATTTCAAATCTGTTCTAAACCCTAATTAGTCTTAGATCCATCTTAATTCTTCTAAATTACTCTCTGAATCAAACAAGATTATAGACTAGAGATTAGATCCTTGATTAGAAGTTAGAGATCATCAATTTGGCCAATTAGAAGTGCTTTTCATTACTGTTCGGATTGGATATACGTTCTATTTTGTTTAATTTGGTAATTTGTGAGTGGTTTATGGCTTCTTTTTATCCTATGCATGTTTATATAGTATAATTATAGGTTTTAACATGGTTTTTAATCTAAAATCCTTTTCTAATAAATAACATGTTAACATATGTTAGGGCCTAAATCAATGACATATAACATAATTCTTTAGAAATTAACTTGTGATTCATATTATTTATACCATATATTCATTAATTACGTAGAATTGTATTAGAAATTGCTTGATTGTTATAATTCCATGTATCGTTCATTTGATTGACTGTATGGCATGTATGAATGGATGTAAATGCATGTTATTCTATGTTTGTACGTTGTCCTTTAATGTTGTTTGTTAGTGTTTTGATGCATAGGAAGATAGGCTGGTGAATTGGGCAAATCGGAGGCAAAGTTGGTCGAAATTGGACTAAACTTAGATGGAAGGCGCTGGAGCAAACCATGACCCTACATGATAAGTCACACCTCATTTGGAGTTGAAGGGATAACTTAATACCAAGTTATCCTTAATAAGTCGGCATCGAGTTACGGTGGTGATGGTTGTGGGTTGGTCATTGGTATAGGCAAGTAGAACATGGCTAGATAAGGCATTCTATAGCAAGGCTGCAAGAGATTTGGCTAAAGGTTGAGAGAATGATCGAGTTATCTTTAGAACTTGGAAGAAGAAATTTGGATTGATGACGAGTTATCTAAGATGGATGGGTCGAGGTCCCAAATACTGGAAGAAGCATACTAGAGGCATTGAAGTAAAATTATCCATTAGTTGGCTATGTGTATAACTCGACACCGAGTTATATCTATAACTCGATACTATAACTCGATACCAAGTTATCATGTTATAGGGTACGATGGACTGTTGTTGAGGTTTTGTAGAACGAACTGGAGGTGGTGACTCATTCACATTAGGGTTTGATGGCGCTGTAACATCGTGATAAAAAATAGAATCTTCGGATTTTGGCTTGTGATAGGAGTAGGTTCAAAAGATGGTAGTTCGGTAATGGAGGGGGCTGTAGGATCGAGGAATGTGGAAAGGTTCCTTATGAATAATGGCAACTGGATTAAGCAAGAAGGGCACAGTGTCCAAAAGGAGAAAAGGAGGGCTCAGATGAGTAGTGATAAATGCTTGGAGTGTTTTCCTGTGTACTCGAAGTAGGGGTATTGTAAATGTGAACGTCCATGGGTAAATTGATGGACTTGTATATTGTGGACCAATGGCTTTGGGTCTAGTATCTAGCTTTAGGCTACGAGACACGTATCGAGCTTTGGGATGGGTGATACAAGAGACACAGAAAATTAGGATTTCCATTAGTCCCTAGCACCAAGGAGGCTATATGAGTTATAATATATACAAGGCACATGGGTGAGTAATAATGGGTATTGCTTGATCGATGCTAAGGCTGCTTTGGTTGTTTTCTTTAGTGGGGTATCATTCAGGGATATCATCGAGAGTAGGTAATGGAGATAGGAATGTTTGGACATCCACTATTGTATCATGTATAGTACCTTTATGATATTGTAGAGTAGCATATAATAGTGTTATGTGCTAACTTTTTGATTGTAGGGACAGGTCAGGTATGGTTCGTGTGTATTGTTCCTTACAATATTTACCTGTATTGTATTTTGAGATTAATTTACCGCTCACACTAGACTATTTTCCAACCCAAGGTTTTATGTTTTGCTTCTTATTATCTTGAATACTCTTAAATGAGTAGACTATATAATAGATCTAGGTGATGCAATAGTTGTTCGAAGGACGAGCCGGATGGATCTATATCGTATTGTATATTTATATGGATTCTACGCTTATTCTGTTGTGCAGCACTAGGGAGCCTTAATAGTGACCACTTATACTTGTATTTGAAACTGTTATTGATTTTGTTTCCATTGTATAAACTCTATGACATTTGAGGTATAACTCTATGGATTTATATTTGATGATTTGTTCACATAGTTATTACTGTCTCCTTTGTTATATTTGTGATATTATCATATTTTATCCAAGCATTATGCGATATGACACATCATATGTTGTATTTGTTATTATTCTTCTAGATGATCGTCCCATACCGATCAAGCATGATTGCCGTGCACTATTTAGTTATTATCTATGTCGGTAGTATAGGATGATTGTCTTTTTGAACTTTTCTAATAGGTAGCCTTCAATTTATTAAACTTATATTGGTAGTAGTCTAGCACATCTTTTTTCATTCTGACGAAACATTATCTAAACTAGGAGGTGCAAGAATTGCACCAGGTATGGATAACGTATGAGAAGTTGAACTAGAATAAGGATTTTTCTCTTTGTTAAGTTGCCTTACTACTTGCAAAAATAACCTCTCAATCATTCTCTTCTTCTCCTTAGTCTCATCCTCATAAGAAGTAGCATAGATACCCTCCGCCTCTTTCAGAAGTTTCTCTAAATCAACATGCGCACATTTGTAGTTCCTAATTCCTTCTCCAGCTCCTGTATTTACTTCTTTGTCATGGTCAAACCATTGTGTTGAACAAATACGTAATCGTCTGAATGTAATAAAGCTTGTTTAGCCTCTAGAAGCTCACACAATAGGTTCCTAATATGAATAAGAAATATTATTTTTTCTATCTCCACTCTGATTCGGTCATCATCAGCTCATTCTAACTCATCACTCATACCTTTACATGGCTCAGGATCACTGGCCAAAACTCGTTAATCTACCATCTAGCTAGTGAATAGTTTACAAGCGTTGGAAGGCTCTCCGGATTCATGAATGACAAAGTGCCTAACTGTGCATTACATTAAGGAAAAAAAATGCATAAAAGAATATAAAACCAACTAAACATCAGAAAGTGCTAAGTAAAGATAAAAGTAAGTTGAACAGATAAAAATACAAGTTTATTAAAGGTACAACATCATAATACAAAACACACTATGTACATTATCATGCGTATGACTAAGATTATTCTTCAACCACTATAAATATAGATGGTTTAAGGGAAGTGATTCATCTCCAAAAGTTGGACACCATCAGTGTAGTATAAGATCAAAAAGTGCTTCTTTCTCCTGAACAACTTGCACAATCTTAGCCAGAAGCCCTTGAATTTCCTCCTTTAGCTGTGTAAACAATTCATCTAATTTCTTCTTTCATTTCTGCATTCTTGACCTACTCCTCTGCATCCAAAACCTTCTTCGTTATAGTCTCCAACCGAGCATTATGTGTAGCTTTCCTTTTTTTGAATGTATCAAGATCTAATAAGGTCTTTCCTAGCTTAGCCTTTATTTCAAAAACTCCATTTTCAATCCCTTTTAGCATGGTTTCAGAGGCTACAACGTGCTTGTTAAGTTCCAAAGCCATGGAAAACCCTTGAAAAGGTATATAAAGAGGACATAAATGCTACAACACATGAAGATGCATTTATGGTATAAAAAAGAAAACTAAAAATGATGTAAATAGGGAAAAGTATGAAATTGGTAATTACGACATGTAAGCTGGTAAAAACTTCCCCAGGGGATAAGTCAGAGGAAGATAACGAGGCAGATGGGTGCGTAGAAAAATTGTCTAGAGGAGATGACCTATTTGCTCCACCAAAACATAAACATCGCTTCCTCTGGTCGGGGAAGAAAGCGAGAAGGAAGAATAGAAAAGATGAGTCATACTTGATTGGCAACAACATGAGGAACAATGGTATAGCAGCATGGATCATTGAGCCTTAACTCTTTAGTAACGTTTTCTAATGCAGTAACATCTCATATACCTCTTACTTTCTCTATGCTTTTTAGTGAAATGATTCTTGGCAAAGGTGTTGACCAAGTCAGACATTGTATGTGCACTTTAAAAACAACAAAATGAGACAAGTAAGTTACATTCAAAACACAAGCAAAATATCATCAATTAGTCAAGAAAAATGAAATTAATAGTTAGAATGTGTACCCATTGGCATAGTAGGATAAAAACGTAAATAGAACATGAAAAATGAGATATGTGGGCAGAAAGTTGTATTTATGCAACAAGGATTCGTCAAAGAGACTGGAGCCCTTTGGAACATCATTAATAAGTGTCAATGCGGGCCCTCTTTGCATAAAAATAACACCCTCTCAATTTTGGAAAACTTGGGGTAGTTAGTTAGAGAAAAATCGTGATATAAGCCGGTGCATAAATTTGCTTACAAGGAAAAGGGTAAAAGAGATGATAAAGCTAATACCAGGCTCCAAGAAAGAAGGAATGGAACCATCCTGGTTGAAAACATAGAAAACTAGTCCGTCCAACTCTGGGTGTTACAAGGAAAATGGAAAAAAGAGATTCGTGGCAAAGACATAGTGGGACCCATTGAAGCCCAAGGAACCGCTCTTGTGAACGAAATAAAAAAACAAGCTTCCGACGAGGAGGGAATCAAGATGTTCAGCATAATGTATATATGTTTAGGTTAGAAGGAAACATTAATAAAGCTAATTGTATGGGAGAACTCAGATGGAGTCCAGCCACTCCTTGACAAAAGGATAAAGAGGCAAACACAAACCGCACCTAATGTGCTTCGAGGTTAAAGAAATACCTTTTTGGGGGCACATGGATGCGCCTAAAAGGAGTAGGAATCCTAAAATCATGATTAGTGATTCCAAAGCGAGTTCGAATAAATTCAGCATGGTATCATCGCAAATAGTTGACATCGGGCCAAGGAAAGAAAGGGATTTTTGGCCAGAAATGTTGATAATTTCAATTTAGCCCTAATCAATTCAAGAGAGACTAAAACCACAAACAAACGAAGATTAGCGGAAACATACCGGAGTCCATTGATTCAATTGTATATGGGTTTGCAATCTTCCAAAAAAGCAGTTTATCCTTCTGTCGATGTTTTTCTTCTGATGGGGAAGAAGAAATTAAAGAACGTACTGTTTTCTGGGGACCACAACCGTTTAAATAACGGACAAAAATTAGTTATTTCTTATTTACAATTTAGCCCCTCATTAAATTGTAAATACCGCTTAATGTTTTATACCTTAATTTTAATAGCATTATACACTTTAACATATGTGCCCATAATATAATTTTAATCCAACAATCTCCCACTTGGGCAACATATGTTTCCTTATAAATGTACAACCTTATGAGCTCAAAATTTGCTATAAATAAAGGTCATCTTTAACAATCTTGTCCATTAACCATATTTATATAGGATCACAGTGGTCTCTCCATATTAATAATGACTAAACCCATCAGTGGTCACATACATATACACAGTCAAATGACATAGATCAACCTATTTTCAATTGGTCCTCCTTAAGCTTAAGTAAGGTCAGAATCAAAACAATAAAACAGAGTGAATGAACTTTTACTTCTGATCAGAAAGTCAAATACATAAATGTCTTAAATCAAATATACAAATCAAATATACAGTACATATAGTACAAACTCCCACTAAACCACAATATCCTCAAGCAATACAACACCCATATGAGCAATGTGCTCATGAAAGACCTTGGGCGGTAAACCTTTTGTGAGCGGATCCGCTATCATGAAGTTTGTTCCAATATGCTCTATTGATATATGTCCACTCTGCACTCTTTCTTTCACAACTAAATATTTTATGTCAATATGCTTCGACTTAGTTGAGCTTCTATTATTGTTAGAATATAGCACTGCTGACTTATTATCACAATATAACTTCAGTGGTCTTTCTACATTTTTCAAAATGCGCAGCCCAGTGACAAAGTTTCGCAGCCATATTCCATGATTTGATGCCTCATAACATGCTACAAATTCTGCTTCCATAGTGGAAGCAGTAACAAGTGTTTGCTTAACACTTTTCCAGGATATAGCTCCTCCTGCCAATAGATAAATATAGCCAGATGTAGACTTTCTGCTATCTTGGCATCCAGCAAAATCAGATCAGAATACCCTACGACCTCCAAATGACCTGATCTTCTATAAGTGAGCATGTAATCTTTTGTTCTCTGAAGATACCTCATAACCCTCTTGGCTGCTTTCCAATGGTCTATACCAGGGTTGCTTAAGTATCTGCCTAACATCTCAACAATGTATGCAATATCTGGACGTGTACATACTTGTGCATACATTAGACTCCCAACGGCTGAAGCATAGGGAATCTTTTGCATTTCTTGGATTTCAAGATTGCTTTTAGGGCACTAACTAAGACTGAATTTATCTCCTTTAGCAACAGGGGTATTTCCTGGTCTACAATCTTGCATGCCAAACCTTTTGAGTACTTTATCAATATAGCTCTTTTGTGATAATCCAAGAATACCCCGAGATCGATCTCGAAATATCTGAATACCCAATACAAAAGAGGCGTCCCCAAGATCTTTCATCTCAAAATGTTTAGATAGAAATTTCTTGGTTTCGTGCAACAAGCATATATCGTTAGTGGCAAGCAAAATGTCATCGACATATAGAACTAGGAATATATGTTTACTCCCACTGAACTTGTGATACACACAATCATCAACAATATTTGTCTCAAAACCGAACGAGATGATTACTTGATTGAATTTGTAGTACCATTGACGAGAAGCTTGCTTAAGTCCATAGATGGATTTTGTTAACTTGCAAACCATATTCTTTGGATCTCCTGACACAAAGTTTTCTGGTTGTACCATATAAATTGTCTCATCAATGTCTCCATTGAGAAACGCCGTCTTAACATCCATCTGATGTAACTCAAGATCAAAATAAGCAACAAGCGCCATAATTGTTCTAAAATAGTCTTTCGATGAAACTGGAGAGAAAGTCTCTATAAAATCAATGCCTTCTTTTTGAGTATATCCTTTTGCTACAAGACGTGCTTTATACCTCTCCACATTACCTTTTGCATCCCTCTTGGTTTTAAATATCCATTTACAACCAATTGGTTTTGCACCTTCTGGTAATGGGACAAGTTCCCAAACTTTATTGCCTTGCATGGACTTATACTCCTCATTCATGGCATCCATCCACTTTTGAGAGTTAGCACTTTTCATAGCATGATGAAAGTTGATTGGGTCATCTTCCATCATTCCAGTATCATTCTCTTGTTCTTTGAGAAATACAATATAATCATCTGAAATAGCACTTCTCCTTTCTCTCATGGACCTCCTTAATGGCACTGGTTCTTGAGGTTGTTGAGTTTGTTCTTCTGGAACAATGGCTTCATTTTGAATAAGGGGTTGTATAACATTGTCTTGTTGAGGTTTCGGAATCACTTCTTGATCAATGATTGGTGTAGGCAACTGTATAACATTGTCAAAAGTGATAATAAGAACTGGGTTTGAATCCAATTCCTCCTCAAAAGAAATGTCTTTAACTTTATTTCTCCCCCCAAACTCAATATCCTCAAAGAATACTGAATTTCCCGTCTCAAAAATATTCTTAGCTATGGGATCATAAAACTTATAGCCCCTAGAACGCTCAGAATAACCAATAAAATAGCTGCTCACTGTTTTGGAATCCAGCTTCTTTTCATGTGGCCTATAAGGCCTTGCCTCAGCTGGACAACCTCAAATGTGAAAGTGCTTTAGACTAGGCTTTCGACCTGTCCAAAGTTCATAAGGTGTTTTTGCAGCTGCTTTAGTTGGTACTCTATTGAGAATATAAGCTGTTGTCTTCAATGCTTCTCCCTAGAGAGACTCAGGTAAGGTGGAATGAGCAATCATACTCCTTACCATATCCTTAAGAGTTCGTTTTCATCTTTCAGCAAAACCATTCATGCTAGGTGATACTGGCATGGTATACTGTGGGACAATACCGCATTCCTCTAGGAATTTAGCGAACGGTGCTGGACGTTGTTCACCTGAGCCGTCATATCGACCGTAGTACTCACCACCACGATCAGATCTGACATTTTTAATTCTTTTGTATAATAGATTCTCAACTTCAGCTTTATAAGCTTTGAACACATCCGGTGACTGTGATTTTTCATGAATGAGATATAAGTACCCATAACGTGAGTAATCATCTATGAACGTTATGAAATATTGTTGACCATTCCAAGATGCCGTAAGGAATGGCCCACTAATGTCTGTATGAATCAATTCTAAGACATCTGTAGCTCTATTGGCACCTAATCTCTTAGTTTTGGTCTGTTTTCCCTTAATGCAATCTACACAAACATCAAAATTTGTGAAGTCAAGAGATTCTAAAATGCCATTAGACACTAAGCGCTCAACTCTACCTTTTGAGATATGACCTAAGCGCTTATGCCACAAGGATGCTGAATTTTCCTTATTTAATTTACGTTTAGTACCACGTGAATCTACATGCAAGGTTTCATTATAAGATGCAACTGTTTCCAATAAATAAAGATTGTCATAAGCATTTAAATAACCAGTTCCAACAATATTTGAATTCAAAGACAAAGCAAACTGATTGTTTCCAAACGAACAACAATATCCAAATTTGTCCAATACAGAAACAGAAACCAAATTCCGTCTAAATGACGGTACAACAAAAGTGTCTTTTAAATCCAAATAAAAACCAGTTTCTAACAACAATCTAAAATGTCCAATTGCTTCTACTTCTACCGACTGTTCATCGCCCAAAAAGATGTGTCTTTCACCATCACTTGGCTTTCGGCAGCTCAGGCAACCCTGCATAGAAACACTTATGTGAGTAGTAGCACCAGAATCTATCCACCAAGTGTTTCTAGGTACTGAAGATAAATTAATCTCAGAACAGACCAAAGTAACAAATGTATCTTTCTTTGCACGCCATGCGTGATATTTGGTACATTCTTTCTTCATATGTCCAGACTTGTGACAAAAGAAACAGCCATCCTTTTCCTTTTGTTGTTTCTTTTGATCTGAATCCTTAGCAGCTTCATTGTTAAATTTCCTTTTCTTACCCTTACCTTTAGAGGTGCTTGCCAAATGAGCACTCTCAGTCTTATCTTGCTTCAGCCTTTCTTCCTCTTGTACACAATATGAAATGAGCTCATTGAGAGTCCACTTCTCCCTTTGACAGTTGTAACTGACTCTAAACTGACTGAATTGTGGAGGAAGCGAGATAAGCACTAAATGCACAAGCAAGTCATCCGAAAGCTCAAGCTTTAGTGTCTTTAATTTTGAAGCAATGTGAGACATTTTCATAATGTACTTCCTTATGTTTTCCTTGCCTTTGAATCTCATGTAAATAAGTTTCTTCAAAAGAGTACTTGTTTCCGCCTTATCGCTTTTGGCAAAGCGTTTCTCAATTTCAGCAAGGAAATCTGTGGCATCGGTAATCTCCTCGGATACCGCACCCCTAAAAGCCTCAG
This sequence comes from Allium cepa, assembly GCA_030765085.1. NCBI lineage: Eukaryota > Viridiplantae > Streptophyta > Magnoliopsida > Asparagales > Amaryllidaceae > Allium > Allium cepa. The sequence continues at coordinate 567,453,661 of CM060940.1, read as the reverse complement.
GTATGCCCCGTTTAATGATCATAAGACTCATGCGATTTGAACGGTCCCATTTCTCAAAAATTCTCCTTTCATCGGAGGTACTAGCATCTGTAAGAGAAGCAGGCCGATCCATCCTTAATGCAAGGTCCAAATCCATGCAACCAAGAACAATTAATATGTTCTCCTTCCAGTCCTTAAAGTTATTACCATTAAGGACCGATACTGAATTAAGGTTAGCAGATACAGTAGCAACGGCTGAAACAGAAAACGAATAAAATTATATAAATTACATGTCTTTAACGACTTCATAAAAAACAATAAATTCAAATAATGGTTAATCACATCTCAAGATACCAAACACATCATTAATATCAAGTCTTTGGACAGTAATATTATTGTAAGCGGTACTCTTGTTGTAGCAATTAAACGTTGACAATAAATTATGTCAAACAATATGCAATCTTTGGACTGTCATATTACTCATATAAAATGCCTTATAATTGTCACACATTTATCACCACAAGTATGTATGAAATTCGGCCAAATATTAATTCACCTTTGGGCTCGTTAATAAATGCATGAACTACGTACACACAATTAGTTTGACATTTTAATTAGATTAATTTACACAAAAGCGATCACTTTGGTGATATTTTGTTTCGATTAATCTATTTAAAATATTAGACAAACTTAAGAAAATCTAAAACCAAACTTGAATTTAGATTTTTTTTTTTAAGTATTACAACAGTAAAAAAAAAAAAAAAAAAAAAAAAAAATTTACGCTCAAACATGTTTATTCACAGTTTCATCTCCTATGCTGGGTCATCCTTGTAGCTTTAGTTTGCATTCTTCAACTTGACTTTAATTGATGAGAAGAAAATTGGCTACCTATTTATTTTACTATTGAACGTCTGTAGATTGTTTTACACTTTTGTTCACACTTATCTAAAAAGTGTTAGCATAACTGGTGCAAAATTAGTAAACAAAAGTTGGGGAAACATCAATGTATAAATGCATTATGGTGTATATCAAAGATCTTGTCTACTGTCTAGTAATGCATAGAGCAAAATTTCAAAGCATATAATCTGGCAAAATATTTACTGGAATGTGACAGGTTGACAGTGTTATCTATGGAATATGTACTGACAGAATGCATTGTCTCTTTTGCTGTTTATACGTGAGGCAGTGTCTATCTCTGAAACAAGCATGCTTCTGTGAACTTCAAAGCATGTTCAAATGTTGTGAATACCAAACATCTAATAGTACTGAAAGGAACAGAGACATGTCACTGTATCACCTTTTCACAATTCACAAACTATATCACTTTTTCACAATTCCAGAAAAAATTTCATTCGGCATGTCAAGAAATATCCAAAGATTCCGAACGAAAAAAAAAAAAATTGAAGATCATAATAGTACTATATTAAATTCTCAAGAATCAATTTAGGGTTTGCTCTGATACCAATTGTTGATAATTTCAATTTAGCCCTAATCAATTCAAGAGAGACTAAACCACAAACAAACGAAGATTAGCGGAAGCATACCGGAGTCCATTGATTCAATTGTATATGGGTTTGCAATCTTCCAGAAAAGCAGTTTATCCTTCTGTCGATGTTTTTCTTCTGATGGGGAAGAAGAAAATAAAGAATGTACTGTTTTCTGGGGACCACAACCGTTTAAATAACGGACAAAAATTAGTTATTTCTTATTTACAATTTAGCCCCTCATTAAATTGTAAATACCGCTTAATGTTTTATACCTTAATTTTAATAGCATTATACACTTTAACATATGTGCCCATAATATAATTTTAATCCAACAAGAAAAACAAAGAGAATCTTCAACATCCATAATAACTAAACATGAAATGATTATGCATAGCTAATTAAGATCAGTACAACAAAGAAGAAAATAGGAAGATAAATACATCAAGGATTTACTATACTTGTAAAATAATGAATCCTTTACATCAGCATAAACATTTGGCCATACAGCATAAAGGCAGGTAAAAAACCTTTATTCCTTCTACTTAGAATTAATAATAGTAGAAGATTTGGAACTAAGATGACAATTAGAGAAGAATGCAATGGCTTCAAAGAAACTCTGAAACAAGTAAAAGAAAAGAAATAATAAGGAGAAAAATATATATATCTTTGCAGAGAGGATCTTAATCTTAGAATTTAAATGACACAAAAAAAAAATACTCTTCAGATGCAAATAATGATAAAAACAGTTCACATTGAATGAAGCAAGTTTCTATGATACGAAATGATTCAGTAGATAACGATAAGGAAAGGTAATCAATCATATCATGACATTGTAAGGTGCATTGGATGCAAAAAAATAGCTGATTAAACCATTCAAAAAATTAGTTGTGAAACGACAAGTCTGCCCTGATATGCATTAGCATAGAAATGGGGGTTAAGTGTTGTACCTATTCTTTTCTCTAATAATATTTAGAGAGCTAATTCAAATGAATGAAATCAATTGACTGCACGGGTTAATAAGTAAATTAAACGAGCTGCGTTTATATTAGAAAAGCACTACCTACGTTCCATAATACAACATGTAGTGCCCAACAAAAACACTCACTCAAAACTGCATGACCTACAAATTCATGTACTATAATCAGCATAGCATTAAGATCGAAGTAAAAAAAAAAGTGAAGGACAACACGAGCCAACAAAATATACTACACTGTAAACACAACTCAAAATATACTAACAAAGTCACAATGAATTGCTTTTGCGAACCGCATCAACACCCATGAGAAAAACTGCACTGCCATTAGAACAAAATTATGCTGCCATGATAGAAACAAACCGTGCTACCTTGGCTGAGCCAAACTACCCTACCATTGTAGACCCACAAGGCTCTGTCACCTTCAAGATAAACTGTGCCAGCATCATTAAAGCTGCAACAGGATATAGCATCTAGTAGTCATGACTTCATAAAACAGCTCAATCGCATATTTCATGCGCAGCGAGTTAACACGAGTCAAAACTTACAATAAGAAGTTAACATGGCTCGGTCGGAACAAAATCCACCATGACAATGGACAAGCTAGACCGAAACTATAAGAGGGAAAAAGTGTTTACCACAATGGCCAAATCAAACGCCGTCGTATCTCATGCTAATTGTGTTTCCACACACAAACTGCATTGGCACAATTGAAACAAGCCATGTTAACATATACCAAAAAATGACATAGAACAAGGTTTATTAACCGCATTCCCATAAAGTTGGGCATGAAAATTGTAAAGTCAAATGTGAGTGAAGCTAGTTCGTATACAGAGAACAGCTCACATTGGCACCATTGAGAACAACATTTCAAAATTCAAAGTTACCGGTAAAATTCAAATTCTCCTGTATAAACTGATTTCTCCCACGTATGCCTATGTTAGCAATCCACGCTCATTTAACAAAGCCTATGAATGGGGAAAACGGGGGAAGATCTAATGGAGGAGGAAAGAGATACGAATATTATGTCAGTAATCCATGTGGTGTCATGCTTCTTATAAAGGGAAAGGCGCTATAGCATGGTGAGGGGATTGCATTTTAATTATCTCTTAATTACTGTTGAAAAAGTTGTACTATTTTCCATTTGAATATAAAACGCTTGTACTAGAAAAGAATTAAAGAAGATAATAATTGACTTGTGGACGTAGGATTACTTAACATCCGACCTTGTAAATCTTTGCGTCTTTTATTTTTCTATGTTTATTGCTTTATTTACTGTGTTAGATTTTGGCACATTTGGTTGAACCTACAATTGAAATTTAATTTGAAATTTTAACATACAACTAAAGTATATCAACATAATTGTGTTTGCTTAAGCAATATAATTGCTTCTATTGAGGCAATTGTAATACAAATTAAAATAATCATGCAAGCATCCAACATCGTAATTTCTTCTAAACTAAGTTAGTATTGTAAGAACGAAAAATATCACTAATAATGTGAACTTGTGGAGTGGAACAACAAGGAGTTCTACTATTAGAACATATGATGAGGGATCGTAGATAACTCAAAGGTTTTGATGAGGATCGTAAAGAAGGATCATGTGAGGACGTTCACCTAAATTTACAATGTGATCTGTGTGCCCTAGACCTTAGTGAGGGTCTAGTTTGCCTTAGTGATAGCGATGTTTAAACATTAATGAGATCACAATTTTAAGCAGTTACCAACCTTAGTGATGGTCATACAAGTTATCATATATCCAACGGCGTTTGAGTGAAAGATGCGATATTTTATGATAGTTGCTATGTTTGCTACGGATGTCATACGATGTAGTATAATCGACATTGATACCTTAACACATTATATTGTACTTAAAATAGTAGCACACCTATATGATGATAATTGATTTAGCATATATTGTGTTATGCGCTAACTTGTTGGCTACAATGATAGGTTATGTATGATTCTCATACCACATGTTCCTATTTGCGATACTATAACTTATATCTATTTTTGAGATTATAGATCACTCAGACCAGACTTTTATCTCACCCAAGGTTATTTACATTGCTTCTTATCATCTTAGGTACATTTTAATGAGTAGACTGAGAGACACGTATGAGATAGCTCATGGAGCTATGCTGAGGACAAGCGAAAAGCTGATGCTTTCTTATATATATCTATTATTAGAGCTATTATCGCTAATATTTAGCTGTGCAACGCTATATTGAGCTATATAAAACTATTTTTACATTAGCGATAGTTATTAGAGTTTATTTCGGCGTACTAGAGATGTACAAACTCTATTATTCCTACTTTTTATAATCTGATAAAAAAATTTATTCTAATATGCTATTATTTATGGTCCATTTGATTATGCTATCGTCTAATTTTTTCATATTTATCTGTTATTACATTTTTTTTTATGCATCATGAGATATATTGCAGGTTTCATCGTTCGATCGTATAAACCCTTGAAGGTTTTCATCCATCAACTGGGTACCATTACATCACGCTTTATATATCATACAAAATAATGAATATTTAAAGTTTGTGTAAACTTGATTGTGAAACAATGAATTCAAACCTAACATTTTTTGTGTGTGTATTACAAATCTAAAGTTTTTGTAAACTTGATTATAAAACAAAGAATTCAAATTTATTATTTGTACAAATACACAGATACAGAGATACGCACACACATACATACATATATGTGTGTGTGTTACAAATTTTAAGTGTATATAAATTTGATTGTAACAAAAAGAATTCAAACCCAAAGTTCGTGTAAACTTGATTGTAAAATAATGAATTCAAATCAATAGTTTTTACAAACTTGCTACAGTTTGTGTAAGCTTATATATACCTACATACATATTTATAGGCCTTATTATAAAAACTATTTTTATTGGATTTATGGTATAATATTATAAAACTAATTTTTAACTCAAAATATTTAAAGACTAGATTGCAAAATCATAAGGGTTAAGATATAGATGTAATTATAAATATCGCATATTTGTGCATAATTCTAAAAAGTAATAAGGTTTTGACAAGTCATTTTAGAAATTGTAACTGATATTATTAATAAACATGTACATAAGGTTAAAAATCATAAAGATACATTAAGCTGTATATAACATTTTATAATACACACACACATGTGTGTGTGCGTGTGTGCGCACGGGAGCGTGTGTGCGTGCGAGTGTGTATACGTTATTATATAACTAATATGTGTATACACACACACACACACTATCCAGTATTTGAACCAAGGTTTTAAATATTGGATTTCGGTCACGTTTCGTCTCGGAATTTTTACACAAATTATCTCGTATCGGGAGAGATCTCGGACGAGATGAGTACGTATCGGGTGTACATCTCGGATTAACATCTCGGGTCTTATAATTCATCTCGGGAATATCTCGGATGTACTTATGTGTTTAAAATTGGTGTGTCAAAAATTTATTTAATGATTATAACTTTCTTAGTAAAAATAAAAATGGTAACATACTTGATTTACATGGAAAAAGAAATATTTTTAGAAGAGTAGTAGCTTGATTAGCTTAATTGATTTGGTAATGATTGAATAATATCCTTTTATTTGAACGTATTAAAGAAGTGAAAACTTTCGCTATGACTCATTGAGATAAAAAGTAAAGAATATGTTTAAGAAGTTGGTAAATTATAATTGGATTGAGTAGTTTCTTTTGAATCAATATGAAAATAAAAATTATTATGGAAAATAAGAAAAATGTATAACTTCGGGTGAGATCTCGGATTGAGATTTCGATCCATATATCGGGTGAGATTTGAATATCTCGGACGAGATGAGTGTCGAGGGAGGTATGGGGGAGATTTGATGTCTCGTCTCGTTTAAGTGTGAAAATGAGATCTCGGGCGAGATATAGGAGATTTAAAACCATGATTTGAACCAAGCGACTTCTTGATCGATCTGTGGTTAATGGTGACGAAGGAATGGATCAAGAAGCTCAAGGTGTGCTAGAAATTATGAAAAGAAGAAGCACAAGAAGTTTGATAAGCATTTGCATAAGTCAAATCATGTCGATACTGACATAATCAATCATGTTAGTATTGAATTGATATGCGGTGTGGGGCCCACTTCTAAGTAGTGGGTGAAGATGTCTTATACTATGCATAAAAATAAAAGATTCGTATTGGACAAATCATGTTAATACCAACATGATTTGTAGGAGCAATTTTGACAATGATGTTTGGAACTTGAAGACATTAACAAATATGTGGAAACATTGAAAACGCAAAATCATGCCGACACCAACATGATCATGTCGACACCAATATGATCATATTGGTACCAACATGATTTAAACTATGTGTTTTACTTGTTCTTCCTGCCTGAAAGAATGGATCTAATCTCTTACCTGATCTTTCACGAGCTGGAGAATTTGATGAATGGATTCAGCTATAAATATCTACCCTTCAGCAATGAAAAGGGGATCTCTTTCTTTCTATTCTTGAACACTCTACCTTGTGTTTACCATAAAATGTTGCTAAACAAGAATTTCCTCTAATTTCTAGGTTCGAAACAATGTAATTCGATTGTACTTATGCAAAACCAATAGAAACAAAATTAAAGTGGACGCAGGCAATTGATTTAAGGCCGAATGACTATAAATCCTATGTGTTCAAACTTAAATTTTCATAAGAATGTTATTCTCGTTTTGATTGATCTGGTGTGTTGCTTTTTTTTAATAACTTGTTTAGTGCTTTCACTAAGAAATAAGATTCAGTCATAGATCTGGCTTTAACTTTGGATTTAAAGCATCCAGAAGGTAGATCTAAGGATTGTTTGTTATAGATCTTAAGTTATTTGGATTTTAAGGATGAATCTTGCATATCTGATAAGAAATGTCTCCAAGAAAAGGTACTACAAAATATGGAAACATTATTAAAGGAAATATAGAAGAAACTTAACTTGCTAAAGGAGAGACTAATCAATTTGTGCCTGCTCTTCCTACATCCTCATCTCGGCCGACTAAAGTTATGACAGGGGATGAGATTGAAAGGATGATTTTTGACATGAATATAAGGTTGGTGGAGCAACAAAAGGATCAAATAGATCTGATGAAAGCTATGTAGGAACAATTGGCTCAGCTACATCAAAGGATTGGATGATGGAGTTGAAGGGAAGAAAGATAGGAATCATCATCTTTAGATTCTAGTGAAGAAAGCTCATCTTTGACCGAATTGAATAGAAGGGGTGGAAAACAACCTATGCAGAAAGGGGTTAGGGTAGCATGAAGTTGAGTGGAAAATGATGGCATAACTCTGGTAAAGAAAAAAAATGTCAGTACCAACATGTCCATCAATTCGGTACCAATATGTCCAATCAAATCGGTATCAACATGAATGGTGAAGCAATGAATCTCTTCAAGAGCATGAAGGAGTTGCATAATGTTGATGCTAATGATGGCCAAGCTACTGTGCTCGGACTGGTGGTGTTTAAACGAACGCAACAGATCCAACAAGGCATCGATGGAGAGGGCCTATGCAAATGGCTTCCCTAGAGACAAGGGAGCCTAGATGTTATGTAATGAACCTAAAGCATTTGCAGAGTCAAACACTTGGTGCTATGTCTGATGCTCGCCATCCAGCTGCCCAAAGCAGCAAGGAGTACATTGATAATATTGTTAAGAGGCAGTTGAACATGAACCAGCATAGAGACAATAATGAGTGTGGATCATCTCCAAGCTGAATCCTATTCATCAAAAAATTCTAGCAGAGAGGTATCTAAAGAAGTTCGTGATGTCGATTATGTCATTTTATGACAGAACTACTGATCCAAGATAGCATCTATAGCATGGATGACAAATGGACAACGCTCATGTTGTAGATAGTGTGAGAGGTAGATGCTTTCCTGAATTTTTGGATGGAGTTACTATAATGTGGTTCACTTGGCTTGCGTCAAGGTATGTATCCTCCTTTGATCAGCTTGTAAAGAAGTTTATATAATAGTTTTGGTCCATACTGTGCGATCGAAGGACATGATGTCATTATCAAATGTTCATCGGAGTACCTAAGAGACTCTAAAGAACTTTCTGAAGAGGTTCAATGCTGTAGTTATTGAAGTAAGCAACTGTAGAGAGGAGATTTTTTTAATAGCATTGATTGATGCAATTCATCTGAGAACAGAATCTGATAGATGGTTCAAGAGAAAACTGACATCTACCACGGACGAATTTTATAGAAAGGCATCCCAATTTCTATGCTTGGAAGAGGTGGATTTAGCTATCGGAATTGTCATAGACGGTGAAGAGGGATCAAGTATTGTGATACAGAGCAACATTGTTATTAACTAGACCGGTAATGGTGCTAGGAACATTGCAGTAAATGTTGGGAACAACAATAATGCTAAGGGAAAGGACCAAGGAACTGGCAGAAAGAAATAAGATACCAAGAAGCACACTAGTTACACTAAGCCAGGAGATTATACTCCCTTGGATGTCATGGTTAGGAATACCTACCTTAATATGCAAGGTATCGAGTGCTATGAGAAACTGCCTTTGAGACAGTCAACTGAGGAAGAAAGGCATTTGAGGAAGTACTATCATTTTCATGAAACACATGGGCACAATACCAATGAATGTGGACACTTAAGAGATGTAATTGAGGATCTAATAAGAAAAAAAAGTTAGCAGTACGTCAGGAACAGGCAGGTTGGTGGGAAGACGAATAATGGATCCCAAGGGTCGACTGCCTAATGGTATCTGGCTGGGTCTAGTGGGGAAGGACCAAGACAGCCGAGGAGAGGAATAATGATTAATACCATCTCTAGAGGGCCTCATCCTGTAGATAAAAGCTAGAGAGAGATAGAGAGGTATGGTAACCCATTGAGGCATGTGCATCAAGAAACCTGTTTGGCCATCGAAGAAAGATGTGATGCCACTCCCCGAGACCCACACCAGCAAAGGATATTTCAGAGCAATATCGTCTGCTAGTACAGAGAATAGGGTTGGTTAAGAGCGACCATCCATGAATTTTATTTTAAGTGAGCATCAATACATCGATTAATATGATATATATATAATTCTATACAAGTGAAATCGATATATGCAATCAGGCTTAAAACAAAACTAGGGTGGTTAAAATAATACTCCAGAACAATATATAATAAATACAAGTCACAGAATCATAGGTTACAAAACATACACAGTGGAATACAAATAGATACAAGCTGATCAAATCAAATAAATACACAATATCAAATACAAGACTATGGTCAAAACGATCCATATAGTACATCTATACTACTTCTCCTGAAACAAACATGAATTCATGTACGAGATGAAGATAAGATGGATGATAACTAGACAACTGGAGTGAAATCTTACCTAGGACTATTAATGTGGAGAACCTGAAATATCTCGGTCTGATCCAAGTATTATAAAATAATAAATGGACCAGTATGGACTATAATAAACGGGTTAAGCAAGATAAACAATGTATGTAACGATATAAGTCTCAAATATGAACACAAAGTTAGGAATTGGCTAACAATATGAATGATTCAATAAACTCCAAGTGTGAAATCACCAAATATCAACACCCAAAATAGCTTTTAAAAGAAAAATGCCCAAATCATTTGGTGATAACATAAATAACATCCATCTAGAAATTATAACAGAAATCCAGAAAATCACATGAAAGGAGGAAATGCGCCAAAATCCAAGATTGATGAATAAATTCACCTACATGCATGTCACTCCAAGATAGACATATAAGTTTATAAATATCAAGATAGGTACGAGACCTGTATACTCCAAGATAGGAATATGTCCTATAAACATCAAGATAGGAACAAGTCCTATAAATATCAAGATAGGTGCGAGACCTATAAACTCAAAGATAGGAACAAGTCCTATAAACTCTGAAGGCGGGTAAAAAACTCTTCAATAAGTGTTATATACCTCCGAATAGTATCCAAATAAATAAAAACCATGTGTCCCATCCCATACGGATTTATTTAAACATTTAATATAAGTCAGTAAACTCCACTCGTGTGCATAAGTGGCTCGATCGAACAAGTCCGGGAATTAACCGGAATAATAAACACAAGCTTTTCACACCACTCATTTTCTTAATCCATTTAAATAGTTTTCTCATTCAATTGATGCCATGCATTATTATTGTAAATGAATATTATATATATATATACACATTCCAAATATCTTTTACAGAAAATATATATTCATACTTAAAATGATTTGAGAAAATGGGTTGGAAATCATTCTTTTAAAATTCTAGTAGAAATAATGCGATCAAACTTGCATGCGATCACATGTATCCATAGATTAATTTATATGGAATAGAAACCCCAAGATGAGTACACAAATTCTTAATCAAAACACCAAAATTTGCATTGAAACAATATGAAATTGAGCATTAAATCAATCAAACATCGAAAAGGAGCCTAGCAGACGAACTAATGGGCGAACGATTACGAATGGGTGGCCACATAGCCTAACCTAGGATTCAGTCCAGGTCACGAACGGTGCATTGGTCTAGTGCGACCAGTCCAACGGTTGCAGTGCTTGAGCTGAACCCCAGGCGATGTCGGCGCTCTCCGTTCATGCTTTTTCGCTCGTTTCTTCGTCGATGACTTCTTTGACTTCTAAAACCCTGATTTAGCTATCATGCAAGCATACAAGCATTAAAATTGAATGCAATTCATGATCATATGAAATGGGTTTCAACAAACTGAAAGTATTACAACAATTGGTGAAAGCAATATAAGAGATTGGAATCAATTCAATATCCAAATTATCCCAAATCAATAGCGACAAGTATTCATCTATAGGCTAGAAGTGTGATATTTACTCGCCAATTTAATCCAAATTAAATACAAAATGCCTAAACTCTCCAAGGCTGCCATCTTTTAGCCAATACCCTAGGTTAAACTCAGAAATAGAATATAGCATTGCAATCTAGGGCAAAACCAAAATTAATAATCGAATTTAAGCACAAAAGGAGAGAGAGGATATCACCTTCTTTAGATTATATATGAATTAATTAAAAGCACTTTTATTTATAATTTAATTTGGGGATTGAAAAAGCTAGGGGTTTAAGATTTAGGAGATTTTTTGTCTGATTCACATGATGGAAATATGAACGACAAATATGTACATACGTTTCTCATCTCTTATTCTTCTTATTTGGCTAAGTGGGTTGGGATGTGGACCAATGAGTAAAGTGTTTCTAACTTCCTAAGATATAAAATGATACTAATTTTCTTTATCACTTTAAAACACGAATTTATACTGAGCATAAATAATGTTTTATTTAACAAATATTGATTCCTTTGATTTTTCCCAAAAAAATAACGTGCCCAAAATTATCATTTCTATTGATATTGAAACATCTTTTTAAATACAAAATTTTGATACAAAATTTGCAATAGTTTTAATAAAATAAACTATTGATTGAAAATTTTTGTTTTTAACAATTAATTATAATATTGCCATTTACTTAAATTTACAACTTGTTGTACTAATTTGATATGGAAATTATTTATCAAAAAACTCCTTTATAATAAATAAGTGAATAAATCTTAAAAAAAAATCATAATTTAAGTCACAAAATTATTTCCATACATATATTATAAAATCCCATTTACTCCATGATTATTCTTATACTTACAAACATAAGAAGGCAAATTACACAATTTCAAAATTTTAACAAATTTTCTCAAACTTATTTATTTCCATCTAGAAAGTCATTTTAATTTTGAAATTATAACAAATAAAATTTCCCAAATTCATCTTAAAATTAGTTAACATAATTTTAAATCATATCTTAGATTTAATTCCATGTAATCTCGACCAGGGCTGTTACAGACTCCTACAAAAACTTCATCCCTGCAATTTCCTTAAAGCCAAAGTCTATAACAAATTACAAAGAACGTATTTTCTCAAAGGAAATTAATCTATGAATAAGAGATAATTCAAAAAAAGAGAAAATCACAAACTAGCTCCGGATACTATACAGGATTCGTTCGCTCGACGATCTCTTCAGTTCCACAAGAATAGTCCTTTGGCTCATCGGGCTATTGGTCTTGGATAAGCCAAATGACTATATCTCGAAGGCATTCCACCTCCAAGGTAACAAAATGAACTGAGCTCAGATCATAAGTTATAATTTTGTGAGGTCTCAAGTGCGATAAGGATTCTATGTCTAAGAATAGAATCAGAATTCCTAAAGTGTTTCCGAGGATGAAACACATGAAGGACACTACGACTGCCAATGAACTGGACACATAAGGAAGCTCGATAAGCAAAAAGGCCACTACACACAATGGTTGGGTAGGATCCCAAATATCAAAGAGTAAATATCCCAAATTGACTAAAATATCAGTCATCCAACAAGAAAGAAACACGAATAAAGATTCGATTTCTAACAGAAATTTCCAAGATCTTACCAAATGATTAACAAATAAAGTCTAGACTTAAGATCAATTTCTTTCCCCAACTTTAGTAAACAAGAGAGTGGTCGATATGATTTTCCTAACAAAGTTTCCAAAGGAGTCATACTGATATTGGTTTAGAAACTATCAATAATGGAAAAATTCAATCAAGGTGGATATGATCCTCTTAGCTCCTACCTGAGTCAAAGTACAACATTAGGTATATTTCAAAGATTTTATCAACTTTCAAATTATTGACAGTTCCCCATTTAATTTCTATATTGAATATACTTTGCTTATTATTTATTTGAGATAAACTCAAATAATTATTTGAATTCTCAAAATTTTAGAAATCTTTAATTTGTTTAAAGAATTTAAAATTTACCAATCTCAACCTCAACTAATCAAATAAAGGTGAAAATCCAAAAGAGGTTCTTAGTTGTAAATTTCCAAATAAACTTTTAAACTCAGTTTTCAAATCCCAATTTGTCAAAAGTATTTTCTCTATCCAAAATTATTATTAACCCTAATATTATAAGATACTGCTTAATTAATCCTATCCAAAAGTTATGGATTAATTCTAAGATTTTTCCTTGATATACCTTCTTGATTGATAATGTAATTTTAACTTATCACAAAACCTATTTACAGATTATGTTCTATCAAAGTCCAGGAAAATCGAGTCCAACCCTATCACAAGGATCGTTTATAAAAATCCAGGAGAGTACTTCTTAAGGACATATTGACGCCAGGCAAACACCAAAAGAGAGTAAACTCTAAAGTACCAAATACAATCACTCTTAGTAATCAAAATAAGTTAACCAAAACGTATCATACCGCCTTATGAAATTCAAGGATTTACTAGAAGCTAGTAAATCTTAATTATTTCGAATACCATAGGAAAACCTGAATTACAATTTTATAAGGATCCATCAGCTCCATGTCGACACCTACAATCCTAAATTTATAAATACCTTCCTTCAACCAATCAAAGAATTTGACCCAAGTATCCCATACCGGTGAAATTCTTATATTGGAAATGGGTTAGTAAATTCCACTCAAACATTTTTGTTCAATGTGTTATACCATATTGACGAAGCATTGCTTGAAAGCATTTAAACCAATCAATAACACTAAGTCAAACATAGGTATTCCCCATATTATAGAATTATGGTTTTCAAAATATTTATTTCAAAAAAAATTCTCCAAATCCAAAAGGCCACACAAATTTGCTAAAATAGTATTTAAATAGCCCAATGCGAAGTTTAATAAAATCCAATAAGAATTTATAGTTTGAAATCAAATAACTTTATCTTTCATTATAAGAAATGATTTCTCATACTTTATATATACTTATTTACTTTCAAACTCCTTATAAAACAAAACCTTTTATTTTGTTTTAATTAGAAAAGGTTCAAATTACGTAACTCATTATAAAGCATTCATGTAATTTAATTACATTTTCAAAAGAGGTTTTCACAATTTAGTCCCTTATAGGTTTATTACTATTACTTATTTATGCAGTAAACAAACCAAAAGAATTCATTGATAAAATTTATCCTTTCAAACGGTTGATTTTATCTTTTCCCAAAATTTTAGTTGGGTTTTATATTATTTTGACAACGTTTATATTGGGTAAGACCCAATTTACAAATATAGTCTTATTCTTACCCTTGTGTTTTTCATTTACAATTTCACATCTTTTGAAATTCTAAAACATTTTACAAATTTTAATCATTCTAATTTGAAATCTTAGGCATTGCTTAATTTAATATAGAATCAATACACACACACTTAGTGTGTATATAACTCATAGATTATTATTAAGTCTTTCTCCCCTTTTTAGGAATACATCAAATTTCCTTTAATACTTCAATATAAAGTTAGAAATGATATCTCAAATTTTTATATTATTCAACATAACCTTATTTCTAAGCTTATAAAATTTCCTTCCAATTGTTCCAAGTAAAAGAACCATGCTTATATTAGCTTTTGATGATCTGGCTATTTAATGGTTTGCACATGTGTGTTTTTACTTAGATTGTAATGGTTCCTTCATAGTTTAGCAAAAGATTTATATCAAATTCAATTTCCTAGAATTTTTTAAAACAATATCCAAAGGCTCTAAAAATCACATAATGTTACCTCTCATTTACTTTGAACAAATAGCCTTAACCATTGGCTTGGCTGCGATGTTGATAAAAATCAACATCGCCTCGTTATTATTCTCGGTGAACTCTATGATTAAGCATTTAAGCCCACTATTAAATTATTTACTCATATAATTTTATCTTGATTGATATTTCTATTCTTTTTATAATATATAAATACCTTTATATTTCGAAAACTTTGATATATAGTTGTACACGTACCTTTGTATGAATATCATTTTATTTTAATCCACGTTAATTTCAAAAAATTTATTCCTTCTTGAATTAACATATTTCCTAAAGTATAATTTTCCAAAACACTTATTTTAATAAAAGTGTATGCCCAATTGTAAAACGTTTGAATGTTTAGAAATCTATGTCGAGTACATTGGCCAGACATCCCGACCAAAGTCCTTAAAGCTCCCAACGGGCAATTTAACAATCATAAATATATATTTCAGAAATCCTCTTTTAAAATGAAAAATACTTATATCTTCATTTATTCTAGTTAATGTATATAACAACAACTTATAATCACCATAAATAAATATCTTCCAAAAATTTATAGGATGATGTCTTCTAATTCGGCGATGATCTCACTAAAGCAATTCTTGATCAAATCTATCTCCAAATGATTTATATTCATAACTACAAGATTTGATCCTTGTTATTTTATACCCAAGAAATTCCATTTCTCTTATAGTGATTTCGAATATGAAGATACTACAAGATTCAATTATTAATCTTCAAATAGAATTTGAAATCATCAAAGAATGACCTTTAGCTTATTCTAAATTATCACTAAGAATCTTATGCAAACAAGCATCCAATAAAAATCAATCACAAATTTATTAGATAATGTGCCAAGCAGAAACTATCTACTTGATTATGCTATGTGATTCTGATCTCAAAAATATCGATATCATACTTCATGAGTTGCTGGACAGACCATGCACTATGGCTCATCTAGGCTTACGGGATTGCCATATACTAGAATGAGTGACTCAACCATCAATCAACTACACTTCTGAAATGGATAAGTTTAGATCAAAGATTGCTTAGAAATCACATGATTCGATAACAGGAAGATCGAAGAGTGGATATGAAGGAAACGTTTCTAGAATCCAAAATGACACTTCTTAGTCAAAAAGGAGATGATCCCTATTATCTACCTCAAGAACTCCTAATGGACAGTTTCTAAGACTCATCTAGGCCAAGATTTGTTTCTGTAATATCAAATTTTGTTCTGAATCTAGCTCTAATACCAAGCTGTAACGTCCTACCCCGAACCCCCACTAACAAAGGATATTACAAAGTAATATCGTCTGCTAGTACAGTGAATAGGACTGGTTAAGAGCGACCATCCATGAATTTTATTTTAAGCGAGCATCGATACGTCAAGTAATATGATATGTGTACATATTTTTTCCACCACACGCGGAATCGACATATGCAATCAAGGCTTAAAACAAAACTATGATGGCTAAAATAATAATCCAAAACAATGTATAACAAAGGCAAATCACAGAATCACGGATTATAAAATATACACACCATAATACAAATAGATACAAGCTGATCAAATCGAATCGATGCATAATATCAAATACAAGACTATGGTCAAAGCGATCTATATAATACATCTATACTGCTTCTCCTGAAATAAATATGTACATATATATGAGATGAAGGTAAAATAAATGATAACCAGTTAACTACAGTGAAATCATCTCTAGGACTATCAAACGGCATCATCTGAAAAATCTTGGTTTGACCCAAGTAATGTAAGATAATAAATGGGTCAGTTTAGACTATAGTAAATGGATTAAGCAAGATAAATAGTGGATGTAATGGTATAAGTCTCAAATATGAACACAAAGTCAGGGGTTAGCTAACTATAGGAATGCTTCAGTAAACCCTAAGTGTGAAATCACCAAATATCAAAACCCAAAATAACTTCCAAAAGATAAATCCCCAAAATCATCTAGTGATAACACAAATAACAGTAAATCTAGAAATCATAACAGAAATCTAGAAAATCATATAAAAGGGGGGAATGCGCCAAAACTCTAAGATTGGTGAATAAATTCACCTACATACATGTAACTCCAAGATAGACATTTATGTCTATAAACATCAAGATAGGTATGAGACCTATAAACTCCAAGATAGGAACAAGTCATAAAACATCAAGATAGGAACAAGTCCTATGAACATGAAGATAAGCACGAGACCTATAAACTCCAAGATAGCAACAAGTCCTATAAACTACGAAGGCGGAATATAAACTCGATGATAGTGTTATATACCTCCAAATAGTAACCAGATAAATAACAACCATGTTTCCCATACTACATGGATTTACTTAAACATTTACTATAAGTAAGTCAACTCCACTTGTGTGTATAAATGGCTAAATCGAACAAACCCAGGAACTAATCGAAAAAATAAACGCGAGCGTTTCATACCACTCATTTTATTAATCCATTTAAATCAATTTCTCATTCGATCGATGTCTTGCAATTTAAATAATTTACTTTGAAATCCCTCTCAAAAATATTGTTTTATAAACTAGAATATGTACATATGTGTGTATGTATATGTGTATTGGAAATCCTTTAGTAATATATATATATATATATATATATATATATATATATATATATATATATATATTTGTGTGTGTGTACAATTTGAAACCATTGTTCCAAATCAACTTCAAAGTCATTATTATAAATAAATATAATTTATATATATATATATATATTCCAAATATCTTTTATAGAAAATGTATATTCATATATAAAATGATTTAAGAAACAATTTGGGTTGAAAATCATTCTATTAAAAATTCTAGTTGAAATAGGTGATCAAACATGTGTGCATTACCATATATCTATTGAGTAATTTCTAAGGAATAGAAACCCCAAGATGAAATCACAAATTCATAATCAAAACTCCAAAATTTGCATTGATATCAATATGAATTAGAGAATCAAAATCAATCAAACATCGAAAAGGAGCCGAAAGGATGAACGAACGGGCGAACGGTCACAAACGGGTGGCCACATGACATAACCTGGGACTCAGCCCTGATAAAGGTCGGGCACCGGTCTCATGGACGGGTCCACTGGATGCAAAGCTAGGGCTGAACCTCAGGCAATGCCAGTGGCTCTCCATCATATATTTTCGCTTGTTTCTTTTTCGATGACTTCTTTGACTTCTAGAACCTAATTTAGCTATCATGGAACCACACAAACATCAAAATAAATGCAATTCATGATCATATGAAAAGGATTTCAACAAACTGAAAGCAGTATAGCAATTGGTGTAAACAATGAAAGAGATAGGAATCAATTCAATATCCAATCGTTCCAAATCAACAACAACGGCAATTGTTCATCCATATGCTGGAAGTGTGAGATCAACTCGCCAATTTAATCAAAATTAAATGCAAAATGCCCAAATTCTCCATGGCCGCCATCTTTCAAGCAATACCTTAGGTTAAACTCAAAAATAGGAGAAGGTAGGATTGCAACCTAGGGCAAAACTAAAATTAATAATCGAATTTAAGCCAAAAAGCAAGAAAGGAGATCACCTTCTTTATATTTTTGCATGAACTAGTCAAAAGGCCTTTGATTTCAAATTTTAATTTAGGGATTGAAATAGCTCGAGGTTTGAGACTTAGGAGGTTTTTTATCAAGTTTACGGGTTGAAAATATGAATGAGAAACTTGTACATACGTTTCTTATCTCTTATTCTTCTTATTTAGGATAAGAGGGTCGGGATGTGGATCCAATTAATAAAGTGTTGCTGATTTCCTAAGATAGAAAAGTGTTACAAATTTGTTTTGCTTTATCACTTTAAAACACCAATTTGTACTAAGCATAACAATGTTTTATTTTATAAACATTGATTCCTTTAATTTTTCCAAAAAAATAACATGCCCAAAATTCTCATTTCTATTGATATTGAAACATCTTATAAAAAAATTAAATAAAACATTTTGAAAATAAAAGTTATTCTTAGTAGTTTTAATAAAATAGATTATTAATTGAAAGTCTCTTTTCTAAAAATTAATCACAATATTATCATTAAAAAAAATTACAACATTTGTTGTAATAACTTGAAATATAAATTATTTATCATAAACCTCCTTTAAAATAAATAAGTGAACATATCTTGGAAAAATTCTTATTTTAATCTACAAAATTATTTCCATGTATATTTTTAAAATTCTTATTTTCCCCAAGGTTATTCTTATATTATCAAAAATAAAAAGTTAAAGTATACAATTTCTAAAATTTAATAAATTTTCCCAAACCCTTTTCCATCTAGAAACCTGTTTTAATTTGGAAATTATGACAAACTAAATTTTCCAAATTCAATTTAAAACTAATTAAGATAAGTTTAAATCATATTTTAGATTTAATTTCAGGTAATCTCGACCAACATTGTTCCAAAAGAGCAAAGAACAATGAATAATGACATCATGTTTAGAGATGAAGATATTGACTGGGTGCAAGCACCGATGTTTGACCGCATGGTGATTACAGCCATGATTGGGTTGTCAATAGTGCATTGATTAAGAAAGCTCAGTTAATATATTTTTTATAAGATGTTTGATCAAATGCAACTCTATGAGAAGGATATGAAACCTTGTAAGTCTCTTAGACAAGGATTTGCCGTAGAGGCCAAGAAACATGTCGGCCATGTAAAGTTACCAGCTGAGTTGGGTGAAGGGGACCGCAAGATAGTGCAGTTACAGATGTTTTTTGTGATCGCTAGATTTGCAACCAATAATGTTTTCTTCGGTCGATTGAGACTTGGTGGAGTCAAAATTTCATTGGCTCCATGGTATTTGATGATTAATAAATTTTAAAAAAGGACATTTGATCTGATGCAAATCTGTGAGAAGGATATGAAGCCTTGTAAATCTCATATCCAGGGATTTAACCAAAAGGCCAAGGAACCTATTGGCTGCCTAAAGTTACTAGTTGAGTTGGGTGAAGGGAGACCACAAGATGATGCAGTTGTAGATGTTTGTAGTGGTTGCTAGATTCGCAACCTATAATGTTTTCTTAGGTCGATCGAGCCTTGGTGGTTTCAATTTTTCATTAGCTGCATGGTGTTTGATGATGAAATTTCCCATCGAGAATGGAATAGGAGCAACACAAGACGGCCAAAGTACTGATCAAGGATGTTATCTCAAAGAGCAAAGCGACGAGAGAATGGAATGGATATAGAGAAGTATTTCTATATCAGGGCCGTTGATGTATAGAACTACAATCAAAGCCTTGGTTCGGGTCATATAGGATCTTTTTACAAATTGATGGACCAACAAAAAGAGTCAAAGGATGCGAGGGCAGCCTCAACTGAGTTGACGAATGACATTCCGACTGATGATGAGGTTCCAATGAAGATTCTCAAAAACGGGTTTCAACTTAGCCTGAAAATGAGTAAGGTGTTGATTGGGTTCTCTAGGAAAATTTAGAAGTATTTGCTTAGAAGCATTCTGATATGCATGGAATTTCTCCAGAGATGGCATGTCATGCATTATGTGGACCCAAGATACCCTTTTGAAAAAGCAAAAGAGACGCTTATGGAAGCAGAGTAATCCACTACGCTGAAAGAAGAAGTGGATAAGCATGAGGCAAATGGCTTCATCCGTGATGCACTATACCCGGAATGGGTATTTAATCATATGTTGGTCAAAATGGCTAGTTGGAAACTATGGACATGCATTGATTATTTGAAACTGAATAAAGGGTGCCCAAAGGACTATTTCCCCTTACAATGGGTTGACCAACTGGTGGATAGAACTGTCGAACATGAACTGCTATCTTTTGTGGATGCATACTCCAGTTATTATTAAATAGCAATGCATATCCCAAATCAAGAGCATACGAGCTACATCACCCATTTGGGCTATATTATTATTTGGTCATGGTGTTCCGTATGAACAATGGTTGAGCTACTTACTAGTGATTGGTGAATTGAATGTTTGAGGATCAGATCAGATGAATTATGGAGGTTTGCATGGACGATATGCTTGTAAAGTCATAGCGATCGATGAATCACATAGGAATCTCTTTGAAATGTTCGATTTATTTTAAGTATGGAATAAAGATTAATCCACCGAAATGTTCTTCTAGAGTTGCATCGGGTAAGTTTTAAGCTTTTATTAAACTCAAGGGGCATTAAAGCTAACTTGATAGATTAAAGCATTCAGAGATATTACTACCCCAAAGACGAGGAGACAGATTTAAAGCTTAAATGGGAAGGCTTCATTGCTAAGCAGATTCATCTCAAAGGTAACTAATGGGTACATACCATTCTTTGATGCCTTGAAAAGAGAAGGGAAAGTTTGTCTAGACAAAGGAATGTCAGGATGCTTTCTTAAACATATTAGAACATATAGAGAGACCACCATTGTTATCAAAGCCTTTGGAAGGAGAAACAATTTATTTACTTGGTAGTCTCTGCTAAGCACTGAGTATAGCCTTGACGCATGAGGAGTGTTGAATCCAAAGAATGTTATACTATATTAACAAACAGTTTACCAAAGCTGAAAAGAATTACTCAAAATTAGAGAAATTGGCGTATTATTTGTTGATAGTTGTAAGGAAGTTGAGATCATGTTTTTAGACTCATCTGATTAAGGTGCTGATTGATCAGCCATTGAGACAAAATATTGCATCGACCTAAGACTTTAGGATGATTAATAAAATTGAGTATCGATTTGATCTAGTATGATATATTTTACCATCCTAGGAAGGTGATTCAAGGACATGCACTAGTGTACTTCATTGCTAAGTTTACTATCCAATATGATAAAAGGTAAAGGAATAGGTTTAACTTTCTCAGTGGAAGTTATATATATCATAATTTTAGGGTAGGATTTGTCCTAACGACCCCAGAGGGAGGAAGGACCCATTATGCCTTAAAGCTAGAGTTCCCTATAACAAATAATGAAGACAAAGACAAAGCATTAATTATGGAACTCCAGGTAGTAAAGGAAACGAAAATCAAGATGTTGCGTTCATTTAGCGACTCTTAATTGATGGTTCTGGCCAATATTCTGTATGGATGGTTCTGGCCAATATTCAGTCGGGATGCGGTTAATTATTTTAGAAGATGCAATTAAGTATAAAAGGTTTGCAAAAATATTAAGATCTCCATCCACTGAACTTACAGAAATGGTTAGCCCGTGGTCGTTTGCAGCGTGGAAAATTGATTTATCGACATGATGTCGATAGACGGAGCAAAAGTGTGCTATAGTAGCTGTGGATTAAATCATAAAATGATCTGAAGAAGAATTGCTAAAATCGTTCACTTTGAATAAATTGATCAAATTTTTAGTAAAATTTTTTTTATGCAAATACAGAGTTCCGTGTAAGATAATCACTTATAACCGGACTCAACTCAAGAGTGTCAAGCTCAAAGAATTCTATGCTTGATACTAAATTGAGAAGAGCTTCTCACCAGTAGCACACCCACGGATGAATGGATAGGTGAAGGTGGTAAATAATATCATCAAATAAATCATCAAGAAGAAATTGAGAGGGTCAAGGAAACTGGGTTGATGAGCTACCACTTGCATTGTGGGCTTATATGATGACCCGCAAGACCGTGACTGACCCTACTCCATTCGCCTTAGCCCAAGGAATGGAGGCTATGTTACCAACAGAATGTAAAGTCTGTTCCCATCAAAGAATGCACTATGATCCGAAGACGAACGTGGAACTCTTGCTTGAGTCCCTCGACTTGGTCGAAGAGAAACAAGAAGAGACTGATCTGAGCGTAGATGCTCATTAGATAAGAGTAGAAAAACAGTTCAAAGCTCAAGTTTAGAAACCGTACCTTTGAGATTGGCGATCTCTTTTTAAAATAGGTCTTTCCTAGTATGGAGCAACTTTGTTTGAATTAGGAAGGTCCTTGTGCAATTGAACTGGAGCTTGGAGATGGATCTTTCAAGCTATCGACTATTGACAGGATCTCAATCCTGTGGCATGGGAGAACAAGCACTTTGGGCGCTATTTCACTTAGATTTATTTTTTGCAAATAGTATGCTTTATTGATTAGGACTTGATGTAATGAGGAGGAATCTTTCATTTTTTTCATATATGATGCCAGTCCTAAGAATAAATGGAACCGTATTCTTAAAAGTCCAACTTTGTGTTGCATGATCAGTCGAAAAATTAGATATTCTATGTTTCATAAAACTAAATGTCTAAGTACTTGGAGATAGTTTCGGAGAACTACTTCGTTCTATGATAGGGTCATTGGAGTATGATTGTGATGGGGCTGATCGAGCCGTTACCTTTATACATTAATCTATAACTAGTGCCCAGAAATAGGCAAGGTCAAGGATTGATGCCCAGAGATAGACATTTATGACAATAGATTTTAGAGAAAGAAACCTATTAGAATAAGTTTGTAGGTGCAACCTCATTTATGACTCAACACAATACGTTCGACCGATGATAAACAATGTCGATTGATGAAGTATCTTTGATCATCACTCGAAGACAATGAAATCAAGGATGGATAACCAGAGATGGGCGTCCATGATCCCATTCCTAGTGATAGGAGTCGATGCGGAATTGAATCGTTTATGAATACAACCTCATTTACGGCTGAATGGGACACGTCTAGCTAGGGATAAACATAGTTGATCGAAGAAATACAATTTTGCTTAGTTTAATAATAAACACTTTGGCCTATGATAAATAGGGCTAAGTAATGAAACAACACTAGAAAATGATAGAAATTTATGTATAAGGTTATTGTAAATAATGGTATTGCACAGTTTATAGACACAGGCATGAATAATATATAATTAATTGAATTACAGACAATTAAATTTTAAACGCAGGAAAGTGTATAGGCAATAGAAATAAAAGATGCAGTATTATAGATAAGGAAAAGGTTGGATAGAAAATAATCTTTTTATTTACATAACTTTTCGTATAAGGTTTGCAGGGGCCACTTCCGCACAACATCGGCATATAGACATAACAAATTAGGGAAAAAACAGCATTAAAAGTCAATCCCCATGAAGCTGGACACCCTACTTCCTCTTTGGTTTCTTCGCTGGTGCATCGCCTTTTTCGTTGGAGGCTTGCATTTTCCTTCATTAATAGACTTTGAAAGTGCCTTCCTATCGTCATCATTGGAGCCAAATTTTGGTTAATTGGAGGTGGCTCTGAGCACAGGTGTAGAGGAGAATCGAGTGGGGCTAGCAAGGGAATTAACATGGATAGTTAAGCCCAGAAAAGATGCCGATAGCAAAAGAGGAGGATCCTCTATACCAGGCTCTTGGTTCACCTTGATCTTTGAAAATTCGATTTTCAGCCTATCTTCTATTGAAGTTGTAATGGGCTCTTTCTCATTGACAACAGTCAACTTGTTGTCGATTAAACCTTCGGCCTCCTTCAGATTCTCCGCAGCCCATATTTTCTTGGAGTCTGGGGCTTAGACTAGAAGATGGCATAAGCCCTTCCTTCATAATACCCTGAATCAACACCTAATCATAATGTCTGATTCCCGAATACCACAAAAGATAGTCTATTAGGGTAAAATAAAAAAACAAAGCACCAAATCATGGCACATCGATAGAATATCAAACGAAATAATAATATATAATATACTAAATAACATGAATATAACAAGGTAAACAATATATAAGAGACCATACTGATAGAAGTAACTGATGTACAAATATCAATACAGAAAGTAAGAATACAATATCTAATACAATAAGTCTCATATATAAATTACATATATGTCATGCACGACTACAATATCAAGCATATATCCAAGGTTTCGATTTTGCCACCAAAGTGCTCCAAGTGCCCTGAAAGAGTTCCCCAGAAGCACTGGCCCCCACACTACTCAATCAAGTACTTGAGAGTTATCATGACATAACTAGACAAGGAAAAACTACGAGTCAGACATAAAGCCTGGTATGAGGGAAACTAACACAAAATACTGTATATCAAAACCCCTATATAATAAAACAGGAAACTTCTAAGGCACAGCCGGTTATCTCCAAAAATGTTGCCCAAGGATAGTTTGTACTACCCATAAACAAGTAAAGCAAACCTAACTCAAAGGTAGGGAATCACACCATAACCTGCTCTTCTCCTGTAATCAACGAGTCGGTTCACCTAATATAATGTAACGGTAATGTAACAACATACTATGATAGGGGCTATACAATTAAAGGCTTA
This sequence comes from Allium cepa, assembly GCA_030765085.1. Taxonomy (NCBI): domain Eukaryota; kingdom Viridiplantae; phylum Streptophyta; class Magnoliopsida; order Asparagales; family Amaryllidaceae; genus Allium; species Allium cepa. The sequence continues at coordinate 567,428,396 of CM060940.1, read as the reverse complement.
GCAGTTCTGTAACGGTGGAGGTGCAAAAAGTTATAGCGGAGATAAAGCGGGGATATAGCAGAGGTGCAAAAAGATTTTTTTGTTATAAAATCCAATATTTAAAGTTAATTTATTCTCATTCTCACATCATTTGTGTTGGAAAAAGAAATATTATTTAATCATATATAACAAGACCGAAGAATACCGTGATTTATGCAAACAAGATTTGGTGACTACAATAGTTTCTAATTTATATTGAGTACTTATGTTTTAAAATTATATCTTTACCCTAACTTTGTTGGTTTGGTTAAAAAGAGAACTGGTCAAATCAACCTTTGTATATTAATATTGCTAAAGCGGGTGCTATAAAGCTTTGCTTTAGCGGGTGTAGCGGAAACTAGCGGGTGTAGCAGAAACTAGCGGGCTTAAAGCAGATCTACTATTTTTAATAGCGCTAAATTGAAATGACATAGCAGTCGGAGAGCGTATGCGCTATAGAGGAGATATTATTGAGCTTTTGTAGGGCTTTAACTGCAAAGGATAAGGGTAACCCAATATACCACTACAGGAGTAATATAAACATCACAGCGTAACTCTAACACGCGATGTTTAATAATAATCAACCAACCAATATAACATGCACAATCATGATGATAAGAGTTGCATAGAAAATAAGTTGATACACATCAGTGTTGATCGGTGGAGTCCGCTACAGACACTGATCGATTCAGTTCTCCCTATCAAAGTATCTGAAATGCATAACAAACACGGTGATATAATGATGCTACTAACATAGCATCTCTATATCCAAAACTGAAATACAGGTATTTATAACTGATACCATCTTGAATTTCCATTAGCAACCATAAAGACCTATCGAGAGCCACAAATAACTTGTGGATTCCCTTAAAAACTAGCACCTCAAAAGAAGTTAGCATGTAGATCCCATTGCAACACCCAATAGTACTATAGAATAGTATATGACCTAATGTAGACTGGTATTCCAATCCTTTCACCCTTACTCTGGGACCACGTTTGTAGGTCATGAGCCTCAATGGTATAATGGATTACTCACTGATTTCCTTTCCTTCTGGTTGTCTATACCGACATACTGGAACCATATGTAAATGCTAAACCCCTACTTTTTCCACACCTGTACACAACACTGAAGTATTATTGTTTTTGTATGGATCCGATTCATTCTTAAAGTGCTTTGTACTATCTAGGTGCCTCAAGTTCAAGCATATATATGAATCGCCCAAATGTGCATCTATATCTATATATATTATATACATATACATATATATATATATATCGCTAGAACCATATATTTTTATATCTATATAATATATTTGGCCCACTATTCGGTAATCCCAAGTCAGGCATACCGAACTATACGCTTAAATTATGTATCAATAAATTGCATCGAATTGACATCGGCTACCAAAGAGACCTATCAAGAGCCAAAATTACATTGTGGACTCCCTTGGAAACCACTACCTCAAAAGAAGAGATTACCTTCCAAGCAATTGTAAGGAGCTGCATTGTATTAGTGGAACAGTGTAACTATAGGAGTAACAAAAGAGAACTTGACTTGGATGGTGTTCAGAAGGAGATTCAAGAAGAGATTCATGTTTGAGATAGCCAAGTCAACTTTGCTTAGAAAAATTATTAAGTTGGAATAAGGTGATATGTTTATGCTTGAGTGTGTGACCAGGTTTAAGGAGCTATCCAGATATGGATATGCAACTGTGGATACCATGATTAAGAGGAATGAAAAGTTCATCGGAGGATTAAAACTAAAGCTTGCCAGAGCAACATTATTGCATCTTAGAGACCCTTATAATGCAGTAGTGGAGATGGCACTAGGCAACAAAGATATGTTTTCGCTGTTCAGTAATAACAAGCCGGTAGAGGCTCAGTATAGGTAGAGTCAAAAAAGGAAGTTCTTTCAGAAGAAGGGAGCTCAAAAGGGTGGAGCTGCCAAGAAAGGAAAAGCTAATGTTGTGTGCTACAAGTGTGATAGAAATGACATTCTACCAACGAGTGTCGTTCCGATAATAGAAAGAAGGTCATTGGAAGGAAGAACATCGAGTGCTTCAATTATGACCGAAAAGGGCATTACAAGAATCGGTGCAGAGAAATAGCTAATGTTGAGAAAGGAAAAGATTTCTCTTTGGAACCATCTGCCTCAAGACCAACAACAGAGGAGAAAGGAAAATCTGTGATGGGAGGTACGCTTTGAATTCATGGTATACTTGTTAGGGTATTGTTGATACTGGTGCATCACATTCTTTTATCTCCCATTGTTTGGTAGATTAGCTTAGTTTAGAACCATCATATCTTGTTACTTACTTAAGGCTTGCTAATCTGATTGGTGGGTATGCAACTCTTGGGATGAGATGTGACCATTTATAGTTTAAGGTGTTAGGTCATATGTTTGCCTATAGTTTATATGTGTTTGATTTTGTGGGCTTTGGAATTATATTGGATACGGATTAGTTAAGCAAAGATAGGGAAATATCATTAAGACACCCTAATAGTAGTGATCGAATCATATACACGGTAGAGAACTTGAATTTTTATCTTTCTACTTTATTGGGTGCAATGGAGGAGGAAGACGAGTTGAATCGAGTTTTTGTCATTAGAGAGCTTGCAAATGTCTTTGAGCCAGTGACAAGACTACCAACAAAATGAGCTATTGATTTTTGAATAGAACTTGTTCTTAGAGAAGAAGTCGTAAGTAGACCGCCTAGCAAAATGACACCTACTGAGGTGAAAGAGTTAAAGGTGTAGCTAACGGACTTAGAAGAAAAGTGTTTCATTAGAACAAGCAGTTCACCTTAGGGAGTAGCTGCGGTGTTCACAAAGAAACCGGAGGGGTCGTTGAGATTGTGTATTGACTATCGTAAGTTGAATGAGAAGACGATAAAGAATATATATCCCTTTCTAAGGGTAGATGATTTATTTGATCAGTTAAGTGGAGCCATAGTATTTTCCTAACTGGATCTGGTGACAGCGTTTTTTCAATTGAAAATGATGGAGGATAGTATTCCATTGATGGTGTTTCGAACAAGATATGGTAGGTAAGAGTGTTTAGTAAAGCTATTAGAATTGGCTAATGTGCATGCTTTCTTCATAGATTTGATGAGCCGAATCTTCCAAGAACATTTGGATAGATTTGTGTTTGCGCAAAAAATGGGCAAACACCTCAAAGTCGTATGATTCCTTTGATTTTAAGTTGTTTTTAGTGATTTGGATGATTTATGCAAATATGTAAAAAGCGGGGACTAAACTGTAAAAGACACACATATTTATAGTGGTTCGGCCAGAACGTGCCTACGTCCACTTTATATGCTATTCTCCTTTTTCTCTTCAGATTACAAGTACAAAGCTTTGGTTACAAGTATATGAAAGTTGTTTGAAAGTTCCTTCCGTGCTTGAGCTCTCAAACTTGTCTGCCATTGTTGTACCCCTGCCCCTCTATTCATAGAGTGAGGCTGGGGGCAGGGGTCCTGGATGTATATAGCTGCTGGTGGGCCTGGGCTGAAGCAATCTGGTCTGGCGATGTTGGTTCGGTATGCACTTGGTCCGGTAGTGGTTGGAGTGAGTTGGTTCGGCATGGCTTGGGTGGAGAGTTGGTTCGGTGGGACGTTGGTCCGGCAGTGGCTAAGTGGAGTTTGGTCCGGTGATGGAGGAGAAGGGATCTGGTTCGGTGTGGGTTGGAGGTGAGGCTTGGTTCGGTAGGAGGTGGCCTGGACCGGTAGTTGTTGGAGGTGAGGCTTGGTTCGGTAGTGGTGTGGAGATGGAGTCGGACCGGTGGTCTCCTTCTCCTGGATCGGTGGTAGGGATGGAGCTTGGTTCGGCTATGAGTTGGGAATGCCGAATGAACTTCTATAGAGTGCTGAATGAGCTCTTGTATTGGGAATGCCGGATGAACCAAGGCATCTTGAATGCCGAATGAGATTTCGCTCTACATTGCCGAATGAAACTTTAAACCTTTGATACCGAATGGACTTTTATACTTGAATCATGAGTGAAATCCCAGACTTATATACGCTGGCTGGCTGCTTCTTCTTGGCTCGGTCATGGTGGAAATGCACACAACATTGATATTCCAGTTTTGACCAAAAATGGGATAACACTTTACCCCCCAAAACATGCCTTGCGATAGGAAGGCGTGTTTTGTAATGCCATGAGCTGGATGTTCATATCTTGTTGACAACCTGTAAAGAGCTTGATATTTTATATGGCCCCAAATGACGACCGTTCGGGATCGAGCTATTTGGGATGAAGCGCGGCCGTTCATGGTCAAGCGCCTAACTTCAAATGACGACCGTTCGCGATCGAGTCATTTGAGGTGAAGTGCGACCGTCCGCGGTCAAGCGTCTAAATCCATGCGACGATCGTTCGAGATCAAGTCATTTGCGGTGGAATGTGATCGTTCACGGTCAAGCGCTTTACTTCAAATGACGACCGTTCGGGATCGAGCCATTCGAGGTAAAGTGCGAACGAGCCCGGTCAGAGGGCGGACCTCAAATGGCGACCGTTCGCGATCAAGCCACTTGGGGTGAAATGTGACCGTTCACGGCCGGTGCCGTTCGCGGCAAAAGATGAAAGGGACCGTTCGCGGTCAAGCGCCTTACTTCGGACGACGATCGTTCGAGATCGAGCCATTCGTGGTAAGGTGCGACTATTGGCGGTCAGGGGGTGGACCTCAAATGGCGACCTTCCGCGATCGAGCCATTTGTGGCGAGATGAGTTGTCCCGTTCGAGGCGAGTTTGTGACTGTTCGAAGTCGGGTGCCGTTCGAGATGAATTGTGATCGTTCGAGGTCGGGTGCCGTTCGAGGCGAATTGTGACTGTTCGAAGTCGGGTGCCATTCGAGGCGAATTGTGAGTGTTCGAAGTCGGGTGCCGTTCGAGGCGAATTGTGACTGTTCAAAGTCGGGTGCCGTTCGAGGTGAATTGTGTGCCCGGGGGGGACTTAATATTATCAGTGCCGGAGTTATTGTTTGGGGGAGTTTCCGAATCAAAGACTTCGGCAGTTCGCTGCCATGCAAGAGGTGCTCGTGGACCGTTCGCGATCCAACGGGCATACAAGTAAATTTTTCCATAGAATTGTAAATGTTAAAGCAATAATCATATGAACCTTACAGCAGACATGTCCAAATAGGAAGAATTTAAATGTTTAAATCAAAATCAAAGCAAAAAGCAGAATGAAGATGTCAAAGCGTAAACTCTTATTATAACGCAGTTGGTAGTCATTCAGAGCATGCCTATGGATCGTGCGCGATCGCTCACATGTGTAAATGATTTAACCGTGTTAGCGAGAGGTTTACAACTTGTTCATCGTTATTTTAATCAAGCAATCAATGGATAATCAAATGGTGCCCCGATCCAGGGTCACCTCTAGCCGATGTAGACGGTGGTCGCTCTGGCTCCACAGCTGGAGTTCGCCTCCTCACGTACTGAAGGAGCATACCGTTCCTGATATGCCCTTCCACCTCGTCCTTCAAATGCCTACAATCATTAGTGTTATGGCCGTTTAATTCATGGAATACACAAAACTTATCTGATTTTCTTTCGTCAGAGGTTGGATCCCTTCGTATTGGTCTACGATACGGAACCTGCTCCTTGGTATCCTGATAAATTCGTTCCAGACTCTCATTCAGCTCAGTGTGAGTGGTGAATCGCGGCTCCCTCCGTTGCCGCTTTGACCTGTCATCATTATCCTCAGCCTTTCTCTTTCCTTTGCTAGTCTCCGCACCCTTTCCAGGCGGGTTTCCGCTCTTGATTGCGTAAACGTCATCTTCTTCCTCTCTTTCTGCGCTAGCATCTTCCAAACGCGGAAACTTTTCAGCTTCATGATAGAAGTCTCCCAGATTCATAGGCGGGTCCTTGGTTAATGAATTCTTGAACTCTGTACTATCAGCTATTCCAGATACAGCCGCCATCATGACCATAGATGGATCTGGTCGATCCAATGATGCTGCCGCCGCATTAAATCGCGTTAGAAAGCTCCTCAAAGTCTCTCCAGTTTTCTGCTTCAAGGTTGCCAAAGTCATCACATTCTTGGGTCTCGCAATATGAACCCTGAATTGCCTCATGAATCTCTCAGTTAAATCTGCCCACGTTCCTATGGAGCCGCTCTCCAGTTGCCTAAACCATAACGCTACAATGTCCGTCAAATACAGTGGAAAGCACCGGGCCATGATCTCCTGTGATGCCCCCAGCACTTCCATGTGCCTCATATACTTAGTAAGATGGACCGCAGGGTCTGTCCTCCCATCGTACATCTCTACTGATGGTAGCTTGAATTCTGGTGGGTTCCTAGCCATCCTAATCGTAGAAGAAAAAGGACTCATGTTTACATCTTCTAAGTCTCTGTTTACTAAACCACCTCTCATAGCTCTTCTAACCATCTCTGCTAATCTGTCATTGTCTCCAAGCTGTAGTCCTTGTTCAATGCCTTCGACCTGCCCCCCGAGTCCGTGGGAGTTTTCATGTGTATGCCTCCCTGGCTGAACGTTCATTCCTCTATTGCTACCAGGTGGCTCGGATGCCCCCATCTCTCTTCCCGGGGTCGGATCAACATGCTCTGCGTGAGTGCCCCCTAGCTCTGGTGCTACGCCAGATGGTCCTGCTCCGTTCTGAACTCCAGTTGCTCCCTGGTTTTGTGCTCCAAGTTGTCCAATTTGCTGAAGCAAGTTCTGGATCATCTCTTCTTGTCTTCTCATCATAGCCTCCATCTCATCCCTGGTGATGAAGGCTGAAGCTTGGTTTGCTCCTGAGGAAGCCTCTTGACTCCCTTCCTGTTGACTCTGCTCTGGCCTTGGCCTTCTGCTTAATTGTCTCGCCATGACTCTTCCAATCTGAATCTCTAAACTCTCAAATTCAACTTCCAAGCGGTAGGTCCTTGAGTTCAGTTCTCAGCGAAAGCACCAAAAATGTTTGCGAAAAAATGGGCAAACACCTCAAAGTCGTATGATTCCTTTGATTTTAAGTTGTTTTTAGTGATTTGGGTGATTTATGCAAATATGTAAAAAGCAGGGACTAAACTGTAAAAGAAACACAGATTTATAGTGGTTCGGCCAGAACGTGCCTACGTCCACTTTATATGTTATTCTCCTTTTTCTCTTCAGATTACAAGTACAAAGCTTTGGTTACAAGTAACTGAAAGTTGTTTGAAAGTTCCTTCCGTGCTTAAGCTCTCAAACTTGTCTGCCATTGTTGTACCCCTGCCCCTCTATTTATAGAGTGAGGCTGGGGGCAGGGGTCCTGGATGTATATAGCTGCTGGTGGGCCTGGGCTGAAGCAATCTGGTCTGGCGATGTTGGTTCGGTATGCACTTGGTCCGGTAGTGGTTGGAGTGAGTTGGTTCGGCATGGCTTGGGTGGAGAGTTGGTTCGGTGGGACGTTGGTCCGGCAGTGGCTAAGTGGAGTTTGGTCCGTTGATGGAGGAGAAGGGATCTGGTTCGGTATGGGTTGGAGGTGAGGCTTGGTCAGGTAGGAGGTGGACTGGACCGGTAGTTGTTGGAGGTGAGGCTTGGTTCGGTAGTGGTGTGGAGATAGAGTCGGACCGGTGGTCTCCTTCTCCTGGATCGGTGGTAGGGATGGAGCTTGGTTCGGCTATGAGTTGGGAATGCCGAATGAACTTCTATAGAGTGCCGAATGAGCTCTTGTATTGGGAATGCCGGATGAACCAAGGCATCTTGAATGCCGAATGAGATTTCGCTCTACATTGCCGAATGAAACTTTAAACCTTTGATACCGAATGGACTTTTATACTTGAATCATGAGTGAAATCCCAGACTTATATACGCTGGCTGGCTGCTTCTTCTTGGTTCGGTCATGGTGGAAATGCACACAACATTGATATTCCAGTTTTGACCAAAAATGGGATAACAATTTGTGTTAGTATTTATAGATGACATTCTGATATATTCTAGGAATGAGCGAGACAATGAGACTCACCTTATAATAGTGGTTGAGATGTTGAGGCAGCATCAACTAAAAGAAATGTTTTTGAAGTGTCATTTTTTGAAAAGATTGGTGAAGTTTCTTGGTCATGTAGTTTAAAAGAAAGGGTTGTCGCTGGATCTAACTAAGATAAAAGTTGTAAATAATTGGAAGAGACACGAGACGGTGACTGAGATAAAGATTTTTCTTGGATTAGCTGGCTATTACTGGTGATTCATCAAGGATTTCTCTCTTGTAACAGCACCAATAATTAAACTAACAAGGAAGGATGTAAAGTATATTTAGACCAATAAATGTAAGGAGACATACTTAAAGCTAAAACATTTCTTGACTAATGTGCCAGTGTCAGTTGTCCCGGATAGGAATCAAGATTTGTGATACATACAGATGCATGTGGAACAGGATTAGGAGCTATATTAATGTAGGGGGTAAAGCTATTGTGCAATGACCTATATTGTAACCCCTTTAAAATATGAATATTTAATATAATTTTAAATAATTAATAAATGGATTTTATAACTCAAATAAAACTCTTTTAAATAATAACTAGTGATGGTGGGATGGTTTTCAAAGTTTATTTACAAAAATATTTAGTTCGAAGAAAAATTAAAAATGTGACCAAAAATCTTTTTCAAATTTTCGACTTTTTGTTGTATAAAGTTGTCTGAAATGTTGTGAACACTTTAATTTACATACAAACAAGCGTTTGTAAACAAACTAGGATTTAAAAATGATAAGACATATTTATGTATGGCTTAAAAATATTAAAAGTGTGATGTGACAATTTCCTAAGTTTAAATTTTAAATAAAAAGCATATGTCACATTAAAAAACATCTAAGTACATGAAGTGTTTGAAAAGTTGGCCCATCCGAATGAAGGGGGACCAAGTCACATTTTTAATGGAGGGAGGAGACATGGAGAGTGATGTAGCACGATATTAGTAGAGGTTATGCACCTTAGAGGTAGTTTAGTAACTTGTCTAGTTCATTTTATATAAAAGCAAATTTAGTAATTCTTTTTCTCATTTCTAATTTCATTTCAATCTTCATTCAATTTCTTTAAGTTTTCATCGCTTCCAAAGTGGTTTCAAAGTTTAAAAATCCAATCTTTTCATTTTTTCCTTAAGTAAAATCAATAAAACGTCCACCTTCCTTCTCTACATCACCTAATTAACCAAACAAGAGCCATATCCACTCAAACAAAGCTTGGCCGAGTTCAAAACCCCCTAAGGCCAAACCTATGCTTTCACTTCTAGGCTTCAATACTCTACCTTTTACAAAAAGAATATGAGTTGTAGCGTCGGTTGCATGTTCGGGTGAATTTGCGTTCGTTTCAGTGAGTAAAACCCCAAAACTAGAAGTTTTAACTCTAATATTGTTCATTTTAGTAGGTAATAGCTGCTTGTTGTATATGTATTGTATTGTAATGGTTGTTGGCTTAGTTTATGTTTTGAAAAGATGACATCTTGGTAGACAGAAAGTAACTTGAAAAGTTAGTAGAAACAATTAAATATATTGTAAGTGAGGCTCTCTACATGTTGCATGTTTGTTATTTACCTTATATGTATGCTCTTACTTATGATGCTTGGATGTAAAACAAATGGCATGAAAGCGTTTGTGAAAGTGTCCGTATAGCGACTATCATTATATCGGCACTTTTGAGAAATATCATCTGTATGCAACCTTTTGGTTTATTCTTGAGCTTGGGTTTTGTTTTACATTGCTAATTAAGTTTTTGAATAACAATGAGTTTAAAATCAATTAACCATTTTAATAATAGTTTTTAAATTTAATTAATTATTTTAATTAATTTGAATTAAGGTTAATTAATTAACTTAAGAATGATGAGTTTAAATTTAATTAATTACTTTGTTAATGCTATTTAAAATTACTTAAACATTTTATCTAATGATGGTTAAGGTTAATTAATCATTTATGAATGATGGGTTAAAGTAATTAATCACTTTAATTAACAGTTTATAAAATTTATTGACTCTTTTAAATTAATGACTTTTAAAGTTAATTGATTGGTTTTTATTTAATTAATCTTTTTATTAATGATGTTTTAAATTAATTAATCATTTTTAATTAATGATTTTGATTTTTATTAATTAATTTAATTAGCTATATTTAATATTATTATCATTTTAATAAGGATGTTTTACGTTATTAAATCTTTTTTTAATAATGGTGTTTAAAAGCTAATGAACCATTTTAACAAAGTTGTTTAAAGTTAATACTTGTAATATGAATCCCAACCATGAATTCAGTTTAAAAGTAAAAGTTTGATTCATTTATGGAAATAAATTAATTTCTGTAAAGCGATATCATTTATATGGAAAGTATCTAGTTTTATACTTTACACCAACCGTCGAAGAGGGAGACACGTCTCTATCTCGAACGTTAAGAATGTATGTCGAGACATGACTTTGAGGTAACACTACCATAACTTGTCTGGTATCATGCTGCTCAAGGGATAGTATGAGTTTAAAATCAATGAGTGGTGATGCGTGTATAAGATTTAATTTCCATATACGATTATTTTGTTATCTTCGACAGCCGGTTTGTCGATTACCTCTGCCATCTTTGTATTTCCTCACTCTAAGACGATGTGTTGCCCATTTGAGCTTTTTTATCTTTTTTGGAATACGTCTAAACACAAAGTGTGAGTGAAGGTCAAGCTACGTGGGGTTGCTCCCATTAGAGTATTTTCACATCCACTGTAGATTGTATTCAGTTGTGCACAGTGAGATGTGAAATACTCGGATACTCGGTAACAGTTGGCAGGGTACGGCTTGGAGATTTCTGAGAGCCATCGAAGTTCTCAAGTATATTTCTAGAGGTATACTTTCGGTAAGGGTTGTGCACCCTTCTAGTCATTGTTGAAACTTTCCTTTTTCCTTATTGATTCAAATCTTCGAATTTGTTTTCTTAATTGCATCAGAAAGAGTCTAGCACTCTTCGTGATGTTTAATTATTTATATCCATTCTTTACCCTTGGATGTTGTTCTTGTGAGAGGAAACCTGTTCTGTAACGACACGTAATTTTCGACGATTTAGATTTGTTAAAATAAGGAGATTTTAGTAATATATTTTGAAAGAAAAAAATTTGTGGATTAAGAATGAAATAATAATAATTAGAATTAAAGGTATTAATGTTAATATAAGTTTAACAATCTAAATGAGATTCTAATAAATGTAGTAGTGAAGGTGTTATACCTGGTTATAAACTGGATATAAGAAAACAAATGAGGATATTGAATTAATTAATGGATAATATATATTTATAATTGATGGTAATTGAATAAAATCAATATTTTATGAGTCATTGTAACATTTGTTTGTAAACAGTAAACCTATAAATGTGATCAAGGGTCGATAGTGACCATTATTGTATGTACCAATTTATTTAGGCTATAAAAATTTCTATTGGGAATCAATTGTAATTAAAATGAAATTTAATGTTACATTAATGAGATTAAGTCAATAATTGCAAAATATGAATGTAATAAGATGAATGGAAATATTAGTTTATCTCATATAGTAATGATCGATGTAATAAAAGAATGGAACCAACATAAAATGATTAATTGGATTAAAAGCTTGATTAAGGTGTGGAGGTGACAAATTTCAATATAATTGAATTATAGTGGTTATTACGCAATAAATGAAAATAAAATAGTTAATACAAATAAAGATGAAATTTGAAGTATATTAGTGTAATGAAACGTAAAACAAATGTTAATAGGTTTATAGGGTAATAATAGATCTAATAAAAGAATTGAAAATTTAAACCAAACCAATTCATTTGGAATTACTTATGAATTAATTGAATTTACTTACAATTAAAGGAACACTGTAAATTAGTAAATTAATTAACTTTAAATTGATATCTAAGTTGTTTAAATTATTGTAATTTTTTAGGAAATCAAAAATGATGATCTCTGGGAATTTTTTTATTTGAATTGAAAAAGTGATTTAATTAATTAATTATCAATTTATTTAATTAACCGGAAAATAGCCATTTTGGACACTGACTCGGATTTCGACGAAACTAGTTTCATCGGTCCGTAACGGTGAATTGTTGTAGGATTTCAAGTTTCGCAACGATCGGACTTGTCGTTTAATCGTACAGACTCGAAAAGCCTAGAAATCAATTTAATTGAAATCAATTTGAAATAATTTGATTTCAGCATAACTTCTTCATACGATGGAATTTGGACCTGAAACCTATTCCATTGATTTTAAAATATTTTAAAACATCTATTTTAATATATGGTTTGACCCAATTTCGTTTCGGAATCGAAGCGGGCTTTTCGAGTCGTTATCGTTCATTTTTCCAAACCAATCAAGCCCGTCTATTCTATTTTGTTCAGCCTATATATACCTCGTTATAAACCCTAGCCTATTTCTTATGTTCATTTTTCTGTACATACAATTCCAATTGCTCCTCTTTCTCTTTGCAGACAAGCTCTAAATTTTACAGTCAATTGCAAATCAAAAAAATTTCTACTTCAAAATTCAAACTCCTCAATATATATCGAATTATATATCGTCGGAAAGCTCTCGACGAGGGCGTCTCAGATTTGTAATTCATATTTGAAATCGAATCATAATTTTTCCATAAACCCTTAATTTAGTCGCGGCCGTTCATCGCGCGACGGTCATCTTTGTCCGATCGTCAAATTGAATTGTGGGTATTGTAGAGAGTCACGAGGGGATCGCGTAGGCATAGGTGATTCGTCGTTTTGACGGTTGGATCGACGTAGATTTTTCGATTAGGGTTCGAAAACCCTATACGGGGGATGGCAGTGCAGGGCGACTCCGGCCACTGGAGGTGACATCGAGCACCTTGGCGAGTGCGGCATGAAGAGGGGAGGTCATTGGAAGTGGGCACCGATCGCCTAGAGGCTGGAGGTGGTTGGGATTCGCGGTCAAAGCTTCTGTCAACTATGGGTTTTTGGCGTTCGGTTGTGAACTGGGTTGCGTGCGCAGGTGATTGCATGGTGACGTGTACCCCAATTTGATTTATTTATTTTATTTAAATTTTAAATTCCAATGTTCTTACATGAATAACTTTTGCATACGAGGTCAGAATTACGAGTGGTTTTCTCCGCTAGGACTATATTGAAATTCCAGACATTTTGGTGCTGGTATGGACGAATTCTGAGACTATTCAAATTTTGAGTTTAAATTGGATTTAAATTCAATTTAAATTCAAAAGGTGAGTGTTTTAACCTACTCACAACTTCTAAAATTTCTTATGTTTGTTAACTTGACTTATGATGTGATTAGAAATTTATTTATGAATGTTTGGCGTAATTTTAATCATCATCTCAGTTAAATTGAATTTATTTGAATTAAATTATTATTTGATTTATTACTTCATATAAACTGTCAGCTAAATTGTTATTTAATTTATTATTGAGTATAAACTGCCAGTAAATACATATTATTTATATTGATGTTATTGTTTGAATTGGATGATGATTGTGATAAATGTTGATGATTGATATTGGATGAATGGATGTTGTATTTTATATTATTATAAACTGCAAGTTGTTATGGATTGTATTTCCTTCGGGATTGTGGTTTGAAATGACATTAATCGTATTTATATTTTAAATTATGGATTGAAATAATAAATATCTGTATCACTTGACCATAGGATAGAAAATTATATACAGACATCGTGGTCTATATATATAAAATATTTTGAACTGATTTCTATGGTTTTGTAAAGAAATATATGGTTTTATATAAATATTGATTTTCGATATTATATAATGTATTTTATTCTTGATTTTGAGCTATGTATAATTTGTTTTAACTTAAATAAGATAATAATAAAGTTTGATTTTATGGGAGATAATATGGTTAAGTATTTAAATTTTATGTTAATATAGAGTTTATAATGATTTAAATAAATTAAGGTTCGAAGATAAATTGGGAATTTATTTGAAATTGAATTTACTTAAGAATTAACTCGAATAAGTTGATGTGAAATTTATTAAATTGAAAATTCTAAAAGGTATGATTATTATAACTTGATTTTAGGGTTAAGGTGAATTTAATGAGCATTTCAAGTATAAATAAATTAAAGGAAATATTTAGTTATTTGTAATTTAGGATTTATTTAAATGATAATGGATTTATTATGTAAAATATTTCAACTAAATAATTGAAAATGAAATTGTTAAATCGCGATTACCAAACTTAGTTTTGAAATTATTGAATACCCAAAATTTGAAATATACTGAATTTGAAATGGCTTATTTTAGGGATCAAATCTGTTTTGAAATTGATAAAATTTGGAATAGTTTATTCGAAAACTGAATCGTATTGAAATTTATGATTTAGGATTTGATTAAAGTTAAAATTTAGAAATTCGAGTTGTTTTGGAACTGATTTATGAAATTGAAGAAGCTAGTTTATTTTATATAGTATTTTAATATTTTAACCATCTAAGTGGTGGAAGATATTTTCGAAGATATGAGTTTCAAAGTATTATCATTGAAAGTGCTATGATTTTGGAAAGGATATATTTGAAATAAAAATGATGTTATATTGATTTGGGTTTTAATAAAATAATATCATATTGATTTGGTTTTGAAATGGAAATAATATCGTGTTTATATGGTTTTGAAATGGATATTATATTCTGGTTTTGAAGTATAAATTATTTTAAAATGACTGCGGTGTTAAAATAACGCTTAGTTGTTAAAGAGACCGGGATCGGAAGTTGTCATGCTCTCTGCCAACTTCGAAAACCACTTTAATAACCATGTACATGGTGGAGATTCTAGAATGAAGTAGGATGGTGGCGGCGTTTCCTTTGAGGTATATACGTGCACCCGACTCCCGTGAGTTGGCGTAAGGTGGCTAAAACAGGAGCGATTGACGGGCTAAGAAGGTAGCACCTTTTATCGCACACACTCCTTCGATACCATTCTATTACTTCGTGATTGATTTGAGCCATTTTGATTTTGGGGATGTGGCTCGAGGTGGGCGGTAGTAACTGCTATGCGTTACCACTGGTCCGGAAGCGTAATTGGTATATCTACCCTGGCATTGTCAAGTTATGCCGCGTCACCTACCCTAGCCCGCCTTGTACGATTTTGATTTGTGTCGTACCTAAGGAGTATCCTTTGGTAGCCTCCCGATTAGGAGGTATTACGGTACCGTATAGACTATTGGCACTATTTATGTGTTAAGGGGAATATTGGATCACTCCTTAATGCTATTTTAAAGTAAATTTATTTTACTAATAGACATTATTATAATAGCAAAATATTACTACATAGTAAATAGTTTAACGGATCCTTAGGAGATGTGAATCCCGAGCATCTCCTAAGTTACTGCACTCACGTTTTACACTGGATAGGAGATGTCAATTCCCGTAAACATCTCTAACGCCGTTCCACTCATATTATTTACAGTTGATTTAACTTACATAAGATCTTTTAGTTCTGACCCGAGTGTTTTGTCTTTTCAATTCGCTCGGGGCAGTCTGAGCATTTCAGGATTCGAAGCTTTATCTATGGAGGACGAAGACGAAGATTTGTATTACTATTATTTATTATATATTCCACTGCATCACATTGTTCCGCTGCATTGTTATTGATTATTCTCTGCTATGTGTAACTCTGATATGCATTGTATAAGTATAATCAAATATTTTGTAAAACAGCTTCATGAACTGTTTATTTGATTATTATATTTTATCGTTCTGCTACAAGATTCTATTTTTTTTCTTTCTATGCTTTTATTATTTACCTCATAACAATCTGCCCTTCTGTATGGTTTAAGTCTGACGTGTTTGGTTTATCATCGATTTAAAGTGTACAAAAAGGCGGGACATTACATGTTCCATATTTGGCAGTGTGGTCACACATGTTATTGTTTAATTACACTTATTATTTAGATTTTTACTCATACTATACATATTGTCCGATACGAGTTGTTTGTTTTCGCTAAACTCTTGGGTACTCATTTATATTTGAGTAATTAGAGAGCAGCTGGCTTTTATGGGCTCTTTTGAAGATGACGCTCGTTCAGGAGGTTTTTATCTACTTAACTATCTATTTCGCTGTATATTTAGTTTTTGTATGTGTTTTGTTTTGGTGTGTGTAGCGACAGGTTGTTATAACTGCCTAAGCTGATTATGGTACTTTTATGTAACTCTGATAACTCCATGTTAGGGGTAACCTTATGTACTATTTTACTTATATGAAATATTCAATGGTCTCGTTGTGATATTTTCTGTTATATTCTTTGTTTTGCCCTATAATAATTCATCTTATGGATAGGGGTGGGCGCGGTCGGTTAACCGGGTCGTTCGGTTAAAATTTTCGGTTAACCACAAAAGAACGACCAGTTCGGTTAACCGGTTTCGATTAATTGTGGAAATATACTACCGACCGAACCGGTTAACCTTAATCGCGGTTAACCGAATTTTTTAACCGGTTAACCGGTTACTTTGATCGGTTAACCGTTGACCGATTAACTGTTCAAATTAACTGATTAACTCGTTTACAAATTTAAAATACACAACATTATTGACTGACTCAACTGAAATACAACATATACGTGCTTCATTGTTTGTACTAGTTCATACTTCATACTGGCAGTAATTTCAATTGTTCATACTAGTTCATACTTCATACTGACAGTAATTAACATTGGTCATACTAGTTCATATTCATAATTCATACTACCAGTAATTCCAAAATCATATTAGTCCATTCATTATTCATACTAATTCATTGTTCCTGGAGATTACGCTACAACGGTAATTCAATTACATTACATTAATACATGTCAACAACTACGAACTACAAATTCAATCGACTCAGCTCCAAGCCTCCACATAACTGCCAACTTCCAAGATGACGACGAAGACAATAGCTTACAAGATGAAGACGAAGACAGCAACTGCTAACAACCGATATACAACCCGAATGCTTAGTTAAACCTGAATACAAGATGAAGATGAATAAGGTTAACATTTGATGAATACCCAAAGGTAAATAGTTTACACTCCTAAGTTTGGTAACGGTTATTGTAAACTAAATGCAGATATGCATTTTTCCTTACTATGTTAGAAAAAAAGAATTTACCTTTTATAGCATAAGAACTAAGTTTTAACATGGTCAATCATTGTAAAAGAAAAAAAACTAGCTTAAACCATACATAAGCTAGAATATAAATATACAATTGAATATACAATTGAACTTAACCCTATTTGATTGGTGAGATGATTTTGATTTTAGTGTAGTATATGAGAATGCATTGTGCGTTCATAGGCACATTATATATTTAGTAGAATAAAACAAAAATTACATTTCATCGGTAGTTTAATCGAAATAAAATGTACGGGAAATACAACAACTTAGCTACAACAGAGAGCTAACTGTAAATGAAAGAAGCTGAGCTTTGTAGCTTAACGAACCTAATTATGCTACTAAAAAAATATCCACAAGTGTATTCACCTTACTTAGTTAAACTAGACATCATATTTATATCACTATGCATTTATTCATTTGCAATGAACGATTTCAAAACCAAATAATGGATAAATAATCTGTGAACGAAGGTCTTGACTGAAAAGGAAATATTTTGACTTTGCATATGAGAATGCATTGTGCATTCATAGGCACATTATATATCTAGTAGAACAAAATAAAAATTACATTTCATTGGTAGTTTCATTGCAATAAAATGTCTGAAAGTACAACAGCTTAACTACAACGGAGAGCTAACTGTAAATGAATGCAGCTGAGCTTTGTAGCTGAATGAACCTGATTATGCTACCAAAAAGATATCCATACAAGTGTATTCACCTTTCTTAGTTAAACTAGACATTAAATTTATATCACTATGCATTTTTTCATTTGCATTGAATGATTTCAAAACCAAGTAACGCATAAATAATTTGTGACTGATGGTCTTGACTAGAAGAAGAAATATTTTGGCTGAGCATAATTTTGTGAAAATATTTGATGAAACTATTCATTATGTTTATGTCGAGATGTCTAATAGGTATATGAAATATGATCTTATACCCGGACTCTTCGTCTGTTCAGTAACTTTATAAATTAATGTAGATCAAAATATTTGTTGTGAAACATGCAAAAAATAGTGAAATATGTAAAGATTATCAAATTGAACATAAATTCTGATAGATCACCTCATATTAAAATTTACATAAATGCATTATCGCAGTAGTTAGTTTAGCCAACGTTAATTATTATTTGAATTTATCGATTTTAAATTCAACGACTACTACTCCAAGGTAAAGCACAGATACCAAAAATGGGAGTAGGGTAGCAGACGAAGTAAAAATACAAATATCCAAAATTTTGAACAAATAGAAAAGAGAAACCTGATTGGATTAGTAGAGGAGTGGTGAAGGTTAGTTTCCAATATCCATCTACCAATTTGTCAAAGACTCATAATCAACGATCTCAAACTACAGTCCATTGTGTAGATAGTTCTGTATGAAATGAGCAAAAAATTATTAATTAACTCAATAATTTAGAATTTTATGGAAAAAAGATGTTTACTGTAAATTGAGAGAATACAGTATACTAATTATGAACTATACATGCAATTAAGACATATACAATTACATGTAACAGCTTTTAATCTATTATGTAATTTAATTACTATCAGTATTTTAAAAAACAAAATAGGCATGTGCCTTTTAATAGAAAAAACTTATTTTATGCTGATGGGCATGGAAGCAAATAAAATATAGTTTTCAAGAGACTAAATTTTAAAACATATATTCAGGCTGAAGAAGTGCATATAACTTAAATACAGTATACACATATACATAAGATAGAGGGGTGCTAAAACAAAAAAAGATCAATTTAAGAATTACACGGTAAGAATTTAACTTGAGGATAGTGCAAGTGAAAAAATTTTGGAATATACGCCACTATCACCTAAGATTACAAACTACTGTAATGGTGGTAGATATTAGTAGATAATAACAGAATGTGATGCTCTGAAATGGAAATTATTTGAAGTCTTAGTATATAATAACAAAATCATTAATTAGTAACAACAAAACAATGTAGAAAAGATAAGCATGATAAATGCAATATAAATGAGTTGGGAATAGAATTAGAAAGCAATTAATTAGGATACGTGGAACATATAAACTAATGAGTGATATGATGAAATGAAAACTTAATTTTCTTTTTGATTTAGGAACAAAGGGTGAAAACTAACTTATAGTATCAGTTTTAGAACATGATGATATCTCAGAACTATACTACAACATGTTATAAACTCTTCTGCAGAGTATTACTCCATGCCAAATTTGCCCAAATGCGGTTCAGTCACCTCTTATCTACAATTTTTCAACCAAAGCTGTGAACAAAATTTTTTGTAGAAACATTTTTTTTTCATTTTAATTCTAGCAAAAAATAGTTAAAATCAGGAGAGCAATATCAAAAGTTCCTAACTTGGCTATTGTTCTTTACGTTATTGTTCAAAGATTCGTCATTCATAACAATGCTTCTGTCTTTGAAAGTGGGAATCTTAGGACCCTATATAAGTTTAATTATATACGAATATACAAACCCTATATTTTTTTCGATCAGAGTCATCTACAGTCAATAAAAACTAAACAAAACAAATTATACATATAGTATATAATTTCAAAATTGATCCCAAAATGACATATTAGAGTACATAGAGAATTACACAGACAGTCAATAAAAACTAAACTAAACAAATAAAAACTAAAAATACACATAATTAATACAAACTCACGTTTTCCCTTTACTTGCTAGCATTCACCATATCTGAATTTATAGATCGATTAGCAGAGAAAATTAGCAGTAGATTGACCTAATTGTTTTTAGGAATGATTATGGTAAGAGGAAATTAGCATAAAAGTATTTTTGGGAACGAGATGTTGAATTGAAAGCGGCAGGGATGATGAAAAATTAGGGTTATGTTTCAGTATTCGTTGCTTTGTTACGCGATATTGGGATGGGCCGGGTAGTGGGCAGGCGCTGGTAATTTCTTGCTGCGTAAAGCATAAGTGTGAAAATTTATATTCGGTTAACGGTTAACCGATATACGTTGCATGGTTAACCGTTAACCGAACCGAATTTCATCGGTTAACATCAGTCGGTTAACCGAATGTTGGTTAACCGAATTTGTCGGTTAATGCGGTTCGGTTAAGCTCGGTTGAGTCGGTTGAGTCGGTTAACCAAATTAAATGCCCACCCCTACTTACGGATGCTTAAGCAATGGCACACGAATATCGTGGATGTATTAAGTGTCATTCCCAAGGATCAGAATGATGGGTCATCATAGATTACCTACGCTTTTTGACAGCTTAGACCACATGAAGTTATATAATCGATCCATGACTTAGAGTTGGCAAGTATAATCTTTGCTTTGAAGGTGAGGAGTCACTATCTTTTGGGAGAAAGGTTCGAAGTGTACACGGATCATAAGTCTTTAAGATATTTATTCTCTCAAAAGGAGCTGAATATGAGAAAACAAAGATGGTTAGAGTTTTAAGCAAATTATGATTTCGAAACAGTATACACTAGGAAAAGGAAATGCAGCTATAGTGCACTTAGTAGAAAATACAAAATGTAGTGTTAGCAATGATATCAGATTAGAAAGATTTGGTAGAGTTAAATACTTGTAGTACGCAGTTAAGATCGACGGCTGGTTCTAGTCAGAGTATCGCAATGTTATCTTGCTTGGAAGTTTGACCATTATTGATTAAAAGGATTGTTTCTAAGTAAAGAGATGATTCATTTCTAGCTGAATGATTTAGAAGATCATAAAGTGGAATTGAGATTAATGATCTGAAAGATTTTAGTCTTAACCAAAAGGATGGTTAAGGAAGAAGGGACAATTATGTATTCTAGATAGGGGTGACCTAAGAAGAAGTACTTAAGGAATGTCATCCATCAAAGTTTATTATTCATCCTGGAGGAACTAAGATGTATTAGGATATGAAGAGAAGTTTCTTTTGGGAAGGCATGAAAAGAGATGTAGGCTTATAGGTAAAGCAATGCTTAAATTGTCAGCAAGTAAAAGCCGAGCATTAGAAACCAAGTGGATTGTTTCAGCCTTTAGAATACCTGTTTGGAAATAGGACCCTATATCCATGGATTTTATTAGCGGGGTGCCAAGGTCAAGAAGAGGAAATGAAAGTATTTACATTATAGTGGATAGACTGACAAAGGGTGCACACTTCATTCCTGTTGAGTCGACAAGGACGACACCTATTTTGGCTAACTTATTTATGGATAACATCGTTAGACTATATAAGATTCCTAATAGTGTAGTAAGTGATATAGATTCTTTATTTACTAGCAAATTCTGGAAGAGTCTACAAGAGGTTTTAGGTACCAAGTTTAAGATAAGTCCCGTTTACCATCCATGGATAGATGGGAAAATGGAAAGAGTTAATAAAGTCTTAGAGGGTTTGTTAAGAGCTTGTGTGATAGATTTTGTAGGATCAAGGGAAGACCATCTACACTTAATCGAATTTTCCTATAACAATAGTTATCAGACTAGTATACAAATGGCACCTTTTGACGCTTTATATGGAATACCCTACAAATCACCCATATGTTGGTTAAAGACCGAAGATAAATTAATTCTTGGTCCAGATTTAGTGAGAGAAGCCACATAAAAGATTGAGTTGGTCCAAGTAAGAATGAAGGAAGCTTAGTTTAGGCAAAAAAATTATGCAGATAAGAGATGTAAAAACTTGGGAGTTCTTAGTTGGAGATCATGTTATTGTCAAGGTATCATGAATGAAGGGTGTGATCCGTCTGGATAGTCAAGGAAATTGGTACATATGTTTATTGGACCATTTCCTATTAAAGAAATAATTGGGAAACTCGCTTGGTGGATAGATTTACTGGGAAGTTTGGCTGGAGTTCACAATGTTTTTCATGTTTCTTACCTTGAAGTGTGTTCGTAATCCAGAGACTACTATTACTCCGACCGGATTGGAAGACTTGGTGGTGGAAATGGACATGGCTATTGTTAGACAACCGGTTTAGTTAGGGAATAAGACAGTTAGATTGGTAAAATTCCAAGGAGTGATGATGAGAAAGACTACTTGGGAGACAGATGATAGGGTTAAAGACATTTATCCTGATTTGTACTGATGGTATGTTTTATGCCTAATAAGTTTGTTAAGTGCCTTATTGTAATTTTGAGGACGAAATTCTTCAAGAATGGGAGTCTGTAACCCTCTAATTTTTATTAATATTATTTAGGACATTTAATTAGATAAATTAAATTAAATAATGTAAGAGGATAAGAAGATTGAGATTGGATCATTAAGTGGGTCGTACCTTAATTAATGACTTAATAGGATTGATTATAATTTAAACAAGAGGAAGGATTTGATAGAAGGGTAAAATAGGAATAAACTCATTTCCTACTCAAGGCTGGCCATTATTAAGAGATTCAAGAGAAGAAAATGCTAGGAAATTAAAGAGAAAGCTTAAGAAAACTAAATCAACACTTGAATCTCAAGTATCAGTATCTAATTAAGGCGAATAATGATAACCCATCTCAAGTTTGCTTATTTATTTTCAGTTTTATGATTAAACCTGAATATTATATGTATAATTATGCCATGATGTGAATGATTGATGATTATCTGCTTATTGGTGATTTATTGGATTTATTTATGAAAATAGTGAGTAGGTTTAGGTGTGAAAACTATCATATGACACCAAACGACTTGAAATTTTGATACGATGTTAGAAACATTATTTTAGAAATTTATTTAAATTTTATAATTTTCCAAGCAAGTTCGAATATTTTACAAATTTCTAACATGAGGAAAATGGCTTATTTCGTGTTTTAATTATTAAAAATAATTAAATAATGTTTTTGGTTCCGAAATTTTTATTTTTCAAAGAAATGATAAATCTGATTTACTATATTTCTATGGATTTTTGCTAAGTGTTTACGAATTATTATGAACTTATTTGACTAGAAAAGCTTAATAATTGTAATAAAATGTTGATATAAATTATATGGTTTGCAAATTATTTCAAGGAATGATAATTTTGGCATATAGCGGTTTTTTAAAAAGATTTTATAAAGTATTATCCAATAATAATTTGACAAAGAGTAAGCTACATAGGAGTCAATCTATTTATTTATCATCTGTGTTGTTATAGCTTTTGTCTGTATGTATGTAATGGTAGAAACTATATCTGTCTACTAGTTAACTTTGACCAACCAAAGGGGCATCTTCATATATTGCTCTTGAAGTATTTTATAATAATTAAATTTTACCTAAACCTGGGCAACGTTTAGGATTATGTAATGAATATATAAGGAAATCTGTATTTTGAAAACATTTCATGTTCTTGTGCTTTGATGTAAATAATACTATTAACTGATCTCATTGTGTGGCTGCAGAATGATACTATTGACGACCGCAATATTAGCAGCGCTTATTTTTGGACCTCGGAATGGGGACTTTACAAAGTATTACCGACGAAGGATATGGTATGACATGGAAAGATAGAAAAATTGTCACCGAGGTATGTAGATCCATTTCCTATTATAAAGAGGATCGAAAAACTCGTGTATCCAATAGAGTTACCGAGCAGTTTGACAGGTGTCCATAATGTGTTTTATATTTCTCGTCTTATAAAGTATGTGCATGACCCAAAGACTACTATTACTTCGACTACATTGGAAGATTTAGTATTGGAATCAGATATGACTTTTGTTAGGAAACTTGTGGAGAGAGATGAGAAGGGGTTGAGGAATGAGACAATCAAGTTAGCAAAAGTCCAGTGGAGTGACAATGAGAAAGGCCGTACTTGGGAGATAGAAGATGGGAATAAAGAGATTTACCCTGCATTATCCTGATGGTTTGTTTATATTTTTGCTATTCAGACAGGCTAATGTTGTTGTTATGTGATATTACAGATGTTTGCAAGATTGATATGCTTGCTAGTGTCCTTATTGAAATTTCGAGGATGAAATTCTTCAAGGAGGGGGGCCCGTAACACCCTTAATTTTGAGTAACATTATTCATGAAATTTAATCAAATAAATTAAATAGGACAATGTATGGTGTGATAAGGGGGATTAAGATCTTATAACTAACTAAGTAAGGGTTAATTAATTAACTAATAAGATAGTTTTAAACTTAACATAGAGAGGAATAAATGAAAAGGGAAAGTTAGGAAAAGAGCCTCCCTTTAGCTCTTACCCTCTCATTCATTCACTCTCATTTTTACCAAACAATCAATAGGAAAACTCAAGCAAGGCCGGTCCATTACTAAGGAAGATTAGAAGGGAAAAACTAAAACAAATCAATGGAAAAGCTAGGGAAATCATTCTCCATCAAATCTCAACTCCATTGTCTAATCTAGGGTGAATAATAGTATTTATCTCAAGTTTACTTGTTTATTTCAGATTTATGACCTAATTCTGAATTGATTGGTTAATATGTCACGTTCGGATTGGTTATGTCATTATTGGATTTAATGAAGAATTATGGAAATTTTTATGAAATTGATTTAATATATTTTAAAGGTAAAACCTAAGTTTCTGATCTCCTAATGTTTTGAAATTTTGATGCGTTGTGTAAAATGATATTTTGGATGGGTTTTTAGTTTTATAATTTTCCAAATTAATGGGAATATTTTATGAATTTCAAAGGAAGAAAGGCCATTTATTTTGGGTTTTCATTATTAAAAATAATTAGATAAGGATTTTGATTTCGAAATTTTTATATGTTAAAGATATGTTAATTCTAATTTTTAGTGAATTTTTGGGATTCTTCCTATGCAATTATGATTTATTATGAATTTAATAAGGTAGAAAAGCTTATAATTGATATTCAATGATTAATATTGGTTAAGGAGTGTGAAATGAATTTTTGAAGAGGTAAATAGATTGTGGCATTTTTTTCTTAAAAGAATTAATGCATATGATATCAACTAAGTTTGTATGGAATGAATCTATTTGGGTTGAAGTCTTCTATTATAAAGCCAGGGACATTGAATCAATGTCGACATAGGTAATCTCGTAACATATTAGAACTATGTCGACCTCCATTGTTTCTTTGTTTTGAAATCTATAACATACTGCATTGATGTCGTAAATTTTCACCATGGTTTTAAACAAAGTTGCATACTTCCCGATTAATGCCATAGCTTAAGGCAGTAATGCGTTAATATTATTTCCAACCTTAATTACTCTAGGCAATGGTGCCACTAGTACTACCTTCAAGAAAGAAGTATTATGGCAACGATGTCACTTATATCTACATACTTTCGACATTGATATAAAATGGCAATGATACCACCTATTATCAATTGTGACATGCTATTTTACAACTGCATAATAGCCCAGTCTTATGAAATCAATCGCAATTAATTTAAGGCATTGATGTCAGAAGTCATCATTGTCGACCTTACTATTTTAAAGCACCTGATACAAATAGTTTTGAAATATTGATGTCGTATGTCATCAATGTCGACCATTTTGATGCCGTAAGTTTTTTCAATGGTGATTTTATTCTAAGTTATGGTGTTATGCCCTATAATGAAGAGTTGTGATGCCTTCATCTTAATACTGAAAGTATATATGGCAATATTAAAAATGATTATAAATTGGCATGAGAAATTTGTAAAGTAATGGACTATATATTTTCCTTATTTTGAATATGAATTAAGGGGATTAATCAAATATAACGATAAAGGTTTTCAAGGAGTAAATTATTGGTTTGCCCAAGTAAATTACCAAATGGAGTTTTTACTTAAGATTAAGCAACTATAAAATGACCATTAATTGAAGATATTTGAATGATGAATGCTGCATGTTTTTGTTATTATTTGATCAGTAAATTTGCTCGATTATTATTATCATACTTATATCATCATGACCCATAACTGTATTTTGGGGATAAGTAAGGGCAGAATAATAGGTTAGGTTGACTCGGTAGTAAGTATAGTCAAACTTAACTCTTGAATGAGTAGAATTACATCCAGAAGATTAGGTAGATCAAAGGTGTAGGATACCCAAACTGATCAATAGGTTATAAATTGAGATATGATATTAGAAGGGTCCACCAGGTTCACAACCAGTTGATGAAAACTATGGCTTGAGTGATGTTATTAGAGAATCCCAATAGGCACTTAGTGATCCCATGAAAACTATGATTGGAGGCATGTTATTGAAGAATCCCAATAAGTTCGTAGAGATCCCATGAAAATATGATTGGAGGCATGTTATTGAAGAATTCCAATAAGTTCGTAGTGATCCCATGAAAACTATGATGGAAAAGTGTTATTGGTAGAAGCCAATAGATTCTTGGTGATCCATGAAAACTATGATTCAGGATAGGTAGTCCATAATAATTTTGATAGGTTATTAGTCAGCACATGAAAACTAACAGGCTCATAGTGAGCCTAGGAAAACTATGAGTTGAGATAGTCAGCTTTGTGAGAATGAGTAAACTTAGGGTTGATATAACCCTAAATTGACATATGAGTCAGACTTACTCATATCACATATCAGCAAAAGATTAAGTTATGTTATTCAAACCATTGTGGTTACAGGTGCATGACTATGATTGACATATTTTGATAAGATACTGCTGAGGGGAAACCCTATTCCACTCAGTGGCATGGTCTCCCTGGATATCTATTTGGTTCGAGATAGAATGTTATTATTCACACTGGACTTTTTGTTTAACCCGAAAATTTTGTATTTTTCCCCTAAACTCTAATATACTCAATCGAGTAGGTTGAGAGTAGGGTTTTCAGGTTTTCCAATTAGACGAATAAGCTTCTGGAGATGTGTAGGAGGCAAGCTAACTATTACTAAAAGATTTTATTTTTCGTTGTTTGGCTTCATATATAGAGGATGTAATGGCGGAAGTTATAACTGTCAAGTAGCTGACTCTGATCAGCCAAAGGGCATCTTTATATGTCGTTCTTGGAGTATTTTGTTATAATTATATTTTTTCTAAATGTGGGAATGCGAGTGTGATTACATAGTGAATATGACATCTTACTTTGAAATGAAATTTGCAAATTTATTATTATAATGTGTTTTGAAAAATTTCATATTCATGTGCTACTAATGTTATATATAATTAACATAGCCGCATTCTATCATTAGAAATTAATACTTTGGATGACTACAACGTTAAACCTTAAAATGGGGATGTTACATTTACTTCTTCCTCGCTTTTTTCTATCTTCTCTCCTTTACATTTCCCTTCATCGTCTAAATGTTCAACTCCTTTATTCTCTTATTTCTCTTTGAGATTTTCTTGGCTCCTTAGCTTTCTTTGCACCTTTGTTCAACATCTATTGTAAAGGAGGTAGAACTATTGTAATCAAGCATTTGTAAGTAGATATGAAGTTTTCCTCAAATCTGAAATGATCCCCTTCAGGAATGATAATGTACTTGCCAGATCTTCAATGGGTAATCATTTTGAGATATTTGATAAAAATATAGAGAGGACGTTATTCACTTAGGTGAAGAATTCTTAAGTGTGATAAGAGTATTGAAGGAAGTGGCTTATGGCCTGACAGCTAGAGGCAGTTGAAAACCTCAAGGCATCGGACGAAAAATTATTTTCTCTTGAAATAGCTTTGCTTATTATGGATCCTTGAACAACCTTGCATCGGTTGAAAGCCTCAACTTTAGCATTATGGTATCTCTTTTCTTTTCTTGAAGCTAAATGTGTAAGTAAGCTCTTCAAAGGAGGGGGAACAACGCAAGTGCATCACGAATATAATATGGAGAGAACTCAACAGGACGTACCCATTTGGGTGTATTTGGGTTGAATCTAGCCCATGCCATTGAAGAATTTTTTTTTTAGAAATTCATTGAAGGGGACATGGTTCCCAAGAGGCACATATATCTATTGCATGTGGTGTAGCCTAACAATGAGGGATGAGCCCTTTGATGAGGTTCTGACATAAGGACCTCATCATCAGGGATCCCATTCTTGATGTGGATAGTCCTGAGTTCCATGGTAGATAGTTTGGAAGGTGTTTGATATGGAGAGTTTTTTCCAAGACCATAAGAATAGGTCGATCGTCCCTTGGAGGGGTGAGACCATGAGGCTGAACTGTTGGGGCGTCTTAAAGTTGAAGCTCATATGTAATCGCTCCTAATGGAGTAGATGTAAAAGCATGAATGGTAGACGATCCTGCTTCTGGAGGTGTAGAAGGATTGGCATTGGTTTAGAGATGGGAAGACAATCTACGGTCGGTTAATTTAAACTGAAAAACTTGATGATGAACATGGTCAGGTATGTTTTATTTTAATGTTCTACTTAGATTGAAACCCATATAGCTAACGTACAAAATCTAATTGATGTCAATGCATGTTGACCAATCGGATTATATACATTGACGAGGGCAATGCAAAGTGTCAATCTATGCCAAGTGTGTCCTATGTCCATGGCACATATATGCAACACTCTATTTAGATAGCACACTTATACTGGAACCGAGCTCCATCATAATATAGAACTGTGTGTCTGATTTTATCCATTGTCATAGAATATATGATAATGGAACAATTGTCTAGAGCGACATGGTTCTTTACAAAACTACAGAAATAAGAAGTTTGACTCGAAGTGTCGATTACTGATTTTGTGAAACGCCGAAGTGCGTTTGATGTGACTGTTTTTTGGAACTGCCCCTTTGAAACTGAGCTCTAATCTATATTCAATCGAAGTTCAATAAACCTTGATCCCCCTGCTTTTTCTTATGTGAACTTGCCAAAGTCAACCAAAAGTGGTCACATGTGAAAAGACTCAGATTCCATGCCCTAAAAGCCCAAAGTAGACACTAAGTAATTGCAAGTGGGGGGAAACTTGGAGTCAAACCCAAAGAAATTTAGGAACGACTTTGAGTATCAAGAAGTTCTTGGGTTTAACATTTAAGTCGGTAATGGTGAGAGAAGGGGAGAGATGGGTTCAAGATTATGGATCAATGACCATGACTCAACACCAGGGGCAGTGGCGACGTTGACAGGGAGGAGACGGCTGCGGCAACATCAAGAATGATTCCAAAACCCACCTTGAAATGGAAGGAGATCTAATGGGTTCTGCTAAGAAAGGTCGGTATCCAATTGATTATAGTGAACCAAATGATAACAGTGCTAAGATCGTGATGGCATTGTAGTGATTGATGGCGGCATCGAGAAGGTCGAGGTTGATGGTGGTTAGAGGATTAAATTTGCAAGGCCAAGAAACCTAGAATGGTAGTTCATGAGGATGTAGCCTTAGAAAAAAAATCTAAGCACCGTATTTATACTCAACTGATAAACCATATCGGTACTGACATGATCATGTTAGTAACGACATTTTTTGGGTAACATGATTTATTAAGAGAAAAAAAAAGACAAAAAGGAAGTCTATCTAATCGAGATACGATATAGTTTTCAAAAAATCGCTCCGACTTGACTGAAGAATTAAATGGTTCGGTGACTATTTGACATAATGAATAGGCACCCTTGGAATAGAACTGAGGCTTCAAGATAGTTGATACTCAATTGATGGGCCTTCTGTAAATAGCATCTGATCGCTTGTCTTGATCCAAAGCATGCTTTGTTTTCATAAAAGCATACTTTGGGGAGCATGTATTATCCAACATTTGGACCAAGCGACCTCTTGATGGATCTGGGCTTCGAGATGATGAAGAATGGATCAAGGAGCTCATGAGGCGCCAAGAACAGTGAAAAGAAGAAATAAAATAATTTTGATGAGAATTTTCATAAGTCAAGTCATGTCAGTATCGAGTTGTTTATGGTATTAGACCCACTTCTGAGTAGTAGGTGAAGATGTCTCGTACTTTTGCATAAAAAACAAGATTTGCATTGGAAAAACCAGTTGGTATCAATATGATTTGTAGGAGCAATTCTAACAATGAAGCATGGAAACTTGAAGTCTTGGTATGTGGAAACAATAAAGAAGAAAGATGCAAAATCATGTAAGCACTGACCTGATCATGTCGGTATTGACATGATTTGAACTACCAGTTTTACTCGTTTTTCGTGCCTCAAAGCAAGGATCTAATCCCTTAACCAGTCTTCCATGGACTAGCGACTTTAATGGATGGATTCGTCCATAAACATCCATCCTTTAGCAATGAAAAAAAGCATCTCTTTCTTTTTGATATTGAACACTCTACCTCGTTTTCACCACAATGTGCTACTGAACTCGAATTTCATTTGATTTCTTGATCTAAAACATTGTAATTCGATTGTACTTGTGCATATAAAAAAAAGTAGATGTAAGTAATTTGTTTAAGGCCGAACCACTATAAAATCCTATATATTCAAGCTTTAATTTTCATTTTTTAGATCTGTTATTCTCATTTTTTATTATTCTGGTGTGTCGTGTCCTTTTTCTACCCAACAATATAGTTTTTAGGTAATATGCATGTATATTTATTTATATAGCACAAGTTCTAGCTATATATTTATTATATATAATATATAATTGCAAATCCCAATAACTATATTTATATTTTTTCTTATGTTAAGATAGATATATATATAATGTCTTGTTGCATACGTTTACCCACACATGTATACTTATCTACACTTTATATGCTTATACACACACACACACACGCACATGTACAATTATATAATATATATATGTGTGTGTAGTAACATCAAACCGATTTACATATGTTCAAACTAAAGACTATAATAGTTTATGATTTTTGTTTGATGATAATATATATATGTGTGTGTGATACATTATAATAAAATCACAGATAGAAGTAAACAAATGAAATTTTATCTCAACAAATATTTCAATACAATTTCAAATAGTACATATTTACAACATAGCTTCCACTCTATTCTATGCTCTCATATACAATATTATTTTCACTCTCATATACAGCACACTCTCATATACAATGCACTCACTCACACTCACTCGAATTTGATTTTTTATCTTCTTGCTTTAACTATCTTTTCTCCAGTCAACTACTTTGCCTGTCTAATAACTACACGATAAAAAGAAAAAAGAACAGATTCAATTGCAAAAATATTAATAATTTTTAAACTAGACATTGCCTCAGTCTATTGGTTTCGTTCTTTTCATATTTTGAAATAGACACAAAAAAATATCAATAATGCACACAAGCAACCTATGATATACACGATGTATCACAATGCTTTCCATAAGGATGCGCACATACATAAAACATACTTGCATCAATTCAATTGCAGGGACAAATGCAAGGTCAAGCTGAATAGCCCAACACAATGTAAGGTCAAGCCAAACAGCTCAACGCAAGCAAAGTGAGGCAATAAATCAAAATGATGTGCATCACTAAAGCAAGGCAAATGAACAAGCTCAAGTAGATGCATATCCAAGTGCAATTAGAGGCCAAGTAGATGCATATCCAAGTGCAATCGGAGACCAAGTAGATGCATATCCAAGCTCAAGTAGATGCATATCCAAGTGCAATTCAAACATGCACACAAATAGGTTCAACAAGCAATACACATATTCAGGTTTGGAGAAGCAATACAACACCAACCTTCATCAAGTCTATCCTAACAAGCTATTCACATTCAAGCATCATCTCTAAGGCATTCGAAGATCTAAAAGAAATATCAGATCCCAGGATTACAACAAAATAGTATCACCATGAACAAACAAGACTAAGCACCATAGTTCAACTACATTGCCTAACCAAGTACATCATCATTACAAGCACATAAGCTACAACTTTAGTTTTTCCATCACTATCTCAAAACACAGTCACTAATCACATGGTCAATCATCTTTGGCCATTATCTCAAACTGTTGTTGATCCACACAAGACACAAGCAGTAATTAAGTTTACATATCAGACAAGAGCACAACCTAAGTTCATCAGATATCTTATGGAACTCAAATAGACTATAGTGAACAAAACATCACCAGAAAATAGTAATTTTAAGTAAACAGTTATCTCAGATCAGAATCCAACACAAACAAACAAACTCGAATTCATCAACTATAACGACTGTAAATTCAGTCGATATTTAAAAAAATCATTCGAATTTTGATTTTAATTATTTTAAAAATTGATAAAATTTGACTTTAAATATCAAATTTTTGGATATGGAGTAAAATATTTTTCCAAATTCAATGAAATTGATTTTTTTTTTTGAAATTTCAAATTTTGGTCAAAGTTTGATTAATTTTAAATTTGAAATTTAAAATTTATGAAACTAGATTGAATTCTAATCTTTTCTTCGCTTTTCGTTTCGTCAAAATCCGATTCCTGCATCTCTAAATCTGCAATTTTCGGCTTAAAACACGCAATTATTTGTTGTATTTTCTATTACCTTTTATTTGGGTTTTGAGATTGGGCTTGATTTGATTTAGGCTTGGCCCGTTAGGTTTACTTTTGGGCTTGGAATCCTAGTGGTCACATGAATAGCTACGTACCTTTTACCAACTGACATACCTGTTGAGAAAGGAATATGGGTACAATTTCTATTTCTGCTTTCTACTTCTCATTCTTCTTCTTGAGAAAATTTACAGTAAACCATTTCTTCTTCTTCCTTGCCATCTCCAATCCCTCAACTTCCATACCTCTTCCTTCTTGCCAAAGCCTTCCCTCTCTTTCTTCTCTCTCCTCTCTCTATCTCCCTTAGCCTACCGATCTCTATCACTTTTCCCTCCTCCTAGTTCGACCGTTCCCCTCTCCATCCTCCTCCTCTACCCACCACCATTTCGGCCAAAATCTTCCTCTCCCTTCCGCTTTAGCCTCGGCCACCCCTTCCTCTCCCTTCCCCTTTGGCCGGACCACCAAGCCAAGCCCACTAACCTCTAGGCCTAGCCTCCTTTCCACTTGATCGAGCCACTAGCCTTGGTTGAAACCCCCTAACTCATTTGGCTGAGCTACCTTCCATTTGGCCGAACCCAATTGCGTAGGTCGAGCCCCTTATCCCCTATACCCAACCCATTTGCCTCTTCTTCATTTCATATATAAAAAAATTAAAGCTTTGGAATTTGAAGTGTTGATTTGGTTCGCATTCGTATTCGGAAGGGTTGTTCGTGCTTGTTCGTCTCTCCTTCGTAGTCGTAGTCGTTCGTTCACTAGCCATGGAAGGTAAGCAATCACTCACGACTTTCGTACTTATATTTTAGTGATTCGATACCAATTTAATTGTCATTGGAATTTAATATGTGCTTAGTCATTATATATATGATTATGTTATATTATCATGATAATAGATTTGCAATGTTCTATGACACGATATGTAACTAATGTTATATTTATCATCTTGATTGTTATCACACTGCAAGTTCCCTCAGTATGGGTTGAATGATACATACCCGAACGATCTTCTAGATTAGGGAAAATCGTTATGAGCTGAAATGATAGGCTCGAGGGATTTTATCAATTTTTTAAAATTCACTGGGGATTGCGGGTTGAAATTATATATACCCTAGAACTTAAATTTTTCGGATTGAAATGATATATATCTGTATCACTTGACCATAGGGTAGAAATTATATACAGACACTGCGGTTAGTTACAATGTATTTTCTAAAATAATTAAGTAAGTTTGGATTTATAAATTTGACTTTTTAAACATAAATTAAATTTAATGATTTTATTGAAATCTATAAAACAATATTTTATATGTTCAAAATATTTTTTAAGTTAATATATGGTTTAAGAAGGAAATTTAAGATTTCAACTTATAATTTATTTACTTTAATTACATAAATTTTTAATATAATTTTTAATTTAATATAATAGTATCATTTTAATTTAATATAATAAAAAAATTATTTAATATAATAACAAAAGTGGGAATTAATTTAAAGGACAAAAATTTGTATATTTTTAGCCTTAAGGACGCGACCTCAATATTTTTACAACAAGGACAAACATTCTCCTAAAAATTATTCATAAGGACAAACATTCTTCCAAAGTTATTCATAAGGACATATAATTTTCCAAAACTGCTACTGAACTAAAAACTGATCCTAAAAACTGCTACCGATAACTACAAACTGATACCTAAAAACTACTGTCAATAACTAAAAACTGATGTCTAAACAAAGTTGTCCTTCATGATAAAATACTGAAGGTCTGTCCTTGAGGCTAAAACGCTGAGAAATATTATCCTTGACAAAAATTCCCTGATAATAAAATTTTAATTTACTTAATAATATAATTTTTAATTAAATATAATAATATATTTTCTTAATATAATAATACAGTTTTAATTTAAAATAAATAATAAATATAGTTTAATATAACATAATAAATAGAGACTTTATATATTAACTTAAATGAATAAATTGAGTTGAGTAGAGAATGAATTATAATTAAATCTGATTTAAAGGATTTAAATTTAATTAAGGTTTTATTTCAAGTTTAAATAAATGTGATTTTGAATGTAATAAATAGAGTTAAGGTGAAATGGGAGAATATTGTTTTAAAATCGGAAATATAATGAGTTAAATATTTTAGTATTGATTTAAATAAATTATGATTTATTAATTTTAAATTCATTATAAAAATTTAAATACCACGGTGAGTAAAATGTAAGCGTTTGGTTGTTAAAGAGATCGGGGTCGGATATTGTTATACTCTCTGTCAATTCCGAAAACCACTTTAGCAACTGTGTACGTGGTGGAAAATCCAAAACGAAGTAGGATGGTTAGGCGACGTTGCTGTATTAAGGTATGAAACGAGCCCTAAATAAGATGATTAAAACAGGAGCAATTGAAGGGCCAAGTGAGGTATCTCCTCTGATCGGACACACTTCTTCGATACCATTCTATTACTTTGTGATTTGATTGATGCTCGTCTTTGATTTTTAGATGTTGTACGAGATGGGCGGTAGCTTCGGCTATGTGTTACCACCAGCCCGGAAGTGTAAATTGGTAGAATCCTATCCAGGGTATAGCCTCGCGTGCCTTGTCATCTACCTTATCGAGCCTACTATAATTTTGGTTTGTGTCGTACCTATGGAGTGCTCCCTGATAGCCCACTAGTTTGGTGGAGTTTACAGCAGTGTATAGACTATGACATTTATAAAATGTGTTAAGGGGGATATGGGTAATGCCTTAACGCTATTTAATACTTTACTGATACACATTACATATATAGCATACATTACTACATATGTAAATAGTTTAACGGATCCTTAAAGGATGGGCGATCCCAAGCATCCTTCAAGTTGCTGATGCACTTTATGATATAGTTCACTTGAGTTGATTTACTTTTATAAGTATGTACGTCCTGACTCGAGTGTTTTGTACTTTATGCTAGGTTCAGCCTAAGTATCACAGCTTTGGATTCATCTTTTGGAACTAGAGATCTGCTGGAGATTTAGCTATCTATCTGTTATTTCCTATTTCAATTATTTCCCTTCAGTCATTTGCTTATGTATTAGTGGATTTATGTATTTGGATTTCCAGATGTATTTTCTTTTAGACTATGATATTATGTATCTGTTTTGAGACTATGTATTTAGTAGCTTCATGAACTACTATGTTTATTTATTCCGCAACGAAATATTCTACTATTCTGTGTCTTTGATTCTATGATTGATTTTATTTTCCCCAAGTTTATTAACAATCTATTGTTTTGAACGATCCAGGTCTGACATGTGTGGCTTTATTGTCGATTTGAATGGTCCAAAATAGCGGGATGTTACATTTGGTATCGGAGCTTTGGTTTTAGGCAAACCTTAGCCTACGGGATAAAAAAAAACTCATTAGAGATAGGGTAGAGATACCATAGGATGAGTAAAATCAGTCTTAGAATCATTTCTTGTGTGAGAACGTATTTTGAAAGTATAAAATTGTTCTAAATGGTTTTAAAAGATTTTTGGATATAAAATTTGTTTTAAAAATTTAATCCTTTTCTTAGAACTTCTTTCCTTTCGAATCCACCTTGTTTGTTAGAATTTTTTGATTAGGATTTCATTTAAGTTTGAATGTTCATCTTTGTCCTTGTCCTAAGTTCATTCTTGAATTTCCAGGATGAATCATAGGAATGCCAGAGGTAGGGGTCGAGGAATTGCCCCAGCACCAGAACATGTTGCACCGGTTAGATTAACCACTCTCTATAAGGAGTTCACTCAGCATGATGGTACCAAGTTTACTGGAGCAGAGTTCATCATTGAGGCTCAGCAGTGGCTGAGGAGTTTAGAGAGGATTTTCACTGATCTTGAGATCACCGACGCTCAAAAGCATCAATTAGCTGCTTGGTAGTTGCAGGAGGCAGCCCAGGATTGGTGGGAGTCTGTTACAGCCCACATTATTGAGGCAAATATCACTTGGGAGTAGTTTACACTACACCATTATAAGCTATTAACAACGGGTAAAAACTGTTGTTAAGTCCAAAAGCAACGGGTAAAAACCATCTTCAACACAGAAGTGGTTGAATTTAGCGACGGGAGAAAACCATTGCTTTATGTCCAAAAGGCAACGGGTATAAACCGTTGCAAATTGGGACAAAGGCAACGGGTATAAACCATTGCAAACTGGGCCAAAGGCAACGTGTATAAACCGTTGCAAATTGGGCCAAAGGCAACGGGTATAAACCGTTGCAAATTGGGCCAAAGGCAACGGGTATAAACCGTTGCTTTATGGACAATAGGCAACGGGTATAAACCGTTGCTTAATGTACAAAAGGCAACGGTTACAAACCGTTGCTTAATGGGCAAAAAATCAACGGATATAAACCGTTGCTTTCTGTCCAAAAAGCAACGGGTGCAAGCGTTGCTTTATGGCCAAAAAACGTTGCTTTATGTCCAGTAAAAAACGGTTAAAAACCGTTGCTTTATGCCCAAAGTCACACATAAAGCAACGGTTAACACCCGTTGCACATAGTGTTTGCTCCTGCTCCTACAAAATCACATCTGTAACTCACCACAGCGTTACACGCATATCTCAGTATATATACCAGAATATCAATATATATCAAAATATGCCAGAATATCAAAATATGCCCGAATATCAAAATATGCCAGAATATCAAAATATTGGTACATAAGCACTATAAACATATCGCACATATACCATACATATAAAATTATCAAACTTATAATTACACTCATTGTTTTGCAAACAGAATGCTACCGTGCCGGAATATCATACTTATTACATTGCATTGTTTATTACACTACACTACAAAGATTTCGTTAATTACACTACATTGTTTTGCAAGCAGTGAAGTCTACATATAATAAACACATTAAAAGGATGCTGTGCAGGTTAGCCGAAGCTGATATTTCTTTGGCTCATGCTGTGGTGCATACAGTATTCTATCCAATTCCTGCGCAAAAGTAAAAACAGGTTTTAAACTCAAATCATACAGTGAATTTTAGCTTGGTTAAGTTCAGTTAATAGAGCAACGGAATTCCTGTGTAAGCAATAATAATGCACAAGTAAAAGTGGCAACAAACATTTAAACAACTATAACAACACTAACAAAAAAAACTTCCTTTCAACTTCATCCCATCCCCTCTGCTATACACTTCCACTCACAACCACACTCCTACACACTACAGCACTTCCTCGTTTTCTCTGTTTTCATCTCATCCACACTTAAGTACTACATCACACCCCTACTGCCTATTGCCTGTCAACGACATACACCATTAGCTTGGTCAAGTACTACACTTAAGTACTACACTATTTTTGGGTTTTTGTCCAATGTTGCACCGTTTGTACTGAGCCAGAAATCAAGTAATATGAACAAGTTTCTCGGACATATCTAACCTTAAATGTCCACCTCCTCCGAATGCATTTGATTCTACTATTTTTCATAATTATCTCATTCGGGTATTGTTAAATCCATAATCTTTAAAGTTTGTACGTGCACACACCTATCAAGTTAAATCCAAACATTTTATAATGTTTTTTTCAATAAATATTGCTTGATGTTAATAATATGTACCAATTTTGCACCATTAATATCCAACAAAAGCTATATTGCAGTATACCTTTAAGTTATTACCTCATCGGTAGGTGTACATTATGTATGCTTAATCTATGATTGATTTCACCTAGAATATATGAAAACAAAAGGATATTGTACATAGCCTCATTATCATAAATAAGCCAAGTACAGGTTTGGTTCTACTCAGTACTCAGGCAAAAGAGATGTCTGCGAATGCGGCGAGTGTTTCTGCTGGTAATCCAACATTGATTAAACGAGTTAATTATATGCATTCTAACTGTTATAAATTTTAAATCAATTATATGCATTCTAACAACTGTAATTCCTTTTATTGTCTGCTTCAAAACCAATCCCCTGTCAACTGCACATTCACATCACAAAAACTGTAACAGTCTTCTTCTGACTGCTCCGCGGCCTTCAACTTCCCTTTCATCCACCATTTACACTTCCAACCTAGTTCCCTTGGTACCAGTAAGCCATCAAACACAAACTACAAACATGCCTGCACTCCAACAACATTTCCATATTTCCTATTCAAACCAATCACTACACATTTCATTTCCTCTTCAAACCAAATCACAACCATAACACTGTCGGCATAATTCAACTATCCCGACCAACCTCTCTAACTCCACATTCTGCAATGAACTCCAGCATTACAAACTGCCTCCCACTTCCTATTCACCAACTCTACCACAAACCACCAGTATCAACCACTCCAACCACCAGTAAACACTCCAGTAACCACTCCAGTTCCCTACCAAACATTCCAGTCCCCTACCATTTCAGTCCCCTCCCCTACATCATAACTAAATTATTTTACCACCCATTAAACCCAATTAGTACGATACACACATAAATTTTTTTAGCTGATCAATTTTTAGTTTATTGGACCTCCATTCATCGTTTAGGCACATTGATCATGTTTTTTGTTTTTTGATTTTGTCCTTGAATTTTGACTTTACTTCCTAGTATTTGATAAATTGTTGATTATCTTGTAAACAAGACAGACCAGGACAAAATACACATGCATTTGCATATGCAAATTTCATATACAGCAAACAAAAAAAAATCAGCAATATATGCAAAGAACAAGTCAGAAATATCCATACCTCCGACTAAAGATATCATATCAAACCCTTTTGATGGCTCACATAACCTCCGACTCCAACATCCCCAAAGGTCTCGGTAAATTTCGACATATTTTGGCGGTTAGCTCATCCGGCAATAAAATTTTGTCCAACAACACTTTTTCATATGTGGGTGGTACTGGTTTTCCATGAATTACTAATGCTGTGGAATCTCGGCATATAGTACCTGTTATATAAGCATTTATGGAGTGAATATATGGAATCACATTTACAGAACTAACAAGCTCCCAAACATTTAAGACCATTGTGCAGAGCTACACAAGTCCTAGACCCATTGTGTATGTGATATTCGATCTTTAAAATCATGCAAGATTGGAATGGAAGGTGTAAACTTTTATGATCTTTCTATATCCTTTTTTGTTTTGGAGTTTACTGATTTATTTTTGGAAATAATGGCTATTGTGAGCGTCAATGAAAATTGAAATCAAAACAGATATAAGATAAAGACTACGATGAGTATAAGTATACAAACTAGATCGCAATTGACAATGAATTCCTTCTCATCTCTGTCATTCATTCGTTGTCTCAAACTCCAGCTCTGCAATAGCATTTTGAACTTTTACGTGATTCTTCATCATTTCTTGCTATCTCTCACTGTTTCTCAAATCTAATCATGAACACAACCTTTTTTTAAATAACATTGTACTTTCAGCCAAGCAAGAATTTAGTGAAGGTTGTGCCCACTGATAAACATTTAATTTTTTTTTGTATATATCTTGTTTCACCTTTTTTCAGGTTGCCAAAGCAAATTGGAGGAGAAGCTTGCTTGGCCCTGCTTACCAAAAAAAAACCGCTTGCTTCCAATATCTATTGTTTTTTATCTTTGCCTTACATTGTTGTTTGCTTGCATATTTATTTAAATAAAAATCAAAAAAAAACAAATTCATTCGTAGCTGCATTGTTAATACACGTTTAATTTCTGTTTTGCATTTCATCCTAGAATTTTAATTAACGACTCTTAATTGTATATTGACAATTTGTCTTCTTTGAACAATTTAATTTCTTGGTGTCTGGGCTACGACAGAGCAATAATCAGTTATCAATATTACGGTGATTCGTAAATATTATACTGAATTGTTTCTCTGAAGGTACTTAAACCTTCGGCTGCATTGCTACGGTGATTCGTGGTGCACCGATAACCCCTGTCCGTTACCTGGCTGAGAACTATCTTGTTTATCCAAGACAACTTGTGAATATACAATTTTGTGTTAACTTAGGATAAATCATTTGTAATTAACCCTTGCATTCATTTAGTTGCATTAGTTCATGCATATTATAAAAAAAAAATCCAAAACAAAAAGAAAACTGTAAATATTCCTTTTACTTTTTCTTTGAAATTTTTAAATCCTTTTCCCTTGTAATTCCAAAAATCCAAAAAAATTTAGAAAAACAAAAATCCAAAAAAAAAAATATAAAACCTTTCTAAAAAAGCCAAAAAAAATTTGAAAATCCAAATACAAAACAAAAATCAAATTTCCATTTTGAAAAAAAAAATTGTAAATATATTTCCTTTATTGAAAAAAAAACCAAAAAAAAATTCTTGAAAATGTCCGAGTTTCCCCACTCACTTGAATTTTACAATAGTTGTGAAAATCAATATAATCCATATAATTTCACTCCAAATTTGTATGGATACTTTAACACCAACTATTGTTTAAACGATTCAAATTCCGAACCACAAAGTTTTCAAAATAACGAGCAACCCTCGAATCTTGAAAATAGCATTTCGTCTTTACTTGAAATCTCTACACAACAAAATCAAAGTATAAACGATTTGTGTAACTCATATTTTTGCAATAGTTCAAGTCAAAATAATCCAAATTTGAATTCACTTCAAAATTCAAATGATTTCGAGTATAACCCATGCCAATTCAATTTCAAGCTTCAAAATGAATTCCAAAATCAAGAAGAAAATGTGAACCAATTTTCAAATAATTTTGGCAATGGGAATAGCTTCAATAACGATACGATTGAAAACTTTGGTTGTCAACAAATTCAAAATGAAAATTTTCAAATTAATAATCATGAATTTGATTTTGTTGACCAAATGGAAAAAGATAACGGGGATTTATTACTTGAAAAGTACAAAACTTTTTGTGAAAATCATAATCAAATCTCAACTTGCGAAGAATCAAATAATAATCTACCGTTTGACAATTCTTGTTCTCAACAAGTCCAAATCGAAAATTTTCAACTTAATAATTATAAATTGGATTTTGTTGAGCAAATGAATGACATGTACAATGATCACATGGATTTGGTGTTCGAAACATATTTGAATCAACGTGATAAACATACTCAAATTCCAACAAGTTTTTGGCAACGGCGCCAAAAACTTGTTTTTCATTTTTTTTTAGGACCCGGCCCAATTCCCTTTAACCCTGCCTTTCCAATTTATCAACAGAAACAAACATCCAGTAAACTTCGAATCTGCAAACACTTCCCTTTTTTATTTTTATTTTTCAAATCAAATTGCGCCACTTTCTTAAAAATTAAATATGAAATTCGAGTTCGCCGACTTCGAATTTGAGTGAATCAAGTTGCGGTGGTGGGAGAGGTTCGTATAAGGTTGCGGTTGGTTGGTAGTAATTGTCGATTTGGGGAGTGCGAGTTCGATTTGGCTTGATGGGGTCGCGATTTGGTG
The DNA here is from genome assembly GCA_030765085.1 of Allium cepa. Taxonomy (NCBI): domain Eukaryota; kingdom Viridiplantae; phylum Streptophyta; class Magnoliopsida; order Asparagales; family Amaryllidaceae; genus Allium; species Allium cepa. The sequence continues at coordinate 567,386,690 of CM060940.1, read as the reverse complement.
ATGCGTGGGGTGGAAGCGGGGCGACTGAAGTGGGTTATTGCAGGTGAAATGCAGAAGGAGATTGGAGTTTGTATTGCTGGAAGTTGTTTCGTGGGTTTATGCTGCAAGACAGGGTTAACGAAGATGTTTTGATATATGGCAAGTGCTGTGAAGTGATGTTACTCGGATGATTGATAGCAGGTAGTACGGGGTAGTTGTGTTGGTTGAACTGTGGTCGGTAGAGAAGCAGTAATGCGGTTTGTGGAGGATTGTTGTTTGGCTAGGTGATGGCAAAAGATGTTCGGAATTTGTGTGAGAAGTGTGATGATGTAGGGGTTGAATTTTGTGGTTAGGGAAGTGGTGATGATAAATAGAGTATGTGGCTGAAGTAGGCAGTGCAAGTATGTTGAATGGTGGTTGAAGAGCAGAAGCAGTGGTGGTTTGGATGGTTGTGTATGTAATGAACTGAGACAGGAAGTGAGTGACTATTAGTATGTAGTGTTGTTTGACGTTGGGAGAAGAGAATGAGGTGGGAGGATTGACAGTGGTGTGGAGTTATAGGATGTTGTTCGAAATGTAGGGTCTTGAGAGGGTTGTAGGCAAAGCACAGTCGAAGCAGTGACAGTGTATGGTTGTATGATGAATTGGTGGAGCAGAGGCTTGTGATTAGTGAATAGTGTGTTTGTGATGGAGGAGACTGGAGAGGTGTTCGAGGATGCAGTGGCAGGTGTAGTTTGGAGATGGTGTGAGATGTTGTATTGGCGGTGGATTGCAGTGCTTGTCTTGCACTGTGTAGGCGATTTGAAGAGTGGAAATTGAAGCGGAGTTAATGAAAATTGATGGTTGGGGGCTGTGGGAGGACAGTGGTGATAGGCAAGATGGCAGTTTGGTTGTTGCAGAGGAGTTTAGAGGAAGGTCAAGGAGCAGTTTTGAAATGAAATGGCTGAGGAGGAAGTGATGTAACAGTTGTAGAAAGGAAGGTGGATTAACTTGAGGAACAGTGGGCAATGGATTGAAGGTGAAGTGCTGCTGTTTTGTATTGGTTTGGTGGTTTGAACTATGGTGTGCCACCAGTAGCAGGGGTTTGTAACAGGCAGATGGTAACAGCAGCAAGCAGGGATGTTGATATGCAGAATGGTGCACAGTGCAACAGTGCACTGTTATATGCAAAAAAAAAAAGTTTTGTAAATAGAAATTGAAATTGTATAGAAATGCAAATGTAGATGAAATGAAATGTAATCTGAATGTAACAAAATTGTAGATGAAATGAAATGCAATTTTTTTTTAATAGAAAATGCAATGAAAATGGAAGACTAAAACATGCACACAAATTGAAAACACACACAATTTTTTTTAAAAAAAATGCACACTAACACACAAAACAAACAAAAACACACAATAAAATCACACAAAAATAATCCGAAAAATAGAAAATTGAAATCAAAACAACTCCCCGGCAACGGCGCCAAAAACTTGTTCGTCGACGGAAATTTTATCGGTTTAGAAAACCGTCGAACGAATTTTGAAATAAAATTTATACCGCAAGCGCACGGTGTACGAATGTAGCACGTGGCGAATACGGGTCGATCCGCAGGGAATTGATGATTTTAAAATTCTACTCAATCAAATTAACCAAAGTTGGAAGGGTGATTAACTAAAAAAAATGACAAAAGAAAATAGATAAAAATATGAGAGTGTTAAGACAATTTAGAGGCAATTTCCACTCTCTAGATCACATAAATCAACAAAATGAAGTTATGATCTCTCTTTTCTTGTCATTAGTGAATTAGTTGATGTGCTTATCATAAGTATGGTATATTTATGCTATTAATTAGCTCAATATAAACCATCAAACTATAACACAACCACTAATACACTTTTAAATCTCATAAAATATGACAACAAAGTTGAAAGCAAAATTTATTTTAAGCATGGCCTATTAACTATTAATTAGAAATATAAGCCATCAAATTTTAATTTCAACAATCACTTCTTTTCCATAATCATATGTAGATGAAGAGGCAATTTGTGTTTTGTTTGTTTAAGCATAGCCTATTTGTTATGAACAACATAGACTATCAAATGCAAAGCTAAACAACATCATTAAACCACTTCAATCATTCTCATTAAGCATAAAAAGAGAGCATAAACATCAAATTAAGTTGAAGGTACATGATTAGAGAGCTTCATTACCCCTAAATTGAGGGGGTTTAGCCTCTCATATTTGTTATCATATGAACAAATGTAGCTTGCAACATGAGAGAAAAAGAAAAGGAAAAGAGAGCAAAGTGAAATGGAAAACTATTCTAATTGCATAAAGGAAAATCTACACTACTTGCATAAAAGGAAATGAACATGTAATTAAAAAGAAACAATAATTAACATTGCATAAAAGAAAAGAATTACATAAGAGAAGATATGTCTAAGTAGCCATGGAAAGAAAGAGAGATTTGATTTATTAAAACTAACTAAAGAGAAGGAGGCCTAAGAGAGACTAAGAGAGGAGATTGGCTACATGAAACATAAGCGGTATTTATACAAGTTAGAAACCCTAATGCATATTTTTGGGGAGTACCCAAAATGCCCTTGGAGGAAGTGTGGTGGCCAAGTTATCATTAGCTTTAATAATCCCCCACTTAAATGTACATGAAGCTTTAAATGTCTTTTAGCATGTGCATTAGCCTACATTAAGATAGTGGGTAGGTAGGGTCCTCCATGTTCTTCACTTTGAATTATTTCCATCTTCATTCCTTTGTATTCATTGTGTGCATGCATATTCCTTCATGAACCCACTTGTAATTGAGTGTAATTTCCTACAAAATAATATAAAAATTTCCAATTAAATTTTCTCAGATTAATATGTGCACAAAAATGACCATTTTGCCCCTGGATGAAGATGAATATGTGACAATTTCAAATAATATGAATTTTGGTTTAAACAAGTTAAAATACCCAATATGATCATTTATTTAATTTAAAAAGAATAAATATGGTGGTAAAAATATGCACATTTACGTGCACATCACCCACCAGAACTTATTCATGTGATCATTGTTATTGATTTGCTAAAACTACTTAAAACTGCTTAATTTGCTCTATCCTATGGTTATAGCATTATAAATATTGCTAAATATTCTCTTATATCTTATGATTATGTTAATTTGGATTTGAATATGTCATATATACCTCTTGTGAACCTAATTATGACGTACATGTCAAACGTGAACCTTTGTTGCCTAACCTCTTTTTCTATAACAAAAGATAATTTGGAATATATAAATACATATGGACTAATACTCATTATTTTGTTTATATGCACAATAACAGAGAGCAGTAAACTCGGTTGAAGCACAAAAAGACGGATTGGTCGATTAAAATAGTACCTGTTGCAATTACTTCGTCCTCGAAGTTCAGGATTTCACATCTTTGGTCGATTAACTGATTGTTCGGAGTGGCAAACTGAGAATATGCGATTTCACTGCCTACTTGACGATTATCTTGGGCTATGCTGAGAAGACACTCCAGTTTATCATCCATATTGTCCAACTCCATCAATTTTTGCTCCACATTTTGCAGTCGCTGCTCATATACTCCTTGGGCCTGTTTGAGCCGTTTGCATGGAATGGCAGCACTCTTAACTTGGCTAGGAGCTATATTGGTCCCAATACTTCGGCTCCTGCCCTTTACATCTTTACCAAACACTGATATAAAGACGGCTTCATCACCACCACTCGTCGTTTCCTTTTCTTTTTCAATTTTGTCCTAAAAAGTAAATACATATATATGAATAATGAAAATTTAATTTAGAGGCGTTATTATTTGTTTAACTTACAAAGTAGGAAGATGTCGCATCTGACGTGCTGCCATCTTTTTTCTTATGCGTTTTCTCCCATACTTGAAGACGTGATACTTCTGTTCCCGGACTACTTGAATCGACCTGCATACAATGACCTAAAATTATATTTTGAACTAATGGTATATGCAATGTGATGCACCAATTCAATGACACATACCATTTCTTGAGTAATCATAGCGTGACTCTTACGTCCCGAATGATGACCATATTCGAGCATTGATCTATTTTGTTTGTCTCGCTTCCTTTTTTCTTTCACCTCGGGTTTTGATTCGTTTCTTATGAACTCATCCCAATCATCTTGAGCAATTTTTGGTGGACAATTTCTCATTCTTTCTTCGTCAGTGATGAAATGGTCATAATGATTCTTGCGCAAATCATTCTTGTGTCTCCTAAAAGCCTCGGACATTTTTTTCATAATAAGGTCCTTTGATAGAGGATCGAGCTCATAATATTTCTGCATAACAAAAAATGCATGTAAACCATTTTTATTTATGTATTGAAAGCATTATAAATGAATTTAAACCATCTAAGTTCATGTACACAATTTACATTTCAAAGTATATGGATTTTTACATTTCAACGTATATAGTTTCATCAGTCTCTATGAATAAAGTGATCAATCTAAATATCCTATAAATATCATAAAAGAATATATCTTGAAACAGAAACAGTACATAAATATGGTCTCATATGAACCCTCGCTCATTCAGGCCTATTTTACAATCAGAAACAGAAACAGTACAGAAACAGAAACAGTACATAAAAAGGGTGCATATTACAATCAGACGACTATATTTTACAAACAGAAACAGTACATAAAAATGGTTATGAGATTGGAGAACTTACCTCCAATTGATTCCACACGTCTTCCTTGTAATTTGGCGGAACTTTTTTCCAACTTGGATATGAGATTGGCACATGATTTCTTACTAGTTTACCAATCTTCGTAGCGACCTTTGAACCATTTTTTCCGACTGGAGAACCGTAGTTGTCTATATCAATTTTCTCCCGTTTTAAAGTGGATGATTGTGAAGTTGTATCATTTGACGGTGGTGTGGCATCTTGTGACATTATGTCCTGCAAAGTCTAAAATCCTAAAATAATCCCAACAACATTATGACGTACATTATGTGATGAGAAACTGGTGGGATCAGACAAATCAGAAGGGGACGTTGTTTACTATATCAGATGTACAGCAGCTTACCAGTAATCGCTTGGAGCAATTTTATTAAGTCATATAATGCGTTTGATCTTGTTATGGAGGGGAATCCGTGCAATAATTTGGCTAACAGCAATCGGGCATCACAGGGATGAGCGGGAAGGGGAACATTCACTTTTATTCGGTAGTGATAAAGTCTTCCTGCATCACCAGAATTTTAAACTTAAGCGGATTCAAAACAATATCTAAAATACTGACTGAAATAAAGGATGCAAATACAAAAATAATTACCTTAGCACTGCTGAACTAAAGGGTGCAAATACAATATCTTGAACTGCCTGTCTACCTACAAACACAAAGAAAGAGAGAATAGTCAAGATGATCATATGTATGTATGTGTACATGTGTGTATATATGTGATCATATGTAAGTACCTACAACTACAAACACAAAATGAACTCTTGCAATATATCCATCCTTATGGATCCATCAGGATATTATAATGGCACTAATAAAAAATATAATGCATCCATTACTATCATGTAACACACCATTTTACATTTTACACCATTTTAAATAAATATTTTGTTAAGGTACAATAACTGCTCTGAAATACAAAGTTAACATATGCATTTGATAAGATCTTCTAATTTTTCATTGTCTTCAAAAGCTGATTGATAAACGGTGGGAAACTCAGTGTCATCCACACTTATGGTCAACCGTTTTGGTGTATGAAAAACCACAAACCATCCGTTATTTTTTAAATCTTTTGAGTAGAACACTTGACTCGCTTCCGATGCAAGAATAAATGGCTCATCATTCACGCTATCTTTATTCTTCAATTTTCCCAAGTTAACTGTGATCAAGCTTGAAACAGAATATATTTTACAACCATTGATCTTATCTTCGACCTTTATCCAATCACAATAAAATACTATTTGTTTGAAGTCAATGTAATCCAACTCAATTATCTGTTGAATGACTCTGTAATAAGTTGTTTATGCTTCCTTAAAAATTTTATCCTTCCCACTCGCTCTAAATTATGTAATTGCTCTCATGCATACACCACTATCCTGTGTTAGCTTTCGCTCTTCATAACTCTTCGGAGAAAATAAAAACCCATTCACTTGGTACTTCATATAACTACGGGCATCAAACTTCGGCCCGTTAACTAACCGCCAAAGAGTTGAGTCAACATCGACGGTCTTCAACAACTACAACAAACACAATAAGTAAAAAAACATTGTCAAGGAGGTGTATGGTCAACTTGAAAATACGTTAAATATTTAATACATATACCTCCTCACGTAACCAAAAAGTGAAATTTTTAATAGCTTCCCCAGATGTACCCCCGCCTCGAGTTTGAGATTTGGTGCTTTGAACATAGGAGTTATACCTCCTACGAAAAACACACAATAAATACTATATATATGAATTGATTTACAATAATAAGAATTCAGAACAAATTCATGAATTTACTTCTTCCATTCATCCAATCCGTCGTACTTATCAAGGACCCATTTACGCACTTGTTGAAATTGCACTTGAGTTAACGTTATATCTTTACCATTATCTAGTGCTATTTCATCAGCAAACTCATCATCCTCGTCTAAAAACGCTTCACGGGTATGTTTATGAGTGCCAGCACCTCCTTTTGGCATATACTCCATGCAGTAAAGACTAGCTTCTTGTACAATATATCCTTCTGCAATACACCCTTCAATATATCTTTTGTTGCGCACATATCCTTTATATGTTTTCATCAACCTATGAAGATGAATAATTGTAAAATGTAGACATCAATAGCTATTTAAATCGAATAATTATGTACATAACCAAAATTAGTAATTTACCGTTCAAATGGGTACATCCACCTATATCTAACAGGACCAGAAATCAATGCTTCATCGGCTAAATGAACCATAAGGTGAATACTGATATCAAAAAATGCAGGCGGAAAATGTTTTTCAATAACACACATTGCTTCTACCAAACTATCCTTTGCTTTTAGAAGATGTTCCCTGTTGATTACCTTTGAGCACAAAATGTTATAAAAGAGACTAATGCGGTGAATAGCATTCCGTAGATCCTTATGTTGCGGAAAACAATGCTGAAGCAATACCGAAAGCAAATGTTGCATTATGACGTGGTAATCATGTGACTTCATATTTTTTAGTTCAGGAGGGTTGATGCTCACATTGTTATGGAAGTGCGAAGAGAATTTTCTCGGCACTTTCAAATTTTTCAAAATGGTGCAAAACCGTATCTTTTCTTCTTTTCTCAAAGTGAAAGTCGCATTTGGTATGTTACTTGTTTCAGGATCTTCTATCACCCACAACTTTTGTTTTATACCCATGATTTTCAAATTCTTTCGTGCATTGATCCCATCTTTTGACGTGTCTTTATGGTTCATAATTGTGTTGATCAAATGTTTCGTGACATTCATCTCTGTATGCATAACATCAATATTATGTCGGGTCAAATTTGTTTTCCAATATGGCAAATCAAATAACTTCGACCTCCTATACCATGCAGGAACTTCTTCATCGATTGTCTTTTTCCGTTTTCGACCAATTTCCGGTATGTTTTTACCAACTTTCATTTTTATATTCGCTGCCTTTTTTTCAACTTGATAACTAGTCAGTGGTTTTGGAGGACGCTTAAGTTCTTGCTCATTGTTGAAATTTGTCTTATCGTATCGAAACTTGTGTCCGGACGGAAGAAATCTACGATGTCCCATGTAACAAATCTTCTTACTTTCAGGGAGATAAACAGATGTAGTTTCTTCTCCACAAATAGGACATGCAAAGTAGCCGTGAGTTGTACATCTCGATAAAGTCCCAAGAGCGGGATGATCATGGATTGCCCACAACACTCTAGCTCTCATTATGAACTCAGATTTCTTAAATGAATCAAATGTAACGACTCCTTCCCATAACTGCTTTAACTCGTCTATCAAAGGTTCTAATAAACATCAATATCCTTCCCCGGTTGTTTTGGCCCAGAAATCAACAGTGTTAACATTGAGAACTCTCTTTTCATGCACAAAGACGGAGGAATGTTATATGGTACTACAATTATTGGCCAACAGCTGTAAGGGTTAGTTAAAGAAGCATTCGGACAGAAACCATCTGTTGCTATTCCAAGCGTGATATTTCGTGGTTCAGCAGCAAACGAAGAATCAAAAGAATCTGTAGTTTTCCATTGAGAAGTATCATGCGGATGACGCATTACGGTTGTACCGGACTTGGCATGACCATGCCAGGTCATCGCTTCTGCTATCCATGGTACAATATACAGTCTTCTCAATCTAGAAATTAAAGGAAAATGTCTTAAGGTCTTTTGAGGTACTGAGGTAGCTTTTCTCTCTTCGTCGAATGATGTCTTATATCTTGGTGCGTTGCAATTTGTACATGAAACTTTGTTCGCATTATCTTTCCAGTACAAGATGCAGTCATTAATGCATGCATCATAAGTTATGTAATTCATCCCAACTTGCTTAATGATCTTCTTCACGTTGGGGTACTTTGACGGTAGCGTGTTACCTTCAGGGAGTAACTCCTTTATGAATTCGAGTAGTGCAGTCACACCATTGTCTGAAAAGCTGTATTGGGTCTTCAAGCTATTCAGTTTCACAATGGCATACAACTTTGTAATCTCTTTTGGACAAGAAGGATACAATGGCTCTGTTGCAGTTGCACTATCAAAAAATGATTTATCCGTAAACTGCTCACCAATATTAGCATTATCATGCAACTGACTTGTAGGTTGAAAATGATGGAATCTATCTGCATCATTGATCAAATCCTCCATCCTAATATGTTCGGACTCATCAGTATTTGTGGCATGACTAACCGGTTGTTGTTTTGGCTTCTCCGGTATTCTTTCCCCGTGAAAACACCACACGATATATGATTGAACAATACCATATCTAAGAAAATGAAAATGAATGTCATTTAATTTGAATGTATCTTCATTTTTGCACCGCGTGCAAGGGCACGAATACTTTTCCTTATTGCCACTGTTTTCAGCAACAAATTTAACGAAATTTCTCACACCTTCCACATATTCTGTATTTCTTCGATTAGATTGATTCATCCATTGTTTGTCTATACTAAAAGACATACTGAAAGAAAATAACAAGATCTAATAAGAAATCATGGGTAACAATATCTTATGGCTTTCCACCAAGTTCAACTCTGATATTAACTAAACAGATATATATTCTTCTGATTTCACTTGAAATTTAACATTAGCATCAAACTGTTTCCAAAAAATTTGCCATTACAACGGCGCCATTTTGTAGCACCAGAGTAATGTCTATGCATTATCCCTCTCCTGATACTTGGCTTGCGACATTAACAACAATTTTATCCACTTACTAAATATGGTCTCATATTTAGTAAAACAAAATTCATTGCATCAACTTATACCCTAGCAGTCACTATAAGCAGCTATGTCAAACTAGCATGCAGTACAGTACAATATTTAGGCTTTAGTAAATATGAGAATGCACACTACAACACTACTTCTCTTCCATGTTGCAATGTTTGGCTGATGATACACCACCTGTACGGGGACGTGTTAGATTATCTCACATTGTACAATTTGTAAAACAAATCATATATAAATGTAAAAGGATCATCCTTTGCATAACCAATTGTTTCTTGGTTCTCTAACACTGTACACTTAAAACATCAAATATGTATTATGATGGTTCAGATTAGAAGGTGCATCTCTACTTTGGCAAACTGTTAAAGAGTAGTAGATATTGACTATAATCAATCCCCAAAAACTTAATGAAACATCAATCCTAAAAGATGAAGATAATGATGGAACTCAAATGACAGCTTATATGGTAACACTAAACAAACCCATAAGCAAGCATTATAGGGAATAAACTGTTCCTTAACTTGTGTTGCATCCCTTTCTTTATTATTCTAAACTACAAATATAAGCATGTAATCTTTTCCTGTTATTCAACCATAGAAACGAATGGATTCACCGTGTACAGACAGCCAATCGTCGATAATACATATAAAGCACTGAGTAGAAATACACATGCTTGTTTTCCAAATAATTTACTGATTTCTATTAATCATGTGTGGATTACAGATTAATTTGTTATCATCGCATTTGACAATCTTTTAACTAAGTTGTGATAAGTCAATTTTCAAGGTGACTGTGACATTCGTCCTAAATCTCTTTTCAGCGACATGGAACAAGCAAAAGGTGGCAAATTTTTGGCCGAGAAGAATCAAAAAATTCTTGGTACATAGTTAAAAGTTTATCTTATCACCATGAAGATATTCACGTTAAATTTGAACCAGGTTCTTCAAGACTTAGCCGAGCAACGTATGAAGTTAAAGGTTCTTTTAATTCTACACATAAGTACTGTGATATAACAATGCACCGCAAATACATGTACACAGAGTTTCCATTTCAATTGACAACAAGTATTATTACAAAACAAAGCTTACCTGGCAGTTATGCGCTCTCTTCGATTATGCCAATGAAACTCGAGGAACCAAATATCAAAGATACACAGATCTGAGATAATTAATATTTCAAATTAGATTTTATAATACAAGTATGAAACAAAATCAAATTTAAAATAGAAATCAAATAATTAAAAATGAGTACCCAACCTGGAGTAGGTATTCGATAAATTCACGTTGTAATACTTCTCCGAACACAGATCTGAGAGGGCCACTGATTGGCGTTGAATGAAGGAAGAACTGGTGCGGTTGGAAGGAAGATGAGTTCGCAGCTGGACACGATTAGGTGGAAAGATAGGTTCGCGGTTGGATGGAACATGATTTCACGATTAGATGGAAAGGTGAGCCGCTTGAAGCAAATCGAATTGGTGGAATTGGGTTTTTTTTATTTAGGTTTTCTTTTCGTTGAAAGAGGACGAAACGAATATCAAAGGAAAGGAGGGAAGGAAAAGTGACGGGCCAATTCTTTTTGGCTCCCAGCGAATATTTGGCACAAAATTAGCGCCATTATTTGCCACAACATTTACGATGGTTACAAACCGTTGCTAATTAGCCACGGTTGAAAACCGTTGCTAGTTGGAACGAAGCGCGCCAAAAATTATGGCGCGAAAGGATGAAATTCACCGCCATCATTTGTCTCCAAAGAAGTTACGGTCAATAACCGTTCCCAATTAGCAACGATAAAAAACCGTTGCTAACTGAACCAAGACGGTGATTAACCGTTTCTAAATGGCAACGGTTAATAACCGTTGCCAAATGCGCGGATGGTTAGTTGCAAATCTCAGTATTTGGTATAGTGTTAGGTATACTTTGAGTTGGATATAAGTTTGGTTTAATTATCTCTATGGAATCATTCTTAAGTTTGGATATCGTATTTTAGGGATGCTTTTGTAGCTAAGTGGATGCCCGAGGCCGGGAAGTCTCAGCTATACAGGGAATTCATGGATCTTAAGCAGCAGAATATGACATTTTATGAGTATGAGAGGAAGTTCAACGAACTCTCTAAGTTTGGTCCTAGCTTGATTGATATCCCTTTTAAGAAGAATGATAAGTTTATATCTGGAGCTCGCCCCGATTATTATGATCGTTTGATTGCCCATGTGCACATCCCCTTTACTGGATTGATGGATATGGCTATTAGATATGAGAACCCTATTGATAAGGAAGCATCTGTTGTTCGTGTGCCTTCATCTCAGCCTTCTCCCAGCAGATCCAAAAAGAGGAAGTCCAACTTCCATCAGCAGAAGAAGAATTGGCAGAAGACTCAAGGTTTAGGATCTTCTTCTCAGAGGTAGCCTATTGATCTACCTTCCATTACTTACTTCAAGTGTGATCAGAAGGGACACTATGCCAACATTTGTCCTAGTTCAGTTGGAGATTCTGCCCTCCCCCCCTAGTTCAGATGACTAGACGTGATCTTTGCCATATTTGCTTGCAGCCTGGCCACTCTAAGAAGGATTGTCCTACTCAGCAGAAGGGCAAGCCATCTGGAATCTTCGCAGTTACCTCTTCCACTCCTCCTACTCCTAGTGATACCCAAGGTACTCTTTAGTGCACCTTTACTTTACTTAATTTTCCTCGTGTTCTATTTGACACTGGAGCCTCTCACAGCTTCATTTTTGTTAATCTTTGTGATAAGTTTGAGCATATCCTATCACCTGAATATGCAACTGAACCCTTATGTGTCTCTTATCCTATTGTTGGTCCTGCGAACCTTAGTAGGATTTGTAAAAAGGTGAAACTCTTCTACAACAACCATTGTTTTCTGGTGATTTCTATGTTCTTGGTTTCGATGCTTTTGATATGTTGCTTGGAGGAGATTGGCTAAAGAAACATGAAGCTGTTATCCCTTGTAAACCCCAAACTATTTCTCTTGTTGATGTAAAGGTAATCTTTTGTGATTGATTGCCGTATGCCTCAGGATTATGCTGGCAGTTTTATCTTTTCTCTTGATTCTTCTCCTGGTGATCTTGATTCAACTCCTGTGGTCCGACTCTACCTCGATGTATTTAGTGAAGTCACTTCTTTACCTCCTAAGCGGAAAATCGAATTATGTATTGATCTTATTCCTAGAGCTCGACCAGTAGTTCTTCCTCCTAGAAGAATGGCACCCCGAGAGAAGGTCGAGTTGAAGAAGCAAATTGAAGACTTGTTCTCCAAGGGTCTGATTAAACCTAGTCATTCAGAATGGAGAGTGGTTGTGGTTTTTGTCACTAAATTTAATGGTTCTTTGAGGATGTGTGTTGATTATAGGGAGCTGAATAAGCTTATTATGAAAAACAGAAATCCTATGCCTCATATTAATGATATGTTCGATCAGCTCCATGGAGCTAAAGTGTTCTCTTAGCTTTATCTTGCTATCGATTTCTACCAAATCGAAGTTGCTGAAGAAAGTATTCCCAAAACTGCTTTCCGTACTGAGAATGGTTTCTATGAATTGTTAGTTATGCCTTTTGGTTTAACTAATGCCCCGGCTTTCTTTGTCGATCTTATGAATCATGTTTTCCATGATATTCTCAATAAGTTTGTTGTAGTCTTCGTCGATGATATTCTTTGTCTTTTCTAAATCAGAGGCTGGGCATGAATCGCATTTGAGCTTTGTTCTTGGAACTCTTAGGAGTCATCAGTTGAAAGCTAAATTCATGAAATGCCATTTCTGGAAAGATGAAGTCTGATTTCTTGGGCATATTGTTTCTGCTAATGGAGTTTCTATTGATTCGGTTAAGATCGCTGCGATAAATGTAAGTCTATCTTTTTCCTTCTTTTATAATTTAATTACCTTATCTTTCTTTGTAATCCTTATTCCCTATTCTATTCAGGATTGGAAAAACCAAAAACTCCTTTTGATATCCGTAGCTTTTTGGGCCATGCTGGTTATTAACGGAGATTTATAGAGAATTTTGCTCGGATTGCTGCACCTCTTACTACTTTTACTCATAAGATGCTAAGTTTATATGGAATGATAAGTGTGAAGCTGCATTCAATGAGTTAAAGCGTAAGCTTACTTCTGCACCAGTTCTTACCGTTCCAAATGGAAGAGAGGGATTAAAGGTATACACTGATGCTAGTCAAGCAGGTTTGGGAGCTGTTTTGATGCAGAATAGGAAAGTTATTGCTTATGCCAGTCGTCAGTTGAAGACCCATGAAGCCAATTATGAAGCCCAATATTTGGAATTGCTTGCCGTAGTATTTGCTTTGAAGTTATGGAGACATCATCTTTTGGGAACTAAGTTTGAGCTCTTTACAGATCACCGGTCATTGAAGTATATTTTCACCCAGAAGGAGTTGAACCAGAGGTAGGTTAGATGGCTTGAGTTTCGAGCTTCTTATGACCTCGACATCAATTATACTCACGGGAAAGCAAATGTAGTAGCCAATGCCTTGAGCTGAAAGAAGGCGATGTTGTGTCAGCTTTTTGTTTCTTCCCATCTTATGGATCATTTCGTTGTTAAGTAAGATGAGGATGAGATGCTGAGACTTATTAAGGAGAATGTTCGTAATAGGGTAGGTGGTAACCAAGTTGGAATAGGGGCATAGATTGATAATAAAGGGATTCTAAGGATTAATAATCGGATTTTTGTTCCGACTGTCGATGGATTAAGGCAAGAGTTACTTCGGGAAAATCATCAGTCTAGACTTTCTATTCATCCCGGTGTGACGAAGATGTATCAGGATATGAAGAAGTTGTATTGGTGGAGTGGTATGTAGCGTGATATCTCCCTTTATGTTACTAGGTGTGCCACTTGTTAGTGGGTTAAGGCCAATCATGAGAAGACCGCTGGATTATTGCAACCCCTAGAGATTCCCACTTGGAAGTGGGAACAGGTTTCTTTGGATTTTATTAATGGATTACCGAGGACTAGAAGGAGCAATGAGAGTATTTGGGTAGTTTTGGATAGATTGACCAAGTCAGCTCATTTCATTCCGGTCAAATCTAACCGAACTGCTTCTAGTTTAGCTGGGATTTATATGAGAGAGATTGTTCGACTTCATGGTGTTCCAGTCAATATTGCTTGTGATAGAGAACCCATCTTTACCAGCCAGTTTTGGAGAGAATTTCAGGAAGCTTTAGGTACTCCTTTAAATCTGAGCACAGCTTATCATCGCAGATCGATGGTCAGATGGAAAGAGTGAATCAGAGTTTGGAAGATCTTCTTCGTGCCTGTGTTCTTGATTATGGAGGGTCTTGGGAAGATCATCTCCATCTCGTTGAATTCACTTATAACAACAGCTATCAGGTACTTTTTAATTTAAGGTCACCTTTAGCTCTAATCTATCTAATTCCATCCTTTGAATTCAGGCTAGTATCACAATGTCTTTGTTTGCTGCTCTTTACGGACGACCTTGCAAATCTCCATCTTGCTGGATTGAATCTAGTGATCGTTTGGTTCTTAAGCCTGATATGATTCTAGAAGCATCAAAGAAGGTTGAGGAGATTAGGAGGAAGATGAGGGTTTCTCAGGTAGGCAGAAGAAGTATGTTGATAGGCGAAAGAGGAGTTTGGAACTTACAGTAGGTGATTAGGTTTTTCTTAAGATTTTTTTCGTTGAAGAATGTGATTCGGTTTGGTCGGAAATGGAAGCTTGCTCCTAGATTTGTTGGTCCTTTTCGCATCTTAGATAGAGTTGGTCTTTTAGCTTATCCTGTGGATTTGCCTAAGAAGCTATCTGGAGTACACAATGCGTTCCATGTTCGCGTATTCGCAAGCATCTTCATGATCCATCTTTGATTGTTCAGTCTACTGTTCTCGAGAGTTTGGATGTTGAGCCAAACCTTATTGTCGAAAGGAAGACACTTCATATTGTCGATAGAGGTACGAAGCAACTGAAGAGGAAATCTGTCAACCTGGTCAAGGTGCAGTGGAGTACCGATGATCGGGATTGTACTTGGGGGATGGAGGAGAGAAAGCATGCTTCGAACCCGAAGTTGTTTGTTCCAGGTACCATTCGTTAATCGATCTTATTTTTCTTTGTTTTACTTCCTGTATCTCGTTCCTTTTCGAGGATGAAAAGTTTTGAGTGGGGAGTGTGTAACGACCGTAAATTCAGTCGATATTTTATTGAATTTTATTTTAATTTTGATTTTAATTATTTTAAAATTTTATAAATTTGAATTTAAATATCAAACTTTGGGTTATGGAGTAAAATATTTTTCCAAATTCAATGAAATTGAAATTTTTTCGAAATTTCAAATTTTGGTCAAACTTGGTCAAAGTTTGACCTTTAGTTGAAAATTTTAAATTTGAAATTTAAATTTTTGTTCTTTTTTTATGAAACTAGACTGAATTCTAATCTTCTCTCTACTTTTCGTTTCGTCAAAATCCGATTCATGCATCTCTAAATCTGCAATTTTCGGCTTAAAACACACAATTATTTGTTGTATTTTCTATTGTCTTTTATTTGGATTTTGAGATTGGGCTTGATTTGATTTCGGCTTGGCCTGTTAGGTTTAGTTTTGGGCTTGGAATCCTAATGGTCACATAAATAGCTACGTACCTTTTACCAACGGACATACCTGTTGAGAAAGGAATATACATACATTTTCTGTTTCTACTTCCTCCTTCTCATTCTTCTTCCTGAGAAAATTTACAGCAAACCATTTCTTCTTCTTCCTTGCCATCTCCAATCCCTGAGCTTCCTTACCTATTCCTCCTTGCTAAAGCCTTCCCTCTCTCTATCTCCACTAGCCTTGCCGATCTCCATCACTTTTTCCTCCTCTTAGTTCGGTCGTTCCCCTCTCTATCCTCCTCCTCTACCCACCACCATTTCAGCCAACATCTTCCCTTCCCCTTTAGCCTCGGACACCCCTTCCTCTCCCTTCCCCTTTGGTCGAACCATCAAGCCATACCCACTAACCCCTAGGCAGAGTGTCCTTCCCACTTGATCGAGCCACTAGCTTTGGTCGAAACCCCATAGCTCATTTGGCCGAGCCACCGTCCATTTGGCCGAACCCAATTGCCTAGGTCAATCCCCTTATCTCCTAGACCATACCCATTTGCCTCTTCTTCATTTCATATAAAAAAAATTTAAAGCTTTGAATTTTGAAGTGTTGATTTGGTTTGCATTCGCTTTCGGGATTGGGTTGTTCGTGCTTGTTCGTGTCTCGTTCATAGTCGCAATCGTTCGTTCACTAGCCACAGAAGATGAGTGATCACTCACGAGACTTATATTTTAGTGATACGATACAACTGAATTGTCATTGGAATTTAATATGTGCTTGGTCATTATATATATGATTATGTTATATTATCACACATGATAATAGATCTGTTATGTTCTATGATACGATATGTAACTAATGTTATATTTATCATATTGATTGTTATCACACTGGAAGTTCCCTCGCTATGGGTTGAAATGATACATATCTGAATGATCTTATAGATTAGGGAAAATCGTTATTAGCCGAAATGATAGGCTCGAACTATTTTATTGGTTTTTTTAAAATTTACTTGGGATTGCGGGTTGAATGATATATACCCGGGAATTTAAATTTTTCGGACTGAAATGATATATATCCGTATCACTCGACCATAGGGTAGAAAATTATATATGGACACCGTGGTTAGTTTCGATGTATTTTCTTAAATAATTAAGTATGTTTGGATTTATAAATTTGATTTTTAAACTTAAATTAAATTTAATGATTTTATTGAAATTTATATAATAATATTTTATATGTTTAAAATATTTTTTTACGTTACTATATGGTTTAAGAAGGAAATTTAAAATTTTAACTTATAATTTATTTACTTTAATTATATAAATAATCAATATAATTTTTAATTTAATATAATGATACAATTTTTAATTTGATATAATAATAAAAAAATATTTAATATAACAATAAAAATTTAATTTACTTAATAATATAATTTTTAATTAAATATAATAATATATATATATTGCTTAATACAATGATACAGTTTTAATTTAAGATAAATACTAAATATAATTTAATATAACATAATAAGTAGAGATTTTATATATTAACTTAAATGAATAAATTGAGTTGAGTAGAGAATGAATTATAATTAAATCTGATTTAAAGGATTTAAATATAATTAAAATTTTATTTCAAGTTTAAATAAATGTGATTTTGAATATAATAAATAAAGTTAAGGTGAAATGGGAGAATATTGTTTTAAAATCAAAAATATAATGAAGTTAAATATTTCAGTATTGAATTAAAACAAATTATGATTTATTAATTTTAAATGCATTATAAAAATTTAAATACCAAGTTGTGTAAAATGTAAGCGTTTGGTTATTAAAGAGACCGGGGTCGGATATTGTCATACTCTCTGCCAATTCCGAAACTACTTTAACAACTGTGTACGTGGTGAAAAATCCAAAACGAAGTAGGATGGTTTGGCGACGTGCTGTATTGAGGTATGAAACGAGCTCTAAATAAGATGACTAAAACAGAAGCAATTGACGGACCAAGTGAGGTAGCTCCTCCGATCGGACACACTTCTTTGATACCATTCTATTACTTTGTGATTTCATTGGTGAACACCTTTGATTTTTGGAGTGTTGTACGAGGTGGGCGGTAGCTGCGGCTATGCATTACCACCCGCCCGAAAGTGTAAATTGGTAGAATCCTACCCAAGGTATAACCTCACGTGCCTTGTCATCTACCTTGTCGAGCCCACTACGATTTTGGTTTGTGTCATACCTATGGAGTTCTCCCTGATAGCCCACTGGTTTGGTGGAGATGACATTACTGTATAGACTACGGCATTTATAAAATGTGTTAAGGGGGTATGGGTAACGCCTTAATGCTATTTTAATACTTTGCTGATAGACATTACATATATAGCGTACATTACTACATATGTAAATAGTTTAACGGATCCTTAAAGGATGGACGATCCCAAGCATCTTACCGATGCACTTTATGATATAGTTCACTTGAGTTGATTTACTTTTACAAGTATATATGTTCTGGCTCGAGTGTTTTGTTTGACTTTATGCTTGGGTCAGCCTGAGTATCACAACTTTGGATTCATCTTTCGGAGCTAGAGATCTGCTGGATATTTATCTATCTATCTATTATTTCCTATTTCAGTTATTTCCCTTTATTCATTTCTTTATGTATTAGTGGACTTATGTATTTGGATTTCCAGTTGTATTTTGATTTCTAGTTGTATTTGCTTTCAAACTATGATATTATGTATTTGTTTAGAGACTGTGTATTTAGTAGCTTCATGAACTACTATGTTTATTTATTCTGCTGTGAGATATTCTGTTATTCTGTGTCTTTGATTCTGTGATTGATTTTATTTGCCCTAAATTTATTAACAATATGTTGTTTTGAACGATTCAAACCTGACATGTGTGGCTTTATTGTCGATTTGAATGGTCTAAAATAGCAGGATGTTACATCAACAATCAAAATAGTGTACGAAATTTAAAGAATGATAATCTAACATTTGAAAAAGATATATGAATACACACACACACACACACACATCAGAGCTGAACTAGTCAGAAATCAAAACACCATCCTTCAAAAATACGATGGTCAAGCACATCAAATAGAAATATTCAAACCAAAAAAATCAAAATAAGAAACATTCAAAAATATGGAATTGATCCATTATAAATGCTAATTAATTCATCATAGGCATGAATTATAAGTCTAGTTCAAATATAAATATAAAAAGGGTATAAATTCATACCAGATTAGCATCAATAAACCACTCTTTTGTAGCTACCATAGGAATAAATTGTCACATAAATCTAGTTATCAATTAATAGTGGCACGCAAGTAATTTTACTTGAATCGATCGACGAGCAGAAATTCAATAAGAAAACATAATTCAAGAATGGAGAGGAAAAAGGAGGATTGGCCCGAGGAAAGAAATCAACATGCAAAATAGAAGGATTCGAGCCGAGAAAATCTAATGCTTCGTTTATTTTATTTGGGCTGACCTATATTGTTTGTAATAAAAATTTAGGTCGTACCAATTAGGGTTTTATTTTTATTTTATTGTAATTTGTTTTTTAAATTTTTTAAATCTAGTTTCCAACTAGGATCGAACTACGAGGCATAGTTCGGGAAATTCTCAACTCGGAGATAGAGTTAAGCCAAGATTTTGAGTATAGGGTTAGAACAATCTGGTTAGCGATAGGCACAAGTTTACAGGGTTGTAAGCTGTAACGACCCGCCTCTTTGGACAGTTTAAACCGACCATCAAATACACATGCCGATTCCAAACCATTCAAAAGTGCAGATAGTTATTGGGGGTAAACAAGAAAAGAAAAGAAAAGAAATAAAGGAAATGAAACAACACAGAATTTCGCAGTGGAACGATAAAATATAATAGTCAAATAAACAGTTCATGAAGCTGTCTACTATACTTTGACAATTATTTATACAACATTTACCAGAGTTATACGTATACAACAGAACAATTAAATAATGCAGCAGATAACATGATGCAAGGGTAATAATAGTAATAGTATACCAAATCTTCGTCTTCATCCTCCAGAATAGATCTTCAAAAATCTGAAAAACTCAGGACTGACCCGAGCGTAATGAAAAGACAAAACACTCGAGTCAGGACTAAAATATCCTCATGTAAGTTAAATCAATCATAAATAAATATGAGTGTAACGGCGTCAGAGATGTTTACGGGGTTTGACATCTCCTATCCAGTGTCAACGTGCGTGCAATAACTTAAGAGATGTTACGGGATTTTCCATCTCTCAAGGATCCGTGAAACTATCTACTATGTAGTAATATACGCTAAGTAGATAATGCCTATCAGTAATATAAAGTATCAAAATAGCGTTAAGGCGTTACCATAATCCCCCTTAACACATTTTATATTCCCAAAAGCATATACAAGACCGTAGTTTCCCCAAAACCGGAAGTCACCAGAGGGCAATCTATATACTCAAGGTACAAATCAAAAACGTAGTGGTCGCGAATAGGATAATCAGTATGACAAGGTACATGAGGCGATACCAACTAGGATACTAGTAGTTGCGTGATCCGGACTGATGTTGAGCATAGCCAGCAGCTACTCCAACACCGCGAAACAACACTCCGAAATCAAGGGGTGCACCCAAATCGAATCACAAATGTAATAGAAATGGTATCGAAGAAGCGTGTCCGCTAGAGGTGGCGAACCTCAATGGCCCGGCGCGGCTCCTGTTTTAGTCATGTCAGGGGTCATCCAATATCGTTCTCTTTCTTCAGTCAACGCGTTCACCAAACCATCCACTTCATTCTGGATCAACACTCCGCGTATAATAGTTATTAAAGTGGTGTTCGGTATCGACAGAGAGTATGTCCATATTCGATCCCGGTCTCTTTAATAACTATGTATTATTACACCGTTGGCTCTTTTACATTTCAAATTGATTCATAATTGATATTAAAATATCATATTCGTTTCAAAAATCAAATCCATTTCATATATCATCATATCTATTCAACTGTAAGATTCCGTTTCAAAAAAACATTTTTCGCATCAAAATCTCATTTCGTTTTCAAAATCATTTCGAATTTCAATTTAGGTTGCAACTTCATTTAACCCAATTCGTATTTAAATTCAAGATTTAAACATAAACATTTCACCTTATTAACCAGCTTGAAATTTTTAGAAACTAGTTTTAAGTAGTTTAAAAGTAGTTTAAATAACTAAATAGTTAAAAATACTTAAAATCTTTAAAATGGATTTAAAATAGATAAATTAGTTTAAAATAATTTAAATTGGGTTAAGTAGATTAAAAATAGATTAAAATAGTTTATGTATTCAAAATGGTTTATATAACAGAGTAATTTGGAAAACAAATTAAAACAGCTTCAAAACCAATCCATTTCAATTATAACTTCCCAATTCAAATAAATTTCAATTTCCAATTTACCGATTCAATTTCGATTTCAATTCAAATCAATGTCAACTTTGACTTCAAATTTATTCAATTTTACATTCACCTTCAACTTATTCAATTCCAATGTATATCGATTTTTAGCTTGATTTTTCAAAATATCAATTTTTAACACTTAACAAAATTTTCCTTCAATATTCAAATTTAAATCCCACTTACAAATATGATTCAATTTCAAGCTCAATTTCAAATATCATTTTATATTGCTTTTACTTAGTAATATTCAAAGCTCGAATTTAATGTTCAATCTTTAAAACAAATAAATTTCCGACATTCAATCATATCCAAATTTTAAATCTCAAAGTCTTCACTTAAATTTATTCAACAATTTCTTTTAACCAAAATTTTATTTCAACATTCCAAACTCAATTTTTCGATAAATTCGATTTCTATAAATTGATTTCTATTTATCACTTTTAAATCAAAACATTTAAATAAATTTCAAATCGACGATTTCAAAATTTATTAATTTAGCCAATTCGGTGTCCGTATATAATTTTCTATCCTATGGTCAAATAATTATTTATTTCAATTAAATATCAAGGATGAATATATATTACTTAAATCAAATCATAGTGTCATATGTATGCATAACAGTATATATAAGCAAATAAACATCCAAACATTTAAATATCAACCAATAACATCCATCAAAATACATCATCCAATAGACAATACAATTCATGGCAGTTTCATAGTTATCAATGTCAGGTAATTTAATCGCAATTCAATTTCAATTTCAATTTCAATTTAACTGTCAATTTAATTCCAACAGTTAATTCAAATGACAATCTATATGGCAATTAAATTTATCAAACAACGACAAATAAAAATCATAACACTTCATAATTTCCAATTTAACTAGCATAAAGATATTTAGTACGTTGTGAGCGTTATAAAACACTCACCTTGATTTTCGATTTTAAATCAAATCGAACGACGTTCGATTTAACTCAAAATTTTCTCTAGCTCCAAATGATTCCAATCCAGTTGCAATGCGAAGAGCTCGTCGATACGATTCCAACGCAAAAAGTTTCGTCGAATTCCGACCTCGTATGACAAAGTTATGATGGTTTAAAGTTAACACGAAATTTTATATAAATTAATTACAACTTAATTAAATTTTTAAAACCCACCCCAACATCACCGTTGATTTCCTGCATAGCAGATCTGGGCCGCACTCCATCATCTCCTCACGCACGCGTATCATCTTCCAGGTAGTAAATCACGCAACTTGAACTCATTCATACGCCACTAGGGTTTGATTTTGCGACCTCCACGACGAACATGAACACGATCAGGTTACACCACTTCGAAGCCACCGCCTTACTCCACCTTCACCATCAATAGCCTGAAGCTCGGCCACCCCCTCTGCCTCGAATTGCGTGAAAAATGCAGCAGCTTCAATCTCGATTTGCCGTCGATCCGTGGCTCCGTTTCCGATCTCCACCGTTGGATAGCTAGATCTTGATGCCCTCTACAACTTTGTAGTTGAGAGTTTTTGCTAATTGTTGATGGATTGAGAGGAAAATGAGGAAGAAGTTTCGAAATTTTCTGGCCATTGAAATGAAAGTGGCGGCTAAGGGCTGAAACCCTAGGGTTTTTGCAAAACAAAGAAAGTGGGGGTCCTTTTATAGAAAATGGCCAAAACACTATTCATCGAAAATTTTCCGAACTCCAAACGAAGCGTGCCGGCTGGCATTTCTAGGGTTTACCCCGCGTTCCGGACACAATGGAACAGGTTTCGGAAGCTAATTCGATCGTATGTGTGAGTTACGGCAATAAACGATCGCTTTGAAATTAAATCGGTTAATCAAATTTCTGTGCGTTTGGGCTCGGCCCGGACAAACGGTAAATCCGATTGACTCGAAATTTGAAACCTTACAATAATATGACATTACGGATCCGATGAAACTGGTTTCGTCGAAATCCGAGACCATTTGAAAATGACTATTTTAACTCGCCAAATTAATATTAAAACAATTTCAACGCGTTTCGAGCTGCCACGGTCAACTCTGATTGCTACGAAAATTGAAATCCGATAATAACTAACTATTACGGATCCAATGGAACTAGTTTCGTCCAATTCTGAGACTGTTCGAAGATTGGCTATTTTTCAGTCGCTAATTAAATATTAAAATATTCAATTTTTACAAATAAATTTTAAATTCAGTTTTAAAAGTTCTATAACATCACTATGACTCCAATATGATAAAATAAAATTTTACAAATCATTTTTAATCATATTAAACCCGTTATTCAATTTATCCAATAAATTCCAATTTTAAAAATCTTATTAACTCTATTAAAATCCAAATATAACTTACATTCACTTTGGAAACCAATTTGAACCATATTAAATCAAATTTCAATTATTCACTCTATTTTCATATATTAAATTTCAATATCAAATTAATCATATCAAATTCGGAATTTAATTTATTCAAACATTCGTAATATTAAATTTAACAAATTTGATTATTCTTAAATCACTATCTTTTGAAATATTCAAAACGAACTTATAAAATTTAACTTTTGAAACGAATTAAAATTATAGAACAACTATTTCCATTATACGGTTATTCAATTCCCATTATTAAATTATTCAATAATTTCCAAATATTTAATTTAAAAATTTTACCGGTTCAATATTCAATATTTGATTTTAAATAGATTTTACTTATCAATCAATTACTCTATTATACCCAATGAATTTCAACATTTATTATCCTATTCAACTATTGATTTCAAAGTCATTCACTAAGTAGCATTTATTTTTCATTACTTGGATAATTGTTGTCGCAACTCATTCCAGTTATTATTATTCCAAACGAATTAAATTTTTTTTCCAACACTAAATCACGAAATCTTTTCAAATTAGCTATTTTAATTATCGAAAATTTACGGGTTGTTACACTCTCCCCCACTCAAAACTTTTCGTCCCCGAAAAGCAAAAAGAAGGGAAAATGAACTAAGTAAAGAATTCAACATTTGATATATTTTATTAAAAATTATCCACTTATAAACAATGAAATTCCATTTATAAAGTCATAACTACGCTTCCACTAAGTTACTCCAAACGGCTTCCTAACTTTAAAAGTTAGTAATCAAAACAAGTTATAAAAAATTTTAAAACTTAAAAAATTTTCTAACACCCGGATTTTACGGAAAATTTCGGCAGAGTCTCCTTTGCGCGGCTCGATCGGAAAAAAAAATGACAGTATATATATCACAAATATACATCTCATCAAGTGATGAGGCATCCCGCAGGGAAAAAGTGTAAAAGTACGGTATGTAATCCGAGATATGTACCTTATATATTGTTAACGAGCATATACGGCTAATATAGCGCGAAAGCGAGCTCCAAATGCGAAGCAAGCGCAATCCGCACCTACTAAACACTCAATAACTAAGTTAGAACCATGCATATAAAGATAGATCGATATACTTAGCCCACACAACATATATATAACATATTTAGCTTCAAAACTGAGATTCCAATTTCAGGACAGCAAACAAATCTTAGTTTTAGGACACATAAACGATAAAATTCGGCAACAAAATCTAAACAAAAGTTGTTGTATTCATTTCAGGCTTTCTGGAATGTCCAAAATCATCGAATTCGGACCATACGTTCAAAAATTATGGCCATTTTACTTAGAGGGTACGCCTCAGCCTGGGCAATGAATTGCGCAGGTCAGCGATGTTCACCCACGTTTTCGACCTTCTAAACGACATCAAAACACAAAACACCTAAAAAAAGGTTTTATCTTAAGTTCTTAGATTTTCATAAAGTACAAGATCATCAAAATCCGATAAACCAGTCAAAAGATATGGCAAAAATACTAAGGGTGTATACTACAGATTTTACTTATTTTTACACAGGACAGCGAGTAACATTCAAGTTTTTAACCTAGTAGACGAAGGAATTTTCTCAAGTTATCTAAACAAAAGTTGTGATATAGTTTCTAAGATTTCCGAAAAGTCCAAGATCGTCGAATTTCGTTCAGCCATTTAAAAGTTATGGTTGTTTTCGTTTCAGCATATATTGGACAAATTTGGATTTTTCCCAAAAATTTGCTTTTATTATTTCAAAGTGCAAACCATCAAAACTTCAAATTTTCTAAAGAACAATCATAACACAAAGTCATTTATTTTCTTATTCATCCATGCAATAGGTTTACATTCAATTTGTTTCCGATTTATTCAAGTTTGTTTCATTCACATTTTAAATTCAAGTCAATTTTCTTCAATTTAAATTGAATTCAATTATATTTAATTTCACTTTGCTTCAAATTTGAATTTTATTATTTAATATTTTATTCCGTTTATTCAATTCCATTAACACTAATGAATTCTACTTAATCAATTTTCATCCATCTAACAACCAATGCATATCAAACATTAACAACCATCCAGAATCTACACTAAATCAATTATACATTTCCACGTCAATTTTAATTTCATACACTTCCAAGTTTATGACATTTGGTTATATTCAAATTTAATTAGTTTCCTTTTACCAATTTTATATTTCATTAATTTTAAATTTTATTTATTCACTTAGATATATCATTCATTTTACAGCTTAAATTTCTTTTATATTTACAACTATCAATATATCTTCACATTTTATTTTCACTCTCACACTGGTATATTATTCCTCTACTTATCCTTATTAGCATTTTAAACCTTTTAAGTATTTGGTAAGTTATAGTTATTCAAATAGAATGTAGTTAAACAACATACAACCTTTTTCATTTAAAGTTGAATTTTCAATTAATTAATTCTTAAGTCATTACTTAAATTTCACTATAATTTAATTTCACATTTACATTCACATATAGTATTTCCATTTTGTATTAACATAATTGTGAATCACCTTTAAATGTTAATTTAAATTCCAATTATTTACTAACAATTTTATTTATATTTGCAAACCATTAATTAAATGCATATTTCATTATTCAAACCTATACTTGTATATTATCCGATTAACAATTCATATAACATTTTTGAACTTCTTAAATATTTTGGTAAGTTATATCTATGCTATCGAATGAAATTTAATACTATGCGAGTTTTACAGTTTCAATTTTATTTTAAGTTCATAATTTCCTAATTTTAAGGATTTCTACTTCAATTGCACTTAGCTCTTAGGTTCATTTCTCATTTCACAATTCAGAAGTTCCTTGATGATTCAAGTCTAAATTCATTTCAATCATTAAAAAAAATCATTAATTATTAAAGGACTTAAGAATTCCAATCCCGGTTTTATTTCAAATCAAGTTTTGAAATAATATATACTTATATAATTTATATATCAAATCATACTATAGAGAATACAAAATAAAATAAAATTTGAATCAAACAAGGTTTAGACAAGCTATTAAGTGGTCTCCCCCACTCGGACTCTCAAAAATAAACGCCGATGATGCGTGCACTCATCACCGAAATCATTTTCTAGTGTCAAGAGAAGGGAATATAACACTTATCATTAAAAAAAATCCTTCGAAAACAATTTCAACTCAATTATACTATCATATAATACTCATATTATATTTTTCAAATTCTTGTAAGTCAATTTCAAACACCGGAATTTAAATTCCCAAATCCAAGTTAAAATTCATTTATATTCATTATCAATTGTGTTTACAAGATTTCATTTTCCTAAATCCATTGTTATTTAATCAATTGTTGTAAATATTGACTGATCAAACAATAACGATAATAATCTAATATTATCATCTCCTAACAATCAATTCAATCAAAATGAATAAATATTCAAATAATTCTTTTATATAAAATATATTCCAAAACGATATTCTGTTGGTTTGTCCTATTCGAGTGTTTAGAAATTCCTATCGATGCCTTGGCGTCCCAAGTATCGACCAGAATTCATAAATACTCAACGGAACAAAGTTAACACAATATAAAACCATTTTATATCAAACAACAAGTACGCTCTCTCATATACACTCAACTCATTCATCTAGTTTACCTCTATTTCAATGAGTTATTCCCCACTAGAGCCAAGGTTTATCGCTAAACCAAAGCTCTGATACCAACTGTAACGACCCGCCTCTTTGGACAGTTTAAACCGACGATCAAATACACATGTCGATTCCAAACCATTCAAAAGTGCAGATAGTTATTGGGGTAAACAAGAAAAGAAAAGAAAAGAAATAAAGGAAATGAAACAACACAGAATCTCGCAGCGGAACGATAAAATATAATAGTCAAATAAACAGTTCATGAAGCTGTCTACTATACTTTGACAATTATTTATACAACATTTATCAGAGTTACACGTATACAACAGAACAATTAAATAATGCAGCAGATAACATGATGCAAGGGTAATAATAGTAATAGTATACCAAATCTTCGTCTTCATCCTCCAGAATAGATCTTCAAAAATCTGAAAAACTCAGGACTGACCCGAGCGTAATGAAAAGACAAAACACTCGAGTCAGGACTAAAATATCCTCATGTAAGTTAAATCAATCGTAAATAAATATGAGTGTAACGGCGTCAGAGATGTTTACGGGGTTTGACATCTCCTATCCAGTGTCAACATGCGTGCAATAACTTAAGAGATGTTACGGGATTTTCCATCTCTCAAGGATCCGTGAAACTATCTACTATGTAGTAATATACGCTAAGTAGATAATGCCTATCAGTAATATAAAGTATCAAAATAGCGTTAAGGCGTTACAATAATTCCCCTTAACACATTTTATATTCCCAAAAGCATATACAAGACCGTAGTTTCCCCAAAACCGGAAGTCACCAGAGGGCAATCCATATACTCAAGGTACAAATCAAAAACGTGGTGGTCGTGAATAGGATAATCAGTATGACAAGGTACATGAGGCGATACCAACTAGGATACTAGTAGTTGCGTGATCCGGACTGATGTTGAGCATAGCCAGCAGCTACTCCAACACCGCGAAACAACACTCCGAAATCAAGGGGTGCACCCAAATCGAATCACAAATGGAATAGAAATGGTATCGAAGAAGCGTGTCCGCTAGAGGTGGCGAACCTCAATGGCCCAGCGCGGCTCCTGTTTTAGTCATGTCAGGGGTCATCCAATATCGTTCTCTTTCTTCAGTCAACGCGTTCACCAAAACCATCCACTTCATTCTGGATCAACACTCCGCGTATAATAGTTATTAAAGTGTTGTTCGGTATCGACAGAGAGTATGTCCATATCCAATCCCGGTCTCTTTAATAACTACGTATTATTACACCGTTGGCTCTTTTACATTTCAAATTGATTCATAATTGATATCAAAATATCATATTCGTTTCAAAAATCAAATCCATTTCATATATCATCATATCTATTCAACTGTAAGATTCCGTTTCAAAAAAACATTTTTCGCATCAAAATCTCATTTCGTTTTCAAAATCATTTCGAATTTCAATTTAGGTTGCAACTTCATTTAACCCAATTCGTATTTAAATTCAAGATTTAAACATAAACATTTCACCTTATTAACCAGCTTGAAATTTTTAGAAAATAGTTTTAAGTAGTTTAAAAGTAGTTTAAATAATTAAAATAGTTAAAAATACTTAAAATCTTTAAAATGGATTTAAAATAGATAAATTAGTTTAAAATAATTTAAATTGGGTTAAGTAGATTAAAAATAGATTAAAATAGTTTATGTATTCAAAATGTTTTATATAACAGAGTAATTTGGAAAACAAATTAAAACAGCTTCAAAACCAATCCATTTCAATTATAACTTCCCAATTCAAATAAATTTCAATTTCCAATTTACCGATTCAATTTCGATTTCAATTCAAATCAATGTCAACTTTGATTTCAAATTTATTCAATTTTACATTCACCTTCAACTTATTCAATTCCAATGTATATCGATTTTTAGCTTGATTTTTCAAAATATCAATTTTTAACACATAACAAAATTTTCCTTCAATATTCAAATTTAAATCCCACTTACAAATATGATTCAATTTCAAGCTCAATTTCAAATATCATTTTATATCGCTTTTACTTAGTAATATTCAAAGCTCGAATTTAATGTTCAATCTTTAAAACAAATAAATTTCCGACATTCAATCATATGCAAATTTTAAATCTCAAAGTCTTCACTTAAATTTATTCAACAATTTCTTTTAACCAAAATTTTATTTCAATATTCCAAACTCAATTTTTCAATAAATTCGATTTCTATAAATTGATTTCTATTTATCACTTTTAAATCAAAACATTTAAATAAATTTCAAATCGACGATTTCAAAATTTATTAATTTAGCCAATTCGGTGTCCGTATATAATTTTCTATCCTATGGTCAAATAATTATTTATTTCAATTAAATGTCAGGGATGAATATATATTACTTAAATTAAATCATAGTGTCATATGTATGCATAACAGTATATATAAGCAAGTAAACGTCCAAACATTTAAATATCAACCAATAACATCCATCAAAATACATCATCCAATAGACAATACAATTCATGGCAGTTTCATAGTTATCAATGTCAGGTAATTTAATCGCAATTCAATTTCAATTTAACTGTCAATTTAATTCCAACGGTTAATTCAAATGACAATCTATATGGCAATTAAATTTATCAAACAACGACAAATAAAAATCATAACACTTCATAATTTCCAATTTAACTAGCATAAAGATATTTAGTACGTTGTGAGCGTTATAAAACACTCACCTTGATTTTCGATTTTAAATCAAATCGAACGACGTTCGATTTAACTCAAAATTTTCTCTAGCTCCAAATGATTCCAATCTAGTTGCAATGCGAAGAGCTCGTCGATACGATTCCAACGCAAAAAGTTTCGTCGAATTCTGACCTCGTATGACAAAGTTATGATGGTTTAAAGTTA
This sequence comes from Allium cepa, assembly GCA_030765085.1. Lineage (NCBI taxonomy): Eukaryota > Viridiplantae > Streptophyta > Magnoliopsida > Asparagales > Amaryllidaceae > Allium > Allium cepa. The sequence goes on along the minus strand of CM060940.1, from coordinate 567,356,409 downwards.
ACACGAAATTTTATATAAATTAATTACAGCTTAATTAAATTTTTAAAACCCACCTCATCATCACCGTTGATTTCCTGCATAGCAGATCTAGACCACACTCCATCATCTCCTCACGCACGTGTATCATCTTCCAGGTAGTAAATCACGCAACTTGAACCCATTCATACGCCACTAGGGTTTGATTTTGCGACCTCCACAACGAACATGAACACGATCAGGTTGCACCACTTCGAAGCCACCGCCTTACTCCGCCTTCACCATCAATAGCCTGAAGCTCAGCCACCCCCTCTGCCTCGAATTGCGTGAAAAACGCAGCAGCTTCAATCTCGATTTGCCGTCGATCCGTGGCTCCGTTTTCGATCTCCACCGTTGGATAGCTAGATCTTGATGCCCTCTACAACTTTATAGTTGAGAGATTTTGCTAATTGTTGATGGATTGAGAGGAAAATGAGGAAGAAGTTTCAAAATTTTCTGGCCATTGAAATGAAAGTGGCGGCTAAGGGCTGAAACCCTAGGGTTTTTGCAAAACAAAGAAAGTGGGGGTCCTTTTATAGAAAATGACCAAAACACTATTCATCGAAAATTTTCCGAACTCCAAACGAAGCATGCCGGCTGGTGTTTCTAGGGTTTACCCCGCGTTCTGAACACAATGGAACAGGTTTTGGAAGCTAATTCGATCGTATGTGTGAGTTACGGCAATAAACGATCGCTTTGAAATTAAATCGGTTAATCAAATTTCTATGCGTTTGGGCTCGCCCCGGACAAACGGTAAATCCGATTGACTCGAAATTTGAAACCTTACAATAATATGACATTACGGATCCGATGAAACTTGTTTCGTCGAAATCCGAAACCGTTTGAAAAATGACTATTTTAACTCGCCAAATTAATATTAAAACAATTTCAATGCGTTTCGAGCTGCCACGGTCAACCGACAACTCTGATTGCTACGAAAATTGAAATCCGATAATAACTAACTATTACGGATCCAATGGAACTAGTTTCGTCCAATTCTAAGACTGTTCGAAGATTGGCTATTTTTCAGTTGCTAATTAAATATTAAAATATTCAATTTTCACAAATAAATTTTAAATTCAGTTTTAAAAGTTCTATAACATCACTATGACTCCAATATGATAAAATAAAATTTTACAAATCATTTTTAATCATATTAAACCCGTTATTCAATTTATCCAATAAATTCCAATTTTAAAATCTTATTAACTCTATTAAAATCCAAATATAACTTACATTCACTTTGGAAACCAATTTGAATCATATTAAATCAAATTTCAATTATTCACTCTATTTTCATATATTAAATTTCAATATCAAATTAATCATATCAAATTCGGAATTTAATTTATTCAAACATTCGTAATATTAATTTTAACAAATTTGATTATTCTTAAAACACAATCTTTTGAAATATTCAAAATGAACTTATAAAATTTAACTTTTGGAACGAATTAAAATTATAGAAAAACTATTTCCATTATACGGTTATTCAATTCCCATTATTAAATTATTCAATAATTTCCAAATATTTAATTTAAAAATTTTACCGGTTCAATATTCAATATTTGATTTTAAATAGATTTTACTTATCAATCAATTACTCTATTATACCCAATGAATTTTAACATTTATTATCCTATTCAACTATTGATTTCAAAGGCATTCACTAAGTAGCATTTATTTTTCATTACTTGGATAATTATTGTCGCAATTCATTCCAGTTATTATTATTCCAAACGAATTAAAAAAAATTCTAACACTAAATCACGAAATCTTATCAAATTAGCTATTTTAATTATCGAAAATTTACGGGTCGTTACATAAGCGATCAATTGTTTAATTCTAACAGAATCTTGATGGATGCCGCAGGTTTAGCCGAAGCTGGATAAAATTGTGTGTCGCTTTTATTTCTACATTTACTCTATTATTATTTGTGTTGTAATTTTTATTATTCCATGAATTTATTATAAACCATGTTCACCTCCCTTTAGGGTTAATCTGATCCTACAAGTGGTATTAGATCCAGGCAGTCAAATTCATTTTTTACTATGGCTAGTTTTAAAAATGCTTTTTTCTAAAGGACGATCTATTGCTAGGACACCCATGTCTAACGGTACTGATTATTCATATAGGAAAACTAGGATGAAATTTTTTCTAGCCATTAAGATGCATGGAATATAATTGAAACTGTTTATAATATTCTTACGGTAAATATAGATAGACATGAATTTCCTAATCCAAAAGATAAGTAGGATGTAAATAAGCTTAGTTTATATCGGTCAAATGCAAAAGCTATAAATTTTATTATTTGTCCATTAGATAAAATCGAATACAATTGGATGGCCCGCAAATCCGTACCCATTTGAGCTGATAATATTCCACATCAAATCAACTAAAAGTGGAACAAAAATACGAGCCTTCAGGGTTAAAGAAGAAGGAGGTAGAAGAAGAAGATAAAAACAATATCAGAATCTCACAATCGCAGCGGAACAAAATACAATATATAATAGTAGCTTTTAAATGCAAAGAAATATGTACTATTATATACTTACAATCATCAGAATACATTGAGCAGCAGACAATCTAGACAATTTAATAGCTTATCCTTACATAGCGGAACAATAATCAAATACGGATGTACACTCTGCCATCCAGCTTGTCTCTTTAGCTCCTTAGCTTTTAACCTGAATCTGTACAACTCGGTCTGACCCGAGCATCATAATAAAACAACATCCGAGTCAGTCTAGAAAACTAGCGTGAGAAAACCACACTCAATTGGATTATTAAAGTTTTTGAAAAGCCTTTGAAACAAAGGTATCTCGTAAGACCATGCCACACATAAATATACTGGTTTTTACCTTACGATAACCAAAACATTTTTATCAAATTTGTCTGATATTACAATAGTGTCTATAGAAAGTAAAATAGAATCTAGTTGAAATGCTTGCATCTCACGTTCGAGCATAGTTGGGCACAATCAAAACCGTACGGGCGCTTATTGGAGATTGGAATTTATACAATAGCAGGGCTACTGGAGTACCACCCGTCACAGTACCTGGTCTATCAGAGCACCGAGGACCACTTTCGATCCCCTGCAACACGAGACCGGAGCTACCCCTTACTGGATAGTCCGAATAAGATCACCCCATGGTTCGAGCTAACAACCGCCCACACAGCTGAATATAAACGGACTCTAGAAAAGGGAAACCTTACCCTATTTGGGTGCTACCCACTTAGCCTTGCTGCACCTCCCTTGTCTTAGCCATTCCTGGTTGATGAGGCTTGAGGCTATGTGTTGCCTTCTAAGAACAAGTCTTACTTAGAATGCTCATCGTCCTCTTGACGATGTTCTGATAGCATTCGTCCATACAACTTTCCCTGGGTCTGGACAAACCGAATCACCATCTTCATCGTCTTCACGGTCTTCATTCTTAAACGTTTCAAACTGGATCGAAGTGTTTTTCGGATAATTAAACCCGATGCCGGCCTCTTCGAAACGATTAGTGCATTGGCCAGTATTGATAGTTGGTTATTTAACTATCATATAACATTCACAAGCAGCCGTCGGGCTTTAAATAATTTTTCAGATTATTTATTTCAAAAATATCTTGACAAAATTATTATTTTCATACTTCATCATTTTGAAGAATAGTTTTCAAACACCTTTTATTCACACAGAATAAATTTAAATCTTTGTCCATACTTAGAATATTTTACCCACTTCATTTAATATTCAACACTTGAAAAACTATTCATTTTATTCCTTATTTTCTTTCCCAAAAATCATTTACAATTGAATTTGTAAATTTCCAACTCGTTTTACACGAATCCTATAATTTCTAGAATTCCATAATTAATTCCTTTTATATTTCCCAAGCCCTTTTTTGCTTATTGAAATCTCAGTTTCACTTCTACTTCCCTTTTTGTGAACTCCTATCTTATACTTTAAGTTTCCATAAACCTCACTATATGATCTTTCCTCTATAATCTTGTCCAATTTAATAAATTCCACTTCTCATCTCAAGAGAATTTATAATTGGATTTAAAACATTTAAAAACATATATACTTATAAAATAAGAATAATGGTTTTATTTTCAAAATATGGTTTAAGGTAAAACTAATTATCAACATAAAAATTCATATCCAGCTATTAATAGATAATAACTAACTTCGAAATATTCTAAGTCCAAAAATAGTTTTATAAGAATATATATATATATATAGTATAGTAATTTTAAAATCCATTTAAAACAAATTTCCACTTACTCAACAAGTTCTATTTTTAGAAAATCCCATATTCACCAATTCAATTCATAAATTCCTCTTAATTCGTATCACGTTGACCATATTTAGCATTCTCATATTCGAAATATATTCCACTACTTCCTTTCAAAGTTATTATAAATTTATCGATATAAGTTCTCACCATTAACTTATATTTTTTAAACATATCCAATGATATCTTCCTATCTCATTATAAACCCCGTTTATAACTTTATGAACTCCCTTGAGTTTCCCATCTATTTATAAAAACAAATTTATTTAAAATTCCATTTTATAATTCTATTCCTCAATAAAATTCCATTATTATTTCAAATCTCTACCTAAACAAAATTCCAAATAGATAAGAATAACCCAGTTAGTTAATATATTTTTATTCCACTTGATTCCCTTTAGAATAAATCCAATTTTCAATATAAATAATTTTCTTCCAAATTTCCTTTTAAAATTTCTTCAATTTAATTATTTCTGGTATTTAAAATGTCCATTTTAAATTCCAATGCCATTTATCATTTAATAATTCAGTTCACACAAACCATATCAATTTATCTATCATATCATATATCAACATATATATATATACATGAGCAATAAATATTTTTGAGGAATCCGATTGGATCCCTCCAACTTGTTTTCCCTGCATCCACAGATGTTAGTCAATTAATAAAATACCAAATCCCACTTCGAGGGGGATATTGCAGTATATAGGGTCATCCGCTATTATGCGGGGGCATAGGGTCTCATCCCTTATATAATGCGGGAGTATCAATCACTCCAATATATATACTACTATATATGTATAATACCATCCAATAGATAAATTATAAATTTTATCAATCAAGCCAGGCATCCAATGGTTTAAATTTAACATTTTACATTTAAATAGGTAATCCAAATGAGTGAGAAAATCTCACCTTGGTTTATTTGTAATCCTTTCCAATCTCGAACCAATTTCCCAATTTTTGACCTTGTATAAACATTTACACGGTTTATTAATATTTAAATTGATCGAACAATTAGTTACCATATAATTAACTAACAATTTAATTTAACTAATAATTTCCTTTAAAAAAATCTTTAGTAGACATGATTAATTAAATAAGTTAATTTAATAAATTAACCAGCTAAATAAATTATTTAAAAATAAACTGGTAAGTTAAAAATGTGTATGTATATTTATTTTATTTCCAAAATAAACTATATAGGTTTTAACAATCTAACTTTACATATTCATATATATATTGTATATACTTTCTGTGTTTCTATGTATAATAAAATATGTGTGTGTTTATATAGATATACATATATTTGTATTTTACCTCTCTGTATAACAAACAGAAATTTCTTTACTGTGAACACTTTAAAACTCCTATATTTTTTCTTCCAAAACCTTATATATATTTTTCTACTTTAACGTATATACCCATACATACATACACACACACACATATATATATATATTATTAAAATTTCAAAATACATAAACTGATATATATATATACACACCTTACTGCAGTTATTTTTTTAAATTAACAACCCAAATTCAGAAATTAAATTAAATTAGTTACAAAATAAAAGATTACTGACCACCTGTGTGCATCGTCTCGAGCTTGCGAAACCCCAATCGAGCCGACCCCCTTTCGGTATTCTCCCCCACTATCTCGAACTTGCTCAAGAACGATCCCTACTGCCATCGCCAGTCCTGGCAAACCCAAATGTGACCCACCTCATCAGTGACCCCATAAGAATTCGAACGTCCTCACTGCCATGGTGCCTCGATTGCATTCAATCCTCCAGCAGCCAAACGAGTACTTCCCGAAGCCTTCCTCTCAATTGACGTTCTTCCAAAGCAAGCGCGCGTTCGAATCGCACAATAGTGTGCTCCTTCCTCTCGTGAAACCCTTCCCCTCGTGAATTCCTGGGTCGCGTTATTTCTTTCTTTTTTTATCGAAGTCGAATTCGTTCTAAGCTGATTTGATTTTTGGTTCGAATAGAAAGAAGGAGAAGAGGAAACTGAATTTGAACAAAAAAATACGAACTGGTTCCTCTTTTTTTTTCGAGTGAGAGCTCGGTTTCAATTTCCCCTCTCTCCTTTTTTCATCGGTTTTGGTTTTGATGTATTGAGGAACGAAGGGAATAAATAGATAGAGACGACATGATTTGAATTCGAGCAGAAGATAGGCGGCTTTGATTTGATTTTGCACTAAAGGAAGAAGATGGACGTGATTTCTTCTGTATTGAATGCCTGCTGCAGAGAAGGCAAAAAGGTATGAGGGTGAAAGGAAGCAGGCTGATGGGAAAAAGAAAAATAAACAGCTAATGGGAAAGAATTGCAGTTGAAGGTTGACAAGGCAATATAAATTTTTATATATTAATTAAATTCAAATTCAAATTGTCTCGATAAGTGTAACTTAAATCTTGACCTCCTATAGAAGCGTGCAGTCAGATGTTCATAATATTATACCCCTATTCCAAGTGCAATGGAAAAGGTTTCAATTCCTAATTTGATCGTATGGAGAAGATAACTTTTTGGACCCAGTTATTATATTGGATTCAATATAAATTTCAGCGCGTTTACATCTCGTACGAATAAATAATAACTCCAAATGCTATGAAAATTGAAATCCGATAATAATACAATATTATGAATTCAACGGAACTGGTTTTGTCGAAATCCAAGACCGTGTCTCGGAAGGATATTTTTTTTATTATCATTTTAAACGATATATTTTTAAAACTGAACAATTTACTTTCAAATTTAATTTTAAAAGTTGCATTATCTTCAGTATCATTAAGATGGATTTTATAAGCCTTTAAATTATTTTTATCAAGTTTAAAACTCAAGATTCACTACTTTTCCCAATATTTCAATTATTACTTTAATAATTAAATTATACAACAAACTATTATATTTAAATTCGGAATCTATTTTTTATAGATAAAAATCAACTCTTTCATATCCAAAAGTCAATTTATAATTCAATTTCAATATTTAAAACCATTTAAATATTCCAAATCCAATGTCGAAAAAATCCGGGTCGTTACAGCAATCATGTTTCTCATAGTGTGAGTGCGTAGGAAATTTGACATACGCTTGAAGTAACTCGTGAAGGTACATCGTAGATTAAGGAATCTCATCAAGTCTTGCTCAGCAATGAATATGAAAACTTCGTGATGACTAAAGATGAGAAAATAAAGGAGTCGTACGGATGATTTTCAAATATAGTATTCAAATCCAAAACGCTAGAAAATCTTACATGGATTTGAAGATGGTCCGAAAAAATCTAAGAATTCTCCCGAGGAGTTTTGAAGCGAAAGTAACTACAATTCAAGAATCAAAAGACCTAAAAAGGCTTAAATTTGAGGAACTAGTAGGAAATCTCGTCATCTATGAGATGAAACTAAAGGTTGGAGAAGAGTGTGAAAGTGAAGACTCAAAAAAGAAACCAATCACTTTAAAAGGTACAACTGATAGTGATAATGAAGATGCCACGGTTAAGCTAGCACTATTGATGAAGCAATTCAAAAGGTGGACCAAAAGCATGAAAATCTAGTAATAAACCAAAACTAAAAACCAAAATTATTAAAGTTCTGGATGATTTTGAAGAGGAAGAAGTCATATGTCATAGATGTAAAAAGGCAGGTCACATCAAGCCCAATTGTCAATAGAATCAACCTGACAAAGCAAAGAAAAAAAAAGAGGAGTTTCGCAGCAATTTGGGACAAGAGTGAAGAAGAAGGCAAGAAAAATAGCAATAGTGAGAAAGAGGAAGCCAATGTGTGATTGATGATAGAATCAAGTGACAACAATGATGAACCAAATGAGGTAGCACACTTATCACTTGCTGATTTACTCTTGCTATATCACGAGTTAAACTCAAAATTTGATACTATAACAACGATATAATAAACTAAAATCTAAGAAAAATAGTCTACTTGGTATAAATGACGAGTTAGAATTGATGATTGAAACATTAAAAAGTTTAACTCAGAATGTGAGAAGTGTCAATCTCCAGAGGAAGAAATTAATAGATCTAAAACTAAAATTGAAATTCTTGAAAATGAAATTTTGACCTTGAAAAACAAAGACGACACAAAAGAAGAGAATTCCATCAAAAGATGCACCTCACTTTTAGATGAAAACAATGCCCTTAATCTAAGGATCAACGGCTTAAATTGAAAATAGGAAAATTTTCTAAAAGAGAAAAATCACTAAATATGTTGTTAAAGAGTCAGACTATCAATGAAAATAGAAATGGTATTAGATACGATAAAGTTGAACAAACTAAGAGAAAATTTGTGGTAATATCAAATTTCAAACGGAACTTTCAAAATGTTTAATTTGTGGAAAAATGGGGCACAAACAAAATACATGTTGGTATAGAAACAAACGCAAAACTGTTAAATAAATTTGGGTTCCAAAAGGGAAAAGTGAATATTTTCGTAAATTTAAACAAGTTTGGTGCCCAATGGTACAATTATAAATTCTAATGGTTTGTTACTAGACGAATTTGGATACCAAAGGCTACAAATGAACATAAGAGTTGTCCTACATCCTTTGTTAGACCACTCGACTCCTCTAATATTTAGGTATAGAAATGGGCTAAGGAAAAACTAAGATAAACATGACTTCAAGTTTTTGATATATGGTCGAAAAGATATAATTCCAATGTTCCTCGGCCTAGAAAAATAAGGTGAAGATCTACATACTTTCATGAAAAATGTTAACCAGAACAAGACATAGAAGATAAGTAAAAGTATGATCTCGAAACCACATTTTCTTTTCTTATTGTTAATTCTGTTTTTATCGACGTCGTTGTAATGTAATTACTATATCTTGAGCTCCTTAATTCTGATTTGCAAAGTTCAAGATGATCCAAAAAAAATAGATAGAAAATTCTATAAATTTTGTTTATATGTTATTTCAGATTTTGAACTTAAACCATTGAAAAACTACAAACATTTAATATATTGTTTAAAAACAGTTTCAGAATTTCTTAACACTGCTGTAATAATTCGACCATAACTTAAACATCTTTACTTCGAATTTTGAAATTCTTGAAGTTCTAGAAAGTTAGCTGATAGGACTACAACTTTACTGTTTAGAATCTTTGTTGATTCATTTTGTAAAATTTTGAAAAATATCAATCATTTTAGTATATCGCTTGAAAAGTATCTCTTATTTATGCAGACAAGCTGTAGTATCTAGATATAACCTTTGAGTGATTCATCGTCTTGACTTAAAACCAATTTTGATGAATAGCGATTTCAAATATCTAAAACTTTTATTTTTTTGTATTGAATCAAACTATGAACTTAAGGCTTTTAAATAGTGGTTTTAAATGGACTGAACTTTCAAAACAAAAATGGTCAATTGCCTTAGTAAGGCAATCAACTTTCATTGCCGTTAATGACGACTAACAAATAAGTGGATGGATATTTTTTACTATGTGTGCTTTTGCTTGAGTTAAATGATTTTGCCTCTGTTTGATATAAAATGGCTCTTCTGAAAATCTTATGAACCAATTCGAGTGACATTGAGGACTACACAGTCAGCTTGCTTAATAATATATCATTTTGCGCAAGAGTACAAGTGGTATTAAACATCGCTTCATTTGAGATCATATTTTTATTTTCAGCTAATTTTAAAAGTAGCAGACATCGTTTTATAATACTTCTTACAGAAAATGGATTTTCGTAACTTTTTTGAAATAAGAAAATTTTCAAATTACTCAAATTTTTATCTTTATTTTCTTTAATAAAAATACTCTTGTTTAATTTAGTAAGGGATCTACTCTCAAAAGATGGTTGGCGACTGCTTGAACCTTTTGAAATTTATCGAAAATTATCAATTATGGTCGAGAAAGCGATGGTTCGTGATTGAATTATATTTCATAGTTGGAGGAAGTATATGTTAAAATTTTCATGAAAATTGAACATGTGTTATAATATTCTAAAAAATTAGTACATATTCTATTATCATTTCTATAACCATCATTATTCTTGCAATCCGTAGACCAAAATTTAATATAGTGTATAGAAGTTGGTATTTCAAAAATAAGGAATTATACTTTTAGTGTAATTTATAATCTATCTCAAGTATTCTTCTCATTCAAAAGTCCTTACAATTATGCATAAGTGAATAGCTTTAACCTCTATATATGTGCTTCCATTCTCATTTGAAAGTCCTCACGGTTATGGATTGATGGAACATTTATACAAGAGATGGATAAATATTCAAGTAGTTTCTAACCTCCTTTAAAAATCATCACAGTAATGCATGGTTAGAAAACGTTGACGTTCTTTTTTAAGTAATTACTAACCTCGTTAAAATCCTAATGGTTACACGTGGTTAGAAAGTGCTTAATTATTTTTTGGTTTGACATTGAAAGGAGTAATTTATAGGATTTTCCTTTGTTAAAAATACCACACTGCTATCATTAAATTTCCCCTAAACCATAACTCAATCATCACTCTAAAGTGGAATTTGTGTCTAATAAATAAAAAATTATGATTTTTATTTAATTAATCGGAATTTTCAATAGATACTTCTCACTATATGAGTTATGGTTTTAATCAAAATTCACCATTATTTCAATTATTATTATTATTGTTTTGATAATAACAACGGGGAGGGGGTTTAACATTTTGGTCGTGAAGTAATAACCTTACTAATATTCAAGAGTTGTTTTTGTTATTCAAGAGTTATTTTTGAAGTTGTTTTGAAATTATTTTGACAAATCATTCTCATTTTCAATTGCAGCATCTGTATAGGAGAGCCTAGTTGTAGGTGGAGTATGTAAATAGGGGAAGCTTAATCACAATATATCAAATACATTTGCTATGCACAAAATCTTTATATATATATATATATATATTTGTTATTATCAAAAGGGGGAATTATAGAATATAACAGTTTATGATTTTTCTTTGATGATAATAAACACACACACACACACACACACACACACACACACACACACATATATATATATATATATATTTCAACATGTATTTGATACAATATTATTATAAAATCCAAATGAAATTTTATTTCAACAAATGATTTATTTGAATACAATTTCAACTACTACACATTTACGACATAGTTTCCACTCTATTTTACACTCTCATATACAACATTATTTTTCACTCTCATATACAGTAGGATCACTCACCTGAGTTCGGCTTTTTATCTTCTTGCTTCAATTGTCTACTTCCCAATCAACTGCTTTCCTATCAAATAAGAATGCAGTAAAAAGAAAAAAGAAAAAAAATTCAAACGATAAAAATATAAATAATTTTTGAACTTGACATTGCCTCAGTCTATTGGTTTTTTCGATTCATATTTTGAAATAGACACTAAAAATAACAATAATGTACACGAGCGACCTACGATATGCACAGTGTATCACTATGTAGGATCTAGATTAACCCTAGAGGGGGGGTGAATAGGGTTATAGCAAATTTTCTCGAATTAAACACAGAAATATAATTGTAGAAATAAATATGCTGAAAAGTAAATCACACACAAAATTTACCCAGCTTCGGCAACCCCTGCCTACTGCTGCATTCCCAGATTTCTATTAGAATTAAACAGTATCACGCTTACAAACACTCTACTAGACTCGCAGACCCTTTTGCTCCCGCTCACAAACACTCTACTAGACTCGCACACCCTGCTCCCGCCTATAGAGTTTCTCTTACTCGCAAACACTGCTCCCGCCTATAGAGTTTTGCAAACTCGCACACCCTGCTCACTGAACTAATTCTAACTAGACAATCTGACACTACCTAAACCCTAGGTGGTGATTTACAACTTCTTTAACTTGAAAAGAAAAAACAAATTCAAAAATACAACCAGGAGCAAAAATTAAAATACGAACTTTGGACACGTAATTTTTGCTCAAAATAAAAACTAAAAACCCCTATTATACTTTAAAACCCTAAAAAATAACTTAAGCCCCTTTTAAAACTAACAAGGCCGGCCCCTTATTTTTCATTAACCCGATCCACTATTGTTCCTTTCTTCTCCTGAGAATAATGTCGGCCGATTCTCTTTGCCACTAATTTAGGGCTTCTGTCTTCGATTCAAAATTGGGGCTTTCTGATGATCGGTGCTCTGACTTGCGTTGCTCTTTCTCACGCTTGTTCTCTGATGATTTATGCTTGTTGCTCGCTCGATCGAGTTGTTGATAATTTCGGTATGTAGTTTCTTTTGTTGCTCGTTTGATTGCTTGCTTCGATTGGACTCGATTTTAACTCGATGCCAATGATGTAAATTGGGATTGCGATTGATAGTTTGATTGTGAATTGAAGCTCATGTCTGATGATGATACCTTCGGGTTGAATTTATATGAATTCACGACTTCATCACTTTCCTAATTTTCTAATGCCTGTTGCGCACGTCTTTCCTGATATACTTACACCTTGATACTTACGGCCTTGATTTTTACACGTTCGATTCTTCTTGTGTTACACGGCATTAAAACTTTCCTCTTTTTGATTTTACTGACTATTTCAAAGATACGAATTTGATACACTTGCGTTGAATACTGACTTCGGCCCATCTCTGCACTGTTGAATCTCGTGGTCATCATGTCTTTGTCTCTGGCCATCTTTTTCTGGTTGGTTTATGATCTTCACTGTGAACTTTACTTGGGCATTTTGTATGTTTCATTTTGATCCACTTTGTCATTGCATATATATATATATATATATATATATATATGCTTGACCTCTGTTGCATGCTTGCTATTGCATGCTTGTTTGTATGTTGCACTTGTTACCTTCACTTGTATATTTGTACTGTTGGGTTGTAGTTTGCATTGCTGAACTTTTTCACACAGCAACAACTTGTTGATTACCTGTAGTTGCTGCTATATTACTTCGAATTGCATTCTGTGCATGCTGTACTCGGTCGAGTTCATTTGTATTTGAACTACTCTCTGGAGTGGTTGTTGTGTTCTCTGACTCTAGTGCCTTGTACAACAATGTTCTCTTGTTCGATCACTTGCTTGGATTAGCTCTGTATATTACTATGTTGATGGTTGCTGTGCACTCTGATGTATATGCATTTGCCACTGTCTTTTACTGTAGTCTTCATTGTTGTGTTTTGTACTTGATTTGCACTGCTACACTGTTGCATTATGGTCTTCTCATTCTATTGCACTTTGGTTTAGTTGTGCATTTGTCCAACCATTCAAACTGATCTTGTACTTCTGGTTTTGATTCATATGTTCTTCAAATCAGTGGTGCACTGTGCCATTTGATCTGTTGCACTGTTGGTCGACTATCTCCTTGAGTTGCAGTGAGCTCGACATTGTTGTTTACTTCACTTGTGGTCTTCATTTTTGATGCAGAACTTCTGTCATGTTGTATGCAACTGTGTTGCACTTGTATCACTGGAATTTGAACTAAACCTGTGTATCTTGTAGCTTTCATCACTGGTGCATGCACATTGCTTCATGTTGCCTTCAGTAGTCTTGGCCACGTTGGTTCGAATTGCACTTGCTCTTTTGTACTACTTCACCATGTCACTTGAGGTTTTGCAGTTGGTTTATTGATGCATTCATGTTCATGCAGTCTCAGCTACATTCTGGTTTCTTCACTGATCTTGCTGTGACATTTTGTTGCATGAGTTACTTATGTTGTCTCTCTGACTTTGCTGTATACATGCTTTTATACTTGTGACATTCCACTGCCTGGTCGACTTGTGGTTTCATGCTTCATGCATGTTTTCTGTTCATATGCTCTTGGTGGCATTTCTTTGTGGTTCAGTGGTGTCACTTGAACTTAAGCCTGTATTACTTGTTGTTTGGATGATGTGAATGTCACTGTTGTACATTGTTGCTGTGCCATTGCTGTTGCCATGTGCATTGAACTTTGACCCTTTGTTGTTCATTTGGGCTGCTGGACTTGTTGTACATTGCATAGTGCATTGCCTTGTTTGTTGAAGTTGTGCTTGCACACTTGCTATTTTTGGCTGCGCACACGAGTTGGCGAGGCAGTGCACACGTGTATGAATGTACACGTGTGTATTGCAGCCACTTATGATTACCTGTCCATGTAATATCTATATGCACGACTTTGTGATGCATTCAAGTGTAAATTATGACGAACAACCCAAATAACTGAGGCAAATCATATTTTCAAAAATCGTATTTCATTTTATATTGCAAAAATATTTCTTTTTCAATTTTACTGTGTTAGTGAATATTTTTGCAGATTTCTCAGATGCTGGATTCAAACTGGAATGCAGTTGAAGACAAAATACGAGTGTGAGTGATATGTAGTGAGGTTATCAGTGTAAAAATATTTGTGATGTAATCGTGATGTAATCAAAAATGTATATGTATAGTGAGAGCATGAATTTGTACTATTCAGGATTGTAATAAATATTTGTTTGAATAAAATTTCTGTTTGAATTCAAAATCTGTGTAACTTGTTTTGTTTGAATTCAAATTCAAATTCTGTGTAATTTATTTTATTCAACAAATATTTATTTAATCTATGAAAAACAAAATAGTACATTACCAAATACATTTAAATGAATATATATGTTTATTATCATCAAACAAAAACATATAAGCGCATATTCAACAATCTCCCCCTTTTGATGATAACAAACATATATTTAAGATTTTGACCGTGTTAAATGTATTTGACCAATTATATACTCTAATTGCTCCCCCTATTTAAATGCTTCCTCTCTACATGATGCTCCCTCTACATATATGCATACAAATAGAAATATTCAAATAAGCCTAGATGCATATGGGAAAATTATTTGACACCTTTGCTTGATTCTATTTGACAAAATCTTAACTTTTCTCTCCCCCTTTTGTTATCAGCAAAAGAATAATAGTGTGAGAGAAAAATAGAGATAAAGTGATCGATATTAATCCAACATTAATCTCAAATTGAATATAAATATTAAACTTCAATAAGAATCAAATAAAAACCATTACTACCCTAGTTAGGCGCATATTCCACTTTTAGAAATGATGGATATGATGTTCATATAAAATCATACAGTTGAATCTTCCTGTGGTACATTCATATCAGGAATTTGAATATCTACTAATCATGCATAACCGTTAGGACTTTTAAATGAGATTAGTAGTATTCCAATTTAATTTTAAAAATGAAATCAAGTATCTTCTAACCACGCATGACCGTGAGGACTTTTAAATGGGATTAGAATCAACTTGTCTATTAAATCAATTAATTTTGATATGCATTCCATACATGCATAACCGTAAGGACTTTTAAATGAGCATGGAAGCACATAATCAAAAATCCAAGTAATTCACCCATGCATAACCGTGAGGACTTTTAAATGAGAGTGAATACTTTGGATATTTATTTATTTATTTTTTAAAAATGTGACATGAAAAATAAATGATTCCTGATTATAGTACCACATATCGACAAACTATATTGAATATTTGATAAACCATGGTCGATAGAAATAATGATAGATATAGAAATGGTCGTGGAATCTTTGCCCAACAAAAAGTTTTATAATTCTTGTTTTAATTCCTAAAGACATTTTCAAAATATACTCTCTTGAGTAATGTATGTTAAATATCAACACTCATCACCTTTTCAATCACTATTTATCTTTTTGATAATTAGTAGGGAGTCGGATTAGTCAAAATTTGTCATTTAAAATCAAACAAAAATGACTAATCTGAAAATATGGTCAAACAATTATTTTCTCGAAGGGGTTATATGAGAAAAAAATTCTGCTAAATGAAAAATTATTTCAAGTGAAAAATATGCAAATATTTTCTTTGAAAAACGATGCAGCAAATGAATGTTTTAAAAATTAATCACGTTACACTAGTAATTTCTCTATCAACTATATTACCAGTGTAATCTGCATCTGAATTTAAATTTCACTCAATATTCACTCGTTGGATGTCAAAGACCAGACTGTGAAATTTCAACAAACTATCTCAGAATGTAATTTGAAATGAAGCCATGTTCACACTCAAACAAATATCATGGTGTTAATTTCAGAAACCATAGGATAAACAATTATATTCATGAGTAATCAACAGTCAATCAACATCATAATTATTTCAAAAACAATTTCTTGAAATCCTTTTTAACACCTTTCACATGAAATTTGAAATCGTGCAAATTTATAAACAGTGACCAAAATGTCAAAACCAATATATCTACGTGTAGCATGAGTAGACAGTAATCAATCAACATCATAATTTGACCAAACAGATTAAGTTCAATGATGAAAGGATGGTTGGTCTACTTTTAAGCACAAATCAAAGTAAGAACAAGTCAAAAGAAAAATCATATCAATAAGTCAGAATTAAAGACATCACGTCATTATCGCAATTTTGGCTGATTTAATTCAGAATATGGTGCAGATTATCACGTTTAATATACCTTCACCTGTTTTACCTTGACGATAATTTCTCGTGATTGCCCATTGTGATTCTGTCACCTTTATACTAGGCTAAGGAACTTTGCTATGTTGCCCGTTGTGTTTCTGGAACAGCCAAAATCCAGAGAACACGGTTGTTGTTTCTTAGCCTGCCACCACACCTACACGATGAAAGATTTTGGTGACCTATTTCTAGGTCCATGATTGTTAGTGGCAGAAGCATTATGAATAAACAAACCCTTTGGAACCCAAACTTGTTTAGTCCTTTTATTCTTGTTCCAATAGACATGAAATTTGTTTGTGGAATTCTTAGGAACCCAAACTTGTATAAATTTTGTGTTCTTGTTCCTATGACTACAACTTTCAACACGATGTCCAATTATTTCACATCTATCAAAGACACTCTTCCCTTTTGCATTATCCTCAACTTGTGTTTTCCCAAAACCTAGTCATTTTCTGTTGTTAGCAAAAATCTGATTTCCCAATAGCATGTTGAAAGATTTTTCGCCTCTTGAAAAGTTATTCAAAGATTTCTCAAGATTTTGGACTTTGGTTTTTAGTGTTGTGTTTTCAGTGACAAGTGAGGTGCATCGATTTATAAAATCCTTTTTCCTAGTGTCAATGATTTCCTTAAGACTCAAGTTTTCTTTTTCAAGATTCTTAGAGTTATTCTTAAGTCTTGTCAATTCTGAATCTAAAACTTTACATCTTTTACATTCTAGGTTTTGAATATTTTCAATTTCAGTTTTTAACCTAAAATTTTCACGAGCAAGTTCTCTCCTATCAGATTTCAGTTTTTCAAGTTTAGATTCAAAAGCATCAACTACTTTAGTGAGATCAAGACACATAAAAACAAGATCTCTATAGGAATACTCACCTGCCTCACTAGATTCCTCAGAGCTTGCTTCTGATTCTGATTTCGCCATAAGACACAAGTTAACCTCCTCTGAGCTGCTATCTGAAACTTCCTCTCCTTCTTCATCATCCCAAGTCGCTGCAAATACCTTCTTCGTCTTTTTCTTTCCTTTGTTGTTTTTGAGAAGTGGGCATTTTTGTATGAAGTGTCCGGGCTTCTTGCAGTTAAAGCATGTCGGTTCATTATCGGAATTGTCAGAATCTTTTGGCCTATTACAATTTGTTTTCTTCTTGCGTGGCTTGAATCTCGACCATTTTCTAAGATTATTGACAGCCATTGCAAGTTCTTCAATTGGATCTTCTCCTTCTTCATCGCTTTCTTCTTTGCTCTTTAAGGCAATCGTCTTCTTCTTTGGTTCGGAGTTGTTGCGTTCTTCCTTTGCTTTTAGCTCAAGCTCATATGTCATCAAGTTACCAATCAACTCCTCCATGCTCAGTTTACTCAAATCTTTTGATTCTTGGATTGCCGTGACTTTTGCCTCAAAGTTCATTGGTAAAACTCATAGTATCTTCCGCACAAGCTCTACCTCAGTGAATACCTTCCCAAGTGCTCTAGCGTTGTACACCAAAGTTGAAAAGCGTCCAAACATGTCCTTTATGCTCTCGCCTTTGTCCATCACAAAGTTTTCGTATTCATTGCTGAATAGGGCTAGACGAGACTCCTTGACTTGAGAAGTTCCTTCGTGTGTCACCTCCAAAGTGTGCCAAATTTCCTGTGCTGTTGTACAATGAGAAATTCTATTAAATTCATTTTTATCAAGAGCACATATCAAAGCATTCATGGCTTTAGCATTTATCGTTTTCAATCTCTTATCGTTAGCATCCCACCTATCCTTAGGTTTAGGAATCTCAGTATCACCAACGATTATAGTGGGAGGTTTATAGCCAGTTTCAATGATATCCCAAACATCATAATCAACAGAACTAAGATAGATAACCATCCTAACTTTCCAATAAGCATAATCGTTCCCGTTAAACATGGATGGCCTAGCAATAGATTGCCCCTCAGAAAAAGCATTATTTTGTAGACTCATGACTCTAGAGTTAAATAAAGAATATACCGGGCTCTGATACCACTCGTAGGATCTAGATTAACCATAGAGGGGGGGTGAATAGGGTTATAGCAAATTTTCTCGAATTAAACACAGAAATATAATTGCAGAAATAAATATGCTGAAAAGTAAATCACACACAAAATTTACCCAGCTTCGGCAACCCTTGCCTACAGCTGCATTCCCAGATTTCTATTAGAATTAAACAGTATCACGCTTACAAACACTCTACTAGACTCGCAGACCCTTTTGCTCCCGCTCACAAACACTCTACTAGACTCGCACACCCTGCTCCCGCCTATAGAGTTTCGCTTACTCGCAAACACTGCTCCCGCATATAGAGTTTTGCAAACTCGCACACCCTGCTCACTGAACTAATTCTAACTAGACAATCTGACACTACCTAAACCCTAGGTGGTGATTTACAACTTCTTTAACTTGAAAAGAAAAAACAAATTCAAAAATACAACTAGGAGCAAAAATTAAAATACGAACTTTGGACATGTAATTTTTGCTCAAAATAAAAACAAAAAACCCCTATTATACTTTAAAACCCTAAAAAATAACTTAAGCCCCTTTTAAAACTAACAAGGCCGGCCCCTTGTTTTTCATTAACCCGATCCACTGTTGTTCCTTTCTTCTCCTGAGAATAATGTCGGCTGATTCTCTTTGCCACTAATTTAGGGCTTCTGTCTTCGATTCAAAATTGGGGCTTTCTGATGATCGGTGCTCTGACTTGCGTTGCTCTTTCTCACGCTTGTTCTCTGATGATTTATGCTTGTTCCTCGCTCGATTGAGTTGTTGATAATTTCGGTATGTAGTTTCTTTTGTTGCTCGTTTGATTGCTTGCTTCGATTGGACTCGATTTTAACTCGATGCCAATGATGTAAATTGGGATTGCGATTGATAGTTTGATTGTGAATTGAAGCTCATGTCTGATGATGATACCTTCGGGTTGAATTTATATGAATTCACGACTTCATCACTTTCCTAATTTTCTAATGCCTGTTGCGCACGTCTTTCCTGATATACTTACACCTTGATACTTACGGCCTTGATTTTTACACGTTCGATTCTTCTTGTGTTACACGGCATTAAAACTTTCCTCTTTTTGATTTTACTGACTATTTCAAAGATACGAATTTGATACACTTGCGTTGAATACTGACTTCGGCCCATCTCTGCACTGTTGAATCTCGTGGTCATCATGTCTTTGTCTCTGGCCATCTTTTTCTGGTTGGTTTATGATCTTCACTGTGAACTTTACTTGGGCATTTTGTATGTTTCATTTTGATCCACTTTGTCATTGCATATATATATATATATATATATATATATATATATATATATGCTTGACCTCTGTTGCATGCTTGCTATTGCATGCTTGTTTGTATGTTGCACTTGTTACCTTCACTTGTATATTTGTACTGTTGGGTTGTAGTTTGCATTGCTGAACTTTTTCACACAGCAACAACTTGTTGATTACCTGTAGTTTCTGCTATATTACTTCGAATTGCATTCTGTGCATGCTGTACTCGGTCGAGTTCATTTGTATTTGAACTACTCTCTGGAGTGGTTGTTGTGTTCTCTGACTCTAGTGCCTTGTACAACAATGTTCTCTTGTTCGATCACTTGCTTGGATTAGCTCTGTATATTACTATGTTGATGGTTGCTGTGCACTCTGATGTATATGCATTTGCCACTGTCTTTTACTGTAGTCTTCATTGTTGTGTTTTGTACTTGATTTGCACTGCTACACTGTTGCATTATGGTCTTCTCATTCTATTGCACTTTGGTTTAGTTGTGCATTTGTCCAACCATTCAAACTGATCTTGTACTTCTGGTTTTGATTCATATGTTCTTCAAATCAGTGGTGCACTGTGCCATTTGATCTGTTGCACTGTTGGTCGACTATCTCCTTGAGTTGCAGTGAGCTCGACATTGTTGTTTACTTCACTTGTGGTCTTCATTTTTGATGCAGAACTTCTGTCATGTTGTATGCAACTGTGTTGCACTTGTATCACTGGAATTTGAACTAAACTTGTGTATCTTGTAGCTTTCATCACTGGTGCATGTACATTGCTTCATGTTGCCTTCAGTAGTCTTGGCCACGTTGGTTCGAATTGCACTTGCTCTTTTGTACTACTTCACCATGTCACTTGAGGTTTTGCAGTTGGTTTATTGATGCATTCATGTTCATGCAGTCTCAGCTACATTCTGGTTTCTTCACTGATCTTGCTGTGACATTTTGTTGCATGAGTTACTTATGTTGTCTCTCTGACTTTGCTGTATACATGCTTTTATACTTGTGACATTCCACTGCCTGGTCGACTTGTGGTTTCATGCTTCATGCATGTTTTCTGTTCATATGCTCTTGGTGGCATTTCTTTGTGGTTCAGTGGTGTCACTTGAACTTAAGCATGTATTACTTGTTGTTTGGATGATGTGAATGTCACTATTGTACACTGTTGCTGTGCCATTGCTGTTGCCATGTGCATTGAACTTTGACCCTTTGTTGTTCATTTGGGCTGCTGGACTTGTTGTACATTGCATAGTGCATTGCCTTGTTTGTTGAAGTTGTGCTTGCACACTTGCTATTTTTGGCTGCGCACACGAGTTGGCGAGGCAGTGCACACGTGTATGAATGTACACGTGTGTATAGCAGCCACTTATGATTACCTGTTCCTGTAATATCTATATGCACGACTTTGTGATGCATTCAAGTGTAAATTATGACGAACAACCCAAATAACTGAGGCAAATCATATTTTCAAAAATCGTATTTCATTTTATATTGCAAAAATATTTCTTTTTCAATTTTACTGCGTTAGTGAATATTTTTGCAGATTTCTCAGATTTTGGATTCAAACTGGAATGCAGTTGAAGACAAAATACGAGTGTGAGTGATATGTAGTGAGGTTATCAATGTAAAAATATTTGTGATGTAATCGTGATGTAATCAAAAATGTATATGTATAGTGAGAGCATGAATTTGTACTATTCAGGATTGTAATAAATATTTGTTTGAATAAAATTTCTGTTTGAATTCAAATTCAAATTCTGTGTAATTTATTTTATTCAACAAATATTTATTTAATCTATGAAAAACAAAATAGTACATTACCAAATACATTTAAATGAATATATATGTTTATTATCATCAAACAAAAACATATAAGCGCATATTCAACACACTATGCATGTCATAAGGCTGGGCACATACACAAAACATGTTTGCATCAATTCAATTGCAAGGAAAATGCAAGGTCAAGCTGAATAGCTCAACACAAGAAGTTCGAGGTCAAGCGAAACAGCTCAACACAAGCAAAGTGAAGCAACAAATCAAAATCACGTGCATCATTAAAGCAAGGAAAATGCACAAACTCAAGGTATGCATATCCAAGTGCAACTAGAAACCAAAAATATAAGTGCAGTTCAATACATGCACAATAGAGCATAGTGTAACTAGGAACTAGAAGTACAAGTGCATATCAACAAGATGATGCACACATGGATGAACATACAAGAGATGCAACCAAAAACAGTGCAATAAAAGTGCGACCGTGCACAATTATGAAGTGCAATTCAGACATGCACACAAACATGTTCAACAAGCAACTCACATATTTGGTTTTAGAGAAGCAATACAACACCGACCTTCATCAATGTCTAGCCGAAACAAGCTACTCACGATCAAACATCATCTCCAAGGAAATTGAAATCTGAAAGAAATATCAAATCTCGAGGACTACAACACAAAAGTATCACCAAGCACAAATAGGACTGTGCACTACACTTCAACGACGGAGCCTAAACTACTACATCATCACTACAAGCACACAAGCTATGACTTTAGTTTTTCATCGCCATCTCATAACACAATCCCTAATCACATGATCAATCATCTCTAGCTATTATCCCAAACTGTTATTGATCAACATAAGATACAAGCCGTAATCAAGTTTCAACATCAAACAAGAGCACGACCAAAGTTCATCAAACATCTTAGTAGAACTCAAATAGACTACGATGAACAAAACATCACCAGAAGACAGTAATCTCAGATAGACGGTAATCTCGGATCTGAATCCATCACAAACAAACAAAATTGAATTCGTCAACAGTCAAAACAGTATATGAAAGTGAAAGAAAATGAAATCTAATGGTAGAAACGGATATATATACCAGAGTTGTACTAGTTAGAAATCAAAACACCATCAATAAGAAAATCAACGGTCAAGCACATCAAGTGGAAATATTCAAACTGAAAAATCAAAGCCAGAAACATTCAGAATATATGGAGTTGATCGACTATAAATACCAATTAAATCATCATCGGCATGAATCATAAGTCGAGTTCAAATAAAAATATAAAAAGGTAGAAATTCATACCAAATTAGCATAAGTAAATCTTTCGACTTTTGAAGCTATCACGAGGATAAATCGTCACGCAAATCAAGATATCAATCAATAGAGGAACTTCAATCAATCGACGAGCGGAGTTTCAATTAGAAACCCTAATTCGAAAACGAAAGGAAAAAAGAGGATCGGCCTAAAGAATGAAATCAACTTGCAAAACAGAAAGATATGGGCTGAGAAAATCTAATGCTTCGTTTATTTTATTTTAGGCCGAAATATATTGTCTATAATAAAAATTTAGGTCAAACTAATTAGCGTTTTATTTTATTTTATTGCAATTTATTTTTTAAATTTTATAAAACTCTAGTTTTTAACTACGATCGAACTGCGGGGTGTAGTTCGAGAAATTCTCAACTCGGTGATAGAGTTGAGGTAGGGTTTTGAGCGTAGGGTTAGGAAATCAGGTTAGAAATAGTCGCAAGTTCACAAATGTCTATAAGTGGTCGATTGTTCAATTCTAGTATAAACATTGAGAGCAGTAGTATGCAGGTTTTGTCAAACCTGGGTAAAAATTTGTGTCGCTTTTATTTCCGAATTTACTATGTTGTTACCTTTATTGTAATTTTTATTATTCTGTGAATTTATTATAAACCATATTCGCCTCCTCCCTCCCCTCAGGGTTTAATTCGATCCTACATGAACAATTAATGAGGAAATCAAAATAACATAACCCAAATTATAACATTTCAAATCCTTTCAATGCATTAAATATATTTTGATGCACCAATTTATTATCATTAACACACCTAATGTAACTATTCAACTATCTTTCGATACATTAAATGTGATTTAATGCATCAATTTATTTGCATTAACATGCCATATGATCTAGTGTTTAAAGTTAATTGGAGAATATTTTTGAAATTTCGACCAATTTATCCTTTGTCCAGTGCACATGATTCCGTAGCTTTTACTTATGGCATTCTCGTCTGGGTCGTGTTTCTTTTCTCATTTGAGATTTTAGCATCCATGGGTGTATTAGGGAATTTGAAACTTATGGTATTTCTAATTGTAGCAGATGTAAACTTACAAAATTTTCTCCTTTACCTTTTAATAATACATTTGCTCCACTTGATTTGATTCATTATGATGTATGGACCTTCTCCACCTTTTACTGTAAGTCTGTCTCGATTATACATACTATTATTAATTCTATTTAATGATTCCTTTGAAATATATAAATACTTTCGAACACTTGTCAGAACATAATATTCAATTGTTATCTAATGATTAAGTTGTGATTTAGATGGAGAATACAGTTTTAAGAAATTTTATGAGTTACTTATCTTAGATGAAACCATTCAACAAACCTCATGCACTGATATTCCTTGAAAAAATGACATTTTCAAAAACAAAAGAAAGGCATATCCTTGGAACTGCACGATCTATGTTAATTTCGGCTCATGTTCTTAGGGATTTAAGGGGAGGGGAGTTTTGTTCTTATGGTTGTTAGACTAAAACTATCACATCTTCCCACACTTCACTTGTTTCTTCATTTTAATAACTCTATGGACATACACCTGATTATTCAATTTTTCAAGTTTTTAGATGTACTTGCTTTATTCTTCTTCATCGTATTGAATGAAACGCGTTATCTTCTCGATCGATCATATGTAATTTTCTTAGTGATGGGGAGGGTAAAAATGGCTATATATGTTAACCACTTAAAGTCATCCTTGAACATACACCCTGTTACTCTATTTTTTCTAGTATTTGTGATTTGCTAAATCCGATCTTATTTAGATTGATCTATTTTCTAATGAAATAATACTAACAGCTCCTCTGAGAGTGGAACACCATAAGCGCCCTCCTCCTTTATGGCCTCTTAACCATCGATCCACCTCCATGTCATTACACGTGCATTTGCAAGTCTTCAAAATTACTTGATTTCGTTTATTCTTGTTGCTCTTTATCATTTTCTTCAGTCTTAACCTCAATTCGTAATCTTTCCGTACCAACTTCCTATAAAGAGGCATTTCTTAATCCTTCCAATGAAGGACTATTACAAAAAGGTTTCTACTTTGCAAAAGATAGGTACTTGAAATCTGGTTTCTCTACCTCACTAATGAGAATGTTGTTTGTTAACGTTGGGTATATGAAATTTATACCAAAATTGATGGTTTTATTGAAAGATATAAAGCTAGCTATGAGATGTTACTTTTAGCCGTATAATATGGATTATGAAGAGAAGTGAGTACTATTCAAACTCTTATTGTTGTAGCTTCTATTCGTCAATGGTCCTTTTAAAACATGATGTTAGAAATGCTTTCGAGATGTGCAAGAAGTTCATATGGAGACTCTTTTATGTGTTCTACATGACTCTGGATATGTTTGTGAGAAGGTTTGAGAAATTTTCTATAATGATCAAATCTCATGGTTTTGTCTTTAGCTTCCATGATCATGCTCTTTTTGCTAAAAGCATTAATACATAAAGTGTCATGTTATTCTTATATGTTGATGATAATATGGTTGTTATTGAAGACGTGCTGATGGTGTTTCTCCTTTAAAAAGGATTTAGTACACCATTTGAAATGAAGAATTGGGCGCTCTAAGATATTTCTTGCGAATTGAATTGCAGTAGCATACTCACCAAAAGCTTTATTTGATGCACTGGGAATATTCAAACCAGACACGCTCTATGCAACACGCTAGCAACATAAAGTCAATCACATCAACATAAAAGTGCGTAAATACTGGTGATCTGTACACATGTGTTCAAGGACAAGATGAACATTATGAGTTGGAAAATCATGCCCATCTCCTGAAGCAATCCTTAAACATGGACCTTTCCATCATTTGACTAATTAACCAGGAGTTTGCCAAACCATACCGTCCAGGTTTTTCACACCTTTTCCCCTTGTACATAAGCAATTTCCTTCTTTTTATTTTTTCTTCAACCACATGTCAACCCTTTTGTGTTGAATTCTAGTTCAATGTATTTTCAAATAACTTTAAATGAATTTCACAAATTCACTTTGATTTTCTCGTTAATTATATTCTAATAATAATTATTTAAGATATGCTTATTGTCGAATTATTACTAAGGAAATACTTGTTTCCACCAACCATTCCAATACCTTTTCGACTAAAAAACAATTTCTCATTGATTAATTTCATTTACCCCTTTCGCCTACCCTTTTGCTTTCGTCATAAGCACACCGTAAGCCATCCAGCTAGACACCGATGATGCAGGATAACTGTTGATGCTTAACTTTTTTAAAATTTGATAAAATCATAAGCAAGCACTGAAAATTTATATTTGACGTTAAACGAAGAAATTGACCAAAATTATAAGGAAATTCCAACAAATTTCAACAGAGCATCATCAAGTGTCGCCAATACTTGGGAACCATTTAGCAATTCTTGCATGTTGTATTCTCATCATCTGCAAGTTGGCTAAGTCACAAATATTTAAAAGTTTGCCAAATGTTCACCATTCTCTAAATTTATAATAACGGTAAAGAAATCAAATGGGTATAAACAATATAAGATTAAACTCGCCATGAATTCCTGAATTTTCAGTACAAAGTTTGAACTACGCCTAACAGAGACGATGACTTTGAATAACTAACCACTACCTACCTAGAAGGCCTAAAACTCTATATAAAATAAACAATAATGATAGGAGATCTATTATAACTCCATGAATCTTGTTATCTCGTTATCACCAACTTTTCATCTGCAAATTTTTCTGTACATCGATTTGTTTTCCTATCTTGATTTCGCCATTCCCTGTCCCAAAAATGAAATCTTTACATGCAAAAATACTTTACCTTTGTTTGGATTGATGCTATCTATCAATGCTTAGGCCAACGAGGGAAGTGTTAACCTGTCTCGACCAAAATAAAAAAGAAAAGAAAATGCAGTATATATAAAGATGATGTAGAATGAAAATACTTGTATCTAAAAAAATAGAGCAAGAAAGAAACATGCCTTGCCACTGGCTGTTGGATGGATCCAGAAGCATCTCCACTGTTCTTTAAGTTTGAGACACCATCAAGCGGACCAGTTGACTTCAAAGTGCAAAACAAATAAAAATTGAAATAAGGGAAACACATAAGAAAAGTGAGCATTTATAACAAGAATGCAATATATGAAAACTAGTTCAATTTTCCATTTTATTATTATTATACAATAATGACAGCTTTACCAAAACACCATACTCCCAAAAATAGAAACATGTTTATCTGCTTTCACCATCATACAACTCGGTATTTGATAACCGATATCATCATTGTTTATAAAAAGCACAAAACATATAAGGTTCCAGCAATGTCCTCAATAACTAACTTTGTTGAAGTGTGAAAAAAATGCTTCTCTTATCTATACAATAAAAATGTGTGTGTTGATACTGATAAAGTTTGTTCCCTTGGTATTAACATTTGTCACCCATAATATTTGATTTTGCGAAAAATGTGCCCATGGAAATTATTCCCTGTCCACATTATCCAAGGAGCAAAACTTGAGTTACCTTACTGCCTCCACTTTACAGTACATAGATCGCAAATGATCTTTACAAGTAAATAACTGTACCAACCACAAAATAAGAATTAGTTGATACAGATAAAAATGAGATAGACACTACTGCACAATGTTTTATAAAATACTATAATGGGTCCGTGCTTTGCACACGGGCTTTTTGTGTTATTGTATACATTGATATTTTGTTTGAGCGTAAATATGTAAACGGAAAGCAAAGACATTTTTGGAATTTCAAAAGGACACAGAGTAAATTAGTTCAACGAATTTTCTTTATTAGTAGTAGAGAAGAGATGTGGAGCAACTATTTTAAGGAAAGTGAAAAAGAAGGAAAGATGTTCAGAGTATCATATGGTCAACCTAAATCATATCCTACAATATTTAGTGTAGCAAACAGGTCTTGGCTAGAAAAAAGGAGGCAATAAAGTAAAGTGTGTGTCTGTCAAGCAAATAATAGCAATAATAACTTGATTAGAAAAGGATTATATATGAAAATAGAAACCTCTACTTCCTTAGCAGGACTACAAATTTGCAACACTGGCTTCCTTTCCAAGACAGATTCTTCATTGCTGGCTTGATTCTCATTTTCGGCATAACCAACACAGCCTACACCATTATTGGAGAAGGAAGAAGAAGAGCCAAATTTATCAACATCATCAGTGTTTGCAGCGTCAGCACTTGTACTACATTCAAGCTTGCAAAAGACTGGTTTTGAATTCTTATATAAAACGGAATCAGGTGAACTGCTAGATGAAAGCTTCTCTCTTTCGGAACTAAGGGATTCAGCATTCGATCTACCACTAAACTCACCACTATCAGATTCAGGCAACAACTTCTCTCTTTCAGAACTAACAGATTCAGCAATTGATCTACCATTTGACTCACCACTACAAGATTCAGCTGAAGAATATTTTTCATTATCTGGACTGACCGATAGGCGCTTCCTTACCCTCTGATTCCCATCGACTTCAGCATTTAGAATATGTTTCCTTTTCAATCTATTCTCAGGTCCATTATGGCATACAACATCAGTATGGCTTGAAGTTCTAGAGGGTCGAGGTAGCCCATGTCCCTCAGAAAATAAGAAAGAAGGTAGCTGCTTTCTACGTACATGCAATACGGTGATTTTCATTCCAGGCTTTTGGTATATGTACATATTGACTGACTGCCTGAACTCATCTACCGTACGGCGTATATCAAATGGTTGGTCTTCTTTAACATCTGCACCTTCTTTTTTCTGCAAGCCCATGAAGAAAGAACAGTGTGCATATTTTTTAGAGGTGTCTACGTATTCTGTAGGGTATGGGTGGCACTGTAGAACTCCTGATGTATCACGCTCGATCTGAGAAAATGGGCATGTGGAAACATATGATAATGAATAAATTGGAAATTGCACCAGAATTGAAGTTGCATGAGTTTGGAAGGGCAACAAAAATAATAATCGATCAACTGACTGCTGAAAATACACAAAAATTGAGTAGGTGCAAACGGATACACTTTACCTTAAGAGTCAGTTGCCTCAATCGTGATTCAACCCAGCCTTTCCAGAGACGTAAATCATCAGAATCCATAGCACTAACGTCAACTTGAAGGAAATTCTTATAAGATTCGAAGAAACGGTATGGCTCAAAAAGCAAGCTCCAGTTGGCCCCATTAAACTCGATATCCTGCAAGCATATGGGTTAGTGGTATTTGAATCATTTTGGACAAAGATATCCCGGACCTGATTGTGAGTTCAGAGGATCTAGTGTGGTTAAATTTTGCGTATTCTATAATTAGCACAGGTAAGAAAGATGAAGTATAAATGTAGCAAAAGGCAAAAGCTAAATATAGAATGAAACGATATATGAAAATAAATAAGGCCTAATGTAGGTTTACCTAGATTATGTCATTCATAATAATTAAGGAAGGAACTTAAGTTCACTATTCACATATAACCAAAACCATACGAACGCAAACACTGCTTCCCTACCACATAATTCTAATGCAGTTTTCTACTCTTTCACTCCACTTCATTGCTCTTTCTCCACTTTCCTCTCCAACATACAACTCATCCACAAAATTTTTATGTAACATAGTGAATCAGGGAACCATGGTCAAGTGATGTTGAATGGGTTCCATGAATTAATAGTGTATAAATATATAGCCAGAGTCATACCTGACACGTTTTATTGCCATACTGAAATTGTTCCATCATAACACGAAGAGTGCTAATGGAGACATTATAGCTAGAATTCATGCATGGATATGCAGGAGTGATGATGGGCATATGATGAGTCCGGTCTCGAGGGTTCCTCCTTGGATCCCACACAGGAAACCCTAGTTCATTTTCTTCAATGGCACAGAGCATGACAGGATTTGGCCATCGCCACTGAGTGTAAACCCTAAAAAATCGAGAAACTAACATGCTAGCTGAGGCATTTGGATACAACTGGCAGACACGAGCAACAAGTAGCGCCCAGTTAACACCTCCAAGAAACCCAGTTACCTGCGAAATTGAGGAACAATGCACATAAAAAATGAAAAATAGACAATAATTAGTTTATTGCAAAGAACATTTCGTAACCTTCACTTGAATGTAACATTAACTTCTGTGGTACCATGAATTATAATCAAAAGCTACCGTAAGCCTAGCATGTCACCTGATTCTTGTTACTGAATTAAGCAGTACAAACAGCTATTGCTGTTTTTGCTATGAATGAAGGTGTCATATAAGATTGAAACAAAAATATTATCTTTATATATTTTTAACAAGAGTCCATACAAGATTTAGAGGTTGTGGTCGGACATTTACAAATAAAATATTTATTTAATTATTTAACAAACATTTTTAAAATTGAGTGCAACAGTTGTAACAAAAATATTTAATGTGTAAATCACCAAATAATTATTCTTCATATGATGACTTACATTGGAATAAATGCCACGTCTTTTAGCCCAAAATTTCAAACATCTTAGCGCTGTGCGGAAATTCTAAACCATGCAACAAAATGATGAATTTTCAGTGAAATCTGCTGATAAGGTATAACGTTACATATGGGATTTAACACAAGTATCATGCACACGACCTCAACATTAGGCACTAAACGAAGAATTTGGTCAGCCACCCTGCATCCATTAAGACTTCGGACTGTAGGTTCATCAACATTGAAAAGCACTGATCCTTGTGAAATGTCCAAGTCCTATATGAAGTATTTAGAAAGTATCAAGAAAAACCATTTCAAAGTGTTATGGTATGGCAATATATCAAGTGAAAATATAAGTATGGACAAGTTAAGCACGAAGCGCGCGCACCCGCAAATGGACACACATAGACATGCATGCATACACATGTGCACATGCACACACATGCATATATATTACATATATATAACAAAAAGTAAATTATGCAGATGCTCAGCTAAAGATAAGTATAAACGATTGTTGACACTTACTTCAGGAACAACTAGTAGAGACACTCTAGCATAGAGGAGATCAATGGAGATACCATTGAATTTAAATTTCATCACAGGAACATGAGCATCTGGCACAGGTTGCAGTTCAGATACTTCTTTCAGACTAGACAAGATATCATGCAAAAAAATAAAAAAGTCCTCCTGCAATAAAACGAATTTTAATTACACATAAACAAACAATACTACGCTGCACTGAAAAATGTAAAGAAAGATAAGAAGCATTGAGAATATAACCTCCCTATTGATGTAAGATGGCCCAACACAAAGAGTATCAATATCTGCCCCAGGTCCATGAACCTGTAATTAAAAGTATTTATTGCAAATTTTCACCATTAGCATTGAAAAAACTAAAAAAACGTGTATCTAATGAGGTTGATGGAGCACTATAATTACAATGAATCAAGTGGAGACAATAAAAAACAAACAACAATATGTAAATACTTACCCCTAATCTATAAGAACCAAAGGTCAGAATAATGGCATTAGCCTCCTCAACCAACTTATCCGTGTAACCTTTCATACGAGTCAATGTCTTCACCCACGTTTTAACTATCTGTAACACTTAATATAAGCAGCAAAAATATTAATTACCAATCTAGTAAATTCAGGTATCTAAGTAAAGTTCATCCAAACCGTATCCTTAGAAGGCGAAGAACATGTAATCAAGATCGACTTATCAATAGCAAATAGAATTAAATGACATGTTCACCTTGTCTAATTGTTCCAACACCTCTTCTCTCTTAGCATCCTCTTCTTTACTCTCGTAGATCTCAGAATCTAGAAGGAACTTTGATATAAACAAACACCACAATCAGAAATACAATTTAAAAGCAAACAAAACTAAAACTTCAGTAAAGCCAAAGAAATAAAAGGTTGATTTTAAACAAAATTCAAATTCAGCGTACTTTGTCTAATTCCAGATTTCTACGTTGATCGACATCAGTGGGCTCCGCAGTGGAAATTGGTTTCGAAACGCCAAATTGTTTCGTAGTTTGCGCCATCGCTGAAAAGCTCAAATTATATGTACTATTCAGTCATAAATTCAAATCAAAGACACCAATCCAATTCACAGATCAGATTTACAAAAAAATTCAGCATAAACCAACAAAGTGAAAACCTCAATTTGACACGAGTAAAGAAAAGAGGAGGATTTCGGAAAAGGAATCGATATCAGAACGGGAATAGGTATCGGAACAGGAATCGAGGAAAAAAACCAAATGTGGAATGAAAAGGAGAATAGCGAGTTTGAGAACCCCAAACAGAGATACAGATCAAGATCAAAGGAAGTGGCTGCAAGAGGTAAAAAGGAGAAGAGACTAATATAGGAAAAGCGATATAACGGCGCGGTTGGGCCATCACATTATACATCGTTGAGCCGCGTATATATGGCCTTAAACCGCGTTGAAAAACCCTTCGGAAGAAACTTTTGGCGAAAAATAATTGAAATATTTGAAAACCAGAGTGGTTTCGTTTTGAATTTTCTGTTTTACGCTTTCAAAATTCAATACAAATACGAAAACAGCAGATAAAAACACTTATAATTTTAAATCGCTATGACAATGATGGATGAACGATAGAGGGAATGGATGATGGCGACGGAAGACGAAGTAGATGGAGTGATGATGGATTGATAGTGTGACAACCCGGAAATTTCAACGAATTAAATTGAAATAATTAATAGATTTTAAATATTTAAAAGTTAATTTTAACTTGAATTCCAGATATCAATATTTACTTGATAATTAAATCATTGAATTATATAGTTTAAATATTGAATTTAATAATTGAAAATTTGGTAAATTGTTGAATCTGAAATTTCTAAGCCTGTTTAAATAATTTGAAGGCTTATAAAATTTATAATGATAATACTGGAGATAATAGAATGATTGGAATTTAATTTAAAGGTGATTTGTTCAATTTTGAAAATATATCGTTTAAATCGATATTTAAAAATAGCCTTCCGAGGCACAATCTCGGAATTCGACGAAACCAGTTCCATTGGATCTGTAATAGTTAATTATTATCGGATTTCAATTTTCGTAGCAATCGGAGTTGTCGTTTGACTCTGGCAGCCCGAAACGCTTAGAACTATTTTAATCGATTTAAATTAATACCGATCGTTTAATTCCGTAACTCGCACGTACGTTCAAATTAGCCTCCGAAACACGTTCCATTGTGATCGAAACGCGGGTAAAACCTTATAAACGTTTGTCGGCATGTCTGATTCGGGGTTCGAAATTTCACGGTGCGACACGGGATATTTCCAATATTTAATTATATAAGCAAGCGTGCGCGGGAAGCTATCCTTAACCGATATTTATTCATCCCCTCTCTAATCTTCAGAAAACAAAATCGAACGCATAAGAAAAATAAAGAGGGGAATGGCCGAAGCCGGCCTCATCAAAATCGTAGCCGAGGGAAATTCTCGAGCTCAAAACTCGAGCGCGATGGCGAGCGTGCGCTAGCGCGAGAAGGTGAAGGCCGCTCTTGGCAGGGGCGGAGCGCGGTCGCGCCTGTGATTGGGTGGGGCGTCGACGTTGGAGGCTTGCTCGAACGCGAGGGCGACGAGACGCGCGTGCGCGTGGCTTAGGGAGGCCGATTAGGGTTGCGATCTGGGTGAAGTAGGGGATGAGATGCTCGAAGGCAGGAGGGTACGCGCGAGGCGTTGGTGCGGGGTCGACGCGATAATCGAGAAGAGGGTCGCCTCTGGGGTTTCGGCAGTAAGGCATCGGGAAGGTCGGAAACCGTGAAGCCAAGCCGAGATTGGTTCGGATTTGCAAATCGAAATTAGAGGTGAGTAAATCTCGCTCGTCTGGTATTATTTAAATCTAAATGATTAAATTTAAATAATTGGTTAATTGATTGAGTTGGTTGAATGTGTGTGCTGATGATCTGGGACTTTGGTTTTGTTTGATTCTCGAGTTAATAAGGGTTAAATGATTGGTGATCCATTAAATAGGTAGAATAATTTGAATGGATAAAGAATTAATTCAATTAATTAATGATTGTGCTAATTAATTTAGTAATTAAGGGTTTGAATTGATTAAGGATTAAGTTAAATTAATTTAGAACAGTCAATTGATGGTTGATATGTAATTACTTAATGAAATTAATAAAATATAGTTACTTTGTGAAATTTATCAAGAGATTAATTAAAATAGTTAATTGAGGAATAATTTATTTATTTAATGAAGTAAACAAAAAGGTAGATAATTATAGATTTAGATTGATCGAGAATGATTAATATTTCGGTTGAATTAAAGTAATTAATTTAGATTAGAATAAATTAAAATATAATTGGAAGTCATTGATTTATAAAATTAACGATGTAATTAAAGATTGATTAATTAAGATGAATTAAATCAATAATAAGTGACTTATGAGAAATTAATTACTATAAATAATTAAGAATTAATGTAATTAATATAGGTAATTAATTTATGAAGTAATAAAGATTTCCTATTCATTTCTGGTTAAGAATAATTAATATCGAGAAATTAATTAAAAATAATTACTTAAATTTGATTGAAATATATTTAATCCAGGGTGATCAATTAAGATGAATAATGATGGGTTGACTAATAATTGATTTGGAATAAATTAATTAATGTTAATAAAGGAATCTAACTGATTGAGGATTAAAATTCAATTAGAATTAATTGAATTGATTTGTATGTGATTTAAGCTTTGCTTATGGATGATTGAATGGTATTGGATGCTTTGAACGGGTGATATCACTGATATGAAATGTCGTGTATTTCATTGTATAACTTGGGTTAGTATAACATGAGTCTCGAAGAGGCCGGGGTCGGGTATTAGGAAATACCCGAACCACTTCGAATATTTTTATAAGGTGTTTTGTGAAATTATATGCTGGAGTGAAGTGACTTAAAGGAAATTTGACTACTTAAATCTAAGCCTTGGTACCTAGGAAATGGATGTGTGAAATAAAGGATGTCTATAACTAATTGTGGCTTTGTGAATTGAATCAAGTTACCCCGGGTTTTATATAAATTGTTTGCTTCGATATTCCATGTTAGATGGGTTTACTCACGTTGGTTTCCAGCCTGACCCGGGTGTTATTTTGGTGTAATGCTCAGGTCAGACCGAGTATTACAGATTTTCAGGTATGAACGTTCTGGAGCTCAGGATGCGAGCCGGATGGCAGGAACGTATAGAGTATTTCTGCTGTGTTATATTATTAAATTAAATGTAATCAACAAATATAGTATTCTTTTGTAAACTGATATTATTTATATTATATTTTATCCGCTGCGAATATGAGATGTTTGGTGTTTCTGTTCTTCTTCTTCTTTATCTCTTTCTTCTTTTTCATAACTATCTGGAATTTTCGGCTTCGGAAATTTCGGGTCGTTGCATTTGGTATCAGAGCTGAAAGGTTAAGCGAGAACCTTGGCTCTGGCAGGGATTACTCATTAAATAGAGTTCAAAGTACTTTAGAATGAGTTGAGTATATATATATATATATACAAATATATGAGCGCGTACTTGTTTTTTTCTTATATAAGATTTTAAATGATTTTATATAAAATATATTTTGATATATATAAAGCAATATTCCTTTCTAATAAATTATTAGGTGATTGATTGTTAAATTTTTGAAATTAAAATTAAGAAGTAATATAATACAACCAAATTGAAATCTTGAATTGGAATTAAAATAAGTAAAAACGGAAATACAACCAAATCAAAATTTAATTAATTGAAAATGAAATTCTAAAATTGGAATTCAGAAATTAAATTGTTTAAAAGCTTTAAATAAAGGTAAGTTTGAAATGGGATTCAAACTGAAATTTAATCTTGAATTTGTAGGAATAAGAATAATATAAGAAGGAAACGGGTATCTAGATATGATTACCTTGAGTATTATCATAAATAGTTATTGTGTTTGATAATGATATATGTGTTATTAAGTAAGCCAAATGAAGTGAATTTATAAGATGAGTATAACTTTTAAATTAAAGTAATGAAGAATAATAAATAAGTGTTATTTGGATAACTGGGACTTGTTGCAAACAATGGGATGTGATACCCAAAGTGATAAGTTTTTTTAAGTGGGAAAATTATTATTGTGAAGTGTTTGCGCAAAAAATGGGCAAACACCTCCAAGTCGTGTGATTTAGTTGATTTTTTGTGATTCTTAATGATTTAGATGAGTTATGTAAATATGAAAAAAGCAGGGGCTGAAATGTAAAAGACACGCAGATTTATAGTGGTTCGGCCAAAACGTGCCTACGTCCACTTTATATGTTATTATCTTCTTTGTTTCAGATTACAAGTACAATGCTTTGTGTACAAGTATATGAAAGTAGTTTGAAAGTTCCTTCCGTGCTTGAGCTCTCAAAACTTGTCTGCCATTGTTGTACCCCTGCCCCTCTATTTATAGAGTGAGGTAGGGGGCAGGGGTCTTGGATGTATATAGCTGCTGGTGGGCCTGGGTTGGAGTAATCTGGCCTGGCAGCGTTCTGGTTCGGCATGGAGTTTGGTCCGGTGATGGAGTGGTTTGGATGTTCATTCGGTGGTGAGTTATGAGGTTGATTCGGTGGTGGTGGTCCGGCTGTGAATGGTCCGGTGGTAGGAGATGTTTGGTTGGACCGGTGGTGGATGGAAACCGTGTTGGACCGGTGGAGTTGGGGGTTGATTCAGCAGGAGCTTGGACCGGATGTGTGTCATACCGAATGAACCTTTGCCTGGAATGCCGAATGGAGCCTTAAACCCTTGAATTGCCGAACGGTCTTAGGAACCGGATGGAACGGAGGTTGCGAACCCGGGTGAAACTGACGCTTCTCGGTCTTGAGGTCTTCTGGGTGAAAATTCGCCCAACATTTGCCCCCCAAAGTGGGGCACGTGCTTGCATGTGTCGCGCTTTGTTTCCCCATGGTAAGAAAGGCTTGTTTTGTAATGCCATGGACTGGAGGTTCACATCCTGTTGGTGTTCTCGTGCCTTGCGGTAGGAAGGCGCGATTTGTTAATGCATTGAGTTGGACGTTCATATCTTGTTGATGTCCTGAAAAAGGAATTTACAGTTATAATGTGATTTCAAATGACGACCGTTCGGGATCGCAGTATTTGAGATGAAGTGAATCGTGCCGTTCAGGGCGAGAGAGTGTGCCCCGAGGGGGCTTAGCTTTATCGACGCCAGGTTCACGTTAGAGTGGGTCCCTGGATCGTTTGTGAAGATGGTTTATCGCCAGCTCAGAGCATGCCTAAGGATCGTTCGCGACCCCGTACATGTGTAAGTAGCTTAGCCATTTCAGAATTAGCAGAGC
This sequence comes from Allium cepa, assembly GCA_030765085.1. Classification (NCBI taxonomy): domain Eukaryota; kingdom Viridiplantae; phylum Streptophyta; class Magnoliopsida; order Asparagales; family Amaryllidaceae; genus Allium; species Allium cepa. The sequence goes on along the minus strand of CM060940.1, from coordinate 567,319,087 downwards.
TAAATATCCATCCAACCGATGAATTTTAAAAGGATGTCAAAGTGTAGATTCTCACAACGATAGGGTTAATAGCCATTTAGAGCATGCTTGTGGACCGTTCGTGGTCGCGTACATGTGTAAATGATTAACCCACGTTAGTGAGAATTTACTACTTGTTCATTGTTTTCAGAATCTCTATTTTATCAGTAGATCCTAGGGTCCAGTACTTATCTGAGCGAGGCGCTTTGCATGCCCCCTGTTTCTGGTTTTCGCTGGTGGAGACAGCTTCATTCGGTTTTTGGTTGGTCCGGTATATGTTGGTCCGGTGGGCCGGACCAGTTGGTCCAGCAGATCTGAGCGCGCCTATATATAGAGCTACGCCCCCTTAGTTTTTTCCTTACCGAACCAGAGAGCCGAATCAACTGACCACCGAACCAAATCTTCTGCCGAACCAAGCTTCTTCCGAATCAGGTACATCCTTTTTTTGCCGAATGGGTTTGATTGCCGAATACATATGAAAGATTTCAAATGCCGAATGAACTTGAGACATCAATGCCGAATGAACTTTCGTCATAAGTGCCGAATCAACTTTAGACATCATCGCCGAATGAACCTTCGTCATAAGTGCCGAATGAACTTTAGATATCATCGCCGAATGAACATAGGACCCTAGTACCGAATGGCCTTGAATCCCAGTGCCGAATGACTTTTGTATTCGGACTTTGAGTGGAACTCCAGACTTATGCATGCTTGCTTGTATTCTTGTTCTAACATCATGTTTTTCACTTTTGTGTATGCAGATAAATGTCTCGCAAGGCGGAAACACGATCAGACAGACGGAAATCCAAAGATAGAGGCGAGTCTTCCTCCGTGCCCCCAGCCCAATCAGGACCTGGGCAACATCGACCTGTTCCGAGGTCGTTAGTGGACGGATATGGTCCACAGGAACTTCTGGTTTCCCCTCCCGATTGCTTTCCTAGCTCCCTAAAGGAGGAGCAACTTGATGTCATCTCTCGTTCATTTGGGATAGACAGGGCTCTTATGCTGCTGCCGGGAGATGGGGTGATGCCGTATAATCCCCCCGAAGGTTACTTCGCTTACAGCAGGTACCATTGCATGTGTGGTGCTATCCCTCCTATCAATGCCTGGATAGTCAGCTTTACCACATATTTGAAAGTGGCTCCATTCCAGCTTCAGCCGAACTCCTATGCCATTCTGGTAAGCCTCTTCGTCATCTTCCAGAGGAGATACGGGTGCCCTCCTTCTAACCGGGAAATTCGGTATTTGTATAACCTGAGGGGCTACAAGAAGGGGTCTCCGTATATTAGTCTGGAAGCGGCCGTGCCCTTCAAACCGGTCTTGGACTTATATTCAAAGTTCACCATGTTCAAGAAGGAATGGTTCTTCGTCAAGGACGATTCTGTTTCTTTCCGCCTTTTCACTTCCGGCTGTAAGATTAATTTCATTTATATTTTCCATGTTCTGACTGTAGTGCTTCTTCTGACACGCTTCTATTTCTTGCTAGCGACAGGTGGCATTGCTGTCGTGGAAGATGATTCTTTGGCGCGGATGGCTGCTGGAATAAAGGCCATTCCTGCGCGGGACAGGTCGGCTTCGTTCCTGATCAGGAACGCTACCCTCCTGGAGTACAATTTGATCCAGCCGCACCAGTCCGTTGTTAAGCAGAGGGACACGGCTGAGGAGAAGGCTGCTAAAGCTAAGGAGGGGGTCGCGGTGAAGAGTGGCAAGAGAAAACCCTTTGCACAGCATCCCATCGTGGGGGGCAAGAAGCTTAAAGAATCGGAGGGCCCCTCTCCCAGTACTTGCCCGATCATTCCGGAGGAGGAAGGTGTGGAAGAGGGCGAAGGAGGCGATATGGAAGGAGAGTCGGAAGGCGGAGGAGATGGAGATGGTCAGGGTGGTAGTGGTACTGGTGCCTTAACTTCTGGGCAAGACTCTGAGCTGGATGAGGCCCTCCGCCAGGCCTTCGGGGAATCGGAAGGGGAATCGGGAGCGGAGAAGGCGAAGGAGACTGGCAAGGTCGGGGCTGGTGCCGATCTATCCCCCAGGGGTTCCTCAGCCAGGGTGACTTCGGCTGTGCAAGGTGAACTTTTGTCCTCTGTCGATTCCAATTTCGATAAGGACTTAGAAATATTTTATGGTTCACTCCCGTCCTGGAATGAGATTCAGGACTTATTGCAGTACCCCACTCCTCCGCAGGGTTTGTATAATAGACGTGCCTTCACACTTTTCTTCCTTTTTACTTAACATGTTTCCTGAATTGTGGACCATTGTATGTTCGTAACACTTGTTCTTTATTCCAGGGGCAGGCCAGGTGGTTAAAACGTCAGACGTTCGACACCGCCTCGAACAGTTCAAGTTGATGAGAGCTTCTGCGAAGCCTCCCACTGGTCGTACTGGGGACGTGGTCAAATACCATCCTCTTCTCGGGGTCATCGAAGAGGGCATTCAGAAAAAGAAGAGGAGTCGTTCTTTATTTGAGCCTTCCCCTGGTCCGCAGCTTCCTGTTCAGCCTCCTCGTGGTGCCACGGAGGAGAGTACGGAGTTTATCCCTCCTCCACCTCCTTCCAAGAATCCTACAGTTATCCGCATAAGGCGTCCTGACGTGCCCCGTGACCCCTTTGCCGGTCATCCTGATTTAGATCCAAGCTCTCGGGATATTTCATTTGATGAGGCCACGAGTGAACACCTCCTTCCCCGCAACCCCATGGTACGAGTGTTAGACGAGGCTAAGTCTCTAGATCTTGATCTGCTTACCACTCGGGTAGTTACCATGGGAGACGAGGCCAAGGCTAATATTGATCGGGTGGCCGAGGAGACCAAGAAGTTAATGAAGTATCATGCTCAATTGGTCAAGGCTGGGGAGGAGATTGGAAGTGCTAATATTCGGTTGCGGCTGAAGGTTGCTGATCAGGCCGAACAGCTTGCCGGTCAAGCCGTTCAGATTTCTCGGCACGAGGAAGCCTCCAGGCGTTTGAAAGAGACCATGGAAAAGGCTAGTAGGGCGGAATTACGGAAGATGGAGGCCGCCTGTAAGGAGCGGATCGACATGGCCATTGCGACAGTGGATGAGGTTCGGAATGCGGATCTCGAGCAGGTAGAGGAGTTGTCTGGGAGGCTTGAGGCCGCGGAGATGGCTCAAGTCAAGTTAAAGGAGGAGATGGAGGAGATGAGGAGGTCTCTCCAGGCTGACTGCTCGAGATACCGATCAGAGAGGGATGCCGTTGTCGCCAAGTTACAGGCTTCCGAGGCCAGGGTGAGGGAGTTCGAGGAGAATGAGGGGATGATGGACGAGATGCTGCAGGACATGTACTTCCGCGTTTGGAAGGAGGGCAGCTTGTCTTGGATGGATGACTATCCCCGGGTCATGGCTAAGATATATCTCCGGGCTTTAGAGGAGGCCAGGGTCGATGCGGGTAAGGAAGGTGGAGTGGCTTTTAGCCTGGATGTGGTCACTGCTCAGTTCTCGAAAGAGGAGCAAGTGGCGGTGAACGAGGGGATGCGGTTGCTCGCTGCGGAGGAAGCGGGTGTGCAACTGGAGGATGAGGATCAAGCGGCGGACGCTGGTTAATTATTCTTCTCTTTTCCTTTTCTTTCCGGGTTTCCATAACTTGATCGTTTATCGTTTGTTTAATGGATTCCTTTTCTGAATTGGACAGGTGGAACTTCCGATCAACATGCTGGGGGTTCCGGCCCTGCGGCCAAATAGGCTTGGGAAGTTGGTGATGGAGTGTGGACGCAGCTGGTTACTCGTCCGAATTCGGCCGCTTTTTATTTCTTTTTTTTACTGTTGTTCACGTTAGTCCAAAACATTAATGTGACTGTAATAATATTATTTGCAGAGAATAACTTGGTGTGATTTCATAATATAAGCTGATTTTGTTATGTTTAAACGTTGTTGTCATTTTGATGTGCTGCGTGAGAAGTATAACCATGTATATGCCTGTGATTTTAGTTGTGTTTGATGTTAAGCCTTTGCTTGAAATATAATTTCATGTTTTGCAATGTTGGTGTGACATATGAATAAGCTATAGTTATGCATCTATGTACAAGAGAAGAGAGTACCGCCCTTCATGTTTTATTTGCAGGCGGTAGTTTTGAGCATCTTGTGTAACTGATCATGAATATATCTGAGTACCTTGCCACCCAGTACGCGGGCTTAGATTCTCATGAGTGAATGCTCCCTGTTCGGTTTCCTGTACTTTAGAGTTTGTTATACAGGATAGGGGAAAAGTATTTAAATGAAATGGAAATATAGAAAAAGTAAAACTTCCAGTCACGGAAGGCCGTCGATGTGCTTAAGTTCGTGGCAAACGGGTTTTGTAGTCACTTTCCCTAGCTGTGGGTCTTGGAGACATTTGCCACCCATCTTACGCTTCCGCGGGGAGTTTTCTTTTTTACCACAGCCGCACTTAAGACACATCGGAGCCGAGATCGCGCACGGTAACTACCCGAACCATTATGGTCCGTAATCATGGGTATTATTCGATTTACCGTGGCCGGCTAGCGTGGGTGCCGTTGGCCGTGAACTACCCCTGGCTGGCCACACCTTATGTTGGGGCTTAAAGTAGGTTCACAGTTGCCGGCGAGCCGAACGCCGTAATGAGCTGCCATCGGCTATAGTCGGCCTTTATGATGACTTATAATCGGCTCATTACAGTTGGCTTTGAGGGCAGGCGCGAGCAATGAGTTAACCCGCAGCAGAGGGATGCTGGAGCAAAAGAGTCTCATTGGCGAGTGCATAGAATCGTAGCGTACCTGTTAGGCCTTGTCCAGATGAGGCCGTGGTGCGTCTTGAGTGGAGATGCCATAAGATTTTGTTCAACAGAAAAGGATAAAGCTTAACAAGCAGCCAAGATATAAAGGAACGAGTTAAAAAGAGACAAGATTTTTTAAAGTGGTTCGGCATGAAAATGCCTACGTCCACTGATTCTCTTTGTTAATTCACTTCATATGGGCAGTACAAGTTAAGAAAAGTATCGACGGAGGTGTCGGATGTTCCATGCCCTCTGGAACACCTCTCCGTCCACTGTTGACAAAATATAAGCTCCGTTGTGGAGGTCTTTATGAATTACATATGGTCCGTCCCAGATGGGGTCCAGTGCCCCGGGGCGCGGAAAGATTCGCCTGAGGACAAGATCTCCTTCTTGTAAGATGCGATGTTTGACTTTGGAGTTGTATAGTGCTGCCACCTTTTGTTTGTGAGCTGCTGCTTTGAGAGCTGCATCGTTTCTCCTTTCCTCAATCAGATCCAAAGACATGAGGAGGAGTTCTTCGTTTTCTTCTGGATTGTAGTGGATCCTACGATGGGAATGAATAATAGTCTCAACAGGGAGCATTGCCTCCGATCCGTATGCCAAAGAGAAAGGAGTATGTCCCGTTGATGTTCTGAAAGATGTGCGATAGGCCCAAAGTGCCGTAGGAAGTTCGTCCACCCAAGCGCCTTTTGACTTTTCGAGTTTCTTCTTGATTAGGGTTTTGAGAATTTTGTTGACAGCTTCGACTTGTCCGTTTGCCTGAGGATAAGCTACCGATGAGAAGCTTTTATGAATTCCATGCTCTTGGCACCAGTCGGCGAATTCTTCGCTGTCAAATTGGAGTCCGTTGTCTGATATGATCTTGAGTGGTACTCCGTACCCATTTGGTGAAATAATCGACTGCCACTATAGCATATTTGGCCCCGCCCCTGCCCGTTGGCAGTTCGCCAATTAAATCAATTCCCCATACAGCAAAGGGCCAAGGGCTGGTCATTTGAGTAATCTCATTTGTGGGTAGTCGAGGAATCTTGGCAAATTTCTGACATCTGTCGCATCTCTTGACGAAGTCTAAGGCGTCTTTGTTTAGTGTGGGCCAGTAATATCCATATCGGAGTATCTTTTTCGCCAGAGTCTGCCCTCCAGTGTGATCTCCGCAACTAACTTGATGGATGTTGAATAAGATTTCCTTGGCTTCCCTTCCAGCGACGCATCTGAATAAGGGGCCAGAGAAGCCACGTCGATAGAGGATGCCTTCTTGTATTGTGTAGTGGGGAGCTTTCCTCAAAATTCTCCTGACTTCATCACGTTTGTCTGGTAGTGTGCCGTCCTGCAAATATTTCCGGATAGGAGTCATCCAAGTTGCTTCTTCAATTGCAGTTATCAGATTCACTTGTTCAAAACTTGGGGCTAGCTGCCTTGAGATGGCTAGTGCTCCGGAAATGGTGCTATTCATCATACTAGCTTGCTTTGCTAGTTCATCGGCCTCTTGGTTATCTTCTCGAGGAATGTGTTTGATTAGATAATGGTCCAATTGGTCAAGCAGCAGTTTGGTTTTCTTTAGATATGCTGTGAGTCATTCTCCTCGTGTCTGGAATTCTCCTAGTACTTGGTTTACGATAAGTTGAGAATCACTATGAAGACATAAAGAATTGACTCCAATTTCTAAGGCAAGCTCCAATCCCGCTATTACTGCCTCATACTCCGCATCGTTGTTAGTGGCCGCGAATTCCAACCTTAATGCATAGTACAGCTTTCTTCCCCTGGGGTGATTATCACAATAACTGCCCCCGAGCCTTGTTCGTTTGATGCTCCATCTACAAAGAGGTTCCATTTGATATTTTTTGCTATTTCAAACTGATCCTTGCCTTCGTTGGTGGTGAATTCGGCAATGAAATCGGCCAGGGCTTGCCCCTTGATAGCAGTGCGAGGATGGTAGGTGACGTCATACTGACTTAGTTCAATGCACCATTTGAGGAGCCGTCTAGAAGTGTCGGGACGATGGAGCACCTGTCTTAGTGGCTGATCGGTTAGAACTCTGATGGAGTGAGATTGGAAGTAGTGTCGTAGTTTTCGTGACGCGATCAATAAACAATATGCCAATTTCTCAAGTTTAGGATACCTGGCTTCTGCCCCTGTAAATCTCTTACTTATAAAGTACACCGGGCGTTGTGTGCGGCCTTCTTCTCTTACCAGGGCAGCGCTTAGAGCATGAGATGATACAGCGAGGTATAGGTATAGCTCTTCGCCTTCGTTTGGAGTTGAGAGTACTGGTGGTCTCTGAAGGTGTTCGATCAGGTTAAGGAAGGCTTTCAAGCATTCATCGGTCCACTCGAACTTTCCTTTGTCTTTCTTGAGAGCTTCGAAGAAAGGGACGCACTTGTCAATTGCTTTGGAAATGAATCTGCTTAAGGCGGCTACCTTTCCGTTTAAGCTCTGCATTTCTTTTCGGGTGGAAGGTATCCTTATTTCTTTTAGAGCCCGGATTTGTTCAGGGTTTGCTTCAATTCCTCTAGAATGGACAATGAACCCTAAGAATTTTCCCGATGACACTCCGAAGGAGCACTTTAGAGGATTCAGCTTCATTCCATATCGGCGAAGTATCTGAAACATCTCGCTCAGGTGGCTTACATGATCGTCGGCTTTCCTGGATTTTACCAACATGTCATCCACATATACTTCCATAGTTCGTCCTATTAATTCCGCGAACATCTTGTTGACGAGGCGCTGATAGGTGGCTCCGGCATTTTTGAGTCCAAAAGGCATGACTTTGTAACAATATAATCCCCGGTCAGTGATGAAGCTAGTGTGGTCTTGATCGGGAGCGTGCATAGGAATCTGGTTGTATCCGGAGTATGCGTCCATAAAAGATAAAAGTTCGTGCCCGGCAGTGTTGTCCACAAGTTGATCGATTCGGGGGAGCGGGAAGCAGTCTTTCGGGAAAGCGTCATTTAAGTTGGAGAAATCAATGCATGTTCGCCACTTCCCATTAGCTTTCTTTACTAGTACCGGGTTAGCTATCCACTCGGGGTAGATGGCTTCTCGTATGAAGTCATTAGCAAGTAGGTTCTTTACTTCCTCGTCGAGGGCTGCTGATCGTTCTGCTCCCATGCTTCTCTTTTTCTGCTTTATCGGTGCCCTGGTGGGATCGATGTTCAGCATGTGGCATGCTATGTTTGGGGAGATTCCTGTCATATCGGCATGTGTCCACGCAAATACATCTAAGTTGTGGCGGAGAAAGTCGATGAGTTGATCCTTCAATTCTGTTTTTAGCTGAGATCCTATTTTTAATAGTCTGTTTGAATCATGTTTGTCTACAGATACGAATTCCATGGCCTCTGCAGGCTCAGCGGTAGCCTCCTCCTCCTTATCCCTGGGGTCTAGTTCATTGAAAGGATCGCTGGTGTATCGAAGAGGAGGGCTTTCTTTAGTTGCTATGCTTCCAAGCTTTTCATGCAGAGAGTAGTCTCTGCATCTTTCCCTTTATTCTTTCTATGGTTATTGTAACGTACGCGGTTTTTCGTTGCCGAAAAACCGAATAGTTATGGGTTTTAAAAAGATTATAAGAGAAGAAAAGAAGGGAAGAAGATAGAAAATAGAGAGGAGAGAAGAAGATAGAAAATTTTAAAATAGAAGAAAAGGAGAAAAGAGGAAAAGATAGAAAAACAGAAGAAAATAGGACGGAACAGAAACAGAACACAACACAACAACATCAGAATCTCACAATTCGCAGCGGAACAACATATAATAATAAATGAATAATCTTTAAACAAAGAACTATATCAGTTATTACATTTTATCACATTACATTACATCATATCATCAGAGTGTACAACAACAACAAATAGTGCAGCGGAAAAAAGAAATACTATATAAACTAGTAATACGCCATCCCATCCAGCCTGCCTCCAGCAACTCCAGAATATCCAGAATATCCTGATAAACCTAACTCTTGACTGCCCGTGTGGAAATTGGTGGGCACCCAGAGTTTAGGAAGGAAAACAATAAACTCCAAGTCAGTCATGTGACTGGTGTGAGAACTCAAAACAGTTTATTTATCTTTAAAATCAAAATAGAGGAATATTTTTAATCAATTCGCAATGCTTTTAAAAAATGAGACTACCATAAGACCTCCTGCCACACACACAATGCAAACGCAGACTTGGAGAAGATTTCTCCTTATGATAGTCAAAGATGCTTGATACGCATTAAAATCAAATCAATTTTGATATTATTTTTAGTGCATAGTGTAGAACAAATTCTTTCGAAAGTAGAATATAAATCTTAGCCAGCATAGGTACCATTATATTATGCCTACTAATAGCTACCATATTAGATGGCAGGTTCTACAACTAAAACCGTACAAGTTTCGTATTGGGAATTGGATTTCCAACAAATGGTCAGGCCAAGGAACTTCCCATTGCCACATGAGAATGCCTCTGGAAAGACATCCCCGAGAACCAAACCGGAACTCTGCCAACACAAGGCCGGGTTACCCCTAACTGGGTAACTACTGACACGAGCACGCCATTCCCCGATTGTAAACGACCTTTCTCACGGGATCCCGAAAGCCAACAACCACAAAGTAATAAACTCGTAGTAACCACATAGGTTAAATATCTGGGCTCCATACCATGATACCACCTCTATCCAGAAGGAAATGTACATACCCTAAAGGGTGCTACCCCTCATAACCTTGCTGCATCTTTCCTGTTTTGACCATTTCCGGGGTGTGAGGTTCGACGAAGTCACGTCCACAAAAACATACTTTATACAAAAGCCATGCTTTGGGTCAACAAATGATCAACACAATGATCACCAAGATAGACGATCAAATAAACGATCCTATCACAATAATCAACACAATGATCATTTCAGCATCACTCAGCATGTCACATTACCAAATTGGGAATATATCGCCGGTAACTTCAACTATATAACCTCTGAGCTCGTACGTCTCAGAGAAGGGTGTTAAGCTAAAAGAATAAATTCTTCGCCACCAACAGAAATATATTTGAAAGAAATCGGCTTTATATCTCAACTTGTAATGTCAGACATACAATCCATACAAGTCTGTTCCGGGATCGAACAAAACCGAAGGCACTTACAAAGAAGTCCTTGCAATCCAGATATTCACAATCCTGATCGGATTTCCCATCACTTAGGGAGTCTCTATACCATTGCAACTCAGTGTAGAGACAATCGATAGGTCATCCTATCGCTCTCGCAAATACCGGGTCTTCAACACCGATCTTCAATGCAATTCACAACGACGTATCACATATTCGGAATGGGTTATACGACCCCATGGTCCTTTCCCGGTTAACCCGAATAGTGAGCGCTTATTCAAAAATAAGTGTAGCATTCACATTCAAACAATTCACATCAAATACCCATTCAAAGGGAAATATTGATAGTCGATTATTTAACTATCACCGATATGCACACATCACCAGATTCCAAATAATTTTCCAAATTATTTATTTTCCAAAATATCTTTACAAGATATGTTATTTCACACTTCAAAAATAAATCAATATTTATTTCTAAACAACTTCCCTTTTCATTCATAAATTCCATATTGAATTTATAATCCAAAATATCTATGAATATTCGATTTCGATTATTCATTTCAATTTATCTTCAAAAAGATAAATTCTTAAGATATTCACTTTATATTGGAAAACATTTTCATACTTATTTATTCATAAGTAATTCACAAATTTTATTTATTTTCAACACTTGGAAAATATTCAATATACTTCAATCGAAATTAAGTATATATTTCATTCTTTAAGGAAATCATTCTCTTAAACATATTTATTTGGGCCAAAACGAATGTTACGTAAAACATCGTTACGACAACCCAAAATCACTAGTATAGGGATTCGAAATTAAATAGATATATAAATCCCAATACTATGCAAAACATTTCCTTTCGGAAATCATTTACTATAACAACAGTGTTATAGTCCATCATCTCCTTCTGTTTCTCGAAAACGTCTATTTCAACAATAAATGTTGAAATCTATGGTTTCGAATCTCAACACATTTTAAAACATCGTTAGATCGTTTTAATTCAATTTCAAATATCACATTCAAAACAATTTCTTTAACATATTATTCACTATTCAAAAACGTGAATATACTTCATTAACAATTTCATCCTTTTATTCATTTTAATTCAAAGGATTATTCACTATTCAAAATGTGAATATAACTCCATTTATAGGTTTCAACAATTTACTTATCAAAATAAGTCATTTGCGAATTTATAAAACAACGTTTATAAATTCCATTTCTAATTATTTTATAACAACTTCCTTTATAAATCTCCTTTATTAACCTATTCGATTTTATAACTCAATTATAAAACAAAGGTTCATATTATAAGTCAAATGCTTATAAAACGATTATTTTACAAAGATCGTTCTTTTAAAGACTTTCCAAATCATAAATCTTATAACTTATAAGATTCATTTATTTATCCAAAATTCGTTCTTTCAATAACTTTATAAATTTTGTAAACCTACCGTTTATAAAATTCCATTTATAACTTCACTGTTTAAAATTCTATAAATTCCATTCAATTATGAAATTCATTTTCACTTCATTCAAACACTTATAAAAACTCGTTTTATAATGTCCATATTTCAATTTATAAATATCCATTTATAAATCTCTTAATATAAATCAATTTATATTATCCTTTTAAAACGTCTTTAATCTCCTTTATAGTTTCACCATTTTGATTTATAAAATAATCAAATTTTATAAATCCTATTTTTAAACTTTTATAATATATTCAAAAATCCAATTTAAACTATTTTATAAAATCGTTCCTTTATTTCTCAAAAATCAACTTTTAACTATATTTCACAAAATCATAATTTTTATAGCTTTAAAAATTATAACGTTTATTTACTTAAAATAGATCAAATTCCAAACATATAGTATATTTTCAAAAATCACTTTATAAATCATTTTAAAATTCCAAAATTTGGTCCAATGATGCTACATACCAAATAGTCAATCACGACAACAACGACATCATATATCAATATGAAAATCCATCAAATATCAAAATATCTGAAATCAAATAAATACTGTTGAGGAATCCAGTTGGATCCCTCCAACCTGTTTTCCTGCATCCAAAAACATTAGCACAATACCAATTTCGTTCCAGTACGAAATTATCGCGGTATATGTTTTTAATAAATATTATCCGCTTAATAACGGCGCAATAGGGTCTCATCCGCTAAACAAAAAATGCAGGAAATCAATCAACTCCAATATATACGTATGCCAATATATATATATTGCTACTATATATAATACCAATTTCACTGTTTATGAAATATTCGCGGTATATGTTTTTATTAAATAACATCCGCTTACTAACGGCGTATAATGTCTATTTAACAATCAATAGATATTAATCATTATTCAAACATGCATTCAAATATTTTAAATCTAACTATTTAAAATAAAATCGAAACTGATTCGATTGAGTGAGAAGTTCTCACCTTGGTTTTAATTTCCGTTTTAGCGATTTATTTCGAATAAAATTAAACGGACGTTTAATTTTATCCAAAATTCTCACTAAATCCAAACGACTCCAAACCAACTCCATCGCGTAGTGCTCGTCCATACGATTCCAACGCAACTGGTTTCGCGCGTTTTCGACCTCGTATGAAAAAGATATTAATATTTGAAGTTCGTACGATATAATATATATTAATTTACAATAATCTTTTCAATTTTCAACCTAGAATAAATCTGAGCCCTTGATTTCATTTGCCATCAGATCTGGGCCGATAATTTTGTTTCCCCTTCCCATCGTGAAAAACACGAAGCCTCCCAACCCATAGCCGCCGATTCCAACCAATTATCACCACCTCCTTGGTCGCCGAGAAGATGATCAGAATACTTCACTTCGAAGCCAGTGGCCCCACGCACCAGTGCCCCCAGACCGGCCGAGCTCGATCGTGAATTCGCCTCGAGTTTCGTGCTTGAATGCCGTGACTTCTTGTTCGAACTGCAGCCATGATGATCCACTTCACACGATCATCTCCGTATGGATGGAAAGGTCTTGCGAAGCTCTTCGATTTTGCTTCAGAAAGTTTTCGAAAATATTGAGTGGATTGGAAGAGATTGATGAATGAAATTCGACACTTTCTGGCCTTCGATGAAGATAGTGGCGGCTGCGTTTAGTTAGGGTTAGGTTTTTATTTTTCTAAAATTATGAAAGGTAGAGGCTATTTATAAGGAATTTTCGAACACTATTCATCCGGAAATTCCGAACTCCGATTTACGCGCCGTAACCAACGTTTCTAGGGTTTAACCCGCGTTCCGGACACAATGGAACAGGTTTCGGAAGCTAATTCGGACATCTGTGCGAGTTATGGCTGTAAACGCTCAATTTGAATTAAACCGATTTAAGTCGATTTCTAGGCGTTTTAATTTGTAACGGACAAACGATAAATCCAATTGACTTGAAATTTGAAACCTTACAATAATATCACATTACGGATCCGATGAAACTGGTTTCGTCGAAATCCGAGACTTTTTGAAAAATGGCTATTTTAGCTCGCCAAATTTAAATTAAAAATAAATCGATGCGTTTCGAGCTGCCACGATCAAACGATAGCTCCGATTGACACGAAATTTGAAATCCGGTAATAACTAACTATTACGGATCCAATGGAACTGGTTTCGTTCAATTCCGAGACTGTTCAAAAATTGGCTATTTTCACTAGTCGATTTAAATATTAAAATATTCAATTTTCACAAATTAACTTTTAATTCGATTTTAAAAGTTCTAAAATATCGTTCTAACTTCCATATGATAAAATAAAATTTTATAAATCATTTTCAATCATATTTAACTATATTTTCAATTATTTCCATAATTTAACGTATTAAATTATCGATTTAATAATCCAATTAAATCCAAAAATTTAAATAAAAATTTATTTGACTTATAAATTCACTTTTAAATATTTAAAATTAATTAAATATTCAAATTTTAATTTCTAAAAATTCTGGGTCGTTACAATCTTCCCCACTTAAAAGAATTTCGTCCTCGAAATTAACAAGTAAGAAAAGTTATAGAATTTATTAACTTTCCAAAAATTCATAGTTAAACTTCTTATAATAACTTACTAAGTTTTCCAAATCATACTTAGTTATCTTTTCAAAAACAATTACTATTGTTTAACTTTCAATTCAAAATCAAAGTTAAAGTTTTCAAAAAAAAAAATTCCAATTTTTTCAAATTTTTTCTAACGCCTTAAATTTTCGGAAAAATTCGCCATAGTCTCCTTTGCGCGGCTCGATCCGAAAAAAAAAATGACAGTATATATATCACAAATATACATCTCATCAAGTAATGAGGCATCCCGCAGGGAAAAAAGTGTAAAAGTACGATATTTAATCCGAGATATGTACCTTATATTTTATTAGCAAGCATATACGGCTAATATAGCGCAAAAGCGAGCTCCAAATGCGAAGCAAACGCAATCCGCACCTACTAATCACTCAACAAACAACATGAGAACATGCATATAGACAATAGTATCGATATACATCATATAGCAACATAATTACTATATATGCCAACATAGCACATGTAGTAAAACAACATATATTCAACCATCAACCAACTATCATCCATAACCAATTCATAATCAATATATATTCATTTATATTCTCATTAATATTCAATGAAATAGGTTTTCAATTTAAATCACACTTGATTCATTAACAGTGGATGTTCTTACTAACATTCATTTTCAATTTGTTTATATTCACTAATTCATATTCAAGTTGGTTCACTTCCAATTCAAATTCAATTCCATTCAAATTTATTTACTTCTAATTTGAATTCAATCACATAGCTTTAAATTTCACTAATTCACTTTCATTAATACTTAATGAATTATATACAATCAACTAACAATCATATAACAACCAAAGTATATTAATTACAACCAAATTCCTTTACTTATAATTGGTTTAATTAAATTGATTTGCATTCAATTTTTCAACTTCCAATAACATTAGATTTTAATGAATTAACACTTATATTCATTATTTCATTCCAATTTATTCACATTCAATTGATTAATCATTCAATCCAATCATTCAATTCAATTACAACAGTTGAATTTCATTTATATAACTCAAGTTCATATTCATCACTTAACTTTATTACTTTACTTCGATACCAATATCAACTTCATTCAACAACTCTTAAGTTATATTCCATTTAACTTTAAATTCACTTTTACTTACAACTCATATTCATATAGTTTCACTTCTTACATATATAAGTTTATTTCACAATTGTAAATCACTTTAATTATAATTCAATTCTTATAATTCTTTTGCTTATACAATTATTCTTTTATTTAGATTATTCAAACATCTAAACAATCAACTTATATACTTTAATAATTCTGAAAAATTATTCCTTTATATATAAAATATAATCAAGGTAAAATTATTCCATTTACCCAATTTTAAAAATCAATATTACGTCGAATTGTTCTATTCAAGTGTTTAGAAACCCCTTCGGCATAGTTTGACAGACCGCGCTGACGAAAGTTCATATGCCACTCAATAAACCAATCATCACAATATAAAACAATTTTATATCCACTAACAAATACGCTCTCATAGCTATTATTACACTCAAACTCAATCTAGAGCACTGCTGACTCTATCTCTAATGAGTAATACCCAACAGAACCATGGTTGTCGCTTAACCATAAGCTCTGATACCAAATGTAACGTACGCGGTTTTTCGTTGCCGAAAAACCGAATAGTTATGGGTTTTAAAAAGATTTTAAGAGAAGAAAAGAAGGGAAGAAGATAGAAAATAGAGAGGAGAGAAGAAGATAGAAAATTTTAAAATAGAAGAAAAGGAGAAAAGAGGAAAAGATAGAAAAACAGAAGAAAATAGGACGGAACAGAAACAGAACACAACACAACAACATCAGAATCTCACAATTCGCAGCGGAACAACATATAATAATAAATGAATAATCTTTAAACAAAGAACTATATCAGTTATTACATTTTATCACATTACATTACATCATATCATCAGAGTGTACAACAACAACAAATAGTGCAGCGGAAAAAAGAAATACTATATAAACTAGTAATACGCCATCCCATCCAGCCTGCCTCCAGCAACTCCAGAATATCCAGAATATCCTGATAAACCTAACTCTTGACTGCCCGTGTGGAAATTGGTGGGCACCCAGAGTTTAGGAAGGAAAACAATAAACTCCAAGTCAGTCATGTGACTGGTGTGAGAACTCAAAACAGTTTATTTATCTTTAAAATCAAAATAGAGGAATATTTTTAATCAATTCGCAATGCTTTTAAAAAATGAGACTACCATAAGACCTCCTGCCACACACACAATGCAAACGCAGACTTGGAGAAGATTTCTCCTTATGATAGTCAAAGATGCTTGATACGCATTAAAATCAAATCAATTTTGATATTATTTTTAGTGCATAGTGTAGAACAAATTCTTTCGAAAGTAGAATATAAATCTTAGCCAGCATAGGTACCATTATATTATGCCTACTAATAGCTACCATATTAGATGGCATGTTCTACAACTAAAACCGTACAAGTTTCGTATTGGGAATTGGATTTCCAACAAATGGTCAGGCCAAGGAACTTCCCATTGCCACATGAGAATGCCTCTGGAAAGACATCCCCGAGAACCAAACCGGAACTCTGCCAACACAAGGCCGGGTTACCCCTAACTGGGTAACTACTGACACGAGCACGCCATTCCCCGATCGTAAACGACCTTTCTCACGGGATCCCGAAAGCCAACAACCACAAAGTAATAAATTCGTAGTAACCACATAGGTTAAATATCTGGGCTCCATACCATGATACCACCTCTATCCAGAAGGAAATGTACATACCCTAAAGGGTGCTACCCCTCATAACCTTGCTGCATCTTTCCTGTTTTGACCATTTCCGGGGTGTGAGGTTCGACGAAGTCACGTCCACAAAAACATACTTTATACAAAAGCCATGCTTTGGGTCAACAAATGATCAACACAATGATCACCAATATAGACGATCAAATAAACGATCCTATCACAATAATCAACACAATGATCATTTCAGCATCACTCAGCATGTCACACTACCAAATTGGGAATATATCGCTGGTAACTTCAACTATATAACCTCTGAGCTCGTACGTCTCAGAGAAGGGTGTTAAGCTAAAAGAATAAATTCTTCGCCACCAACAGAAATATATTTGAAAGAAATCGGCTTTATATCTCAACTTGTAATGTCAGACATACAATCCATACAAGTCTGTTCCGGGATCGAACAAAACCGAAGGCACTTACAAAGAAGTCCTTGCAATCCGGATATTCACAATCCTGATCGGATTTCCCATCACTTAGGGAGTCTCTATACCGTTGCAACTCAGTGCAGAGACAATCGATAGGTCATCCTATCGCTCTCGCAAATACCGGGTCTTCAACACCGATCTTCAATGCAATTCACAACGACGTATCACATATTCGGAATGGGTTATACGACCCCATGGTCCTTTCCCCGTTAACCCGAATAGTGAGCGCTTATTCAAAAATAAGTGTAGCATTCACATTCAAACAATTCACATCAAATACCCATTCAAAGGGAAATATTGATAGTCGATTATTTAACTATCACCGATATGCACACATCACCAGATTCCAAATAATTTTCCAAATTATTTATTTTCCAAAATATCTTTACAAGATATGTTATTTCACACTTCAAAAATAAATCAATATTTATTTCTAAACAACTTCCCTTTTCATTCATAAATTCCATATTGAATTTATAATCCAAAATATCTATGAATATTCGATTTCGATTATTCATTTCAATTTATCTTCAAAAAGATAAATTCTTAAGATATTCACTTTATATTGGAAAACATTTTCATACTTATTTATTCATAAGTAATTCACAAATTTTATTTATTTTCAACACTTGGAAAATATTCAATATACTTCAATCGAAATTAAGTATATATTTCATTCTTTAAGGAAATCATTCTCTTAAACATAGTTATTTGGGCCAAAACGAATGTTACGTAAAACATCGTTACGACAACCCAAAATCACTAGTATAGGGATTCGAAATTAAATAGATATATAAATCCCAATACTATGCAAAACATTTCCTTTCGGAAATCATTTACTATAACAACAGTGTTATAGTCCATCATCTCCTTCTGTTTCTCGAAAACGTCTATTTCAACAATAAATGTTGAAATCTATGGTTTCGAATCTCAACACATTTTAAAACATCGTTAGATCGTTTTAATTCAATTTCAAATATCACATTCAAAACAATTTCTTTAACATATTATTCACTATTCAAAAACGTGAATATACTTCATTAACAATTTCATCCTTTTATTCATTTTAATTCAAAGGATTATTCACTATTCAAAATGTGAATATAACTCCATTTATAGGTTTCAACAATTTACTTATCAAAATAAGTCATTTGCGAATTTATAAAACAACGTTTATAAATTCCATTTCTAATTATTTTATAACAACTTCCTTTATAAATCTCCTTTATTAACCTATTCGATTTTATAACTCAATTATAAAACAAAGGTTCATATTATAAGTCAAATGCTTATAAAACGATTATTTTACAAAGATCGTTCTTTTAAAGACTTTCCAAATCATAAATCTTATAACTTATAAGATTCATTTATTTATCCAAAATTCGTTCTTTCAATAACTTTATAAATTTTGTAAACCTACCGTTTATAAAATTCCATTTATAACTTCACTGTTTAAAATTCTATAAATTCCATTCAATTATGAAATTCATTTTCACTTCATTCAAACACTTATAAAAACTCGTTTTATAATGTCCATATTTCAATTTATAAATATCCATTTATAAATCTCTTAATATAAATCAATTTATATTATCCTTTTAAAACGTCTTTAATCTCCTTTATAGTTTCACCATTTTGATTTATAAAATAATCAAATTTTATAAATCCTATTTTTAAACTTTTATAATATATTCAAAAATCCAATTTAAACTATTTTATAAAATCGTTCCTTTATTTCTCAAAAATCAACTTTTAACTATATTTCACAAAATCATAATTTTTATAGCTTTAAAAATTATAACGTTTATTTACTTAAAATAGATCAAATTCCAAACATATAGTATATTTTCAAAAATTACTTTATAAATCATTTTAAAATTCCAAAATTTGGTCCAATGATGCTACATACCAAATAGTCAATCACGACAACAACGACATCATATATCAATATGAAAATCCATCAAATATCAAAATATCTGAAATCAAATAAATACTGTTGAGGAATCCAGTTGGATCCCTCCAACCTGTTTTCCTGCATCCAAAAACATTAGCACAATACCAATTTCGTTCCAGTACGAAATTATCGCGGTATATGTTTTTAATAAATATTATCCGCTTAATAACGGCGCAATAGGGTCTCATCCGCTAAACAAAAAATGCGGGAAATCAATCAACTCCAATATATACGTATGCCAATATATATATATTGCTACTATATATAATACCAATTTCACTGTTTATGAAATATTCGCGGTATATGTTTTTATTAAATAACATCCGCTTACTAACGGCGTATAATGTCTATTTAACAATCAATAGATATTAATCATTATTCAAACATGCATTCAAATATTTTAAATCTAACTATTTAAAATAAAATCGAAACTGATTCGATTGAGTGAGAAGTTCTCACCTTGGTTTTAATTTCCGTTTTAGCGATTTATTTCGAATAAAATTAAACGGACGTTTAATTTTACCCAAAATTCTCACTAACTCCAAACGACTCCAAACCAACTCCATCGCGTAGTGCTCGTCCATACGATTCCAACGCAACTGGTTTCGCGCGTTTTCGACCTCGTATGAAAAAGATATTAATATTTGAAGTTCGTACGATATAATATATATTAATTTACAATAATCTTTTCAATTTTCAACCTAGAATAAATCTGAGCCCTTGATTTCATTTGCCATCAGATCTGGGCCGATAATTTTGTTTCCCCTTCCCATTGTGAAAAACACGAAGCCTCCCAACCCATAGCCGCCGATTCCAACCAATTATCACCACCTCCTTGGTCGCCGAGAAGATGATCAGAATACTTCACTTCGAAGCCAGTGGCCCCACGCACCAGTGCCCCCAGACCGGCCGAGCTCGATCGTGAATTCGCCTCGAGTTTCGTGCTTGAATGCCGTGACTTCTTGTTCGAACTGCAGCCATGATGATCCACTTCACACGATCATCTCCGTATGGATGGAAAGGTCTTGCGAAGCTCTTCGATTTTGCTTCAGAAAGTTTTCGAAAATATTGAATGGATTGGAAGAGATTGATGAATGAAATTCGACACTTTCTGGCCTTCGATGAAGATAGTGGCGGCTGCGTTTAGTTAGGGTTAGGTTTTTATTTTTCTAAAATTATGAAAGGTAGGGGCTATTTATAAGGAATTTTCGAACACTATTCATCCGGAAATTCCGAACTCCGATTTACGCGCCGTAACCAGCGTTTCTAGGGTTTAACCCGCGTTCCGGACACAATGGAACAGGTTTCGGAAGCTAATTCGGACATCTGTGCGAGTTATGGCTGTAAACGCTCAATTTGAATTAAACCGATTTAAGTCGATTTCTAGGCGTTTTAATTTGTAACGGACAAACGATAAATCCAATTGACTTGAAATTTGAAACCTTACAATAATATCACATTACGGATCCGATGAAACTTGTTTCGTCGAAATCCGAGACTTTTTGAAAAATGGCTATTTTAGCTCGCCAAATTTAAATTAAAAATAAATCGATGCGTTTCGAGCTGCCACGATCAAACGATAGCTCCGATTGACACGAAATTTGAAATCCGGTAATAACTAACTATTACGGATCCAATGGAACTGGTTTCGTTCAATTCCGAGACTGTTCAAAAATTGGCTATTTTCACTAGTCGATTTAAATATTAAAATATTCAATTTTCACAAATTAACTTTTAATTCGATTTTAAAAGTTCTAAAATATCGTTCTAACTTCCATATGATAAAATAAAATTTTATAAATCATTTTCAATCATATTTAACTATATTTTCAATTATTTCCATAATTTAACGTATTAAATTATCGATTTAATAATCCAATTAAATCCAAAAATTCAAATAAAAATTTATTTGACTTATAAATTCACTTTTAAATATTTAAAATTAATTAAATATTCATATTTTAATTTCTAAAAATTCTGGGTCGTTACAGTTATTGCGAAGTTCAGTTACATAGCAATCTCGAGCGGCGTCTTGATCTCCTTCAACTTCTCCTATTCCGTCATCTGTTGGGAATTTCATCTTTAGGCACCACGGGGCTAGGACAATTTGGAAGTCAGACAAGGCTGGTCTTCCCAAGAAGGCGTTGTAGGCCGAGTGGTTTTCTATTAGTACGAACGTTTGTTTTCGCACAACGGAGCGGGGATGACTTCCTATTTCGACGAAGAGGTCAAGTTGCCCGAGGGGCATTTTCGCATCTCCAGTGAAACCGTGCAGGGGTTTGTTGCAGGGAGACACATCCTTCATTGACAGTTTCATTTTGTCGAAAGCATGCTTGAACAGGATATTTACGGAGCTTCCTGTGTCTATTAGAATTCAGAAAACTTTAGCTGGACCGAACCAGGCGGAGATGACCATGAGATCCATATGCGGATACTGTCTTCCTTCTAAATCACGCCTACTGAATACGATGTCCTCACTCTCTTTCCGTTTCGGGTGGCGTTCTTCCATAATGGAGTTAACATAGTCTTCAGCATTTCTAAGTGACTTGCCGTATCTTTCCATCTCTGCCCAGCTTCTGTCGGCGATGTGTGGTCCTCCCGAGATGGTATGGACCACTATCTTCTCTTGACTAGAGCCACTGGTGTTGCGATTCCCTCCGCTTACTTCTGGGAGGGGTCGCTTTGAGTTCTCATTGACAGGAGTTGGAGTCCTGTTCTGACCTTTCACATAGCGTTCCAGCCTTCTTCTCCTGATGTGTTCTTCGATCAAGTCCCGGAGATGGTGGCATTCATTGGTGTCATGTCCGTGGGATTCGTGGAAGCGGCAGAACTTTCCAGACTTGAGTGCGTTATCAGATTCTTTCTTGTGCGGGGGGCGCTTGTATCCGAGTTCGCCCTGAGTGGCTAGAAAGATGTTTTCGATTGTTTCATTCAAAGGAGTGTAGGAGTCAAATCTTGGTCCTGGCCGATATTGGCGTTTTTCAACCTTCATGCCCCCAGCATTGTCTCTAGATTCATTTCTTCGAATGTCCTTGGTTGCAGCGGGAACCTTGTCTGAAGTTGTCTTACCTTGTTGCCCTGACTGCCTCTCAGTGGCGGCGTCTTCGAGTCTCATATACTTTCCAGCTTCATGGAAGAAATCAGGTAAAGTGGCTGGTTTTTCCTTAGTTAATCTTCTAGCGAACTTGGTATCTGGGTGTACACCACTACAGAGGGCCATTAGGGTGAGCTTTTCATCGGCATCTTGGACTGCGGCCGCTGCGGCATTGAACCGGGTTAGATATTGTTGTAGTGTCTCTCCGGATTTCTGTTTGACATTGGATAGAGAATAAGCATCCTTGGGTTGTTCTACGTAGATGCGGAACTGGCTAATGAACCTTTCTTTCAACATCTCCCATGAGCTGATAGACCCTTGGTGTAGATGGCAGAACCAGGAGGTAGCTAGATCTGCTAGGAATAGCGGAAAGCATTTACACAGCACCCCTTCTGTTTCTCCACTCATGAGCATATGCTGGGTGTATCTTTGTAAGTGTACGATGGGGTCGGAAGTCCCCTTGTAAGGTTCCATGGTTGGCATTTTCCATTCCCGGGGGGTGATGGCAGTTTCGATATTGCGGGTGAAGGGGCTGGTGACCCTAGCGCACATTCCTCGGTCCCTTTGCTCCCATTGGACGCATTCTCTGAATAATCGTGCCATTCTTTCATCAGAATTTGGAGCGGATAAAAATGAACTTAGTTCTTCCCTGCGAGATCGATCTCGTCCAGATGACCTGTAGGGATGGTATAGTCTATCACTTCTGACGTTATCCAGTGGTTGCCTCTGGCTGCTCGGATGCATGCAAGGACCAGCTACAGTTGCCCCCTGCCTTGATCTTCCTCTGTGGGGTTCTGTTTCGAGCATTTCCATGGGGTCAACTTCGGGCTGGGCTCTAGCTCGGCTCCGTTCAGCGGGGTTTCTATGATTAGGTGGCATGACTGGCTCAGCTACATCCGACCCTCGCCTGGCGCCTCCCCCACTGGGTTCGGTTCCGAGCGCTTCCTCGAGTCGGAGTTCGGGCTGAGTCCGGGCACGGCCGCTATCATTGTTATTCCTGTTGATGGCTTCCTCGAAGAGGGAAGATCTTTGCTTTCTCCGAGATCCTCCAGATTGGGATTCATCCCATGATTCAGTGTTGCGGTTGGATTCTTCGACATCCCTCAAGCGTGACATGAGTTGGTTCACCAAAGCTTCTTGTTGGGATGCGAAGCGGTTAGTCACTTCCACCACAACTCTGTCTAGGTCTGCTCTAGTGATTACTGCCGGTTGTTCCGCGGCAGGGGCTGTTGGAATTGCCTGATCTACCTGTGGCACTGCTGCGGTAGTGGGATGGTTCTCTTGATCTGGATCCATTGGATTTGGAGCGCTGCTAGTTGCAGCGTTCTTTCCCTTGTTGGCGTCTTTTCTTGGTCTGGAAGTCATGTTTCCTAGGCAATGAAGGATGCTATTGGGAAAGAAGGTTGAATGAGGGAAGCTGAAGCCTGAGTTCAATTCTCAGTGAAAGCATCAAAAATGTTTGCGCAAAAAATGGGCAAACACCTCCAAGTCGTGTGATTTAGTTGATTTTTTGTGATTCTTAATGATTTAGATGAGTTATGTAAATATGAAAAAAGCAGGGGCTGAAATGTAAAAGACACGCAGATTTATAGTGGTTCGGCCAGAACGTGCCTACGTCCACTTTATATGTTATTATCTTCTTTGTTTCAGATTACAAGTACAATGCTTTGTGTACAAGTATATGAAAGTAGTTTGAAAGTTCCTTCCGTGCTTGAGCTCTCAAAACTTGTCTGCCATTGTTGTACCCCTGCCCCTCTATTTATAGAGTGATGTAGGGGGCAGGGGTCTTGGATGTATATAGCTGCTGGTGGGCCTGGGCTGGAGTAATCTGGCCTGGCAGCGTTCTGGTTCGGCATGGAGTTTGGTCCGGTGATGGAGTGGTTTGGAGGTTCATTCGGTGGTGAGTTATGAGGTTGATTCGGTGGTGTTGGTCCGGCTGTGAATGGTCCGGTGGTAGGAGATGTTTGGTTGGACCGGTGGTGGATGGAAACCGTGTTGGACCGGTGGAGTTGGGGGTTGATTCGGCAGGAGCTTGGACCGGATGTGTGTCATACCGAATGAACCTTTGCCTGGAATGCCGAATGGAGCCTTAAACCCTTGAATTGCCGAACGGTCTTAGGAACCGGATGGAACAGAGGTTGCGAACCCGGGTGAAACTGACGCTTCTCGGTCTTGAGGTCTTCTGGGTGAAAATTCGCCCAACATGAAGTTAAGGATTGAATGAGGTTGATTGGATTAAGTAAATCGAATTTAACTTGGGAGGAGTTAAGTAAGCTTGAATGAATAACTTAAAATTTGAAATTTTAAGATGAAATTGGAATTTAACTCGGAAAATTAAATGGTTGATTTGAATTGGGAATTTGTGTGATCTCAAAACGGGTTTGAGATTTAAAAATGGAAAAGGGGATGGACGTTTTAAAATAAATTGGATGATATCACCCTATTGTTGTTAAATTGCAAATTGGATTTGTTTCAATAAATAAGGAATAAAGTGTGGTAATATATCCATTATTGAGATAAAAAGGAAATCTAACTTTAATTTGAAATTAAGGATATGGAATCACTTTAAACTGAAAATTTGAATAATTAAGTTTGTAAATTAAAATTGTTTAAGAACTGGTTTCAGACTGGAAGATAAAACTTAATAATAGATTAAAATTTTAAAATAAAATTGTATTGAATTATGAAATACATAAGTTAAGATAATTTAAAATGGAATTTTGAGAATTGGACTCAGAAATTAAATTGATTAAAAACTTTGAATAAAAGTTAATTTGATTTAAAAAGTTAAACCAACCTTTAAGAACTTAACTCGAATTTATATAATTCGAGGTAGTTTAAATTCAAGATTGAAATTGAATCAGTTCAAAATTGAATTTGGTTTGAATTAATTGGATTGGTGATTGAAGGTGTATAAGTTTAAGAATTTAAATGGGAAATTGGATTGGATTATGTTGGAATAATTTGAATTTGAAATGGGTTAAATTGATAATAATTCAACTTGATTGGAATAATTTGAAATTTAATTAAAGTTGAACATGATTAAAATCAAATGGAAGTGTACATTGAATTGTTGGGGTAGTGAACAGTTTGACTCTTGACTATTTTAAATAAATTGTTTTAATATAAACTTATTTTTTTAAGCTATTAAATATATACAACCTTTCTTTTTAAAGCTAACTTATTATATATTTGTTTTACCATTATTTTTGGAGCTATGTAACCATTTTTCAATTGTTTTCTAAATTAATTACTAATTTTCAACTATGTTACAAATTAATTACTATCTTACTACTATTTTGCAGTTATCTTAAATTTCTGAAACTATTTAACTATTTCAACTATTTTACAATTAGTTAACTATTCTATAGCTATTTTGTAAACTAATAATTATTTTCAACTACTTATCTATTTTTTTAAAATTTTTCAAGATATTTTCTAAATATAAACTGGTCGGAGTTCAAACTGTTATTAATTAAATACCCAATTGAGATAAGAATTGAAGGATAATCCAAATAGGGATTAATGTGAATAAGTGAATGTGAATGGAAAGGAAATTGATTTGGCTAATAATCAATGAAGTTAAATACGTAGGATGTACGTATATTATTCCATTCACATAGTGTTTTGGTCCAGATTCGAGCACAGAATTTCGAGATAGTTATCGATCCGAGTTGGGATTTTTCACTTGATTTTCGACGGCGAACCTGGATATGGATTGTTGATTGGTTCTGGATATTCTCTATCGTAGTTATGGCTATGCAAGGAGAATGACGGTTTCTAATCAAGAAATCAGATCTGTGTCCGTGCTGGGAAGTCAGGTGGACGATACTAGTTCGGAAGTGAAATTGTGTGATCGAGTGAGCGATCAGATTGGTATAGCGTACGGATGTTAAATGTACATCGTACGGATTTGGATGAAATTGATATTGAAAAGAGTAATCAAATTGGGATATTTGGTTTTGAATAAACAAAGTTGTATATCTTTGTTATATAAGATAAATCTTCCCTTGTTGAATTTATTGCTGGAAGAAAAATGTTTTGAAATGTTTGAAGTATAAAGGGATTTTATACAAGTTTGAAATGATCCAAAGTTTTAAAAATTATATATATTTTTGAATATATATATAAAGGATCTTATGAGGATTTTGAAAAGGTTTTGGGAACCTTTGGTTTTGGAAAGGCTTTTGATTTTTGGGTAAAATCAATATGAGAATTTGGAAAGCCTAGTTTGAGAATTATCAATTTTGGAATAATCGATTTTGTGTAAATGAGCTTTGTATGAGATCATACTAGGTGTATGATTTGAAGATACTATATGTGTATAGTATAAAATATTTTGATGATGGCTCTGGGGAAAAAGGCGCTCCCTTGAAATGAACTTCTCAGGAGTGCCACCGGGTGGCGCTGCCTTGAGCCCCAAGGGGGGATTCTAAAGTTGATCCTGTGAGGAGTCCGGACAAACTAGTTCCTGAGGATTATTGGGTAGCGGAAGTCAAGGGCGCTGATGCCTGCAGGGGCATTTGGGTTATGCTGTGACGATAGTGTAACTCGATGTCACTGCGATCTAGTATGGGGACCATAGCGAAATCGTGTGGAGGATGAGTGCCAATAGTCTACACTTGATTTTGCCGGGAAGGCAACGCAACATCGGTAGACTGCGATCTATGGTCAAGTGGAGTGGAGAAATTTCATTCTTTTGGCAGCGAAATTCGAGGGCGCTGATGCCTACAGCTATATGGGTTTTTGCGGTGATAGCTACGTAACCCCAGTTGTAGTTGCGATCTGTAGCGGGTTCCATGGCATAATTGAGGGGCGTGGAGGCCTACAGTTATCTATGGATTTTGTCGGGATGGCAACGTAACCATCGGGTTAACTACGACTATGGACGAGGGTGATGATTTCCAGAGCATTCTCACCAAAGATATTTCCTCTTTTTTTTTAAAAAAAAAAACCGTTTTCTATATTTTCAATAAAATTATTTTCAAAATTATTTTCACTGGATGTTGAAAACGGGTTTACCAAGTACTTATAGATTTTCAGTTCTACGCCTGATCAACGTATGAATGAATTTCTGTGAGAACAAGGATGGACTGGTGGAGACATCGAGTTATAAGAAGTATTTTTATAAAGAGCTATTTTATTATGTATGACGTAAATTTAAAAGCATTTCTAAAATTTTTAAATAAAGATGTTGGAATTTTGGAAAATAAAGGAAATCCAAACTGGAATTTTAATGAAGTGAATTTGTAATTAAAATCGAACATTGATTTAGAAGTCGAAAGTAAACTAATTGGCTAAATAATTATTTGGTTGAGTATATTAATAAAATTTAACTTGGGTAAATAAATTGGTTGTAAGTGATGATGGGTTTGAAAATGAATACGAATTTTAAATAGAATCTGACTTAGATTGATAATGAATTAAATAAGAGGAGATGTTGTAAAATAAAAATAAAATAGTGTTGGATTGAAAATGTGATGGTTTGAATTATAAATAAAATTCAAGTGTGATTTGAATAATATTTAATGAAATTTGCAAGTAAATTGGATATAAGAGAAGTGATTATAATAGAAATGGTTTGAGTTGCAAAACAAAACCTAAGTGAATGGAAATAAATTGAGGATGGCCTTGTATTAATAAAATGAATTCGATAACGAATTAAGTAAGTGAATTAAAATTTTAAAACGGGTTAATCGAGTTAAATAATAAATGGATGAAGTCTGATTGAATAAAAAAACTAAATCAAAGTTGTGATTGGAATTGGATTATCAGACTGAACTTAAGTTCGGTGGCATATTAATTTGAAATATAAATGAGTTAAGTATGTGGTTGGATTTTATTTTGATAAATTGAGAAGGTGAATTAAAATTAAAATTAAAATGGATGGGCTTAGTGAATTTAATGGAAGTTGAGTAAATGAGAATCAAATAAAAGTAAACTTAAGTTTGATGTTGGAATAAATTAAAGTAAATTAACTTAAGTTTAAAATTTATGAAAGCTTGGCTTTAAATAAGAGTGAAAGTCCATTAAATAAAAGCTTGGATTGAATTAATTTGGGAATGGCTAGAAGTATACAAGAATGGAATGTGTCGAGCTAAATGAATGGTTGGTGAATAAATTAGAAATGAAATGGAATTGAATACAGAATTAGTTGAAATTAATTTAAAGTAGTTATAAACTGAAATAGATACTCTATTAAACGAATATCGTCGAAATTGCATAAAAATGGTTGTCGTTCGGCGTAAATAAAAGTAATTAAAATGCTATGAGTTAATAGAGATTAAATAAAATTGATTTTGAATCATTTGAAGTGAATATGAGCTTGTTTGGATTAAAATCAATGGAATGTAAGAAATTGAGTTGCAAACGATTGAAATTGAATGAAATGGTATATAAGTTGGTTGAAAGCAATTGAATTAGATTTGAAAATACATAAATTTCTCATGGAAGTTATTTTGAATGCATTTCCTTTAGAATTGAAGTGTTATAGTTGTTTAAGTAAGAGAAGTGTTGTAAACTTCATATATATATATAGTGCTTATATGTTTAAATTGAGTAAGTACAGGTACCTGAAGGCCGTTTGGCTGGATTTGGTTGCGCTATTTGCTAGAATAATTAAGCTGCTTGCTTAAAATGCTAAATAAGGTACGCCTACGCAATAAAAATAGAAAATATGAACTGTTTTTGTTTTTTCCGACCGGGTAGGTCGATGTATATATATTTATATCTCTTGTCAAATTGCAAAAGCTCCTCCGTACAAAGGGGACTCTGCCAAAAAATTTCCAAAATTTTGGGAGTTAGAAAATTTTTGGGGGAAATTTTTGTTAACGACAAAACAATTTCAAATTGGAAATTAAAGTAAATCAGTAAATGAAACTAATATGAATCAGTTATAAATGAAAGATGAAATTTAATAATCAGAAGTGAAGACAAATTGAATTCATATGGAATGGGAAAACTAATTTTGGAAATAGATATGAAGTTATGTGGGAAAATATATACAACGATTTGGAAGGGTTACGATTGGATATTATTGTCAAGTAAGATATGCAGGTATTAAAAAGGGGAAAAGAAAATTGGATTTGATTCCAAAAGATAAATGTGAATTGCCCGACAAAAAGGTATGTATTTTAATTTCTGTATGAATTGGATTGGGCTTTTGATCTAGCCACTTGGCTTTCTGTTTTCTTTTTGGAATTTGGGAGCCCGTAGAGGCCTTTTGTAGTAGTACCGAGCTAGCCGCGCAAAGGAGACCTTTAGTAGTACCGAGCTAGCCGCGCAAAGGAGACCTTGGCAAAAAATTTCGGAAATTTAGAGAGTTAGAAATTTTTTGAGAGAATTTTGATAATTCAAAATTTGGTTTTAAATTGAAATTTAGATGATTGAGCAGAAGTATATTAATTGAAACTATATGAGGTTTTGAGAAGTTGGTTAAGGTGATAGTGGGTCTTTAATAAAGGATAGTTGGTAAGACTGTTGAATTGTGGGTTTTGGAAAAAAGTAAACGGGTATTGGTCCATTCCTCCTAACTAGTAATTTCGGGGACGAAATTCTTTTAAGGGGGGAGGAATGTGACAACTCAGAAACTTTAATGAATTAAATTGGAATAATTAATCGATTTTAAATATTTAAAAGTTAATTTTAACTTGAATTCCAGATATCAATATTTACTTGATAATTAAATCATTGAATTATATAGTTTAAATATTGAATTTAATAATTGAAAATTTGGTAAATTATTGAATCTGAAATTTCTAAGTCTGTTTAAATAATTTAAAGGCTTATAAAATTTATAATGATAATACTGGCGATAATAGAATGATTGGAATTTAATTTAAAGGTGATTTGTTCAATTTTGAAAATATATCGTTTAAATCGATATTTAAAAATAGCCTTCCGAGGCACAGCCTCGGAATTCGACGAAACCAGTTCCATTGGATCCGTAATAGTTAATTATTATCGTATTTCAATTTTCATAGCAATCAGAGTTGTCGTTTGACCCTGTCAGCTCGAAACGCTCAGAACTATTTTAATCGATTTAAATTAATACCGATCGTTTAATTCCGTAACTCGCACGTACGTTCAAATTAGCCTCCGAAACACGTTCCATTATGATCGGAACGCGGGTAAAACCTTATAAATGTTTGTAGGCATCTCTGTTTCGGGGTTCGAAATTTCACGGTGCGACATGGGATATTTCCAATATTTAATTATATAAGCAAGCGTGCGCGGTAAGCTATCCCTAACCGATATTTATTCATCCCCTCTCTAATCTTCAGAAAACAAAATCGAACGCATAAGAAAAAAAATATGGGAATGGCCGAAGCCGGCCTCATCAAAATCGTAGCCGAGGGAAATTCTCGAGCACGATGGCGAGCGTGCGCTAGCGCGAGAAGGTGGAGGCCGCTCTTGGCAGGGGCGGAGCGCGGTCGCGCCTGTGATTGGGTGGAGCGTCGACGTTGAAGGCTTGCTCGAACGCGAGGGCGACGAGACGCGCGTGTGCGTGGCTTAGGGAGGCCAATTAGGGTTGTGATGTGGGTGAAGTAGGGGACGAGATGCTCGAAGGCAGGAGGGTACGCGCGAGGCGTTGGTGCGAGGTCGACGCGATAATCGAGAAGAGGGTCGCCTCTGGGGTTTCGGCAGTAAGGCATCGGGAAGGTCGGAAACCGTGAAGCCAAGCCGAGATTGGTTCGGATTTGCAAATCGAAATTAGAGGTGAGTAAATCTCACTCATCTGGTATTATTTAAATTTAAATGGTAATATTTAAATAATTGGTTAATTGATTGAGTTGGTTGAATGTGTGTGCTGATGATCTGAGACTTTGGTTTTGTTTGATCCTCGAGTTAATAAGGGTTAAATGATTGGTGATCCATTAAATAGGTAGAATAATTCGAATGGATAACGAATTAATTCATTTAATTAATGATTGTGCTAATTAATTTAGTAATTAAGGGTTTGAATTGATTAAGGATTAAGTTAAATCAATTTAGAACAGTCAATTGATGGTTGATATGTAATTACTTAATGAAATTAATAAAATATAGTTACTTTGTGAAATTTATCAAGAGATTAATTAAAATAGTTAATTGAGGAATAATTTATTTATTTAATGAAGTAAATAAAAAGGTAGATAATTATAGATTTAGATTTATCGAGAATGATTAATATTTCGGTTGAATTAAAGTAATTAATTTAGATTAGAATAAATTAAAATATAATTGGAAATCATCAATTTATAAAATAACGATGTAATTAAAGATTGATTAATTAAGATGAATTAAATCAATAATAAGTGACTTATGAGAAATTAATTACTATAAATAATTAAGAATTAATGTAATTAATATACATAATTAATTTATGAAGTAATTGATTAATTTATAAAGTAATAAAGATTTCCTATTCATTTATGGTCAAGAATAATTAATATCGAGAAATTAATTAAAAATAATTACTTAAATTTGATTGAAATATATTTAATCCAGGGCGATCAATTAAGATGAATAATGATGGGTTGACTAACAATTGATTTGGAATAAATTAATTAATGTTAATAAAGGAATCTAACTGATTGAGGATTAAAATTCAATTAGAATTAATTGAATTGATTTGTATGGGATTTAAGCTTTGCTTATGGATGATTGAATGGTATTGGATGCTTTGAACGGGTGATATCTCTGATATGAAATGTCGTGTATTTCATTGTATAACTTGGGTTAGTATAACACGAGTCTCGAAGAGGCCGGGGTCGGGTGTTAAGAAATACCCGAAACCACTTCGAATATTTTTATAAAGTGTTTTGTGAAATTATATGCTGGAGTGAAGTGACTTAAAGGAAATTTGACTGTTTAAATCTAAGTCTTGGTACCTAGGAAATGGATGTGTGAAATAAAGGATGTCTATAACTAATTGTGGCTTTGTGAATTGAATCAAGTTACCCCGGGTTTTATATAAATTGTTTGCTTCGATATTCCATGTTAGATGGGTTTACTCACGCTGGTTTCCAGCCTGACCCGGGTGTTACTTTGGTGTAATGCTCGGGTCAGACCGAGTATTACAGATTTTCAGGTATGAACGTTCTGGAGCTCAGGATGCGAGCTGGATGGCAGGAACGTATAGAGTATTTCTGCTGTGTTATATTATTAAATTAAATGTAATCGACAGATATAGTATTCTTTTGTAAACTGATATTATTTATTATTATATTTTATCCGTTGCGAATATGAGATGTTTGGTGTTTTTGTTCTTCTTCTTCTTTATCTCTTTCTTATTTTTCATAACTATCTGGAATTTTCGGCTTCGGAAATTTCGGGTCGTACAGATAGATTTTTCAAAACACGAATTTGTTTTTCAACTTTTGTGTTAACTTCAATTTTCAAATTAGTTTTCAAAAAATACATGTGTGTCGTGATTTTTGTTTGAACAAAAACACGAAACTAAAAATGGTAAACCAATTCGAGCCAAAGATTTTACACATATATCTGGATCTTTATGGGCCGGCTATTTGTATCCAAAATAAAACATAGTTGGTGACACAATAAACATATATGTTTGGATCTATTTAGATCTTATAGAGGCCGGTCTTGGAACAACTTATTTATTTTGCTTATTTTACTAAGGGAAGAGCCGGCCTTTGAATTTCGAAATGCGATACATCTTTGTATCGAATGCATTAAATATTGGTTATAGCATAAAGCTTCGTATCACTTGAACTTTTCGTATGATAATTCGTATATTCTTAATTATAGTTAAGTTTCATGTGCTGCAGACTTGAGTGTAATATTCAAGTTATCCTCTCTTTGTTTCCCACGTATCATGAATATTACACTCAAGTCTGTAGCACATGAAAATTAACGATCTATATTTATACTATTAAAGACGAGTCTTTCATTCTTTGTCCTCGTTACTTCTCACTTCATTTCCTCTCAGCTTGACACCTGACACCTTCAAATAGACTTTTCATTTAACATTTTTTCCATGATTCTTCTTTTTCCATGTGTTGAAACTATTTTTCTATTGTTTATTTATTATTAATAATAATAATATACTATACTTGTTGGTGAAGTTTTTCATCTTCACCACACTCAACTGGATCGTAAAAAAATCTTAGATGCCGATTTGCTTTCACGATTTGAATCGACAAATTTAGGCTGTGTTAAATCTGCTTTATAGAAGCCGCCATGTCGTTGGATGCTTACATAGCCTTGTAGTCGCATTTCAACTATTTGTTGAAATATCGAAATGATTTTGTAAATAACCGACTGTTAAAATCAAATAGTAGAATAATAAATATAAAAGACATAGAAATTTTTTACGTGGTTTGGGTTATTGTCAATTCTACGTCCACGGAATAATCCACTAGGTGTTTGTCATTTTTATACAAATTACAGTGGTCCAAAGGCATACAATTTTCATCTTTTAGATATTCCTTGTTTCTAAAAGAAGAAGAAGTAAGAAAGATCCCTTTTTGTCTTTTAGTATTTTCTTTTATAGTATAAAAAATGCATTACCGGTTGTCGTGATCGCCTTTGATCTTTTCTTTTCAATCTCTGCATTAATATTTTGCCACTTGTCATTCGTCTACAATGCTTATTCGTTGTGCCTGGACTAATGATGGGTTTTTGGTGGGAAACATGATTTTGGCAGGATCTTGGAAATTTGAAGCGAGATGCCCGAAAAATTGGACAGGGAACCCAAGTCTGTACGGATCGGTCTCCTCTCTCTCAGAATTGAAAATGTCTAAAGAGGAATGGTGGGAGACCACCTTGAAGCTTCACTATGTTGTTGATGCATATGAAGAGGTGTAGTGGTGAATATTAACCGGTGTTCAGACCGCACTGCCCTGTTGATACATTTGCTATCTTTGCTTGACTTGACAATGTATCGGGTCTGAATGGGGCGATATTTCCCATTTTGTTCTGTGAGCTGGCTTGGCATATACATGGAATGCGCTTGAGACACTTGTGATTTGAGCTGGATGCAGTTTGAGTTGCCTTCTTTGTAACTATGCTTAGGTTGCTGATGAGAGAGAGAAGGATCTTCACCTCTGTACCTCTAAGTATGGTTCTATGTTGAAGCGTATTTTGTGTGGCTCTGCATACAGCCCCATTGGAGTGTTCTTGACTCTGCGCGACACTACCTAGGTTACCCTCGGCATGTGTTTGTGCAAATCTTATCCTATAGGTATCGAAAAAGTGTGAGCTGTAGAGGTATGGTCAACTCAGTATATTATGCGTTGTCTATTATGTCTCTGCTCGGTATTTCATTTTTGCCTTCGATTTTGGATATGGCAACTGTGATCTGCCTATGTTTCCTGATGTGTGCAATATTTGTCGCTTGCCACGGTTCTCCTGGTTTAAGGGCTCTGGTCGAGTTAGGTGTTGTGACTTCAAGCTGGCCTACTACTTAGTATGAATTTAATTGATTAATTTTTGTTTCCTCTAGTCTTGTTGACACAAGGATAGCTTTCTTGATCTCACGTTCTGCCTCATTTTCCTCTATTGCAGTTCGTGGTAAGAATGGCCGTAACACTTGCCCCTCAAGTTTGAGGTAATTGTAAGGGGCAGGCTTGTTGTCTGAAACACCAGTTATGTATTTCTAGCCAATTCTATCTAATCTATCTTTTCGATGTTGGGAAAAGTCTTTTCAGTTGTTCTCATATTTAATGTCATTGTACATGTGTCATTCTCTTATTAGACTATCTTTAGACAGTTGTTCAATTTGGATTTCCGTTTATCTTGGCGGATTTTTACAAATCTTTGCACTCATTATTTTACTAGTAAAAACTACATTTCATAAAAATCTTTGATTACTTCAATATCATGCGGCAGTTATTCAAATTGAGGTACATACATTCTTTCTTCATCCTCCCCAAACTTTCTTTTATCCTTTTATTTGAAAGGAAATGTCATTAGGTTAATTTCCAACTTTGGGGGTATTTCAGTAGATTGACCATAGGATAAATTGTTACGACCATCGTTCATCCCTTCTTAGAAGTAATCTTTAGAACTTTGACATGGATTTTTCTTCTTCATCCTCTACGTTTCCTCCTTTTAAGATCACTCGCCTAAAAGAAGCTATTGGTGTCCTTAGGCAATTTGGGTTCATGGTTATGGAGTTAGGGTTCCCGAATCTCATGAGCGCATTAATACATCTACGGAGTATCGCCATCACTCTTAAGCATATCCGGTATGGAATGTATCTTCTTATGCGTTTAATTATTCGTTAATATCTTACTATCCTAGATGTTGTTTCGGTTCAACTTTCTCCTCATTCGTATACCTTTGTCTTGTCCACCTTCATTCTTTATGTTGAAAATGACACCAATCTCACCAGCGAGGGACTTCGTCTTCTTTTTTAAATTAGAAAGAATCTCATAAAGGGAGGTGGTGGTTTCTTCTATATTCAGGCTAGGGAATCAATTTTTCCTAAGTCCCAAGTAGAACCAAAAAATGGACCGATCTGTATTTTTATTTCAAAATATGACGATTTTCCTTCCTTTTCCCCACACTATTCTATTTACACCATTCCTTCCAAGGAAAATGAGAAATTATATGATTCTCATAGGCAGCAGATTTTGGGTTTGGAGGAAAAGGATAAGCCCATGTCATCATCTCTTCATTAACTCCAATTGTCCCACTATTCCACCAATACAACGCTGGCCCCTGAAGCTATCTAGAAGAAAGCCTTCTCTTCTGCTCATTATTGAGCCCCAAATCTACAAAGATTCTCTCACAGTGCAGTAAGTAGTTCTCTACTTCAATAGCGTCTTTAGTTCCGATGAATGGCTTTCCCCCCAAACGAGCGTAATCCCTACTCAAAACAACATAATTGTTGACTACTAGAGCTCCTTGAACTCCTCCTCCAACAGCAACACCCACCTGCATCATGTTGAAAAAGAACTGATACATTGCTCCTATGTCAACTTGTGGGACTCTAGCATCCACATTTCCAGCTTGTGCCTGACCTTGATTTCTTTTCGTATTTGGTTTGACATTTTCATTTGTAGTGGTGCTTCCCCCTCCAATGTTAACTCTTCTACTTTTAACATCTATATCTGTATTCAAGCCTCGTAAAATACAAAAGAGTGGCCTAAGAGAGGTAGAAGAATAAAGATATAGTGTATACTTATATATAGCAAATACAAATACGTTACCATAGTGTTATATCATACCCCGATCTTATCTCTAATTCCTTAGGGTTACGTTTTAAAGATCATTTTAAGTTTAAGTTTTTCATAAACCTATGTTCTGATACCAAGTTATAACATTCCCTATTTAGAGGTCCGAAGCTAAGCGCTACAGATGCTGCAATCATCCATAGTATTAACTTTCTGGTGACCAAATACCGTAATGTTAATGGTATCCATAATATCAAAAACACTTGAATATGAAATAAAATCATCACAGATTAAAACACTTTTCTGATTACATTTCAAAACAACATTTCATATCCAATTTACATAATCCCAATTGTATCTCAAGTTCAGATCAAATATAACTATTACATAAATACACCAAGAGCGACATATGAAGATGCCCCCTTGGTGACCAGAGTACTAAATAGTCATAACGGACTTAATATAACACATCGGAAACAAAAACATAGCAACTCCTAAATAGTGATCTATCAACCTCTTGCTCATCTTCGACAACTTACTAAAACCAGTAAATCCTCAAACATCAGCCTACTCAAACCAATTTTGGGCACCTGAGAGTTTAAAGGGAAAATCATAAGCTTTGAGTCAGACATAAAGCCTGGTGTGAATATGTAGCATCCCCCTGCTTGGAGGTCCAAAACTAATGGCTACGGATGCTGCAATCATCCATAGTTATTAATCTTCGGCGACCAAATACAGCGGTGCTAGATACATTGATACGCAGATCACAGAAATATGGAAAAAAAAATTA
Source organism: Allium cepa (assembly GCA_030765085.1). Lineage (NCBI taxonomy): Eukaryota > Viridiplantae > Streptophyta > Magnoliopsida > Asparagales > Amaryllidaceae > Allium > Allium cepa. Next base: position 567,281,972 of record CM060940.1, on the reverse strand, counting down.
ACAATTCGAAAAACATTTCCACTTCTCATTCAAAACCTTCAATGTTCATTACATAATCCCAAAAACGTTAACCACGTTCAGCAAAATATGATTATTATAAATATGCCAAGAGCAACATATGAAGATGCCCCTTTGGTAGTTCTGAATATATAGTAAGGCTAATAAATCTTCCTTTACAACAAATTACATAGCAAAAAAGAAAAACTCTAATAACTATGTGCCTACCGCACGCCTTTGGATGCTTTATTCATCAAAGAAGAAAACCTAAGAAACTTGAATCTTAAACTACTCAAAATCAATTGAGTACTCGAAAGTTTAGGGGAAAACAAAAACTTCGAGTTAGACATAAAACATGGTATGAATAATAATCTTACATCTAAATCCTTTTAGATATCTAGTGAGGCCATGCCGCTTAGCGGAACGGGTTTTTCCCTCACTAATATCCTAAAACCTTTTTAAAACCATATCATGTACTCCTGCATCCACAATGGTTAAAACATACATTTTTAAAATATTATGATGCTATGCATACTTAAAAATGATTAGGATTTCCTTTCCCCGGTTTAAAATGACACCTTGTCTTAGTTATAGTTCCTAGGGTCACCATTAACCTTTTAGTTTTCATGGGTTTACTAATAACCTTTAAATAATTAAAGAACACCATGTCATATTCATAGTTTTTATGGGATCACTAAGAAACTATAGACACCTACCAGTTAACTTAATTAATTCATGAATTCCGTTGAACCTATTAGTCATTCCAATAACTAATCACCTTATCCTAGTTCTCATGGGTTGACTAGGAACCAATATATTTATCCAATAACTCACTTCACATCTTATTTTTCATACGTTGAATAGGAACCTACTGAAATTTCCATTAGCTACGTTCCCCATCCTAGTTTTCATGGGTTTACTACGAACCTATTGACTGATGTCAATTCTTAATCCAGATATAGTTTTCAAAGGTTCACTATAAACCAATAAGCCCATGCCAAATATCCTTAATACATAGTTTTTACGAGTTTACTATGAACCTTTTGGTTTCCACCAATAACTACTTTGTCATATTTTCATGGGTTTACTATGAACCTTTTTGGTTACCTCCAATAACTACAAACTCTATGCATCCTATATTTTTGGTCATCCTGACTCCTTAGATGCAATTTTACTCATTCATGAGTTTAGGTAATTTATATTCACTATTAAGTTAACCTTGTTGGTTCTCCTACCTTTTTTTTCCTAAAAGACAGTTATGGGTTATCGTGCGAATATATTCATATTTGAAGAAGCAAAACAACCATTTAACAATACCACTCATGTGGATATAAAGTCCTCGAAATACATTTCGTAAAACATAGTTAATACCTTTAACTTATATTTTTATCAAGGCATCACTCCTTCAAAATCACATACTTAAAGTCATTACAAATCTCCTTTATATAAGTCATGGGTTTTCCTTAAAAATTTAGAATATGGGTCTTAAAACCTTTCGAGGATTTCGAAAGCTACTATTTTCACCCCTTCGAAGGGTTTCATTCATATCTTTTTAAAATAATAGGCTCCAGCTATTAGTGCCAAAATTGGCCACTAACACCCAAATGTAAATGAAAGCACCAACTAACAGTCACAAATAACAGATAGAGTGTATGCAGGGAGTATAAATATGAAGAATGGTGAAAATTAAAAAGAAAGCAGTAAAGAACCACAGATTTTATAGTGGTTCGGCTAACTTCGGCCTACGTCCACTCCAGAAGTTTCCTTTTTATTCCCATAATAACCGATTACAGTTACAAAATGGTAGAGTAGCCTTGGCCTTAGAAATAAGAAAGTGAGAGAGCCGAAGAGCCGATCCCTTTTCTAAAGCTCTACATGCTGTATTTATAAGCAAATCCTGAGTTACCGTGCTTTCTGAGTAGTCCGAGCCCATCAAGGCCATAGCCGAGCCAACATCCTTCATCATGGTACGAGCGACTTCCCGTAGCGACTTTTTGTGTCGAGCGACTTCCTGTGCCGAGTGACTTCTTGTGCCGAGTGACTTCCTGTGCCGAGTGACTTCCTGTGCCGAGCGGCTTCCAATGCCGAGCCATATATGATCAATCGTCTATCCATCCAACTAGGTCAAGCCCATCGTATTCCAATCTTGACAAACGAGTAGTCAATTTAGTTAAATTCGCCTGTTCACGGCCTTGCCAAAAGGAAGGATAACACTTTGCCCCCCAAAACATGCCTTTTGGTAAAAGGCGTGTTTTGAATGGCTTCGAATCCAATATCGTGAGTCCTTATTTTATTAATAGCTATAGTATACTTGATCAAGTTCGTGGTTGTTCCAAGCCGAATCGATATTCATTTTCACTTGTGGAAGTCAGGAATTAAATTCTGCAGCCTCTCCGTACTATCGATGGTCACTTTGGACCCTTACCAAGTCCATTCCAAACTCGACGGTCAAATATAAAGATCTTGTTGCGCTCCGACACCGCTTCCTATCCCTTGCACTCTAACCCAGCAAGGGCATATAGTGATGTTTTGGTCTTTCTAGACCAATTATAGCCTCTCCGGGCTCTTACCGGATCCCATCCTGTCACTCTTCGGCGAAGGAGAAACGACGTCGAGTGAGCCGATCCTGTTGCTCTTTGGCGAAGCGGCAACAACCCTGCACTCCGGTTCAGTGTCCATGAACATTAAGCTATGTCATGGCCTAAATCCGAAGCCGATCATAACCACTCCGGGCTCTTATCGAACTTCGATCCAATCACTCTCCAGTGAATGGGGAATGACGTTAAATGAGTTGATCCTGTCGCTCTCTGGCGAAGCAACTCACTTCTTGCACTCCGGACTCCGTCTCTCCGGGTAGGGTCATAAAGCGATCAATTTCAAATCAGTTTTCAATATACATCCTTTAACCCTCTGGTCAAGGGTTTATTTAATGAAATTCAAGTTCATTTATTAAATTCAATTTCCAGTATTCAATCACAAATAAAGGAAAAATCTAAATATTGCCTCTCGGGGCATAGCGGTCTATTGCCATCTCAGAGTACGCCTGAGGATCTCTCCAGTTCCCATACATGTGTAAGTGAAATTACCATTTTATTTTGAAATCAAATCTAAGAAATTTAAATGATCGACCTAAGTTCATGTTCTAAACTTGGCCCTTTCCATCATCATCAATTGATGACGAGCCGTGATCTCGATCTAAGGTTAATTCTGTTGGGTAGAGGTGGTAGTTGCTCAGGTCCTACGGTCGCCGTCCGATCTTTGGTGTACCGTGGCAATCTACCACTTCTGACATGTTCTTCCACCTCATCCTTCAGATGGCGACATTCATCGGTAGTATGCCCTTCTAGCTCATGGAATAGGCAGTATTTTCCACTTCTACATCCCTATTTTGTGGGATCTCTCCTGGGTGGTTTTCGATAGTGGAGCTGCCCCCGAGTCTCCGTGTAAATCTGTTCCAGGTTTGCCGTCAAGTCCGTTTACTGTTTGACTTTAGGTTCTCGGAATTTCTTCCGTTTGTCAGGACCATTGAATCCGTCGTCCTGCTTTGGCTTCCCATTGTCTACTTTGGATTGTTCTTTGGAGGTTCCTTCACCATGCACAACGTTTGTTTCTCGCCTCTTGGCGCGTGAATCTTCTAGCCGAATGAATCTTTCAGCTTCATGATAAAATATTCCAAGATGTTGCGGGGGATCTCTTGCTAAAGATTCCTTGAACTCTGTGCCTTCTGCAACTCCTGCAACTGCTGCCATTAAAATCATAGATGAATCCGTGCGATCTACTGAAGCCACAGTTGCATTGAATCGTAATAAAAAATCTTTTATGGACTCTTCAGTCCTCTGCTTTATCGATGCTACGGTCATTACTGTCTTGGGTCGCGTCACGTGGACCCTAAACTGCCTCATGAAGCACTCCACTACTTCGCCCAGTGTTCTGATTGATCCATTCTCTAGCTGTCTGAACTAAAGCGCAGCCAAATTTGATAAATATAGAGGGAAACATCAGGCAATCACTTCCTCGGGTGCCCCCAGCACTTCCATATGCCTGATATATCTAGTAATGTGCATGGTTCGGTCTGATATACCATTATAAGGGTCCAGCGTTGGTAACTTGAATTTTGGAGGATTCCTTTCATTTCTGATATTCGGAGTGAGCGGACTTCGACTGACTTCCTCTTAGCCTCCGCTCGACAATCCTCCCCTCATTATCCGTCGCACTAATCCAGCATTCTTTCGTCTCCATCCAGGGGTTTTCTCCTTAGCATATTTCCATCCTACCCCCTACGTCTCGAAGGTATTCTGGGTAATATTCTTCATGTGGACCGTTCATGTTGACGTTGGTTCTAGCCTGTTGAGCTCCATCTATGGGTCTTCCAATGTCAGATCCCGAGGGTCTGCCCTTAGGTCCTTGTTGATTGCCTTCAGATTCTTCATTCTGACCTTGGATCTGACCTCCGTTGGTCTCTATGACTAGCTCCATATCCTGTGTTTGCAGCCACTACAGTCGGTCCAAGGTTCTGTGCTCCGGGTGCTCTCATCCGCTCAAAGAAGCTTTGCATCGTTTCATGTTGGCTCTTCAATAATATTTCATGAATTGAATCCACCATAGCCTCTATCCCGTTCCTGGTGATGTAGATGGATGCATGATCTGCTCCAGTTCCAGAAGTGGCTGCTTGACTTCCCTCTTGGTTGCTCCTTTCAGTTGCTTACTTCCTTATTGGTGGTCTAGTCATTGCCTTCTAGAATCCAAGTTTCAAAATCCTCGAGTGCTAGCTTTCTCAGTGAAAGCACCAAAATGTTAGCGCCAAAATTGGCCACTAACACCCAAATGTAAATGAAAGCACCAACTAACAATCACAGATAACAGATAGAGTGTATGTAGGGAGCATAAGTATGAAGAACAGTGAAAATTAAAAAGAAAGCAGTAAAGAACAACAGATTTTATAGTGGTTCGGCTAACTCCGGCCTATGTTCACCCCAGAAGTTTCCTTTATATTCCTGTAATAACCGATTACATTTACAAAATGGTAGAGCAGCCTTAGCCTTAGAAAAGAGAAAGTGAGAGAGCCGAAGAGCCGATCCCTTTTCTAAAGCCCTACATGCTGTATTTATAGGCAAATCAAGAGTTACTAGGCTTCCTGAGTAGTCCGGGCCCATCCGGACCATAGCCGAGCCGACATCCCTCATCATGGTACGAGCGACTTTCTATAGAGACTTCCCATAGCGACTTCCCGTAGCGACTTCCTGTGCCGAGCAACTTCCTATGCCGAGCGACTTCCAATGCCGAGCCATATATGATCGATCGTCTATCCATCCAACTAGCTCAAGCCCATCGTATTCCAATCTTGACAAACGAGTAGTCAATTTTAGTTAAATCTGCATGTTTATGGCCTTGCCAAAAGGCGAGATAGCACCAGCCTTCTTTATACTTTAAAACACTTCTTTCCAAACCCTTCGACCTGTTGAAACTCAAACCTTTCGCAAGTATTGGAAAACCATTCGAAACTATTAAAACGCAAACCTTTCAAAAGAAATGGAAAATAAACCTTTCAAAAACTCGTTGGATTTAATTTAAAACATGTGGAGAATCTTCGTTGAAAACCATTCTACTTCATTAGAAGCAACCATTCTGCTTTGTCAAAAGCTCCACCTCGAAGCTTTAAAATACATTATTTAAAACAATTGGCCTCTGCCTTTTAAAACAACCTCTTTGAAATCTTTGGGTTGTACTTCAATTATAAAACAAGGATAAATCGTCTAATTCGAAAGCTTAAATACCTTTTAAAAGCATTGGAGAAGCGACTGGTTTTAAAACAAGTAAACCTTCTGACTTTGTCGAAAGCAGCTACTTCGAAAGGTTGGCAAAAGTGGCAATGACCTTTCAACTGTGTCGGAAGATTCAAACAAAACAGTGATAAATCGGCAGTAACCTTTCGACTGTGTCGAAAGGTTAAAACCTTTATTTTGGATAATTGACCTAGTCGAAAGCAACCAAATCGAGAGCTCCTTTTAGAAAGCAAGCAAATGTAAGCTTTTGGTTTGTAAAACAAACATATCCCAACCTCTTTGGCAACCAACCTTTCGACTTGTACTCTTCAACTTTGTTCAATTCATTATGTACCAAGTAACTTGATACCATATGCATTGAACTTTGACCTTGTCGAAAGCTATAACCTTTCAACCTTGTCAGAAGGTCTGGGTCGGAAGGTTTGATGCCTCAAATGACTGAAACATGCTAAAAGCCCTGTTTTTAACTTAAAAGAGATAACTTTTCGACTAACCTGCCTTTGCTTGGTCGTGAATAGGACGAACCACCTCCATGGATATCTTTGCTTCGGAACAAAACAATTAGAATTAGGCTCGGTCAACCGGAATATGTATTATCCATATGGGAGATCTTCCAATGGAGAAGATCCATCGACCTGAGACGAAGAGAAAGGTCTATCTATTTTCTTTAGTTATTCAGTTAAACCAATGATTCGTTATTGGAGCAGATAGGAACAATCGTTTCATCGGACATGCGTATTTTTTCTTTTCCGACGGATTTCCATGGTTTCATTAATGGAAATTCTTTGATGTAGTGCCAAATTCTCATTGGTTAATAAATAATTTTTAGAAAAATGCTGCCACTAATTTTAGAATTTATTAATAATTTTATTTTATAAAATGCCCCTTCTCCCTAATTGAATATATAAAATATTTAAGTCCCATACATTAAATAATTTTACATATTCATCAAATCACTTAGGAAAAATCTGGAAAAATCTCAGGAAATCTATTTTAATATGTTTTCCAACATATAAAATTTCAAACCCAAATGATAATTATTTTAGTCATAAATAATTCATAACACAATAAATTATTTTTTCACTAGAATATTAATATAAAATTAACTTTAATTTATAAAATTATGGAATTGAAACCCATCTCCAAAATCATGTTATCTACAACATATGATTTTCTTGTGGCATTAAAAAACCATTTCATCTCGGTTTTACCCTAAAACCGTGTATATCTCCTTTTAAAAAACCTTATTTAATCCACATAAATCATAATTCAAGCATATCATCATCCAATATATCATAAAAACGGATTTACACTAAAATTCGAAACCATATGATCATAAAATTAAGATAGAGATGCTAAATTTATTATTCACCTTATATTAGACAAGGAAATTGAACTTTGTTTGAGATTGATTTCTTCTAGCTTGAATCCTAAGCTTTAAGTTGATTTCTTTTCTCTTCTTTCTTCCTAACGGCCGACCTTGCTTCCTTATGGTTATAAATTTTTGTTTTGATAAAATGAACGTGTATGACTATGGGAGATAGTATAAGGGTGTGAAATATGCTATTTACCCTAATGCCATTATGTTAGTGTCTTAACCTTTTATAAGTTCATTTGGTTAGATAAGCACGACCACTTAATTTATTAATCAACCTCAATCTGCTTATCTTCATTATTCTACTTAATTTTTTCTAGTTAAATCTCCTAAATAATTTTAATAAAATTAGGGGTGTTACAGGCCTCCATCCTTAAAGAATTTCTTCCTCAAAATTCAGCAAGGACTAACTAACAAGCATAGCAATCATCTACAACATTTCCTAACAACCATACTAGCCTACCAGTCTAGCAACAACCTATATAAAATCTGATATAGACATACCATCAAAGCAGATCAGGATAAGCCTCTCGAATCATGTCTTCTATCTCCCAAGTACAGTCTTTCTCGTTGTAGATCCACTGAAATTTCACTAACTTGATTGTCTTGATCCTCAATCTCTTCTCATCCCTCGCTACAATCCGAACCGAAAGTCTTACAAAAGAGAAAATCGAACTTTACTACCAAATCCTCCAACTCTGCCTGAGAAATGGTAGACTCTGGATCATGCACATACTTATGAAGATGAGACATATGGAATACATTATGAACACCTGCCAAACTGCTCGGCAACTCTACTCTGTATGCGAGCTTACCAATCCTTTCTATAATCTGGAATGGCCCATCATATCTTGGGATCAGCTTTTTCAACTTTCCAAACCGTACGACACCTTTCATTGGTGACACTTTAATGAAAACCCTATCTCCTACTGAGAACTCAAGGTCTTTACGCCTTTTATCTATGTAACTCTTCTGCCTGGATTGAGCTTCCTTCATCCGTCCTTGTATTAACTCAATCTTTTCTAACGCCTTCCTAACCAAATCCAGACCTAAGACTAATTTGTCTCCAGTCTCTAACCAATATGCTAGCGATTTGCATGGCGTTCCATACAAAGCTTCAAAATGCGTCATTCCTATACTAGTCTGATAACTATTATTATAGGAAAACTCAATCAATATAGGTGGTCCCCCCAAGATCCACCAAAGTCTAACACACAAGCTCTCAATAGATCTTCGAGTACCTTAGTGACTCTCTCCGTTTGCCCATCTCTCTATAGGTGATATGCTGTACTCATCTTCAGTTTGGTATCTAATACCTCTTGTAGACTCTTCCAAAATTTTCTAGTAAATAATGCATCTCTATCGCTGACTATGCTACTGGGTACCCTGAAGTCTAACTATGTCCTTCATGAACAGTTTCGTCAAAACAAGTGTTGTCCTGGATGAATTTACCGGAATGAAATGGGCACACTTGGTCAATCTGTCCACTATAACCCATATGTTTTCATTTTCTCTACTCGACCTTGGCAACCCGTCTATAAAATCCATCAATATCAAATCCCATTTCCAAACTGGAATATCTAAAGGCTGAAGTAACCCACTTGACTTCTGATGTTCGGCCTTCACTTTTTGACAGTTAACACACCGCCTAACCCACAAGTCAACATCCCTCTTAATGCCTTTCCCATATAAGCTCCTCTTTATAGCTTGATACATCTTGGTCCCTCCAGGATGAATGCTAAACTTCGATCGATGACATTCCTCTAGAGATTCCCTCCTTAAGTTCTTTATATTCGGAATGCATAATTGTCCCTCCTTTCTCAACCATCCCCTTTTTTCAAGACTAAAATCCTTTAGGTTATCAATCCCTGATCCTTCCTCAAGCCTCCTAATTCTCTTGGATAAAACTGGATCTTCTCTTTACTTAAAAGCTATCCTCTCGATCAGCATCGGGAGAACTTCTAAACAAGATAACAGGCAGTACCCTGACTAGAAGTAGCAGTAGAACTCCCTGACTAGAACTAGCAGTAGACCTCAACTGCACACCACAACTGACTAAAGCTTTTAGATATTTCCATTCTGCCAACACATCTAACACCACGTTCTGATGTTTTCTACCAAGAGCATATACCACCTTATTTCCCTTTCCAGGAATATACTCTATACCGAAATCATAAGCAGCCAAAAACTCCAGCCATCTCTACTGCCTCATATTTTACTCCTTCTGATAGAATAAGTACTTTAATGACTTATGATTGGTAAATAAATCAAATCTCTCTCCCAAAGATAATAACTCCAAATCTTCAAGGCAAAGATCACCACAACTAACTCTAAGTTATGAGTAGGATATCTAACTTCATACAGTCTAAGATGCCTAGATGCATAAGCAATAACTTTTCCCCTCTGCATTAACGCTGCTCCCACCTAGTGCCATATGCATTAGTGTATACTACCATCCCTTAGTTACCATCTGAAACTACCAACACTGGCGCATTGGTTAACAGATGTTTTAACTTAAGGAATGCTTCCTCACATTTGTTGGACCAAATAAACTTCACATCTTTCCTGGTCAACTTTGTCAAAGGTGTTCCTATGCACTAGAAATCCTTAATGAATCTCCGATAACTGCCAGAAAGTCCAAGAAAATTCCCGATCTTGGTTACCATCTTTAGCCTTTTTCAATTATTGGCAGCTTCGATCTTAACTGGATCGACTGCCAATCCCTCCTCTGAAACCACATGACCAAGAAACTTAACCTCTTTCTTCCAAAAGTGACTTGAAAAACTTCACCTTCGACTGATTCTGCCTCGGTGTCTCCAACACCACTCTAAGATGAACCTCGTGCTCTCTTTCGTCTTTAGAGTACACCAAAATGTCATCTATAAATACTAAAGCGAATTTATCCAAGTGCTCTCGGAAAATCCAGTTCATCAAATCAGCAAAGAAAGCAGACGCATTGGTCAATCCAAATGACGTCATCAACCACTCGTACGAATCATACCTAGTCCGAAATGTCGTCAAAGGAATGCTATTCTCCGCACTCACAACTGATGGAACCCTGTCGCTAAATCCAATTAGGAAAATACTCTGGCTCCACTTAATTGATCGAACAAATCATCTAACCTTGATAGAGGGTACCTATTCTTAGCCGTCATTTTGTATAACTTACGATAGTCAGTACACATCCTTAACAGCCCATCTGTTTCACAAATACTGCAGCTGCTCCTTAAGGCGAACTACTTGGTCTAATAAAATTCCTTCCCTCAAGATCCACTAGCTTCACTTTCAATTTCTTCATCTCCTTCGGTGTCATCCTGCTAGGTGGTCTACTGACAGGTTCAGCTCCCCGTACAAGGTCTATCCGAAACTCTACAGCTCGTTTCGGTGGTAATCCAGTGACTAGCTCAAATATATATACAAATTCTCTTGCTATACGAATCGGACTAAGCTCATCTCCAACGTCTATAGTACTCAACAAAGCACAAACGCTGTTATAGGAATTCTCCACTGATAAAATGATCCAGTTATGACAATCTAGGCGCCTTAATGATATTTCTTGATCTTGGCAAAATATCCTAGCCTCATACTTACCCAACCAAACCATATCAATGATCCTAAAATCTACGAAATCAAGTACATACAAACTACATGCAAACATATGACCTAACAAATCATGTTCTAACTGGTCACATCTCATCTCAAGAGTTGCATATCCTCCTATTTGATTCGCAATCCTTAAGGAAATTACCAGGTATATAGGTTCTATACATAACCTATCAACCAGATACCGAGATATAAATGAATGTGATGCACCGGTATCAAAATGTACCCTAACTGGTATACTCTAAATCAAAAGCGTACCTTCCATCACAGTTTTCCCTTTCTTTGCTGCAGTGGGTTTGGAAGAAGATGGTGGTCCAATAGCAAACACCTTCTCTCTGTCCATCCTGATTAGCTTTGGATATTGGTTCTTATAATGACCAACTTGGTCACAATTGAAGCACTTCAAATTCTTCTTTGCTGCAGGCTTCTTTCCTTTGCCCTCCTGCACTCATAAGCATAATGACCCTTCTTGTCACACTTGTAATACACCAAATCAGCCTTCGCCTTCTTAGTGGCCTTCCCTTTCTGGGCTCCTTTCTTGTTAAAGAATTTCCTTTTTCTTACCTGAGTACCCTGGGACTCAACTGGCTTCTCCCTAGCTGAAACAGCAAGCATTTCCTCACGCGGACGACGATCTCCACCATCACATGATAAGGTTCTCTAATATGAGTCGTAGCCATTCTACCTAGCTCTGGTCTCAAATCTCTAATGAATCTCTCATTTCTTCTGACATCAGTGTCAATCAAAGCTTAACCATATCGAGATAGCTCGTCAAACTTAGCAGCATACTCGATCACAGACATATCTCCTTAGACAAGATCCATAAACTTCCTCATTAATACCGATTTGGCAATCTCAGACAAGAACCTCTGCTCAAACCTTCTCTTGAAATCAGTCCATGTAAGCACTTCTTCCGAAACTCCAACCGTCACACTGTTCCACCAATAAATCGCCACCCCTTGCAATTGTCGAGAGGCTAGCCTTCTCTTTTCTCCATCATCAAGCCTAAATCTATAAAGATCCTTTCATAATTCAACAGCCAGTTCTCAACTTTGACTGCATCCTCTGTTTCAAGAAACGGCTTTCCTCCCAGATCGGTATAATCTCTACTCGGCTTAGCATAGTTATATCTAGCTAGAACTATGGGATTAGCTCCCTCCACATTACCAGCAGCTCCTGCTTGCAAAAGGTTAGCCAACAACTGATACACCACCCCCGCATCTACTGGTCGATTTACAGTACCTACATTGGCCTCAGCATTTAGATTAGCATTAGCATGTCAACCTTGGTTCCTATGGGTATTAGGTCGACATTTCCGTTAGTTTTGGTGCTTCCTCCACCTAGATTTCCTCTTCCGTTTCCTGCCTCCATATCCTCGTTCTCGTATATCTGCATACGAGCCTTAGTAAGATACAAAAGAATGGTTTACCAAAGAGGGAAAACCTATATGTCAAATACAAGTACGTTACTATAGCATTAACCCAAATCCCGATTTTATTTTCAAATTCATTGGATTATGTTTCAAAAAGATTTTAGATTTAACTTTTCTTTCAAAGTTTCAAAAACCTATGCTTTGATACCAACTTGTAACATCCCCTACTTCGAGGCCTAAAACTAATAGCTACAGATGCTGCACTCAGCCATAATTATTAACCTTTGACGACCAAATACGGCGGTGCTAAGTACATTGATATACATATCATAGAAATATGGAAAAAAATTAATAATTCAAAAACACATTTCCACATTTCATTCAAAACCTTTGATGTTCATTACATAACCCCAAAAACGTTAACCACACTCCACAAAATATAATTATTACAAATATACCAAGAGCAACATATGAAGATGCCCTCTTTGTAGATCAGAGTATATAGTAGGGCTAATAAATATGCCTTTATAACAAATCACACAGCGGAAAAGAAAAAACTTTAATAGCTATCTGCCTCCTACACGCCTTCGTAAGCTTTATTCATCAAAGAAGAAAACCCGAAAACCTTAAATCTTAAACTACTCAAAATCAATTGAGTAGCCTAGAGTTTAAGGGGAAAACAAAAACTTCGAGTCAGATATAAAGCCTGGTATGAATAATAATCTAACATCTCAATCCTTTTAGATATCTACTAAGACCACGCCGCTTAGCGGAACGGGTTTTCCCTTCACTAGTATTTTAAAACCTTTCTAAAACCATATCATATACTCCTATATCCACAGTGGTTAAAACATACATTTTATTATGCTATGAATATTTGAAAATAATTAGGATCTCCCTTCTCCCTGTTAAACTAACCTACTGTCATAATTATAGTTCCTAGGGTCACAATTAACCTTTTAGTTTTCATGGGTTTACTAATAACCTTTAAATAATTAAAGAACACCATGTCATATTCATGGTTTTCATGGGATCACTAAAACCTATAGGCACCTGCCAGTTAACTTAATTAATTCATGGGTTCTCTTCAACCTATTAGCCATTCCAATAACTAATCACCTTATCCTAGTTTCCATGGGTTGACTAGGAACCAATGTATTTATCTGGTAACTCACTTCATATCGTAGTTTTCATGGGTTGACTAGGAACCTACTGATATTTGCATTAGCTACTTTCCCCATCCTAGTTTTCATGGGTTTACTAGGAACCTATTGACGGATGTCAATTCTTAATCCGAATAAAATTTTCATCGGTTTACCACAAACCAATTAGCCCCTGCCAGTTGTCCTTAATACATAGTTTTCATGTGTTTACTATGAACCTTCTAATTTCCACCAATAATTGCTTTATCATAGTTTTTTTGGGTTTAATATGAACCTTTTTTGTTACCTCCAATAACTACAAAGTCTAGGCATCTTATGTTTTTGGTCACCCTGACTCCTTGGATGCAATTCTACTCATTCATGAGTTTAAGTAATTCATATTCACTATTGAGTTAACCTAGTTGGTTCGCCTACCCCTTTTCCCAAAAGACAGTTATGGGTTATAGTAACGATACACCAATTCAGCCATTTGAAATTTGTATATTTAATTGATTTTAAATATTCACAAGTAAATTTTATAAGTTGAATAACTTATATTTCGAATAACTTAATTTAATTGGATAATTAAATTGTTAATTTAATATCTGAAATTGCTGAAATAATTGGAATTTGAATTTATTGTAAATGAAAATGATTTATAAAGCTGTTTTAAATTCTATTTGGATTAGAATGATGTCAGGGAACTTTTGAAATTGAATTAAAAGCAAAATTATAGAAATTGAATATTTCAATATTTAATTAACATGTAAAAATAGATATTTTTCACACAGTCTCGGATTTCGATGAAACTAGTTTCATTAGATTCGTAATGTTATATTATTATAGGATTTCAAATTTCGTATCAATCGAATTTACGGTTTAGTAGTGGCAAGATAAAATGCGTAGAAATTTGTTTAAGTGAATTTAAAACTTAAATAACACGACTCGAGAACCTATCTTCCAAATACGATCAAATTAGCTCTTGATATATATATATATATATATATATGTATTCCATTGTGTTTGGAATAGGAATAAAACATTATAAACGCTAGGCAGCACGCTTCGCTTGGAGTTCGGAAAATTTCCGGATGAATAATGCATGAAATTTTCTATAAAAGGACGTTATAATTTAATTTTTCACTCAAACCCTAGCTAACCCAAGCCCTAGCCGCCATTTATTTCAATGGCCCAAAAATTCCATTCATCTTCTTCAATTTTCATCCAATCCATCCACTTTACGAGAAATGTTCAACTACAACATCGAAGAGCACAATGAGATCTTCGAATCCAACGGGTACGATCGAAATTGGAGAATTGTATCGACGACAATCCTCGCTCAAAAGTGCCATGTTCATGCACTAATTCCAATGCCATGGTGCAACCGAGCTCGGTCGGTCTTCAGCTGGTGGCGTGTCTCGAAGCGAGCTTCCATTCGGCGGTGGCTGATCGACGTCTAGTCGAGCGAAGAGGTCGCAGCCATCGAAATTTAGGAACGACGATTGGGTTTCGTTCGTTCGTCACTAGCCTAGGGAGAAGGAATAGAACACGCAGCCATGATCTCATCAAAGAAAATCAATGGCTGAGACGAGTTTAAAGTTTAAAAAGAAAAAGAAAATGTAAATTGAATTATATTATAAATTGTGTGATGTTTAAAATGCTATAACTTCTTCATACGAGGTCCGTTTTTGACGAAACATATTGCATTGTGTTCATATTGACGAGAACTATATTTTAAAGCTGGTTTGGAGTTAATTGGAGCTAGTGTAAATTGTGGATAAAATTAAATGCTTGTTTAATTTTATTCGGAATAAAACACTACAACTGCTATTGGAACCAAAGTGAGTACAAATCACTCTTTCTGACTCACTGATATTTTTATATAAGTGAGAAGTTATTTTTTTATGCTGATTATGATTGCTTGGATGATATATGATATATTGTATATATTGATTGGTATTTGGATTTCCAGCTTATTGGAGCAGATGAGACCCTTTACATTCCTGTATGAGCGGATGACCTTTTGTACGTGAGTCTGCCTCAAAGATGACATTGTACATATTTTCTTGTATGTACATTTATTGCTGGTGACAGTTTGGAGGGATACAACTAGATTCCTCACCAACATTAGTTTTATATACAGATATTGATATATATGTTGTTATCATGTGATATATAATGTTTTGGATGCTGTATTTGATGTATTTAGATGCTGTTGCAACACTGGGCCATATTTTGGAATTTTAAAAGTGTTAAAGTGATGATTTCAAATTATAAAGGATTTTCAAGTGATTTTGGAAATGTACGCTTTATTGAATTTTGAATTGTTAAGAAATGAATTTATTTTAATAAATAAAGTTATAATTTTTAGGTTATAAATATTATGATTTTTGTGAAATATAATTAAAATGTGATTTTTTGAAATATGGAGTTAACTATTTTGTAAATAGTATAAATTGATAATTTTGAATTTATTATAAACGATTTATATGTATATAAAATTTATAAAATTGAATTTTTATAAATCAAAATAATGGAATTGTAAAGGAGTTTTGTAAATGTTAAAATGAAGTTTTAATTGAATCTTATAAGTGAATAAGATTTATAAATTTGTGAAGTTATAAAATGAATGTATTTTGTAAAATAAATGATTTATACTAATCAACTTATAATTTTGATTTTGGCATATAAACGGGATAAATGAGTTTGGTTAATAAATGGATTTTATTAAAGGAAGTTTTTATAAAATATAAAAGGGATTTATAAGCATTGTTTTATAAATTTGAAATCAATTGAATTTGATAAGCTAAATAGTGGAAGTTTATTGAAGGAGATTCACGATTTTGGACAGTGAATTATCATCTAATAAATGTGTAGAAGTATTAAATTTGGTTAGAGGATTATATTCACGATTTTGGATAGTGAATAATATTTTAAATTAAATAAATGTTTTGGGAAGTGGTTTTGTAAATGAAGTTAAATGGTTTGAAGATGTTTTAAAATGTGTTAAGTATCGAATACATATATTTCAACATTTATTGTTGAAATTGACGTTTTTGAGAAGTAAAGAAATGATGGACTACAACACTATTGTTATAGTAAATGATTTTTGAAACGAGATGCCTTGTATAGTATATGGAATTTGTATATCTATCTAATTATCGAATCCCCATACTAATGATTTTGGGTTGTCGTAACGATGTTTTACGCAACATTCTTTTTGGCCCAAATAAATATATTTAAGAGAACATTTCCTTAAAGGATAAAGTATATACTTAATTGTGATTTAAGTATACATGATATTTTCTAAGTGTTGAAAATAAATAGATTTGTGAATTACGTATTATTAAATAAGTATATGGAAATGTTTTCCAATATAGAATATTGAAATGGTTTGAGAATATAATTTTTTAAAGATAATTTGAAGTGAATATTTGGTAGTTAATTTAATTAATAAAAGGTTAATTAAAAGGGCCTAGTGATTGCGTATGGTGCTAGATATTTGTTTATTTTCTTTGATAGTTAAATAACCGACTATCAAATTTGGCCATTTTAGTTCCTCGACTTGATGTGGGAACTACTTAGTCGTACACTTAGTATGTAACCTTCCGTGTAGGCTTGATTATCGTTTGTGTTGAGAATGTTGATTCATGTAGTGCGAAGTATTACTCTAATCTATCGAGCTTCCTTCTTGGCCGAAGGATAGCAAGTTGAAAGTTGGAGACATGATAAGTCTATGAGACTTACTTTCTTTGTGAGGTTGAGAAACGCTTTTGCGTTGTTGGTGCGAAGTGATCGGTATTGGTGTATCCAAAAACCACTTCGGACCAACATTTATGCGACGATTATGCAGGTTGATTGTGATGATATTGATATTCAGGATTTTCATAGTGGAGGATTTTTTGTTGATCGTTTGGGGTTAAAATCCCAATATACGTCTAGTAGCAGTAGTCTCTTCATTATGAAATATACAATGCAGGGACTATTCGCTACTGATCCTAGTGATTTCCTGACAGGAAGTGGTAGGAAAGTACCTTCGGTTTATCCTGTTCCTGGACAACTTGTATGTAAATTTTTCTAACATTGCATTTCTAAGATTACGTACATTGTTTTTCACAAACGTACATCAGTGGTGGCAGAGAAGGCAACTTCTCTTAGCTTAACACCCTCCTTGAGACGTATGAGCTTAAGGGTTGTATTTTTGTGGAAGGAATTTAGTAGTCAACGGAAATGGCCATGTGGAATTCAAAGTAATGTGATGTGTGATGTGTGAAATGTAATTATTACCTCAGGCCTCATCAATCAGAAATGACTGAAACAAGGTTTGATGTAGTAAGGCTAAGTGGGTCACTCCCAAGTATGTACGATCATCATCTTCTAGATATATCTTTACACGCTATGGCGTGTATCTGATTATTGTGGTTTGTATGCTATGAGGGCCCTCGGAAAAGGTCGGTAACGACTGGAGGATGACATATTTGGTACTATCTATTTATAGAGGTAGGCCGGTCTTGTATTGGTAGAGGAACTTTGTGATGGTTTTTCGAAACATCCATCTAGAGGTGTACCTATCGGAAGGCAGTCCGTTCACCCGGTCATTTGTATGGAAATACAAACTGCACTACGTACCTGCCATTTGGATCGTATTACCCATTTTGGGCTATATGCTGGAATTTGTTCAATGTAACAATTTCGGCTATGATTATTATTATTTGTATACTAGACACTAGTATAATATAAGAGGATTTGATATGAAATGTTTTAGTTATCGTACGGTAAAAATATGTCCATGTTTATGTGTGGGTGTGTCTTACGAGATACATTTGTTTTGAAAAGGAAATTTTTTGGTAATTTAATAAATTCAATTGAGTGTGTTTCTCATGCTGGTTTACCAGACTGATCTGGGCGTTCTTCCCTTTCAGTGCTCGGATCAGATCGAGTATATTTATAGGTTCAGATTAGTGCTTTTGGAGCTTCAACAGGTGAGCTGAAGATCTTCATTTTCGTATACACGTATCTGTTTTGATTATTCGTTGCTTTGTTGTTTATATTATCGGCAATTGTAAGGATAGTTTATTATAACTGTTCAAACTGATAACTATTGATTGATTATTGAACTCTGATTAATGTATGTATATATAGTTTCTATTTTGTAAAGGTCATTGATATGATATTATATGTTATTCCGCTGTGATGTGAGATTCTATATTGTTCGGTTTGGTTCTTTCTTCTCTCTTTCTGCTCTTCTCTTTTTCTCTCTTCTTTTCTTTCTGTTGACTTTCCATCAGTCTGTGCTTTTTGGGTCGGACATGTGTGGTTTATTGTCGATTCAATGACTATGGATTTGCGAGTCGTCACATTTGGTACCAGAGCTTTGATTTTGTATATTCTTAAGCTTTGATGTGTACTCAATATAGACAGGGATAGTAGCACCCTAGATTGAGTTTGAGTGTATTATATAAATGAGCGCATATTTGTTAGTGAATATAAAAATGTTTGATATTGTTTTACTTATCCGTTGAGCTATTTGTGAATTCTAGTCGATATGTGGGATGCCGTGTTATCAATAGGGATTTCTAAAATCTTAAACGAGGCAAGCGGACGTAGTATCATTTTAAATTGGGTAAATGAAATAATTTTACCTCGATTATATTTTAATACAAGGAAATAATTTTTCAGAATTATTAAAGTGTATATAAATTTATTGTTTGGTTGTTTGAAAATATAAATATATATAAGTTAATAAAAGATGTTTGAATAATCTAAATTAAAGCAACAATTGTAAAAAAATAAATTATATAAGCAAATGAATTATACAGTATGGAATTATATTTAATATGATTTATAATTTTGGAATAAACTTATGTATAAAAAATGTAACTATATGAGTTATAAATAAAAATGGATTTAAACTAAGAATTTGAAAATTTGGTTTCTGTTGATTTTGATAGTTAGTTTTCAAAGTTAAAGAGGTTATATTATTATAAATCGAAATAAGGTAAATAAATTGGGAATGAATTTTATCTAAGTAAAGTAAAATAGTGAAATTATATAAGTAAAAGATTAAATAAATGTGATTTATAAATAAATATAAAATGATTTTTAAAGGAATGCAAAGCACTGAATTCACTATTGTTGCTGGGAAATAATAAGGGTGATGATTGCAGCATCAGTATCATTTTTGAGTTGTTATGTGATTGATTTGCTACCAATAGTAAATTAAAATTGAAGTTTTGTTGTGATAAATGAATTTGAATGTAAAATCCAAGTTGAAATTGATAAATATAAGTAAAATGAGTTTTGGGCTTATAATATGAAATAAAAAAAGTTTAACTTTGCTAAAGTTGAAATAAATTTGAGTTAGTATAATAAAATATATAATTTAAAATTTAACTAAAGGAAAGTTAGATAAATTGAATTGGATTTGAACCAAATTTGGTAAGTTATTAGAATGAAAATTAAACGTAAGGGGTAAAGTGAGTATATAATATAAATTTGGATGTTAAGATAAATAAGTTGTATAACTTACAAAATGGGAAAAGAAAAACCAAATATTAAAATGGTTAAATAATTTTGTTAAGCAAGAAAAGAAAATCTGAATTTGTGTAGTGATATGAAATTGACTTAAGTAAAAGTTAAGTAAAATGACTTTAGAATTGAATCTAAATTGGATTTATAAGTTGCAACTTAAGTTAAGTTAAACAAATGATGTTTGTAAAGGAATCTAACTTAAGTGATGTTGAATGAAGTAGAATTTGATATCAAAATGAATTAATAAAATGAAGTAATTAAATGAATACAAACTTGAGTTATATAATATTCAACTTTAATTTAAGTGAATTAGTGAAATGAACATGGATTAGAAAATGTTATTGTTAATAATGGAATAAAACTTAAGTTAAGAAGTTGTGAATTAATGATAATATTAGAAGTGTTGTATAAAAATGTGAATATAGTGCAAACTAGAATTCAATCTAAATTGAATATTAAACCAATTGGAATTAAAAGTGTAAAACCAAATTGAATGTGAGCAAAGTAAACTAATTTGGTTATGCTAGATATGTATTTGTTGTTAGATGGATGTTAGTTGATTGTATAGAAATTTATATGAAGTTAAGTTAATGAAATTGAAAGTTAAGTAATTGAATTCAAGTGGGAAGTAAGTAAATCTAAATTTAATTTGATCGAATTGGAAATGAACTAACTTGAATGTAAATTAGTGAATTTAAACTAATTGAATATGGATAAATGAATGTTGTGAAATCCAGTGTTAATTAATCAAATGTGATTAAATTGAAAATCAATTCAATGAATATTATTGAGTAATGAATGTATATTGAATTGGTTATGGATTGATTTGATAGAGATTGGTTTGTTGGATGTTAGTTGGATGATAGTTGTTTCATGGTTGGATTTGTTGCTTATTAACTGCATTTGCTATATTGGCATATATAGTAGTTATATTGGTATATGTTGTATATGGATATTACTTTCATATATACATGTTTCCCGATGTTTGTTGAGTATTTAATAGGTGCGGATGGCTTATGCTTCACATTTGAAGCTCGCTTTCACGCAATATTAGCCGTATATTCTCGCTAATAACACATAAGATACTTATCTCAGATTACATATCGTACTTTTATATTTTTTCCCTACAGGATGCCTAATCATATATATATACATATGTTGTGACACTACTACGATCGAACCGCGCAAAGGAGGCTATGGCGAATTATTTTTGAAAATTTAAGACGTTAGAATTTTTTTGAGAAATTGGAAGATATTTTGATAACTAATTTTTTTGATATAGAGTTAAAAGTTAAAGGATATTAGTTGGTTTTGAAAAGATAACTATGAATGAATTTGAAAACTTAGAAAAGTTTTTGTAAGAAGCTTAACGAATGATTTTGGAAAAGTTAAAAAGGTTAAATGAATTTGATATCTAGTTTGAATGAGTTGTCTTTGAAAAGTTAATGGATTTTATGGTTTTCTTCTTACTCGTAATTTCGAGGATGAAATTCTTTTAAGTAGGGAGAAAGTAACCACCCAGAATTTCAGTCATTTGAAATTTGTATATTTAATTGATTTTAAATATTCACGAATAAATTTTATAACTTGAATAACTTATATTTTGATATCTTGATTTTATTGGATAACTAAATTGTTAATTTAATAATTGAAATTGGAGAAATAATTAAAATTTGAGCTTAATGTAAATGAAAATAATGTATAAAGTTGTTTTAAATATTATTTAAATTAGAATGATGTTAGAGAACTTCTGAAATTGAATTAAAAGCGAATTTATAAAAATTGAATATTTTAATATTTAATTAACATGTAAAAATAGACATTTTCACATAATCCCGGATTTTCGATGAACTAGTTTCATTGGATCCGTAATGTTATATTATTATAGGATTTCAAATTTCGTGTCTATCGGATTTGCGGTTTAGTCGTGGCAAGCTAAAATGCGTAGAAATTTGTTTAAGTGAATTTTAAATTTAAATAACTCGATTCGAAAACCTATCTTCCAAAAATGGTCGAATTGGCTCTTGATATATATATATATATATATATATATATATATATATATATATATATATATTCCATTGTGTTCGGAATAGGGATAAAACATTATAAACGCCAGGCGACACGCTTCGTTTAGAGTTCAGAAAATTTCCTGATGAATAGTGCATGAAATTTTCTATAAAAGAACGTTATAATTTCATTTTTCACTCAAACCCTAACTAACCCAATCCCTAGCTGCCATTTATTTCAATGGCCAAAAAATTCCATTCATCTTCTTCAATTATCTTCCAATCCATCCACTTCTACGAAAAATGTTCAACTACAACATCGAAGAGCACAACGAGATCTTCGAATCCAATGGATATGATCGAAATTAGAGCATTGGATCGACGACGATCCTCGCTCAAAGGTGCCATGTTCACGCACTAATTCCAGTGCCATGGCGCGACCGAGCTCAGCCGGTCTTCAAGTGGTGGCATGTCTCGAGGCGGGCTTCCATTCGACGGTGGCTGATCGACGTCTAGTCGAGCGCAGAGGTCGCGACCATCGAAATTTGGGAACAAAGATTGGGTTTTGTTTGTTCGTGACTAGTCTAAGGAGAAGGAATAGAACACGCGGCCATGATCTCATCAAAGGAAATCAATGGCCGAGGTGAGTTTAAGGTTTAAAAAGAAAAAGAAAATGTAAATTAAATTATATTATAAATGTGTGATGTTTAGAATTCTATAACTTCTTTATACGAGGCCCGTTTTTGAAGAAACAAATTGCGTTGGGGTCTATTGACGAGCGCTACATTTTAGAGCTGGCTTTGAGTTGATTGGAGCTAGAGTAAATTTTGGCTAAATTAAACGCTTGTTTAATTTTATTCGAAATAAAAACAACAACTGCTATTGGAACCAAAATAGGTACAACTCACTCTTTTTGACTCATTGATATTTTTATATGAGTGAGAAATAATTTTTTTATGCTGATTGATGATTATTTGGATGATAAATTATATATTGTATATATTGATTGGTATTTGGATATATTCCTGCCTATTGGAGCAGATGAGACCCTATACGTTCCCGTGTATAAGCGGATGACTTTTGTACGCGCATCTACTTCGAAGCGGACATTGTACATATTTTCTAATATGTATATTTGTTGTAGGTGACATTTTGGAGGGATCCAACTAGATTCCTCACCAGTATTGGTTTTATTTATAGATATTGATATATATATATATATATATATATATATATATATATATATATGCTGTTATCATGTGATATATGATGTTTTGGATTCCGTGATTGATGTATTTAATGCTGTTGCAGCATTGGGCCATATTTTAGAATTTTAAAAATATTAAAGTGATGATTTCAAATTAAAAAGGATCTTCAAGTGATTTTGGAAATATACGCTTTATTGAATTTTGAATTGTTAAGAAATGAATTTAATTTAATAAATAAAAGTTATAATTTTTATGTTATAAAAATTATGATTTTTGTGAAATATAATTGAAATTTTATTTTTGAAATATGAGTTAACTACTTTGTAAATAGTATAAATTTTGAATTTTGAATTTATTATAAGTGGTTTATTTGTATATAAAATTTATAAAATTGAATTTTTATAAATCAAAATAATGGATTGTAAAGGAGTTTTGTAAATGTTAAAATGAAGTTATAATTGAATCTTATAAGTGAATAAGATATATTAATTTGTGAAGTTATAAAATGAATGGATATTTTAAAATAAATGATTTATAAGTAATTAACTTATAATTTGGAACTTGGCATATAAACGGGATAAATGAGTTTGGTTAATAAATGGATTTTATAAATGAAAGTTTTTATAAAATATAAATAGAATTTATAAACATTTTTTTATAAATGTGAAATTAATTGAATTTGATAAGTTAAATAGTGGAAGTTTATTAAAGAAGATATTCACGATTTTGGACAGTGAATTATCATTTAATAAATCGACAGAAGTATTAAATTTAGTTAGAGGATTATATTCATGATTTTGGGCAGTGAATAATATTTTAAATTAAATAAATGTTTTGGGAAGTGATTTTGTAAATGAAGTTAAATGGTTTGAAGATGTTTCAAAATGTGTTAAGTATCAAATACATATATTTCAACATTTATTGTTGAAATAGACGTTTTCGAGAAGTAAGGATATGATGGACTATAACACTATTGTTATAGTAAATGATTTTCGAAACGAGATGCTTTGTATAGTATATGGGATTTATATATTTATCTAATTATCGAATCCCCATACTAATGATTTTGGGTTGTCGTAATGATGTTTTACGCAACACTCGTTTTGAACCAAATAAATATGTTTATGAGAATGTTTTCCTTAAAGAATAAAATATATACTTAATCGTGATTTAAGTATATGTGATATTTTCTGAGTGTTGAAAATAAAGAGATTTGTGAATTACTTATTATTAAATAAGTATATGGAAATGTCCAATATAGAATATTGAAATGGTATGAGAATATATCCTTTTTAAGATAGTTTGAAGTGAATATTTGGCAATTAATTAATAAAACATTAATTAAAAGGGCCTAGTGATTGCATATGGTGCTAGATATTTGTTTGTTTGCTTTGATAGTTAAATAACGACCATCAAATTTAGCCATTTTAGTTACTCGACTTGATGTGGGAACTACTTAGTCATACACTTAGTACGTAGCCTTCTATGTAGGCTTGTTTAACGTTTGTGTTGAGGATGTTGATTCATAGTGTGGAGTATTACTCCAATCTATTGAGCTTCCTTCTTGGCCAAAGGATAGCAAGTTGCAAGTTGGAGCCGTGATAAGTCTATGAGACTTAGTTTCTATATGAGTTTGAGAAACGCTTTTGCGTTGTTGGTGTGAAGAGACCAAGATCGGTTAATCCGAAAACCACTTCGGACCAACGTTTATGCGACGATTGTGTTGATTGGTTGTGATGATATTGATATTCAAGGTTTTCATTGTCGAGGACTACTTGTTAATCGTTTGGGGTTAAAATCCCAATATATATCCAGTAGCAGTAGTCTCTTTGTCATGAAATATCGAATGCAAGGACTATTCACTACTGATCATAGGGATTTCCTAACATGATGTGGTGGTTTGTCCTTTTCCTGGACAACTTGTATGGATGTTTGTCTGACATTGCATTTTTAAGATTACGTACGTTTTTACAAACGTACATCAGTGATGGCGTAGAAGGAAACTTCTCTTAGCTTACACCCTCCTATAGACATATGAGCTTAAGGGTTGTATTTTTCTGGAAGACAGGTAGTAGTTAACGGAAATGGTCGTGTGGCATTCAAACTGATGTGATGTGTGAAAGGTAGTCGATACCTTAGGCCTCATCAATTGGAAATGACCGAAACATGGTTAGATGCAACAAGGCTAAGTGGGTCACTCCTAAGTAGGATATGATCATCATCTTACAGATATATCTTTACACGCTATGATGTGTGTCTGATTATTGTAGTTTGTATGCTATGAGGGCCCTCGGAAAAGGTCGGTAACGACCGGAGGATGACATATTCGGTACTATCTAGTTATAGAGGTAGGCCGGTCTTGTGTTGGTAGAGGAACTTTGTGATGGTTTCTCGGGACATCCATCTAGGGGTGTACCCATTGGAAGGTAGTCCATTCATCTGGTCATTTGTATGGAAATCCAAACTCCACTACGTACCTGCCATTTTGATTGTATTACCCATTTTGGGCCATATGCTGGAATTTAATCAATGTAACAATTTCAGCTATGATTAATATTATTTTTATACTAGACATTAGTATAATATAAGAGGATTTGATATGAAGTATTTTAGTTATCATAAGGTAAAACATGTCCTTGTTTATGTGTGGGCGTGTCTTACGAGATACTTTTGTTTTGAAAAGGAATTTTTTTAGTAATTTAATAAGTTCAGTTGAGTGTGTTTCTCACGCCGGTTTACCAGACTGATCCAGGCGTTCTTCCCTTTCAGTGTTCGGGTCAGATCGAGTATATTTACATGTTCAGATTGGTTCTTTTGAAGCATCAACAGGCAAGCTGAAGATCTGCATTTTCGTATACATATCTGTTTTGATTATTCGCTGCTTTGTTGTTTATATTATTGAAAATTGTAAGGATGGGTTATTATAACTGTTCAGGCTGATAACTATTGATTGATTGTTGAACTCTAATTGATGTATGTATATATAGTTTCTATTTTGTAAAGATCACTAATATGATATTATATGTTATTCCACTACGATGTGAGATTCTGTATTATTCGGTTTTTTTCTTCTCTCTTTCTTCTCTTCTCTTCTTTTCTTTCTCTTGACTTTCTATCAATCTGTGCTTTTTGGGTCAGACGTGTGTGGTTTCTTGTCGATTCAAAGGGTACGGATCTGCGGGTCGTCATAGTTATCATGTGAGTATGTTCGTATTTGAAGAAGCAAAACAACCATTTAACAATACCACTCCTGTGGATATAAAGTCCTCGAAATACATTTCGTAAAATATAGTTAACAGCTTTAACTTATATTTTTATCAAGGCATTACTCCCTCAAAATCACATGCTTAAAGTCATTACAAATCTCCTTTATATAAGCCGTCGATTTTCTTAAAAATTTAGAGTATGGGTCTTAAAACCTTTCAGCAGTGTCAAAAGCAACTATTTTCAACTCCTGCGAAGGGTTTCAATCATATTTTTTAAAATAATAGGCTCCTGCCCTCTTTATACTTTAAAACACTTGTTTCCAAACCCTTGGACCCCATTAAAACTCAAACCTTTTGCAAGTATTGGAATTCAAAACCATTAAAACTCAAACCTTTCGAAAGCAATGGATAATAAACGTTTCGAAAACTCATTTGATTTAATTTAAAACATGTGGAGAACCTTCTTTGAAAACCAATCAACTTCATTAGAAGCAACCTTTATACTTTGTCAAAAGCTTTGCCTCGAAAACTTTAAACATGTTTTTTTAAAACAATAGGCCTCTACCTTTTAAAACAACTTCTTCGAAAATTGGGTTATACTTTGAAAGTAGCTATGCTCCGATACCAAATGAAAGCGAATCCTATACTATAGGATCGAAATGGCCAACAGTTATAAATAATGTAAATGTAATGGCAATGCGATATAAACTAAGTTATCTACTGATGCCGAATATGAGTATAAAAATAACTAGTGTAGAAACTAATAACAAAAATAAAGTAAAATGACACTAGGAATTTTATACTAGTTCAAACTCTCGTTCTACATCCAGTCCCAGACTCCTTCTGGAATCAAAACTGGCAACCTTCTCTTAACCCGGAGGAATAGGTATTACACTGCCTGAGTAATCGAAGAGGACTTCTACCGCCAAGACAACCGAATAGGACTTCTACCGCCTCAGCAGCCGAACATAACTTCCAATACAAATGGTAAAGTTGTTCTGACTGAGTATGCTCCTGAATAGCACTAATAAGTCAATAATGTACCCCCTTCCTATAATCTTTTTCTCAAGGGTAACGTGTTTAATTTTGCGTGTATGAAGAATAACAAGATTAGAATTGTTTTATTAGATATGGAAGTGAAATGTAAAGCAATGAATGTATGAACTTATGTAAGCAATAGATTCGAGAATGTTATGCACGTTAGATCAAGAGAGATAGGGGAATTAAGTTATTTGATCAATGAAAATCAAGTGTATTTATAATAGATAATAAGTTGCAACTGCTGGTGAAGAGTTCTCTACGAACAACAATGGTTGCAACCCTTAGGGAGTAAGACAACTATTCAAAAAAGAGGTGTCTTTTAATATAAAAACGACAGTTGCAGGATTCATTCGACTGAATTCTAGTGATAAACAAAAATCACCATAGCTCATTTAGTTAGAGCACTTGCCTTCTAAACTGGTGACCCAGGTTCAAGCCTCGCTCCATGCAGTTTTAAAACTTGATTTTGATTAAAATATGCATGCAAGTTTATTTGAATGTGAATGATGATTCTTGAGGAAAGATTTTAACAAAATACTAAACTAGACTCATATACATATTTAATGATTCTTGATATAACTATACGAACCATACTTTGAGTCATTGAGTCTGGATGTTGTCGTAGTCGTAAATTCGTGAATTGTTGTTTCATGTCACCAATTAAAACCTACGATCCAACATACTTCAATTATAAAACAAGGATAAATCGTCTAAGTCGAAAGCTTTGATACCTTTCGAACGCATTGGAGAAGCGGCTGATTTTAAAACAAGTAAACCTTTCGACTCTGTCAAAAGCAACGACTTCGTCGAAAGCAACGACTTCGAAAGGTTGGAAAAAGTGACATTTACCTTTCGACCGTGTCGAAAGGTTTAAACAAAACAATGATAAACCGGCAGTAACCTTTCGACCGTGTCGAAAGGTTCAAAACATTTATTTTAGATAATTGACCTGGTCGAAAGCAACCAAGTCGAGAGCTCCTTCTTGAAAGCAAGTAGGTGTAAGCTTTTGGTTTGTAAAACAAACATACCCCAACCTCTTTGGCAACCAACCTTTCGACTAAATACCCTTCGACCTTGTTCAATTCATTATGTACCAAGTAACTTGATACCATATGCATTGAATTTTGACCTTATCGAAAGCCAAAACCTTTCGACCGTGTCGGAAGGTCTGGGTTAGAAGGTTTGATGTCTAAAATGGCTAAAACATGCTAAAAGCCTGATTATCCTATTTTTAACTCAAAAGAGATGACTTTTTAACTAACTTGCCTTTGTTTGCCAAATTCTCATTGGTTAATAAATACTTTTTAGAAAAGTGCTGCCACTAATTTCAAAATTTATTAATAATTTTATTTTATAAAATTCCCATTCTCGCTAATTAAATATATAAAATATTTAAGTCCTATCTTGAATAATTTTTTATATTCATTAAATCACTTAGGAAAAATATGGAAAAAACTTAGGATATCTATTTTAATACGTTTTCCAACATACAAAAATAAAAACCCAAATAATTATTACTTTGGCCGTAAATAATTTATAACTAAATAAATCATTTTCTTCACTAGAAAATTAATATAAATCCCTATTAATTCAGAAAATTATGGAAATTGAAACCCATCCCCAAAATCATGTTTTCTACAACATATCTTGTGGCATTTAATAATCATTTCTTCTCGGTTTCACCCTAAAACCATGTATATCGCCTTTTAAACAACCTTGTTTAATCCATATAAATCATAATTCAAGCATATCATCATTCAGTATATTATAAAAAAAGATTTACACTAAAATCTGAAACCATATGATCATAAAACTAATGTAGAGATGCTAAAAATATTATTCACCTTAGATTAGGTAAGGAAATTAAATTTTGTTTAAGATTGATTTCTTCTAGCTTGAATCCTAAGATTTAAGTTGATTTTCTCTTCTCTTCTTTCTTCCTAATGGCCAGCCTTGCTTCCTTACGGTTATAAATTTTTGTTTTGATAAAATGAACATGTATGACTAAGGGAGATAATATAAGAGTGGCAAATATGGGCGGCTATTTACCCTAGTGCCCTTATATTTAGCGTCTTAACCATTTATAATTTGGTTAGATAAGCACGACCGTTTAATTTATTAATCAACCTCAATCTCCTTGTCTACATTATTCTATTTTATTTATTCTAATTAAATCTCTTGAATAATGTTAATAAAATTAGGGGTGTTATAGAATAATACTATACATCTCGGTTATTTGATATTAATGAGACCATGCCGCTTAACAAAACGGGTTTCCCCTCATTAATATCCTTTTAAAACATATCTTTTGCAAATCTTAATCCTTCATACAAAACTGATTAAAACAATAAGCAATATCATGTATGCATACAAATCAGACAAAAATGGACTATATATCCGAACACTATAGTTTTGTTTGGCTAACTACTAACCTTTGGCTGACTCGGGCCTACCAGAGAAAATAAACAATAGTTTAACTCCTGTTGGAAACACTTTTGGATGGACTTTTCCTAACTTACTTCTCCCATGGTTATCTGATCCTAATGGTTTTGCGAGCTAACCAACAACCTATCTCCTATAGATTCCTTTCTTTGTGTAACATCATTTTAGTCTTACCTGTGACAAAGCCCTACACACTAAAATTTTGGACTTATATTAGCTAGGGGCTACTAGCTAGATTATAGAGCACGACCCTGTACCAATCTCATCTGGTATTCAAATATCCGATTCATTTTACTTAGGGTTAACTGCCCATAAATTTTCCTTGAAAAACTTTTCTTTCAAAAAGATTTAATCTTTTTAAATCATACTTAAACAAGGAAAAAATTCTATGCTTTACTCAAAACACTTTGCCATGTATACACACACACACGCTTTTTTTAAAACATTGTTGATGAAAGAATCAAAACCTTTGTTTAAACCTTTGAACAGTATCTTTCGAAACCATTGAAAGTATCCCTTCCGAACTCCTTGAAAGTATCTCTTTCAATACAAGTAAAAACTTAAGCCGAAAGGCTAGAAATACCCTTTGAAACCATTTACATAGTCCTTTCGAAAACATTCGAAACCTCTTTTTTTGGAAGCTTTTTAAAAACTTAAACATCCTCTTTTCAAAACACTTTAAATATGCCTTTCGAAAACCTTTGGAAACCTTTTGTTTTAACCTTGTGAAAACATTGGGGAACCACCCCTTCGAAACTTTTCTCTTAAACCTTTTGAAAGCATTAAATTCTTCAAACCTTTCAAAAAGCATTTGGGTTCTATTAAAACATGTGGAATAACCTTTTGAAACCATTCAAAACTGTACCTTTCAAAATCTCATAAGGGTCTTTAAAGAAGAAAGTTGAAAGTAAAACTTCCAAAAGTTATTTCCTATGTAAAAGAAGTGGATGGTGTCGAAACCAATCCCTTCAAAAGCATTGGAGAAGCGGCCTGGGTTTTAAAACAAAGAAACCCTTTGGAAGGCATTGCTTCGGAAGGTAAGATGCGGCGGTAAGGGGTTTCGACTCTTCAAAAGCTTCTTTATAAAATAAAAGGGCAATCTCTTTCGGAACTATTCCTTAAAACTATTTAACCAAGTCGAAAGCTAACTAAGTTGAAAACATTCCTTTTGAAAGCAAAGCAATCACATCTTCTTTTAAAAACAAAGTAAGGCTTCGACCCCTTCAGAACCACATGTTTCGACTACATACCTTTCGTCTATGTCCAATTCACTACGTACTAAGACTTTGATACCATGTGCATTGGTTCGATATTGATGAAGGCGGAAGAACTTAGTCAAAAGCTGAAAGCTAGGTGCCAAAAGTGGCATAACAGGTAAAGTAAGGGAAAACTGCATTTTTACTTCTAAAGATTATTCTTTTCAACTAACCTGCCTTAGTTGTCAACAAATGATTGGTTGCTAATTACTTTTCCAATTTTTTTTTTAAAATGCCGCCGAAATTTCAAAAGCAACAATTTAAAACATTTACAAAATACCCAATTGCCATTTATAAATATATAAAACATTTAAGTCCCATGCCTTAAATAACTTTATATATCTTTTAAAACACTTAGAATTTTTTTATAAAACTCTCATAAATCACTTTTAATATGTTTTCTGACATATATTTATTTCTGATCCAAAATCATCATAAAATAGACGTAACTAATTAACTCCAAAATAACTATTTTCTTCACTAGAAAATTTATAATAAATCCACATTAATTCAGAAAATTATGAAATTTGTAACCTATTTCCAAAATATTATTTCTGACCTTATATTAAAATCGCACGACATTTGGATGTCATATCATTGATTTTTCAATCTAAAACTCCCTATAAAATCTATATGAATAGGCATAAATAATTAACAAGCATATATATATATATATATATCCATTTCAACAATCAAGAATATAACAATATAATTTGCAAAATATTCGAACCTAATCTAGAAACCAAAAACATCAAAAATATGAGATATAACCTATTATTCACCTTAGCTTTATTGTTAAGGAGTTAAAATTTGATCTTTGATTAATTGATTAGGTTCTTCCCCTTGATGTTAGCTTTTCTTCAACTTGCTTTCTCTTAATGGTGACCAGCCTCTTTTCAAATATGGTTTTGCTTATAAACGTATAAAATGGGAATGTATAAGGGTTTAGGGTATAAGATTGTTCCTATATTTCCCTTGTCATTTACCCTAACTTATTTTATTTCATTTCCTTTAGTTCATAGGTTTAATAGGCACGACTACCTTCAAATTTCACAAACCTCAATCCGTTAACCATTTTACATTATTTCATTTGATTTAACCAGTTAAATGTCCTAAATAATGTTACTAAAAATTAGGGGTGTTATAGACTCCCCTCCTTAAAGAATTTCATCCTCGAAACTATGATAAGGTACACATTCAAATCAATCATAAAGGTAAAAAAATACCATCCAATAAATCAGGATAAGCATCTCTAATCCTGATCTCAGTTTCCCAAGTACATTCTTTATCGTCATTGCTCCACTGGATCTTAACTAATCTGACCGTCTTGTTCCTCAGCCTCTTCTCCTCTCTTGCGACTATACAAACTGGTTTTCTAACTAATAGTTAAGTTCGGTTCCACTCCTAAGTCCTCTAACAAGTCGGTGCTATAGTAACCATCGGATCTCGAACACACTTTCTCAAATGAGAAATATGAAAAACATCATGGACTTCTGCCAAATTGTTCGGTAACTCTACTCTATATTCAAGTTTCTTGATCCTCTTTACGGTGGGAGATGGTCCGACGAACCTCGATGCCAAATTTTTCGATTTTCTGAACTGAATTACACCTTTCATTGGTGCTACTTTGATGAAAACATGGTCCCCGATTGAGAACTCTAAGTCTTCCCGTCTATTATCAACATAACTTTTCTGCTTATACTGAGCTTCCTTCATCCAAGTCCGTATCAACTCAATCTTCTCCGTAGCTTCTCAAACTAAATCCGGACCAAGAACCAACCTATCCCCGATCTCTAACAAAAAAACTGGAGATTTACATGGCTTCTATCCAAAGCTTCAAACGGTGCCATCCCTATACTAGCCTGATAACTGTCGTTATACGAAAACTTGACTAAGTATAGATGGTCTTCCCATGATCCCCCAAAATCTGACATACACGCTTGTAATAAATCTTCCAATACATTGTAACTCTTTCAGTTTGTCCATCAGTCTGTGGATGGTATGCGGTACTCATCTTATGCTTGGTGCCTAAAATATCCTGTAGACTCTTCCATAACTCGCTAGTGAATAAGGAATCTCTATCGCTTACTATACTACTAGGAATTCAATAAAGTCTAACTATATTTTTCATAAACAACTTAGCTTAAACAGGTGCCCTTCTAGTTGACTTAACTGGAATTAAATGGTCGCTCTTGGTCATCCTATCCACCATGACCCATATGCTTTCAT
This sequence comes from Allium cepa, assembly GCA_030765085.1. NCBI lineage: Eukaryota > Viridiplantae > Streptophyta > Magnoliopsida > Asparagales > Amaryllidaceae > Allium > Allium cepa. The sequence continues at coordinate 567,248,778 of CM060940.1, read as the reverse complement.
TTTCTCTATTAGATCTTGGCAACCCATCTATAAAATCAAAAGAAATAGAATCCCACTTCCATACTGGAATATCTAATGTCTGAAGTAACCCTTCTGGCTTTTGATGTTCGGCCTCTACTTGTTGGAAGTTCAGACACGGCTTTACCCATAAGCCTACATTTCCACTTCATTCCTTCCTAGAATAAACTCCTTTTCATGTCTTGATACATCTTAGTTCCTTCCAGATGAATAGTGAACTTTGAGCGATGGCATTCCTCCAAAACTTCCTTTCCATGTTTCACACATTCAGAACACACAGTCTTCCTTTCTTTCTTGACCACCCATTCTGGTCAAGACTAAATATAAGTCAATGCCCTCCGTTCCATCTCCTAACTTTCTGATCCACACAGCCAATGCTAGATTTCTCTTTGCCTAGAAGCAGCCCTTTCAATTATTAATGGCCGAACTTCTAAACATGACAACATAGAGTTTCTTTACTAGATCTAGCTTTAGATCCCCACTGTACTCTACATGTCGTCGACACTTCTAGATCTTTCCACTAAGCTGTCATCGCCAACACTGCATTCTGATGTCTTTTGCTAAGTGCATCCGCAACCTTGTTGCCTTTCCCGATATGTACTCAATTCCAATGTCATAAGCAGCTATGAATTCCAACCAACTCTGTTGTCTCATATTCAGCTCCTTCTGAGAGAATAAATACTTTAATGACTTATGATCCGTATATAACTCAAATTTTTCTCCCAAAAATAATGCCTCCACACCTTCAGTGCTAAAATCACTACAGCCAATTCCAAATCATGCGTCGGGTATCTCACCTCATGTGGTCTAAGCTGTCAAGAAGCATATGCAATCACTTTACCTTTTTGCATTAACACAGCTCCTAACCCAGTTCGACAAGAATATGTATATACTACTAAGTCTTGATTCCTTTTCGGGATAGCTAACACAGGTGCATTAGTCAATAAGTGTTTCAAGCTCTGGAATGCTTCCTCACACTTACCGGTCCAAACGAACTTCACATCTTTTCGTGTTAGCTTAGACATCGGTGCTGCTATTCGCGAGAAATCCTTTATGAACCTCCGATAGTACCAAACTAATCCAAGAAAACTCTTTATCTCAGTCACTGTCTCAGGTCTCTTATAATTATTCACCGCTTTAATCTTAGTCGGATCTATAGACAACCCTTTCTCTAAGACTACATGACCAAGAAACTTCACTTCCTTCTTTCGGAAATGATACTTCGAAAACTTCACTTCAACTGATGCTGCCTCAGCATCTCAAGCACCACAATAAGATGAACTTCATGCTCTCATTCATCCTTAGAGTATATCAAAATATCATCTGTAAATACCAACACAAACCTATCCAAGTACTCTCAAAAAACTCGGTTCATTAAATCTACAAAGAATGCAGGCGCATTAGTTAGCCTGAATGGCATTAATAACCATTAGTACAATCCATATTAAGTTCTAAACACTGTCAAAGGAATACTATCTTCTGCCACTCTAAGTTGACGTAACCATATTGCCAAATCCAATTGGGAAAATACTTTAGCTCCACTCAACTGAAAGAACAAATTGTCAATTCTAGGCAAAGGATATCGATTATTTATCGTCTTCTCATCCGGCTTACGATAATCGATACACAACCTTAACGATCCATCTGGCTTCTTAGCAAACACTATGGTTGCTCCCTAAGGCGAACTACTTGGTCTGATAAAATTCTTGCCCTTTAGATCCACCAATTGCACCTTTAACTCCCTTATCTCGGTAGGTGCCATCCTGCTTGGCGATTTAATCACCGGTTTGGCTCCTAGTACCAAATCTATCCGAAACTCAATGGTTCATTTCGGTGGTAACCCTACTACAGGTTCAAAGGCATCTATGAATTCTCTAACAACAAAAACTCGTCTCAACTCGTCTTCTCCCTGTATAAAACCCAATAAAGCATAACCTCAAAACTAGAGTTTTTTACGAAGTATACTATCCGACCATTACAGTCAGGGCGTCTGAGTGATATTTTCTTATCGTGGTGAAATATCCTAGCATCGTATTTACTTAACCAATCCATACCCAAAATAATTCCAAACCCTAGTAAATCAAACAATTGCAAACTACAAACAAAGGTATGACCTAACAATTCAAACTCTAGGTGGTCGCACTTCATCCTTAGTATCGCATACCCTCTTATCGGATTTACAACCCTTAAGGAAGTAACTAAGTATAAGGGTTCTGATTAAGCTTATCTACCAAATAATGAGATATAAAAGAATGTGATGCACTGGTATCGAATAGAACTCTAACTGATACACCGTAAATCAAAAGCGTACCTCCCGACATAGATTTTCCCCTCTCCTCTGCTGTTGGTCTCAAGGTAGCTGGTTCCAATGCAAATTTTTTGCATTTTCCATACTTGGCTGGCTCCTTACACTGGTTCTTACAATTTCCATTACAGTCATAGTTGTAACACTTTATTCCTTTCTTCTTTGCAAGTTTCTTTCCCTTGCATGTCCGACACTCATGGGAATAGTGTCCTATCTTGTCACACTTCTAACAAACCACTTCTGCCTTTCCCTTCTTAGTAGCTCCACCCTTCTGAGCTCATTTCTTATGGAAAAACTTTCTCTTCCGGCTCTGCCCTCCTTGAGCTTCTTTAGCCTTATTTCTTTTAAGAAAAGCTTGCTTTTCTTCATTCCTCAAGGCCATCTCAACAACAACATCACTTAGATCCCTAATATGAGGTAACATGGCTTAGCAAGCTCAGGCTTCAACCCCTTGATGAACTTCTCATTCCAGTTAATCACAATATCAAACGTAGCATAGCCATATCTTGCTAGCTCCTCAAACCTCCTCCTACACTCATCCCATGTCATTGTCTCTTCACTAACTTCAATCGTCAAACTATTCCACCAATAATACGCTGACCCCTGAAGATTTCTAGAAGCAAACCTTCTCTTATGCTCATCATTAAGACCCAAATCTGCAAATATTCTCTCACGGTGCAGTAACTAGTTATCTACTTCGATGGCGTCTTCAGTTCCAGCGAATGGTTTTCCTCACAACCAAGCATATTCCGTACTCAAAACAGCATAATTGTTGACTACTGGGGCTCCCAGAACTCCTTCTCCAGCAGCAACACCCGCCTACATCATGTTGACAAAGAACTGATACATTACTCCCATGTCAACTTGTGGGACTCTAGCACCCACATTTCCAGCTTGTGCCTGACCTTAGTTCCTTCTCGTATTTGGTCTGACATTTCCATTTGTCTAGTGGTGCTTCCCTCCCCAAGGTTAACTCTTCCACTTCTAGCATCCATATTTGTATTCAAGCCTCATATGATAAAGAAGAATAGCCTAAGGGAGGTAGGAGAATATAGATATAGCGTATACTTACATATGACAAATACAAGTACATTACTATAGCTTTATCCCGTACCTCGATCTTATCTCTAACTTTTTAGGATTATGTTTTAAAAAAATCATTTTGAGTTCAAATTTTTTCATAAACCTATGCTCTGATACCAAGTTGTAACATCCCTTATCTGGAGGCTCGAAGTTAAGTGCTACGGATGCTGCAGTCATCCATAGTATTAACTTCCAATGACCAAATATGGTAATGTTAATGGTATCCACAATATCAGAAGCCCTTGAATAAGAAATAAAATCATCACGGATTAAAACATTTTCTGATTACATTTCAAAACAAAATTTTATATCCAAGTTACATAATCCCAATTGTATCCAAGGTTCAGATCAAATATTATTATTACATAAATATGCCAAGGGCAACATAAGAAGATGCCCCCTCGATTGACCAGAGTACTAAATAATCATAACATACTTAATACAACACAACAAAAATAAAAACATAACAACTCCTGAATAGCTACCCGTCAGCCTCCTGCTCGTCTTCCGAAGCTTTTTTGTCAATCTACTAAAACTGTAAATCGTCAACCGTCAGCCTACTCAAATCAATTTTGAGCACCCGAGAGTTTAAGGGGAAAAACATAAACTTCGAGTCAGACATAAAGCCTGGTGCGAATAATACTATACATCTCGGTTATTTGGTATTAAGTGAGACTACGCCACTTAGCAGAACCAGTTTCCCCTCACTAATATCCTTTTAAAACATATCTTTTGCAAATCTTAATCCGATAACCAAAACTGGTTAGAACAATAAGCAATATCATTTATGCATACAAATCAAGTAACAAATGGACTATATATCTGAACATTATAGTTTTGTTTGGCTAACTACTAACCTTTGGCTACCTCGAGCCTACCAAAAATAATAAACAAATAGTCTAACTCCTGTTAGATACTGTTCTAGATGGTCTGTCCCTAGCTTAGTTCTTCCAGGATCAATTGATCCTAATGGTTTTATGTGTTCATCAATAATGTATCTCTCCTCTATAGATTCCTTTCTGTATGTAACGTCGTTTTAGTCTTACCTGTGACAAAATCCTATACACTAGACTTTTGGACTTATATCAGCTAACAGTTACTAGCTAAAGTATAGGGCACGACCCCTTACTAGTCCCATCTATATTCTAATATCTAAGTCATTTTACTTAGGGTCAACTACCCGTACATTTTCCTTAAAAACCTTTGCTTTCAAAATGATTTAATACTTTTAAAGCATACTTAAACAAGGAAAATATTCTGTGCTTTACTCAAATAATTTTCCTATGTTATATATATACTTTTCCCAAACCATTGTTGATGAGAGAATCAAAATTTTTGTTTAAACCTTTAAACAATATCTTTCGAAACCATTGAAAGTACACTTGTCGTAACCCTTGAAAGTACCACTTTCGATGCAAGTAAAACCTTAGGCCAAAAGACCAAAACATAACTTTATAAAAGTCCTTTAAAAAACATTCAAAACCTCTCTTTCGAAAACCTTTTAAAACCTTAAATGTCCTCTTTTCAAAACACTTTAAATATGCCTTTATAAAACAGTTGTAAACCTTTCGTTTATAACCTTTCAAAAACATTGGGGAACCACCCCTACAAAAACTTTCTCTTAAACCTTTTGAAAACATTAAATTCATCAGATCTTTCAAAAGCATCTGGGTTCAAGTAAAACATATGGAATTACCTTTTGAAACCATTCAAAACTATACCTTTGAAATCTTTGGGTTTATCTTTCAAAATCTCCAAAGGGTCTTAAAAGAAGAAAGTTGAAAGTAACACTTTCAAAAGCTATTTTCTAAGTAAGAGAAGTGGATAATGTCGAAACCAATCGCTTCGAGAGCATTGGAGAAGCGGCTTGGGTTTTAAAACAAAGAAACCCTTTCGAAGGCATTGCTTTGAAAGGTAAGGTACGACATCGAGGGGTTTCAAACTCGTCAGAACCTTTTTTATAAAACAAAAGAGAAACCTCTTTCAGAACCATTCCTTAAAACCATTTAACCAAGTCGAAAGCTAACTAAGTCTAAAACATTTCTTTCGAAAGCAAAAAGGTACATTTTCTTTTAAAAACAAAGTAAGGCTTCGACCCCTTCAGAACCCCATGTTTTGACTACATACTTTTCGCTTATGTCCAATTCGCTGCGTACCAAGTCTTTGATACCATGCGCTTTGGTTTCGATGGTTATGGAAACGAAAGAACTTAGTCGAAAGCTGGGTGCCGAAAGTAGCGAAACAGGTAAAGTAAGCTAAAAATGCATTTTTACTTTAGAAGGTAATTATTTTCAACTAACCTACCTTATTTGTCAATAAATTATTGGTTGCTAATTTCTTTTCCAAATTCTTTTCAAAAGTTTTGTTGAAATTTTAGAAGTAACGATTTAAAACATTTACAAAATACCCCTTTTTCTTTTATAAATATATACAGGACATTTAAGTCCCATACCTTAAATAATTTTATATATCTATTAAAACACTCGGGAAAATTTTATAAAAATTTCCATAAATCACTTTTAATATGTTTCCTAACATATATTAAATTCTGAACCAAAATCATCATAAAAAAGTCGTAATTAATTTAAACTTAAAATAACTATTTTCTTCACTATAAAATTCATAATAAATCCACATTAATTCAAAAAATTATGAAATTTGAAATCTATTTCCAAAATATTATTTTTGACCTTATCTCAAAATCGCAAGGCATTTGGATATCATTTATTCAGTTTTTCGATCTAAAACTCACTATAAAAACCTATACGATTTGGCATAAACCATCAATGAGCATATAATATATATATATATATCCATTTTAACAATAGAAAACATGACAATATACTTTGTAAAATATTTGGATTTGATCTAGAAACCAAAAACATCAAAATATGAGATGCAACCTATTATTCACCTTAGCTTTTTTGTTAAGGAGTTGAGATTTGATCTTGGATTAAGTTTATAAGTTTCTTACCTTTGATATAGCTTTTCTTCTACTTTCTTTCTTAATGGTGACCGACCTCTTTTCTAATATGGTTTTACTTGTGAGCATATGAAATGAGAGTGCATGAGGATTTAGGGTATAAGATTGTTAATTATTCTTATATTGCCCTTGCTATCAACCCTAACTTATTTTATTTCATTTCCCTTTTTTCATTGGTTTAATAGGCATGACCATAATCAAATTTCACAAACCTCAATCCCTTAACCATTTTTACATTATTTCATTTAATTTTACTAATTAAATGTTCTAAATACTATTACTAAATATTCAAGGTGTTACACCATTCTTTAATAGAGAAAGTAGGAAGAGCTACACAAATTCTCGCTCTCCTTTCTACTTTGGATTTGAGACATCTCCCTCTGCACTACTGTCTGAATTTGAGAAATTATGGTCTTATGTGAGTGATTTTATTTTTCTTCTCCGTTTCCTTCTTCTAGTTGCCAATTTGTAACTTACATTTGTAAAATTTCACTTTCTTTTAGTCTATGCATTGATGGTGAAGGCACGTGAGACGAAAAGTGCCCAAACCTTGCTTTCGATTTGGATGGCTAAACTTGAAGCTGACCTTGCCCTGTCCAATTCCAAGAAAGTTAAGCAGCCTTTAGCCATTGTCAAAGTTGAGGATGAGATTAGAGTGCTTCAAGAAAAGATTGAATATGAAGCTAAGATTGCAGCGGATGCTCGGGTTTCAAAAGCGCAGGTGTTGAGTGAGAAGAATAAGGCATTTGAAAAGGTTGAGAGGGAGTTAAAGGCGGTGAAGGACGAACAATCCCAATCAAAGAAAGACCTTGATGCAGTCACTTCTAACAGGACCTATGGTTTTTATGCTTCAGCTATGGGTAATTTTAGGCTTGCTGATTTCTTGGAGGATTGGTCTTTAGTTGCTTTAATTTTCAAGTATTGCTAGGGTAGGTGGAATGAGGAAGAAATGGAAGAGCAAAATTCTGACCCGAACTGTTCTGGGCACTCTTCTGAGCAGGAAATGATCTAGGCTGATAGAGGTCACGGGAACTTGCACTTTGAGGATAAAGGAAAAACATCTATAAGTGAGGTTAATTTGCATTCTTCAATAGAATTAAATGATTAGTCCGAATTTCTTTTGTCTTATGCCATATTAAGACTTAAGTTTGTTCCAGTGTATGTAATGAAACGTAGTATTCCTGGTGTTTTTTACGAATGATCTTATTTTTCTCATTGTTTTTTTGGTATTCTAGAGAGAATGTATTCATAAAATTATTGAGATGAACTGAGGCTTGGCTCGAAAAAAAAACTTTAGACCATCTTGGATTAAGTGTCGCAGCTATGTGCATGCGTGAAAAGGAGTTGGATAAAACTTTTGTAGGGATTAAGGATAAGATGCAAGAATTATTATCCCAAATAGACCAAGTAGTTCAGAAGAAAGATCCCTTAGTGATTTCGTGTTGCACCGATGGCGGTATAGATTAAAGAATGGTTCATTTCCACTCGATATCCCTCACCTAGAGTGGTTTAGGCTTAATCTAAGAAGCCTGACTAGCGAATGACTTTTCCATGTCTTTATATGATTTTCAAGTATGTGGACAAGTAGAGATGATGTAATAAGTGATGGATGTTTTAGTGTTGAAACTTAGTCCATTATATTTAAGTTTTATATCTATACTTGTTTAAGTTAGTTCTTTTCAAGCTCTGTTCAACACTAATTATACTTGTTTACTAGGATGATCCTAAAGATGAAGTTATCCAACTTAGGTACGAAATTAAGAAGCTTGAAATAGAGCTAAGGTTTAATCGTGAAGAGATTGGAATGCCAAGGGCAAGCTTGAACATCAGCATGACTGTAATAGAAGACTGAGAATGCGGTCAGAGTGAGCTGCGTCAAAGCTGGAAGGATATAGCAGACCGTAAAGGTAGGTGAAGAACTCTACAGTATTTTTTATAAAGAAGATATTACACAATACAAGAAACAAGTGGATGGCATGTCTGTAGAAATTGCCTGATTGCTTGTTGAGCAAGAGACTACAATATATGGAAGGATGATTACGGTGCCCTATTTGGATATACCTCATGTCCTCCCATGGGTTCTGGACCTTCTTATCTTTGTAATGATGGATGGAAGATTATTGCTAGCAGTTTATTTGGTGATTTTTTGGTTAAAATTAGGAAATAAAGTCTCAATTAATGAAGATCTTAAATGATACCAGGAAGAGGATGGTAATAAAGGTGTGTGAGCTTGAGGATTTATTACAGGCTTCTCAAGATAGGATTGCTTCTTACTCGAATAAGCTTGAGCAAGAGAAAGTCAAAAGTAAGAGGGCTAAGGCGCTACTACAACGGTCTTGAGATGTCCTAGATTTTTTTACCCTACGTTGGACCAATTTTTTTTGAGTGACAAGGAAGACACGGAAGTGACAGTCGATGCACCTATGGACTATTTTGTAGGGGCATTCTATGATACTCACAGGATATTTTTGCTAGCACAGCACCACTTCCTCCTAATGTCCCTTAGATCTCATCTTAGTATTCTATTGTAAAGACTTTGGATAAGGAAAACATTTTTTTGTAGTGCTTGACATAATTCAGAAGTTCGCTTATTGATTAATATTTCTTTACAAAATGAATAAATTTTTAGTAGTCTTATTTTACTCATTTATTTAATTCTAATATATGGATATATCTAACTTTTTTGACTGGCTTTTCTCGATTAGGGTTCAGAGGTAACCACTCTCTAGAAGAAGTAAGATTCCGCTCTACTTAGAGTAAAAAAATTAGAAGGCTTATTAAAGAATGCTGAGAGCATATATGGGGCTATATAAAAGGATGAAATCAAAAGGATAAGAGAAGGATAGTGGAAATGGATAGAGAGATTGCATTGCGCATGAGTGCAAAAGACGATTTCCTAGTTACTTCGGCTACACACATCTCCCTACGTTCGAATGCAATTCCCATATCCCTTTCTATTGCTAACCTGAGCGAGATGCTTAATGGAAGAAAAATGTGAAGAATCATTATAAGGCCAAAGTTAAATAGTAAGAGGATTATTATACGGGAGAATTAAAGACACCATATACTTGGGTTTCACTGTTCAAATCTAATGAGGATGAGTTCTTGGGTCCCTTCTCTAGGGATATCAAAAAGACAAGGGAGAACCTCTCAAGTGTAGTTGAGAGAATTAGGAAAGCGGCTATGAGGCAAGTAAATGCCTTAGAAAACAAAATATACAGTTTAGAGCATGAAGCCCGGTTAGATTCCATCATAGTTTCTTAAGATGGGACGGATAGGGGAATCTCTTTTGGAAGAACTTCGTAAGGAGAAAGTAAAGACAAAAACAACAAACATTGTCGGCAATGTGCAATCGACATTTTCAAATGTTTCTGGCCTGGACTCAGTTTATCCTTGTACAATAAGGCCAATTATGAGTGTAGGTCCTAAGGCTATGAAAATGTCTGGGCCAGTGCTAGTTATGATCCTCGCATTTCGTACTATAGTTCCACTCATGGTGGGGCTACCCATACTCGATCATTAATCATGATTACTAAGATGGAAAATTGATTTTCTGCTTTTCGTTTAGTGGATGGTTTATCTCAATTTATAGCATCGCTTCCTGTATATCGTAACAACATGAAGCAGTTGTACCCAGTTCGTCTTCTGGTTCTAAATAAGATTCACAGTTTAGTTTTTCATTACGGGGTGTTATTTTTGTAATATGACCCAGGTTGTAACCTTTTGTAGATAACGTACGGGTATGTAAAAATAGACAACATTATTTTTGGTAAACATGTAAGATTCATAACTAAGTATTGATAACCCAATTTTTTGATATATACCCGGCAAGCTTTGAGCTAGCAGCATCTGGATTTGTACCTAATGAATAGCTTTTTGGTATGTTCCATGTATTGTACTTTCTTGCCATGCTTAGGATAAGTTATTGGAGTGGCATATTCCACCTAGTTGATACCTTAAATGCCATGGTATTTTCTTACATACTGATGTGATCTGATCCCTTATCTAGGTGCAAATTTCTATATTGACCTGACCATATGTGTGATATGACCTGCCTCTTGTTTGAGGGCATAATATTCTTTTTTGGTCTGACTGTGGACTGAGCATGACCTAGCCCCTTTCTTTGGGGGACATAACGTCCTTGTCCATATTCTTGGTGTGACCTGCTCCTTTGTTTAGGGATATGACGTCCTTGGCCATATGCAAAATATGACCTACCCTCCTATTTGAAGGGTGTAATGTTATATGTATTATGAGCCACATTCTTCTCTAGCATCACCTTTACCATTTCTAAGAATGCCTTTGTCGTTCGTAGGTGGCATTACGCCTCTGGAAGATGGCAGTGAGCTCTGAATGGAAATTTGTTCGTGCATTCAGCATGGTCTTCCCTGCTATCTGGGGGAGAACTAAAGGAATATCCGATTAAGAAGTCGGCTATTGTACATATAACCCATTATTGCATGCATATGGTTTTTTTTACTGGTTTTGGATGTCTAATATGTGTATGTCCAGTGTGCTATGTCAAATTAACTAACATAAAGGTTTTTTATACTGGTTAAGGCCATCCAATATCCCTACGATCAGTCTTTGTATGACTGTTATCATAAGAATATTCATACTGGGTCAGGGCAGTCTAATATCCCATCCAGCATAGTATTTTGGTTGAAGAGCCGGACCCACGTTGATGCACGTCCAAGTGTCTAAGACCAGCATTACCGTTCTCAGTGTTGAGATTGTCGTTTCTTTACTATAGACCTCACATTAATCTTAATCGATGAATCTTGACGGTGAACTATGAAGGTGAAATAATACAAAAAATTTATACTGGTTCGTAAAATCAGTTTAGTACATCAATTTATATGTGTGTGTTTTAGGTAATGTGAGCCACTTTGGGTGAACTCTTATGTACTCTTATGTCACTGGATGCTTACATAGCCTTGTATTCGCACTTCAACTGTTTGTTCAAATGATTTTGTAAATAACTGAAAATCAAAATTTAATAACAAAATAATAAAATTAAAGGATGGAAATTTTTTACGTGGTTAAGACTATTGTCAATCCTATATCCACGAAATAATCCACTAGATGTTTGTCACTTTTATACACAGTACAATTGCCCAAAGGCATACAATGTTCTTCTTTTATGTATTCCTTGTTTGAATAAAATGAGGTTGAAAAAAGATCCCCTTTTTCGTCTTCTAGTATTTTCTTTTATAGTAAGAAAAATGCATTACTTGTTATTGCAATCGCCTTTGATCATTTATCTTCAATTTCCACACTCGGATTTTTCCACATGTCATTCTTCTACAATGCCTATTTGTTGCGCCTGGATTGATGATGCGTTTTTGGTGGCAAACTCGACTTTGGCGAGATCTTGGAAATTTGAAGCAATATGCCCAAAAAATTAGGCGGAAGTCCTAGTCTGTATGGATCGGTCTCCACTGTCTTGAAATAGAAAATGTCTTAAGGGGAATTGTGGGAGACCACCTTGAAGCTTTGCTATGTTGTTGACGCATATGAAAAGGTGAAGTGGTGGATATTGCTTGGTGTTCAGACCGCACTACCCTATTGATACCTTTTCTCCCTTTTCTTGATTTGATAATGTATCGGGTTGAAATGGGGTAGCATTTCCTGTTTTGTTCTATGAGCTGAGTTGGCATACACATGGAATGTGCTTAAGACTACTTGTGATTTGAGCTAGATGCAGTTTGAGTTGCTTACTTTATACCTATTCTTAGGTTGCTGAGGAAAGGGAGAAGGAGTTGCACCTCCGTGGTTTACTTATAAGTATGGTTCTGCATTGAAGCATATTTTAGGTGGCCCTGCATGCATACCCTTTAGAGTGTTCTTGAATCCATGCGACGCTGCGTAGGTTGCTCCTAGTATGTGCTTGTGCAGACCTGATCCTGCAGGTATCAACAAAGTATGAGCTTTAGAGGTATGGTTAATTCAGTATATTATGCGATGCCTCCTATGTCTCGGCTTGGTATTTCACTTTTGCCTTAGATTTTGGATATGGCCACTATGATATGCCCTTATTTCCTGATGTGTGCAATATTTTCCCTTGCCGCGGTTATAATGGCTTATTTTTCCGTACCTTTTGAATCGACAATAAACCAGACATGTCTAACTCAAATTGCATGAAAAGACGGATCATCACGGGTAGAAAGAAAATAAAGACAAAACAGAGTCTCACATGAATGGAATAACATATATTATATCAATAATAATCTTTACAGTGGAAAATTTTAAAATACAATATCAGAGTCTAACCTAGATTCAGCCTGGACGGTTATAACACCTACTCTTACAAATGCTGACAAACAATAAAACAAATACAATAAATGCAATGGATAATAGAATATGTCTATACGACGATGAAGATCTCCAGCTCTCCATTGGGAAGTCCAACCATCTTCAATTAAACCTGAAACTACTCGGATCTGACCATAGTATTAAAAATAACCGGATTAGACTTGATAAACCAACGTGAGATAGTTGAAATTTAAATGTATAGATCACGACGATGTTATCAAAACTTTGAAAAGAAGAGTATCAAATAAGACCACACCCACACATAAACACTAACTAGTTTTTACCTTATGATAAGCAAAACTCTTTTATACCAAAATTCATTTGATATTATCTTTAATGACATTCTTTTGGAAAACATCTTTAAATAGACTTATTCAAAGAAGGTATCAATATCTGGACTAAGTCTAAGGTAATATATCCGGACTAGGTCAACGGAATATATGATACCAAAAAGGCGTAGCTGAAATGTTTGCAAGTCATTACAACTATTTTTGAACTACAATCAAAATCGTAATTCTCGTATTGGGATTAGGTTTCCAACATGATAGGGAACTAATGAAAAGATCAGTCTGTATCCATGACTTACGTCCAAAACTCAGACGCTGTTATACGATGTTTGCATAAAAAATGGGCAAACACCTCCAAGTCGTATGATTTAGTTGATTGTATATGGTTCTTAGCGATTTGGGTGATTTATGCGAATATATAAAATAGATGGACTAAACTGTACAAAACACACAGATTTATAGTGTTTCGGCCAGAATGTGCCTACGTCCACTTTATATGTTATTCTCCTTTTCTATTCAGATTACAAGTACAAAGCTTTGATTACAAGTAACAGAAAGTTGTTTGAAAGTTCTATCCGTGCCCGAGCTCTCAAACATGTCTGTCATTGTTGTACCCCTGCCCATCTATTTATAGAGTGAGGCTGGGGGCAGGGGTCTTGAATGTATATAGCTGCTGGTGGGCCTGGGCTGATGCAATCTGGCCCGACTAAGTTGATCCGAAACGTCTTGGTTCGGTGGAGAGTGGTATGTTATTTGGACCGGTGGTAGGTTGGGAGTGAGTTTGGTTCGGTGGTGGTTGGTCCGGCTAGGACTCGGAGATGAGCTGGTTCGGTGGTGAAGTGGGAGGATTCGGTTCGGTGATGGAGGAGAGGGAAATTGGTCCGGTAGGTGTTGGAGAGGCCTTGGTTCGGCAGTGAAGTGGGAAGGCTTGGTTCGGCAATGAAGTGGAGGGGCTTGGTTCGACAGTGAAGTGGAGAGACTTGGTTCGGCAATGAAGTGGAGGGGCTTGGTTCGGCAGTGAAGTGGAGAGGTTTGGTTTGGTGGTACCCTTCTTGTAATGGCTCGGTGGAAACATCCCCAACACTTGCCCCCCAAAGTGGGGCATATGCTTGTATATGTCGCGCTTTTTCTAGCTTGGGTGTTTTCATCCAGTCCTATGTGCCGAACTAGCCGGTCCGGTCATCCTGCATTCGCCTATAAGTAGGGGTGTTATGCCTTCGTTATTCCCTACCAAGCTTGATAACCGAATCAGATTCTCTCCTGCTGAATCAAACTCACTGCCGAATCACGTTAGATTGCCGAATCAGGTGATTGCCGAATGGGGTTTTAATCTTGAACTACCGAGTGTGCTTGAGTGCCGAATGAGCTGAGGAGTATAGCGCCGAATGGCCTTTTGCCTTGCTCTACCGAATGGGCTCGGTAGTTTGAGTGCCGAATGGTCTTTCGACCTTGTACTACCGGATGGACTTGGGAGTTAGAGAAGTGCGAGGCCGAATGGACTTTAGCCTCAAACTTTTATGTTTCGTATTGAGAATGAGACTCCAGGCAGCATGTACTTGTTTGTTTATATTTCCATACTCCTGCTCTAATGATGCACTTTTTTATGTTGCAGATAAATGTCTCGTAAAGTGGAAACTCGATCAGATAAGAAGAAATCCAAGGATGAAGGAGAGTCCACCGTAGTGCCCCCATCTCAGCAAGGATCGAAAAGTCGTGGACCCACCCTGAGATCGCTAGTAGATGGGTATGGTCCCCAAGAGCTTCTGAATTCTCCGCCTGACTGCTTTCCTAGCTCTCTCAAAGAGGAGCAGCTTGATGTTATCTCCCGCTCCTTTGGGATTGATAGAGCACGCATGCTGTTGCCAGGGAAGGGGGTCATGCCATATAATCCCCCTGAAGGATACTTCGCTTATAGTAGGTACCACTGCATGTGTGGGGCCATTCCTCCAATCAATGCTTGGATAGTTAGCTTCGTCACTTATTTGAAGGTGGCCCCTTTCCAGCTCCAGCCCAACTCCTACGCTATCTTGGTGTTCCTATTTGTGATTTTCCAGAGAAAGTACGGGCGCCCTCTTCTAACCGGGAGATTCGATATCTGTATAACTTGAGAGGTTACAAGAAGGGGTCTCCATACATCAGCTTGGAATCGGCCGTGTCCTTCAAGCCGGTCCTGGACTTGTATTCAAAGTTCACCATGTTTAAGAAGGAATGGTTCTTCGTCCAGGATGACACCGTTTCGATCCATCGCTTCACCTCTGGCTGTAAGTTGAAGCTTATTTATAATTTCCGTTCTGACTGAGATGCTTCTTCTTATGTGTTTTTATTTCTTGCTAGTGACTGGTGGCTTTGCGGTCGTGGAGAATGATCACTTGGTTCAGATGGCCGTGGAGATAGAGGCCATTTCGAGAAGGGATAGGTCAGCTTCTTACCTAATCAGGAATGCCACTCTCCTGGGACACAACTTGATTCTACCACATCAGTCTGTGGTCAAGCAGAGGGATACGTCCGAGGAAAGAGCTGCCAAAACCAAAGGAGGGTCCACGACAAAGAGCAGCAAGAGGAGACCCTTCTCGATACCTCCAGTCGTCGGGGGGAAGAAGCTCAAGAAATCTGATGGACCCTCTCCCAGCACATGCCCAGATGTTCCGGAGGAGGAAAGTGGAGAGGAGAAAAGAGGCGAGGAGGAGAGCGGAGGTGATGGAGAAGGTGATGGTGGTAACAGTGGCGAAAGATAGAGTGGTAGTGGCGTTGGTGCCTTGACCTCTAGGCAAGCAGGTGAGATTCAAGAGTGGACGGATGATGCTTTCCGCCAAGCCTTTGAGGGGTTGGAGGAAGGGTCGGCCTTGGTGGAGAAACCGAAGAAATATGATAAGGCCGGGACTGGTGCCATTCCATCTTCTGAGAGCATTTCAGCTAGGGCAACTCCGGCGGTTCAAGGTGAATTTTTGACTCCTCTTTTAACTTCACATGTTTCTTGGATTATAGTCTCATGCATGCTTGTAACACTTGGTTTTTATTCCAGGAACGGGTAAGGCGGCCAAGACATCAGACATTCGGCACCGCCTCGAGCAACTCAAACTCCTCAAAGCTTCTGCTAAACCGAAGCCCTCGACTAACTGTTCTGGGGGCGTAGTCGGCTACCATCCTCTTCTCGGAGTCATTGAAGAGGATATTCAAAAGAGAAAGAGGAGGCGTTCCATGTTCGAACCTTCACTTGGACCTCAGCCCCCAACCCAGCCTATTCATGACATCACGGGGGAGGATACCGAGTCCATACCATCTCCGCATCCATCAGAGAATTCTACCGTTACTCATGTTGATCGTCCCAGCTTGGCTCGTAACCCATTTGCGGGTCATCCAGATCTAGACCCGAGTTCTCATGATATTTCCTTCGATGAGGTTACCGGTGAGCACCTCCTACCCCGCAATCCTATGGTAAGGGTGCTTGATGAGGCTAAGTCTTTGGGTCTCGACTTGTTGACCACTCGGATTGTGACTATGGGGGGATGAGGCCAAGGCAAACATCGATCGGGTGGTTGAGGAGACCAAGAAGTTGATGGGGCATCACGCCTGACTGGTCAAGGCTGGAGAGGAAATCGGAAGTGCTAACATTCGGCTGCGGCTAATGGTTTCCGATCAGGTCAAACAGCTTGCCGATCAGGCCATTCAGATCTTCCAGCATGAGGCGGCCTCCAGACGACTAAAGAAAACCATGGAAGAGGCTAGCAAGGCAGAATTGCGAAATATGGAGGCTACTTGCAAGAAACGAATTGACACGGCCATCACAACGGTGGATGAGGTTCGGAGAGCGGATCTCGAGCAGGTAGAGGAGTTATCTGGAAGGCTCGAAGCCGTAGGGCTTGCTCAGGCCAAGCTAAAGGAGGAGATGGAGGCGATGAGGAGATCCCTTCAAGCTGACTGCTTGAGATACCGATTGGAGAGGGATGCTGCCGGTGCAAAGTTGTCGGTTTCTGAGGCCCGTATGAGGGAGTTTGAGGAGAACGAGGGGATGATGGATGATATGCTGCAAGATATGTATTTTCGTACTTGGAAGCAGGGCAACCTATCCTGGATGGACGATTACCCCCGGGTCATGGCTAGGATATATCTCCGGGCTTTGGAGGAGGCCAAGGCTGATGCAGATAAAGAGGGTGGCGTGGCCTTCAGAATGGATGTGGTTACCGCTCAGTTCACCAAGGAGGAGAAGGTGGCGGTGGAGGAGGGCATGCAGCTGCTTACCGTCGAGGAAGTGGGTGTGCAGTTGGAGGATGATGATTAGGGAGCAGATGATGGTAAGTCTTCCCTTTTAATCATTTCTTAACTTGATTGTATCGTTTGTCTAATAGATTTTTCTCCTGAATTGGACAGGTGGGACCTCTGGTCATCATGCTGGGAGTTCTGATCCTGCTGTCAAGTAGATCTTAGGGGTTTGGAAGGATAGAGATGAAGCTCTGATGCTGCCGACTATTTTGACTTGACCCGGGCATTTTTGGTTTTACTTGACATTCCTGTATAAACTAGTTCTAAAACATTAATGTACTTTCAGGTTGTAATTATGTCATTGCAACGAACGACTTTATTTTTAACATGTAACTTTATAACAAAAGCTGATTCTGTCATATTAGGATGCTGTCATTATTTTGATGTGTTGCATAAGAAATATAGCTGTGCATGTGCTAGTGATTCAATTGTGTTTTGATGTCAAGTCCTCGCTTAAAATATAATTTCATGTCTTGCAATGTTAATGTGATGTGTGAATATATCAGAGCTATTTATTTGTATACAAGAGAAGAGAGTACCGCCCTTCAAGTTTTTGCTGTAGACGGTAGCTTTGAATGCCTTGTGTGATCGAATATGGAATGCAGTTGAATGTCTTACCATCCAGCTGTGAGTTCTTATTCCCATTAGCGAGTGTCTCCTATTTTATGTCATGTACTTTAGTGATCGTTATAGAGGATAGGAGGATAGTTTTTATAAATAAAATGGAAATATAATAAATAGTAAAACTTCCAATCACGGAAGGCCTTCGATGTGCTTAAGTTCGTGGAAAACGGGTTTTGTAGTCACTTTCCCTAGCTGTGGGTCTTGGAGACATTCGTCACCCATCTTACACCTCCGCGGGGAGTTTTCTTTTTTACCACAGCCGTACTTAAGACACATCAGAGCCGAGATCGCGCACAGTAACTACCCGGGCCATTATGGTCCGTAATCATGGGTATTATTCGATTTACTGTGGCCGGCTAGCGTGGGTGCCGATCGTCAACTGTGAACTTCCCCTGGCTGGCCACACCTTATGTTGGGGCTCATAATCGGTTCACAGTCGCCGGCGAGCCGAACGCCGTAATGAGCTGCCTCGGCTATAGTCGGCCTTCTCGGTGGCTTATGATCGGCTCATTACAGTTGGCTTTGAGGGCCGTCGCGAGCAATGAGTTAATCCGCAGCAGAGGGATGCTGGAGCAAAAGTGTCTCATTGACGAGGGCATAGATTCGTATAGTACCTGTTAGGTCTTGTCCAGGTGAGGTTGTGCCGTGAAGTGTCCAGAATGGAAATGCCGTCGTACAGGATTTTTTTCAACAGAAAAGGATAAAGCTTAACAAGCAGCCAAGATATAAAGGAACAAGTTAAAAAGTGACAAGATTTTTAAAGTGGTTCGGCACGAAAATGCCTACGTCCACTGATTCTCTTTGTTAATTCACTTCATATGGGCAGTACAAGTTAAGAAAAGTATCGACGAAGGTGTTGGATGTTCCATGCCCTCTGTAACACCTCTCCGTCCACTGTTGACAAAATATAAGCTCCGTTGTGGAGATCTTTATGAATTACATAGAGTCCGTCCCAGATTGGATCTAGCGCTCCGGGCCGCGGGAAGATCCGCTTGAGGACAAGATCTCCTTTTCGTAAGCTGCGGTGCTTGACTTTGGAGTTGTATTGTGCTGCCACTTTTTGCTTTGAGCTACCGCTTTGAGTGCTGCATCGTTTCTTCTCTCTTCAATTAGATCCAAAGACATGTGGAGGAGTTCTTCGTTCTCTTCTGGGTTGTAGTGGATCCTACGGTGGAAGGGCACTACAGTTTCAACTGGGAGCATGGCCTCCGATCCGTATACCAAAGAGAAAGGAGTATGTCCTGTTGATGTTCTGTAAGATGTGCGGTAGGCCCAAAGTGCCGTAGGAAGTTCATCCACCCAAGCTCCTTTTGACTTTTCAAGTTTCTTCTTGATTAGAGTTTTGAGAATTTTGTTGACAACTTCGACTTGTCCGTTTGCCTGGGGATAAGCTACAGATGAGAATCTTTTGTGAATTCCGTGCTCTCGGCACCAGTCGGTGAATTCCTCACTGTCAAATTGAAGTTCATTGTCCGATATGATTTTGAGTGGAACCCCGTACCTGCATAAAACATTTTTGATCAAGAAGTTAATAACTTTTGCCGAAGATATTTTATTCAGAGGCTCCGCTTCCACCCATTTGGTGAAATAGTCAACTGCCACTATGGCATATTTGGCTTCGCCTCGGCCCATTGGCAGTTCGCCATTCAAGTCAATTCCCCATATTGCAAAGGGCCAAGGGCTGGTCATCTGAGTAATCTCATTGGTTGGTAGTCGAGGGATTTTAGCAAATTTCTGACATCTGTCGCATTTTTTGACGAAGTCCAAGGCGTCTTTGTTTAAGGTGGGCCAGAAATATCCATATCGGAGTATCTTCTTTGCCAGAGTCTGCCCTCCAGTGTGGTCTCCGCAACTTCCTCGATGGATGTTGGATAAGATTTGGCTTCCCTTCCAGCGACACATCTTAATAAGGGTTTAGAGAAGCCGCGCCGATAGAGGATGCCTTCTTGTATTGTGTAGCGGGAAGCTTTCCTCAAGATTTTCTTAACTTCATTACGCCCGTCGGGCAGTGTGCCACTTTGTAAGTACTTCCGGATAGGAGTCATCCAAGTTTCCTCTTCGATTGCAGCTATCAGACTCATTGGCTCGAAACTCGGGGCTAGTTGCCTTGAGATGGTTATTGTTCCGGAAGTGGTGCCGTCCTTCATGCTAGCTTGCTTTGCCAGTACTGGGTTGGTGATCCATTCTGGGTAGATGGCTTCTCGTATGAAGTTATTGGCAAGTATGTTCTTTACTTCTTCCCCGAGGGTTGCTGATCGTTCTGCCCCCATGCTTCTCTTTTTCTTCTTTACTGGCACCTTGGTGGGATCGATGTTCAGTACGTGGCATGCTACGTCTGGGGAGATTCCAGTCATGTCAGCGTGCGTCCATGCAAATACATCTAAGTTGTGGCGAAGAAAATCGACGAGTTGATCCTTCAATTCCGCTCTTAACTGAGACCCGACTCTCAGCAGTCTACTTGAGTCATGTTTGTCTACAGATACAAATTCCATAGCCTCTGCAGGCTCGGTGGTGGCCTCCTCCTCCTTGTCCCTGGAGTCTAATTCGTTGAAAGGATCGCTGGTATATCGAAGAGAGGGGCTTTCTTTAATTGCTATGCTTCCAAGTTTTTCTTGCAGAGAGAAGTCTCTGCATCCTTCCCTTTATCCTTCCTGCGGTTATTGCGAAGTTCAGTCACATAGCAATCTCGAGTGGCGTCTTGATCTCCCTCTATTTCTCCTATTCCTTTATCTGTTGGAAATTTCATCTTCAGGCACCACGGGGCTAGGACAATTCGGAAGTCAGACAAGGCTGGTCTTCCTAAAAAGGCGTTGTAGGCCGAGTGGTTCTCTATTAGCACAAATGTTTGTTTTCGTACAACGGAGCGGGGATGGCTTCCTATTTCGACAAAGAGGTCCAGTTGCCCGAGGGGCATCTTCGCATCTCCAGTGAAACCATGCAGCGGTTTGCTGCAGGGAGACACATCCTTCATTGACAGTTTCATTTTGTCGAAAGCATGCTTGAATAGGATATTTACTGAGCTTCCAGTGTCTACTAGAATTCGGAAAACATTGGCTGGGCCGAACCAGGCAGAGATGACCATAGGATCCATGTGAGGATACTGCCTTCCCTCTAGATCACGCCTACTGAATGTGATGTCATCGTTCTCTTTCCGCTTCGGGTTGCGTTCTTCCATCACAGAGTTAATGAAGCCTTCATCGTATCTAAGTGACCTACCATATCTTTCCATCTCTGCCCAGCTTCTGTCGGTGATGTGTGGTCCTCCTGATATGGTATGGACCACTATCTTCTCTTGACTAGAGCCGCTGGTGTTGCGATTTCCTCTGCCTACTTCTGGGAGGGGTAGCCCTGGGTTCTCATTGGCAGGAGTTGAAGTTCTGTTCTGACCTTTCACATAGCGCTCCAATCTCTTCCTTCTGATGTGTTCTTCAAGCAAGTCCCGGAGGTGATGGCATTCATTTGTGTCATGCCCATGAGATTCGTGGAAGCGGCATAACTTTCCAAACTTAACTGCGTTATCTGATTCCTTCTTGTATGGGGGGCGCTTGTATCTAACCTCTTCTTGGTTGGCCAGGAAAATGCTTTCGATTGTTTCATTTAAAGGAGTGTAAGAGTCAAATCTCGGTCCTGGCCTATATAAACGCTTTTCTCCCTTCCTGCCCCCAGCATTGTCTTTGGAGTCATTTCTTCGAACGTCTTTTGCTGCAACGGGAACCCTGTCTGGAGTTCCCTTAGTCTGTTGCCCTGACTACCTCTCAGTGGCAGCGTCTTCAAGCCTCATATACTTCCCGGCTTCAGGGAAGAAATCAGGTAAGGTAGCTGGTTTTTCTTTCGTTAATCTCCTAGCAAATTTAGTATCCGGATGCACCCCATTGCAGAGGGCCATTAGGATAAGTTTCTCATCGGCATCTTGGACTGCGGCCGCTGCGGCGTTGAATCGGGTTAGATATTGTTGCACTGTCTCTCCGGGTTTCGGTTTGATATTAGATAGGGAATAAGCGTCCTTGGGTTGTTCCACATGAATGCGGAACTAGCTGATGAACTTTTCTTTCAACATTTCCCATGAGCTGATGGACCCTTGGGGTAGATGGCAGAACCAGGAGGTAGCTAGATCTGCCAAGAATAGTGGAAAGCATTTACACAACACTCCCCCTATTGCTCCGCTCATGAGCATATGCTGTGTGTATCTCTCCAAGTGTACAACAGGGTCAGAGGTTCCCTTGTAAGGTTCCATTGTTGGCATTTTCCATTCCCGGGGGGTGATGGCAGTTTCGATATTGCGGGTGAAGGGGCTGGTTACCCTAGCGCCTATCACCCGATCCCTTTGGTCCCGTTGGACGCATTCTCAGAACAATCGCGCCATCCTTTCATCAGAACTTGGAGCGGATAGAAATGAGTTTGGTTCTTCCCTGCGGGATTGATTCTGTCTAGATGACCTGTAGGGATGGTATCGTCTACCACTCCTAACATTCTCCAATAACGGCCTCTGGTCTTCCGGGGGCACGCTGGGGTCAGCCACAGTTGGCCCTTGCCTTGATCTTCCCCTGTTGGGTTCTGTTCTCAGCACTTCCTCGGGCCCAACTTCGGGCAGGACTCCAGGTCGGTCCCGTCTATTGATGTTTCCATGGTTAGGTAGCATGGCGGGCTTAGCCACAACCCTGTCCAGATCCGCCCTTGTAATTGGTTGTTCCGTAGCAAGGGTTGTCAGATTTTCCTGATTTCCTTTTGCTGTTGGAACCGGACGATTGTCTTGATCTCTGATCACTGGGTCTGGGATACTACCAGTTGTGATGTTCTTTCCTTTGTTAATATCTTTCTTCCATCCGGGAGACATGTTTTCCAAGCAATGAGCGATACTGATAGGAAAAGGGTTAAGTGGGAGAAGCTGAAGCTTCGAGCTCCTGCTCTCAGTGAAAGCGCCAAAAATGTTTGCACAAAAAATGGGCAAACACCTCCAAGTCGTATGATTTAGTTGATTATATATGGTTCTTAGCGATTTGGGTGATTTATGCGAATATATAAAATAGATGGACTAAGCTGTACAAGACACACAGATTTATAGTGGTTCGGCCAGAATGTGCCTGCATCCACTTTATATGTTATTCTCCTTTTCTATTCAGATTACAAGTACAAAGCTTTGATTACAAGTAACTGAAAGTTGTTTGAAAGTTCTATCCGTGCCTGAGCTCTCAAACTTGTCTGTCATTGTTGTACCCCTGCCCCTCTATTTATAGAGTGAGGCTGGGGGCAGGGGTCTTGGATGTATATAGCTGCTGGTGGGCCTGGGCTGATGCAATCTGGCCTGACTAAGTTGATCCGGAACGTCTTGGTTCGGTGGAGAGTGGTATGTTGTTTGGACCGGTGGTAGGTTGGGAGTGAGTTTGGTTCGGTGGTGGTTGGTCCGGCTAGGACTCGGAGATGAGCTGGTTCGGTGGTGAAGTGGGAGGATTCGGTTCGGTGATGGAGGAGAGGGGAATTGGTCCGGTAGGTGTTGGAGAGGCCTTGGTTCGGCAGTGAAGTGGGAAGGCTTGGTTCGGCAATGAAGTGGAGGGGCTTGGTTCGACAGTGAAGTGAAGAGGCTTGGTTCGGCAATGAAGTGGAGGGGCTTGGTTCGGCAGTGAAGTGGAGAGGTTTGGTTCGGTGGTACCCTCCTTGTAATGGCTCGGTGGAAACACCCCCAACATACGACAACATAAATGGCTAAAAGTGGATACAATCTGTGAATAACATCCCAGGACTCGGACTTCGTGCATCCCTACCATGAGGCCCAGACGTATCTGGTACCTAGGGCTCAGAACATCTGATAACCCAAATCACTATTATCCAAAATGCGAGCATACAGCTGACCACATAGAATCCAATCATAACTGGGGTGTGAAGCTCGCGAGGCTACAATCAATTTCTTCAAAACCACGCTTTTCATACAAAATCATGCTTTGATCATAACAGTTTCCACTTTGAATGCCACATTGCCATTCCTTTGATCACTATTTGACTCCCACAAGCATACAATTTCTGAGCTCGTATGTCGCAGAGTAGGGTGTTAAGCTAAGAGAAGTTGCCTTCTCCGCCACCAAGCAGATGTAAATTTGTAAATGTCAAACGTTGTGTCTTAGAAATGTAATGTCAGACATTCGTCCATACAAGTTTATTCTGGGACAGAATGAAACCGAAGGCACTCTCCTACTATCACTAGTAGCAAGTAGTCCTAGCAATCAAAAAAATTTCCACAATGAGGAGAACACGAAATATAAATAACTCTATAATATGAGTGACCCAGAGCACGTCAATAAGCAGTCGTCACGCTATGAAGATCCACGGTCTTCAATAAACATCATCTTCAACATGTCTTCACTTTCGAACATATACGTTGGTTCGAAGTGGTTTTCGGATAGGAATGACCCAAATCCGTCTCCGGTTTCTTCGAAGCCAATTTTCGATCTAAAAGATGTTAAGTTTTTACATGGATATTAATCATCAATCAATTACTTTGTCTTTTATCTAATCAAATATCTTTCATACATATATTCTTTTCAATATATTCCATTTTCTTTTCAATAGTATGTGGAATCATTGAGCCTCATTTATCAAATCATTTGGTTTATTTAAACCTTTCTTAAATCCTGGAATAATTCCAAATCATCTTCTCTTTTACTTAGGAAAAACTTTCCAAATCATTCATTAAATCTTGATCAAAGATTTCTTATATTCAAGTTATAACTTTTAACTTAGGGAAAATATTCCCAAATCATTCATTAAATCTTAATCAAAGATTTCTTTCTTAACTTCAAATCATCTTTTTGCAAATCGAAGATTTTCATACCAGAGCATTACTACCACTTTAAATATGGTAAATTTCACCTCTAAGGAATAATGGTAAGTAATCCTAAATCATGAAGATCTTTGTCATCAATGATCATTTTCTTCAATATGTTTTATTTCAAAAAATTAGTTTAAAAGGGTTTTTAGATAGGAATCGCCCAAATCCAATTTCGGTTTTTCGAATAGGAATCACCCAAATCCGATCCTGGTTCCTTCGTACCAACCATCGAATAAAAGATGTTAATTCATATGGGTTTCGAAAATTAGTTTGAAGTGATTTTCGGATAGGAATCACCCAAATCCGATCCTGTTTCTTCGGATAGGAATCACCCAAATTTGATCACGGTTCCTTCATAAAAATCATTGAATAAAAGATGTTAAGTGGTTAAATAACATTCAAAGAATTTGTTTCTTTTCTTTTATCTAGGAAAAACTTAAATATGATCTTTTAGAGCATCCGGGCTTTCCTTTCGATCTGTTTTACCCCTCACCTAAAAAGAGAAAACATAGGCCATGTAAGTTCAGGGCACCGGTTGCTCCATCCTTGACCTTAGTTAAACACCTTGTTTTTATATTCTCAGATCTCATAGGCAATACAAATGTACTAGTCTTTTCCGCATACTCAGCTTGTTATTATATTCAATCTTCTTCACTTTTTGTTTAAGTGGTATAAACAATTTATCTTAACCATTTATTCAAACTCTTATTAACGATTTCAAATCATCTTTACATTAATTAATTATTACTTTAAAATCATTCACAAAAGATTTAGGAAAGAATTGTTAAGTTTAAAACTACATTTCAAAAGGTTATAGAATTCGCAGCATAAAAGTGCTACAGAAAGTACTATATAAGCTTATTTGATTTAAACAGCTTTTTAATATTTGAAAATTCATATTTCCATTCCAAATCTCTTTTAAACATTTTTAATAGATTTATCAAATTTATTTTATATTTTTAATCATTTAAAAATATCATTTGTAAAGAAATCCTTTTTTGGATTCCGAACTACAAAATCATGATGTTTTTAGAAAATTGTTTTGGACATATTTCAAACTCTACTTGATGAATTTTGATTTTCTTTCTTCCTTTGAAAACTATGGATATAATAGAAAGGAAAATTTTATCTCGAAGAATTCCGAGCTATATTTCACTTCGTACACACATTTAACTTTTATGGTGCGAAATCACGAACTACCGTACGCGGTGCCCTTAGTTTTGACTTGTTTTTCAGTTTCTTTTCAAACTTCTTGGAAACACTTTTAAATGTTTATAAAACATTTCTAAATCGTTTTAAACTCAATTTAAACAATATTTTTATATTTAAAACTCATATACCATTTCATTTCACTTTATAATATCATATTATTATAATATCATTTCTAACCTTTTTGGATCATTTAAAATCATTAAGAGGCTAAATAATTTCTGTATGTATTTATATGGATTTAATTCTCATTGTTTAATTATTAATCATTTATCTTATCATTTATCAAAACAAGTTATCATCCATATCGCAAACATATAATCAACCATAATATCAACTAAGTTTTCAGCCAATATCAACCAATATTCAACATATTAATTTCTAATTTAACATGTGTATTATAAACTTAAATTTTATTAAAATAAAACTAAGATTTGAGTACTCACCTATAACCAAATCATTTAAATTCCTACTAACATTCATTTAATCCAACACTTCACTGTTGTATTCAACTTCAACCAACTTTAGAAAATTCGGCAGAGCTTCCGCATCACCTTGAATTTGCTCCTAGCTCCATGGAATGAAATCGACGGCACTTCGCTTTTTCTAGCTCCGGAGCTTTCCAACTTGCTTCCTTCCCTTACATAGGTTCGACCTCCATGGTTCCAACCTCTCCTCCATCATTTCTTCAATTCTTAGATGCTAAACTATGTTTTGATGATAATCTAAGGTCTTTGACAAAGTTTGGTGGGGTTTTTACTTTGTTTGATATGGTTTTGAAAAAGTTAGTAAGGAAATGGAAGAGAAGAATAAGCCATTAAAGAAGTGGAGAAGAGCTTGCAAAAGGAAGAAGAAGTGTAAAAAAGTGAGAAAGTGGATACTTATTGATAGAAAATGCTTGGATTAAAATAATATTTTGTAAAAAGACCAAAATACCTTTTACTTATTTTTTAAGCAACCTTATTTTTAAACACTTAACATCATATTTCAAATCGTTACCTTATGTCATTTTAACTTAAGTATTAAGTAAAGAATATAATAATTATGTGTGGTTTGATTTGATGTTTACTTTTTGACTTTTGTACTTTTTTTGCCTTTTTATGCTTACTTTTTGTTAATTATATTCTAGAATTTTCTAAGTATATTAGTAAAAGTAAACTTGATTAGTGAATTAATTAATACTTATACTATTTGAATATATGTTCCTATATAAGAAAATAAAGGTGTGACGACGTTACAACAACTTTTAATCAATAAAACGTTGATTTTCGACAAAATGTATTTATGGTCACATTTTGACGATTTAGTTAAACTATTTATTTATGTAAACCAAATTTAAATATAAAATTTTATATTGCTATTTAAAAATATAAAAAAATAAAAATAATTTATTTAACCATTGGAACTTATTTTTTTAAAATCAGCATTTTGTCACTTTTGTCGATATAGGCAAATGTTACTATTTTTGTGTATACTTTTCTTTCCAAATCCTATCTAATATTTTCTGAATCATATAACCTTAAATTTATATTTAAAATCACTTTAAATATTAAAATTTAAAGTGGTCAAATTCTGGGTCGTTACAACGGTTCTCCTGGTTACAGGGCTCAGGTCGGTTTAGGTGTAGTGACTTCCAGCTGGCCCCACCGCTTAGTATGAATTTAATTGATTCATTTTTGTTTCCTCTAATGTTCTTTACATGTGGTTAGCTTTCTAGATCTCACATTCTACCCAATTTTTCGTTATTGCAGTTTGTGGTAAGAACTGCTGTAACAATATTATTAAAGATAAGTCTCTAATTCTCTTTTCTTATTCTTTTCACTTCATTTCCTTTCAGTTTGGCTCATGGTGTCTTCAAAGAGCCTTTCCATTTAATATTTCTCCATGATTCTTCATTTTTCATGTGTTGCGATTTTTTTTCAATTATTTATTTTATTAATAATAGTAATTATATATCCTTTCTTCTTTTAATTTTTTATGTTCACATTCCCTTTCACTCTCTCCTTTTCCCCTGTTTCATCCTTGAAAGTTAGTTTTCCTTTGAGTTCCATGTTCCTTGCCATATTATGTCAACTATTTTTGCGTGAAATGTGCCTCCAATTTCATTGTTATTTTTATACCTTTTTAATAATTTATATTGTATCAATATATTATATATTAATTTCCGTTTTATCTATCTAACTACATTGAAAATTGGATCCATGTCCTTTTATTTTCTCTCTCCACTTTAAACTTAATCCATATGTCGAGCTTTTTTTATTTGAAGTAAATTACTTATATTATTCTCCTAACATATATTCTAATCTCAAACTGTTTCTTTCATCATATATTATCTATTCTATTGTATATTATTTCGAATAAAGATTCAAATCTAACTATTGATATCAAAAAATTGATCTATGCATTTATCATTTTCTCTCTCCGCATCAATCTCAATCTATTCTATTTAAGCAAATAGTTAAAAAAATATCTTCTATATCAAAATTCGTCTCTCTCATCTATAATGTATTATCTATTCTACTTTATATTATTTGTATACTGTTTAAATAAGAATTCAAGAGACTAAAAAAATCATTCAAAATATAGCCATCTAATACAAATTATTATTATCATCATCATTATTTCATTGTCCGTTGAATAGTTTGAAAATCATTAATAGTGTAAATTATATAAAAAGCAGCCTATGAAAATAGTCAAATGAAAAGTGAGCTCCATGATTCACACTCTCTAGCTAATATAGTTCAACATAAAGTTTATATTTATCCCTTATCGCCTTTTTCATAAGTCTTCTTTTTCTATGTGTTGAAACTGTCTTTCTATTATTTACTTTATATATTGATAATAATCCTGCATCTTTTCTTCTTTCATTTTTTTATGTTAACATTCCCTTTCGTTCTCTCCTTTTCCCATGTTCCATTTTGAAAATTAGTTTTCCCTTTGAGTTCCATATTCCTTCCATTATTTATGTAACTTCTATACCATATAAAATGTGCATTCAATTTCATTGTTAATTTTTAGGCCTATAATTTATTATCCAATATATATATATATATATATATATATATATATTAATTTCCATTTTATCTATCTGATTACATTGAAAATTGAATCCATGTCTTTTCATATTCTCTCTCCACATTAAACTCAATCCATGTACTGAGCTCTCTTTATTTTAGGCAAATAATTTACGTTGTTCTTCTAATGCATATTCTAATCTCAAACTATCTTTTTCGTCATGTATTATATATTCTATTATATATAATCATATATTATTTTGATTAAAGATTCAAATCTAGTTATTGATATCGAAAATTGGATACATGCCTTTATCATTTTCTATTCGCATTAATCTCAATCCATATTCTAAGCTCTATCTAATTTAAAAAATAATTAAGAAAAATATTCTTCTAACATATATTCTAATCCCAAATTTTCTCTCTGTCTCTCATCTATCATACATTATCAATTCTACTTTATATTATTTATGTACAATTTAAATAAGGATTCAAGACATTCTAAAAAAACCAAAATAAAACCATCTAATAAAAATAATCATTATCATCGTTGTTATTTTTACTGTCAGTTGAATAGTTTGAAAAATAATTATATTGTAAACTATAAATGTAACAACCAGCCTTTTGGTCCCTCAAAAGTCGAAACTAATACATCCATGATATTCACGTGCCGAGCATCAAAGAGCCGGAAAGACAGATTGTTGAGGTGATAGAAAGAAAAGAAAACAGATCTCACATCGTGATGAGTAATATATAATATACACACGATCTTATTAAAAGAAAACTGCAATACACATAGATCTATCATAATTATCTAACTTATCATCAGCCTGGACAGTTATAACAATCTGTCCTCATGAATGTCGATTAATACAAAACAACAAATTTAGTGGAAATAAAAGTTATGCGAATACATCTTAAAGGCATTTAGCTCGTCTCTTAAAGCTCTAAAGCTTCCATAACTAAATCTGAGAATATGCTCCGTGTGATGACCCACCCTCTCGATCCTTAGAAGTCGACATAATACATCCTCGGTATTCACATGCCACAAAACCAAGTGTCGAGAGGACATATAGTAAAGGGTATAAAGAAAATAAAGACATAACATATTCTTACACTAATGGAATAACATATATTATTACAATATATATTATCTTTACCGTGGAAATTTTAAATACACTTATTAGAGTATATCTTATCAAATTATAATTCAGCCTAAACAGTTATAAATCTCTGTCCTTATAGATGCTGAATACAATTAGTACACTAGTGCAACGAGAATGAAAATGGAGAATTATGCACAAGAACATCTTCAGCTCAAAACCTCAAACTCCATCACAATGCTTTAAGTTAAACCTGATTACTTGGCACCCCCAAAAAATAGGGCACCCAGAGTTTAAGGAAAAAGAAATTAAACTCCGGATTAGTTATGAGACCGGTGTGAGAAACTCAAAAATAAGGGTATTGAAAAATAAAGGGCATCTGATAAGACCACACGACATGTAAACACGAAACGGGTTTTTACCTTATGATAACCAAAACATTTAGCATGCAAAATCAGGGATATTATTTTTAATGACATTCTTTGAAAAGTCTTTCAAATAAAAATATATAAACTTAGGTGAAATTGTTACATTATTAAATTCCAACATACTAGGCTCTACAATCAAGTCCGAAGGCACTTAATGGAGAACGGATTCGTTACAATGGAAGGTAAGGGACTACCTTTCGATAGTGCATCTCTACAAAAATGCATCAACACACCAACAATTGGTCCTCTACCAACACGAAACCAACCTACCTTTACCATAGATAGTAACGAATATGACATCACCCCAGTCATTCTCGGCTTATCGGAGAGCTCTCTTAGAATACGCAACATACCCAATATATAGATGGTAGTCTAGAAAGGTGATGAACACATCCTAATGAGTGTGACCCACATAACCCTGCTGCATCTACCCTGTTTTTGTCATTTCTAGGTGATGAGGCTTGAGGTAAAGATTACCTTTCACATAGCACATTCCACTTTGAAAGCCACATTGCCAATTCCATCACACACTATTGACTTTTACTAACGTACAACCATTAAGCTCGTACGTCTTAGAGAAGGGTGTTAAGTGTAAGAGAGCTGCTTCCTACACCACCAAACAGATGTATATTTGTAGAAATCAATGTAAGTGCATTTTAGAAATAATGTCCGCCATTTGTCCATACAAGTTGTCTTGGAATAGGACAAACCCAATTAGCTCTTCTACCATATCCTGTCGGGAATCATCCCTAGGATTAGTAGCGAGCAACCCTAACATTGAAGATCAAATAAAGATATTACCACCATATATGTATGATATGGAAAATTTCCCCTATGCGCTAGCAACAAGCAGCCCTTCATTCCATTTATTATCATTCCATATCTTCACTTTTGAACGCACATTAGTTCAAATTAGTTTTCAAATAAGGATTACCCAAATCCGACTCCGGTTTATCCGGACCAATCATCGATAAAAAGACATTAAGTTTGAGGGTAATTATCATTTTACTCATTAATGTTTTATCAAATAAAATCTCTTTTAAAGATATAAATCTTTCAATCATATTCTTTTCCAGTATATCCGAAATCATTAAACCAACCTCTCTTTAACTTTGAAAGTACCAAATCAAAATCATTTCTTATAATTTACATCGCAAAACCTTAGTGAGTAAAAAGGGTTGATAGAAATTATACTAATTCTGCTCAATATTAAATTTCGCATTCAACCGTTACTATCGGTCGAATAATGATGAAATCACCTTTTAAATTCATATGGATAGCATGGGTTCCCTCCTTGGAATTTAATACCAATTATAAGAAGATTATATCTATAAAATCCAAGTTGTATTAAATTTAGAAAAAATTAAATCTTTTATATTTGCCTCATTTTTCGACATTTCAACTTTATCTATTCCTCGCCCAACAAAGAGACCGGGTAAGACAAGGCACTGGTTGCTCCCAATCATCGTCTTAGTTTAATCACTTCACATATGGATCTCATGCATAGAAAAATCTAGTCTACTAATCAGCTTTTAGAGCCAAGATTAAATAACTTAATTATAACAGATTTTCTTTAAATTATTTATTTACTCTCCTTTAAAATAAATTATAAAACCTCCAAATTATCTTTAAAATACTTAATTATGCCTATTTTAACTCAATTTTTATATTCTTTCCAAACTTTACTGAAATACTTTCAAATGTTTATAAAACATTTCTATATCATTTTAAACCATTTAAAGAGGTTTAACAATCTTGTATACACCATTTCATTTATTAAAGGAAAGTGATTTCAATTGTGATATTTAAAGTGTGTTAAACGTGAATTGTTTACACATCCAAACAAAACATACTATCATATCCAAAAATAGTTCACAATCATCATAACCAAGCATAGCCAAACAAATATATCATCTAATATATCATAATATAAATAGAGTTTCTTACCTTCATTGGATATTAGGCTTATGAAAATGGACTGTATATTCGCTGCAAAAAAAATCAAAGCTTATGGAATCAAGCCCGGGATCTTTGGATTGCCACGGCCTAAGCTTGCAAGAGGAAGTGGGCTTAGCTTTGGTGGTAGGAGGTGGTGGCCTGGGTTTTGAGTGAGGGGATGAGTGGATTTGAGCTTATTTTTAAGTGGATTGTAAATGTATATATAATTATGAAAATTTATTTTCTTTTTGCTAATTTTTCTTCATAATTTTCCTAAGGTTGAAAGCCATTAAAGAGGAGTATAAGAAGATAAATAAGCTTAGGAATTTATGAACTAATGAAGTGAAAATGGATGGTGGTATTTATTGGAAAATTTATGGACTAAAATATCATTATATTTATGTGCACATACATCAGCACCACACCCTCCTCCTCCATCACCATGCATGGTCGAACACCCCCCATAACCGTGTATGTGAGTTGATGTGTGTAAGAGTGAAGTGAAGTTTTCTTTTCTAAGTGTAAAAGTATTTTAGATCTTTTATAATTTATAAACACACACACATACACTTATGTATATTTGTGTGTGTATGTGTGTTCATGTATATGTTAGCACGTGCACGTGCATGTTTTATATATGCACAAAATATATGAATAAGGCTGCAACAACTTTGAACAACTTCCGTTCGTTAAACCGTTGAAAATCGAGAAGTCGATTCCCAGTCACATGCACTTATAAATTAATTTACATATAAAAGTAAACAAAATTTTAAAAATAATTTCTTATCATTGAACTAATTAAAATGATCACATTTGTTTTATAAACCATATAAATTAATATTAAACAATTAATTATAGAAAGAGCTGTTATATCGATAAAGCAATACAAATTTTCTTATATTTTCAAATCAAATATATACATATTCATAAAACTATTATAAATGATTTATTATCACTTTATAACTAATTAAAATGAATTATTATCATTTACAAATAATTATATGAATAATTATAATAATTGTTAAATCATTAAATCTTAATTTAAATTCATAAATAAATTATTTAATATTATGCCATTATTGATGATGTCATAAGTACATTTAATTTCCCAAAAATCGAAATAAATAATTTTATTTCACATTCTTGTTTAAATGGATAAACAAATGTATATATCCAGTCCAGTGCACAACTTCTGATAATTATAGTGCTATTTATTGGTAAAACAATTTTCGACCACTTTATCGATATTTTCCTGAAGTATATATTTTCGTAAATATTACTCAAAATAAGATTACCATCATTTTTGTTCAAGACATCATAATCTATGTTTTAAAAAACTTACATTTGAATATTTAAAAATAAATATAATTAATCAAGTTGATAAATTTGCTGGTCATTGCATACTACCCTCTTAAAAGAATTTTGTCCTCAATATCACAAGCAAAAACCGATAGTGCTTATCAAAAGAAAATTTGAAATTTCAAAAATATTTTTGGGTGGTGGTCATATACCATTCATATACATTATTCTATTCGATCTTTAATTCGAATATACCACTTTGCTTGATCCTTCGATTCTCTACTACGAACTCTGATCGGGCTCATAAACTTCTATTTTCCTTGCATAGCTCTTAACTATGATAGAAAATATAAGGATCCGACTAAAAATCATCATCGATTGTTTGCCCTAAAGCATCAAGTGATAAATCCTTTTCGAATGTCAAAATCCTCTATTCAAATTTTTAGGCCAAATTCATGTTACAAAATAATTTGTGTAAAATGCATATACCTTTTATATTTTTCAAAATATTTAGATGGTTTAAGTTTTTAAATATGTCATAAAGATATAGTTTTATTCTTAAGAAATTTTTTAAGTGATTTGTGCATACACATTTAAACAAAGTCATAAACAATGAACATAATTATATTATACATGCTTTATGTTTTACATTCATCCTTATCTTGCACACATCATTTCTCCTTACTTGGTTAAACCATTTTTAAGTCCTTCTAAACCTACTTGGAATTTGATAATATTGATACAAACATAAATACCTTCTAATCCATACATATATATGTTACTACATAATACTACTACTAGATTAGTGTTTCCAAATTTTCCAACATCACATTATAATCACCTCTCTGAGTCCAATGTTGATAGTCCATTTCCATGCCCCAAATCAAATGAGACTTCTCCATCGTCATCACTATCATCTTATTTGTTATCAGCTTCGTTTCTATCCTCAATTTGTGGTATCACATCCACTTCATATGGTAGCCAGGGCTGGTTCCATGGCACATGCCCAAGTCCAGCTAGCACTTATTGTAAAACTTCTTCTTCTAGTTCTTATAAACCTTGCACTTCTTCCTCCGCGGGATCGTAAAATTCTTTCTCTTCATCCTCTATATTGTCCCAATAAATAGGAGAATCTAACGACTCCTCTTGCTAAAATATGATCTTTGTCCATCTCTCGCTATCTCTACTACTATTTTTTGATTCATGGGATATCATAATGTTCAAGTCCTCTTCAGGTTCATATTCTTCTTCCATCGGCTCCTCCTTAGGAATTTCTTCTTCCAGTTTAAGTTTACACTTACTGGGACAGTGATCCACATTCCTTCTGAGGCCTGAGGGGTCTCTTATAACTAGACATTATAATAAGTTCTGAAGTCATGGGAGATATAGGCATTTTGGTCATTGGATAACCACCTTTATCTAGTTGGGTGTATGGATCTGATTCTTCTTTAATAATAGGCATAATATTGCTAAGTGGCCGGGGTTCTTTCTCATGAAAAAAAGAATGATTAGATCATTCTTCTCACATCAATTTGCTCTTAAGGTCTCTCCTTTCCAATACTTTATCCCAAAGCTTGAGGGTTTCTATAATTATCAATAACAAACACTTAGATACTAAGCATTTTAATTGTCTAAATTAAATCTAAGTTAGGTTATAAATCTAAGTTTATCCCAATATAAATCCATTTTAACTATACAATGTTAAGGGTGATAGTTTGCTAAGCACGTAATATAGTTTTTCCCAAACTAATACTTAGAATATTTCAAATAAAATCCTTTGAAAATTCCCTTTCCAAAAATACTTTTCTAGATAAAAATTCTCATTATCCAAATCCTTTTCCAAAGTATTAATTTTAATCTTCTTAGTTTTATTATTAAACATCTTATAGTTAAACTGTGAAATTATAATCACAAGATATTTATACTTAGATTTCATTAATCTTGATTTCAAACTATCATTTAAGTTATAACATATCTAATAATATAATTTTTCAAAATATATTATTTATATTCAAAATATAATACTAGAAAAAAATTATTCATCTACCACATTTTTCTAAAAAAACAATCATTTGTACGTCATTAACAAATTCACGCTCTTATATAATATACTCCGAACTCATTCTGAGTGTTACTAACTCTATCTCTAATGAGTTTCTCATCTTAGGGTATTACTAACCCTATCTTTAATGAGACTTTACCCTTATCAGGCTCAGATGTTTGTTCTACCTAAGCTCCGATAGCAAATGTGATGACCCACCCTTTCAACCCTTAGAAATCGACACTAATACATCCTCGGTATTCATGTGTCGCAAAACCAAGTTTCGAAAGGATGAGTAGTAAAGGGTAAAAAGAAAATAAAGACAGAATAAAATCTTACCCGTACATATAATATTTAAATATATATGAACTTTACAGTAGAAATTTTAAATGCATTTATCAGAGTATATCTTATAAATCAACCTTAATAATTATAAATCTCTGTCCTTATAGATGCTAAATAAAATTAGTAAACTAATTTAGTGTGAACAGAAATGGAGAACTACTTATAGGAACATTTTCAACTCTAGACATCAAGCTCCATCATAATGCTCCAACTTAAACCTGACTACCTAACTGCTTGGAAAAAATAAGCACTTAGAGTTTAAGGGATAAAAACTCGAGGTCAGTCATGGGAATGGTGTAAGTAATTCAAAAATACGAGTATTGGAAAATAAAGAGTATCTCATAAGACCTCGTCGCACATAAACAAGAAACAGGTTTTTACCTTATTATAATCAAAACATTTGCTAGCAAAATCAGTCATATTATTTTTAATCACATTCTTTGAAAACTCTTTCAAATAAATATATAATCTTAGTCGAAATTGTTACATTATAAAATTCTAGCATACTAGGCTTTACAGTCAATCTCGAAGACATTTATTGGAGAACGGATTTCATACAATGGCAAGGTAACGAACTACCTTGTATATCTCTAGAAAAATGCACCAAGGCACCAACAGATGGCCCTCTACCAACAAAAAACTAACCTACCTTTATCATAAATAGTACCGAATATGACATCATCCCGGTCGTTCCCGACCTATTCGAGAGCTCTCTTAGCATACATAACATACAATATATAAAGGGTAATCTAGAAAGATGACGACCACATCCTGATGAGTGTGACCCACATATCCCTGCCACATCTACCATATTTTTTTCATTTCCAGGTGATGTGGCTCGAGGTAAAGATTACCTTTCACATAGCACATTCCACTTTGAATGCCACATTGCTAATTCCATCACACACTATTGACTTTCAAAAATCTACAACCTCTGAGCTCGTACGTCTTAGAGAAGGGTGTTAAGCGTAAGAGAGTTACTTCCTACACCACCAGATAAATGTGCATTTGTAAAAATCAATATACGTGCATTTTAGAAATGCAATATCATACATTCGTCCATATAAGTTATCTAGGAAAAGGAAAAACCAAAAGAACTCTCCTACCACATCCAGCTAGGAATCATTCCTAGGATTAGTAGCGAGCAGCCCTTACATCGTAGATCAAATGAAGATATTACTCCACATATATACGATGTGGGAAATTTCCACCGAGGGTTAATGACAAGAAGCCCTTCATTCTATTTATTATCATTCCATATCTTCACTTTCGAACGTACATTGGTTCGAAGTGATATTTAGATATGGATCACCCAAATCTAACCCCTGTTTCTCCAAACTAATCACCTATAAAAAGATGTTAAGTTTAAGGGTGATTATCATCTAAATCATTAATAAACAAATAAAACATCTCTTTTAGAGATATAAATCTTTAAATCATATTCTTCTATAGTATATATCTGAAACTGTTACTTTAACTTTGGAAAATCCATATCAAAATCATTTCTTATAATTAACATTGCAAAACCTTATAAAGTAAAAATGGTCAATAAAAATTGTACTAATTCTATTCCATATTAATTTTCATATTCAACATTTACTATCCATTGAATAACGGTGAAATCACCTTTTAAATTCGTACGAATAGTACGGGTTCCCTCCTTAGAATCTAATACTAAGTATAAGAAGAATATTTCTATACAATCCTAGTTGTATTAAATATGGAAAAATTAAATCTTTTATAATTGCCTCGTTTCCGACATTTCGACCTTATCTATTCATCACCAAGAAAGAGGCTGGGTGAACCATCCTGTTTGCTCCTGGACATCTCCTTAGTTTAAGCACCTCACATCCGGATCTCAAGCACAAAAAATCCATTCCATGCATCGACTTTTAGAGCCAAGATTAAATCACTTAATTATAACAGCTTTTCTTTAAATCATTTATTTGAACTCCTTTAAAATAATTTATAAAACCCCTAAATTATCTTAAATGTACTTAATTATTTATTTGAAAACATTCATAAAAGATTTGGAAAACAACACTTAAGTTTAATGTCATCCAAAAGTTCTTAAAAGTGCTGTAAAAAGTGTTGAGAATAGTGCTACAAATAGTGCTTTCCAAGTTTATTTGATCAAACCAACTTTTCTATCATTTAAAAATCCATTTTTATAACACAACTCTATTTTAAAAGATTGATACAATTTATTCCATATTTTTAAAGAATTAAAATTATCATTTTAAAAGAATTTATCGCGTTGGTTTCTGAATTGCCAAAGCGTGACTCTTTTGAAAACTTATTTTTCTTATATTTCAAAATACACTAAATGAAATCTCGATCCTTTTCTTTTTTTTTGAAAATTATGATTATAAGAGTTTGGAAAATTCTTATTCCAAAGAATTCCGGCTCTGAATCTATCATATAAATGGATTTAACTTTTTACAGTGCGAAATCGCAAACTACCATTATGAGACGTGCCTATTTTAACTCAATTTTCGTATTCTTTCCAACTTTATCGAAACACTCTTAATTTTTTATAAAACATTTCTAAATCATTTTAAACCATTTTAATGTGGTTTAACAATCTCATATAAACCATTTCATTTATAAAAGGAAAGTGATTTCCTTTGTAATATTTGACGTGTATTAAACGTGAATGGTTTACACATCCAAACGAATATATTATCATATCCAAACATGGTTCACAATCATCACAACCAAGCATACCCAAACATATATATCATCCAATATATAATAATATAAATAGTGTTTCTTACTTCATTGGATATTGGGCTTACAAAAATGGACTATAGCTTTACCACGATCAAATCAAAGCTTATAGAGTCGATCTTGGGATCTTTGGATAGCCACGACCTAAGTTTGCAAGTGGAAGTGGGCTAGGCCTTAGTGGTAGAATGTGGTGGCTGTGGGTTTTGAGTGAGGGAAGGAGTGGATTTGAGCTTGTTTCTAAGTGGATTGCAAATGTATGTATACTTATATAAATTTATTTCCTTTTTTCTAATTTTTTTTCACAATTTTCCTAAGGTAGGAAGCCATTAAAGAGGAGTATAAGAAGATGAAGAAGCTTACGAATTTATGAACAAATGAATCGAAGATGGATGGTGGTATTTATAGGAAAATTCGTAAACTAAAATATAATAATTTTATGTGCACATACATCACCATTTTGTCACCACCACGCCTTCCATCACTATGCAGGGCCGAACACCCCCAAGTATGTAGCTATGTGTATGAGTTCATGTGTGTAAAAGTGAAGTGAAGTTTTCTTTTTTAAGTGTGAAAATACCTTAGATCTTTTGTAATGTGTGTGTGTATGTATATAAGCATATATGTATATTTGTATGCACATATGTGTTAACTTATTTATTAGGGTGTGCATTCATAAGTTATATATGTGCATAAAACATATAAACGTGTTTGCTATGACTTTAAATAACTTTCGCTCGTTAAACTGTTGAAAATCGGGAAGCCCATTCTCTATTATATTTTCACTTATAAATTATTTACCTATTATTGTAAAAAAAATTAAAAACTAATTTCCTATCATTTTTAACTAATTAAAATGATCACATTTGATTTATAAAACCATCTAAATTAATATTAAATAATTTTTTATAAAAAGTGCTATTAAATCGATAAAGCGATATGAATATTCTTATATTTTTGAAATCATGTATTTATCTTTATAAACTATTGTAAATGATTTATTACCATTTTATAACTAATTAAAATGAATCCTTATCATTTAAAAGCAATTATTTGAATAATTAAAACAATTGTTAAACCATTAAATCTCATTTTAATTCATGAATAAATTATTAAATTTGATGCCATTATTGATGATGCCATAAATACATTTTATTTTCCAAAAATAAAATAAATAATTTTATTTCATAGTCTTGTTTAAAAGGATAAATAAGTGTATGTGTCCACCTCCATGCACGAATTCTAATAATTATAGAGCTGTTTATTGCCAAAATGATTTTCAACACTTTATCGATATTTTTCCTAAGTATGTAATTTCATAAATAGTTAACTAAAAAAATATTACTGTCATTTCTTTTCAAACTATCATAACCTATGTTTAAAAAACTTACATTTGAATATTAAAAATAAATATAATTTATCAAAGTGATAAATTTTCTGGTCGTTACACTCGGTTAATCCAAGCGTTATAAGTGAATAACGCCCAGATCAGTGTGGTAAACCAGCTTGAGAAACACAAATCATGTGGATTTTTAATGGTAAAAATATTTTCGGAAATAAAGGTATCTCGTAAGACCACGCGGCACATAAAAAGGAATGGGTTTTTACCTTACGATAACGAACCATTCTATAGGAAATCTTGTGATATTATATAATGTATATGGTTTAAGATAAATATTGAATCATAGCCAGAATGGTTACATTAATTACATTTTACAACATATATAGTGTAGAACTTAGTCTATGAAGGCACATACTAGAAAATGGGTTCCATTCAATGATAAGGTCACCGGGATACCACCTGTCACAGCACATCCACTGAAAAATGTACCGTGGTTGTAAAACATTTGCGCCCCTACTAACATAGAACCATCCAACCCATTCTTGGATTATACGATATATGATATCATCCTGGTTGCCGACCAATAACCGTTCTGAGTCACTAGCATACATAAATGGGTCAATATCGATCTAGATCAGGTAACGACCATACCTAAATGGTAGCGACCACATAGCACTGCGCATATCCCTTATTTCAGTCATTACCGAGTGTTAACCCACCTTTTGGAAAGGCCACGAGCAGACGGATTTAACTAAATCGACTACTCTTTGTCGAGATTAGAATACAAGGGGTTTGAGCTGGTTGGATGGATAGATGGTCGGTCATGGATGGTTCAGTGTGGTCGTTCGGCCAAGGTGGCTCGGAGGTGGCTCAGTCTTATGTGGTTCGGCCAAGGAGAGAATGTCATGCATGGACCGACATGTTGGAATGGATCGACGAGTTAAAGTGGTTCAGAGTCAAAGTGGATTGGCGAGTTAAAGTGGTTCAGCGTCAAAGTGGATCAGCATCAAGGTGGTTAGGCATCGCGAGTGGATCGGTCGTGGAGTGGATCGGTCGGTTAGGACCGGTCAGGGTAGATAGGTCGAAGTGGGTCGGTTGAGGAGGTTCGGTAAGGTAAAGGAAGGAAGGTTATGTCGTTCGGTTATGATGTGAAAGTTGAGGTGGGTCATCCAGATATGGTTCGACATTGGTGGTTCGGCCTCGATGGGATTGGCCTTGGTGGTTCGTCATGTTCTGGTTCGGCCAAGGTAGTTGGTCTGAGGTGGTTCGACAGGACGGTGTGGACCAGCATAAAGGAATGGGATCGGCTTCATGGGAATGAAGTGGGTCGGCATGACTTAAGGACAAACTCCGAGTCGGCAAGCTTATTTCCTCGGTTCGGTTCTTATCTTCCTTCGGGTCGGCATAAGAAGTGGGATCAGCATATCATAGGGTCGGCATGATATAGCTGCTTTGGGTCGGCTGCTCATTTTCTTCGAGTTGTGGATAGGTTTGCTTCGGGCTGATACCTAGGATGCTTCGGGTCGGCATGTACAAAACTCAGGGTCAGTCGCGATGAAGGGTGTAGGTTCTACAAAGGTCTTGATGGGCCTGCACCACTCAGGTGCCCAATACCTCAAGTTTTGCCTATAAATACAACATGTAGGGCTTCAGAAAAGTGGATCTCCATTCTATCTCTTCATCTTCTATACTAAGGCTGCTTTTCCATTGTTGTTCTAAAAACTCTATATTGTAATTGTAATTGATTTTGATATCAATAAAAAAGAAATTTCTAGAGTGGACGTAGGCCAAAGTCAACCGAACCACTATAAATCCTCTGTTTTTACTGCTTTCTTTTTAATTTTTACCATTCTTCACATTATTACTCTCTATATACATTCTATCTGTGATTGTTGGTTGGTGCATCCATCTGGATTTGGGTGTTAGTGACCGATTTTGGCGCTAACATTTTGGAGCTTTCACTGAGAAATCTAGCACTTAGGGATTTAGAAGCTTGGAGCTCGGATTTAAAGGCTTAGGAGCTTGGATTCTTGAGACTATGGCAAAGCAATCAACCAGGAGATAGACGAC
The DNA here is from genome assembly GCA_030765085.1 of Allium cepa. Classification (NCBI taxonomy): domain Eukaryota; kingdom Viridiplantae; phylum Streptophyta; class Magnoliopsida; order Asparagales; family Amaryllidaceae; genus Allium; species Allium cepa. The sequence continues at coordinate 567,206,567 of CM060940.1, read as the reverse complement.
GGAAATAAGTCAATAAGAGGGAAGTCAGAACGCATCCGCCGGAGCTAATCAAGCCTCCATCTACATCACTAGGGACAAGATGGAGATGATTATGGAAGCTATGCAAGAAGAATTGTTGAAAAGATAGGAGGACTAATGTAGAACCTACTTCAACAAGTTGGACAAGCTGGAGGACAAAGTCAAGGGAATGGACCGACTGCGGCTGCTGGCAGTGTAGAACAAGGAATCAGAGCTGTAGAAGTTCCTAGCGGTCAAAACCAGAACCAGAATGGAGGGATTGAAGGAAATCAGCAAAGGCCTGGGGGCAGACCCCTGGGATTGAATACTGGGAGAGCTGTGAATGAAGCTCAATGAGCAGGGACCAACTTGAATGTAAATGGCCAACATGAAGAGTGCTACCCAGAGTACCCTCTTGGACTTTGGGGGAAAGGTGGAGATGCGAATAGGGGACTACCCCCAGATGGAGATGAGTGGATGGTTGGATTAGTAAGAAGGATTATGAGAGGAGGACTACCGAGCAGAGGCTTGGAGGAAGTCAGTAGAAGTCCGTTCACTCTGGATATCAGGAATGCAAGAAACCCTTCAGAATTCAAACTGCCAACATTGGGGGCCTATGATGGAAAATCAGATGCAACTATGCATGTAACTATAAACATGAAGTGCTGGGGGCATCTGAGGAGGTGATGGCAAGATGTTTTCCTTTATACTTGACTGATCTGGCTGTTCTTTGGTTTAGGCAGCTGGAGAGTGGATCGATCAGAACATGGGGCGAGCTAGTGAATGCTTCATGAGAGGGTTTAGTGACCACGTGATGCGGCCCAAGAATGTAATGACACTAGCATCGATGAAGCAAAGGACATGAGAGTTTGTGAGAGGTTTTCTAATGCAATTTAATATGGCTGTGGCCATGGTAGATCTCCCGGATCCATCAATGATTCTGATGGCGGCGGTAGTAGGGATTGCGGATGGTACGAAACTCAATGATTCATTAGCACAGGATCCACCAAAAGATCTTGGAGAGTTCTATCATGAGGCGGAAAGATTCATTCAGTTAGAGGATTCACATGCCGAAAGGCAGGAGATAAACGCCGTGTAAGGCGAATTAACATCTGATGAAGGACGAAGACCAGATAAAGGAAAGCGTAAGTTAGATGATGGACCTGGTGGTTCAGACAAACGGAGCAGAGGTTGAGAACCCAAATTCGTCACGTAGGCGGATTCTACAGATAATTTGGAACAAATTTGCTTGGACACTCGGGGTCAGCTCCCCTATTGGCAACCACCTAGGGGCATCCCTTTGAATAGGAATGCATGAGCGGGAAGTACTGCCTATTCCATGAGCTGGAAGGGCACTCCACGGACGAATGCCGCCACTTGAAGGATGTGGTGGAGGAATATGTTAGAAGTGGTAGGTTGCTACAGTATGTGAGGAATTGGACGAAAGCAGTAGAACACAAGCAGCTACCGCTTGGATCAAACAAGAACGACCCTGGAATGGGGTCGCGACTCGTCATCCGCTAATCGTGATGGCAAGGACCAAGTTCAGGATTTAGACTCTGGTCATCAAATAATTTTTTCGATTTTGTTTTAAAAAAATAAAATAAAAAATAAATAGAAACTATGCCACTTACACATGTAAGGGAACCAAAGTGATCCCCAAGCATGCTCTGAGATGGTAATAGGCTGCTTTACTCGGAGAGCAGCCCTTAGCTTTTTTTGTTTTTCTTGTTGTACATTTGGACCTTGGATTTGATAAATGGATTTTGGTTTTATGCAACAAATACCTAACCGAAGAGTTATGGGACGTATATTGGAAGTCAGTTTGAAATTAATCGCTTTATGCTCAGGGACACTGAAATGGAGTGCAAGGAGTGACGCCACTTCGTCGGAGAGCGACAGGATCAGCTCGATCGTCATTGTTTCCCCTTCACTGAAGGGTGATAGGATGGGATCCAACAAGAGCCCGAAGAGGCTACAATCGGTCTAGGACTTAGGCCATGACATCGCTTAATGTTCAGGGACACTGAACCAGAGTGCAGGGAGTGACGCTTCTTCACCAAAGAGCGACAGGATTAGCTCACTCAACGCTGTTTTCCCTTCACCAGTGAGTGATATGATGAGATCCAGTAAAAGCCCGAAGAGGCAGATACCGGTTCAGGAGGATCAGGGCATCGCTTAATGTTCAAGGACGCTGAACCGGAATGCAAGGGATAGGTTGCTTTGCCCAAGCACAGTAGGATCTGCCTATTCAATTGTTAAGTTTGGATTGAGCTAAGGGTCCGAAGAGGCCATCAACGATCCGAAGAGATCGTAGGATTTGATTACTAGCTTCTAAGGTGTGAAATGGATTTAGATAGTGGCTTCGAATAGCTATTGATTTGGATAAGGACCCGACAACGTCCTAGATATGGATTTTAGGACCCGATGAGGTCCCCGCTTAGGATTTGGAAACGGCAAGGTCCTCCATTTGGACAATAGGACCCAAAGAGGTCCTGGAATCAGATAAAATGATCCGAAGAGACCGTGGGTTCGGTTAATGGTTTTGGGATGGATTCAAAATTGAATAATGACTCGGAATAGTCGCGGAGCAGACTATCGAATGCGAATGGAATTGCTTGATAATGAATGGAATAATGACTTCGGATATCGGATTTAAGGCTATTATAAACACACCTTCCCATAGCAAGGCATATTTTAGGGGGCAAATGTTAACCCGCCTTTTGACAAGGCCATGAGCAGGCGGATTTAACTAAATCGGGTACTCGTTTGTCGAGGTTGGAATACGAGGGATTGAGCTGGTTGGATGGATAGATGGTCGTTCATGGATGGTTCGGTGTGGGTCATTCGGCCAGGGTGGCTTGGAGGTGGCTCAATCGTATGCGATTCAGCCAAAGAAAGAAGGTCACGCATGGATCGACATGTTGGAGTGGATCGGCGAGTTAAAGTGGTTCGGCGTCAAAGTGGATTGGCGAGTGAAAGTGGTTCGGCGTCAAAATGGATTGACATCAAGGTGGTTCGACATCACGAGTCGATCAGCCATGGAGTGGATCAGTTAGGTAGGACCGGTCAAGGTAGATAGGTCCAAGTGGGTCGGTTAAGGAGGTTCTGTTAGGTAAAGGAAGGAAGGTCATGTCGTTCGGTCATGATGTGAAAGTTGAGGTGGTTGGCCAGATATGGTTTGACATTGGTGGTTAGGCCTCGATAGGACTGGCCTTGGTGGTTCGTCGTGTTCTAGTCCGGCCAAGGTAGTTGGGCAGAGGTGGTTCGGTAGGATGGTGTGGACCGGCATACAGGAATGGGATCGGCTTCATGGGAATGAAGTGGGTTGGCATGACTTTAAGGACAAACTCCGGGTCGCCAAGCTTATTTCCTCAGTTCGGCGCTTATCTTCCTTTGGGTCGGCTAAAGAGGATTGGGTCGGCAAAAGAAGTGGGGATCAACATATCACAGGGTCGGCATGATATAGATGCTTTGGGTTGGCTGCTCATTTACTTCGAGTTGTGGATAGGTTTGATTCGGGCTAATACCATCGATGCTTCGGGTCGGCATGTACAGAACTTAGGGTCGGTCGCGATGAAGGATGTAGGTTCGGCAAAGGTCTTGACGGGCCTGTACCATCAAGGAGCACAGTACCTTAGGTTTTGCCTATAAATACAACATATAAGGCTTCAAAAATGGGGATCTCCGATTTGTCTCCTTCATTTTCTATACTAAAGCTTCTCTGCCATTGTTGTTCTAAAACCTCTATATTATAACTGTAATTGATTTTGTTATCAATAAAAAGGAAAATTCTGGAGTGGACGTAGGCCGGAGTCATCCGAACCACTATAAATCCTCTGTTTTTACTGCTTTCTTTTTAATTTTTACTATTCTTCACATTATTACTCTCTACATACATTCTATCCATGATCTGTGATTGCCGGTTGGTGCATTCGTTTGGATTTGGGTGTTAGTGACCAATTTTGGCACTAACACCGAGTATGAGGCTTGAGACTACATTTTACCTCTTTAGCAAATCCCACTTGGAATGTTAACACTGTCCTCAAAGCAAACAGTGCAATGTCAGCATTCCTCCATACAAGTTGTTTTGGGATGGAACAAACTGAAAGCACCACTTCTAATTCATCCTTGGGATTAGTAGCAAGTAGCTCTTTCACTTTAAAGAACTCCATCTTTGATTTCAAAATCTTCAAGATGTCTTCAATTCGAACACTTATGCCTGTTCAACTTGGCTTTATGGATTACATATTTGATCCCAGTCTCTCTAAATCAATAGTCGATAATTTCAATGCTAGCCAAGGTTTGATAGTCGGTTGTTCAACTATCAAATAAACAAACAATCAAATCAGAGATTTAATTTCACATGGAAACCAAACATGGTTAAGCACATAAGCAACCCCTAAGCCTCTTTAATTAAAAACCACTTTATAAATTTTTGTATTTAAATACTTTTACAAAAGATACACACATGTATATTACTCATTCTCTACTTATTTATACACTTTCACTAGTTGAAAAAATATCCATATACTTATCTCATCAGTATGTATATTCACAAACCACTACACTTTCAATGAATAGAAAATGTAACCATATAACCTATCTCAATAGTATAAGTATATTCACAAAACCTTAAAAAAAAATTCCATTTTCAAAACCATACTTAATTGGGTAAAACCAAATGTCTTTTAAAACATTGGTAACAATAAACTCAAAACACTTTTGGTGTAAGTAAACACGTCGTATGGAAATAGAACAAATACACTTACTACCACTTCCCGATTTCAATGTGTTATCCCTCGATTAACAATGTAGTTAGATAAGTTATTGTACTATCCTTGCCTTGACATATATTTTTAACTTTCGTGATAGGGACGAGTTTCTCTATCTCAGAATTTGGTGTGAGTATGAAAAGAATACTTTCCATACCACCATAATTTAAAATGTCCATTTAGAGAAATCAAATCTCGTTTCCTTTTATAAAACTCCCTCTATAAATCATTTTTATAAAACTCATTTCTATTTATAAAACTCCTTTTTAATAAATCTCTTTTGTATTTACAAAACTCCTTCTATAAATAACCAAATATAATTATAAAACTCCCTTTATAGATCTTTCTATATAATTATAGATCTCCTTTTATAAATCTACAAATCTATTTATAAAACTCCTTTTATAAATCTTTTTTTCTATTTATAAAACTCCTATTATAAATAATCTTTATAAAAAATCTCATATACTTACTATAAATCTCCAATTTCAAGATAGGACTAAATAATTTCCATAAAATAGTCATTCCAAATATCACTATAAATTTACAAATGTGATTTATTTTCCAATTTATCAAAATGATATTAATTTTCATTTGTTAAATTAACATTTATAAGTATATTCTTTTATTCAACATTTATATAAAACATTTCACAAATATTTATTCCAAAATATTTATATCTTCTTTTCAAACAGAATCACTATATAATAAAAGATATATTCCCATTTTTCTTTAAACAAAACATCCGTTATTATATTAACTAGTCTGTAAAATAAATACTTTCCAAAATACTTTTAAAATATTTCCACATATATTAGAAAAAACTAATAAAATGATGGAGTAAAATAGAAAAGTACAAAAACTTTTTTTAAATCAAATATCATAGAAAATCCAAAAGTCAGATTTAAAATCATTCACCAAATCAAAACCATTTCAAATAAAAAACAAAAAAAATATGTTTTTGGAAATACTATAATGAGGCTAGTAGTTACCGTAGCATTTAACTAATGCTATTACTACCTTTATCACTAAAAAATTTCAAATTTGAAGATATATCAATGTCATATCCAATTTGGACAACTACCAAACTTCTAGCAATTCAACAATTTATACAACAAGTATATAAGTGAAATTTAAAATCACAATGACGAGGAATCAGAATTCCTTTACAAAATTCTCCGTATTTCATTTTATATTTCGCTCTCCATTTTTTAAAGCAGATATGTAACCAAACTAAACCAATAATTTATATCTACTATATATTATTATATAGTAGTCATCCAAAGGTGAGTTAATTCACCAAAATTCCAGTTGACGCTTATGCATTCCCGTTTGATCTAAAATCGAATGGCAATCGATTTTAGCTCAAAATTCTACTAGCTCCAAACTTGACAAAACCAATTCCAGTGTGTAGATAATGCTCCTACGAGCGCAAAGCAAAAGACCATGTCTCGGTTGGATCTCCTATGAAAAGGTATTTATTTTATAGGATTTTGATTTAATTAAATAAATAAACTTACTGATTACATTACTTAAAAGTTAATTACCTACACAAACATCTCCTTCCCTAATTCCAATTTCCCTCTCTTGCCTACACATGCATGTATCTTTCACCGTCATGCATGCCCTAACCTCCCTAATAATCAGCGAAATCAAAATCCGACTTTACCATTGATTTTCTCCTCGCCTAAGCTCACCATCCCCCACCACTTCGTCATGCTCAAATGCCTAAATCAAAACCTTACCTGGCAATCTCCTCCTTGCATACAAGTGATCCTTCCCAAGCAGCTACACCACCTCTAATCGCACCCATCCACTCGACTCGGTAAGAGAAACCCAACCCCGCTCTCCTCTTCGCCTAACATCGCCGCTAGCTCACACAAATCAAAACCCTAACTTCATTATAGATGATCGAACTCCACCAACATCAAAAGCGACACTATTGAGACCATGGATGTGAACTTTATCCTTTTCCAAACCTAACGGATCCAAAATTACATTTTTTTGAGTAAATAATTTGAGTTTGATCTTTCGTTGTGTTGGCTAGGTTTAGAAGCTACAGATAACGAAATAAAAGATGGAACGAGGTGAAGTAATTAAATCGTTAAGTGTAGAGTTTGGTTTATGATATATTTTTGGCATTTCACCACACAAAATTTCGTTCGCGTAAGAACCGCGAACGACAATAACAAAAATACGATCGTGCACAGAATGTGATACAATCACAATAATAAAATACATTTATTACTTATGCTATGAAATTTCAAAAATACTATCATTTGTCGAAAAATACATCAAATGAATATTTAAACATTTTTCAAATTAAAAATTATGGAAAAATCTTATAAACTGAAATGAGAATACGTCATTAAAATCAATTCATTTTATTAACAATTAATTTTCTTATTGTTTATTAAATTTGAATATTTAATTAATTAAATATTTTCACTCGAAACATAAAAATTTCGGGTCATTACAATATATAAAACTAGTCTATGAAAATAGTCAAATGAAAAGTGAGTTCCATGATTCCCACTCTTGTATCCAGCTAATATAGTTCAACATAAGGTTTGTATATATTATATTATTAAAGATGAGTCTCTCATTCTTTGTACACTTTACTTCTCACTTCATTTCATCTCAACTTGACATGTGGCATCGTCAAACAGTCTTTTCATTCAACATTTTCCATAACTTTTCTTTTTCCATGTGTTGAAACTGTTTTTCTATTATTTATTTAATTATTATTAACAATACTATACTAGAGTCTCTAATTCTTTCTTCTTATTATTTCTCACTTCATTTCCTTTTAACTTGACACGCGACATCTTCAAAGATTCTTTTCATTAAATATTTTTCCATGTGTTGAAACTGTTTTTCTATTACTTATTTTATTATTAACAATAATGATTTATCCTTTCTTCTTCTAATTTTTTATTTTAACATTCCCTTTCATTATTTACTTTTCCCCTATTCCTCTCTCAAAAAGTTGCTTTTTCATTTGAATTACATGTCCCTTACCTTATTATGTCAACATTTTATACGGAGTAAAACGTGCCTTCAATTACGTTATTATTTTTTAGACCTATAACATATTATTTATTATATCGGTATATTATATATATTAATTTCCATTTTTCAATCTACTTACATTAAAAATAAGATCCATGTATTTTTCATTTTCTGTCTCCATATTAAACTCAATCCATATACCAATCTTTCTTTAGTTTGAGCAAATAATTTACGTCGCTCTCCTAACATATATTCTAATTTCAAACCGTCTCTCTCATCATGTATTATCTATTTAATTGTATATTATTTGTATATTATTTTGAATAAATATTCAAATCTAGCTATTAATATTGAAAATGTAACATTTATTTCCATTCACAGTTTCTTTCAGTTGATCCAAAATATAATTTTATTAAGTTAACCCACAAATTATTTATAAGTTAGTCCATATGTGGATTAACTGATAGAACATGTTATTCTAATTTTTATCAATCTCTGTGCTCTTTTACTTTGCTATGTATAATTCTATTTTCATAATTGTGAAAAACAAAATCTATACATTAGGCTACACATTTATTGCATGTATAAAAACTCAAATTCATACTCTATTTAACGTAACTACAGTAAAATCAGAAGATTTAGGACCATCTACATATCCTTATAAGATTGAATCATTTTCATATTAAACTATTGTAAAGTATCTAAATAAATAAAAGATCTAGGACCATCTGCATCTCTTAATCAAGCAGATACATAAACAAAGTTGATTAATACTGATATGTTCATATGGTGTCTACTCTCTATTAATCTAGCAAAAAAACAAACAGTATGAAAGTGACAACAACATAATCAATAAAATGAATTTAACAAATCATGATTTTGAATGGGAGGTTATCGTAAGTTATTTCTTAGTAGCAATTTTTTATAACTTGTATCATTCCTTGACTATCAAGGAAATCTCCTCTTTAGAAGATTCAGCCACCATGTACCCTCTACAAGCAAGGTTACATTCATTTGATGTCTGGGAATTAATTCACTTGCCTTAAGATATATACTAAAGATAAAGAAGTGTAAGAAGAGAAGGAAATTAAGTGAAGGTGTGATTGTGATGCAAGGAGTGATGTAGAATACTATGCAGGTATGGTTAGGAGATGCAACATGGACCATAGCATATGATATATAATACTATTGAATAAAAAGAAGCACTCAAGATCCATGAAGTTGCAATAGGGGATGTATGACTTGTTGTAGTATTAAATTATTATTATATTAAATTTGAATAACCTTTACCATTGTACTATAAAAGAATGGGTAGCATATATACTATAAAAGATGAGAAAGATAAGTATATGTGGTGGATAAATTAACCATTTTTTAAATTATGTAAAATGCCAAAGATGTTAATTTATGGATGGATTAGGAGACTAAAAATGCGGATCCATATAAAATTCATCAAATGAAAATTGGATCCATGCCTTTATCATTTTTTTTCCCCACATAAATTTCAAACCATTTACTAAGTTCTCTCTGATTTAAGCAAATAATTAAAAAAGTCTCCTAACATATATTTTAATCTCAAACTCTATCTCTCTCTCATCTATAATATATTATCTATTCTGCTTTATATTGTTTGTATACTATTTAAATAAGGATTCAAGAGACTAAAAAAATCAAAATACAACTATCTAGCACAAATTATTATTATCATTGTCGTTATTTTCATTGTCCATTGAATAGTTTGAAAAATATTAATAGTGTAAACTATATAAAAAACCAGGCTGTGAAAATTGTCAAATGAAAAGTGAGTTCCGTGGTTCACACTCTTATTTCTAGCTAATATAGTTCAACATACAGTTTAATTATATTTATCTATCATCTCCTTTATCCATGACCCTTCTTTTTCCATGTATTGAGACTATTTTTCTATCATTTATTTTATTATTAATAATAACCTTACGTCCTTTTTTCTTTCTTTTTTTGTTAACATTCCATTTTATTCTCTCCTTTCCCATTGTTCCATTCTTAAATGTTAGTTTTATCCTTTGGGTTCCATATTTCTTGCCTTGTTATGTAAATTTTTATACCATGTGAAATATGCCTTCAATTTGATTTTTTTATAGGCCTATAATTTATGTCTATTACTTCAATATACTATAAATATGTTAATTTCCATTTTATCTATCTAATTACATTGAAAATTGAATCCACGCCTTTTTCATTTTTTATCCACAATAAACTCAATCCATATGCTGAGCTCTATTTAGCTTTAGCAAATAATTTACATTGTTCTCGTAACATATATTCTAATCTCAAATTATCTCTTTCCTCATGCATTATCTATTCTGCTGTATACCATTCATATATTATTTTGAATAAAGATTCAAATCATGCTATTGATATCGAAAATTAGATCCATGTTTTTCTCATTTTCTCTCTCTGCATTAATCTCAATCCATATTCTAAGCACTCTCTAATTTAAGAAAATAATTAAAAAAGATTCTCTTAAAATATATTCTAATTTCAAACTCTCTCTAATCTATCATGTATTATCTATTGTTTTTATACTATTTGAATAAGGATTCAAAAGAATCTAAAAAAAATCAAAATATAATCATCTAATACAAATTGTTATTATCATTGTCATTATTTTCATTATCCGTTGAATAGTTTGAAAAATATTAATACTGTAAACTATATAAAAGAACCAGTCTATGCAAATAGTCAAATGAAAAGTGAGTTTTCTGATTCATACTCTTATATCCAGCTAATATATTTCAACATAAGGTTTATATTTATCTCTCATCTCCTTATTCTCATCATAAATGCTTAGTTCTCGTAAATTATAGAACAAATTTTACATTAAAGTCTTGCTTACTCTTTGAACATTTATTGAATCTATAGTCTAAGAAGTCCAACATACGTTAATGTTTATGTTTCGTCCTATCATTCTCATCCCAGATGCTTAATTTTCATAAAGTCGACACTAATTCAAATTTTACACTAATGTCCCTCTTCCTCTCTGAACAATATTGAAAATTTATTTTGACATTATCTTCATTTATAAAAATACATCATAACACATTAGTGGCATATATATTTTACTCTTCCTCCTTATTAAAACATAGTCCTACCCAATATTTTTTATTTGACTTCCATATCTTCAGCCATAATTGTTGTAGTTTATCTTCAATGTGTTCTCCTTTCAATATCATAATATTGACATCTTTGAAGTGTTCTCCTAAACTTTATCCTTCTTCCTTAGTTGACATATGTCAATAACTCTCCATTCCTTAATTGAATATTATATTTCATCTTTTACATACTCTATCCATTCCTTCCTTCCATTCTATCAATTAATGTATATGTGTGCATATATATATATATATATATATATATATATATATATATATATATATAATAATATTCATAAGTAAAATATTCAATCTTTGGACCTTTGCCTTCTTTTTTCTCATATATTCTATAATATATAAAGTTTTACATTTTTTGAATAAGTATGAGAAGTTTTACATTAAAGTACATCTTCCTCTTTGAAATTTTGTTGAATCTATCTATCTATCTTACAAACGGTTCAATATATGACTAATATTTATCGCTTACCTACTTTGTTCTCATTCCAATCACTTAATTTTCATGAATTCTGGCTTAGATTTTATATTAAAGTCTTTCTTCCTCATTGAACATTTATTGAATTTTTTTCTAAAACCATCTTCAGGTTAAAAAACATAACCTACCACGCTAATGACATATCTTTTTTAATCTCCTTCCATTAAAATATAAATCCTACAATTTTCTACTATATGTTTATATTGCTTATCTAAGGCCACAATTATGATAGTTTATGTCCATGGACTAAATGAATTTTTCTTTTCATAATCAAGTGTCATTTATCTTTTATAAACAAAACAAATCAATTATTTTGAAACATGTCAAAAAAAATTCATTCCCTTAATGGAATATTCTATCCATGTTTTTTTTCCTATTTTATTTATGTTATCACTTCTATCTATCATATATTATTTTTTAATATATTTGTGTATAAAAGGTTTAATTCTTGATTATTTGCATTAGTTTCTCTCAGTTTTTTATCATATTATATATGAAGTCCAATATATGAATAATACTTGTCTCTCTTCTTCTTTATTCTTGTAACAACCCGCATATTTTACGATTGAGTATTTAAATATTTTATTTAAATATTTCATCGTTAGTTGGATTAGTGTCTGAAAGGCTACGTTTTGCAAACAGTCGAATTAGGACTCGAGACCACCCCCATTGAGTTCAAAATGACGTTTGCGACTTTTTTGAGTATAAACTTTGATATGTTTGGAGTTAGTGGAATTTTGCTACTTTTTCACTTAGGGCTTTGGTTTTTTTGTTTCAGCCCATTAGACCCTAGCTTGACCCCTCTTCTCTTCATTACTTCATTTCTATTTCCTAATACTCAAGCTTTAGCAACAATGGAGAGAGGAATGGGAAATTAAAACTCCAAGCCCTAGTTTCCATCTACAAATCAAGTTCTAGCTCCAAATCAATAGAAGAAGCTTTGGTAAGTCTCCTCTTCTTCTTCTTCTCCAACTCATTCTCTTATCAATTTCAGAAATTCCTAAACCTAACTTAGGAAATGTTTCTCTTTTTAGCTTAGATTCAAGCTTGTTGGGTTGGAATTGAAGAGTGATTGTCCTTGCCTTTTCTTTATAGCTTCTTCTTCATTTGTTTTGGTTCAAAGGTGAGATTTTTATCTCACATCGTAGTCTATAATTATCTTCGATTGTTAGGTATGAATTCCTAACACTTATTCTTGTGCAATTGATTTTGGTTTGGATTGATTTGGTGTATATTCCAATTTTTGGTGTTTTGAAATCAAAATCTATGAAAATCCTATTATGAATATTTGGACATTGATATTTGAGGCGTATCGAAGAGCCTTTAAGGCTGGGTTGTCGCTTGGCGTAAATCCTTAGTCGTCGTTGCTCGTCCGATCGCTTCCGGTATTCATTTGGCCATTTTTGGTCTAGGTTCAGGGAATGCCCTGAACCGCAGTTTCAGACGTCTGAAACGTTAGATTCAGACGTCTGAAATGTTAGATTCAGACGTCTGAATATTATTTTGGGAAGATTTCTATTCCCAGATTCAGATGTCTGAATATGTATTTCAGATGTCTGAATCTGGATTTCAGACGTCTGAATTGGTTCGTTTTGAACTAGAAAGGAAATAGGCTAAAAAGTGCCTATTTCAGACGTCTGAATCTGTATTTCAGATGTCTGAATTCTGTTTTGGAAAATATTTTATTTTCCAAATTCAGACGTCTGAATCTGTATTTCAGAAGTCTGAATCTGCAGTCTTTTGCCTATTTGCCTATTTAGCTTGGATTTCCAACTTTAATCGATCCGTGCTGATTCCGTTTTGTTGTTATCATCTATTATTGACTTTGATGACATTTTCCTTGGGATTTTTGGAAATATCCATTTTGATGGATTTGTTATCGATTTCTTTGGAATTAATTCACGTCTTCGTATGTGAATTTTGGTGATTGATTGTTCTACAATCATTTTGTGATTTGTCACTTTAAAAATATAAAGATTTCAATACTAGTAGTAAATATCAAAACTCTTTCATCAAAAACAATTTCAACACTATTTTATTACAAAGCACGTTTCGGAAACCATTTTCCAATCTACTAGTATATACAAACCTTTATCTCACTCGTATGATAAATCTAATTAAACGATTTAGTAAAACAAGTGGTATGAAATGCTTGCGTTTACTTCGTCGGTTAATTATCAGACTTGTTCGATTGAATTTCTTGTGACAATTTTCTAGTGAAAACTTACAATTTGTTCATAAATATTTAAGTCAAGCTAGTGGTTATGGGACATGAAGCTAAACTCATATATTTACAAGCTTAGTGTAATTTACACTTATTGGTCCATGATGATCATTTTGTGATTTAGACTAGCAATGTGCGATGTCTCTTTGTCTGCGAGGGAGACTAACCCCGTTTCTGTGGAGCTTCGGCTTGGTGGGGTAGCGACCCATGGTCTTCGGACCATTTTAGTGGAGCCTCGGTTCAAAATTAATGGTTAGAAACCATGGAATAGCTTTCCGTTCTGTGATACACGTGTTGGTCTCGTTCTGTGATAGGCCTCCCCTTTTTTGTGATTTCTGGATTTCCATTGATGATTTCTAGAATTTGTGTTTCACCGATTTTCGTGATTTACATTGATATGTGTTATCAATATTTGTGCATTGGTGAATTCGTGTGTCATTAAATTTTGTGATTGGCATTGATATTATTGTCAATATTCATGGTTTTGGTGAATGAAAATATAGAGTATGACATTCCTTTTGATCTTTGAGAAGATTCTTGTGATATTGATTAATCTCTTGTTGATTTTCAATTACTTATTTATCACAGCTTGGCATTATGATTATTATCCGTTTAGTCATATCTCTTATTCTATATCATTTTATCTGATATTTATAGCTAGACTGATCCGTTTATTATTTTCTTATTAAATGATACTTGGGTCAGACCGAGATGTTACAGGTGCTTCTACTTGACTTCACATCTGTGATTATCATCCTGACTTTTAGCTAACTACTTAGATTAGTAGTTTTTGTTGTATACCTTTGAGATATAGACTCAATTTTGTATCCATATTCTTTCGACTAGCACTTGTAGCTATTCTTTTGTGATATTGTGGATCTTGTTCGACCACTACTCTGATGTACACTTTCATGTGTTATATATTCATATCTATTTCCGCCTTTGTTATATGGATGTCTGTGACTGATTTGTGTTATATTTATTTCTATATTTGTTTCCGAAGAATATATATAGCCACTGTGTAGTAGCTTTGAGTTTGTATCGATGTGTCGGATTTCCTCCTAAAACCAAATGCACGTTGTACTATCTGACATATTGGTGCTCACACAAAGCAATTACAGGATGGTCGCTCCTCAACAGTCTTATTCTCCGCGCTAGTTGAAGGCATTACACCGTAGTGTCCTTGGCTAGTGTGGCTATAGAGGTGGGGCGTCACAGCTTGGTATCAGAGCCAAATTTCGGAACAGTGTAGAATAATTTAACAAGGATCATCGTCCTAAGTCCATCTTAGGAGTCGTGCCTTAGGATTTTACTTGAGTCATTGGACCCGTTCTATCATATTTCCTTTTATGATTCCTTGTTTTTATCAATCATGATTGTTTGATATTCATTCTGAGAATAACCTTTTTCTTCTTCTTTCTTTCTTTCTTAAAGAAGAGGAGATGGTTAGTTCTGGCAGTCCTAGTGCTGGTCAATCCAGTAGTCCTTCTCTTGGTAGCGAATTCATGTCTGCCCAACAACTTTTGGATCTTGCTAAGAATCAAAGGTTTATCTGTGCTTTGAGTAAGAACCCCACACTAGTTTTACCTCTGAAACTAGAAGTTCCTTTCGATCAGCTTGTAGATATCACTCTACGAGAAGAAGTGGTCGATAAGGGAAGTGATAGTGATGTCAGAGGCACCAAAAAGAGCCTCAATAGCAAAAGGAAGAGGTATATTAAGTTCGAAAGCCTTAATCCCTACAAGAAAGGGAGGCAGGCAACTTCGGTAGCAAAGACTCCAATCCCTAATCATGGACAATGCTACAATTGTGGTTCTAAAGACCATTATGTAATTAAGTGCCCAAAACCCCTTTATTGCCGCTATTGCAAAGGTCTGGGTCATTACTTATCTACATGTCCTAAACTTCCAAGCAAGAGGGAGGAAAGTTGAAAGTTGTGCAAGCCCCTTGTGACACTTCTCTTGGTCAAGGTATTTCTCAATCAATCCTTGATTACATTTGTTTTGTGATTAACCTATTCAAGTTCTTATTGATATGAGTTCATCTCATTATTTTGTATAAAAAGAACTTGTTGATTCTTTTTCATTAAAACATTTTGGGCTTGATGACTTCTTTGAGAATTGCGAATCCGGATGGTGGATCCGCAACACTCAATTTGCTTTGTTTTGATGTCAAGATTATTTTTTTGTGATTTTTCCTTTCCGAGCCGATTTGCATGTTATGCACTACTTAGGCTTCGGAATTCATTTTTGTGAAAGGATCGGCTTAATCATTATGAAGTCCATATCCTATGTCTCGAGTGGACTATCTATCTTTGACATTCTTAATCTGTTAAGCATATATCTATTTCTTTGTGATTTCGATTCCAATTTGGGTGGCATCATTTTATTCTATAAGCCCACATGTTGAGTAAAGTGTTATTTCTTTCATTTGGGTAGTTGTGAATTTTTCGGTATTTTTGAGCTTGTCTTAGGATTATCACCTAAGAAATTTTTGAGTGGTGTTAAGGTCTTTTCAGCTTGACCTTGCCATCGGTTTTCATTAGCTACGAGCCGCGAAAGCTAGCATTCCACTTACCGCATTCCGCACTCGTTATGATTCTTATGAATGAGTTATTATGTCATTCAGTTTGTCCGACTTATTTCGTCCATTTTATGAATCGAGTAATTCTATGAATATCTCGATGACTCCATTCTTGTATTTATTGATTTCGGATGAAAACAACAATTTAAAATTGTTGCAAATCTTTTTTTTAGAAGATATTTTATAAGTATAGTTGGATTTTGTTCTTAAACGAGCAAAGAATATTCTTAAAAAATTTTAAGAGATATTTTTATCATATAGAAGATGATTTTTTGATTGAATTGCCCGTTGTGTGCTTTAAGAATTCTGGTCGATGCGCTTGATCAACGTTATCGATAGGAATCTCCTAAACTCTTTGATGAGACAGTTAGACACGATATATTGAATTGTAAAAATATAAATTTTTCTAGAAGGATAATTACATAAAGATGATTGTAATTTTGAAAGTTTTAGCTTTTCGGGAAAGAAGATTATTTGAAAGAATTCTTTTCCGATACTCTTATTCTTGTGTTTCCCGAGGGGAACCAAGATTTTATCTTTTTATACCAATGCTAGTCGTATTGGTTTAGGTGCCGTCCTCTTGCGAAAGAGAATGTTCTACCACTTGTGCTTCTAAGTCATAAAAGCCGATCGAGACTAGGTATCCCACTCATGATCTAGTGCTCGTGGCTATTGTTTTCGCTTTTAGGGTTTGGCATCATCATTTTTGGGGGAGAAATTTGTTCTCCACCTCGATCGTAAATCTTTGGAATATTTATTTTCTCATAAGGAACTTCATGTTGACTTGAGTTCTTGGCATCTTATGATCTTGATATTCTTTTTATTTCCGGAAGGGAAATCGTGTTGCCAACGCGCTTAGCCGAAAACAACAGGCGGTCATTTCCATGATTATATCCGAATGGAATGATCTCGAGATTTTATCCACTTGGGAGGTTAGAGATCGTGTATCCGATCTATGTCCATCTCTTGCTTTATGTAGCCTTGAGGCTCATCCTTCTCTTATAAACTACATCATTGAAGCTCAAAGGCTAGATCCCGAATTGGCTCTTCTTAGCCAGAATTTCAGGGATAAAATTGATATTGAAGGTTTGAAAGACTTTAATATTGATGTTCGTGCCGGTATTCGAAAATTTGGTAGACTTATCGTGCCAAATATTAGTGATCTTCGTAAAGATATTTTAGAAGATTCTCATCGTTCTAAATTTACCATTCATCCTGGTAATAGTCAAATGTATGCTGATATGAAGAGACTTTATTATTGGGATGGAATGCAATATGATATTGCTAACTTTGGTAAGCGTTGCATGACTTGCAAACTTGTCAAGGCTGAACATCAAAGGCCCGGTGGGTTATTGCAACCTTTAGAAATTCTAATTTGAAAGTGGGATCAAATTTCCATGGATTTTATAGACACCTTCCCCGTTCTCGTTCGGGTCATGATCGCTTATGGGTGATAGTTGATAGACTTACTAAATCCGCCCATTTTATTCCCGTTCGGATCAAACCGTACCTCTTTTGGCCAAACTCTTTATCAAAGAAATTGTAAAATTGCATGGAGTTCCTTCTTCTATTGTTAGTGATCGTGATCCATTGTTTACTAGTGGATTTTGAAAGAGTCTTCAAAAAGCTTTGGGAACGAAGCTTAATTTTAGCACTGCTTATCATCCCCAGTCCGATGGATAAACCGAGCATGTGAATCAAACTCTTGAAGATCTTCTTTGTGCATGTGTTCTTGATTTTGGTGGAAGTTGGGAAGATCATATTTCTCTTGTTGAGTTTTCCTATAATAATAGCTTCCAATCTAGTATTGGTATGGCACCTTTCGAGGCACTCTATGGAAGGCCATGCCGATCTCCTTCTTGTTGGCTTGAGGCCGGTAAGAAGCTGGTTTTAGGTCCAGATTTTATTCGTGATTCCACAGAAAAGATTGACCTTATTCGTCATAGGATGAAAGAAGCCCAGAGCAGACAGAAATCCTATGCCGATAACCGGAGAAGAAAATTAGAATTTTCTGTGGGAGATCTTGTGTTTATCCGTGTTTCACCTATGAAGGGTGTTGTACGTTTCAGTCGATCGGGAAAGTTAGCACCTAGATATATTGGTCCATTTCCCATCACCGAACGTATTGGTTCTGTGACTTATCGCCTTTTATTACCGGCTCAGTTTTCTGCTATTCATGACGTGTTTCACGTTTCTCAATTACGGAAATGTATTCGAGATTCCGATTCTATTCTTGAGCCCCGTGTTGTGGAAGAAATTGAAGTTTCACCTAATCTAACTTATGAGAAACATCCTATCCGTATTATTGCTTCGGAGGTCAAACGCCTTCGAAATAAAGATGTTCTGCTTGTTAAAGTTCAATGGTCCTCAAATCCTAAGGATTGCTCTTGGGAATCTAAAGAGTTCATCGAGCAAACACATCCGGACTTTCTTTCCCGTGCTCTTTGAGGTGAATTTCTTATTTCAAATTCCTTTTGTGTTGATATGCTTTCATGGTTGTTACCTCGTATTTTCTTCTTAAATATTGCGAGGACGCAATTTCTTTAAGGAGGGTAGTCTGTAACAACCCGCATATTTTACGATTGAGTATTTAAATATTTTATTTAAATATTTCATCGTCAGCCGGATGAGTGTCCAAAAGGCTACTTTTTGCAAACAGTCGAATTAGGACTCGAGACCACCCCCATTGAGTTTAAAATGACGTTTGCGACCTTTTTGAGTATAAACTTTGATATGTTTGGAGTTAGTGGAATTTTGCTACTTTTTCACTTAGGGCTTTGGTTTTTTTGTTTCATCCCATTAGAACCTAGCTTGACCCCTCTTCTCTTCATTACTTCATTTCTATTTCCTAATACTCAAGCTTTAGCAACAATGGAGAGAGGAATGAGAAATTAAAACTCCAAGCCCTAGTTTCCATCTACAAATCAAGTTCTAGCTCCAAATCAATAGAAGAAGCTTTGGTAAGCCTCCTCCTCTTCTTCTCCAACTCATTCTCTTATCAATTTCAGAAATTTCTAAACCTAACTTAGGAAATGTTTCTCTTTTTAGCTTAGATTCAAGCTTGTTGGGTTGGAATTGAAGAGTGATTGTCCTTGCCTTTGCTTCATAGCTTCTTCTTCATTTGTTTTGGGTTCAAAGGTGAGATTTTTATCTCACATCTTAGTCTATAATTATCTTCGATTGTTAGGTATGAATTCCTAACACTTATTCTTGTGCAATTGATTTTGGTTTGGATTGATTTGGTGTATATTCCAATTTTTGGTGTTTTGAAATCAAAATCTATGAAAATCCTATTATGGATATTGGGACATTGATATTTGAGGCGTATCGAAGAGCCTTTAAGGCTGGGTTGTCGCTTGGCATAATCCTTAATCGTCGTTGCTCGTCCGATCGCTTCTGGTATTCATTTGGCCATTTTTGGTCTAGGTTCAGGGAATGCCCTGAACCCCAGTTTCAGACGTCTGAAACGTCAGATTCAGACGTATGAATATTATTTTGGGAAGATTTCTATTCCCAGATTCAGATGTCTGAATATGTATTTCAGACGTCTGAATTGGTTCGTTTTGAACCAGAAAGGAATAGGCTAAAAAGTGCCTATTTCAGACGTCTGAATCTGTATTTTAGACGTCTGAATCTGCAGTCTTTTGCCTATTTGCCTATTTAGCTTGAATTTCCAACTTTAATCGATCTGTGTTGATTCCCTTTTGTTGTTATCATCTATTATTGACTTTGATGATATTTTCTTTGGGATTTTTGGAAATATCCATTTTGATGGATTTGTTATCGATTTCTTTGGAATTAATTCACGTCTTTGTATGTGAATTTTGGTAATTGATTGTTCTACAATCATTTTGTGATTTGTCACTTTAAAAATATAATGGTTTCAATACTAGTAGTAAATATCAAAACTCTTTCATCATAAATGATTTCAACACTATTTTATTACAAAGCTCGTTTCGTAAACCATTTTCCAATCTACTAGTATATACAAACCTTTACCTCACTCGTATGAGAAATCTAATTAAACGATTTAGTAAAACAAGTGGTATGAAACGCTTGCGTTTACTTCGTCGGTTAATTCTCAGACTTGTTCGATTGAATTTCTTGTGACAATTTTCTAGTGAAAACTTACAATTTGTTCGTAAATATTTAAGTTAAGCTAGTGGTTATGGGACATGAAGCTAAACTCATATATTTACTAGCTTAGTGTAATTTACGCTTATCGATCCATGATGATCATATTGTGATTTAGACTAGCAATGTGCGATGTCTCTTTGTCTACGAGGGAGACTAAACCCCATTTCTGTGGAGCTTCGGCTTGGTGGGGTAGCGACCCATGGTCTTCGGACCGTTTTAGTGGAGCCTCGGCTCAAAATTAATGGTTGGCAACCATGGAATAGCTTTCTGTTCTGTGATACACGTGTTGGTGAGTTTTAAAGCTCCCGTTCTGTGATAGGCCTCCCCTTTTTTGTGATTTCTGGATTTCCATTGATGATTTCTAGAATTTGTGTTTCACCGATTTTCGTGATTTACATTGATATGTGTTATCAATATTTGTGCATTAGTGAATTTGTGTGTCATTAACTTTTGTGACTGGCATTAATATTATTGTCAATATTCATGGTTTTGGTGAATGAAAATATAGAGTATGACATTCCTTTTGACCTTTGAGAAGATTCTTGTGATATTGATTAATCTCTTGTTGATTTTCAATTACTTATTTATCACAGCTTAGCATTGTGATTATTATTCGTTTAGTCATATCTCTTATTCTATATCATTTTATCTGATATTATAGCTAGACTGACCCGTTTATTATTTTCTTATTAAATGATACTCGGGTCAGACCGAGATGTTACAGGTGCTTCTGCTTGACTTCACATCTGTGATTATCATCCTGACTTTTGGCTAACTACTTAGATTAGTAGTTTTTGTTGTACACCTTTGAGATATAGACTCATTTTTGTATCCATATTCTTTCGACTAGCACTTGTAGCTATTCTTTTGTGATATTGTGGATCTTGTTTGACCGCTACTCTGATGTACACTTTCATGTGTTATATATTCATATCTATTTTCTCCTTTGTGATATGGATGTCTGTGAAGTGATTTTTGTTATATTTATTTCTATATTTGTTTCCGAAGACTATATATATCCACTGTGTAGTAGCTTTGAGTTTGTATCGATGTGTCGGATTTCCTCCTGAAACCAAATGCTTGTTGTACTATTTGACATATCGGTGCTCTCACAAAGCAATTACACGGATGGTCGCTCCTCAACAGCCTTATTCTCCGTGCTAATTGACGGCATTACACTGTAGTGTCCTTGGCTAGTGTGGGTATAGAGGTGGGGCGTCAAAATTCTCATCTCAAATGCTTAACATTCATTATTCATAGCTCAAATATTATATCAAAATCCTTCTTCCTATTTGAAAATGATTGAAATTCGAATTCAACATTGTTGACGTCAAAAAAGCACTAATACCCAAATACCAGGTAAAATATAGAGATCTAATAGAGAAGAATATAAAATAATGGAAAAGTAAAAAACACATGAGAATTTTTATAGTGATTCGGCGAAGTCTTCGGCTTACGTCGTAATGACCCATATTTTACATATCGTAGGATCGTAATTTTTTTTTTTATTTTATCACATGAGGTCATTTGATTCTGTAATTTTAGGATATGACTTTTAGGAATATTTTACATTTTTATAATTATTTTTGAATTTCTTTGCGACCATTTGGTTTTAAAAATCTTGTTTGGGCTGTAACTTTTGATAGGAGTTGAATTAAGGTATCAAATTAGTTCCACTGCTTCAGGATGATGGTTTCACATTCTGTAGAGTGGTCATATTAGGAAAACAGAATTACGATTAGGAAGTTATGCCTGTTTTAAGTTTTAATAGCTATTGACCAAAATTTGTGTGTATTAATTAATATTATTTGTCTAATCCAAGATTTAACATAAATTGGGGGGTTTGAGAGTGAAGTTAAAACTTTTCCCTCTCTCCCAAATTAGATCTAATCCCCATTATCCCTAGATTAATCTAAAATCACCCAAATTACTCTCTAAATCAAACCGAATTGAAGAATATTGAATAGATCATTAATTAGAAGGTAGAGATCATCGATTTGGTTGATTTGCATTGATTTTGATTGCTGTCCATATTGGATCTAGACTAAAATTGGTTGAATTTGGTAATTGGTGAGTTGTTTATGCTTTCTCACTATCCTATGCATGTTTATATGGTAGAATTACATAATTTGACATTAGTTTGACCATAAATCCTTTTCTAACTTTAGTGACATGTTAATCTATGCATATGTGTTGAATTTGACTAGAAATTACCTTTATTCATTTTCATATTTCATGTAAAATGTAGATCTAGATAGGAATTGGTTTGTCTATCATATTATTGTGTTTTGATTGCTTGAATAGAGGTATGTGCGTGTTGGTCTATGTTTGTACATTGTGATTTGATGTAGTCTGTTAGTGTTTGAATGTTTACAAAGATAGGTAGGAGAATTTAGCAAATCGAAGGCAAAGATGGGCAGAATTGGACGAAACTTGGAGGGGAGGCTTTAGAGTAGTGGAAGAGCTTGGGGCCAAGTCGTGGGTCCAATTTCTCAAAGTGCATAACTTAGTGTTGGCATGAAGAGGTCGATAACGACTTATTTCTGTTGGTCAGATACCTTGGAGGTTGGCATGGGATTAGTGAAAGCAATTGGGTGGGTTAGGGAAGGATTATTATGCCCCATACTCGCCTGCTTTTTTAAACCCTACCCCAGACCAGCCTCATAGATCCGTCATGGGTCAGGATTTTCGCTCGGTTCCTAAAACCTATATAGGTCAAGGTACCCCCCAAGACCCATGCCTTACATATTTATTTAAAATTTCATATCAGTGTACATATATTTACTTATTTTATTTGTAAAAGGGATTGTCAATAAATGATACAATAAATATAGAGATTAATGTGTTTACAACAATAAATAAGGTAGTAAAAATGAGGTGTATGATAATGGTTCAAGAAAAACATGCATATATTATTATATAACTTTTATTGATGCAACTTAATACCATAAAAATCATATACTTATTGAATGGAATAATAGAATATCCATGTTATGACAACTTATGTATAAAAAGATTAACAAATCATCACTATAATAATAAAGTGATTTTATGAGATCTGGGTAGTGTAGGTCAGGTTGGGGCGGGTTAGCCAAGCCCCCACCCAAGATTAGATCCCTTATGAATGAGTCATGGGTCTACCCACCCCGATGACCCAATGGAGGAGGTCTTGACAGGTCAAAATAGGGGTGGGTATACCAGGTTTAAACCCTAAACCCACCTCATTGCCATCCCTACACGGGATGATAGATTATGGACAGTAGATTTGACCCAAGGCAAGAGATAAGTGATTGGCTAAGGATTGGAGGCTATGTCGACTTGTTTCTAGAACTTGAAGTGGAATGCTTTAGAGTAAAGACCGAGTTGTTTGTATGGATACGTCGGGTTCAAAGCATCTTGGCATGGATTACTAGAAGCAAGGAAGGAATGGAAAGGAACTCGGCCAATAATTGGCCAAGGAGAGAGGTCGGTATCGACTTTTTCATGTCGATACCAAATGTTGTAGTAGATCCATGATGGTGGAACTTTTAGAGGATTAAGTAAGGATCACGTAGATCGTGCTGGAGGTGCTAGCTCGTTCACATCAAGGTTGGATGGAGATGTAAAAGCATTATAAAGGCTTTGTATCTTCGGTTTATGTTTCGTGGTGGGAGCATATACCAAAGATATCGGCTTGATAAAGGAGAGAGCTGTAGAATGAAGAACGTGGTGGGTTCTTGGATAATGGGAACTGGATTGAGCAATAGAAGGTCTCATAATCCGAATGGAGCAACGAAGGGCTCGGATGTTAATGTGCTAAGGAATCATTGATACTCAAAGTGTTTTCTGTTATACTCAAAGCAATGGTATTGTAAGTTGGGACACCTATGGATCATGCAGGGATCTATATACCTTAGAATAGTGGCTTTAGGTCTAGTGTCTAGCTTTGAGCTATGAGATACGTATCAAGCTTTGAGCTGTTTGATATGAGAGTACTATGAAAACCGGTATTTTCTTTAGTCCCTGGTAGTAAGGAGGTCAAATGAGTTATCATTTATTCAAAGCATATAGATGAGTGATAGTGAGTACTACTTGATGGATGCTATGGTTGCCTATTTTGCTTTCTTTAATGTGCCATTACTCATGGATATCATTGGAAGTAGATATGGAAATAGGGATATCTATCCACTATTGTATTTTTATGGTACCTTTATGATATTGTAGTGTAGCATATTATAGTATTACGTCCTAAATCTTTGGTTATAGGGACAAGCCAGGTATGGTTCATGTACTCTTGTTTCTTACCATATTTTTCTGTATAGTACTTTGAAATTCATTTATGATCACATTAGGCTGTCGTCAAAGCCCAAGGTTTTATGATTTGCTTCTTATTAACTTGAGTATCCGATTTAGACTAAATTATAGGACTAGATGATGCAGTAGATGTTAGGAGGATGAGTATAACGACCCGATTTTTCGACCCCCGAAAATCGACATCAAAACATCCACTGTACCAAATGCCGAACAATCGAATGCCGAAAAACCGAACCATTAGAGTTTAAGAAGAAGAAGGTAGAAGAAAAATTAGAAAAACAACATCAGAATCTCACTAACGCAGCGGAACAATATATAATAGGTAAATGACTTATATTTATACAAAGAAAACTATAATTGTTTTATATATATCATCAGAGTACAACATCAACAAAATATAACACTGGACAGTTATATTAACTTGTCCTCACAAAACTTACTATATAGCGGAAAATACATCAAATACGTCTGATATGTCTCGCCATCCAGCTCGTCTCCTGAGCTCCATAGCAGTCTATCTAGAATTTGTACTCTATAATACTCAGTCTGACCCGAGCATTATAGTTAAATAACACCCAAGTCAGTATAGAAAACCAGAGTAAGAAAATTCACTCAATTGGATTATTAAAGTTTTCAAAATCCTTTGAAATCAAAGGTATCTCGTAAGACCACGACATAAATAAACATGCCGGGTTTTTACCTTACGATAACCATTTTTTTTATCAAATCCGTCTGATATTATAATAGTGTCAATAGAAAGTAAAATAGAATCTAACTGAAATGCTTGCATCTCATGTTTCAGCATAGTTGGGCACAATCAAAACCGTACAGGCGCTCATTGGAGATTGGGTTCCATACAATGGCACGGCTACTGGGGTACCGCCCGTCACAGTACGTGGTCTAGATCACCGTACCTTGGATCCACCTTGATTTCCTGCATCACCAGACCGGAGCTACCCCTTACTGGATATCCCAAATTAGTTCACCCTATGGTTGGGATCAGCAACCGTCCACACAGCCGAATAAAAGGGAGCTCTAGATAAGGGCGACCTTACCTTAATTGGTTGCTAGCCACTTAGCCTTGTGTGCACCTCCCATGTTTTAGCCATTCTAAGTTGATGAGGCTCGAGTCTATGCGTTACCTTTTTAACACAATTTACTTAGAATGCTCACCGCCCTCGTGACGATGTTTTAATAGCATTCGTCCATACAAGTCCGTTCCAGGTTCGAACGGAACCGAAGGCACTATTCCCACTACATCCATTTTGGAATCACCCTTAGGATTAGTAGTGACTAGCCCTTGCACTTCACTGCTCCATCTTCGACTCCCAGCTCTTTTCTTCCTCACGAAAACCTTCAAACCGGATCGAAGTGGTTTTTAGGAAATTGATCCCGATCCCGGACTCTTCGAAATGATCAGCGCATTGGCCAATATTGATAGTCGGTTATTTAACTATCAAATAACATGCACAAATAATCATCAGACTTTAAATAATTTTCCAAATAATTTTATTAATCTCAAAACATCTTCGCAAGATATATTTCCATTCTTCAACCCTTTGAAAAAAATATTTTTCAAATCACTTCTCTCTCGGAAGAAAAATTCCCTCCCAATTGTTGTATTTCCACAGAAAATCGCCAAGCCTTAATATTTTAGATTTTTAAAATAATTTAAATTACTTTATCCTAAAGTATATATATACTTTAAAACATTTAAAATAAAACCACTTAAAAGACCTTATTTAAATTACTAGTTATGAAATCTTATAATAACTTCTCAGGTAAAACCTAAGCCAAAATAAATTTTTGAAATAAAAGCTATGAAATTCAATTCAAGTTTTTCAAATAAAAACTTTAGCCAAACTATCTTTAAAATAAAACTACTTTATAAAATATAAATATTAATAATTATCTTTTTAAATCATAATACAAATTCACTTTCAAAATAATTACTACTATAACTAATTTAATAAATATTTACCATTAAAATTTAAACAACTTAAATAATAATTTTCTCAAAAACATTCTTTTTTTAAATTATCTTATACTTAAAAATCTGCTTGAAAATGTACTTGGCTTTCAGGGAAACACACCTTTCTTCCACAGTTTTAAAAATAACCCACTATTTATTTTTAAAACAAATTACCTATTCCTTTATAAATTCCCATTCTGAATTTATATTTTCAAATTATCCTGTGATAAATATTTCACTTACTGCAATCTCGTCTCCTTTTAAAAACACAGTTCCAAACATGTAATCAGTTTCCAAATCGATTTTCAAATTTACTCCATTTTAAAATATAAATTCCTTTACCTACTCAATTTATTTCAATCCCATTAATTTAAGATTTAACTTGTTTTCTATGGTTTAAAATCTCATTTAGACTAAAATAAAAATTGCATACTTTCCAAATTTCTTCTTAATCTTTTCCAAACAAATTTAAACCTTGAATTTAAAAATAAATTCTTTACTCCTTTTAAATAATATCACTTAAGTTTATAAATTCATTTATTCCTGTTTATTCAAAAGTCTCTTTTCCCATGATCGGAATTTATTTATTAGGATTTTAAAATCGACTTTTATTCTTTCCAATTCATTCTTTAATTTATTCAAATTCTCTATTATTATTTACTCAAAACCTTATATTTTGTTTTCCTTTAAAAATTCAATCTTTATATAGAGTTCATTTTCCTAAAATACTAATATATTCAATTAAGCCATAGTATTCGATAATTTCAATTCTCAATAAAATCAATATAATCCATCACAGGTTATCACATAAATCACACTACTAAATGTAAAATAATTTCATCATTTTGAGTAATCCAGTTGGGTCCCTCCAACCTGTTTCCCTGCATCCATAGATGTTATCACAATATAAAATACCAATTCCACTTCGAGGTGGAATATCGCGGTATATGGGGTCATCCACTATTATGCGGGGCTCAAAGGGTCTCATCCGCTATATAATGTGGGAAATCAATCACTCCAACATATATGTATACTCTACTATATATACTATCACATCCAAACCGATAACAATCAATTCAAGAAAACAAACAATAATTTAAATTTTAACTATTTAAATTTAATGTTATACCTAAAGAGTGGATTAACTCACCTTATTTTATTGCTTGCGATCCATCTCCATCCGGTTATTTCCTTCACGATTTAGACCTTGTAACAACATTACAACATTTATAAATATTTGAAATAATCAGACAATTTATTTTTATCATTAATAACTTTTTAATTTTTAATTAACATGTTTTAAATAAATACTGGCCTAATATATTCTCTCCTTTTAGCTGCAACTACAATAGTTTAATTCACCATTAAATTATAAAAGAAATTACTTGAATATATCTTAAAATAAATCTGTACGTTACTATATTTGTATATATTATTATTTTCTTCAATCTATACATACATACATACATACATATATATATATATATATATATATATATATATATATATTAATTTAAATTAAGCTAAAACCAACACTGTTACAGGATATATTTTCTAATTATAGGTACATATATATAATTTAATAAAATAAATTAAGATGAATAAAATAAAATAATAAAAATACCTTACTGTACGAAAACGAACCCAGATACTCATGGCCTTGGAGTTCGTCAACAGCCAGAGACGAAATCGCGACCCATCAAAGGACTCGTCCCCACCTTCATGTGCCCAGACACTCTCGCTCTCCTCTCAAGCGCGAGCATGCGGCTTCACCTTCATACGAAACTATCGCCCACGATCTCACCCAAGCTTGCGAAATCGATCTCCCCCTCACTGCTTTGCGACCGAAGACCCAACGCCATTGCGTGCACGAAATCGAATGCCTCCCTCGATTGGTTTGTTTTTATGGAGAAAAATGGCGGCTACGATTTGAAACGAGACTTCAACTAGGATTTTGGACTAAAGTTTGATTCATTCTGCCACCAATTTTTTTATTTTAGGATTCTTCCATATTGACACGAATGAGGTACCCATGATTTCGATTCTATGTTTTCTCGGCCATTACTTTAGGTTTTCTTTCTTCTTTTTTTTAATTTTATTTTTTGTGTTTTAAAATACTCGGTGGCTAAATAAAAGACATCTATATGCAAATTTGGAAAGGAAGGGAACACGTGTTGTTAAGGGGACACGTGTTAAATCTGTCTATTGTATGTGAATATATATATATTCAATTTAAATTCAAATTCAAATCGTTTAGAAAAATGCAACTCAAAATCTTGATCTCCAATCAAGGGGTGTCGCTGGCGTTTATAATGTTATACCCTTATTTCGAACACGATGGAAAAGGTTTCGAGGCTTAACTCGATCGTAAGGAGAATATAGCTTTTTGGACCTGGTTGTTTATTAAATTTTCGATATAAATTTCTACGTGTTTATCTACCGTACGATCACACGACAACTCTGAATGCTACAAAAATTGAAATCCGATAATAATACACTACTGCAGATCTAATGGAACTGGTTTTGTTGAATTTTGAGACAATGCCTCAGAAGGCTGTTTTTAAATATCGAGTTAAACGATATATTTTAAAA
Source organism: Allium cepa (assembly GCA_030765085.1). Taxonomy (NCBI): domain Eukaryota; kingdom Viridiplantae; phylum Streptophyta; class Magnoliopsida; order Asparagales; family Amaryllidaceae; genus Allium; species Allium cepa. The sequence goes on along the minus strand of CM060940.1, from coordinate 567,177,358 downwards.
CTAAAGAAACCACTGTTAAATTCGATTTTAACTCATTTATTATCTTCAGTATTATCAATATAAATTTCATAAGCCATTGAAATATTTTTAGCAAGTATAAAACTGAAGATTCAAAATTTTACCCAATTTTCAATAATTAGATTCAATAATTTAATTGCTAATTAAATAGTGATATTTGAAATTCAAATTAAACTAGCTTTCAAATATTTAAAATCAACTAAATATTTTAATTTCAAATATTCAAAAATTCTAGGTCGTCATGATGAGCTGGATGGAGTTGTCTCGTATTATATGCATATGTGGATTTCTATGCTTTTTCGCTAAGCAATACTGTAGAACTTGTGGCAGTGCTTGATTATTTTTATTTGTTGAGACAGTAGATTTGAGTTGATCATGTTGTATACTCCATGACATTTTATGTATAACTCCGTAGATATTATATTCTGATGATTAGTTCACATTGTATGCTAGGCCCCACCCCAAGGCCTACACTAAAAAGAGTATTATTGAGTAATACTCTCTGTTAGTGCACAAAATAGGGTTGGTTAGGCGCGACCATCCATGAATTTTGTTTTAAGAGAACATTGGTACGTCAATTAATATGCTACAAATTTTTTCCTTTCCCCAAATGAAATCAACGTATGCAATCCATGCTTAAAACAAAACTATGGTGGCTATAATAATAATCCAGAACAATATATGATAAATACAAATCACAGAATCACAGATCATAGAATAACACATCGGAATACAAATATACACAAGCTAATCAAATTGAACAGATACATAATATCAAACACAAGACAGTAGTCATAACCGTCCATATAATATATATGTATTACATCTTTTGAAACAAATATGTACACAAAAGAATCTAGGCTCAATACTAGATATAACACTATATGAATATATGTACCCATATATGAGATGAAGATAAGATGAATGAAAACTAGACAATTGAAGTGAAATCCTCTCTAGAACTATCAAACTGGAGCACCTGAAACATCTCTGTCTGATTCGAGTATTGTGAAATAATAAATGGGTCAGTCTAGACTATAATAAATGGGTTAATAAGATAAACAATGAGTGTAATGATATAAATCTCAAACATGAACACAAAGCCAAGAATTGGCTAATAAAAAGAATGCTTAAATAAACTCTAAGTGTGTAATCACCAAATTCAAAACCCAAAATAGTTCTAAAAACAAAATTCCAAAAATCATTTAGTGATAACACAAATAGCATCAAATCTAGAAATCATAATAGAAATCCGAAAAATCACATAAAAAGGGGAAGCCGCCAAAACTCCAAGATTGGTGAAATAGATTAATTTATATGCATGTAACTATAAGATAGTGTTTAAGTCTATAAACATCAAGATAGGCACGAGATTTATAAACATCAAGGTATGTACGAGACCTATACACATCGGCATAGGTATGAGACCTATAAACGTCAAGATATGAATAAATCCTATAAACATCAAGATAGGTATGAGACCTATAAACATCAAGACATGACCAAGTCCTATAAACTCCGAAGGAGAATCATAAACTCGTCGATAAGTGTTATATACCTTCAAATAGTGACCAAATACATAACAATCATGTGTCCCATACCACATGGGTTTATTTAAACGTTTACTATAGGTTAGTAAACTCCACTTGTGTGTATAAATGGCTCAATCGAACAAGTCCAGGAATTAATCAAAAAAATAAACGCGAACATTTCATACTACTCGTATTAGTAATATGTTTAAATCGATTCTCATTTGATTGATGTCATGCAATCTTATAAATATCTCACTTTGAAATCCTTCTCAAAAATATATTTTATAAACTAGAATATATATATATATATATATATATATATATATATATATATATATATATATATATATATATATATATATTGAAAAGCCCTTGATAAAATATTTATATATAAGTACAAGTTTTGAACCATTGTTCCAAACTGACTTTAAAGCCATTATTATTATAAATAAATATATTATATTTATATAAATAGTCCAAATATCTTTTATAGAAAATATATCCATACGTAAAATGATTTGAGAAAACAGTTTGGATTGAAAATCGTTCTTTTGAAAACTCTAGTTGGAAACGTGTGACGGAAATTGTGGGTTGTGTCATGGACCCATAAGGAAATTCTATTGTATAATAAACTCCAAGATGAATTCACAAATTCATAATTTAAGTCCAAAAATAGCAATGAAATAGGCATAGAAAACAACATCAAGATCACGCAAATAGGTTCAAGCGATCACATCGGTGAGCGGACAAGCAAATGTGAACAAACAGATCCTGAAATGGAGCGACTTGGGTCTCATCCTAGGTCATGACCAGTCCATTGGTCATTATGACCGGTGCACCGGTTGGCATGCCTGGGCTAAGCCCCAACATCTTCGGTGGTGCCCTGGTTGCTTTTTAGCGGTGGTTTCTTCATTGATTTTCACCTTGATCTCTAATACACTAAATTAACTAACATGTGAGCATAAAAACAACTATAGTGGAATGCAATTCATCACTATATGAAGTGGGTTTTCATCAAATAGATAATCAAGTCTTACATGATAAGAAAACCAACACAAAACTAAGATCAATTCAACACTAAATTCACCCATAACAACAACTGCGATAATTGGCTAGAAGTGTGAGATTAACTCACCGAATTAAACTTGAATGGATGACTATAACTGGGATTCCACTTAGCTAAAAACTTTCTACAACTTAGGTTTGATTTTGAACAATTACAAGAGCATGAATTACAATCATGATTAAAGCTAAGTTTAAAGACCCAATAGATGTAAGATATGATGGTAGAGATTATCTTAGCTTTACGTCTTCTATTAATAATCAAAAGCATTTTAATTTAAGCTTAATTTGAGAATTTGATCTAGTTTATAAGGTTTGTAAATATGGTTAGTTTATTTTCAGATTTTTGATCTTGGCTGAAATGAGAAAATGATGAACGAAAACAAGAGTATGTGGATTATTATTCACCCTCTACATGAGCCTAATGGATATATTATAACCTAATAAGAGAATATTTACTAATTACTATTGTTTTCTCTTATAAAACCTAATTAATAACCAACTAAGTTTATGGAAGCATAGATTTACTTTTCTCCAATTTTACCAAAGCTCCAACTTATCAGAATTCCCATTTATATTAATATTGAGATATTTTGTAAAATTAAATATAACTTTTGAAATTCTAATCTATTCTTTTAATTATTAATAAAATAAACAATTCTTATTATTTCTTAATAAAATAAATAATTGATTATAAAAATCTCATTTAAAATAAAAAATCTCAATGTTAACAGTTTATTAAATTAACAACATTTATTCTAATAATTTGAAATGGAAAATATTTATCATAAATCTCCTTTATAATAAATAAATGAACAAACCTTGGAAAAATTCACACTTTAAATTACAAAATTATTTCCATATATTTTAAATATTCTCATTTCCCTAAGGTTATTCTTATATTTTCAAATATAAGAAGTTAAATTACACAATTTCCAAATTTTAATAAATTTTCCTAAACTTATTTATTTCCATCTAGAAAGCCATTTTATTTTGGAAATTATGATAAATAAAATTTCCCAAATTCATCTTGAAATTAATTAAGATAATTTTAAAACATATTTTAAATTTAGTTCCAGGTAATCTCGACCAGGGTTGTTACATTGTTATTACTATCCCTTCTGTTGTATAAGTGATATCATATTTTGTCCATGTGCTATGAGATATACGATAGGTAATATGCTGCGCTTGTTCATTTTAAACCATGATGGTCGTCTTATAACGGCCGTACATGATCGCAATGCACTACTGTATATATTGGTGTCGGTGATACAGGATGGACGTCACATTTGGTATTAGAGCTTTGGTTACACGATTAACTGAAGTTGATAGCATGATCTAGTAGAGATAGGAAAGGTGTTATAGCCTCAGTCTGGATCGAGAGTGTATATATACAAGAGAGTGCCAACTTATTATGTAATTTGGTTTTCAAAACTATAGAATAATATCATATAGTATAAATCACATGCATATGAGCACTATGGACACTGTTTTTTTTATAAGCGACCGATCATTCTTAATATAGATAAGAATGACCCGACATACAAGGAATACTATGAGATCTGCTTCAGAAGTTGAATAAGGAGCATGATCAAAAGCTGATACGCTTGATTTTCAAGCTATATTCAGTGTTATGATAGCGATGTGATGAGAATTGCTTTTGGTATGGATGTTGGTGGAGGTGCTCCCGTGCAAGCGCCAAGGGTAGATTTCACTAAGTTGAGCAAAGATTACTCTACTTTGGAAGGAATGCCATTTTGAGGAATGGAATAGTCCATAAAAGTGCAAGATTGGATTGATACTTGTGAGCGCATCTTTGATGATATGGAAGTGTATGACGCTATGGAGAGAAAGTTGGCTTCTAGACCAATTCAGGGGCGGCCCATGTATTAGTGGAATGCTGTGACTATTGTCACTCCTTAAGATCAATTCAATTGGGAATAGTTTAAGCTAGGTTCGAGGAGAAGTTCATTCCAGCTGCCTAGTTGAACAGTATTGTTTAGAAATTTTACCGATCTTAGGCAAGGAGAGATGTCAGTTTCTAGATAAGTGGTTGAGTTTGATACTTTGCCAAATTATAGGATGTCATCCATCAACACACCATTAAGAAAGAATGAGAAGTTCATCATTGGCTTAGATGAATTATCTTGGAGAGAAGCTGGTAGACCACATCAATGAACCTTTTGAGAAGCTTATCGAGAAAAAACTTCATCATGGAATCTGTGTCCTAAGGCTAGGATAGCTATGGTTATTTCTGCCGAGAAGGAAGAGCCAAAACCACAGCAAGGTGGTGGAGGCAAGAAAAAGTGGAATGGAAAGAAAAAGTTATCTCAAGGGTAGAATGGCCAGAGGAAGGGCAAGTGGGAACCCACTTACTATGGGTTCAAGGAGAAAAGTCATTTAATCAATGAATACAAAGTGAGTGATAAGAAGAAGTGCTATAAAAGTGATAAGCCTGAGCATTTGAAGAAAGATTGCTCGAAACTAATGAAGGATAAGCAGGTTGTGAAAGCGTATGCTTTGGATGTAGTCCTGATTTCATCGAGTGCTCCTCAACGAAGGAAAAGGGGAAAGGAGTCATCATTCAAGGTATGCTTTCTATTGGCAAAGTTTCTTTTCAAGTATTTTTTGGTATCGTGGGTTCACATTTATTCATATGTAGTGACCTAGCAGATAGATTGGAATTGAGACCTGAGATAGTAGACCGACCCCCAGTTGTGACAAACCCTGTTGGAAGCTATAATAGCCTATGCATGGTTTGTAGCGATTTAGTCTTATTGAGTCATGAACGCTCTTTAATTTGTGATTTTTTGTTTTGAATTTCATTGGATTCAAGATTATTTTGGGAATGGACCGATTTAAGAGGTATGCGGTTATTGTGGATTGCGAGAAGCTGACGGGGTGATGGTTAGCTTTCTATATTTGCTAGAGGTTCCACGAGAGAGTTTGTTAGCTGTGCCGATCGCTAGAGAGTACCCGAATTTCTTTAAGGAAGTGATCAGATTCCCACCGCATAGAGAGATTGAATTTCGAATAGACATAGAGAAGGAAGCCAGACCTATATTTATGTCTTTGAGGCGTATGGCACCCAGAGAGCAGATGGAATTAGAGGTGCAAATGAATGACTTATTAAGCAGAAGGTTCATTTGAAGGAGTATATCCGAGTGGGGTGCATCTGTAGTTTTTGCGACTAAGGTGGATGGCTCTTTTACGTTATGTGTATACTATCCTGAGATGAATAAAGTAACGAAGAAGAACAAGTATTCACTCCCACATATTGATGACTTATTTGATTAGCTTCACGATGCGAGGTTCCCAATGGATTTGGCATTGGGATTACACCATTTGAGAGTAACAAAGGAAAGTATGACTATTACTGCATTTCGTTTGCCATCGAGTTTCTATGAGTAGTTAGTGATGCCATGTGGATTGACCAATGCTCTGGCATACTTTGTGGATCTTATGAATCGTGTTTTCAAAGACCAGCTAAATAAGTTCATGCTTATGTTCGTGGATGATATTCTAATCTATTCCAAAACTAAAGAGATGTAACAACATGCCTTTTTGGATGTTTAAGCAGATACACATGCCGAACTCAAAACCATTCAAAAGGGAAGATTGTTATGGGGTAAATAATAAAAGATAAAGAAATGAAACAAATATAGAATCTCGTAGAGGAATGATAAAATATAATAATCAAATAACAATTCATGAAGCTATTTACAAAACATTTGATTATACTTATACAAAATAGAATCAGAGTTACATATATCATAGATAAATAAATGATGCAGCGGAGCAGTATGAGTGCAGTGGAATAAACATAGTAAATAATAGTAATGCAAATATTCGTCTTCGTCGTCCAAAGATAAGGTCTTCAAATCTAGAAATACTCAGGTGGACCCGAGCTAATTGAAAAGACAAACACTCGAGTCAGAACTAAAAGATATTATGTAAGTTAGATCAAAGGTAAATATGCATGCGATGACATCAGAGATGTTTACGAGGTTTGACATCTCCTATCCAGTGTCCAACATGAGTGCAGTAACTCAAGAGATGTTCGGGATTCACATCTCCTAAGGATCTGCTAAACTATCTACTATGTAGTACAATACGCTATTATAATATGTCTATAGTAAAATAAACTATTAAAATAGCGTTAAGACATTACCCATATCACCCTTAACACATTTTATAGCGTCATTGTCTATATAGTATCGTAATACCTTCTGATCGAGAGGCTACCAGAGGATACTCCATAGGTATGACACTAAACAAACTTGTAGAAGGCACGCTAAGGCATGTGAACATGGCACAACTAGGCAACGATAGGGTAGACATACCAATTACACTTCCGAGCTAGTGATAACGCATAGCCGCAACTATCGCCCACCTCGAAACACACTCAAAAATCAAAATCAAGAGTGGCCACCAAATAAATCACAAAGTCAGAATATAGATCGAAGGAATGTTTCCGATTAAAGGAGTGACGTCACTTGGTCCATCAATTGCGCCTGTTAAAGTCACATCTATGCTGACTCATGGGAGTCAGGGTAACGTCATACCTTATACAGAAATCGTTCACCAAACCATCCTACTTCATTTCTAGAATCTCCACCGCATACACATTTGTTAAAGTGGTTTTCGGTATTGGCAGAGAATATAATAATATCCAATCCCGGTCTCTTTAACAACCACTCGCTTATTCTACATTGGACGGCTCTTTTAAATTCCCAAAATCAATTCATAGTTGATATCAAAATATCATATTCAATTCAAACCATATCACTTTCGAAATCATATTCACTTTCGAAATCATATTTTCAAAATAGGTTAAAACCTCATTTCAAAATCATCGTATTTACTCAAATATGTTATATAAATCCTAACTTAGGTTATTACATCATTTCACCATATTTGCTTTTAAATCCATGAATTTGAATATAAACACTTCCCTTTTACTTAGTTTGAAACTTTAGGAAATAGTTTACATAGTTATAAACAGTTGTAAATAGTTAAATACTCTAAAATGGTTATAGATTAAAGATACTGTTAAATTGATTTAAGATAGTTAAATAGATTAAATATAATTAAAATAGATTAAGTAGCTTTAAAATAGATTAATTAGATTTAAAATAAGTTAAAATGGGTTAATTAGTTTAAAAATCAATTTAAATGGTTTTAAATAGGTTAAATTGATTTAATATAGGTAAAATAGGTTAAAGTAGTTTAATCATTTGAAAATCTTAAAATTTTGGATCTTTATAGTAAAATAATTTTTTTTATAAATAGCTCATATGAAAAATAAGAATTTGAATTTATGATCAATTTAAACTATTCATTTCCTTCCAACACATTTGGCTAATTCAATTTCCAAAACCCAATTTCATATCTTTCAATTCAATTTCTCAATAAGATATTAAATTCAATATCGCTTCCAAAACCCTATTTGAAATATTAATTTACATTATTCCAATTTTAATGTATTTCAAAGTTATATTTTGAATAATTTTAATAACTCAATTCGACAGACTTTACTTATACTCCAAATTCAACTTTAAAATTTCAATTTAATTTCTTTAAACAATTCCTTTAAACCAATTCAAATTTCAACATAAACTTGATTTTCAATAATAATTCAATTTATGTGAATCAAATTCTTATTTCAAAATATCATTTAATTAAATTCAAAAAATTAAAGATTTTAAAATCATTTAATTTAACCAATCAAGTGTCTTTATTTAATTCTCTACCCTAGGGTCAAGTGATACGAATATTTATCATTTCAATCCGCAATTTAAAATTTACGGTTATATATCATTTCAAACCGTAATCTAAAATTAAATAAAAGTCCATAAAATTGCTCGAGTCTATCATTTTAACCCATAACGATTTTTCCCAAATATATAGATCATTCGGTTTATACATCATTTCAACCCATAGTGAACTTACAGTTTATAACGATATAAAGTACAACATCCATTCATCCAACATCAACAATCAAACATCCATCACAATCAATCAATAAATATCAACAACTAACAGATTTATATACATACAGGAAATTAACTGGCAAGTTAAATTCAATAATAAATTATTTGACAATTTAATTCAAAATAATTTCAAATTAACTGGAATGATGATTTAACTACACCAAACAGCATAAATAAATTTCTAATCACATCATAAATTAATTTAACCAACATAAGAAATTTTCGAAGTCGTGAGTGGGTCATATCACTCACCATTGATTGTAAATTGAATTTAAATTCCACTTATACCCAAAATTCAAACAGTCTCAGAATTCGTCCAAACTAGTGTCAAAATGTCCGGAATTTCGGTACGATCCCAGCGGAACAAACCACGCGTGAAACGGACCTCATATGCAGAAGTTACTAATCATCAGAACATTATACGTTTAATATATAAATTAAATAACAAAAAAAACAAACGATACATATCACCCTACCTACCTAGATAAGAAACCCTTACGCAAGCTTACTGTACATCGCGTTTGAACCAAAAGCTGCCACGATCACCTCGCTTCCTCCGTTGTAGTTGGCCTTCGCGGCCACTTCCACCTCTACTAGAGAAAGCTATCGACCTCCCCATGACTATGCAGAAGGCCACGATCAACCCCAGGCACCATTGCAGAAGAGAACGCACAGCCGCCGCCGTTCAATTTTAAACCTAATCTAATTTTTTGTGACGATCCAACCGTTATCTTCACGAACAAACAATGCAAATGCAAACCACACTCAAATCTCCATACAACGGTACCACTGATTCGCCAATCAGACCAAGTTGGTCGCACCTCAATGAACGGCCGTGATTTGTTATTCAATTTGTGAAAAAATGGTGATTCAAATTGGAAAACTAATTACAGATCTAAGATGTGCTTGTCGAGTGCTTCAAATCGATATATAATTCGATATAGTTTGAGGAGTTTAACTTTTGGAATTGAATTTGATTTGAAATTGCAATTGGGAATAGGGTTTGTCTGCCATCGGAAAGAGAGAGAAAATGAAATTGTACGTACAAACAAATTGAGCTGAGAAACACTAGGGTTTATAATAGGTCATTTATAGGCAGATCCGAAATAGAATGGATGGACAAGATTGATTCAAAAGTTGAACGATAAATGACCCAAAAAGCCCGTTCTGACTCCGGAATGAAAATGGGTCAACCCATATATCAAAATAGTTGTTTTTGATAATTTTAAACTCAATGGAATAGGTTTCAAGTCCTAATTAGTCGTATTCAGAAGTTTTGGTAAAATCAGCTTATTTCAAAATGATTTCAATTAAATTTATTTTTAGGTGTTTTGAGCCTGTACGGTTAAACGAAAAGTCCGATCTTTACGAAAATTGAAATCCTACAATAATTTACTGTTACGGATTCGATGAAACTTGTTTCGTCGAAATCCGAGTCAGTGGCCAAAATGGCTATTTTCACATTAATTAAATAAGTTAAAAATTAATTAATTAAATCACTTTTTAATTCAAATTTAATAATTAACAAATTTTATCAATTTTGATTACCTAGACATATATAGTAATTCAAAGTAAATTTACATATCAATTTCAGTGTTGATTATTTCAATAATTACAGCATTCAAATTCAACTGCAATTAATCCAAATAATTAATGTTTAATTCCAATAAATTGATTTTATTTCATTCAAATCTTTATACTCAATCAATTATTATTCTATAATATAGTAACATTTGGTTTACATTTCATTGCATTAATATCCTCAAATATCTGTCTTTTATTTTTACTAAATATCATATTTCAACTATATTGAATTTTGTCAATTTCACAAATTAAATAAAAATTTAAAATCCCATATTGATTTATTTATCTTGATTTCACTATTTTATAAAATCAATTATTACGTTATGAATATAATTAAAATTTCTATTTATTTTATAACATTCACAATTTACAGTTATTATCTTAACTCACATTAATGTAACATTTACCATCATTTAATTGTAATAGATTTCCAATTAAGTTTAACAGACTAAATAAATAGATAACTTATAATGATTGCCATAATTAACCTTTAATCATATTTATAAGTTTATTACTTACAAGTGAATGTTGAAATCACTTGCATAATACTGATTTTATTTAGTTACCATTTATTATATTATTTCATTATTCAATTCCTTATTTACATTTGTTTCCATGTATTCAATTTAAAACCAAGTATAACATTTTTATTATTTCAATTAATCGAAATTTCATCCAAATTGTTAATAATTAACCTTAATTTACATTGTTACCTTTTATTTTAGTTATTATTTCATTATTATATCACAAATTTTTATTTCTTTCAATATTAAATCATAAAAATCTTATTTAATTAACACTCTTTAATTGTCGAAATCTACGGTTCATTACACTCTTCCCCACTTATAACTTTTCAACCTCGAAAAGGAAAAATAGGAAAAAGAAGAGATTAATTATTCAAATATCTTATTTCAAATATCAAATTTATAAAAAAATAAATTTACAAAATTAATTTAAGTAAAACGTATCAATGTATAACCATAAATCCTTTCATACTCAAAATAATAAAGTTTGGAAAGCAATTCTCAAAATTTTCTAAGTCCAAAATTTTTGAAAAATTTCGGCAGAGTCTCCTTTTACGAAGAAATTTGAGAGAAATAATAATATCAATAATAACAATACATGTGACGACCCACCTTTCATTCCACAGAAAGGCGCATCTTCAATAATAAAAGAAATAGGCAGAAATAGAATAAATAGAAAGAAAAAAAACAGCAACATCAGAATCTCACAGCGAAAACGAAACAAAATATAATATTTCACATATCTATCACATAGTCTTATACATATCAGAGTACACAGTTATACAACATCAACACACTAGACAGTCGTAAAGGCCCGTCTATCCATTATATCCAAAATACAATAGCCAAAGACACAACATAGCGGAAATATAGATAGATACGTCTGGACTCCTACTCCAAGCTTTCCAAAATTCAACAAGCCAAACCGATCACTTGGCTACTCATAAAAAAATTGAGTACCCAAGAGTTTAAGAAAAACAGAAATAAACTCCGGGTCAGACATGGGTCTGGCGTGAGTAAATGGTTAAGCTGTTTAACTTGAAAACCTTTGAAAGAAAAGGTATCTCGTAAGACTCTCCGCCAATAAATGCGGACAAGTTTTTCCCTTACGATGACCAAAACATTTGATAGGAAATCTGGTTATAATATAATAGTGTCTAGGGTTTTCAAATAAATATTCACATAGCTGAAATTATTACATGATTAAATTCCAACATACTATCCACAAAGTGGGTTATACAATCAAAACCGTAAAGGCATGTAGGGATAATTGATTTCCATCAATGGCAGGGCTACTGGGGTACTTCCCATCACAGTAAGTGGTCTAGATCACCGTACCGAGGATCCACCCCGATCTCCTACATCACAAAGCCGAAGCTACCCCCTACTGGATAGTCCGAATAAGACAACCCCACAGTTGTGGCCAAACAACTGCCCACACAGCCGAATAAAAGGGACCTCTAGACAGGGGAAAATCTTATTCTACTTGGGTGCTACCCACTTAGCCTTGCGTGCACCTCCCTTGTTTTAGTCATTCCCGATCGATGAGGCTTGAGGCTACGATTAACTTTAAGAACACATCCTAGAATGCTCATCGTCCTCCATTGACGATGGTCTGATAGCATTCATCCAAACTAGTCCTTCTGGGTTCGAACGAAATCGAAGGCATTATCTCGTTACACTCATTTTGCAATCACCCTCAGAGTTAGCGATAATAACCCTTACGCTCTGAATCTCCATCTCTATCTTCACTCGAGATTTCACGACCTATCGTCAAACTAGGATCGATGTGGTTTTTGGAAAATCAAACTTGATATCCGATCCCGGTCTCATCGAAATCCAAATGCTGTTTTAAAGGTCAAGTTGTTAAGGTTTAAACAATTCAATTCAATACTTTGAATTCACACAGCATTTATCACAGATAAATAGCATACATTTATCACAGATATATCCAATATCATAATACAGAATATCACCGATTATCATTCAATGGATATCAATCAATCCAGACATTCTACTCAAACAATCCTCCATAAGCAAGAATTATCAATCCATATTATAATTAATTTAATTAACTTCAAATTAAATTAATTACTTAAGAATTAATCACCAATTCCCTGCTTAATCAATCATTAATTAATTAAAATCAATAATTACCTTAATTACCTTATAAACCAATTAATTAATCTTTAATTACAGATTAGTTATCCTTTAATTATTAATTAATAAACCTTAATTATTAATTAATATTCCTTAATTACAAATTAATTAATTCTTAATCACAAGTTAATTAATCTCTAATTACTTAATTAATAAATTCTTAATTACAACATAATTAATTGATTACTTAATTAATAAATTTCCACTTATAAATTTAATTAATCTTAATTAATTAATTAATTAATTCTTAATTACCAATTAATTAATCTCTAAGTAATTAACTATGATTATAACATATAAATTAATAAATCCTTAACCATTAGTTAATTAAATTAATTAATTACCCTTAATTATTAATTAATTAATCCTTTATGATTAATTATTTAAACTAATTAATTATTCCCTAATTACTTTATTAACTTAAATAATCTTAAATCATTAAAACTTAGTTAACTTTACGACAGATCCTTATCTTTATTAATGACTTAATTATCAATAAATATTTAAATATATTTTATCTTAATTTAACACTTAATTTAATTACAAAATAAAGTTTATAAAAATAATTTTACTTAACAAACTTAAGTTAACAAATCATATAACTTCTATAAATCAAATAATTTTAAAACGTTTATCCTATAATAGTTCAAACTAGGTTTAATTTAAATTTAAAACTTGCTTTTTATAAAACTTTTAAAACCGTTAAACATGCATCGGGTTCAACCCGACTTCCACCCGAGACCTACTCCGAGTGAACCCACTTCCTTTCTCTTTTTTTTTTTAAAAAAAACTTAGATTGTTAAAACTTCAAAATCTGTTAGCTTATCACTCACGTCCTTCTCGAAAATGAACCCGAGTCTCCTTTCCATATGTCTAAGTATCCCTTCGAGACAACATCCCTTACCCAGACTACTGACATCAATAGACACATGTGCACCTACACAGTGCAATGGTGATGCTCTGATCACCCTAGCTATCGCCGCTGAGTCGACGATGACCCATCCCTTCATCATCGCACCGCCTCTGCTACGATGGCTAAGAAATCCATTTGACATTTTTTCCTGGACCACAAACTCCCCTCCACCTCCAGCCAAAAACTTGACCACCCCAAGTACCTCGATCACCAAAAAAACCCCAAAGTTCCATTTCTGGTCATCATTGACTTGCACACTCGATTCATCACTAAAAATCATGATTTTCTTTTTAAAAATCATATTTTTCAAAGTCGATTCCAATTATATACTTGAATCAGCAATTTATAACACTTGATTTTTAACATATTTTGAAGAATTTTTACTGTCTTCCCATTTTCAAGATAAACATCTAATTAATTTGCATAAATTACTTTTTAAGACTTAATCAATGACTAAACAAATAATTCTTTTTTGAAAACTAAATCCTAACAGAGATCAGAAGAAGAGAAACTGAATTTTGATCTAAATTTTAAACCTTGTAACAGGAAACAGGGAAGAACATACATATCTCAGACATGCACACCTGTATATTAACTATACACATCCAACTTATTTATACAACCATGCAAATGCATATACATATCATAACACTCAAGAATTATCACATGCATCAAGTTTAAGATAAATTTTTAAAGTTGTTTACTCACTTGATTGATGAACAGAGAGTTTGAAGCAGATTTTAACTCGAAACTTGGATTGCTTGGATATTTTGAAACTGAAATGCTTTGTTGTTGCTTTGATTATGAACTGGAAACTTTGTTGTGACTAAGATGATTTAAGCTTGAAATAGAAATGATCAAAGCTTTTAATTTCAGGTTGAATAAGTTGGAAATTTGATTTGCTTTGGAATCGATTACTGGTTTGAGAAATTTGATGACAGGCTTTTGAAAAAATGTTTTACAGGTTTTAGTTTTGATCTGGTTGAGAAATGTTTAACTGATTTGAGTTTTCTTTGTTTTTTTTGAAATGAGAATAGGAAAAGTAATGAAGGGAGTAGATATATGTTTATATAGGCTTAATTAAGATTTACTAGAAATTAAAGAAAATAAAATAAAATAAGTCACACTTGTTAAATTCCTTAACATTTGTCAATTACCAATTTTAATCATATTGCACTTGTCAAAGTATAAATATTAATCTTACATGTGTAATTATGCATGTTTTTAATTATTTTTAAATGGTTTATAAGCTTTTAAAATTAAATTTCTTTAATTAATAAATACTTTTCTAAATTTATATACATAAATTTCTTTAAAGAAAATAATAAAAACAAATCATATACTAATAAAAATCTTATACATATATTTTTAAATCCAAAATATTTTTAAGATATATTCTTTTAAATTTCAAATTTAAATCCAAATTCAAATTCAATTTAAAATACAATTTAAATCAACTCAAATATATATATATATATATATATTAAACAAACCTAAATTCAATTTGAAATTAATAATTTTATTAAAATTTATTTATCTATATTTAAAAACAACCCATTATTTTTATTGTTTGAAAATAACAATTTTGCCAATTTTAAGTAATTAATAAAGGGATTGTCACATTTAGCTCGGGTGATCGGAGCGTCATCATTGCACTACGTAGGTGCACATGTGTCTGTTGATGTCAGTAGTCTTGGTAGGGAATGTTGTCTCGAAGGGATACTCGAGTTCGTTTTCGAGTAGGACGTGAGTGATAAGCTTACAGATTTGAAAGTTTTAACAATCTAAGTTTTTTTTAAACAGGAAAGGAAGTGGGTTTTCTCGGAGTAGGTCTCGGGTGGAAGTCAGGTTGAATAAGTTGGAAGCTTGATTTGCTTTGTAAAAGATTGCTGGTTTGAGAAATTTGATGACAGGCTCTTGAAAAAATGTTTTGCAGGTTTTAATTTTGATCTGGTTGAGAAACGTTTAACAGATTTGAGTTTTCTTTGTTTTTTTGGAAATGAGAACAGGAAAAGTAATGAAGAGAGTAGATATACATTTATATAGGCTTAATTAAGATTTATTAGAAATTAAGGAAAATAAAATAAGTGACACTTGTTAAATTCCTAAACATTTGTCAATTACCTATTTTAATCATCTTACACTTGTCAAAGTATTTACATGTGTAATTATGCATGTTTTTAATTATTTTTAAATGCTTTATAAGCTTTTAAAATTAAATTTCTTTAATTAATAAATACTTTTCTAAATTATATAAATAAATTTCTTCAAAGAAAATAATAAAAACAAATCATATACTAATAAAAATCTTATACATATAATTTTAAATCCAAAATATTTTTAAGATATATATCTTTAAAATTTCAAATTTAAATCCAAATTCAAATTCAATTTAATATCCAATTTAAAATCAACTCAAATATATATATATATATATATATATTTATATATATTAAACAAACCCAAATTCAATTTGAAATTAATAATTTTATTAAAATTTATTTATCTATACTCAAAAGTAACCCATTATTTTTATTGTTTGAAAATAACAATTTTGCCAATTTTAAATAATTTATAAAGGGGATTATCACTTGAAATTCTGGGATATCACATTCCTCCCCCTTAAAAGAATTTCGTCTTCGAAATTTAAAACAAAAGGTAATCCAAAAGCTTTTATTTCATTTCAACAATCCAACCATACATATTAGTCATATACTAACAACCAAACAATTTCATACAAACAAACATTGCTAGCTATCCGAACACAGATCGGGATAAGCCTTCCTAAAACTATTTAGAGTTTTCCAGGTACAGTCTCTGGGATCCTCGCTCCATTGCACCTTGACTAGCTTCACCACCTTTCTTCTGAGTTGCCTCTCGTCTTGATCAACGTTCTGGATAGGATGCCCGACAATAGATAAGTCCGGCTCAATCTCTAAATATTCTTGCACCGTTGGTTCCACAACAAGAGATGGATCATGCACGTATTTCCTCAGATGAGATACGTGAAAAACATTGTGAATTCTAGCCATCCGGACTAGCAATTCAATCCTGTAGGCCATAGCACCAATCCTCTCGAGCACTAAGAACGAACCAATATACCTTGGAGAAAGTTTTCCCGTCTTACCAAATCTTATCGCTCCTTTAATCAGAGAAACTTTGACAAAGACCAAATCTCCAATCTCAAATTCTCATTGTCCTCGTCTCTTGTCTTCATATTTCTTTTAGCGATCCCGCGTTGCTTTCATTCTCTTCTTGATAATCTCCACCTTCGCAGATGCCTCATGGATCAAATTTGGACCAAGAACAAGATGATCTCCTGACTTTACCCAACAAGATGGGGATCTATAAGGTCTTCCATACAAAGCTTCATAGGGTGCTGTCTTGATACTCGCTTGATAAACTTCCTGCAGTACCCTGCCAAACCCAGAAAACTGCGGACTTTCGTCGGAGTCTACAGCCGCTTCCACTCCTGAATAGTAGCTACCTTGGCTGGATGTACGGAAATACCCTCACCAGAAACAATATGCCTAAAAAATATGACTTTCAATTTCCAAAAATGGCATTTCAAAAACTTAGCCTTCAAAACATGCCTTCTCAAAGTCTCTAACACTATTCCCAAACGTCGCTTATGCTCCTCTTCAGACGTAGAGTAGATAAGAATATCATCGATGAAAACAAGAACGAAATTATTCAACACATCCTAAAAAACTCGGTTCATCAAATCCACAAAATAAGAAGGAGCATTGCTTAACTCGAAAGGCATAACCAACCACTCATAAAAAAAAATGGGGTCCCCTGAACGCAGTCAAGGGTATACCGTCTTCAGCTATCCTTAGCTGGTGAAAACCCAAAGCTAGATCCAATTAGAAGAAAATAGAAGCTCCATGAAGTTGACCAAAAAGATCGTCTATACAGGGTAATGGATACTTATTCCTAATAGTGACCTTATTCAACTCTCGGTAATCCACACCAAATGTCAAAGAATCATCTGACTTGGTCACAAAGACAATGGAAGAACTCCAACTGGAAAAACTAGGCCGAATCAAACCTTTCTCTAAGAAATCTTGGGTCTGCCTCACCAGCTCTTCTCCCTCCTTTGGTGCCATCCTTCTGCTGGGCTGAACAACAGGCACTGCTTCCGGAACCAAATCAATCCGAAACTCTATCTCCCAATGAGGGGCAAAACTTTAACTTCCTAAAAAACATTCGAAAAATCTCTGACCACTTCGATGGACTCAACGCCTTCTGGAGAAGCCATGATTTATGCAAAAGATTGCTCAAGTGAACTCCGGAATTATCGCAAGTCACTTTTGTGATCCTTCCCTACTCAATCTCCAAAGTTACAGTTCTCTCTTTACGCATCAAAACAGCCTTATACTTATTCAACCAATTCATACCAAAAATAAGATCAAATCCTTTAAAATCCAATACAAACGAGTCGCAAGAAAAACTATGAGACAGATAAGAAATCGTTAGGTCTCTACAGATCTTATCTAACTTAGTTACTCCGCCTATAAGATTAGATATAAAAATAGGACGGTCTACTAAACAAGGGGAAAGATGAAACTTCTCAACCGCATCCAAAGAAAAAAAAACTAAGAGATGCACCAGAATCAAACAGAACTCTAATAAAATTAACATCCAAAACAAAGTACCTTCCAAAACTCCTTTGCCTTTAGAAAAAGAAGATGGACCACCTTCAAGAGCAAACACTTTATTCTACTGGGCCTTCTGAAGAAGCGGACAAGCCTTCACCATATGACTTGGCTGATGACAGTTGAAACACAAAGATTTCTGAACTAAAGCTGAACTCGGACCACTTTGACGTTGCTGTTGCTGCTGAGATCTACCTCTGGGACACTGCTTAGCCAAGTGACCCTCTTGCTGACATACAAAGCACTTACGAGGTCCTTTGCTTCCTCCCTTCTTCCCTTTGCCTTGCTTCTTCCAATTTGGGTTAAATTTCCTTTTATAAATTATAGATTTCTAAATCGATTCAAATTATATACTTGAATCAACAAATTAAAATGTTTGGTTTTTAACATGTTTTAAAAATCTACTATATTTATTTTTGATTCCAGATAAAATCCCAACTAATTTCAACTAAATTTATTTTTAAAACTTAATCTACATCTAAAAAACATTTCTTGTTTGAAAACTAAATCCTAACAGAGATCAGAAAAAGAGGTATTTAATTTTGATCTCAATCTTAAAGCCCTGTAACAATAATAGAGAAGAACATAGATACATTAGGCATGCACACCTGTTTATTAACTATATGCATTCAACTTATTTATACAACCATGCAACTGCATATTCATGTCATAACACTCAAGAATTATCACATGCATCAAGTTTAAAATAAAATTTTAAAGTAGTTTACTCACTTGATTGATGAACAAAGAGTTTGAAGCAGATTTTAACTTGAAAACTTGGATTGCTTGGATCTTTTGAAACTAAAATGCTTTGTTGTTTCTTTGATTATGAACTAGAAATTTTGTTGTGACTGAGATGATTTAAGCTTGAAACAGAGATGATCAAAGCTTTTAATTTTAGGTTGAATAAGTTGGAAGCTTGATTTTCTTTGGAAAAGATTACTGGCTTGAGAAATTTGATGACAAGCTTTTGAAAAAATGTTCTATAGGTTTTAGTTTTGATCTAGTTGAGAAATGTTTAACAGATTTGAGTTTTCTTTGTTTTTTTGAAATGAGAATAGGAAAACTAATGAAGAGAGAAGATATATGTTTATATAGGCTTAATTTAGATTTATTAGAAATTAAAGAAAATAAAATAAAATAATTGACACTTGTTAAATTCCTTAGCATTTGTCAATGATCTATTTTAATCATATTACACTTGTCAAAGTATAAATATTAATCTTACATGTGTAATTATGCATGTTTTTAATTATTTTTAAATGGTTTATAAGCTTTTAAAATTAGATTTATTTAATTAATAAATTTTTTTCTAAATTTATATAAATAAATTTCTTGAAAGAAAATAATAAAAACAAATCATATACTAATAAAAATCTTATACATATATTTTTAAATCCAAAATATTTTTAAGATATGTATCTTTTAAATTTCAAATATAAATCCAAATTCAATTTAAAATCCAATTTAAAATCAACTCCAATAAATAATATATATATATATATATTTTAAAAAACCCAAATTCAAATTGAAATTAATAATTTTATTAAAATTTATTTATCTATATTTATAAACAACCCATTATTTTTATTATTTGAAAATAACAATTTTTCTAATTTTAAATAATTAATAAAGGGGATTATCACATTTTAAATTGCTTGAAATTCAGGGATATCATAATACATTTCATAATTTTCAAAATAAAATATCCCTACAATAAAAACAATATAATATTGCTATGAAACTGTAATACAAGAACGTACCTATTTGTCGGGCAAGCAACGCTTAATTTATGAAACCAAGAGCTGTAGCTATTGCTTCCATAACCTGTATTTCACTTATATAATTCAAGGTAGTTAATAATTATATAAGAAAAACATTTATATTGCTTTAAATTTATAACAAACAAATCATAACCATATTCACTTGCAAACAACATACAACAAGCACTTGCAACCCAAAAGCATACTCATCATATGAAACCAATGTAATCAATCATACATCCATATCAAACAAAAAAATAGTTTTCTTGGCTTTAGACACTTTTAATTCACGTAGAATGACAAATAAACTACTAAGTATACCATCTACTCAACGGTTTTAGATAAAACTCAATGGATTATTCATACATCCAAACAATTAGGAGTATCCTTGCCTAAACAATCCACAAGTTAACAAAAATAAATTACAAGGTTATTTAAGTTTATTCTTATCAAATTTCTCTCACAATATTTACAGTTTATTTTTCTTTTCATACATACAAGGTTTATTTCTTTAATTACATTTATTCCTCAAAAATTCAATTCCCATTTGTTTATTCAGTACTTAATTCCATTTTTACATTCATTTATTGCATATGTTATTTACATTTTCTTACATATGTTACTCATATAATTTTTTTGTAAACATATGTAAATCAATTCTTAAAGTACTATATAAGTTTCTTTGTAAGTAATTTCACATTCATTCATTTAATACTTATTTTCATTTATTACATTCATTACTTGCTAAATTCATTTCATTTATTTAATGGGCATTTCTTTTCATTACTTTATATTAATTTCTTACATAAATTATATCCATTCAATCGTTTATAATGATCTATGAATTTATTGCTCAAGTATTTCACACTTTTTATTACAGTTTAGTTCACATAAATTAATTTATATACTTGATTTCAATTTGCCATTAATATTCATTAGTGCATAAGTTCATACTGAAGTTTCTTCTCTTCTTAATTTAGATTCATTCTCTTATTTAATGTCATTGAATATATCCATTTCCTAAATCATTTCAACAATTTCTGAAGTTATAATCATTTAATTTTGTATAGTGTTCATTTTAATCATAAATGGTTTCTATCATTAACTAGAGTTTATAATCATATACTTATATTATTCATTTTTTTCTCCACTTATTTTAATTTCAAATAACTCCAAACATTTGCTTAAGTTTATAATCACTTATATATAATACTCACTTTTCTATTACATTTAATTAGTAGTATTTAAATTATAACTTAAGTTTATAACAACTATAATATCAAAGTTCTTATTTATAAAAGAATTTCATTGAACACCTTCATTACTTTAAGTTTTACTTGTATAACATTCCATTACATTTTCCTATTAAACATTAAAAATTTTGACCTTTGGTAAGTTATATCTATATGTTTTAAGAATGCTGTTGAAAGTTACACAAGTTTATCTTATTGGTTTTTGAATAACTGAAATTGTTTAATAGTTACATCCGTTTAATTTTTTTTATCCTTTTACTTACAGGTTACAAGCTTCAAATTTCTTGTATATTTCATTTATAACTCAGCATTTAATTTATTATTTTCATTTAGAAGTTCCAATCATTAAATAGTTAAATTCCATTTCATTTTCGATAATTAAAACCTCTAATTTATAGGAACTTAAGAACTAAATGCCGAGTTCCATTTCAAATCATTTAAAAATAATAGATAGATGTATATACTTACAACTTATATATACAAATATATTTAAAACAATTTGAAATTTATATTTGTTTATCAAAATAAATCTACACTAAAACTACTACAGTGGTCTTCCCACTTTGAAATTCGAAAATGAATGACGACGATGCGTGCATTCGTATCCGAGATTATTTCCCAGTGTCTGAGAGGAAAGTACAAAACTTATTTCCTTTAAAGTTTCCTTTAAAACCTTCCTTCCAATCATATTGAAATATTTCTAACAGAAAATATTTCCAAATAATATTAATACGATATTCCAAAATCTTCCGAAAGAAATTCTCAAAAATCCCGGGACTTAAATTCCAATTTATATTCCTTTTACTTGTAAATCTTATTTTCAATCAGTTTATTTATAGATTCCACTACCTAACAAACAAATATATTACAACCAAAATACATCATTTATAAAATTGTTGTTTTATATACAAAAATATATAATAGGAGAAATTATTTCATTCAACTATATTTCAAAACAAATATTGTGTTAGTCTGTTCTATTAAGTGTTTAGATATCCCTGTCGGTATCATAGCATCCTATGTGCCAACCATAATTTATAAATACAAAACGGAACAAATTAACACAATATGAAACCCTTTTATAACACTAACAAATATGCTCTCTCATATATATATATACACACTCAGCGACTCATTCTAGGGTATTACTACCTTATTAAATATGAGTCTAACCCCACAAAGCTAAGGTTGTGGCTAAACCAAAGCTCTGATACCAACTGTAACGACCTGCCTTTTTGGACGTTTAAGCAGACACACATGCCGAACTCAAAACCATTCAAAAGGGCAGATTGTTATGGGGTAAATAAGAAAAGAGAAAGAAATAAAACAAATACAGAATCTCGCAGCAGAATGACAAAATATAATAATCAAATAATAGTTCATGAAGCTATATATAAAGCATTTGATTGTACTCATACAACACAGAATCAGAGTTACACATATCAAAGATAAATAAATGATGTAGTGGAATAGTACGAGTGTAGTGGAATAAACATAGTAAATAATAGTAATGCAAATCTTCATCTTCGTTCTCCAGAGATAAGGTCTTCAAATCCTAAAATGCTCAGGATGACCCGAGCGAATTGAAAAGACAAACACTCGAGTCAGAACAAAAAGATCTTATGTAAGTTAAATAACCGGCAAATATACGTACGACGGCGTCAGAGATGTTTACGGGGTTTGACATCTCATATCCAGTGTCTAACGTGAGTGCAGTAACTCAAGAGATGTTTGGGATTCCCATCCTCTAAGGATCTATTAAACTATCTGGTATGTAGTACAATACGCTATTATAATATGTCTATAGTAAAGTAAATTATTAAAATAGCGTTAAGGCGTTACCCATATCCCCCTTAACACATTTCATAGTGCCATAGTTTATACAGTACCGTAATACCTCCTAATCGGGAGGCTACCAGAGGATACACCATAGGTACGACATAAAACAAACTCATAGAAGGCACACTAGGGCATGTGAACGAACATAGCACAACTAGGCAATTCCAGGGTGTGAAAGTCTATATGATGGATCGTGTAGTGTATATGCAAGTATATGTGACTAACTATATGATGTAACTAATATAAAATTAATCTAGTAAAATATAAACCAAGCAACCCAAGATTTTATACTAGTTCGGACCTCCCTTCCTACGTCCAGTCCCAAAGCTCCCCTTCGAAATTAGACTATCAAACACCCTCGCTTCGCCCGGAAGAATAGGCTCGGTTACAAAAGCCTGTTCTTGTCAAGTGTGTGTTGTATAACACGAATATTGACTATTAGGTACAAATGCTTCCAATATATATATCTAGAGGATATTGATTGAAAAGTTTTGTATATATGGAAGAGTGGAATGCAAATATATGATTGCTAGAGATCAAGAATATATCAGAGTATAAGAGTAAAAAGAACAAGTAAGTACGGTTAAATCTTCTCTTGGATTCTTGATACTATTTATAGTGGTAGAGAGATTCCTTGAGTAGTTTGATCCATTAACAAGTGTTCTATGGTCGCTTATGATGGTGATGAAGAGTTGCAGCGAAGAGAAGTGAAGGTGTCTTTTCAATTGTGACAGTTGTAATTTGAGTGTCAACACCCGAGTTCAGTTTTCAGACATCAAGAATATGTCTCAGACGGCTTTATATATTTTTTGTATATAATAGCCTTTCAAACGTTTGAGTACATTAACCAGACGTCTGATTCTGTCTGCTTTGTAATCCAGAGGATTTATTCAAACGTCTGGCTAGTGCACCCAGACGTCTGATCTTATGCATGTTGCTTTTCTTGTATCTGTGTCATTGCTTTTCTGATTCTATCGACTTGTAGCCACTTGATACGTTCTTTGAGCCTCGTTCTTGTCTCTTTAGTGATGTTACTTTAGCAATTACCTGTAAATAGAAATATATATGCATATTCGATTTCCATTGTATAGTTGTTATCATCGAAACCATATATTTGATTTCCTAACAATCTTCCCCTTTTTGATGATGACAACCATTCAATGTACTTATATATAAATTATAAAATCTCCCCCTGAATATGTGCTTATTCTTAATGTTTTATAATCATACTTATATTTCTCCCCCTTTGGCATTATTAGAAAAGAATTATAAAATTTTAACCAATAGGCATAGATATCACACAAAAGGAAAATTTCATTAATAATTCGAAATTGATTACATTCATAGATTTTGCTAATTTTACAAAAGTTGAAATCCTAAAATCCTAAAATTTGTGATTCCTTTGGAGAAGCTTTGTCTTGATCATCCCCTGTTTCTTCTTTTTTAGAATTGGTAGGATTTGTAGGAGATGTCAATGCTTGTTTGAGAGGTTCGTCCTCAGAAAGTTTGGAATGTTTTGCGGGAGGAGAAGGTACTGGGGTTGGCCAATCTTCAGAAGGTGGTGTTGGACCGCGAACCCGTTGGAGTATTTCTTTGAGAACCGATAAGATAGTTGAAAGAGATTCTTCAACCGTGGCTAGGCGTGTAGCAAATGATGTTTCAAAGTTGTTAATCCGCTTAGCCAAAAAAATTTGATTTTGAGATAATATATGTTTATTTCTAAGGGTGAGATCTCGAACACTTTCATTTGGATTTGTATCCGTTCGAGTCTCCATAATCTCATCCTGTCCTGGATAATCAAATGGTGCAGGAGGAGGTGGAGTTGCTTCTTGATGTTGTTCCTCCTTTTGAGATGGTTCATTGTGTGGTTGAGGTGGAGGCTCAATTTGTCTAGATTGATGATTGTGCATCCAATCTTCGAAGGATATAACTTTTGGGGGAATCTCAGGTAAGTGCATAAGTGAGAAGAATTTGGTGGAAGCATATTTTGGTGAGATTTTTTCGAAGGTCGATAGGTAGGATGGGATGTTATGTGCATGAAGAAGTCTCATAATATATGTTAGGTAAATAATTGATGGCCGTGATCGAGTCCAAAAATGTTTTAGCTCATCAAAGATGAATTTGGCCCAATTCACCCTTGTTCCACTAAATAGAGCATATAAGGCTTTGTGCTCTAACTCGGTTATTTGCTCATGGCTTCCCATACGTGGAACAATGGTATTGATTATCATTCGAGTAAGGAGTCGTGCTTTTGGACATAGATATTTAGAGGCAAACATTGGCATTTCATCTTCCTAAATTTGATGTGTTATGCTATTTCTTGGCTTGAAGCGCATATCAGGAATGTTGTATAAATCTTCGCCCGTGTCAGAACATCCTAGGGTTCTACCTATTATGCCAGGGGTTAGTCTAATCATGTTGCCATACACACTAGGCCAGTGCCAGTTATCTTCATCTTTTGTGTTCCACACTGAAGTGCTATCCAAATTTGCATAGAAAATAAATATTGCCAATTGATCGATTTGAATGTCATTAGGAGTGAATGAAATCAAGGTTTCTAGTCCGGCATTCTCACACATTTCATCCAAATCGTACATTGGAAATTTAAGTAGGTTATAGCATGGACCTGTGTGAAGCTTTTTCTTTTGTATATCTTCATACCTCTTGATTGAATGTGGTGCTCTATTCATCCATCTTTCAATTTGATCATCCGAGAAAACTTGACGATTTGAAGATGATGTTGGTTGGTCTGGTTTTCGTTTGGATATCTTGGGATTTTTAGTTCTAGGAGGCATTGTGATTTTAGCTCGCATAAAAAGGATGTTTTTAAGAGAGAAATCATCACTGGGGAAATCGGAGATGAGAAAATTTGAGATGAAAGTGAAAAAAATGACGTTATCTGGGTTAATTTAAAGAGCCGATTGAATTTCAGATGTCCGGAATCTAAATCAGACGTCTGGTTTGCCCTAAATTAGTTACAGTAGATAACTTCAGACGTCTGGTGTATGGGTTAGATGTCTGGTTTGATCGAATTTTTTAAATTTGATAGTCAAAGAGTTTTACCAGACGTCTGGGTTAAAAATCAGACGTCTGAAATAGGTCAATTATTTTAAATTTTGCGGCAGAGAGATAATTCAAACGTCTGGGTTGAATTTCAAACGTATGAAATTTTCTAATTTTTATTTAAAGGAGGCAGAGCAAATTTTCAAACGTATGGGGGGTATATCAAACGTCTGACATATGCATAGTGCTTAAAAGATAGACGTATATCAGAGTATCTGACGTCTGAGGTCCATATCTAAAGGTCTGAAATAGGCAATTTTTTTAAAAATTGCCTAAAATTTAATGGTTTTGCTTATTTTTCAATTCTTTATTTTATTAAAAATGGAATGTAGTAATATTTGTGTGCAACAAAATAACAAATAAACACATACAATAACAAATATAAATTATTTAGAAGGTGATGGAGTTTTACGATCTCCTGACTTGTTATCCCTCCATGGTTTAAGTGGAGACCATATATTTCCACGTTCGTCGGTTTTCGGGGAGCCAGAAAATCGTCTTGGTGAAGGGTCCGAAGGGGTACAATACGAAGATGAGGGATCCAAAGAACTGCAAGGTTTTGGAAGTGGTTCATGGACATCTCTCTTTCGTAACGTACAAAACTTCATCGCTACTTGCTCCAAAAAGCTTAGCCGACGTGCTATAATTTTTATTCAAAATACAGTTCTCGTTGTAGATCTATCTGTTGTTCCTGATAGTGATGAATTTCATCAATTTTCTCCTTTGTTGTAGGAGAGACAAACAGAGGTCTTTTGGAATTCTTGCTGTCGGGAGTAAATCCCGTGTGATATGAGGACCACCTATATGTCGGTTCCTGATTTGGCGTAGGTGTAGGAAGCCATTGTGGTGTATCGGCCGAGCTATCCACCGTAGGTGTCAAGATAGATATATAAGAATTTTCAAAAGACATGACTATATTTTGTTTGTTAAAAAAAAATGAATTGTGTATTTTTCTTTTTGTTGTGTAAATGTTTATATAGAAGTTTTTTTTAAAATTATTTATAGAAAATAAAAAAAACTAACCATCTAAAAAACCAAAGGTGTAGAAAATATTAATTATAATTTGTGGATAGAAAAACAAATGACTAATCATAGCCTAGATGAAGCAGTGATTATTAAGTGAGTAGATCGTGAAGAGAGCAAATCCCTAAATCACGTCGGAGTTTAATAAAAGTTTGTTCATTTAGTGGTTTTGTATAGATGTCTGCTATTTGATTTTCGGTATTTACATATTCTAATGAAGTCGTTCCTTTTTCAAAATTGTCTCGTAAAAAAATAATGCCGTATGTCTATATGCTTAGTTCGTGAGTGATCGATAGGGGTTTTTGATAAATTTATTGCACTTGTGTTATCACAATATATTGGAGATTTATTGATAATTTTTTCGAAATCCGTAAATGTTTGTTGCATGTATATCACTTGTGCACATGCTAGAGTCGCTAAGATATATATGGCTTCGCAAGTAGACAAAGAAACACAATTTTTCTTTTTGCTAAACCATGAAACTAACGATTGTTCGATAAAGTGACATGTTCCACTAGTACTCTTACGATTTGTTCTACATCCACCGAAATCCGCATCGCTATATGAAACTAGTTCAAACGATGATCCTTTAGGGTAAAGCAAACCATAATCTCTAGTATTAGTTAGATAACATAAAATACGCTTAACAACTCTTAGACGAGATTCTTTGGTTTTGCCTGAAATCGACCACAAAGACATACACTTATCATAATATCGGGTCGACTAGCCGTCAAATAAAGTAAAGAACCAATCATGTTACAATATAATTTTTCATCAAAATCTTTTCTGTTATCATCATTTTCTAAGTGAACAATGGTACTCATTGGTGTTGATTTGCTTGAAGTTTTATCCATTTCAAAACGTCGCAATAGATTGTTACAATATTTTTCTTGGTGAATAAAAATTCAAGTTGTTTTATTTGTAAACTAAGAAGAAATTTAATTCTCCATATGTGACATTTCAAATTCATTTTTCATAATATTTGAAAATTGATTACATAGATTTTCATTAGTTTAACCAAAAATAATATCGTCAACATAAATTTATACAACTAAAATATCATTATTTTCTCTTTTAATAAATGAAGTTGTATCTATTTTGCCTATTTGGAAACCAGATGTAATTAAATGATTTTTAAGACGTTCGTACCATGCTCGAGGATCTTGTTTTAATCCATATAATGCTTTGTGTAATTTAAAAACATGGCCGGGATATTTTTTGGTTACAAATAATGGGAGTTGTTCCACATATACATTTTCTTTAACAAAACCATTTAAAAAGCACTTTTGACATCTATTTGAAATAGTTTAAAGTTGTGATAAGTTGCAAAGGCAAGTAATGTACGAATAGCCTCCAATCTAGCTACTGGAGCAAAGGTTTCGTCAGAATCGATACCTTCTTCTTGATTATAGCCTTGAGCAACTAAGCATGCTTTATTTCTAACAATATTTCCATTCTCGTCTGCTTTGTTTTTAAATACCCATTTTGTTCCTATAGTCGATTGATCTTCAGGCCTTGGTACTAATTGCCAAACATTATTACGTTTAAATTGATTTAATTCTTCTTGCATAGCTATTATCCAAAAATTATCATTTGAAGCTTCTTTATAATTTTTTGGTTCAAAATTTGACACAAATGCTATATGACTTATTTGATTAAGTTGTTTTCTAGTTACTCTAGAATTGAGATCTCCAATGATATTATCTTTTGGATGATTCTTAAGAATTCTAGGGGATGATATCAAAGTGTTATTTTGCACATTTCTTTCATTATCAATAGAATTTATTAGTGGAATAATTTCTTCTTCATCATTAGTATGATTGTTAAAAAGATTTTCGTCGAACGAAACATGTAAACTTTCTTCAATAGTATTATTTCGTTTATTAAAAATTCTATATGCTTTGCTACGATTTGAATATCCAAAAGATACCTTCATCGGCCTTTGGGTCAAATTTTTCTAAGTTATCTTTTGTATTTAATATAAAATATTTTGGACCAGAAGTTTTAAAGTATGATACTTTAGGTTTTCTTCCAAAAATATTTCAAAACAAGTTTGTCTAGTCATAGGACGTGTGGTTACTCGATTCAACACATAACAAGCTGTGGCAATAACTTCAACCCAAAAGTGTTTTGGTAGACCGCTACTATTTAATAATGTTCGTGCACATTCTTGTAACGTTCGATTTTTTCTTTCTACGACACCATTCTGTTGAGGTGTGCGAGGAAAAGAAAAATTATGACTTATTCCTTTCTTATTGCAAAAATTAATAAAGAGATCATTTTCGAATTCTCCTCCGTGATCACTTCGAATATTTCTAATTTTCAATTCCTTTTGTGTTTTAATTCTTTTAGCAAATATTTTAAACATACCAAAAGTATCGCTTTTATGTTTTAAAAACAAAGTCCATGTATATCTTGAAAAATCATCAATTATTATGAAACATATTTGTTGTGATTTATAGATCGTATTTTTGTTGGACCGCATAAATCTGAATGTAATAGTTCTAAGGGTTGTTTTGTAGAAATATTATTTTTAGATTTAAAAGAGCTTTTCTTTAGCTTTCCAATTTGACAATCGTCACATAAATTTTCTACTTTGTAATTTATTTTAGGTAAACCTCTAACTAGCTCATATTTTTTGCCAATTTATTAATATTTTTAAAATTGATACGACAAAATCGTTTATGCCATAACTATGGATCTTCATGTTTGGCAGTTAACCATAAATTTGAATTTTTATTTATATTCATGTTTAATACATAAATATTTTTGTTTCGAAAACTTCAAAAACAAGTTGTTTGTTATTATCGAAAATATTACATCTATCTTTTTTGAAATTTATTTAAATCCTTGGACTAATACTTAGAAGGTTGTGTTTTAGATTTTCTACTAATAAAAAATTTCTAATAATAGGAGAGTTAGAAATAACAGAGTTGATGACTTTTCCAATGCCCATGACATATCCTTTTGAATTATCTCCAAAGGTAGCCGTTCCACGATCGATGTATGTTATATTTGATAACATTTTTGAATTTCCGGTCATATGCTTGGAGCATCCACTGTCTAGTATCCATTTCTCTTTATTTTTTATTTTGGGTACCTGCAAAATAAAAGATGATTTAATTGGTACTCATATACTTTGTTAGGGTCCTAATTGTTAGAAGAAGGTAGCCATACCCAAGATGGTTTGGTACCTTTATAAATATAATTTTTATTATAGACTACATTCTCTAAGAAATTATTAATATGTTTTTGTCTAATCAAATTATTATTTGTCTTAGGAACCCAAATTTTCATATTTTTGGTATTCATATTAGACGTAGGCAAACTTCTAGTTTTTTATAACTAAATTTTTTAGCATTATTTCCCTTTTGTTTAGAAGTAGTTTTAAATCCTATTCCATTTCTATTACTTGATGATTTTGAAGTTTTGATAAGATTTTCCAAATCTTGTTTTCCTTTATTAAATTTTGACACATTATTTTTAATTTTATCTAATTTTTCTTTTAATTCTAAATTTTCAATATTGCTTTTCAAGTTGACATTTTCTTTTAACAGATCATCCTTCACTATTTTAGTGTTTTCAAAACCAATAGCAATGGCCTAACTTTCTATCAAATTATTTTTAATTTTTTCTTGAGATAAATCTAGTTCTTCTTCCAAGATAATTTTTTTCATCTTTTAACATTCCTACTTCAAGTTGTAATCTATTTATTTTGACTATATATTCTTTGTTCAATTTTTTAATTTTTATAAATTTATCATCTAATTCCATACTAAGTTCTAATAATTCGTCATAGCTAAGTTCCGAACATACCTCATCAGTTTGTGCCATAAAATACACATTAGCTTGTTCTCCGTCACTATTGCTATCACTTTCAGATGATGAAGAATCGGAATCATCCCATGTTACTTTGAAAGCCTTCTTCTTTTTGAGTTTTTCAAACTTATTCTTCTTTTTGTCATTATTGAATTTAGGGTAATCCTTCTTCATATGTCCGTACTGATCACATTCATAACACTTGATTTGAGATAGGTTTGTTGTGTTGGACTTCCCTTCTTTTGGAATTTGGTCATCTTTCTAAATTTCTTGAATCTGTTATAATTCTTAATAATGAAGACTATCTCTTCTTCATCTAAATCAGAGTCATCATTCTTTGTTGCTGGGAATTCTATGTTCTTCTTCTTCGAATTTAGTTCTTTTCGTGCCTGCAAATTAGCTTCATAGGACATTAAATTTCCTATCAACTCTTCAACTTTGAGAGTAAAGAGATCATTAGCTTCTTCAATAGCTAATATCTTCCTTTCCTAATCCGATGTTAAAGAGTTGAGTATTCGAGAAACTAAATCAAAATCAGTAAACTTAACTCCTAATGCAATAAGATCATGTTGGATAGTTTGAAATATAGAATACATATCAACAATAGTTTCATTTTGTTTCATTTTAAATGATGAGAATTGGCATTGCAAAATTGAAATCTTAGTTTGTTTGACCTTTGTTGTACCTTCGTGTGTAATTTGTAAGGTACGCCAAATGTCAAATGCAGTTGTGCATAAGATGACTCGTGAAAACTCATTTTTATCTAGAGAGCAAAATAAAACATTCATAGCTTTAGCATTGTTTGATGCTAAGGTCTTCTGTGCATCGGTCCATGTGTTCATAGCAGTAGTAGGTGCTTCATATTTATCTTGAGTGGCTAACCAAATTTCTAGAACATTAGCTTCCATAAAAATTCTCATACGTGTTGACCAATATGCATAGTTAGAGCCATTAAAAAGTGGGGGTCGTGCTGTGGATTGTCTTTCTTGTAAAATACTTGCCATATTAAAGTGATTCAAAAATGTGTTACTATTCTTTGATCAAACCTTGCACTGATACCAATTGAAAGTCTATATGATGGATCGTGTAGTGTATATGCAAGTATATGTGACTAACTACATGATGTAACTAATAAAAAATTAATCTAGTAAAATATAA
The DNA here is from genome assembly GCA_030765085.1 of Allium cepa. Taxonomy (NCBI): domain Eukaryota; kingdom Viridiplantae; phylum Streptophyta; class Magnoliopsida; order Asparagales; family Amaryllidaceae; genus Allium; species Allium cepa. The sequence goes on along the minus strand of CM060940.1, from coordinate 567,144,996 downwards.
ACTAAGCACACCAGCATTTTATACCGGTTCGGGCCTCCCATCCTACGTCCAGTCCCGAAGCTCCCATTAGGAATTTGACTATCAAACACCCTCACTTCGCCCGGAGGAATAGGCTGGGTTACAAATGCTTATTCTTGTCAAGTGTGTGTTGTATAACACGAATATTGACTATTAAGTACAAATGCTTCCAATATATATATCTAGAGGATATTGATTGAAGAGTTCTGTATATATGGAAGAGTGGAATACAAATATATTATTGCTAGAGATCAAGAATATATCAGAGTATAAGAGTAAAGAGCACAAGTAAGTAAAGTAAAATCTTCTCTTGGATTCTTGATGCGATTTATAGTGATAGAGAGATTCCTTGAGTAGCTGTACCCATTAACAAATGTTCTATGGTCGCTTCTGATGGTGATGAAGAGTTGCAGCGAAGAGAAGCGAAGGTGTCTTTTCAATTGCGACAGTTGTAATTTGAATGTCAACACCCAATTTCAGTTTCAGACATCTAGCGTATGTCTCAGACGTCTAGCTCTATATATTTTTGGTATACAGTAGCCTTTCAGACGTCTGAGTACATTAACCAAACGTCTGATTCTGTCTGGTTTGTAATCCAGAGGATTTATTCAAACGTCTGGCTAGTGTACGTAGACGTCTGATCTTGTGCATGTTGCTTTTCTTGTATCTGTGTCATTGCTCTTCTGATTCTATTGACTTGTAGCCTCTTGATAAGTTCTTTGAGCCTTGTTCTTGTCTCTTTAGTGATGTTACTTTAGCAATTACCTATAAATAGAAATATATATGCATATTCGATTTCCATTGTATAGTTGTTGTCATCGAAATCATAGATTTGATTTCCTAACAGGTAGATATACCAATTACACTTCCGGGCTGGTGGTAAAGCATAGCCTCAACTATCGCCCACCTTGGAACACACTCCCAAATCAAAATCAAGGGTGGCTACCAAACTAATCACAAAGTCATGATATAGTATCGAACGAATGTGCTCGATCGGAGGAATGGCCTCACTTGGCCCGTCAATTGCTCTTGTTTTAGTCATAATTATGCTGACTGACGGAATTCAAGGTCACATCATACTTATGCAGAAATCGTTCACTAAACCATTCTACTTCATTTCTGGAATCTCCACCACGTACATAGTTGTTAAAGTGGTTTCGGCATTAGCACAGAGTGTGATAATATCCGATCCCGGTCTCTTTAACAACCAATCGCTTATTACACACTGGATGGCTCTTTTAAATTTCCAAAATCAATTCACAATTGATATCAAAATATCGAATTCAATTCAAACCATATCACTTTCGAAATCATATTCACTTTCGAAATCATATTCACTTTCGAAATCATATTTTTCAAAATAGGTTAAACCCTCATTTCAAAATCATCATATTTACTCATATATGTTATATAAATCCCAGCTTAGGTTATTACATCATTTCATCAAATTTCCTTTAAATCAATGAATTTGAAATATAAACACTTTCCTTTTACTCAATCTAAAACTTTAGGAAATAGTTTAAACAGTTATAAATAGTTAAAATAGTTATAAATAGTTAAATACTCTAAAGTGGTTTAATTATAGATTAGAAATATTGTTAAATTGATTTAAGATAGTTACATAGATTTAAATAGATTAAATATAATTAAAATAGATTAAGTAGTTTTAAAATAGATTAATTAGATTTTAAAATAAGTTAAAATGGGTTAATTATTTTAAAAATCAATTTAAATGGTTTAGAATAGGTTAAATTGATTTAATATAGTTAAATAGGTTAAAATAGTTCAATCGTTTGAAAATCTTAAAATTTTGGATCTTTGTAGTAATATAGTTTTTTTATAAAACAGCTCATATGAAAAATATGAATTTGAATTTATTATCAATTTTAACTATTCATTTCCTTCCAAAACATTTGGCTATTTCAATTTAGAAAACTCAATTTCATATCTTTCAATCCAATTTCTCAATAAGACATTAAATTCAATATCGCTTCCAAAACCCTTCTTGAAATATCAATTTACATTGTTCCAATTTCAATACATTTCAAAGTTATATTTCAAACAATTTTAATGACTCAATTTCGACAAACTTTACTTATACTCCAAATTCAACTATAAAATTTCAATTTAATTTCTTTAAAATTCCTTTAAACCAATTCAAATTTCAACATAAACTTGATTTTCAGTAAAAATTCAATTTATATAAATCAAATTATTATTTCAAAATATTATTTCACTAAATTCAAAAAAATTAAAGATTTTAAAATCATTTAATTTAACCAATCCAGTGCCCGTATATAATTCTCTACCTTAGGGTCAAGTGATACGGATATTTATCATTTCAATCTGCAATTTAAAATATACGGTTATATATCATTTCAAACCGCAATCTCGAATTAAATGAAAATCCACAAAATCACTCGAGTCTATCATTTCAACCCATAACAATTTTTCCCTAATATATAGATCAATCGGGTATGTATCCTTTCAATCCATAGTGAACTTGCAGTTTATAACAATATAAATACAACATCCATTCATCCAATATCAATAATCAAACATCCATCATCAATCAATATCAACAATTAACAGATTTATATATGCACAGGAAATTAACTGGCAATTTAAATTCAATAATAAATTAAATGACAATTTAATTCAAAATAATTTCAAATTAACCGGAATGATGATTTAACTATGCCAAACAGCCATAAATAAATGTCTAATCACATCACAAATTAATTTAACCAACATAAGAAATTTTAGAAGTTGTGAGTGGGCCAAATCACTCACCTTTGATTTTAAATTGAATTTAAATCCAATTTAAACTCAAGATTAAAACTGTCTTAAAATTCGTTCAAATCAGCAACAAAATGTATGAAATTTTGGTACGATCCCAGCGGAACAAACCGCGCGTGAAACGGACCTCGTATGCAAAAGTTATTAATCATCAGAATATTATACTTTAATATATAAATCAAATAATAAAAAAAGATACACGTCACCCCACCAACCCAGACAAGAAACCCTAATGCAAGCTTATTGTACATCGCGCTTGAACCAAGAGCCGTCGCGATCACCTCGCTTCCCTCGTTGCCGCTGGCCTTCACGACCACTTCCACCTCGACCAGAGAAAGCTGCCGACCTCCCCCATGACTATGGGGCAAGCCACGATCAACCCCAGGCGCTATCGTAGAAGAAACCATACAGCCTCCACCGTTCAATTTTAACCCTAATTGAATTTTTGGAGTCAAAAGCGAAATGCTGGGATACCAAAAACATAACAAAGATAAAAAAGTACAATTTGAAGACGTGAAGCAATATGAACTCGAACGAGAAGGTTGGCTTTGTAAGGATGGAAGATTGTTTAATCCTAATATTAGTAGATCGCGAGATAAAGTGTTATGAAAGCGTCATCATTCTAGGATGAGTATTCATCCCCGTGGTAACAAGATGTACCGAGATATGAACTGAACTTGTTAGTGGGTAGGTACGAAGGGGGATGTTGGAGTGTTCATCCTGAAGCGTATGAACTACCAATTGGTAAAGATAGAGCAGAAGAAAACTGGTGGACTGTTACAACCGCTAGACATTCCTGAGTGGAAATAAGAGCAAGTATAGAGGGATTTTATTGATGGACCGCCGAGGAATCAAGTAGTGTACGATGGCATTTTGGTCATAATTGATCGGTTGACTAAGAGTGCAAGATTTGTACCTGTTAAGTCAAGTAGAACAACATCCAAGCTGGCAGAGTTGTATGTGAAGTGGATAGTATGATTTTACGATCGATCGAGATCCGTTGTTCACCAGTGGGTTTTGAAAGGGCTTACAAGAGGTGTTACGGACCGAGCTGTACCTTAGCACAACTTATCACCCTCAAACGGATGTGCAAACCGAAAGAATAAATCACTTGTTGGAAGATCTCTTGCAGGTATGCATTATGGATTTTGGAGGATCATCGGACGATCATTTGTATTTGGTAGAGTTTGCATACAACAATAGTTACCAGTCTAGTATTGGTATGATACTTTATAAAGAATTGTATGGCTGACCATGTGTAATGCTCCTTCATTTAGTAGGAAGTGACCGAGAAGCTGAAATTTGGGCCAGATATGATTAGAAATACATTGGAGAAGATTGAGGTCATTCAATAACGAATGAAAGCTACTCAAGATCGACAGAAAAGCTACGCTGATAAGAGATAAAGAGATTAAGAGTTCTCTATCGAAGTTATGGTATTTGTGAAGGTTTCTTCTATGAAGAATGTAGTTTGATTTGGTAAAAAGGATAAGTTAGCACCGAGATTTGTAGGTCCTTTTCCAATAGTAGAAAGGATTAGGAATCTAGTGTATAGGGTCAGCTTAACTCAGAAGATGACGGGCGTGCATAATATTTTTCATATCTCTTATTTATGAAAGTTTGTGCATGAATCAGACATGATGATTATACTTGATCGGCTATAATATGTTAAGGTAGAACCAGAAGTTTCTATATCTCGCAGGTCGATTTGTATTGTCGAGTATGATGTGCAACAACTTAGGAGAGAGTCGATGAAGCTAGTCAAGGTAATGGCGATTATATATGGAAGACTTAGGTGAGCATGAGGACTACGTATTCGGAGCACTTTGAATGGTAAGAACCATCGCTTATTGTATCTACTTTCACCATTGCATTTTGTATTTGGTAGGTTAGTATTCCGCATGCTATAGTAGGTTCATCTGCACTAGTGGTTACATGGTTGTATGTTTGATATGGTTGGTGGTTACATAAAATTCTTAGGAATTCAGAGTATTTATGGTTTCTTATACTTTGGCTTATCTAGGGATTTCGAAGCGAAATACCTAAAGGGGGAGAATGCAATGATTTGTATTTTACATATCGAATGATCATAAAATATTTTTATTTTATCCGTATGAGGTCGTATAGTTCTATGATTTTAGGATATGACTCTTAGGAACATTTTGCACATTTACGATTTTTTCGGAATCTCTGTGTGACCATTTTGACTCTGAATATCTTGTTTAGGCTATAACTTTTGATATAAGTTGAATTAAGATCTCAAATTAGTTCCATTACTTCAAGATGATGGTTTCTCATTTCGTAGACTGGTCATGATAGAAAAATAGACTTATGGTTATGAGATCATGCCCGTTTTAAGTTTTACAGTTGTTGGTTAGAATTATTGTGTAATTAATTAAGTTCATTAGTCTAATCCAAGAATTACTATTAACTGAGTGCCGAGGAGTCAAATTAAAACCTTTCACTCTCTCCCAAATCAGATCTAAACTACCATGAACTCTAGATTCATCCAAAATCACCTAAATTGCTCTCTAAATCAAAACAATTGAAGGTTAGCGAATAGATCATTGATTAGAAGATAGGGATCATCAACTTGGTTGATTTGCATTGCTTTTAATCGCTATCCATATTAGATATATACTTAAATCGGTTGAATTTGGTAATCAGTGAATGGTTTATGGCTTCTCACTATCCTATATATGTTTACGGTAAAATTGCATGATTTAACATGATATTTGGCATAAACTTTTGTAGCTTTAAATACAGGTTAATATATGCATTTGTTTTGAATTTGATTAGAAATTACCCTTATTCATGTTCATATATTCTTATAAAATATAGATCTAGATAAGAATTGGATTGTTTATCATATTCTTGTGTTTTAATTGCTTGAATGGATGCATTTGCATGTTGATCTATATTTTTATGTTTTAATTTGATGTGCTTTGTTAGTGTTTTGGATGTTTAGAAAGATAGGTTGGAGAATTTGGAAAATCGAAGGCAAAGATGGTCGGAATTGGACGAGACTTAGAGGGGAGGCTCTAGAGTATAGGAAGAGCTTGGGGTTCATGTCGCGGGTCCAAATTCTCAAATTGCATAATTCGACACCGACATAAAGAGGTCGGTACCAACTTATTTATGTTTGTCGGATAGCTTGGAGGTTGGCATGGGATGATAGAGTATGGCTAGTAGAGTTGACCTTAGGCAAGAGATAGGTGATTGGCTAAGGGTTGGAGGCTATGCTGACTTGTTTCTAAAGCATGAAGTGAAATGCTTTGGAGTGAAGACCGAGTTGTTTATATGAATATGTCATAGATAAAGCATCTAAGCATGAAGTGCTAGAAGTAAGGAAGGAGTGGAAAAAAAACTTGGTCAATAATTGTTCAAGCGGAGAGATCGGTACCGACTTGTTAATATTGGTACTGACTTGTTCATGTCGATGCTAACTTATTCATATCGGCATTGAGATGTTCTAGAGGATCCGATAATGGTGGAACTTCTTGGGGATGAAGTAGGATTTCTGCAGATCATGCTGGAGGTGTTGGTTCATTTGCATCGGTGTTGGATGGCGATAATAGCATGATAAAAGCTTTGTATCTTTGATTTGTGACTCGTGGTGAGCGTAGGTACTGAAGATAGCGGCTTTATAAAGGGGAGAGCTATAGAATGAGGAATGTGGTGGATATTTGGATAATGGAAACTAGATTGAGCAATAGAAAGGCTTGGAAACCAAAGGCGCAAAGGAGGGCTCAGATGTCAATGTGCTAAGGAATCGTTGATACTCGAAGTGTTTTCTATTGTACTCGAAGTAGGGGTGTTGTAAGTGGAGATGCCCATGGATCATGTTGGGATCTGTATACCATAGATAGATGGCTTTAGGTCCAGTGTCTGGAATTAGGCTACGAGAACGTATTGAGATTTGGGCTACGTGATATGAGAGTAGGATGAAAACTGGGATTTTTATTAATCACTAGCAATGAGGAGGCCATACGAGTTATCATCTATTCAAAGCACATGGATAAGTGATAATGGGTATTATTGGTTGGATGATATGGTTTCTTTGGTTGCTTTCTTTAATGGGCCATCATTTGGGATATCATGGAAAGTAGGTATTGGAAATAGGGATATCTGGACGTCCACTATTTTTAGTAGTACCGTTATGATATTGTAGAGTGGCATATTACAGTATTACATGCTAACTCTTTGGTTGCGGGGACAAGTCCGATATGGTTCATGTACACTTGTTCCTTGCCATATTTACCTATATAGTACATTGATATTCATTTATCGCTCACACCAAACTACTGTCTGATTCAAGATTTTATGCTTTGCTTCTTATTATCTTGGATACTCTTAAATGAGTAGACTAGATAACAGGTCTAGTTGACGCAGTAGGTGTCTAAAAGACGAGTTGGATGGAGCTATCTAATATTATATACATATATGAATTTCTACGCTTTTCCACCGAGCAACACTGTAGAGATTGTGGCAGTGCATGATTATTTCTATTTGTTGAGACAGTTGATTTGTGTTAATCATGTTGTATACTATATGACATTGATGCATAACTCTATGAATATTAAACTCTGTTGCATTGTTCTTACCGTCTCTTCTACTGTATATGTGATATTATATTTTTTCCATGTGCTATGACATATATGACATGTAATATGCTGCATTTATTCATTTTAAACCATGGTGGTCATTCTATATCGATTGGACAGGACTGCAGTGCACTATTGCATACTATTTGTGCCAGTGATATAAGGCCATCTTATAATACTTCATTAACACATTTGAACATTTGTTAATGTGGGTTGCAGAACTATGTATCTTAAGGCTAATTAAACACTAGACTGGGGGTGAATAATGTTTTCCAAATTTTGTATATTTTTGAATTTTTTTTCGGATTTGATATTAAATCACAGATTTTCAACATAGAAATATATCAACAATCAATCATAGATGCAACCATAGATAAAATTAAAAGAAATAAAGTAAACTAGTGAGTTGAGAGATGACATTAGGGATTTTATACTGGTTCGGATTTCTCCTACATCTGTTCCAGTAAAATTGTTTGTAAAGATTTCTTTGCAAATATCAATCTTTAAACAAGTAGAAGGCAAACCCAATATAGTCTCTTTTTTGAGGCTATGAGACACACCCTCTTAATTTTCCAGACTTAGGGTACACCCACTTGATTTAGATGGGCTATAAGCATACCCACTCGGATTTTTGAGCTGCCAAGCACATCTAATTGATTTGAACATGCTATAATCACGCTCAAGCAAATTCAAATAGAGTTTGATGGTTTTTCCAAAGATAATGTCTTAAACTTTCGATAAAATGGATCCTATAGTCTCTTGGACAGTATTTTTGATTATTGATTTGAAATAGAGACGATTTCAAAATAGTAAGAAAGTAATATTGTATCAATACAAAGAAGTTTTAACTGTATCCATTGGATTTTCAAGAGAAAAAAGTAAAATTTCAATGGAGTTTTCAAGAGAGTAAGAGGTGAGAAGAAAATAAGATTACAACTCACCAAAATTGCGTTTGAAATCTTCTATATATAGTGTATAAATAGATGTGTCTGTTCCTGAAAAGTTGCAATGAAAAGGCACTTCAATTTAAAATTTGAAAAATTGATATGCGGCACATATGTCGACATACCATCTAGATATATGCCGACATATGCTTATGGAATCTGAAAACTCCTTTCTTTTTTAAGACACTATGAAAATACTATACTTTGTAAAATAATTTGATACTTTGTAAAATTATTTAAACATGGTTTATAAACATCTTAAACTTTGAAAATCTTTTATAAAAATATTTTTTAAATATATTTGAAAATATATCTTGTTTGAAAGTACAGAGGATAAGAAAATAAGAGATAGAGATAAAAGATTGCACAAAATTCTACGACTCTATAATGCATACTATAGTCTTGATATCTTCATATCTTGGTCTTTATACTCATGAGTCTTCTTGTCCATTGCTTGAGTCTTTATACTGTACAATATTTGATTCAACACCTATATAATATCTTGCACTATATACTATATAACTTGGCAAAGCATTAGTATCCATATTTTATATAAAGGTATATTTTGTTATTAAGGTTGTTATCATCAAAATCAATAATAGAGGTATTAATAATCTCCCCCATTGTTACTGTAACGACCCAAAATTTTCACACTCGAAAATTCCAGATAGTTATGAAAAAGAAGAAAGAGATAGAAGAAGAAGAACAGAAACACCAAACATCTCACATTCGCAGCGGATAAAACATAAAAATAAATAATAACAGTTTACAAAAGAACACTATATCTATCGATTACATTTAATATACATCAGTGTTTCACATATATATACAGTCACTGAATATATACAATTATCATGTCTCAGATTAACAATAATATAGATATAGCGGATATACTTTATACGATATTGTCATCCAGCTCGCCTCTTGAGCTCCAGAACGTACCTACCTGAAAATCTGTAATACTCAGTCTGACCCGAGCATTACACCAAAGTAACACCCGGGTCAGGCTGGAAACCAGCGTGAGTAAATCCAACTAACAAGGAATATCACAACAATAACTCATATAACCCGGGTAATTCAAACTAATTTTACAAGTCATAAATTGTCATATACATAACTTATGTTCAAATTAAGTTTTCTAAATGTCCAAAATTTAGATTTAATAATCCAAATCATTTAAATCCAATCATTCCAACCTATCGATCTCACATATCAATTTATAGAAATTCGAAGTGGTTCCGGGTATTTCCCAATACCCGATCCCGGTCTCTTCGATTCTCATGTCATCCAAACCTAAATTATCCAAATGAAATACACAGCATTTCATATCAGAGATATCAACTCATTCAAAACACCCAATACCATTCAATCATCCATAAGCAAAGCTTAATCACACAAATCAATTCAATTTATTCTAATTGAATTAAATTAATCCTGATTGAATTACTAATCTCATCCACTTAGATTTCTCCATTAAACATTAATTGATTTCAAATCAATTAATTCATCATCCTTTCATTCTCATCTTAATTAATCACCCTGGATTAATTATCCTTTAATTATATTCAAGAAAATTTTGATAATTAAAAATTTGGTTTTAAATTAAAATTTAGATGATTGAGCAAAGGGATATTATTTGATACTATAGAGGGTTTTGGGGAAGTTGATTAAGGTGATAGTGGGTCTTTAATATAAGATAGTTGGTAGGATGTTGAATTGTGAGTTTTGGGTGCGAGCTGAGCTAGGGAAAGGGGTGCTCGATGCTTGTTGTGGTGATAGCAGGTGAGTTTTCTCAATCGCCTCGGGTCAGTTTATTTTTTTATTTTTTTTCATTTATAATTTTTATTTTTTTTCTATTTTTATTTTTTTATTTTCATTTATTATACTATAACGACCCGAAATTTTCACACTCGAAAATTCCAGATAGTTATGAAAAAGAAGAAAGAGATAGAAGAAGAAGAACAGAAAAACCAAACATCTGACATCCGCAGCGGATAAAATATAAAAATAAATAATAACAGTTTACAAAAGAACGCTATATCTATCGATTACATTTAATATACATCAGTATTTCACATATATAAACAGTCACTGAATATATACAGTTATCATGTCTCAGATTAACAATAATATAAATACAGCGGATATACTCTATACGATATTGTCATCCAGCTCGCCTCCTGAGCTCCAGAACGTACCTACCTGAAAATTTGTAATACTCGGTTTGACCCGAGCATTACACCAAAGTAACACCCGGGTCAGGCTGGAAACCAGCGTGAGGAAATCTCATGCTTCTGGGTTTTTATTTAAATTTATATGGTCAAATTGAAATGATTGATTTAATGGTTGAATTGAATTGATATGCTACATTATATATTGTATAGTAATATCTAGATTATATTGGAATGATTGGTAGTTTGGAATGATTGTTATTGGCAATTGGAATAATGAATGCTGTGAGTTGCCTGAATATTTCGGTACCCTGAGTTATCGAAATATATAAATTGGATTTTTGTAAGGAATACAAGGGTGAACTTGGAAAGTGATATAATCGTGGAAAAAAAATTATATAAAAATAAAAATAGAATGATCTGAAAAGAAATGAAATTATATTTAGAAACTGAAGTTAAAATTGTAAAGTACAGATGTAAAACGAGTTCTAAATCAAAGTTAAATCTAACGAATAAAGTTTTAAATATTAAGTGTTTTAACAACTTGAATGTTTACGTGTAATTGTAAATTGACTTGAATTTAAAAATAAATCTGGCCTTAAATTCCTTTAAGCCTCTATTGTAAAACGAGTAATTAATTTTTTTAATGAAGTAAATAAAAAAAATAGTAAATTGCACGTTGAGATTTATCGAGAATGATTAATATTGTGGTTTAATTAATGTAATTAAATTTGATTAGGATAAATTAATATATAATTTGAAATCCTTAATTTATGTAATTAAAGATGTAATCAAAGATTGATAAATTAAGAATAATTAATCCATAATAAGTGACTTATGAGAAATTAACTAATATAAGTAATTAAGGATAAATGAAATTAATATAGTTAATTAATCTATGAGGTAATTAAAGATTTCTTATTGATTTTGGTTAAAAATAATTAACATCGTGAAATGAATTAAAGTTAAATTCTTGAATATAATTGAAGGATAATTAATCCAGGGTGATTAATTAAGATGAAAATGAAAGGATGATGAATTAATTTATTTGAAATCAATTAATGTTTAATGGAGAAATCTAAGTGGATGAGATTAGTAATTCAATCAGGATTAATTTAATTCAATTAGAATAAATTGAATTGATTTGTGTGATTAAGCTTTGCTTATGGATGATTGAATGGTATTGGGTGTTTTGAATGATTTGATATCTCTGATATGAAATTTTGTGTATTTCATTTGGATAATTTGGGTTTGGATGACATGAGAATCGAAGAGACCGGGATCGGGTATTGGGAAATACCCGGAACCACTTCGAATTTTTATAAATTGATATGTGAGATTGATAGGTTGGAATGATTGGATTTAAATGATTTGGATTACTAAATCTAAATTTGGACATTTAGAAAACTTAGTTTGAACATAAGTTATGTCTATGACAATTTATAACTTGTAAAATTAGTTTGAATTACCCGGGTTTATATGAGTTATTGCTATGGTATTCCTTGTTAGTTGGATTTACTCACGCTGTTTTCCAGCCTGACCCGGGTGTTACTTTGGTGTAATGCTCAGGTCAGACCGAGTATTACAGATTTTTGGGTAGGTATATTCTGGAGCTCAGGAGGCGAGCTGGATGACAATATCGTATAGAGTATATCCGCTGTATTTATATTATTGTTAATCTTGATAATTGTATATATTCAGTGACTATATATATATGTGAAACACTGATGTATATTAAATGTAATCGATAGATATAGTGTTCTTTTGTAAACTGTTATTATTTATTTTTATGTTTTATCCGCTGCGAATGTGAGATGTTTGGTGTTTCTTTTTTGTTAACCTACATCTATATATATGTGAAACACTGATGTATATTAAATGTAATCGATAGATATAGTGTTCTTTTGTAAACTGTTATTATTTATTTTTATATTTTATCCACTGCGAATGTGAGATGTTTGGTGTTTCTGTTCTTCTTCTTCTATCTCTTTCTTCTTTTTCATAACTATTTGGAATTTTCGAGTGTGAAAATTTCTGGTCGTTACAGTTACGATGACAACCATTAATTATTCTTGTATATAAAATATGATATAACTCCACCTGAGTTAGATAACTCCCCATGAATATGTGTATATGTATATTTTATATTTTTCTCCCCCTTTATCATCAACAAGCATGGGTAAAAAGAATAAAAAAATCCCTCTTAATCAAATACTTAGAAACTATTGAGTCAAAATCAATAACTAAGTAAAATAAGATAAATGATATATATGGTAATTATTTTCTATATGATAAATAATATATGATTATTATATGATACACTAAGAAACTATACTATCTTATACCAAACATGATATATGCTGTAATAAGGTAACATAACCTATTTTGTATTAATTAAAATCAGTTTTGTACAATAAATACAAACATTCAAAACACATAAATCCAAATGTCAATCCTAAATACAAACTCTGATAAACAAATCCCCATCAAATATACATATCAATCCAAACTAAATCCTAACAAACCAAATTAATACGTACTAAACTTAAATCTATGGTTTTCTTTTGATAATAGGAGACAAATGGACGAGGCAAATGGTAAAGTGAAGATATATGTTTCCTTTTTGTTCTACGAGATTTCCATCTCAATCGAAGCATAGTTCACCAACACATTTGACTTCATCATCATCTTTGATCTCATCTTGTTCTTCTTCTTCCTCCTCCTCTTCCTCTTGCTTATTATCCACAAGACTGTGAATGATAAGGTTAGTAGTATCCTCTACAATTACAATATGATTTGCTTCGTTATTCGATAGATGCTTTTGGAGATTGCAAAGAATGCGCCCTTGCCTTGTTGTTTTAAGAGGCATAGTTTAATGACCTCTATTTTTTAAAGCATATTAATACATGATTCATATCATTTTCAATCTTGATAACTATGGCCATTGTGGTGGTTTGGAAGGGGATAAGGATGTGGATTTCAAAAGAAAAGGGTGCGGTCTCTTTTCTTGGACGTTTGAAACTTGAGGAAGCCATTAATTTAATTTAATTTTGAAACTATAGAAAGATAATGATAGAAGAATGAGAAACAAATCAAAATCTGGTGGTTATATAGCCTCTTTTTGAATTTTACTAGCATATGTCGAGACAAAATTGTACGTTGAAATACATGTGTAATTTTCTTTTTAAATATTCTTTTTATGTTGTTATATTTTATATTTCAGAGAAGGCACATATTCCTAACTTTCTTTTAAGTTTAATAAAAGGTGTCTGAGTTAGTGGTTTTATTAAAATATCTGTTATTTTTTTCATTATTTATATATTTGAGAAAAATAACTTCTTTATATAAGTTATCTCTCCGAAAATGTTATTTTATATCTATTTGTTTGGTTCTAGCATGATGTACTAGATTTTTTTTGATAGATTTGTTGCACTAGTGTTTTCACAGTATATTGGTGATTTAGGAAAATTTAAACCAAAATCTTTTGAACTTTATTGCATATAGATAACCTGTGAATAGGCTAATGTAGCTTTAATATATTATGCTTCTATTGTAGACAAATATGAAAATTTTTGCTTTTTGCTAAACTAGAAAACAAGAGAATTTCCTAAAAAGTGACAAGTTCTACTTTTTACTTTTTTGGTCCAATTTGCATCCAGCATAGTCTGCATCATTATGTGAAATTAAATCGAAAGAATCTTCTTTTGGATAAAAGTGTTCATAGTCTAGGGTGCTGTTTACATATCTTACTATTCTTTTACCGATTTCAGGTGAGCTCTTTAGGTTGAGAATTGAGATTGATATCTTGCGTATACGTAGAAACTACGCATTATATCTGATGTACTAATAGTTATATAGAGTAATGATCCTATCATACCTTTGTATAAATTTTGATCAACTTCTTTTGGGTTTTCTTCTTTATTTGATTTCTCATTTGTTGCTATGGGAGTTGACTTTACACTAGTATTTGACATACCAAATTTCTTAACTAAATCTTTTAGCATATTTTTCTTGATTTATAAAAATTCCATTATTTAATTGTCTTATTAGTAATCCTGAAAAGAATGTTGTTCTCCCATATGACTCATTTCAAATTCCATAGTCATTATATCTAAAGTTTTCTATTTAGCTATTTATTTATTAATCCAAAAATAATATCATCTACATATACCTGTATAAGTTGAATATCATTATTATTTATTTTAATAAATAGAGTACTATCTAGTTTTCTTATTTCAAAATTGCATTGTAATAATTAGGATTAGAGTCTATAACATCACGCTTTAGGAAATTGTTTAGACCATATAAATCATGCTCTAGAAGTTGTTTTAGACCATATAAAGCTTTCTTTAATTTATAAATGTGACTAGAAAGTTTTCTATCTTCAAAAAATGAAGGTTGTTCAATATAAACATCTTCTTTAATAAATTCATTTAGAAAGGCATTTTGACATCCATATGAAATAATTTAAAATTATTATGATTTGTGAAAGCAAGTAGAATTCTAGTAGCTTCTAATCTAAATACAGGAGAAAATGTTTCATCAAAAATTATACCTTCTTCTTGACTATAACCTTGAGCAACTAATCAAGCTTTATTTCCAGGGACTTCTCCTTGTTCATTCATTTTATTTCTATAAACCCATTTAGTTCCTATATAGACTGATTTTCAGGTCTTAGGACTAATTCCTAAACATCATTTTTGATCAACTGATTCAGTTCCACTTGCATAGTAAGTATCCATGAATCATCAAATGTTGCTTGTTTTGGGTTTTTAGGTTCAATAGTAGAGATAAAAGTGACATTACTCATTTTATTTAATTGATTTCCTGTTTTTACTACAGATTCTATATTTCCAGAATATTTTCTGTAACGATTCCAGTTTCAAGCCAAATTGAAATTGGCAATTTAACTAAATTTTTAAATTAAATTATGAATTTAATGGTGAGTTAATTTGAATTTTGTCCAAATTAAAAAAAAGGATATTTGTTTGATTATATATATATATGTATATGAATTGATTGTAAACTGGATTTTGAATTTGAAGTTTGAAAAAAATATCTTAAAAATAATTTGGATTTAAAATTCTATATTTTAAATTTAATAGAATTTTTTTTCTAATTTTAATATACATATATTTTGAAAGTTATGACTTTAATTTAATATAATGATTTTCAAAATCTATTTTTAGTTCAATTCTATATATATGTTGTATACATGTGTGTATATTTATTTATGTATAATTAAAATTTTAAAATCATTTTCTTTAAAAGGTTATATAAATGTTAATAAAGGAAAATGTATTTATTTAAATAAAAAAATATAATATAAAGTTATATTTAAATATTATTATTATGAAAATTCCAAGTGTTAAAAGTATAAATATAAGTACTTAAGGGTTTAAAATATAATTTAAAATTTTCTTTAAATAAGGGTTTAAACATAATTCAATCACATATGACATTTGTACATTTATAATATTATAAATAAACAAGTGTAAGAAAATGGTGCCATGCAAATTACAAATGGCATTATGATTTTCTTTTTGAATTATTTTCAAAAACAAATAACAAAATAAAGCTTCAAATCAGTTTTATACTTCTCAGATAAAAAATTAAAACCGGAAAATGAAATTCAAAGCAAAATAAAAATCTAGGAAAATAATGTTAGTCCTTGAGATGATGGTTTTGATGACAACAACCTTAGAATATATTATAAAATATAAATACTAATAGTATAAGTTTAGATATATATGTATATGCAGGATTTGACCATGTAGGTACCAAGAATAAAGACTGTACAATATAAAGATTCAAAATATCGAGATCGAAGGCTCATGAGTATCAAGATTATCAAGAGCTCAAGAGTTTAATTAATTTATCTTTTAATTAGAATTTTTTTTAAAACTCCTAGAAAAGCACTGGCATCTTAAAATCCAATTTATTTGTGGAATGGAATCCACTATGAGCCCGTTAAAGGGATGGAATCCTAAGTAGGATGGAACCTACGAAAAATCTAGTGGAACATTGTTTTGTATCCGCTAATTTTTACTCAAAATGATTTTTACAAAATTATATCTTGTTTTCAAAATGTTTTCAAAACCTTCCTTTTAAAAGCATAAAAATGTCTATCGTGATTTCAAAATACTTTTAGCCTCAAAATAATCTTTAATTTCAAAATCAAATTATCTGTGGTTTTAACTATCTTTAATAAAATATATTTAATTCTTATACTTAAATTTAAATATAAAATTATAGTAAAATTTTTTATATATTATTCTATATATTTACTTATGTATTTTAACTATAGTCAAGTATATTTATAAAGTTTAAAATTGTTTTAATATAAGATAGAAGTAATTTTCAAAGAAAATCAAATCACCAAAATATCCTATGGGATGTCGACAAGCGCATGTAGCCTATGTCGACATAGTGTCAGTTGAATTCAAAATTTAAATTTCAAAAGAAGTGTCTATTCGTCGTATCTTTTCACGAATGGACATGGCTGTTGTTCTTCTATAAGTAGGGGATGTTTTCAACGATTTAAAAACAATTTTTTTGGTTTTTCACTCCTCTTCTTCTTCCACATTTCTATGTACATATTCTTACCATCACTCTGCCGAAATCAACATTGAATCGAACTAGATTATCTCTTATTTGATTCTCTATCACTATCTCAACAAGATCCTCAGTGCTATTCAGAGTTATAGGCTTTTTGTAATCAACTTAGCGAGAAAAGGTGTGATTGTAGCCTTGGAAATCAATTAAGCGAGATAAGGTGTGATTGTAGCCTTGGAAATCAATTGGGTGAACTTGTGGCCCGGGAAATCAAGTATCTCTTCCCAGAGGATTGTGAATCTGGAGGGTGTACCTCGTTGCCTTGAAATCGAGGGTGTAATTGTAAAGATTGCTTTTGAAAGGAAATCCGTACTTGTGTGCGAGACTGGATGTAGGGTAATTCCGAACTAGTATAAAATCCGGTGTGTTCTTTCCTTTACTGCTTTTACTTTATATTTGCATATGTATTTGATTCTATGATCATATCTGTGTCCGAATATTGCATACATTTGTGTTCAAATTAACAAAAACTCAAAAGATTTAATAATTCTTTGAAACACTATTCACCCCCCTCTAGTGTTTATCCCAGCCTTAAGATCCTTAATCCACATTTCTCACATTTGGTATCAGAGCAAGGTTTTCAAAGTTTCATAATCTGATTTTTGAAATTTTTTAAAAATGGCTATGTTTGTTAACACTAGTTTAGAAATATTCAGATCATCCTTGTCTCATGAGTCTGCATATAATCAATGTTCAAATTCAAGTTGTCTATCAAAATTGTTTAATGTGTAAGAAACATGCTTTATGGGAATTGAGGAATCAATACACAACGGACAAATTATGTAGATCAAAAAGAACAAATGGATACTCGATAGTGGATAATCTAGACACATGACTGGGAATCTAGAAATGATGAATGATATAATATGCAAAGACGGAGGACTGGTTAACTTTGGAGACAATTCAAAAGGATATGTGATTGACATCAGCAAAGTCGGTAACTATGAAACTCCTATTATTACTAATGTTTTGCTAGTTAAGAATCTACAATATAACCTGTTAAGTATAAGTCAACTTTGAAATTAAATTTGAAAAAGATAAATGTCACATTGAAGATAATAATTCAACCATAATATTTGAGGGAATTAGAGAAAAGAATACTTATATTCTTAGTATGAAAGTTTCAAATGATAACTTATGTCTTTTGGCAAATACAAGTGACCCTTGGATTTGGCATACGAGATTTGGGGATTTGAATTTCAAACTTTTATCTAGACTATCAAAACATGATCTAGTAAGAGGTCTCCCTAAAATGAATTTTAAAGTAGACAGTCTATGTGATGCATGTCAATTAGGAAAACTTAGGAAAAGTTCTTTTAAATTAAAAAATATGATTTCAACTTCAAAACCACTTGAATTACTTCACCTTAATTTATTTGGTCCATCTCAAATTCTGTCAATAAATCATAGTAAATATGTTTTTGTAATTGCAGATGATTATTCTAGATTTACATTGATAATGTTTTTGAAACATAAAAGTCCTATTTTTGAATGTTTTAAGAACTTTACCAAAAGGATTCAAAATCAACTTTCTCTAAAAATTATAACCATTCGTAGTGACCAAAAAAGGAATAACTCACAAAATTTTCATTTTCAAGAACTCCACAACAAAACGGAGTAGTAGAACGTAAAAATAGGACGATTCAAGAGTGTGCGAGAACCATGCTTTCAGATTGTAAATTACCAAAGTATTTTTGGGCAGAAGCTGTTGCTTACGCCTGTTATTTTTTAAATAGAATTTTAATTAGACCTTTAACTGATAAGACAACTTATGAACTTCTTCATAGAAAGAAACCTAAAGTACTTATTTAGAATTTTGGGAAGTAAATATTTTATTTTAAATACCAAAGATAACTTTGGTAAATTTGATCCTAAATCCGACAAAGGTATCTTTATCGGATATTCTAATAAAAGTAAAGCATACAAAGTATTTAATTTAATAACTAACAACATCGAAGAAACAATGCATGTTTTGTTCGATGAAAATTTAAAAAATTTTGAACATACAAATGATGAAGAAGATTTAATCACTCAAAATCAAGAGTCAGCTGAAACTTATAATGAAATTAATCATCCTAATAAAAGGACTGAACTTTTAAAAGATCGCCCTATTGAAAACATACTAGAAGATATGCAATCTGTTGTTAAAACTAGAAATCAACTAAGTCAAATGAGTAATGTAGCTTTTATATCAACTATTGAACCTAAAAATTCAAAAGAAGCATCAACTGATGATTCATGGATTTTGGCTATGCAAGAAGAATTAAATCAATTCACTAGAAATAATGTTTGGGAACTTGTTCCTATACCTGAGAATAAAACTATAATTGAAACAAATGGGTATATAATAATAAAATGAATGAACAAGGAGAGGTAGTTAGAAATAAAGCTCGATTAGTCGCTCAAGGTCTTTGTCAAGAAGAAGGAATAGATTTTGATGAAACCTTTGCTCCCGTAGCAAGATTAGAAGCCATTAGGATTCTACTTGTTTTCGCAAATCATAATAATTTTAAACTATATCAAATGAATGTTAAAAGTGCCTTTTTAAATGGATTTGTAAAAGAAAAAGTATATGTTGGACAACCACCACTTTTTGAAAATGAAAAATTACCAAATCATGTTTACAAACTTAAGAAAGCTTTATATGGTCAAAAACAAGCTCCTAGAGCCTGGTATGATTGACTAAGATCTTACTTATTACAATCAAATTTCAAAATTGGTAAAGTAGATAATACTCTTTTTATTAAAAGAAATAAAAATGATATTCAACTAGTACAAGTTTACGTAGATGATATCAATTTTGGATCAACTAACTTTGAAATGAATAAAGAATTTTCTGAAATAATGACAAAAGAGTTTGAGATGAGTCATATGGGTGAATTAAACTTCTTTTTAGGATTACAAATAAAACAATTAGATAATGGTATCTTTATTAGTCAAGAAAAATATGCTAAAGACCCAATTAATAAATTTGGTTTATTGGGAGTAGAAAATCCACTCCCATGGCAATAGTACCTTAGTAAAGAAGATCTCTCGAAAGATGTAGACCAAAAGTTATATAGAGGAATGATTGG
This sequence comes from Allium cepa, assembly GCA_030765085.1. NCBI lineage: Eukaryota > Viridiplantae > Streptophyta > Magnoliopsida > Asparagales > Amaryllidaceae > Allium > Allium cepa. Next base: position 567,124,771 of record CM060940.1, on the reverse strand, counting down.
ATCGCTACTCTATATTACTGCTAGTAGACCTGATATCATGCATAGTGTTTGCCTCTATGCAAGATATCAATCCCAACCTAAAAAGACCCACTTAAAAGCCGTAAAACATATCACAAGATATGTTAAACACACTTCTGACTGTGGCTTATTTTACCCTAATAATGATTCTTTTGACTTAATATCTTACTGTGATGCTGATTATGCTGGTTGTAAATCAGACCGAAAAGTACAAGCGGAACTTGTCACTTTTTGGGGCATTCTCTGATTTCCTAGTTTAATAAAAAGAAAAACACAGTTTCTTTATTGACAACTGAAGCAGAATATATTTCTGCTGCTTTGGCTTGTTCTCAAGTAATATATATGCAACAAACTTTAAAAGATTATGGTTTATAATTTTCAAAATCACCTATTTATTGTGATAATACTAGTGCGATAAATTTATCCAAAAATACTACTCAACATGTTCGAACTAAACGTATTGATATAATACATCATTTTCTCAGAAATAATATAAATAAGGAAGTAATTACTCTAGATTATATTAACTTCGAGAATCAAATTGCTGATATATTAACAAAACCATTAAATGAATCTGTATTTCTTAAATTAAGAAGAGAAATAGGTATTTGTTCAATAACTGAAATATAAAATATAAACAAACAAAGTATAATTAAAATTAAATCAAAATAAATCAATTAATAAAAAATTTAAAGGACCATGTCGACCTACCCCCCAACACATGTCGACATATAACATTTTTTTATTTTTAAATTTTTCCCACCAAAATTCAAAATAATTGGTTATATATTCTTTTCATTTTCGAAATTTTATTCGTCCTTTCTGTTGTTTCTCTGTTCTATCCTCTGAAATCAAATAATCAATGGCCTCCTCTTCAAAATCAAACAAAAATTCTACCTTTTCGTTTCCTTCTCCCACTTCATGTCCATTTCAACGTACGACTCTCGCTCGTGTGATGAAAATGGAGGATTCTCTAAAGGATGCACTTCAGTTAATGACTGAAATCCAAGTAATGCAACTTTGAATGGCCAAGGAATAAGAGAGGCAAGGAAAAATCCTTAGGAATTTGCAAAAATTTCTAATGGACAATCATGCTAACCCAATTTTGATTGACGAAGACTCTTCGGGAGATCAAATATAAGAGGCCAGTGAAGAAGAAGAAGCCCGTATGGAAGAAGTGCATGCGGAAGATGACGACAAAGTCCTTTGCATTGGAAAAAGTGCGTTGACAAAGATGGAAATCTTGTCGAACAACATGGAAATTTCTGTTTCCACTATCCAAACTGTTCGATTCATAGATCTCCAATTTTCAAAGACACTCATTAGTTTCTTTTCTCCTTTTCCTTTTGGTGTATATTCTTTCTTACGTTTCCCACAAAAATGTAAATACAACAATATAATTAACGAATAATTTGTGTTCTTATTATTTGAATACTTAGTTATAGTAATTAGTTGTTTAGGACTAAGTTCTAGTTTTAGATCTAAGTGTTGATTATTTATGATAACACTATCATTATAATCACATGTCATAGAGTATTAGATTTAGGGGGAGTGATATAGTTTTTGTTGATATATCTGGAGTTAGTTTTTGTTGATGACAAAGGGGGAGAAATATAAAATAGGGTAGTTAAGCATAGATTAAGGGGAGTTATTAGGATAGAAGTAATGTTTTATAAACAAAGGTTGTCATCATCAAAAAAGGGGGGATTGTTAGTCCTTAAGATAATGGTTTTGATGACAACAACCTTAGAATAGATTACAAAATATAAATACCAACAGTATAAGTTTAGATATATATGTATATACAGGATTTAACCATGCAGGTACCAAGAATGAAGACTGTACAGTATAGAGATTCAAGATATCGAGATTGAAGACTCTTGAGTATCAAGATTATCAAGATCTCAAGAGTTCAAGTAATTTATCTTTTAATTAGAAATTTTGTTAAAACTCCTAGAAAAGCACTGGCACATTAAAATCCACTTTATTCGTGGAATGGAATCCACTTCGAGCCTGTTAAAGGGATGGAACCCTAAATAGGATGGAACCTACGAAAAATCTAGTGGAACAATGTTTTGTATCCGCTAATTTTTATTCAAAATGATTTTTACAAAATTATATCTTATTTTCAAAATGTTTTCAAAACCTTCCTTTTAAAAGCATCAAAAACATCTACCCTGATTTCAAAATACTTTTAGGCTCAAAATAATCTTTAATTTCAAAATCAATTTATCCATGGTCTTAACTATCTTTAATAATAATATATTTAATTTTTATACTTAGATTTAAATATAAAATTATAGTAAAATTTTGTATATATTATTCTATATATTTACTTATGTATTTTAACTATAGTCAAGTATATTTATAAAGTTTAAAATTGTTTTAATATAAGATAGAAGTTATTTTCAAAGAAAATCAGATCACCAAAATATCCTTTGGGATATCGACATGTCCATATACCCTATGTCGACTTAATGTCAGTTGAATTCAAAATTTAAGTTTCAAAAGAAGTGTCTATTCGTCATATCTCTTCATGAATGGACATGGCTGTTGTTCTTCTATAAGTAGGGGATGTTTTCAACGAATTTAAAAACATATTTTCTGGTTTTTCACTCCTCTTCTTCTTCCACGTTTCTATATACATATTCTTACCATTACTCTGCCGAAATCAAATTGAATCTAACTAGATTATCTATGATTTGATTCTCTATCACTATCTCAACAAGATCCTCAGTGCTATTCAGAGTTATAGGCTTTTTGTAATCAACTTAGCAAGAAAAGATGTGATTGTAGCCTTGGAAATCAATTAAGCGAGATAAGCTGTGACTGTAGCCTTGGAAATCAATTCGGTGAACTTGCTGCCCAGGAAATCAAGTATCTCTACCTAGAGGATTGTGAATCTGGAGGGTGTACCTCGTTGCCTTGAAATCAAGGGTGTAATTGTAAGGATTGTTTTTCAAAGGAAATCCGTACTTGTGTGCTGGACTGAATGTAGGGTAATTCCGAACCAGTATAAAATCTGGCGTGTTCTTTCCTTTACTGCTTTTACTTTATATTTGCATCTGTGTTTGATTCTGTGATCACATCTGTGTCCGAATATTGCATACATTTCTGTTCAAATTAACAAAAAACTCAAAAATATTTAATAATTCTTTAAAACACTATTCACCCCCTCTAGTGTTTATCCTAGTCTTAAGATCCTTAATCCGTATTTCTCACAAATAACAAACCAGAAACGAATTAAAGGAAAATTTCAAATGCATCTCAAATTAAACCAAAACCTAAAACAATTTAAAATAAAATCATCACAGTCTCAAATCAAAGCCAGAGAATTAAAATCTGAGAGCAAGATCATTTCCAGTTTCAAATGCTAAAATAAATTCAAAACCTGAAAGCTTTTCAAATGCAAGATCAAGCTTCAGAATCAAAGATTAACAAATCAAATAAGCAGCCAGCTTCAACCTATTTTCAACCCGAATCAAGCAAGAAGATCAACATCAGTTCAAACTAAATCAAGCATCAGATCAAAGATTAAAGCTTTCAAATTCTAGTGCGTTTCCAGGCTCAAATTCTTCTCTGTCTCAACATTACAGGTGAGCAAACTTCTTTTACCTGATATTTGAATTAATATGGTAATTTATGTGGAAATGAAGTTTTGAAATCTAGTTGCATGTATAAAAAATTGTGTCTATATGTGTAGATATGTTATGTATGTGTATACACAAGATGAATGCTCTGTTAGAGTTCTACAGGCATTAAACTTGGTAAAAAATCAAGTTCTTCTTCATTGATCTTCTTTAGGTTATGATTTATGAACAAAATATGTTTGAATAAACAAGATTTAGGTTTTAAAATATTTTTAAGTAAAATATAGGGTGGTTTTTAACTGGAAGAAGAATTACAGTGAAATGTTTAAAACATGATTAAATCGAATGTTATAATTGTTTGATTCACTTATACAGTTCATCTCGTATTTGAAAATCATAATTTTTAAAATCAAAATAAAAAATTTTATTAAAGAATTGAGCAAGGAATTCGGGGTTGAACAGAATCACATATTTCATCAAATTCCGGCGACCAACAAGATGATGGACCTCATGATTGTAACTGCAGCTTGTTGGGAGGTCGGTGATTACGAGAAAAATGGTAATGGAATTTCTACATCGCCATGGTGGCCGTGCGAAATTGATTTAGGGTTTAAGACCCAGATGGGTTCGATGTTGTAGTCGAGGACATTGCGCCGACTTGGATGATCGGGAGACGATCGCATGGGGGGAAAGGAAAGAGGGAGGTCTAGTGCAGCTCTGACCGTGGTAGCGTAGTTTCTGGTCGTCGGTAGAGGCCACGCAAGGCAGTTTCTGGTGATTGACTTGGTTCCTGTTTTCATTCGAACTGCTCGATTTCATACTGGTGATAGTTACGTTGTTTTGGAGGTTGAAATTGTAGGTAGGTGTTGTCATTGACTTATCAAAGGCGGTGGCGGTGGTCGGAGATGCTCCGACCATCTATGCACATGCACGCGAACATTTTTGATCTGGGTTGTTAGTGAAGTTGGGGAAGAAGAGGCGCATTCGGGTTCGAGCACGGAGAGCTGAAGTGTTTGCTCGAGTATTTGATCGGGGAGGATGTTCTTGGGATCGGGCTGTTTTGGAATCTAATGGGGTTTAAAATTTAAAAGAAAGATATATCCCTAGGTTTAAAAAAAAATTAACAGAAAACATGAACTAGGGTATAATGCAAATGAAAGGTAAGTATGTACCACGTTTTAAAGTTTTTAAAACAATTTTTTAAAACAACTTTCAAAGTTTAAAATTTTAAAAGTTAAATGTTTTTGGTTTTTGAAATTTCCAAGTGTTTCAAATAAAATAAAATAAAATGGTGTAATTAAGAAATTAATTAAGTAAGTGTTTTCAAAGGTTTAAGTTAAATTGTGAGAGAACAATGAATTTATTTCAAAAATTAAAATTTCAAAAGTTAATTGTTTTTAAGACTAATTAATTTGGTTTTAAAATGTTTAAGGTAAATGTTTTAATTACTGATTTAAAAAGATCTTGGTTAATTTGTTTATGATAATTATTTTAAAAGCTTATTAATAAGACTTTAAATAATAATTAAGTAATTAGATAAGGGTTTATCTTAAATTATAAAGATTTTAATTAATTAAAAATTGTTTAATTAATGTGATAATCTAAAGGTTAATTGAAGAATAATTAATTAAAGAATAGTTAATTTATATGGTAAATAAATCAAGGTGATTAATTTGAGGATAATTAATTAATCTAAAGGTTAATTAATTAATGAAAGTGATTAAGGATAATCACTTATTGCAATTAATTAAAGATAATTAATTTAATGATCAAAAGTTGATTGAATTATTAATTAAGGTTGACTAATTAATTGTTAATAATTTATTAATTAAGGTTAATTAATAAATGGTAAAAGAATAATTAATTAAAATGGTTTATGACTAATAAATGTTAATGAACCAGGAAGTATTTAATTCATAAGTAATTAATTTAGTTTAAATTGATCAGTTGATTAATCGATCTTAATTATGGATGATTGGTTTGTGTTGAACTATGATGTAGATTGTGTGAATTGAGCTGTGATGAATGTAGTTTATTTATCTGTGATGAATTTATATTTATCTGTGAATCTATGAATGAAGATAAGCGTTATAGGATTATAATGCTTATCGATATTTCTATGCTTGAACCTGTGATGATTGATCATGTTGCACTACTGTGTAAAACTCATGGACTACACTATACACACATAAATATGGATTGCACAAGGAAATTAATTAAGTCACAGATATTTGAATTTAATATTATTCAAAATGGTTTTGAAAATTGAATTTTGAATCTAAAAATGATTTGGAATTGGGTTAAAAACGAAAAGCTTTTGAAAGGAGTTTGAAGATGAAAATTATTTTGAATAACTTGATAAAGTTTTGAAATTTAAATAGCTTGATTTGAATTTGAATTCAAGATTTTGAAGTTGTATACATACATATATATATATATATGTATGTATGTATGTTTATTTCGAAATTATTGTTTAAAATGTTATACAAGTTATGTAATATATATATATAGATTTTAAACCATTTTGAAGTGTATTAAAATAAACTGTTTTGGGGAATTTGGATTTAATCTAAATAGGACTTGCCGATGATACGTCAGTTCGTTGATTTTCTGGTTTATACTTTTAAAGCTTATAACTTTTGTATATTTGATCATATTTTTCCCAAACAAAATGAATTTATTTTCAAATGATAATAGCTTTCAGATAAAGAAAAGATTTCCAGTTTTTGTTGAAAGGGGTTTCAAATTTGAAATGGAATTGTTTTGAAAGCTATAAATGAATCTTTGCTAAAGATTAATGGACTTTGTTTTCAAAATAAGAGGATCTTAAAGGTGTGCCTTTGGTATAAAAGATTTGAATTGTAAATAGTTTTGAAAGCTATGAACGAATCTTTGTGAAAGGTTGGTGAATTTTGTTTTCAAATTGAAGAGGATCTTAAAGGTGTATCTTTTATATAAAGGATTTGGAATTGGAATAACTATGAATGAATCTTTGTGAAAGGTTGGTGAATTTTGTTTTCAAATTTAAGAGGATCTTAAAGGTGTATCTTTTATATAAAGGATTTGGAATTGGAATAACTATGAATGAATCTTTGTGATAGGTTGGTGAATTTTTTTTTTCAAATTAAAGAGGATCTTAAAGGTGTGTCTTTTATATAAAGGATTTGGAACTGGAATAACTATGAATGAATCTTTGTGAAAGATTAGTGAACCTTGTAAAGTGAATCTTTTTGTTTAAAAGATTTGAAAATGTTAATTTGTTTAAACCAATTGAAGAAAGATTTTGGGCTTTAAGTTGTGACTTAACTAAGATCCCATATATCCATATGTTTTTAAATATTGCGCTCATTATTCGGTTTAGCCAGGAGTGGACTTTGTGTCATATAACCCATTCCGAATAATGATACGATGAAACGGATAGCATTTGAAGAGCGGTGGTGAAGGCCGGGTATTTTCGAGAATGAAAGGATTTATCCGTCGAATGACTCTGCACTGAGTAACTATAGTATAGAGATCTCCATATGTAATGGAAAGTCCGATCGGGATTGTGAATACTCGGATTGCAAGGGCTTCTTTTGAAGTGCCTTCAGTTTTGTTCGAACTCGGAACAGACTTATATGGATGTATGTCTGACGTTACACTTTGAGATGTAGAGCTAGTTTCTGTCGAATACATTTCTGTTTGGTGGCTGAGAATTTATTCTCTTAGCTTAACACCCTTCTTTGAGACATACGAGCTCAGAGGTTATGTAGTTGATATTTACTAGCGATATATTCCTAATTTGGTAATGTGGCATTCGAAGTGCTGCGGATCATGTGTTGATCGAAGCATGACTTTTGTGAAAACGTAGCTTCATGGAACAAGACCTCATCAGGTCCTCACAACCCGAAAATGGTCGAAACAAGAAGGATGCAGCAAGGTTATTTGGGGGTAGCACCTCCTGAGGGTATGTCCATTTCCTTCTGGATAGAAGTGGTATCATGGTACGGAGCCCAGATACTTAATTTATGTGGTTACTGCAAATTTATTACTTTGTGGTTGTTGGTGTCGAGGCCTCGGATAAAGGTTTGGTTACGACCGGGGGATGGCATACTCGTGACAGTTAGTTACCTTGTTACAGAGGTAACCCGACCTTTTGTTAGTAGAGATCCGGTTTGGTTCTCGAGGCATCCCTCCAGAGGCGTACCCATGTGGCCTAAGAAGTTCCTTAGCCTGATCATTTGTTGGAGATTCAATCAAACAATACGCGCCCTGTACGGTTTTAGTTGAATAACCTGCCTCCTCAAGTGGTAGCTATAGTTAGCATAATATAATGGTACCTATGCTGGTTAAGATTTATATTATATTTTCGCAAGGTTTTCTGCACTATGCACTAATAATAATATTATCAAAAAGGATTTCGTGTATCAAGCATGTTTGACTATCATAAGAAGAAATCTCCTCCAATTGTGCGCTAGCTTTTTGTTTGTGTGTGTGGGGAGGCCTTACGATAGTTTCATTTTCCAAAAAGCATTGCGGATTTCAATTCTACATTCTTTTGTTGTTTTTTTAAAGCTGTTTTTGTTTGCTCACTCCAGTCCCATGCCTAACCTGGTGTTTATTGTTCCCTTTCTAAACTCTGAACGCCCATAATTTTCCACATGGCCAGCTTAGAGTTGGGTTTTTCAGATAATCAAACAGTTGGTGTAGATTCGATAGCTTCTAGCCCTTGGATTTTGGTAATCGCATTTGCTTCTCTTCAGCATTCAGGCTCTCTCTCTTTCTGTTGAAGTTAATGTTGGTATCCCTTTGTCGAAGATTTTCTTTCCGTTGTTGTGTATCTCTGATAAATGATGACATTCAATTGTATCATTGTTGTATCTGTTGCGTATCAATGATATATTCATTTTCTTCCACTATGTTGTTTACTTAATGTGTTATAAGCTCCGACGAACCAGATACGACGTTTGAATCCGCGGCATTCGAATACGGGTAATGTACTCGGAGTCGATTTTCGAAGGTCGAGTCAGGGTCGTTACACTTGGTATTAGAACTGAAGGTTAAATAAAAACTTTAGCTCAGGAGTGTAACACATTAGGTGACTCATTAGAGATAGGGTCACAAATGCCCTAGAATGAGTATATCCCTAAGTTATCCATCCAAATGCCTCATTAATTCCTCTTACTATCCACTGATAGTGAGTATGAGTGCAAGATGAGGATGAGATAGGGGGCAGGGGAGTACCACTATAAATGGTCGATACCCAGTAGTAACAAGGAACAACTTTTTCCCTCAATCTCTTTTGATCATCATTCGATTTCAAATTCTTTGATTTCTTCGTGGCAACTCCGGGAAGAGGCTTTGGTGTGGTGGTGGCCCTGCCAATCGTGTAGATAAGCTCCTATTTTGTATTTTAATCATCAGTTTCCCCCAGCTTTCGATTTTAACTTTAATAAATTTAAAATTTAAATTGAGATAAATTGATTTACAAAATATAAAGCCAAATTGAATCATATCTGTTTGTCTAGTCTTTTGGGTCCCGGTATATTTTACGAACGGTTAGTTATCCTTCGAAACAACCGATCACTAGTGTAAAAAGTGCATATTGCTTCGCCTCATTTGCATCAGTTGAAGTAAAAACTATGCAAATAGAACTATTTGCATCAATTCCATCTTAATAACCGATGCAATTGGTACGTGAAAAGCAATAGGTAATAAAAAATCAAATTTGCATCAGTTGTTACCAACAACCGATGCAATTGGTACGTGCAAATATTTTTAGTTGCATCGGTTTTAAATTCAACCGTTGCAACTACATTAGTTTGCATTCGTTTTCCATCGGTTTGCTACTCCAACTTTCATTTTCCCTCCGCTTAACTTTTCATTTCCCACTTTGCTTTCATTTATTCCTCCACTTCCCCCGTAACCGTTAAGAAGAAAACAAAAGAAACTTTATATTCGTTCAATTGAATGGCTTCAAATTAAATGAAATCTAATGTCAATTTATAAACTCATGTCTCAGTTCGAATTCAAAAGCAAATCTCATAGCCAAATCAAAATCGGCTCTCGTAAGCAATTCTCAAATTCAGCTGCGGATTCTAGGAGATTCGATGCGTTGAATTTGATTTGGGGATTTCAGTCGCTGGTGGGTTGGTCATGTGTAGTTGGTCTCAGTGAATTAGGAACTCGCAATTTGGAAATCATTGTTGGTGGAGGCGATAAAACTGCAGTGACGAGGGACGGTAGGCAGTGAGCTGGTAAAGTGATTGAAGTCTAGTGTTCGAGTTTGACGTGCTGTTGGGTGGTCGCGGATTGAAGGAGGAGTGTGATGCCGGGGGAGGGTTGGAACTTGATTGTAGTGGTAGAAGTTTGTGATGGCTGGCGTTGAGGAAGTGGTATGCTTGGTGATGGTCGGAGTAAGGGCAGGGTGCTGATGGTATGATGGTATGACAGTGAAGGCAGTTTAATGGTTGGAGGAGACAGTGAGTTGAAGTGGATGTGCAGGCAGCAGTTTGTTATGTAGGCAATGGAAGGATTTGATGGCAGAAGTGCGCATGCTCGTCTATCGTGTGCTGATGTTGTGGTAAGGAGGTGCAATTTGTTCCAGTAATGTTGAAGGCAGTAGTTTTGGTAGTGGAGGGAAGACGGTTAAAGCAGAGGTGGGTTGTGATAATAATGAATGATGTGCATAAATTTGTTAATGATGGTAGATGGAACAGTTTGTTAAAGTTTGGGATGGTGGTACTAGTATGTAGGGGAGGGGAGTGTGTCTTGCTATAGATTGTAGTTTGTGGAACTGATGAAGTGGTGGCTTGTGTAGTGGATGTATTGTAGTTTGCTAAAGTTTGCATAGCATGCGAGGGGTGAAGATTATAGGAAATGTAGCGATGATGGTTGTATGTTGTTTTTGTGAAATAGGAAGATGGTGGAGAATGATATTGATAGTGGAGTATGTTGATAGTTGCTGTTTTGAATGGTTTGCACATGGCAGTGAAGTTTTGGTATTTGATGTAAAGGAGGAGGCGATATGCAGTTTTGGTTGCTCGAGGATGAGGATGTTGTAGTGGTTTTGGACAGTGGTGAAGATGAAAGCAAAAGTTTTGGCGGAGGTGATGGAGTTTTGTATAGGCAGTGATATAATGATATAACGAGGGAGTGATATAGAAGCAATAGAGGCAATAGTGGATTTTATGGCATTGAAGTAGTGGTGGTGCAGTGGTTAAAGGCATTGGAGAGTATGTTGGAGAGGAGAATGGTTAAGGAGCAGTATGATGTGTAGTTGTTGTAGCGATAATGGAGGTTGTGTTGAGTAGTTTGTTGTTGATGGGGAAGGAAATGGAGTAGGCAACAGTTTTTGTATATTGGAGAATGGGGACGGTTTGTGGTGAGAAGGAGGTATGCAGGCAGTTTGTGAAGGAAGTTAGTTGCAGTAGTGCCTGAGGTGGTGAGGAGGCAGGGGATGTGCATAGTTTTTTTGTGGAAGTTTGTATGATGATGAAGTGGAAGTATGGAAGTTGTGGATGTGGAAGTACGGTTGTATGTGGAAGTTGTATGTTGCAGTGTAAGTAGTGGGCAGGTTGATGAACTGGTGATTGTATGCAGAATTTTGCAGTTGTATGATGAACTATGGCAGAGGGATGATGGTATTGATGGAGTTTGAGGATATGAAGTGCACAGTTGCACAATTGCAGTGATATGAAATTTGTATGAATGCTGGCAGTGTTGTGGTGGTAGAGCACCGGTACGCACACTTTAAATTTAGATACCTAATCATTTTCTTATATTGAAATATATTTAGATAAACCATAATTCACCGCTCAGAAATCCTTTGGACTCTATCTATTCAATCACTTATTAGAGCTTATGGACTGAATGTAACCAACATATCTTTAACAATATTTATAACAACTTTGATTCTATAATTTATTCAACTACCTGGTACATTTCTTTCTGGATTGACTCAGATCGTAAACATTCAAACCGGTGAATTCGTAGTGATTTGCTCAATTATTTAGCCCCGCCTCGCCCCTTCTGTTGGCCCAAGCCTCTGATTGACTTGCTTTTTTTGATATTTACTTGATGCTTCTTCGCCCCCCCTAAATAGATATATAAATAGTAACTTTATAGTAATCTTTAAGGGCCTTCGTCTTCCTAATTTGATTAGATATCACTCTTCCATGGTTGGAAATGATCCAATATGAAGTAAAAAAGAATATAATTATAACAATAAATATAAATATAAATAATGAAAAAGGGGCCGTTCAATAGTTTGAACCTTTTGCCTGCTGTAAAAGTTAGGGTTATCCTTCACTCAGATAAGTGCAAACTAAATTTGCACTTTTACAATTTCACACAACTGAAATATATAACTTGCCGTAGGTTACATAAAGCTTTAACTAATATCAATGTATAAAGCTTTAACTCTATACACACACATGTATGTGTGTATGCATGTATAACTTCCCATAGGTTATATAAAGCTTCAACTAATATAGATAATAAAGTGTGATAGGCCCTACATTTAAAAGTCAGATTTCTAGAAGCATAAATTCAATAGTCCAGTATAAATACTTGTATAAACTTCCTAATAAATACTTGTAATAATATCATATTTATCACATTCAAGCTAGCATATTAGAACCACCAATAAAACAAAACCAAAGTATTTATTACATCTTCATTTGCTTTTGAGCTCTTAGCAATGTGGACTGTCTAAGTTAATGTGCTCCATACCAAAGAACTTGCAAAAAGATTGAAGGTTTATTCACTCTATCTTTACTCAGTTTTGCATAATTTAGATATATATGCACTATGTGTTGGTAATTATTACTCATATGTTTCTATCATCGACAACTTCACAGAAAATGGAAGCAAATGTGATAGTGAACTGTGTTAATCCAGGCATTATGATGTGTTTGTCAGTAGTAAAACATTTCACTTTTTAGTAAAAAAGTGGAAAAAAAATCAACTTTTATTGGTAAGGATTACATCTAATCATTAGACTAGCTTTTTTATAAGCCACTGAATCTATGGAAATATCCAACCCAGACCAAAACTACAGAAAAGAAGAAGACCCTATATATGAACACGGAAAAAGGCAATCGCTACAGCTTTCATCAAATGAAAAATATAATAAGTTATCAGGTACACATTTGTTATGATCATGGCTCAAGAAGAAATATATACAGAGAAAAGATAAGTACCTTTAATAGATCGAGCACCATTCTTCACTCTTCTCTCACAGCCATCACAATCCATCTTCACTTTCAATTCCACAGTCTGATGAATAAATCAAACGATGATTATTTTTCTTTAAGAAAGAATGAATGGCATCATATAATATTTTATCAAAAAAACTTCATTGATTATTATGTTCACTGACAAACTACTTGTAATGGCTTTTTTCGTTTTCTTCTTAATAAAGCTCTCTTTGTGTCCGTCACACTGCAAAAGTTTGAGAGATAGTCAAGTGCACCCATTTTTATTTTTATTCACTTTGAGAACTATGAAGTATAGGTGTCTATTTATATGTAGACTCGTAGAGCAAGTGAATAATCTAGCGTTTGTTTATATTATGCTTAAGTTGTGACATCATATATTTGCTTTTAGTTTTGCATATAATACTCGACACAAGGATTCTTTTTAAAGTATATGGACTAATATTATAATGGATGAATCCACTATTTATAAATTTTAATTAAGGGATATACATAGTTGAGTACCTTGTGGAATAGGATATGATAGCTAGCTAAAATTTGATTCAACCTCCACTGTATATAGAAAGAAACTTTTAGTGCACCGTTACAATATATAAAACCCTGTGGCACTCTATATATAAGCACTGAAAATGTTGATGTAGATATACAAGCATGTATAAGTTTTATTAGTTGATGTGGGAAATTCATCCTTGCTAACATGAAACATGTAAAATCTCTGTTAATTATATAATAGGCCTTTTGTAACTCCTCCTTAATACAGAATTTCTTGACACCATTTTTATTAAAGTTTCTGATATTCTCATGTGCAAGTCGGTTAATTTCTGCAATATTCCTACTAGGAATAAAAGCTCATTGAGCTTCAGAAATCAAAAAAGGCAGAAATCCCTTAATTCTATTGCAAATCAGTTTGGAAATCACTTTGCATAGGACATTACGACAGGCTATTGGCCAAAAATGTGATGTTCAGGGCATTACAAATTTCTTCCTCTGAAAAAGGTTGCAGTAAGAAAGAGTGGCCTTGATCATTTATCATCTTTCTACACTGGATAAGGTTATATTGCATGTGATGTTAAGTCTCTCCATTAAAGAGATTTGTGTAGTACTGAACTGCTTGGTTTTGAATTTGTTCACTATTAAATACTAGTTCACCATCATTGTTGTATAGTGCCTTGATATTGTTTCTATATTTTCTCATGTTCATTTTAGCATAAAAGAACTTAGCATTTGAATCAGCTTCATGTAGCCATGTAATTTTAGATTTCTGCTTGACCTCTACATATTTTTCAAACATTTTTTGCTTCAGTATACATCCCGCATTCATCATTGCATCATAAAGTAGAGGATTTTATGGGTCATTATCTGCATCAACTAACTTCTGATTGAAACTTGTTCGAAGTCTACCAAGTTTTCTCTGTCTTTGTGTCTAGTCTTATTCCACAGTTTTAAGTTTTGTTTAATTCTTATGAGCTTTATCATAAATTTCTGAATTCGTGAACCCCATGTGAATTCTAATAAAATTTTAACTACTTGATCCAAATAGCCACTTGATAGATGCCAATTGTTATTATATCTGAAAGGTATGCCCCTTTAAGTTGAGGAATTTTAGCAGTCTGATGGCCGATGATTGGATGGAGTTGACAGAACTATTGTAGCAGCAGATGGGGGATGAAATTGTGGTTGTGGTGATGTTTTATTGGAGATAGTTCTGCTGTGAATTGAAGATGGTGGTTCTGGCGGTGGAGGATGCTGCTGTGGATGTTTTGGTTTTGAAGTTGAACTGAAGTAGCAGTGGTGTTGTGATTGTGATGAACTTCTGTATTGGTTGATGAACTGCTGCAGTGGAGTTGATGGTCAGATTGGTAATAGAAGTGGTGAATTTTGGTTTGTGGAGAAGCTTGACAGTGTGTGATGAGGTACAGGACAGTGCAGCAGTAGGTGGATATGGTAAGAGCAGTTGTGATCGAATATTGGCAGAGGATGGTGGTCAAAATGGTGCAGTGTGGTAGGAGTTGTAGAAGTGGCAGCTGTTGTACTAAAGATCTGAATTATGCTGCTAAAATGAATGTATGAACCATTATTTTGTATAGATTATTAACACTATAATTAATGATATATGTTTATTTTGGTATTATTTTATTCATTTTGTATTTGCCATCAAATCTAATTTTGAATGATTGTAATATTGCATGCAATATTTGTTTGTTCTAATCAATAATATATATATATATAGTCTATTTGAGTAATGTAATAATGGTTTCTGAGAATGGCTTTTTTGCATCAGGTATAAATAGCTGATGCAATAGAGGGATTAGTTTGCATCGGTTGTTATAAAAAAATGATGCAATAGAGGGATTAGTTTGCATCGGTTTTCAACAACAACATATGCAACAAGTTCCTTTGTTGCATCGGTTTTCATCACAACCGATGCAACATGTGGGCTGTGTCCAAGTAACCAACCATGATATTTTGCATCAGTTGTTAGTAACAACCGTTGCATCGGTTTCAGAACTGATGCAAAAGTGTTAAGCCTGTTGCATCGGTTGCATATGCATCGGTTGCTGAACTGATGCAAAAGGGGGGTAAACAACCGATGCAAATGGTCTGTTTTGTAGTAGTGGATGCCCCTGATTATTTCATAGATCCGGTGACCCAAGTATCCTGTGTGGTATTGAATGAGTTCATTCCTGTATTTATTAATGATATTCTGATTTGGTAAGCCAAATGCAGAATAAATATTCGGCTTGATCTGGAAAGCTATTTCTCTGTGTGATTATCTGTTCTTTGATTGTCTCCCTGTCTAGCAAATTTCGGGGATGAAATTTTCTTGAGGGGGGAATCTGTGATGATTCCGGCTTTAAGTTAAATTGAAATTGGTAATTTAAATTAAATTATGAATTTAATGGTGAGTTAATTTGGATTTTGTCCAAATTAAAAAAAGGGATATTTGTTTGATTATATATATATATATATATATATATGAATTGATTGTAAACTGGATTTTGAATTTGAAGTTCAAAAAAATAAAATAAACATCTTAAAAATAAATTGGATTTAAAATTCTATATTTTAAATTTAATAGAAATTTGTTTTCTAATTTTAATATACATATATTTTGAAAGTTATGATTTGAATTTAATATAATGACTATCAAAATCTATTTTTAGTTAAATTCTATATATATGTTATACACATATGTGTATATTTATTTATGTATAATTAAAATTTTAAAGTTATTTTCTTTGAAAGGATATATAATTGTTAATAAAGCAAAATGTATTTATTTAAATAAAAATATATATAATATAAAGTTATATTTAAATATTATTATTATGAAAATTTCAAGTGTTAAAGTATAAATATAAGTACTTAGGTGTTTAAATATAATTTAAAAATTTCTTTAAATAAGGGTTAAAACATAATTCAATCACCTATGACATTTACACATTTATAATATAGGAAAATAGACATAGGAAATATGTTGCAAACAAATTTAGCCTCAAGGACAATAAGTTTGTTTTTTAGTTTGAAGGACACTTTTTAGTGTAAATAGAAAATGATAGTTACAACCATCATTCTGTGATTTACACTAAAAGGTGTCTTTTAGCCAAAAAGCAAACTTGTTGTCCTCGAGTCTAAGTTTTTTTGTAACTTCTTCTCTTAGCCTACAAACCCTTTTATAATATTATGAATAAACAAGTGTAAGCAAATGATGCCATGCAAATTACAAATGGCATTATGATTTTCTTTTTTAATTATTTTCAAAAACAAATAACAAAACAAAGCTTCAGATCAATTTTAAACTTCTCGGATCAAAAATCAAAACCAGAAAATGAAATTCAAAGCAAAATAAAAATCTGGGAAAACAACAAACCAGAAAAGAATTAAAGGAAAATTTCAAATGCATCTCAAATTAAACCAAAACCTGAAATAATTCAAAATAAAATCATCACAGTTTCAAATCAAAGCTAGAGAATTAGAATCTGAGAGCAAGGTCATTTCCAGTTTCAAATGCTAAAATAAATTCAAAACCTGGAAGCTTTTCAAATGCAAGATCAAGCTTCAGAATTAAAGATTAACAAATCAAACAAGAAACAGGCTTCAACCTGTTTTCAACCTGAATCAAGCAAGAAGATCAACATCAGTTCAAACAAAATCAAGCATCAGATCAAAGATCAAAGCTTTCAAATTCCAGAGCATTTCTAGGCTCAAATTCTTCTCTATCTCAACATTACAGGTGAGCAAACTTCTTTGAATTGGTCTTTTGAATTGATATGGTGATTTATGTGGAAATGAAGTTTTGAAATCTAGTCGCATGTATACAAAATTGTGTATATATGTGTAGATATATTATGCATGCTCGTATACAAGATGAATGCTCTGTTCTAGTTCCACAGGCTTTAAACTTGATAAAAATCAAGTTCTTCTCCCTGATCTTCTTTAGATTATGATTTATAAATAAAATATGTTTGAATAAACAAGATTTAGGTTACAAAATTATTTTCAAGTAAAATATAGGGTGGTTTTTAACTGAAAGAAGAATTATAGTGAATTTTTTTAAAACATGATTAAATCGAATGTTATAATTGTTTGATTCACTTATACCATTCATCTCGTATTTGAAAATCACAGTTTTTAAAATTAAAATCAGAAATTTTAGTAAAGAATTGAGCGAGGAATTCGGGGTTGAACGAAATTGCATATTTCATCAAATTCTAGCAATCAAGAAGATAATGGACCTCGTGATTGTAACTGCAACTTGTTGGGAGGTCGATGGTTACGGGAAAAACGGTGATGGAATTTCTACATCACCGTGGTGGCCGCACGACATTGATTTAAGGTTTAGGACCCTGATGGGTTCGACGTTGTAGCCGAGGCCATTTCACCAACTTGAATGATCGGGAGACGATCGCGTGTGGGGGGAAGGAAAGAGGGAGGTCTAGTGCAGCTCTGACCATGGTAACGTAGTTTATGAGGGTCGGTAAAGGCGACGCGAGGCAGTTTCTGGTGATCGACTTGGTTCCTGTTTTCATTCGAACTGCTTGATTCCGTATTGGTGATTGTTACATTGTTCTGGAGGTTGAAATTGTAGGTAGGTGTTGTCGTCGACTTATCAGAGGTGGGGGCGATGGTCGGAGATGCTCCGACCATCTATGCACATGCACGCGAACATTTTTGATCTGGGTTGTTTGTGAAGTTGGGAAAGAAGAGGTGCGCTCAGGTTCGAGCATGTGGAGATGAAGTGTTTGCTCAAGCATTTGATCGGGGGGGGGGGGGTGTTCTTGGGCTCGGGGGGTTTTGGAATCTAACGGGGTTTAAAATTTAAAAGAAAGATATGTCCCCAGGTTTTAAAAAATTAACAGAAAACATGAACTAGGGTTTAATGCAAAAAAGGGTAAGTATGTACCAAGTTTTAAAGTTTTTAAAACAAGTTTCAAAGTTCAAAATTTTAAAAGTGAAATGTTTTAGCATTGTTATGGTTTTTGAAATTTCCAAGTGTTTCAAATAAAATAAAACGGTGTAATTAAGAAATTAATTAAGATTAAGTGTTTTCAAAGGTTTAAGTTAAATTGTGAGGGACCAATGAATTTATTTCAAAAATTAATTTTTTAAAAGTTAATTGTTTTTAAGACTAATTGATTCGGTTTTAAAATGTTTAAGGTAAATGTTTTAATTACTGATTTAAAAAGATCTTGGTTAATTTGTTTATGATAATTGTTTCAAAAGCTTATTAATAAGACTTTCAATAACAATTAAGTAATTTATTAAGATAAGGGTTTATCTTAATTTATTAAGATTTTAATTAATTAAAAACTATTTAATTAATGTGATAATTTAAAGGTTAATTACTTAGTGAAAGTAATTAAGAATGATTAAATAAATAATTAAAAGTGGATTAATCAAGTGATTAAAGAATAACTAATTAAAGAACAATTAATTTATGTGGTAAATAAATCAAGATGATTAATTTGAGGATAATTAATTAATCTAAAGGTTAATTAATTAATGAAAGTGATCAAGGATAATCACTTATTGCAATTAATTAAAGATAATTAATTAAATAGTAATTAATTAAGGATAATTAGTTAAAGAATAATTAAATAATAAAAGGTTAATTATTTAATGATTAAAAGTTGATTGAATTATTATTTAAGGTTTACTAATTAATGGTTAATTAATTTATTAGTTAAGGTTAATTAATAAATGATAAAAGGATAATTAATTAAAATGGTTTGTAATTAATAAATGTTAATTAACCAGGATTAGTAATTTAATTCATGAGTAATTAATCTGGTTTAAATTAATCAGATGATTAATCGATCTTAATTATGGATGATTGGTTTGTATTGAATGCCTTGAATTGATGATTATCTCTAATCTATGATATTCTGTGATGTAGATTATGTGAATTGAGCTGTGATGAATGTAATTTATTTATGATGAATTTGTATTAATCTATGAATCTGTGAATGAAGATAAGCGTTATAGGATTATACAGCTTATTGATATTATTGTGCTTGAATCCGTGATGATTGATGATGTTGCACTATTGTGTAAAACCCCTGGACTACACTATACACACAAATATGCATTGCCCGAGGAAACCGGTTAAGTTACAGATATTTGAATTTAATATTATTCAAAATGGTTTTGAAAATTCAATTTTGAATCCAAAAATGATTTGGAATTGGATTAAAAACCAAAAGCTTTTCAAAGGAGTTTGAAGATGAAAATTATTTTGAAAAACTTGATAAAGTTTTGAAATTAAATAGCTTGATTTGAATTTGAATTCAAGATTTTGAAGTTGTATACATATATATATGTATGTTTATTCAAAAATTAAGGTTTAAAATGGTTATACAAGTTATGTAATATATATAGATTTTAAACCATTTTGAAGTGTATTAAATAAATTATTTTGGGGAATTTGGATTTAGTTCAAATAGGACTTGCCGATAATACGGCAGTTCGTTGATTCTTTGGTTTATACTTTTAAATGCAATAACTTGTGTATATTTGATTAGATTTTTCCCAAACAAAATGTAATTATTTTCAAATGATAATAGCTTTTATATAAAGAAAAGATTTCCAATTTTTGTTGAAAGGGGTTTCAAATTTGAAATGGAATTACTTTAAAAGCTATAAATAAATATTTGCTAACGATTAATGGACTTTGTTTCTATAACGACCCGATATTTTCAGCCATTCGCATCCACACATGCCGGACTTGAATTTCTCAAAATACCGCATTGTAAATAAATTTGGAGCAAATGAAATACAATCACAGAATCACAGACACAGAAATATCAGAATAACTCGCAGCGGAAATTAAAATACCATAGTAGTTCATGAAGCTACTATGACAACTCTCAAAACAGAATACATAATATCAGTCTGAAAAAAAATATACAATAGAAATCTCAAGTACATAGCAGTTTATAAATACCATAATTGAAATAGAAAAACTGAAAGGGAACAGTTACTAGACAAGCAGAATCTCCAGTGATTCCTAGCTCTAGGAAAGAATCCAAAGCTAAGCTGTAAATACTTAGGCTGACCCGAGCGTAAAGTAAAACACAAAACAGTCGAGTCATGACATATATACTTATATAATGTAAACCAACTCAAGTGAACTATAGTAGAAATGCACAATAACTTAAAGGATGCTTGGGATCGCCCATCCTTTAAGGATCAGTTAAACTATAAATTAAATACATTCCGTGGTTAAGATTTCAAAATGGTATTTTATACTTCGAAATCAAATATCATTTCAAAAATTCAATATCATTCAAAAATCCATTTCGAAATATTAATTATCGTATCTTTTCAAAACCACATTCATTTTTATTTAAAATACCATTTCAACACACATTTCAAAATTGTTTATATTTCAAAATAAATTACTTCATTTTAAATCATAAAATTGAAGTAATTATATTTAATAATTAAATTATTAAATTTCAAAATTTTAATCTTTCGAAACTCATTCATTCACTTAAATTTATTAAAACAATGAAAATTCAACTTTCGCAGCATTTAGAAAAATGCTGCGGAAAGTTACTTTTAAAACAATTCAATTTAACAAAAGACAGCATTCAAAATGCTGTAATAGGGTTACATTAGTTCAAATAAAACCTTAGTTAAATTCAACAATTATAGCACTTATAGAGTGCTATAATAGCCCTTAATTCAATTTAACCCTTTAGTTCATTTATATTAACTACAATATTTAATATGCTATAGTATCCTTTACTTTAGAAATAATAGCATTTCAAAATGCTGTTAATTAAATTCCAAATATTCACTATACTTTTACAAACCATTAAATTTTTATTTAAACCATTTCAAACTTATAAAATCATATATTTTTCACTTTTATAACCATTATTTAATTTTCCTTAAGTTCATGATTTTATAAAGTTAAATTTCCATTCAAAAATCAATATTTAATAATAATTCACTTATTAAGTTCCAACATTCAATTTCAATTCATATAATTAAAATTTTAACTACACATTTAAGTTTAAATTTCAAAATATAACTTATTTTCGTTTTATTTACTTAACTTCAAAATTCACTTTTAAACAAAATTCAAAATTTTCCAATTTAAGGTATATTTCAAAATTCAACTCAATATTCATTTATTTCACTTTTAACTTATTCAAAATCCATTAATGTATTATAAAATCATTTTAAATTCATTTAATTCAAAATATCATAAATTTATCATATTTTCATATTAAATTTTAAATTCCATTTATAATTAAATCAAATTTCCAAAATAACTTATATTTCAAATTTCCACTTTATCATTAATTATTTCACTTATAAATTCTCAGAAAAAATCAAAATACTTTACAAAAATCTTTTTATTTAACTGTGAATAAAAATATTATAATGTTTACATTTCTAAAATATTTTAAAAATTGGGAAAAATATATTTTAACCACGGGTCCGTATCATTTTCTACACTAGGTAAAGTGATACGGGTAATATATTATTTCAACCCGTAATTTACAAAGAAAACCCGGGTTTTATCATTTCAAACCCACAGTCCCAAGTAAAATGAAATAATTGAAAACCGTTCAGGCCTATCATTTCAGCCCATAATGATTTTCCCCTATTCTAAAGTCCATTCGAGTATGTATCATTTCAATCCATAGTGATTCTAATCTAAATGGAACTTGCAATGTGATAAAATGATATAAATAACAGAATAGCATAATATAATAGTAACTGATGTTATAATAGGTTTTTAAGCATGAGTGAACATCATATGATCATAACATAGAAGATATAATATGGTGATGCATTTTACAGATTCAAATGTGATCGATTTACCAGTCATATAAGTATAAAACTGTTTGGTGAGAATAACTCACTGGTATAAGCTGGAGATGACAACAAACGAATGCAAAACTGAGATCCACAAAAGTACAATAGCATGACAAAGATTCGAGTGGGAGAGCTAAAGATTAATTTCCTTGAATACAATTCAAACAAAACAATACAATCTACATAAGTTTTCAACCCAATAAAATAAACAATGCTATAAATGATTGCATAAACAAAGCAAAAATCTTTGCACTCACTTTCAACCTTCCCTAGGCTCGGCCATAGGTTAGAATACATGGCTAAGGCATGGTTTCTGATTTTGTTTGGGTCCAAATGGGGTCGGCCTACATGGGTCTGATGATGGTGCAAACATAGGTGATATGAAACAACAAGCTAAGGCAACACAAGGCAACACAACCTAGAATTCATGCAACATATAGGCTCGTCCAAAGCAACCGTGGGCACGGCCAGGTTTAGATGGGGGCAGGGGATGATGTGTCAGTGGTGTCAGGTTAGGTAGGGGCTGGAGATGATGGTGCATGTGGCGGCCAAGGTGGAGTTTGTGGTAGTGGCAACTAAGGTGATCGGCTATGGTTTTTCAAGTGAGGTTTGGTTGCATTTTTGTGATGGATCATCAATCAAGGGTGGCTCGACTTGGGATGGTCAGTGAGAAGAGGTGATGGAGGCTGGTTCAGGTGGTGGTGGAGGCGGAAAAGTGGCTGGAGTGGTGAGGCCGAACCTGAAGAGGAAGAAAGCAAGTGCAAATTCAATATAAACAAGCATAAAAATGAAAAAGAAAAGAAGATTTTACCTAAAAAATTTCACAAGAAGAGGACAAACTTTTTTGTGATATGAGAAAGAAAATAATTTACATGATAATGGAAGAGAGAAGTCGGCTGAAGGTAGGAGTTATGTCAGCAAATATGGAAAGGTGTTGGTTGAAATGTGAAAAGGTGTGAATACAAAAGGACTTAAGCAAATCAAAGGTCACAAACTCTTCAAATTACCATATTTTCTTTTTGAATTTTAAATAACTAAAAAATATGGGTAAATTCAGATAAAAACACGAAAAGTTAGTAAATAAAAATAAAATAAATAAATATTAATTACATATAATTAAATTAAGAAAAATGGAAAAAATTGGTAAACCAGTCTTAAAAATATGAAAATAAATCGAACAAATTTTGGAAAATTTTTATGTGCTTCAAATATTTATAAATAAAGATAAGAACACAAAAATAAAATGCATTCAAAATAATAAATAAATAAATTTTAATTAAATATAATTTAAATGAAGAAAATAGCAGAAAAATGGAAACTAGGCTTTGAAAATAGAAAATAGATGCAATAATTTTGGAAATTTTTTATTATCACTTTAAAAATATTTATAAATGAAATCTTATAATAAAAACAAATTTAAAATAATTTCAAACAAAATAAAGTCAAATTTAAATTATATTCAAAAAGTCTAGGGTTGTTACACTCTCCCCCACTCAAATTTTATCATCCTCGAAAAGAACGGGCAAGGAAAAATAAAGAGAAACAAGATAGAAAAACAAAATAGTACCTGAAATGAATAATTCCGGATTCGAAGCACAAATGCTCTCCTCCATTTCCAGGGTACAATCTCGATCCTCCGTACCCCATCGTACTTCGATCAAACTAACAGATTTCCTTCTTAGCTGCTTCGTACCTCTGTCGACAACACGAAGTGGCTTACTCTCGACAGTCAGATTAGGCTCAATATCCCAACCATCAAGAGTAGAAGGCTGAACAAAAGAGATAGGCCAAGAAGATACCAGAGAAGATGTGAGACGTGGAATACATCATGCACATCAGAATGCTTCTTAGGCAAATCCAAACGATAAGC
Source organism: Allium cepa (assembly GCA_030765085.1). Taxonomy (NCBI): domain Eukaryota; kingdom Viridiplantae; phylum Streptophyta; class Magnoliopsida; order Asparagales; family Amaryllidaceae; genus Allium; species Allium cepa. Next base: position 567,100,763 of record CM060940.1, on the reverse strand, counting down.
CAAAGAACCAACTCTTTCCATAATGCAGAAAGAACCCTCGAAGAGGAAAAATGTAGGAATAGCTAGAAGGAAAATAGGTTGAAAGACAAGGATGGACCCTTATTTTAAAACCATAGACATTTCAACTTATAGTTTTATATTTACTACATTTTAAACATTTTCTAATATGATAAATAGTCATTTGATTCAAATTTGATAGTTCGAAGTAAACAATATTCAAAACATTTTATATTATTTAGAAAAGTAAAATAAGTGATCAAAATATCTTTTATACAATACTTTATCAAAATACTTTTATAACTCGATGTCTTAACAAGTTTACTTTCGTTCCTGTAGACTCTGGCTATGCGTTGATCAGACGCAAAGCTAGAATTCTTCAGATACTTGGTAGACTTGTATCAACACCCAGTGAATATACTGGAAAACCTTTTAAAACAACAGATATGGAAAGTACAATCCAAACAAATCAACCAAACCAAACATTTGTCTAACCATGGATCGCAGATACACAATGGGTACGCCTGGATCCCCTAGGAAACATCCGTATCCGTAAGCTATCTCAGCCCTGCGAATTACGCCATGATGACTAGTAGACCGCAGATACATAATGGTTACGCCTGGATCCCCAGGAAACATCCCTATCCTTAAGCTATCTCAGCCAGCGGATTTCGCTACTACTACGACCTACATAGATCGTAGGATACACAATGGTTACGCCTGGATCTCCCAGGAAACATCCGTACCACCAGGCCATCTTAGCCAGGCGAATTACGCTATGCAGTCGTAAACATAAGACCATGGAGATCGCCGTGGAATTCGATAGACACTCGAGTATCATATCCGAAAAACCCAAATCAGAGAGATAATAATATCGATAGAATGAATCCACAATGTGGCCACAAAGCGGATATCAAGCAGAAGGCACTTTCCATATCTTTACTTCGAAAATATGTATCATATAGTACCTTTCAAAATCACTTTCAAATATCATACTTATATAAAGTCCATTATATATAAGATTCCGTTTCAAATCGAATATTTTCCAAATCCATAGTATATCAAATCACACTTATATAGACTTCGATTATATAAGAATTCAATTTACAAATTGAGTAGGAGTACCTTTTCAAATCAACAGTTTTCAAATCAATTTCATACTTATACAAATCAATTTTATACCTATACAAATCCATTTTATATAAGTTCGATAACTCCCAAATCACAGTATTTTGTAAAACAAGGTACTCAATTTCAATTCCTTTTCAATATCAATTCAGTTTCAAAATCATATAAGATTTCGCCAAATCATTTCTTCGTAATTACATATATTCAGTTTCAAAGTTTCTTAAAACAATAGATTTAGAAAATAATCCAAATTCCCAAATCAACAAAATTTATGTCATACAAATTCATTTCCATTTCAAACATATATTCACTTTTAAAAATCATAATACTTTCAGAGTTATAAATCTTTTGAAACCAAGGTACTTGAAATCATGACACTTTAAAAATCATAACCTTTCGAAATCATACGTTTGAAATCATAAAACATTCCTTTAATTGTTTAAATTTCACAAATTTATTCAATTTAAACCCAAATCTAAAATTTCCAACTTTAATTCAATTCAAACCATCAGTTTCAATTCAATTTAGTTTTCCAACAAAACCATTTCAAATATAATCAAATTTCAAATAAAGATTTGATCCATAAAACGATCTATTCAATCTCTAATATATTTCAAAGCTTAAATATACCATATTCTAAAACTAAATTTTATAATTTCATATATCTCAAATTTTACTTCATTATTACCTTTTCTTGAAGTATTCATTTCATAAATCCACCATTTTTAAATAAACTCAATTTACAGGCAAACCAAATATCCTTTCATACAAATATAAACTTCAAATATTCATTTATCAAAATCAATTACCATTTCAAATTCACATTCTTTATCAAAATAAAGATTAAATCATTTCCAAACCATTTCAATCATCAAAATATCAAAAATGGTTACAAAGTTTAAAACCATCTCTTTTAAAACTGTGACGACCTGGGATTTTCGAGCATTTAAAATCAGGATATTTAATTGATTTTAAATATTCAATAGAGTAATTTTAACTTGAATTATGAATATCATAATTTATTTGATAATTGAATTATTAAATTAAATAAGTGAAGTTGGGTAAATTGTTGAATCTGGAGTTTTAAGCCTGTTAAAAATAATTTGACGGCTTATAAAAGTATATTAATAATACTGAAGAGAATAGAAATGTTGAAATCAAATTTAAGAATGGTTTGTTAAGTTTTGAAATTAATATCGTTTAAATTGAATTTAAAAATAGCCTTCCGAGGCACAGTCTCGGAATTCGACGAAACCAGATCCATTGGGTCTGTAATATTGAATTATTATCGGATTTCAAATTTCGTAGCTTTTGGAGTTGTTGTGTGAGCGTACGATATATAAACGCGTTGATATTGCATTGCGTACTGTAGCAAGCATCACGTATAGGGGTTTAAAAACTAGCGTTACCTTCCCCAACACGCTTCTTCGTTTAATAATTAAAAATAGGAGATATTTTCTTCGTTCAAAAAACATAACGCGTAATCTCTCTCTCTTCATTCAGAAACAAAATAAAATGGCCGAATAGAATACCCTCTTTTCCTCAGTCCAAATCTCCTCTTCATCCTTCAAATTCGTTCGAAAACAAAGAGCTCCTCCCTCTCTAAAAATCAACGACCATGGCCGCTCTTCCTTTTCCCTAATCGAATCATGCCAAACGTTTCAAATCAAACAAATCGCGACCGAGGTAGGGATGCATCAGATCGACAGATCGAAGGGAGTGAAGTGTTCTCGTGTCGCGAGATTTAGGGCATCGAAGGCGCGATTTCTTGTTGGCTCGATCATTTTGTGAAAGGGGCAAGTGCTCTCGAGCGCATGCGAGTATGTGGTGGAAGCGGTTCCAAGTAGAAGAGCTCGACTAGGGTTTGGTCTCGCTTCTAGTTAAGGGAAGGAGGGTCGTTCTGGATGTGGCCGAGGTTGCTGTCGAGGCTGTCAGGTTGTGAATCTGGTGCAACGAACGAGGCGAAGGTCGCGGCGGGTTCATGGTTCGCGATGGTATCGTGGGTGGCAGGTGCGTTCTTCGATGATCGCGGTCGAGCTCGAGGGATTGTTTCGAAGGTGGGCAGTGAGGTATCATTTTGTTTTAATCTAATTAAATAAGTAATGTTTACACATACAGAAAGAAAGATAGAAGTGAATCTGTAGTTTGATTTTAAAGGGAGATAAACTTGTATAAAAGAAATAGAAGAAATATACGTTTTAATTTACTAGATTTATTTTAAGAAAATAATGGAGTAGGTGATTAATTTGTTTAATTTACTTATCTAATTATTATAGACATAAAAAAATATTTTATTACAAGAAGATTAGTTCAAAATTTAATTGAATTATAAAATGGTAATTAAAGGTCGATTTATATTTCGAATATTAATAAATCATATAAATTATTTTTCAAGGTCCACATCTGAAAAGAAGCAAGCTGGATTGCAAATGGATGCTAATAAAATAAAAGGTGAGTTAATCTCACTAAGTTAAATTTAAATTTAAATTTAAATTATTAAATTTATATAATTGTTTGAATGGTTGAATTTATTGATGTGCTATAGTATGGTATATTTTGGAATTGGATTTATATTGTGCTAATGTCTATGGATGCAGGGAAAATGGGTTGGAGGGATCCAACTGGATCCCTCAACATTTATTTAAATTATTTAATACCCTCTGTTGTGATTATTTGATATTCTATGATGAATTATATTGGAATATTGAATGCTATGGTTATAATTGGGTATAATCAATTTCCAAAAATATATAAATTGGATTTTTGAAATAAAATAAAAGAAGTGAATTTGTAAGTAAAATAATCATGGAAATTTGAATAAATTTAAGAATGAATGGAAAAAGAAACAAAGTTGCTTAAAAATTTCTAATAAATAAATCTTGAGTATAGAAAGGGTAATTTTGAATAAACAGAAGATTAATGAATTTTAAAATTCAGTATTATTATTTTAAAAGAACAAAACATTTATTTAAAATTTAAATTTTAAATTATTGAACAGAATAAAGAAAAAATTAGGAAAAACTGAAATCCGTATATTTCAGTTAAAAAGGTTTAAAATCAAATGGAAAATAATAATAATAATAAAGTCCATAATTAACGAATTTTGAAATGAACTGAGTAAGTAAAGAAATTTATTTCAAATGGAACAAATTGGGAATCAATTTGGAAAATTGATTTAAGTGATTGAGATTTGAAATTTTCCCTGAATAACCAAGTACGTTTTCACAGTAAATTTTTAAATACAAATTAAAAGTTTTAAAGTTGTTTTAAAAAGCAGGTTTTGAAAAATTTATTATTTTTAAAATATTTAAAATTTAAAGTAAATATTTCCTTTTAATCTACTATAGCAGTAATTATTTAAAGAATGACCTAGTATTTTGTTTTAAAAAGTGTAAATCTAGTTTTATATTTTATTAAGTAACCTTATTTTCAAATATTCATATAGTATGTATTTTTAACAAATTCTTGTAGTAGTTTTAACCTAAATGTTTCAAAGTATATTTCAAAGTAAAGTGTTTTAAATTATTTTAAAAATCTAGTTTTGTGCTTGGTCATTTTAGTGGAGATAAAAAATATATTTGGGAAGGTTTATTCTGAAAAGAAAGATGATTTGAAACTGTTTTCAAAGGGTTGAAAATAGAAATATATCTTGTGAAGATATTTTGAGGTTAATAAATAATTTGGGAAACTATTTATTGGTTGATGGTTGTTTGTGAATATTAATTGATAGTTAAATAACCGACAATCAATATTGGACAAATGCGTTGATCGTTTCGAAGAGACCGGGATCGATATTTATTTCTCGAAAACCACTTCGATCCGATTTGTACGTTTCATGGAAACGAGTTGGATTCGAAGATGGAGCAGTGAAGTGCAAGGGCTAGTCGCCACTAATCCTGAGGATATTTCCAAAATGGATGTAGTAGGAATAGTGCATTCGGTTCCGTTTGAACCCGGGACGGACTTGTATGGATGAATGCTTTCGGAACATCGTCAGGTGGACGATGGGCATTCTAAGGGATATGTTCTAAAAAGGTAATGCTTAGCCTCAAGCCTCATCAACCGGGAATGACTGAAAATCAGGGGTTATGCAGCAAGGCTAGGTGGGTAGCACCCAAGCAGGGTGAGGTCATCCCTGTCTAGAGGTACCTTTTATTTCGGCTTAGTGGGCGGTTGCTGATCCCAACCGCGGGGTGATCTCACTCGGGATTATCCAGTAAGGGGTAGTCCTAGTCTTGTGTTGTAGGGGAGCGGGCGTACTCCTCGGTATTGTGATCTAGGCCACGTACTGTGACAGGTGGTACCCTAGTGCCTAGTCATTAGTTGGAAATCCATTCTCCCTACGAGCCTTGTATGAGTTTTGTTTGTATTACCCACTCTGTGGCTAGTAGCTGGAATTTAATGAATGTAACAATTTCGGCTATTTTGTAAGTATTTGTATATAGACCGTATTATAATATCAGAGGATTTCTATAAAAATTATTTTAGCTATCATAAGGTAAAAACCCGACATATTTATTTGTGGCGTGGTCTTACGAGATGCATTTGTTTTCAAAGGATGTTTGAAACTTTAATAATCAATTGAGTGTGATTTTCTCACGTTGGTATTCCAGACTGACTCGGGTGTTATTTAACTGTAATGCTCGGGTCAGACCGAGTATTATAGGATACATGATATGATGCGGTGGAGCTCAGGAGACGAGCTGGATGACGATACATACTTCCGTACTTGTTTATATATGTTCCGCTGTGTTGAGTTGCTGTGTATCCATTTGTATGTTGTTGTTGTTGAAATGTGATTGATGTACTCTGATGATGATGTAATATATAAACAGAGATATTTGATTTTTGAGTAAAGATTATTTATTATCTATTATATTTTATTCCGCTGCGATGATTAGATTCTGTTGTTGATTTCTATTTTCTTCTTCTACCTCTTCTTCTTTAACCCAAATGGTTCGTATTTCTGTACAACTTGAGTTGATTTAGGTAGAATGGTGTTAACCCAAGGGGTACGGATTTGCAAGCCGTTGCAAAAACCTTCGAACTATTTATTTCTGTATGAAAAATCTAATCTACCATTAGAAAGATTTTTTTCTATATATATACTTTATTCAAAACATTTCAAATCTATATTTCATACCAGTATAATTCAACATAGTCTTATTTATTTCACTCAACAAACAGTTTCAAACTTATATAAATCATATTACTTTATACATTAATCATACCAAACTAAACTTATATTCTTTATCAAATACCTTATAGCTTTCAAAATTTCTTAGCTTTGAAAAGTTAACCTTGATTTGGAAGTGCTCGCACCTTAAAATAGTAGAAGAAATCATATTTTCAATCCGAGAGTTGGAAATCAGTAAACCAATTTCAAAAGATAGGGTTATACCAAAACAAATCTGAATCTCGAGGACTGAACACCGACTTATTTTAAATTATTTAATATATATATATATATATATATATATATATCTTTTGAACATCAAATCACACTTCGAAATCTGAAATCAAAATTTGGTTTCACAAAATCACTCACATAGCAGAGCTACTAAGTGGCCTCTCCCCCACCCAGAAACTCGAAAATCAATGTCGATGATGCATGCATTCATCACCGAAATTATTTTCCAGCGACATAAGTGGGTTCTGGACTTTTATTTTCTTAAAACATCTTTGAAATCATTGGAATTCATTTCGAATACATTTGAGACATTTCTTATTCGGAAAAATATCTTTAAATCATATTATTATTATTATATATTTTCCAAAATCCTAAAACATATTTCGAAACACCGGAGTTCGATTCCTCGAAATTCAAATTCAAACCCTTCAGTTATAAATCATTTTTTAGTTCATATCAAATTTCTTATAAATTTTCAAAATTTCAAATCCTTTCAAAACATCAATTTTCCATTTTTAAAAGATATAAAATCTTTATCAAAAACATTTTACTTTTATATACAAAATAAGGTCATCCTTATCAAAATAATAATTTCGATGTATGCACAATTTCAAAATACAGCCAAACATAAATTTTCAAGGGATGATTCAAGATTGAATTTCCAACAAACAGATATTCAATTTTAGAGGAACTCTAATCAAATAGAATTCTGGTTTGAAGATAAACTCGAACGAAGATGAGATAACTTAATTACCAAATAAGATATGATAAGCCTATATAATTCGTGGATGACCTTAACTGGTCAACCGTGACTTTAGGGATATAACCAATGCGGAAATCTAAGGCAAACCGACATTCGATTGCCAGAGATAGAATCCAGATATAGAAGAAGGTAGATAGCATCGTAAACTGAGGATACAGAAATCTCTGGTTAATCAATGCCAATTGTAAAGGAATTTCAACCCTTTACAAATCATTTTATGTAGAATTATCGATTCTTGAGAGAGGTCATTCCAAAGTGGAGTTATGGAATGCTCCAAAATCAAAATGGATAAAATAGGGAAGACAAGACTAGATTTTAGAACAAGTGGGAGTGTTCCAAAGTTCAAGGAATCCTAATCGATAAGAATCCTAACCAAGAGATTTCTAACAAGGTGGATACAGAAGGAATAAAGTTTAGAAAATCTTGATTTCAAAATAAGAAAAAAAAATTATACCAAAATAATCCTTGAAAATATTTTAAAATCATTTGGAAATCATTTTATACTTCGAAAATACGTTCTCTCACAAAGAAAGGATTCTGAGATTGATTTCACTCATTCTAGGGTATTTCTACCCTATCTCTAATGAGTTTTTTTGCTCTGCAGGCTATGGTTTGCCTAAAACCAAAACTCTGATACCAACTATAACAACCCGATATTTTCTGCCATTCGCATCCACACATTCCGGACTTGAATTACTCAAAATACCGCATTGTAAATAAATTTGGAGCAAATGAAATACAATCACAAAATCATAGACATAGAAATATCAGAATAACTCGCAACGGAAATTAAAATACCATAGTAGTTCAAGAAGCTAGTATAACAACTCTCAAAACATAATACATAATATCAGTCTGAAAAAAAATATAAAATAGAAATCTCAAGTACATAGCAGTTTATAAATACCAGAACTGAAATAGAAAAACTAAAACTGAAAGGGAACAAATACTAGACAAGCAGAATCTCTAGCGATTCCTAGCTCCAGGAAAGAATCCAAAGCTAAGCTGTAAATACTCAAGCTGATCCGAGCGTAAAGTAAAACAAAAAATACTCGAATCAGGGCATATATACTTATATAATGTAAACCAACTCAAGTGAACTGTAGTAGAAATGCACAGTAACTTAAAGGATGTTTGGGATCGCCCATCCTTTAAGGATCAGTTAAACTATAAATTAAATACATTCCGTGGTTAAGATTTCAAAATGGTATTTTATACTTTGAAATCAAATATCATTTTAAAAATTCAACATCATTCAAAAATCCATTTCAAAATATCAATTATCGTATCTTTTCAAAACCACGTTCATTTTTATTTAAAATACCATTTCAACACACATTTCAAAATAGTTTTGTATTTCAAAACAAATTACTTCATTTTAAATCATAAAAATGAAGTAATTATATTTAATAATTAAATTATTAAATTTCCAAAATTTTAATCTTTCGAAACATTCACTTAAATTTATTAAAACAATGAAAATTCAACTTTTGCAGCATTTAGAAAAATGCTACGGAAAGTTACTTTTAAAACAATTCAATTTAACAAAAGACATCATTCAAAATGTTGTAATAGGGTTACATTAATTCAAATAAAACCTTAGTTAAATTCAACAATTATAGCACTTACAAAGTACTATAATAGCCCTTAATTCAATTTAACCCTTTAGTTCATTTATATTAACTACAGTATTTACAAATGCTGTAATATCCTTTACTTTAGAAATAATAGCATTTCAAAATGCTGTTAATTAAATTCCAAATATTCACTTACTTTCACAAACCATTAGATTTTTATTTAAACCATTTCAAACTTATAAAATCATATATTTTTCACTTTTATGACCATCATTTAATTTTCCTTAAGTTCATGATTTTATAAAGTTAAATTCCATTCAAAAATCAATATTTAATAATAATTCACTTATTAAATTCCAACATTCAATTTGAATTCATATAATTAAATTTTTAACTTAACATTTAAGTTTAGATTTCAAAATAGAACTTATTTTTCATTTTATAACTTAACTTCAAAATTAACTTTTAAACAAAATTCAAAATTTTCCAATTTAAGCTATATTTCAAAATTCAACTCAATATTCATTTATTTCACATTTTAACTTATTCAAAATCCATTAATATATTATAAAATCATTTTAAATTCATTTAATTCAAAATATCATAAGTTCATCATATTTTCATATTAAACTTTAAATTCCATTTATAATTAAATCAAAATTCCAAAATAACTTATATTTCAAATTTCCACTTTATCATTAATTATTTCACTTATAAATTCTCATAAAAAATCAAAATACTTTACAAAAATCATTTTTTATTATGTTTAAATCAACATATTATAATGTTTATGTTTCTAAAATATTTTAAAAATTTTAGAAAAATATATTTTAACCACGGGTCTGTATATCATTTTCTACACTAGGTAAAGTGATACGGGTAATATATCATTTCAACCCGTAATTTACAAAGAAAACCCGGGTTTTATCATTTCAAACTCGCAGTCTCAAGTAAAATGAAATAATTAAAAATCGTTCAAGCCTATCATTTCAGCGCATAATGATTTTCCCGTATTCTAAAGTCCGTTCGGGTATGTATTATTTCAACCCATAGCGATTCTAATCTAAAGGGAACTTGCAGTGTGATAAGCTGATATAAATAATAGAATAGCATAATATAATAGTAACAGATGTTATAACAGGTGTTTAAGCATGAGTGAACATCATATGATCATAACATAGCAGATATAATATGGTGATGCATTTTACAGATTCAAATGTGATCGATTTACTAGTCATATAAGTATAAAATTGTCTGGTGAGAATAACTCACCGGTATAAGCTGAAGATGACAACAAACGAATGCACAGATGAGATCCACAAAAGCACGATAGTATGACAAAGATTCGAGTAGGAGAGAAAAAGATTAATTTCCTTGAATACAATTCAAACAAAACAATACAATCTACATAAGTTTTCAACCCAATAAAATAAACAATGTTATAAATGATTGCATAAACAAAGCAAAAAATCTTTGCACTTGCTTTCAACCTTCTCCAGGCTTGGCCATAGGTTCGAATACATGGCTAAGGCATGGTTTTTGATCTGGTTTGGTTCTAAATGGGGTCGACCTACATGGGTCTGATGATGGTGCAAACATAGGTGATATGAAACAGCAAGCTAAGGCAACACAAGGCAACACAACCTAGGATTCATGCAACATATAGGCTCGGCCAAAGCAACCATGGACACGGCCAGATTCAGGTGGGGGCAGGAGATGATGTGTTAGTGATGTCAGGTTAGGTAGGGGCTGGAGATGATGGTGCAAGTGGCAGCCAAGGTGGAGTTTGTGGTGGTGGCAACTAAGGTGATCAGCTATGGTTGTTCAAGTGTGGTTTGGTTGCATTTTTGTGATGGATCATCAACCATGGGTGGCTCGGCTTGGGATGGTTAGTGAGAAGAGGTGGTGGAGGCTGGTTCAGATGGTGGTGGAGGCAGCAAGGTGGCTGGAGTGGTGTGGCCGAGCCCGAAGAGGAAGAAAGCAAGTGCAAATTCAATATAAACAAGCATAAAAATGAAAAAGATAAGAAGATTTTACCCAAAAATTTTCACAAGAAGAGGCCGAACTTTTTTGTGAGATGAGAAAGAAAATAATTCATGTGAAAATGGAAGAGAGAAGTCGGCTGAAGGTAGGAGTTATGTCAGCAAATATGTGACGCCCCACCTCTATACCCACGCTAGCCAAGAACACTCCGGAGTAGTGCTGTCAACTAGCACGGAGAATAAGGCTGTTGAGGAGCGACCATCCATGTAATTGCTTATCACACGGTGACTATAAATAATCTTCGGAAACAAACAGAAATAATCATATCACAAATCAGTCACAGATATCCATATCACAAAGGCGGAAGAAGATATGAATATATAACTAACACATGAAAGTGTACATCAGAGTAGTGGTCAATAAGATCCACGATAATACAAAAGAATAGCAACACGTGCTATACAAAAGAATACAACTATGAGTCTATATCTCAAGTGTATACAACAAAAACTGCTAATCTAAACAGTTAGCCAAAAGTCAGAGTGATGAATCCCTGGGAAGAAGTCAAACAGAAGCACCTGTAACATCTCGGTCTGACCCGAGTATTATTTAAGAAAATAATAAACGGATCAGTCTAGCTATAAATATCAGATGACATGATATAACATAAAAGATATGGCATAAACATAAACATCCATAACGACATACCACTATAAGTATGTAAACAATGATCAACAGAAGATCAATCAATAAGAGATAATCAATATCACAAGAATCTTCTCAAAGATTCGAAGAGGGCATCATACCCTAAACTTGTACTCATAACAAGTCAATGACATAAATTCCAGAAATCAACACGAGAAATCCAGAAATCATAAAAAGGGAAAGAGGCCTATCACATGACGGTCCGAAGACCATGGGGAGCTACCCCGCAGGTGTGAATGGAATCACACAGATTGAGGTCAAGACTAACCAAAAAGCAGAAAGGTATGTGTGAATGGAATCGCACAAGTGGTGTCTAGTCTAACCTTGCAATGAAAGAGACATCGCGCAATTGCTAGTCTAATTCATAAAGCGATCATCAAGATCAACGAGAAGTGTCAATTACACTAAGCTAGTAAATATAGAAGTTTAGCTTCATGTCCCATAACCACTTGCTTAACTTAAATATTTACGAACAAACTGTAAATCTTCACTAATAAAATTGTCACAAGAGGATCAATTGAACAAGTCCAAGAATTAACCGACGAAGTGAACGCAAGCGTTTCATACCACTTGTTTTACTAAGTCGTTTAATTAGATTTCTCATCCGAGTGAGGTAAAGGCTTGTATATACTAATAGATTGGAAAACGGTTTAAGAAAAGAGCTTTGTTATTAAAAATAGAGTTGAAATTGTTGGTTAAAAGAGTTTTGATATTTACTACTAGTATTGAAACCTTTATATTATAAAGTGACAAAACACATAAGCAAGTGTAGAAACAATCAGTCACAAAGATCGCATACGGAGATGCGAATAAAATCCAAGGAAATCAGCTCAATGTTTTTCAGATAAGATCCCCTACGGAGGGGGGGTCCAGGGGGGGTGGCAACCCCCCAAGGTGGGGGTGCGGGGGCAACGCCACCGCCTACGGGGTTCGACCTGCCCGGTCAGGTCGCGGGGTTTCAGGGGGCAGCGCCCCCGGCGGGGTGCGGGGCAGCGCCCCGACCAAAACGGTACGACCTAGTGAAGACAAAATGAGGTCTAACGACCTAAGGGGAATAGGGTCGAGCGACCTATAAAACTCGCGACCTAAAAGTTAGCAAGCTCGAACGACCTATAGAGGCATAGGGTGCAGCGACCTAAAACATCGCGACCTAGTGAAGACCTAAGGGAGGCGAGCGACTTATAAAACTCGCGACCTAAAAGTTAGCAAGGTCGAACGACCTATAGAGGCATAGGGTGCAGCGACCTAAAACATCGCGACCTAGTGACCTAACGATTTAAGGGTCTTGCGACCTAACTGGAAACAAGGTCCAAACGACCTAACGAGTTCCAATAGTGAAGGCTTAAGGTCTAACGACCTAAGGGGTATGACCTAAGGTCTTACGACCTAAGGTGTTGAGGTTGGACGACCTAACCAAATTGCATAGGCCATACGAGCTAAGGCCTAACGACCTAACTCCGAACGAGCTATACGCGAGTGACCTAGGGCGCTAACTCGCAAACGACCTAACGTTAACTCGCGAACGACCTAACTCCAGACGCGCCTTTTCAACGCGTGCGAGCTGAAGACCTGCCGACCTACGACCTAACTCCAAGCGACCTAAGGCCTAACGACCTATAGTGGACGAATGGGCTAAGGCCAGAAACGACCCAAATGAAGGTGACGACTTTTCCACGCGAACGACCTATAGATGCTGGGCGACCTAAGGGGGACAGAGCGACCTAAGCCAGAAATTCACCCCAAAACACTAAAAAGTGGAGTTTTTTGCCAATCCAATCCAAACCAAATGCAAATGTGCATGCAAACATGATAGGGATGCATTTCCAATAGCCCAAGATAGATATAGACTAGAATTGTGAGATAAAAATCTCACCTTTGCACTAAAGTTTATGAAGATGAAGCTTGAAAGCAAGGAGAAGCAATCCAAAGCTTGAATCCAATATCTTCTACTTGAATTTGGAGTTGAATGTTGGATTTGCAATTGAATTTGAGCTTGGAGTTTTAATTTCCCATTCTCTTCACCATTAATGCCAAAGCTTGAGTTAGTTAGGAAATTTATGAAGAGTGAGGAGAAGAGGGTTGGAACTTGGGCTTAATAGGCTAAACTAACCCAAAGTCCAAAGCGGGAAAAGTTAGTGAAATTGCTATAACTCCAAACCTATCGATGTTTATACTTAAAAAAATTGTAAACGACATTTCGAACTCAATGGAAGTGGTCTCAAGTCCTAATTTGACCGTTTGCAAAAAGTAGCTTTTCGGACCAAAACCCGATTAACGAGTTAATATTTAAATAAAATATTTAAATACAAACTCGATAAATATGCGGGTTGTTACAGACTCCCCTCCTTAAAGAAATTGCGTCCTCGCAATATATATAAGATGGAAATAAAAAGTAACAACCATAAAAGCATATTAACACAAGAGGAATTTTGAAATAAGAAGTTCACCTCAAGGAGCAGGAGTAAGCAAGTCCGGATGTGTACGCTCGATGAATTCTCTGGATTCCCAAGAACAATCCTTAGGATTTGAGGACCATTGAACCTTCACAAGCGGAACATCTTTATTTCGAATTCGTTTAACCTCAGAAGCTATAATTCGAATAGGATGCTGCTCATAAGTTAAATTTGGCGAAACTTCAATTTCTTCCACAACAGCAGGCTCAAGAATAGAATCGGAATCCCGAAGGCATTTTCGTAATTGAGAAACGTGAAATACATCATGCATAGCAGAAAACTGAGCCGGCAATGCAAGGCGATAAGCCATGGAACCAATACGTTCAGTGATAGGAAATGGCCCAATATATCGAGGCGCTAACTTCCCCGATCGATTGAAACGTACAACACCCTTCATAGGTGAAACACGAATAAAAACAGGATCCCCAACAGAAAATTCTAATTTCCTTCTTCGATTATCGGCATAGGATTTTTGTCTACTCTGGGCTTCTTTCATCCTATGTCGAATAAGTTCAATCTTTTCCGTGGAATCACGAATAAAGTCTGGACCTAAAACCAGCTTCTCACCGGCCTCAAGCCAACAAGAAGGAGATCGGCATGGCCTTCCGTAGAGTGCCTCGAAAGGTGCCATACCAATACTAGATTGGAAGCTATTGTTATAGGAAAATTCAACAAGTGAAATATGATCTTCCCAACTTCCACCAAAATCAAGCACACAAGCACGAAGAAGATCTTCAAGAGTTTGATTCACACGCTCGGTTTGTCCATCGGACTGGGGGTGATAAGTGGTGCTAAAATTAAGCTTCGTTCCTAAAGATTTTTGAAGACTCTTCCAAAATCCACTAGTAAACAATGGATCACGATCGCTAACAATAGAAGTAGGAACTCCATGCAACCTTACAATTTCCTTGACAAATAGTTTGGCCAAAAGAGGAACGGTTCGGTTAGACCGAACCGGAATATAATGGACGGATTTAGTAAGTCTATCAACAATCACCCATAAGCTATCATGACCCGAACGAGAACGGGGAAGGCCATCTATAAAGTCCATGGAAATTTGATCCCACTTCCAAATTGGAATTTCTAAAGCTTGCAATAACCCACCAGGCCTTTGATGTTCGGCCTTGACAAGTTGGCAAGTCATGCAACACTTAACAAAGTTAGCAATATCAGATTTCATTCCCTCCCAATAATAAAGTCGCTTCATATCAGCGTACATTTTACTACTACCAGGATGAATGGTGAATTTAGAACGATGGGAATCTTCTAAAATATCTTTACGAAGATCCCCAATATTTGGTACGATAAGTCTACCAAATTTTCGAATGCCCCCACGAGAATCAATATCAAAGTCTTTCAAACCTTCAATATCAATTTTATCCTTAACATTTTTGCCAAGAAGAGCCAATTCAGAATCTAGCCCTTGAGCTTCAAGAATGCGGTCTAAAAGAGAAGGATGAGCCTCAAGGCTACATAAAACAAGCGATGAGCATAAATCGGATACGCGTTCTCGAATCTCACAAGTGGATAAGATCTTGAGATCGTTCCATTCGGATATCATCATAGAAACAACTGCTTGTTGCTTACGGCTAAGAGCATCGGCGACACAATTACCCTTACCGGGGGTATAAAGAATATCAAGATCATAAGGTGCAAGGAACTCGAGCCAACGCTGTTGACGTAAATTAAGTTCTTTTTGAGAAAATAAATATTTCAAAGACTTATGATCCGTGTAAAGAATAAATTTCTCTCCCAATAGATAATGACGCCACATTTGAAGGGCGAAAACAATAGCCGCGAGCTCTAGATCATGTGTGGCATATCTAGTCTCGGCCGGTTTCAATTGCCTAGAAGCATAAGCAACAACACGTTCTTTTTGCATAAGAACGGCATCCAAACCAACGTGACTAGCATCGGTATAAACAACAAAATCTTGATTCCCCTCAGGAATAACAAGAATAGGAGCATCGGAAAGGAGTTCTTTCAATTTCTGAAAAGAGGCTTCACATTTGTCCGACCAAATGTATTTAACTCCCTTCTTAGTCAAGCCAGTAAGAGGCACGGCAATCTTAGAAAAGTCTTTAATAAAACGACGGTAATAGCCCGCCAATCCGAGAAAACTACGAATCTCTGTCACACTCTCCGGTCTCTTCCAATCTTGAATCGCTTCAATCTTTGAAGGATCCACGGATATCCCGGATTCGGAAATAATATGACCGAGAAACTTCACACGAGATTGCCAAAAGTGGCATTTAGAAAATTTCGCCATTAATTGATTACTCCTAAGTGTTTCCAATACAATCCGAAGATGTTTCTCATGTTCCTCCTCGGTTTTTGAATACACAAGAATATCATCAATGAATATGAGAACAAACCGATCGAGGAAATCTTTGAAAACTCGATTCATGAGGTCAACGAAATAAGCTGGAGCATTCGTTAACCCAAATGGCATAACAAGCCATTCATAAGATCCATATCGAGTACGGAATGATGTCAAAGGAATGCTATCCTCAGCGATACGAAGCTGATGGAAACCGGTAGCCAAGTCCAATTGCAAAAAGACCTTAGCACCACTAAGCTGATCGAATAGATCGTCAATCCGAGGTAAAGGATATTTATTTTTAATAGTAAGATCGTTAAGCTTGCGATAATCAACGCAGAGCCTCAGAGTACCATCGGATTTCTTTACGAAAATAGCCGAAGCTCCCCAAGGCGAGGAACTAGAGCGAATAAATTGCCTCGTCTCCAACTCAGATAATTGTTTACGCATCTCCTCATTTTCCTTATTGGACATGCGATAAGGAGGACGAGTAATAGGTTGAGCTCCAGAAACAAGATTAATTCTGAACTCAATTGCTCGTTTAGGTGGTAAACCTAAAACGGGCTCGAATATGTCGGAAAATTCACAAACAACATGAATACGAGAAATAATATCATCTTCATCATCATCATCGTTATCACGAGGATTTAAAGAATATAAAGATGCCACCAAACATGATTCTGAATCTTTAAGATTAACAGAAATCTGTTTAACAGATTGTGGATGTCGGAGATGAATAGTCCGCTCAGGACATAGGATATGGGCTTGATAACGGTTAAGCCAATCCATTCCCAAAATTATTCCAAAGCCTAAGTAACGCATGACATGCAAATCGGCTAGGAAAGAAAAATCGCAAAAAATAATCTCCACATCTTTACAAAGCAAACTAAGAGTTGCGGATCCACCAACAGGATTCGCAATTTTTAAAGATGTCATCAATGCAGTAACGCTTAAGGAAAAAGTGTCTACCAGTTCCTTTGATATAAAAGAATGGGATGCACCCGTATCAAAGATAACTCTAATAGGTTGATCATGAAATAAAATAATATCATCAAGAATGGAATGAGAAATACCTTGGCCACGAGATGTGTTGCCAGGGGCTTGAGCCACATTTAACTTTCCCTCATTCCTGCTTTTACATTTGAGGCATTGATGTATAAAGTGATCTGGGCTCCTACAATAGCGACAAGATTTGGGCTTAGAGCACTTATTCACATAATGATCCCCAGACCCACAGTTGAAGCAACTCGCACCACTAGGAGAAGGAGACTTTGCCGCAAGGGTAGCCTGCTTACCCTTTTTGTTGGGATAAGGACCCTTGAACTTGTTTGGCCTCTTCTTGTTGTTGAAGTTTGGTTTAGCGCCTTCCACTTCAACATCACTCTCTCTATCAGCCTCTTCAAGACGAAGAGCGATATCGACGAGTTGATGAAATGCGACTTCTAGTTTCAGGAGCAGTGGCTTCTTAAGATTCTTATTTAAGCCATAAACGAACCTCTGGTTCTTCTTCAATGGGGTGTTGATGTATTCAACCCCATTTTTGGAAAGCGACTCGAAGGCTGCGACGTAATCAGTCACAGAGGATTGACCTTGAACAAGGTCTATAAAACGTCGAGCCAAGGTTACTTTCCCAGCTTCTGGTACAAACTTTAACTCGAAGCGTCCCTGAAATTGCTCCCAGGTGAGATCTGCTTCATTAATTTCTGAAATAAGGAGTTCGTACCAGTCCAATGCTCTCTCCTGGAGCATGCTGGAAGCCACCTGAACGCGGTGGAGATCGATAAGGTTCATGCGAGAGAAGATTCGATCACATGATTTTAACCAAGCCTGGACCTCGATGATATTTTCTGAACCTTTGAAGGGCTTCCCACCCAAGTTGGTGTAATCGCTGCACAAGCGTGCAAATCCCGACTTTGGGTGAGTGGGTTCTGGGTTAGCTCCAGCTGCTTGAGCATTAGTTACTAAATCAAGAAGCTGTTGAGCAGTCATAAAAACTCCATCCGGTGGTGGAGCACTAGATGATCCAGCTCTGGGATGACCTGGTCTAGACATTCTTTTCCTTAAGAAAGAAAGAAGAGAAAGAAAATAGTTATTCACCAAATGAATATCAAACATTCTTGACAGGTGAAATAAGGAATCATAAAAGAAATAGGATGAATCGGTTTGAAAACCCGAACAAAATCCTAAAGCAAGACTCCTAAGGTGGACTTAGGACGATGATCCTTGTTAAGTTATTCTACATTGTTCCGAAGTTTGGCTCTGATACCAAGCTGTGACGCCCCACCTCTATACCCACGCTAGCCAAGAACACCCCGGAGTAGTGCTGTCAACTAGCACGGAGAATAAGGCTGTTGAGGAGCGACCATCCATGTAATTGCTTATCACACGGTGGCTATAAATAATCTTCGGAAACAAACATAGAAATAATCGTATCACAAATCAGTCACGGATATCCATATCACAAAGGCGGAAGAAGATATGAATATATAACTAACACATGAAAGTGTACATCAGAGTAGTGGTCAATAAGATCCACGATAATACAAAAGAATAGCAACACGTGCTATACAAAAGAATACAACTATGAGTCTATATCTCAAGTGTATACAACAAAAACTGCTAATCTAAACAGTTAGCCAAAAGTCAGAGTGATGAATCCCTGGGAAGAAGTCAAACAGAAGCACCTGTAACATCTCGGTCTGACCCGAGTATTATTTAAGAAAATAATAAACGGATCAGTCTAGCTATAAATATCAGATGACATGATATAACATAAAAGATATGGCATAAACATAAACATCCATAACGACATACCACTATAAGTATGTAAACAATGATCAACAGAAGATCAATCAATAAGAGATAATCAATATTACAAGAATCTTCTCAAAGATTCGAAGAGGGCATCATACCCTAAACTTGTACTCATAACAAGTCAATGACATAAATTCCAGAAATCAACACGAGAAATCCAGAAATCATAAAAAGGGAAAGAGGCCTATCACATGACGGTCCGAAGACCATGGGGAGCTACCCCGCAGGTGTGAATGGAATCACACAGATTGAGGTCAAGACTAACCAAAAAGCAGAAAGGTATGTGTGAATGGAATCGCACAAGTGGTGTCTAGTCTAACCTTGCAATGAAAGAGACATCGCGCAATTGCTAGTCTAATTCATAAAGCGATCATCAAGATCAACGAGAAGTGTCAATTACACTAAGCTAGTAAATATAGAAGTTTAGCTTCATGTCCCATAACCACTTTCTTAACTTAAATATTTACGAACAAACTGTAAATCTTCACTAATAAAATTGTCACAAGAGGATCAATTGAACAAGTCCAAGAATTAACCGACGAAGTGAACGCAAGCGTTTCATACCACTTGTTTTACTAAGTCGTTTAATTAGATTTCTCATCCGAGTGAGGTAAAGGCTTGTATATACTAATAGATTGGAAAACGATTTAAGAAAAGAGCTTTGTTATTAAAAATAGAGTTGAAATTGTTGGTTAAAAGAGTTTTGATATTTACTACTAGTATTGAAACCTTTATATTATAAAGTGACAAAACACATAAGCAAGTGTAGAAACAATCAGTCACAAAGATCGCATACGGAGATGCGA
This sequence comes from Allium cepa, assembly GCA_030765085.1. Lineage (NCBI taxonomy): Eukaryota > Viridiplantae > Streptophyta > Magnoliopsida > Asparagales > Amaryllidaceae > Allium > Allium cepa. The sequence goes on along the minus strand of CM060940.1, from coordinate 567,080,807 downwards.
ATAAAATCCAAGGAAATCAGCTCAATGTTTTTCAGATAAGATCCCCTACGGAGGGGGGGTCCAGGGGGGGTGGCAACCCCCCAAGGTGGGGGTGCGGGGGCAACGCCACCGCTACGGGGTTCGACCTGCCCGGTCAGGTCGCGGGGTTCCAGGGGGCAGCGCCCCCGGCGGGGTGCGGGGCAGCGCCCCGACCAAAACGGTACGACCTAGTGAAGACAAAATGAGGTCTAACGACCTAAGGGGAATATGGTCGAGCGACCTATAAAACTCGCGACCTAAAAGTTAGCAAGCTCGAACGACCTATAGAGGCATAGGGTGCAGCGACCTAAAACATCGCGACCTAGTGAAGACCTAAGGGAGGCGAGCGACTTATAAAACTCGCGACCTAAAAGTTAGCAAGGTCGAACGACCTATAGAGGCATAGGGTGCAGCGACCTAAAACATCGCGACCTAGTGACCTAACGATTTAAGGGTCTTGCGACCTAACTGGAAACAAGGTCCAAACGACCTAACGAGTTCCAATAGTGAAGGCTTAAGGTCTAACGACCTAAGGGGTACGACCTAAGGTCTTACGACCTAAGGTGTTGAGGTTGGACGACCTAACCAAATTGCATAGGCCATACGAGCTAAGGCCTAACGACCTAACTCCGAACGAGCTATACGCGAGTGACCTAGGGCGCTAACTCGCAAACGACCTAACGTTAACTCGCGAACGACCTAGCTCCAGACGCGCCTTTTCAACGCGTGCGAGCTGAAGACCTGCCGACCTACGACCTAACTCCAAGCGACCTAAGGCCTAACGACCTATAGTGGACGAATGGGCTAAGGCCAGAAACGACCCAAATGAAGGTGACGACTTTTCCACGCGAACGACCTATAGATGCTGGGCGACCTAAGGGGGACAGAGCGACCTAAGCCAGAAATTCACCCCAAAACACTAAAAAGTGGAGTTTTTTGCCAATCCAATCCAAACCAAATGCAAATGTGCATGCAAACATGATAGGGATGCATTTCCAATAGCCCAAGATAGATATAGACTAGAATTGTGAGATAAAAATCTCACCTTTGCACTAAAGTTTATGAAGATGAAGCTTGAAAGCAAGGAGAAGCAATCCAAAGCTTGAATCCAATATCTTCTACTTGAATTTGGAGTTGAATGTTGGATTTGCAATTGAATTTGAGCTTGGAGTTTTAATTTCCCATTCTCTTCACCATTAATGCCAAAGCTTGAGTTAGTTAGGAAAATTATGAAGAGTGAGGAGAAGAAGGTTGGAACTTGGGCTTAATAGGCTAAACTAACCCAAAGTCCAAAGCGGGAAAAGTTAGTGAAATTGCTATAACTCCAAACCTATCGATGTTTATACTTAAAAAAATTGTAAACGACATTTCGAACTCAATGGAAGTGGTCTCGAGTCCTAATTTGACCGTTTGCAAAAAGTAGCTTTTCGGACCAAAACCCGATTAACGAGTTAATATTTAAATAAAATATTTAAATACAAACTCGATAAATATGCGGGTTGTTACAAAATATGGAAAGGTGTTGGTTGAAATGTGAAAAGGTGTGAATACAAAAGGTCTTGAGCAAATCAAAGGTCACAAACTCTCCAAATTAACATATTTTCTTTTTGAATTTTAAATAACTGAAAAATATGTGTAAATTCAGATAAAAACACGAAAATTTAGTAAATAGACAAAATATATAAATATTAATTAGAGGTAAATAGACACAAGGAAGAAGTTGTAAAAAAATTTAGTCTTATGGGCAAAAAGTTTGGTTTTTAGTCCGAAGGACACTAAGTAAAATGAAAATGATAGTTACAACTATCATTCTGTGATTTACACTAAAAAGTGTCCTTCAGCCTAAAAAACAAACTTTTGTCCCTGAAACTAAATTTTCCTCTAACTTTTTCCTTAAGCCTAAAAACCCCTATTAATTATATATAATTAAATTAAGAAAAATGGAAAAAATTGGTAAACTAGTCTTAAAAATATGAAAATAAATGGAACAAATTTTGGAAAATTTTTATGTACTTGAAAAATATTTATAAATAAAGATAAGAACACAAATATAAAATGCATTCACAAAAATAAATAAATAAATTTTAATTAAATATAATTTAATTGAAGAAAATAGCAGAAAAATGGAAACTAGGCTTTAAAAATAGAAAATAAATGCAATAAATTTTGGAATTTTTTTATTATCACTTTAAAAATATTTATAAATGAAATCTTACAATAAAAAAAATTAAAATAATTTCAAATAAAATAAAGTCAAATTTAAATTATATTCAAAATATCTAGGGTTGTTACAGTTTCCATAATAAGAGGACTTAAAGGTGTATCTTTGGTATAAAAGATTTGAATTGTAAGCAGTTTTGAAAGCTATAAATGAATATTTGTGGAAGATGGTGAATTTTGTTTTCAAATTGAAGTGGATCTTAAAGGTTTATCTTCTATATAAAGGATTTGGAATTGGAATAACTATGAATGCATCTTTGTGAAAGGTTGGTGAATTTTGTTTTCAAATTGAAGAGGATCTTAAAGGTGTAGCTTTTATGTAGAGGATTTGGAATTGGAATAACTACAAATGAATATTTGTGAAAGGTTGTGAATTTTGTTTCAAATTGAAGAGGATCTTAAAGTTGTATATTTTATATAAAGGATTTGAAATTGGAATAACTATGAATCTTTGTGAAAGATTGGTGAACCTTGTAAAGTGAATCTTTTTGTTTAAAAGATTTCAAAATGGTAATTTGTTTAAACCATTTGAAGAAAGATTTTGGGCTTCAAGTTGTGACTTAACTAAGATCCCATATATCCATATGTTTTTAAATATTGCGCTCATTATTCCGTGTAATCGGAAGATGACTTTGTGTCATATAACCTATTCCGAATAATGATACGATGAAATGGATTGCATTTAAAGAGTGGTGGTGAAGACCGGGTATTTTCGAGAACGAAAGGATTTGCCCGTCGAATGACTCTGCACTGAGTAGCTACGGTATAGAGATCTCCATATGTGATGGAAAGTCCGATCAGGATTGTGAATACCCAAATTGCAAGGGCTTCTATTTAAGCTCCTTCGGTTCTGTTCGAACCCGGAACAGACTTATATGGATGTACGTATGACGTTACACTTTGAGATGTAGAGCTGGTTTCTATCGAATACATTTCTGTTTGGTGGTGGAGAATTTCTTTCTTAGCTTAACACCCTTCTCTGAGACGTACGAGCTCAGAGGTTATGTAGTTGATATTTACTAGCGAATCATTCCCAATTTGTTAATGAGGCATACGAAGTGCTGCTGATTATGTGCTGATCGAAGCATGGCTTTTGTGAAAAGCGTAGCTTTGTGGAACGAGACCTCATCAGGTCCTCACAACCCGAAAATGGTCGCAACAAGAAAGATGTAGCAAGGTTATTTAGGGGTAGCGCCCCTTGAGGGTATGTCCATTTCCTTATGGATAGAAGTGGTATCATGGTATGGAGCCCGGATACTTAACTTATGTGGTTACTGCAAATTTATTACTTTGTGGTTGTTGGTGTTGAGGCCTCGGATAAAGGTTGGTTACGACCAAGGGATGGCATACTCGTGATAGTTAGTTACCTAGTTACAGAGGAAACCCGGCCTTGTGTTGGCAGAGATCCGGTTAGGTTCTCGGGGCATCCCTCTAGAGGTATACCCATGTGGCCCAGTAAGTTCCTTAGCCTGACCATTTGTTGGAAATCCAATCAAAAAATACACGCCCTGTACGGTTTTAGTTGTATAACCTGCACCTCAAGTGGTAGCTATAGCTAGCATAGTATAATGGTACCTATGCTGGTTAAGATTTATATCATACTTTCGAAAGGTTTTCTGCACTATGCACTAATAATAATATTATCAAAAAGGGTTTCACGTATCAAGCATGTTTGACTATCATAAAGAGAAATCTCCTCCAATTGTGCGCTTGCATTATGTGTGTGCAGGGAGGCCTTATGGTAGTTTCATTTTCCAAAAAGCATTGCAGATTTTAATTCTAAATTCCTTTGTTGTTTGTTTTTTAAAACTGTTTTTATTTGCTCCCACCATTCCCATGACAGATCTGGAGTTTATTGTTCCCTTTCTAAACTCTGGGTTTCCATAATTTTTTCACACGAGCAGCCTAGAGTTGGGTTTTTCAGATAATCAAATAGTTGGTGTAGATTCGATAACTTTCAACCTTTGGTTTTGGTAATCATATTGTGGATCGAGTTTGTTTAACTTCAGCATTGCTGTTGGATCGAGCTTGTTGGTTTGGGAGTTTCTTTAAGCATTTGGGTTTGGTTAATAAAGGTCTTTCGAGCTTTGGAGTATTGGAATAAAGATTTTATATGGTGATCTCTCTCCTGGAGTTGGTGTTGTTTCCACTGTTGTCCTTGCTATTATCTTGTATCTCTGATATATGTTGATATTCATTTTTTGTAATCAACTATTGTGTATCAATTAATATTATTCATTTTCTTCTGCTGTGTTGTTTACTTAATGTGTTATAAGCTCCGACGAACTAGATTCGACGTTTGAATCTGCGGCATTCGAATACGGGTGATGTATTCGGTGCCGATTTTCGAAGGTCGAGTAACTGTCGTTACAATTTCGATAGAATGATCTTTCAAATATACTTTTCATTATTTGGATGTAAATTTTCATAATTATTATTATTTTCATCATAGTGATTTCAGTATTTGTAATCTCATCAGTTTTATTTATATTTTCTTCTTCATCAAAACTAGAATTATTGATTTTAAAATTCTCATCAAATGAAACATGTAATGTTTCTTCAATGGTGTTAGTTTTGGTGTTAAAAACTCTATACTCTTTACTTCTATTATAATAACTAATAAAATTCACTTTATCTGGTTTAGCATCAAATTTATCTATTTAATATAAAGCATTTACTACCAAAAACTCTAAAATAAGATACTTTAGGCTTTTTATTATAAAATAATTCATATGGAGTTTTCTTAGTTAAAGGATGTACTAGTACCAAAGATATTGGTTCTGATGACAACAACTTTAAGAAATCAAATAAAATATAAATAATAATGTTTTATCAAGGTATGTAGTATATAATGCATGATATTAGACACGTAATGATTTAAGAAGACTCTACAGTATCAAGTAAAGATTGAGGAGATTTAAGATGTTGATATAGAGACCCAAGAACTAGAGAATAAAGACTCATGAGTATTGGAGAGTTCAATATTTCAAAATATGTAATAGAGTCATGAATTTTTGTTAAAATTCTGATAGCACTTGATCTCTCTCTCATCTCTCTCTCTATTTTTAAATGATCTCTTAAATATACTTTTCAAAACAACTTTTAAATAGTCTTCAATTTCTTATACTTATTAATATTATTTTATGTTTTTGATATTTTACTAAGTTATTGTTTTTATTAAATTTTGATTTATATTTGTTTATTTTTAAAAAATCTTATTGTAACTACCTGTAATTTTTGATAATTAAAAATTGTAAATTTAATAAGATTTTGTGACTTGATGTTGGTAGAAATAAAAATTTGTGATTTAATAATAAGAATACAACTGGAATAAAATGAAATATTGTTAATTTAAGGTGATTGATAACTGCTTCAAATGTAATTTCAATTAATGAAAAGGGTTAAAGAGTTATAATTGATATAGGTTGCAAATAAATTATAATAATGTTTGTATTAATCGATAATTGGATTAAAAGAGCAATTGATAATTTAAAGGTTGATTGATTAATGAAATAATGTGTAATGAATTGTAACTGAATAAATTTAGTGTTGTGGTAGTAATTATAACACTTGTTGTGGACAATAAACTTATAAAATGTGACTAAAAGTTAATGGTGACAATTGTTATATGTTACATATTAATTTTGCTTGTTAGATTAAGTTTGAAATCAACTGCAATTAGTTCAGTTAATTAGGGCAGTTAATGTTGATTGGATTGATAATTGTAGGATATTAATTCAATAAGATGTAACCAAGGTAAATTTTATTCATAATATGATAATTGATTGAATAAAAAGAACTGAAATCAAGTTGATCAATTTATTGAAATTTAAGCAATAATAAATGGATTTATTGCAATTATATGTAATTAAATACTACGTTAATGAAAACTAAGATGATAATTGTAGAAGGTTAGTGCAACAAAAAATAAAAAATGATAACTTTGTCTGTAGAGTAATAATTGTTAGAATAAAATTCTGAAATCAAATTAAAACAATTTATTGGAATTTAATTTAATTGGTTTTAATTGCAGTTGAAATTGAACCTGTAATTAGTGAAATGTTAAACATTCAATTTGATATATATATTTGCTTTAAGTTATTATAAATGTTTAAGTAATAAAAATGATGAAATTCGTTAGTTTACAAATATTGAACTAAAAAAGTGATTAATTAATTTAATAGTAATTTATTTAATTAACGTGAAAATAGCTATTTTGGCTACTGTCTCGGATTTTGACGAAACTAGTTTCACCGGATCCGTAATGGTGAATTATTATAGGATTTCAAGTTTCGTAGCGATCGGACTTGTCATTTGATCGTACGAGCTCGAAACAAGTAAAACCAAATCAATTGAAATCAATTTGAAATTAGCTGATTTAAAGCTAAATTTTTCATACGATTGAATTAGGACCTGAAACCTATTCTGTTGAGTTTAAAACCATCGCAAATATTTGTTTTGGTATATGGGATGACCTATTTTTGTTTCGGGAATGAAACAGGCTTTACGGGTTGTTTATTTTCAACATTTGAATCGATCTAGTCCATTCGTTTCTATTTCTGATCCACCTATTTATAGCCTGTTATAAACCCTAGTTATTTCTTATTCCATTTTTTATGTACATACAATTCTATCCGCTTGTCCTCTTTCCAATGGCAGACAAACCAAAACCTATTTCCCAATTCCAATTTCAATTGCAAACCAAAATCAAATCGAAATTTCAAACTCCTCCAAAACATATCAAATGATATATCGATTTGAAGTTCTCGACGAGCGCAAGTCAAATCTGTAGTATGTTTTTGGATTTCTATGTGGTTAGAAATTGATGATTAAGTCTCGGCCATCCAAATAGGTGGTTGATGATCAACAACTGATCGTCGATTCATTGGTACTATTGTGTAGAGAGTCGAGTGCGCAGTCCATCGGTACAGTTCATTTGGGAAATCGATGGTTGGATGTGGCAAAACAATTCAATTAGGATTAAAAACACTCGGCGGTGCTGTGATTTCTTTTGGCGATCTGCGACGTGGGATAGTGTGTGTACGCGTGGATGTGGGCGGAGGCGAGTCGATGATGGTCCGTTGTTGTCGCGATGACCATTTGGGCGAGACGGTGGTGGTCATTGCCTCAGGCGGCGATGATTAGTGTATACGAACAATCGAAATGGGTTTCGCTTAATGATTTGAGTGTGAACGATGATGTGCAGACATGGTGGTATGGAGTTTACTGATGTAAATTATTTTGTTTGTTTTAAATTTAATCATGTAACTTCTAACTGATATAACTTTTGCGTACGAGGTCGGATTCACGCATGGTTTGTTCCATTGGGGTCTTAATGGAATTTCTGAAATTTCTACATTTGTTTGGATAAATTCTAAGACTATTTGAATTTTGGACCTAAATTGGATTTTTAATCAATTTAAAATCAAAGGTGGGTGTTTTGACTCACTCACAACTTCTAGATTTTCTTATGTTAGTTAAATTAAATTTACGATGTGATTAGAAATTTATTGATGGATGTTTGGTATGTTTAAATTGTTATTCTGATTAAATATGACTTTTATTGCATTAGTCATTTAGTTTAATATTGAATTTAACTTGTCAATTTAATGCCAATAATGGATTATCAATTATCTATTGATGTTTATTGATTGATTTGGATGAAGATTTTGACGGATGTTTGAATGTTGATATTAGATGGCTGGATGTTGCATTTTATATTGTTATAATATTGCAAGTTCCCTACAGGTTGAAATGATACATACCCGAACGATCTATAAATTAGGAAAAAATCGTTATGGGTTGAATGATAGACTCAAGAGATTTTAAAGGTTTCATTAACTCGGGATTATGGTTTAAAATGATATATAATCGTAAAATTTTAAATTGTGTATTGCAATGATAAATATCCTTGTCGCTTGACCCTAGGGTAGAAAATTATATACGGACACCGAATTGGTTAAATTAAGTGGTTTTGTATCTTTAAATTTTGAATCCAGTTGACTGGCATTTTGAAATAGAAATTGATTTATATAAACTAAATCATTTTCGATAATCCAAGCGTTAATACTGAAATTGGGATATGAAGGTCCAAAGGATTTAAATTGGAATTTCAGAGTTGAAGTGTTAAATATAAATGAATTTATCGGAATTGAGTTATTGGGAATGTTTGGATATAACTTTGAAATTTATTTTAAACTAATTTAAACTATTGTAATCAATTCAAACTATTTAATTTATAATCCATTATAACATATTTAATCTAATTTAATCTATATTACCTATTTTAAACTAATTAAATTTATTTAATCTACTTTAAATCCATTTAATATAATTCAAATCTATTTGATCTATTTTAACTTTATTTAATCTACTTTAAATCTATTTAACATAATTTAAACCTATTTAATTTATTTAAAACCTATTTAATATAATTTAAATCTATTTAACCTATAATTAGTCTTTTTAAAACATTTTAAATCTAATAACATCCATTTAATCTATATTTAATCTATTAAAATCATAAAATCTAATTTAATATAAATTTACATCTATTTAAAATATTTTTACTGTTTAAACAATTTTAACTTATTTAAACTATTTTAATCTATTTAATCTATTTAACTATTTTAAAACTATTTTAAACTATTTAAACTATTTCTAAATTGTAGATTTGGTAAAGTTAAACCGTTTATATTTAAATCCTTGATTTAAAAGCAAGTCTGTTAAATGAAGTTATAACCTAAGTTGGGAATTGAAATGATATTTCCCAGCGAATCAACATATATTTGAATAAATATGATGATCGTGAAAAGAGGATTTAACCTAAATATTTGATACGGTTTTGGAAGTGAATATGATTACGAAAGTGCTTTGGTTTGTATTGAATATGATATTTTGATATCAATAACGAAGCGGTTTTGGAAATTTAAAAGAAGCATCTGGTTTGAAATAAGCGGTTGGTTGTTAAAGATACCGGGACCGGATATTGTCATACTCTCTGCCAATACCAAAAACCACTTTAACAACTGTGTACGTGGTGGAGATTCCAGAAATGAAGTAGGATGGTTTGGTGTACGATTCTGTATGAGGCATTTAATCCTAACTCCCGTGAGTCAGCTTAGATGTGACTAACATAGAAGCCATGCCGGGCCAAGTGAGTTCATTCCTCCTATTGGACACATTTCTTCGAGACCACTCTATTACATTGTGATTGATTTGGTGGCCACCCCTTTATTTGATTTGGGAGTGTGTTCCGAGGTGGGCGATAGTAGCTGTTATGCGTTACCACCTGTCCGGGTCCGCAATTGGTATATCTACCCTGGTATTACCTCGAGTGCCGGGCTCAGATGTCCTACCGCGCCTTCTGTGAGTTTGTTTTGTACCATACCTATGGAGTTCCCTCTAGGCAAACCTCATGGAGGAGCGTACGGGATTGTATAGATTATGGGAATATGTAAAATGTGGTAAGGGGAATATGGGTAACGATTTAACGCTATTTTAGTACTTTACTTTATTGTAGACATATAATAATAGCGTATTGTACTACATAATAGACAGTTTAATGGATTCTTAGGAGATGGTAATCCCGAAACTTCTCTTAAGTTATTGCACTCACCTTAGACACTAGATAGAAGATGTCAAACCCCGTAAACATCTCTAATGCCATTACACTCATATTTATTTACTGTTTATTTAACTTACATAAGATTTTTAGTTCTGACTCGAGTGTTTTGTCTTTTCAATTCACTTGGGTTAGTCCGAGCTTTTCAGTTTATCGAAGACGCTTTCTGGAGGATGAAGACGAAGATTATGTACTACTATTACTTATAATATGTATTCCACCGCATTATGTTGTTCCGCTGCATTTATTTATTTATTCCTGTTTTCTGTAACTTTGATATTGTGTTGTAAAAGAATAATCAAATGTATTTATAAAATAGCTTCATGAACTGTTATTTGATTATTATATTTTGTCATTCCGCTGCGAGATTTTGTATTTTTTACTTCTTTCTCTTCTTTTTCTTATTTACCCCATAACAGTCTGCCTTTTGTATAGTTTAAGTCTGACGTGTGTGGTTTATCGTCGATTTAAACCATCGAAATTGGCAGGTTGTTACACTTATCATATAAGTTTGCTTAAGTTTTATTATGATTTAAAAGTGTATAAATTATAATTAAACATGTTTACGAAGTATCAAATTATTTGAAAAAGCAATACATTTTCAAAATAATATTTTAAAGTATTTTTCAAAATTACAACGAGTATGTCGACATAATCTACGCCTATATGTCGACATACTAGCCGTGATTTTCAAAATCAAATTTAAAAGAAGTATCTATTAGTCGTATCTCTTCATGAACAAGCATAACCGGTATTCCTCTATAAACACCTATTTTCCTAATGAATATTATTATTTTTCATTCTTCTTTTCTCCTCCTTATCCTCTTTCATTTTCTAAATAAAAATATAACCATAATCTGCTGAATTTTAACCAAAATCAAACTCAATCACCATTACTTTGATTCTCTATCATTTTCTCTCCGATTTCAATCATCTCTCTCACACTAATCAAAATCAAAGTGCAACTCAAGAGTTATAGGATTATTTATAATCAAGATTGAAGATCTGAGTCTGTAAACTCTATCAAGTCATACTCTTATGCTCTTCGGTTAGCTTGGTATCCCTAAAATCCAAGTAGATATTATTGTAGCCCGATTAAATCAATTGGGTGTACTTAGCAGCCCATAAATCTAGTGGGTGTAAGTATGGCCCGAAAATCAAGCGGCTCTACCCAGAGGCCGGGATTTTGGAGGGTGTGTCTCGTAGCCTTGAAATCAAGATTGTATTTTCATTTACTTGTTAAAAAGAAATTCATATAAGGAATTGTGTTGGACTAGATGTAGGGTAACTCCGAACTAGTATAAAATCCTGTTTGTTCTTTCCTTTTACTTTTACTTATTTACTTTATATATGTTTCGATTATGTGATTGTTTCTATGATTAATAATTGCATAATTCTAAGTATAATTTCGAAAGATCTCAAAAAGATTCATATAAATTAGAAAACACTATTCACCCCCCTCTAGTGTTAATTTAGCCTTAAGATTCCTATTTCATAATCTTACATTTGGTGTCAGAGCGATGGTATTCTATGTATTCATAATCTAATTTTTAAAAAGTTTTTATAGCATTCTTTAATAATATCTTTAACACTATTTTCGAAAGTATAGTTTATAAAATCATCATTACAACGTTTTATAGATTTGCATTTATTTATTATGAAAAGTCATATGATCTATTGAAAAGGAATGAATTGCAGGAACTAATGTGTTACATGGCTTTTGATGAACAAGAATCTGATAATCAGACACTACAGATCAAAAAGGATAAATGGATATTAGATAGGGGTTGTTCAAGAGACATGAGTAAACATCCAAAGATTTTGAAAGATATATTTTACAAAGATGGAGGATCAGTCAATTTTGGTGATAATTCTAAAGGATATGTGATTGGCATCAACAACGCCGGTAGTTCTAAAACTCCTACTATTTCTAATGTTTTGCTAGTTAGAAATTTCAAACATAATCTATTAAGTATAAGTCAGTTGTGTGATAATGGTATTAAAATCAAATTTGTAAAAGATAAATGTCACATAAAGATAACGAGTCAAACATTACTGTTGAAGGTATTAGGAAATGAAACATTTATATATTAAATATAAAATCTCAAATGATAACTGATGTCTTTTGGATGAAACAATTGACCCTTGGAGTTGGCATAAAAAACTATTCATTTGAATTTCAAACTTATATTAAGATTGCTAAAAATGATTTACTTAAACGTCTTCACAAAATGACCTTCAATGTTAATAATATTTGCGATGCATATCAATTAGGCAAACTTAGAAAATGTTCATTCAAATCGAAAGATATGATTTCTACTTCTCATCCCTTTGAACTTCTTCACTTAGATCTTTTTGATCCCTCTCAAATACAATATATAAATCGTAGTAGATATGTATTTGTAATCGTAGATGACTATTCTATCTTTACGTGGATGATTTTCTTATAACTTAGAAGTGATGCTGTTGAAATGTTTAAGATCTTTGTTAAATGAATTCAGAATCAAATGTCAAGAAAAATTAAGACTATTCGTAGTGATCATGGTGGAGAATTCGAAAATGAAAATTTTGAGAATTCCTATAACAAGAAAGGTATAACCCATAATTTTTCATTTTCAAAAACATCATAATAAAATGGAGTACCAGAACATAAAATTAAAACGATTCAAGAAGCACTAGAGCTATGCTAAATGATAGTAACCTAAGAATTTTTGTGCTGAGGTAGTTGGTACTGCATGTTGTACACTAAATAGAATTTTAATAAGACAATTGACTAAGAAAACTCCTTACGAGCTATTTTCTAATAAGAAACCTAAAATATCATATTTTAGAGTTTTGGTAGTAAATGTTTTAATATAAATACTAAAGATAATTTAGATAGATTTGATGCCAAATCAGATAAAGGAATTTTTAATACATATTCAAATAGAAGTAAAGATTATAGAGTTTTTAATGCTAGAACTAATATTATTGAAAGAGATATTACAAGTCTCATTTGACGACAATTTTAAAAGTTATAATCAAAATATTGATTGAAGAAGAAAATATGAATAAGCCAAATTAAATTAGAAGTAATGAGACTACAGGAAATAATAACAATAATAATTCTAAAAATTTATATCCAAATAGAAGAACTAGATACTAAGAGATCATCCTGTAGAAAATATACTTGGAAACATTGAACCTATTGTTAAAACTAGAAAATAATATTGCTTTTATCTCAACCATTAAACCTAAAAATCCATAACAATAATTAACTGACGATTCATGGATTCTTGCTATGCAAGAGGAATTGAATCAATTCACTAGAAATGATTATAGGAATTGGTCCTAAGACCTGATGGCAAGTCTATAATACAAACTAAACGGGTATACAAGAATAAAATGACCGAATAGGTAGAAATTGTAAGAAGTAAAACTGGATGGTTGCACAAGGCTATTATCGAGAAGAGGGTATGGACTTTGATGAAACCTTTACACCCATAGCAAGATTAGAGGCTATAAGTGTGACGACCCGTTTCTTCGACTCTCAAAAATCGACACTAATACATCCTCGGTATTTATGAGCCACAAATACGAGTACCGGAGAGGCGGATTCTCAAGAGTAAGAAAGAAATAAAGACAGCACAGAATCTCACACGAATGGAATAACAAATATTATTTCAATAAATAATCTTTACTGCAGAAATTTAAATACATTTATCAAAATTATACATGGACAGTTATAAAAACCCATCCTTACAAATGAGGAATTCTATAACATAAGATTGTTGGAAACCAATAACAATCTTCAAAAGGATCTTCTAACTCCATGCTTCGAGATCCATCCAGATTTCTTCTAAACTAAACCTAATCATTAGGCTGCCCGAGAAAATTAGGGCACCCGAAGTATAAGGGAAAGGAAAATAAACTCTGGGTTAGTCATGGAACTGGTGTGAGAACTCAAAGTACGTGCTTTGAAAACAAAATGGTATTTCATAAGACCACGCCGCACATAAACATGAAACTGATTTTACCTTACGATAAAAAAATCATAATTACGTAAAAATAAGGGATATTAGTTTTAGTGGCATTTCTTTAAAAATATTTGCAAATAAACTTATTAATCTTAGCCGAAATTGTTACATTATTAAATTCCAGCATACCACCTTGTAATACAACGCTTTCCACATCTTAAATTGTACAGGCTCTTATTGGAGAATGGGTTTCCATACAAATGACTAGTGAAGGGACTACCTTCCGGCAGTACATCTCTAGAGGAATGCAATAAGGCCCAACTGATGGTCCTCTACCAACACACGATCGGCCCACCTCTTTCTAGATAGTACCAAATACCTCATTATCCCAGTCGTTACCGGCCTATCCAAGGGCCCTCATAGCGTACTTCCGCAATAATTTAAGTCCCGAACGTAATAGGGGAATAAATATATCTAGAAGGGGATGATCATATCCTAATGGTTGCGAACCACATAGCCTTGCCGCATTTACCATGTTTTGGTAATTTTCGGGTGTGGGGCTTGAGGTAACAATTACCTTTTAATTTGTACATTTCACTTTGAGTGCCAGACTGCCATTCGATGGTCACACAACCGATTTCTACAAACGTATAGCTCTTGAGCTCGTACATCTCAGGAAAGTATATTAAGCTAAGAGAAGTTGGCTTCTCCACCACCAAATAGATGACATGTTTATATAGATCACTTTTGTAATTAGAAATGCAACGTTAGACATTCATCCATACAAGTTGTCTTGGAATAAGACAAACCAAAGACACTATCCTACCACATCCTATCGGAAATTACTCCTAGGATTAATCGCGATAAGTCCGTTCAACCCAAAGAGTTTCAGAAATGAAGGAATCACTGCTACTTATGTATTTGGGAGCTAACCAGAATATCAACAAGCATTCCTTTCACCTGCTTAAGTCTTTGGTCTTCATCCTTAATTTTCTTCATCAGGTCTTCATTTTTCAAAATTGTACATTGATTAAAAGTGGTTTCCGGATAGGAAATACTCAAATCCGACCACGGTTCCTTCGATCCAATCACTGATAAAAAAGGTTCTATGAATAGGGAACCATTCTTTAATTGATTAAGTTCTTTTTATCAGAATCTCTCTTTGAGATATATATTTCTAAAACATTCTTTCTGCTGTATACAGAATTATTAAACCTCTCTTGTCACATCCTTAGATTACTTATAACCCTTTTAAAACTTGGAATAATTCAAAATCGTTTCATTTTTCACATTGTAAAATATTTCCAATTCATTTCATTTAAATCCTAATAATGATTTATTTATTCAAAACTCATAATTTTGATTTGATTTAAAACCATGTTATCTAAAATGTTAATCAAAAACCATTAAATATTAGGTGTGCAGAATCTTCAGAAATCATCTAATTCTACCCAATATCAATTCCCTTATTCAATAAATACTATAGGTGGAATAACGATGAAATCACCTTTTAAATTCCACAAATAGTACGAGTTCCGTCTTCGGGCTTTAACACTAAGTATAAGAAGATCTTCTCTATAAAGTCAAGTTGTATTTCATTTAAATTTAGAAATTTAAATCTTTTATGCTTAACTCATTTCCAATATTTCGACCTTATCTATTCCTCGTCCAGGGAAGAGGCTAGGTGAGGCAGGGCACTGGTTTCTCCTGAACATCTTCTCAGTTTAAGCACCTCATATCTGGATCTCACTAATAGAAAAATCCAGTCCGCTCGTAGCCTTTTAGATCTAACATTTAATCACTTAATTTGTAATAGCTTTTCTTTACATCGTTAATTTATACTCTTTTAAATAAGCTATAAAACTTCCAAATCATCATTAAAACACTTAATTATTCCTCTTAAAATATTTATAAAAGATTTGGAAAAGAATCATTAAGTTTAATGCTATATTTCAAATGTTATAGAAAAGTGTTGCAGAAAATGCTGCAAAAAGTGCTTTAAAGCTATATTGATCAAAACAACTTTTTATCATTTGGAAGTTTATTTTTATAACCCAAATCACTTTTTAACCTTTCAAAAGATTTTTAGGATTTATTACATTTTTTTGACAATTTTAAAATATTATTTTCAAAGAAATCCTGTTATGGATTCCGAACTGCAAAACTACGATTTTTCCAATAACTTATTTTGCTCATATTTCAAAATTTACTTATCAAAATCTCGATTTTATTTCTTTATTTGAAAATATGGATACAATTGTAAGGAAAATTCTTATCTCGAAAAATTTCGAGCTGAATTCCACTCTGTATATTCGTTTGACTTTTATGGTGCGAAATCGCAAACTATCGTCACGCTACGTGCCTATTTTTGACTAAATTTTCAATTACCTTTCAAACTTCACCAAAAACCTTTTATATATTTATAAAACATTTTAAACTCATTTTTAAACCATTTTAAAGAGGTTTAACATTCGATATACACTAATTCACTAAAATAGAGGAAAGCGATTTTCTTTGTGCTTATCGACGTGTATTTCCGTGACTTGCATATATTCAACATTCATATGAAACAACCAAGCTTGATGATAAAAGCATGTTAAATATTTTTTGCAACCAAATTGGAGACAAACACCCAAGAATGGATTTTTGTAGTGAAACAAATGAAGAAACTAAATTAAAACAGAGGAATATATCAAAGTAATAAGAAAATCAAAGCTGAAAACATGAATAACAGGATTTGTAGTGGATCGGCATTGATTGCCACGTCCAATTTTAATATTCTCTTTATTAATACCTTAGGCCTGTATTTATAGGTAAAGGTGACCACGAATCTGGTTGGAATTTCGGTAACAGGACCTCCTCATCCATATGGGCCCACCATTGGGAGTGCTAGGTCCAAATCTCAATGGAGAGGGATCAGTAACAATCCCTCCATATGTTGAATTTGGGGTAGAGATCCCTATGATAGCTTCCTCATGCTCGAACATGATGGTATCTCAAATGTCATGATGATTGGATGTGTGAAGCACGAGTTTTCTCTTGATCTTTGGCTCAAATCCTCATTTATTTCATTGCTGCTGATCCCTCCAATAAGCTACATCGATCCATAATGCTCATAGCATTACGCCGATCCCTATGGCTTTATATACACACGCACACACACCGATCCATCCTAGTTAATAAATGTATGCTGAATACTCTTGCTTTAGGATATTATGCCGATCCCTAGCCATTCGCATATAACCCTTAGTACTCACCATAACATGTTGATCCCTCCTATGTCACAAACTATACCGACCCCTTTCGTGCCGAAACGTCATCCTGATCCCTCCTGTTCTAGGATACTATGTTGATCCCGCAATCATTGACAAGCCATGTTAAACCTTTTGCACTTCCACCTATGCCGATCCCTTTTTCGTACTACTCGACCTCCATGCCAACCGGTCTAGCATTCCATCTATTTGATAAATGACTATGTCGATCCCTATTTCATCCAAACTAATTTCCATATTTCTAACACCCTACATTGTTTGTTTATCAATTCTGTTCAATTCGAGCTTCATATAACTATCTGAACTCTATTTTTGGGTCCTATAGCCACTGCTTCACAGTCATCCTTCTTGACAATAGTTGAGTTTATCTTGCATGACCAGTCCAATATAGTCGAGTCAGGGTATCGGGTAACACTTGCCTCCCAAAGTACGTCTTGTGAGAAACATGCCGTGCTTTGAATCAAAAAAAGACCGAGTTTTCGAAAAGCAATCCATCCAGCTTCCTGGTTGATCCTTATTTCTTCATCAACTTTCAATAATGTAAGTTCGATGTCACACTCCGCCAGCATATACAAATTCAGTCTTGCGGGGCTTATAGACCTTCTTCTATCTGATCCGATCTCGAACTTGAGAGTTTCAGGCTTGATTGCATTTTTAGTCGATTTCAAAACATCAAACTTTTAAATCATCCTTGCATACCCACATGCACATTTCTATTATTGGCTCTCGAATGTGTTCGAACGTTCACAGGTCTTTGCTAATTTTTATAGTATTCTATATGCATGTGTTTGCAGTCGTACCTTCATGATAACGATGGTCAAACGTTTCTCAGTTTTCCACCATTTTGTTTCTTCCCTCTTCCATTCCATTCATTTTTTTAGTGGAGGGATCGACACTCGACTTGTCGATCCTTACTAGAGATATGTGAGTAGGGATCGGCATAGCTTAGTGTCGATCCCTCCTCCCCGTCTTTGACTGGGTCACCCTCTATTACCGGTCCCTTTTCCATCTCCCTATATATAGACTCTCTTGCCCTTCTTCTTTTACTTACATTTTATACTTTACCTTCTTTTGCATAAATATTCCACCAAACCTAGATTATTTTCGATTGCTTCTCAACTTTAGAACTAAATCCGAGCACGAAAACAAGCACCTCCTCCACGTCGTCTACCATTCGTCTTCAATCCAAATCCCTGATCATTTGTCTGTAATTTAATTCAGTATATATAGGTATGAATTATCTTCTAATCATGTAATCGAGTTATGAATCTCGAGCTTTGGTGAGCTCGAGTGCTTTTTAAGTGGACGACTTAGTAGGTTGCATCAGGATATAAGGATAAGGAGGAGAAGAAGAAGGAGATGGAAAGGAAGGTTCGGGTGCGATAGTGTTTTGTGGTTAATGAAGAAGATGGAGAGTTAAGCCCTGGAGTCAGTCGAAGAGGGATCAGTGTTGAGACCGAGATCAGTGTGAGGTTATTAGGTGAAGGATCAGTGTTGTAGCTTTAGTGTAGGGATCAGTGTAGATGTATTAAGTTGAGGGATCGGTAGGACATTGCACCAATTAGGGATCATTAGGAAATGTCTATGGAAAAGGATCGGCTGCTCAAGGTGTTAGTGGGGTGGTCGTCATGAAATAATTAGGGTATGGATCGGCATAGAGTGAAGGGATCGGTATCGACACTAAAGACCAACTTAATGTAAGTCATTTGAACACTTGACTTCATATTGCCTTGCCTAAATATAAAACGAATAAGGACAATGCGACTTAGACCGTTGGACTTAAGCTTAAACGAACAAATTTTCGAACTTCTTAATGTGTACTATGCAAAAAACTGGCTAATAGACATGAATAATAAACGTCATAATTCAATATGTCGATAATCGATCCTAAAGCTATCGTTTCCAATCAACTTTCTTGTCGATTGAGAAGGTCAACGATGATGGTCTCCCTAGACAAAACTCCAAGTCTTATCATTTTATTCTTTCTTTTCTGATTTCAAATTATTTATGCTTCTTTCACATTGCACTGCACTACACTGATCCACATTTAACATGGAGGAACAAGTTATTATTTCTAATCTTGATTGTCTATTGAGTATAGCTGACATAAATCCTAGATGCATAAAGCACTCAGTCAGCATAACTTCTGAATTAGTGATGAGACACATCGGTTCCGAAGCAAAATCAAGTTCTGCCACCATATCTTAACGACCTTCTTCAAGTCACCACGCGAAAAAACCAGAAGCATGTAATCCTCAAATTAATCTCTTCTCCGATATTCCAATTATACCAACAGACACCAACAGCCCGACTCCTGATGTTGTTGAGGGTGCCATTGTTCTGGATAACCTCGTCGACTCATAAGCTTCTCGAATCGGCAAAGCCGCTCTTCATCGATTGTGCTCTATCCATGGGATCCCGTTCGGAGATGTATTTTTCCCAACGAGGAAAGATAGATCTCATTTTCCACCAGCAGGATATACAACGTGTAACAAGCTCATGTGCTGGGCAGGATGCGTTCCATCTTTAACTCCTTCTTCCAGGAGATGTTGAGGTATCTTGGGATCATCCCTACTCAGTTGCATCGCAACAGCTACACTTTTATTCATGGGACTTTCCTTTTATTTATGAATGTGCTATTCCATCCACCGACTCCCGAGGACATCATATTTATCTATAACTTTAAAAGATGATCAGGAGTCCTTCTTACGTCTTCCTTGAAACTTCATCGAACTGTCAAGTCTTGATGGGCGCATGAAATAAACTTTTCTTATTTAACCACGAGTGGTTCTACGTGCAATGTCCTCCAAGCTATGTGAGGAGATAGTTAGAAGGACATAAGTGTTACTTCCGTTTTCCTTTTAAATTCGATGTCTCAAGTCATAACTTCTCCTTTGAATATACTAACATCCGAAGCTCTTTCAGGTGTTCGTTTATGTCCGGAAGGCGCCAAGTTTTCTAGAACCATCACTGCATCCGCACCACTCCCATTAAGGACTGGGATATTAAACTCCTCGTAACTAACGGTCTGTTATCTTTATTTAGGCTATTGGAGGACGTTCATAGAATTAGACTCCTTGAAAGCCCAGCAGTTTCGATGGCTGTTATTGAACGAAAAGAAGAAAAAATCAACCCCATCGTGCCCCCGTTGAGGGGACACAAAAGGGTACCGAAGAGGGGGAGATCAAAGATTCTCAAACTGACAAACCTAGAGATGATGATGCAGGCATCAAAAAAGTGCCAATGGCTAGTCCTTCACAAGTCGGGCAATCACAAACACATCCAAAAAGAAAGAAGAAGTTGGTGTACAAATTACGCAAAAGAAAGGCTGGATCAGATCCAGAGTTCGTTATTACTCCCTTCAGAGAGGAGTTATCTTCTCAACGATTTGAAAATTCATTAAAAGGATTGTTTGACCTTTAAATTCCAGATGATATAATATCCTATGATGTTCCCAATATTAATATCGAAGGAGTCAACTCCCTTATGAAAAGCGATGAAGGCATCCTACCTTCCAATAAGGGGGAGAGCACTTCAATGAGTAAAGTCACCATTACCGGTCCATCGGCAGGAACACTAGGACACTCACAAACACTTGCACTCCACTGCACACTTGTTATTAATCTTTCGTACGACAACTTTTAATATGTTCTTATTTTGTTTTCACCGGTGCAATGTTTCAGTCTCATGCCTTCGATCGTGTCCAGAGTTATTATGCATATCACTGCCCAAGCCAAGAATCTAAATCCACGCGATGTAGGGAGAAGGATGATGGAAGAGATAAAGATTATAATTTGAGGGAGTCCTCTTCCTCATCTAAGCGAAAGTCCTAATCCTATGTTTTCATCATGACAAACACTTTAACCTTCCTGCTCGTAGTGGAGAAAAATCTTCGTATCGCTACCCACCTATTGCCGCACTTTACGAGAAACATTTTAGCTCGTCTAGTTCAAGGCAGTCATATAAGTGCCGCTTCGGCAAGCATCCACTTCCGACTTGTGATCCACTTCCGTCGGTCGCTGCTCCCGATTCTACTACAACGAAAAAGTTTATTGAACTCAAAGCTACTTTTTATTAAATCTGCTTTGATGTTCTCAAATTTCTCCCCTCCATACATGTCATTCCTAGACAAGCCAAAGAGAGCTGACTAGCATGTATGAACGATGGATTCGTTCAGCATGAATCCTTCATTCATTTGGTCGAGAAAGTTTCTGAACTCTTCATAGAGCGTCAGCATGAAATTGACTGTCTCAAGTTAGAGCCATCCATGACAAAGATATCATCAAGCGTTAGGATGTTGAGTTGCTCGAATACAAGACCTAACTTGTAGAAGCCAAAAAGCATGCAAAAGAGACAACAGAGGCGGTGAGTCGTTTGGAGACTTTTCATAAGAAGGAACTTGGCATGGTGCTTCAACGCAGTGGCACGCTCGCTATAGAAAAGGACTCCTTGGAAAAGGAGAAAGATGCTATAGCATGCCTCCTTGAAGAGCTTGAAGAATTGTTAAAGAAGGAGAGCGAGGAAAAAATTGAGGCAGAAGAGGAGTCACAGAGATACCGCGGGGAAATCATCAATGCAAGGAGCTTGAGAACAAAGCTCGACGAGCAATTCACCAACATTGAAGCTTTGAAGGAAGAAGCCGAGGATGAGGGCAGAAAAGAATTGCTTGAAAAAGCTAACTCTCGAGTGCAGGCTTCCATCGAGTCCGTCAGGAATGAGATTAAGGACATGTTCGATCCATTAATTATTGCATATAATGCGAAGGTCCTTCTCCATCATGACATAAGCATTCTTGGCGAGGGATATCTCGAATCACTTGTCGAAGCCTGGAAGTGCATCTTCAAGATAAAGAAGGAAGAGTTGGGAGAAGCAGAGTTCCATGAAGAAGAACATATGAGAGAAGTGCTCCGAGGAAACGAACCGTCTGATCTGGCCGCCACTAAACTTTATTTTTTTAAGGCTCCGGCACTGGCTAAAGAAGGAGAGATATCATTAAGTCTTCTGGAACTGATCCTGAGGGTTCCTCTCCCATCCAAGTAGCCAGACCATAATCTTCTCATGATACAAAGCAAAACCTTAGTTATGATCCGGATAGTCCTAGCTTTAGACCACATATGCTATCTTCCATTCTCAAAGGAAGCACTCCATTGACTACAGAAAGTCAACCGGACGCCGGTATCATACTGAATTTCTTAGAATTTGAAAAGTTTTTTATTTTCCATATGCAATGTCTTTCAACTAATGTCCATGCTTTAAAAAAAATTGCTGGTCCTCCAGGCCCTGATCAGATTCCTAGAAGTGGTACCGCCATAGAGCCACAGGAGAAGATGGTTGAAGTCCTGGTCACTATTGATATCCAGGGGTTCGATGCTCAAATCATCGGTGCGCTTGATGAAGATAAGCCTGAAAATTCACGCCCTACTGATGAATCGGAAGATGGAATGATCATAGGTGCTTTGGAGCACACTACTAAAACTAGTATGAGGGAGCAGATCAAGGAGGAGGATAAGTCAAAGCGTAAGGTCAAAGGCGAGCCAGTCGAGGTGGAAGTTGAAGATCTTGATCTTGTACTATTGCTGGTTATTCCATAAGGCGTGACGATTCCAGGCGAAATCTCTCCTTCTTCAAGCGTTCTAGCTGAGGGCGGCAAAGGGTCCCGGAAGTGAAGCTCAACCGACTCCACTCCTGAAAAACCAAAGAGGTAGAGAAAGTCGAAGAAGTAGTCACTACTTTATGGAATTGTACATAGTAATGATTATTTCTTTCCTCGGTCATAGTTTTTCGGGTATGAATCCGGATTTTTTTAAAATAACTTTATTGGAATTTTGGGACTTGTGAGTAAAAGTTTTTGCTTTCGATTAATCATTGTGTGATTCTTTATTTTGGTAGTTGAATGATTACTTTCCATATTAATGTGTAATTTATTGATTGCAAATTCCATTAACAATTCACCATTTCCATCTCAAGACCTCCCTTTGGTCGTTGCCTTAAGTGGTAAAATATGCTAAGCCGAAGCGGTAGTGAGTTGTCTTATCTAATCTTCAGTAGTTTGTATTCCTCCTGTCGATTTTTGGTTAGAGTTGATGGGATAGAGAACAGTCGAAATCCGTTCATCTGTCCGTTGGAGTTTACATGTCAGTTCGCGCTCTGGGGACTTAGAGTTATTTTGCAAGAGCTCGGTTCATGCTCGATTTATGTTTATACTTCGGTCCGTGCTCCACGGACTTAGAGTTTTCTCGTGGGCAGTAAGTATCCACCCGATTTGTTTATACTCCGGTCCGCACCCTAGAGGCTTAGAGTTTTCTCGTGGGCGGTCGGTATCTGCCCGATTTATTTTTATACCCTAGTCTGCACTATGGAGACTTAGAGTTTTCTCGTAGGCAGTCAATATCCGCTCGATTTGTGTTTATACTCCATTCTGCACTGCAGGGACTTAAAGTTTTCTCATGGGTAATCGATATCCACCTGATTCATGTTTATACTCCAGTCCGCACTCCGGGGACTTAGAGTTTTCTCATGAGCAGTCGGTACCCACCCGATTTGTGTTTATACTCCAGGCCACTCTCCCGGGATTTATAATTTTCTCATGGGCAGTCGGTATCCACCTTATTTTTTTATACTGTAATCTGCACTCCGGGGACTTAGAGATTTCTCATAGGCGGTTAATATCTACCCGATTTGTGTTTATACTCCAGTCCGCACTTCGGAGACTTAGAATTTTCCGTAGGTGGTCGATTTCTGCCTGATTTATGTTTATACTCCAGACCACACTCCGGGGACTTAGAGTTTTCTCGTAGGCAGTCGGTATCCACCAAATTTATGTATATACTCCAATCTGCACTTTGGGGACTAAGATTTTTCTCGTTGGGCGGTCAGTATCCACCCGATTTGTTTATACTTCTTTTAGTCATCTCGAACCAGTTTCAGTCCCACTTCCGGGCAAGAATTTTTCAGTCTCCGAATTTCCAACCATATTTTTTCCCTATTGCGTGTCCCATCCTTGGATCATATATGGGAATTGCTAATCGGGAAAAGTAATGAAGCTCATCTCATTTGATCCCATCGGGGATTAGTATGATTGATCGGTTTCAAACTCCAGTAACCTGTTCACATATCACATATATTAATATCAATCAGTTTCATTATGTACTTAGCATAAAATGTAATGATGGTCATATAAGCAAAGGAAGTTCGAGTCCTTATTCTTCAAACGGAAAAGAACAAACCATTCCGTCTTATTACATATTTGGAGAAATCAAATGCTAAACAAATATAGAAAGTAAATGGAAATGAAATGAAAAGGAAATGTTCTAAGTGAAATAGTGTCATAAATGCTCGCTATTCCACGCTCATGGAAGTGTAATGCCATCGACATTCGCTAGCTTGAAAGTTCCATTTCCAAGCCTCTGTTCGATGACATACATCCTTCCCATGTCAGATTCATGTGTGACGAGGCCAGAAAACCTATTCTAGGACAAGAACACAACCTTCAAATGTCCTCAATCGAACTTTTGTGTTGTAATATCGGATGACTCGATGTCGTTGTGCAGCCACACTCAAATTGGCTTCCTCATACTTCTCATCTATAAAGTCCAAGGATTCCAAGAGAAGATCTTTGTTCAATTTAGGGTCATAGTAAGTCACTCAATGAGAAGGGACTTCGGGTTCCACCGAAATAACAGCTTAAGAGCCGTATGTAAGAGCAAATGGAGTATGGCCAGTCGTGGACTTATGAGTGGTTCTGCAGGCCCAAAGCGGCGTAGGAAGTTTATCCACCCACTTTCCTATGTCTTCTCCAAACGCTTTTTCAGAATAGACTTGATAATTTTGTTTACAGCTTTAACCTGTCCATTTGCCTAAGGGTAAGCGACCGCTGCAAGCCTCTTTCCAATGCGATATCTCGGACAAAATTCTTTAAATTCAACACCATCGAATTGAGTCCTAGTATCTGTTAGGATAGTTCGTGGAAGATAGAAGCGACATATGATGCTTCGAACAACGAAATTGATTACAACCTTGGTTGTGATTGTGGCTAACGGTTCTGCCTCGCCCATTTAGTGAAGTAAACAATCGTGACAATAGCGTACTTCGCACCACCTTTAGAGATTAGCACTTTTTTGTAACATCCCCCACTTGGACTGACTGACTATTTGTGTGATCTCTGTCCACATATAGAAAATGGCCACGGACTAACCATTTGCTGTAACATATCCCACTTGGAGGCCCAGAACTGACTGCTATGGACACTGCATTCATCCATAGTTAATTAATCCTCTATGACCAAATACGGTAATGTTAGATACATTGATACATTGAAATGCATGAATATGGAAAAAAATTTAAAACATCAAATAAATTCCACATTCCATTTCAAAACTTTTCAAATTCATTACATAATCCCAATGCGAGAACCACATTTGAGAAAATATATTTATTACAACATACGCCAAGAGTGACATATGAAGATGCCCCTTGGTCGATCAGACTACATAATAGGCAATAAAAAAATTTCCTTTACAACCAAAACATAGTAGAATAAAAATAACTCTTATTAACTAGCTTGCCTACTGCACATCGGAAGCTTTATTCGTCTAAAAAGAGAACCTAAAAAAACTTAACCCTCAATCGACTCAAAATCAATTGAGCACCCAAGAATTTAATGGGAAAACAAAAACTTCGAGTCAGACATAAAGCCTGGTATGAATAATAATCTACCATCTCAAATCATTTAGATATCTTGTACCACTACGCAGCTTAGCAAAATGGGTTTTTCCCTCACTAGTATCCTAAAACCTTTACAAAACCATATACCGTGCCCCTGCATTCACAATGGATAAAACATCTCAAAATAATATGTACCCATCCCTATTCATTTTGACTATTTGCCTCAGTTATAGTTTCTAGGGTTTTTATTAACATAATAGTTTTCATGGGCTGACTAATAACTTGTTAAACATTTTTGGACTCCATGTCCTATTTCATAGTTTTTATAGGATCACTAAGAACCTATTAGCCCCTGCCAATATCTGTATTATTTCATGGGTTCTCCCTGAACCTATTGATAACTCTAATATCCTTTCTCTTATCCAAGTTTTCATGGTTTGACTAGGAACTTATTGACTTCTGCTAATGTCTTAATCCGAATATAGTTTTCACGCACTAACTACAAACCTATTGGCCCCTAGCAATATCAAATCACATTTTTCATGGGCTAAGCATGAACTTGTCTTCCCGACGTCTTATTTATATATAGTTTTCATAGGCTTACTATGTAACTATTGGCCCATGACAATATCTTTTCCTATACATAGTTTTCATGGGCTTACTATGAATTTATTGGCACCTGCCAATATCTTTAATTAATATTTTAGCATCCTTAATTTATATTCACTACCAGGTCAACCTAGATGGTTATTTTGCCCTTTCCCCAGGTACCATTATGGGTTAAGTACAATGTGAATATATTTAAATATTTATATAAAGGAGCAAGCATAATAATACCTATCCATGTGGTTTCATATCCTTGAAATACTTTCATTTACAACTTGGTTAATCCCTTTAACCCATTTATTAAGGAAAGCTTCTTGAAAACTTCATTTTAAAACACATTTATACCATGGTTTACCTTTAAAATGAGATTAGCTTATTGGTTTTAAAAACTAAGACTTTCAAAACCTTAAAACATTACTTTCAAAACCCTTAGATACCCTCCTTTGAAAGCATAGAAAACCTCTTTTCAAAATACAAAATGTATACCATTCGAACCTCTTTAATAAATTCTTTCAAAACTAAAAATACTTTTAAAAAGTATAAAAACATTACTTAATAGTCTTTAGAAGCATAGCTTTGAAACCAATGAAAATACCCCTTTCGAAACCATTTGGTTTGCTCAAATTCATCTATTGGGTCAAAGTGAATATATATGAAAGTATCTCTTTTGAAACCATTAATACAATTGTTTGGGGAAAATTTGATGGCACCGACACCATCCTTTCGAAAGCATCAAAACATTTAAGCAAAACACTTAAGGATAGCATCGAAACCTCCTTCCGAAGCCATTGCCTTTGAAACCCATGAACTCTTTCAAAAGTATTTATGAAGTGGCTTAACATAAGTTTAAAACAAAGAAAACCCTTTGAAAGCATTGAGACTTCCATACACTCGAAAGATAAAAGAATGGCAACAAGGTCTCGACCAAGTCGGAACCACTTATTTTGAAATCTTTGTTTTATAAATAGGGTAACTCCTTTGGAAGCTTATACTTTAAAACATAAGATGGAAACCCCCTTCGAAAGAATTTTGGAAACCCCTTTTGAAAGCATATGTTTCAACACCTTTGAAAGCGTTTATGAAAATAAGGCAGGCGCTTATCGTTTGAAAACAAAACTAAGGTCTCGATGCCATCGGAAGCTTTGCTTTTGGATACCATGGCTTCTTCCTTTCCTCTAATCTACTACGTACCATCCAAGTGATACATTATGTATTGGTTTCGACTAGCTATGTTTCGGCATGGTTGGTTTCGACTAAGTCGAGATCGAGTTGAAGGTCATTTCCAAAAGAGGCAAAACCAACTTTTTATTTAAAAGTATGAATTAATTCTAAGTTTAGTAATTGCTTTTTTACTAACCTGCCTATCTGTAAACACCTGATTAGTTGTCTTAAACTTTCAAAATTCTTTACAAGGTAACTGCCGCATGTTTCCAGATCTTTATCAAAGAAAATTTAATAATTAAGCCCTTCCATTAAGCAAAACCAAAATTGCAAATAAGTCCTTCTTCTATAATAATTTATTTTCCATAGTAAATAAATTAGGAAAAATTCCCAAAAACTACAAAAATACACTTTCATGCCATACTATAATTTCAGACCCGCCTTCCTGAAGTAGTCAAAATTAAATTTTAACCCAACTTTACCATATTTTCCTTTAAAAAATAAAAATAATCTTTCCATAGCATGGAAAATTATCAAAATTAAAACCAATTCCAAAATCATATTTTACATGACATAAAATTTTTCCATGGCAATCAAAATCAATTGCATTCGGTTTTATCCTATGTTAAGAAGAAATCTTGCTAACACCTCGATGTGGAATTAAGGGATAAGGTTAATTATTTTGGGTTTTCTTTATATGAATGGAGAAGAGTGGGAGGTAAATATCCTCTTTAGTTTCTCTTTCAAATGCGTTGCTGTAGTGAAAGCTTGTTCAATTGACCTTTTGATCCAGTCGTAACGGCTAATTCCTTTACTTAACAGCCTTTCGACTTTGCTGAGATAGGGTGGTTTTCCCTTCGAAAGATTTTCATTTAATTCGGTTGAGATACTGTTATGACATAATTTTGGTCGTTTAAATTAGATTATTTAATTGAATTTAAATATTAGAAAGTAAAATTTACAAGTTAAATAAATTATATTTTGAATATAGTGATTTATTTGAATAATTAAATTGTTAATTTAACATTCGAAACTGCAGAAATAATTGAAATTTGAATTTAATAAGAATGGAAATGATTTCTAAAGTTGTTTTAAATTCTATTTGGATTAGAATAGTGATAGTAAACTTTTAAAATTGAATTAAAAGTTAATTTATAGAAATTGGAAATTTTAATAATTAATTAACGTGTAAAAATAGTCATTTTTGACATTATCT
This sequence comes from Allium cepa, assembly GCA_030765085.1. Classification (NCBI taxonomy): domain Eukaryota; kingdom Viridiplantae; phylum Streptophyta; class Magnoliopsida; order Asparagales; family Amaryllidaceae; genus Allium; species Allium cepa. Next base: position 567,052,070 of record CM060940.1, on the reverse strand, counting down.
CAGATTTCGAGGAAACAAGTTCCATTGGATCCATAATGTTATATTATTATAGGATTTCAAATTTCGTGTCAATCGGATTCACGGTTTGGTCGTGCGAAGCTGAAATGCATAGAAATTTATTTAAGAAAATTTAATTTAAAATAATTTGATTCGGAAACCTATTTTCCAAATATGATAGAATAAACACCCGATACATAATACATTGTGTTCGGAATGGAGGTAAAACATTATAAACACCTGGCGCACTCTTCGTTTGGAGTCCGAAAAGTTTCGGATGAACAGTGTCGTTTAAATTTTCTATAAAAGGACCTTTATCGTTTCATTTGCAAAACCCTAAAGTCAAATGAGGTCATAGTCGCCATTTTTCTTTCCTCCAAACCCCAGATCTAATGGCTGAAGCTTTTCGAAGCCACCAAAGGACGATCTGGCTCACGACTTCAACTGACAAAATGGAAAGCTCGACGCGCTGATGTAGATCAACGGTCAAGATCGTGGTTGGGGTCCCTAGCGGTGGCAAGGCGTATCCAAACGTGAGCAACAATGGATTCAGCGAACCTTGTTTTTCACGTATGCACGTATGCCTGCACAGGTGTGGGACCGAAGGGAGGTTGGGCAAGGGAGGTGGTAGGTCAGAGGTGGCGTTTGTTGGTGATGAGGCTCGACGATCTCGTTCACACGATTGTTCAAGTCGCGTTTAAAAAAAACAAAGAAACGCGTGAAGCCTGGAATGAAAGGAGGAAGGAAAGTAACGTGTGGCCTTGCTCTATTGTTCTAAAATCAATGGCCATGATGAGGTAGGTTAACTAAATAAATAAAAAGTTTAACTTATTTGTTTTAAAATCGTGTAATTTTATAAATTGTACAACTTTTTCGTACAAGGTCGAAATCAGATGAAACAAGTTGCGTTGGGTACGTATTGATGAGCACTGCATTTTAGACAAGATTGGAGTTGATTTGAGCTAGTAAATTTTTTGGTTAAAATTAATTGTTCGTTTAATTTTAATCGGAATAAGTCACTATCATGACGATTGCAACCAAAGTGAGTACAACTCACTCTTCTGACTCACTTATATTTTTATATATGTGAGAATAAATTTTATTTACGATGATTGATGATTGTTTGGATGAGATATGTTATATTATATATATATGTATGTATGTATAGATTGGTTTGGATATATTCCTGCATATATTAGCCGAAGAGACCGTATACGTTCCCGTATATGAGCGGATGACCATTTGTATGCACGTCTGACTCGAAGTGGACATTGTACATATTTTCTCATATGTATATTTGTTGCAGGTGACAAGTTGGAGGGATCCAACTAGATTCCTCACCGTTGTTGTTTTTTATTTACAGATATTGTTATATATGCTATTATCATGTGATATATGATGTTTGGGTGCCATGATTGATGTGAATTCCCTTATTTAGCGCTTTTGCAGTATTGGGCCGTATTTTGGAATTTAAAATATTAAAATGATGATTTCAATTTAAAAAGGATTTCAAAGTGATTTGAAAATATATAATTTTTGAATGATTAAAGAAATGGATTTATTTTAAATAAATAAAAGTTATAATTTTTATGTTATAAAAATTATGGCTCTTGTGAAAAATAATCAAAATATGATTTTGGAAATATGAAGTTAACTAATTATTAAAATAGGTTAAATTGAGATTTTTGGACTTATTGTAAATGGTTTATATATAAGATTTATAAATATTATACAAATAAAAGCAATGGAATTTTAAAAGTGTTATATTATAAATGGAATTATAGTCAAACTCGTATATGGATTTGCAATTGAAATTTAGAAAAGAATTTATAATACATTTTACTAATAATAAGATTTGAATGGAATGAATTTGTAAATAAGAGATTTATAAGTACATTAACTTACAATTGGATTTTGACATATAAATGAGACATAAATGGAATTTGTTAGTAAAGGAATTTTATATATGGAAGTTTATGAAATATAAATGGAATTTATAAACATTGTTTTACAAATCTGAAATCAATTTAATTTGATAAGTTAAATATAGAAGTTTATTAAAGGAATTATATTCATGATTTTGGACAGTGAATAATCCTTTAAGTTAAAATGTGTAGAAGTAATGGATTTGAGTAAAGGAATTATATTCACGATTTTGGACGGTGAATAATCTGTTAAGTTAATTGGATATTTTAGAAAGTGATATTATAGAATCAAATTTAAATGGTTTGAAAATAAAATAAATTATGAATTTACTTATTATTAAAATAAGCATATGAAAATGTTTTCTCAAAATGTCCAATAAGTGAAATGGTTTTGAATATGATCTTTTTAAAGGTATTTTGAAGTGAATAACTGGGAAGTGTTTTGATTTATAAACGATTAATAAAATCAGGCCCAGTGCCAACATATGTGCTAGATTTTGTCTGTTGCTTTGATAGTTAAATAATCGACTACAAAAATTGTCCATTTAGTTTCTCAACTTTATGTGGAAACTAATTAGTCGTACACTTGATGCGTAGCTGATTGTGTAGGCTTGATTATCGTTTATGTTGAGAATCATGATTCGTATAGTGCGAAGTGATTACTCCAATCTATCAAGCTTCCTTTTTGGCCGAAGGATAGCCAGTTGAATGTTGGAGACGTGATAAGTCTATAAGACTTAGTTTCTATATAAGGTTGAGAAATGCTTTCGCATTGTGGGTGCCGAAGAGACCGTGATCAGATTTATCTAAAAACTACTTCAGACCAATATTTATACAAAGATTGTGCAGGTTGGTCGATGATATTGATACTTAGGATTTTCATAGTGAAGGGCTGTTTGTTGACAGTTTAGGGCTAAAATCCCAATATACATCCAGTAGCAATAGTCTCTTCGTTATGAAATATCCAATGTAAGGACTATTCGCTACAAGTCCTAGGGATTAACGATGTAGTAGGAAAGTACCTTCAGTTTGTCCTGTTCCTAGACAACAGTATGGATCAGTGTCTGACATTTCATTTCTAAGATTACTTACATTGGTTTTTACAAACGCACATGAAATACGTTATGGACACCTGCCATGTTGTTTGGTTACTCTACACTATATGCGAGCTTTTCAATCCTCTCTATAATGTGAAATGGACCAATATATCTTGGTGTCAGATTCCCAAACTTTCCAAATAGTACCACACCCTTCATCGGTGATAACAATTGAGAATTCTAGGCCTTTATGCCTCTTATCTGCGAAACTTCTATACCTGTATTGAGCTTCCTTCATCCTTTTCCAAATCAACGCAATCTTTTCTGACGCCTCTCTAACCAAATCTGTACCTAAGACTAATTTGTCTCTTGTCTCCAACCAACACGCTGCTGATTTGCATGACCTTCCATACAAAACTTCAAAAGGCGTCATTCCTGTACTTGTCTGATAACTATTATTATGGGAAAACTCAACCAAATGCAGGTGATCCTCCCAAGGTTCACCAATGTCCAATACACAAGCTCTTAGTAAATCCTCATGTACCATATTAACTCTGTCTGCCCATCCGTCTAAGGGTGATATGTAGTACTCATATTAAGCTTAGTTCCTAATACATTCTGTAGACTCTTTCAGAATTCACTAGTGAACAAAGCATCTCTGTAACTGACTATGCTACTAGGAACTCCATGAAGTCTAACTATGTTATTTATGAACAACTTGGCTAAAATAGGTGTCTTCCTAGTTGGCTCCACTAGAATGAAATTGGCACTCTTGGTCAATTTGTCCACTATAACCCATATACTTTCATTTCCTTTATTTGACCTTGGCAACTTGACTATAAAATCCATGGATATCGAATACCATTTCTAAACTGTAATCTCTAAGGTTGAAGCCACCCACTTGGCTTCCAATGTTCGGCTTTCACTTGTTGACAGTTTGCACATTGCCTAGCTCACAAGCAAACATCCCTCTTTCCACCTTCCCAATAGAAGCTCCACTTCATGTCTTGATGCATCTTGGTCCCTCGAGGATGAAATGTAAACTTGGATCGATGACATTCTCCAAGAACTCCTTTCCTCAAGTCCTCAATATTTAGAACACATAATCATCCCTTCTTTTTCAACCATCCCCCTTAATCAAGGATAAATTTGTTAGATCATCGATCTCAGTCCAACCTCAAGCCTTCTAATCTTTTCTTCTAATAATGGATCCTCCTTCTACTTAGAAGCAATTCTGTCAATCAACACCGGTCAAACTTATAAACTAGACAACATAGCTGTATTTTGACTAGAACTAGCAGTTGATCTTAACTCCACATTACAAGTAGTCAAAGCTTCTAAATCCTCCCATTATGCCACCATAGCTAACACCACATTTTGATGTCTTCTGCTGAGAGTATCCACTACTTTATTACCTTTCCCTAGTGTATACTCTATATTGAATCCTAAGCTGCCAAAAACTCCAGCCACGTCAGCAGTCTCATATTCAACTCCAGAGAGAATAATTACCTAGAAGACTTATGATCCGCGTATAGCTCAAACCTCTCTCCTAAGAGATAATGCCTCCAAATCTTCATCGCGAAGATCACTTTAGCCAACTCCAAATCATGAGCAGGATATCTTGCTTCATGTGGTCTAAGCTATCTTGAAGCGTAGGTAATCAATTTACCCTTCTACATCAACACAGCTTACAATCCAATTCCACATGCATCGGTATACACCACCAACCGTTGGTTTCCATCTGGAACTACTAACACAGGTGCGTTGGTCAACAAATGCTTTAACTTAAAGAATGCTTCCTCATTTTGTCAGATCAAACCTTTACATCCTTCCTTGTTATCTTAGTTAAAGGTGCTGCTATCCACGAGAAATCCTTGAAGAATCTCCGGTAATAGCAAGTACATCAAAGAAACTTCTAATCTCAATCATCATCTCTAAAATCCTCTAAGTATTAAAAGCTTCGATCTTATCTGGATCAACCGACTACCCCTTCTTTGAAACCACATGACTAAGAAACTTAACCCCTTTCTCCCAAAATGACAACGGAGAACTTCGCTTTTAGCGGATGCTGCCTCGTTGTCTCAAGCACCACTCTAAGATAATCCTGATGCTCTCTCTCATCCTTAGAGTATACTAAAATTTTGTATATAAATACTAACATGAACCTATCAAATCCACGAAGAAAGCATGTGCATTCATTAACCCGAATGGCATTACTAACCACTCATATGAACCATATGTAGTTCGAAATACTATCTGTATGATCGATTTCACCCTAGAAGGGGGGTGAATAGAGTGATACTAATAATTAAAAAAATATTAATGTGGAAATATATAAAATAATTAGAGCATAAATAATAGCAGAATAATAAAAAAAAGAAATAGAACAACACAGATTTTCCTAGCTTCGGCAAACCCTGCCTACGTGCTACCCTCAAGTTTCTACTAGAAATTAAGTAGTCAGACACTTACACACGTAAACTCACGACACCCGCTATCGACTAACCTAACTCTATGCTCATAACCCTGCCACAACTCAGCCATTGGGTTGAGAATTCTCGAAATACACCACCGTAGTTCGTCCCCTAGTCACACGACTAGAATTTTATAAAACTTTAAAATATATTACAAAATAAAAACAACTAAACAAAAAACCCTAATTTAAAATTTTCGTCCATAATGAATTTAAAGATGTCAGCCCAAATAAAAAGAAGTCCTTTTTCTTTTTATATTTTTTAATCTTTGGTCTTCCCCTTTTCTTATTTTATGGCTGCTCCTTGTTCCTCTTCGTTCCTCTTTCAATAAATTAGGGTTTCTGAAATTTGAGTACGTCGACTTCAGTTGATCGATCGAATAGATGTTTTCGCATTTCTTGCTTCGTCGATCGATCATCTCTTTGATTTGCATACGGCTGCTTCAATTTTGGCGAATTCAAATTGAATAATTCTGATATGTGATTTCCTCTATTATTCACGTTGATATGCTTGAACTTGATGCCTTTAATTGCCGATGATATCGATGGTATTTATAGTGTTTAATTCCCTAAACTTTTGTTCGAATTTTTTTTTTTGAATTCGTCTGTTACTTTAGCTTGAACGTTCAATTTTGATTGGTTGCTTGTGATTGATCCTGAATAGTTCAATTTTGAATATTTATTTGCTTTATCACCATGGCTTGATGAATTTTCTTTACATTTTGTTCCGTTCTTTTTAGATTGACATCTCTACTTTGAATTCGTGATAATACTTTTAGATGAGAATTTGACTACGACTTGTTCAATTTTACTTTAATCTTGACTTCGGCTTTTTAATTCAATTAGTGTTATCACCTGGCTTTGACTAGATTTGAAACTGCTACCTTGAAAAATTTTCGACCTGCAACATTTGATCATCTAATTGATTTTTATTTGTAAATACTACTTCACATTATAACAGTTGTATGTCATCATTCACTGTTTGCTTGGACTGAATCTGGATTCCACTGCATATATATATGTGTGTATGTATGTATGTATACATGCGTGTTTGTGCATGTATATATGTATGCTTGCCTGCACTATGTCTTGGTTGAAGTGTTGCGATCACTTGTTTACATGTGCACTAACCCGGTGTGATGCACTTGTGTCATTGCTGCATGATTTTGTTCTAGTTCATCTTGAAGTCTACATTTGAATATCGCTTTGAGTTGAACTACTTGCAGGCTTCAATATGCATTGTTCTGGTCTTATGTAGATTTGAGCCTTCATGTTTTCGCTATTGCATATAAGTATAGTGCATCAATATTGCTCTATCCATATGACCATATACATTGCCATATTCACTGACCATATGCATATGTTTTGTTGTACCGTGCACTTGATATCTTCTCTTGTATACTTGATTGCCACCACGCCTTCACTTTTTCCTCTTTGAGTCTTCACTTGGTTGTTGTATACCTTTTGTTGTTTGCTGGTCTTTATGTATACTTGAATCTTGATGTAGCCCTTTGTACATGTTGCACTGCTCTGGTGCCATTGACATTTGAGTTCATTTAAGTCTTTATTATTGAGGCTACACTTGTATATGGTTGTTTATTAACTTGCTATTGCCTTTGATGCAAGTTAAATTTGTTGTTTCTTTGTTTTTCTTGACAGTCGTATATACTTGTTTTCATGTTGCTTCTGGTTTTCTTGCCTTTTAGCTTCTGATTATTCATGCTGGTGCTTTTGTATTCTTTAAACTCATACATGTGTATATATATATGTGCATATATGTATATATTCTTATGTGGTCTTTGTGTACATTCTGTTTGGAGCAGTTGATAGGTTGGGTTGCTCTGGCCAGTTCATTGCATTAATGTTACCAGGTTCATTTGTGTACTGGTTATGTTCATTTTCTCTATTCTCTTGAATCTAAACACTTGAGCTGTTTGCATTGGATTGTTGACCTTATGTTTCACTATTGGTCTCCACACTCACCCATGTTCACAATTGTTATACTCTATCCACTATTTCATAATTATCACTTTCTAGATTTGTGACCGCACCTTATGTATGTGTGTGTCACCACTGTTGCACTGCCATTGATATTTGAGTCTGGTTGCTTATGTATGCACTGTGTATATACATGTACTAGTTGTTGTTTTTGGACTTGCATTCTTGTACGTTTGGTGTGATGCTTACTGAACTATATACTTGTATACATATATATGTGTACATGTGTATATGACACTGTATATATGTATGTGCATCACTGTTGTCTTTGCAGTCTGCACTGAAATGCTGTGCACTGCATATTTATTTGTTGCTCCATTGTTTTGTACCTGACCATTTGAATCTGGTCATTATGCTGTTTCATTTGAACTGCACTGTTAAGGCTGAATGGTTGAGTTGTTTTCATGTGTACACATTGAATTTTTGATCGAAACTTGTTTTAAGTTGGTTTGATTCTTGTTGCATGAGAACTTGTACTCGATAATTTTGTGATGTATTTGTATTGCACCTGAGTTGAATCCAGCCTCGGCTCGGTTTGACCTTGTGCTCACCTGTTCCTACAGTTTTATCAAGTGTACATCGATGTGCACGGCCTTGTGGCATGTATAGTGATATACTGTGCATGTCACATGTTGTTCATGTTTGATGAATTCAAAATAATTATGATGACGAACAACCCAAATAAGAAAATAATATTTTCAAAATACACATTTTATTTTACACTGCAAAAATATTTCTTTCTTAATTTTTCTACGTCAGTGTTTATTTTGTAGATAATTCAGATGCTGGAGACAAATTGGAATATGAATAAAGAACATATACGAGTTAACAAGTTACATGTAGTGAGGTGCAAATGTATGTATAGTTAAAAATTGTATTATAATTTGAAATTGTATTGTAATGGAAATTGTTTATATAGTGAGCTCAAATTTGTACTATTCAAAATTGTAATAAAATATTTGTTTGAATAAAATATCTATTTGAATTTAAATTCTATGTTATTTATTTTATTTAGCAAATATTTATTTATTTTTGTGAAAATTAAAATAGTACAATAAAAAATACATTTAAATGAATATATATATATATATATATTTATTATCATCAAACAAAAATCTTATACTAGCATATTTAACAATCTCCCTATTTGATGATAACAAACATATATTTAAGATTTTGAATCTATTAAATGTATTTGATCATTGATGAACTCTATTTGCTCCCCTATTTGAATGCTCAGTCTCTACAATAAAGTTCCCACTTCCTATATGCATGAAAATACATAATATTATGCAAATGAACCTAGATGCAAATAAAAAATAAAAAATAGATTTTTTGACCTTTATTTACCAAAATCTTAACTTTTCTCTCCCTCTTTTGTTATGAGCGAAAGAGTGATAGTGTTAGAAAAATAGAGATAAAGTGATAGAAATTAATACAATATTAATATCAAATCAAGTATTAATATTAATTTCACTAAAAAATCAAAAAAAAATCATAAATACTTTATTAGGTGCATATTCAACTTTAGAATGATAAAAATGATTTCAACATATAAAACCATATAGTTGTGTCCATTTGTGGTATATTTATATCAGGTATTTGAATATCCACTAACCATGCATAACCGTTAGCACTTTTAAATGAGATTAGTAGTATTCCCAATTTTTATATAAAAAATGAATTTTAAGCAACTTCTAACCATGCATAACCGTGAGGACCATTAAATAGGATTAGAATCAACCTGTCCGTTTGATAATAAATTTTAATATGTGTTCCATGTGTGCATAACCGTGAGAACTTTTAAATGAGCATGAAAGGACATAATCAAAAATTCGAAGTAATTCACCCATGCATAACCGTGAGGACTTTTAAATGAGAGTGATTACTTTGGATGTTTCTATTGCTAAAAATAAAATAAAGTGAAAAAAATAATTTTCTGTTTAAAATAGCACATATTGACATACTATTTTGGATTTTGATAAGTGATGGCTGTTAGAAATATGATAGAAACAGAGATGGTCATGGAATTTTATACCCATCAAAAGTTATTATAAATCTTGTTTAAATTTTTTAAAGAAATTTACTTAATATACCATCTCAAGTCATAATATATGATTGATATCAGTACTCATCACTTTTTCAGTTACTATTTATCTTTTCGATAATCAGTAGGGAGTAAGATTAGTTAATGTAGTCATTTAAGATTAAATCAAAAAATAATTATAGAATCAAATTTTCTAAAATGACTAATCTAAAACAAGGTCAACAAAAACTATTTTCTGAAAGGGTTTTATAAGAAAAATGTCTGCTGTTTGAAAATCAGTTGAAATGAAAATATGCAGATATTTTCTTCGAAAACGATGCAACTACTGAATGTTTCAACATAAATCATATTCCACCAGTAATTTTTCTATCAACTAGATTGCCAGTGTAATCTGCATCCGAATTTTCCTTTGAGTCAAGATCATCATTAGTTGGATGTTATAGACCAGATCGTGAAGTTGCAACAAATACTTTGAAAACTTTTACAGCTTTTAAATGAAATTCTTTTGGATTTGAGTTGAAACCGTGCAAATAAGAAACCACAGAATATAATATTGGGTCAAATATATCTATATGTATCAACCAATAAAACAACATCATTAATCCAATCAAATCTATATGAACTAATTCAAAGATTCTAGAGATACTATAATGTTCTCTGCATAAAAGATAATTGGCCAACAATGTTGCATAAATCAGAATCATAATCAACATTCATTACCACATTACTGGTTAATTTAAATCAGATTATGGTGCAGATTTTCATACTTAATAAATCGTTCAAGATAAATATACCGTTACCTATTTTACCTTCGCGATAATTTTTCATCGTTACTTACTATGATTCTACTACCTTTGTACGAGGCTAACTTTGCTTTTTCGCCCATTGTGTGCCTGGAACTGCCAGAATCCAGGTAACACTATTGTTGTTCTTTAGCCTTCCACCACACCTACATGAGAAAGGATTTTTGTGACCTGTTTATTTTTATGGTCCATGATTGTTAGTAGCAAATGATTTTGAAAAATATGTTTATGTAGAGTCAAGACTGTTTATATTTGTTCTTTTTGGCACCAGATTTGTTTGACTTCAAGGAATTTTACATTCGTGCCATTGGGAACCCAAAATGTTATGGTTTTCACCATTTTGGGTCTATACCAACAATTGTTTTGGCTGTGTCCAATTTTTCATAAATTGTGCACTTGGAATTGACTTGATTAATTTCACTTCTAACACATTCAGATTGATTATACCTAAGTCCTTGTCTAACAGGATTGACAGTTTCCCTAATAGCATATTTGATGATCTATATCTTTTGGAAAATTTTCATAAAGTTGTATACAATTGTTGGACTTGTGTTTTTAGGGATTCATTTTTGTTCAATAACAAAGGGCACTTTTTGATAGAATTTTCTCTCCTCGTGTTTTCACTTTATTTCAAAATTAGACTTTCATTTTCAAATGATTTTATTTTAATTCTTGATTTTTTAATTTCTTCTTCAAATGAAGAACACTTATCACACTTAGGGCACTTGTTTCGATAGTTTTTAACCAGTTGATCAAGCTATTTATTTAATTATATCAAATTATCTCTTTGTGATTCAATTTTAGCATAATTCTCTCTAAGTTTTTCAAAACAGCTATTTACGTTGTGAAAATATATAAGTAATTCCAAATGAGGAAGTTTTGATACCTCACTTGGCTCATCGTCATCACTGTCAGTTGTTTCACCTTAAAGACACAAATTTTATTTTTCACTCTCACTGCCAATGCTTTTATCAGCTTCATCGGTTTCATCCCAAGTGGCTGCAAAACTTCTTCTTTTCCGTTTCTTTCCTTGGCTGAATTGATTCTGAGGACAATTAGGCTTGATATGATCGGGTTTATTGCACTTGTGACATGATCTTCTACTCTTCTAAGTTGTCTAGTGCATTGACTATTCTGCTTTTCAATTGTTGATTTGGAGCTATATTTTCATATTTGCGGTTCCTCCTTTTGAATCTCTTTATTAGTAACGCCAGCTCAACTGCTCCATCATCATCATCTTTCGTTGTTCCTTTAATAGCTATTGATTTCTATCGAGTATTACCTCCTTCTCATTCCGATGAATTCTTTGACTTTAACTTGTTTCAAATCTTTTGATTCTTGAATGGCAGTAACTTTTGCTTCAAAATTCTATGGAATGACTTCGAGGATTTTCTGAATTATTTTCAACTCTGTGTATGAATTTCCAAGAGCTTTTGATTTGTATACGAGATTAGAAATTCTTCCATATATCTCTTTGATATTCTCTTCCTTGGCCATTGTGAAGTTCTTGTATTTGCAACTAAGCATTGCAAGGCGAGATTCTTCGACTTGAGATATTCCTTCGTGAGTCACGTCATGTGTGTGCTAGATTTTCTATGCAGTTAGACAATGTGAGATATGATTAAATTCAATTTGATCCAATGAATAAATAATAGAGTTCATAGCTTTAGCATTAGCATTCTGTAGTTTATTTTCAAGATCTGTCCTTTGATCCATCGGTTTTTCTATTTCCAGATTATCTACCACTATAGTTAGTGTCCTATAACATGTCTCGATAATTTTCCAAGCATCAATGCTTTTCAGCAAAATTTTCATTCTATTTTTCCAGTAAGCGTATTCACCATTGAACATTAGAGATCATACTATGGACTGAACCTCAGCAAAAGCATTATTAGAAAAAGCCATTAAAAAATTTTAAAACAAAAATTTGTTTTTGAAAAATCAAATTTAAAAATATGGCTTTTGTTCCTAGCTCTGATACCACTTGTACGATCGATTTCATCCTAGAGGGAGGAGATGAATAGGGCGATGCTAATAATTATAAAAAAATTAATGCGAAAATATATAAAATAATTACAGCACAGATAATAGCAGAATAATGAAAATAAAAATAGAACAACACAGATTTACCCAGCTTCGGCAAAACCCTACTATGTGTTGCTCCTAAGGTTTCTACAAGAAATTAAGTAGTCAAACAATTACATATGTAAACCCGCGACACCCATAATCGACTAACCTAACGTTACGCTCAAAACCCTGCCATAATTCAGCTACTGAGTTACGAATTCTCGAACTACACCTCCGTAGTTCGTACCCTAGTCATGACTATAATTTTATAAAAGCTTAAAAATAGATTACAAAATAAAAACAAAAAAAACCCTAATTGAAAATTTTACCCCAAAATGAATTTAAAGATGCCGACCCAAATAAAAAGAAGTCCTTTTTCTTTTTATATTTGTTAATCTTCGGTCTTTCCTATTTCTTATTTTATGACTGCTTCCTTGTTCCTCTTCATTCCTCTTTCAATAATTTAGAGTTCCTAAAATTTGAATACACCGACTTCAGTTGATCGATCGAATAGATGTATTCACGTTATTTGCTTCATGGATCGATCATCTCTTTGATTTGCAATTGGCTATTTCAATCTTGGCGTGTTCGAATTGAATAATTCTGGTATGTGATTTCCTTTATTATTCTAGTTGATATGCTTGAACTCGATGCCTTTAGTAGCCGATGATGTTGATGGTATTTATAGGGTTTAATTCCCTATATTTTCGTTCGAATATTTTTGCGAATTTGTCTGTTACTTCAGCTCGACCATTCGATTTTTATTGGTTGCTTGTGATTAATCCTGACCGGTTCAATTTCGAATATTTCTTTGCTTTGTCACCACGACTTCATGAATATGCTTTAGATTTTGTTCCATTCTTTTCTGAGTTGACATCTCTACTTTGAATTTGTGATAATATTTTTAGATGAGAACTTGACTACGACTTGTTCAATTTTACTTTGATCTTGACTTCGGCTTTTTAATTCAATCAATGTTATCACCTAGCTTTGACTTGATTTGAAACTACTACCTTGAAAATTGTTCGACCTGAAACATTTGATCATCTGATTGATTTTTATTTGTAAACTCTGCTTCACGTTGTAACAACTGCATATCATCATTCATTGTTTTCTTGGATTGAATCTAGTTTCCAGTGCATATATATATACACACACATGTATGTATGTATGTTTGTGCATGTATATATGTATGCTTGCCTGCCTGCACCGTGTCTTGGTTGAAGTGTTGCATTCACTTGTTTTCATGTGCACTAACCTGGTGTGGTGCACTTGTGTCATTACTGCTTGATTTTAATCTGGTTCATCTTGAAATCTACAGTGAGTATTACTTCGAGCTAAAGGCTTGCAGGCTTCAATATGCATTGTTCTGGTCTTATGTAGATTTGAGGCTTCATGTTTTCACTATTTCATATACTTATAGTGCATCAATATTGCTCTATCTATATGACCATATACATTGCCATATTCACTGACCATATGCATATGTTTTGTCATATTGGTGCACTTGATATCTTCACTTGTATACTTGATTGCCTCCATGCCTTCACTTGTTCCTCTATGAGTCTTCACTTGGTTGTCGTATACCTTTTTGTTTGCTGGTCTTTACGTATACTTGAATCTTGTTGTAGCCCTTTGTACATGTTGCACTGCCCTGGTGCTACTGACATTTTAGTTCATTTTAATCTTCGCTGTTGAGTATACACTTGACATGGTTGTTTATTAACTTGCTGTTGCCTTTGATACAAGTTAAATTTGCTGTTTCTTTGTTTTTCTTGACCACCATATACACTTGTTTTCATGTTGCTTCTGGTTTGCTTTGCCTTGGAGCTTCTGATTATTCATGCTGGTGCTTTTGTATTCTTTGAACTCATACATGTGTATACATATGTATGTGCATATATGTATATATGTTTATGTGGTCTTTGTGTACATGTTGTTTGGAGCAGTTGACAGGTTGGGTTGCTCTGGCCAGTTCATTGCATTAATGTTGCCAGGTTCATTTGTGTTCTCTTTACATTCATTTTCTTTGATCTCTTGAATCTGAACACTTGAGTTGTTTGCATTGGATTGTTGACCTTCTGCTTCAATGTTGGTCTTCACATTCACCCATGTTCACAATTGTTATATTGTATCCACTGTTTCATACATATCACTGTGTGGACTTATGACTGCACCTTATGTATGTGTGTGTCACCACTGTTGCACTACCATTGATATTTGAATCTGGTTGCCTATGTATGCACTGTGTATATACATGTGCTAGTTGCTATTTTTGGACTTGCATTCTTGTACATTTGGTGTGATGCTTTCTGAACTATAAATATGTGTGTGTGTGTGTGTGTGTATGTATATATATATTTATATATATATGTATATATATGTCTACAGTGTATATGACACTTTATATTTGTATGTGCATCACTGTTGTCTTTGCAGTCTGCACAGAAATGCTATGCACTGCACATTTATTTGTTGCTCCATTGTTTTGCACTTAACCATTTGTATCTGGTTTATATGCTGTTTCATTTGAACTGTACTGTTGAGGCTGAATGGTTAAGTTTTTTTCTTGTGTACACATTGAATTTTTTGTCGAGACTTGTTTTTTGTTGGTTTTGTATTCTTGTTGCATGAGAACTTGTACTCGAAAATTCTATGATGTATTTGTATTGCACCTGAGTTGAATCTAGCCTCGGCTTGGGTTTGACCTTGTACTCACCTGTCCCTGCAGTTTTGTCAAGTGTATATTGGAGTGCACAACCTTTTGGCATGTATAGTGAAACAATGTGTATGCCACAAGTTGTTCATGTTTGATGAATTCAAAATAATTATGATGATGAACAACCCAAATAACTGTGCAAATTATATTTTCAAAATACACATTTTATTTTACACTTCGAAAAATATTTCTTTTTCAGTTTTACTACGTCAGTGTTTATTTTTCAGATAATTCATATGCTGGATACAAATTGCAATATAGTTGAAGAACAAATATGAGTGAACGAGTGATATGTAGTGAGGTCCAAATGTATATACAGTGAAATTATTTATTATTATTTGAAATTGTATTGTAATGGAAATTGTGTATATAGTGAGAGCTTAAATTTGTACTATTCAAAATTATAATAAAATATTTGTCTGAATAAAATATCTGTTTGAATTTAAATTCTTTGTTATTTATTTTATTCAGCAAATATTTATTTAATTTTGTGAAAATTAAAATAGTACAATAACAAATACATTTAAATGAATATATATATATATATATACATATGTTTATCATTATCAAAAATAATAATCATATATTAGCATATTCAACAATATCAAAGGAATACTGTCCTCTTCCACTCTTAACTGATGGAAAGTTGTCAGCAAATCCAACATGAAAAACACATTGGCTCCATACAACTGATCAAATTGATCATCTATTCTTGACAAAGGATAATTATTCTTAATCGTCCTTTCATTCAACTTACGATAGTCGATACACATCCTTAACGACCTATTTGATTTCTTCATGATCATCGTGGTCGCTCCCCAAGGTGAACTGTTTGGTCTAATAAAATTCCTTCCTTCTAGATCCATTAGCTACACCTTCAAATCCCTCATCTCGAGTTGGTGTCATCCTTCTAGGTGGTCTACTTACAGGTTCAGCTCCTAATACAAGATCCATTCGAAACTCAATAACTTATTTTGGTGGTAGTCCTATGACCGGCTAAAGGACATTTGCAAACTATCTTGCTACTCGAACCTGACTTAGCTATTCTTCCACTTCCATTGCACTCAACAAAGCACGACTACTCCGGTCAAAATTCTCCATTGAGAATATGATTCGATTATGACTATCAGTGTAACAATCTCGAATTTGTTAAGTTTAAATTGATATTTTAATTTAATTTTTTTTGATAAAAAACTGTAAAAATAATTGGTAACTAATATAAGATGTTAGTTAAACTTTGGATTACTGGAAGGATGTATTTGAATTAAATTGAATTGGGATTTATAAGTAATGTAAAGAAAAAAATGTACTACAAAAATAATAAAAATAAATACATCTAGTTAAGATTCAAACAAATAAAATAAACTATGTAAAATAAAAAAAGAATACATTAGCTAAATTTAAACAACACAGTAATTATAGAGATTCATTTGAATTACAAAACAATATAACAAAAGAAGAAAAAAATAATAACAACTTTATATCTATATGCATAAAATAAAGACAAACCGGGCAAGAGCAAGTCAATACAAATAACACCAACCAATATATGTATATGCCTGTAAGATTGATGCAAAGGTAAGAACAAAGTAATGTAAAATATCTATGAACATAAACAAAGCAAAGAAACGATTTACAGCCACCAAACTGCATAATCAACAAGTAAATAAAAAAACAAATACCTAACATATTTACATCATCTCAGCCGAAGTATGTAGCTTGCAAAGAAAGGTAGCAATAAATATATTACAAGTATGTAGATTAAAATAAAATAAACTTTAACAACAAATATCTCTAGCATATACAAAACAAATCTACATACAAATAAAAAAAATATAAGTACAACCGAAATAAAATGAACTGTACAAACACGATACAAATAGTAAGCTTGTAAACCAAAATAGGATTTGCATTTAGTGCCACGTCCTCTCAACCGAAGTAAGCTACTTCCGTTCAGCCTCCAACATGATAAAAAAAAATCTCTGGTTAACAATATATATAAATAATGTAAGAAGTACAACTAATATCTTGTTTCAATATTTTGCCAGAAACTTGTAAACTTCCTTTTATATATATCACCTTCCTCATTTTCATTCGTTCATCACAACTTAGCAACTGGAAAAATTTTATAGCAAGCATTTTTTTTACAAACTGAAGCATCATTCAATTAAACAAAAGCGAGAAAGATTGGGTGGAAGATCAAAGCAATTTCCAGTTTAAAAGTCAAGCCAGTTTCAAAGTATTTCAAGTAGCCACTCTGTTCTTCTTCTTTAAACCGTGAGTAACATTTTTTTCATAACTTAAGTTAATATGGCTACATGTGTTCTCCGTGAAATATCTGGATGTAGATATATATCAGTGCACTGCTGTTAAATCTGCGAATTCCTGTTCTAGTTTTCAAGCTCAAACCTGGTTCAAAATTCATTTGATCTTGATCCAATCCATGTTAAGACTTAAGCCTTGAACAAAATATGCTTGTTACACTACAAATTTTAGTTTAAAAATTTGTTTAAAGTAAACAAATTTGTGTTGTCTCTGGAAAGGTTAAAACTACAGAGCAATCTTGAAATATGTTAAATTTTGAGTTTCTTAATTCACAAATTCATGAATATAAATAGAATTCGTGTACAAAAATATGATTTTTAAAACAAGATTCGTGATTTTTAGAGGAGGGAGTGAGGTGCAGTTCGTGTTCGACTGTTTTGAGCATTTTAGGTCGCCGTGGGTGATCGCGTTGATGAGAGAGGTCGGGGCTTCGCGTGGAGGTGGAAGGGAGTATGGCGAGGTTGGGAAAAATGGTAGCTCGTGACCTAGTTCATCGTGGCGTTGACTGGAAGGAGGAGTAGGGTTTAAGGCCTGTGAAACTAACGTCGAAGTTTTGGGGTTCGTTCTCATTCCTCAGTGCATCGAGTCGTGCACGGCTTTGGGAAGTGGTTGAGGGGAGGACGACAAGATCGCGGCCGAAGTTTCGCGTGTTCCGGTGGTTGTGGTGGGGGGAACGATGCCATTTCCAGATTGCGTTCTGGTTCATGTATCGAGCTCGAACGCTCGATTTTGCTTCGATGATTTCATCATCGTTTCGGTGATCGGGAACTAATGAGGGGAGGATCGTCGACTTGTCTCGACGATCTGCGAAGGGCCGGAGGTGATGGCGGTGCCGTGCACGTGCACGGTGCCATGGGATGTTTTCCTGGTGAAGACTAGCTTGGGCAGAGAGGTATACTCGAGTTTCTCGAGTGGTTCCAGTGTTTTGCTCGAAGTCTTTGGGGGGTTGGACTCGAAGGAGATATGGGGTAGCTCGAGTATAACCTGCTTTCCAGGTTTAAACAGAACCCTATTCTGTTTCCTTTTAAATTTAAACTGAATTTTTATTTAAAGTTAAGTATAAATTTAAGTTAGGTTAGATCTTAGATTGGAAAAATAAAAGTTTTAAATTTAGAAATTGTTTCAATAACTAGAAAAAAAATGGTGAAGCAATTAAAAGTATATTTTAACAAATTGAATTTGAAAAAAAAATGGGATTTAAAATCATGAAGGAATGATTCAAACAGAGATTAAATCAAAGTTTAAAAATCTGAATTTAAATCTAAATTTAAATTCAAGATTTTGAAGAAGAAAAAAAAAAGGTTGACAAATTCAAAAGTTTAAATGAAAGGAATTATACATTTAAATATGTGAAGTTAGAAGAAAATTTGATTTTTACTCTTCTAAATTTCTTTATAACAAATGTATTTCTTTAACATGAGATTTAAAAGGTGTTGAAATTATTTAAACTTTATTAAAAATAAATTTGTATTTATTCTAAAAGCTTGAAATTTAATTTGAAATTTGAAATCAATATTTCTAGACATATTGTAAGTAATAATTCAATCATAAATGTAAATAAGTTTTACTTTAAGTATTGAAGATTTAATGATTTATAATTCATTAATTATTAATTTAATTAAAAATGGATAATTTATTTATTTAATTAATGATTTGGATTAATTAAATAAGTAATTAAAGGATAAAATAATATATGAAGGTTTAAAGATTAATTAATTAGCAACTAAGGATTTTTAATTAAATATAAATTAATGATGAAAGTTGATTAATCAAGTGATTAAGCAATAATTAATTCAAGAATAATGTGATAAATAAAGTAGGGTAATTAATTTGAGATTAATTAATGTAGTTAAAGGTTAATTAACTAATGAAAATGATTAAAGATAAATTACTTAGTTAAAAAGAAATTAATTAATGGTTAGAGTTAATTAAGTAATTAGGCATAATTACTTATTATGATTAATTAGGGTAATTAATCAAAAGGAGATTAATTAAAGATTAATTAATTTATTATGATTAATTAAGAAAAATTTAATTAATTAAGGTAATTGATTAATTAATTTATATCAAATGATTTGAAATTAATTCATCATGACTGAATAACCAATTCATAAGTAATTAATTAAATTGGAAATAAATTGGATTAATTAGGAATAAAAAATTAATTAATCCTTCTTTCAAATGATTATTGAACGTTTGACCTTACTTATGAATGATTGTATTGTATGAGATGCCTCGAATTGATTGTCCTAACTGATCTGTGATATTTTGTACTGTGGATTGAGCTGTGTATGATTCATTCATTGATTTACATTCGTATATTATCTGTGAATCTGTGAATAGACGATAAGCATTATAGTTTATATCGCTCATCAACTATATTTTTAATCTGTGATGATTGAATAATGTTGCACTATTGTGTTAAACCCTGGACCCCACTTATACACATACCAATATGGATTTCACGAGTAATTCGGTTAAGTCACATATTTTTGAAATAGTTTTAAATTTGAATTTTAAAAATTCAAATGTTTTTGAAATGGATTGGATTTAAAGTGAAAAGATTTTTGAAATGGAATTTCAAAGATGAAATTTATTTTTAACTTGATTGAGTTTTAGAATTTAAATATTTTTATTTGAATTTGAATTCAATATTTGAAATTGAATTCTATGATTTGAAACTATGGATTAATAACATTATACTAGTTATATATGAGTCAAACCATTTTTAAAGTGTTGTTCTTTTGGGAATTTGAATTAACTTAAAGATTATAACTTGTATAAATGAAATAGGGTTTTTCCGAAATAACACTGTTGTTTCTAAATAATAAAAAGCTTTCATAAGAGAAATGAATTTCAAATTGTATTAAAGGGATTTCAAGTAAACTGAAATAGTTTTCCAAGTTATAGATGAATATTTGGAAACGAATTTTTTTTGTGAATATTTAGGAACGATTTGAAAGCTACGAAACCAATCTTTGATTTAAAGATTTAAATGAATTAATCCAATTGAGATGGAATTGTTTCGAAACTTATGAATGAACCTTTGAGAAACTAGGTGAATTGTGTGAAATTAATCTTTTGTTTAAAAGATTTGAGATGGTAATTTGTTTAAACCATTTGAAAGAAAAGCTTTGGATTTTTAAGTTGTGACTTAATTGAAATCCCATATCCATAGGTTTTAAATGTTGCGTTCACTATTCGGGTTAGCCAGGAAAGGACCTTTGGGTCGTATACCCCATTCCGAATATGTGATACGTCGTTATGGATAGCATTTGAAGACCAGTGGTGAAGACCGGATTTTTACGAGAACGATAAGATGACCTATTCATTGTCTCTGCACCGAGTAGCTACGGTATAGGGATTCCCTAAGTGATGGGAAGTCCAATTGGGATTGTGAATACCCGGATTTCAAGGACTTCTTCGGAAGTGCCTTCGGTTCTGTTCGAACCTAGAACAGACTTGTGTGGATTGTGTGTCTGACATTACATTTTGAGATATAAAGCGGATTTTTTTCAAAAACATTTCTGTTGGTGGCGGAGAATTTATTCTCTTAGCATTAACACCCTTCTCTGAGACGTTCGAGCTCAGGGGTTATGTAGTTGAAGGTTATCAGCGATATATTCCCATATCGGTAATGTGGCATGCCGAGTGATGCTGATCATTTGTTGATCAAAGCATAGCTTGTGAAAGCGTAGCTTTGTGGACGAGACTTCGTCGGACCTCACACCCCGGAAATGGTCAAAACAGGAAGGATGCAGCAAGGTTCTAGGGAGTAGCGCCCCTTAGTGTGTGTCATTGCCTTCTGGATAGAAGTGGTATCATGGTATGGAGCCTAGATACTTAACTTATGTGAATGTTGCAAATTTATATGACTTTGTGACTTATGTTGATTGAGGATCCTTAGATAAAGGTGGTTACAACCGGGGGATGGCATACGCGCGTCAGTAGTTACCTATTTTTGCAGAGGTAACCCGGCCTTGTGTTGGCAGAGATCCGGTTAGGTTCTCGGGGCATCTTTCCAGAGGCGTTTCCATGTGGCTATGGGAAGTTCCTTGGCCTGACCATTGTTGGAAATCCAAAGAAACAATACGAACCCGGTACGGTTTTAGTTGTATAACCTGCCATGGAATGTGGCGGTAACCTGCTATTGGACATGGTAGCTATAGTAAGCATAAGTGCGAAATGCCTATGCTGGCTAAGATTTATATCTTTACTTTCGAAATGATTTTTTCTACACTATGCACTAGTAATAATATCAAATGTTTCTTTTTAATGTGTATCAAGCATCTTTGACTATCATAAGGAGAAATCTCCTCCGATTCTGCGTTTGCATTGTGTGTGTGTGCGGGAGGCCTTATGGTAGTCTCATTTCTAAAAAGCATTGCGAATCTATTTTAAAATATTTCTTTATTTGTTTTAAAGATAAAACTGTTTTTGTTACTCATACCAGTCTCATGACTGATCCATATTTTATTGTTTCTTTCCTAAACTCTGGGTGCTCAAAATTTTCTACACGGGCAGTCAAGAGTTGGGTTTTTCAGATAGTCAGATTAGTAGGTTATCTGGAGCTAGTTCAATCTTTGGATGTGGACGAGACTTGCTTGTCTTGGTGAATCGTGATGTTGGTTCGAGCTGCTGCTGGAGTTCTCTTTTGAAGACTATCTGGAGTTATTTGTTCCGTTGCTAATGTTAGCTATTTTCTTTTCCACTGCCATTCTATTGTATCTATGTTGTATATTGATATCTATTGGATCATCTGTTGTATCAGATATTGTATCAAAGCTGTATATCAATGTATTATTCTTTTATTCCGCTGTGTTGTTTACTTAATGTTGTTATAAGCTCCGACGACTCGGATTTGAGTGCTCGAATCTGCGGCATTCGAGTACGATGTGAAGTATGGATGTCGATTTTTGAGCGCGAAAAATCCCTATCGTCACATTTGTTATCAGAACTAAGGTTAAAACTTTAGCTCAGGAGTATAACACGTTAAGTAGCTCATTAGAGATAGGGTGAAGTACCCTAGAATGAGAAATCCCTAAGATATCTGTTCGAATGCCTCTGTAAATTCTCTTACTATCCAGTGATAGTGAGTATGAGTGCAAGAAGATGACGAGATAGGGGACAGGGAAATACAACTATAAATGGTCAATACCCTGCAACAGTGGAAACAATCTTTCTCTATCAATCTCCTTTGATTCGTCTTTTCAAAATCTTTTGATTTCTTCGTACCGGCTATAGAAGAGGTTTCGATGTGATGGCGGCCTTATGAATCGTAATAGGAAAATTCTTACTTCGTATCTTCATCAGTTTCTTATCAGTTTTGGATTTAAACCTTAATGAATACGAATTTGAAATTTGAAATTTTAAATTAGGAATTTTAAATAAATTGAAAATTTAATTTGAGTTAATTTGATTAATTGAATATGAAGATAAATTTGAATTGTATCGATAAAACAATTTCGTTTAAAAACAAATTTGAATTTTTGAAAATTTATTATAGTTTCTTGGGTTGATCGTAGTCCGAAGAGGGACAAACTGGTATATATTTTGGGGTATTCCGACTTGAGTTTGGGATCCATATCTTGTGTTTGAAAAATTGTAGAAGACTGAATCCACCTACCAATCTCTTTTGTTCAGCATCTCTTTTCAATTCTTTGACGGTTCCTGATAGATCCAGGAAGAAGATTTGATATATTAACATGGACACAAACTCCAAATAGGCCAGAATTATTTGTTTGGATGAATTAGTTGCTTTGATTGCTATGGTTAATAGGTATACTTCATTTCTAAACTAAAAGTTTTGAAATTGTATCCATATATCTGTCTTTTTGGGTCCAAATATATTCTACGGACGGTTGGTTATCCTTCGAACTAACCAGTGCCTTGCATATTTCGTAGAATTTATGACCCGAGTATCCTGAGTAGTATTGTATGAGTTTGATCTCATATTGGTGATATTCTGATTTGGTAAGCCAAATGCAGAATAAATATATCCAGTTGATCTGGAAAGATATTTCTCTTTCATCTATCTTCGTTATCTCTCTCTGGCGAATTTCGAGGACGAAATTCCTTTTAAGGGGGGAAGTCTGTAACGATCTCGAATTTGTTAAGTTTAAATTGATATTTTAATTTAATTTTTTTTGATAAAAAACTGTAAAAGTAATTGGTAATTAATATAAGATGTTAGTTAAATTTTGGATTACTGGAAGGATGTATTTGAATTAAATTGAATTGGGATTTATAAGTAATGTAAAGAACAAAATGTACTACAAAAATAATAAAAATAAATACGTCTACTTAAGATTCAAACAAATAAAATAAACTATTAAAATATAAAAAGAATACATTAGCTAAATTTAAACAACACAGTAATTATAGAGATTCATTTGAATTACAAAACAATATAACAAAAGAAAAAAATAATAAATACTTTATATCTATATGCATAAAATAAAGACAAATCGGGCAAGAGCAAGTCAATACAAATAACACCAACCAATATATGTATATGCCTGTAAGATTGATGCAAAGGTAAGAACAAAGTAATGTAAAATATCTATGAACATAAACAAAGCAAAGAAATGATTTGCAGCCACCAAACTTCATAATCTACAAGTAAAAAAAAACCAATACCCAACATATTTACATCATCTCAGTCGAAGTATGTAGCTCGCAAAGAAAGGTAGCAATAAATATATTACAAGTATGTAGATTAAAATAAAATAAATTTTAACAACAAATATCTCTAGCACATACAAAACAAATCTACATACAAATAAAAAAATATAAGTACAACCGAAATAAAGTGAATTGTACAAACATGATACAAATAGTAAGCTTGTAAACCAAAATAGGATTTGCATTTAATGCCACATCCTCTCAGCCGAAGTAAGCTACTTCCTTTCAGCCTCCAACATGATAAAAAAAATCTCTGGTTAACAATATATATAAATAATGTAAGAAGTACAACTAATATCTTGTTTCAATATTTTGCCAAAAACTTGTAAACTTCTTTTTATATATATCACCTTCCTCATTTTCATTCGTTCATGACAACTTAGCAACTGGAAAAAATTTATAGCAAGCATTTTTTTTTAAAAAACTAAAGCATCATTCAATTAAACAAAAGCGAGAAAGATTGGGTGGAAGATCAAAGAAATTTCCAGTTTAAAAGTCAAGCCAGTTTCAAAGTATTTCAAGTAGCCACTCTGTTCTTCTTCTTTAAACTGTGAGCAACATTTTTTTTTTATAACTTAAGTTAATATGGCTGTATGTGTTCTCTATGAAATATCTGGATGTAGATATATATCCGTGCACTGCTGTTAAATCTGAGAATTCCTGTTCTAGTTTTCAAGCTCAAACCTGGTTCAAAATTCATTTGATCTTGATCCAATCCATGTTAAGACTTGAGCCTTGAACAAAATATGCTTGTTACACTATAAATTTTAGTTTAAAAATTTGTTTAAAGTAAACAAATTTGTGTTGTCTCTGGAAAGGTTAAAACTACAGAGCAATCTTCAAATATGTTAAATTTCGAGTTTCTTAATTCACAAATTCATGAATATAAATAGAATTCGTGTACAAAAATATGATTTTTAAAACAAGATTCGTGATTTTTAGAGGAGGGGGTGAGGTGCAGTTCGTGTTCGACTGTTTTGAGCATTTTAGGTCGCCGTCGGTGATCGCGTTGATGAGAGAGGCCGGGGCTTCGCGGAGGTGGAAGGGAGAATGGCGAGGTTGGGAAAAATGGTAGCTCGTGACCTAGTTCATCGTGGCGTTGGATGGAAGGAGGAGTAGGGTTTAAGGCCCGTGAAACTAACGTCGAAGTTTTGAGTTTCGTTCTCATTCCTCAGTGCATCGAGTCGTGCACGGCTTTGGGAAGTGGTTGAGGGGAGGACGACAAGATCGCGGCCGGAGTTTCGCGTGTTCCGGTGGTTGTGGTGGGGGGAGCGAGGCCATTTCCAGATTGCGTTCTGGTTCCTGTATCGAGCTCGAATGCTCGATTTTGCTTCGATGATTTCATCATCGTTTCGATGATCGGGAACTGATGAGGGGAGGATCGTCAACTTGTCTTGACGATCTGCGAAGGGCCGGAGGTGATGGCGGCGCCGTGCACATGCACGATGCCATGGGATGTTTTCCTGGTGAAGACTAGCTTGGGCAGAGAGGTATACTCGAGTTTCTCGAGTGGCTCCAGTGTTTTGCTCAAAGTCTTGTGGGGGTTGGACTCGAAGGAGATATGGGGTAGCTCGGGTATAACCTAATTTCCAGGTTTAAACAGAACCCTGTTCTGTTTCCTTTCAAATTTAAACTGAATTTTTATTTAAAGTTTAAGTATAATTTAAGTTAGGTTAGATCTTAGATTGGAAAAACAAAAGTTTTAAATTTAAAAATTGTTTCAATAACTAGACAAAAATGGTGAAGCAATTAAAAGTATATTGTAACAAATTAAATTTGAAAAAAAAATGTGATTTAAAATCATGAAGGAATGATTCAAACAGAGGCTAAATCAAAGTTTAAAAATCTAAATTTAAATTCAAGATTTTGAAGAAGAAAAAAATAAAGTTGACATATTCAAAAGTTTAAATGAAAGGAATTATACATTTAAATATGTGAAGTTAGAAGAAAAATTGATTTTTACTCTTCTAAGTTTCTTTATAACAAAAGTATTTCCTTAACATGAGATTTAAAATGTGTTGAAATTGTTTAAACTTTATTAAAAATAAATTTGTATTTATTCTAAAAGCTTGAAATTTAATTTGAAATTTGAAATCAATATTTCTAGACATATTGTAAGTAATAATTTAATCATAAATGTAAATAAGTTTTACTTTAAGTAGTGAAGTTTTAATGATTTATAATAATTAATGATTTGGATTAATTAAATAAGTAATTAAAGGATAAAGTAATATATGAAGGTTTAAAGATTAATTAATTAGCAACTAAGGTTTTTTAATTAAATGTAAATTAATGATGAAAGTTGATTAATCAAGTGATTAAGCAATAATTAATTCAAGAATAATGTGATAAATAAATTAGGGTAATTAATTTGAGATTAATTAATGTAGTTAAAGGTAAATTAACTAATGAAAACGATTAAAGATAAATTACTTAGTTAAAATGAAATTGATTAATGGTTAGAGTTAATTAAGTAATTAGGGATAATTACTTATTATGATTAATTTGGGTAATTAATCAAAAGGAGATAAATTAAAGATTAATTAACTTATTATGATTAATTAAGAATAATTTAATTAATTAAGGTAATTGATTAATTAATTTATATCAAATGATTTGAAATTAATTCATCATGACTGGATAACCAATTCATAAGTAATTAATTAAATTGGAAATAAATTGAATTAATTAAGAATAAACAATTAATTAATCCTTCTTTCAAATGACTATTGAATGTTTGACCTTACTTATGAATGATTGTATTGTATGAGATGCCTCGAATTTATTGTCCTAACAGATCTGTGATATTTTGTACTGTGGATTGAGCTGTGTATGATTCATTCATTGATTTACATTTGTACATTATCTGTGAATAGACGATAAGCGTTATAGTTTATATCGCTTATCAACTATATTCTGTGTTTTAATCTCTGATGATTGAATAATGTTGCACTATTGTGTTAAACCCTGGACCCCACTTATACACACCCCAATATGGATTTCACGAGGAAATCGGTTAAGTCATAGATTTTTGAAATAGTTTTAAATGTGAATTTTAAACATTCAAATGTTTTCTAAATGGATTGGATTTAAAGTGAAAAGATTTTTGAAATGGAATTTCAAAGATGAAATTTATTTTTAACTTGATTGAGTTTTGGAATTTAAATATTTTGATTTAAATTTGAATTCAATATTTGAAATTGAATTCTACGATTTGAAACTCGGGATTAACGATATTATACTAGTTATATATGAGTCAAACAATTTTTAAAGTATTGTTCTTTTGGGAATTTGAATTAACCCAAAGATTATAACTTGTATAAATGAAATAGGGTTTTTCCGAAATAGCACTGTTGTTTCTAAATAATAAAAAGCTTTCATAAGAGAAATGAATTTCAAATTGTATTAAAGGGATTTCAAGTAAACTGAAATAGTTTTCCAAGTTATAGATGAATATTTGGGAACGAATTTTTTTGTGTGAATATTTATGAACGATTTGAAAGCTATGAAACCAATCTTTGATTTAAAGATTTAAATGAATTAATCCAATTGAGATGGAATTGTTTTGAAACTTATGAATGAACCTTTGAGAAACTGGGTGAATTGTGTGAAATTAATCTTTTGTTTAAAAGATTTGAAATGGTAATTTGTTTAAACCATTTGAAAGAAAAGCTTTGGATTTTTAAGTTGTGACTTCATTGAAATCTCATATCCATAGGTTTTAAATGTTGCGTTCACTATTCGGGTTAGCCGGAAAAGGACCTTTGGTTCGTATAACCCATTCCGAATATGTGATACGCCGTTATAGATAACATTTGAAGACCGGTGGTGAAGACCGGATATTTCCGAGAACGATAGGATAACCTATTGATTGTCTCTGCACCGAGTAGCTACGGTATAGAGATTCCTAAGTGATGGGAAGTCCAATTGGGATTGTGAATACCCAGATTTCAAGGACTTCTTCGGAAGTGCCTTCGGTTCTGTTCGAACCCAGAACAGACTTGTATGGATTGTGTGTCTGACATTACATTTTGAGATATAAAGCAGATTTCTTTCAAAAACATTTCTGTTGGTGGCGGAGAATTTATTCTCTTAGCATTAACACCCTTCTCTGAGACGTACGAGCTCAGGGGTTATGTAGTTGAAGGTTATCAGCGATATATTCCCATCTTGGTAATGTGGCATGCTGAGTGATGCTGATCATTTGTTGATCAAAGCATGGATTGTGAAAGCGTAGCTTTGTGGATGAGACTTCGTCAGACCTCACACCCCGGAAATGGTCAAAACAGGAAGGATGTAGCAAGGTTCTAGGGAGTAGCGCCCCTTAGTATGTGTCATTGCCTTCTGGATAGAAGTGGTATCATGGTATGGAGCCCAGATACTTAACTTATGTGAATGTTGCAAATTTATATGACTTTGTGATTGATGTTGATTGATGATCCTCAGATAAAGGTTGTTACAATCGGGGGACGGCATACGCGCGTAAGTAGTTACCTATTTTTGCAGAGGTAACCCGGCCTTGTGTTGGCAGTGATCCAGTTAGATTCTCGGGGCGTCTTTCCAGAGGCGTTTCCATGTGGCAATGGGAAGTTCCTTGGCCTGACCATTTGTTGGAAATCCAAAGAAACAATACGAACCCTGTACGGTTTTAGTTGTATAACCTGCCATGGAATGTGGCGGTAACCTGCTATTGAACATGGTAGCTATAGTAGGCATAAGTGCGAAATGCCTATGCTGGCTAAGATTTATATCTTTACTTTCGAAATGATTTTTTCTACACTATGCACTAGTAATAAT
This sequence comes from Allium cepa, assembly GCA_030765085.1. Lineage (NCBI taxonomy): Eukaryota > Viridiplantae > Streptophyta > Magnoliopsida > Asparagales > Amaryllidaceae > Allium > Allium cepa. The sequence continues at coordinate 567,023,198 of CM060940.1, read as the reverse complement.
ATCAAATGTTTCTTTTTAATGCGTATCAAGCATCTTTGACTATCATAAGGAGAAATCTCCTCCGATTCTGCGTTTGCATTGTGTGTGTGTGCGGGAGGCCTTATGGTAGTCTCATTTCTAAAAAGCATTGCGAATCTATTTTAAAATATTTCTTTATTTGTTTTAAAGATAAAACTGTTTTTGTTACTCATACCAGTCTCATGACTGATCCAGAGTTTATTGTTTCTTTCCTAAACTCTAGGTGCTCAAAATTTTCTACACGGGCAGTCTAGAGTTAGGTTTTTCAGATAGTTAGATTAGTAGGTTATCTGGAGCTAGTTCAGTTTTGGATGTGGACGAGACTTGCTTGTCTTGGTGAATCGTGATGTTGGTTTGAGCTGCTGCTGGAGTTCTCTTTTGAAGACTATCTGGAGTTATTTGTTCCGTTGCTAATGTTATATATTTTCTTTTCCGCTGCTATTCTATTGTATCTCTGTTGTATATTGATATCTATTGGATCATCCCTTGTATCATATATTGTATCAAAGCTGTATATCAATGTATTATTCTTTTATTCCGTTGTGTTGTTTACTTAATGTTGTTATAAGCTCCGACGACTCGGATTTGAACGCTCGAATCTACGGCATTCGAGTACGATGTGAAGTATGGATGTCGATTTTCGAGCGCGAAAAATCCCTATCGTCACAATCAGGGTGTTTTAGTGATATCTCATCATCTTGGGAAAATATCCTAGCCTTATACTTACTCAAACAATCCATACACAAAATGATTCTGAAATCTGCGAAATCATAAACATACCGACTGCATGCGAACTTATGACATAACAAATCAAGTTCTAACTAGTCACATCTCATTCCTAGAGTTGCATACCCTCTTATTGGATTCACAACCCTTAAGGAAGTAACAGGGTATGTGGGTTCTAAGCATAACCTATCAACCAAACATTAGAATATAAATGAATGTGATGCACGGATATCAAATATTATCCTAACCGGTATACTCTAAATCAAAAACATACCTTCCATTATACTCTTTCCTTTCTCAGCTGCAGTTGGCTTAGCAGATGATGGTCCAATGGCAAAACCCATTCCCTTGTCCACCGTAACAGGTTCTATACACTGATTCTTATAATGCCCAACTTGGTCACAGTTGAAGCACTTCACATTCTTTTTTTTTCCGCACCCTTCTTCCTCTTGCCTGACCGGCATTCATTTGCACAATGACCCTTCTTGTCACACTTAATGCAAACTAAGTCAGCCTTTGCCTTTTTGGCAGCATCTCCCTTCTGGGCTTCCTTCTTCTTAAAAAACTTTCTCTTCTTTCTCTAAGAACCATGGATTTCAATTGGCTTCTCTCTGGCACAAACAAAAAGCGTTTCTTCATTGTGAATTGCCATCTCTACCACTACATTAATAGGATCATGGATATGGGTAGGGTCACCCTAGCAATCTCGGGCCTTAGTCCTCTAATGAACCTCACATTCCTCCTGATGACGTTGTCTATTGTATTATATCCATAACGGGAAAACTCATCAAACTTGGCAGCATACTCAAAAACTGACATCTCTTCCTACTCCAGATCCAAAAAATTCCTCAACGGTGCTGATTTAGTAACCTCAGACATAAACCTTTGCTCAAATCTCCTTTGAAAATCAGCCTAAGTTGATTCTTCCTCCGGAACTCCGATAGTAACACTTTTCCACCAATGATTTGTTGACCCTTGCAACTGTCTAGAAGCCAACCTTCTCTTTTTCTCATCATCTAAACCCAAATCAGTAAAGATACTCTCATAGTGCAACAACCAATTCTCTATCTTTATGAAATTCTTTGTCCCCATAAATGGCTTTCCACTAAGACTAGTGTAATCTCTGCTTAGCTTAGCATAATTATTCCCAGCCGGAGGCACATGATTTGCTCCTCCAACATTTCCAACAACTCCTGCTTGCATCATATTGATGAAGAACTGATACATTTCCCTTACATCTACTGGTGGATTTAAACCGTCCATATTGGCACAACATTTTGGTTAGCATCAGACTTTCCACCTTGGTTCCTCCTGGTATTAGGTCAAACTGATTGTGGTGCTTCCACCACCGAGATTTCATCTTTTGTTTTTTCGGCATCAATATCTTCTTTCTTGTAAATCTACATATGAGCCATAGTAAGATGCAGAAGAACGGTCTAAGAGAGAGGAGAATACATACTTATATATCTATATATCAAATACATGTACATTACTATGGCGTTAACCCAAACCTTGATCTCATTTTTAGATTCATTGGATTATGTTTGAAAAAAATTTAGGTATAAAATTCTTTTAAGCTTCATAAACCTATGCTATGATACCAAGTTATAACATCCCCTACTTGAAGGCCCAAAACAAACAACAACGAATGTTGTAGTCATCCTTTGTTATTAATCCTCGATGACTAAATACGGTAATTTTAGATACATTGATACACAAAAAAAAAATACGGAAGAAGAAAAATTAAAACATCAAATAAGTTTCACATTCCATTTCAAAACATTTAAAATTCATTACATAATCCTAATGCAAGAACCACATTCAAAGAAAATATATCTATTACAATATACGCCAAGGACGACATATGAAGATGCCTCCTTGGTTGATCAGAGTACATAATAAGGCAATAAAAAATTGGCCTTTACAACCAAAACACAGCAGAATAAAAAGAACTCTTATTAACTAACTTGCCTCCTGAAATTTTATTCGTCTAAAAAGAGAACCCGAAAACCTCTACTCTTAAACTATTCAAAATCAATTGTGCACCCGACAATTCAAGAGAAAATAAAAAATTCACACCAGACATAAAGCTTGGTATGAATAATAATCTACCATCCCAAATCATTTAGGTATCTAGTGAGACCACGCCGCTCAACGGAATGGGTTTTCTTCTCACTAGTATCCCAAAACCTTTATAAAACCATATACTATGCTCCAACATTCATAATGGTTAAAACATCTCAAACTAATATAATGATTAAAAAAAAGTAAATCAATTTTGGATTACCCATCCCCATTCATTTTGACTATCTATCTCGTTTATCGTTTCTAGGGGTACTATTAACCTAATAGTTTTCATGGGCTGACTAATAACCAAATAAATGTTTTTGGACTCCTCGTCCTATTTTATAGTTTCATGGGATCACTAAGAAACTGTTGTCCCCTGCTAATATATTTACTGTTTCATGGGATCTTCCTGAACCTATTGGTAGCTCCAATATCCTTTCACTTATCCTAGTTTTCATGGGTTGACTAGGAACCTATTAACTTCTGTCGATGCCTTAATCTAGATATAGTTTTCATGGGCTAACTACAAACCTATTGGCCCCTGCCAATATCAAATCATAGTTTTCATGGGCTAACTATAAACCTGTCATCATGACATTTTCATTTATATATTGCTTTCATGAGCATACAATGAACCTATTATCCCCTATCAATACGTTTAATTAATATTGTAGCAATACCGGGTCAACCTAGCTAGTTATTCTGTCCTACCCCAATGCACCGTTAAGGGTTAACTACAATGTGAATATATTTAAATACATTATGAAGAAGCAAGCATAATAATACCAACCCCTGTGGTTTCATATCCTTGAAATAATTTCATTTATAACTTGGTTAATCTCATTAACCCATTTATCAAGGAAAATTTCTTAAAAACTTCATTTCCAAACTTTTTATTTATGCCATGGTTTACCTTTAAAATGAGATTGGTTTATTATTTTTGAAAACTAAGGCTTTCAAAACCTTAAAACATCACTTTTAAAACCCCCGGATAACCTCCTACGAAAGCGTAGAAAACTTCTTTTCGAAATGTTAAATATATACAACTAGAAGCACTTTAACCATCTCTTTTGAAACCAAAATACCTTTCAAAAGTATTAAAACATTACTTAACAGTCTCTAGAAACATAGCTTCAAAACCAATGAAAATACCCTTTCGAAACCATTGGATTTATTTAAAAATATCTTTTGGTCAAACTGAATATATGCGAAAGTATCTTTTTTGAAACCTTTAACAAAATTGTTTAGGGATAATTTGATGGCGTCGAAACCATCCTTTCGATAGCTTCAAAACATTTAAGCAAAACACTGAAGGATAACATCGAAACCCTTGAACCCTTTCGTAAGCATTTAGAAAGTGGCTTAACATAAGTTTTAAAACAAAGACAACCCTTTAAAAGCATTGATGACTTCAATATACTCGAAAGGTAAAAGAACTGCGGCAGGTTTTTACCGAGTTGGAACCACTTATTTCGAAAGCTTTGTTTTATAAATAAGGTTACTCCTTAGAAAGCTTATACTTTAAAAAATAAGATGGAAACCCCCTTTAAAAGCATTTTGGAAGCCCCTTTTGAAATCATATGTTTCAACTCCTTCGAAAGCGTTTATGCAAACAAGGCAGGCCTTATCGTTTAAAAACAAAACTAAGGTCTTGACACCATCAGAAGCTTTGCTTTCGACACCATGGCTTCCGCCTTTCCTCCAATCCACTACGTACCATCTAAGCGATACCTTTTGTATTGGTTTTGACTAGGTAGGTTTCGAAATGATTGGTTTCGACTAAGTTGAGGCGAAAGCATTGGGTCGAAGGTCACTTCCAAGAGAGGCGGAATTAACTGTTTATTGAAAAGGCTGAATTATTGCTAAGTTTAGTAATTGCTTTATAACTAACCTGCCTATTTGTAAATACCTGATTGGTTGCCTTAAACTTTTTAGATTCTTTATAGGGTAACTGCCATAGGTTTCTAGATCTTAATCAAAGAAAGTTTAATAATTAAGCCCTTCCATTAAGCAAAACCAAAATTGCAAATAAGCCCTTCTTCTAAAATAATTTATTTTTCATAGTAAATCAATTTGGAAAACCTAAAAGCCAAGAAAAACCAAATTCAAAAATTAGTAAATCAAAAATTACAAGCACACTAAAATTACAATAATTCACTTTCATCATATTTTCAGGAATACTAAAATTTAAGACCCAAATTCTTTCTGAAATAATCAAAATTAATTTTTTTACCCAATTTTATCATATTTTCCTTTGAAAATTAATAATAATCTTTCCATAGGTGGAAAAATTATCAAAAGTAAAACCTAACTCCAAAATTATGTTTTACATAACATATAATTTTCCCACGGCAATCAAAATCAGTTATATTCGGTTTTACCCTAAAAGCCATGGAAAACCTTATTTAAACAATGCGGTTTAAATAAGCCATGTTATAAATCTAAGCATATCATCATTGAAACATCATTAAAACGCATTTAATCCTAAATCCGAAAAATATGATCATAGAACATAATTGAGATGGTATAAATTATTATCGCCTCGAATATGAAAAGGACTCCGAGATTTGTTGTAGATCAAATTCCCTTGCCTTAATTCCTTAGCTTGATAAATTTTCTCCCCTTTTCTTCCTTGTAATAGCCGACTTCTCTTTAGATTTTGATTTTTACGTTTTGAAAATGAGAAAATGAATGTGAGAAGTGAAAGGATGTGTGGGTCATAAGAGGCGGCCATGCTCTAATAAGACTTTGTGTAATTAATTAACATATAAGCCATTTTAATCTCATTTAATTGATTAAGCATGACCGTATATTGATTTATTCAAATCTCAATCTCCTTATCATTTTAATTCTTAGATTATTCTATTCAATTTTCCTAATTAAATTCCCTAAATAATGTTATTAAAAAATAAGGGGTCACACTTGCTACGCCATCTTACATAATAAGCAATATCTTGGTTTACAGTTGGCCAATAATATCCATAACGGTGTATGTTCTTTTCCAGAGTTTGTCCCCTAGTGCGATCGCCACATTATCCCTTATGAAATTCTTTCAGAACAAGTTTTATCTCGTCATGAGCGATACACCTAAGTAAGGGAACGGAAAACCCTTTTCTATACATAGTTCTTTATTACATAATATACTACGAAGCTTTGAGAAGGACTTCTCGCTTTTCATTTCTCTTTTCAGGCAAGATTCCATGCAACAAGTAATCTTTAAATGGAGTCATCCATGATTCTCTCTCGAATGCTGCTTCCATTATTTGATCAATTTTCATCATATTTATACTTGAGCTATGTAATATCTCGACCGATGCCAAACCCATCTGTTGCGCATCACCAGTACTAGCGAACTTTGCCAATGAATTAGCCTCTCCATTTTGCTTACGTAGGATATGTGAAATGTCATAGTATTCGATTTCCGCAAACAACTCTTGAAATCGAGTAAGGTATGGGGAATGTCATTGTCCCTTAGCCTAATAGTCCCCTTTGACTTGATACACCACCAATTGTGCGTCGTAAAAGATTTCAAGAGACTTTACTCTGAGCTCTCTGGCAAGTTTAAGTCCAGCAATCAATGATTCATACTCAGTCTTGTTGTTTGTAGCAGGAAAATCAAGCTTCAAAACATTGCTAATTGGCTGGTTCTCAGGGTTTACAAGCACAATCCTAACTCCGGAACAATGAACATTAAATGCTCCATCAGTGTACAACTTCCACCGCATGGTAGGGATTTCGCTGCCTTCTGGAGGCTTGTCTTGTATGGTAAATTATGCTATAAAGTCTGCTAGCGCTTGACCCTGGATGGTTCTTTAGGGAAGACTTGTAATGTCGAACTGGATGAGCTTGATGTTCCATTTAGGCAACCTTCCAGACATCTTAAGTTACTGTAGGACCTGTTGTAACGACTGGTTGACATGGTGTTAATCAAATGTGCCTGGAAGTAAAAACAAAGTTTCCATGATTCGACTAACAAGCAATATGCCAATTTCTCTATCTACGGATAGTTTTTTCTGCTCCTGTTAATCGCTTGCTTACATAATACGTCGGCCTCGGAATAAGTCTCCTCACGAATCAAGGCGACACTTATAACATGTGCTGGCACTACCAAATAGATGTACAACTCCTCATGATCTACCGACTTTGACAAGACAAGGGATCTCTCCAAATGATTCAATAGAGCTCGGAACGCGTCTCCATAATCCCACATCCATTCGAAGTTTCTCTTTCCCTTCCTAATCAGATAAAAGAAAGGAATGCATTTGTCAGTTACCATGGAGATAAATCGACTTAAAGCAGCAACCTTCCCATTCAAACTTTTCACTTGTTCAATAGTTCCGAGCACTTGAATATGTCGAATAGCCTGAATATTTTCTGGATTAACTTCAATTCCTCGAGCATTGACAATAAAGCCCAAGAACTTCCCTGACGCAACATTGAATGAGCATTTCGAAGGAATGATCTTCATGTTATATGATGTGCACGTAAATGTGCATATTTTTACCACCATATTTAATCTATTTAAATTGAATAAATGATCATATTGGGCATTTTAACTTGTTTTTACGAAATTCCATATAAGTTTCAAATTGTCACATATTCATCTACATATAAGGGCAAAATGGTCATTTTTTGCATATATTAAATTGAGAAAATTTAATTAGAAATTTCTACACTATTTTGTAGGTATTTCATTTCAATTACAAATTGTTTCATGAAGAAGACATGCATGCACAGAAGGAATACAAAGGAATGAAGATGGAAATGATTCAAAGTGAAGAACATGAAGGACCCCATCTACCCACCACCTTGGTGTACAAATTAGTGACTAATGCACATGCTTATGGAATTAATGGCTTCATGTACGCTTAAAATGATGATTAGTAGAAGCTAATGATTACTTGGCCTCCACACTTTCTTAAGGGTATTTTGGGCATTCCCCAAAAATATTAATCAGGGTTTAACATATGTATATATACCCCTTATGTTTCATGTAACACTCCTCTTTCTCTTCATTAGTTTAGGCTCGAAATAAAAGAAAAGCTTCTCTTTCTTTCCATGGCTACTTAGCCATTTCTGCTCTTATGTAATTCTTTTTTTTCTTTATGCAATTTAATACACGTTCATTTTCTTTTCTTATTTATTTCCTTTCATGTTGTAGTGTAGATCTCTTTTATTTTATGCAAGTAGAATAGTTTTTCATTTAACTTTGCTCTCTTTTCCTTTTCTTTTTCTTTAATGTTGCTTGAGCTACATTTGTTAATCAAATGACAAATATGAGAGGCTAAACCCCTTCAATTTAGGTGGTAATGAAGCTCTCTAATCATGTAGTTTCAACTTAATTTGATATTCATGCTCTCTTATTATGCTTAATGATGATCAATGAAGTGTTTTATTTGTTGTTCTTGCTTTGAATTTGATAGCCTATATTGTTGACTCCAAATAGGCTATACTTAAACAATCACTAACACAAAATGTCTCTTCATCAAAATATGATTATGGCATAAACCAGTGATTTGAAATTAAAATTTGATGGTCTATATTTCTAATCAATAGTTAATAGGTCAAACTTAAAATAGATTTCATTTTCTTTGTCAAGTTTCATGAAAGTTAGTAAGTGCTTTAAAGGATGTGTTATAGTTTGATGGCTTATGTTGGCTAATCAATAGTACAAATATGTCATACTTATGATAAGCACATCAATTAAAGCACTAATGACAATAAAAGAGAGATCATGATTTCATGTGTTGAATTCCATGATCTAGAGAGTGGATTTATTCTCTAAATTGTCCTTTTACTCTTACATTTGCATCTCTCTTCTTTTAGTTAGTTCGCAATTTTCTAATTTTCTAGTTTAACTTTCACTTGACTTTGGTTTAATTTGATTAAATAGAATTTTAAAATCATCAACTCCCTACGGATCGACCCGTATTCGCCACGTGCTACATTCGTACACCGTGCATTTGCGGTTATTTTTATTTCTAAATTTTTTGGCGGTTTTCTAACTCGACAGAATTTCTGTCGATTAACAAGTTTTTGGCGCCGTTGCCGGGGAATAGTTTTGATTTTGATTTTCTATTCTTCGTATTATTTTTGTTTGATTTTTGTTGTGTGTTTATTTTGTTTATGTGCATTTTTTTTGTTTTTAAAACAAAAATATTGTGTGTTTGTTTAGTTTTTGTGTGCATTTATTTGTGTTCTTGTTTGTTTTGCATATTCGTTTGCATTTCCATATTAACAAAAAAAATTACCATTCAAAAAGAAGAAGAAAAAATCTTTTATTTCATTCCTTTTTACATTTTACAATTTTCCTTTTTTTTACATTGCTTTTACAATTGTTAGTTAAAAAAGATACAAAAACACTGTTACATTGTGCACTATTCACTGTGCACAACCCTGCACAACCAAATTTTCTCTGTTTTGCATTTTCACTACCTTCAGTTGCTTTTTCCATCTGCTGTGACAATTCACTTCTGTCACTCCAAAAATTTCTGTACATTTCTTCATATCACCTTCTTGTTGTCAGTCCAACCACCATCACTCAACAATCACTGCCTTTCCTTGCCTGACAACACAATAAGCATCCTCTTATACAACAGCTCCACCTCCACTGTCAACAAACTCATCACAAAAACACAAAATCAAACTCCGACTGCCACATCTCATTACCACCAGCCACTGCCTCAATATCCATCTGCACATCACCAGTGCGCCTTCCCCTGACCACCCAGTTTTCAAAACCATCACCCTGACGGCACACTATTTAAACATCCATCATCAAACTGATACATAGCATTCACCCTGTCCTGTCATCTTCACCTCTTCTCAACAGCAAACCACTGTTTCACATATATGATCATCTTCAATTGACAAGTCCACACTAGCAACACAAGCATTCGCTAACCAAAACCAAACCCCTGTCAAAAACACCATCGTCCCCTGCCATATTACTTCATCGCCTCCTGCCACTTCTCTTTCAAAAAAAAGACTGTTGTCGAAACCCACAATCTGCCTGCCTTCGACCAGAATTCTAGAAATTCATCACAAACTTCTTGCATTCAACTACCATTCCTCCTTCCCATTTACATCACTCAACTTCATACAAACTCAACCTTCACCTTAACCCCATATAAACCCCAAACCTCTGCGCTCCTCCTTCACCATCAAGCACCATACAACAACTACAAACTACCAGACTGCTGCCACACATTCACCCAATACTGACAACACACAAAATTGCCGCTGCATGTACAAACTGTCGACTTGAACTTCACTGTCAAGCTCTGAACACCATCCCCAACATACTGACTCCAATTCCAACCCACCCCCCTTCCCCACTGTCACCTCTTGCCACTGCCAACAACAATTCATTTCAACCTATCTCTTCTTCATTCCCCTACCATCAACCATACATCTTCATTCTCCATCTACCACTTCAAAATAGCTGTGATCACTGTCACTACATCCACCGCAACATCCCCTTTCATCCACGAATCTGCTACAACCTAATCTCCCGTTGTCAAGCCTCACCCTACAACATTCTAACCCACCACGACCAACAAATAAACACTACCGAACTCAAACTCGAAAATCACATCGTCCACAACCACCTCCATCTAGACCAAGCAATCGATCGCCTCAATTCCTCCAACCTCACCCAAGTCGACAATCGAACCCAGAAACTCGTGAAACACCGAAAACGCCTCATCCTCAATTGTAACCCCAACCTCCTCCTTCCCGAAACCCAAACACCACAGAAATTTGACCAGCGGCAAGCAACTCGAACATGCCATAACCTGTTTCGCGTCTCTTGTTATAATTCGATTTCGATTTTTTTTATACAGCACGTGAATGTGGGGGAATTGTGTTCGAACAAGTTTTTGAACAGGAGAATATGATATTGAATACGAATTGGTTTTCCTCTCATACTTTTTTTTGTTTCCTTAAATTTTTACTAGTTTGGGCCGGGCCCGTGCGTTTCTTAAAAAAAAAATCATTTTTGTGTTGAAGTTCCCTTTTTGAACTTGCTATATTTTTCGTTGATTTTGTTCTACTAAAAAAAAAATCCTCCTTTCATTCTTTTAATTTTGTTTCATATTGATTTCACTTGTTTTTGTTTTCCTTTGTTTTAGTTTTCTTTTATATATAAAAAAACTTGTGTGTGCGTGTCTCTGTATGTAAATATATATAGGTTCCCAAAGCAGAATTGCAGAAGGAGCAGAAGTGCTTGCTAAAATAAATTGGTTAATTTGCTGAACTTGCCAAAAAAAATTAACTACTTGTTTATTCTATTTATTTGCCTTGCATTGTACATATCTATTATTTTTGTTTGTCTTGCATTGTTGTTTACTTGCATTAAAACAAAATAAAATTCAAAAAACAAAAAAAACAAAATCCATTCGTAGTTGCATTGTTAATATAGTTTAATTTCTGCTTTGCATTTCATCTTAGAATTTTGATCAATAATAACGATTAGACATCGATAACCCTTAATTGTATATTGACAAGTTGACTTCTTTGAACAATTTAATTTCTGGTGTCTAGGCTACGGTAGAGCAATAACCATTTATAAATATTACGGTGATTCATAAATATTATAGTGGTTGTTTCTCTGAAGGTACTTAAACCTTCGGCTGCATTGCTACGGTGATTCATGGTGGACCGATAAATCCTGTCTGTTACCTAGCTAAGAGCTATCTTGTTTATTTAAGACAATGTGTGATTATACAACTTTGGGTTAACTTAAAATAAATCATTTGTAATTAACCACTGCATTCATTTAGTTGCATTAGTTCATGCATATTTTAAAAAAAAACAAAAATTCAAAATCCAAAACTAAAAAAATTGTAAATATTCCTTTTCCTTTGAAAATTTTAAATCCTTTTTTTTTTAAATTTCAAAAATCAAAAAAAAATTATAAAACCTTTTCAAATACAAAGAAAAAAATTTGAAAAACAAAAATCAATTTTCCTTTTGAAAAATAAATTCTATTTGTAAATGTTTTTCTTTTGTAAGAAAAAACCAAAAACATTCTCGAAAATGTCCGAGGTTTCCTACTCACTTGAATTTTACAATAGTTGTGAAAATCAATATAATCCATATTATTTCACTCCGAATTTGTTCGAATATTTTAACGACAACTTTTATATAAACAATTCAAATTTCGAACAACAAAGTTTTCAAAACGATGATCAACCCTCAAATATCGAAAATAGCATTTCATCTTTACTTGAACTCACTGCACAACAAAATCAAAGTATAAACAATTTGTGTAATTCATATTTGTGAAATAGTTCAAGTCAAAATATTCAAAATTTGAATTCACTTCAAAATTCAAATAATTTCGAGTATAACCCATGCCAATTCAATTTCGAGCTTCAAAATGAATTTCATAATCAAGACGAAAATGTGAACCAATTTTCAAATAATTTTGGCAATGGGAATAGTTTCAATAATGGTACGATTGAAAACTTCGGTTATCAACAAATTCAAAGTGAAAATTTTAAAGTTAATAATCATGAATTTGATTTTGCTGACCAAATGGAGAAAGATAACGAGGATTTATTACTTGAAAAATACAAAACTTTTCGTGAAAATCATAATCAAATCTCAACTTGTGAAGAATCAAATAATAATCTACCGTTTATCAAAATTGATGATTCTTGTTCTCAACAAGTCCAAATCGAAAATTTTCAAGTTAATAATTACAAATTTGACTTTGTTGAGAAAATGAATGAAATTTACGATGATCACACGAATTTGTTGATTAAAAAATTGGAAAATTTTCGTGAGAAAAAAAAAATCAAATTTCAATGTGTGACAAGTCAAATGATAATCCATATTTTACCCAAACTGACAATTTTCAAATAACAACTTCTGAAACTGAAAATCATGATTTTAATGAAGTTGTTCAAAATATGGTAATTGAATTGGATTTCAATTCTTTTAAGGTGTGGAACCAAATTTAAAATTCGATCTTCCTTTTCTCGATTCTGAAAATTTGAATACAACAACTTTTGATTTTGAAATGGGTATATGCTATAGAGTTGTTGATAATCCAACGAAGGAAGATGAATTTAACGAACGCGAGTTTCATGGACTTTTCGAAAATGAGTCATTAAATTCTGATGGGGAAGATTTGGATCACCATTTTGACTTTAAAATCGATAATTTGAAGGAAGTTTTCAATGATAAACTTGAATTTCAATTTGGTGAAAATAAATGTGAATTTCAATCAATCGTTATACTACCCTAAAAATCATCGAAAATAAAACAAATCGTACGATTTTTAATAAAACGACATTCGTTTTTCCAAATCCACATTCGACTTTGAAATCTTTTGTGGTTTGGCTTTTCGAACTTAAGCTGTGTCTCGTATACTTGACGAGACAAATGATTCAGTGTTTGGAAAACCCTTTCATTTACTTTTTGGCGATATACTTTCTGATGTCGTGTAAATACATTTCATTTTCATGTAAATACTAATAAACGTTCCTTTCACTTGGATTGACTGTGAGGACACATTCAAAATCAAGTGTAGGGAGAGACTCATCTTCTTCTTGATTTTTCAGGATTAATTTTTCATTTTTCTTTCAAAAACTCAAAAAAAAATCCAAAAACAAAAGAAAAATTCTTTTTAAGCATTTTGAATTATTTTTAAAGAATCACTATAGGATAAATATATGGTTTTAGTTTATTAAATTGAAATTTTTGAAAATTTATTTGTCTTAACAAAAGTAAAAATAAAGTTTGATTTCAAATAACAATGTTTTAACTAGTATATAGGAAGATTCGTATGTGTTAATTATGAAATACATCCTAATTGAAAATCTTTGTTTTAAAAGGTGGTTGATTTAAAGTAAAGGATATAACATTTTTTTTGTCTTCTAAGTTAAATGATGCTAAGACGATTTTGCAAAACTCTGCCACTTAAAAAAATAAAAAAATAATAACATCCAAGTATTCACTCTCATTTAGAAGTCCTCACGGCTATGCATGAGTGAATTACTTGAAAATATTTGATTATGTGCTTTCATACTCATTTAAAAGTCCTCATGGTTATGCATGTATGGAACACATGTAAAAAAACAGACTTAATAAAAACCACCTACGGTCAATAGGTGTATGCACGAAAGTGTGTGCACTCGCCATGCTTTGTACTCCCCTTACATAAGCCTGAAAGGCAGTGCACAGGTGGTATATCTGGCCTCAGTTTACCCGAGCTAGGTATGTAATTTTCCTTGCAAATAATGAGAGAGGAAAATATTGAAATTCAAGCACTATTTTTACTTATTTGATTGTTATTGAAAAGAAATGAAAATACCACTTTGATAAACTTTGATAATCAACTAAGGATACACTTCATAGGTATACTATGTTATTAACCAAAACAACGAGTTAAACTATAGTCTATTTGTTATGATAACTTGATTTTTGTTGGAAATCTTGACGAGTAAATGACATAAATTTTCAAGATAATAGCCAAAATCTATATTGTGTCAATTTAAAAATAAATCATTAATTTGTAAATATTTTCAAAAACTTGCATTCATCTCTTTGTAAATAAATCTTGCATTTTGTAAATATTTTCATCCTGCATTTGGATTTTGTGGGTAGTATCCGCTGAACACCCTCACGAGACAACACTCATCCTACTGGGGACATCCAATGGTTTAACGGTTTGTTGCATACGCTCAATGCAATCGTGCTCCCTATGAAAACAGATTTATCTTATTTTTTCTTTATTCGAGAACGAATAAAAAGATAAGTGTGAGGGTATTTGATGTGCATGTAAATGTGCATATTTTTACCACCATATTTAATCTATTTAAATTGAATAAATGATCATATTGGGTATTTTAACTTGTTTTAACCAAATTCCTTATAAATTCCAAATCGTCACATATTCATCTTCATCCAAGAGCAAAATGGTCATTTTTGTGCATATATTAAATTGAGAAAATTTAATTGGAAATTTCTATACTATTTTGTAGGTATTTGATTTCAAATACAAGTTGTTTCATGAAGAAGATATGCATGCACAAGAAGAATACTAAGGAATGAAGATTGAAATGATTCAAAGTGAAGAACATGGAGGACCCCACCTACCCACCACCTTAATGTACAAATTAGAGGCTAATGCACATGCTTATGGAATTAATAGCTTCATGTACACTTAAATGATGATTAGTAGAAGCTAATGATTACTTGGCCTCCACATTTCTCAAGGGTATTTTAGGCATTCCCCAAATATGAATTAGGGTTTAACACATGTATATATACCCCTTATGTTTCATGTAACCCTCCTCTTTCTCTTCATTAGTTTAGGCTCAAAATTAAAGAAAAGCTTCTCTTTCTTTCTATGGCTACTTAGCCATTACTTCTCTTATGTAATTTTTTTTCTTTATGCAATTTAATACGTGTTCATTTTCTTTTCTTGTTTATTTTTTTTCATGTTGCAGTGTAGATCTCTTTTATTTTATGCAAGTATAATAGTTTTTCATTTAACTTTGCTCTCTTTTCATTTTCTTTTTCTTTAATGTTGCAAGCTACATTTGTTAATCAAATGACAAATATGAGAGGCTAAACCCCTTCAATTTAGGTGGTAATGAAGCTCTCTAATCATGTAGCTTCAACTTAATTTGATATTAATGCTCTCTTGTTTTGCTTAATGATGATCAATGAAGTGTTTTATTTGTTGTTCTTGCTTTGAATTTAATAGCCTATATTTTTGACACCAAATAGGCTATACTTAAAAAATCACTAACACAAATATCTCTTTATCAAAATATGATTATGGCATAAGAAAGTGATTTGAAATTAAAATTTGATGGTCTATATTTCTAATCAATAGTTAATAGGCCAAACTTAAAATAGATTTCATTTTCATTTTCTTTGTCAAGTTTCATGAAGTTAGTAAGTGCTTTAAAGGATGTGTTATAGTTTGATGGCTTATGTTGGCTTATCAATAGCATAAATATGCCATACTTATGATAAGCACGTCAATTAAAGCACTAATGACTATAAAAGAGAGATCATGATTTCATGTGTTGAATTACATGATCTAGAGAGTGGATTTATTCTCTAAATTGTCTTTTAACTCTTATATTTGCATCCCTCTTCTTTTAGTTAGTTAACTAATTTTCTAATTCTCTAGTTTAACTTTCACTCGACTTTGGTTTAATTTGATCGAATAGAATTTTAAAATCATTAATTCCTTACGGATCGACCCGAATTCGCCATGTGCTACATTCGTACACCATGCTCTTTTGGTTATTTTTATTTCTAAATTTTTCGACGGTTTTCTAACTCGATAGAATTTCCATCGATTAACATTATTAAATAGGAGGATGTCAAACATCTCTGCCAAGTCTCGAATGTGGTCATTTGATCGCCGTGACTTCACGAGCATATTATCACATAGACTTCCATTGCCCTCCCAATTTAATATTTAAGCGTTCAGTTAACTAAGCGTTGATAGGTTGCTCCAGCGTTCTTTAACCCAAACGGCATCACCACGTAACATTATAATCCAACATCCGTCAAAAAGCTATTCCTGATCGGGGACATGGATCGGGATTTGGTTATATCTTGAGTACGCATCCATAAAGGATAACAAGTAATGTCGTGCAGTTGAATCAACTAGCTGATCAATCCATGGAAAGGAAAAACTATCTTTAGGACACACCTTTTTCAAGTCTAAATAGTCAATGCATATTCTCCACTTCCCATTCTCCTTCTTCACCAGCACGGGATTAGATATCCGTTCAGGATAGAGGGCGTCGTGAATAAACCCATTCACTTTCAGTTTATCCACCTCCACTTTAAGAGAAATAGATCTCTCTGGATTCATGCCTCGCCTTTTCTGTTTTGCCAAGACATACTTCGGATCAACGTTTGATGCATGGCTCGCGATAACGTGCGAGGTCCCACACATTTCAGCAAATACATCCAAATTCGCTCAGAGAATTTTGGCAAGTTCTCTCATTATCGGGGGACCGAGCTGCGATCCAATCTTCAAGACCCGTGATGGGTCGTCGTGGTTGACTGTTAATCAATTGTCGACTTAACGCTGCCGTGGTCTCCTTGGGCTCCTCTTCATCATCCCTCAGATCTACATATCTATAGAATCGACTGTGGTGTCCAAGCTAAGGCCTACGTGCCATTTGTCAATCTTCAGTAACTTGGGTGCGGGTAGATTTGTCCACACCCTTTCCCTTCTCCTTACGCTGAGCTTCTCTCAATTCAGCCGCATAGCAGGCACGTCCAGACGCCTGATCACCATGCACCACTTCTAATCCATTAATAATCGAAAAATTTCAAAGTCAAACACCATAGGACGAGGGAGCCACCCGAAATTCAGCTAAGGCCGGTCGACCCAAAAAAACATTGTATGCCGACTCAACATCCAAAACAATGAACGGTAGAATCCACACTTTCCTATGTTCACCTTTCCCTAATTCAACTAGCAACTCCATATATCCACTACTTCAGTAGCCACACCATTGAAACCATGTATATGAGCTTTAGATGATTTCAAATCTTTTGCCTCCATTCTCATTTGATCATAAGCCCGCTTGAAAATTATTTTTACCGAACGTCCACAATCAATCAAAATTCTTCTCACCTGAGCAGGGCCAATCACGAAGAAAATAAGCATTGTGTCAATTGTAGGAGCCTCTACTCTATTCGCATCCCTTCTTATGAACATTATATCATCAGTCATCATCAGTCATCGTACGTTGTTGCTTGGATGGAGTTTCGTCCTCTACATTTGAACAATACTAAAAATCCACATGCCTCAACGTGTTTGCATAGTGCTCCATTTCCTACCAACTCCTATCCGTAGGATGCGGTCCTCCAACTATCATGTTTATCACTAATCTTCCTCAAGTCCGCGCAGGCTCTTCAACCCTACGTGGAGCTTGTCCTCAATTGGGGTTAGATGTCCCTTGTCCGCCATCCTATGGAGTTTTTACGAACTTCTGTAGCTTCTTTTCCCGAATCAACTTCCCAATAGCATCTTGGAGATGCCTGCACTTATTTGTAATGTGCTCGTAAACACTTTTGAAATCGGCAATAATTTCCAAGCTGCTTCTATGCCTCGGTTGACTCCTTTGGACGCGACTTCTTATATTGAAAAGTATTACATGTGGATAAGTAAATGTTCTCCAGGGATGCGTTTAGAGGCATGTAGTTTTCATATATAGGAATCCGAGGCTTTGATCTTCCAGGCTCCTTCTTTCAGTCTCGTTTCCTTTCACCATATCTCTTCTGTTGATTCGGCTTATTTTGAACATTAATCTAAACCTTCCCAGAACTCTTATCAAACTGTTTTATCGAATTGTTGTACCGCTTCTCCTTTCGTTCCCATTGCATTACTTTCTCTAGAGGACTTGGCCTTTTTCTTCCTCATAAACTGAGCCGCCTGTTTGCGTGAAAAATGGCCGCAAACACCCAAAGTCGTATGAGTTGGTTGATTTTATGTTGTATTTAGTGATTTGAGTGATTTATGCAAATATATAAAAAGCAGGGACTAAACTGTAAAAGACACACAGATTTATAGTGGTTCGGCCAGAACGTGCCTACGTCCACTTTATATGTTATTCTCCTTTTTTCTTTAGATTACAAGTACAAAGCTTTGATTATAAGTATCTAAAGTTGTTTGAGAGTTCCTTCCAGGCTTGAGCTCCCAAACTTGTCTCCAAAAATTCTCCTCCATTGTTGTACCCCTGCCCCTCTATTTATAGAGTCAGGCTGGGGGCAGGGGTCTTGGATGTTTATAGCTGCTAGCGGGCTTGGGCCGAAGCAATCTGGACTGGCGAAATCCGGACTGGCGAAATCTGGACTGGCGAAATCTGGACTGGCAACTTTGGTTCGGCGGAGCTTCATTCGGCATGGAGCTTGGAGTGGTGTTGGTCTGGTCATAGGTTGGACCGGTATGGAGATGGGTTGTGTGATGGTTCGGTGTTGATGTGGTGGTTCGGTAGTGGAGTTGGATCGGTGGATATGTGGAGTGTTGACCTTGGTTCGGCATGCATGGGGGAGGCCGAACGGGCTTGAAGAAGTTTAGTTCGGTGGGTAGGTGGTCCGGTTATAGGCTGGTCCGGCATTGGGTTGCTGAGGTGGTTCGGTGGCCGAACGAGCCTTTATGCCGAATGAACGTAGTACTTCAATGCCGAATGAACATTTACCCTTCAATGCCGAATGAACATTAACTTGTATTGCCGAATGGACATAACTTGCACCACCGAATGTGATCAACTTGCACCACCGAATGAGCTTAAGATCTTAGTGGAATTCCGGATTTATGTACGCTTGCTGGTTGCTTCTTCTTAGCTCGATCGTGGTCGAGACGCGCTCATCGTTGATATTCCAGCTTTGTCCAAAAAATGGGATAACACTTTGCCCCCCAAAATATGCCTTGCGGTAGGAAGGCGTGTTTTGTAATGCCATGAGCTGGGTGTTCATATCCTGTTGACAACCTGTAAAGAGCTTGATGTTTTATATAGCCCCAAATGACGACCGTTCGGGATCGAGCTATTTGGGATGAAGCGCGGCCGTTCATGGTCAAGCGCCTAACTTCAAATGACGATCGTTCGTGATCAAGTCACTTGCGGTGAAGTGCGACCGTGCGCGGTCAAGCGCATAAATCCGTGCGTCGATCGTTCGGGATCGCGTCATCTGCAGTGAAATGTGACCGTTCAAGGTCAAGCGCTTTACTTCAAATGACGACCGTTCGGGATCGAGTCATTCGAGGTAAAGTGCGACAGTGCGCGGTCGAGTGGGGACCGTTCAAGGTCAAGCGCTTAACTTCAAATGACGATCGTTCATGATCGAGTCATTCGAGGTAAAGTGCGACAGTGCGCGGTCAAGTGGCGGTCCTCAAATGACGACCGTTCGCGATCAAGCCATTTGAGGTAAGGTGTAACAGTTAGTGATCAGGTGGCGGACCTCAAATGACGACCGTTCGCGATCGAGCCATTTGAGGTAAGGTGAGTTATGCCGTTCGAGGCGAGTTGTGCCGTTCGAGGCGAGTTGTGCCGTTCGAGGCGAGTTATGATCGTTCGCGATCGGGTGCCGTTCGAGGCGAGTTGTGACTGTTCGAAGTCGGGTGCCGTTCGAGGCGAGTTGTGACTGTTCGAAGTCGGGTGCCGTTCGAGGCGAATTGTGACTGTTCGAAGTCGGGTGCCGTTCGAGGCGAATGAGTGTGCCCGGGGGGGACTTAATATTATCAGTGTTGGAGTTATTGTTTGGGGGAGTTTTCGAATCAAAGACTTCGGCAGTTCGTTGCCATGCAATAGGTGCTCGTGGACCGTTCGCGATCCAACGGGCATACAAGTAAATAACTTTTCCATGGAATTGTAAATGTTAAAGCAATAGTACCTTACAGCAGAAATGTCCAAACAGGAAGAATTCAAATGTTCAAATCGAAACAAAAGCAGAGCAAGGATGTCAAAGTGTAAGTTCCCACCCCGAAGCAGTCAATGATCATTCAGAGCATGGAGATCGTTCGCGATCTCGTACATGTGTAAATGATTTAATTGCTTTAGTGGAAGCTTACGACTTGTTCATCGTTATTTTAATCAAGCAATCAATGGATAATCAAATGGTGCCCTGATCCAGGGTCACCTCTAGCTGATGTAGAGGGTGGTCGCTCTGGCTCCACCGCTGGAGTTCGCCTCCTCACATACTGAAGGAGCATACCGTTCCTGATAAGCCCTTCCACCTCGTCCTTCAAATGCCTACAATCATTAGTGTTATGACCATTCAATTCATGAAATACACAAAACTTATCTGATTTTCTTTCGTCAGAGGTTGGATCCCTTCGCATTGGTCTACGATACGGAACCTGCCCCTTGGTATTCTGATAAATCCGTTCCAAACTCTCATTCAACTCTGAATAGGTGGTGAATCGTGGCTCTCTTCGTAGCCACTTTGTCCTGTCATCATTATCCTCAGCCTTTCTTTTTCCTTTGCTAGTCTCCGCACCCTTTCCAGGTAGGTTTCCGCTCTTGATTGTGTAAACGTCATCTTCTTCCTCTCTTTCTGCACTAGCATCTTCCAAACGCAGAAACTTTTCAGCCTCATGATAGAATTCTCCCAGATTCATAGGCGGGTCCTTGGTTAATGAATTCTTGAACTCTGTATTACCAGCTATTCCAGATACAGCCGCCATCATGACCATAGATGGATCTGGTCGATCCACTGATGCTGCCGCCGCATTAAATCGCGTTAGAAAGCTCCTCAAAGTCTCTCCAGTTTTCTGTTTCAAGGTTGCCAAAGTCATCACATTTTTGGGTCTCGCAATATGAACCCTGAATTGCCTCATGAATCTCTCAGTTAAATCTGCCCATGTTCCAATGGAGCCGCTCTCCAGTTGCCTAAACCATAACGCTGCAATGTCCGTCAAATACAGTGGAAAGCACCGGGCCATAACCTCCTCTGATGCCCCCAGCACTTCCATATGTCTCATATACTTCGTTAGATGGACCGTGGGGTCCGTTTTTCCGTTGTACATGTCCAATGATGGTAGCTTGAATTCTGGTGGGTTCCTAGCCATCCTAATCGCAGAAGAAAAAGGACTCCTGTTTACATCTTCCAAATCTCTGTTTACTAAACCGCCTCTCATAGCTCTTCTAACTATCTCTGCTAATCTGTCGTTGTTTCCAAGCTGTAGTTCTCGTTCACTGTCTTCGACCTGCCCCCCAAGTCCGCGGGAGTTTCCATGTGTATGCCTCCTTGGCTGAGCGTTCATTCCTCTATTGCTACCAGGTGGCTCGGATGCCCCTATCTCACTTCCCGGGGTCGGATCAACATGCTCTGCGTGAGTGCCCCCTAGCTCTGGTGCTGCACCAGATGGTCCTGCTCCGTTCTGAATTCCAGCCGCTCCTTGGATCTGTGCTCCAATTTGCCCAATTTGTTGAAGTAAGTTCTGGATCATCTCTTCTTGCCTTCTCATCATGACCTCCATCTCATCCCTAGTGATGAAGATCGACGCTTGATTCCCTCCTGAGGAAGCCTCTTGACTTCCTTGGTGTTCACTTCTCTCTGGCCTTTGCCTTTTACTTGTTTGTCTCGTCATAACTCTTAGATCTGAACTCTTAGATTTTCAAATTCAACTTCTGTCCGTGTAGCGGAAGCTGGTTCCTCTCAGTGAAAGCACCAAAATGTTTGCGTGAAAAATGGCCGCAAACACCCAAAGTCGTATGAGTTGGTTGATTTTATGTTGTATTTAGTGATTTGAGTGATTTATGCAAATATATAAAAAGCAGGGACTAAACTGTAAAAGACACACAGATTTATAGTGGTTCGGCCAGAACGTGCCTACGTCCACTTTATATGTTATTCTCCTTTTTTCTTTAGATTACAAGTACAAAGCTTTGATTATAAGTATCTAAAGTTGTTTGAGAGTTCCTTCCAGGCTTGAGCTCCCAAACTTGTCTCCAAAAATTCTCCTCCATTGTTGTACCCCTGCCCCTCTATTTATAGAGTCAGGCTGGGGGCAGGGGTCTTGGATGTTTATAGCTGCTAGCGGGCTTGGGCCGAAGCAATCTGGACTGGCGAAATCCGGACTGGCGAAATCTGGACTGGCGAAATCTGGACTGGCAACTTTGGTTCGGCGGAGCTTCATTCGGCATGGAGCTTGGAGTGGTGTTGGTCTGGTCATAGGTTGGACCGGTATGGAGATGGGTTGTGTGATGGTTCGGTGTTGATGTGGTGGTTCGGTAGTGGAGTTGGATCGGTGGATATGTGGAGTGTTGACCTTGGTTCGGCATGCATGGGGGAGGCCGAACGGGCTTGAAGAAGTTTAGTTCGGTGGGTAGGTGGTCCGGTTATAGGCTGGTCCGGCATTGGGTTGCTGAGGTGGTTCGGTGGCCGAACGAGCCTTTATGCCGAATGAACGTAGTACTTCAATGCCGAATGAACATTTACCCTTCAATGCCGAATGAACATTAACTTGTATTGCCGAATGGACATAACTTGCACCACCGAATGTGATCAACTTGCACCACCGAATGAGCTTAAGATCTTAGTGGAATTCCGGATTTATGTACGCTTGCTGGTTGCTTCTTCTTAGCTCGATCGTGGTCGAGACGCGCTCATCGTTGATATTCCAGCTTTGTCCAAAAAATGGGATAACACCGCCTTTGAACAGAAGCGTTCCAACATGGCCGCTGGTTTTCCAACTATCCGATCACAGAACTCGGATTCTGGATCAATCCCTCTCATCACAGCCATTAGTATAGCATGGTCATTTGGGTTACTGACATCTGTAGCAGCGATATAAAATCTTTCCAAGTAGTCCTTCAACGATTCTCCTGGAGCTTGGATTATGCTGGATTGTGACATCACGTCATTAGGACGAGCGGCGTGAATCCGTAATTGCTCCACAAACTTTGTTGCTGGTTCATCAAACCTTGAAACCGATCGTAGCAGTGATCTTGTGAACCACATCGTTACGATCTCAGAGGGAGTTATAGGAAAGCATCTATGTTTGTTTGCATCAATGGATCTCGCTGAGTCCATCAACTATTCGTACCTCATAATGTGCTGCCTAGGTCCGTTTTTCCCTTAGAGGCAAGCATCATAGGCATGTTGGACCTTCTCGGGTACTCCGCATGTAAATCGTTGTCAATGAACCGAGTATGGCTCCTCGAAATTCCCCAATCAACATTAGGCAAACCTTGGTTTTCTCTTACCAACTGTCTGACCATCGCCGATAAGTCCGGTGTTGGGATAGGTGGTGCCAAGTGGTGGTCGCGCTCTACTTCATGTGAATGGTCCGGTCGATGTCTACGGGACATTTCATGCTTCCTTGGTCTATCATCCTCTTGATGTGTACCCTGAGCTTTCATATTGTCATTATTCCGGAGGGGTAGTTAGTCAGCTTCAAACGGACACTCACATCCAAGCCTCTAGAAACAGCTTCGAGCCGATTCCCCAAGTGTAGTTGGTGAACCCCTCCTCCGGAGGAGGGATCGGTGCCGATCCCTAAGGAGGATCGACACCAATCCGTCTTGGTAGACCATGTTAGTCTTCCAAGAAATGCTCCGACGTCCTTGCTTTCTCTCCTTCGACCCTACGACGGCTACACCTACAAAATTCATCTAATGATGAGGCTGAACTCTCCGACGCTAGTAAGAAGTAACATCCCTTCAGGCGCTCTGACGCTGCGATTGAGAAATCTGGTTCGCTAGGTTAGCATTAGTCTGGATCTACTCGTTCAGTTACCTACGGCTCTCCATTAACTCCCCCATCAAGTTGTTGAATTCAGCTCTTGTTATAGATCTAGCGGGGTTCTTGACTTCACCAGGCTCTACATCCAAATTTGCAAGCTGGTTGCTTGGAGCTTCTTCTTGAATGCCGGAGTTTCATTTGCATCAACATTCTGGAAAGTTAATCTATTATGCCTCACTATTCTGGATTTCTACGCTTAGATTCTAGTAAATCTGAGTAGTATTTGTAAGCTTTTGAAGATGAATCTAGATCTTCTTCCGTGGATCCTAAAGAAATGAGAATCAGATTTCCTGATGAAAGCACCAAAATGTTTGCAATCAAATTGCTCACAAACACCCAAGAATAGATTTTTGTAGTGAAATAAATGAAGAAACTAAATTAAAACAGAGGAATATGTAAAATTGACAAGAAAATCATAGCAGAAAATACGAACAACAGGATTTATAGTGGTTCGGGTTTACTGCCTACGTTCACTTTGAATATTCTCTTTATTGATTCACAATAATCTTAATTACAATAATAAATAGCAAAAGTTAAGAGAATAATGAAGGAAGTTGATTACAATAATAGTGTTATTTAACCAACAGCGTAAAGATCCTCAGAACGATCCTCTAGGCCTACATTTATAGGTTAAGGCGACCACCAATCTGATTGGAACTTCGGTAACGAGAATTCCTCATCCATATGGACCCAACAAAAGGAGTGCTAGGCCCATATCTCAATAGAGAGGGATTGGCTCCATATATTGAATTTGGATAGCGATCCCTATGGTAGCTTCCTCATGCTCAAACATGATGGTATCTCAAATGTCATGATGATTGGATGTGTGAAGTTCAAGTTTTCGCTTGATCTTTGGTTTGAACCCCGTTTATGTCATTGATGTCGATCCCTCCAATAAGCTATGCTGATCCATAATGCTCAAAGAATTACACCTATCCCCCTGGCTTCATAGATATATATTGATCCATTTTGATTAATAAATGTATGGCAAATCCTCTTGCTTTAGGATTTATACCGATCCCTATCCATTCACATATAACCCTTATTCTTCACCATAACATGCCGATCCCTCCTATGTCACAACATTACAACAATCCCTTTTGCGCCAGAATGTCATCTCAATTCATTCTATTTTAGGATACCATGCCGATCCCTCAATCATTAACAAGCCACATTAAACCTTTTGCACTTCCACCTATGTCGATCCCTTTTTCATCCTACTCGATCGCCATGCCGACCCCTCTTGCATTCCATCTACGTTGATAAATGACTATGCTGATCCCTATTCCACCCAAACTAATTTCCATATTTATGACACCCTACATTGTCTGTCTATCAACTCTACTCAATCTGAGCTTCACATAACTGTCTGAACTCTATTTCTGGGTCCTATAGCCACTGTTTCATGGTCACCGTTCTTGACAACAGTCGAGCCTCTTGCGTGACCAGTCTAATAAAGCCGGATTAGGGTATCAGGTAACAATATCCGTTGCAAACATTATATCATCACCCAAAAATATACTATTAGTAAGAGTTTCTCACCTTCATTTTCCCTTTGAGCTAGTAGAAAATCGGCTATAACTCTACTATCTTGAAATCTATGCTCACGATCACTTAGCACAATCAACTTAAAATGGATCGGCCTTGCTTTGGAACTCATGGCCTTAATGGGAAAAGGGAGTAGACTTGGGCTAAGGTTGAGAAGTGTGGCGGTTGTGGGTTGGAGGGGTGAAAAGGAAGAGATTTTCCTTTGTTTTGAAGTGGATTTGACAACATATGGATATTATATAAATTTAATTTCCTTCCGAAATTTTTTCCCCATAACTTTGTTATCATGAGAAGCCATTAGAGTAGCTTGAAAAAGAAAGAAGAAGAAGCAAAAAATTGTGTGAAAATTGTGAAGATAGGGTGGGGTATTTATAGGAGAAAACTTGGAATAAAATATCTAAAGGAAAAATTACCAAAACGCCCCTAGCCCACACCCCACCTACACCGCTATACACGTGGCTCCCTCCTATAAGGCCATGTGATGGTGTTGTGAGGCGATGGCATGATGATGGTGCCGTACTTTGAGTTGATGTCTGCTATTTGTTTACTTAAGTGTTAAGTTTTAGGAATTATTTAATTATTTTGTAATATATATATATATTTAAGTGTTTATGTATATATGTATATGTTATCATGGGGACATGACACACATATATATGTGTATATATATATATATATGTACATGTATGTGCATAACACCTCAAATGTCTTCGAGCGGTTTTTGTTTGTTAAATCGTTGAAACCGGGAACCGATAATCAGTCACATTTTCACTTCTTTGTGTATGTACATATATTTGTATACAAAATTTGAAATCTATTTTCTTATCATTTTAAATGAATTAAAATGATCATATTTGAATTATAAAATCATATAAATTAATATTAAAAATTATTTACAATAATTGTTATTATATCGATAAAGCGATATCGATTTTCCTTATATTCTCAAATCAAATATATATATTTATAAAACTATTATTATCACCTTATAACTACTCAAATGAATTATCTTTATTTAAAATAATTATTTGTACAATTAAAATAATTATTTGAGCGATTAAAATAATTATTAACTAATTAAATCTCAATAAATCAATTGTTATATATAAAGGCATTAAAAATGTCATAAATACATTTAATTTTCAAAAGATACAATAAGTTACTTTATTACATATTCTTGTTCAATAATAAAAATAAGTGTACATATCCAGCTCCATGAGCGACGTTTTACGATTACAGAGTTGGTTATTAATAAAATAGTTTTCAGCCATTTTATCGATTTAAATTTTAAGGAAAGTATTTTAGTAAATATCTATTCAAAATAAGATTACTATTACTCATTATCGCTCAAAACAATATTATTTGTGTTATCAACCTTTTATTTGAATAAATTTGAAAATAAATATAATTTGTCAAAGAGATATATTTGCGGGTCGTTAAAGGCTTCCCCCTTTAAAAGAATTTCATCCTTGAAACTACCCAAAACAAGACCCAAAAAGTTTACCCAAAATATTTGTTTTTAAACTTACACCTACACGAAGTATATAGATCATTCGTACACAATATTTGATTCAATCTTCTATTCGAATTCATAACTTTGCTTCTGAATTAGTATTGATCCCCCGATCCTTTAGTGTGAATTCTGACCAAGCTTTCTGATCAGAATTTTATTTTTCCTTGCATATCTCTCAACTATGATAGAAAACTCAAGTATCCAACCACAAACCCTCATCAATGTTCGTTGTTAAGAATCGAGTGATAAATCCTTTTTGGATTGATGTAAACACTTCTAAGTTCTGTACTCGAATCTTAGATTAATTATGCGATGAAATAATCCACATACTTCATGTGTATTTAAAAATCTTTCAAAAAGAAATTTTATGAAAACATTTCATAAAACTTTCATTCTTTATTCAAACATTTTTTTTGAAGATACTTCTTTATACATAACCATTTTACATTTTTAATTCCAAATATTTCTATTTAAAAACACATTTCTTTTCAAAATGTAATTCAAGGGTTTAAAAAAAATGTTGCTAAAACATTGTTTACTACAAACCCAAAACTATTTATTAATGACTTTAACCATTTCTTTTAAAGATCAAAGCATACCCATGCTTATCAATTAAGATAATACACTTTGATAAAAATTGATGATCATCAACTAATTTATCAATTAATGCTTCACATCATTATTTTAAACTTTAGAAAATTGTATAGATCGAGTAACTCAAAAATGATATCAGGGAACTGGGTACCACTAATAGTATCGCATATTTCCTTAACAAGAAGGGGAATACTTAACAGGAGCATTTTCATCCGAACACATATCCTGACAATTTTTAATTACTTTCGAGCCACTTGGATAAATTAATCTTTGAAAAAATTAAAAGACCCATACTAATGTTATAACAATATAATATTATAAATTTCCATATGCTTACATCATTCAAATTTTAAACTCGGGTCCAAAAAGGAAAAATACCCCATCGTTACACTAATACAATACAAGAAACCAAATCAAACAACATCTCATCCAACTTATACATACATACTAAAAAACTCTTAATTCCCCAATGTTACTCCTCAATTCCGAAGATGATGATGGACTCCAATTACCAAGGTTTATAATCACTTCTCCCTCTCTTTCTTCATCACTACCCATCTCATCATCGGCCTCATTGTTGTACTCTTCCAGTATCTCTCCCATAACCTAAAGTAGCCATGGTTGGTTCCACAGGAAATGTCCTATGCGGACTGGTATTCCAAGAATTATCCCACCCTCTTCTAGTTCTTCGGGGCCTTGCACGTTTTCCTCTCAAGGGTTTTCGATTTCTTCGACTCCTTCCCCTTCTGCTATTTCTTTGTCATTGCTTTGTGTCTCGTTCCAGTTTATATATGAATTGGATGATCCTTCCTGCCACACAATATGCTCCTCGTCCATAGCCCTACTACATTACTACACTCGTTAGATATGATAGCATCAATGTCTTCCATTGCCTCTGATTCTTCCTCCATGGGCTCTATGTCCTCTTCCATGGGTTTAATTTCTTCTATCGGTTCCAGTATGGAACTAGCAGGATCAGCTATCTGATTTCCCTCCGAGACTTGCTCGGGTTCATCGTCGCTAGACATCATAATTATTTCTTGAGTTGGGGTTAGTATAAGCATTTCGGCTATAGCATATCCATCTTCATCCCTTCAAGTGTATGGGGGCATACTCTTCCTTAATCAGGAACCCATCATTGGTAAGTGAATACTTTGGTAGCTCCTCTTCATCACTAGAGAGAATAACAAGGCTGTCCTTTTCACCCCAATTTGCTCTAGAAGACTCTCCTTTCACGTAATTCCCCCTATATGGTTTCTACAAGGTAAAAAATTTATTCTTTTTAGACATGAGTAGTAGGTAATTGCTAACGTATTCTTAGGTAGAGAGGTTTGGTCAGTACTGAGAAAATGTTTCGAGATTCATTTCTAAAGATAGCTTTTTTAAAATTCTTTGTATAAAATGTTTTATTCTTTCAAAAATTCTTTGAAAATTTAACCAAATTTTTTTCCTTTTCAAATATATATGTGTGTATATATATTAGGTAAAAAGGATTTCATATACAACCAAACTCAATTGTATATGATATAAACAAATACGCACTCATATAAATTCAAACTCATTCGAGGGTATTGCTAACCCTTAGCTCTAATGAGTTACTCATCCTAAGGTATTATTAACCCTATCTCTAATGAGACTTTACCTCTACCAAAGGCAAGGTGTTCGCTCAACCAAGGCTCTGATACCACGATGTAAGGACCGTTTCTTCAGCTCTCAAAAATTGACACTAATACATCCTTCGTATTCACGTGCCATAAATCCAAGTGCTGGAGAGGCAGACTCTCAAGGGTAAGAAAGGAATGAAGATAGAAAAGAATATTATATGAATGGAATAACATATCAACAAATAATCTTTATAGCGGGAATTTAAATACATTTATCAGAGTTAAACATGGACAGTTAAAAATTCCTATTCTTACAAATGCAGAATTCTGTAACATAAGAGTGGTGGAAAGAGATACCAATCTTCAGAAGAATCTTCTAACTCCATGGTTCAAGCTACATCTTGATTTCTTCTAAGATAAACTTGACTACTAGTCTACCCAAGGAAATTAAGGCACCCGGAGTTTAAGGGAAAGGAAAATAAACACCGTATCATACATGGGACTAGTGTGAGAACCCAAAATATGCATTTTGAAAACAAAAGGTATCTCATAAGACCATGCCGCATATAAAAACGGAACGAATTTTTACCATATGATTTTATAACGTAAAAATAAGGGATATTATTTTTATTGGCATTTCTTTAAAATCATTTGCATATAAACTTATTAATCATAGCCAAAATTGTTACATTATTAAATTCTAGCATACCACTTTGTAATACAAGGCTTTCTACATCTATAATCATACAGGTTCTTATTAGAGAATGGATTTTCAAACAAATGGCCAAGTGAAGGGACTACCTTTCGGCAGTACATCTCAAGAGGAATGTACCAAGGCCCAATTAATGGTCCTCTACAAACAAAAGACTAACTTACCTCTTCCTAGATAATACTAAATATGTCATCACCCTGATTGTTACCGACCTATCTGAGGGACCTTACAACATACTTTCACAATAATTTAAGTCCCGAACGTCATTGTAGGAATAAATATATCCATAAGGGGATGATCTTATCCTAATGGTTGCGAACCACATAGCATTACCGCATCTACCCTATTTCGGTCATTTCTGGGTGTGAGGATTGAGGTAAAGATTACCTTTCACTTTGCACATTTCACTATGAATGCCACACTGCCATTCCATGGTCACACAATCGCTTGCTACTAATGTATAACTTCTGAGCTCGTATGTCTCATGAAAGGGTGTTAAGCTAATAGAAGTTTCCTTCTCCGCCACCAAACAGATGATACGTTTATAGAGATCATTTATATAACTAGAAATGCAATGTCAGAAATTTATCCATACAAGTCGTCGAGGAACAGGACAAAGTGAAAGCATCCTCCTACCACTTCCTATCAGGAGTTACCCTTAGGATTAGTAGCGATAAGTCCTTGCAACCCGAAGAGTTTTAGAAATGAAGGAGCCACTGCTACTTAAGTATTTGGGAGCTAACCAAAATTATCAACAAGCATACCTTTCACCCTCTTAGATCTTCGGTCTTCATCCTTCATTTTCTTCATCAGGTCATCATTTTTCGAAGCTGTACATTGGTTCGAAGTGGTTTTTGGACAAAAATTACCCAAATCCGACCTAATTCCTTCGATCCAATCATCAATAAAAGAGATTCAGTGAATATGGAATCATTCCTTAATTGATTAAGGTCTTTTTATCAAAATCTCTTCTTGAGATATATATTTCTAGAATATTCTTTCCTATATATACGGAATTACTAAACCTGTCTTATCATGTCCTTTTGTTACTTATAACCCTTTTCTAAACTTGAAATAATTCGAAATCATTTCATTTTTCACTTAGGAAAATAATTCCAATTCATTTCATTTAAATCTTAATAATGATTTCTTAATTTAAAATTCATATAAAACCACGTTATCTAGTATGTTAATCCAAAATAATTAAATATTAAATGAGCTGAATCTATAGAAATCATCTAATTCTACTCAATATCAGTTCCTGTATTCAACAAATACTATGGGCGGAATAACAGTGAAATCACCTTTTAAATTCCATAAATAGTATGAGTTCCCTCTTTGGGATTTAATACTAAGTATAAGAAGATCATATATAAAAGATCAAGTTGTATTTAATTTAAATTTTGAAATTTTAAATCTTTTTATGCTTAACTCATTTCCGACATTTCGACCTTATCTATCCCTCGTCCAGGGAAGAGACCAGGTAAGCCAAGGCACTGGTTGCTCCTGAATATTTCCTTAGTTTAAGCACCTCACATCTGGATCTCACGAATAGAATACTCGTCGGCTTTTAGAGCCAAGATTTAATCACTTAATTTGTATTAGCTTTTCTTTACATCGTTTATTTAGACTCTTTTAAATAACCTATAAAACTTACAAATCATCATTAAAACGCTTAGTTATTCCTCTTAAAACATTTATAAAATATTTGAAAAAGAATTGTTAAGTTTAAAGCTATATTTCAATGGTTATAGAAAAGTGTTGTGGAAAGTGCTACACAAAGTGCTGCAAAAAGTGCTTTTAAAGCTGTATTGATCAAAATGACTTTTTATCATTTCGAAATTTGTTTTTATAACCCAAATCTTTTAAAAAATTTAAAATATTTTTAGAATTTATTTTATATTTTTAACAATTTGAAAATATCATTTTCAAAGAAATCCTATTATGGATTCCGAATCGTAAAACCACGATTTTTCCAAAAACTTGTTTTACTCATATTTCAAAATCTACTTATTGAAATCTCGATGTTCTTCATTGTTTTAAAACTATGGATATAATAGTTTGAAAAATTATTATCTCGAAGAATTCCAAGCTAAATTTAATTCTATATACTCGTCTGACTTTTATGGTGCGAAATCGAGAACTGCCTTTATGCGACGCGCCTATTTTTGACTATACCTTTCAAGTACCTTTCAAACTTCACCAAAACACTTACATGTGTTTATGAAACATTTCAAACTCATTTTTAAACCATAATAAAGAGGTTTACCATTCCATATACACAAATTCATTAAAATAGAGGAAAGTGATTTCCTTTGTGCTTATCGACGTGTATTTCCATGTGACTTACATATATATTCAACTTTCATATGAAACAATCAAGCTTGATGATCAAAGCATAGTAAACATCAAACGTCATACCATCATCCAAAAATATACTATTAGTAAGAGTTTCTCACCTTCATTTTCCCTTTGAGTTAGTATAAAATCAGCTATAGCTCTACTATCTTGAAATTTACGCTCACGATGGCTTAGCATAATCGACTTAAAATGGCCCAGCCTTGCTTTAGAGCTCAGGGCTTTAATGAGAATAGGGAGATGGCTCGACCTATGGTGGAGAAGGGTAGTGGCCGTGGATTGGAAGGGTGAAAAGGAAGAGACTTTCCTTTGTTTTGAAGTGGATTTGATAACACATGGATATTATATAAATTTAATTTCCCTTCGAATAAATTTTCTTCATAACTTTATTGTCGTGAGAAGCCATTAGAGTAGCTTGAAAAAGGAGGAAGAAGAAGTAGAAAATTGTGTGAAGAATGTGAAGATAGGGTGTGGTATCTATAGGAGAAAACATTGAATAAAATATCTAAAGGAAAAATTACCAAAACGCTCCTAGCCTATACCCCTCGTACACCACCTATTTGCATGACTCCTCCCTTTAGGCCATGTGATGGTGATGTGAGGTGATAGTCTAACGATGGTGTGGTACTATGAGTTTATGTTTTCTTTTTGGTTACTTTAGTATTAAGTTTTAGGAATAATTTAAGGATTTGGTAATATATATATATATATATATATATATATATATATTTAAGTGTTTATATATATGTATATGTTGTCATATGCATGTGATCTATATATATGTAGATGTATATGCATAACACTTCGAACATCTCTGAGTAACTTTTGTTTGTTAAATCGTTTGAAAACCGAGAAACCGATTACCGGTCACATTTTCACCTCTTAATTAATGTGCATATATTCGTAACAAAATTTTAAAACTATTTTCTTATCATTTTAGATGAATTAAAATGATCATATTTGAATTATAAAACCATATAAGTTAATATTAAAAATTATTTACAATAATAGTTATTATATCGAGAAAGCAATATCGATTTTCCTTATATTTTCAAATCAAATATATATATTTTTATAAAACTATTATTATCACCTTATAACTATTCAAAATGAATTATCTTTATTTAAAATAATTATTTGAACATTAAAATCATTATTAAATCATTAAACCTCAATAAATCAATTTTTGTATTTAAGGGCATTAAAAATGTCATAAATACATTTAATTTTCACAAAATACAATTAACATATTCTTATTTAATTATGAAAATAAGTGTATATACCCAGATCCGTGCCCAACGTTTTATGATTATAGAGATGGTTATTGATAAAGCAGTTTTGGCTATTTTTTGGATTTAAATTCCAAGGAAAATATTTTAGTAAATATCTATTCAAAATAAAATTACTATTACTTATTACCACTCAAAACAATATTATTTGTGTTATCAACCTTTTATTTGAATAAATTTAAAAATAAATATAATATATCAAGGTGATAAATTAGCGGCTCGTTATAATAAGAATCTTACTTGCTTTTGCTTACCATAATAATTTCAAGT
Organism: Allium cepa; assembly: GCA_030765085.1. Taxonomy (NCBI): domain Eukaryota; kingdom Viridiplantae; phylum Streptophyta; class Magnoliopsida; order Asparagales; family Amaryllidaceae; genus Allium; species Allium cepa. Next base: position 566,989,259 of record CM060940.1, on the reverse strand, counting down.
TATATCAAATGGATGTTAAAGTGCATTTCTAAACAGATTTATTAAAGAAGATGTATGTGTAGAACAATCTCCACTTTTTAAGGATGAAAAATTATCTAATTATGTTTATAAATTAAATAAGGCTTTATATGGTCTATAACAGGCTCCTAGAGCTTGGTACGACAGACTTAAATCCTATTATTACAATCAGACTTTTATATAGACTATATCATCCTAGTATTTTCAACCACTGCATCCGCACATGTCGGACTTGAATTGCTTAAAATATCAGATTGTTAATCTATATTTGGAAAAACTCAGCATATACAGTAAATAAATAAATCATAGAATCAAAGACATAGAGTAATATAACAATAAGTAGCGGAAACAAATGAATAGTAGTTCATGAAGCTACAATATATATATATGTATATATATGTATGTATGTATGTATGTAACAAAGTTAAATAAGATACAACAGAATTCTCGAATACAATAGTTAAATAAAAAAAATCTGGATACGTCACTGGAGTCGACTGAATAGTTGAAAGCTGAATAGATAGATGGATCTCCAAACAAAGCTCCAACTCCAAAGGTGAGTCTCAAAAGCTGTAACACTCAATCTAACCCGAGCGTAAAGCAAAATACAAAACACTCGAGTTAGGATTGACATTCTTATATCAATAAATCCAACTCAAGTGAAATATCAACTGAAATACAAGTAACTCAAAGGATGTTTGGGATAGCCATCCTCTAAGGATCCGTTAAACTATCTATTATGTAGTAATATATGCTATTATAATAATGTCTATAGTAAAGCAAACTATTAAAATAGCGTTAAGGCGTTATCTATTTCCCCCATAATACATTTTTATATATTCCCATAGTTTATACAGTATTGTAAGTTCCCATAAACTGGGCTTATCAGAGGACACTCCATAGGTATGGTACAAAACAAACTCGTAGTGGGATCGATATGGTAGGTGACATGGCACAACTAGGCAATGCCAGGGTAGATATACCAATTACACTTCCGGACTGGTGGTAACGCATAACAGCTACTTCCACTTAACTTGGAACACACTTCTAAATCAAAATCAAGGATAGCCACCAAATCAATCACAAAGTCAGAATATAGTATCGAAGGAATGTGTCCGATCGGAGGAATGACCTCACTTGGCCCATCGAGTGCTCCTGTTTTAGCCAGCTTATGCCAACTCACGGGAGTCGGGTCCACGTATATACCTCATAAAGGATCATCGCCACCATCCTACTTCATTTTGGAATCTCTACCGCGTATACAGTTGTTAAAGTGGTTTTCGGTATTGGCGGATAGTATGACAATAACTGATCTCGTTTTCTTTAACAACCAATCGTTATTACAACACCATGGTCAATTCAAAATAGTCTATACTTCAAAACCAAAATATCGTTGCTATTTCATAACCATATCAATATGATATCATTTCCATTTCAAAAACCAAATACGATATCATTTCCATTTCAAATATATCCATATCCAAAAAATCATAGCACTTCAAAGTTATAACACTTTCGAAATTGTAAAGCGTCTAAAGCCACAACACTTTAGAAATCATAACTTAGAAATCATAATACTTTGGAAATCATAATTTAGAAATCATAACACTTTGGTAATCATAACACTTTGAAATCATAACACTTCCCATTTAACCGGCTCAAATATTAAAATAGTGTATAAAATAGAATAGTTTATAAAAATAAAATAGAATAATTTATAAAAATAAAATAGTTTATATAAAGTAGTTATAGGTTAAAATAGTTTATAAAAAAATAGTTAGTATATAAAAATAGTTTATATCAAAAATAGTTTATATTAAAATTATTTATATTAAAATAGTTTATATGAAAATAATTTATAAAGTAAAATATATAAATAGTTTTAAATATAATTTAAAAATACTTTATATAATAAAATAGCTTCCTTAAATTTCACAAATCAATTCCAAATCACCGTGAATTCCAAAATTCAAATATAATCCAATCTCAAATCATCAATTTCAATTTATTTCAGTTTCTCAATAAACCATTTCAAATTATATCGGTTTCAGAAACAGATTCGAACCACAAAATAAACCATTTCAATTTCAATATATTTCAAAGCTTTAAATATTCCACATTTTCAAAACTAAATTTTGATAATTTCATATATATCTTAATCCACTTTACTATTATTTAGTTTTGAAATATTTACTTAATAAATCCAATATCATATAAATAAAACCTTAAAATTTCAAATAACTGAATATTTCCTTTAATTTATTTAAACTTGAAATATTCATATAATTACCTTAAACCAAAATTAAGTTATAAAATCACATCCTTTCAAAAATCTCAAATTCAATAAGTTTCAGATTGATTTTAATTGAATCTAATTCTTAATTAAATACAATTTCAAATAGATTCAAATTTATCAATCCAATCTTAATTTATAAAATCATTTTAAAATCTATTTTTAAAATATAATCTTAAATATTTATTTAGACATCTTATTAAATTTATTTACATATTAAATCTAATATTCTAAAAATAGTAAAATTATAAATAAATTCTTAAAATTTATAATTTCAAAATTAACTTATAACTATACAATTTTCAAAACATATAAATTTAAAAATCTAAAATTTAAAACTTTATAAAAATACATTTATATATAATATAATAAAATCAATATTTATTAACAATAAATTCCTTCCTCAAAACCATCGAAATCATTTTCAAAATATTTATATACAGACCAACGGTGTTTGTATATAGTTTTCTATCATATGGTCGAGTGACACAGATATTTGTCATTTCAATCCGTCATTTAGATATATATGGGTATATATCATTTCAACCCGCAATCCCACATTCAATTCAATGAAAAACGCTTGGAACACATAATGATTTCTCCTATTCTACAGATCGTTCGGGGGTATGTATCATTTCAACCCATAGTGAATTCTATACTAATAGGGAATTCGCAGAGTGATAACAGATGTGATAATAATATAACAGCCATACTCATCAATATAAATAATAGATAATGGTGCCAGATATCACTAATGAACAGATACAGTTAATAGCATATATATAGCAATGTAAATAACTAACAACAGCATATTTCAACCGTCGTTTCATTTGAAATAAAATATATAAATATAAGAACGTTAATCGTGAGTGATTTCTCACCTTACGAGGCTAGGAAGTTTGACAACAGAACAAGCTACGAATTCTAAAGCAAAGCTACATTGGCACGAAGTCGACGGACAAACTGATAAATAGGAATTGCCGAAATCAAATCATAACTTGATCGATGAAGATAATTGATATAAGTGAACTTATACATAACTATATATAACTTATGCAATCAACCAACCAACAAACTAAAAGTTTAAAACTGATAAAAATATAAACATTATATGTTATATTTAAAACAATATTTATTATAAAATTAGTATTTATAAAATCAACTTAAATCCAAAATAGTGTGTGTATATATAAACAAATATATGTGCAGGCTAAAAATAATGTACATATACATTTTATACACAGGATATATATATATATATATATATAACTATTACATAAACTGCAGCTAAAAATATAACTAAAAGGTTAAAATTTATACAAGCACTTATATTTATATTGAGCGTATGTATATTATAATTTGGTCAATATAAACTTCATACATGTATTAAACATCTATAAACCTGAAATGAATTATTCTTATATATATACACTTTCATACAGCATATATACATACATACATACATACATACATACATATATATATATATATATATAATCAACACTTTTGTAAAATAATACAACTGGCCAAAAAACTATGTTTACTTCTATATACATAACTAATATAAAAACAGCAACCAAAAGAAAATGATACTGATTTAAACAATGTATAGACTAACATATATATATATATATATATATATTCATAAGCTAATAAAATAAAACTATACCATGTTGTTAAATACAAACTATTTGAAAAGAAAACTATATAGATTTAAAAATCATACCACACAATGCTGTTATGAAATAAAATATACCACATAAACTTATGTAAACTAATATATGTATCTACCATAACCTGCACCCAGTAACAAAATATATACATCCTGTAAAACAAAACTAGAAGCTTGGAAAACATACAACATATATATATAAACTTACTTTTAATTATGTATATATTTGCAACATCTATAAACTGTTTACTTTATAATATATATATAAACAACAGGTTAAGAATAAGCTGTATACACTTCTGTATAATATACAGACCGAATACATATATTTTAAAAATCTAAATAAGTAAACTTGTGATATATATATACTTGAAAATCAAAACATTAATATATCTTATTCAAGATCTCTACATACAACATAATATATGGTACAATTAACCCTTTTAGATATACACAAAGAAGCAACAAATGTAAATCAGAGAATAGAGAGAGCAAGCTCACCACAACGAGGCCTACAATTTTCAAGGCCTTGCTTGCTGTGCTTGGCTAAGGTGGTTGATGGATGGCCTGAGCTGGACATTGGAATTGGGTAGCGGCTAGGTCTTGTGCTGTTTGCATGGCTGTGACATGGCCATGAGGTGTCAGGGGAAAACTGAGGAGAGGATGAGAGGGGAGAGAGGTTCGGCCATAGCTTTGTTCTAGTGGGGAAAGGCTCTCGGAAATGGGGAGGGAAGGCCAAAAATTGAGCAAAGCATGGAGGCATGGGGTAGGAAGGAGGCATCGGGTTTTGATAGGATGGAGGAGCAGGGTTTTCGGCAAGAAGGCCGGCTACATGGAGGAATGTAGGTGGAAGATGACGAGCTGATGTATATAACTTGATAATGAAATGTAGGGTTGAAGTGAAGTAATTGAAACAGGGAGAAGAGATAGGAACCAGGAAAAGTAAATAGTATTGGGATAACAAAAGTCATGTCCGTTGAAAATCAGAATATCAGCAGCTAAGGGCTATTAGTATTACCCGATGGTCAAACGAATGGTCATGGGATATCCAAAAGCCAAATTACGGAACCGATGTGGAAATCATTCCGTAGATTTCGCTGTCTCCCGGACTTCGAAATGCATAAATGAATATATCATAGAGATCAGCATGGCAAGACGATCAAAATGCTATATAGATATCAGTGGTACAATCTTCCTATCAAAAGTCGATATCGGTACTGAAAATGCTGCTAATTTGCCGAAAGTAAGATAAACAGAGCAATAACATTATAAATTTGATGAAACAAAATATGACGTCTCACTCAGAAAATGATTTACAAATTTATTATAGAAAAGTATTCAGGTTTGAAAAACATTTTATTATCATTAATTTTAACTAATTTGAATTTAAATAAAATTATACAATAAAATAAACTTCCATATTATTAGTTGAAAGTTTACCATTTGCTATGTTTAATTAGACGTATTCCAAATATTAATTTTTTATTTCCAAATTCAGATACGTGAAATTTCACAAAAATTCAGTTAAATATTATTAAAACCAATAAAATTTCATGGATCGTTACACTCTCCCCCACTAAAAACTTTTCGTCCTCGAAAAGGAAGGAGGTAGGAGAATAGAAACAACCAGAAAGAAAAATAGGATGAAATACAAATAAAACAATTAATTTAAACCATATAAATTTCAATTTAAAATTACTTTATATTCAACAATTAGTTTAAATTCAAGGTATTTCATTTAGTTGATTTAATTTCAATTTATAAATTCCTTTAACGTTATTTTACATTGTAAATTATTCAATTACATATTCAACTTCTGAATGATTTAGGTAAGTTATATATTGGAAAGTAATTGAGTATTATACAAGTAAAACTTTCCCAATTCAATTATTTCAAGTTTAAATATTTATTAAATTCTGGTTTCATTTTATAATTGAAATCATCTTCAATATAAAATTTAAGAATTAAATTTCCGATTAACTTTAAACAATTTAGTGATAATATGTATATATATATACACACACACACATACATATATATATATATATATATATATATAAAAGAAAATATATAAAAATGTACATATATACTATAAACCAAGTCATACTTCAGAAATTCAAATCAAAATCATTTTCGAAAAAAAGTGTAGCAAAGTTACAGAATGGTCTCTCCACATCAAAACTCAAAAATGAATGTTGATGATGCGGCCGTCGTCACCGAAATTGTTTTCTAGTGACAAAAGATGAGAGCACTGATTTAAACATTTAAAAATTCTTTAGGAACAAATTTCAGTTCGAAAATACTTTAAATAATATGCATTTTAAAATCTAAAAGCCAAAATTTTTGATCACTGGAAATCAAATTCTCAAATTCACAATTTAAATTCATTTAAATTCTAAATAAACTTATATATAAGACAAAAGTCAATGGTTTACAAAACCATAAATAAAATAAAATAAAATATTACTATTTCTTAACAATTTGATCAAGTATTTAACTTTAGAAAATTATACTTATATATAATATAATCATACAAAATTTGTTCCATTTACCAAATTTGAAAACAATATTATGTCAGTTTGCTCTGTTCAAGTGCTTTGGAATTCCTATCGATAACACTGATCAGATGAATTGGTCGAAACCCTAAATCAACATTAACGACACAATATATAAAACATTTTTATATTAATACAAATATACTCCCTCACTCTACAATACAAAATAGAGGTCAAAACAAAGATAGAGATTCAAATTAGAGGAACTCATCTCGAAGAGAATTCAAGCTAAGAAGACAGGCTTGAATGGGAGATAAATAATTAAATTTCAAAATAGAAGGGTGGATGTACTGATATTAATCGCGGGAGAACATAACCGGGTCAACCGTGACTTCAAGAATAAGATCGATGCAGAATTCTAAGGTAAATAGACATTCGATCACAAAAGATAGAATTCGAGCATAGCAAGAGGTAGCGGCATCTAGACTGAGGATACAGAAATCTCCGGTGAATCGATGCTTATTGTAAAGGAGTTTCACCCTGTTATAAACCATTCAGTGGAACTATTGGATACTCCAGAATCAAGAAACATGAATAGGAACATACGAGAATAGATTTCAGAACGAATAGGGAAGTTCCAAAATTCAAAGGAAATTCGAATCAATAAGGAAGGAATTCAAGCTTGAATGAAGGCGATTCCGTAATTAAATTTACTTTATATGTTAAGTTTTAAATAAAACCAGAGCTCTGATACCACATGTAACATCATGGTATTTTCAACAATTCGCATCCACATATGTCGGACTGGAATTGCTCAAAATATCAGATTGTTAATTTATATTTGGCAAAACTCAGCATATATAGTAAATATATAAATCATAGAATCACAGACACAGAGTAATATAACAATATAAATAAATCATAGAATCACAGAAACAGAGTAATATAACAATAAGCAGCAGAAATAAATGAATAGTAGTTCATGAAGCTACTATGTATATATATTTATATATATAACAGAGTTAAAGAAGATACAACAGAAGTCTCGAATACAATAGTTAAATAACAAAATCTGAATATATCACTAGAGTCGACTGAATAACTGAAAGTTGAATAGATAGATGGATCTCCAAACGAAGCTCAAACTCCAACATTGAGTCTCAAAAGCGTAACACTCAGTCTGACCTGAGCGTAAAGCAAAATACAAAATACTCGAGTCAGGATTAACAATCTTATATCAATAAATTCAACTCAAGTGAAATATCAACCGATATACAAGTAACTCAAAGGATGTAGGATAACCATCCTCTAAGGTCCTTTAAACTATCTATTATGTAGTAATATACACTATTATAATAATGTCTATAGTAAAGTAAACTATTAAAATAGCGTTAAGGCGTTACCCATTTCCCCCTTAACACATTTTTATATAATCCCATAGTCTATACGGTATCGTAACTTCCCGTAAACTGGGCTTATCAAAGGGCATTCCATAGGTATGGTACAAAACAAACTCGTAGTGGACTCGATAAGGTAGGTGACACGACACAACTAGACAATGCTAGTGTAGATATACCAATTACACTTTCGGACTGGTGGTAAGGGTGGGCACGGTCGGTTAACCGACAAAATCGGTTAATTTCTTCAGTTAACCATAACTAATTGGCGGTTCGGTTAACCGATGGCCGGTTAATCTTGGTCGGTAGTATTGACCAAATCGAACATTTTAAACCGCGGTTAACCGATGATTCTTAGCTGTTAACTGATTAATGAGTTAACAGTTCAAGTTATACTGTTAACTGATTAATCCATTAACTATTCAAACTATATTGGTTAACTGGCTGATTACCTGGTTTTTCTCATTTTTACAAATAATAATAGACTGTTGAAACATTATAGGTTATGCTAACTTCATAATTCAGATTAGATCACTGAAATATTACATGCAACATTACAATTTACACATATTACAATACTACATAACTGATCACAAACATAATCTCAAGCATACACCGTACATGAGATATTACAAGCAATACTGAAATAACATACACAATACTTATAGAACCTTGATCCAAGGCACTTGAAGATGAAAGACATACTGAGTTGCTAACATAGAGAAAGACTCCAAATACAACAGTTCAAGTGTTCAAAATAGTGAACACACATCATAAATCAAAATAATACGCATTGGTGATAAACTAAAACCGAGCAACATTCTTCAATTCCAAATTGCTTTTGAATTTTGACTGGTCTCCAATTCTCCAAGTAGCAAAGACCTAAAAGTGAGAAAATGAACATGTTTTGGAAAGTAATGAGCATGCTCATAAACTAAATTGAGCAAATGTACTGACAAGTTGAATTTTGACATGAGCTAATAAGCATGTTGTGAAATAAAGTGCATTTTGACCCTGGGCAGTGTGCATGAACTAAAACAAGTGATGGAACCCTGTAAACAGGTGGAACCGAAAGCTAGTGAGTAACGAGCATTGCGCTACATCAGTGCTGGCCCAATACGATATGTTGCCCTAGCCAAAAATTTAAAAATCAAAGGGAAAAAATATGAAAAATTATTTATTTTGTAGGGGAAAACAAGTAAAATTATGGCCTTGCAATTCCAGGACTTGAGCCTGGGCCGACTTAGCATAATCAACAAGGAACCAATGCACCACAGTTCCATTTTCAATTTTTTTTGCCCTTCTACTTTACTAATGCAATAATATTTAACAATTGGTAGAAAAATTTATTTCCCCCATTGACCGTCTTTGGTGTGTTGCCTTTAGCGATCGTCTCGCTCGCCTCCCCCTTGGGCTGGGCCTGGCTACATTCACAAAATATTTTACTTCCGCTTTTTGCAGATATTCAAAGATTTACATACAATTTGACTAATACAAAATGGTAGGATTTCCAATATTTTCATCGTTTATTAACCATTGCAAATTAGGCTAAACACAAAGAGATGATAATAAAATGAAAAAATAGTATTAAATAAATGTATTCTCACAAGATAAAAGACAAAGGTAAGTTCTGATGGTAGAATCTTTTGGGTTATGCTTTCAATTTAGAATTACATTGTATAGTTGTAATGTTCTATTTGCTGGACATGCTACCTACATAAACATAAAGAATAATTATAGGTAAATGGTCCCTTTTCAATAGTAGCAATATATTTAAACCGCTCTACATTTTTGGTTATCAATAAGAATGTATAGGAGCATATCATTAATTTAATCAACCAACATTTGAGTTGTAAACACTACAAGAAATTTGATTTTTAATAGCTCTCAAAAAACGCTACCAAAAGTTTTGGTGGCGTTTTGATAAACGCCGCTAGAAAACACGCGACTAAAAATCCATTGCATTTATTTTAACGCCACAATAAATGAATTTTTGCAGCCTTTTTAAACGTTACTAAAAATCATTTTTACAGCGTTTAAGAAACGCCACCGAAATGGTGTCGTTTACTATCTTATTTTTTTGTTGCACTTATTATTATTTTTTGCAGCGTTTTTTGGACGCCATGGAGATTATCTGAGTTACTATAATTGCTTATTCTGTAGCGCTTTTTAAACGCTAAAAATATATTTTTGGTGGCGTTTTTTCTCCGCCACCGTATGTTTCGATTTTATTGCCTGCTGTTTCACGACTACATCTGATTTCGCCTCCAATTCAAGTACATTAAAACTTATACAATAACGTAATATATAAACACATACACATTCAAAAATAACACATTCAATGAACCACAATAACGCAAACAAAAGCAATTACATAATCATCACTATATCATAACATTAGTGTCAAGACAAAAGGTTAACCATATGTTTACACAACCAAACTACTATAAACAGTTTCATAATAGTACATGCATCTAAAGTAGTGCCGCTACCATACATACTAGTTTCATAACAGTTTTAATCAACCTAACTACATACATGTGCTGCTACCATACCAAAAACCAGTGCCGCTGCTTGAATTCTTCACAAACGTTTATCTACCTGTAAACAATAATAATCATGTTACTAAATATTTGTGAGGTGAAGGTATCAAAGATCAAAAATGGACAAATATAGAAGTCCTTAGACTATAATACTTCAAACAAATATGCCTCTACGTATTAACCACTGCTGTGAGCACATTGTAATCGTCCAACAATTAAATATCCCAAAGTAATGAAGGTAATGAATTTTAAGTTCCTAACAAAGGTAACTTCCTAACAGTAGTATTGCTTTCAATTTTCAAAGAATACGTAATGAACTGTATAATACTTACCTGTTGAATTTTAAGTTTTCTATATACAAACAGCAAGCAACAGTGTTGTATCCTAAATATCCTTGCTTAAAAATCAGCCAAATTAACACATTGTACTCACTAAATGTAGTTCATTTGGTTTATAGACCTAACCTGAGTTCATTTTCTTGCTTCAAAGAAATGACGAAGGCAGCAAGTGGACATTGGAAAGAATACACTCAAAACGAATTTGCAAAATTTTCATCCTTATGCCAAATCTACTTCCAGTAAAGCATCGCTCACTTCAGACGTGTACACTTCTGTGCATTTTGCAAAATTCAAACCAAAACTGCCCTAAATCAGCTACTCGCTCTCAGTAAACTTCAATAAGTACTTTTCCACACATGCAAGCAAATAAATCTTTCTAAATTTACCAAGTTAGCAGCTAAATCCTTTAGTAAATACCTTATTCCCAAATACAAGAAACTCACTTACCATACAATGATTCAAGACCACAATAATTCAGTACCTGCAAACTCATATACTTTCACCTTTTGAAGATGTCACCCAACCAGCCACATCATGAAATCCTTCACCAAAACATTCAACAAGAAACACCTCAAGCAAAAGGATAAGCAAGTAAACCGGTATATGGTTTACACTGGTTGCAAAATAGTGACGAGTACCTTGAACTGTAAGAACAACAACATATATACAATGAAAAAGATTTTTTAATATTTGGAATAATAATCCATCAGGAAATATAAAACTGTAACATTATCCAGGTCTACCATACGGAATATTCAAATGTGGAGTACTTGCAATACTTATATACAACTACCAATTTGTAAGCAATCACTGGCTCTGTATCATGTTACTGCAGTACTATAGTTCAGTGACAGCATGTCACCGTACAACACAGCTTCATTTTGTTATCACAAAATTGCATTCATAATACACCAGTTTACCGAGATTAGTTTAAATACCATACACTATCGACCGGTTGCCGGTTGGTGTTCTCCAAGAAAACAAATTACATGTCTGACAACCATGACTATTTGTTTATGTATGTAAGATGACCATCGTTTATTCGCAGTCAATGTATCTACTACTTGCATTTTCTACCAACTACTTATACCATTCAGTTTAACTACTCTACCATAAAGTCGTATATTTACGCTCCACCTTCTTTTACATATAAACCCAAAGTTGTACAGAAAATGATGTAATCTACAACCTGATACCCTTTTTCCCAACTACATAGTAATTCTAGTTTTATATAGAATGATTAAAGAGTGATAGTTGTTCTAGCAGAAAATGGAACTAATACCTCAGATTTGTTGTATCAAATTACATATTGCTCTTTTGATCGACAAAGTGTATTGAACAAAAAGGCAGACACTTGACTTGGTTTAGAACCATCTCGAGTTGAGGAAGACTCGGTAAACAGTTCATAAAATCTTACGACAACTTGCCAAAAAGAGGACAGCGAAAAGGTAGAAGTCGGTACCTAACAGAGCAGCCATCACAAATCAGCGGGAGTTGGTTATATAAAATGAGCATTATCTTATTGTTGAACAAATAGTGGTGAACAAAATGGTTGCATTGACAGATGTTAAATGCGTTGTAAGTAAGAGCTCACACTGTGGTTAAAGTTCTCTTTATGAATAAACTACTTAATTCAGAGGAAAACAAACCGTTGATAACCCACCACCATAGCACCACATTAACCTTCCCCTTCATCCCTGATCACGTCCCTGCCTGTCATCACCACTGACATCAGAAAAACCAAAACCATATTTCAACACTACATACACTTGATGTTGCTACCACTGCATCTGTGTCATTGCCTCATCCTTCTCTATCACATAAAAGTAACAGTAACTTATTTATGCTAAATGCATGTTCTTTAACAATCAAGTCTTTAACAAATGGAATAATATTTGTAGTCCCTAAAAATCATGAGCTGTAAAATATATAAACATATAACACCAGTATATCAAACCTGGTTAACATATGGTGTATAATATTAGTTGTGTAAAAATGTATAATACATGTATAATATGGCTTAAAATCTTAGACTGGTTAAGTATGTTGCTCATTACCAGGCCTTTGTGTGTCATTTAAAATTTTGAGATAGAAAGCTGAATTATATCGGGTTTTTAAAGGTTTTTATCAGTTTGAGCATATCAGTTTAAAATGGTTTGAACTGGTTTTGTGTACATGGGAGGTTCGACAAAAGGAATACAATTTGGCACATCGATCCATTATTCAATCCCACCTCTCGTCCTTATCTAAATTTAGAAATTCAAAAGAAATAAATCATAGACCGAACTAAAACTATGATGGTTAAACTCTATGGTTTCACACCCACACTTTTCTAACGTGTGTATATATACATACGTATGATCCCCACAAAACTGAACTTTTGAGCTGACAACAGGGAGATCATAATAAAAAACAGATAACTAATGAAATCTATATTGGGATATGACTACGAATGATACATGCTTGACCAAAAAAGGCATATGGCTGAATCATACTCATCTTTAGTGAACAGACAGGATTAAAGCATAACTTCATCATGGTTATTATAAAAATGGTATAAATATATAAATTAAATATACCATCACTCCGCTGCTTCTTTATAGGTGTTCACAGCTTATACATAAACAAGCCATTTTCTGCTTTTTCTCATCACTAATTTTGCTTTAACAAGCGTGGTGAGGGCTAGCTAGGTCACGGTAAGATGGGCTACATAGCAGTAAGTTTCAACTATAAGTATGCATTACCTAATAATTCCACTTCTTTTTTCTTCTTTTAAAGATTTGATTCCACCGTGAATAAATTAAATGAACGCATATGGAGAATGCCTTTCATTATATTTTCTATAGGAACAAGGAATATAAATGCAGGCGCACTTGAGAATTGAGGGCCTACACGACGGAGTCATATGATCCTGCACCAAACAAATTTGATTATGTAGGGTAGTTTAACGCATCGATTATTATAACTATGTAGGGTAACCAGATCAATATACTCTTACTTAATTATTACTCATTTATATTACAATACAAAGCTCATACGTACCCGTTGATTGCAATTAATTCCTGCAAACAACACAAAGCAATAATTTTTAACAAGCAATGTTAATAGATAAGATGCGCCGAAGCTCAGAAAGTTTAAAATAAATGTCAGAGTTGCCCACACTGGCAATAAAGATAACAATAAGGCAGCGTTGGCAGCCATATTTTGACCCGTTCCCATTGTGGACGCGTCCGACACATCCGACGTCTCAACGGTGTTAGTGTCGTTCCTAACTCCGTTGTAAGGATGGCGAAAGAAGGTACGTTAGTCATGCGACGCGTTGGATGCGTTCCAACGGTTAACATCAACGGTCATTGGTTTTTTTCTTCTGTTCTCATCCTACCAATCAAATACTTCGTTCAAATATTCCTTACAGATTATCCTTAAGTTACTGCAGTTAACATCTAGAATAATGGAAAAGATCCTTTAATTTGGTTGATGCCAAACAGGTTGATAAGGATCAAGTAATACATGTTGTGTAAGACCATAAGAAATCATCAGAACATTAGAGACAACGGAACTAAACCTTCTTACAGATCACAAGAAACTAAATATCTTTTTTAGTGTAGAAATCGGAATATCTAGCGTACAATGTAACATATAATGATGGACTTAGGCAAATTTTGCTGAAGCCAAACATCAACGAAATGAATGCAATTAAAATAAACCTTTGTTGATCCTAGCTATATAATTTTAAATAATTATGCAGCACTAATAAGAATGATAAATGGACGATCTTGGATATTTCACTAACAAAAGTTCAAGAAACAAAAAAAAAACATACTTACATGTCCATACAGTGTACTTTGAGCATTTTCAACAATCACAGCAACCTGCCTTGCTAAATCTGTAGATAGATGCAAGCAGTTCTTTTGGTAATGCTTTAGTTTCAAAATGTTCGTCTGCCATAACATAAGAAACCATCCTCTGTCATACAACTTGCATACTTCAACCCATCCATTGTTACAACCTTTCAATTTCTGCATTTCAATGCCTTTCACACCTCATCAACTTACCCATCACAATGCACATCACAGTTTCTGTGCAACCAGTTTCTGTGCACATTTCCTAATGCACATTCCCAGGCCTACCACCTCTGCCCACATACCAAAGCTTCATGTCACAAAAACATATCACTACCATAATCACTATTAAATCATCCCCTGCTTACCATCTTTGCCCACATGCATCGGTATTCATTACAACAACAACCTCCTTGCTGCTGCTACAAGCCTACTGCCTCCACTTCTTACTGTCTGTAACCATCATTCTAACTCTTCCACCATAGTCATCAACATACACCTAACTCAAATATCCCCTGCATCACCTGCATACAACTTGCAGTTGCACATCCCCTGCATCACCAGTAACAAGCACCCTGCATTACCAGTAACAAGCATCATCAAATAACAATACCCTTCAACCAACCCTGAACCAACTGCACATCAGTGCTACACCCCTGCCCATCAACTTGAACTACAAACCATCAACCACAACACAATATACAGAAACAGGAACCTACCCCTGCCCATCAAGTTAAACTCTATAGCAAAGTGGCAAGAAAAGATCCCTCTGTAAACCACCTTCATAAAGATTATCTGGAGCACGATTTGAAGTGGAAACTAGAACCTATGACACCAAGAAATATAATGTATAACACAATTTTGCTATGGATATTATCAATGTCAGATTATTTACAAGGCCAAGTTGTTTACGTACAACTCCTTTGCTGAAAAGATGTCCAAAAAGCCGATTTAATATCAAAGCATCTGCAACATCATTTACCTACAAAATTAAAAATATTCATCAAGTGCAAAATGTTTAACATCAAGGGCATCTGGTATGTAAAAAAATGAAGAAAAAATATACAGAAATAGGAACCTACCCCTGAATTTTGTAACATACCATGAATTCATCAATACATAAAAGAATAGACTCATCTGCTATTTCAGATGCAACTACATCAAGCGGATCAGCTACCCCTTTATGCATCTGCACTCGAATACCATGTCTAAGTAAAAGTACAAATACAGTGTTTGCACATCCTGCTAGTAGACTAAAAAAATATGAGGTGTACGAGAGTTCATGTTATGCACACAGATAATAAGGGAAGAAAAGACTGTAAAAGATACCTGCAACCGGCTGTGGACACACAGAATGAAATCATGGAAATGTATTCTTTTCTTCCCCCAATTATATGACCTGCGGAACAAAATGTAGGAAAATAACAAATAAGATATACAAACTTGACTAGTTATATGCACAGCTGGAGCACTTGAAAACTAAATAAAAGGTCGATTCTAAAGTAAGAAAATGAGATAAGCAAAATACATGAGAAGTGACAATTAAATATCACACAAACGACGAAAATTTGTTGCACATGAACTTAGTAACGAAACAGCTGTAATTCTTATCCTATTATCAGCTTACTAATGACTGATTTGTTAAATTCAAACTGCAAATTATTTCCAATGGCCCTCATACCAAGATACAAAATATAATGGTAAGGTGAAGTCCTTTAACTCAGAGCTGACCATAAAATAAAGGTAAAAACAACAAGTCACTGTAGTAATAGCGGCTTTCACTCACAGTTGATCATAAAATAAATCCATAAGCATTGTTTTCCCAGTGCCTACTCCTCCATAAAGGTAAAGTCCTTTAACTAGGGAATAAGAAGGAGATTGTGAAAACAATCGGGACCATAACCATCTACTCCTGTAATATATAAAAAAAGAATGTAATGTGGCTTCAATTTAGCTATAGAAACAATTTCACCAAATGTCAGCTTGTGCTTACAAATATTAAATACCTTCCCAATTTTTCAGATGCAGTATATCTGTCCAATTGACATGCCTTCTCATTCTCAACTAGCTGGTCATATAATGATTGCAACAATTCAGTAGTACCTACCTAATAACCACATTACTTAATCATACTGACTATTGGAATATTGCAGAATTATGTTTACCAAAAACCATGTACAGTGTCAATATGATCTCAAATTTCATGCCAATGCATTCATACGTCATAACCATTAAATTTGAGTCTCAACAAATTCGACAAAATTTACCCACAAAACATGTATAGAGTAGGAAACACTGAGATACTATTCATAGGTTCAGTTTACCATTCATTAGAGCTGTATAACATTTTCTAGAATGTCATCTTCTTCCAAATATTACACTTCATTTCAATGTCAACAGATATTTCTACCATAACAAATAATTATAGACTTAATTGAACATTATAAAACGTAATCAATCCCCTTTTAAGTTGTTGGATTCTCTGGTACAGTTAGAAACACAACATAACATATAGAGTAGGAGATCCTATGGCAGTATGTTTTTTATTGTGTTATAAAATACGACTAAAAGTTAATTCAATTAGTTCGGATTTCAAACCTGAAAAATATCCTCCATGTGCTACTAAACATGCATTGAAGAACAATCCAAGACACAGAACTAAAAAGTGAACAACATTGTTAAGTGCAAAGTAAATGATAGTTACTTACCCAGCAAAATGAGAAAAAACACAGAGAACAAAATATTTTCTATTATTTATAAACTTGAAACACTTTTGCTCAAATATTTTCCATCAGAAGAAAACATCGGCATAGTCATTATCATATTCATGTATCTAGAGCAGGAAACTTACTCGTTTTCACCAAAGTGCTTGTTAATCCTGCTGCAGCACGAAAGAGCTGGAAACTTATCAAAAGCTGGATGTGTTTATCTGAATTTTACTCGTAATGAGTTCAAAAATAGATGAGTCATGACTGATTAAAATCCAAATTCATGGTACGTTTTCTAATACACGCAATGAATTCAATAACGAATTCAACAATACAGATCGTTCGGGTAGAGATTAGAAGTAAATAAAGAAGAAGGAAGCTCGAGTAGAGATTACTATGGTAAATACAGATCATTGGAGATTCTTTCGAATGGAAATCGGAGGCAGCCTTGTTTCTTCTAGAAGTCGGCTTCTTATCAAGGATTAGAACAGCTGAGCATTGCAAAGTTGGATTGGAGAACGAATTTGATTTAGGGTTTCTTATTTTGGGGGAAAGAATTGATTTTTTTTAAGGAGCACAGGAATAACATGACGGTAATCTTTTGGTTACGTTTATTTGGGCAAACGCGGGGTTTTTTTATAAAGGCGGGAAGTGAAATATTTTTTGTTGCATTTATATAATAAGGGGAAAAATATTATTAGTTGCATTTACATTAAAACGCCACCAATTTTTGCAACAAAAAGCTGATTTTCTTGTAGTGAAAAGGTTTAAAAAATGCTCTCCAATTCAATTTCTTCTTTCAAAGACAGGTAGATACAAACAATTCAAAATATGAAAAGGAAAATAAAAGGACCTTTGTTGACTAAATAAATTGCAACAATATTAAACCAACATGAGCATTTTGATGACATATCCGCCTGCTAAAACAAGACAACGCTATTCATATATTATATGTGGATATACATACAAATGTCTTTGTATGACAGTACAATAATCGATTTGCATTAGAAACAAAATTGCAATTTGATTAACCAAGTTAGTTTCTAAACTTCAATTATTTGATTAACCAAATATGTGAATTGTACTGGTAAATATTAATTATATAACTAAGCAAACCAATTTAATAAGTATATCATGCCACAAATATACAAACATCATATGCGAACTACATACACATGATTGTAGAATATATTCAAACTTAATATTATGCAAACTGAATATGCAAACTAACTAGTCAAACTCATGCTCTATCTCTTTATGCTAGAATTCAACATAGCTTAAATTGACAAGCTAGGCAGCACAGAAACAAGACGAAGGCGGTGGCACACTAGCGTTTCAAATTTGTTTATCGATTTGAAATTGGTAGATTTAGGGATTTGTGAAACTTGTAGATCTAGGTGTTTTATGGAAGCAAAAATAAATGATTTTTGAAGCAACATGTGTAGGATCGATTTCACTCTAAAAGGGGGTGAATAGGGTGATACTATTAATTATAAAAATTATTGCAGAAGTTTATAAAATAATTTCTACACAGAATAATAGCAGCACGGATAATAGTAGAATAATAAACGCAGAAATAGATTAACATAGAATTTACTCAACTTTGGTAAAACCCTGCCTACGTGCTGCCCCCAAGGTTTTCACTAGAAATTAAATAGTCAGACGCTTACACACGTAAACTCACGACACCCGCTATCAACTAACCTAACTCTATGTTCAAAACCGTGCCACAACTCAGCCACTGAGTTGCGAATTCTCAAACTACACCATCGTAGTTCGTCCACTAGTTACACGACTAGAATAATTACAAACGTTTAAAAAGGAAATAAAAATTTAAAACAATACAACTAAAAACCCTAATTTAAACAATTAAAAGACCAAAGAGAAAATCGGCCAAAAAATAAAAATAGAGATAAACAAGTATCCCCTTTACTCTTTTGTTATTTTGGCATGCTTTGCTCCAAAAAATGGTTGCTTTGTTTAGCTTGTTCGTTCCTCTTCCTGATTTAGGGTTTCGTGATGAAGTCGCCGGCTTTGTCGATTTAATTGCTGATGCTTCTATTCCTTTCTTTGATCAATTAGTTAACTCATGGCTTGCTTCAATTTAGTCGAGTTTGATTGTTGAAAATGGTATGTGGTTTTACTTTTCCAATTTGCTTATACTCGGCTTTGATTCGAGTTGAATGATTACTCTTTATTGCTTGAACTCGTATGAATGTCTCCAATGATGCTAAGGGGTTTTAAATAGGGTTCGAACCCCTTGATTTACTTCGTATATATTTGTTCGAATTCGTCATTTTCTATGCTTTGGCCGTTGATCTTCGTATGGATGCTTGTGATGATTTCTGACTTATTCAATTTCATATATTTGATTGCTTGGCTACTTGATAATCACGACTTTGAATTTTTCCTTGCTTGATTTCTTGGCAACCACGGTTTCGGTTTCTTTGGCATTTGATTTGATTCCGTTCTTTGTTCTTTGAGTTCGGCCACTTTTATGTTTATCACCTGGGTTTGACGTGTGTGTTCATTCCTATAACATTTTCAACCTGATGCTTGTATTTGTTCATCCTGTCATTGTACTTGTGCATTCATGTGCTTGATGTTGACCGTTGTCTTTGTTAACCATTCATGTGTGTTTGCATTACACTGACTTGAGTTGTTGCTTTAATCTTGAAACTGCTTTAAAGATCCACTGTATATCTGTAATGTCTGAACACTCCAGTCAGGTCTGGTTGCTTCATATGCATTGATCGTGAGTTCTTCTCGTGTTGCATTTGTTTATGCGTATGTTGTGCACTTGGTGTATACTTATTGTTAGTCTGGTTCATTGTATTCAATCCTGTACTTGATTACTTGCATGTATGTATGTATACATGTGTGTTCACTATGTATATATATGTTTCACTAATGGCATTGTTTTTATTTGAAGCTACATTGCAGTTTCATTCATACTTGAGTTTGTACTCTGTGTGTGTATATATATGTGTTGGCTGCTGTGCACATTGTTCTTTGTCCTATGCCATTTGGTTGGTCTTATTCATAACTGCATTTGTAAGTCTGATCGTATGTGTTTGCAATTTCGTATATAATTGCTCGTGTATGCTTTGATTCTGATCATTGTCGTTGCTTTGCACTTGTAGTATTCACTTCCACACTGCTGCGTTGTATCTGGACTGGTCGATATTGCATGTTGACATTGTTTCAACTCCACTGTTAGCTCGATTCTTATTTGCTGCCTTGTTTCTTATGTTTGGTCTTGGCCATTCACTTGTTAAGGCTGCTGCTGCTTACTTGTTTTCATGGCCATGCACTTGGGCTTGTACTTAAATGTGCAGTCTGGTTGCTTGTGTGGCCTTCTTCTGATGCAAGTGTTCATGTACTGTTGTTTTGATCATTTTATTGTACTTATATTTTTGGACTGCACCTGTTGAATCCAGCTTAAAGCTCGGGTTTAACCTCGTGCTCGTATCATGATTTCACTTGAGTTGAACCCGGCTTTTGATTTGGGTTTGACCTTATGCTCACCTGTCCTTGTAACTTTATCAAGTGTATATCTGTGCGCACGGCCTTGTGGCATATACAGTGATACACTGCGTATGTCACAAGCTATTCGTATATGATGAATTCAATATTAAATGATGACGAACAACCTAAATAACCGAGGCAAATCATATTTTCAAAATACACATTTTATTTTACATTGCAAAACATTTTCTTTTCAATTTTGCTACGTCAATTTGTATTTTGCAGATAACTTAGATGCTGGATTCAATCTAGAATAGAGTTGAAGATAAATACGAGTGTATGAGTGAAATGTAGTGAGGAGAAAATGTATGAAAAATGCGATGTGATTGAAATTATAATGTAGTTGAAATTTTGTGTGTATATATAGTGAGAACTCAAATTTGTACTATTCAAAATTGTAATAAAATATTTGTTTGAATAAAATATATGTTTGAATTTAAATTATGTGTTATTTATTTTATTCAGCAAATAGTTATTAATTATGTGAAAAATAAAATAGTAAATTAACAAATACATTTAAATGAATATATATATATATATATATATCTGTGTTTATTATCATCAAACAAAAATCATATACTCGCATATTCAACTAGCTCCCCCTTTTGGTGATAACAAACATATATTTAAGATTTTGAATTTATCAAATGTATTTGATCATTCACTTTGCTCCCCCTATTTGAATGCTCCCTCTCTACACAAAGCTCCGCCTTATATATGCATGAAATAATAAAAATATTCAAATGAGCATTGATGCAAATAGAAAATATATAACCTTTATTTTCCAAAATCTTAACTTTTCTCTCCCCCTTTTGTTATCAGCAAAAGAACAACAGTGTTAGAGAAATAGAGATAAAGTGATAGACACTAATATAATATTATACTTAATCGAGTGCAAATATTAATTTTCAATAAAAAAATCAAACAAAGTATTCCATACCCTGTTTGATGCATATGCCACTTTAGAATGATAGGGATGATGTCATCATATAAAACCATATAGTTGTGTCTATTTGTGGTATATTAATTTCAGGAATTTGAATATCTACTAAGCATGCGTAACCGTTAGGAATTTTAAATGAGATTAGTAGTATTCAAAAATTTTGTTAAAAAAATGAATTCAAGTATCTTCTAACCACGCATAAACGTGAAGACTTTGAAATGGGATTAGAATCAACTTGTCTATTAAATCAATCAATTTTGATATGCGTTCCATACATGCATAACCATGAGGACTTTTAAATGAGCATGGAAGCACATAATAAAAAATTCCAAATAATTCACCTATGCATAACCGTGAGGACATTTAAATGAGAGTGAATACTTTGGATGTTTTTTACTGCTAAAAATATAATAAAATGAAAGCGCATAATTTCCCGTTTAAAATAGTACATATTAACATATCATATTAGATTATGATGAGTGATTGTCGATAGAAATATGATAGAAATAGAAATGGCCATGGAATATTTACCAACAAAAAGTTTTTATAACTCTTGTTTAAATTTCTAAAGAAATTTACTAATTATACTGTCTCAAGTTATAATATATGATTAATATCCACACTCATCACTTTTTCAATCACTATTTATCTTTTTGATAATCAGTAGAGAGTCAGATTAGTGAATGCAGCCATTTAAAATCAAATCCAAAAATAATTATCAAATCAGATTTTCTAAAATGACTAACCTGAAACAAGGTCAAAAAATGATTTTCTTGAAGGGGTTTTATAAGAAAAATTTATGCTACATGAAAATTATTTGAAATAAAAAATATGCAGATATTTTCTTTGAAAAATGATGCAGCTATTGAATATCTCAACATAAATCACGTTCCACTAGCTATTGAATATCTCAACATAAATCACTTCCACTAGTAATTTTTCTATCAAATAGATTACCAATGTAATTTGCATTTGAATTTTTCTTTCACTCAAAATTATCATTTGTTGAAAGTCATAGACCAGACCGTGAAGTTAGCAACACAATATCTTAAATCATTTTCAACAGCTTTTAAATGAATTTCTCTTGAATATAATGTCAAGTCAAATATACCCACATGTATCATGAGTAATAATCAACTAATAAAACATCACTAGTCCATGAAAATCTATATGAAATTGTTAATGATTGGTCAACATTTTTGCACAAATTAAAATCAAAAATAAGAACAAGTCAAATAAGAATAAGTCAGATTCAAACTCAACATTTATTTTATTATCGCATAACTGGCTGATTCAAATCAGATTTCGATGTAGATTTTCACTTTTATCAAATGGTTCAAAATAAATATACCTTTACCTGTTTTACCTTTGCGATAGTTTTTCATTGTTGCCATTGTGATTCTACCATCTTTGTACTAGGCTAAGGAACTTTGATTTGTCGTCCGTTGTGTGTCTAGAACAGGCAGAATCCACACAACACTATTGTTGTTCCTTAGCCTACCACCACACCTACTTGATAAAAGATTATTGTGACATATTTGTTTTCATTGGTCCATGGTTGTTTGTAGCAAAAGATTTTGAAAAATAAGTTTGTGGAGACCCAAAACTATTTATATATGTTCCTTTCGGCACCCAGATTTTTTTGACTTTGAGGGATTTTATATTTGTGCCTTTTGGAACCCAAATTTGAATGGTTTTGATATTTTTGAGTCTATAACAGCAAATATTTTGATTGTGTCCAATTTTTCAACAAATTGTGCACATGGAATTAGCTTGATTAATTTCACCTCTAATAAATTCAGTTTGATTATATCTAAGTCCTTATCTAACTGTATTAACGGTTTATTTTCCTAATAGCATATTTAACAATCTTTCTCCTTTGGAAAGTTTTTCTAAAGTTGTATACAATTGTTGGATTTGTGTTTTGAGGGAATCATTGTCATTCAATAACTGAGTGCACCTTTTAATAGAATTTTCTCTCCTAGTATTTTCATTTTCTTTCAAAATTAGAATTTCATTTTCAAGTGAATTAATTTTAATTTCAGATTTTTTAATGTCATCATCGAAAGTTGGACACTTATCACACTTAGGGCTCTTAGTTTGATAGTTTTAAGCAATTGATTAAGCTGTTTATTGATTCTATCAAACTATCTCTTTGTTATTCAATTTTGGCATATTTTTCCGTAATTCTTTCAAAACAGCCATTTACTTTGTGGAAATATATAAGTAGTTCTAAGTGAGAAAGTTTTGATACCTCGCTTGGCTCGTCATCGTCGCTATTAGTTATATCACATCGTAGACACAGATTTACTCTTTCACCTTCACTGCTAGTGCTTTTACAATCATCATTTTTATTCCATGTGGCTGCAAAACTTTTCCTTTTCGAATTCTTTTCTTGGCCGTGTTGAAGTTGAGGACAATTGGGCTTGATGTGGCTAGGTTTATTACACTTATAGCAGATGGTCTCCTGCTCTTCTGGGCTGTCTAGTGCTTAGATTATTCTGCTTTTCAATTGTTGATTTAGAGCTGTATTTCCGTATCTGTGATTCCAATTTTGATTTTCTTCATTAATAGTGCCAGCTCAGCTGCTCCATCATCATCATCATTACCACTTTCCGTTGTCCCTTTAAGTGCTATTTATTTCTTTTGAGTATCACCTCCTTCTCGTTCTTTATTGATTTTCATTTCTAGCTCGTAAGTGGTAAGATTTCCGGTAAGCTCTTCAACTTTGATTTGTTTCAAATCCATTGATTCTTGAATGGCTGTAACTTTTTGCTTCAAAATTCCATTGGAGGACTCTAAGGATTTTTCGATTCCAATTCTGTGTATGGTTTTCTGAGAACTTTTGATTTGTATACAATATTGGAAAGTCGTCCGTACATCTCTTTGACATTTTCTTCCTTGGCCATTGTGAAATTATCGTAATGTTCGTTTGTGAATCACTTCAAGTGTGTGCCATATTCCCTGCGCAATTAGACAATGTGAGACATGATTAAATTCAATCTAATCCAATGAACAAATAATAGAATTCATAGCTTTAGCATTGACATTCTGTAACTTATTTTCTAGATTTGTCCATTGATCCGTGGTTTATCTATTTCTTGATTATTTACAATTATAGTAGGTTCTCTATAACCTGCCTCAACAATATTCCAAGCATCAATGGTTTTTAGACAATTTTCATTCTATATTTCCAATAAGCATATTCACCATTGAACATTGGTGGTCTAATTATGGATCGACCCTCAGCAAAAGCATTATGAAAGAAGCCATTTTAAAATTTTAAATTTTTAAAACAAAACTGGTTTTTGAAAAACAAATTAAAATTTTAAAACAAAAATTGACTTCTGTTCCTAGCTCTAATACCACCTGTAGGATCGATTTCACCTTAGAGGGGGTGAATAGGGTGATACTATTAATTATAAAAATTATTGCGGAAGTTTATATAAAATAATATCAACACAGATATATCAAAATAATAGCATCACAGATAATAATAGAATAATAATTTCAGAAATAGAACAACACAGAATTTATCCAGCTTCGGCAAAACCCTGCCTACGTGTTGCCCCTAAGGTTTCTAATAGAAATTAAGTAGTTAGAAGCTTACACACTTAAACTTGTGACACCCGCTATTGAATAACCTAACTCTACGCTCAAAACCCTGTCACAACTCAGCGACGGAGTTGCGAATTCTCGAACTACACTACCATAGTTCATCCCCTAGTCACATGACTAGAATAATTACAAACGTTTAAAAAGGAAATACAAATTTAAAACAATAAAACTAAAATCCCTAATTTAAATAATTAAAAGCCTAAAGAGAAAACTGGCCCAACAATAAAATAGAGATAAATAAGTGTCCCCTTTTTCTTTTGTTATTTCGGCTTGCTTTGCTCCAAAAAATGGTTGCTTCGTTTAGATCTTTCGTTCCTCTTCCTAATTTTAGGT
Organism: Allium cepa; assembly: GCA_030765085.1. Classification (NCBI taxonomy): domain Eukaryota; kingdom Viridiplantae; phylum Streptophyta; class Magnoliopsida; order Asparagales; family Amaryllidaceae; genus Allium; species Allium cepa. The sequence continues at coordinate 566,963,531 of CM060940.1, read as the reverse complement.
TTCGTGATGAAGTCGTCGGCATTGTCGATTTGATTGCTGTTGCTTCTATTCCTTTCTTCGATCAATTAGTTGATTCACCGGTTGCTTCAATTTAGTCGAGTTTGATTGTTGAAAATGGTATGTGATTTTACTTTTTCAATTTTCTTATACACGACTTTGATTCGATTTGAATGATCATTCTTTGTTGCTTGAACTCGAATGAATGTCTGCCAATGATGTTAAGGGGTTTTAAATAGGGTTCGAACCCCTTGATTTATGTTCGTATATATTTATTTGAATTCTTCACTTGCTATGCTTTGGCCGTTGATCTTCGTATGGATGCTTGTGATGATTTCTGACTTATTCAATTTCGTATATTTGATTGCTTGGCTACTTGATTATCACGGCTTTGAATTTTTCCTTGCTCGATTTCTTGACCACCACGGTTTTGATTTCTCTGGCATTGGATTTGATTTCGTTCTTTATTCTTCGACTTCGGCCACTTTGATTTTTATCACCTGGCTTTGACGTGTGTGTTCATTCCTATAACGTTTTCAACCTGATGCTTGTAGTTTTTCATCCTATCACTGTACTTGTGCATTCGTGTGCTTTAATCTTGAAACTGCTTTCAAACTCCACTGTATATTTATAATGTCTAGAAATTTCATTCAGGTCTGGTTGCTTCATATGCATTGATCTTGAATTGTTTTCATGTTGCGTTTGTTTATGTGTATGTTGTGCACTTGATCTGTACTTTATGTTAGTCTGGTTTATTGTCTTCAATGTTGTACTTGATTGCTTGCATGTATATATGTATACATGTGTGTTCACTATGTATATATGTATGTTTCACTGGTGACATTGTTTTCATTTGAAGCTACATTGCAGTTTCGTTCATCCTTGAGTTTGCACCGTGTGTGTGCACATACATACATACATACATACATACATACATACATACATACATACATACATACATACATACATACATACATACATATATATGTATATATATATATATATGTTGTGTGTGTGTTGGCTGCTGTGCACATTGTTCATTGTCCTGTCCCATTTGGTTGGTCTTATTCGTAACTGCATTTGTAAGTCTGATCATATTTGTTTGCAGATTTGTATATAAGTGCTCGTGCATGCTTTGAGTCTGATCGTTGTCGTTGCTTTGCACTTATAGTCTTCACTTTCACACTGCTGCATTGTATCTTGTCTGGTCGATATTGCATGTTGACATTGTTTCAACTCCACTTTTAGCTCGATTCTTGTTTGCTGCCTTGTTTCTTATGTTTGGTCTTGGCCATTCACTTGTTAAGGCTGTTGCTTACTTGTTTTCATGGTCATGCACTTGGGCTTGTAATTGAATGTGTAGTCTGGTTTCTTGTGTGGCCTTCTTCTGTTGCAAATGTTCATGTATAGTCGTTTTGATCATTTTATTGTACTTATATTTTTGGACTGCACCTGCGTTGAATCTAGCTTAAACCTCGGGTTTGACCTTGTGCTCGTATCGTGATTTCACTTGAGTTGAACCCGGCTTTTGATTTGGGTTTGATCTTGTGCTCACCGGTCCCTATAACTTTATCAAGTGTATATCGGCATGCATGGCCTTGTGGCATATACAGTGATACACTATGTATGTCACAAGCTGTTCGTGCATGATGAATTCAAAATTAAATGATGACGAACAACCCAAATAACGGAGGCAAATCATATTTTCAAAATACACATTTTATTTTACACTGCGAAATATTTTCTTTTCAATTTTACCGCGTCAGTGTGTATTTTGCAGATAACTCAAATGCCGGATTCAATCTAGAATAAAGTTGAAGATAAATATGAGTGTATGAGTGAAATGTAGTGAGGAGAAAATGTATGAAAAATGTGATGTGACTGAAATTGTAATGTAGTTGAAATTGTGTATATATATATATATATATATATATGTATATGTATATGTATATGTATATATAGTGAGAGCTCAAATTTGTACTATTCAAATTGTAATTAAATATTTGTTTAAATGAAATATCTGTTTGAATTTAAATTCTTTGTTATTTATTTTATTCAGTAAATATTAATTAATTATGTGAAAAATAAAATAGTACATTAAAAAATACATTTAAATGAATATATATATATATATGTTCATTATCATCAAACAAAAATCATATACTCGCATATTCAACAGCATGGATGTTAAGCTTCAGGGTCATAGAATGTTGGGTGGGTTGAGTTTAGGTTACTGGGTAAATGGGTGAAAAAAGTTTTGGTTAAGTCGGTTAAATGCCCACCCCTAACTGGGGGTAACGCATAGCAGCTACTATCGCCTACCTTGGAGCACACATCCAAATCAAAATCAAGGGTGGCCACCAAATCAATCACAAAGTCAGAATATAGTATCGAAGGAATGTGCCCGATCGGAGGAATGACCTTACTTGGCCCGTCAATTGCTCTTATTTTAGCCACCTTATGCCAACTCATGGGAGTCCGTTCCATATATATACCTCATATAGGATCATCTCCATCATCCTACTTCTTTCTGGAATCTTCACGCGTATACAGTTGTTAAAGTGGTTTTCGGTATTGGCAGAGAGTATGACAATAACCGATCCCAATCTCTTTGACAACCAATCGTTATTATAACACCGTGGTCATTTCAAAATAGTTTATACTTTAAAACCAAAATATCATTGCCATTTCAAAACCATATCAATATGATATTATTTCCATTTCAAAAACCAAATACGATATCATTTCCATTTCAAATATATCCATATCCAAAAAATCATAGCACTTCAAAGTTATAACACTTTCGAAATTATAAAGCTTCTAAAACCATAACACTTTAGAAATCATAACTTAGAAATCATAATACTTTTGAAATCATAACACTTTGGAAACCATAATTTAGAGATCATAATGCTTTGAAAATGATAACACTTTGAAATCATAACATTTCCCATTTAACCGGTTCAGATATTAAAATAGTGTATAAAATAAAATAGTTTATATAAAGTAGTTATAGGTTAAAATAGTTTATAATAAAATAGTTAGTATATAAAGATAGTTTATATTAAAAATAGTTTATATTAAAATGATTTATATTAAGACAGTTTATATGAAAATAATTAATAAAGTAAAATATATAAATAGTTTTAAATGTAATTTAACAATACTTTATATAGTAAAAAAGCTTTCTCAAATTTCACAAATCGATTACAAATCTACTCGAATTCTAAAATTCAAATTTAATCCAATCTCAAATCATCAATTTCAATTTATTTCAGTTTCTCAATAAACCATTTCAAATTATATCAGTTTCAAAAACAGATTCGAACCATAAAATAAACCATTTCAATTCCAATATGTTTCAAAGCTTTAAATATTCCACATTTCCAAAGATAAATTTTGATAATTTCATATATATCTTAATCCACTTTACTATTATTTAGTTTTGAAATATTTACTTAATAAATCTAATATCATTTAAATAAAACCTCAAATTTCAAATAAGTGAATATTTTCTTCAATGTATTTAAACATCAAATATTCATTTAATCGCCTTAAACCAAAATCATGTTATAAAATCATATCCTTTCAAAAATATCAAATTCAATAAGTTTCAAATTGATTTTAATTAAACCTAATTCTTAGTTAAGTACAATTTCAAATACATTCAAATTTGTCAATCCAATCTTAACTTATAAAATCATTTTAAAATCTAATTTTAAAATATAGTGTTAAATAAATACTTAAATGGCTTATTAAATTTATTTATATATTAAATCTATTTATATATTCTAAAAATAGTAAAATTACAAATAAATTCTTAAAATTTATAATTTCAAAATTAACTTATAACTATACAATTTTCAAAACACATAAATTCAAAAATCTAAATTTTAAAACTTTATAAAAATGCATTTATATATAATATCTTAAAGTCAATATTTATTAACCATAAATTTTTTTCCAAAGCCATCGAAATCATTTTCAAAATATTTATATATAGACCAACGTTGTCTATATATAGATTTCTATCATATGGTCAAGTGATATAGATATTTATCATTTCCATCCGTAATTTAAATTTATATGGGTATATATCATTTCAACCCGCAATCCCAAATTCAATTCAATGAAAATCGCTTGGGATTATAATTTCAACCCATAATGATTTTCTCCTATTATACAGATCATTTGTGTATGTATTATTTCAACCCATAGTGAATTCTACACTAATAGGCAACTTGTAAAGTGATAACAGATATGATAATAATATAATAGGCATACGTCATCAATATAAATAACAAATAATGGTGTCAGATGTCGTAGGTGAACAGATACACAAAATAGCATATATATAGCAATGTAAATAACTAACAACAGCATATTTCAATTGTCATTTCATTTAAAACCAAATTTAATAAATATAAGAACGTTAATCATGAGTGATTGCACACCTTTCGAGGATAGGGAGTTTGACAACAGAACAAGCTATGAATTCCAAAGCAAAGCTAGATGGAAAGAATTCAATGGACAAAACTGATAAATGGAATTACCAAAATCAAATCAGAACTAGATCGATGAAGATAATTGATATAAGTGAAATTATATATAACTATATGTAACTATATATAACTTATGCAATCAACCAACAAACTAAAAGTTTAAAACTAATAAAAACGTAAACACTATTTGTTATATTTAAAACAATTTTTATTGTAAAATTATCATTTATAAAATCAACTTAAATCCAAAATAGTGTTTATATATATATATATATAAATACACATGAAGGTTAAAAATAATGTATATATACTTTTTATACACAGGATATATATACATATATTTAACTATTACATAAACCGCAGCTAAAAATATAACTAAATGGTTAAAATTTATATAAGCACATATATTTTATATTAAATGTATGTATATTATAATTTAGTCAATATAAACTTTATACATATACTAAACATCTACAAACCTGAAACAAATTATTCTTACACACACACACACACACGTTCATGCAGCATATAAAATCAACACTTTTGTAAAACAATACAACGTGCCAAAAAACTATGTATACTTTTGTATATATAACTAATATAAAAACAGCAACCAAAAGAAAATGATACTGAAATAAACAGTGTATGGACTAACAATGAGGTGAAATGGGAAAGCTGAGGAGAGGATGAGAGGGGGAGAGAGGTTCGGCCATAGCTTTGTTCTAGTGGGGAAAGGCTCTCAGAAATGGGGAGGGAAGGAGAAAAATTGAACAAAGCAGGGAGGCATGGGTAGGGAGGAGGCATCAGGTTTTGATAGGATGGAGGAGCAGGGGTTTTGGCAAGAAGGCCGGTATGGAGGAATGTTGATGGAAGATGATGATCTGCTGTATATAACTTGATAATAAAATATAAAGTTGAAGAGAAGTAATTGAAACAGAGAGAAGAGGTAGGAATTAGGAAAAGTAAATAGTCTCGGGATAACAAATGTCATGTCTGTTGAAAACCGGAATATCAACACCTAATGGCTATTAGTATTCGATGGTAAAACGAATGGTCACGGGATATCCAAAAGCCACAATGCGGAGCCGATACGAAAATCATACCAAAAATTTCGCTGTCTTCCAGACTTTGAAATGCATAAACAAATATACTGCAGAGATCAGCACGGCGAGATGATCAAAACGGTATATAGATATTAGTGGTACGATCTTCCTATCAAAAGTCGATATAAGTACCAAAAATGCTGCTAATTTGCCGAAAATAAGATAAATGGAGCAATAGCAGTATAATTTAATGAATGACATCTCATCAGAAAATGATTTACAAATTTATTGTATAAAAATATTTAGGTTTGAAAAATATTTTATTATCATCAATTTTAATTGATTTGAATTAAATAAAATTATACAATAAAATAAACTTCCATATAATTAATTAAAAATTTACCATTTGCTATGTTTATTCAGACGTATTCCAAACATTAAATTTTTATTTCCAAATTCAGATATTTAAAATTTCATAAAATTTTAGTTAAATATATTATTAAAACCAACAAAATTTCATAGGAAGTAGATAGTACTTTGTTTATAAAAAATATAAAAATGATATTCAATTAATACAAATATAAGTAGATGATATTATTTTTGGATTTACCAATTAAAATTTAGATGTATAATTTTCAAAAATAATGACTAAGGAATTTGAAATAAGTCATATGGGAGAACCAAATTATTTTCTAGGATTACAAATTAAACAACTAAGTAGTGGAATTTTTATTCTCCAAGTAATATAGGCCAAATACCTAGTTAAGAAATTTGGTATGTAAAATATAGGTGGTAAACCAACTCTAATGGCAACTAATGAAAAATTAAATAAAGAAGAAAATTCAAAAGACGTAGATCAAAAACTATATAGTGGAATGATTGGATCAATACTCTTTATAACTGCTAGTAGACATGATATAATGCAAAATGTTTATCTCTATGCAGGATATCAATCCCAACCTAAAGAAAATCATTTAAAATCCATAAAATGAATTTTAAGATATGTTAATAACACACTAGATTATGGACTTCTTTATCCAGAAGATGACTCCTTTGAAATAAATTCATATAGTGATGCTAATTATGCTGGTTGTAAGTCAGACCGAAAACGTACAACTGGAACTTGTCAATTTTGGGACACTCTTTTGTTTTAGAAGAAAGAAAAATACCATCTCCTTGTCTACGATAGAAGCAGAATATATTTCAGCAACATTAGCATGTTCATAGGTTATTTATATGCAACAAACTTTAATAGATTTTGGTTCAAATTTTTACTAAATCGCCAATATACTGCAACAAAACGAGTGCGATTAATCTATCTAATCCAACTCATCGTACTTAAACTAAACATATTGATATAAGACATTATTTTCTAGGAGCTAATGTAAACAAAGAAATAATATCACTTGAATTTATAAATAGCGAAAATCAAATAGCTAATATATTAGCTAAACCATTGAATCAAACATCCTTTACTAAGTTAAAAAGAGAATTAGGAATTTGTTCTTTATCGAAAATTTAAACATAATAACATAAAATTACATAATTTACAAGAAAAATAAAATAAACAAATTTTTTATATGCATGTCAACATGCATGAGACCTATATGTCGACATATAATGGTAAAAATCATTTTTAAAATTTCCCCTTTAGAATTTAAACCAGTGGTTATGTAAACACCATAATTCTACTTTTTCTCCATTTTTTTTTGCATTTTCTCTGCTCTAAACTTCTGAACCAAATAAACTATGGCCTTCTCTTCAAATCTCAACCAAATTTCAATGTTTTCCTTCCATTCTCCTACCCCCGGACCCTTCCAAAACACTATGGCCAAAGTCATCAAATTGGAGGGAGATATAAAGAATGTTATGGAAATGTCGACTGAAATTTAAGTCATACAACTCCATATGTTGAAGGAACAAGAGAAACAGAGTAGAACTCTGCGTTATTTGCAGAAACATTTATTAGATAATCCTAGAATCCAATAGTTATCAAAGACGATTCCATAAATATGGCCATCCATAATCCTCATCAAAGCTGCAAAGAAAAAGAAGAAGAAGAAGAAGAAGAAGAAGAAGAGAAAAAGGAAGAAATAGAATAGGAAGAACATATGGAGGAAGATGACGAAATTCAATGTGTGGGAGGATGCTTCGATTGAGAGGGAAACATCGTCGAATAAAAGGGAACCTTTTGACTTCATTACCTCATTGTCCCATTCATAATTCTCCTATCGTTAAGAATTCTCATTAGAATAGGACTTCTTCTTCATTTAATTTATGAATAGTGTGCCTTTTAACTTTAATTTTACTATTTGTGTACATGGATTAGTTGGTTTGTAAAAATGATAATTGAATGAATATATAGTATGGTTTGGTTGCTATTAATAATTTGTGCTTCACTTATCATTTCTTATATATCATTCTTGTCACTTTGCATTCCATGATTATATCACTTATTGTTTCTATATATATATTTATATCATTATGTGTATATAATGTTTATTTAAGGGGGGCTAAAATTAGTATTAAGAGTTAGGGTTAGAATTATAGTTATAGTTAGTTATTTTTGTTTGATGACAAAGAGGAGAAATATATAAAATACTAAGCATAGATTAAGGGGGAGTTTTATATATTATGCATAGATTAAGGGGGGTTATATTATATTTTATATAGAAAGTTTGTCATCATCAAAAATGGAAAGATAACAAGTACTTAAGATATTGGTTTTGATGACGAAACTTTAGGAAATCACATAAAATATAAATACTAATGTTTTATCAAGGTATATAGTATATTAGTGCCACATTCCAAATTTATCGGATGTCCAGCACTAAAGCACCAGATCCCATCAGAACTCCAAAGTTAAGCCTGCTTGGGTGAGAGTAGTACTAGGATGGATGACCTCCTGGGAAGTCCTAATAATCATGTCACGACCCGAAATCCAATGTTCGAAAATTGACATCAAATACCTCACTTGTATTCGACTGCCAAAAATTCAAACATCAAACTCCAGTCAGATGGAACTTATAACAACATTTGATGAATATAAAATAGCGGAAACAAAATGAATATCATGCATTACATCATAGATACAACATCATCATAATGTCCATTACTACATCAGAGTATCTTAATACATATATCACAACTTCAAAATAAACATCACAATAGAATAATAAGTGATCATATGCCAAAAAGTCTTCAAGGAAATAGAGTGATAGTGAACATCCAAAACTGAGCACCTTGAGATCGAAAAGCTTTCAAAATATCTCCAAGATAAAAAGGCCTCCAAAAAACCGATAGCCTCCAAACCCAAAAAGACTCCAAAATACTGCTAGCACCAAAACACGAAAACCTGCTACTAGACTGCCCGTGTGGAAATTATGGGCACCTAGAGTTTAGAAAGAAACAATAAACTCCAGGTCAGTCATGGGACCTGTATGAGTAAACAAAAACAGCTGCTTTAAATAAAACAGATTTTTAAAAGAAAACCATTCATGCTTTTGGAAAATAAAACTACCATAAGGCCTCCGGCACACACACAATGCAATCACACACTTGAGGGAGATTTCCCCTTATGATAGTCAAATATGCTTAATACGAGAAAAATTCTTTGATATTATTACTAGTGCATAGTGCAAAAACATTTCGAAAATATAATATTAATCTTAGCCAGCATAGGTACCATTATACTATGCCTACTATAGCTGCCACCTGAGGTGGCAGGTAATACAAATTGCAATCGTAAAGGGCTCATATTGTTTCTTTGGATTTCCAACAAATGGCCAGGCTAAGTAACTTCCTATGACATATGGGTACGCCTCTGGAGGGACATCTCGAGAACCTACACGGCTCTCTGCTAACACAAGGCCGGGTTACCTCTGTAACTAGGTAACTATTACTCGAGTATGCCACCCCCGGTCATTTGCGACCTTTATCCGAGGGCCCTCAATCACAAAGCAACAACCACATAGTAAATGAGATTGCAGCAACCACATAGGTAAAGTATCTAGGCTTCATACCATGATACCACCTTTTTCCAGAAGGAAATAACATACCCCAAAGGGTGCGACCCTCATAACCTTGCCGCATCTTTCCTGTTTCGACCATTTCCGGGATGTGAGGTCCGATGAGGTCTCGTCGACAAAGCTACGCTTTACACGAAAGCCATGCTTTGATCACAAATAATCAACAAATGATCATCAACACACAGCAGCACTTATCATGCCACACTACCAAATTGGGAGTATATCGCTGATAACCTTCAACTACATAACCTCTTAGCTCGTACGTCTCAGAGAAGGGTGTTAAGCTAAGAGAATAAATTCTCCGCCACCAACAGATATGTATTTGAAAGAAATCTGCTTTATATCTCAAAGTGTAGTGTCAGACATACAACCATACAAGTCTGTTTCGGGTTCGAACAGAACCGAAGGCACTTCGTCCAATAAAGGAAGAAGCCCTTGCAAATCCGGGTATCCACAATTCCGATCAGACTCCTCATCACATGTGGAGATCTCTATACCGGAGCAACTCAGTGCAGAGACATTCGATAAGTTATCCTATCGTTTTCGAAGACACCCGGTATTCACCACCATCTTCAAATGTTATTAATTCCGTCGAACCACTATTCGGAATAGGTTATATGACACAAATGTTCTCTCCCCGCTAATCCGAATAGTGAATGCTCAATTTAAAAACACGTGGGTGTATCAATTACAAGGATTCACATTCGGGTTCGATGTGGGTTTCGGATAACTAACTGGAATCCGACTCCCTCTCGCATCGAAGTTTAAATGCCGTTATAGGAAAAAGGGTTTTCACATACATATAGAAACAAATCACAAATCACAGTTCAGCACAAAGCAATCCACGTCACACAGTAACACAACAGAAATATCAATCCAGTGCACAACATTTGATAATGGTCAATCATCATCAATTAAGGTGAATGGTTGAAGTGAATTAACCACATAATTATCTTTATTAGTTATTTTGAATCATTGATTAGTTATTCTTAACTATGAATTAATTAAATCTTAATTAACTTTATTAATTAATTATTCTTTAATTAATTATCTTAATTTATTAATTCTTAATTGTTAACTAATTAAATTTTAATTACTTTTATTAATTAACTATTCTTTAATTAATTAATTAATTAATAATTATAAAGTAATTACAAGTCATTAATTGTTTAATCATTGTAAACAAATTTGGTTTTAAGTTAACACTTGAATATTTGATTAACTTCTCAAATTTTATTGAGTTAAATGTAAAACAATTTTATTTAAAAATACAAATTTTGTATATCATTGAACTTCATTAATTTCAAAAAAAAACATTTCAATATCATTTACTTTACCTTCCATTTACAACTATTTATTTTATAAAGAATGGATTCAGAAAATTGTTTAAACTTATGTTTTCAAAAATTTCAAACTGGAATTAGCTGTTTCCATGGCTAACCCGAGCCCGTCTCGAGTCGTCCTCGAGAAAAAATGCACATTACTTCAAGTTTTACTAAGATTCACTCGTATGCTTAAAATTTACAAAACTTGAATTTTTTCTAAGTAAATTTTATTTTACCCAATGCACCACCATTCCACTCGAGTTAAAACTCGAGCTACCACACGATTTCCCTCGATGTTCGCTTCGAGTCACCCCCTTTCTTCTCAAACCAACAACACTGATACAAATGACAACCACGTGCACGTGCACCGTTGAAGCCGCCACCTTCGGCCTCCAAGATCACCACCAGCAGACCACACTCGATCCCCTCTTGCTACCCAAACACGACGAAACTTGGATTAAACTCAAAAACAAAATTGAGTTATCTCGATCCAAATAAACACAGCGGCCATCACTAGAAAATGGCCTCGCCCCACCTTCTCTGGCCATCAGTGGTCACCAAAACTTGACCGAGGCTTCGCCAATGTTAGACGCCGCGATTGGCACCAGTGACAGGAAGTCCGATCGCCTAACGACGAAGCAACACTATCATTTCAAACGCGAGCAGAAATGGGTATTTTTAACCCTAATTCGATCTTGAATTAACAACATAATGATTTAAAAATTCAACCTATATTTTTCTAAAGGTTACAAACCCTAAAGCTAGCTATGACGACGAACTCAAGGCCCACAAATGCTTAGTTCATCAGAATTTGACAAAACTTCACTTTTCTGATCAACCCAATTTCTCAATAAAAACTTTATGAAAAATTTGGATTTTACTTTCTAAAATCATTATTTTCAGTGGTGATTCAAATAGCATTACTGAGATTAAAATTTATGAGGTTGGAATTCTTGCCTTATTTGGATTGTGACTGTGTTTTCATAGTTTCCAGAAAAGATAAAAAAACATATTGCTTTGCTTTGATTCATTACTAAAACATAATGCATGTCCAAACAACACTTTAATTTGTTTATCATTCAATTCCAATAGAAAACAGAGAGAGGAGGTTTGAGTTTGGCATGGTTTACTCTGTAAACCAAAGACTTAGAGGAACAGGAAAGAAAATCCTAAACATAACATTCCCAGGCAAAAAAAACACAAGCACACAAATTTGTTCACATACAAAGGTCTTCAATATCATTCAGGCATGCATATGACAACAATAAATTGGATTAAACAGAAGTTCACTCACCTTTGCCTGAATACAGAAAGCTTTTGTTAATTTTTAAAATAAGGATGAAGTCTGGATTTTCTACTTCAATCTTGAAATTAAATCTACAACTTGTAAGTATAGATCTTTGGTTATTCTTTGTTGTATTTGTTTATTCAGTCCATCAATAACAACGAAGATCCAAGATTAACTTACAGTTTGAATTTTTATACAACAGAGAAAGCTTTTATCTGCTGCTTGAAGTCCAGAAATAAAATTTAGTCTTTGAACTTGATTTGTTTCCTACAACTGATTAATACAATTGCTTAATTTCTTGCTTTATTACTAATTTACAAATTCAAATTAAATTTTTTAAAAGAATTTCACTTGCCTTAAATTATACCAGAGAATCACTGCACTGTTTCCTAGCCAAAACTGAAGCTTTGATTCTTTTTATAAATCTGCAGTTTGAATTTGTTTGTTAAAACTTGATTTTAAAATCATGAATTCATTAAACTATAAATTTTAAAATTTACCTGAGAGATGGAATGTAAAAACTACAGCTTGATGTTTAAGAAGATCTTTAGATTTTTAACTTCTGAATTCAAGAAAAAGTTGGCAGTTTTTTTTTACTGTTGCCTTTGATGTTGAGATTTGTGATGCTCAATCTTTTTACTATTCTTTCAAATTTTTTGAGAGGCTAAATAATTTGAAAATGGAAGTTGAATTTTTTTTGTGATTTTTAAATTTTATTATTTTATTCAATCAATTATATTGAATGCCACTTGTTAAAAATAATCATGAGATCTAAACACTTGTTAATTTTACTCCATCTCCCTTATGCATGTCTAACACTTGTAATTTCTCAAAGACAAAAGAATTTTTTTAAAAATAAATTTCATATCGTATTCACTTTATAAATAATTATACCCCTTATTCATTTGTATAATATATATACACAATGTTAAAAGAAAAAAAAAAGTTTTAACCAATCTTTTACATTATATAAATTACACATTTATGATTTCAAAAGCCAATTATTTTTCTAAAACATTTATTATAAATTTAAATTCAAATTCAAATTCCAATTCAAACTTCAGATAAAAATCCATTTATGTCCATTTATATATTCATACATATCTTGCACAATTTAAATTCAATTTCTATATATACTCAAATCTACTCATATATGCAATATACATACATACATACATATATATATATATAAATTAAATTCAAATGACTTTTTAAAACATTCATTATTTCAAAATTTTAAACTCAAAAGAAATTGGAATTTTATTCATGTATAATTTATCACTCATTTTATTTGTTTGAGATATTGGAATTTATTTTCAAAGTAAATTCCAAAGGTTTAAATATATTACCAATTTATATTGATAAATTTTTTTAGGATGTTACAGATATCCCCTCTTTAAGAAAATTTCATCCTCGAAATTTGAAAGAGAGAGAAAAACAAACAAAGAATATACGAATTCAAAAAGAGTAAAGGAATGGCTTACCAGCTTAAGCCGAGATATCCACTCTGCAAATGGGATATGATTTCTACATATTATCTTCAGTTTCCCAAGTGCAGTCCTTTGGATCGCCACTCCACTGAACTTTAACTAGTTTCACAATTTTGTTTCTCAATTGCTTTTCATCACGATCCACAATCTTTATCGGTTCTCTTTTAACTGTTAAATAGGGGGTGATGTCAAGATCCCGTTGAGCAGCTTCTTCAATGATACTATCCGGATCGTGCACATACTTCCGAAGGTTAGAAATGTGGAACACATCATGCACGCCAGATAACCAGCTAGGCAACTACACTCAATAGGATAAAGAGCCGATCCTCTCCAGAATAGGAAAAGGACCAATATACCGTGGTGCCAGCTTACAGGTCTTCCCAAACCTTAATACACCTCGCATTGGAGATACTTTGAGAAAGACAGAATCTCCAATCTGGAATTCCAAATCCCTTCTTCTACGATCATAATAACTCTTTTGATGACTTTGAGCCGTCCTCGGTTACTTCCATATAAAATCAACTTTCTCTACGGCTTCTTCAATCATATCCGGTCCAAGGACGAGTCTATCACCTGACTCTATCCAGCATGCACGTGATCGACACGGACGACCATATAGAGATTCAAAAGGAGCCATATAGATACTGGCCTGATAGCTATTGTTATAAGAGAACTCGACCAGATGAAAATGGTCCTCCCAAGAACCACCAAAGTCAAGTATATAAGCACGCAATAGGTCTTCTAAGATTCGGTTAATCCTCTCATTCTGCCCATCAGATTGTGGGTGATAGGCAGTGCTGAAATTCAGTTTTGTTCCCAATGCGTCTTGAAATGCCTCCCAAAATCTACTAGTGAAGATCGGATCACGATCACTCACTACGCTGCTAGGAATGCCATGGAGACGGATAATTTCTTTCACATATAATTCGGCTAAACTTGCTGCCGTGCGGGTAGATTTCACTGTCAAGAAGTGGGCTGTCTTAGTCAAACGGTCCACAATGACCCAAATTGCTTCATTGCCTTTCCGAGTACGAGGCAAACCGTCGATGAAATCCATCTATACTTGGTCCCATTTCCACTTGGGTACCTCTAAAGACTGAAGTAAACCTTCCATTTTCTTTTGATCGCTTTTGATTTGTTGGCAAGTAGCACAGCGACTCACATATATGGATATGTCCCTTTTCATCATCTTCCACCAGAAATTTCTTTTGATATCACGATACATTTTATTGACTCTTGGATGGATGCAAAGTTTAGACTTGTGGCATTCGTCCAAAACTTCACATTTCAGCTACGGGATGTTAGGGACACAGATTCTTCCTTTCAATCTTATAACTTTATTGTCATCGACTTCAAAACTAGTATTTTCACCACGAAGCATTTTCTCATAAATTTGATGAAGGAACTCATCTTCTTTTTGTTTGCTGGCGACTTTCTCAAGAAGAGTAGGAGCAATGACATGGTGAGCAAGAATAGCATGCTTTCTACTCAAGGCGTCGGCAACTACATTGGCCTTTCCAGGCGTATATAGAATGTCTAGGTCATAAGATGCCAGAAATTCCAAACAACGTTGTTGTCGCAGATTTAAGTCTTTCTAGGTGAAGAGATATTTCAAAGATTTGTGGTCGGTGAATAATTCAAAATTTTCCCCTAAAATAAAGAGAGTTCAATAAGTATATTGTTAAGTTAAATTAAATTTGTAAATTGATAAGAAAGCCGAAAAGATTCTTACCCGGAAGATAATGTCGCCATATTTTCAAAGCGAAGATAACAGCTAAAAGCGCCAAATCATGGGTTGGGTAGTTTCTTTCATGAGGACGTAATTGTCTACTCGCATAGGCAATTACCTTCCCGTTCTACATTAATACCGCACCCAAACTTTCACTACAAGCATCGGTATAAACGGATAAACCCTGGTTCCCGTTGATAATAGCGAGAACAGGAGCGGTGGTTAATCTCTTCTTCAGCTCCTGAAAAGCTTTGTCACATTTTAGAGTCCAATTGAATTTTGCATTCTTCATTGTTAGCTCAGTCAATAGACTAGCTATCTTCGAAAAGTCCTGAACAAACTTTCGGTAATAACCTGCTAAACCCAAAAAGCTTCGAACTTCTTTTGGCGTGGTGGGTTTTCTCCAATCAAGAATAGCGGAAATTTTGCTAGGATCAACAGAAATCCCTTCTTCATTAACAATATGACCGAGAAATTTAAATTCTTTGACCCAGAAATGGCATTTGGAATATTTTGTGAATAGAATATTTCTCCTCAATATCTCCAAAACGATTCTAAGATGCTCGGCATGCTCCTCTTCGGTCTTGGAATAGACCAAAATATCATCAATAAACACAAGCACAAATTTATTCAATACTTCCCGAAACACACGAGTCATAAGATCTACGAAGTATGCTGGAGCATTGGTTTTTCCGAAAGGCATGCCATTCGTAGAACATATTAGGACCCCTGAAAGCGGTCAAATGAACACAATCTTCGGCGATTCATACTTTATGGAACCCCTAGGCTAGATCCATCTTCGAAAAGAAATGAGCGCCGTGCAATTGATCAAATAGATCGTCAATTCTAGGTAGTGGAAATTTATTCTTGAGGGTCAGCTTATTGAGATCGCGGTAATTCGCACACAATCTCAAAGATCCGTCTGATTTAGCAACAAACACGATGGCCGAACCCCATTCTAAAACACTAGGACGAATTAACCCTTTTTCTAGTAAATCATCGGTTTGCTTGACTAATTCAATCCTTTACATGGGTGTCATTTTGCGACTTGCGTGCACGACAGGACGAGCATTGGGTACTAGTTAAATTCTGAATTATATTTCTCGGTGTGGAGGTAAAGATTTCACTTCTTCAAATACATCTGGAAAATCTCTAACAATGGGTATGAACTCCAGACTAGGTTCGGGATAACCCAAATTATACATCAACCCTTCTCTTTTAGGACTAGGGTCCTCACAAGAAGTCTCAGTGAAATCTCCAAATTTGGTTTTAATCGAAATCAATCGATTGTTGCAATCCAGTTTGGCTTCGTATTTTGCTAGCCAATCCATTCCAAGTAAGACTTCAAACTTGTTAAAATCAAGGACAAAGAGACTGATAGGGATTTGGTAACAAGAATATGAGAGAGGAACGTCTTTACATCGAAGACAAAGGTTCGTGGGACCTCCAACTGGATTCTATACGCATATGAGCTCATCAACAAAATCAGGCTCAAGATTCAATTCATTTATAGCTTGCTAAGAGATAATAATGTGTGTAGCGCCCATGTCAAAAAGAACTCTAACAATGCTATCATAAATAGTAAGATTACCTTCCAGAACTCCTTTCCCCTTTTCTGCTTTGGAAGATGTAGGTTTGTCTTTAACTGTCTACACCTTGGCTACCTGAGCTTGCTTCATGGTAGGGCAGTCTTTAACATCATGTCCCAATTTCTGACAATAATAACATTTCCTAGTCTTTGCTTTAATGGATTGATTGACTTATCTCTTAGGCTTCGTACATCTGCTTGAATAATGGCCCTTTTCTAAGCAATTAAAGCAAGTGACATTCTCTGCTGTGCTTCCCTGATTGCTCTTCTTTTTCTCCTTACCATGCCATGGTTACTGCCTCCAAATTTCCTCTTCTTCCAATTTTGATTGCTCGAATTTCCTTTCTCCACCGGGGTTTCTTGCATATCAAGTGTAGCATATCTGTACCCCATATCAACAAAATCTGAAAAGGATTCTTTGACATGGCCAGTCATCCTTTCGTGGAACTTCTTATTCATCCCACGAATGAGCCTTTCATTCTTCTTTAAAGGTGTATTCACCAATTCTGGACCGAAACGAGACAAATCATTGAATTTGTTTAGATACTCCTTGAATGGCAAACTCCCCTGCTTTAAGTCCATGAATTCCTGGTACATTCGAGAAATCCCTGCTGATGGCATATAGCGCTTCTCAAATACTTCTTTGAATCTCTCGCAAGTAAACTCGTCTTCTGGCTCATCTATAGTGACTGTCTCCCACCATGCTAAGGCTTCTTCTTGAAGTTGCCAAGAAGCTATGAGTCGCATCTGATCATCATGCAGCTTTAGCCCTTTAAAGCTCTTCCACATGATCTGATACATGCCTGGGCCTCAAAAATCGACTCCTTGCCGGTGAACGGCTTACCACCAAGCCTTGAGAAGCTCTTATATAAATCAGCCAGATTCGGCTGATGCTGAGTAGCTAAAGTTGCTTCTTCTGTTGGGGGAACTTGGCTAGGTGCTGTGGCATTTCCTCGCCCCGCAGCTCTTCCTCTTCGTCCGCTCATTCTTACTATCTGTAATTAGTAAGAAAATTGATTTAGGCATTCGGACGAGATATCTTAAGGAATATCAGCAGTTAAAGGAAATAGACTAAGAAAATTTAGGGTTTCGGTCTTGGTTTTACTCATTCTAGGGTATACTTCACCCTATCTCTAATGAGCCATCTAATGTGTTATACTCCATAGCTAAAGTTCTTACTCAACCTTTAGCTCTGATATCACATGTCATGACCCGAAATCTAATGTTCGAAAATTGACATCAAATACCTCACTTGTATTCGACTGCCAAAAATTCAAACATCGAACTCCAGTCGGATGGAGCTTATAACAACATTAGATGAATATAAAACAGCGGAAACAAAATGAATATTATGCATTACATCGCAGATACAACATCGTTATAATTTCCATTACTACATCAGAGTATCTTAATACATATATCACAACTTCAAAATGAACATCATAATAGAATAATAAGTGATCATATGCCAAAAAATCTTCAAGGAAATAGAGTGATAGCGAACATCCAAACCTAAGCACCTTGAGATCCAAAAGCTTTCAAAATATCTCCAAGACAAAAAGGCCTCTAAAAAACCGATAGCCTCCAAACCCAAAAAGACTCCAAAAACTACTAGCACCAAAACACGGAAACCTGCTACTAGGCTGTCCGTGTGGAAATTATGGGCACCCAGAGTTTAGGAAGAAACAATAAACTCTGGGTCAGTCATGGGACTGGTGTGAGTAAACAAAAACAGTTTCTTTAAATAAGAAAACCATTCTTGCTTTTGGAAAATGAAACTACCATAAGGCCTCCCGGCACACACACAATGCAATCGCACACTTGGGAGAGATTTCCCCTTTTGATAGTCAAATATGCTTAATACAAGAAAAATTCTTTGATATTATTACAAGTGCGTAGTGTGAAAACATTTCGAAAATATAATATTAATCATAGCCAACATAGGTACCATTATACTATGCCTACTATAGTTGCCACCTGAGGTGGAAGGTTATACAAATTGCAATCGTAAATGGCTCGTATTGTTTCTTTGGATTTCTAATAAATGGTCAGGCTAAGGAACTTCCTATACCATATGGGTACGCCTCTGGAGGGACGCCCCGATAACCTACCTAGCTCTCTGCCAACACAAGGCCGGATTGCCTCTGAAACTAGGTAACTACTACTCGAGTATGCCACCCCCCAGTCGTTTGCGACCTTTATCCAAGGGCCCTCAATCACAAAGAAATCAATCACAAAGCAACAACCACACAGTAAATGAGATTGCAGCAACCACATAGGTAAAGTATCTGGGCTCCATACCATGATACCACCTTTTTCCAGAAGAAATTGACATACCCTTAAGGGTGTGACACTCATAACCTTGCCGCATCTTTCCTGTTTCGACCATTTCTAGGGTGTGAGGTCCGATGAGGTCTCGTCCGCAAAGCTACGCTTTACACGAAAGGCATGCTTTGATCACAAATGATCAACAAATGATCATCAACACATAACAGCACTTAGCATGCCACACTACCAAATTGGGAGTATATCGCTGATAACCTTCAACTACATAACCTCTGAGCTCGTACGTCTCAGAGAAAAGTGTTAAGCTAAGAGAATAAATTCTCCGCCACCAACGGATATATATTTGAAAGAAACTGCTTCATATCTCAAAATGTAGTGTCAGACATACAACCATACAAGTCTATTCCGGGTTCGAACAGAATCGAAGGCACTTCGCCCAATAAAGGAAGAAGCCCTTGCAAATCCGGGTATCCACAATTCCGATTGGACTCCCCATCACATGTGGAGATCTCTATACCGGAGCAACTCAGTGCAGAGACATTCGATAGGTTATCTTATCGTTTTCGAAGACACCCGGTCTTCACTACCGTCTTCAAATGCTATTAATTCCGTCGAACCACAATTCGGAATGGGTTATATGACACAAAGGTTCTCTCCCGGCTAATCTGAAAGTGAACGCTCAATTTAAAAACACGTGGGTGTATCAATTACAAGGATTCACATTCAGGGTTCGATGTGGGTTTCAGATAACTAACTGGAATCCGACTCCCTGTCGCATCGAAGTTTAAATGCCATTTTACGGGCAAAAAGGTTTTCACATACATATAGAAACAAATCACAAATCACAGTTCAGCACAAAGCAATCCATGTCACATAGTATCACAGCAGAAATGTCAATCCAGTGCGCAACATTTGATAATGATCAATCATCTTCAATTAAGGTGAATGGTTGAAGTGAATTAACTACATAATTATCTTTATTAATTAATGATTAGTTATTCTTAACTATGAATTAATTAAATCTTAATTAACTTTATTAATTAATTATTCTTTAATTATTTATCTTAATTTATTAATTCTTAATTGTTAACTAATTAAATTTTAATTACTTTTATTAATTAACTATTCTTTAATTAATTAATTATTAATTATAAAGTAATTACAAACCATTAATTGTTTAATCATTATTTAGTCATTATAAATAAATTTGGTTTTAAGTTAACACTTGAATATTTGATTTACTTCTCAAATTTTATTAAGTTAAATGTAAAACAATTTTATTCAAAAATATAAACTTGGAATATCTTTGAACTTCATTAATTTCAGAAAAAACATTTCAATATCATTTACTTCACCTTCCATTTACTACTATCTTTATTTTATAAAGAATGGAAAGAAAAAATTTTAAACTTATGTTTTCAAAAATTTCAAACTGGAATTAGCCATTTTCATGGCCAGCACGAGGTTGTTTCGAGTTGTCCCCGAGAAAAAATGCCATTACTTCGAGTTTTACTAAGATTCACCCGTATGCTTAAAATTTCCAAAACTTGAACTTTTTTCTTAGTAGAATTTTATTTTGCCCAGCGCACCAACATTCCACTCGAGTTAAAACTCGAGCTACCATACGATTTCCCCCGATGTTCGCTTCGAGTCACCCCCTTTCTTCTCAAACCATCAGCACTGATACAAACGACAACCACGTGCACTTGCATCGTTGTAGCCGCCACCTCCGGCCTCCAAGATCACCACCAGCAGACCACCCTTGATCCCTTCTTGCCACCCAAACACGACGTAACTTGAAGTAAACTCAGAAAAAAATCGAGTTATCTCGATCCAAATAAACACAGCGGCCATCACTAGAAAATGGCCTCGCCCCACCTCCTCTGGCCATCAGCGGTCACCAAACTTGACCGAGGCTTCGTGTAACGACCCAGAATTTTTATCAATTAAAATTTGAATATTTAATTAATTTAAAAAAAAATTAAAAAGTGGAATTTATAAGTCGAATAATTTTATTTCAAATAATTGGATTTAATTGGACAATTAAATCGATAATTTAATAATAGAAATTCCAGAAATAATTGAAATTTGGGTTTAATATGATTGAAAATGATTTATAAAATTTTATTTAATCATGTTGGAATTATAATGATGTTATGGAACTTTTAAAATCGAATTAAAAGTTAAATTGTGAAAATTGAATATTTTAATATTTAATTATCGACTGAAAAATAGCCAATTTTTGAACAGTCTCAAAATTGGACAAAACTAGTTCCATTGGATCCGTAATAATTTGTTATTATTGGATTTCAATTTTCGTAGCAAACGGAGTTGTCGTTTGACCGTGGCAGCTCGAAATGCATCGATATCATTTTAATTTTAATTCGGCGAGTTAAAATAGTCATTTTTCAAAAAGTCTCGGATTTCGATGAAACCAGTTTCATCGGATCCGTAATGTGATATTATTGTAAGGTTTCAAATTTCATGTCAATCGGATTTACCGTTTGTCCGGTGCAAGCTAAAACGCCTAGAAAATCGTTTAATCGGTTTAATTTTAAATCGATCGTTTATTGCCATATCTCGCACAGATAATCGAATTAGTTTTCGAAACCTATTCCATTGCGTCCGGAATGCGGGATAAACCCTAGAAACGCTAGTCACCGCGCGTAAATCGGTGTCCGGAAAACCGGAATGAATAGTGTTCGTTTATTTTCTATAAATAGACCATTTTTGTCACAAAATTAAAAAATAAAATAAAACCCTAATTTGCAAAGTCAGCCGCCACCTCCTTCATAAATGGCCGAAACTATCTCATCTCCTCCCTCAAATTTCTTCAAATCCATGCAACGATTCGCGAAACTTTCTAAATGAAAGTCGTAGAGGGCAGTGAGATTGACAAGTTCAACGGTCAAGATCGTTTAATTCGAAATGGATTGGTGGCTATTGGGGTTTGAACGAGTTGCGTTCGAGCTTGTTTTTCACAAGCTATGGTCGACCGGACTTCATGGGATCCTGGACAAAGGTGCGTAGGGGGGTGGGCTATCGATTGGTGCTCCCTGATCGCATTCTAGTGGTGGGTCGAGGCTCGATGATCGTGGAGTTTCGTGAGATAGTGGGTTCGTTCAACCTGTAGACGAACGTGAATGAGAATAAAGGAAGAAAGCAAACGCACGGTCCAGATCTGGAGGAAAGGAAGCAACGGCTAGATGCAGTGTGGGTTTATAAATAATAAAAGAAATTGTATATTATTTATATTAAAAATCATTCAAACTATAAAATGTTGTATCTCTTTCATACGAGGTCCAAATCGGACGAAACTTTTTGCGTTGGAACCGTATTGATGAATACTACGCAATGCAATTGGATTGGAGTCATTTGGAGCTAGTGAAAATTTCGGATAAAATTAAACATCCGTTTAATTTTATTTGAAATAAATCGCTAAAACGAAATAGAAATCAAGGTGAGAACTTCTCACTCAATCGAATCGGTTTCGATTTTAATTTTAAATAGTTAGATTTAAAATTGTTGGTTGTATGCATGGATGATAAATTGTTGTATATTGATTGTTAAAATAGACATTATGCGCCGTTAGTAAGCGGATGTTATTTATTAAAAACATATACCGCGAATATTTCATAAACAGTGAAATTGGTATTATACATAATAGCAAATATATATATATATATATTGGCATATGTATATATTGCAGTTGTTGATTTCCCGCATTATATAGCGGAAGAGACCCTATTACGCCTTCTATTAAGCGGATAATATTTTATAAATCCCATATACCGCGATAATTCCGTACTAGAACGGAATTGGTATTATGCTAATGTTTGTGGATGCAGGGAAACAGGTTAGAGGGATCCAACTGGATTCCTCAACTGTATTGATTTATTTACAGATATTTTGATATTTGTTGATTATCATATCGATATATGATATTTGGAGGTCGTGATTGACTATTTGGTGCTGCTGCATCATCGGATCCATTTCTGAAGTTTTAAAATAATGATTTTGGTTTTTAAAGGAATTTTTAAAGTGATTTTCGAAAGTATACGTTTTATTTAAATTTTGAATTGTTAAAATAAATAAACATTAAAATTTTAATGATATAAAAGTATGATTTTTATGGAATAAAAGTGAAAAGTGATTTTTGAAATAAATAGTTAATAAACTTATAAAATGGTTTAAATTAGAATTTTTGAACTATTACAAACAATTTTTATAAAAGATTGATAAAATGGATATTTATAAATTAAAAATATTGGAATTATAAAACAAGTTTATTAAGTGTTAAAATGAAGAATAAAATGGGATTTTGGCATTTAAATGAGATATAAATGGAATTTGTTAATAATGAGGTTTATAAATCGAAGCTTATAAATAGAAATGGAATTTATAAACATTGTTTATAAATTCAAAATCAATTTAATTTGACAAATTAAATAGTGAAGTTTATTAAAGGAAATATATTCATGATTTTGGACAGTGAATACATTATTGAATGAAATAGTCATGTTTGGCAAAAGGAATATTATAGAATGAAGTTAATTATTTTAAACCTGTTTTAAAATGTATTATGAATCGAAACCATAGATTTCAACATTTGTTGTTGAAATAGACGTTTCGAGAAAGAAGGAAATGGTGGACTATAACACTGTTGTTATAGTAAATGATTTCCGAAAGGAAATGTTTTATATAGTATTGGGATTTATATATCTATTTAAACTTTGAATCCCTATACTAGTGATTTTGGGTTGTCGTAGCGATGTTTTGCGCAACATTCGTTTTGGCCCAAATAAATGTGTTAAGAGAATGATTTCCTTAAGGAATGAAATATATACTAAATTTTGATTTAAGTATATCGAATATTTTCAAAAATTGAAAATAAATAGATTTGTAATGTACTTATTATTTAATAAGTATGGAAATATTTTTCCAATGTGAAATAAACGTTTTGAGAATTTATCTTTTTGAAGACAAATTGAAAATGAATATTAGAAATCGATCTGGGAATCATATATTCATAAATATTTTAGAATCTAAATTCACTATGGAATTTATAAAAGAAAGGAAATTTGCTTAAAAATAAACGTTGATTTATTTTTGGAGTGTGGGAATTAATTTACGGATTTGGAACGTAAATATAAAGTAATCGATAAGGATTTATTTAAATTGGTTTAAATGAACCATTTCTTGAAATGAAAGTATTTCCGAGTAAGGAAAAGTGATTTGAAAAATTGTTTTCAAAGGGTTGGAGTGTGGAAATTTTATATCTAGTAAAGATATTTTGGAAAGTAAATAATCTGGGAAATTATTTGGAATTTGGTGATGTTGAGCATGCCTATTGATAGTTAAATAATCTGACTATCAATATTTACCTTTAAATAGGTATTTGTTGTGATTGCTTGAATTTGAATGCCACACTTATTTTTGAATAAGCGCTCACTATTCGGGTTAGCCGGGAAAGGACCTTAGGGTCGTATAACCCATTCTGAATATGTGATACGTCGTAATGGATTGCATTCGATGACCGGTGTTGAAGACCGGATATTTGTGAAAATGGAAGGATTACCGTCGAGTTACTCTACATCGGCTGATCTCCGATATAGAGGTTTTATCACCCTTAGTGACGGGAAGTCCGGTCGTGATTAGTGAATATCCGGAATGCAAGGACTTCTTTGTAAGCGCCTTCGGTTCTGTTCGATCCCGGAACATACTTGTATGGATTGTATGTCTGACATTACAAGTTGAGATATAAAGCTGATTTCTTTCAAATATATTTCTGTTGGTGGCGGAGAATTTATTCTCTTAGCTTAACACCCTTCTCTGAGACACACGAGCTCAGAGGTTATATAGTTGAAGGTTATTAGTGATATACTCCCAATTTGGTAGTGTGGCATGCTGAGTGTTGCTGTGAAATGATCATTGTTTGATCATTTGTGATAGGATCATTTATTTGATCATTTATCTTTGTGATCATTTCTATGATCATTTGTTGACCTAAAGCACGGCATTTGTATAAAGCGTGGATTTGTGGACGAGACTTCGTCGGACCTCACACCCCGAAAATGGTCAAAACAGGAAGGATACGACAAGGTTATTAGGGGGTAGCACACCTTTAGTGTATGTCATTCCTTCTGGATAGAGGTGGTATCATGGTATGGTGCCCAGATATTTAACCTATGTTGTTGCTGCAAATTTTGTGGTTGTTGGAAATCGAGGATCCTCGGATAGATCGGTTACGATTGGGGGATGAAATATTCGTGTCAGTAGTTACCTAGTTAGGGTAACCCGGCCTTGTGTTGGCAGAGATCCGGTTTGGTTCTCGGGACGTCTTTCTAGAGGCATTTCCATGTGGCAATGGGAAGTTCCTTGGCCTGACCATTTGTTGGAAATCCAATTCCCAATACGAAACCCTGTACGGTTTTAGTTATAGAACCTTCCATTTACTTATGGTGGTCACCACTGTTTAGATG
This sequence comes from Allium cepa, assembly GCA_030765085.1. Classification (NCBI taxonomy): domain Eukaryota; kingdom Viridiplantae; phylum Streptophyta; class Magnoliopsida; order Asparagales; family Amaryllidaceae; genus Allium; species Allium cepa. The sequence goes on along the minus strand of CM060940.1, from coordinate 566,937,773 downwards.
GTAGCTATAGTAGGCATAGTTCGAAATGTCTATGCTGGCTAAGATTAATATTCTACTTTTGAAATGTTTTCCTCACTATGCACTAGTAATAATATCAAATGTTTCTTTTTTAATGCGTATCAAGCATCTTTGACTATCATAAGGAGAAATCTCCTCCGATTCTGCGTTTGCATTGTGTGTGTGTGCGGGAGGCCTTATGGTAGTCTCATTTTTAAAAGCATTGCGAATTGACTTTAAAAATATTCCTCTATTTTGATTTTAAAGATAAATAAACTGTTTTAGTTCTAACACCAGTCTTGCCTAGCTTTAGGCTACGTGATGGGGGGTTCTCGCTTCGCGGTTAGGTGGCGAACGGGAGACTCTTGCCCCCACACGTCCTCTTTAGGGTGTTGGTTAGGCGTAAGCTGAGACAGTCGAGAGGCTGGGCGTAAAAGCAAGTTTGGGATATCAGTGTAAGCCACGGTGGGGCTGGGATGGTTGAAAAGCCTACCGGTTGTGACCGCAAACGTTACATTTGGTATCAGAGCTTATGGTTAAGCGACAACCATGGCTCTGTTGGGTATTTCTCATTAGAGATGGAGTCAGTAGTACTCTTGAATGAGTTTGAGTGTAATAATAGATACGAGCGCGTATTTGTTAGTGAATATAAATTGTTTTATATTGTGATGATTGGTTTGTTGAGTGGTATATGGATTTTAGGCAACACGAGTAATTAACGTTGTTGATAGGGATCTCTAAACACTTGAATAGAACAATTCGACACGGTATTGTTTTAAATTGGTAAATGAAATAATTTTACCTTGATTATATTTTATATATAAAAGAATAATTTTTCAGGATTATTAAAGTGTATATGAATTGATTGTTTGGTTGTTAAATTAAAACAACAATTGTAAAAGAAATTTTGTATAAGCAAATGAATTATAAGTATGAAGTTATAATTAAAATAATTTACACTTGTGAAATAATCTTATATATAAGAAGTAAAATTATATAAGTAAAAGATTTATAAATGTGATTTATAATCTGAAATAAAATTCCAAGGAAGTGCTTTGAAAGGATTTGATATTTTGGAAAATTGTTTTGTAGGAATTAAAGATCTAAACTCTTTTCGGTCGCTGGAAAATAATCCTGATGATGATGGCCACATCATTAGAATTCATTTTTGGGTTTCCAAAAGAGGGATTGCAACCAAATTGTTTAAAAGAAAGTTGTTTGAAAAATTTTGAGTTTTGAAATTCAAAAGATAATTGAATTGATTTCAAAAATGGTTTTGAAAGATTTGAAAGGACTCTGGAATCCTATTTAAATATTATGGAAATGATAAATGAGTTGATAACTTATACAAATTGAGTTTCGATAGAATAAATTTAACTTAAAGGATGAAGTTAAATTAAAGGAAGTATAAGTAAATCAATAAAATCCAAGTAGTAATTGTTGAATATAAGTTTTATAACTTATAAGATGATGAATATAAGTGAAATAAGTTTTGAACTTATGATAGGAGTTAATAAATTTAGCTTTGGTAAAAAGTTAAATAGGATTGGAATTTGAATTAGATTTATAAGTGAAAACTTAAGTTAAATTAAACAAAAGGTGTTTGGAATGAAATATAACTTAAGTGATGTTGAATGAAGTTGAATTTTGGTATAGAAGTAAATTAATAAGGGAATTAATGAAAGTGAAGTCATTAAGAATTTGAACTTGGGTTATATAAATGAAATTCAACATTATATTGTTAAAGGAATTAGCAATTGAATTGATAAATGGATTGAATGTTAATCAATTAAATGTAAAAAATTGATATGAAATAATGAATATATAAGTGTTAATTCATTAAAAGCTAGTTGAATAAATTGAATGGAAGTCAATTTAATATGATCCAATTGGAATTAAAAGTGTTGAACCAAATTGAATGTAAAGTGAATAAATTTGGTTGTATTGGATGTACATTGGTTGTTATATGGATGTTAATTGATTGTATATAATTCATTAAGTGTTAATGAAATTGAATTAGCGAAATTAGAAGCTAAAGTAATTGAATCCAACTTGGAAGTAAATAAATTTGAATAGAATTAAACGTGAATTGGATTTAAATTAGTGAATGCAAACTAATTGAAAATTGAATATGAATGAATGTTAGTAAATCCAATGTAAATAAATCAAATGTGATTTAAATTAAAAACCAATTCATTGAATATTAATGAGAATATGAATGAATATTGATTTGGTTATGGATGATAGTTGGTTGATGTTTCCATTTGTTGTTTTGTTGCATTTGCTATGTTGGCATATGTAGTTGTTATGTTGCTATATGTTGTATATTGATACTATTTTCATATATGCATGATTCTCATGTTGTTTGTTGAGTGTTTAGTAGGTGCGGATCGCGTTTGCTTCGCATTTGGAGCTCGCTTTCGTGCTATATTAGCCGTATATGCTCGCTAATAATAAATAAGGTACATATCTCGGATTACACACCGTACTTTTACACTTTTTTCCCTGCGGGATGCCTCATCACTTGATGAGATGTATATTTGTGATATATATACTGTCATTTTTTTCGGATCGAGCTGCGCAAAGGAGACTATGGCGAATTTTTTCGAAAATTTAAGGCGTTAGAAAAAATTTTGAGAAAATTTGGGAAATTTGCGAAAACTATAACTTTGATTTGGAATTGAAAGTTAAACAATAGTAGTTGGTTTTCAAAAGATAACTAAGTATGAGTTGGAAACTTAGTAAAGGATTGTAAAAGTTTAACTATAGATTTTGGAAAGTTAATTAATTCTGCAACTTTTACTTACTTTGTAATTTCGAGGACGAAATTCTTTTAAGGGAGGAAGTATGTAACGACCAAGAATTTTTATTAATTAAAATTTGAATATTTAATTAATTTAAAAAAAATTAAAAAGTGGAATTTATAAGTCGAATAATTTTATTTCAAATAATTGGATTTAATTGGACAATTAAATCGATAATTTAATAATAGAAATTCCAGAAATAATTGAAATTTGGGTTTAATATGATTGAAAATGATTTGTAAAATTTTATTTAATCATGTTGGAGTTATAATGTTGTTATGGAACTTTTAAAATCGAATTAAAAGTTAATTTGTGAAAATTGAATATTTTAATATTTAATTATCGATTGAAAAATAGCCAATTTTTTAACAGTCTCAGAATTGGACGAAACTAGTTCCATTGGATCCGTAATAGTTTGTTATTATTGGATTTCAATTTTCGTAGCAAACGGAGTTGTCGTTTGACCGTGGCAGCTTGAAACGCATCGATATCGTTTTAATTTTAATTCGGCGAGTTAAAATAGTCATTTTGCAAAAAGTCTCGGATTTCGACGAAACCAGTTTCATCGGACCCGTAATGTGATATTATTGTAAGGTTTCAAATTTCATGTCAATCGGATTTACCGTTTGTCCGGTGCAAGCTAAAACGCCTAGAAAATCGTTTAATCGGTTTAATTTTAAATCGATCATTTATTGCCTTATCTCGCACAGATGATCGAATTAGTTTCCGAAACCTATTCCATTGCGTCCAGAACGCGGGATAAACCCTAGAAACGTTGGTCACTGCGCATAAATCGGAGTCCGAAAAACCGGAATGAATAGTGTTCGTTTATTTTCTATAAATAGACCATTTTTGTCACAAAATAAAAAAAAATAAAACCCTAATTTACAGAGTCAGCCGCCACCTCCTTCATCAATGGCCGAAACTATCTCTTCTCCTCCCTCAAATTTCTTCAAATCCAAGCAACGATTCGCGAAACTTTCTAAATGAAAGTCGTAGAGGGCAGTGGGATTGACAAGTTCAACGGTCAAGATCATTTAATTCGAAATGGATTGGTGGCTATTGGGGTTTGAACGAGTTGCGTTCGAGCTCGTTTTTCACAAGCTATGGTCGACCGGACTTCATGGGATCCTGGACGAAGGTGCGTAGGGGGGTGGGCTATCGATTGGTGGTCCCTGATCGCATTCTAGTGGTGGGTCGAGGCTCGATGATCGTGGAGTTTCGTGCGATAGTGGGTTCGTTCAACCTTTAGACGAACGCGAACGAGAATAAATGAAGAAAGCAAACGCATGGTCCAGATCTGGAGGAAAGGAAGCAACGGCAAGATGCAGTGTGGGTTTATAAATAATAAAAGAAATTGTATATTATTTATATTAAAAATCATTCAAACTATAAAATGTTGTATCTCTTTCATACGAGGTCCAAATCGGACGAAACTTTTTGCGTTGGAACCGTATTGACGAATACTACGCAATGCAATTGGATTGGAGTCATTTGGAGCTAGTGAAAATTTCGGATAAAATTAAACGTTCGTTTAATTTTATTCGAAATAAATCGCTAAAATGAAATTGAAATCAAGGTGAGAACTTCTCACTCAATCGAATCGGTTTCGATTTTAATTTTAAATAGTTAGATTTAAAATTGTTGATTGTATGCATGGATGATAAATTATTATCTATTGATTATTAAAATAGACATTTTGTGCCGTTAGTAAGCGGAGGTTATTTATTAAAAACATATACCGGGAATATTTCATAAACAGTGAAATTGGTATTATATATAATAGCAATATATATATATATATTGGCATATGTATATATTGCAGTTGTTGATTTCCTGCATTATATAGCGGATGAGACCCTATTACCCCGTCTATTAAGCGGATAATATTTTATAAATCCCATATAACGCGATAATTCTGTACTGGAACGGAATTGGTATTGTGCTAATGTTTGTGGATGCAGGGAAACAGGTTGGAGGGATCCAACTGGATTCCACGGTTGGAGGGATCCAACTGGATTCCTCAACTGTATTGATTTATTTACAGATATTTTGATATTTGTTGATTATCATATCGATATATGATATTTGGAGGTCGTGATTGACTATTTGGTGCTGCTGCATCATCAGATCCATTTCTGAAGTTTTAAAATAATGATTTTGGTTTTTAAAGGAATTTTTAAAGTGATTTTCGAAAGTATACGTTTTATTTAAATTTTGAATTGTTAAAATAAATAAACATTAAAATTTTAATGATATAAAAGTATGATTTTTATGGAATAAAAGTGAAAAGTGATTTTTGAAATAAATAGTTAATAAACTTATAAAATGGTTTAAATTAGAATTTTTGAACTATTACAAACAATTTTTATAAAAGATTGATAAAATGGATATTTATAAATTAAAAATATTGGAATTATAAAACAAGTTTATTAAGTGTTAAAATGAAGAATAAAATGGGATTTTGGCATTTAAATGAGATATAAATGGAATTTGTTAATAATGAGATTTATAAATCGAAGCTTATAAATAGAAATGGAATTTATAAACTTTGTTTATAAATTCGAAATCAATTTAATTTGACAAATTAAATAGTGAAGTTTATTAAAGGAAATATATTCACGATTTTGGACAGTGAATACATTATTGAATGAAATAGTCATGTTTGGCAAAAGGAATATTATAGAATGAAGTTAATTATTTTAAACATGTTTTAAAATGTATTATGAATCGAAACCATAGATTTCAACATTTATTGTTGAAATAGACGTTTCGAGAAAGAAGGAAATGGTGGACTATAACACTGTTGTTATAGTAAATGATTTCCGAAAGGAAATGTTTTATATAGTATTGGGATTTATATATCTATTTAAACTTTGAATCCCTATACTAGTGATTTTGGGTTGTAACGATGTTTTGCGCAACATTCGTTTTGGCCCAAATAAATGTGTTAAGAGAATGATTTCCTTAAGGAATGAAATATACACTAAATTTTGATTTAAGTATATCGAATATTTTCAAAAATTGAAAATAAATAGATTTGTAATGTACTTATTATTTAATAAGTATGGAAATATTTTTCCAATGTGAAATAAACGTTTTGAGAATTTATCTTTTTGAAGACAAATTGAAAATGAATATTAGAAATCGATCTGGGAATAATATATTCATAAATATTTTAGAATGTAAATTCACTATGGAATTTATAAAAGAAAGGAAATTTGCTTAAAAATAAACGTTGATTTATTTTTGAAGTGTGGGAATTAATTTACGAATTTGGAACGTAAATATAAAGTAAATCGTTAAGGATTTATTTAAATTGGTTTAAATGAACCATTTTGAAATGAAAGTATTTCCGAGTAAGGAAAAGTGATTTGAAAAATTGTTTTCAAAGGGTTGGAGTGTGGAAATTTTATATCTAGTAAAGATATTTTGGAAAGTAAATAATTTGGGAAATTATTTGGAATTTGGTGATGTTGAGCATGCCTATTGATAGTTAAATAATCTGACTATCAATATTTACCTTTAAATAGGTATTTGTTGTGATTGTTTGAATTTGAATGCCACACTTATTTTTGAATAAGCGCTCACTATTCGGGTTAGCCGGGAAAGGACCTTAGGGTCGTATAACCCATTCTGAATATGTGATACGTCGTAATGGATTGCATTCGATGACCGGTGTTGAAGACCGGATATTTGTGAAAACGGAAGGATTACCGTCGAGTTACTCTACATCGGCTGATCTCCGATATAGAGGTTTTATCACCCTTAGTGACGGGAAGTCCGGTCGTGATTAGTGAATATCCGAAATGCAAGGACTTCTTTGTAAGTGCCTTCGGTTCTGTTCGATCCCCGAACATACTTGTATGGATTGTATGTCTGACATTACAAGTCGAGATATAAAGCTGATTTCTTTCAAATATATTTCTGTTGGTGGCGGAGAATTTATTCTCTTAGCTTAACACCCTTCTTTGAGACGTACGAGCTCAGAGGTTATATAGTTGAAGGTTATTAGTGATATACTCCCAATTTGGTAGTGTGGCATGCTGAGTGCTGCTGTGAAATGATCATTGTTTGATCATTTGTGATAGGACCATTTATTTGATCATTTATCTTTGTGATCATTTCTATGATCATTTGTTGACCTAAAGCACGGCTTTTGTATAAAGCGTGGCTTTGTGGACGAGACTTTGTCGTACCTCACACCCCGGATATAGTCAAAACAGGAAGGATGCGGCAAGGTTATTAGGGGGTAGCACCCCTTTAGTGTATGTCATTCCTTCTGGATAGAGGTGGTATCATGGTATGGAGCCCAGATATTTAACCTATGTTGTTGCTGCAAATTTTGTGGTTGTTGGAAATCGAGGATCCTCGGATAGATCGGTTACGATCGGGGGATGAAATATTCGTGTCAATAGTTACCCAGTTAGGGGTAACCCGGCCTTGTGTTGGCAGAGATCCGGTTTGGTTCTCGGGACGTCTTTCCAGAGGCGTTTCCATGTGGCAATAGGAAGTTCCTTGGCCTGACCATTTGTTAGAAATCCAATTCCCAATACGAAACCCTGTACGGTTTTAGTTGTAGAACCTGCCATTTACTTATGGTGGTCACCACTGTTTAGATGGTAGCTATAGTAGGCATAGTTCGAAATGTCTATGCTGGCTAAGATTAATATTCTACTTTTGAAATGTTTTCCTCACTATGCACTAGTAATAATATCAAATGTTTCTTTTTTAATGCGTATCAAGCATCTTTGACTATCATAAGGAGAAATCTCCTCCGATTCTGCGTTTGCATTGTGTGTGTGTGCGGGAGGCCTTATGGTAGTCTCATTTTTAAAAGCATTGCGAATTGACTTTAAAATATTCCTCTATTTTGATTTTAAAGATAAATAAACTGTTTTAGTTCTCACACCAGTCACATGACTGACTCGGAGTTTATTGTTTTCCTTCCTAAACTCTAGGTGCCCACCAATTTCCACACGGGCAGTCAAAAGTTAGGTTTATCAGGATATTCTGGAATTTAGGAGTTGCTGGAAGCAAGCTGGATGGCATGGCGCATTACTAGTATATTATATTTCTTTTCCGCTGCATGTTGTTGTTGTACACTTTGATGATGTAATGTAATGTAATATGATGTAATGTAATAACTGATATAGTTCTTTGTTTAAAGATTATTCATTTATCTATTATATGTTGCTCCGCTGCGAATTGTGAGATTCTGATATTGTTCTATTGTTTCTGTTTTGTTCTATCTTTTTCACTTTTCTTCTATCGTTTTCTTCTTCTTAAACCCTAACCTTTTGGTTTTTCGGCAACGAAAAATCGCAAACGTTACACTTCGCCAACGTTAGACGCCGCGATTGGCACCAGTGATAGAAAATCCGATCACCTAACGACGATGCAGCACTATCGTTTCAAACGTGAGCAGAAATGGTTTCTTTTTAACCGTAATTCGATCTCGAATTAACAACATAATGATTTAAAAATTCAACCTATATTTTTCTAAGGATTACACACCCTCAAGCTAGCCGTGACGACGAACTCGAGGCCAACAAACGCTTAATTCATCAGAATTTGACAAAATTTCACTTTTCTGATCAACCCCAATTTCTCAATAAAAACTTTATGAAAAATCTGGATTTTACTTTCTAAATCATTATTTTCAGTGGCGATTCAGATAGCATTACTGAGATTAAAATTTATGAGGTTCGAATTCTTGCCTTATTTGGATTGTGACTATATTTTCACAGTTTCCAGAAAAGAAAAAAAAAACATATTTCTTTGCTTTGATTCATTACTAAAACATAATGCGTGTCCAAACAACACTTTAATTTGTTTATCATTCAATTCCAACAGAAAACAGAGAGAGGGGGTTTGAGTTTGGCATGGTTTACTCTCTAAACCAGAGACTTAGAGGAACAGGAAAGAAAATCCTGACATAACATTCCCAGGCAATAATAAAACACAAGCACACAAATTTGTTCACATACAAAGGTCTTCAACATCATTCAGGCATGCATACGACAACAATAAATTGGATTAAACAGAAGTTCACTCACCTTTGCCTGAAAACAGAAAGCTTCTGATAGTTTTTAAAATAAGGATGAAGTCTGGATTTTCTACTTTAATCTTGAAATTAAATCTGCAACTTGTAAGTACATATCTTTGGTTATTCTTTGTTGTATTTGTTTATTCAGTCCATCAATAACAACGAAGATCCAAGCTTAACTTACAGTTTGAATTTTTATACAACAGAGAAAGCTTTTATCTGCTTCTTGAAGTCCAGAAATAAAATTTAGTCTTTGAACTTGATTTGTTTCCTGCAACTGATTAATTCAATTGCTTAATTTCTTGCTTTATTACTGATTTAAAAATTCAAATTAATTTTTTTTAAAGAATTTCACTTGCCCTAAATTATTCCAGAGAATCACTGCACTGTTTCCTGGCCAAAACTGAAGCTTTAATTCTTTTTATAAATCTGCAGTTTGAATTTGTTTGTTAAAACGTGATTTTAAAATCACAAATTCATTAAACTATAAAATTTAAAAGTTACCTTAGAGATGGAATGTAAAAACTACAGCTTGATGTTTAAGAAGATCTTTAGATTTTTAACTTTTGAATTCAAGAAAAAGTTGGCAGTTTTTTTCTTTTTTTTACTATTGCCTTTGATGTTGAGATTTGTGATGCTCAATCTTTTTACTATTCTTTCAAATTTGTTGAGAGGCTAAATAATTTGAAAATGGAAGCTGAAAAGTTTTTGTGGTTTTTAAATTTTATTATTTTATTCAATCAATTATATTGAATGCCACTTGTTAAAAATAATCATGAGATCTAAACACTTGTTAAATTTACTCCATCACCCTTATGCATGTCTAACACTTGTAATTTCTCAAAGACAAAAGAATTTTTTATAAAATAAATTTCATATCATATTCACTTTATAAATAATTATACCCCTTATTCATTTGTGTGTGTGTGTATATATATATATACAATGTTAAAAGAAAAAAAATGTTTTAACCAATCTTTTACATTATATAAATTACACATTTATGATTTCAAAAGCCAATTATTTTTCTAAAACATTTTTCTAAATTTAAATTCAAATTCCAATTCAAAATTCAAATAAAAATCCATTTATGTCCATTTATATATTCATACATATCTTGCACAATTTAAATTCAATTTCAATATATACTCAAATCTACTCATATATGCAATATATACATACATATATATATATATATATAATTGTAAATTCAAATGACTTTTTAAAACATTCATTATTTCAAAATTTAAAACTCAAAGGAAATTGGAATTTTATTCATATATAATTTATCACTCTTTTTATTTGTTCGAGATATTTCAATTTATTTTCAAATTAAATTCCAAAGGTTTAAATATATTACCAATTTAAATTGATAAATTTTTTTGGGATGTTACAGATAAGATGTCACGTTCCAAATTTCAGCGTTCGAAAATCAACACCCATACTTCACTTGTACTTGAATGTCGCAGATTCAACCGTTGAAATTTGGCTCGTGCCGGAGCTTATAACACATTAATATAACAACACAGTGGAAGAAAATGAATGATACATTTGATATACAACATTTGATACAATATCTGATACAACTGAATATCACATCCCCGCCGTGGCAGACACTGGTACCCTGCCCTTGCTTTTACGGCCAGCCTTTCGACTGTCACGCCTTACGGCTAACCAAACTCTCGCAGAGGACGTGTAGGGGTAAGAGTCTCCTGCTCGCCACTAAGCAAAAAACGAGAACCCCCCATCATGTTTCACAAAGATAAGCATGGTCAGTCATGAGACTGGTATGAGCAAAAAAAAGTTCATTTTTAGAAACAAACAAAAGAATTTAAATTTGAAATCCGTAATGCTTTTGGGAAAATGAAACTACTATATGGTTTTCCGGCACACACACCATGCAATCGTACACTTAGAGGAGATTTCTCCTTATGATAGTCAAACATGCTTACTACGCAAAAATTCTTTTTGATATTATTATTAGTGCATAGTAGAAAACATTTCGAAAGTATAATGTTAATCTTAGCCAGCATAGGTACCATTATACTATGCGTACTATAGCTACCACCTGAGGTGGCAGGTAATACAACTGCAATCGTAAATGGCTCGTATTGGATGATTGGATTTCCAACAAATGGTCAGGCTAAGGAACTTCCTATTGCCACACGGGAACACCTCTGTAGGGACGCCCCGAGAACCTACCCGGCTCTCTGCCAACACAAGGCCGGTCCACCCCCTTCCTGTGGGTAAAAACTAAGATATGCCACCCCCGGTCATTTGTGACCTTTTTCCGAGGATCCTCTACACCAACAACATCACACAGTAATAAATATACCACAATGTCCACATGGCTAAGTATCTTGTCTCCATACCATGGTACCACCCTTTTTCAGAAGGAATGGACATACCCTAGGGGAGCTACTCCTGAAACCTTGCCGCATCTTTCCTGTTTCGACCATTGCCGGTTTGTGAGGCTCGATGAGGTCTCGTCCACAAAGCTATGCTTTTTCACAAAGCCATGCTTTGATCAACAAATGATCAGCAGCACTTCGTATGCCATATTACCAAATTGGGAATGTATCACTAGTAACCATCAACTACATAACCTCTGGGCTCGTACGTCTCAGAGAAGGGTGTTAAGCTAAGATAATAGATCTCCGCCACCAAATAGAAATGTATTTTATAGAAGCCAGCTTTACATCTCAAAGTGTAATGTCAAACACACATCCATACAAGTCTGTTTCGGGTTCGAACAGAACTGAAGGCACTTCCGAAGAAGCCCTTGCAAATCCGGATATTCACAATCCCGATCGGACTTCCCATCACTTAGGGAATCTATATACCGGTGCGACTCAATGCAGAGGCAATCGACGGGTTATCCTTTCGTCTTCGAAAATATCCGGTCTTCATCACCGGTCTTCAAATGCTATCCATATCGGCGTATCATTATTTAGAATGGGTTAAATGACACTAAGTCTTCTCCCGGCTAAACCGAATAATGAGCGCAATTTTTAAAAACATATGGATATAGGATTTCAGTTAAGTCACAACTTATAATCCAAAACTTTTCTTTCAAATAGTTTAAACAAATTACCACTTCAAATCTTTAAACAAAAAGGCTTATTTCACAAAGTTCGCCAATTTTCCACAAAGGTTGATTCACGGCTTTTCAAAACAATTCCATTTCAAATTGGATTAACTTATCCAATCTTTAAATATTTAATTCATAACTTTCAAACCGTTTCCAATTCAAATCTTTTATATGAAAGATATACCATTTAAAACTCTCTTCGATTTCAAAACAAGGTTTAATAATCTTTCACAAAGTTAAAGCTGATTACATTTACATAAGTTAAAGCCATTCAAGTTATAACAACCCTAGATTTTTATGTATATTTTAATTTCGAATTTTGTTTCATTTTGAAATTATTTTAAACTTGTTTTATTTCAAACATTTCATTTTTAAATATAAATGTTGATTATTATGGGAATTATAATTTCAAACTAGTATAAATTGGATATTTTACTGAAAAGTGTATTTCTGTTCAAACTGTTCAAACATTGACTTTTAAATTTCAAAATTTAAATATTTAAATTCTTAAGTTTTATCGTTTGTTATGAAAATAGATTTAATAACTTGAATACGGCTTTTCGTTTCGTTGAAAACGGAGTTATATTGTGAAAGTTATTAATATTTCAATATTGAGTACAATTTGTTTTATTTAGCAATTTTGTCTATTTTAAATTATATAAATCATGTTTTCTTTGTTATATTTTATTTTAATATGTGTTAATATGTTATTTTATGTATATTTTATCTTTTATATTTTTAAAGTGATAATAAAATTCTTCCAAAATATATTGCATTTATTTTCTATTTTTAAAGGCTGTTTTCCATTTTTCTGCTATTTTCTTCATTTAGATTATATTTAATTAAAATTTATTTATTTATTTTTGTAAATGCATTTTATTTTTATGCTATTATCTTTATTTCTAAATATTTTCTAAGTCCATATAAATCTTTCAAAGTTTAGTCTGTTTATTTTCAAATTTTCTAGACTAGTTTTCATTTTATACTATTTTCTTATTTTAATCATATATAATTAATATTTATTTATTTATATTTTGTATATTTGTTATATTTTCGAATTTTAACTGAAATTACATTTATTTTCAGATATTTAAACTTATAAAAAGAAAATATAGAAATTTGAAAGGTTTTAAACTTTTTAAATTCCAAGTCCTTTTACCTTCCGCCTTTTCATTTTCTCAACCTCCACTTGTAATCAATTTTGGCCGATTCTTTTCTCATTCTTTCAGTCACTTCCTCACTTCATTTTCACTTAAATAAAACTTCTCAATCACCAAAAAAATCGGCCATTAACCTGAAGTAAAGCTTGGTAAAAAAATTCTTCTTTTCTATGCAACTTCTACTTGTTTTCTTATGATTTTGCACTTGTTTTCTCACCTTCTATGCTCAGCTCCTCCTTCCTCCTCCACCATGGCCTCTTCCACCACCACCACATCTGGTCAGCACCTCCTCCAGCCCAGGCCTAAGCCATGGCCGTGCCCCTTGATGAAGAAGACCCACCTAAAAATGAACAAAACTCCACCTAAATGTTCATAGCCTAGCCTAACTTGTTCCACAACCTCTCTCCTCCACTTTGGCCGGCCAAACACCACCTCACCAGCCAAATTCCGACCTGTAGCACCTCTACACACCACTACCTGACCCCACCTGAAATAGCCATGCCCCCTTGGCATTGGTCGAGGCATAATATGCTTTGAAATCCATGCTTTTGCCTTTGAACATTAGATCTTGCTTCACAAATATTTGCACCAATTTATCTAGGTTAGGCCGACCCCTATAGGTCCATAACCAGACCCTAGAACATGTCATAGTCATGTATTTTCCAGCCATGGCTGAGTCTATGCGAGATGGAGGCAAGTGCAATTGGTTTGGATTTGATTTGTGCTTGTATATATAAGTTATTTAAATATATGTGAAGTGTTTATTCATGTATTTTGTATAGTTTTGTTTAAATGTTTCAAGGGGTATAGCTTTGACTCTCCACTCTCAAAATTATAGTAGTGTTGTCGTGCCTTCGTGTATCAGTATTGTTGCTTTGGTAGCGATCTCCAGCTTTGAACAGGTGAGTAAATCTCACAAGACTAATATGTACTTATATAGTGATAAACTGACATCATGTAACAACCCGATATTTTCAACCATTCGCATCCATTATAAGTGTATAGGTAGACACTCATGCCGGAATTGAATTGCTCAAAATACCACGTTGTAAATAAAAATTTGGCAAATCTCAGAATATACAGTAAATAAAATCACAGATCACAGACACAGAGTAATAATAATGCAGCGGAAGTAAAAGAATAGTAGTTCATGAAGCTACTATATAAATATATCAGAGTTACATAAGATACAACAGAAGAAATAAAGTACAACAGAAGTTTAAATATGATAACCATGTACAAGCTGAATAGAACAACCGAACTGAAAAGATGAAACTTGACAAGTAGATAATCTCCAGCGATTCCAATCTCCAGAAAGTGGAAATCCAAATCTGTGAATAACTCAGGCTGACCCGAGCGTAAATAAAAATACAAACACTCGAGTCAGGACATACATACTTATACAATGTAAACCAACTCAAGTGAACTGTAGCAAAGATACAGGTAACTTAGAAGATGCTTGGGACCGCCCATCCTCTAAGGATTCGTTAAACTATTTACAATGTAGTATATTGCGCTATATACAGTAGTGTCTAATCAGTAAAGTATAATCTTATAGAAAATAGCGTTAAGGGGATGGTGAACCTTAATGTGGTCGGATCTTTAAAACCAAATTCGTAGTGGGCTCGATATAAGGAGATGACACGGCACACGAGGCAATGCCAGGGTGGATACACCGTTTGCACTCCCGGACCGATGGTGACGGCAAGCCAGCAGCTTCCGCCCACCTCGAACAATACCCCCGAATCAAAGTGGCGCCACATATCGAATCACAAAAGTAATAGAAGGGTTTTCGATGGAGCATGCTCGATGAAAGGGTGCGACCCTTTGTGTAGCCCGGTATAGCTCCTGTTTTAGTCATTTATGCCAACTCACGGGAGTTGGGTCCACGTAATATACCTCGAGAACGTCGCCACCATCCTACTTCATTCTGGAATCTCCACCGCGTACACAGTTGTTAAAGTGGTATTCGGTATTGGCCGGCTATAAGACAATATCCGATCCCGGTCTCTTTAACAACCAATCATTATTATAACCCATAGTTATAACATTAAAACAATATTTTATACTTCAAAATAAAATGTCATTTCAACCCAAACCTTTATCAAAATAAAGATTAATTCATTTCCAAACCATTTCAATATATCATCATACCATATCTTTCGATTCAAATATTTATCAAAATAAATATCAAGTCATTTCTAACCATTTCAATATATTAAATTATCATATCCTTTAAAAACTTCCTTTCAAATCATTTTAATACATCAAAATATCATAACCTTTCAAAGCTTCATTTTTCAAATCATTTAATATCAAAATATTATATCTTTCAAAACTTCGTTTCAAATCATTTTAATATATCAAAATATCATATCTTTCAGTACCATATTGCAAATCATTTTAATATATCAAAATATCATATCTTTTCGAAACCATATTTCAAATCATTATTCATTTTATTCAATTTAAAATACCATTTCAATTCGTATTTCAAAACAGTTTATATTCCAAAAAAATCATTTTTAATCATAAAAATGAAGTAATTATGTTAAAAATTAAATTATTAAATTTCCAAAATTTTCAACTTCCAAAGTTCATTTATTCACTTACGTTTATCAAAACAGTGAAAATTCACTTTTCGTGGCATTTAGAAAACGCTAAGGAAAGATACATTCAAAACAGTTCAATTTAACAAAATACAACATTTTAAAATGTTGTAATTGGGTTTACTTAAATTCCAAATAAACTTAGTTAAATTCAAAAATTATAGCACTTACAAAATTGCTATAATAGTTTTTAATTCAATTTAGCTTTTTAGTTCATTATCATCAACTACAGCATTTACAAATACTGTAATATCATTTACATTGTAATTAATAGCATTGCAGTCAATTAAATCCAAATATTCAATATAATTTCTCAACCAATTATATTTTTATTTAAAACATTTTTAACTCATAAAATCATACATTTTCACATTTATAAACATCATTTAATTTTCCTCAAGTTCATGATTTTATAAAGTTAAATTTCCATTCAAAAATCAAGATTTAATAATAATTCACTTATTAAATTGCAATGTTCAATTTTAAATTCCTTGCATTGGATTTCAACTTAACACTTAAGTTCAAATTCTCAAATATAACTTAGTTTTATTTTTATTTACTTAACTAAAAGTTCACTTTTAAGTCAATTTCATAAATTTCCAATTTAGTTATATTTCAAAATTTCAACTTAAAGTATTCATTCATTTCACATTTCAACTTTATTAAGAATCATTAATATGATATAAAATCACTTTGAATTCATTTAAATTCAAATTATCATAAATTTATCATAATTTCATATTCAATTTAATTTCCAATTATAATTAAATCAAATTTTCCAAAATAACTTACGTTCAAAATTTTCTAACTTTTCATTAATTCATTTTACTTACAATTATTCAGAAAATCAATAATATTTTACAAAAATCCTTTTTAATTAGATTTAAATAAAAATGTTTTAATATTTACATTTCTAAAAAAAAAAAATTTAGAAAACATATATTAACTACGGGTCTGTATATAATTTTCTACGCTAGGTAAAGTGATACGGGTAATATATCATTTCAACCCGTAATTTACAAAGAAAATCCAGGTTTTATCATTTCAAACCCGCAGTACCAAGTAAATGAAATAAATTGAAAATCATTCAGGCCTATCATTTCAGCCCATAACGATTTTCCCATATTCTAAAGTTCGTTCGGGTATGTATCATTTCAACCCATAGTGATTTCTAATCTACAGGGAACTTGCAGTGTGATAAACATATATAAAAATGAACAGTAACAACATATATATAATAACAAATGATATGACATGAAATTTAATAGGTTTAACATCATATATAAATAATCACATGGTAGTTATAACATCATATTTAATTCTCCACATTCAGTTGTTGTTGTTTCACAAATGCATAAGTATAAATGTCGTGTGAGCTTTACTCACCTTTTTGTGCTGGAGATTGCAATACAAATGACACAACGGATTCCAGAAGGCACGATGACACAACAATAGGCTCAAGTGGGAAGAGATCCAAGCTTAGAACTTGTGTTACAACCCAAAACAAAACAAAATAAAATTACAATTCAATACAACATTGAATAGGAATAACTTTGAAATAAAAAGAGATACGAATACACAGTCTTTTGTCTTGCCTTCTGCACTTTCTAGCACGGCTTAGGGAATGTTTTGGCTCAGGTTTGGACATACTTTGGTTCAGGTATGGGTCCTATAAGGCATGGCTACAAGGTATTGAAGTGGTGGAGGAGTTACTATGCATGAATATGAAGAGGCTTATGCAAATAGTGGGTTTTTGGTTCATTTTGGGCTAGGCTACGTGGATCTATGGCTCGGCTATGGCATGTTTCAGATCTGGACAAAGGATGAAGGTGATGGTTAGGGGTGTGTCAAGGTGGTGGTGGAGCAATAGGAGGTGGCCAAGGTCATCTAAGGTGATGGTGATGAAGACTAGGTGACTAGACATGCTTTTTAAGGAGTTTTAACATAGTTTTTGTGGATTTCGCATCATGGGATGGTCATGGCACTTGCTGGTCAGAGGAGGAAGGGTTTTGATCATGTATGATGTGGGGAAGGAAGTGGTGGTGGTCGGTGGAGGAGATGGTGGAGGTGTTAGGCCAAACAAAGCAATGAGAGGTCATGGCAAAAATCAAGCAAAACAAAGAAGAAGTGGTAGAAAAATGAGAGGAGGAAGAGAGGCCATTGCTTATTTTTCTTTGCTCAGATCTGAAATGGATGTGTATTATTGATGGAATGAGAAACTTTCATGTGAATAAGCAGAAGAAAAGGAACGGCTACAATAAATCGATGCATTGATTGAAAAAGAAACGGTAAAAGAAACGGTGAAACGACTTTACGTTTCTTAGCTTTTAAAACCTTCCATACTTCCTTTTCTTTTGAATCAAGTAAAAAAAAATAACTTCAGCAAGTACATCTAAAAACCGAAACAAACTGAAAAAAAATAAAATATATAATTAAATTTAAAGAAAATATAAAAAGAATTAAGGAAATTGCTTAAAAATTGAAAACATGGTTCAAAAATTACAATTAAAACATCAATGGCTTTGGAAAAATATCTACTTCATTTTAAAAATATTCTAAATCAAAATTTTGAAATAAAATAATTTATTTATCATTTCTAAAATAAAATAAATAATTAAATTGGAGAAAAATAGGAAAGAACTAAAGAAAATGTCTAAAAATTGAAAACAGGGCATGGAAATTACAAGAAAAATACTACTAGCTCTAGAAAAATTCCTACCTCACTTCAAAAATATTAAAAGACAAAAACATAAATAAAATAACATATCAATACATATTACAATAAAACATGACAAAGAAAAATAAAATTTATAGTATTTAAAATAATAAAATTGTAGAATAAACAAATTGCACTCAATATTGAAATATACAAAAACTTTCACAATTTAAATCCGTTTCCAACGAAACAAAAAGCAGTGTTCCTAAAATTTTATGTACTTTCAAAATAAAAGAAAATTTTGAATTTTCAAAATTTCAAAATTTTAAAATATAAGTCAAAGTTTGACTATTTTGACCAAAAACTCACTTTTTGGAAAATATTTTTTTTAGTCATGCTTTGGAATGATAATTCATATCAAAACTAAAGTTTATCATTCAAAATAAAAATATAAGTTTTTAAATAAAAAATTTAATTAAAATATAAAAAAAAATCACAAAATACAGGGTTGTTACACATCACCTGAATCTGTAAATGCATATCGTCCTGTTATAACGCTATATTATATTCATATGATGTTCACACCTATATTTACACCTGTTATATCATATGTTACTGTTATTTCATGCTATTATGTTACTTTCATCTGTTTATCACACTGCAAGTTCCCTGTAGACTAGAATCACTATTGGTTGAAATGATACATACCCGAAGGGACTTTAGAATTGGAGAAAATCATTGTGGGCTGAAATTATAGGCCTGAATGATTTTCAATTATTTTCTTTTACTTGGGATTGCGGGTTTGAAATGATTAAACTCGGGTTTTCTTTGTAAATTACGGGTTGAAATGATATATTACCCGTATCACTTTACCTAGGCTAGAAAATGAAATACAGACCCGTTGTTAAAATATGTTTTTCTAAAAATTTTAAATTTTTTAGAAATGTAAATATTATAATATTTTGATTTAAATTTTATTAAAAATGATTTCTGTAAAGCATTATTAATTTTCTGAAAATTTATAAGTGAAATAAATAAATGGTAAAGTTAGGAAATCTGAAAAGTAAGTTATTTTGGAAATTATAATTTGGTGATAAATGGAATTTAAATTAAATATTAAAATATGATAAATTTATGATATTTTGAATTAAATGAATTAAAAATGATTTTTATAATATATTAATGATTTTTGAATAAAGTTAAAATGTGAAATGAATGAATATTTAAGTTGAAATTTTGAAATATAACAAAATTTTGAAAATCTGTGAATTTGGCTTAAAAGTGAA
This sequence comes from Allium cepa, assembly GCA_030765085.1. Classification (NCBI taxonomy): domain Eukaryota; kingdom Viridiplantae; phylum Streptophyta; class Magnoliopsida; order Asparagales; family Amaryllidaceae; genus Allium; species Allium cepa. The sequence goes on along the minus strand of CM060940.1, from coordinate 566,918,121 downwards.
TTTTAAGTTAAGTAAATAAAATTAAAATTAAGTTATACTTGAAATTTAAACTTAAATGTTAAGTTAAATTTAATTTAATGAATTTAAATTTAACGTTGGAATTTAATAAGTGAATTATCATTAAATCTTGATTTTTGAATGGAGATTTAACTTTATAAAATCATGAATATAAGGGTATTTAAATGATTATTTTAAAAGTGAAATTATATGATTTTATAAGTTAAAAATGATTTAAATAAAAATATAATTGTTTGTGAAATTATACTTAATATTTGAAGTTAATTAACAGCATTTCTAAAATGCTATTAATTCTAATGTAAATGATAATACAATATTTGTAAATGCTGTAGTGGATAATAATGAACCAAATGGCTAAGTTTAATTAAAGGCTATTATAGCATTTTTTTAAATGTTATAATTGTTGAATTTAACTAAGTTTTATTGAAACTGATGTAACTCTATTATAGCATTTTTAAATGCTATCTTATGTTAAATTGAACTGTTTTGAATGTACTTTCTGTAGCAATTTCTAAATGCTGCGAAAGTTGAATTTCCATCCGTTTTAATAAATTAAGTGAATAAATGAATTTTGAAAGACTAAAATTTTATAAATTTAATAATTTAATTATTAAATATAATAACTTCATTTTATTATTTAAAATGAAGTAATTTTTTTTGAAATATAAACTATTTTGAAATATGTTTTGTAATGGTATTTAAATTAAATAAAAATGAATGTGGTTTGAAAGATATTGATATTTTGAAAATTCTATTGAATGATATTGAATTTTGGAATGATACTTGATTTCTGAATGATATTGAATTTTCGAATCACAAAAGTAATATAAGGGTTTCCGATGGAGCATGCTCGATGAAAGGGTGCGACCCTTTGTGTAGCCCGGTATAGCTCCTGTTTTAGTCATTTATGCCAACTCATGGGAGTTGGGTCCACATAATATACCTCGAGAACATCGCCACCATCCTACTTCATTGTGGATTCTCCACCGCGTACACAGTTGCTAAAGTGGTTTTCGGTATTGGCCGGCTATAAGACAATATCCGATCCCGGTCTCTTCAACAACCAATCGTTATTATAACCCGTAATTATAACTTTAAAACAATATTTTATACTTCAAAATAAAATGTCATTTCAACCCAAACCTTTATCAAAATAAAGATTAATTCATTTCCAAACCATTTCAATATATCATCATACCATATCTTTCGATTCAAATATTTATCAAAATAAATATCAAGTCATTTCTAACCATTTCAATATATTAAATTATCATATCCTTTAAAAACTTCCTTTCAAATCATTTTAATACATCAAAATATCATAACCTTTCAAAGCTTCATTTTTCAAATCATTTAATATCAAAATATTATATCTTTCAAAACTTCGTTTCAAATCATTTTAATATATCAAAATATCATATCTTTCAGTACCATATTGCAAATCATTTTAATATATCAAAATATCATATCTTTTCGAAACCATATTTCAAATCATTATTCATTTTATTCAATTTAAAATACCATTTCAATTCGTATTTCAAAACAGTTTATATTCCAAAAAAATCATTTTTAATCATAAAAATGAAGTAATTATGTTAAAAATTAAATTATTAAATTTCCAAAATTTTCAACTTCCAAAGTTCATTTATTCACTTACGTTTATCAAAACAGTGAAAATTCACTTTTCGTGGCATTTAGAAAACGCTAATGAAAGATACATTCAAAACAGTTCAATTTAACAAAAGACAACATTTTAAAATGTTGTAATAGGGTTTACTTAAATTCCAAATAAACTTAGTTAAATTCAAAAATTATAGCACTTACAAAATTGCTATAATAGTTTTTAATTCAATTTAGCTTTTTAGTTCATTATCATCAACTACAGCATTTACAAATACTGTAATATCATTTACATTGTAATTAATAGCATTGCAGTCAATTAACTCCAAATATTCAATATAATTTCTCAACCAATTATATTTTTATTTAAAACATTTTTAACTCATAAAATCATACATTTTCACATTTATAAACATCATTTAATTTTCCTCAAGTTCATGATTTTATAAAGTTAAATTTCCATTCAAAATCAAGATTTAATAATAATTCACTTATTAAATTGCAATGTTCAATTTTAAATTCCTTGCATTGAATTTCAACTTAACACTTAAGTTCAAATTCTCAAATATAACTTAGTTTTATTTTTATTTACTTAACTAAAAGTTCACTTTTAAGTCAATTTCATAAATTTCCAATTTAGTTATATTTCAAAATTTCAACTTAAAGTATTCATTCATTTCACATTTCAACTTTATTAAAAATCATTAATATGATATAAAACCACTTTGAATTCATTTAAATTCAAATTATCATAAATTTATCATAATTTCATATTCAATTTAATTTCCAATTATAATTAAATCAAATTTTCCAAAATAACTTACATTCAAAATTTTCTAACTTTTCATTAATTCATTTTACTTACAATTATTCAGAAAATCAATAATATTTTACAAAAATCCTTTTTAATTAGATTTAAATCAAAATGTTTTAATATTTACATTTCTAAAAAAAATTAAAATTTTTAGAAAACATATATTAACTACGGGTCTGTATATAATTTTCTACGCTAGGTAAAGTGATACGGGTAATATATCATTTCAACCCGTAATTTACAAAGAAAATCCAGGTTTTATCATTTCAAACCCGCAGTCCCAAGTAAATGAAATAAATTGAAAACCATTCAGGCCTATCATTTCAGCCCATAACGATTTTCCCCTATTCTAAAGTTCGTTCGGGTATGTATCATTTCAACCCATAGTGATTTCTAATCTACAGGGAACTTGCAGTGTGATAAACATATATAAAAATGAACGGTAACAACATATATATAATAACAGATGATATGACATGAAATTTAACAGGTTTAACATCATGTATAAATAATCATATGGTAGTTATAACATCATATTTAATTCTCCACATTCAGTTGTTGTTGTTTCACAACTGCATAAGTATAAATGTCGTGTGATCTTTACTCACCTTTTTGTGCTGGAGATTGCAATACAAATGACACAACGGATTCCAGAAGGCACGATGACACAACAATAGGCTCAAGTGGGAAGAGATCCAAGCTTAGAACTTGTGTTACAACACAAAACAAAACAAAATGAAATTACAATTCAATACAACATTGAATAGGAATAATTTTGAAATAAAAAGAGATACGAATACACAGTCTTTTGTCTTACCTTCTACACTTGCTAGCATGGCTTAGGGAATGTTTTGGCTCAGGTTTGGACATACTTTGGCTCAGGTTTGGGTCCTTTAAGGCATGGCTACAAGGTATTGAAGTGGTGGAGGAGTTACTATGCATGAATATGAAAAGGCTTATGCAAATAGTGGGTTTTTGGTTCATTTTGGGCTAGGCTACATGGATCTTGTTAGGGATGCAGATTAAGGATCTTAAGGCAGAAATAACACTAGAGGGGGGTGAATAGTGTTTTAAAGGATATATGAACTATATGAATAAATTAAAACTTTCAACACAAATCTAAACAGAATTCTAACACAGAATGATCACATAACATATAACAAATGCAAATAGTAAAGTAAAGCAAGTAAAAGGAAAGAACACACCGGATTTTATACTGGTTCGGAATCCTCCTACATCCAGTCCTGCACCAAGGCAATATCCTTGTACAGATTTTTATAAGCCAATATCCAAATTACAACCCTCAATTTTTAAGGCCTTGAGGAACCCTCCTATCTCCGAGTCTGGGGTAAACTCTCCCGACTTTCGGGACACAAGATCACCCTAATACTTCTTAATAACAATCCTTTTGAATGGAGAGACTCTATGGAATTTTTGAATACAAATTACTCCTATAACTCTGAATAGCACTTTGATCTTTAGTAGAATGATGGAGAATCAAATAGAGAGAGTATCTAAATGATTTCTTATTGAGAATTTGGCAGAATGATGGCACGATCTTTAAAATATGAAGTTTTATGGATATGGAATAGTGGAGAAGAAAGAGTGAAGAAAATAAGAAAGTAGTTGTTAAAAAATTCGTTTTGGAAGCCTTTATATAGATGCACAACATTCATAACCATTGGCGAAAGGTTTTTGAACGAATGGACGCTTCTTTTGAAAATTGAATTTTGAATCCAACTGTCACCATGTCGACATGGGGTATCCTCTTATGTCGACATCCCTCAGTTCAAAATTGTAGAGATGTTGTTTTGTAAAAGCATTTGAATTTAAAACAAGTTGAAACTTCTCTGAAGCAAAATAAAGTGTGTAAACAATATTTTGAGATAGAGAATGAATATAAAACATTATTTTAAATAGATATATATATATATATATATATAATGATATAGACCGTCAATTATATAAGTAATATTTAAAATCAGAATAAGTTTTGATGTTTTAAAAATAGAAGTTTTTAAAATCAGAATGGAGGAATATTTCAAGGATAAAACAAAGTTTGAAAACATTTTTGAAAACATGATTTTGAAAGCTAAAACATTTTGAAAACAGATTTAAAATCATTTTGAAAAATCTATTCAAACTGAAATTGCAAGAACCTTCCTACAGAGCTCCTCCATAGGACTCGAGAACTTGTACAAAGTAGTTTAAATGATTTTGATTTTCGTGGGTTTGTAAGCCACTTGTCGTAGGTTTGTAAGCTACTTGTCGTGGGTTTGTAAGCCACTGGTTTCGATAGAAATTGCGTTCCATCCCAAAAGAAAATTGGAAGAAAGATGAGAGTGCTATTATGAAGTTTTAACAAAATACTAGTCACTTCTCTTGAGATCTTGAAATCTTGATTCTCTAGAGTCTTGAATCTTGAATCTCTATTCTTCATCTTGATGCTTGAGTCTTTATACTGATCAGTCTTCGATGATACCTGCATATACTTCCTATATACATATATATATATGGAAATGTTAGTATATATTTCATAAAGTAAAGTATAATAACTATATAAGGTTGTTGTCATCAAAATATCATCAACTCAGTTCCTAACAATCTTCCCCTTTCTGATGATGACAACCTTTATTTATAAAATATTCTTACCATACCATAACTCCCCCTTACTCTGTGATTTCTTCTTAAAACTACAACTCCCCCTTACTCCATGACTCCCTTTTACACCAAGCACATATATTTTTATAACTTTCTCCCCCTTTGTCATCAACAAAAAGGAATAACTACTTAAGAATTCAAGAATGATTAGTATGAACAAATAATATTTATAGAACAAGCATGAAACAATGAGTATAATTGAACACATTTTAGTTATTACAACATATATAAGAACATACATAAACACGAACAAACAAAATAATTTAAAACAAAGAATAAAATGAAAGTACGCTTTAATGGTGATCCTTAACTATAGGAGACTTATGAATCGAACAATTGGGATAGTGGAGACAAAAGTTTCCACGTTGTTCAATTATGTTTCCATTAGTATCAACAAGGATCTCACCAACGCAAATAACGCTCTCGTCCTCATTTATAGGGACTTCGGGTTGAGGAAAAAGTTGATCTTCCTCTTGGTCTTCTTGTGGCTCTTCCATAGGTTCTTCTTCCTCTGATTCCATGGCTTGTGAAGAGTCTTCAATATTAATAGGATTTGTACGGTTATCCATAAGGAATTTTTGTACATTCCTAATAATATTCCCTTGCCTTTGTTGTTCTCTAGCCATCCTAAGTTGACTTACTTGAATTTCAGTCATCAATTGAAGGATATCTTTCAGCTTCTCTTGCAATTTGATCACTCGAGCGTGCGTAGTTCGTTGAAATGGACCAGAATGAGGAGATGTGGGTGAAGTGGGTTCATTGGTAGAAGAGGAGGCCATTATTTTATTGTTTCAGAAGTTATTTACAGAGAATATAGTGAAGAAAGAGGAGAGAAAACGAAATAAATAGATATATAACCAAATAACTAACTTTGGAGGGAAATTCAATTTTCAATTTTTGTTGGGTATGTCGACATCATGAGATGGGGCATGTCGACATGTCCTTCAGAAAAAGTGTAATTTTTATTTTGAATTTTTATTGATTATCATATTATATTATTTTATATTTCAGATTTTGAACTAATTCTCTTCTAAACTTAGTAAAATTCTGTTCGGTTAATGGTTTAGTTAATATATTAGCAATTTGTTTTTCAGTATTTATATAATCTAGAGTTATTATTTCTTTAGTTATATTATCTCTAAGAAAATGATGTCTTATATCAATAATTTTAGTTCTAGCATGATGAGTTGGATTTTTAGATAGATTTATTGCACTAGTATTATCACAATATATTGGTGATTTACTTATGTTAATTCCAAAATATTTTAAAGTTTGTTGCATATACATGACTTGTGAACAGGCCAGAGCACCAGATATATACTCTACTTCAGTTGTTGACAAGGAAACAGCATTTTGTTTCTTGCTGAACCAGGAAACCAGTGAATGTCCTAGAAAGTGACAAGTTCCACTTGTACTCTTTCGGTTTGATTTACAACCAGCATAATCGGCATCACAATATGATATTAAATCGAAAGTATTATTTTTAGAATAAAATAAACCATAATCTAAAGTGTATTTTACATATCTTAAAATTCTTTTAACAGCTTTTAAGTGAGTTTCTTTAGGTTTTGATTGGTATCTTGCACAGAGACAAACACTATGCATAATATCAGGACGACTCGCTGTTATATAGAGTAGCGAACCAATCATTCCCCTATATAAAGTTTGATCAATATCTTTTGATTTATCTTCTTTACTTAAACCTACATTTGTTGACATTGGAGTTGGTTTCCCACTAGAGGTGCTTAAACCAAATTTATTGATTAAGTCTTTAGCATATTTTTCTTGACTTATGAAGATTCCATTTTCTAGTTGTTTAATTTGAAGCCCTAAGAAGAAACTTAATTCTCCCATGTGACTCATTTCAAATTCTTTAGTCATTATATCTGAAAATTCTTTATTCATTATGTTATTAGTTGATCCAAAGATTATATCATCTACATATATTTGAACCAGTTGAATATGTTGATTATTTCTTTTAATAAAGAGTGTTGTATCTACTTTACCAATTTCAAAACCAGATTGAAGTAAATAAGATCTTAGTCTTTCATACCAGGCTCTAGGAGCTTGCTTTAGACCATATAGAGCTTTCTTTAACTTGTATACATGGTTTGGAAATTTATTATATTCAAAAAGTGGAGGTTGTTCAACATAAACATCTTTTTTTACAAAACCATTTAGAAAAGCACTTTTAACATCCATTTGATATAATTTGAAATTATTATAATTAGCGAAAGCAAGTAGAATTCTTATAGCTTCTAATCTTGCTACGGGGGCAAAGGTTTCATCATAGTCAATTCCTTCTTCTTGACAATAACCTTGCGCGACTAAACGAGCTTTATTTCTTACGACCTCACCGAGTTCATTCATTTTATTTTTATAAACCCATTTAGTTCCAATTATACTTTTATCCTCAGGTTTAGGAACAAGTTCCCATACATCATTTCTGGTAAATTGATTCAATTCTTCTTGCATAGCAAGAATCCATGAATCATCAGACGATGCTTCCTTTGGATTTTTAGGTTCAATTGTTGATATAAAGGCTACATTACTCATACTACTTAATTGATTTCTAGTTCTTACTACAGATTCAATATTTCCTAAAACATTTTCTATAGGATGATCTTTTGATAATCTAATCTCTTATTAGGTTGATTTATTTCACTAATAGTTTCATTAGATTGATTTAAATTTATAAAATCTTCTTCATCATCTATTTGTACAATATCTTTAAGATTTTCATCAAAAGATACATGCATAGTTTCTTCAATAGTATTAGTTTTTAAATTAAAAACTCTAAATGCCATGCTTCTATTAGAATAACCAATAAAGAATCCTTTATCAGCTTTTGGTTCAAATTTATCTAAATTATCTTTTGTATTAAGTATAAAACATTTACTCCCAAAGACTTTAAAATAAGCAACTATAGGTTTCTTATTATAAAGTAATTCATATGGAGTTTTATTTGTTAATGGTCTAACTAAAATTCTATATAATATATAACAAGCTGTAGCAACTGTTTCAGCCCAAAAATGTTTAGGTAAATTACTATCAGAAAGCATTGTACGAGCACACTCTTGAATCGTTCTATTCTTACGTTCTACTACTCCGTTTTTTTGTGGAGTTCTTGGAAATGAAAAGTTGTGAGTAATTCCCTTTTGAGTACAGAAATTCTCAAAATTTTCATTTTCAAATTCACCACCATGATCACTTCGAATAGTTTTAATTTTGAAAGAATGTTGTTTTTGAATTCTTTTAGAAAAGTTTTTAATATTTAAAAAGCATCACTTTTATGTTTTAAAAAGATTGTCCAAGTATATCTTGAATAATCATCTACTATAACAAAAATATATTTACTATGGTTAATTGATTGAACTTGAGATGGACCAAATAAATCTAAATGAAGTAATTCTAGAGGACTAGAGGTAGAAATAGCATCTTTTAATTTAAATGAACTTTTCTTAAGTTTTCTTAATTGACAAGCATCACAAATACTATCTACTTTAAAGTTTAACTTGGGTAGACCTCTAACTAAGTCAAGTTTTGATATCCTAGATAATAATTTGAAATTCAAATGGCCAAATCTTTTATGCCAAATCCAAGGGTCTCTTGTATTAGCCAAAAGACATAGATTATCATTTGAAATTTTCATACTAAGGATATAAATATTTTTCTTCCTAATACCTTCAAAAATTATGTTAGACTTATCATCTTCAATGTGACATTTATCTTTTCCAAATTTAATTTTAAAACCTTTATCGCAAAGTTGACTTATACTAAGCAGATTATGTTTTAAGTTCCTAACTAATAAAACATCAGAAATAAGTAAAGTTTTAGAGTTACCGACATTGCCGACGCCAACCATAAATCCTTTAGAGTTGTCACCAAAATTGACTAATCCACCATCTTGATAAGTAATGTCCTTCAGTATCTCGGGATTTCCAGTCATGTGCCTCGAACAGCCACTATCAAGTATCCATTTATCTTTCTCAATTTACACAGTTTGTCCATTGGGTGTTGATCCGTTAAAAGCCATATAACATGTCTGTCCCTGCATAACACACCAATTCGGTAGATAACTTGATTTTTCAAAATAACTATATGCAGACTTATGATACTTTGATGAAATGCATATACTCAAAACAGTTTTAACACAATTTTCCAAAAATGCCATTTTTATAATTTTCAAGTTTCAGATTATGAAACAATGAAAACCAACGCTCCGATACCAATTGTTAGGGATGTGGATTAAGGATCTTAAGGCAGAAATAACACTAGAGGGGAGGTGAATAGTGTTTTAAAGAATATATGAACTATATGACTAAATTAAAACTTTCAACACAAATCTAAACAGAATTCTAACACAGAATGATCACAGAACATATAAAAAATGCAAATAGTAAAGTAAAGCAAGTAAAAGGAAAGAACACACCGGATTTTATACTGGTTCGGAATCCTCCTACATCCAGTCCTACACCAAGGCAATATCCTTGTACAGATTTTTATAAGCCAATATCCAAATTACAACCCTCAATTTCTAAGGCCTTGAGGAACCCTCCTATCTCTGAGTCTGGGGTAAACTCTCTTGATTTTCTGGACACAAGATCACCCTAATACTTCTTAATAACAATCCTTTTGAATGGAGAGACTCTATGGACTTTTTGAATACAGATTAATCCTATAACTCTGAATAGCACTTTGATCTTTAGTAGAATGATGGAGAATCAAATAGAGAGAGTATCTAAATGATTTCCTATTGAGAATTTGGCAGAATGATGGCACGATCTTTAAAATACGAAGTTTTATGGATATGGAATGGTGGAAAAGAAAGAGTGAAGAAAATAAGAAAGTAGTTGTTAAAAAAATTCGTTTTCGAAGGCTTTATATAGATGCACAACAGTCATAACCATTGGCGAAAGGTTTTTGAACGAATGGACAATTCTTTTGAAAATTGAATTTTGAATCCAACTGTCACCATGTCGACATGGGGTATCCCCTTATGTCGACATCCCTCAGTTCAAAATTGTAGAGATGTTGTTTTGTAAAAGCATTTGAATTTAAAACAAGTTGAAACTTCTCTGAAGCAAAATAAAGTGTGTAAACAATATTTTGAGATAGAAAATGAATATAAAACATTATTTTAAATATATATATAATTGATATAGACCGTCAATTATATAAGTAATATTTAAAATAAGAATAAGTTTTAATGTTTTAAAAATAGAAGTTTTTAAAATCAGAATGGAGGAATATTTCAAGGCTAAAACAAAGTTTGAAAACATTTTTGAAAACATGATTTTGAAAGCTAAAACATTTTGAAAACAGATTTAAAAACATTTTGAAAAATCTATTCAAACTGAAATTTCAAGAACCTTCCTACAGAGCTCCTCCGTAGGACTCGAGAACTTGTACAAAGTAGTTTAAATGATTTTGATTTTCGTGGGTTTGTAAGCCACTTGTCGTAGGTTTGTAAGCTACTTGTCGTGGGTTTGTAAGCCACTGGTTTCGATAGAAATTGGGTTCCATTCCAAAAGAAAATTGGAAGAAAGATGAGAGTGCTATTATGAAGTTTTAACAAAATACTAGACACTTATCTTGAGATCTTGAAATCTTGATTCTCTAGAGTCTTGAATCTTGAATCTCTATTCTTCATCTTGATGCTTGAGTCTTTATACTGATCATTCTTCGATGATGCCTGCATATACTTCCTATACACACACACACACACACACACACACACACACACACATATATATATATATGGAAATGTTAGTATATATTTTATAAAGTAAAGTATAATAACTATATAAGGTTGTTGTCATCAAAATATCATCAACTCAGTTCCTAACAGATCTATGGCTCGGCTATGGCATGTTTTAGATCTGGAAAGAGGATGAAGGTGATGGTTAGGGGTGTGTCAAGGTGGTGGTGGAGCAATAGGAGGTGGCCAAGTTCATCTAAGGTGATGGTGATGAAGACTAGGTGACTAGACATGCTTTTAAGGAGTTTTAACATAGTTTTTGTGGATTTCGCATTATGGGATGGTCATGGCACTTGCTGGTCAGAGGAGGAAGGGGTTTGATCATGTATGATGTGGGGAAGGAAGTGGTGGTGGTCGCTGGAGGAGATGGTGGAGGTGCTAGGCCAAACAAAGCAATGAGAGGTCATGGCAAAAATCAAGCAAAACAAAGAAGAAGTAGAAAAATGAGAGGAGGAAGAGAGGCCATTGCTTATTTTTCTTTGCTCAGATCTGAAATGGATGTTTATTATTGATGGAATGAGAAACTTTCACGTGAATAAGAAAAAGTAAAGGAACGGCTACAATAAATTGATGCATTGATTGAAAAAGAAACGGTAAAAGAAACGGTGAAACGACTTTACGTTTCTTAGCTTTTAAAACCTTCCATACTTCCTTTTCTTTTAAATCAAGCAAAACAAAATAATTTCAGCAAGTACATCTAAAAACCAAAAAAAACTGAAAAAAAATAAAAATATATAATTAAATTTAAAGAAAATATAAAAAGAATTAAGGAAATTGCTTAAAAATTGAAAACAGGGTTCAAAAATTACAATTAAAACATCAATGGCTTTGGAAAAATATCTACTTCATTTTAAAAATATTCTAAAGCAAAATTTTGAAATAAAATAATTTATTTCTCATTTCAAAAATAAAATAAATAATTAAATTGGAGAAAAATAGAAAAGAACTAAAGAAAATGTTTAAAAATTGAAAACAGGGCATGGAAATTACAAGAAAAATAATACTAGCTCTAGAAAAATTCCTACCTCACTTCAAAAATATTAAAAGACAAAAACATAAATAAAATAACATATCAATACATATTACAATAAAATATGACAAAGAAAAATAAAATTTATACTATTTAAAATAATAAAATTGCAGAATAAACAAATTGCACTCAATATTGAAATATACATAACTTTCACAATTTAAATCCGTTTCCAACGAAACAAAAAGCAGTGTTCCTAAAATTTTATGTACTTTCAAAATAAAAGAAAAATTTTAACTTTCAAACTTTTAAAATTTTAAAATAAAAGTCAAAGTTTGACTATTTTGACCAAAAACTCACTTTTTGGAAAATATTTTTTTTAGTCATGCTTTGGAATGATAATTCATATCAAAACTAAAGTTTAACATTCAAAATAAAAAAATAAGTTTTTAAATCAAAAATTTAATTAAAATAATTAAAATATACAAAAAAAATAAATCACAAAATACAGGGTTGTTACACTCTCCCCCACTCAAAACTTTTCGTCCCCGAAAAGGAATGAGGTACGGGAAAGCACAGAAAAAGATAGAGTGAAACAAGATTAGGACAAGATGACAAGGAGATTGAAATTATACATGATGGCTATTGTTATAGGTAAGTTTTACAAGGTGGAGATGATCTTTCCAAGATTCTCCAAAATTAAGAACACAAGCACGAAAAGGATGATTCAAAATGAGTACCAAAGATTATCAAAGATTATAGAAGATTTCTAAACAGAAAGATTATAGAAAGATGCCTATACCAGTCTATAGCAAGATGAGGATGATAAGGAAAACCAAAAGATAGTTTGAAAAACAAAATAAGCAAATAAATTTGAAAGCATGGAAATTTCACCTTAAATAGAGAATAAATCTTTTACACAAGTTAAATAAATCTTAACTATCTCAAATTTCATTATCTTATTATCCAATCATCTAAAATTAACAATTTTTAAAACCATGGGTTTGAAAAATAATCATTTATTACACTCACAATGTACTTAATAAATTTTATTCTTCTTTATTCCTAATTAAAATTAAAATTATTCCTCCCAATATATTTATCACTTATGTTAAACATACTTACACTTATTATAACTGCTTTCTTTTATTCTTAGTTCTTTTAACATTATTTTATTGTAAGTTATTCAATTACCCTTAATTATATTTACCTCTGTTAATCATTTTATAATTAAAATTTAAGTGTATAACATTTATTATAACCACTCAATTTTTATTAAAAAAAAATCTTTTCATATTGTATATTATCCAATTACATTGTTAACTTCTGAAATTAAGGTAAGTTGTATTGAATGCAATTGTATTATAAAGTTAAATCATTTCATGCTTGAATATTCATCCAAAAAATTTATTTTCTTTTTATAATTGAAATTATTCTTTAAAATAAAATTTAAGAATTAAATTTCCGATTTCTTCAACCCATTTAGAGATAAATAAATGCATGTACATAGTTTATCAAATCAAAATTAAATCATATGTCTATATATATGATAGATCAAGTCATATTTTACAAATTCAAATCAAATTGATTTCCAAAACAAAGTTGTAGCAAGACTACAGAGCAGTCTCTTCACTTCGAAACTCGAAAATGAACGTCGATGATGCTGCAGTCATCACCGAAGTTATTTCCCAGCGAAAATGAGAAGAGCACTAATTTTAAACTTTAAAATTCTTTGGAAACAAATTTCTATTTGAAAATACTTTAAATAATATAACCTTTTAAAACTTTAAACACAAGGTTTGAAACCATCGGAAATTAAATTCTCAAATTTCTTGTTTTAAATTCATTTCAGTTCCCAAATCAATTTATAAACAACTGTCTATAAATTCATTTATAGAACAATAAATGATAAATTAAGTATTATCATTTCAAATAATCAATTTTAAATCAATTTATTAAGTTCCATAAATTTACTTATATATCAAAATTTATTTCATTAACCAAGTCTTAAAATAATATTGTGTTAGTTTGTTCTGTCAAAGTGTTTTAGAAATCCTATTGATAGCGTTGATCAGACGAATCGATCGGAAACCCAAATCAACATCAACAACTCAAACAACACAATATATAAAACAAAACATAGATATACAAGTACAATTCAAAATGTTTGGAAGAATAGATTGGAAACAAAAGACAGGATGATTAAATAAAATAGGGAGGTGGATAAGCTTAAGTAAATCAAGGGCAACCTTAACCGGGTCAACCGTGACTCAAAGAATAAGATCAATGTGGATTTTTCTGTGGTAAATCTACATTCGATCCAAAGAGTTAGAGTTTGGAATAAGAAAAGATTTTAGCATCTAAACCAAGGATAGATATAAATCTCTGGTGAATCGATGCTAATTGTAAGGGAGTTTCCCCTTTTTTTCAATTCAATTTGAAATTGGTGTGACCGCCGACTCACTTGAAAGATCATTCGAAGCGGAGTTTTGGAATACTCCAGAGTCAAAAGAAGATGAATAGTGAGGGATACGAATGGATTTTGGAACAGTAGGGAATGTTCCAGAATTCAAAGGAATCGAGTCAAAAGGGAAGAGATTCAAACTCGAATGAAAGTGATTCTGTAAATACATTCACTTCATATGCTGAGTTTTGCCTAGAGCTACCAAAGCTCTGATACCAACTGTAACGACCCGATATTTTCAACCATTCGCATCCATTATAAGTGTATAGGTAGACACTCATGCCGGAATTGAATTACTCAAAATACCGCGTTGTAAATAAAAATTTGGCAAATCTCAGAATATACAGTAAATAAAATCACAGATCCCAGACACAGAGTAATAATAATGCAGCGGAAGTAAAAGAACAGTAGTTCATGAAGCTACTATATAAATATATCAGAGTTACATAAGATACAACAGAAGAAATAAAGTACAACAGAAGTTTAAATATGATAACCAAGTACAAGCTGAATAGAACAACCGAACTGAAAAGATGAAACTTGACAAGTAGATAATCTCCAGCGATTCCAATCTCCAAAAAGTGGAAATCCAAATCTGTGAATAACTCAGGCTGACCCGAGCGTAAAAAAAAATACAAACACTCGAGTCAGGACATACATACTTATACAATGTAAACCAACTCAAGTGAATTGTAGCAAAGATACAAGTAACTTAGAAGATGCTTGGGACCGCCCATCCTCTAAGGATCCGTTAAACTATTTACTATGTAGTATATTGCGCTATATACAGTAGTGTCTAATCAGTAAAGTATAATCATATAGAAAATAGCGTTAAGGGGATGGTGAACCTTAACGCGGTCGGATCTTTAAAACCAAAATCGTAATGGGCTCGATATAAGGAGACGACACGGCACGCGAGGCAATGCCAGGGTGGATACACCGTTTGCACTCCCGGACCAGTGGTGACGACAAGCCAGCAACTTCCGCCCACCTCGAACAATACACCCGAATCAAAGTGGCGCCACATATCGAATCACAAAAGTAATAGAATGGTTTCCGATGGAGCATGCTTGATGAAAGGGTGCGACCCTTTGTGTAGCCCGGTGTAGCTCCTGTTTTAGTCATTTATGCCAACTCACGGGAGTTGGGTCCACGTAATATACCTCGAGAACATCGCCACCATCCTACTTCATTCTGGATTCTACACCGCGTAAACAGTTGCTAAAGTGGTTTTCGGTATTGGCCGGCTATAAGACAATATCCGATCCCGGTCTCTTCAACAACCAATCGTTATTATAACCCGTAGTTATAACTTTAAAATAATATTTTATACTTCAAAAATAAAATGTCATTTCAACCCAAACCTTTATCAAATAAAGATTAATTCATTTCCAAACCATTTCAATATATCATCATTCCATATCTTTCGATTCCAATATTTATCAAAATAAATATCAAGTCATTTCTAACCATTTCAATATATTAAATTATCATATCCTTTAAAAACTTCCTTTCAAATCATTTTAATACATCAAAATATCATAACCTTTCAAAGCTTCATTTTTCAAATCATTTAACATCAAAATATCATATCTTTCAAAAATTCGTTTCAAATCATTTTAATATATCAAAATATCATATCTTTCAGTACCACATTTCAAATCATTTTAATATATCAAAATATCATATCTTTTCGAAACCACATTTCAAATCATTATTCATTTTATTCAATTTAAAATACCATTTCAATTCATATTTCAAAATAGTTTATATTCAAAAAAAATCATTTTTAATCATAAAAATGAAGTTATTATGTTAAAAATTAAATTATTAAATTTCCAAAATTTTCAACTTCCAAAGTTCATTTATTCACTTACGTTTATCATAACAGTGAAAATTCACTTTTCGTGGCATTTAGAAAACGCTACGGAAAGATACATTCAAAACAGTTCAATTTAACAAAAGACAACATTTTAAAATGTTGTAATAGGGTTTACTTAAATTCCTAATAAACTTAGTTAAATTCAAAAATTATAGCACTTACAAAATTGCTATAATAGTTTTTAATTCAATTTAGCTTTTTAGTTCATTATCATCAACTACAGCATTTACAAATACTGTAATATCATTTACATTGTACTTAATAGCATTGCAGTCAATTAACTCCAAATATTCAATATAATTTCTCAACCAATTATATTTTTATTTAAAACATTTTTAACTCATAAAATCATACATTTTCACATTTATAAACATCATTTAATTTTCCTCAAGCTCATGATTTTATAAAGTTAAATTTCCATTCAAAAATCAAGATTTAATAGTAATTCATTTATTAAATTGCAATGTTCAATTTTAAATTCCTTGCATTGAATTTCAACTTAACACTTAAGTTCAAATTCTCAAATATAACTTAGTTTTATTTTTATTTACTTAACTAAAAGTTGACTTTTAAGTCAATTTCATAAATTTCCAATTAATTATATTTTAAAATTTCAACTTAAAGTATTCATTCATTTCACATTTCAACTTTATTAAAAATCATTAATATGATATAAAATCATTTTGAATTCATTTAAATTCAAATTATCATAAATTTATCATAATTTCATATTCAATTTAATTTCCAATTATAATTAAATTGAATTTTCTAAAATAACTTACGTTCAAAATTTTCTAACTTTTCATTAATTCATTTTACTTACAATTATTCAGAAAATCAATAATATTTTACAAAAATCCTTTTTAATTAGATTTAAATCAAAATGTTTTAATATTTACATTTCTAAAACAAAATTGAAAATTTTAGAAAACATATATTAACTACGGGTCTGTATATAATTTTCTACGCTAGGTAAAGTGATACGGGTAATATATCATTTCAACCCGTAATTTACAAAGAAAATCCGGGTTTTATCATTTCAAACCCGCAGTCCCAAGTAAATGAAATAAATTGAAAATCATTCAGGCCTATCATTTCAGCCCATAATGATTTTCCCATATTCTAAAGTTCGTTCGGGTATGTATCATTTCAACCCATAGTGATTTCTAATCTACATGGAACTTGCAGTGTGATAAACATATATAAAAATGAACAGTAACAACATATATATAATAACAGATGATATGACATGAAATTTAACAGGTTTAACATCATATATAAATAATCACATGGTAGTTATAACATCATATTTAATTCTCCACATTCAGTTGTTGTTGTTTCACAACTGCATAAGTATAAATGTCGTATGAGCTTTACTCACCTTTTTGTGATGGAGATTGCAATACAAATGACACAACGGATTCCAGAAGGCACGATGACACAACAATAGGCTCAAGTGGGAAGAGATCCAAGCTTAGAACTTGTGCTACAACCCAAAACAAAACAAAATAAAATTACAATTCAATACAACATTGAATAGGAATAACTTTGAAATAAAAAGAGATACGAATACACAGTCTTTTGTCTTGCCTTCTACACTTTCTAGCACGGCTTAGGGAATGTTTTGGCTCAGGTTTGGACATACTTTGGTTCAGGTTTGGGTCCTATAAGGCATGGCTACAAGGTATTGAAGTGGTGGAGGAGTTACTATGCATGAATATGAAGAGGCTTATGCAAATAGTGGGTTTTTGGTTCATTTTGGGCTAGGCTACGTGGATCTATGACTCGGCTATGGCATGTTTCAGATCTGGACAGAGGATGAAGGTGATGGTTAGGGGTGTGTCAAGGTGGTGGTGGAGCAATAGGAGGTGGCCAAGGTCATCTAAGGTGATGGTGATGAAGACTATGTGACTAGACATGCTTTTTAAGGAGTTTTAACATAGTTTTTGTGGATTTCGCATCATGCGATGGTCATGGCACTTGCTGGTCAGAGGAGGAAGGGTTTTGATCGTGTATGATGTGGGGAAGGAAGTGGTGGTGGTCTGTCAGGACACGATTCTTCGTCTTCCGAAAATCCGACATCGACACTCTCTTTATCGACTGCCGAGAAATCGAACGACGGAAAACCGAACACTGAGGGTTTTTAAGAAAAAGAAAAGAAGAAAGAAGATAGGAAGAAAGAAAAAGAAAAATAGAGGGAAAAGAAGATAGACAATTTTTAGAAAACAGAGAATTTTGAAAAAGAGAAGATAGAAGAATTTTAAAAATAGATAAAGAGAATTTGAAAATAGAAGACAGAAAAGAAAATAGAACGGGACAGAAAGGAACAGAACAACAACAGAATCTCACAATTCGCAGCGGAACAACATATAATAATAAATGAATAATCTTTAAACAAAGAACTATATCAGTTATTACATTACATTTCATTACATTACATCATATCATCAGAGTGTACAACAACATGCAACAATAAATAGTGCAGCGGAAAAAGAGATACTATATAAGTAATATGCCATGCCATCCAGCTTGCCTCCAGCAACTCCAGAATATCCAGAATATCCTGATAAACCTAACTCTTAACTGCCCGTGTGGAAATTGGTGGGCACCCAGAGTTTAGGAAGGAAAACAATAAACTCCGAGTCAGTCATGTGACTGGTGTGAGAACTCAAAACAGTTTATTTATCTTTAAAATCAAATAGAGGAATATTTTTTATTTCAATTCGCCATGCTTTTAAAAAATGAGACTACCATAAGGCCTCCCGCACACACACACATGCAAACGCAGAATCGGAGGAGATTTCTCCTTATGATAGCCAAAGATGCTTGATACGCATTTAAAATAACATTTGATATTATTATTAGTGCATAATGTATAACAAATCATTTCGAAAATAAAGATATAAATCTTAGCCGACATAGACATTTCGAACTATGCCTACTATAGCTACTATCCAAACAGTGGTGACCACCATAAGTGAATAGCAGGTTCTACAACTAATACCGTACAAGTTTCGTATTGGGAATTGGATTTCCAACAAATGATCAGGCCAAGGAACTTCCCATTGCCACTGAGAATGCCTCTGGATGGACATCCCCGAGAACCAAACCGGATCTCAACCAACACAAGGCCGGGTTACTCCTAACTGAGCAACAACTGACCGAATATGCCATCCCCCGGTCCTTTGGGACCTTTTTCCGAGAGCGCTCTCTAATCAATTCACACAATCATAACAAAGTGTTTTCAACATGAGTAAGTATCTGGGCTCCATACCATGATACCACCCTTTTCCAGAAGGAAATGGACACATCCTAAAGGGTGCTACCCCTCATAACCTTGCTGCTTCTTTCCTGTTTTGACCATTTCCGGGATGTGAGGCTCGACGAATTCACGTCCACAAAAACATACTTTATACAAAAGCCATGCTTTGGGTCAACAAATGATCAACACAATGATCACTAAGATAGACGATCAAATAAATGATCCTATCACAATAATCAACACAATGATCATTTCAGCATCACTCAGCATGTCACATTACCAAATTGGGAATATATCGCTGATAACTTCAACTATATAACCTTTGAGCTCGTACGTCTCAAAGAAGGGTGTTAAGCAAAGAATAAATTCTCCGCCACCAACAGAAATATATTTGAAAGAAATCGGCTTTATATCTCAACTTGTAATGTCAGGCATACAATCCATACAAGTCTGTTCCGGGCTCGAACAAAACCGAAGGCACTTACAAAGAAGTCCTTGCAATCCGGATATTCACAATCCTGATCGGATTTACCATCACATATGGAGTTTCTATACCGGCGCGACTCGGTGCAGAAACAATCGATAGGTCATCCTATCGCTCTCGCAAATACCGGGTCTTCAACACCGATCTTCAATGCAATTCACGACGACGTATCACATATTCGGAATGGGTTATACGACCCCATGGTCCTTTCCCGGTTAACCCGAATAGTGAGCGCTTATTCAAAAATAAGTGTGACATTCAAATTCAATCAAATCACATCAAATACCCATTCAAAGGGAAATACTGATAGTCGGTTATTGAACTATCAATTGATATGCATACATCACCAGATTCCAAATAATTTTCCAAATTATTTATTTTCCAAAATATCTTTACAAGATATAAAATTCCAACACTTCAAAAATAAATCAATATTTATTTTTAAAACAATTCTCCTTTTCATTTATAAATTCCATAATGAATTTATATTTCAAAATACCCATGCATATGCGATTTCAATAATCCATTTCAATTTATCTTTAAAAAGATAAATTCTAAATTTTCACTTCATATTGGAAAACATTCCCATACTTATTAAATAAGTAATTCACAATCTTTTATTTTCAACACTTAGAAAATATTCAATATACTTAAAGCGAATTAAGTATATAATTCATTCTTTAAGAAAATCATTCTCTTAACATATTTATTTGGGCCAAAACGAATGTTACGTAAAACATCGTTACGACAACCCAAAATCACTAGTATAGGGATTCGAAATTAAAATAGATATATAAATCCCAATATTATTCTAAACATTTCCTTTCGGAAATCATTTACTATAACAACAGTGTTATAGTCCACCATTTCCTTTTATTTCACGAAACATCTATTTCAACAATGAATGTTGAAATCTATGGTTTCGAATCTCAACACATTTTAAACCATCGTTAGATCGTTTTAATTCTATTTAAAACATCATATCTAAAACAATTTCTTTAACGTATTATTCACTATTCAAAAACGTGAATATACTACCTTAACAAATTTCATCATTTCTATTCACTTTAACTTAAAGGATTATTCACTGTCTAAAACGTGAATATAACTCCATTTATAAGTTATAACAATTAACTTATCAAAATAAGTCGTTTGCGGATTTATAAAACAACGTTTATAAATTCCGTTTCTATTTATTTATAAAAACTTCCTTTTTATAAATTCCTTTATTAACCTATTCCAGTTTATAACTTAATTATAAACTAAAAGTTCATACTATAAGTTAATTACTTATAAAACGATTATTTTACAGAATCGTTCCTTTAAAGACTTTCCAATTTACAAATCTTATAACTTATAAGATTCATTTATTTAACAAATTTTATTCTTCAAATAACTTCACAAATTTTTAAATCTTACTATTTATAAATTTCATTTTATAACTTCACCATTTAAATTCTATAAATTTCATTCTTTAGTGAAATTCATTTTCACTTCATTCAAACACTTATAAAACTCGTTTTATAATGTCAGTATTTCAAATTATAAATATCCATTTATAAATCTCTTAATATAAATCAATTTATATTTTTCTTTAAAACGTCTTTAAATTCCTTTATAATTTCACCATTTTGATTTATAAAATAATCAAATCTTATAAATCTTAAATTCAAACTTTTAATAATAAACTCAAAAATCCAGTTTAAATTATTTTATAAAATCATTGATCCATATTTCTCAAAAATCAACTTTTAATCGTATTTCTAAAAATCAGCTTTTTAACTATATTTCACAAAATCATAATTTTTATAACTTTAAAAATTATAACGTTTATTTATTTAATATGGATCAATTCCAAAAATATAGTATACTTTTAAAAATCACTTTAAAAATCATTTTAAAATCCCAAAATCTGGGTCCAATGATGCTACACACCAAATAGTCAATCACGACTAACAACGATATCATATATCGATATGATAATCCATCAAATATCAAAATATCTGAAATAAAATAAATACTGTTGAGGAATCCAGTTGGATCCCTCCAACCTGTTTCCTGCATCCAAAAACATTAGCACAATACCAATTTCGCTCCAGTACGAAATTATCGCGGTACATGTTCTTAATAAATATTATCCGCTTACTAACGGCGTAATAGGGTCTCATCCGCTAAACAAAAAAATGCGGGAAATCAATCAACTGCAATATATACATATGCCAATATATATATATTGATATTATATATAATACCAATTTCACTGTTTATGAAATATTCGCGGTACATGTTTATATTAAATAACATCCGCTTACTAACGGCGCATAATGTCTATTTTAACAATCAATAATTTACAGTCATCATTCAAACATGCATTCAAATATTTTAAATCTAACTATTTAAAATAAAATCGAAATCTATTCGATTGAGTGAGAAATTCTCACCTTGGTTTTAATTTCCGTTTAAGCTTTTATTTCGAATAAAATTAAACGCGCGTTTAATTTTACCCGAAATTCTCACTAACTCCAAACGACTCCAAACCAACTCCATCGCGTAGTGCTCGTCCATACGATTCCAACGCAACTGAGTTTGCATTTTTTCGACCTCGTATGAAAAAGTTATGATTATTTGAAGTTACACGAGTTTTAATTATATAAATCACAACATTTATTAACTAATTTGAACCCACACATGCTCGTAGCCGTAGGATCTGCTCCCCCCCCTATCTGGACCGCTCCCTTCCTCCCTCCTCTTGCGTTTCTTCCCACAGATACCATAGAACGCACGCAACCCATGATACCCAAACTAGGGTTCAAGATCTCGGCCACCACGCTCGACAATACTCGATCAAACCACCACCATCCTGAAGCACTTCGCGAGGGCTATCTCCACTACCAACACCATGAAGCTCGGCTCCCTCGAGATGCGTGCGCACGTATGTGAACACGGCACGGTCGGCCTCATTTATCTCCCAATCCATCGCTCCATTTTAGATCATAGCCGTTCAACTTGTAGCTCTCACTCCCCTCTCCAACTTTCATGTTAATGATTTCGCGAATCGATTGATGGATGAAGAGAAAAACGAGGTGGAAGTTGAGAGTTTTCTGGCCCTTCAATTGGGGCTGGCGGCTAGGGTTAAATTTCTCTTTTTTTTTTTTTTTTATTATGAAGAGAGAGAGGGGTGTATATTTATAGGAAAAGCAAACGTAAACACTATTCATCCCGGGAATTCCGAACTCCGATTTACGCGCCGTAACCAGCGTACCTAGGGTTTATCCCGCGTTCCGGACACAATGGAACAGGTTTCGGAAGCTAATTCGGAAGTATGTGCGAGTTATGGCTGAAAACGTTCAATTTGAATTAAACCGATTTAAATCGATTTCTAGGCGTTTTAATTTGTACCGGACAAACGGTAAATCCAATTGACTTGAAATTTGAAACCTTACAATAATATCACATTACGGATCCGATGAAACTGGTTTCGTCGAAATCCGAGACTTTTTGAAAAATGGCTATTTTGACTCGCCAAATTTAAATTAAAAATAAATCGATGCGTTTCGAGCTGCCACGATCAAACGATAGCTCCGATTGACACGAAAATTGAAATCCGGTAATAACTAACTATTACGGATCCAATGGAACTAGTTTCGTTCAATTCTGAGACTGTTCAAAAATTGACTATTTTACAGTCGATTATTAAATATTAAAATATTCAATTTTCACAAATTAACTTTTAATTCGATTTTAAAAGTTCTAAAATATTTCTATAACTCCAGTATGATTAAATAAAATTTTCCAAATTATTTACAATCATTTTTAACTCAATTTTTAATTATTTCCATAATTTAACACATTAAATTATCGATTTAATTATTCAATTAAATTCAAAAATTCAAATAAAAATTTATTCGACTTAAAAATCCACTTATAAATATTTAAAATTAATTAAATATTCAAATTTTAATTTAATAAAATTCTGGGTCGTTACAATCTTTCCCTCTTAAAAGAATTTCGTCCTCGAAATTACAATTAAGAAAGTTACAGAATTTATTAACTTTCCAAAATTCATAATTAAATTTTTTACATATACTTTACTAAGCTTTCAAATCATACTTATTTATTTTTTTCAAAAACAATTACAATTGTTTAACTTTCAATTCCAAAATCAAAGTTAAAGTTTTCAAAATTTTCCCATTTTCTCAAAATTTTTTTAACGCCTTAAATTTCCGGAAAAATTCGCCATGTCTCCTTTGCGCGGCTCGATCCGAAAAAAAAATGACAGTATATATATCACAAATATACATCTCATCAAGTAATGAGGCATCCCGAAGGGAAAAAAGTATAAAAGTGCGATATTTAATCCGAGATATGTACCTTATATTTTATTAGCAAGCATATACGGCTAATATAGCGCTAAAGCGAGTCCAAATGCGAAGCAAACGCAATCCGCACCTACTAAACTCAACAAACAACATGAGAACCATGCATATATGTAAATAGTATCAATATACAACATATATCAACACAACAACTATATATGTCACATAGAAATGCAACTAAACAACAAATGAAACCATCAACCAACTATAATCCATAATCAATAATATTCTTATTAATATTCAATGAAATGGTTTTCAATTCAAATCACATTTGATTTGTTAACATTGGATTTTATCAACATTCATTCTCAATTCAATTAGTTTCAATTTGTTAACATTCACTAATTAAATCCAATTCACATTCAATTTTATTCAAATTTATTTATTTCTAATTTGAATTCAATTTCATAGTTTTCAATTTCATTAATACTTAATGAATTTTATACAATCAACTAACAATCATATAACAATCATATAACAACCAATTTATATTAATTACAACCAAATTCTTTTCACTTACATTCATTTTGGTTTAACATCTTTACTTTCCAATTGGTTTTATTTAATTCAATTTCCTAAAGTTGAATTTCATTCACATAACTTAAGTTCACATTTATTACTTAACTTCATTAATTTAGTTTGATATCGATATCAATTCCATTCAACAACACTTAAGTTATGCTTCCATTTAACTTTAAATTCACTTTTATTCACAACTCATATTCATAGATATATTCATATAGTTTCACTTCTAATTTATATAAGTTTATTTCACAATTGTAAATTACTTTAATTATAATTCTATTCTTATAATTCATTTACTTATACAATTATTCTTTTTTTTTTTTAGACTATTCAAACAACTAAACAATCTACTTATA
Source organism: Allium cepa (assembly GCA_030765085.1). NCBI lineage: Eukaryota > Viridiplantae > Streptophyta > Magnoliopsida > Asparagales > Amaryllidaceae > Allium > Allium cepa. The sequence continues at coordinate 566,892,928 of CM060940.1, read as the reverse complement.
TACACTTTAATAATTTTGAAAAATTATTCCTTTATATATAAAAATATAATCAAGGCAAAATTATTTCATTTACCCAATTAAAACAATACTGTGCCGAATTGTTCTATTCAAGTGTTTAGAAACCCCTTCGGCATAGTCTTGCGGACCACGCTGACGAAAGTTCATATACCACTCAATAAACCAATCATCACAATATAAAACAATTTTATATTCACTAACAAATACGCTCTCATAGCTATTATTACTCTCAAATTCATTCTAGAGTACTGCTGACTCTATCTCTAATGAATAATACCCAACAGAACCATGGTTGTCGCTTAACCATAAGAGCTCCGATACCACATTGTCAGGACACGATTCTTCGTCTTCCGAAAATCCGACATCGACACTCTCTTTATCGACTGCCGAGAAATCGAACGACGGAAAACCGAACACTGAGGGTTTTTAAGAAAAAGAAAAGAAGAAAGAAGATAGGAAGAAAGAAAAAGAAAAATAGAGGGAAAAGAAGATAGACAATTTTTAGAAAACAGAGAATTTTGAAAAAGAGAAGATAGAAGAATTTTAAAAATAGATAAAGAGAATTTGAAAATAGAAGACAGAAAAGAAAATAGAACGGGACAGAAAGGAACAGAACAACAACAGAATCTCACAATTCGCAGCGGAACAACATATAATAATAAATGAATAATCTTTAACAAAGAACTATATCAGTTATTACATTACATTTCATTACATTACATCATATCATCAGAGTGTACAACAACATGCAACAATAAATAGTGCAGCGGAAAAAGAGATACTATATAAGTAATATGCCATGCCATCCAGCTTGCCTCCAGCAACTCCAGAATATCCAGAATATCCTGATAAACCTAACTCTTAACTGCCCGTGTGGAAATTGGTGGGCACCCAGAGTTTAGGAAGGAAAACAATAAACTCCGAGTCAGTCATGTGACTGGTGTGAGAACTCAAAACAGTTTATTTATCTTTAAAATCAAATAGAGGAATATTTTTTATTTCAATTCGCCATGCTTTTAAAAAATGAGACTACCATAAGGCCTCCCGCACACACACACATGCAAACGCAGAATCGGAGGAGATTTCTCCTTATGATAGCCAAAGATGCTTGATACGCATTTAAAATAACATTTGATATTATTATTAGTGCATAATGTATAACAAATCATTTCGAAAATAAAGATATAAATCTTAGCCGACATAGACATTTCGAACTATGCCTACTATAGCTACTATCCAAACAGTGGTGACCACCATAAGTGAATAGCAGGTTCTACAACTAATACCGTACAAGTTTCGTATTGGGAATTGGATTTCCAACAAATGATCAGGCCAAGGAACTTCCCATTGCCACTGAGAATGCCTCTGGATGGACATCCCCGAGAACCAAACCGGATCTCAACCAACACAAGGCCGGGTTACTCCTAACTGAGCAACAACTGACCGAATATGCCATCCCCCGGTCCTTTGGGACCTTTTTCCGAGAGCGCTCTCTAATCAATTCACACAATCATAACAAAGTGTTTTCAACATGAGTAAGTATCTGGGCTCCATACCATGATACCACCCTTTTCCAGAAGGAAATGGACACATCCTAAAGGGTGCTACCCCTCATAACCTTGCTGCTTCTTTCCTGTTTTGACCATTTCCGGGATGTGAGGCTCGACGAATTCACGTCCACAAAAACATACTTTATACAAAAGCCATGCTTTGGGTCAACAAATGATCAACACAATGATCACTAAGATAGACGATCAAATAAATGATCCTATCACAATAATCAACACAATGATCATTTCAGCATCACTCAGCATGTCACATTACCAAATTGGGAATATATCGCTGATAACTTCAACTATATAACCTTTGAGCTCGTACGTCTCAAAGAAGGGTGTTAAGCAAAGAATAAATTCTCCGCCACCAACAGAAATATATTTGAAAGAAATCGGCTTTATATCTCAACTTGTAATGTCAGGCATACAATCCATACAAGTCTGTTCCGGGCTCGAACAAAACCGAAGGCACTTACAAAGAAGTCCTTGCAATCCGGATATTCACAATCCTGATCGGATTTACCATCACATATGGAGTTTCTATACCGGCGCGACTCGGTGCAGAAACAATCGATAGGTCATCCTATCGCTCTCGCAAATACCGGGTCTTCAACACCGATCTTCAATGCAATTCACGACGACGTATCACATATTCGGAATGGGTTATACGACCCCATGGTCCTTTCCCGGTTAACCCGAATAGTGAGCGCTTATTCAAAAATAAGTGTGACATTCAAATTCAATCAAATCACATCAAATACCCATTCAAAGGGAAATACTGATAGTCGGTTATTGAACTATCAATTGATATGCATACATCACCAGATTCCAAATAATTTTCCAAATTATTTATTTTCCAAAATATCTTTACAAGATATAAAATTCCAACACTTCAAAAATAAATCAATATTTATTTTTAAAACAATTCTCCTTTTCATTTATAAATTCCATAATGAATTTATATTTCAAAATACCCATGCATATGCGATTTCAATAATCCATTTCAATTTATCTTTAAAAAGATAAATTCTAAATTTTCACTTCATATTGGAAAACATTCCCATACTTATTAAATAAGTAATTCACAATCTTTTATTTTCAACACTTAGAAAATATTCAATATACTTAAAGCGAATTAAGTATATAATTCATTCTTTAAGAAAATCATTCTCTTAACATATTTATTTGGGCCAAAACGAATGTTACGTAAAACATCGTTACGACAACCCAAAATCACTAGTATAGGGATTCGAAATTAAAATAGATATATAAATCCCAATATTATTCTAAACATTTCCTTTCGGAAATCATTTACTATAACAACAGTGTTATAGTCCACCATTTCCTTTTATTTCACGAAACATCTATTTCAACAATGAATGTTGAAATCTATGGTTTCGAATCTCAACACATTTTAAACCATCGTTAGATCGTTTTAATTCTATTTAAAACATCATATCTAAAACAATTTCTTTAACGTATTATTCACTATTCAAAAACGTGAATATACTACCTTAACAAATTTCATCATTTCTATTCACTTTAACTTAAAGGATTATTCACTGTCTAAAACGTGAATATAACTCCATTTATAAGTTATAACAATTAACTTATCAAAATAAGTCGTTTGCGGATTTATAAAACAACGTTTATAAATTCCGTTTCTATTTATTTATAAAAACTTCCTTTTTATAAATTCCTTTATTAACCTATTCCAGTTTATAACTTAATTATAAACTAAAAGTTCATACTATAAGTTAATTACTTATAAAACGATTATTTTACAGAATCGTTCCTTTAAAGACTTTCCAATTTACAAATCTTATAACTTATAAGATTCATTTATTTAACAAATTTTATTCTTCAAATAACTTCACAAATTTTTAAATCTTACTATTTATAAATTTCATTTTATAACTTCACCATTTAAATTCTATAAATTTCATTCTTTAGTGAAATTCATTTTCACTTCATTCAAACACTTATAAAACTCGTTTTATAATGTCAGTATTTCAAATTATAAATATCCATTTATAAATCTCTTAATATAAATCAATTTATATTTTTCTTTAAAACGTCTTTAAATTCCTTTATAATTTCACCATTTTGATTTATAAAATAATCAAATCTTATAAATCTTAAATTCAAACTTTTAATAATAAACTCAAAAATCCAGTTTAAATTATTTTATAAAATCATTGATCCATATTTCTCAAAAATCAACTTTTAATCGTATTTCTAAAAATCAGCTTTTTAACTATATTTCACAAAATCATAATTTTTATAACTTTAAAAATTATAACGTTTATTTATTTAATATGGATCAATTCCAAAAATATAGTATACTTTTAAAAATCACTTTAAAAATCATTTTAAAATCCCAAAATCTGGGTCCAATGATGCTACACACCAAATAGTCAATCACGACTAACAACGATATCATATATCGATATGATAATCCATCAAATATCAAAATATCTGAAATAAAATAAATACTGTTGAGGAATCCAGTTGGATCCCTCCAACCTGTTTCCTGCATCCAAAAACATTAGCACAATACCAATTTCGCTCCAGTACGAAATTATCGCGGTACATGTTCTTAATAAATATTATCCGCTTACTAACGGCGTAATAGGGTCTCATCCGCTAAACAAAAAAATGCGGGAAATCAATCAACTGCAATATATACATATGCCAATATATATATATTGATATTATATATAATACCAATTTCACTGTTTATGAAATATTCGCGGTACATGTTTATATTAAATAACATCCGCTTACTAACGGCGCATAATGTCTATTTTAACAATCAATAATTTACAGTCATCATTCAAACATGCATTCAAATATTTTAAATCTAACTATTTAAAATAAAATCGAAATCTATTCGATTGAGTGAGAAATTCTCACCTTGGTTTTAATTTCCGTTTAAGCTTTTATTTCGAATAAAATTAAACGCGCGTTTAATTTTACCCGAAATTCTCACTAACTCCAAACGACTCCAAACCAACTCCATCGCGTAGTGCTCGTCCATACGATTCCAACGCAACTGAGTTTGCATTTTTTCGACCTCGTATGAAAAAGTTATGATTATTTGAAGTTACACGAGTTTTAATTATATAAATCACAACATTTATTAACTAATTTGAACCCACACATGCTCGTAGCCGTAGGATCTGCTCCCCCCCCTATCTGGACCGCTCCCTTCCTCCCTCCTCTTGCGTTTCTTCCCACAGATACCATAGAACGCACGCAACCCATGATACCCAAACTAGGGTTCAAGATCTCGGCCACCACGCTCGACAATACTCGATCAAACCACCACCATCCTGAAGCACTTCGCGAGGGCTATCTCCACTACCAACACCATGAAGCTCGGCTCCCTCGAGATGCGTGCGCACGTATGTGAACACGGCACGGTCGGCCTCATTTATCTCCCAATCCATCGCTCCATTTTAGATCATAGCCGTTCAACTTGTAGCTCTCACTCCCCTCTCCAACTTTCATGTTAATGATTTCGCGAATCGATTGATGGATGAAGAGAAAAACGAGGTGGAAGTTGAGAGTTTTCTGGCCCTTCAATTGGGGCTGGCGGCTAGGGTTAAATTTCTCTTTTTTTTTTTTTTTATTATGAAGAGAGAGAGGGGTGTATATTTATAGGAAAAGCAAACGTAAACACTATTCATCCCGGGAATTCCGAACTCCGATTTACGCGCCGTAACCAGCGTACCTAGGGTTTATCCCGCGTTCCGGACACAATGGAACAGGTTTCGGAAGCTAATTCGGAAGTATGTGCGAGTTATGGCTGAAAACGTTCAATTTGAATTAAACCGATTTAAATCGATTTCTAGGCGTTTTAATTTGTACCGGACAAACGGTAAATCCAATTGACTTGAAATTTGAAACCTTACAATAATATCACATTACGGATCCGATGAAACTGGTTTCGTCGAAATCCGAGACTTTTTGAAAAATGGCTATTTTGACTCGCCAAATTTAAATTAAAAATAAATCGATGCGTTTCGAGCTGCCACGATCAAACGATAGCTCCGATTGACACGAAAATTGAAATCCGGTAATAACTAACTATTACGGATCCAATGGAACTAGTTTCGTTCAATTCTGAGACTGTTCAAAAATTGACTATTTTACAGTCGATTATTAAATATTAAAATATTCAATTTTCACAAATTAACTTTTAATTCGATTTTAAAAGTTCTAAAATATTTCTATAACTCCAGTATGATTAAATAAAATTTTCCAAATTATTTACAATCATTTTTAACTCAATTTTTAATTATTTCCATAATTTAACACATTAAATTATCGATTTAATTATTCAATTAAATTCAAAAATTCAAATAAAAATTTATTCGACTTAAAAATCCACTTATAAATATTTAAAATTAATTAAATATTCAAATTTTAATTTAATAAAATTCTGGGTCGTTACATGGTCGATGGAGGAGATGGTGGAGGTGTTAGGCCAAACAAGGCAATGAGAGGTCATGGCAAAAATCAAGCAAAACAAAGAAGAAGAAGTAGAAAAATGAGAGGAGGAAGAGAGGCCATTGCTTATTTTTCTTTGCTCAGATCTGAAATGGACGTGTATTATTAATGGAACGAGAAACTTTCACGTGAATAAGCAAAAGAAAAGGAACGGCTGCAATAAATTGATGCATTGATTGAAAAAGAAACGGTGAAACGACTTTACGTTTCTTAGCTTTTAAAACCTTCCATACTTCCTTTTCTTTTAAATCAAGTAAAACAAAATAACTTCAGCAAGTACATCTAAAAACCGAAACAAACTGAAAAAAAATAAAATACATAATTAAATTTAAAGAAAATATAAAAAGAATTAAGGAAATTACTTAAAAATTGAAAACAGGGTTCAAAAATTACAATTAAAACATCAATGGCTTTGGAAAAATATCTACTTCATTTTAAAAATATTCTAAAGAAAAATTTTGAAATAAAATAATTTATTTATCATTTCTAAAATAAAATAAATAATTAAATTGGAGAAAAATAGAAAAGAACTAAAGGAAATGTCTAAAAATTGAAAACAGGGCATGGAAATTACAAGAAAAATACTACTAGCTCTAGAAAAATTCCTACCTCACTTCAAAAATATTAAAAGACAAAAACATAAATAAAATAACATATCAATACATATTACAATAAAATATGACAAAGAAAAATAAAATTTATACTATTTAAAATAATAAAATTGCAGAATAAACAAATTGCACTCAATATTGAAATATACAAAAACTTTCACAATTTAAATCCGTTTCCAACGAAACAAAAAGCAGTGTTCCTAAAATTTTATGTACTTTCAAAATAAAAGAAAATTTTAAATTTTCAAAATTTTAAAATTTTAAAATAAAAGTCAAAGTTCGACTATTTTGACCAAAAACTCACTTTTTGGAAAATATTTTTTTTAGTCATGCTTTGGAATGATAATTCATATCAAAACTAAAGTTTTTCATTCAAAATAAAAAAATAAGTTTTTAAATCAAAAAGTTAATTAAAATAATTAAAATATACAAAAAAATAAATCACAAAATACAGGGTTGTTACACATCACCTGAATCTGTAAATGCATATCATCCTGTTATAACTGCTATATTATATTCATATGATGTTCACACATATATTTACACCTGTTATATCATATGTTACTGTTATTTCATGCTATTATGTTACTTTCATCTATTTATCACACTGCAAGTTCCCTGTAGACTAGAATCACTATTGGTTGAAATGATACATACCCGAACGGACTTTAGAATAGGAGAAAATCATTGTGGGCTGAAATGATAGGCCTGAATGATTTTCAATTATTTTCTTTTATTTGGGATTGCGGGTTTGAAATGATCAAACCCGGGTTTTCTTTGTAAATTACGGGTTGAAATGATATATTACCCGTATCACTTTACCTAGGCTAGAAAATGAAATACAGACCCGTTGTTAAAATATGTTTTTCTAAAAAAATTTAATTATTTTAGAAATGTAAATATTGTAATATTTTGATTTAAATTTTATTAAAAATGATTTTTGTAAAGCATTATTGATTTCTGAAAATTTATAAGTGAAATAAATAAATGGTAAAGTTAGGAAATCTGAAAGGTAAGTTATTTTGGAAATTATAATTTGGTGATAAATGGAATTTAAATTAAATATTAAAATATGATAAATTTATGATATTTTGAATTAAATGAATTAAAAATGATTTTTATAATATATTAATGATTTTTGAATAAAGTTAAAATGTGAAATGAATGAATATTTAAGTTGAAATTTTGAAATATAACAAAATTTTGGAAATCTGTGAATTTGGCTTAAAAGTGAATTTTAAGTTAAGTAAATAAAAATGAAATTAAGTTATACTTGAAATTTAAACTTAAGTGTTAAGTTAAATTTAATTTAATGAATTTAAATTTAACGTTGGAATTTAATAAGTGAATTATCATTAAATCTTGATTTTTGAATGGAGATTTAACTTTATAAAATCATGAATATAAGGGTATTTAAATGATTGTTTTAAAAGTGAAATTATATGATTTTATAAGTTAAAAATGATTTAAATAAAAATATAATTGTTTGTGAAATTATACTTAATATTTGAAGTTAATTAACTGCATTTCTAAAATGCTATTAATTCTAATGTAAATGATAATACAATATTTGTAAATGCTGTAGTGGATAATAATGAACCAAATGGCTAAGTTTAATTAAAGGCTATTATAGCATTTTTTTAAGTGTTATAATTGTTGAATTTAACTAAGTTTTATTGAAACTGATGTAACTCTATTATAGCATTTTTTAATGCTATCTTTTGTTAAATTGAACTGTTTTGAATGTACTTTCTGTAGCAATTTCTAAATGTTGCGAAAGTTGAATTTCCATCCGTTTTAATAAATTAAGTGAATAAATGAATTTTGAAAGACTAAAATTTTATTAATTTAATAATTTAATTATTAAATATAATAACTTTATTTTATTATTTAAAATGAAGTAATTTGTTTTGAAATATAAACTATTTTGAAATGTGTTTTGTAATGGTATTTAAATTAAATAAAAATGAATGTGGTTTGGAAGATATTGATATTTTGAAATGGATTTTTGAATGATATTGAATTTTGAAATGATATTTGATTTTGAAGTATAAAAATACCATTATGAAATTTTAACCACGGGATGTATTTAATTTATAGTTTAACTGATTCTTAAAGGATGGGCGATCCCAAGCATCCTTTAAGTTATTATGCATTTCTACTACAGTTCACTTGAGTTGGTTTACATTATATAAGTATATATTGTCCTGACTCGATTGTTTTGTGTTTTACTTTACACTCGGGTCAGCCTGATATTTACAGCTTAGCTTTGGATTTATTTTCTGGAGCTAGGAATCGCTGGAGATTCTGCTTGTCTAGTTATCTATTTCCTTTCAGTTTTCGTTGTTCTATTTCAGCTATGGTATTTATAAACTTCTATGTATTCGAGATTTCTATTGTATATGTTTCAGACTAATATTATGTATTATGTTTTGAGAGTTTGTTATAGTAGCTTCATGAACTACTATGGTATTTTTATTTCCGCTGCGAGTTATTCTGATATTTCTGTGTCTGTGATTCTGTGATTTAATTTCATTTGCTCCAAATTTATTTACAACGCGGTATTTTGAGCAATTCAAGTCCGACATATACGGATGCGAATGGATGAAAATATCGGGTTGTTACAGTTGGTATCAGAGCTTTGGTTTTAGGCAAACCTTAGCCTGCGGAGCAAAAACTCATTAGACATAGGGTAGAAATACCCTAGAATGAGTGAAATCAATCTCAAAATCCTTTCTTTGTGAGAGAACGTATTTTTAAAGTATAAAATGATTTCCAAATGATTTTAAAAGTATTTTCAAAGATTATTTTGGTATAAAAATGTTCTTATTTTGAAACCAAGATTTTCTAAGCTTCTTTCCTTCTGTATCTACCTTGTTTGAAATCTCTCGGTTAGGATTCTTATCGATTAGGATTTCTTGAACTTTGGAATGCTCCCACTTGTTCTGGAATCCAGTCTTTTTTTCCCTATTTTTCCTTTTGATTTGGAGCATTCCGTAACTCTACTTTGAAATGACCTCTCTAAAGGGCGGTGATTCTGTAAATCGTTGAATGATTTGTAAAGGGGTGAAACTCCTTTACAATTGGTTTTGATTCACTGGAGATTTCTGTATCCTCGGATGTCAATGCTATCTATCTCCTGCTCTACCCGGATTCTATCTCTGGCGATCGAAGGTCGATTTGCCTTAGATTTCCGTATTGATTATATTCCTAAAGTCTCGGTTGACCGGTTAAGGTCGCCCGCGATTTGTATAGGCTTATCTATCCTCTATTTGGTAATTAAATTATCTCATCTTCGTATGAGTTTATCTTCGAACTAGAATTCTATTTGACTAGAGTTCCTCTAATTTTGAATCTTTGTTTGTTTGAAATCCTTCCTTAAATCATCCTTTGGAAATTTGTGTTTGGTTGTATTTTGAAATTGTGCATACATCGAAATTATTAAGGATGGCCATATTTTTATATGTAAAAGTGAAATGTTTTCGATAAGGATTATATACCTTTCAAAAATGAAAATTTGAAATTTCGAAAGGATTTGAAATTTTGAAAATTTATGAGAAATTTAAATATATATAAAATGATTTATAACTGAAAGGTTTTGAATTTGAATTTCGAGGAATCGAATTCCGGTGTTTTGAAATCGGTTTTAAGATTTTGGAAAATATATAATAATAATATGATTTAAATATTTTTTTTAAAGAAATGTTTCAAATGTATTCAAATGAATTTCAATTATTTCGAAGGAATTTCAGAGAAGTTTTTCAAAGTTAATTGAAGTCCAGAACTCACTTATGTCGCTGGAAAATAATTTCGGTGATGAATGAATGCATCATCGACATTGATTTTCGAGTTTTTGAGTGAGGGAGAGGCAACTCTAGTAGCTTTGCTATGCGAGTGATTTTGTGAAACCAATTTTGATTTCAGATTTCAAAGTATGGTTTGATATTCGAAAGATAGATCTGTATATATATATTTGAAAAGATTTAAAGTAAGCCGGTGTTCAGTCCTCGAGTTTCAGATTTTGAAACCTAACTTTTGAAATTGATTCACTGATTTAGTGTTGATTTCCAACTCTTGGATTTGAAAATATGATTTCTTCAACTATTTTGAAGATTCTAGCACTTCCAAATCAAGGTTAACTTTTCAAAGCTAAGAAATTTTGAAAGGTATAAGGTATTTGATAAAGAATATAAGTTTAGTTTGTATGTTTCATGTATGAAATAATATGATTTTTATAAGTTGAAACTGTTTTGTTAAGTAAATAAATAAGACTATTTTGAATTATACTAATATGAAATTTAGTTTTGAAATGTTTTGGATAAAAATTAGTCTGCAAATGTTTGAGAAAAATTTAGTTTTAAATGTTTTAACTTAGTAACATCTTTATGAAACTATTTATTTAACAAGTTGGAATAGATACATAAGTTGTACGTATGCTGTTTTATTCGTATAATTAATTTGATCCAAGTTTGAGTAAACAAGTTCGAGGTGAATTACACCATTTCGTGTTAGGATTTTTCATTTGAGTCTTGATGGCAAATATTTGATATGGATTTTGGGCTTGATTCTAGAGTTCTCTGTCATAGTATATGGCTATGCAAGGAGACTGATGGCTTCTAGTCGAGAAACCATATCGAAGTCCGCATTAGGGAAGTCGAATGGACAATACTAGTTCCAAAAGCGAACTTGTGTGATCGAGCGAGCGATCGAATGTAATGTTGCGAAATGATGACATATGTACATCTTATATCCTAATATCATTGGTATACTTGACGCTGAAATTGAAAGTTGTTGGGTTGGATATCTTTGTAATTTAATTGGAATTTTTTCTTTTATGAAAACCACTATCAAATTTAAAACCATTTTTCAAAACTATTTTTATTTTTTCTTAAACTAACTGTTTTATTCTATTTTCCATAAAAACTATTTTATATACAAAACTATTCTTAATTAAAAATCTTTTAGTAAGCAAGGATGTTCAATCCCATATGGCTTTTCATGCAGCGAAATTTATTTTTTGAAAATTTTGATCCTTATATAAGATAAACTTTATGTAAGTATAAAATGATTTTAAAAACTATTGATTTTGATAAATCAATAATTGAAGCTTATATTAGTATGAAAGGATATTTGGTTTACCTGTAATTTGAGTTTATTTAAAAATAATGGATTTATGAAATGAATGTTTCAAAGCTAAGTAATAATGAAGTAAAAATTTGAGATATATGAAATTATAAAATTTAGTTTTGAAATATGGTATATTTAAGCCTTGAATATAGTTAAGACTGAATAGTTTATTTTTGTGAATCAAATCTATATTTGAAAATTGATAATATTTGAAATAGTTTTGTTGGAAAAATAAATTGAATTGAACTGATGGTTTGAATTGAATTAAAATTAGAAATTTTAGATTTAAGTTTAATTGAATAAGTTTTTGAAATGTAAAGAATTAAGGGAATGTTTTATGATTTCAAATGTACGATGTTCAAAGTAGAATGATTTCAAGTATTTTGGTTTCGAAAGATTTATAACTTTGAAAGTATTATGATTTTGAAGTGAATATAGGTTTAAAATGGAAATGAATGTGTTTGACCAAAAATATTGTTGATTTGGAAACCAGGAGTATTTTCTAAACCTATTGTTTTAAGAAATTTTGAAACTGAATATATATAACTTGAAAGAAATGATTTGGTGACATCATATATAATTTTAAAATTTAATTGATATCGAAATGGTTTGAAATTTATAACCTTGTTTTATTAAATACTTGATTTGGGAGCTATCGAACTTATATAAAAATGATTTGTATAAGTAAACTGTTGAATTGGAACTGTTGATTTGAAAGACCCAATTTTGAAAAGTGAAATCTTATATAATCGAAATCTATATAAGTGTGATTTGATATACTAGTACTTTGAAAAATATTTGATTTGAAATGAAATCTTATATAAAATGGACTTTATATAAGTATGATATTTGAAAGTGATTTTGAAAGGTACTATATGATACATATTTTCGAAGTAAAGATATGGAAAGTGCCTTCTGCTTGATATCCGCTTTGTGGCCATACTGTGGATTCATTCTAACGATATTATTCTCTCTCTTTGATTTGGATTTTTCGGATATGATACTCGAGTGTCCATCGAATTCCATGGTGATCTCCATGGTCTTATGATCGCGACTGCATAGCGCAACTGCCTGGCTGAGCTGGCCTAGAGGTACGGATTGTTTCCTGGGGGATCCAGGCGTAACCATTGTGTATCCTGCACTCTATGTAGGTCGCATTAGTAGCGCAAATGCCTGGCTGAGCTGGCCCGGGGGTACGGATTGTTTCCTGGGGGATCCAGGCGTAACCATTGTGTATCCTGCATTCTACTCGTCATCATGGAGTAACTCGCAGGGTTGAGAAAGCTTACGGATACGGATTGTTTTCTGGGGGATCCAGGCGTAACCATTGTGTATCTGGAATCCATGGTTAGACAACTGTTTCGGTTTGGTTGATTTGTTTGGATTGTACTTTCATATCTGTTTTTAAAAGTGTTTTCATTATTTTCACTGGGTGTTGAAACAAGTCTACCAAGTACCTGGAGAATTCTAGCTTTGCGACTGATCAACGCATAGCCAGAGTCTGCAGGAACGAAAGTAAACTTGTTAAGAAATCGAGTTATAAAAGTATTTTGATAAAAGTATCTTGATAAAGTACTATATAAAAAATATTTTGATCAGTTATTTTCCCTTCTAAAAATTTAAAATGTTTTAAATATTGTTTACCTTGAACCATCAGATTTGAATCAAATGACTATTCATCATATTATAAAATGTTTAAAATGTTATGAAATTTTAATTGAAATGTATAATGGTTTAAATAATGGTTCGCCCTTTTCTTCCAACCTGCTTTCCTTCTTAGCTACTTTTTCCTACCTTCTTTCGGGATTTCTTCCAACCTATTGTTCATTCTAGTTGTTTCTCCGCTTCCTTCCTTTTCGTGGACGAAAAGATTTGAGTGGGGGAGAGTGTAACAACCCTAGATTTTTATGCATATTTTAATTTCAAATTTATTTCATTTTGAAATTATTTTAAACTTGTTTTATTTCAAACATTTCATTTTTAAATATAAATGTTGATTATTATGGGAATTATAATTTCAAACTAGTATAAATTGGATATTTTACTAAAAAGTGTATTTCTGTTCAAACTGTTCAAACATTGACTTTTAAATTTCAAAATTTAAATATTTAAATTCTTAAGTTTTATCTTTTGTTATGAAAATAGATTTAATAACTTGAATACTACTTTTCGTTTCGTTGAAAACGGAGTTATATTGTGAAAGTTATTAATATTTCAATATTGAGTACAATTTGTTTTATTTAGCAATTTTGTCTATTTTAAATTATATAAATCATATTTTCTTTGTTATATTTTATTTTAATATGTGTTAATATTTTATTTTATGTATATTTTATCTTTTATATTTTTAAAGTGATAATAAAATTCTTCCAAAATATATTGCATTTATTTTCTATTTTTAAAGGCTGTTTTCCATTTTTCTACTATTTTCTTCATTTAGATTATATTTAACTAAAATTTATTTATTTATTTTTGTAAATGCATTTTATTTTTATGTTATTATCTTTATTTCTAAATATTTTCTAAGTCCATATAAATCTTTCAATGTTTAGTCTGTTTATTTTCAAATTTTCTAGACTAGTTTTCATTTTATACCATTTTCTTATTTTAATCATATATAATTAATATTTATTTATTTATATTTTTTATATTTGTTGTATTTTCGAATTTTAACTGAAATTATATTTATTTTCAGATATTTAAACTTATAAAAAGAAAATATAGAAATTTGAAAGGTTTTAAACTTTTTAAATTCCAAGTCCTTTTACCTTCCGCCTTTTCATTTTCTCAACCTCCACTTGTAATCAATTTTGGCCGATTCTTTTCTCATTCTTTCAGTCACTTCCTCACTTCATTTTCATGTAAATAAAACTTCTCAATCACCAAAAAAATAGGCCATTAACCTGAAGCAAAGCTTGGTAAAAATTTTCTTCTTTTCTATGCAACTTCTACTTGTTTTCTTATGATTTTGCACTTATTTTCTCACCTTCTATGCTCAGCTCCTCCTTCCTCCTCCACCTTGGCCTCTTCCACCACCACCGCATTAGGTCAGCACCTCCTCCAGCCCAGGCCTAAGCCATGGCTGTGCCCCTTGATGAAGAAGACCCACCTAAAAATGAACAAAACTCCACCTAAATGTTCATAGCCTAGCCTAACTTGTTCCACCACCTCTCTCCTCTACTTTGGCCAGCCAAATTCCCACCTGTAGCACCTCTACACACCACTACCTGACCCCACCTGAAATAGCCATGCCCCCTTGGCATTGGTCGAGCCATAAGATGCTTTGAAATCCATGCTTTTGCCTCTGAACATTAGATCTTGCTTCACAATTATTTGCACCAATTTATCTAGGTTAGGCCGACCCCTATAGGTCCATAACCAGAACCTAGAACATGCCATAGTCATGTATTTTCCAGCCATGGCTGAGTCTATGCGAGATGGAGGCAAGTGCAATTGATTTGGATTTGATTTGTGCTTGTATATATAAGTTATTTAAATATGTGTGAAGTGTTTATTCACGTATATTGTATTGTTTTGTTTAAATGTTTCAAGGGGTATAGCTTTGACTCTCCACTCTCAAAATTATAGTAGTGTTGTCGTTCCTTCGTAGTGTCGGTATTGTTGCTTTGGTAGCGATCTCCAGCTTTGAACAGGTGAGTAAATCTCACCAGACTAATATGTACTTATATAGTGATAAACTGACATCACCTGAATCTGTAAATGCATATCATCTTGTTATAACTGCTATATTATATTCATATGATGTTCACACCTATATTTACACCTATTATATCATATGTTACTGTTATTTCATGCTATTATGTTACTTTCATCAGTTTATCACACTTCAAGTTCCCTGTAGACTAGAATCACTATGGGTTGAAATGATACATACCCGAGCGGACTTTAGAATAGGAGAAAATCATTGTGGGCTGAAATGATAGGCCTAAATGATTTTCAATTATCTTCTTTTACTTGGGATTGCGGGTTTGAAATGATCAAACCCGGGTCTTCTTTGTAAATTACGGGTTGAAATGATATATTATCCGTATCACTTTACCTAGGCTAGAAAATGAAATACAGACCCGTTGTTAAAATATGTTTTTCTAAAAAATTTAAATTATTTTAGAAATGTAAATATTATAATATTTTGATTTAAATTTGATTAAAAATGATTTTTGTAAAGCAGTATTGATTTTCTGAAAATTTATAAGTGAAATAAATAAATGGTAAAGTTAGGAAATCTGAAAGGTAAGTTATTTTGGAAATTATAATTTGGTGACAAATGGAATTTAAATTAAATATTAAAATATGATAAATTTATGATATTTTGAATTAAATGAATTAAAAATGATTTTTATAATATATTAATGATTTTTGAATAAAGTTAAAATGTGAAATGAATGAATATTTAAGTTGAAATTTTGAAATATAACAAAATTTTGGAAATCTGTGAATTTGGCTTAAAAGTGAATTTTAAGTAAAGTAAATAAAAATGAAATTAAGTTATACTTGAAATTTAAACTTAAGTGTTAAGTTAAATTTAATTTAATGAATTATCATTAAATCTTGATTTTTGAATGGAGATTTAACTTTATAAAATCATGAATATAAGGGTATTTAAATGATTATTTTAAAAGTGAAATTATAAGATTTTATAAGTTAAAAATGATTTAAATAAAAATATAATTGTTTGTGAAATTATACTTAATATTTGAAGTTAATTAACTGCATTTCTAAAATGATATTAATTCTAATGTAAATGATAATACAGTATTTGTAAATGCTGTAGTGGATAATAATGAACCAAATGGCTAAGTTTAATTAAAGGCTTTTGTAGCATTTTTTTAAATGTTATAATTGTTGAATTTAACTAAGTTTTATTGAAACTGATGTAACTCTATTATCGCATTTTTAAATGCTATCTTTTGTTAAATTGAACTGTTTTGAATGTACTTTCTGTAACAATTTCTAAATGCTGCGAAAGTTGAATTTCCATCAGTTTTAATAAATTAAGTGAATAAATGAATTTGGAAATACTAAAATTTTGTAAATTTAATAAATTAATTATTAAATATAATAACTTCATTTTATTATTTAAAATGAAGTAATTTGTTTTGAAACATAAACTATTTTGAAATGTTTTTGTAATGGTATTTAAATTAAATAAAAATGAATGTGGTTTAGAAGATATTGATATTTTAAAATGGATTTTTGAATGATATTGAATTTTGAAATGGTATTTGATTTTGAAGTATAAAATACCATTCTGAAATTTTAACCACGGGATGTATTTAATTTATAGTTTAACTGATTTTTAAAGGATGGGCGATCCCAAGCATCCTTTAAGTTATTGTGCATTTCTACTACAGTTCACTTGAGTTGGTTTACATTATATAAGTATATATTGTTCTGACTCGAGTGTTTTGTGCTTTTCTTTACGCTCGGGTCAGCCTGAGTATTTACAGCTTAGCTTTGGATTTCTTTTCTGGAGCTAGGAATCGCTGGAGATTCTGCTTGTCTAGTTATCTATTTCCTTTCAGTTTTCGTTGTTCTGTTTCATCTCTGGTATTTATAAACTTCTATGTATTTGAGATTTCTATTGTATATGTTTCAAACTAATATTATGTATTATGTTTTGAGAGTTTATTATAGTGGCTTCATGAACTACTATGGTATTTTTATTTCCGCTGTGAGTTATTCTGATATTTCTGTGTCTGTGATTCTGTGATTTAATTTCATTTGCTCCAAATTTATTTACAACGCGGTATTTTGAGCAATTCAAGTCCGACGTGTGCGGATGCGAATGGCTGAAAATATCGGGTTGTTACACAAGTATAAAACTTGGGGTTAAATTTAAATTCCAAAACAATATTTTTTTAAATGGTTAAAAACCCATATAAACACCTTTATAACTTGTATAATCTTCTTAAACCATAATTTCCAAATCATTAAATTCAATTTCAAATATTGAATTCTAATTCAAATCAAATTACTTAAATTTCAAAATTTTATTAAGTTATTCAAAATAACTTTTATTTTTGAAATCCCTTTTTAAAACTTTTCAAATTTGACCTAAATCCATTTCTGATACCATTTGAATTCAAAATTTAACTTTAAAATCATTTTAAAATATTTAATTCAAATATCTGTGACTTAACCGATTTCCAAGTGCGATCCATATTTGTGTGTGTAAGGTGTAGTCCAGGGGGTTTCACACAATAGTACAACAACATCAATCATTATAGATTTAATCATATCAATATCGATAAGCGGTATATTCCAATAATGCTTATCTATATACACAGATTCACAGATAAATAAGTTACATCACGAATGAGTAAATTACATCACAGATGAATAAATTACATCACATATGAATAAATTACATCACACACCACAAATCAGAGTAATTTGTATCACAAAGCATCACATATGAGGAATAACAAATCATTCAAACATTCAATAGAATCCAAACATCCATAAGTAAGACTAGTCAATTATCTGATTATTTAAATCAGATTAGTCACTAATCCTTGGTTAATTAATGCTAATTAGTTATAAATTATTCTAATTAATTATCCTTTAATTATTTATTAATTAACCTTTAATAATAAATTAATTAACTTTTAATTATAAATTAATCATCCTTAATTCATTAAATGATTATTCTTTTATTAATTATGCTTACTTAATTACATTAATTAATTACTCCATAATTAATCATCATTTCTTAATCACCTTCATTAATTAATTACAAATCTTTTTGATTAATAATCATTTAATTACTTATTAATTAACTATTAACGATAAATTAATTAACTATTAATTAATAACTAATTCTTTGATTAATTATCCTTAATTAATTACATTAATTAATTAATTCTTAATAAATTACCATTAGATTAATTATTCTTAATTATTTTATCAATTAACCTTAATTACTTTCATTAATTAATTAATCTTTAAATTAATTAATTATCCTTAAATTAATTACCTTAATTAATTAGTCAAATAAATTTATTTTTATTTCTATTATTACCACATCAATAATAATCCTTTAATTAAGTCCTTTATTTATCAAGATAAATTCTTATCTTAACGATCACTTTATTTCAACATTTAAATCTCATAAATTAAAATAATTTTTCATTAACAAATAATTCAATTTTAAACCTTTAAGTTAATCCAAAATCAAAACATCGTTTAAGATAAACCATTTATCTTTTTAAAGTCTTATTAAATAGTCCTTGAAAATTTAAATTATCCTATTAACTAACTTAAAATCCTTAAGTTAATTAAAACCATCATCATTTTAATTAAATAAACTTAAGAATTCATTTTAAACAATAAGGCTGTGACGACCCGTCTTTCATTCCACAGAAGACGTATCATCAATAAGAAAAGAAAGAGATAAAAATAGAAAGATAGAAAGAAAAGAAACAACAATAATCAGAATCTCACAGCGGAAACGAACAAAATATAATATTACACATATCCCTTACATAAGTTTACATATCAGAGTACTCAAAATAATACCACTCCATTACATCAGACATTCATAAGAGTTTTCCCAACCCCTACAACTCAAAACATAACACCAAAATGCCACTACAGCGAATATAGATAGATAGTACGTCTGGACTCCAGCTCCAGCTTCCAAAACATATGCTAATCCAAACCTAATCACTTGGCTACTCATAAAAATTTGAGTACCCAAGAGTTTATGAAAAACAAAATAAACTCCGGGTCAGACATGGGTCTGGTGTGAGTAAATCAGTTAAAGTTGTTTAACTTTAAAATCATTTGAAACAAAAGGTATCACGTAAGACTTCCCACAAATAAATACGGGTAAGTTTTTACCTTACGTTAACCAAAACCTTTGATAGGAAATTCAGTGATATTATAATAGGGTCTAGGGTTTTCAAGTAAAATAGAAAATAGCCGAAATTGTTACATTTATTAAATTCCAGCATACATAGGTATACAATCAAATCCGAGAGCGCTTATTGGATAATGGTTTTCCATCAATGGCAGGGCTACTAGGGTACCGCC
Source organism: Allium cepa (assembly GCA_030765085.1). Taxonomy (NCBI): domain Eukaryota; kingdom Viridiplantae; phylum Streptophyta; class Magnoliopsida; order Asparagales; family Amaryllidaceae; genus Allium; species Allium cepa. The sequence goes on along the minus strand of CM060940.1, from coordinate 566,873,049 downwards.
CGTCACAGTACGGGGCCTAGATCACCGTACCGAGGATCACTCCTGATCCCCTGCAACACAAGGCCGGACCCATCCCTTACTGGATATTTCCGAACAAGACAACCCCGCAGTTGTGGCCAACAACTGCCCACACAGCCGAATATATAATAAGGGACTTCTAGATAGGGGTAAATCTCACTCTCAAGTGGGGGCTACCCACGAAGCCTTGCTGCACCTCCCCTGTTTTAGCCATTCCCGGTTGATGAGGCTGGAGGCTACGATTACCTTTATAAAGAAAACATCTCTTAGAATGCTCATCGTCCACCTGACGATGATCTGGAAGCATTCAATCCATACAAGTTCGTTCCGGGTTCGAACGAAACCGAAGGCATTATCTCGTTACACTCATTTTGGAATCACCCTCAGAATTAACGACGATAACCCTTGCACTCTGATTCACCATCTCGAATCTATAAGTACTATTCCGTCAAACTCATTATGGAATCACCCACAGAGTTATACTGACGTATAGCCCTTACACCTCGAGTCTTCACTCTTCACATAAGATTCACGACCTAACGTTATTTGGAATTGATGTGGTTTTCGGATATCCAAATATGGAAACCCGATCCCGGTCTCATCGAAATCCAAAGCGTGTCTTTTAGGTCCAAGTTGTTTTAAAGGTTTAAACAATTCAATTCAGATTTTAAACATAGCATCACACAGCATTATCAACAGATAATAACCAATATCTATCACATATACAATATTTCATCACAGAATATATCTCAACTATTATTCAACAAATATCAACCATATTTAGGTATCAATTCAAACAATCATCCACAAGCAAACACTACTTTAATTCATATCATAATTAATTTAATTAATTTAAATTAAATTAATTACTTAAGAATTTATCTCTTAATCTTGCTTAACCAAACATTAATTAATTAATCACAATCATTTAATTAATTAACACCTCTTAGTTATCCATTATTAATTAATTAATTAATTAAAAATCTATATTTAATTATCAATTAATTACTATAATTATTTATTAATTAAACTTTGATTAAAAGTTAATCATTCCTTAATTGGTTATTAATTAACCCTTAATATAATTAATTAACCTTAATTAATTCTTAATTACCTTAATTAATTCTTAATTAATCACAAATTAATTTACCTTAATTACCTAATTAATTATTCATTAATTAACCTTAATTATTTAATTAATTAAATCTTAACCCTTAATTAATTTACAATTACTTATAAATTAATTAATGTTTAATTACTTAATTAATTAACTCCTAATCAATTAATTAATTAACTTCTTAATCACTAATTTATTAATCATTAATCAATTAATTAATCAATCAATTATTAATCACTTATGAATTAACCTTAAATTAATTAATAAATTAATTAAAAACCTATTAATTGTTATTTAATTTAATCCTTAATTACCCATTAAATAATTCATAATTAATTAATTAAATCTTAACAATTAATTAACCAAAATTAATGAATTAATTCCAACTTTAATTTCAAATGTAATTAACTTTCAAAACAAAACAATTTTCATTTATCTTTAAAACTCTTACATATTTAAATATTTCAATTTATTAAAACAAATTACTTTTTAAAGAGTTAGATTTAAAGATGAAAAATTATTTCAAAACTTCAACAAATAAAATGTGATTTCTTTTGAAATAAAATATTGACATTTTATAAAGTAACGAAATATAAAGTGTTAAATTTAACTTAAAACAAAATTTACATTTAAAACAAGTTTAAACCTTGTCTTCATTTATTTGCTTAACTCGACCAAAATCAAACTAACACGACTACTCCATCTCTTCCCTTCCTTACCATTCCCGTAAACCCAACAATCACACACACAACAGCACACAACCACACGCACCCGAGCATAACACGCTACTCTCATGCGACCAACTCGAGCGCGACTTCGAGGAAAACCCACGCGCGCATGAACGAAAACAACAGACACAAGCCACCCTTCCTCGTGCACATGCACGGTGCTCCGACACCTCCATCTCCGCCGTCGACCATATGCGCAAACCCCAAATCCATCCTCGACCCATAATCCAACTCCAGAACCCATCAACACGAGCTCAAGCAAAATTGGGTTGTTCGAACCCAAAGTCGAACTGCAGACGCCTGAAACGAACCCATCATCCACGACCATCCTACCTCCTTTCGACGCCAAACTCCGGCCATGCTTGCGCAACACACACACGCAACTCCACCTTAAACCCCATGAAGCTCGATCACGTCTACTCTTCACGTGATCGAAAATCACAAACTCAAAGAAAACAGTATCCAAAACCCTATAACTCAAGATTCCCAATCCTATGTTGCATAATAAATTCAATTGGTATTTTTCTAGTGATAAACATCATTAAACAAAGCTTCAGTTAAAATTTCAAAACCTAAAATCAATCCAGTCACGTGAATTTAATGAAAGCCCCAAATTCAATAAATTTCAAAATTCAAATTCAATTGTAAGTTAAAAATTCTGATTTCTGGCTTAAAATTCATATTATGCATTTTAGATTCAGAATATATATATGATTCGGTAAAATTGGAACATGATTTATATGATATAATTATTTGTATCCTACTGCATTTCTTACTTCTGCAGTTTTTTTTAAAAACAGTTTTATCTACATATATATTTTACACTTAAATCATATTGAGTCTAACTTATATACTTTGAAGATATCTACTCACTATCACTTTGCTGAATTTAAATTTGAAGATTGTTTCTGAAATCTACTCTGTACTTGAGTTTACAGAGTAGTACAATTTTCTTTTTAAACATGCACAGCAAAAATTTAAAACTTGAAACAAATACTTCACAAGGTAATTGACATACAAGCATTACATCACTAACATTCAACATGCAACCTTTTTATACTTAAAGTTTGATTTAAGAATTTACTCACTTGTTTGTGTTGTGAAGACTCAAGCTGCTGGAAAAGAAAAATATGAACTGCAGGCCTTTAAAAACTAAAATCACTTGATGTTGTTGTTTTGAAGATGCCTCAAACTTGAATTTGTTTGCTTAACTTTGAAATGCTTCGGATCTTGAATCAGTTAGGTGATAAAACTGAGTTTGTTTGAGAATTTGGTTGAAGATGTAAAGATTGAAGAAGTTCAGATTTTTGAAAAGGAAGAATGTAAAATTTCTTGTTTAATAAAAATGAGAAAGTCTTTTAAAAATTTGTTTTATAAAATTTAAAGAAAAGAAAACCTAAACCATGACACTTGTCAAAAAAATGTTTAAATTTCAAACACATGTTTATTAATAGGTTTTAAATGTTAACATGTGTAAATTCATGCAAAAAGAAATTAAAATGTTTCCTTAAATTGATTTTTCTTTTATGAATTCATTTTTAATTCCAATAGAAAATCAATTTCCTTAAAAAGTGAATATAAAACAAATGTTAGAACTTAAATAAAATCATGAGCATATTACTTAATACTCAAAGTAAAATTTTAGAATAAAATTAACATAATTTAAATCTTTTAATTTATCAATTCAAACACAAATTAAATTTTAAAATCCAACTCAAAAATCAAATTTGATATGAATAAAAGTTTTAACTCATTCATTACCTTTTATATATACTAGTTTTTAATTAGAATAAATTTATATTTACAATTCATTTATTAGCTGTTGAATAAAATAACAAATTTATCAACTTAAATTAATTTATTATATAAATTATCATATTTAAATTCGGTGTGAAATTACGGGATATCACAAAGGCGTTAAAACATTTTAACTTAATTTATAAAAGACTTTAACTTATTCTATATCTAGTATAAAACTTTTATTATTATTAACTAAGAAAAGGTTAAAATTCGATTTATTGAAGTTCCAAAACCTGGAACAGGTTTTAGTTTTGTATTTTGAAAACCTGGTGCTCGAAATAAACAACATTCATTATGTAGAGGAAATAGTTTAAACCTTAAAAGAAAACTCTATTTATAACCTTCTCCAAAACTGTTAAAAACCATTACCTGAAGAAGAACTCGAGTTAAAACACTTCATCCCCGAGACAAACTTTATTTTCTGGAGTCAATCCTTTTTTTTTCTTTTAACTTTGTTTTGGGTTTAAATTTTAAAATTACTGCTAAACACGCTCGAGCCTCCCCCGAAACGAACTCGAGCCAAATTTAATTTTTCCCGACGCCATCCCCGAGAATTCCTTTTCTCCCCCCAATTCAACATCACCGGAAATTGGTGATATCGCGTGCACTTGCACGAACAACCTGACCACTTACGGTCGATACTTCGATCATCAAAAGGTCACTCATCCTCCCTTGAGTCGACACAACCACCTGATCACCTTTGAACTTGCCTGAAACGAATTCGAGCTACTGACTTCAACCTGGCACCAACTGTCCGTCGGAAAGATGCCTCGTATAGCCTCCACCGACCACCAAAAAATCTTCGATTTCGACCCTAGCTTCGCTATGTCGCTACATATCGAACCCCCTCGGTCCGATCCCCTCCAGTCTATCCATGTCGACGAAGTTGACTTAAGAACAACGTCGATCTAAGTATGCTTTTGAACCTTACTACAACTTCAATCGACTTCCCTGATTGCTTATAAAATTAATAAACATTTTTCCTATAATCTACATCATGCAAGCCTCCATCACCATCAATCCTGAGGTCCACTATTACTCCGATCGCCGTGAATTGCTTAAAATCCTTTGCACGTTCAACTCCCAAATCCCCGTGATTCTCTTAACTAAAATTCGTGATTCTTCTTTTAAAAATCATAGCTTGTGAAAACAAATCATACTATATAAATAAATCAAGAAATTGAGATACTTAAAATTTAACACGCTTTAGAATTTTGCTGTGTTTTATTCTTCCAGTTAAACTACTTCCTAAATATACCCTAAAGATATTTTAAAAATTAAGATTATGTAAATTCAAACACAATTTATTCAAACATTAAAGCCAGAAAGAGATTAGGGATTTATATTTTTAATTTTGAACAGGTTTTGAAACATGCAAATGAGAACAGAGGTTAAAATTTACATGCGCATCCCTATCTCTCCACATACACAAACATGCACGCAAATTCACACAATCATCCAAGCATATTTCACACCATACTTCAAAAGATCATCAGGGTATATAGGTTAGGATCTTAAAGAGAAAGTTTGCTCACCTTGGAAGTATGAAGCAGAGACAGTGAAGCCTGGAATGTTTTCAAGTTTGAAAAGCTAGAATTTGATCAATCTGGTTGCCAATTGATCTTGAGCTTTGCTTGCTGTTTCCAGTTTGAAATCTAAAGTTGAAACCTTGAACTGCTTCTTGAGTCTGATTATTAACTTGCCTCTTGCTGTTTGATTTTGGTTGCCAGGTTTTTTTAACTTGAATCTTGCATTTTTTTGAATTGCTTGAAACTTGGTTTGCAATTTGCTTACAAGCTTGTAACTGGTTTGATTGCATGTTTTTTTCTAGATTTATGATTTGTGTCTTACCTTGAACTTGAGTTGTTGAACTTTGATGTTTACTTAGTTTCTAGTTTCAGGCTGAAGATGAAAGAATTTTGAAGGCATGCATTGGCATTAATTTTCCTCTTATGCATTATATTACATTTTAAATTTTTTAAGAGAAAGAAAATTGCCCCTTGTTTAATTTTTTATTGCATGGTTTACACTTGTAAATAAATATTGTTACTTACTTAACATTTGTCACATATGATAAAAAATTATGTTTAAACCCCTTCCTACAAATTTGAGTTTTAAACCTTATTTTATTTTAATTTATAAAGCATGTTCTATCTACTTTACACTTATATATATATATATATATATATGTGTGTGTGTGTGTGTGTGTGTGTGTGTGTGTGTGTTGTATCCTAAATCTTATACTTATATTTCCAATATTTATACATATATATACTTTCAAATGCTCATATATTTTTATACAAACTTAGTTCAAGCAAATTCAAAAAAGAAAGTATATAAACTTTTCTTCTTAAATCTTATTTTACTCAAGTTTATCTCAATTATTTTTTCATAATATAATCGCAATATATTCATACTTTTTCCAACCATTTATATTTATACAACTTTCAAGAAAATGATTTGAAGTCCAAATTACACATTACTAATAAATATTTATAAGTTAATAAATTCAATTCTTTTCTTTATTTTCAATACATTTATTGAATTTCAAAAGGTAAATATTTTATATTCATTCTTGTTTTAAATTTTAAATTCAAGTCGTTATACAAATCATAACTTTTTAAAGAAATAAATTTCAAAATTTAGTTGTATTTTAGTAATAAACACATACATAGATTATATATGTATATAAGTTTTTTTGAATAAAGATTTAACTCCAAACAACTTTAAAAAGTTATTATATCCAATTCAAAATAAAATTCCTAAATCTTCAAATAAATTCTCAATTAATTCATAATTTAACCAAAATTCTATATTAATTACCAAATAAATTAGGCTTAAAAATCAGGAATGTTACATATAGTGTAGGATATTAGACAGGTAATGAATTAAGAAGATTGTATAGTGTCAAGTAAAGATTGTAGAGATTCAATATATTAATATAGAGACTCGAGAGCTAAAGATAAAGACTCATGAGTATTGAAGAGCTTAAGATTTCAAGGTATTCCAGATAAGTTATAATTCATAGATTTATGTTATAATTTTGATAGCACTTGATCTCTCCCCCATCTCTCTCTCTCTCTCTCTCTTTGTTTTTAAATAAGCTTCTAAATATACTTTCCAAAACAACTGTTAAATAGTTTTCAATTTCTTGTACTTATAAATATTAATTTAAGTTTTTGATATTTTACTACGCTTTTGTTTTTATTGAATTTTGATTTATATTGGTTTATTTTTTAAAAATCTTATCATATAATTCTGCTTAAATTTTATTATGATTTGGAAGTGTATAGATTATATTTAAGCATGTTTATAAAGTGTCAAATTAGTTTACAAAACAATACATTTTTAAAATAATACTTTAAACTGTTTTTCAAAATTATAAAGAGTATGTAGACATACTCTACCCCTATATGTCGATATACTAGCCGTAATTTTCAAAAATCAAATTTCAAAAGAAGTGTCGATTTTTCATACCTCTTCATGAACGTACATTACCGTTATTCCTATATAAATACTGTTTTCCCAATGAATTTTATTATTATATTACATTCTTCTTCTCCCTTCCTTACCCTCTTTCATTTTCTAAAAAATATAATCGTACTCTGTCAAATTTCAGTCACAATCAAACTCAATCACCATTAGTTTGATTCTCTATCATTTTCTCTTTGATTTCTATCATCTCTTTCACTCTAATAAAGATCAAATTGCTATTCAAGAGTTATAGGATTAGTTGTAATTAGGATTGAAGATCTGAGTATGTAAACTCTATCAAATCATACTCTTATACTCTGGGGTGTGCCTGGCATCCCTGAAATCCAAGTAGGTGTGATTATAGCCTGATTAATTAATTGGGTGTGCTTAGTAGCCTATAAATCTAGTAGGTGTGCTTGTTACTCGAAAATCAAGCGGCTCTACCTAGAGGCCAGGATTCTAGAGGGTGTGTCTCGTTTCTTTGAAATCGATATTGTATGTGCATTTTTTAGTTGAAAAGAAGTCCATACAAGGAATTATGTGCGACTGGACATAGGGTAAATCCATACCAGTATAAAATCCTAGCGTGTTCTTTCCTTTTACTTTTACTGCATTTACTTTTATCTGCATTTTGATTCTGTGATTAATAATTGCATAATTATAAGTATAATTTCAAAAGAATTCATGTAAATTAGAAAACACAATTCACCCCACCTCTATCGTTACTCTAGCCTTAAGATCCCTAGTCTGCAATCTTACAGGATATACTAAAATTCTTTTTTATATATAATATGTCGTAGCAATTGTTTCAGCCCAAATTTTTATGGGTAATTCACTATCATTTAACATTGTTCTAGCACATTCTTATATAGTTCTATTTTTATGTTCTACTACCCCATTTTGCTATAGTGTTCATGAAAATGAAAGTTATGTGTAATTCCTTTCTCATTACAAAACATTTCAAAATTATCACTTTCGAATTTCGCTTATGATCACTCCTGATCGTTTTAATTTCAATTGACATTTATTTTGAATTCTTGTAGTAAAAATTTTAAACATTTCTAAAGCTTTACTTTTAAATTTTTAAGAAAATTGTCCATGTAAATCTAGAGAAATGACCTATAATTACAAAGATATATCTATTATGATCTATTGATTGTATTTATAAAGGTCCAGAAAGATACGGTGAACAAGTTTAAGAGGATAAGGAGTAGAAATCATATCAATAGATTTAAAAGAGCTTTTGCGAAGTTTTCTTAATTGACAAGCATCACATAAGTTATTGACATCAAAACTCATTAAGGAAGACCCCTAAAAAGTCCATATATAACAACCTTATAAAAATGTTTAAAATTCAAATGGCCAAATCTTTTATTCCAAATCCCAGGGTCATTAGATTCAGCCAATAGACAAAAATATCGTTGGACACGTTCATACTTAAAATACAAATGTTACATTTCCAAATATCTTCAAAGATAATGTTTGACCTATTATCTTTAATATGGAAATTATCCTTTTCAAAATTAATTTAAAAACGATTATCACACAATTGACTAATACTAAGTAAGTTATGATTCAGATTCCTAATTAGCAAACATTGGAAATAGTAGGAGTTTTAAAATTACCGATAGTGCCGATGCCAATCTCATACCCTATTGGGTTGTCTCCGACTTTAGCCGACCCATCATCTTTGTAGACAATATCCTTCAAGATATTCGGATTTCCAATCATATGTCTTGAGTGAAACACCCCACACCTCTTAGTGCACCCAAAAAGGGCACACTAAAGAATATGGTGCATTATAGGTATAGTTAAAAACTTACAGGGGCTAAGATTCACAAGACAAAATAAATAAAATAGCGGAACCATTTAAACAATAATCTCATTATTCAAAATCGAACTTCTTGAAATAGAGTCATAAAACCAAATACATAAGACGCCTCAAAATACCAAATACATGTCTTATGAAAAGGAAAATACCATCTCATTCACATTATCAGAGTACATAAATAAAAAAAACTTCCCATTGGTACCAGTACATCCGAACTTAAATAAAAAGAAATCTTGAAAAGAAGAAGAAGAATACATGAAGAAATCTCTAAGAATATCTCTCCAAGAAAGCTGAAATATACTGTCCCTGCCTCGGTTGGCCTATCGGGGGAAAAAGGAGAAAATAAAGGAGTGGGTCAGACTAAAATTCTGGTGAGTGAAACTAACTACTAGTATTTTTAAGAAAGATAAAGATAATAGACTTTGCAATAGTTCTACTATTAAAAACAAAGGAAATAAAGCTGGTATAAAATATGGTTTAATCGTGTGCTTTGCTTAGATAATTCGATTCGACTGTTTGCACTTGTCTTAGATAACTATTTTGATTAGGCTGAATTCCTAATCCAACTTTAATTAGGCTGAAATCCCAATTCTACCCTTCGATCGGCCTTCTATCTCTGTTGTGCCGCAGTGAGCTAGTCCCATCCTATGGGTTCCACAGCAAAAGACACATGTTTAGCACTTTGGGACTCAATGACGACTTATCTCTCCGCACCAAGGCTGCACTTACGACCACCGTTAGGCTCGCACTATCTGTTGCTTCCTCTTACCCTAAACAACATAAGCATGCCCAGCCTCACCTCCTCCATTGTGAGACCATCGATCCTAGTCTGAAAGTACCCTGCCTAGTCTTACCTAAGTGTGTTGTGAGACCATCAGTCCTAGTCTGAAAAGAAATGCTGCTAATTCGGTCCTACCAAAAAAAATCTAGTTGCACCCCTTGCCCAAATCCCATGATTTGAACTTCTATCCTTTGGCCCCTTAGTTACTTTAGTTAGCATAAGCGTGTCCAAGTCTCACTAATCTGTTGCGAACCATTAGGTCTCGACTGAAAGGGAATGCTATTGGTTATGGACCCTACTTCTGTCTTTGCTTATTAACTTAGTATAAGTCTTTTAAATAAGCCTCTTCTGTTAATTCTTCTCTATTTCTTATTAACTTATTCTAAGTCTTCAAAATAAGCCTCTTCTATTATTTTTGCTATATTTGCTTATTCACCTAGTGTAAGTCTTTAAAATAAGCCTCTTTTGTTTTGCCTCTAATAAAGTTATAACTTGGCTTATTTACTTAACCCAGGGTCAAAGTTTTAAAAAAAAGCTTCTGCTACTATTTCTTCTATTTTCTTTTTTTAGTTATAATTACACGTTATAACTATGCTTGTAAATGTCTTAATTTGCCTATTTCGGTATAAGTCCAATTTATTACAGTCTTTCTTATTTTACATCCATTTTCTATTAATTCAGTTTTATTATATTTTAGTCCATATTAACGAATTAATTCATTCTAATTATTCCATTCTCGTAAAAAGGGAATTAAAAAGAAACAGACATTTACAGAAGTAATCCCAATGTAGAATAGATGTAAATAAAATGTAAATAATAGTAAATACCGTAAATAACTGTAAATAATTGGAAAAGCTATAATTTATGATATATAATTGCAAATAACTAAAATAGAATAGCTAAAAGAAACTAGACTAGAAAACAAGTCTAAAATTTACTTAAAATAAACTGTAAATAAACTTCGTGAAGGTTATCCCAAAATTGTTGAAAAACTACAACTATTGGAAACCCTATTATTTTAAATTACTTAAAAGTATAAAATGATTACTTAAACACTCACCTGTGGTCCTTAGCTCTTTTTTTTGGCTTTGCCAGATCTACTTATAGAGTATAAAATATTTTAATTAAAAAGATCTTCTCCTTGAAAAAACATTCCTTTTGGGGTTCAACCTCAGGCAAGAACCCAGATGGAGAAAATGTGAATGAGAAAAATAGCTAGGCCTACGGTCTTATGTACAGTGTCACTTGTGGATATCAGAACACTAGATTTGAAGATTAGATCTGGTGCAACCATGTCATAGGCTCGTAGGGAACCGTCGGATGGAAGCGCGGGGCACATGATCGAGTTAAAATAGAAAAATACGTCATATTGAAATATGGACGAAACGACTTCCATATACTGAGGCGGGTTGACATGCAGGTTGACCCTTGCATGTGTTAGGTCGACCCAGACATATTAGGGGTCGGCCTACCTATGTTTATTTTATTTTTCCGATTTCTTGTTTATTCCGTAACTTCTTCATTCTAGCTCCAATTTTGATGATTTATATATGGAAATTGACCAGAAAATTATCACGGACACAATGGTGCAACTCTCGTGGCTCAATCTAATAATTTCACAAAGTTATTTTATTATTTAATTAATTCAGTAATTAATTACTATAGCTTTAATTTTGGGTTGTTACATTCTTCCCTCCTTAGGGGATTTTGTCCCCAAAATCTCTAAGAATAGAAGAATGAAACAAATGTTTTCATCCAAGTTTTACAACCAACTACTCATCAAAATCATCCATTACGTCCATTGTCTTTAAGTTTTCTAATGTAATTTATGATACATATGTAATAGTGTAGTTTCAATGTCCCTAATTAATGCAAATGATTAGGTGGTCTACTGATTCAGTCGACCTCCTTTTATGCAATCATGTCCGTGCCATGTATCCAGATGATGCAAGTTCCCTATTGATAACTGATAGTTCTATATGCATGCTACAATCATCATCCAAATGCAATAATTATGTGATAATCATCCATTTATAGCAACCATGGAATAAAGTAGAAATAAAAATACAAATGGGCACACATCCATATGTATATGCTCTAGTGTCCTAGTTAGGCCGATCTTTAAGAGGTAATAGTGCCTAGTGTAAGTACATGCGTCCATTAGCATCCACTAGCAATCACTTGCAGCCACTAGCGTCCATCATACATGACATGTTCTAATAACATGTTTACATTAAATCCTACCATCCATAGGTTTAGTCTTAAGATCTACCCTCCATAAGGATAATAATGGAAAGAACCTATTCAAAACTAAAGATGGAAACGAAATTTCAAAATTCATTATCAAAGAGATATAGATAAGAGGTACTTATTCTTTCCTAATCAAATCAATCTTCTCCGAAGTCTGTCTAACCATGCCGGGACCAAGTAGCAATCGCTCTATAGACTCTAACCAAGATAAAGGCGACTCACACGGTCTTCCATAAAGAGATTCGAAAGGTGCCATTCCAATGCCAGTCTGAAAGCAATTATTATTATGATCTCTACTAATAGATGATGCTCCTCCCAAGTTCCTCCAAAATTAAGAATATACATCCTCAACCATGTCTCTTACCATCTTACTAATACCACTTTACTATTCATCTATTGTCTACATACATGAAGCAACAATCCTAGGTTCTCATTAGTGTCCTATACAATTTATGGAAACTTGTATTATTACTTCTAAAAGTAATCACTGCTATCTCCTTCATTGCCTTTCACCTTTTCCCCTCTATCTACTCCACATTTAAAAGTTTGGTTTGGTACTTATCATTTGAAAAACAAAAGCTTTAAAACATAAAATCCCAAAAAAAAATTCCTTTTAAAGTGTTATTTTCAAATTTCCATTAAATTCAAATGTGCTTAGTTACTTAACATTTTATCTTTCTAGTCATGCATCCTTACAGATTTTTATAAAAATTGGGAAGTTTAAATTGAACTATTACTAAGTTTTTCGCTTCCAAACTTATTTACTTTTCCACCAACCATTTTTCTTTAAAATATCTTTAAAATTTTCTTACATGTTTTCAAAACATTTTCATTTCATAGATTTTCAATTTTTCATAAATTCGAGTAGATAAGAACAATTATTTTATTAAAAACTCCTTAACTTTCCATTTCTTTAACCTTGGAGGAGTTACTTACTACAAATCAAGACTTTCTACAAAGGCCCTCTATAATATCTCTTCTGACCAACTCTGTCTCTAATTATTACACTTCTTATTACACCTAAGGGTTTTATACCTTAATATATTAGAACTATTTTCTTAAGAAACTATTAATGCTAAAACCTTCTATGAATCCTTTAAAAGAGGACTTCATGTTTATGTGAAATTACATGGAACTTATTTATATTTTTCGAAATAAGCTATATAAAATATGGTGCTTCCCATAACTTAGATATGTCTTTCACATATTCCTTATAACTTGCACAAAACATCTTTATTTATGATTTTGTTTCATAGAAAATTTTATCGTTATTCGTTTCATTCCAATATATTAAGTACGTTTAATCTATATTCTCTTATAATAAACAATTTCTATGAAATTTATTGATTTCCTAATATTTAACTTACACTTTTATTTTCAGGAAAACTCATTTTCAAAACTGTTTTAATATATCCATAACTAGAAAACATTTCCTCATACTTGTTTAAATAATAAGTGACTTACAAACCACTTTTTATTATATTTAGAAATTATTTTCAAAATACATTTTTATTTGGGTCAAAACAGATGTTGCATAAACACCGTTACTTCAACCCAAAAATACTAGTGTGTGGATTTAATTAAAATAAATAATAATAAATCTCACATAATATGTAAAACTATTTCCCTTGGGAATCACCTACTGTAACAATAGTGTCATAGTCTATGCTCCCCTTGTTATGAAAACATCTATTACATAAATAAATGATGTAACTTATGTTTTTGATAATTAATACACTCTAGGTTTTTATATTTAAAATCATTGTTTACCTATAAAGAAACTAGCGAGCTATATATGCTTTATAATTCTTTAAAAAGAATTTCATGTTTAAAAAATCATATAAAAACCAATTTAAATCTCATAGCACTTTTTTTTTTCAAAAAGCCAAAATTTACTTTCTCAAAAATATTGACAATTATATTTTTCAACCTTTCAATTTTAACAATTTCATTTTATTGGGCTAAACATAAAGTGGATTTTCTTCTTTCGACCCTAGGAGTTCCCTTCCTAAACTTTGGTAATCTCTTTTCCTTACTAAAGTCTTTTGTTCCTATTCCTCTTTTATGCTTATATTTATTCCAAGGCACTATCATTAAATCCACTTATCTGAAACAATTATAACTTTTGCAATTATCTACATATGAGCTTTCTAACTGAATCTATTGTACATCTCCAATCTTTGCCTACACCTCTTTGGATTTCCGTAATCCTAGCCTAAATGTACGAAACCGTCTCTCAAACTCTTTCCATGTGTTGACCTTCTCTATGCCCATAGAAACAAACTTCCTTAAGCTAAAATTGACACTTTAAGAATTTTTCCTTCAATTGATGAAGTGTACAAAGAACCTCCTCTAGATGAATAGCATACTCCTCCATACTCTTGGAGAAAACTAAAATTTTCATCCATGAACACTATACAAACTTATTTAGGACATCTCGAAAAACACACGGCTTATCAAATCTATAAAATAATCTATGGAATTGGTTAGCCCAAATGGCATAACCAACCACTCAAAAAAACCATCGAGTTTCCTAAATGTCGTCTTATCGATGCTATCGTCGACAATTCTAAGATGATGAATTCTAGTAGCTAAATCAAGCTAAGAAAATACTGAAGAGCCAAGTAACTTGTCGAAAAGATCATCTATTCTAGGAAGTGGTGAGCTTATTCAACTCCATATAGTCTATGCAAAGTCGAATGGAACCATCTGCCTTTGTAGCGATGACGACTAGCGCTCCACTCTCAGATATGCTTCTTCAGATGAAACCTTTCTCCAATAGCTCACTAATCTGCTTACTTACTCCTTCCTCTCCCTAGGTGCCATATGTCTCACGGGCAATGCCACTGGTTTAGCATTGTCATTCAAATTGAACATGAAGTCGAACTCTCTCTTAGGGGTAGTCCCCTAGCCTCCTCAAAGACATTTGGGAAATCTCTAACGACTGGAACTGAATCTAACTCTGCTGATGATGAATCATGGGAATAAAGGAAGCTCAACATGACTGGCCTCTGTGGGTCGCAAGAAACCTCGAGAGTCCTACTGTTGTCTGTCTCTAGTCAAATGACTCTCCTCTCGCAATCCAATATCGATCCATATGTGGATAGCCAATCCATCTCCAAAATCATCCCATATCCCGAAAATCCCAATACATAGGCGTCACAATCAAACTCTACGCCTAGGATAAAATTTTTCAAACCCGTACGAACCATTTATAAATGTGTCGATCCTCCTATGGGCTTTGAAACAACTATGGGGTCTATCACTAAGAAGATATCTAAGTGCAAACAATAAACCAAAGAACTCGAAATGAAAGAGTATGATGCTCCAAAATCGAAAAGAGTCCGTATGGAAAAATCAAAAATAAATATCAAATATTCTATAGAGATTTTTCTACCTTAATCCGGTCCACTGCTAGAAGGTGCTGCATCCGAAGCATGTACTTGTGTTGTAAGTGCACCTGCTGTCTGCCTTGTACTTAAAGGACAAGCTCTACTAAGGTGACTAGGCTGTCCGCAACTATAACACCTTCCCTTCATCATCTTATTCTTACAGTCCCTTGCGTAATGACCAACCAGTCCATAACTATAGTATTTCCCACTTTTCTTGATCCACTTCTGAGGTCCTCCTTCATTCCTCTTGTCATTTTCCTTCTTACTCTTCCACCACGGCTTCTTAGAGCTTTTATACTTAGGAACCTCTTTAAGCTCTCTCTTCAGCTGTCAAGATGTAGGATGAACTCTCTGTCGGTCCTCCAATCCTAACCGCCAAACATTCACTCCATGTCCTTCAACCTAGCTCGTGCCTCCTCAAAATCCTCTATTCCAGAAAACGTTCTATCTCTTAGACTAGCGAAGTCCTTGCATAGATTAGAAAAATTGGCTGCTGTAGTGGATTAAAGGAATCTCCACCTACCAGTGCTATATTGGACGCTTGCCCTTGCACCTTTGGTACCGTAGCTCTATGGAACCAGTTAGCCATACTATGAAAAGTAAAGAGAATTTAGGATCGAAGGATCGAAAGAAGGTTGAACCAGACTTTGAGGGGATTTTTATAAAAACTCTCTTTTATCCTTGAAAAACTATTTCTTCTACTTTGAAGATATGCTACTTTTTTTTAAAAACATAGGTTACTTTTGGAAAAATACTTTATTTTTAAAAAAAGTTTTTAGGAATCCTATAAATTTTGGCTCTAATACCAAGTGAAACACCCCACATCCTTTATTATACCCAAAAAGGGTAAACTAAAGAATATGGTGCGTCATTAGTATAGCTAAAAACATACAGAGACTAAGATTCATAGGAAAAAATAAATAAAATAGTGGAAATATTTAAATAGTAATCTCATTATTCAAGTCAAACTTCATAAAATAGAGTCATAAAACCAAAACATAAGATGCCTTAAAATACCAAATACATGTCTTATGAAAGGAAAAATACCATCTCAGTCACATTATCAGAGTACATAAATAAATCCATCCCTCTTATCGGTACCAGTACATACGAACTCAAATAAAAAGAAAACTGGAAAAGAAGAAGAAGAATACATGGAGAATATCCAAGAATATCTCTACAAGAAAGCTGAAATCTACAGTCCCTGCCTCTGCTAGCCTATGGAGGAAAGGGGAAAACAGAGGAGTGGTCAGTTAAAAATCTGGTGAGTGAAAGAAACTACTAGTATTTTTAAGCAAGATAAAGATAATAGACCTTGCAACAGTTCTAGTATAAAAAGAAATAAAGGAAATAAAGCTGGAATAAAATATGGTTTAAGTGTTTGCTTTGCTTAGATGGTTTGCACATGTCTTAGATAACTGCTTTGATTAGCCTAAATTCATAATCCTACTTTAATTAGGCTAAAATCCTAATTTTACGGCCTTCTAACTCGGTTGCGCCACTGTGAGCTAGTCCAAAGCAGTGGGTCCCACAACAAAAGACACCTGTTTAGTGCTTTGGAACTCAATAGCGACTTTTTCCCCGCACCGAGGCCACATGCATGACCACCGTTAGGCTCTCACTATATGTAGCTCCCTCTTACCCTAAATAGCACAAGCATGCCCAGCCTTATCTCCTCTGTTGTGAGACCATCAGTCAGACTGAAAGGGTCCTGCCCAGCCTCACCTAAGTGTGTTGTGAGACCATCAGCCGTAATCTGAAAGAGAATGCTGCCAATTCGGGTCCTACCAAACAAAATCTAATCGCGCCCCTTGCCCAAATCCGCTGATTTGAACTTCTATTTATTAGCCCCTTAGTTACTTTAGTTAGCATAAGTGTGTCACAGCCTTACCTAATCCGTTGTGAGACCATCAACTTCTGATTGAAAGGGAGTGCTACTGGTTATGGGCTATACTTCTATCTTTGCTTTTTAACTTAGAATAAGTCTTTTAAATAAGCCTCTTTTGTTAATTATGTTCTATTTGTTTATTAACTTATTCTAAGTCTTTAAAATAAGCCTTTTTTATTATCTCTGCTATATTTGCTTATTAACTTAGTGTAAGTCTTTAAAATAAGCCTCTTCTGTTTTGTCTCTAATTAAAATCTATGTGTTATAACTTTGCTTATTTACTTAACCCAAGGTCAAAGTTTAAAAACAAGCTTCTTTTACTATTTCTTCGATTTTCTTTTTTTCAGTTATTCTTACACGTTATATATATGCTTGCAAATGTCTTAAATTTTTCTATTTTGTTCCAAGTCCAATTTATTACGGTCTTTCTTATTTTACATCCCATTTTCTATAAATTCAGTTTTCTTATATTTTAGTCCATATTAATGAATTAATTTCTTCTACTTATTCCATTCACGTAAAAAGGGAATTAAAAAGAAACTGACATTTACAGAAGAAATCCCAACGTAGAATAGATGTAAATAAAACGTAAATAACAGTAAATACCGTAAATAAATATAAATAATTGCAAATAACTGAAATCGAATAGCTAAAAAAAATAGACTGGAAAACAGGTCTAAAATTTACTTAAAATAAACCATAAATAAACTTGCATGAAGGTTATCCTAAAATTGTAGAAAAACTACAACTATTGAAAACCTTATTATTTTAAATTACTTAAAAATCTAAAATAACTACTTAAGCACTCATCTATGGTCCTTAGCTCTTTTCCTTGGTCTTCTTGGATCCACGTATAGGGTATAAAATATTTTAATTTAAAAGACCTTGTCCTTGGGAAAATATTCCTTTTAGGGTGCAGCCTCAGGCAATGAACCTAGATGGAGAAAATCAGAATGAGAAAAATAGCAAGGACTAGCGTCTTATTTATAGTGTCACTTATGGGTCATAGACCATTGGATTTGAAAATTAAATCTTATGCAACCACGTCATAGGCTCGCTGGGAACCGTCAGATGGAAGCACAGACGCATGTGATTGAATTAAAATAGAAAAACACGTCATATTAAAATCTGAACGAAACGACGTCTATATACTGAGACGGGTCGACATGCAGGTCGACCCTTGCATGTGTTAGGTCGATCTATAGGTCGACTCAGACACATTAGGGGTTGACCCTAGGGTCAACCTACCTATGTTTATTATTATTATTTTTTCCAATTTTTTGTTTATTCTGTAACTTCTTCGTTCTAGCTCCGATTTGACAATTTATATGAAAATTGACCAGAAAATTACCATGGACACAATGGTGCAACTCCCGTGGATCAATTATGATAATTTCACAAAGTTATTTTATTATTTAATTAATTTGTAATTAATTACTATAGCTTAAATTTTGGGTTGTTACATTGAGCATCCACTAAACAGTGTCCACTTGTCCTTCTTGATTTGTGATGTTTGATTTTAAAGTGTTCATTCATCTTTAGCCGTATACCAAGTTTGTTCCTACAACTCAAAATCATACCTTTCTAAGAAATCAAGTGATTTTTCAAAACAATTAGTTTATAATAATATATTACTTCCATAAGATTGTTTTTCTACATAAGTGTTAAAAATATAACTAGCCTTTTAAACTTTTCATGATTGAAATTATGAGTTTTTTAGTTCCTTGTGCACTGACACCAAATGCGGTTTGTGGAATTATGGATCTTACGGCTAATTAAACACTAGATGGGAGTGAATAGAGTTTTCTAGCTTTTGTATATCTTTTCAAACTTCTTTCAAGTTTAATACTAAATCATAGATTTTCAACATAGAAATTATCGATAATTAATCACAGATGCAATCATAAATAAAATTAAAAGCAATAAACAATAAAGTAAAGTAGTAAGTTAAAGAGATGACATAGGGAATTTATACTAGTTCGGATATCTCCTACATCCAATCCCGTACAATTGCTTATACAGATTTCTTTTCAGATTCTAGTCTTTAAACAAGAAGAAGGAGAATACAATAACAATCTTGATTTCGAGGCTAAGAGACATATCTTGCTAATATTCTAGATCAGGGTGCAACTTCTTGATTTGAACGAGCTATAAGCACACCCACTTAGATTCCCATTCTACCAAGCACACCCAACTAATTTGAATGATATACAATCACACCCAAGAAAGTACAGATAGAGTTTGATGGTTTTTCGAAAGACAATTTCTTGGACTTTGGATCCAATATCCTCTTGGACACACTTTGATCTTTTATTTGAGATAGAGACATTTCAAAACAGCAAGAAAGTAAATTGAATCAATATAAATAAGTTTGAATTGATTCTATTAGATTTTGAACAGAAAAGAGTATAATTTCAATTGAATTTTCTTGAGAGTAAGCGTGGGGAAGAAAATAAAATAACAGCTTTCTAAATATTCGTTAGAAATCTACTATATATAGTGTATAAACAAATATGTTTGTTTACAAAGAGTAGGGAAGAATAGACACTTCAGTTCAAAATTTGAAAAAATGATTTGTGGCGTATATATCGACATGGCATCAGGTATAAGCTAGCATATGCTTGTGAAATTTGGAAAAATGGTTTACTTTTTAAAACATTTCGAATATACTATACATTATAAAATAATTTGATACTTGTAAAATAACTTAAACATGGTTATATATATTTTAAACTTTGAAAATATTTTATAATACTTTTTCTAAATATATTAGAAAATATATTTTGTTTGAAAGTACAAAAGATAAGAAAATAGGAGATAGAGATCGAAGATTGCTACCATGGACTTTAACAAAATTTGTAACGTACGCGATTTTTCGTTGCCGAAAAACCGAATAGTTATGGGTTTTTAAAAGATTTTAAGAAAAGAAAAAGATAGAAAGAGAAGATAAGAAGATAGAAAATTTTAGAATAGAAGAAAAAAAAAAGAGAGAAGAGAAAGAAAAACAGAAGAAAATTTTAAAATAGGACGGAACAGAAAACAACAGAACAACATCAGAATCTCACAATTCGCAGCGGAACAACATATAATAATAAATGAATAATCTTTAAACAAAGAACTATATTAGTTATTACATTACATCACATTTCATTACATCATATCATCAGAGTATACAACAACAACAAACAGTGCAGCGGAAAAAGAAATACTATATAAGTAATATGCCATGCCATCCAGCTTGCCTCTAGCAACTCCAGAATATTCAGAATATCCTGATAAACCTTACTCTTGACTGCCCGTGTGGAAATTGGTGGGCACCCAGAGTTTAGGAAGGAAAACAATAAACTCCAAGTCAGTCATGTGACTGGTGTGAGAACTCAAAACAGTTTATTTATCTTTAAAATCAAAATAGAGGAATATTTTTAATCAATTCGCAATGCTTTTAAAAAATGAGACTACCATAAGGCCTCCCGCACACACACACAATGCAAACGCAGAATCGGAGGAGATTTCTCCTTATGATAGTCAAAGATGCTTGATACGCATTTAAAATAACATTTGATATTATTACTAGTGCATAGTGTAGGAGAAATTCATTTCGAAAGTAGAATATAAATCTTAGCCAACATACGACCATTATCGTATGCCTACTATAGCTAACTATGTTCAATAGCAGGTTACCGCCACATTCCATAGCAGGTTATACAACTAAAACCGTACAAGTCTCGTATTGTTTCTTTGGATTTCCAACAAATGGTCAGGCCAAGGAACTTCCCATTGCCACATGAGAATGCCTCTGGAAAGACATCCCCGAGAACCAAACCGGAACTCTGCCAACACAAGGCCGGGTTACCCCTAACTGGGTAACTACTGACACGAGCACGCCATTCCCCGATCGTAAACGAGCTTTCTCACGGGATCCCGAAAACCAACAACCACAAAGTAATAAATTCGTAGTAACCACATAGGTTAAATATCTGGGCTCCATACCATGATACAACCTCTATCCAGAAGGAAATGTACATACCCTAAAGGGTGCTACCCCTCATAACCTTGCTGCATCTTTCCTGTTTTGACCATTTCCGGGGTGTGAGGCACGACGAAGTCACGTCCACAAAAACATACTTTATACAAAAGCCATGCTTTGGGTCAACAAATGATCAACACAATGATCATCAAGATAGACGATCAAATAAACGATCCTATCACAATAATCAACACGATGATCATTTCAGCATCACTCAGCATATCACATTACCAAATTGGGAATATATCGCTGATAACTTCAACTATATAACCTCTGAGCTCGTACGTCTCAGAGAAGGGTGTTAAGCTAAAAGAATAAATTCTCCGCCACCAACAGAAATATATTTGAATGAAATCGGCTTTATATCTCAACTTGTAATGTCAGACATACAATCCATACAAGTCTGTTCCGGGCTCGAACAAAACCGAAGGCACTTACAAAGAAGTCCTTGCAATCCGGATATTCACAATCCTGATCGGATTTCCCATCACTTAGGGAGTCTCTATACCGTTGCAACTCAGTGCAGAGACAATCGATAGGTCATCCTATCGCTCTCGCAAATACCGGGTCTTCAACACCGATCTTCAATGCAATTATAACGACGTATCACATATTCGGAATGGGTTATACGACCCCATGGTCCTTTCCCGGTTAACCCGAATATTGAGCGCTTATTCAAAAATAAGTGTAGCATTCACATTCAAACAAATCACATCAATTACCCATTCAAAGGGAAATACTGATAGTCGGTTATTGAACTATCAATTGATATGCACACATCACCAGATTCCAAATAATTTTCCAAATTATTTATTTTCCAAAATATCTTTACAAGATCTATTGTTTCACACTTCAAAAATAAATCAATATTTACTTTTAAACAAGTTTCCCCTTTCATTTATAAATTCCTTAGTGAATTTATAACCCAAAATATCTATGAATATTCGATTTCGATCATTCATTTCAATTTATCTTCAAAAAGATAAATTCTTAAGATATTCACTTTATATTGGAAAACATTTCCATACTTACTTATTTATAAGTAATTCACAAATTTTATTTATTTTCAACACTTAGAAAATATTCAATATACTTAAATCGAAATTAAGTATATATTTCATTCTTTAAGGAAATCATTCTCTTAAACATATTTATTTGGGCCAAAACGAATGTTGCGTAAAACATCGTTACGACGTCCCAAAATCACTAGTATAGGGATTCGAAATTAAATAGATATATAAATCCCAATACTATACAAAACATTTCCTTTCGGAAATCATTTACTATAACAACAGTGTTATAGTCCATTATTTCCTTCTATTTCTCGAAAACGTCTATTTCAACAATTAACGTTGAAATCTATGGTTTCGAATCTCAACACATTTTAAAACATTGTTCGATCGTTTTAATTTTATTTAAAACATCCAAATCCAAAACAATTTCTTTAACGTGTTATTCACTATTCAAAAACGTGAATATACTTCATTAACAATTTCATCCTTTTATTCATTTTATTTTAAAGTATTATTCACAGTCAAAAACGTGAATATAACTCCATAAATAAATCATAACAATTTACTTATCAAAATAAGTCGTTTGTGAATTTATAAAACAACGTTTATAAATTCCATTTCTATTTATTTATAAAAACTTCCTTTTTATAAATTCTTTTATTAACCAATTCCAGTTTATAACTAAATTATAAACTAAACGTTCATATTATAAGTTAATTACTTATAAAACGATTATTTTACAAAATCGTTCTTTTAAAGCCTTTCTAATTTATAAATCTTATAACTTATAAGATCCATTTATTTAACCAATCTATTCTTCAAATATTTTCACCAAATTTATAAATCTTACTATTTATAAATTTCTTTTATAACTTCACAGTTTATAATTCCATAAATTTCATTCATTTATGAAATTCATTTCCACTTCATTCAAACACTTATAAAAACTCGTTTTATAATGTCAACATTTCAATTTATAAATATCCATTTATAAATCTCTTAATATAAATCAATTTATATTATTCTTTAAAACGTCTTTAATCTCCTTTATTATTTCACCATTTCGATTCATAAAATAATTAAATTTTATAAATCCTATATTTAAACTTTTCACAATAATTTCAAAAATCCCGATTTAACTATTTTATAACTCAATAGCATCATATTCTCAAAAATCAGTTTTTAACTATATGTCTCAAAAATCATAATTTTTATAACATTAAAAATTATAACGTTTATTTATTTAAAATGAATCAATTCCAAAAATATTTTATAAACGTATACTTTCAAAAATCACTTTGAAATCATTTTAAAATTCCAAATTCTGGGTCCAATGATGCTACACACCAAATAGTCAATCACGACAAACAACGATATCATATATTAATATGATAATCCATCAAATATCAAAATATCTGAAATCAAATAAAAACTGTTGAGGAATCCAGTTGGATCCCTCCAACCTGTTTTCCTGCATCCAAAAACATTAGCACAATACCAGTTTCGCTCCAGTACGAAATTATCGCGGTACATGTTTGTATTAAATATTATCCGCTTAATAACGGCGTAATAGGGTCTCATCCGCTAAAAAATGCGGGGAATCAACAACTGCAATATATACATATGCCAATATATATATATTGATATTATATATATAATACCAATTTCACTGTTTATGAAATATTCGCGGTATATGTTTTTAATAAATAACATCCGCTTACTAACGGCGTATAATGTCTATTTTAACAATCAATAGATAACAATCATCATTCAAACATGCATTCAAATATTTTAAATCTAACTATTTAAAATAAAATCGAAACTGATTCGATTGAGTGAGAAGTTCTCACCTTGATTTTAAATTCCGTTTTAGCGATTTATTTCGAATAAAATTAAACGGACGTTTAATTTTATCCAAAATTCTCACTAACTCCAAACGACTCCAAACCAACTCCATCGCGTAGTGCTCGTCCATACGATTCCAACGCAACTGGTTTCGCGCGTTTTCGACCTCGTATGAAAAAGATACATCGTTTTTAAGATACACGAATTATAAATATAACTAAATTCACAAATCCTTTTTAATTTCAACCTAGCTCAAATCTGGACCGTAGATTTTGCCTCCATCAGATCCTAGCCGTGCTTGCTCTTCTCCCACATCGTTCATGCGCATACAGGCAAGAAGAAAACGCACGAACCCATCATTCAAATTTAGGGCTAAATATCACCACCTCCACGTCGAGCTTGAACACGATCAGAGAGTTCCATCACGTAGCTCGTAACACAAGCTACCCACGGCCACCACCATGTCAAGCTCGGCCACCTATTCCCCCTCGAAAAACGTGCGCAGCCGGCCCCCTTCAAACCAAATTTGCCGATGATCCGTGAAGCCATTGACGATCATAACCGTTGAATCTCTAGTTCGTGTTGTGCTCTATCACTTTGTAGTTGATGATTTTTAGCAATTGTTTGTAGATTTGAGGCAAATTGAGGAAGAACGATGACAATTTTCGGCCATCCATATGAAAGAGGCGGCTGTAGTTTAGTTAGGGTTAGGGTTTTGTTATTTTTATTTTTTTTTAGATTTATGAGCCTATTTATAGAGAAAATCGAAACACTATTCATCCGGAAATTCCGAACTCCGATTTACGCGCCGAAACTGACGTTCCTAGGGTTTATCCCGCGTTCCGGACACAATGGAACAGGTTTCGGAAGCTAATTCGGACATCTGTGCGAGTTATGGCTGTAAACGCTCAATTTGAATTAAACCGATTTAAGTCGATTTCTAGGCGTTTTAATTTGTACAGGACAAACGGTAAATCCAATTGACTTGAAATTTGAAACCTTGCAATAATATCACATTACGGATCCGATGAAACTGGTTTCGTCGAAATCCGAGACTTTTTGAAAAATGGCTATTTTCACTCGTCAAATTTAAATTAAAAATAAATCGATGCGTTTCGAGCTGCCACGCTCAAACGATAACTCCGATTGACACGAAATTTGAAATCCGGTAATAACTAACTATAACGGATCCAATGGAACTGGTTTCGTTCAATTCTGAGACTGTTCAAAAATTGACTATTTTCACTAGTCGATTTTAATATTAAAATATTCAATTTTCACAAATTAACTTTTAATTCGATTTTAAAAGTTCTAAAATATTGTTCTAACTTCCATATGATAAAATAAAATTTTATAAATCATTTTCAATCATATTTAACTAAATTTTCAATTATTTCCATAATTTAACGTATTAAATTATCGATTTAAAAATCCAATTAAATCCAATAATTCAAATAAAAATTTATTTGACTTATAAATTCACTTATTAATATTTAAAATTAATTAAATATTCAAATTTTAATTATTAAAAATTCTGGGTCGTTACAATCTTCCCCACTTAAAAGAATTTCGTCCTCGAAATTATAAGTAAGAAAAGTTATAGAAGTTATTAATTTTCCATAATTCATAGTTAAACTTCTTACAATACTTTACTAAGTTTTCCAAATCATACTTAGTTATCTTTTCAAAAACAACTACTATTGTTTAACTTTCAATTCCAAAATCAAAGTTAAAGTTTTCAAAATTTCCAATTTTCTCAAAAAATTTCTAACGCCTTAAATTTCCGGAAAAATTCGCCATAGTCTCCTTTGCGCGGCTCGATCCGAAAAAAAATGACAGTATATATATCACAAATATACATCTCATCAAGTAATGAGGCATCCCGAAGGGAAAAAAGTGTAAAAGTACGGTATGTAATCCGAGATATGTACCTTATATTTTATTAGCGAGCATATACGGCTAATATAGCGCAAAAGCGAGCTCCAAATGCGAAGCAAACGCGATCCGCACCTACTAAACTCAACAAACAACATGAGAACATGCATATATGAAAATAATCTCAATATACAACATATATCTCCATAACAACTATATATGTCACATAGCAAATGTAGTAAAACAACAAATGCCAACATCAACCAACTACCATTCATAATCAATAATATTCATTCATATTCTCATTAATATTCAATGAAAGGGTTTTCAATTCAAATCACATTTGATTTATTTACATTGGATTTTATCAACATTCATTCTCAATTTTAATTAGTTTGCATTCACTAATTAATATTCAAGTTGGTTCACTTCCAAATCAAATTCAATTCAATTCAAATTTATTTACTTCTAATTTGAATTCAATTACTTTAGCTTCCAATTTTATTAAATCAATTTCATTAACACTTAATGAATTATATACAATCAACTAACAATTATATAACAATCAATGTATATATATTAATTTCAACCAAATTCCTTTGCTTATCAATTGGTTTAATTAAATTGATTTACATTCAATCCAATTTCTAAAGTTGAATTTCATTTCATATAACTCAAGTTCACATTTATCACTTAATTTTATTAATTTACTTTGATAACTATATCAACTTCATTTAACATACCTTAAGTTATATTCCATTTACAAACATCACTTGTTTCCACATAACTTAAATTCATTTTTATATTTACAACTCATATTCATAAATATATTCATTAGTTTCACTTCTTATATATATAAGTTTATTCACAATTGTAAATCACATTAATTATAATTCAATTCTTATAATTCTTTTTACTTATACAATTATTCTTTAATTTAAATTATTCAAACAACCTAACAATCAACTTATATACTTTAATAATTCTGAAAAATTATTCCTTTATATATAAAATATAATCAAGGTAAAATTATTTCATTTACCCAATTTAAAAACAATATTGTGTCGAATTGTTCTATTCAAGTGTTTAGAAACCCCTTCGGCATAGTTTGACAGACCGCGCTGACGAAAGTTCATATACCACTCAACAAACCAATCATCACAATATAAAACAATTTATATATTCACTAACAAATACGCTCTCATAGCTATTCACTCAAACTCAATCTAGAGTACTACTGACTCTATCTCTAATGAGTAATACCCAACAGAACCATGGTTGTCGCTTAACCATAAGCTCTGATACCAAATGTAACGTACGCGATTTTTCGTTGCCGAAAAACCGAATAGTTATGGGTTTTTAAAAGATTTTAAGAAAAGAAAAAGATAGAAAGAGAAGATAAGAAGATAGAAAATTTTAGAATAGAAGAAAAAAAAAAGAGAGAAGAGAAAGAAAAACAGAAGAAAATTTTAAAATAAGACGGAACAGAAAACAACAGAACAACATCAGAATCTCACAATTCGCAGCGGAACAACATATAATAATAAATGAATAATCTTTAAACAAAGAACTATATCAGTTATTACATTACATCACATTTCATTACATCATATCATCAGAGTATACAACAACAACAAACAGTGCAGTGGAAAAAGAAATACTATATAAGTAATATGCCATGCCATCCAGCTTGCCTCCAGCAACTCCAGAATATTCAGAATATCCTGATAAACCTTACTCTTGACTGCCCGTGTGGAAATTGGTGGGCACCCAGAGTTTAGGAAGGAAAACAATAAACTCCAAGTCAGTCATGTGACTGGTGTGAGAACTCAAAACAGTTTATTTATCTTTAAAATCAAAATAGAGGAATATTTTTAATCAATTCGCAATGCTTTTAAAAAATGAGACTACCATAAGGCCTCCCGCACACACACACAATGCAAACGCAGAATCGGAGGAGATTTCTCCTTATGATAGTCAAAGATGCTTGATACGCATTTAAAATAACATTTGATATTATTACTAGTGCATAGTGTAGGAGAAATTCATTTCGAAAGTAGAATATAAATCTTAGCCAACATACGACCATTATCGTATGCCTACTATAGCTAACTATGTTCAATAGCAGGTTACCGCCACATTCCATAGCAGGTTATAAAACTAAAACCATACAAGTCTCGTATTGTTTCTTTGGATTTCCAACAAATGGTCAGGCCAAGGAACTTCCCATTGCCACATGAGAATGCCTCTGGAAAGACATCCCCGAGAACCAAACCGGAACTCTGCCAACACAAGGCCGGGTTACCCCTAACTGGGTAACTACTGACACGAGCACGCCATTCCCAGATCGTAAACGACCTTTCTCACGGGATCCCGAAAACCAACAACCACAAAGTAATAAATTCGTAGTAACCACATAGGTTAAATATCTGGGCTCCATACCATGATACAACCTCTATCCAGAAGGAAATGTACATACCCTAAAGGGTGCTACCCCTCATAACCTTGCTGCATCTTTCCTGTTTTGACCATTTCCGGGGTGTGAGGCACGACGAAGTCACGTCCACAAAAACATACTTTATACAAAAGCCATGCTTTGGGTCAACAAATGATCAACATAATGATCATCAAGATAGACGATCAAATAAACGATCCTATCACAATAATCAACACGATGATCATTTCAGCATCACTCAGCATATCACATTACCAAATTGGGAATATATCGCTGATAACTTCAACTATATAACCTCTGAGCTCGTACGTCTCAGAGAAGGGTGTTAAGCTAAAAGAATAAATTCTCCGCCACCAACAGAAATATATTTGAATGAAATCGGCTTTATATCTCAACTTGTAATGTCAGACATACAATCCATACAAGTCTGTTCCGGGCTCGAACAAAACCGAAGGCACTTACAAAGAAGTCCTTGCAATCCGGATATTCACAATCCTGATCGGATTTCCCATCACTTAGGGAGTCTCTATACCGTTGCAACTCAGTGCAGAGACAATCGATAGGTCATCCTATCGCTCTCGCAAATACCGGGTCTTCAACACCGATCTTCAATGCAATTATAACGACGTATCACATATTCGGAATGGGTTATATGACCCCATGGTCCTTTCCCGGTTAACCCGAATAGTAGCGCTTATTCAAAAATAAGTGTAGCATTCACATTCAAACAAATCACATCAATTACCCATTCAAAGGGAAATACTGATAGTCGGTTATTGAACTATCAATTGATATGCACACATCACCAGATTCCAAATAATTTTCCAAATTATTTATTTTCCAAAATATCTTTACAAGATCTATTGTTTCACACTTCAAAAATAAATCAATATTTACTTTTAAACAAGTTTCCCCTTTCATTTATAAATTCCTTAGTGAATTTATAACCCAAAATATCTATGAATATTCGATTTCGATCATTCATTTCAATTTATCTTCAAAAAGATAAATTCTTAAGATATTCACTTTATATTGGAAAACATTTCCATACTTACTTATTTATAAGTAATTCACAAATTTTATTTATTTTCAACACTTAGAAAATATTCAATATACTTAAATCGAAATTAAGTATATATTTCATTCTTTAAGGAAATCATTCTCTTAAACATATTTATTTGGGCCAAAACGAATGTTGCGTAAAACATCGTTACGACGTCCCAAAATCACTAGTATAGGGATTCGAAATTAAATAGATATATAAATCCCAATACTATACAAAACATTTCCTTTCGGAAATCATTTAATATAACAACAGTGTTATAGTCCATTATTTCCTTCTATTTCTCGAAAACGTCTATTTCAACAATTAACGTTGAAATCTATGGTTTCGAATCTCAACACATTTTAAAACATTGTTCGATCGTTTTAATTTTATTTAAAACATCCAAATCCAAAACAATTTCTTTAACGTGTTATTCACTATTCAAAAACGTGAATATACTTCATTAACAATTTCATCCTTTTATTCATTTTATTTTAAAGTATTATTCACAGTCAAAAACGTGAATATAACTCCATAAATAAATCATAACAATTTACTTATCAAAATAAGTCGTTTGTGAATTTATAAAACAACGTTTATAAATTCCATTTCTATTTATTTATAAAAACTTCCTTTTTATAAATTCTTTTATTAACCTATTCCAGTTTATAACTAAATTATAAACTAAACGTTCATATTATAAGTTAATTACTTATAAAACGATTATTTTACAAAATCGTTCTTTTAAAGCCTTTCTAATTTATAAATCTTATAACTTATAAGATCCATTTATTTAACCAATCTATTCTTCAAATATTTTCACCAAATTTATAAATCTTACTATTTATAAATTTCTTTTATAACTTCACAGTTTATAATTCCATAAATTTCATTCATTTATGAAATTCATTTCCACTTCATTCAAACACTTATAAAAACTCGTTTTATAATGTCAACATTTCAATTTATAAATATCCATTTATAAATCTCTTAATATAAATCAATTTATATTATTCTTTAAAACGTCTTTAATCTCCTTTATTATTTCACCATTTCGATTCATAAAATAATTAAATTTTATAAATCCTATATTTAAACTTTTCACAATAATTTCAAAAATCCCGATTTAACTATTTTATAACTCAATAGCATCATATTCTCAAAAATCAGTTTTTAACTATATTTCTCAAAAATCATAATTTTTATAACATTAAAAATTATAACGTTTATTTATTTAAAATGAATCAATTCCAAAAATATTTTATAAACGTATACTTTCAAAAATCACTTTGAAATCATTTTAAAATTCCAAATTCTGGGTCCAATGATGCTACACACCAAATAGTCAATCACGACAAACAACGATATCATATATTAATATGATAATCCATCAAATATCAAAATATCTGAAATCAAATAAAAACTGTTGAGGAATCCAGTTGGATCCCTCCAACCTGTTTTCCTGCATCCAAAAACATTAGCACAATACCAGTTTCGCTCCAGTACGAAATTATCGCGGTACATGTTTGTATTAAATATTATCCGCTTAATAACGGCGTAATAGGGTCTCATCCGCTAAAAAATGCGGGGAATCAACAACTGCAATATATACATATGCCAATATATATATATTGATATTATATATATAATACCAATTTCACTGTTTATGAAATATTCGCGGTATATGTTTTTAATAAATAACATCCGCTTACTAACGGCGTATAATGTCTATTTTAACAATCAATAGATAACAATCATCATTCAAACATGCATTCAAATATTTTAAATCTAACTATTTAAAATAAAATCGAAACTGATTCGATTGAGTGAGAAGTTCTCACCTTGATTTTAAATTCCGTTTTAGCGATTTATTTCGAATAAAATTAAACGGACGTTTAATTTTATCCAAAATTCTCACTAACTCCAAACGACTCCAAACCAACTCCATCGCGTAGTGCTCGTCCATACGATTCCAACGCAACTGGTTTCGCGCGTTTCCGACCTCGTATGAAAAAGATACATCGTTTTTAAGATACACGAATTATAAATATAACTAAATTCACAAATCCTTTTTAATTTCAACCTAGCTCAAATCTGGACCGTAGATTTTGCCTCCATCAGATCCTAGCCGTGCTTGCTCTTCTCCCACATCGTTCATGCGCATACAGGCAACAAGAAAACGCACGAACCCATCATTCAAATTTAGGGCTAAATATCACCACCTCCACGTCGAGCTTGAACACGATCAGAGAGTTCCATCACGTAGCTCGTAACACAAGCTACCCACGGCCACCACCATGTCAAGCTCGGCCACCTATTCCCCCTCGAAAAACGTGCGCAGCCGGCCCCCTTCAAACCAAATTTGCCGATGATCCGTGAAGCCATTGACGATCATAACCGTTGAATCTCTAGTTCGTGTTGTGCTCTATCACTTTGTAGTTGATGATTTTTAGCAATTGTTTGTAGATTTGAGGCAAATTGAGGAAGAACGATGACAATTTTCGGCCATCCATATGAAAGAGGCGGCTGTAGTTTAGTTAGGGTTAGGGTTTTGTTATTTTTATTTTTTTTTTAGATTTATGAGCCTATTTATAGAGAAAATCGAAACACTATTCATCCGGAAATTCCGAACTCTGATTTACGCGCCGAAACTGACGTTCCTAGGGTTTATCCCGCGTTCCGGACACAATGGAACAGGTTTCGAAAGCTAATTCGGACATCTGTGCGAGTTATGGCTGTAAACGCTCAATTTGAATTAAACCGATTTAAGTCGATTTCTAGGCGTTTTAATTTGTACAGGACAAACGGTAAATCCAATTGACTTGAAATTTGAAACCTTGCAATAATATCACATTACGGATCCTATGAAACTGGTTTCGTCGAAATCCGAGACTTTTTGAAAAATGGCTATTTTCACTCGTCAAATTTAAATTAAAAATAAATCGATGCGTTTCGAGCTGCCACGCTCAAACGATAACTCCGATTGACACGAAATTTGAAATCCGGTAATAACTAACTATTACGGATCCAATGGAACTGGTTTCGTTCAATTCTGAGACTGTTCAAAAATTGACTATTTTCACTAGTCGATTTTAATATTAAAATATTCAATTTTCACAAATTAACTTTTAATTCGATTTTAAAAGTTCTAAAATATTGTTCTAACTTCCATATGATAAAATAAAATTTTACAAATCATTTTCAATCATATTTAACTAAATTTTCAATTATTTCCATAATTTAACGTATTAAATTATCGATTTAAAAATCCAATTAAATCCAATAATTCAAATAAAAATTTATTTGACTTATAAATTCACTTATTAATATTTAAAATTAATTAAATATTCAAATTTTAATTATTAAAAATTCTGGGTCGTTACAAAATTATATGACTCTATACACTATACGATTGTCCTGAGATCTTCATATCTTAGTTTTTACACTCATGAGTCTTCATGTCCATTTCTTGAGTCTTTATACTATACAGTCTTTGATTCAATGCTTACATAAGATCCTGTATTATATGCTATATAACTTAGTAAAACAATAATATCAATATTTTATATAAATGTATATTTTGTTATGAAGATTGTTATCATCAAATTCAACACCAAGGTATTAATAATCAGTTGTAGATTTTTACAGTTTTGTCTTTATTAAAGGAAATAATAGTGATATTTAACTTATATAAACATGCGTACATGATATTATTTTTAAATGAACAGATGAACAATTAAATAAAGAATTTTTAGGTATAATAACTAAGGAATTTGAAATGAGTCATATGAGAGAACTAACATTCTTTTTAGGATTACAAATAAGACAATTAAAAAATGGAATTTTTACAAATCAAAAAATATGCAAAGAAATTTGGTATGTCAAATACTAATGAAAAGATAACTCCCTCGAAACAAATAAGAAATTAAGCAAATAAGAAAACTCAAAAAATGTTGATTAAAAATTATATTGAGGTATGATAGGATCATTACTCTATATAACTACTAGCAGACCAGATATAATGCATAGTGTCTGTCTATGTGCAAGTTATCGATCTCAACCTAAAGAAACTTACCTAAAATCAATAAAAAGAATACTAAGATATGTAAACAACATGCTAGATTATGGACTCTTTTATTCAAAAGAATATTCTTGCTGACTATGCGAGATGTAAATCGGGCTGAAAAAGTACAAGTGGAACTTGTCACTTTTTATGTAATGACCCGTAAATTTTAACAATTTTTATAACTTAACTAACGAAAATTTGTTTGAAATTTAAATTTTAAATATGGTAATGAAAATTTGATATTTGGAATGCGTGTATTTAAACATAGAAAATGGAAAATTTTCATTGATAAAAATGGAAGTTAATTCTACCGTGTAATTTTCAATTTCAATTTTTAAGTCGGTTAAATTGATGAAAATAAAATGTTTTGAAATCTAAATATTTTTATACAATAAAAATGTAAATCATTTTCTAAGTGAGACGTCATATTTCGTTTTGCCAAAATTTGGACAGATATTGTCCCGTTTATTTTACTTTCGATGTTTTAGCAGCATTTTTGATACCGAATATAAACTATTGATAGGATGGTCATATCACTGATATCTGTATACCATTCTGTTCGTCTCGTCGTGCTGATCCCCGCAGTATATTAATTTGTGTATTTCGACGTCCGGTGGATGATGAAATCTATAAAAGGTCGATAGTATCGGTACCGTTTTGAGCCTTTTGGTATTCTGTTTTCTATCAAACCGCGTAGCCGTCAGATATTGAATGTCCACTGGCCTTTATTATTTTCTGAGATTCAACGTTTGGCTTTTGCAATTCCCACTAATTCGTCGTATATTGGTTGGTCCCTTCGTTTCTTTCTCTTCTCCACTATTTTGTTATGTTTGGTTTATAAAGAATAAAATATATAAACCATGATTATATATATATATATATATATATATATATATATATATATATATATATATTGCTGCGGTAACATGCCCGCCACTTCCTCTCTCCAAATTTACTCGTGAAACTTCCTTGTCGAAAAACCTATCATCTTGTGCCCGTGTTCTCATTACTCCCACGTTGCTCGTTCTTCCCACCTTCCATTCACCATGCAACCGAGAGCCCTTCAGCAATCTGCTCCCCTCGCCTTCATCCCCTCACGCCCACAACCCACCAAAGCACCTTCATCCGGCCTCCACCCTTAACTGAGCCCACCTGGCCACCACTGAAATGCGCGCAACCACCTAGACCACTGGCCTTCCCCATCGTGACCAATCCCTGCACAATGCCAGCCGACCTCCCTCCTTAATCCACCCCTCCCCTGTAGCCGAAGCTACCACCAACACCTCCGGCCGACAAGATCGCTCCCTTCTACCATAGCTCCACCGCACTTACTATCCACTTATGATATCCTGGAATTTCAGGGAATTTCAAATGTGATAATCTCTTAATTAAATTTTTTAAAATTCATAAAATTGTTATTTTCAAATATAAATAACCAATTAATTAATAATGAGATGTTTCTAAAAGTATAATTATAGATTGACTTTTTAATGAGAATAATTATTTGTTTGTGTTATTGTATAAATATAGATTTTAAATATAGATTTTAAATAGACTTATTAATTCAAATTTAATAAGTGTTATTTAAATACGTATATGCATGTGTATTAAATTGATTTTAAATAGGATAATTATTTATAATTAATAATGTGTTTGTTTAAAATTAATACCTATATTTATTTGAATTGATTTTAAATTGGATTTTAAATTGAAATTGAATTTGAATTTGGATTTTAAAATTGAATTTAAAGAAATATATATCTTTAAAATAGAAATAACAATATGGTCTGGATATAAAATATGGATTAAGTTTTTATTTAAAATAAGATTGTTTTATATTATTTTCTTTAGAGGAAATTTATTTATAGAAATTTGGAAAAGTATTTATTTAATAGGAATAAATACAAAAGCTTTTAAATTAGCATTTAAAAATGAGTTTAATATATTATATATGATTTTATTTAAAATCAAATTGGTTTTTATATTATTTTCTTTCAAAAGTTTTATTTATTTAAAATTAGAAAAGCATTAATAAATTAAGAAACTGACTAATTAATTAGGAAATCTACTTTAAAGGGCTTTTAAAATCATTTTAAAATAAATAAAAATAATGTGAATACAAGTATAATTAAATTAAGTAATATAAGTAACGTGTGTTAAGTAATTAAATAGGATGATAGACAAGTGTCATATTTGTTTCCTCTTTTTATTTAATTTTGATAAATCACAATTTAAACCTATATAAACAATCACCTTCTTGCTTAAATTCTTTTCTCCCTCAAGAGAACAAATCAATAAACTAATATCAAAACTAGAAAATGCATGAATCAAAACCTGAAGCATTTTCAAGTCTAAAATCAATTCACTTGGAACAAAATACAAACCTGAAATCATTTTCAAGTTTAAAACCCTATAATCCTCTTTCATCAAACCCGTAAGCAGTTTTCAAGAGTCTGAAACCTCTTTTATCAAAACCCAGAACACTTTCAAAAGTGCAAGCTTGGAATCAAAGTTTGAATCATTATGTTCCAGTTTATCCATCATTCCAGCTTTAAACTTTCAAGTGTTCAAAGCTTTTCAGTCTTAAAGCATTCCTGTTTCAAGTAAGACAAAGTTTTCAAGTTCAAGCATGCAACCAATAATCAAAGTCTTAAAATCATCTTTGCAAATTCAAAGCTTTCAGAAAACCAAAATAACAATATGCAGTTTTCAAATTTTCAAAAGGATTCAGTTTCAATCAAGTTTTAAAGCCCTCTGCATTTTCAAAATGGTGAGTAAACATTTTAAGCTTAAACTTAAGTAGCTAATTATCTGTTGCATGTGAGTTATGTGATGATGTCTGTTTTTTATGTATGTATATAAGTATGCCTCTGTATATATATGAATGTGTACATATCTATCGTTTAACTCCCCTGTTCTTAGTTCAGAGCTTATGATTTTGACTAAAATTCAAAATCTCTACATGTGTTCTATGTTAGACTTTGAAATTTAAACGGAATAGTTTAGTTTAAACCCGATCTTGGATTAAAAGTAGATTTAAGTATACTAAGATTGAAACTATGTTAAATTTGGGAACCATGGTAGAAATCTTAATTATATGATAAAAATCAAGTGTTGAAATTTATTGATTCAAGTATATTTTTTGAATCATCCTTAAAAGTTGGGATTTTTTATATCAAAATCACAATTTTAAATAAAGTAATGAATGTGAATTTTAGGATTATCTGAAAGTGGGTTTCTGAGCAAATTCTGACGGCCACAAGGTTAAAAGGGATCGGGATCTTGGATAGAGGTAGAGGAAGGATCTGGTGGTACGGCAAAAATGGATGGCGGATTCTCTGATAGTCGTGGCGACGGCGATAGGTGGATTTGGGTTTTAAACCTAATTTGGTCGAACTGGGAAAATGGGGTCAATTCTACTTCTTTGGTTCATCGAGTTGAATTGAATTTGGGGATGGCTTCATTGATGATCGGAGGTGGTATAACTGTGGTGGCGCGTCGTCTGATGGTCAGAGATGCGAGTTCGTGGTGGTTTGGCCATGGGATTTGGTTCCAGGTCTCAACTGGACTGCTAAATTTTGGATCGAGGCTTGTGATGGTGATTTGGTGATCGGAGAGGGTTGCTACGGTGTGGGGTGACGTGCCGAAGGGTTCGCCAGAGGTCGTAGATGGCTCCGGCGATGGTGCATGTACACAGGGAAGGTTTTGGTGTTAGTGGGATTGTGATGGTTATGTTGGAAGTTGACTCGAAGGAAGCACCATGCTTTGGGGTTGATGTCTTGAGTAGCTGGTGTGTGCAAACTTATTAACAGTTTTTTATTGTTACAAGTTTTTAAATTTAAATTTTGAAAATTTAAGAAAAGAAATGGAACTTGAAGTGGCTCGAGTGATACTCAGGTCCAAACTGAAGAAGACTGATTTAAAAGAAATTTTCAAAAGTTTTAAAAAGTTTTATAAAACAAGTTTCAAATTTAAATAAAGGAAGTTTAAACTTTTGAAATAAATCTTGTTTTTGAATACTAGCCTTTATAAATATACATGTTTTCTTTAAACATTTTATCAAGAAGTTCAAAATTTGTTTAATTTAAAATTTTGTTAAAATTATTTTTAACTTAAGTAAAAAATGGAATTTAAAGACAAGTTTTAAAATCTAAATTAAATTTTGTTTAAACCAACTTTTGATAAATTTTTAAGGTTATGGAAGTTACGTTTTGTTAACTTTAATTTTTCAGGAAATGATTATTTTATTTTAAAACTTAAATATTGATTTAACTAAGTAAAATCAATTATTAAAATATAATGGTTTAAATATATAAATGGTAATTAAGGTATTTATAAGATAATGTTTTATCTTAAGATAAAGAAGGTTTTATTATCTTGAAATTAATTAAGTTAATGGAGGAATTTAAGTAGAATCAATTAATTTATTTATTTAATAATGATTAAGAATTAATTAAGGAATTAATTAAGAGTAATAAATTGATTTAATTAATTTTTTTAAAGTTAATGATTAAGGGTTATCAGTTAATTAATTAGAGGTTAATTAATTTATAATTAAGGATTATTAATTAGATAATTAGAGATTATTAATTAATAATTGAAGATTAATTAATTAAGTAATTAAGGTTAATTAATTGGTAATTAAAAAGGTACTTAATTTGTAATTAAGTTTTATTAATTAATAATTAGGCTTTATTAATTAATAATTAAGAAATTATTAATCTAAAATTAAAGTTAATTAAGGATTAATTAACTGTTATTTAGGGTTAATTAATTGTAATTAAGGATTGATTGATTGATTAATTAATTAAGGATTGATTGATTAATTAATTAATTAAGGATTAATAAATTGGTTATTAAGTTTTATTAATTGATAATTAAGGTTTATTAAGTAATAATTACAGATTAATCTGTAATTAAAGATTAATTTATTTATTTAAAGGGGTAATTAAGGAATGAATTACCCAATTGTAATTAATTAAATGAACGTGATTAATTAATTGGTTGATTAATTATAGATAATCCTGATGATTGATTAAATATAAATAATTAATGAGAATAAATAGTGTAATTACTTAGGGTAAGTAATTAATGTATAATTACTGGGATGTAATTAATTAAAGGGAATTACTTAATAGAAGTAATTAAAGGATAATTACTTAGTAGAAGTAATTAATGATTAATTACTTGGTGTAGTTAATCAAAGGATTTATATAATTAATTAAGGAGTTAATTAATTAACGTAAGTAATTACAAGATGATAATTACTGTTTATGATTAATTAAGGTTGATTAATGGAAGTGATCAATTAAAGTTTAATTAACTAATATAATTAATTAAGGATCGATGTAATTAATTATAGTTAATTAATTAATGGAAGTAATTAATTAAGGATCATTAATTAATGTAATTAATAAGAGTAATTAAGGATTGATTAATTAAGATTAATTAATCAATAATAAATGATTATAAGGTGATTAATAATTTGTAATTAATTAAGGATTAATGTAATTAATTATAGTTAATGAAGTAATTAAGGTTAATTACTTAATGGTTTGTAGATAATTAATTTGTGTAATTAATTATGGGTTAATTACTTAATGTAATTAAAGATAATTAATCAAGGGTGATTAATTAAGATGATGATTAATTAATTGATTTGTAATTAATTAATGGTTAAGTAAGCAAGATTTTAGTGTTGGAAGTAATTAATTTATTTTAAATTAGTTAGAGATGAAGTAATTAGTTTAATTCATTTTAAATTAATTATAGATGTGTGATTAATAGATCATTGCTTATGGATGGCTGATTGATACTGAATGCCTTGATTATTTGATATCTCTAATGAGATATGTGTGATATGTGATATAAGATGATTTGGTCGAACTGTGATGGTATGGATTATCTATCTGTGTATATGAGAATTATCTATCAGTGTGAATATATATAATGATTTGAATTGAATTGTTTTAACTTTAAAACAACTTGGACCTAAAAGATACGTTTTGGATGTCGGTGAGACCGGGATCGTTTCTAGATTTGGATATCCGAAAACTACATCGATCCAAATTTAGCGATAGGCCGTGAATCTCAAGTGAAGATGAAGATTCAAAGTGCATAGGTTATTGTCGTTAACTCTGAGGGTGATTCCAAAATGAGTGTAATGAGATAATGCCTTCAGTTTCGTTCGAACATGGAACGAACTTGTATGGATTGAATGCTTTCAGAACATCCTCAGGTGGACAATGAACATTCTAAGATAGATGTGTTCTATAAAGGTAATCGTAGCCTCAAGCCTCATCAACCGGGAATGACTAAAACAAGGGAGGTGCAGCAAGGCTAAGTGGGTCATACCCAAGTAGGACGAGATTTACCCCTGTCTAGAGTCTCTTTTTATTCGGCCGTGTGAACGGTTTCTAGCTACAACCGCGGGTTATCTTGTTTGGAACTGTTCAATATGGAATGGTTCCGGCCTTTCGTTGCAGGGGATTTAGGGTGGATCCTCGGTATGGTGATCTAGGCCCTGTATTATGACGGGCGGTACCTCGTAGCCCTGCCATTGATGAAAACCCATTCTTCCTACGTGCCCTTACGGTTTTGATTGTATTACCCACTTTGTGGCTAGTAGTTGAATTTAATCATGTAATAATTTCCGCTATTTTCTATTTATTTGAAAACCCTAGACCCTATTATAATATCATTAGATTTCCTATCAATGTTTTGGTTAGCATAAGGTAAAAACTTACCCATTTTTATGTGTGGGGAGTCTTACGTGATACCTTTTCTTTCAAAAGGTTTTTTTTAAAGTTAAGCAACTTTAACCGTTCACTCATACCAGACCCATGTATGACCCGGAGTTTATCTTCTTTTTTCTTAAACTCTTGGGTACTCAAATTTTTACGAGTAGCCAAGGTATTCAGGTTAGCTTTGACGAATTTTGGAGGAGATACGGAGCAAGAGTCTTCAGCGTTATAGATGTATAGTGGTTCCGCTGTGTTGATCTCTGTGTGATATCTGTATTGTATATTGAGTTGTATAACTAGACAGGTGTTTATAACTGTCTAGTATGTGTTATATAAGCTGTGTAACTCTGATGTATATGATACTATGTAATATCTATGTGATTAATATAATTTATTCGTTCGACTGTTGAGATTCTGATGTTATTTCTTTCTTTCTTCTCTATCTTTTCTCTTTTCTATCCCTTTCTTTCTTAAAAATGATAGGTCTTTCTGTGGAGAGAAAGGCGGGTTGTTTTGATTTGGTACCAAAGAATAGGTTGAGTGAATACCTAGGCTCTGGAGTGGCGTCTTTCTTGAGAGAGCGTATTTGTACTTTTTATATAAATATATATATCTATTTCTACTATTTGTTGGATTACCTATTCGGGTTTTTTCCAATGTGAGTTCTAAAGGTATATAGGGTAGTGGTGTGTGTAGGACGACTATCAATGGAAGAAGTCCGAGTGTTGAGGTTGGAAGAGTATCTGTCGAGACTGTAGATCTAAGACCGTCTCGAGTAAGCATTGCAGCATGATGTAAGGATTTCTCTAATCTATGAAGGAAACCTGTTAAGTATCGGAGTCCATCATTCGAGTGTAAGTTAATCGTGCTTGTGCGAGCGGATTTTCTAGAGTTTGGATCTGTTCGGTTGAGCAGAAGTGAGTGATGGTATCTTGGCAACTTCAGGATGGAGTAGCTGCGTAATGAGACGCAGTGACTACGGATGTCTCCGAAGATGTTTATTTGGAGCTAGTTTAGGGAAGTGTGTCTGCATCAGTGATGAGACTGAGTTTGTATTTTGTTTGGGGCTCGAGTTTCTTAAGGACATGTCTGTCCATCTTAAGGTTCTGTGTCGGATTGGTTGATCTGATTTTGATGATCGAGGAGCTTTGGATAAGAAGTCTTTGGCATCTTTGGCATCGTGCAGCTGGGTAGTGTTTTGTGTGCCAGCAGGAAGATCTTTTGGCTTTGAAGTGTCCTAGAGGTGGAGTTCAGAAGAAGCAAAGTGGACCCGTTTCTTCGATGGATTGGTCAAGCACTAAGCTATTCTGATTTGTAAAGAAAGAATAGTATCTGTGGATATTGGATTGGATAGGATCGCAAAAGTGACTTGCGATAGTTTGAGTGCTCTCTTGAGTTATAGAAGTTGTCATAGATTTTTCTGGATGTCTTCAGGGAAGTCAAAAGTTTGTTTGTGTTAGAGATTGAGTTCCACATCGACTTGGTTCTGCTAGGTGGAAGGACGTCTCCTAGAGAGAGGTTTTTGATGAAGCATCTCAGGATTGTGTGAAACTTCTGAGTTTTATCTTTTTTGGATCTGTTGAACCATGTTGTTTGGGATGCGCTGTCTAGTCTGTGCTCGTGTTCATCGAACGACATTCTCATCTGCTCCAGATCAGAGTTGTGCAGCGGAAGCAAGGTGGCAACTATTCTAGAACGGTAGCAACCGGAAGTTGTAGTGTTTTGGATTAGAAAATTTCTACGGGAAGTTTTTAGGATCTGAAGGTCAGATTGGTGAGTAATCATGTTTTGTCTTTTTCGAATAAGAGAAGTAAGTTGAAATCTACTGATGATTGTGAAGTATTATGTTTTTGATTTGGGAAGATCTTGAGAGGATCTTTTTGTTGGATTGTTTTTGATCCAGTTTGTTTCTAGAAGCATCAGCGAAAGTTCAGCTGATTAGAAAGGATGTAGGCAGCCTAGGATCGTCAGAAGAGTTTTGAGGTTAAGAGACGGAGGAATTTGGAATCCGAAGTTGGAGACTTTGTTTTTGTTGAGGTTTTTCTCCGGTCACAGGAGCAATAAGATTGGGTAATTGGAAAGTTAGCTCTGTAGTATATTGGATTCTTGTGAGTTTTTGTGTTTGGCTTCTAAGGGTTAAATTGCCAGTTTGGAAGACCAGGATTCAATGTATTTGACGTATCTCTGAGGGAGTACGTGTATGATCCATCACTGGTTTTGGAACCAGTAGTTCAGGTGGATTTGGTAGTTGATTCGATCTTGTCTGTGATCAGGTATCTTGTGTAGATTGTAGATCTAGATAAGTAAAAGCTCAGTAGCTTAGTAGTATAGCTAGTTTGGATTTAGTAGAGCTAGTATTCTAGTATCTGTACCTGGGAAACACGGATAATTTTAGGAAGCTTATCCGGATCTATGTCCAGATAGCTAGTGTTGTTTATTTGACTGAATTGATTATTTGGATGAAACTGGTTGTTTGACTAATGTTGTATGGCTGATATGTATGCATGGATGTTTGAAATTGTCTAAAATAAAAACTTTGGATTATCTTTTGTTTTAAATTTTGGGGATGAAATTCTTTTAAGAGGGGAGGAATGTGATATCCCGTAATTTCAAGGAATTTAAAATGTGATAATCTCTTAATCAAATTGTTTAAAATTGATAAAATTGTTATTTTCAAATATAAATAACCAATTAATTAATAATGAGATTTTTTTAAAAGGTATAATTATAGATTGATTTTTAAATAAGAATAACTATTTAGTTTGTGTTATTATATAAATAAATTTTAAATATAGATTTTAAATAGATTTTAAATAGACTTTTATTTCAAATTTTATAAGCTTTATTTAAATATGTATATATATGTGTATTTAAATTAATTTTAAATAGGATAATTATTTATAATTAATAACGTTTTTGTTTAAAATTAATATCTATATTTATTTGAATTGATTTTAAATTGGATTTTAAATTGAAATTGAATTTGAGTTAAGATTTAAAAATTGTATTTAAAGGAATATATATATATATATATCTTTAAAATAGAAATAATAATATAGTTTGGATATAAAATATGGATTAAGTTTTTGTTTAAAATAAGATTTTTTT
Source organism: Allium cepa (assembly GCA_030765085.1). Lineage (NCBI taxonomy): Eukaryota > Viridiplantae > Streptophyta > Magnoliopsida > Asparagales > Amaryllidaceae > Allium > Allium cepa. The sequence goes on along the minus strand of CM060940.1, from coordinate 566,829,593 downwards.
ATATTATTTTCATTAAAGGAAATTTATTTATAGAAATTTGGAAAGTATTTATTTAATATGAATAAATACAAAAGCTTTTAAATTAGCATTTAAAAATGAGTTTAATATATTATATATGATTTTATTTAAAATCAAATTGGTTTTTATTTTATTTTCTCTTAGAAGTTTTATTTATTTAAAATTAGAAAAGCATTCATAAATTAAGAAACTTACTAATTAATTAGGAAATCTATTTTAAAGGGTTTTTTAAATCATTTTAAAATAAATAAAAATAATGTAAATACAAGTGTAATTAAACTAAGTAATATAAGTAACATGTCTTAAGTAATTAAATAGGATAATAGACAAGTGTCATATTTATTTCCTTTTTTTCTTTAATTTCGATAAACCATAATTTAAACCTATATAAACAATCACCTCCTTGCTTAAATTCTTTTCCCAATTCATTCCGCCAGAGAAAAAACCTATAAACTAATATCAAAACCAGAAAATGCATGAATCAAAACCTGAAGCATTTTCGAGTCTGAAATCAATTCACTCAGAACAAAATACAAACCTGAAATCATTTCAAGTTTAAAACCCTGTAATCCTCTTTCATCAAACCTGTAAGCAGTTTCCCCACTTTAACAACTGTGCACATGGTGGAGATTCCAGAACGAAGTATGATGGTTTGACGACAATTCTATATGGTATTTACGTGGCCCTGACTCCCATGAGTCAGCTTGATGTGGCTAAAATAGGAGCTATGCCGAGCCAAGTGTGGTTATTTCCCCAATCAGGCACGTTTCTTCGATACCATTTTATTGCTTTTGTGAATTGATTGGATGCACCTTTGATTTGGGAGTGTGTCATGAGCTCGGCGGTAGTGTCTGCTATGCGTTACCACCAGTCCGGGACCGCAAATGGTATATCTACCCTAGCATTGCCTCGAGTGCATTATCGCATGCCCTCTCACGCCTTTTACGTGTTTATTTTGTACCTTACCTATGTGGTGTCCTCAAGGTAAACCACCAGTTTGGTGCAGTGTACGACATTGTATAGACTATGCGAATATGTAAAATGTGTTAAGGGGGATATGGGTAACGCCTTAACGCTATTTTAATAGTTTACTTTACTTTAGACGTATTTATAATAACGTATATTACTACATAGTAGATAGTTTTACGGATCCTTAGAGGATGAAAATCCCAAACATCCTCTAAGTTACTTGAATTTCAGTTGACATTTCACTTGAGTTGAATTTATTAATATAAGAATGTTAATCCTTACTCGTGTGTTTTGTGTTTTGCTTTATACTCGGGCCAGACCGAGTGTCACATCATTTGAGAATTACCTTTGGAGTTGGTGCTTCCCTTGGAGATCCATCTGTCCATCCAGCTTTCAGTCATTTCAGTTTATTCCAGTCACTTATGTCCAGACTTGTTAGTTGTGTATGTATTTGAGACTTCTATGTATTTAGGATTTCTTTTGTATTTTTCTTTAAACTCTGATGTTCTATATGTAATATCCCGGAATTTATGGCAATTTAAATTTAATAATCTGTGTTTAAATTTAAATTGAATTGATAATTTTTGTTGATAAATTTGAATTGATTCTATAATCTTCTTTATTTAAATATTTAATTTGTGAATTTATTTTTATTAAACTGATAAATCTATTTTCTATTTAATAATGTATATGTATTTATATATATTTTAAATAGATAAGTTGTTTTTAGTTAAATTAGTATAGCATAATTTTAATATTTTGAAATAGGAATTGTGATTTATTTAAGGTTTTCAAAAATATTTAATAAAATACTATATGATTTTAAATATATGAGATAAATGTTTTAATTAGTTTAAAATTCATTTTAATTCAAGTTGAATATTAAAATAAGTTACAAAAATATTTGTGTTATTCTCTTTAAAATATTGATTGATAATTTTGATTTGTGAATTTAATTTGAAATTTAAAATACAATTTAAAAATATGAAACATATATTCAATAAGTCACAAACTCTTTTATAAATTTATTTTAATTATTTAAAAGTTTCTTTTTCAAATGATTAATTTGTATATTGTTGTATTTATATTAACACTTTGCTTATTCTTTAGAAAATATATACATAACTAAGTATAAGAACTAATTAAGTTTAATTTATCTTTAACACTTAATCTAAATTACTAATTACTTGAAAGAGACATGTGTATGTAAGTTAGAACATGTGTTAACATGTGTTAGCTAGTTGGATAAGGAATTTAACAAGTGTTAACATTTCATACAAGTGTCATGTTGTAATTTTATTTTCTTTGATTTTTAATTAAATTTTAAACAAGTTATAAATTTGCATTTTTCTTTCTTTTCCTTCCTTTTCTCATTTTTCATTTCTAAACAAATCCGAAACCCCTCTTCATAATTCAAGCTCCTGTAACCAAATGCAAACAACCTGCATGTGCTTGTACACTAAAGAATGCATATCATTACCCTTTAACTTTTCAAACCAGTAACCCCTACATTTCAAAACAGAAGCCTGTAACTCCTCAAAAACCTGCAAAATCAAATCCCTCTTCATAATCATAACCTGTAACTCAGGTTCAACATGTAATATAAAGGCATGCATTCATTTTTCAAAACTCTGGAAATAAAGCAACCTACATTTTGTTTTCTTTAATCAACAACCTGGGTTGAAACTGCAAAACAAAAACCGCATGCAAGGATTTTTCAAAGATCAGGAAGCAAATCATTTAAAAACAAAGACTAAAAGCATTAAATCTGAAAGTCTGCATTTCTTTGCATCTGGAAGCAAGGGCCTGCATTCATGAATTTTCAAAATCTGGAACATGCAATTGAATTTGTGCTCTGCATTTCTCAAATTCAGGTGAGTAACAAATTCTTTTCAAACATTTAAATATATGAACTATGGTTGCCTGATTTAAAAACTGGAATATGAATACTTGTTATAAATGCATTGTTATGTATATTTATATATGGTTGTACTTCTGGTTGTATGAATCTGCTTGTCGTTTACTTATAGAATCTACCCTGTTATAGTTCTTGTTCAAGTACAAATATCTTGATTTAATCATTATTAAATCTAAGTTTCAAATGAAAACTTGTTAGATTAATTTCAAACTTTAATTTAGGATTTTACTTAGTTAAAATAACCTTAGGTTGTATCTGGAAACTGAATCAAAAGATCAGGTTCAAATAAGTGAAAATCTTAGTGTCACAACCTATTGATTCAGGGTTATATATCAAAACATTATGCAAAAGTATGATTTTTAAAAACAATATTACAATTTATAGTGTTTTTAACAAGGTACAGTTTTAAATTTACTGTATCATACATATTTGATTAGCATAATTGATACTTGCTTTTGATTTGGTTGGATATGCTCCTGGAGATTGCGTAAAGATCTAGGTTGATGAGAAAATTCTTAGATTAGGATTGCATTTAGTTTTGATGGTGAGATTTGGAGATTTCAGTATGAACCCTAGTTTTTACTGGGTTTAAGAATTTTAGTACTGTTGCTTCATCAATGGTTCGAGTTCAAAGATCTTTTGGGTATGGTTAGATGACATATTGATGGAGTTGTCACCGGAGTATGGAAGGGGATGTTGGTCGGGAATGGGAGAAATTGATGTTGACAGGTTTGATTTGGTTGTGGTCTAAGTGTTTCAGGTTTTGACTTTAACTTGAATTCAAATTCAAGTTGAAATTGTGAGGATCTGAGGATTTAAAAGGTGGTGTGGGGTTACTGGTCGATGGGGGATGGCCATTGACGATGGTCAGTGATGGCCGGAGTTGGTTTATAGGTGCACAGGGAGGTGCGTGCAGGTTGGTATTTGTTTTGGGTTGCAGGGTTGTTTTCCTGTGATGGTCTCGGGGAAATTAAAGGGTGACTCGAAGCAAGTAAGTAATTTACTCGAAGTAAATTATAGGTTGCTCGAGTATAAATCTATGTTTCAGGTTTTAACAGAAACTTGTTTCCAGGTTTTAAAATTTTTAAAAGTAAGTTTTTTTAAAATGTAAATTTAAAACCTGAACTAAGTATAAAATTTAAACTGAATTTAAATGTAAATTCAACTAGTCAAATTTTGGGTTTTTGAAATAATTTAAATTTTGAAATTTTTAAGCAAAATCTAAAACCAGTTTTCCAGGTTCATATAGATTTCAGTGAAAATTTAAAATGCAAACCAAAATTTTAAACTAGTTTGAAACCTGAATTTTGTTATAAATTCAAATAATTTAAATCTTGGTATTTGTAGTTATTCAGGTTTTTAAATTTAGTTTGGGTTCTAAACCTAAAATATGAAACTGTGTTTTGTTTTAAAATTTAAATGTAAAATTACAAATAGTAAGTTGGAGTTCAAACTGGAAGTTTTAAACCTGAAATTTAAATTTGAAGTCAATAGTTTAATTCTTGAATTTTGAAACATTTTTGAAATCTAAAATGTAATATGTTTTAAACTAAAACAAGAAACTATTTCTGTTTTTATGTTTAAATTGAAAAGCAAACTGAAAAAAAATGCAACTGAAAATTTTAAACAAGTTTAAAAATCTGGGAACAGAATTATGAAGCTCAAGTTTGAATTTAATTTAAATCTGGAAAGTTTAATTTAGATTTTTAAACTTTTACAGTATAAAGAACATTGTTTGAATTTAAAACTATAAGTCTTAATGTATGAACTAAAGTTTAAACTAAGTTTAAATTTAGTTTTAAAACCTGAGATTTGACTTTAATGCCAGTTTTTAAAATTAAATAAGTTTTTAAATTTAAATTTGTTTTAACTATTTTAAAACAAAAATTAAATAATTTGAATTTAAAAATGAAAATGGAAGTGTAAGTAAAGTTTTAAATTTTTAAGTTTGAATCTGCAAAGAAAATTTGAATTGTGTTTCAGTTTGAAATTTAAAAAGAAATTTTAAATTGAATTTTGTTTTGAAACAAAGTGTTTAAAATACTTTGTATACAGAAGAATGTTTCTTAATTTTGAACTTAAGAAAATTGGTTTCATTTAAATTATTAAATTAATTTAAATGGAATATTAATTATTTGATTAATTAATAATGTGGATGATTACTTAAGTAATTAATAATTTTTAAAATTTGATTAATTAGATTTGAGACTAATTAATTAAGGTTAGTTAATCTATAATTAAGGTTGTTAATTAAATTTTAATTAATGATTAAGATTTATTTAATCAAGTGATTAAAGATAATTCAGATTTTAATTAATACTTAATTAATTAATAATCAGAGATTAATTAAATTGTAATTAAATATTAATTAATTAATAAATAATAATGATTAAGATAAGTTAATTCTTAATTAAGTAATTAAGAAATGTTAATGAAGGTCATTAACTTAAGATTATATTAACAATTAATTAATGTAATTAATTTAGATAATTTAATTAATTAATTAATAATAATCAATTGTTTAAGTTTAATTACTTAATAATTAATGAATTAATTACTTGGTGTAATTAATTTGATTAATGTGATTAGTTTAGATTAATTAAGTTAATTTAAACATTTGTGGATTATTGATAATTACTTTATGTAATTTATGAATTGTAATTACTTAGAGAAGTAATTAATTAATAATTACTGAATGTAACTAAGGATATTTATTTTAGAAGTAATTTGGATTTAAATTATTTGAAAAAAATCAAAGATTAACTAAGATAATTAATTAAGAGTAATTAATTATGGGATGAGTAATTAAAGTACTTAATTACTGTGTGTTATTAATCATGGGTGATTAATATATATAAGTGGATTAATTTCAAATTAATTACTTATGTAATTAATTTATATTAGAGATTGATTAATATAGTTAGGAATCATTAATTAATTAATTAATGATGTAATTTGGAATTGATTTAAGGTATAATTAATAATGAATAAATGATTAATTAATTGGGCAATTACAAGTTAATTATTTGCAAAGGGTTTAAGTAATTAACTTGCGTAATTAACTTATATGCTAATTACTTATTGTAATTAGAGATAGTTAATTAATAATGATTAAGTGAAATAAATATTGAGATGATAATTTATAAATTGATTTGTAACCAATTAAAGGTTAAGTTAAGAAGAATTTTAATGATGAAGTAATTAATTTAATTAATTTTAAATTAATTAGAGATTAAGTAATTAATTTAATTCATTTTAAATTAATTATAGAAGGTGATCATTAGATCATTGCTTATGTTTGATGATTGGTATTAATTGTCTGGTATGGTTTGTAATCTCAGTTATGAGATGAGTAATGGATGTATTGGTTGCTTTGGATGATAATATAGATTATCTGATTATGATATGAATTATCTGTTGATAATGATAGTGTTGATTATCTATTGTGTTATAAATTATCTATCTGTGTATATTTAGATAATAAATTGAATTGTTTTAAACTTTAAAACAACTTGGACTTAAAAGACACGCTTTGGATTTCGATGAGACCGGGATCGGGTTTCCATATTTGGATATCCGAAAACCACATTGATTCCAATTAAACGTTAGGTCGTTAATCCAAGTGGAGCGAGTGAAGACTCGAGGTGTAAGGGCTATACGTCAGTATAACTCTGTGGGTGATTCCGTAATGAGTTTGACGGAATAGTACTTATAGATTCAAGATGGTGATTCAGAGTGCAAGGGTTATTGTCGTTAACTCTGAGGGTGATTCAATATGAGTGTAACGAGATAATGCCTTCGGTTTCGTTCGAACCCGGAACGAACTTGTATGGTTGAATGCTTTTAGAACATCGTCACGTGGACGATGAGCATTCTAAGTGATATGTCCTATTAAGGTAATCGTAACCTCAAGCCTCATCAACCGGGAATGGCTAAAACATGGGAGGTGCAGCAAAGCTTCGTGGGTAGCCCCCACTTGAGAGCAAGATTTATCCCTGCCTAGATGTCCCTTTATTTTCGGCTTAGTGGTGCGGTTGCTGATCACAACTGCGGGGTTGTCTTGTTTGGAACTGTTCAGTAAGGAATGGGTCCGGCTTTGTGTTGCAGGGGATTGGGAGTAATCCTCGGTACGGTGATCTACACCACGTACTGTGACGGGCGGTACCCCAGTAGCCCATCCATTGATGGAATTCAAAATCCAATAAGTGCCAACGGTTTTGATTGTATTATCCACTTTTGTGGCTAGTAGCTGGAATTTAATAGATGTAACAATTTCGGCTATTTCTTATTTACTTGAAAACCCTAGACACTATTATAATATCATCGGATTTCCTATCAAATGTTTTGGTTAGCGTAAGGTAAAAACTTTTCCATGTTTATGTGTGGGAAGTCTTACGTGATACCTTTTCCTTTCAAAGGTTTTTCCAAAGTTAAGCAACTTTAACATGTTACTCACACCAGACCCATGTCTGACCCGGAGTTATTTCTGTTTTTCTTTGACTCTTGGGTACTCAAATTTTTACGAGCAGCCAAGGGAATTCAGGTTAGGATTCAGGTTAGCTTTGACGAATTGTGGAGGAGCATATGGAGCAGGAGGCTTCTGCGTATAGTTATATAGTTTTCCGCTGTGTTGGTTTCTCTGAGTGTTTCTGTATTGTGTTTGAGTTGTAATAACTAGACAGGTGTTTATAACTGTCTAGTATGAGATGTATTGTCTGTGTATCTCTGATATTTGATGTATACTATGTAATACTTATGTTATTAATATAATTTATTCGTTCCGCTGTTGAGATTCTTGTGTTGGATCTTCTTTCTCTTCTTTCTTTTCTCTTTTCTATCCCTTTCTTTCTTAAGGATGATGCGACTTTTTGTGGAGAAAAACTCGGGTCGTCTCATTTGGTATCAGAGCATTAGTTTGAGTGAATACCTAGTCTCTAGAGTGGTGTCTATCTTGAGAGAGCGTATTTGTATTTTTAATATATATATATATATATATATATATATATGGTTCTACCTATTTGTTGGTTTACCTGTTTGGGTTTTCCAATATAAGTTATAAAGGTAGACAAGGTAGGAGTGTGTGTAACACGACTACCATTGGTTGGTGTTTGAATGGATGAGGTTGGAAGTGTATTTGTCGAGACTGTAGACCTAATACCGTCTCGAGTGAGTTCTGTAGTGATGAAGGACTTCATCGATCTCTGAAGGTAACCTGTAAAGGTTCAGAGTTCATCTTTGAAGTGCAGAATTGAGTTTGGATCTGTCAGTAAGGATGAAGCAATGAGTGATGGTATCTTGATATCTCAGGAAGTAGTAGCTGCGTGATGAGATGCAGTGACTATGGATATTTCCGAAGATGTTTCTTTGGAACAAGAGTAAGAAGTGAGTCTGCTCGGTGATGTGGCTGAGTTTAGCAGAGTATTCTGAGTTGGTAGGGAGTCTTCTGGTTGAGTAGTTTTTCTGAAGTGGAGTTCAGAAGCAGAGAAGTGGACTCATTTCTCTGGTAAGTTGGTTAGGCCAGCATAAGCTGTTCTGTTTGGTAAAGAGAGAGCAGTTTTCTTTGGATTTAGGCTGAGTTGATCGCAAAAGTGACTTGCGATAGTATGTTCTTTTGGATTGTTGGAGATTGTTTCCAGGAAGTCAGAAGTTTGTCCGCATCAGGAGATCGAGTTTTCTTTCCAGGAATGGAACAGGTGGTTCAGTTAGTAGATGGATGGTTCCATGAGATAGAAGTTGGTGAAGTAACTATGGTTTCGGAGGAACATCTGAGTTTCCTTATGGATATGTGGAACCATATTTCTGTGTTGGGTTGTCTAGTCTGTGCTTGTGTTCTTCAGCATTTTCTTCTGTTTCGGATCAGAGTTGCGCAGCGGAAGTGTGGTGGGCCCATAACCCAAAGGTCCCAGGATCGTCCGAAGATTTTTTATGGATAAGAGGCGGAGAATTTGGATTCTGGAATCGGAGATTTGTTTGGGATAAGTTTTCTCTTATCCAAGGAGCTATAAGTTTGGGAAGCTGGCTCCGAAGTGTTTTGATTTCTTTTGTGATTGGTAAGATAAGTGTTTGGTTTTCTAGAGTTGAATTGCCAGTTTGGATAACTGGAATTCAGTGTGTATCACGTATCTCTGAGGGAGTACGTGTTTGATATTTCTGGTTGCAGATCCAGCTGTTCAGGAGGTTTGTTTGTTGAAGTCAGACTCGTCTGTAGTCTGATATTCTATATAGAATTGTTGTTAGGAGCTCTATAACTTAGTAGTATTGATTGTTTGGATTCTATAGAGCGAGTATCCCGATATATATATATATATATATATATATATATATATATATATATATATATATATATATATATATATATATATATATATATACCGGGGAAACTCGTGAAGATTTTGTCCAAAATTCTTTTGGATAATTAGATTTGTTCTGTTTGTGTGAATTGGTTGCTTAGGTTGTTAGCATATGATTAACATATGCTGTATTTTAAAATGAAATCTGTAAATAGATTATTAAATTACCTTTGTTTTAAATTTCGGGGACGAAATTCTTTTAAGGGGGAAGGATTGTAAAATCCCGAAATTTATGGCAATTTAAATTTAATAATCTGTGTTTAAATTTAAATTGAATTGATAATTTTTGGTGATAAATTTGAATTGATTCTATAATCTTCTTTATTTAAATATTTAATTTGTGAATTTATTTTTATTAAACTGATAAATCTATTTTCTATTTAATAATGTATATGTATTTATATATATTTTAAATAGATAAGTTGTTTTTAGTTAAATTAGTATAGCATAATTTTAATATTTTGAGATAGGAATTGTGATTTATTTAAGCTTTTCAAAAATATTTAATAAAATACTATATGATTTTAAATATATGAGATAAATGTTGTAATTAGTTTAAAATTCATTTTAATTCAAGTTGAATATTAACATAAGTTACAAAAATATTTGTGTTATTCTCTTTAAAATATTGATTGATAATTTTGATTTGTAAATTTAATTTGAAATTTAATTTGAAATTTAATTTGAAATTTAAAATACAATTTAAAAATACGAAACATATATTCAATAAGTTCCAAACTCTTTTATAAATTTATTTTAATTATTTAAAAGTTTCTTTTTCAAATGATTAATTTGTATATTGTTGTATTTATATTAACACTTTGCTTATTCTTTAGAAAATATATACATAACTAAGTATAGGAACTAATTAAGTTTAATTTTTCTTTAACACTTAATCTAAATTACTAATTACTTGAAAGAGACATGTGTATGTAAGTTAGAACATGTGTTAGATGTTTGGATAAGGAATTTAAAAAGTGTTAACATTTCATACAAGTGTCATGTTGTAATTTTATTTTCTTTGATTTTTAATTAAATTTTAAACAAGTTATAAATTTGCATTTTTCTTTCTTTCCCTTCCTTTTCTCATTTTTCATTTCTAAACAAATCTGAAACCCCACTTCATAATTCAAGCTCCTGTAACCAAATGCAAACAACCTGCATGTGCTTGTAGACTAAAGAATGCATATCATTACCCTGTAACTTTTCAAACCAGTAACCCTTACATTTCAAAACAGAAGCCTGTAACTCCTCAAAAACCTGCAAAATCAAATCCCTCTTCATAATCATAACCTGTAACTCAGGTTCAACATGTAATTTAAAGGCATGCATTCATTTTTCAAAACTCTGGAAATAAAGCAACCTGCATTTTGTTTTCTTCAATCAACAACCTGGGTTGAAACTGCAAAAAAAAATCTGCATGCAAGGATTTTTCAAAGATCAGGAAGCAAATCATTTAAAAACAAAGATTAAAAGCATTAAATCTGAAAGTCTGCATTTCTTTGCATCTGGAAACAAGGGCCTGCATTCATGAATTTTCAAAATCTGGAACATGCAATTGAATTTGTGCTCTGCATTTCTCAAATTCAGGCGAGTAACAAATTCTTTTCAAAAATTTAAATATATGAACTATGGTTGCTTGATTTAAAAACTGGATTATGAATACTTGTTATAAATGCATTGTTATGTATATTTATATATGGTTGTACTTCTGGTTGTATGAATCTGCTTGTTGTTTATTTACAGAATCTATCCTGTTATAGTTCTTGTTCAAGTACAAATATCTTGATTTAATCATTATTAAATCTGAGTTTCAAATGAAAACTTGTTAGATTAATTTCAAATTTTAATTTAGGATTTTACTTAGTTAAAATAACCTTAGGTTGTATCTGGAAACTGAATCAAAAGATCAGGTTCAAATAAGTGAAAATCTTAGTGTCACAACCTATTGATTCATGGTTATATATCAAAACATTATGCAAAAGTATGATTTTTAAAAACAATATTACAATTTATAGTGTTTTTAACAAGGTACAGTTTTAAATTTACTTTATCATACATATTTGATTAGCATAATTGATACTTGCTTTTGATTTGGTTGGATCTGCTCTTGGAGATTGTGTAAAGATCTAGGTTGATGAGAAAATTCTTAGATTAGGATTGCATTTAGTTTTGATGATGAGATTTGGAGATTTCAGTATGAACCCTAGTTTTTACCGGGTTTAAGAATTTTAGTACCGCTGCTTCATCAATGGTTCGAGTTCAAAGATCTTTTGGTATGGTTAGATGACGTATTGATGGAGTTGTCACCGGAGTATGGAAGGGGATGGTGGTTGGGAATGGGAGAAATTGATGTTGACAGGTTTGATTTGGTTGTGGTCTAAGTGTTTCAGGTTTTGACTTTAACTTGAATTCAAATTCAAGTTGAAATTGTGGGGATCTAAGGATTTAAAAGGTGATGTGGGGTTACTGGTCGATGGGGGATGGCCATTGACGATGGTCAGTGATGGTCGGAGTTGGTTTATAGGTGCACAGGGAGGTGTGTGCAGGTTGGTAATTGTTTTGGGTTGCAGGGTTGTTTTCCTGTGATGGTCTCGGGGAAATTAAAGGGTGACTCGAAGCAAGTAAGTAATTTACTCGAAGTAAATTATAGGTTGCTCGAGTATAAATCTATGTTTCAGGTTTTAACAGAAACTTGTTTCCAGGTTTTAAAATTTTTAAAAGTAAGTTTTTTTAAAATGTAAATTTAAAACCTGAACTAAGTATAAAATTTAAACTGAATTTAAATATAAATTCAACTAGTTAAATTTTAGGTTTTTGAAATAATTTAAATTTTGAAAATTTTAAGCAAAATCTGAAACCTGTTTTCCAGGTTTATATAGATTTCAGTGAAAATCTGAAATGCAAACCAAAATTTTAAACTAGTTTGAAACCTGAATTTTGTTATACATTCAAATAATTTAAATCTTGGCATTTGTAGTTATTCAGGTTTTTAATTTTAGTTTGGGTTGTAAACCTAAAATATGAAACCGTGTTTTGTTTTGAAATTTAAATGTGAAATTTCAAATAGTAAGTTGAAGTTCAAACTGGAAGTTTTAAACCTAAAATTTAAATTTGAAGTCAATAGTTTAATTCTTGAATTTTGAAACATTTTTGAAATCTAAAATGTAATATGTTTTAAACTAAAACATGAAACTATTTCTGTTTTTATGTTTAAATTGAAAAGCAAACTTTAAAAAAATGCAACTGAAAATTTTAAACAAGTTTATAAATCTGGGAACAGAATTATGAAGCTCAAGTTTGAATTTAATTTAAATCTGGAAAGTTTAATTTAGATTTTTAAACTTTTACAGTATAAAGAACATTGTTTGAATTTAAAACTATAAGTCTTAATGTATGAACTAAAGTTTAAACTAAGTTTAAATTTAGTTTTAAAACCTGAGATTTGACTTTAAGGTCAGTTTTTAAAATTAAATAAGTTTTTAAATTTAAATTTGTTATAACCATTTTAATTTTTTTTAAATAATTTGAATTTAAAAATGAAAATGAAAGTGTAAGTAAAGTTTTAAATTTTTAAGTTTGAATCTGCAAAGAAAATTTGAATTGTGTTTCAGTTTGAAATTTAAAAAGAAATTTTAAATTGAATTTTGTTTTGAAACAAAGTGTTTAAAATACTTTGTATAAAGAAGAATGTTTCTTAATTTTGAACTTAAGAAAATTGGTTTCATTTAAATTATTAAATTAATCTAAATGGAATATTAATTATTTGATTAATTAATAATGTAGATGATTAATTAAGTAATTAATAATTTTTAAAATTTGATTAATTAGATTTGAGATTAATTAATTAAGGTTAGTTAATCTATAATTAAGGTTGTTAATTAAATTTTAATTAATGATTAAGATTTATTTAATCAAGTGATTAAAGATAATTCAGATTTTAATTAATAATTAATTAATTAATAATTAGAGATTAATTAAATTGTAATTAAATATTAATTAATTAATAATTAATAATGATTAATATAAGTTAATTCCTAATTAAGTAATTAAGAAATGTTAATGAAGGTAATTAACTTAAGATTATTTTAACAATTAATTAATGTGATTAATTTAGATAATTAATTAAATTAATTAATTAATAATAATCAATTGTTTAAGTTTAATTACTTAATGAAAGTAATTAATGAATTAATTACTTGGTGTAATTAATTTGATTAATGTGATTAGTTTAGATTAATTAAGTTAATTTAAATATTTGTGGATTATTGATAATTACTTTATGTAATTTATGGATTGTAATTACTTAGAGAAGTAATTAATTAATAATTACTGAATGTAACTAAGGATATTTATTTTAGAAGTAATATGGATTTAAATTATTTGAAATAAATCAAAGATTAATTAAGATAATTAATTAAGAGTAATTAATTATGGGATGAGTAATTAAAGTAGTTAATTACTGGGTGTTATTAATCATGGGTGATTAATATATATATGTGGATTAATTTCAAATTAGTTACTTATGTAATTAATTTATATTAGAGATTGATTAAATATAGTTAGGAATCATTAATTAATTAATTAATTATGTATTTTAGAATTGATTTAAGGTATAATTAATAATGAATAAATGATTAATTAATTGGGCAATTACAAGTTAATTATTTGCAAAGGGTTTAAGTAATTAACTTGTGTAATTGACTTATATGCTAATTACTTATTGTAATTAGAGATAGTTAATCAATAATGATTAAGTGAAATAAATATTGAGATGATAATTTATAAATTGATTTGTAATCTATTAAAGGTTAAGTTAAGAAGAATTTTAATGATGAAGTAATTAATTTAATTAATTTTAAATTAATTAGAGATTAAGTAATTAATTTAATTCATTTTAAATTAATTATAGAAGGTGATCATTAGATCATTGCTTATGTTTGATGATTAGTATTAATTGTCTGGTATGGTTTGTAATCTCAGTTATGAGATGAGTAATGGATGTATTGGTTGCTTTGGATGATAATATAGATTATCTGATTATGATATGAATTATCCGTTGATAATGATAGTGTTGATTATCTATTGTGTTATAAATTATCTATCTGTGTATATTTAGATAATAAATTGAATTGTTTTAAACTTTAAAACAACTTGGACTTAAAAGACACGCTTTGTATTCCGATGAGACCGGGATCGAGTTTCCATATTTGGATATCCGAAAACCACATCGATTCCAATTAAACGTTAGGTCGTTAATCCAAGTGGAGCGAGTGAAGACTCGAGGTGTAAGGGCTATACGTCAGTATAACTCTGTGGGTGATTCCGTAATGAGTTTGACGGAATAGTACTTATAGATTCAAGATGGTGATTCAGAGTGCAAGGGTTATTGTCGTTAACTCTGAGGGTGATTCCAATATGAGTGTAACGAGATAATGCCTTCGGTTTCGTTCGAACCCGGAACGAACTTCTATGGATTGAATGCTTTCAGAACATCGTCAGGTGGACGATGAGCATTCTAAGTGATATGTCCTATTAAGGTAATCGTAACCTCAAGCCTCATCAACCGGGAATGGCTAAAACAGGGGAGGTGCAGCAAAGCTTCGTGGGTAGCCCCCACTTGAGAGCAAGATTTATCCCTGTCTAGATGTCCCTTTATTTTCGGTTTAGTGGTGCGGTTGCTGATCACAACTGCGGGGTTGTCTTGTTTGGAACTGTTCAGTAAGGAATGGGTCCGGCTTTGTGTTGCAGGGGATTGGGAGTAATCCTCGCTACGGTGATCTAGGCCACGTACTGTGACGGGCGGTACCCCAGTAGCCCAGCCATTGATGGAATTCAAAATCCAATAAGTGCCAACGGTTTTGATTGTATTATCCACTTTTGTGGCTAGTAGCTGGAATTTAATAGATGTAACAATTTCAGTTATTTTTTATTTACTTGAAAACCCTAGACACTATTATAATATCATCGGATTTCCTATCAAATGTTTGGTTAGCGTAAGGTAAAAACTTTTCCATGTTTATGTGTGGGAAGTCTTACGTGATACCTTTTCCTTTCAAAGGTTTTCCAAAGTTAAGCAACTTTAACCTGTTACTCACACTAGACCCATGTCTGACCCGGAGTTATTTCTGTTTTTCTTTAACTCTTGGGTACTCAAATTTTTACGAGTAGCCAAGGGAATTCAGGTTAGGATTCAGGTTAGCTTTGACGAATTATGGAGGAGCATATGGAGCAGGAGGCTTCTGCGTATAGTTATATAGTTTTTCGCTGTGTTGGTTTCTCTGAGTGTTTCTGTATTGTGTTTGAGTTGTAATAACTAGACATGTGTTTATAACTGTCTAGTATGAGATGTATTGTCTATGTATCTCTGATATTTGATGTATACTATGTAATACTTATGTTATTAATATAATTTATTCATTCCGCTGTTGAGATTCTTGTGTTGGTTCTTCTTTCTCTTCTTTCTTTTCTCTTTTCTATCCCTTTCTTTCTTAAGGATGATGCGACTTTTTGTGGAGAAAAAGTCGGGTCGTCTCACTATAGAAGCTTCTTGAACTACTATTTATCTATTCCACTGCTTATTGTTGTATTACTCTGTGTCTGTGATTCTGTGATTGATTTATTTACAGTATATGCTGAGTTGTGCCAAATATAAAATTTACATTCTATTGTTTTAAGCAATTCAAGTCTTTCATATACGGATGATTGTCGATTTGAACGTTTCAAAATAGTGGGTCGTTACAATTTAGGACATTCTCTTATTTCTTGATTTAGAAAAAAAGAGAAATTCCGTGTCTCGGTCTACAGTAGAAGCAAAATATATTTCTGCTGCATAAGCCTATTTATAGGTAATATATGCAACAAATTTAAAAGATCTTGATTTAAATTTTACTACATCACCAATATACTGTGACAACACTAATGCAATAAATCTATCAAAAAATCCAACACATCGTGTTAGAACCAAACATATAAATACAAGACGCCATTTTCTGAGAGATAATTTAAATAAAGAAGTAATTTCACTCAATTTATAAATACTAAAAAGCAAATAGCCGGTACTTCAACAAAACCATTAACTAAAACATCTTTTATTAAACTTGGAAGAAAGTTAGGACTATGTCCTTTCCCTGAATTATAAATTATAACAACATAAATTGAATATTTAAAGAAAATTTACACATGATGTCTACATACATCTTTTCATATGTCAACGTATGTTAGTAAAATCCGAAAACAGATTTTTCTTTGAAATTCAAAATTCAAAGTGAGGCTATATAATCACCAAATTTTGATTTATTTCTCATTCTTATGTCATCTTCTTTCAGCAATTTGATAAAATTAAATTAATGGATTCCTTAAGTTCTAAATATCTAAGAGAAGAGACTGCATCCTTTTTGTAACGAATGCGAATTTTTCGCGTTCGAAAGTCGACATCCGTACTTTACATCGTACTCGAATGCCGCAGATTCGACCGTTCAAATCCGATTCGCCGAAGCTTATAACACAATTAAGTAAACAACACAGCGGAAGAAATAATGAATATCAATATACCACATCTGATACAACAGATGATACAATAGATATCGATATATACATCAGAGATATGATACAATAATATAGCAGCGGAAAAGAAAATAGCTAAAACCAGCAGCGGAACAAATAACTCTAAGATAGCCTTCAAGAAGGAACTCCAAAACTGCAACTCCATCTCCAAGAACCAATCCAGGAATAACTCGAACTCCCAATAACGATGTACCAAGCTAAGAAAGGTCAGTCATATCCAAAGACTGAACTAGCTTCAGATAACCCACTGAACCTAACTATCTGAAAAACCCAACTCTAGACTGCCCGTGTGGGAAAATAGTGGGCACCCAGAGTTTAGGAAAGGAACAATAAACTCCGGGTCAGTCATGAGACTGGTGTGAGTAAAAAAAACAGTTTATCTTTGAAAACAAACAACAAGAAAATTTTAAAGTAAAATCGCAATGCTTTTAGAAAATGAAACTACCATAAGACCTCCCGCCACACACACAATGCAAACGCAGAATTGGAGGAGATTTCTTCTTATGATAGTCAAACATGCTTGATACGTAGGAAATTCATTGATATTATTATTATAAGTGCACAGTGCAGAAAACATTTCGAAAGTAAAATATTAATCTTAGCCAGCATAGACATTCCGAACTATGCCTACTATAGCTACCTTCCAAACAGTGGGGCGCCACCATAAGTGAATGGCAGGTAATACAACTAAAACCGTACAATGCGCGTATTGTTTTGATTGGATTTCCAACAAATGGTCAGGCTAAGGAACTTCCTATTGCCACATGGGAACGCCTCTGGCGGGATGCCCCGAGAACCTACCCGGATCTCTGCCAAACAAGGCCGGCTACCCCCTTCCCGGAGAATAAAACCTCAGATATGCCACCCCAGGTCCTTTGGGACCTTTATACGAGGATCCTCTACACCAACAACATCACACAGTAATAAATAAAGTGTGTCCACATGAGTAAGTATCTGGGCTCCATACCGTGATACTACCCTTTTGCAGAAGGAATGGTCATACCCTAGGGGAGCTACCCCTGAAACCTTGCCGCATTTTTCCTGTTTCGACCATTACCGGTTTGTGAGGCTTGATGAGGTTTCGTCCACAAAGCTACGCTTTTTCACAAAGCCATGCTTTGATCAAAATGGTCAACAAATGATCATCAATCACACAGCAGCACATAGCATGCCACACTACCAAATTGGGAGTATATTGCTGATAACCTTCAACTACATAACCTCTGAGCTCGTACGTCTCAGAGAAGGGTGTTAAGCTAAGAGAATAAATTCTCCGCCACCAATAGATATGTATTTGAAAGAAATCAGCTTTATATCTCAAAGTGTAGTGTCAGACACACGACCATACAAGTCTATTCCGGTTTCGAACAGAACCGAAGGCACTTCCGAAGAAGCCCTTGCAATCCGGGTATTCACAATGCCGATCGGACTTCCCATCACTTAGGAAATCTCTATACCGGCGCGACTCAGTGCAGAGACAATCGATAGGTCATCATATCGTTCTCGTAAATACCCGGTCTTCACCACCGGTCTTCAATGCTATCCATGTACGTCGTATCACTATTCGGAATGGGTTATATGACACAAAGGTCCTCTCCCGGCTAAACCGAATAGTGAGCGCAACATTTAAAACATATTGTAACAACCCTGAGATTGCAATTACCGAGTGATAAGTTAAAAATTATGATTTTAAGTTAAAAAGGGGGCTAAACAAATTTTTGGGAATTTAAATTTGCAATTGGTTTGCAAATTAAAATATTTTTGGTTGAAATGGGGAAATTTTAAATAAAAAGTGATTATGGGTTAATGGGCCAAATGAGATAATTACATGGTTTTAATTAAAACTAGGATGCTTATTAGGATTTTTGTTCACATGATAACTTCGAAAATAAACTAAGTCCTAATGGGTTTCTAAACCCTCTTACCATAACCCATTAGCCTAACCCCCTCCTATATAATATCTTAAACTCATAACCCTAACCCTCCTCCTCTTTATAAATTCCTAAAACCTAGATCTAAACAAAATTAATGGCCTCCATTTAGAAGCTCCATCTCCTTCTCTTCATAAATTAGTTTAATCCTAGAAAAAAAAAGAGAAGAAGAAAGGTAATGCAATCTCTGCTATTCTCTAATCCTCCTTCTTAATCCCTATTTATCTCCTCCATCTTGTTGTAATTATTGTGTATTTTTTTGTTGATTTTGGGTCCTTGAAGTCTCTTGATCTTTGCTTGGAGGTTGAGGGTTTGGCTTGCTTGATATTGTTCACACAACCCATTTGATCATTTGCTTCATTGAGGTAATTACTATTTATTAGTAATTATTGCTAGTATAATTTTGGTGAAAATTTTGATGCCAAAACTTGAAAAAAACACCCTAAAACCCTCAAAAACTGCATTTTCTGCAGGCTGAAATTGCACTGCCTGAAAACAGGCTGAAAAATGGGTCTGGGCTGCACCCAGGTTGCAGCCCAAACAAAGCAGGCTAGCCTAGTTGGGCTAGCCAGGAGCAGGCCAGCCCTAGTGGGGCTAGCCACAAGTCCCCAGCCCATGCGGGCTGGGGCGGGCCGCAAGACCCCAGCCCGTGTGGGCTGGGGCGGGCCCAGTACCCCCAGCCCGCGTGGGATGAGGGGGACCCAAGTCCCCCAGCCCGCGTGGGCTGGGGGCAGGCCCAGTACCCCCAGCCCGCGTGGGCTGGGGGGGAACCCAAGTCCCCCAGCCCGCGTGGGCTGGGGCGGGCCCATTACCCCCAGCCTGAGTGGGCTGGGGGCGGGCCCTAGACCCCCAGCCCGCGTGGGCTGGGGCGGACCCAGTACCCCCAGCCCGCGCGGGCTGGGGGCGGGCCCAAGTCTCCCCAGCCCAAGCGGGCTGGAGGCCTGAAAAAAAATATTAGAAAAATGAAAATGTTGCTTTCTATTTTCAGTTTTGGGACTGAAACTTTGTGACATCGCCACGGTCACATCCGTGGTCGAAATCTAATGTTTTTGGACTCGTTGGAAAGGTGGAGTTCTGAACTCCATCTCTGAAAAATTTGGGCAACATTGGAATTCGTTTGGTACTTCGATTTTCGTGCCAAAGTTAGACTCTGGTCGCTGTTGGAAAACAGTGTGAATCTTTTTCTGGGTTCAACTTTAAGACATCGCTGCCACTTCGTCTCAACTCGGAATGTAGAAATTCTTTTTGCATCTTAAAGTAGGGATGTCGAATTACATGCCTAGCAGTTTTCATGCCATTTGGACACAGTTTGCTGGTCCAAATAAATTTCCGAACTTGGGTTCGCAGCAGTTTTTGAATGGTTTCAAACACTTAGAATATTTTTGATGATTTTCTGGTTTTCGTCGATTTCTTTGAGATTTGTCCCTAGATTTCGTACACGGGCTTTATAAAAAGGATTTAAAAGGATTTTTCACTCCAAAATAGCTTTTGTAAATTATTATATAATATTATTTTTAATTATTAAATTAATTACTGCATAATAGGAGACTTTTCAAAAGACCGTTTTAAAAGTGATTTCGAAATCAATTACAAATCCGTTTTACACCATTATTTTCTATAATAAAAATCTCACACTCACTTTTTAGCACGTCGAGCGAAGTGGAAATGTGCTTAAACGTTTAGGAAATCTCCGGCCTATGGAACCGTGTGTATTTTCTTTCCGGTTAATCCCCGACCTATTCGGTTGATCGTTTTGACCTTTGGGTCTAGTTTACCGATGATACGAGGTGGACTTTTTATTGTTTGGAGTGTGAGCTTGCTATTGGTTAGTAAACCTTTTAGTGCGAACGTGGGGTATGGGACTCATTGTTAACACTTTACGGGTTCCTCTCCAAGAAGTTAGTGACACATTAGCCTCTGGGCGGTCAGTACTGGACCTCTGGGTCACCACGCCTCTGGGCAACCGTCTCTGGACACCTGCTCTATGGAGCAGTTTATTTTTCGGCGTGCGCCTCTGGTCCTTTATCCTTTTGGGAAGGATCTCGCCGTCTCGCGCGTTCCGCATCTATGCGAGTGATCGATCACAACTCTACAGTACTTGGCAACAACGACTCTGGTCGGTGCACGTGCAATATTTGTATTATCTGATGATTTTTTATCCATTCGAGTTTCGCCATTCGGTGTTGGTTCTATGGAACCATACGATGTAAGTGCGATTACCTTGTGGATTCACAGTGTCTCTGGACACTGCTTTTCAGTGTTTGATTTCGTTGACTTTTCAGTATATCCCTATTGCTCTTTAGAGCATCGATCTTTGCTTGGGCATTGATTACTGACTCTGGTCACTCTTGGGATTATTGCCTATGGGCAACTTTATATAGCTTTGGCTACGCCGATGATATGAGGCGATTTTATTTATTTCACACTTTGTTGTTGATATTCTCTTTGGAGATTTTTACTGTTTATTGATGATTAGGGATCGTCATTATATTCATGTAGTCCATATTACTCTTCTCTTTGGAGAAGTACTATTTTATTTATGTACTGCATTATTATATATATCTCAGTTATTACTGATTGTTTAGCTAGCCTGACCCGAGTGTTTTCGCTCGGGTCAGACCGAGTTGTTTCAGGTTAGGTCTCTGGACTTAGCTTTCCATGCTTCCGCTTGGACATTATCTGCTATGCTGATAGATAGCTCTTTTATTTGTCCACTATTCAGCTACTCTGTTATTTCAAACTCTTATGTACATATTTTTGACTCACATGTGTGAGCGGTGGCTTTTTACCCACCTTTCTGATACTTAGATCTGTATTGACGATATATTGTACCTATGTTCTGTGACTGTTATGTGACTGTTCTGTGATGATGATGTTATCATTTAGTACTATGTTTGTTCTGAACCTATTTTCCTTAGCCATTGTAGTTTCGTTATAAATATCTATTGGATATGTCGAACCACTGCAGAAAAGAAAACAACATATTCGACGTATTCAGTAGATAATTATAGCTTGATTACATATGGTCGCTTCCATTATACTCTATTCTCCGTTCTAGTAGACGTTATAACTCCGTAATACTCTTTACTAGCGTGGGTCTCGGAGTGGGGCGTTACAGCTTGGTATCAGAGCGAGGTTCAGAATTATGCCTAACAAACACAGAACGGATACACTTAGTACAATACATTTTAATTGGATCCGTATAAAATCAAATCCCTTCCTTATGCTTATTGATAGATAAGTTAGGAATATGTGTAGGAAATCATTATATTCCGTAGTATTCCTTAATTAAGTATCTATCATTGAATCATGTCTAACTCTAATTCCCATTTGACTTTCAGTATGTCTGGAAGGGGAAGAGGGAGAACCACACGTCAGACTAGTGCTGCTGGGCAGTCCAGCAACACTCATCCAGAGGGCGTGTTCATGACTACCGACCAGATCATGGAGCTGGTTCGGAATTCTCAGTCTCATTCTCAGTCTCCAGCCCCAGTTGCTGATGCTCCGCGCATGTCTGTTTTTGCGCGTCTCTACAGTGATTTTACCCATCTCGGAGGGAAGCCGTTCAGTGGCTCCGAGAATGTCTTAGAGGTCCAGACTTGGATTCGGATATGCGAGCGCATTTTCACTCGTATGGATATCCCGGATCATGACCGTGTTCTTATTGCTTCTAGTCAGCTTCTAAGTCGTGCCCTGGATTGGTACGAACTACTTATTGCCAAGGTCGATGAGACCACACTTACTTGGGCTCAGTTTCGTCAGAGATTTGAGCTCAAATTCATCCCAGAGTCAGAGAAGAACTCCCTTGCTCGTCGCTTTCTTGATCTCAAGCAGGGGAAGTCCTCCGTATCCGACTATGTCTCTTCCTTCGAGGCCCTATCCAAGTACGGCCTTGAGTTTATTGCTACTCCTTATAAGAGGAACCTCAAATTTGTTGAGGGATTGAAGAAATATCTGAAGAGGCATCTTATGCTACAGCTTGAGCTCTCATTCGAGAAGCTAGTCGATGCAGCCCTACATCTTGAGTCAGTCGAGATGGAGCATAGTGATGATGGTGGGGGTTCCAAAAACCCCAACCAGAAGCGGGGTCCATTTCAGAAGAACAAGCCTTGGAACAAGAAGAAGAAGACTGGCAGTTCTGCTGTCCAGGCTCAGCCTCAGACTCAGCCTCAGATTGAGTCACAGCCTAGTGGAACCCGTCCTCCGAGGAAATGCTTCAACTGTGGTTCTCCAGATCACTTTATTCGAGAGTGTCCCAAACCTCTCTATTGTACCTTTTGCAAGAAGGAGGGACACGGGATCTCCACTTGTCCTATTGCTCCAGCTAGTGCCAAGCCTGGCAAGCTTAATGTTGCCAAGCCTCCTGCATCTTCAGCTCAGCCTCGAGGTACGCATCCTTCCGTTCTCGAAGGTTCTATTTTATTTCATGGTAGATCTTGTAGAGTTCTCTTTGATACGGGTGCCTCTCACTCATTCGTATCAAAGGAGCTAGTAGATGCTTTATTCTTGGATGTTACTTGTCTGGTTTCTTCACTAAGGATTGTGAATCCCATCGGCGGATCCACGACCCTTAGCTTGCTTTGTGAGAATATAGATATTGATCTTTGTGGATTTTCTTTCTGTGCGAATCTACACGTTATGGAATATTTGGGATTTGATATGATTCTTGGCATGAATTGGCTCGTTCAGCACGACGCCAAAATTATTTGTTCGGAGCGGATATTATTCATTCATCACCCTGATTCGTCCTGTCCGTTAGCTATTGTTCTTCAGGATGTTCGGCTTTCTGATGTTACTTTATTTTCTCTTGATTCACGAGATGAGGATTTGGACATATCTCGTATTCCTGTTGTTCGGGATTTCCCCGATATAATCGAGCCAGTATCAGGCCTGCTGCCAAAGCGGGCCATTGAGTTCCGCATCGATCTCATTCCAGGCTCCCACCCTGTTGGGCGTCCTTCAATGAGGATGTCTATTAAGGAGAATGAGGAACTCAGGAAACAATTAGTTGAGCTTGAGGCGAAGCAGTTCATTCGATCCAGTTCTTCGCCATGGGGTGCTACTGTCGTCTTCGTTAAGAAGCCCGATGGCTCTCTTAGGCTTTGCATTGACTATCGCAAGCTTAATGAGTTGACCATCAAAAATAGTTATCCATTGCCACGGATAGACGATATGTTTGATCAGTTGAGCGGTGCGAAGGTCTTTTCACTGCTCGACCTTGCCACCGGATTTCATCAGCTCCAAGTTGCGGAAGATAGCATCCCTCTTACCGCTTTCCGCACTCGTTATGGTTCTTTTGAGTGGTTGGTCATGCCATTCGGCTTGACGAACGCACCAGCTTTCTTCGTCGATCTTATGAATCGAGTATTCCGGGAATACATCGATAGATTCGTTCTGGTTTTCATCGACGATATTCTTATTTATTCTTGATCCGAGGCAGAGCATGCTCATCATTTACGGATCGTCTTGGATACTCTTCCTCGGCATCAGCTTAAGGCCAAGCTCTCCAAGTGCCATTTTTGGGAGAGCAAGGTCAAGTTCTTGGGCCATATTGTATCATCTGAGGGTATTTCTATTGATCCTGCAAAGATCGAAGCTATTCAGAATTGGAAGCAGCCCGAGAACGTTCATGATATTCGCAGCTTCCTTGGTCTGGCTGGTTATTACGGTCGGTTTATCAAGGATTTCTCTCGAGTTGCACTTCCCCTTACGACGCTGACTCGTAAGGGTGTTCGCTTTATTTGGTCTGATAAGTGTGAAGCTTCCTTTCAGCGACTGAAGGAACTTCTCACTCATGCTCCTATTCTTGTGGTTCCTGAGAGTAACCAGGATCTTGTTGTTTACACCGACGCTTGTGGTAGCGGCCTCGGTGCTGTGCTTATGCAGAAGGATCGGGTAGTTACTTATGCTTCTAGGCAGCTACGGCCGAATGAGGTTCGCTATCCGACTCATGATCTTGAGTTGGCAGCTATCGTCTTTGCTTTGAAGACGTGGCGTCACTTTCTATTAGGTGAACGCTTCATTATTTAGACCGATCACAAGTCTCTGAAGTATCTTTTTAGCCAGAGAGATCTCAATATGAGGCAGCAGAGATGGCTTGAGTTTCTCACCTCATATGATTTAGATATTCAGTATACCCCTGGCAAGGGTAATCGTGTTGCAGATGCGCTTAGTCGCAAGCACTCGGCGATAATTTCTATGATGATTGCCGAGTGGGATATTCTTGAGACCCTATTTTTGTGTGATATTAGAGATCGAGCTCCATCTTCTGATTCTCCGTTCTTATTATTCAGCTTAGAAGCTCGTCCTATCTTATTGAATCGCATGGGCCATGCTCAGCGGTAGGATGCATACTTATTGCATCTTATTCATCTTCTCGAGTCGGGATCCAGTGATGAGACATTGCTGGATTATTCTCTTGATTTTCATCGGTGTCTTCGTAAGAAGAACCGTATTGTTGTACCATGTGATTTACCACTTAGGCGTGACATTCTGGAGGAGTGTCATCGCACTAAATACACTATACATCCTGGTTCGAGTAAGATGTATGCCGATATGTGTCGGCTATATTATTGGGAGGGTTTGAAGAGAGATGTGGCAAGTTATGTGAGTAGTTGCATGACTTGTCAACAGATCAAGGCCGAGCATCAGCGTCCATCTGGTCTTCTTCAGCCTCTAGAGATTCCATTATGGAAATGGGATCAGATATCCATGGAATTCATTGACGGTCTGCCTCGATCGAGGTCAGGCCATACTTCTATCTGGGTTATTGTTGATCGCTTGACCAAATTGGCTCATTTCATTCCGATTAAGTCCACTTGGAATGCACCTCAGTTGGCCAAGCTCTATGTGAAGGAAGTCATTCGACTTCATGGCATTCCTAGCTCTATCGTCTGTGATCGAGACACTATCTTTACTAGTCACTTCTGGAAATGCCTACAGTCAGCTTTGGGCACAAAGCTGAATCTCTCGACTACTTATCATCCTCAGACCGACGGTCAGACGGAGAGGGTGAATCGTGTTTTAGAGGATCTTTTGCGCTGTTGTATTCTGGATTTCGGAGGTAGTTGGGAGGATCACTTACCGCTCATAGAGTTCTCCTACAACAACAGCTATCAGTCTAGTATCGGCATGGCATCTTTCGAGGCTCTCTACGGAAGGCCATGTCGCTCTCCTGCTTATTGGTTAGAATCTGGCGAGAAGCTTATTCTTGGTCCAGATTCAGTTTGGGAATCTTCTGAAAAGATTATTCTTATCCGTCAGAGAATGAAAGAGGCACAGGACCGCCAGAAATCCTACGCGGACAACCGTAGGAAGCCTCTTGAGTTCTCCATTGGCGATTCTGTCTTTATTCGGGTTTCTCCCATGAAAGGGGTTGTGCGTTTCAGTTCTATAGGGAAACTGGCCCCTCGCTATATTGGACCGTTTTCTATCACGGAACGCATCGGCCTTGTCGCCTATAGAGTGGCTCTACCTGCTCATTTCTCTGGAATACATGATGTGTTCCATGTTTCTCATCTTCGCAAGTGTGTGCGCAATCCTGATTCTATTATCGAGCCTCATATCGTACCTGATTTGGGGATCTCACCCGATCTATCTATAGAGCAGCAACCTCTTCGTGTGCTTGATTCGGAGATCAGACGTCTTCGAAACAAAGAGGTTCCGCTTGTGAAGATTCAATGGTCGTCTAATCCTAAGGACTGCACTTGGAAGACCATAGAATTTATCGAGCGTACTTATCCTGGTTTTCTTTCATCTTCCGACATGGGTGAGCATCTATATTTTATCTTCTGTATTCCTTGTGTGGATTAGATGTTATAGACGACTTCTATATTTAAGGAATTGCGGGGACGCAATTTTCTTAAGGGGGGAGTCTGTAACAACCCTGAGATTGCAATTACCGAATGATAAGTTAAAAATTATGATTTTAAGTTAAAAAGGGGGCTAAACAAATTTTTGGGAATTTAAATTTGCAATTGGTTTGCAAATTAAAATATTTTGGGTTGAAATGGGGAATTTTTAAATAAAAATTGATTATGGGTTAATGGGCCAAATGAGATAATTACATGGTTTTAATTAAAACTAGGATGCTTATTAGGATTTTTGTTCACATGATAACTTAGAAAATAAACTAAGTCCTAATGGGTTTCTAAACCCTCTTACCATAACCCATTAGCCTAACCCCCTCCTATATAATATCTTAAACTCATAACCCTAACCCTCCTCCTCTTTATAAATTCCTAAAACCTAGATCTAAACAAAATTAATGGCCTCCATTTAGAAGCTCTATCTCCTTCTCTTCATAAATTAGTTTAATCCTAGAAAAAAAAAAGAAGAAGAAAGGTAATGCAATCTCTCCTATTCTCTAATCCTCCTTCTTAATCCCTATTTATCTCCTCCATCTTGTTGTAATTATTGTGTATTTTTTTGTTGATTTTGGGTCCTTGAAGTCTCTTGATCTTTGCTTGGAGGTTGAGGGTTTGGCTTGCTTGATATTGTGCACACAACCCATTTGATCATTTGCTTCATTGAGGTAATTACTATTTATTAGTAATTATTGCTAGTATAATTTTGGTGAAAATTTTGATGCCAAAACTTGAAAAAAAACACCCTAAAACCCTCAAAAACTGCATTTTCTGCAGGCTGGAATTGCACTGCCTGAAAACAGGCTGAAAAATAGGTCTGGGCTGCACCCAGGTTGCAGCCCAAACAAAGCAGGCTAGCCCAGTTGGGCTAGCCAGGAGCAGGCCAGCCCTAGTGGGGCTGTCCACAAGTCCCCAGCCCATGCGGGCTGGGGCGGGCCCAAGACCCCCAGCCCGCGTGGGCTGGCGGGGGGGACCCAAGTCCCCCGGCCCGCGTGGGCTGGGGGCAGGCCCAGTACCCCCAGCCAGCGTGGGCTGGGGGGGGGGGGGGGAATCCAAGTCCCCCAGCCCGCGTGGGCTGGGGCGGGCCCAGTACCCCCAGCCCGAGTGGGCTGGGGGCGGCCCTAGACCCCCAGCCCGCGTGGGCTGGGGCGGACCCAGTACCCCCAGCCCAAGCGGTCTAGGGGCGAGCCCAAGTCTCCCCAGCCCAAGCGGGCTGGGGGCCTGAAAAAAAAAATTAGAAAAATGAAAATGTTGTTTTCTGTTTTCAGTTTTGGGACTGAAACTTTGTGACATCGCCACGGTCTCATCCTTGGTCGAAATCCAACGTTTTTGGACTCGTTGGAAAGGTGGAGATCCGAACTCCATCTCAGGAAAATTTGGGCAAAATTGGTGTTCGTATGGTACTTCGATTTTCGTGTCAAAGTTAGACTCTGGTCGCTGTTGGAAAACAGTGTGAATCTTTTTCTGGGTTCAACTTTGAGACGTCGCTGCCACTTTGTCTCAACTCGGAATCCATAAATTCTTTTTGCATCTTAAAGTAGGGATGTCGGACTACATGCCTACCAGTTTTCATGCCATTTGGACACAGTTTGCTGGTCCAAATAAATTTCCGAACATGGGTTCGCAGCAGTTTTTGAATGGTTTCAAACACTTAGAATATTTTTGATGATTTTCTAGTTTTCGTCGATTTCTTTGAGATTTGTCCCTAGATTTCGTACACGGGCTTTATAAAAAGGATTTAAAAGGATTTTTCACTCCAAAATGGCTTTTGTAAATTATTATATAATATTATTTTTAATTATTAAATTAATTACTCCATAATATGAGACTTTTCAAAAGACCGTTTTAAAAGTGATTTCGAAATCAATTACAAATCCGTTTTACACCATTATTTTCTATAATAAAAATCTAACACTCACTTTTTAGCACGTCGAGCGAAGTGGAAAGGTGCTTAAACGGTTAGGAAATCTCTGGCCTATGGAACCGTGTGTATTTTCTTTCCGGTTAATCCCCGACCTATTCGGTTGATCGTTTTGACCTTTGGGTCTAGTTTACCGATGATACGAGGTGGACTTTTTATTGTTTGGAGTGTGAGCTTGCTATTGGTTAGTAAACCGTTTAGTGCGAACGTGGGGTATGGGACTCATTGTTAACACTTTACGGGTTCCTCTCCAAGAAGTTAGTGACACATTAGCCTCTGGGCGGTCAGTACTGGACCTCTGGGTCACCACGCCTTTGGGCAACCGTCTCTGGACACCTACTCTATGGAGCAGTTTATTTTTCGGCGTGCGCCTCTGGGCCTTTATCCTTTTGGGAAGGATCTCGCCGTCTCGCGCGTTCCACATCTGTGCGAGTGATCGATCACAACTGTACAGTACTTGGTAACAACGACTCTGGTCGGTGCACGTGCAATATTTGTATTATCTGATGATTTTACATCCATTCGAGTATCGCCATTCGGTGTTGGTTCTATGGAACCATACGATGTAAGTGCGATAACCTTGTGGATTCACAGTGTCTCTGAACACTGCTTTTCAGTGTTTGATTTCATTGACTTTTCAGTATATCCCTATTGCTCTTTAGAGCTTCCATCTTTGCTTGGGCATTGATTACTGACTCTGGTCACTCTTGGGATTATTGCCTATGGGCAACTTTATATAGCTTTGGCTACGCCGATGATATGAGGCGATTTTATTTATTTCACACTTTGGTGTTGATATTCTCTTTGGAGATTTTTACTGTTTATTGATGATTAGGGATCGTCATTATATTCATGTAGTCCATATTACTCTTCTCTTTGGAGAAGTACTGTTTTATTTATGTACTGCATTATTATATATATCTCAGTTATTACTGATTGTTTAGCTAGCCTGACCCGAGTGTTTTCGCTCGGGTCAGACCGAGTTGTTTCAGGTTAGGTCTCTGGACTTAACTTTCTGTGCTTCAGCTTGGACATTATCTGCTATGCTGATAGATAGCTCTTTTATTTGTCCACTATTCAGCTACTCTGTTATTTCAAACTCTTATGTACATATTTTTGACTCACATGTGTGAGCGGTGGCTTTGTACCCACCTTTCTGATACTTGGATCTGTATTGACGATATATTGTACCTATGTTCTGTGACTGTTATGTGACTGTTCTGTGATGATGATGTTATCATTTAGTATTATGTTTGTTCTGAACCTATTTTCCTTAGCCATTGTAGTTTCGTTATAAATATCTATTGGATATGCCGAACCACTGGAGAAAAGAAAACCACCTATTCGACGTATTCAGTAGATAATTATAGCTTGATTACATATGGTCGCTTCCATTATACTCTATTCTCCGTTCTATTAGACGGTATAACTCCGTAATACTCTTTACTAGAGTGGGTCTCGGAGTGGGGCGTTACACATATGGATATTGGGATTTCAATTAAGTCACAGCTTAATAATTCAAAACTTTATTTCAAATGGTTTAAACCAATTACCATTTCCAAATCTTTTAAACAAAAGATTTATTTCACTAAGTTCACCCATTTTCACAAAATCCATTTACGAATTTCAAAACAACTTCCATTTCAATTGGATTAACTCGTTAAATCTTTAAATTAAAGATTTAACTTATAGCTTTCAAACCGTTTCCATAACTTTGAAAAAATCATTTTCATTTTTAACTTAAAGTCCCTTTTTACACAGTTTGGAAGTTCACTTCTTATATGAAAGCTTTTATTATTGAAAAACAAATAGTTTCGTTTCAGAAAGATCCAATCTTATTCACACGAGTTAAAGCCTTTGAATTCAAATTTCCAAATTAATACCTTTAAAATAGTTTATCCCATATAAACTGGTATAACATCTTCAGTCCCTAGTTTCCAGATCATAGAATTCAATTTTTAAATATTAAATTCAAATTTAAATCAGAATATTTAAATTTCAAAACCCAATCAAGTTATTCGAAATAAATTTCATCTTTGAAATTCCATTTCAAAAGCTTTTCACTTTAAATCCAATCCATTTTCAAAATATTTGAATTTAAATATTCAACTTTGAAAACTATTTCAAATCCGTGACTTAATCAATTTCCTCGTGAATCCATATTTGTGTGTGTATAAGTGTGGTCTAGGGGTTTAACCTGAGCCCTTATATCAAAACCCCGAGCCAAATCACGAAAATCTCGAGCTCCACTTCGAGACCAACACGAGGAAAACTCGCCTTCCTCAAATCAAAAAAACATCCCAGACAAGAAACGTGCACACGAGCACGTGCACTGGCGAACGACGTCGCTCCGGCCAACGTTGACCATCCTCCCACATCGGCAAACCACTCCACGTTCCACCACGATCATCAGATTACCCTCCCTAAGCTCGAAACCGAAAAGAGCTTTAAACTCCAAACCTGGAAATTTGGAAAACAAACAACGCTCGAACCTGTCAACAACCCATTCTCGCCGCCTCGGCCACCGGAGAATCACCACCACCGGCCACGACTTCATCCATCCCTCCGCTACCATTCCCCAAAATCCGGTAGCACTCGATCAACCATAGAACGTGTGGCGGTCGATGCATCACTCATAGTAAAAATTAGGGTTACAAAAAGAAGCTGCTCGCCGTTGTCACCACCGTAGTCGAGAGCGCCTCCGACCATTTTTCCCAACCTCTCCATACTCCCTTCCATCTCCACGCGAAACCCCATTGCAAACTTCGATGCCAATCTCCGGCAATTGACAAGAATGTTGATTTCGATCAACATAGAATATCACAGCCATTACTCGATTAAAAATCTAGATTGGTCACCTGAACCTAGATTGGTCAGAGCCTTCTTGTTTTGTTGATGATAATTGTTTTGATCTAGTTGCTGTTAGTTGTTTTCTAGTTGTAGCTTTTCTTTTCTTTCTCTTATTTGCTGATGATTGTTTACATTCTTTTCTCTGGTTTTGCCATGTTATTTTCTTGAACGAGCAGGTATAAGAAAATATACATGTTTATATAGAAGAAAGGTTTGTACAGAGGAGAAGTTCTAACTGGAACATACTTTCTTTTCTATTGACTAAAGATATTATTTATTTGGTTTGTTCACTGATATAATTTCAACATATTTCGGCTTATGGATGATATTTTGGTGGCTACATTTATTGGCTTTGTACAAATATGAGATATTTTCTTTGGCTTCCTTTGCAAGCTTCATTTACATACATATTCATTTGTTTACATACCTATATTTATTTTTGTTTACTTGTGTACATATATTGCTTCTTTCCTTTTGCTTTATCTTTTGTTTGTATGTAGTCAGAGATTTTGTTGGCTGTAATCTTGCTTTTGATATGCTAGTATTAATTGTATTGTACCATATACTTATAATTTTTTTCATTTTATTTTCTTTGTCTTATTTCTTGTTCATGTATTCAAATCTGAATATATTTTATTCCTTGCTTGTCAAGCCTACATACTTAGTTTATTTATTTGTACAAATATATGTATTTTTATTTGTTCCCTTGTCTTTTGTCTTTGCTTTGAAATTCATATGAGTTTATATTTCACTTATTTTGTAAACACATCTTGTTTGTATTTATTAACTTGGCTTGTTTATACTTAAATATATTTATTATATTCTTTTTTTTATACAACCTGACTTTGTTTATTGGCTAGGCTGGTATTAGTTCCAGTTTGTAGCTTACTTCATGTATTACTTGACTTTATAATCTACAATTTATCTTTTATATATATATATATATATATAAATTTATTTCTAGGTTAATATTCATTTTATTTTAAAGACTCCATTTTGAATTTTTAAATCAATGTATCAATAAATTTCACCATTTTAAATCAAAAATGAATTTAATTATCAATTTAAAATAAATTAAAATTCGGGATCGTTACAGACTTCCCCCCTTAAAAGGAATTTCGTCCTCGAAATTCGCCAGAGAGAGATAACGAAAAGAAATATTCTTTCCAGATCATGTAACAACCCTGGGTTGGAGATTACGTGTCAATATTAAATTATAATGATAATTTAATATTGTGATTAAAATTAAATTGGAAATTTTATATTGTTTATTTGGAATAAACAATGAAATTGGAATCAAATTGTGAAAATAAAGTTTAGAACTTTA
This sequence comes from Allium cepa, assembly GCA_030765085.1. Lineage (NCBI taxonomy): Eukaryota > Viridiplantae > Streptophyta > Magnoliopsida > Asparagales > Amaryllidaceae > Allium > Allium cepa. Next base: position 566,796,878 of record CM060940.1, on the reverse strand, counting down.
TTTTATTTTGTTTGGGTTGATAATAAGTGGAAAATGATTTTATTTTTTTTTAGTTAAAAAAATGCAATAATTATGTAATTATTGCAAATTCTTCTATTTATGATTTTTTTTTTAAAAGAAGTAATTGAATTTTTTTTAAAAGATGGTTTATTTTAATAGAAAGATGGGAATTAGTTTGAAAAATATGTTTTGGCCTTAAATTATATTTGGAAATGGTTTGAAATATTTTTCTAAGTGAGAAAATAAATTCTTGTGGAATTTTAGAATTGAAAATGTAGACTTTTGCATTTAATTATGAAAATAGTGCATTTTTATAAAATAAAGGATTTTGATAATAAAAATGTCTTAAAAATAAAATTTTATCTATTTATACGGTGGAAAATGTTTTGTTCTATTAGCGTGAGAGTTTATATATTTTTCTTTTGAAAAAATTTGGAAGGAAAATGTATTTTGGTTTTGTAAATAGTGTAAATATGAATATTTTTGATTAAGTATTAATTAATCTTAGGCCATTTTATTTTTCTCTTCATTTTGGGGTCCAAATGGCCCATTAGTGCTTTCTAGATAACTGAGAAAAGAAAAAACAAAGTTCAGTACGTTCATTTTCTTACCTTCCTTCTTCTTCCTCATCTGTAACCTAAGAACACTAAATTGAAAACTCTCAAATTTCTTAATTTCAAGCCTCCAAACTTCAAATAAACTCAACAAATTGAGATCTTTCTCAAACTAGAGAGATGATCAACAGGTAATCAAACTCCAAATCTTTTGATTTCATCAAATTTCTAAATTTCAGAGATGAGTTTTTTTAATTTATGTTTACTTCCCTTGGCATGTATTGTTTCTTAGTTCCTATAGGTTATTGAAGGCCAATTTTATCTCCAAGCTCCAAACTTTCTGCTAAAATCAGAGGTTTTGCATACTATAGCAAGGTGAGTATCAAAACTCACATGTTTTAGCTTTGATTGAGATTTTAAGGTAAAAAAATCTCAAATTTTTGTTGTTGCTGCATGTTCAATCGTAAACCGCTGTCAGTAAATTGTGTATATCTCTTTCTTTTTAAATCGGAATTCGATTTTCTTTGAAGTTCTGGAAAGCCTGAAAAAAATGTGACAACTTTCATGTTGAAAAATTTCGAAAATTTTGAGCATAAAGGATCGAAAAACCCAATATAATCTCGCTGCTCTGTCACTGTAAAATTGTGATTTTCTGTGCTAAGTGATGTTGGTAATTTAAACATATCTTTTTGGTTTGATGTCGGAATTTGATGATTCTTGATGCTCCTGAAAGCTTAGATTATATGCTACAATTTTCATGTTTTCATTTTTGTCAAATTTTGATGTTTACATGGTCGAAAGTTCATTCTAGTATCGCTGTCCCGAAACTAAAACAACAGCTGTAGTGAAATTCATATCTAAAATTTGTTTTGGCCATATCTTTCATGTTTCTTATCCAAATTTAATAACTCAAGATGTTCCAGAAAGCTTAGAAACTAAGTTACAACTTTTGTTTTATTCATTTTGCCTAATTTAGATGTTACCTATGCTAAAATTGCAATTGTTTATCACTGTCCCGTAAATGCATAAGTTCAGGCTGAGTTTGATGTTTTTTTTAGTAATTTAATCATAACTTTCTTGTTTCAAATCGGAATTTAGAAATTTTAGATGTTCTGGAATTCTTGTGAAATATGACACAACTTTTATGTTTTTAGTTTTGAATTATATTGAAGTCTACATAGTGGAAAATTGACTTTTGTTTCGCTGGCCTGTACTGATAGCCAGGGCACATAATTTTTGTTTGTTTTGGTAGTATTTCGATCATAACTTTCAGGTTACTGATCGGAATCATGAAATTAAAGATGTTCTTGAATCCTTAGGAAATATTCTACAACTTTTATGTTTTAAATTTTGTTTGATTTTATTGTTTACATGGTGGAAAATTGATATTTTTACTGCTGGCCTGTTATTGACAGCCACAATATTTATATTTGTCCGATTTCGACAATTTCATATGCATTCTTTAGCAAATTTTTTATTTATCAAATTTGATGCTAATATTTGATCATTTTTTCCAGCAATGGACTAATCAAGTTAGGATGAGATTTGAATTTAAATTACTTTGAATTCGATTTAAATTTGAATATCGGTTAAGCCGATTAAATTGCAAATTAATGTTTTCTTGAGTTTTAAAAATCCGAATAAATTCCAGAAAATCTTCTAACATCATGGTTGGAGTAAGAAATGTTTTTATACATTTTTAGAAGTTTTTAAACAATTATTCTTTATTTTTAAGGCTTTTAAAATTATCAAAATCCTTTTTAATGATGTGTTTTCCCTCAAAATCTTTTAGATAAAGTTCTAAAATTTGTTTTATAACACCGTTTTCTTAAGTAAAATCTTTTATAATAAATTTTATTTATTTTAATTACTTTTACATTATTCGAACGTATGAGAAAGAGAATTAAACGATTTAGTAAAACACGTGGTATGGGACATGTGCGTTTACTATTTCGGTTAATTTCGGACTTGTACGATCGAAGCTATTTGAGATTATTGATTCTGAGATGTTTTGCCATTTTATTGCGTATTTTGAGTTTTATAATTTCTATTTATTGGAATTATTTAAGGTGGCTAATATTTGGCAAGTATTATGGTTTGAGATCTCCTATGTAAGAGTATGGTCGATGAGAACCATCACGATGTTTTATTAACTTGCCAATGATACAAGGCAAGTCTTGAGTATATGTTTTCATATTTTGAGATTTATGGTTTATGAGGAACCATCACGATGTTTTCACTTGTCGATGAGATGAGACAAGTTACGATGCCATTTAATATTTGTCGATGAGATGAGACGAGTACGATGTCTCTTTACCACTTGCCAATGAGATGAGGTGAGATATGATTTTCTGAGTTTTATGATGTTCCTAGTGTGGCATCGACTAGCGGCTAGTAAACCGCTAAGTGCGAACGAGTGGTATGGGACACACGTTAACACTTTTCGGATTCCTATCCGTGAGTTTGTGACACATTCACGATGTTTACCTAACGGAACTACTTGAAGAGGTGTAAGCGACCTTGTCATGAGGACGAACTGCTTTGGAAGGTGTTAGCGACCTTGTTAGGGTTGACAAAACGGCATGAAGAGGTGTCAGTGACCTTGTCATGAGGACGAACTGCTTTGGGAGGTGTTAGCGACCTTGTTAGGGCTGACAAAATGGCTTGAAGAGGTGTCGGCGACCTTGTCATGAGGACGAACTGCTTTGGGAGGTTTTAGCGACCTTGTCTAAGGCTTCGGCCATCTGAGTTTAGCACGTGCAGCATTGCTTCGGCATTATAATCGGGGATTTGGCCAATCCGGATTTTCTGAGTTTTCTGTTTTATTGTGATTTCACCTTTTTAAGATGTTTTATTACATCGATAGCCTAGTGCTATATGAGATGTTATATATATGGTGATTTCAATTATGATGTTTTGGACTCTTATCGAGTTCCTTGAGTTATGAGTTTAGATAATTTCAGGATTTTATAGGATATTCTGTGTTCTGCCATTTTGGCGAGTTGAGATTGAGATTTATATACATTTATACCAATGAGACGAGGTATAATTGAGTTTGGAGATTCTTTTATATTTGAGTTTTGGATCATCCTACTTGAGAATGTCTTATGTTTGCCTTTTTGGCGAGATTTTATATTAATGTTTCACCTTTTGAGGAGATATGGTTCATGGAAACCATGCAGACATTTTGTGACGTCGTCGATGATATGAGGCGAATGTTTATATTATTTGAGTATTATTATTGAACTTACCTCTTTTGAGGTCATTGTATACTTAAGTGACATTATTTCACTTAAGTCACGAGTTGTATTCTTTCTGTTGCCTCTTCTCATTCAAAAAGAATTATCACTTTGTATCTTATGCTTCATATTGTCGTCTATCCTCATTAACTGATTATTTTAGCTAGACTGACCCGTGTACTTTGTACTCGGGTCAGACCGAGTTGTTTCAGGTTAGCTATCAGTTATGGGACTTTGCTTTGATGCATCTACTTGGATATCAGCCTAGCACTTTTGTTTAGTTTATATTTCTTTCCGCTTGACTCTGATGTATTTATATTTGATTCGATGTATATAGTGTGGTCGAATACCACCTTTATTGTATTCATATTGTATTGTACTAAACATGTATCAGTGTATATGTATATATATGATGTTTATTACTGTTCTGTGATGTGCTTTACATATAGTTATTATATTTTGTTCGGATAGATCCATTAGCCACCTATAATTTTGGATTAAGCATTTACTATGTATGTCGATCCATTGAGATAGAAAAGAAAAATCATAATGCATTTATCGACGTATTCAGTAGATGTTTAAGACAAAGTTATAGGTGGTCGCCCTTAACCAGCCCTATTCTCCGCTTTAGTAGACGGAATCACTTGTTAATTCTCTTTACTAAGGTGGGTCTTGGGGTGGGGCGTTACAGATCAAATAGATATATTTATTCTGCATTTGGCTTACCAAATAAGAATATCAACAATATGAGAATGAATCTATTTAATTTTTCGCAAGATATTCGGGTCATCCATATCTACGAAATATGCGATGACATTGGTTAGTTCGAAAGGATAACTAACCATTCGTAGTGTATATCTGAACCCAAATATTGACAGATATATGGATACAATTTCAAAATGTTGAGTTTAAAAACCAATTTATACCTATCAACCATAGCAACCAAAACAAACAAAACAACCAATACATCCAAACAAATAATTTTGGCCTATTTGGAGTTTATGTCCCATACAAATATATCAAATCTTCTTCCTGTATTTACCAGGAACTATCGAAGAATTGAAAACAGATGCTGAACAAAAGAGATAGATTTAATCTTCTACAATTTTTCAAATACTAGGAATGGATTCCAAATTCAAGTCAGAATACCTCAAAGTATATGTAATTTGTCCCTCTTCGGACTTCGATCTACCCAAGAAATTACAACAGAATTTTAAATTTGGATTTAAACGAAATCATTTTATTGATACCATTCAATTTTATCCTTATATTTCATCAACCAATTTAACTCAATTCAAAATTTCCAATTTATTCAAAATTTTCAATTTCAAAATTTCTAATTCATTAAAGTTTAAAACGAAAAGCTGATAAGAAACCGATGAAGATACGAAGTAAGGATTTTCTACAACGATTCGTAGGGCCGTCATCACACTGAAACTTCTTCTTGCAGTTGTGACGAAGAAATCAAAGAATTTGAAAACGAATCAAAGGAAATTGATAGAGAAAGATTATTTCCACTGTTGCAGGGTATTGATCAATTATAGTCGTATTTCCCTGTCCCCTATCTCGTTCTCTTCTTGCACTCATACTCACTATCAGCGGATAGTAAGAGAATTTACTGAGACATACAAACGGATATCTTAGGGATTACTCATTCTAGGGATACTTCACCCTATCTCTAATGAGTTACTTAACGTGTTATACTCCTGAGCTAAAGTTTTAACCCTCAGCTCTGATACCAAATGTAACGAATGCAAATTTTTCGCGTTCGAAAGTCGACATCCGTACTTTACATCGTACTCGAATGCCGCAGATTCGACCGTTCAAATCCGATTCGCCGGAGCTTATAACACAATTAAGTAAACAACACAGCGGAAGAAATAATGAATATCAATATACAACATCTGATACAACAGATGATACAATAGATATCGATATATACATCAGAGATATGATACAATAATATAGCAGCGGAAAAGAAAATAGCTAAAACCAGCAGCGGAACAAATAACTCTAAGATAGCCTTCAAGAAGGAACTCCAAAACTGCAACTCCATCTCCAAGAACCAATCCAGGAATAACTCGAACTCCCAATAACGATGTACCAAGCTAAGCAAGGTCAGTCATATCCAAAGACTGAACTAGCTTCAGATAATCCACTGAACCTAACTATCTGAAAAACCCAACTCTAGACTGCCCGTGTGGGAAAATAGTGGGCACCTAGAGTTTAGGAAAGGAACAATAAACTCCAAGTCAGTCATGGGACTGGTGTGAGTAACAAAAGCAGTTTATCTTTGAAAACAAACAACAAGAAAATTTTAAAGTAAATTCGCAATGCTTTTAGAAAATGAAACTACCATAAGAGCTCCCGCCACACACACAATGCAAACGCAGAATTGGAGGAGATTTCTTCTTATGATAGTCAAACATGCTTGATACGTAGGAAATTCTTTGATATTATTATTATAAGTGCACAATGCAGAAAACATTTCGAAAGTAAAATATTAATCTTAGCCAGCATAGACATTCCGAACTATGCCTACTATAGCTACCATCCAAACAGTGGGGCGCCACCATAAGTGAATGGCAGGTAATACAACTAAAACCGTACAAGGCGCGTATTGTTTTGATTGGATTTCCAACAAATGGTTAGGCTAAGGAACTTCCTATTGCCACATGGGAACGCCTCTGGCGGGATGCCCCGAGAACCTACCCGGATCTCTGCCAAACAAGGTCGGCACCCCCTTCCCGGGGAATAAAACCTCAGATATGCCACCGCCGGTCCTTTGGGACCTTTATACGAGGATCCTCTACACCAACAACATCACACAGTAATAAATAAAGTGTGTCCACATGAGTAAGTATCTGGGCTCCATACTGTGATACTACCCTTTTCCAGAAGGAATGGTCATACCCTAGGGGAGCTACCCCTGAAACCTTGCCGCATTTTTCCTGTTTCGACCATTACCGGTTTGTGAGGCTCGATGAGGTTTCGTCCACAAAGCTACGCTTTTTCACAAAGCCATGCTTTGATCACAAATGATCAACAAATGATCATCAATCACACAGCAACACTTAGCATGGCACACTACCAAATTGGGAGTATATTGCTGATAACCTTCAACTACATAACCTCTGAGCTCGTACGTCTCAGAGAAGGGTGTTAAGCTAAGAGAATAAATTCTCCGCCACCAACAGATATGTATTTGAAAGAAATCGGCTTTATATCTCAAAGTGTAGTGTCAGACACACGACCATACAAGTCTATTCCGGGTTCGAACAGAACCGAAGGCACTTCCGAAGAAGCCCTTGCAATCCGGGTATTCACAATCCCGATCGGAATTCCCATCACTTAGGAAATCTCTATACCAGCGCGACTCAGTGCAGAGACAATCGATAGGTCACCCTATCATTCTTGGAAATACCCGGTCTTCACCACCGGTCTTCAATGCTATCCATGTACGTCGTATCACTATTTGGAATGGGTTATATGACACAAAGGTCCTCTCCCGGCTAAACCGAATAGTGAGCGCAACATTTAAAACATATGGATATTGGGATTTCAATTAAGTCACAACTTAATAATTCAAAACTTTCTTTCAAATGGTTTAAACCAATTACCATTTCCAAATCTTTTAAACAAAAGATTTATTTCACTAAGTTAACCCATTTTCACAAATATCCATTTACGAATTTCAAAACAACTTCCAGTTCAATTGGATTAGCTCGTTAAATCTTTAAATTAAAGATTTAACTTATAGCTTTCAAACCGTTTCCATAACTTTGAAAAAATCATTTTCATTTTTAACTTAAAGTCCCTTTTTACACAGTTTGGAAGTTCACTTCTTATATGAAAGCTTTTATTATTGAAAAACAAATAGTTTCGTTTCAGAAAGATCCAATCTTATTCACACGAGTTAAAGCCTTTGAATTCAAATTTCCAAATTAATACCTTTAAAATAGTTTAACCCATATAAACTGGTATAACATCTTCAGTCCCTAGTTTCCAGATCATAGAATTCAATTTTTAAATATTAAATTCAAATTTAAATCAGAATATTTAAATTTCAAAACTCAATCAAGTTATTCGAAATAAATTTCATCTTTGAAATTCCATTTCAAAAGCTTTTCACTTTAAATCCAATCCATTTTCAAAATATTTGAATTTAAATATTCAACTTTGAAAACTATTTCAAATCTGTGACTTAATCAATTTCCTCGTGAATCCATATTTGTGTGTGTATAAGTGTGGTCTAGGGGTTTAACACAATAGTGCAACATCATTCAATCATTACAGATCAAACACAGAAATACAGTTGATAAGCGATATAAAGTATAATGCTTATCTTCCATTCACAATTCACAGATAATATGCAGATGCATCATCAATAAATGAATAAAATGCTCAGTTCGATCCACAGAAAAAAATGTCACAGATCAGTTAGGGCAATCAATTCAAGGCATCACATATAATACGATCATCCATAAGTAAGGTCAAGCATTTAATAATCATTTATAAGTAAGATTAATGGTTTATCCCTAATTAATTCAATTTATTTCCAATTTAATTTAATTACTTATGAATTAGTTATCAAATTCTGATTAATTAATTACAAATCATTTGATTTAAGTTAATTAATCAATCACCTTGATTAATTACATCAATTAATCAATTCCTTAATTACTCATTAAATAAATTAATTATCCCATAATTAATTATCTCCATTAAATTCACTAAGTAAATTCACTTATCCAATTATCAAATAATTTTTCTTAAATTAATTAAACCAAATTAATTAACTTCAATTAATCAATATATCCAAAATCAATTACAATAAGTAATAAATCCTTAATTACTTTCTTTATGTAATTAACAATTTACGATTGATTATCTAAATTAATTGATCTAATTAATTATCAAAATTTATCACATTAATTTAATTACTTAATAATTCCTAGTGAATTATCTTCATTAACTAATAACATTTCTTTAATTACCTTCTTAAGAAATTTTCTTAGATCAAATCATTATTAATCATTTTTAATTATAAATTAATCTAAATTATTTATTTATAATTTAAATAAATCATTCTTTAATTGCCTTATTAATATCAATGAATTATAAATCATTAAATTTATATTATCTTTAAGATAATACTTTATTCTTATTTTATTAGTGATCAAATTATCATTATCAAAAGTATTTAAAACAATTTACTTATATTTTCTTTCACATTCCATTATAAATTTAAGATTTACAATGAATACAATTTTTAACTTTACAAAGTTTCAAAACAATTTAAAAACCTTTTACCTCACATGTTAAAGACACGCTTGTTTTATAAAAGGAATTTACCAGAGTTTTCAAACCCAAATTCAATTTTAAATTCAAATCACTTTTTTTTAAATATACTTTAACGTTTTAAAGTTGTTTAACATTTGAATTTTTTTTTATTAAACTTATTTATTTGAAAACTAGGATCAGATTCATTCTGAATCCATGCTTTAAACTTACTTAAAACTTTGTTCAACTCTAGCTTCAATTTTTTTTATTTTATTTCATTTCAATTTCAAACACTGGCAGGTTTTAAGTAAAATTGTAACTAACAGTTTTAACCTGAGCCCTTATATCAAAACCCCGAGCCAAATCACGAAAATCTCGAGCTCCACTTCGAGACCAACACGAGGAAAACTCGCCTTCCTCAAATCAAAAAAACATCCCAGACAAGAAACGTGCACACGAGCACGTGCACTGGCGAACGACGTCGCTCCGGCCAACGTTGACCATCCTCCCACATCGGCAAACCACTCCACGTTCCACCACGATCATCAGATTACCCTCCCTAAGCTCGAAACCGAAAAGAGCTTTAAACTCCAAACCTAGAAATTTGGAAAACAAACAACGCTCGAACCTGTCAACAACCCATTCTCGCCGCCTCGGCCACCGGAGAATCACCACCACCGGCCACGACTTCATCTATCCCTCCGCTACCATTCCCCAAAATCCGGTAGCACTCGATCAACCATAGAACGTGTGGCAGTCGATGCATCACTCATAGTAAAAATTAGGGTTACAAAAAGAAGCTGCTCGCCGTTGTCACCACCGTAGTCGAGAGCGCCTCCGACCATTTTTCCCAACCTCTCCATACTCCCTTCCATCTCCACGCGAAACCCCATTGCAAACATCGATGCCAATCTCCGGCAGTTGACAAGAATGTTGATTTCGATCAACATAGAATATCACAGCCATTACTCGATTAAAATTCGTGATTTAATTTTTAAAATTCATATTTTGTTACAGGGATTTAAGGTATGTTCCTGAAATTATAAATTATCACATTCGAGTTTTTCACAAAATTCAAACTTTACTAATAAATTTTGATTTCCAGAGACATATTTATATTATTTTGACTTGAATAAACCTCCAGCTAAATCTTGTAGTTAATTAAACAATTTTCATTTGATTCTTGAGTTTAAACAGAGAGTGAAATAAAAAGATTTTGAATTCCTTTTGCAAAATAAACCCTGGAAGCTAAATACAGAGAGTACTCTGTTAATTCACCTGCATTACATATCATACATTCATATGTGCTAAATAGAATTAGATTTATATTCACACATTTCATACTTACTCAAGATGAATGTTCAACATATATATATATATATATATATATATATATATATATATATGCTTAATCATTTTAAGAGTGAGGTTACTCACCTGAACCTAGATTGGTCAGAGCCTTCTTGTTTTGTTGATGATAATTGTTTTGATCTAGTTGTTGTTAGTTGTTTTCTAGTTGTAGCTTTTCTTTTCTTTCTCTTATTTGCTGATGATTGTTTACATTCTTTTCTCTGGTTTTGCCATGTTATTTTCTTGAACGAGCAGGCATAAGAAAATATACATGTTTATATAGAAGAAAGGTTTGCACAGAGGAGAAGTTCTAACTGGAACATACTTTCTTTTCTATTGACTAAAGGTATTATTTATTTGGTTTGTGCACTGATATAATTTCAACATATTTCGGCTGATGGATGATATTTTGGTGGCTACATTTATTGGCTTTGTACAAATATGAGATATTTTCTTTGGCTTCCTTTGCAAGCTTCATTTACATACATATTCATTTGTTTACATACCTATATTTATTTTTGTTTACTTGTGTACATATATTGCTTCTTTCCTTTTGCTTTATCTTTTGTTTGTATGTAGTCAGAAATTTTGTTGGCTGTAATCTTGCTTTTGATATGCTAGTATTAATTGTATTGTACCATATACTTATAATTTTTTTCATTTTATTTTCTTTGTCTTATTTCTTGTTCAAGTATTCAAATCTGAATATATTTTATTCCTTGCTTGTCAAGCCTACATACTTAGTTTATTTATTTGTACAAATATATGTATTTTTATTTGTTCCCTTGTCTTTTGTCTTTGTTTTGAAATTCATATGAGTTTATATTTCACTTATTTTGTAAACACATCTTGTTTGTATTTATTAACTTGGCTTGTTTATACTTAAATATATTTATTATATTCTTTTTTTATACAACCTGACTTTGTTTATTGGCTAGGCTGGTATTAGTTCCAGTTTGTAGCTTACTTCATGTATTACTTGACTTTATAATCTACAATTTATCTTTTATATATATATATATATATATAAATTTATTTCTAGCTTAATATTTATTTTATTTTAAAGACTCCATTTTGAATTTTTAAATCAATGTATCAATAAATTTCACCATTTTAAATCAAAAATGAATTTTATTATCAATTTAAAATAAATTAAAATTCGGGATCGTTACACTTTTCATTCGAAACCTTAACTCTTGGCCCCTTCCAAGCCATCAACATTGCCAAAGTTATCAAAATAGAAGATGGTCTGAAGCATGTACTCAATATTCTTTCAGAAATAGATATTGTTCAACTACGCCTCTTCAAAGAACAAGAAAAGCAAGGGCCTATTCTTCATAATCTCCTGAAGCACTTATTGGATGATGAAGCAAATCCTATTGTAATTAAAGAGGGTACTCCTAACCTTGTCATTGACGATCATGTAGATAACGAGGAAGAGGAAGATGAGGAGGAAGAAGAAAAAAAAAATGAGGCTAAAGATGACGATGAAGTCAAATGTGTTGGTGAAGTATGCTTCAATCGGGATGAAATCTCGTCAAACAAAGAGGAAACTTTTCCTTCACTATCCCTTTTGTCCCATCCACAAGTCTCTCATAATCAAAAGAAAACCATAGATATAAGTTTAGTACATACTAGTTTGGTTTGTTGGGATATAGTTTGGATTGATATGTATAATTGGATTGGATTTGTGTATCTTAGTTTGTGTTTTGAATGATATTCAGATTTATGTGTTTAGTTTAATTATATGTATTGATTTCAGTTAATAAAAATAGGTCGTGTTATTTATCATATACATATCATAATCATCATATATATCATGTTATGTATACTTAATCATTTCAAAACATAATTATTAATTTTGACTCCATAGTTTCAAATTATATGATTTAGGGGGATTTTTTATTTCATCCATTTATTTTGATGACAAAGGGGGGAGAAAATATAAAATATACATATGTATACGTGTTATCACATTTTATATGCAGGATATCAAATGGTTGTCATCATCAAAAAGTGGAAGATTGTTAATACCTTAGCTATTGATTTTGATGATAACAACAATATACATTTTGCTAAAATCTGGATACTAATATCTTGCTAAGTTATATAGTATATAACATATAGGTGTTAAATCGAAGATTGTTAAGTATAAAGACTCAAGAAATGGACATGAAGACTGATGAGTATAAAGACCAAGATATAGGATATCAAGACATATAGCACAGAGTTGTAGAATTTTGTTAAAATCTCTAGTAGCAATCTTTCATCTTTAGCTTCTATTTTCTTATTTTTATATGTTCAAACAAAATAAATTTTCAAAATATATTTAAAAATATTTTATAAAAGTTAAATAAAAATCAAAATGTTTATAAGTTATGTTTACAATGTTCTATAAAGTTATAGTCATTAAATTTTGATGATAACAACCTTGATAATGAAAATATACATTTATATAAAATATGGATAATAATGTTTAAAATGTTCTAAAACTATCATTAGAAATAAAGCATGATTAGTTGCTCAAGGCTATAGTTAGGAAAAAGTTATAGGTTTTAATGGAACCTTTTCTCTTATACTAAGATTAGAAGCTATTAGAATTCAACTCACTTTCGTTAATCATAATAATTTTAAATTATTTTAGGTGGACGTCAAAAGTACCTTTTTAAACGGATTTATTAAAGAAGATGTTTATGTTGATCAATCCCCAGATTTTGAAGACGAAAATAATTCTACTCACATTTGTAAATTAAAGAAAGCTTTATAGTTCTAAAACAAGCTTCTAGAGCATGGTATGATAGATTTAATTCCTATTTATTACAATCTAATGAAATAAAAAAGTAGATAATAGTTTATCCATTATAAAAAATTATAATGATATTCAACTAATGCAAATATAAGTAGTTAGAACAAAAAATGAACAGTTAAATAAAAAAAAAGGATATAATGTAAGGAATTTGAAATGAGTTATATGGGAGAATTAACATTTTTTTAGGATTACAAATAGGACGGTTAAATAATGGAATTTTTATAAGTCAAGAAAAACATACTAAAGATTTAGTTAAGAAATTTGGAATGTAAAATACTAGTGGAAAGCCAACTCCTATGGTATCAAATGAGAAATTAAATAAAGTGGAATACTTAAAAGACGTCGATCAAAAACTATATAGAGGTATGATAGAATCATTACCTTACATAACTGCTAGTAGATCAGATATAGTGCATAGTGTCTATCTATGTGAAAGATATCAATCTCAATCTACAGAAATTCACCTAACATCAATAAAAGGAATACTAAGATATGTAAACAACCGACTAGATTATGGACTCTTTTATACAAAAGAAGATTCCTTCGATTTAGTTTCCTATAGCGATGCTGACAATGCTAGATGCAAATCAGACGGAAAAAGTCAAAGTGGAACTCGTCACTTTTTAGGACATTCTCTTGTTTCCTATTGTAGAAAAAATCAAAATTCCATGTCTCTGTCTACAACAAAAGCAGAATATAATTCAGCGGCGTTAGCCTATTCATAGGTTATCAATATGCAACAGACTTTAAAAGATTTTGTTTTAAATTTTACTAAATCTCCAATATACTATGATAACCCTAGTGCAATAATTCTATATAAAAATCTAACACACTATGCTAGGACCAAACATATAGATATAAGACATCATTTTCTAAGAAATAACGTAAATAAAGAAATAAGTTCACTCGAATTTATAAAACCAAATAATTGATATTTTATCAAAACCATTAATTCAAACATATTTTATTAAACTTAGAAGAAAGTTAGGAATAAGTTCCTTCTTTGAAATATAAAATGTAAAAACTTTAAAGGAATATTAAAAAAAATTACACATATATGTCGACGTATGTCTTTTGTATATGTTGACATATACTTGTCAAATCTAAAAACTGATTTTCCCTCTAAAATACAAAATTCATAATGAGGCTATATAACTACCAAATTTCAATTTATTTCTCAGTCTTCTATCTCCTTCTTTCTGTAATTTCAAAATTAAATTAAATTAATGGCTTCCACAAATTCCAATCGTCCAAGAGAAGAGGCCGCACCTTTTCTTTTGAATCCCCACTCTTGGCCCCTTCCAAACCACCGCAATGGAAAAGTTATCAAGATTGAAGATGATATGAAGCACATAGTCAGTATGCTTTCAAAAATAGAGGTCATGTAACTACGCCTCTTAAAAGAACAAGAAAAGCAAGGGTTCATTCTTCGCAATCTCCAGAAGCATCTGTTTGATAACAAAGCAAATTCTATTGTAATTAAAGAGGATAATCCTAAACTTGTCATTCACGATCCTATGGATAATAAGAAAGAGGTAGAGGAGGATGAAGAAGAAGAATAAGATGAGGTTGAAGATGACGATGGAGTCAAATGTGTTGCAAATTATGCTTCGATCGGAATGGAAATCTCATAGAACAAAAAGAAAACTTTTGTCTCCACTATACCTTTGCCCCATCCATAAGTCTCCTATAATCAAAAGACAACCATAAATTTAAGTTTAGTACATATTAGGATGATTTGTTAGGATTTGCATTGGATTGATATGTATATTTAGATTGGATTTGTTTATCTTAGTTTAGATTCAGGGTTGACATTTGGATTTGTGCGTTTTTAATGTTTCGATTTACTGTATAAAATTGATTTTAATTAACAAAAAATAGGTTTAATCTTATTATGTCATATATCATTTTGGTACAAAATAGTATAGTTCCTAATATATCATATAATTAGCATATATTATTTATCATATATCATATGATTAACATATATCATATGATTATCATATATATCATTTATCTTATTTAACATAGTTATCGATTTTGACTTTATACTTTCTAAATATTTGATTTAGGGGAAGTTTTTTTTAATTATTTTCACCCAATTTTGCTGATGAAAAAAGGGAAGAAATTGTAAAATGTAGATTTGCTTATATCCAGGTGGAATTATCTAACTCATGGGGAGTTTTCTAACTTAGGGAGAGTTATATCATATTTTATATAAATGAATAACTACTGGTTGTCGTCATCAAAAGGGGGGACTGTTAATACCTCGATTATTGATTTTGATGTTAATAATCTTGATAACAACAATATATGTTTATATAAATATGGATTGTAATGTTTTGCCAAGTTATATAGTATATAGTATAGGATATTATATAGGCGTTGAATTGAAGACTGTACAGTATAAAGACTCAATAAATAGACATGAAGACTCATGGGTATAAAGACAAAGATATGAAGATATCAAGACTATAGTATATTGTGTAGAGTGGTAGAATTTGGTTAATGTCCCTGATAGGAATCTTTGATCTCTATCTCCTATTTTCTTATCTTTTATAATTTCAAACAAAATATATTTTCAAATATATTTCAAGTTTAAAATGTTTATAAACTATGTTTAATTTTTTTTTACACAAAGTATCAGATTGTTTTACAAAGTATAGTATTTTTAAAATGTTTTAAAAAAGAATAATGTTTTCAAATTTCACAAGCATATATCGATATATACCAAGATGGTACGTCGACATACATGTTGCAAATCAGTTTTTCTAATTTTGAATTAAAGTGACTATTTTTCGCAACTCTTCATGAACGGACACATATGTTTATACACTATATTGGTGGTTTCAAATGAATTTTTAGTAAGGTATTTTCTTATTTTCTTCCATCTCTTGCTCTCTTGAAAACTCCATTGAGACTATACTCTTTTCTCTTCAAAATCAAATAAAATAAATTCAAACTTCTTTGTACCGATTCAATATTACTTTCTTACTATTTAGAAAATCACCTCTCTCTCAAAGTAAAGATCAAAGTGTTGTCCAAGAGGCTATAGGATCCATTGAATCTAATTCAAAAAATTATCTTTGGAAAAACCATCAAACTCTATTTTTATTTGCTTAGGTATGATTGTTGCCCATCTAAATCAACCAGGTGTGCTTGCACCGATCCAAATCAAGTAAATGTACCCTGAGCCCATAAAATCAGGAGGGTATGTCTCGTAGCCTCGGAATCAAGACTGTAATTTGGTTTTCCTTCAACTCCTTTAAAGACTGGCATTTGACAAGAAATTTGTACAAGCAATTGTATGGAACTCGATATAGAAGAAATTCGAACTAGTATAAAATCCTTAGTGTCATCTCTTAAACTCCCTACTTTACATTATTACTTTTATTTTATATGTGATTGATTAATGATATAATTCTATATTGAATTTTTTTGATTTAATATTAAATTTGAAAGAAATATAAAAAGATATGTAAAAGTTGGAAAACACTATCCACCCCACCAGTATTTAATTAGCTTTAAGATCCATAATTTCATAAACCGCACCAAGTGCCAAATTGCCCATAACTCTACCATGGGTCCATTGGAAGAAACAGTGTGTGAATCAGAGTTTGTATGTGAAAGATATAATGGTTATAAGTTGCAAATATTTAAATTATATTTATTAAATTAGAGGGATTATATGGTAATTTGCTACGTCTTCCCCCTCCTTATTCCTCGACAATGCACTACCCAACCGATACAAATATCATCGTCATACATCTCATAATTGTCGTCGCTCACCGTCATTAGGCCCAGAATCACCGCCGACTCTACCGAGAGTGACCCTGACCCTATTCAACCAACCATTGTTGCATGCAGACCCAATCATCGCCCTTATTTTCCAAACCCTAGACGAAATAGGCACCGATACAATGATATCCGACCACTTTAGACATATGGATCAACTTCCCTTACTCTCCTCTTGGAGTCAGTACCCTCCAATCATCCCTTGGTCGTTGTTTGTAAATGCCTAAAATGGGTAGTCCAGATTTGTTCGCCAAATTCCGAGGATGGTGCATCAAATTGAAAATGGATTCCAGACATCTCTTTGCCTCATCGAGACATTCGATTTAGTATATGATATGTGGGGTTCTGACACCATAACCCGATTGATGTAAATTTTGTGATTAAGAGGTGTAATCTCCATTAGGTGAAAGATATTAGATCCAAGGAAGAAGTGGAGATCAGTGTACTAAGTGGTGGCAGCAAGGGTATCTCTGTATCAATCTAGTTGTAGGCAAAAGGGAGATATGTTTAGCCAAAGCGGTCACAAAGGCCTGGAAACCCCTTTTTGCAACTGAACAAAAAAAATATCATGCTATACATTGAAATATATGTTTTTGATATTTTTAAACCTAATAAAACCATCAAAAATCCCAAAAAGACATTCTACAAAAAAATTCTTTCACCTTCATTTTTTAAATAATTATTTGAAAATTAATAATTAATGTGTCAAATCTACAGATTATTACAACAATGAGCAATATAACCAGTCTCAGATAGTCTAGACATAAAATAATCCCATAAATAAAGTCTTTTACATAAAGCAATTATTTAATATCAAAACCAATCCATTAGATGAAATTAAATGAAAATCTCTAACCGCTATTTTATCTAATAAAGATCTATCAATGACTTGAAGCATTATCTTTTCTTTTTCCATATAACGGCTATTCCTAACCCATGTAACGAATTTGACATGAATTTCAAATCTAGTATCTAAAACCCAAGATTATTTATTGATGCAAAACAATTCTGAATCATAAGTATACCTGTAGGAGCAGCAAAATAATTCTGTTTCTTCTCTTTGAAAATCTTTGAGTACTCTAGAGAGTCGCATTTCCAGTGAACTTCTTATGACAATGTTGACATTCACCCTCGTTGGCTAGAGCAATCTTCTTGTTTTTTTTATTAACCTTCTTTTGCTTCTTTGAACCTTACAAAGATTTCATGTTCCCCATAACTGCGAGCATTGTTTTTTGATCTTTGGACAAAGACTCTGCTGACCTTAACATATTGAGAAGCCCCATAAGGCTTACAATCAACTAGTTCGTATTATAATGTAATTTGAATGGCTCAAACTAAGGAGTAAGAAACCTTAAGATTAGAACTACTTGCAGCTCATTAGCTACCGTAACGTCTAATTGAGCAAGTCTATCAATATAGCATTTCATCAATTGAACATTGTTGTCCATCTTTTGTCCATTTATCATTTTGTATTGAGTAGTTTCTTCTTAATTTCGTACCATACAGAATGAGCCTATTCTTAGAGCTTTGAGGTTATTGGAAATCAGATGGACAGTCATGTTTTCGTGCTATCTCTATAATGGTTTGTCCAATGTTGACATCACGTAAATTTGGACAATTTTGACGTCTAAGATCCATTTTATATGGGATAATCTCAGTTCGAGATCCACATCATCAGCGGGTCTAACCTTAGGAGGTATGGTTATCGAAAACCAAAGACATTCATAAGTTAGTGCTATCTTTATTGTCCTTAGTCGGTCTATGTAGTTAGGTGAGGTGAGTTTGTCATTTTTAGAAAACAACTTAGGTATAGACTTTTTCTGCTAATTTTAACTTAGTAGATTAGGTAATTATTCAAAGTAAACGCTCTTAGAATATTAGTAAGATTAAACATTAAATTTCATTTTATTAATAAGCTTCCACTAGCCTTTTATGTTTCTCCAGACCCTAAGACGAAACATAAAAGTCTTTTTCAACTTCACTAGTGGGTGTTAGGACTCATTTATCATAGGATTATGACCTTGAGTTTTCTCAATAATTCATAGCCCTAGAAATTATAAATATCTCCATATCCATTGTATCATATACGACCCATATGTTAATCTCATTTCGACCTTGAGTTTTCTCAAAAAACCGAATGAGATTATTCAACCGTACCTACCATTTCTTGAGGTCTAATAATAATATACATACCTTTAGTTTTCTCAACGAATACAAATAGCTATCTTACCTCGCCTATTTTATATGACAATAATACTACACATGACATCTCTAGCTTGAATATTCCTAACAACTAGAGAGTATACAAGAAATTTATTAACATATAAATGGCAGAGGACAACTTTATATTAAAGATTCATAATCTATAATATATCTAGTTGAGTGATATCGACTTATGAAATGATGTATTTTTTATGAAACACCCTCGTGACTCAAGTATTAGACATATCAGAAATCAAGATATATGTACTATCCATATATATTTATCTCTTATGTCCATTACATAAGTTTTAATTATCATATAACTTTTATAATTTAATTAACTTACATAATAGCCTTATGTATAAAACTAGATTATTAAATATTATTTAATTAATTTAATTGGATTAACATTTAATTAATTTTACATTGTTTAATTAAACATTTTATATTGAGTATACATACAAGCATTTATAGTTATACATATACCATTATATATATAATTTATTATTTATTAATAAACTTTTAATTAATATATTTAATTATATAATTTTAGTAAATTATTAAGTTCAAAATTTTCTTATATATACATTTATCTTACATCATCTAAAATAATCGAAGATAATGTAACATATATCATTATATATGTAATTTAACTATTTAATTAATTTATTTAAATTAGTCAAATTATTAATCTAATTAATATTTTAATTTTTTTGAAACATTTTTATTATAGGGGGAATCAGGGAGAATGACAACTTTAAAAAAAATTAGGATGAAGGTTAACAAATTTCATTTTGGGCTGAAGGACAAACTTTGGAAAAAAATTAGGCCGAAGGACAATGTTAGTTATAACTAGCATTATATCCAACTTTTACACTATGCAAAATGCTAGTTATAAGTAGCATTATATTCGGTTTTACATTATACAAAATGCTAACTATAATTAGCATTGTCCTTTAGCCTATTTTTTTTCTTTGTTTGTCCTTCAGTCCAAAATGAAACTTTTCAGTCTAATTTTTTTTCAAAGTTTGTCCCTATACCTATTTTGTACTTTATTATATTTTTAAAACACTTTTGCAATTTTGATATAAAATTTATAATATATTTCTAATTTTAACTATAACTTTTAAATTTAAAATTTTATTTTAATTTCAAAATAATTTTGAATATTAGCCCAACGCCCTATTCTAATTGAGACTTTTCTATTAGGGACAACCTTTGGACTCACTTTACCTTTTGGTCCAGACCGGTAGCCAAGTTGGATAATGTACTTGATTATCCAAACCTAACCTAGCATTACTTTTCTACACACCATACTAAATAGGTGAGCTTAATTAGTTAGCATTAACATAATTAATTTAGACCACATGTGCTATTGGGATCTAGTACTATTGCTGGATCTCGGCCAACATGCAGCAGGTTAACTGTGTAAATTTCAAATTTTTTTGCTATTCGGATCTACGGGCCTGTGAATTATAATTTTATTTGGATCTAATCTAAATTAATTTTAAATAAAATCATTGTTTTATTTAATTTTAAATAAATTTTTATATTTGTGTTATATAATATGAACATGTGTATCATACACATGCGTACACATGCAACATATACAAAATTCATGGTTTGCCCCTCTTTATACATATATGTTGTCTAAAATATATAAATATAAATATATATTCACACATGCACAGATATATATATATATATATATATATATATATATATATATATATGTACGTAATATATATAATTCAATGCGATGTGAATTTTTATTTCTAATAGTATGAATATTTGTAAGTATATATATAACATTATAAAATAATGTTATTTACAAATACAAATATAATTAATTTTAAATTTAAATATAAATTAAAATTTTATATTTAAGATTACGATTAGGATTTTAAAATATCTTTTAATTCAAACATAAAATAGTAAATTATATATATAATAAAGTAAATATATATGCATTTGTGAAAATAGTTTTTTCATATATATATATATATGCATATATTTATATTTATAAATTATATAAAATAAATTTATATGTTTAAAATTTAAACATATGAAATTATATATATTACGGCTATAAAATATGTTGACCAAATTAATCAGTGTTTTTTGTATTTAAAAATTTATGGTTTTGATTCAACTTTTTTAATTAATAACTACTAAGCGAAAACATTAGAAAATATTATTTTCATTTTTAAAAATAAATTTCATGACACATGTAATTTTATGTGTGTATATATATATGTATATGTATGTATGTATGTATGTATGTATATATATGTATGTATGTATTACAATACACACACACACATACACACACACACACACAAATATATATATATCAAATTGAAAATGTGTTATATTTTATGTATATTAATATAACATATATGATTCAATGATATATATATGTACGTATACATGTATTTATATTTATATACTAAAGTAAATTTTGTTTCAAAAATTCTTTTAAAATATTATTGAATTTTGAAAAATTAATTTTTTTAGGTTTTTGGTCGTAAGTTCACATATCAATATTAAAAAAATTATAATATGTATGCATATTTATACCTAACGTTGTCAAAACACATATATATGGATTTGTGATCATATAATCGATCTAACTATACATGAATTATACAATAGGCAAACATATATGTACATAAGTTGTAAGCAAGAATACTACCTTATTATAGCCTAGAGAATACACTTCAAATGCGGAACTGGTTGACTTCGTTTGAATCTTAATTCAAATCAATCTAGAAAAAGCTACCAGACTAAAAGCACTATACACCGATGTCCTGTTTATTTGAATTTGTTTTGATTAATTACTTGAATTAATAGAGGAAGAGGGAAGAAGGTTTTGGCTTGGTGTGGAGGAAAGGAAATGCCAAATGAAAGATTAATAAAAAAGGGTTATGGGTGTTCAAATAATAGGCAAAGAGAGGAGCAAAAATCGGATCCAGATCCATAAATATCTATACTAATTCAAACCTCTTTTTGTATCAAATCCAAGATCCTCTTCCTGTACCTATGGCTGGCTAAATCAGGTCCCTTTATAGGCCTCCCAATCACTCAAGCCCTATCAAATAAAGTACGGTGAAATCTAATTTAAACGTACGTCGATATCATACAACGATACATGTGTGGAGAACTTTTATGCGCACTCTACTTTAACACAAATCAAATAAATTTTTTATAATTAATATTTCACAAATATCCATTAACTTATAATAATTATAATTAATAAAACCAGGTGGTAGTAAGATTATTGAATATTTAGTTGTACGCGACTATTAGGTGTAAATTCAATCAGCAATCAATATCAAATAATTCGAATATTCGCTTCACTCGTCACCTTAACTAGTGGTTGACATTGTGGCCAAATTTATCATTTATATAACTTCGGCAAAATCCAACTTAATTATTGTGAGCGTTACCCAATAGTGATAATTATATACACTAATTATCTTTGTTAAAACTATATCACATTAGGACTTATAGAATTTGGTAATGGTCAAAATTCTAATACTGTCCATATTGAACTGTATAGTCTAAATGTAAAGTCTTTAGTTCAATAAAAATAATTATTATTAATCAAACCTCTCAGGCTAAAGATTTCGGTGTTGGGTTGACTTTAGTTGACCGTAATACTAACCCAATATAACCAAGGAGACGAATTCTCTATTAAATAGTATTTCACTTCTAACGCTTCCATTCGACCCAACTATAGTCGTTAGATAGACGATGTGCCACGACTTAACTATAATCAAATTAGAGCTTCTGCATTGAAGCTCGATGGCATTCTCAAGTCCAAAGAATATTGTAATATCGTCACATTGATATTTTTTGTTTAACCTTAGTTATATTAACCAACAATAAACTATTGAGTAAGTCATTCTATAGTTATCCAATAACTATTAGTACGTAATCTATTGATGCTCCCAACGGCCATGAGTAGTAAGCTTCCCAACATTTGGAGAGAATTATGTACTCTAATCTAAACGGATGCATCGATATTCGGTATTAATATATCTGGACTACAACTATTTAAAATGATGTGTTTATTATATTATGATGAAATTTTCATAATCATAACACCTTGTAATTACTATCACAAAACACGTCGTTTATTGATTTTCTGTTAAGTATACTTGAATTAAATAATTAGTTAATTAAAACACATTATAACAAGTAAAAAATAGAAAAAAACCTTATATTTTGAATGATATTTATTACAAAATTAATAATTTACAATAAATTATAAATTATCACAAAGGCGTACCCCTAACTCTATCACTTATTTGTAGTATTATTAGTATACTGATAAGACGTGGTAAGATATATGTACGCAATTTGGGAGCAAACTAAAGGTACATACATTTATACTTAGGCCATCGCAAAATGGTAGGTAAGATTGAATATTTCTTTCGATCTGTTGAGAAAACTCAAAATTTACATTGACAAGGGTTAGGAGTTGTATATGATATAATCGATAAAATGTTATCCATTGCTTGTGAGCCTATGATTTGTTGAACGAAATCGAGGTAAGAATCCCAAGTTAGGTGAGTCCTAACTCTTATTGAAGAAGTTGAAAGACTTCTATATTTCTCTTAGTATTTTAAGAAATATAAAAATCTAGTGGGAGTTTATTTGTAGAATGAAATATAATATTTGACCTTTCTAGTATTATGAGAACATTTATTATGAAATTAATGTCTTAATTTACTAAATTAAATTTGTTGAAAAATGTCTACACCAAAGTTGCTTTTTGATAAAAAACAAACTTACTGGACCTAGCTACATAGACTAGCTAAGAGCAATCAAAATAGCATTTACATACAAACACTTATGGTCACCAATAACCGAACCTCCTAGAGTTAGATCCTAGATTGTCTAAGACTGAATATTTTTTTTATTGTGTTGATAATGTTACGAATATTATGTTGAATGGAAATGAAATTAGCAATGGTGTTTCGGATAAAGCATTTATGTTACTAATTCTAATTATGTCTATACTTTGAGTAATTATTCTAATGTTGACATTAATAATAATTACATATGGCATCATAGGCTAAGTCCTATAAGTGAAAAACGACTACATAAATTGAAATCAAATGGTTTCTACTATTTTTTGATTCTTAATCATTTGAAATGTGCGATTCGTTTCTTAAGCAAAAATGACCATGCACTCCTTTAGTGGGAGTAATGAAAGGGCTAACTGTTGGATCTCATACAACTAATGTATGTGGTTTGATGCCAGCAATTACCAAAGATAATACTTCTTATTTTGTAAATTTTATAGATGATTTCTCATGATTATATATGAGTTTCGATGAAGAACAAATGCAATATCTACGAGAAATTTAAGGAGTATAAGAATGAGGTTGAGCATCACATGAATTATAAGATTAAAATACTTTGATCAGATCAAGGAGTCGAGTATGTTGGACAAGAGCTCCAATAGTACCTAAATGACAATGAGATTTTCTCTTAGGTTACTCCACCCTATACTCTGCAACATAATGGTGCTTCAAAAAGAAGGATTCAAACCCTATTATATATTGTTCGTTCCATAATGAGTAAAGCTTAGCTATGTTTTTCTTTCAGGGATATGCATTGGAAATCACAGGCATATGTTGAATTGTATGCCAACTAAATCTATGCCTAAGACACCATAAGAGATGTAGTGTGGTGAGAAATTCCAACTCAAATATTTTAAGGCATGGGGTTGTTCGGGTTACGTTAAGAATGTTGGCCATGTTAAACATAAGGCAAGGTCGACACTATGTAAATTTATAACATATCCAAAGAATTCAATGGGATATAACTTCTACAATAATGAGGTGCAAAAGATAATAGTTTCTCGACACGTTGTCCTTTTAGAAAAGGAATTTCTATCAAAATAAATTAACTATAAAGTCATAGACATATATGAGATCTGAGAAATTAACACAAAGGATGAACCAGTAGATAAACCAAATTACCAGTATACAAAAACATGCAACCTGTTAGAATGTCTAATATGAAATCTCATGCACCATAGAGCAACAATAGTTTTCTCGTGGATGGCGAGAAGGAGGAGTGTGTCTTAGAAGATAACACTCATCTCTCTTCCAACAAGCACTGCTGAGCAAGGACTCCGCACTTTGGCTTGGAGCTATTAAATCCGAAATGGATTACATTTATGACAATAATGTATGGACTTTGACCGATATACCTAAAGGGATAAAACCTATCGGTTGGAAGTGAATTTTTAAGGAAAAGTTAAAGAAGATGGACAGGTGGAGACTTATAAAGCAAGGCTAGTTGCAAAAGAATGTAAACAAATTCAAGGTGTTGATTATGACTAAACATTTTTGCCTCTAGCAATGCTTAAGTCCAATCAAATAATGCTAGCTATTGCTGTATTTTATAAACTATGGAAATATGGAAAATGGACATGAAAATGGAATTTTTAAGTGGTAAATTAGAAAAGACCATTTACTTGTCACATCATGAGAGTTTCGAGGTCAGTTAGGAGTAAGGTCAAAGCTTTGAAGTTGTTAAGATCCATTAATGGTCTTAAATAAGCTTTAAGAAGTTGGAATAAATTTTTTAATAAAGTAATCAAACGATTTAGTTTTTATCTTAACAAAATGGAAGCATGCGTATATCGAGAAGAATAAGGAAGTGCATTAGTGTTCTTTGTATTATATATTGATGATTTATTATTGATTGACAACGAAATTTCATTGTTACAATCAATGAAAGCTTGGCTGTCCAATATTTTCTCCATGATGGATTTGGGAGAAACAACCTACGTATGGTATTAAGGTCCATAGAGAAAGATCTATGTGGTTGCTAGGATTATCCTAATTCCTATGTATAGATACATATTAAAAAGGTTCAATATGGATAATTCCAAGTGGGGAAATGTTCCGATGAAATTTGGAATCATTCCTCCTAAGAAAGATGCTCCTTACATTGATGAGGAGAAAGAGCGGATGGAGAGGATTCTGTATGCATCGACCATCAGCTCCATTATGTACGCCAAGCTATATACTAGATCGGATGTGGCTTGTGAATAAGGAAGCGTCAGCTAATACCAATCTAATCCTAGAGAAAAACAATGGACTAATGTAAAATGTATACTTTAGTATTAAGAAATACTAAGGATTTATTCCTTATGTATTGGAACGGAGGCCGTCTTATGAAGGGGTATATAGACTCCAGCTTCCAAAGTGATATTGTAACACCCTATATTTTTGGTAACAATATTTGAATATTTAATTAGTTATATTCAATAAAATAGTGCGTTGATTGGGAGATTGAGATTTGATTTAATTAAGGGGTAGCCTACCATTTAAGCAATGAATTAAATAAGAGTTAAAATGAAGTAAAGGAGGGGTAAAACAAGAAAGAGGCCATTCTTATACCCTAAACCCTTGGCCGTGTATCGCCATGCACTTTCATTTTTCATTTATCAAAATTTTTAAAACTTGAGGCCATCCACCATTAACAAGAGAAAGAGGAAAAAGATTAAGAAGAGCTAAGGAAGAAGCTAAATACAATCAAACCCATTCAAATCTCAAGCTCCTTAATTTCTAAAGCTGAGGTGAATAATGACTACATCTCAAATTTCTTATTGTTTTTGGTTTTAAGATGAAATCCGAACCTATTTGCAATGATTTGCTATGTTTTTGAATGATGGAATGATTATATATACTTATTGATGATTTATGTTTGTTCATAAAACTTTATGACATGTTTTAAGGTGAAAATCCAATCAAATGGCATCTAAATGCCATGCAAATTTTATATAGACCAGAAATGATATTTTGGAGATGGGTTTCAATTTTTAGAATTTATGTGGATTTTATTGTGAAGAAAATATTATTTTGGATTAAAAATTATTTACGATTAAATAATTAATGTTTTGGGTCTGAAATTAATATATGTTAGAAAACATATTAAAAGTGATTTTCTAGAATTTTTGTAGAATTTTCTTAAGTGATCCAATGGGTATATCAAATTATTTAAGGTATGTGACTTAAATGTTTTATATATTTATGAAAAGAGAAAGGGCTATTTGTAAATAAATTCAAATTGTTATTTTGGAAAATTTGGCAGTACTTTCATAAAAGAGAAATTTGAAACCAATCACAATTTCAAAAACAAGGCAGGTTAGATACAAATAAATAGTTTAAAAAGTACTAATCTACATGGTTTTTACTGTTTCAATGCTTTCGGCACCAGGCTTTCGCCTCCGTACCTCCGCCTCCGACTCTATCAAAACCAATGCACATGTGTCAGTTGATTGGTGCATAGTAAATTGGATATAGGCAAAAGGTATAGGGTCGAAACCAGGGGTTCCGAAGGGGTTAAAGCGCTACTTTTCTTTTAAATGAAAATGCACCTGCTTGCTTTCGACTAAGGAGCTTTCGACTCCATCAAATGGGTTTAATGAAATGGTTTTGATTGGTTTTCGCTTTTTTCTAAATGACTACTTTCGATTTAGTCAAAAACTTTTGCTATCACTTCCTTCCTTTCGACCCAGATTGTTTCGAAGGGGTTACTTTGTTTTTTAAAATTTTGTCACTTCTCCAATGTCTTCGAGGGGATGATTTCGAAACCATTACTTCTTTACATAGGAATGATTTTGAAAAAAGCACTTTCAACTTTAATGGGTTTCTGATCTTTTTTCCTTATTTGAAGGCATAATCCAAAGGGTTTCGACCGATATAGTTTTTAAAGGTTTCGAAAGGGTAAATTTTTGAATGGTTTAGAAAAGTTTCCACATGTTTTAAATTGAACCCAAAAGGTTTTCGAAAGGTTTAGTAATTTAATGCTTTCGAAAGGGTTTTAATGAATGGTTTCAAAGGGATGGTTCTCTAGGGTTTTGAAAGGGTTGAAAAGGTTTTAAACAAGGATGTCTAATGTTTTCAATCTTTCGAATGAAAAGCTTTTAATTATTTCGGAAGGGTTACTTTCAACGGTTTCAAAAAGGATGTTTAAAGGTTTTTAACAAAGGTTTCAAATTTATTAATTAGGCATTATAGCCTAAGTATTTTCAGGTTAAAAAGGATTTTAGCTTGTTTTGAAAGGATAGCCAATCCTTATTAAAATACATAAACATTATTTTGAGTAAAGTATATACAACATGGCAAAATAGCTTAGAGTAAAGCTAAGAATATAATTTTCTCGTATAAGTATGATAGAAAGGGTTAAATCATTTTGATAAGGTTTTCAAGGAAAAAGATGAAGGGTAGTTAACCCTAAGAGAATGATTCGAACAAGTAATCCATTTTGATTCAGACAGTTGTCCAGTTTGTAGACAGTTAGTCCAGTTTACGGCCAGCCAGCCCAGTTTTCGGACAGATAGTCCATTTATTACTTGTGGACAGATAGTCCATTAGTTACCTGATTATATCGTAACGGACATTACTATTATCATTATTATAATCATTTTGATTAACTAGTTTGGTTGTAGGAAAAGATTTGCAAAATATATTTTTCAAAGAGGACATTAGTGACGGGAAACCTGTTCCTCTAAGCGGTGTGGTCTCACTTAATACCTGTAAAGTGAGATGTAACAATATAACTCACACCAGGCTTTATGTCTGACTTGAATTTTTTGCTTCCCTTAAACTCTCAGGTGCTACAAATTGATTTGCGTAGGCTGATTGTTGAGGTTTTCGTGTTTTGTTGTTTTCACGAACAAAGCTTACAGAGACGAGCAGGTGGATGATGGATAGCTATGGGCTTACTATTTATTTTTGTTAAATTCCACTATATGTGTTAAGTCAAGTATGACTATATTGACTCTGGTCAACTAAGGGGGCATCATCATATGTCGCCCCTTACATATTTTGTAATTGATATATTTGATCATTGCCTAGGAAATGTTAAGGGATTATGCAACTTGGATACTAATTATTGTTTTGAAATATAATCAGTAAAATGTTTTCATTGAAATCTATGATTTTGTACATATTCAATTGCTTCTAATATTATGGAAACCATCTGCACTACCGTATTTTGTTACCAAAATTAATACTATAGATGATTGCAGCTTCTATAGTGCTTAACTTTTGGCCTCCAGATACGGAGTGCTACAACTTTGTATCAGAGCATAGGATTATGAAAATCTTTAAACTAAAAAAAGTTTTTAAAACATAATTCTAAGGAATTAGAGTAAGAATGGGGGAATGGGATAACACTATAGTAACGTACTTGTATTTGCTATATATAAGTATACGCTTTATCTCTAGTTCCTGTCTTTATTAGGTTACTCTTCTATATCTTATGAGGTTTGAATACAGATATGGATGGTAGAAAAGGAAGAGTTAACCTAGGAGGGGAGAGCACCGATAGGAATGCTAGCCTAATATGAGAAGGACCCAAGGTCAGGCACAAGCAAAGTATGAGGGTGCTGGAGTCCCGCAAGTGGACATGGGAGCTATGTATCATTTTTTTGAGAATATGATGCAAGCTAGAATTACAACTAGAGTGGTAGGAGGAGATGCCGTACGAGAAAAAGTTTCGATAGTTAACCATTATGCTAAGCTGAGCGGCGATTACACTAAGCATGGAAGGAAACCATTTCTCGGAACCAAGGATGTCATTGAGGTGGAGAATTGGTTGATGCATTGTAAAGGATCTTTGCAGATTTGGGGCTCAATGATGAGAAAAAGAGGAGGCTTGCTTCCAGATAGCTACAGGGAGTAGCTTTGTTTTGATGGAACAGTGTGACGGCTGGTGTCAATGAGGAAACCTTGACATAGATAGATTTCAAGGGGAGGTTCCAGGATAGGTTCTTGTCTGCGATGGCACAATCAGCTCTAATTAGAAAGTTTGCTGAGTTAGAGAAGAAGAGATGTCTATTCTATAGTATGCTAGAAGGTTCAAGGAGTTTGCCAGACATGGGTATGCTTTAATGGATATAGTGATGAAGAGGAATGAGAAGTTTATCAGGGGGTTGAAGCCTGAGTTGGCAAGGACTACATTACCTCATATTAGAGATCCTTCTGATTTTTTAGTGGAGATGGCCTTAAGGCATAAGGAGATACTTGATTCTCTAGAGAAGTGTAAGGCTAAGGAGGTCCAGGTTGTGTAGAGCCAGAAGAGGAAACTCTTTCTTAAGAAGTGTGCTCAGAAGTGTGGAGCAACTAGGAAAGGGAGGTCTGAGGTTGTCTGTTTTAAGTGCAAAAGAAGGGCATTTTGCTAATGACTGCCATGTTGGAAAGGCAAAGGAGGTGGCAGGGAAGAAGAATGTCAGGTGCTTCAATTGCGACCAGATTGGCCACTATAAGAATTAATGCAAGGAGACTGCTAAGGATGGAATGGGCAAGGTGTATGCATTTGAGCTTGCTACCATGAAGCCAATAGCTTAGGAGAAAGGAAAGGCAGTTTTGGGAGGTACGCTTCAGATTTGTGGTATGTCTGTTAGCGTTCTATTTGATACTGGTGCATTACATTCTTTTATATCTTGATGTTTGATAGATAAGCCTAACCTAGAACCCACAAATTTAGTTACTTCCTTACAGGCTGTGAATCCAATAGGAGGGTATGCAACTCTAGGGTTGAGATGTGACCAGTTAGAGTTTAACTTGTTAGGTCATGCTTTTTTTTGCAATTTGCATGTATTTGATTTTGTGTGGTTCGTAATTATTCATGGGATGAATTTGTTAAGCGAGTAAGATGCTAGGATATTTTGCCAGGATAGGAAAATATTACTTAGACACCCTGATTGTGGCAACGTGTTTGTTTTACCGTAAAAGGTTCTGCCAACGAGATGAATGCTTTGTTAGGTGTCATTGAATTGGAAGATGAGTGGAGTCGAATTTTCATGGTTAGAGAATTCATAGATGTTTTTAAGCCTGTAGTTGGATTGCCACCGAAATGATCCATTGAGTTTCGGATAGATTTGGTTCCGGGAGTAGAACTAGTGAGTAGGTCGCCAAGTAAGATGACCCTTACAGAGATGAGGGAGTTGAAGGTGCTATTTGTGAATCTGAAAGGCAAGAGTTTTATCAAACCCAGTAGTTCACCTTGGGGAGCGGCTGCAATTAAAAACCAGATGGATCGTTAAGGCTATGTATCGATTATCGCAAGTTAAACGAGAGGACAATAAAGAATCGATATCCATTGCCGAGGATTGATGATTTGCTCGACCAGTTAAGTGGAACAATGGTATTTTCCCAATTGGATTTGGCAACAGGTTTCCATCAGCTCAAGTAGCATAGGATAGTACACTTTTAATAGCATTTAGGACCAGATATGGGTCGTATGAATGGTCAGTTATGTCGTTCGGACTAACTAATGCACTGGCTTTCTTCGTGGATTTGATGAACCGAGTTTTCCGAGAGCACTTGGATTAATTCGTATTGGTTTTTACTGATGATATCTTGATATACGCTAAGGATGAGAAGGAGCATAAAATTCATCTTAGAGTGGTGCTTGAGACGCTGAGGCAGCATCAGCTAAAGGCGAAGTTTTTGAAGTGTCATTTCTGAAAGAAAGAAGTGAAGTTTCTTGGTCATGTAGTCTCAGAGAAAGGGTTGTTAGTAGATCCGACTAAAATTGAAGTGGTGAATAGTTGGAAGGGACCCGAGACAGTGACTGAGATAAAAAGTTTTCTTGGATTGACTGGGTACTATTAGAGATTCATTAAGGATTTTCATGGATAGCAGCACCAATGACCAAGCTAATGAGAAAGGATGTGAAGTTTGTGTGGACTGATAAGTGTGAGGAAGCATCCCAAAGTTTGAAACATTTATTGACCCATGCACTGGTATTGGTTGTTCTAGAAGGTAATCATGATTTGGTGGTTTTTACAAACGCACGGAACAGGATTAGGAGCCGTGCTGATGCAGAGGGGTAAAGTGATTATGCTTCTAGTCATCTTAGATCGCATGAGATCAGATATCCGACGCATGATTTGGAATTGGTTGGAGTGATTTTTGCATTGAAGGTGTGGAGACATTACCTTTCAGGAGAAAGGTTTGAGTTATATATAGATCATAAGTCGTTGAATTATTTGTTCTCTTAGGAAGAGTTGAACATAAGACAGCAGAGATGGTTAGATTTTATAGCTGTTTATGATTTTGGGATTGAGTATACAGTAGGGAAAGGCAACAAGGTTGTAGTTGCACTTAACAGGAAACATCAGAATGTAGTATTGGCGATGATTGCCGAGTGGAAAGATTTGGAAGCATTGGAAGATTGCAGAGTGTAGTGAAGATCCAAGGCCGGATCTAGTGGAGAGATTGTATTATCTTATTTGGAAGTTCGATCAGTGATGATCAAAATGAGTGCTTCTAAGTAGGAAGAGGATCTAGCATTAGCTAAACAGATCGAGAAGTTAAGAGATGGAACTATTAGCGATGACCTAAAGGACTTCAATCTTGACCAGAATGGGTCGTTGAGAAAGAAAGAGATATTATGTGTTCCGAGTGTAGGAAACATAAGGAAAGAAGTTTTGGAGGAATGCCATCGTTCGAAGTTCTTTATTCATCCAGGAGGAACTAAGATGTATTTGGATATGAAGAGAAGTTTCTTCTAGGAAGGTATGCATTGAAATATTAGCTTATGGGTAAAATAGTGCTTAAATTGCCAGCAAGCAAAGGCTGAACACCAAAAGCCAAGTGGATTGCTTCAGCCATCGGATGTTCGGTATGGAAGTGGGATTCTATTTCCATGGATTTTTGACGGGTTGCCAAGGTCGAATAGAGGAAATGAAAGTATATGGGTTATAGTGGACAGATTGACCAAGAGTGCCCATTTCATTTCAATTAAGTCAACCAAAACGACACCTGTATTAGCGAAGTTGTTGATGATGAATATAGCTAGACTACAAGGAATTCCTAGCAGTATCATAAGTGATCGAGATTTCTTATTCACTAGGAGTTCTGAGTCTACAGGAACATTTGGGAACCAAGCTCAAGATGAGTGCCGCTTACCGTCTATAGACAGATGGGCAAATAGAAAGAGTTAATAAAGTCTTGGACAATTTGTTAAGTGCTTGTGCTTTAGGTTTCGGGGGATCATGGGGAGACCATCTACATTTAGTCGAGTTTTCTGATAACAATGGTTATCAGACTAGTAATGGGATGGCATCATTTGAAACTTTGTATGGAAGGCCATGCAAATCTCCCGTTATTGATTAGAGGCCGAGGATAGGTTGGTTCTTGGTTCAGATTTGGTTAGGGAAGCTCCAGAAAAGATTGCGGTCAACGAGCTAGAATACAGGAGGGTCGGTCTAGGAAGAAGAATTATGCAGATAGAAGACGGAAAGATTTAGAGTTCTCAGTTGGAGATCATGTTTTCGTCAAAGTGCCATCGATGAAGGGTGTGATTAAATTTAGGAAATCAGGAAAGTTAGCACCGAAATTCGTTAGACCTTTTCCTAATGTTGAGAGGATCGGGAAACTCACATATAGAGTTGAGTTACCCAATAGTTTGGTAGGAGTCCATGATGTTTTCAATGTTTCTCATCTCAGAATGTGTGCTAGAGTCCCAGAGACTACTATTGCACCGGCTGTGCTAGAGGACTTAGTAGTAGAACCAAACTTGACTGTAGTGAGAAAGCCAATTCATATTGTTGTGAGAGATGAGAAGAGGCGTAGAACCAAGATTGTCAGGTTTGTTAAAGTCCAATGGAGCGGCGATGACAAGGACTGTACTTAGAAAATTAAGAGCAGGATTAGAGATACTTATCCTGACTTGTTTGATGGTATTTTTACCCCTTTGATTGATTTTTTGTACAACATTGTAATTTCGAGGATGAAATTCTTTAGGGATGGGATTTGCAACACCCCATATTTTTGGTAACATTATTTAGAATATTTAATTAGTTAAATTAAATTAAATAATGTGTTGATTGGAAGATTAAAATTTTATTTAATTAAGGGCTAGCCATGCCATTTGACTAATGAATTAAAATAAGAGTTAAAATGAAGTAGAGGAGGGGTAAAATAGGAAAGTGCCATTCTTATATCCTAGACCCTTGGTCGTGTATCTCCATGCACATTCATTTTTCATTTATCAAAATTTTTAAAACTTGAGGCCGGCCACCATTAACAAGAGAAAGAGGATGAAGATTAAGAAAAGCTAAGAAAGAAGATAAAGCAAATCCCTTCAAATCTCAAGCTCCTTCAACGCTAAAGCTAATGTGAATAATGACTACATCTCAAATTTCTTATTGTTTTCGGTTTTAAGCTGAAATTCGAATCTATTTGCAATGACTTGCCATGTTTTTACATGATGGAATGATTATATACTTGTTTATGATTTATGTTTGTTCATATAGACTTTATGACATGTTATAAGGTGAAAACCCTAAAAAATGACATCCAAATGCCTTGCAAATTTTTATATAGACCGAAAATGATATTTTGGAGATGATTTTCAATTTTCATAATTTTATGAATTTATGTGGAGTTTATACGAATTTTTTAGTGAAGAAAATGTTATTTTGGATTAAAAATTATTTATGGTTATATAATTAATGGTTTGAATCTAAAATTAATATATGTTTTATAATTAATGGTGACATAAATGGTTTATATATATCTATGAAAGGAGAAGGGGATTTTATAAATAGATTCAAATTGTCAATTTTGGAAAACTCGATAGTACTTTTAGAAAAGAGAAACTTGCAGCCAATCACAATTTTACAAACAAGCCTGGTTAGGTACAAAGAAATATTTTTAAAAGAACCAATCTATATGGTTTTGATGCTTTTGGCACCAGGCTTTTGTCTCCTTACCTTCACCTCCGACTCTCAAAACCAATGCACATGATATCAGTTAACTAGCACGTAGTGAATTGGATATAGGAAAAAGTTATAGGGTCGAAACCAGGGGTTCCGGAGGGGTTGAAACACTACTTTGCTTTTAAATGAAAATGCGCCTTCTTGCCTTCGACTTATTAGCTTTCAAATTGATTTTCTTTCAACTAGGTCAAATGGGTTTAATGAAATAGTTTTGATTGGGTTGCGCTTTTTTTTTAAATGACTGCTTTCGACTAAGTTGAAACCTTTTGCTACTGCTTTCTTCCTTTCGACCTAGATGGTTTCGAAGGGGTTACTTTGTTTTCTAAAATTTGGCCTCTTCTCCAATGCTTTCAAAAGGATGGTTTCGACACCATCACTTCTTTACTTAGGAATGATTTCGAAACAAGTTCTTTCAACTTTAATGGGTTTTCGATCCTTTTGCTTTACTTGAAGGCATAATCCAAAGGGTTTTGACCGAAATAGTTTTCAAAAGTTTCGAAAGGGTAAATTTTTGAATGCTTTCGAAAGGTTTCCACATGTCTTAAATTGAACCCGAAGGCTTTCAAAAGGGTTTTAAAGAATGGTTTCGAAAGGGTGGTTCCCCAAGGTTTTGTATGGGTTGAAACAAAAGGTTTTTCCTATGTTTTCAAAAGGCAATATTTAAATGTTTAAAGAAGGATGTCTAATTTTGTGACGATCCGTCTCCTCGACCCTCAAAACTCGACACTAGTACATCCACGGTATTCACGTGTCATAAATCCAAATGCCAGAAAGATAGATTATCAGGGGTGTGAAAGAAAATATAGATAGAAGATAACACAATAATTGAATCTCACATCGCATTCAACATTTTAATTACACATAAATGATCAGAATCAAATACAAATCCAGCGGGATAGTTATAACTGGCTATCCGTACATATGCTGGAAAATACATACTACAAGGCACAACGGAAAATGGGTAGATGTCTACATAAGGTACTTCAGCTTCATAGCTCCAAAAGACTTCTTCAAAATGCTCCTAAGGTATCCTGACTACACGGTTGTCCGAAAAATAGGTCATCAAGAGTTTAAAGGGAAAAACAAACTACCGGTCTATCATGGGATAGGTATGAGAACTCAAAGTACGATGTTTTGAAAACAAAAAGGTATTTCATAAGAACGCCGCGCATAAACACAGAACGGGTTTTACCTTATAATAGCCAAAACTCTTTGTTACGCAAAATTTAGGAATATTATTTTTAATGATATTCTTTAAAAACAATTTCAAATAAACTTATTAATCTTAGCCGAAATTGTTACCATTATTAAATTCCAGCATACTAGGTTCTACAAACAAAACCGCAAGTTCTTAGTGGAGAATGGATTTTTATACAAATGGCTAGGTGAAGGGACTACCTTCCGATAGTACACCTCTAGATGGATATCCTGAGGCATAGAACATATGCCATCTACCAACACAAGACCGACCTACCTCTGTAACTAGATGATACCGAATATGTCATCCCCCGGTCGTTACCGACCTTTATCCGAGAGCTCTCTTTGCATATATCCACATTAATTTACATCCCGAACGTCTGGAAGAAAAATATCTTGAAGGGATGATCATACCCTAATTGGGAATGAGCCACTTAGCCTTGCTGCGTCTAACCCTGTTTCGGTCATTTCCGGCTGATGAGGCTCGATGCTACGATTATCTTTTCACATAGCACATCTTCTTTCACTTTGAATGCCACATTGTCATTCCACATTCTCGCAACTGATTTCTACAAACGTATAACTTCCTGAGCTCGTATGTCTCGAGAAAGGGTGTTAAGCTAAGAGAAGGCATCTTCTCTGCCACTGACTGATATACTTATATGGAAACCACTCCTTATGATTTGGAATGAAAGGTCAAACATTCATCCATATAAGTTCGTTCTGGGGCAGAACGAAACCGAAGGCACTTTCCTCGGCCATTACTAGGCGAGAAGCCCTTGTGATTTTGAGGTTTCTCATAACAAAGAGACCATTGCTATAAGTGCATCAGGAGTTTATCCCCAATTAATCGACAAGTAGTCCCTAGTCATTATTCGTCTTAATATATCCGTCTTCAAACATCTTCATTCTTCCAACATGTAAACTGGTTCGAAGTTGTTTTCGGATAGGAATTACCTAAATCCGACCGCGGTTCCTTCAAAATTCAATCATCGATCAAATGATGTAATTAGGTGATTGTTTTTCGATTCATTCATTTCCTTTACCAAAAATATCTACGGGAGATATATATTTTCAAAATTTTCTTTTAGTGAATACGGAATTATTTAAACCTCTTTTTGAATATTTATCAAATCATTTTTAAAAAGTAGCTTTTGAGAAAATAGAATTGTAGAAATCATTCTACTTTTATTCAAAATTAGCTTCTGTATTCAACGAGTGCTATGGGTAGAATAACGGTGAGATCACCTTTTAAATTCCACGAATAGGACAAGTTCCCTCTTTGGATTTTAATAATGAGTATAAGAAGATTATTTCTATAAAATCCAAATTGAGCATCCGAGCTTTCCTTTCGATATATTCCACCCCTCGCCTAAAAGTGAAAACTGAGGCCAGATAAGTTCAGGGCACTGTTTGCTTCATCCCTAACCTTAGTTACATACATTGTTTCCACTTTTAGATCTCACAGGCGAACAAATGTACTAGTATACTCATTTTTTCTTTTTAAACCACTTAACTACTTGTTTAACCATCTTTGAAATAATGTTAAATTATCCAAATTTCTTTGGACATGCTTTATTATTTACTTAAAAACATTTACTAAGGATTTGGAAAAGAACTGTTAAGTTTAAAACTTTATTCAAAAGGTATTGAAAAGCGTTGCGAAAAATGTTGCAAATAGTATTACAAAAAGTGCTTTAAAAAGCTATATTCTTCAAAACAACTTTTATATCATTTATAAAACCATCTTTTCAACTTAAATCATTTTTAAAATATTTTGAAAGATTTTCAAAATTTGTTTCATATTTATAAAATATTAATTTCATCAATTTTCAACTTTGGTCATTTAGTGCAAAAATGGAATTTTCTTGAAAATTGATTTTGCCATATTTCAAAATATAAAAGATGAAATCTTGATTTTATTTTTTTATATGAAAGATATGGATATAAGGATTCGAAAAATTCTTACTTCGAAGAATTCCGATCTATATTCCACTTCGTATGTTCATTTGAACTTTTGACGTGAAACGCGAACTACCGTTACGCGACGCGTCAAATTTTTGGCGTATTTTGAGATTCATATAAAATATTTGTCGAAAAAAGTTTGAACACTTAAGAATCGTTTCTAAAGTACTTTCAAATATTTATCAAATGTATAAATGATTTCATATCACATTTCATTTCTTTTGGAAAGTGACTTCCATGTGATTATACGTCGTGTAAATCCTTGACTTGTTTCAACATATATATTCAATATACAACTAATAAATATCCAAAATTATTTTTATAATCATTTTAACATACTCTACATGTCATGTGAACATGAAAATCAGTTTAACTACTTTTTCTTTATAACGTCATATGATTTTCATTTATGTACATATTTGCTTACTAACTTTTGCAAATGACTTAAATGTGGCTGGATTCTTTGTCAAACACATATCAAACATCATTATTAACATCCAAACAACATTTAAAACTTGAAAACATCATGTAAGCATTTTCTTCTTAAAAATTTAGAGTTCTCACCTTTTGTTGCTTTCAATCTAGTATTAAACTTTTCTAACTTTGCTACACTTTGCCTTAAGCTCCTAGAACTTGCTAAACTTCCTCGAACTTGCCTTAGGAGGCCACGACCATGCTTGAAAGGAAAATTTTGCTCGGGAAAATGGAGGAAGAGGGGGCGCTAGCAATAGAAGAGGGTAGGAGGCGTTTTGAAGTGGTTCGGACGGAGTTTTGTCAATATTTTTCTTTGTTTTATTTTGGGAATATTTTGGCATAACTTTGTTATGGTTGGAAGCCATTAAAGGAGGTGAGAAGAAGCTTGAAATTTTGAGAAGAAGAAGTGTGGAAGGAAGTGAGAAAGTGAGTATGTATTTATAGAAAATATTTGAGAATAAAATATAGATTTGTGTTTTTATTTAAACAACCTTCCTTAAGAATTTAGTAAACTTATTTAATTCAAAACTTACCTTCCACATCACATCACACTTTTAAAATTCAAACATTTTAGAGTTAAGTAAAGAATAAGAATGATCACTTTACTTTATGTCACATTTCTTTACTTTATGTCACATTTGATGTGACAATTTGTCTTTTTTAGTTTACTTTTGCTAATTACTTTCTAGAATTTTCTAAGTGTGATTATTAACAGTAACCTTGTTTATTTAATTGTTAATTATCTTTACATGTTAACATATTTATTAAATTATGTACATAAAGGTGCAACAACGTTGTGACAACTTTAAATCGACAAAACGTTGATTTTTGACAAAATGTTTTACGGTCATATTTTGACGTTTTATTGAGACTGTTTACCTCTGTAAACCAAATTTAAAAATAAATTTTTATAATATTATTTAAAAATATAAATACTCATAAATAAATTAAAATAATTTATTAAACCATTTAAACTTACTTTTCTGAAATCTGGATTTTGTCACTTTTGTCGATATAAACAAATGTTACTATTTTTATGTACATTTCTATTTCCAAATCCTATCAAATGTTGTTTGAATCGTAAAACATTTTATATTTTATATTTAAAATCACGTTGTATATTATATTTTGAAGTGGTTAAATTTTGGATCATTACATTCTCTCCTACTAAAGAGAATTTCTTCCTCGAAATTAGATAAGAAGAAAATAGCTCAAAAGGAAATATTTATTCAATAAGACGGAAAATATACAATAAGCGACTACACCACAGGCGGTGAGTACACTCAAAGCGATAGATGAAGTCTACATATCGATCCTAAACTCGGGATATGCTTTTCTCAATCTATCTTCTATTTCCTATATGCAATCATTAGCATCCCCCCTCCATTGAACTTTTACCATCCTTACAACCTTTCTTCTTAATCGTTTCTCATCTTGATCAATGATTCGAATGGGCTTTCTAATAACCGATAAGTTTTGTTCTATCTCCAAGTCATCTTAAGCAGCAGTTTCTATGATTTGTTCTGGGTCATATACATGCTTCCGTAAATGCGATACATGAAAAACATTGTGTACACCAGACAATATTTCAGGCAATTATACTCGATAAGCTAGTGGGCTAATTCTTTCGAGAATGGAAAAAGGTCCAATATATCGAGTAGCTAACTTTTTAGCTCTTCAAAATCTTACTACTCTTCTCATTTAAGAGACTTTGAAAAAGACTGAATCTCCAACTGAGAATTCAAGATTTCTACGCCTTTAGTTTTCATAACTCTTTTGTCTACTTTGGGCTTCTTTTAGCTTCTTTCTAATCATATCAATTTTTTCTAAAGCTTCTTGTATCATATCTGGGCCAAGCACTAATCGATCTTTGGATTCAAGCAAACATGCTGGCGACTTACATGGACGGCCGTACAAAGCTTCATACAGTGCTATGTCGATACTAGGTTGATAGCTATTATTATAGGAGAACTCTACTAAATGTAAATGATTCTCCCACGAGCCTCTAAAGTCTAGAATACATGCTCTTAAAAGGTCTTCTAAAACACGCTTGACTCTTTCCGTCTGTCCATCAGTTTGGGAGTGATATGCAATGCTTATACTCAGCTTCGTTCCTAAAGCTATTTCTAATGCTTTCCAAAACTGACTAGTTAAGATTGGATCACGATCGCTTACTATACTGCTCGAAACCGCATGCAATCGAACAATCTCCTTCACATATATATCCGCAAGGCTTGCCGCAGTTCTTGTTGGCTTAACTGGAATAAAGTGTGCACATTTGGTTAATCGGTTTATGGTAACTCAAATGACTTTATTTCCTTTCCTTGTTCGGGATAATCTGTCAGTGAAATCCATGGATATTTGATCCCACTTCCAAGCTTGAATCTCCATAGATTGAAGTAATCCTGCCGTCTTTTGTTGGTCACTTTTGATTCTTTGGAAATTTTCACAACGGCTGACATTGATAGATATGTCCCTCTTCATACTTTTCCAACAAAATGTACGCTTCATGTCCTTGTACACCTTATGAATCCCCAGATGAATGCTATGTTGGTTGTGTGGCATTCAGCTAATACATCTTGCCTAAGATTTTCAACATCCATAATACAAATTCTTCAATTTAACCGCAGTACTCCAAGGTTATCTATTTTAAAGCTTGAATTTCTTCCTTCTTCGGCTGCTTAAATGCATTTCTCAAACCTTTTATCTTCTCCCTGTTTACTGGCAATTCTTTCAAGAAGAATTGGAGTTACTACCAAATAAGAAATGGTAGCTAATTTCTACTCAATGCATCAACTACTACATTGGCTTTCCCAAACGTATATGCAATATCTAGATCATAAGATGTGAGAAATTCTAGCCAGCATTGCTGTCTCATGTTCAAATCCTTCTGGATGAAAAGATACTTCAAAGATTTGTGGTCCATGAAGAGTTCGAATTTTTCACCTAAAAGATGGAATATTATTTACTAAGGCAATTAAAAGTTGTATCAAAATAAACTATGAAAGATTCTTACCCAGCAAATATTGTCTCCATATCTTTAGAGCGAACACAACGGCTAATAGTTCTAAGTCATGTGTTGCGTAATTCTTCTCATGTGTCTTTAGCTGTCGACTTGCGTAAGCAATCACCTTCCCATCTTGCATTAAAACTGCACCAACTCCTTCTCCACAAGGATGTGTATAAACAGGAAATCCACTATTTCCATTTATAATTGCTAAAACTGGAGCGATTGTCAATCTCTTCTTTAGTTCTTGGAAATCTTCTTAACACTTAGGAATCCAGATAAATTTAGCATCCTTCATTGTCAACTTCTTTAGGTGATAGGCAATCTTAGAGAAGTCTTGAACGAATCTTCTATAATATCCTGCCAAACCTAAGACGCTACGAATCTCTTTAGGAGTTTGTGGTTGCTTCCATTCTTGGATAGCTGCAACTTTACCTGAATCCACTGAAATTAAATCCCTTGATATTACATGTCCAAGGAATCTTACCTCCGTTTTCCAAAAATAACACTTTGAGAATCTGGCTCAAGCACGTTATTCCTTAATATTTCCAACACAACTTCTAGATGCCTTGCGTGTTCTTCTTCTATCTTTGAGTTGATGAGGATGTCATCGATAAAGACTAACACAAATTTGTTTAGCACATCTCCAAACACTCTATTCAGAAGGTCAAAAAAATAAATGGGCGCCTTAATCAACCCAAAAGGCATAATCTACTACTCATAGAAAGTATTTAGACCTTTGAATACAGTTAGATGGATGCAATATTCTGCGATTCTTAACTGATGGAATCCTATAGCTAGGTCCATTTTAGAGAAAACTTGAGCTCCATGTAACTAGTCAAACAAGTCGTCTATTCGCGGTAGAGGATACTTGTTCTTAATAGTTTGCTTATTTAGATCTCGATAGTCTACACACAATCTCAAAGATCCATCTGACTTAGTAACAAAAACTACGGTTGATCCCCAACTTGAACGGATGGGTTTTATCAATAGTTTCTTTAATAGCTCTTGGGTTTGGTTATTCAACGCATTCCTTTCTTTCGAAGCCATCCTTCTATCTTTTTGTTTAATTGGCATCGCACTAAGAACTAAATCAATACGGAATTCGATTTCTCGATGTGGGGGAAAACTTTTTTACTTCCTCAAAGACATCAGCAAATTCTTTAATAATATGTATTGTTCCTAATCCTGTCTGGGATGTATCTAAAGCATAAAGAAAACTATCCATTCTAGGACTAGGACCTTCACAAGGTATTTCTATGAGTTTCCCTAACTTTGTTTTCACTGCAACTGTTCTTTTCAAACAATCTAGAATAGCTTCATTTTTAGTTAACCAATCCATACTAAGTAAAATTTCGAATCCAATAAAATCTAAGATGAAAAAATCGAAAGGAAAGTGATGGGGAGGATAGGAAATTGGGACATTTTCATAGTGCATACAAAGATTAGTGGAACCTCCTATGGGATTCGTCATGCAGATAGGGTCGTCAACAATTTTAGTTCAATTTCTAATTCTTCCATAGTTGTTTAAGAAATAAAACTATGAGATGCTTCTGTATCAAATAATACTCTAACTAAAACATCTTCGATAAAAATATTACCTTTCAACACTCCTTTACCCTTCACATTCTGGGAGGTTGAAGGCTCATCCTTGATAGGGTAAACTTTGGCCTGTTCTCATTTCTTCATTAGGGACAATCCTTAATCAGGTGCCCTGCTTTATGACAATTATAGCAGAGATAATTCTAAGCCACCAAAGAGGCAACACTTTGACCTTTGGGACCCCAACAATTCTTCGCAATATGGCCTTTCTTCTTACAATTATTACAAGTTATGTATTTAAAGAGGTTCTCTAGAGATCCTTCTTTGAGTTTTCCCTGCCATGGCTTCTTGCTATTGAACTTCGTCTTTTTCTAGTTATTATTGTTGCTTTCTTGTACTACAGGTGGATCTATTTTATTCAAAGCTGCATATTTATATCCCATGCCTATTAAGTCTACAAATGGTTCTTTCACATGCCTATCCATTCTGACATGGTATTGCTTCTTCATTCCAAAAATAAACTTTTCATTCTTTTTGAAGGGGTATCTATCAATCCAGGCCGAAAACGAGATAATTCATTAAACTTGTTAGCATACTGCTCAAACGATATTTCCTCCTCCTATTTAAAATCCATAAAATTTTGGTAAAGACGGGATTTTCCTGCTTTAGGCATATACTGCTCCTCTAGAAATTTCTTGAATCGTCCCTTTTAGAAATCATCTTCTG
Source organism: Allium cepa (assembly GCA_030765085.1). Lineage (NCBI taxonomy): Eukaryota > Viridiplantae > Streptophyta > Magnoliopsida > Asparagales > Amaryllidaceae > Allium > Allium cepa. Next base: position 566,752,969 of record CM060940.1, on the reverse strand, counting down.
ACTCATTCTGAGTAATAGATTCCCACCGAACTAGAGCTCCATCTTGTAGTTGCCAAGAAGCTAAGAATCTCTTCTGCTCATCTCTAATATTCGGTCCTTTGAAAATTCTTTCACAAGAGCAGATTCAAGCTTGTACTTCAGTGATGGTTTCCATTCCTTTGAAAGGTTTATCACGGTGTAGTTCTTGCACACAGTGGAAAAGTTAATTTGGGGCTGCACCAGAACTACTACTTCCTCTACTATTGTAGCTGCGGGAGTTTGACCATTTGTGGTATTACTTCCTCCCCTACCTCGTACTCTTCTTCCACTCATTTTCTACTATCTGTATATACCGAGAAAAAGATCTTTAGGATATACAGACGAGATATCTTAGGGAATGCTATACAGTATGAATCTACTTATTCGCATTAAAAAATTTAATTATGCGCTCTCTCAGACTAGACTCATTCTAGGGCATCACTAACCCTATCTCTAATGAGTCCTACCCTAACAAAGCCAATGTTCTCGCTTAACCTTAAGCTCTGATACCACGTTCAACGACACGTCTCCTCGACCCTCAGAACTCGACATTAATACATCCATGGTATTTACGTGCCATAAATCCATGTGCCGAGGAGGCAAATTATCAAGGGTGTAAAAGAAAATAAAGATAGAAGATAACACAATAATTGAGTCTCATATCGCATTCAACATTTTAATTATACATAAATGATTAGAGTCAAATGCAAATCCAGCGGGATAGTTATAACTGTCTATCCGTACATATGCTGGAAAATACATACTACAAGGCACAGTAGAAAATGGGTAGTTATCTACATAAGGTACTTTAGCTTCATAGCTCCAAAAGACTTCTCCAAAATGCTCCCCAACATGCTTCAAGATGCTCCTAAGGTATCCTGCTACCAACACAAGATCGGCTACCTCTGTAACTAGATAGTACCGAATATGTCATACCCCGGTCATTACCGACCTTTATCAGAGAGCTCTTTTCGCATACATACACATTAATTTACATCTCGAACGTCATAGCGAGAAGAAATATATCTAGAAGGGAATGATCATACCCTGATTGGGAATGACCCACTTAGCCTTGCTGCATCTAACCCTGTTTTGGTCATTTCCGGTTGATGAGGCTCGAGGCTACGATTACCTTTTCACATAGCACATCTTCTTTCACTTTGAATGCCACATTATCATTCCACATTCTCACGACTGATTTCTACAAATGTATAACTTCCTGAGCTCATATGTCTCGGGAAAGGGTGTTAAGCTAAGAGAAGTTGTCTTCTCCACCACCGACTGATATACTTTTATAGAAACCACTCACTATGATTTGGAATGCAAGGTCAGGCATTCATCTGTACAAGTTCGCTCTGGGACTGAACGAAACCGAAGCACTTTCCTCAGCCATTACTAGGCGAGAATCCCTTGTGGTTTTGAGGTTTTTCATTACAAAGAGACCACTGCTACAATATAGTGCATCGGGAGTTTATCTCTAATTAATCAACAAGTAGTCCCTCGTTATTATTCGTCTCAGTATCTCAGTCTTCAAACATCTTCATTCTTCGAACACGTAAATTTTGCGAAGTGGTTTTCGGATAGGAATCACCCAAATCCGACCCCGGTTCCATTGAAATCCAGTCATCGATAAAATGATGTAATTAGGTAATTGTTTTTCAATTCATTCATTTCCTTTACCAAAATGTGATATCCCGGAATTTCAAGCAATTTAAAATGTGATAATCTCCTTTATAAATTATATAAAATTGAAAAGTTGTGTTTTCAAACAATAAAAATAATGCATTGTTTATATATATATATATATATAAATGGATTTTAAATCGAATTATTATTTACAAATTGAATTTGTATTTGTTTAAAATATATGTATATTTAAATTGATTTCAAATTGGATTTTAAATTGAATTTGAATATGGATTTGAATTTTAAATTTAAAAAAGTAGATATATATCTTAGATATATATATTTTGTATTAAAATTATATCATATATGATTTTATTTATGAATATAATTTGTTTTATATAATTTATTTTAAAGGATTTTATTTATAAAATTAAGATATTTATTTATTAATTAGGAAATTTATTATAAAAGTTTTTAAAACCATTTAAAAATTAATATATTCATGCATTATTACAAGTGTTAGGTTATAATTTTTTTCAATAACAAGCGTAAATGAATTATGAATGGTAAAAGACAAGTGTCACCATTTTTATTTTTATTTTCTTTATTTTAATAAATCATAAATTAAATCTATATACACACTATCTCCCTATCTCTCATTTTTTTTCTTTTGATCAGTAACCAAATACCCAAACCTAATAATTTCAAACTTAAGACAAAAATCTGTAATCAAAAAAGTAGATTCATCCCTAAATCCTGAAGCAGTACAAAGATTAGGCAGAAATTCAAATTTAAACTCAAGAACAATTCAAAGCAAAGTTCATCTCAAATATCAAGAAACATATTAAGACAACACCAGTTTTCAAAAGCAAGTCCAGGTTCTCTGTTTGCATAAATAAAGGCGAGTAAACTTTTACTTCAAAATCAGTTTGCATCTATTACAAATGATAAATTTGTATCGATATGATGTAATATGTTTGCATAAATAATTCTTCCTGAAATATAATTGAAGCTAGCCTGTATATATGGGTGCATATGACTATATATATATATATATATATATATATATTTGCCAATGTTATTATTACAGACTCAAAAACTTCAAACAAAAAAATTCCTATCTGACATTAGGAACCATTTTAGGCTTTGATTTCTGAAGAGTAAATGTTTAAAATGAGGCAACATCATTTATATAAATGATTTCGAGTTTAATGGTTTAGTATTCATCTCTAAAATGGAATTTACAGTGGAACTTTTGAAATTTGAAAAATTCAAATATCTTGATTTCGTGATTTGAAACCATAATCAGGTTTGTGTTGTGAATGATGAATTTAGGTGATAAAATCATGATTTTTAGTGTTATATTAATCGACATTTTCTGTGATGATTGATTTGCGCATTTTGGTCGACTTCCGTTGAACGGCGACGAGTCTTACAGCGAGGTTTGGACTGGAGGTGGCCAGTGGGTTGTGGATCACTAGAAAAATGGTGATCGAATTTTCTATTGATCGTTGCGGTTAGATGGATGCAATTTAGGGTTTCGATGTTCGTCTGGGTAGTTAGTGTTTTCTAGGCAAATTCGTTGGCCGTGGGGATGCGGGAGTGGATCGCGAGGTGGGGTAAAGGTTCGTCGGAGTGTGGCGTGGCTTTAGGTTGATCGGTGGGTGTTTCTAAGGTCGAAGGCGATGGCAAATGGGAGGTTTTCTAGTCGGAGTGAGTTCTAGGTTTGAGTCTTTTGGTTCGATTTTGATTTAAGGGCGAAGTTTTCGAATATGGAGATCGAATGAGTTGATGAGGTGATCGTTGACTTGAAGGTTGCTTTGGCGAGGCTTTGGAGTCGGCTAGACCGACGTGCATGTGCATGCGTGCACGTCAATGTCTGGTGAAGTTAGATTGTGTAGATGTGGGAATTCTCGGGTTTAGACTCGTGACATTTGGGGTTTGTCTCGAAGTTTATGGGGTCGCAAGTGTATCATAGTTTTGCTTGAGAATTTAAGTGAGTTGCTCGGGTTTGTTTTGTGATCTATCTAGTTTTAATTAATTAAACAAGGAATAGGTTATCAGGTTTTAAATGTGAAGTAAATTTAGTTCCAGGGTTTAAACTTTTAGGAAATCATATTCAAAAGTAAGAAAATATTGTTAACATGTTTCAAAAGTAAATAATATAATCAAGTTTTAAATTTTATAAAACTAATAGATTTCCAAAGAAATGTTAATCATATTTTCCAAAATTATCAAACAAGTTCTTTTTAAATCATGGAAGTAATTGGGATTAATTACTTGGTGTAATTAATTTAAGAATCAATTAATATAAGTAATTATAGAAAAATTAATTACTAAATGAGATTAATTAAGATTAACTAATGAATGTGATTAATTGAAGATTGCTTGTTAAAAAGTAATTAATTAAAGAATAATTAATAAATGATAGAAATTAGAGGATAATTAATTAATTAGAAGTAATTAGGGGTTAATTTATATGAATGGGTAAGGCTAATTAATCTATGAGGTTAATTAAAGGTTAATTACTTAATGTAATTAAAGATTAATTAATCAAGGATGGTTAATTAAGTTTGATAATAAAAAATGATTAATTAATTGGGTTGTAATTAATTATGCTAAGTAAGCATGATTAAGGAAATCCGAATGATTAAGGTTAGTAATTAATTCAATTGGAGATTAAATAAATTATTAAGAATTAACCAAACATGCTTATGGAAGATTGAATTGCATTTAGAGTTTGGATTAATAACTAGACTGATAATTTGTGACGTACTGTGATATGGTAGGTTTTGGTTGGACGGTGATAATGTGGTTTATCTATGTGAGATAAATTGTTGTGTGGATCGAAATCCTGAATTTAAATTGTATTGTTTTAAAGCTTGACAACTAGGATAAAAGATAACATTGAAATTGAAGAGACCGGGGTCGGGTATCAGCAATGCCCGAAACCACTTCGATTTGTAATCTAAATTCTTTATAAATTGGATATGTCAAATTAAGCAAGATGGAATTGGAATAAATTAAGTAACTTGGCCTTTAATTGAGTAATTGTTATTGGATATTGATTGTAATAAGTGATGGATTTTGAGAACTCGTAGGAAGGTACGAGTTGTACTGGTTTGCAAATAAGTTTTATAACTTAGTATTTCGTATTATTATGGGTTTACTCACGCTGGTTTCCAGCCTGACCCGGGTGTTACTTTGATGTAATGCTCAGGTCATGCCGAGTATTACAAATTTTTAGGCGAGGACGTTCTGGAGCTCAGGCGGCGAGCTGGATGGCAGGAACGTATGGAGTATTCTGCTGTGTATTAGAGTGATTTTTGAGATAATTTAATTTTTAATTGCCCAGCTTTTGTGTAAGGATTGAAAACTCTGATGTATTGTATGTAATTTAACTGTTACAGTTTCTTTGTATAAATGTTATTATACGATATTATACTTTGATCCGCTGCGAATGTGAGATTCTGTGACTTGTTTTTTCTGTTTCTTCTTCTACCTCTTTTCCTCTTTACCCTAACTATCTGGAATTTTCAGGATCAAAATTCCGAGTCGTTACATTTGGTATCAGAGCGAGATTAAGCGAGAACCTTGGCTCTGATGGGTGTACTCATTAAGGATAGGGTCAGTAGTACCCTAGAATAAGTTGAGTGTATATATATATGAGAGCGCACTTGTTATTTTCTTATATAAAGGTTTTTAAAATGGTTTTAATAAATGATATTTATAAAAGCTTATATTTTATATATAAAGCAATAATTGTTGTTGGATATTGAAATTGAATAAGAATTAAGTGATAAATATATACATGTATATCAAAATGGGAATTAGATAGTATGAACTATAAAAATGAGATAAACTAGATTTAAACCAGAAAATAAGATGGTTATTACGATGTTTGTTTTCTAATAATTATTGATAAAGCAAGATGAAAAGTTTTAGGGAAGTAAACTTTTAGATAAGTATGATTTGTAAATTGAAGTGGGTTTTAAATTGTGAAGTTTTGAATTCTAAGTCTAGAAACATTTGAAATTGTTTTTAAAAAGGTCAAAGAAATAATAAATAATATTCCAAATATTTTGAGTGCGATTTTAAAATAAGAAGTTGTTTGAAACTTTTAAATAAATCTGTTTTGAATTAAAAACAAAGGTGGTTTGAAATTTAAAGTGGGACTAGGTGGGCTAAGAAATGAATATGTATATATGTGTGGATATACCTAATATAAAAAATGAATTGATATAAACTCCTAAGTGTTGAGTTTTAATTTTCCCTGAAGTGTGATGTAGAAACCCAAAGTAATATAAGTTTTGAGCTTATAAGTAAGAAAGAATATTGATAGAAATTTGAAATTTGAAAGTGGGAATTCAAATTTAAGTAAGGTTAGCGGGATTAAATTGAGTTTAACTTAGAGGAAGTTAAATAAGTTTGGAATGAACAACCTGAATTGGAAATTTCAACATGAAATTTAAATTTAACTTAGGGAAGTTAAATTGGTTGATTTGGAAGGAGTTATATAAGATCTTGACGAGTTTGAGTTCTGGGAATGTGTGACGAATGCTATTGATGGATGTTTTATATAAATTGAATGTTTATTTATTTTGTCACATCCTGCTATAATCCTGTTGTTATTTATGAAACCATGAATTAGAATATTTGAAATGAATTAAGAAATGGATTGAAATGATATACATCCATTGTAGATATATATGGAAATGAATATTTAATTTGGAATTATTTAAGAAATTTTGATTTTTTTAAAGATAAAAATTGAACTTGTGAAAATGAAATTACTTTGAGCTTAAGATTTGAAAATTTAGAATGAACTTGCAAATTGAAATTGTTGAAATTTGGTTTCAAAGTTAAAATTGAGTAATAAATTGATTTTCAAAGATTAGATTGTTCAAAAAATGGTTTGAATTATTATCTGAACTTAGGAACAAGTTTATGAAGGAGTAAAGGTAATTTAAAATGAAATTCTGAAATTTGGACTCAGAATTAAATTGCTTAAAGACTTAAAAATAATGGTTAATTTGGTTTAAGAGGTTAAACCAGCATTTGAAAATTTAACTTGAATTTATATAATTCGAGATGATTTAAAGTGAGATTGAATTTGAAATTAGTTCAAATTGAAATTTGATTTAAATAAATTGGATTTTTGATTAAAGTTGAATAGTTTTAAATTCAAAATGGAATTTGATTTGAATTTGGAAGGAATCGAGGATACTTTAACTTGAATTGGGATTGAATAAATTCAATGGGATGGAAAGTGACTGGTAATGGAGATTGGAATTGAGATTAATTGAAACTGGAATTGAAATGAACTGAAATTAAAATTGGTTCAATTCGAAATTTATTTGAATTAATTGAGATTGAAATCAAAGTCGAATAAAGTTTAAATTTGGAATGGAAATTGAAGTTATTTAAATTGAATTGATTGGGATGAAGATTGGAAAGTGGAACAGTTTGACTCTGAAACCATTTTCAAAACAAATTATTTTAATATAAGCTTTCTTAAATCTATTTTTCCAAGCTATTTACTATATACAACCTTTCTTTTTAAAGCCAAACTATTTTGTACTTATTTTACAATTATTTTTTAAACTAGTTAACTATTTTACAATTGTTTTATAAACTAATTACTTTTTTTAAACTATTTTACAACTAATTACTATTTATAACTATTTTACAACTATTTTATAACTATTTTATCATTACTTAACTATTTTACAAACTAATAATTATTTTTACAACTACTTAACTATTTTTAACTTTCCAAGCTATTTTCAAATTGGTCAGAGTGCATACTGTTTATGATTAAATACCCAATTGAGATGAGAATTGAGGTGATAATCCAAATGGAATTGAAGCAATTGTGATTAAGTGAATGAAAATCAAGATGAATGTGAATAGAAAAAGGAGGATTGATTTAGCTAATAATCAATGAAGATAAATACGTAGGATGTACATATGTTATTCTATTCGCATAGTGATTTGATCCAGATTCAAGCATAGAATTTCGAGATAGTATGTCGATCCAAGTTGGGATTTTTCACTTGATTTTCGAAGACGAACCTGAATATGTATTTTTGATTGGTTTTAGGAATTCTTTATTACAATTGTGAATATGCAAAGAGAAAGACGCTTTCTGATCAGAAAACCAGATCTGAGTCTGCAATAGGAAGTCGGGTGGATAATACTAGTTCGAAAGTGAAATTGTGTGATCGAGTGAGCGATCAGATTGATATAGCGTACGGATGATATGTGTATATCGTACGGGTTTGAATGAAATTGATATTGAAAATTTGTGGATAAGAACTGTAAAATGGTTTTTGAAATGGAAAGTATATTTTGTGAAATATATGATGAAATAAGGTGGAAATTGGATATTTCTATGGTAGAAATTTACTTTATGGAAGTAAGTAATATGGTAAGTGACTTTATAGAGTAATCAAGCTTGAATATTGTTTTGGTATAAACAAAGTTATGTATATATGATTGATAAACCCCCCTTGTTGAATCTATTGCCAGAAGAAAAGGGTTTTTGAAAGTATTTGAAGTATAAAAAGGGAATTTATACAAGTTTGAAGTGATCCAAAGATTTTTAAAGTTATATATATATATATATATAAAGCATCTTATGAGAATGATTTCGAGAAAAGGTTTTTGGAACCTATGGTTTGGAAAGGCTTTTGATTTTTTGGGAAAAACCAATTTTTAAAATTTGGAAAGCCTAGTTTGAGAATTATCGATTTTGGAATAATCGATTATGAGAAAAGGAGATTCATATGGGATTCATACTAGGTGTATGATTTGGAAGATACTATGTGCGTATAGTATAAAGTGTTTTGAAAATGGCTCTGGAGAAAAAGGCGCTCCCTTGAAATGAACTTCTTAGGAGTACCATATGTTGGTACTGCCTTGAGCCCAAGGGGGAGGCTCTAAAGTGGATCCTGTGAGGAAGTCCGGACAAATTGAAGTTCCTGAGGATTATTAGGTAGCGAAAGTCGAGGGCGCTGATGCCTACAGAGGCATTTGGGTTATACTGTGACGACAGTGTAACTCGATGTCGCTGCGATCTACTGTGGACCATAGCGAAAATCATGTAGAGGTGAGTGTCAACGGTCTACGTTTGATTTTGCTAGGAAGGCAACGTAACATTGGTAGGCTACGATCTATGGTCGAGGGGAGAAGTTTCATTCTTTTAGCAGCGAAAATCGAGGGCGCTGATGCCTGCAGTTATATGGGTTTTTGCTGTGATAGCAACGTAATCCCAGATCTAGCTGCGATCTATAGCGGGTTCCATAGCGTAATCGAGGGGCGCGGAGTGTCTACAGTTGTCTATGGATTTTTTCGGGATAGCAACATAACCATCGGGTTAACTACAACCATGGATAGGGGTGATGATTTCCAGAGCATTCTCACCAAAGATATTCCCTCTATTTTCAAAATTGTTTCCTATATTTTTAGCAAAATATTTTTCAAAGTATTTTCACTAGGTGTTGAAAACGGGTTTACCAAGTACTTATAGATTTTCAGTCCTACGCCTGATCAATGTATGACCGAATTACTGTAAGAACAAGGATGGACTTGTAGAAACATTGAGTTATAAAATTATTTTTATAAACACCATTTTACTAATATTATAATAGATTTTAAAAAATGCTTTAAAAATGATTAAAAGATAATTTTTCCGATATTAATTATTTTAATAAAATTCTGGCTTCGTTCCTTTTCGAGGACAAAATGACTCAAAAGGGGGAGGAATGTTATATCCTGGAAATTTCAAGCAATTTAAAATGTGATAATCTCCTTTATAAATTATTTAAAATTAGAAAAATTGTTGTTTTCAAATAATAATAATAATGTGTTGTTTATATATATATATATATGTATGTATGTATGTATGTATGTATGTATGTATGTATGTATGTATGTATGTATGCATGTATATATAAATGCATTTTAAATTGAATTATTATTTACAAATTGAATTTATATTTGTTTAATATATATATATATATATATATATATATATATATTAATTTGATTTTAAATTGGATTTTAAATTGAATTTGAATTTGAATATGGATTTGAATTTGAAATTTCAAAAGATAGATATATATCTTAGATATATATATATATATATATTTTGGATTTAAATTATATCATATATGATTTTATTTACGAATATAATTTGTTTTATATTATTTCTTTTAAAGGATTTTATTTATAAAATTAAGATATGTGTTTATTAATTAGGAAATTTATTATAATAGTTTTTAAAACCATTTAAAAATTAATATATTCATGCACTATTATAAGTGTTAGGTTACAATTTTTTTAATAACAAGTGTAAACGAATTATGAATGGTAAAAGACAAGTGTTAGGTTCTTAAACATGTGTCACCATTTTTATTTTTATTTTCTTTATTTTAATAAATCCTAAATTAAATCTATATAAACACATCTCTCCCTATTTCACTTTTTTTTTCTTTTGATCGGTAACCAAATACCCAAACCTGTTAATTTCAAACCTAAGACAAAAAATCTATAATCAAAACAAGTTGATTCATCTATAAATCCTAAAGCAGTTCAAAGATCAGGAGAAAATTCAAATTTAAAATCAAGAACAATTCAAAGAAAAGTTCATCTCAAATATCAAGAAACGGATTAAGAAATCTCCAGTTTTCAAAACCAAGTCTAGGTTTTCCGTTTGCATAAATAAAGGTGAGTAAACTTTTACTTTAAAAACAATTTGAATCTATTACAAGTGATATATTTATATGGATATGATGTAATATGTTTGCATAAATAATTCTTCCTGAAATATGATTGAAGCTGCCCTGTATATATGGGTGTATATGACTATATATATATATAGTCCCTGTTATTATCACAGACTCAAAAACTTCAAACAAAAAAAATTCCTATCTGACATTAGGAACCATTTTAGGCTTTGATTTCTGAAGAGTAAATGTTTAAAATGAGGTAACATCATTTATAAAAATGATTTCGAGTTTAATGGTTGAGTATTCATCTCTAAAATGGAACTTACAGTGGAACTTTTGAAATTTGAGAAAAATCAAACATCTTGATTTCGTGATTTGAATCCATAATCAGGTTTGTGTTGGTGAATGATGAATTTAGGTGATAAAACCATGATTTTTAGTGTTGTACTAATCGAGATTTTTTTTTGATGAATTTTGGTCGATTTCTGTTGAATGGCAACGAGTCTTACAGTGAGGTTTGGACTGGAGGTGGCCAGTGGGTTGTGGATCATTGGAGAAATAGTGATCGAATTTTCTGTTGATCGCTGTGGTTAGACGGAGGTAATTTAGGGTTTCGACGTTCGTCTGGGTAGTTAGTGTTTTCTTATAAAATTCGTTGCCGAGGGGATGCCACAGTGGATCACGAGATGGGGTAAAGGTTTGTCGGAGTGTGGCATGGCTTTAGGTTGATCGACGGGTGTTTTTGAGGTCGAAGGCAATGGAAAATGGGAGGTTTTCTGGTCGGGGTGAGTTCCAGGTTTGAGTTGTTTGGTTTGATTTTGATTTGAGGGTGAAGTTTTCGAGTCTGGTGATCGAGTGAGTTGACGAGGTGATCGTCGACTTGAAGGTAGCTTTGGCGAGGTGTCGGAGTCGGCCAGACCGACGTGCACATGCATGCGTGCACGTAAATGTCTAGTGAAGTTAGATCGTGTAGATATTGGAATTCTTGGGTTTAGACTCATGCCATTTGGGGTTTGTCTCGAAGTTTATGGGGTCGTAAGTGTATCATAGTTTTGCTCGAGAATTTAAGTGAGTTGCTCGGGTTTGTTTGTGATGTATCTAGTTTTAATTAATTTAACAAGGAATAGGTTATCAGGTTTTAAATGTGAAGTAAATTTAGTTCCAGGGTTTAAACTTTTAGGAAATCATATTCAAAAGTAAGAAAATATTGTTAGCATGTTTCAAAAGTAAATAATATAATCAAACTTTAAAGTTTATAAAACGAATAGATTTCTAAAGAAATGTAAATCATATTTTCCAAAATTATCAAACAAGTGTTTTTTAAATCATGGAAGTAATTAGGGATTAATTACTTGGTGTAATTAATATAAGAATTAATTAATACATGTAATTATAGAGTAATTAATTAGTGAATGAGATTAATTAAGATTAATTAATGAATGCGATTAATTGAAGATTACTTATTAAAAAGTAACTAATTAAAGAATAATTAATAAATGATAGAAATTAAAGGATAATTAATTAATGTAATTAATTAATTAATGAGAAGTAATTAGAGGTTAATTAATATGAATGGGCAAGGCTAATTAATCTATGAGGTTAATTACTTAATGTAATTAAAAATTAATTAATCAAGGATGGTTAATTAAGATGGATAATAAAAAAATGACTAATTAATTAGGTTGTAATTAATTAATGTTAAGTAAGCATGATTAAGGAAATCCGAATGATTAAGGTTAGTAATTAATTCAATTGGAGATTAAATAAATTGATTAAGAATTAATCAAACTTGCTTATGGAAGATTGAATTGCATTAAGAGTTTGGATTAATAACTAGACTAATAATTTGTGATGTACTGTGATATGGTTGGTTTGGGTTGGACAGTGATAATGTGGTTTATCAATGTGAGATAAATTGTAATGTGGATCGAAATCCGGAATTTAAATTGTATTGTTTTAAAACTTGACAACTAGGATAAAAGATGACATTGAAATTGAAGAGACCGGGATTGGGTATCAGCAATGCCCAAAACCCCTTCGATTTGTAATCTACATTCTTTATAAATTGGATATGTGAAATTAAACAGTCTGGAATTGGAATAAATTAAGTAACTAGGCTAAGTGATAGACTTTGAGAGCTCGTAGGAAGGTACGAGTTATACTGGTTTGCAAATAAGTTTTATAACTTAGTATTTCATATTATTATGAGTTTACTCACGCTGGTTTCCAACCTGACTCGGGTGTTACTTTGATGTAATGCTCGGGTCAGACCGAGTATTATAGATTTTCAGGTGAGGGCGTTCTGGAGCTCATGTGGCGAGCTGGATGGCAGGAACGTATGGAGTATTCCACCGTGTTTTAGAGTGATTTTTGGGACTAAGTTAATTTTTAGTTTTCCATCTTTTGGGACTAAGTTAATTTTTTATTTTCCATCTTTTGTGTAAGGTTTGAAAACTCTGATGTATTGTATGTAATTTAACTGTTATAGCTTCTTTGTATAAATGTTATTATATGATATTATATTTTAATCCGCTACGAATGTGAGATTCTGTGACTTGTTTTTTCTGTTTCTTCTTCTACCTCTTTTCCTCTTTATCCTAACCATCTGGAATTTTCGAGATCAAAATTCCGGGTCATTACACAAAATATCTTCGAGAAATATATATTTTCAAAATATTCTTTTAGTGAATACAGAATCATGTAAACCTCTTTTTGAATATTTCTCAAATCATTTTTAAAGAGTATCTTTTGAGAAATAGGATTATGGAAATCATTCTACTTTGTTCAAAATTAACTTCCGTATTCAATGAGTGCTATGGGTAGAATAACGGTGAGATCACCTTTTAAATTTCATGAATAGGACAAGTTCCCTCTTTGGATTTTAATAAAGAGTATAAGAAGATTATTTCTATTAAATCCAAATTGAGCATCCGGGCTTTTCTTTCGATACGTTCCACCCCTCCCCTAAAAGAAAAAATTGAGGCCAAGTAAGTTCGGTGCACTGGTTGCTCCACTCCTAACCTTAGTTATACACCTTCTATTTTCACTTTTAGATCTCACAAGCAGGACTAATGTAATAGTTGTTTTCGCATACTCATTTTCCCTTTTTAAACCACCTAACTACTTGTTTAACCATCTTTGAAAAAATGTTAAATTGTTATAATTTCTTTGGACATCTTTATTACTTATTTAAAAACATTTACCACGGATTTGGGAAAGAATTGTTAAGTTTCAACCTTTATTTCAAAAGTTATTGAAAAGCTTTGCAAAAAGTGTGGCAAATAGTGTTACAAAAAGTGCATTAAAAGCAATATTCTTCAAAACAACTTTTATATCATTTAGAAAACCATCTTTTCAACTTAAATCACTTTTAAAACGTTTTGAAAGTTTTTCAAAATTTATTTCATACTTTTAAAACATTAATTTCATCAATTTCCAACTTTGGTCATTTAGTGCAAAAACTGGATTTTTCTTGAAAATTGATTTTACCATATTTTAAAATATATAAAATGAAATCTTGATTTTATTTTTTGTATGAAAGATATGTATATGAGTATTTCGAAAATTCTTACTTCGAAGAGTTCCGAACTATATTCCACTTCGTATGTGCATTTGAACTTTGATGCGAAAACGTGAACTACCGCTACACGACGCTTTAAATTTTTGGCGTATTTTGAGATTCATATCCAAACTTTGTCGAAACAAGTTTAAACACTTAGGAATCATTTCTAAAGTATTTTCAAATATTTTTCAAAAGCATAAATGATTTCATATCACATTTTATTTATTTTGAAAAATGATTTCCATGTGATTATACGCCATGTAAATCCGTGACTTGTTTCAACATATATATTCAATATACAACCAATGAACATCCAAAACAATGTTTATAATCATTTTAACATATTCTATGTGTCATATGAACTTGCAAATCAATTTAATAACTTTTTCTTTACAATGTCACATGATTTTCATTTACGTACATATTTGCTTACTAACTTTCGCAAATGACTTAAAGGTGGTTACTTTCTTTTTCAAACACTTATCAAACATCATTATTAACATCCAAACAACATTTACTACTTGCAAAACATCATATAAACATTTTCTACTTAACAATTTCATGTTCTCACCTTTTGTCGCTTTCAATCTAGTTTTTAAACTTTTCTAACTTAGCTACACTTTGCCTTAAGCTCCTAGAACTTATTAATCTTCCTCGGACTTGTTTTAGGAGGCCACGACCATGCTTGAAAGGAAAACTGTGCTTGGCCAAATGGAGAAAGAAAAGGTGTGAGCAATAGGAGAGGGAAGGAGGCGTTTTGAAGTGGTTCGAACGGAGTTTTATCAATATTTTTCTTTGTTTTATTTTTGGAAATATTTTGGCATAACTTTGTTAAGGTTGGATGCCATTAAAGGAGTAAGAAGAAGCTCGAAATTTTTAGAAGAAGTGTGGAAGGATGTGAGAAAGTGCGTAGGTATTTATAGAAAATATTTGAGAATAAAACACAAATTTGTGTTTTTACTTAAATAACCTTCCTTAAGAATTAAGTAAACTTATTTAATTCAAAAATTACCATCCACATCACATCATACGTTTAAAATTGATACATTTAAGAGTTAAGTAAAGAATAAGAATGATTACTTTACTTATGTCACATTTGATGTGACATGTGTTTTGTCTTTTTAGTTTACTTTTGTTAATTGCTTTCTAGAATTTTCTAAGTGTGGTTATTAAAAGTAATCATGTTTATTTAATTGTTAACTATCTTTATATGCTAACATATTTATTAAATTGTATGCATAAAGGTGCAACAACATTGCGACAACTTTAAATCGACAAAATGTTGATTTTTGACAAAATGTTTTACGGTCATATTTTGACGTTTAATTTTAACCATTTATCTATGTAGAAAAAATTTAAAAATAAATTTGTATACTGTTATTAAAAAATATAAACACTCATAAATAAATTAAAATAATTTATTAAACCATTTAAACTTACTTTTCTGAATCAAGATTTTGTCACTTCTGTCGATATAAGCAAATGTTACTATTTTATGCATATTTCTATTGCCAAACCCTGTCAAATATTGTTTGAATCATAAAACCTTTTATATTTTATATTTAAAATCACTTTAAATATTACATTTTGAAGTGGTTAAATTTTGGGTCGTTACAAAATTTTTGAAGCTTTCGAAGGAAAGGCTTCTAATGGTTTCGAAAGGGTTACTTTCAAGAGTTTTGAAAGGGTTGTTTAAAGATTTTAAACAAAGGTTTTGAATGTATTAACTAGGCAATATTGCCTAAGTGTTTTCAAGCTAAAAAGGGTTTTAATTTCTTAAAGGATAGCCAATCCTTCTTAAAATTGATAAATATTATTTTGAGTAAAGTATATATAACATAGCAAAATAGCTTAGAGTAAAGATAAGAACATAATATCCTTGTATATGTACAATTTAAAGGGTTAAATCATTTTGCAAAGGTTTACAAGGTAAAAGATGAAGGGTAGTTAACCCAAAAAGAATGTTTTGGATAGTTAGTCCATTTTGATTCCGACAGTTAGTCCGGTTTGTGGACAATTAATCCAGTTCGTGGCCAGTCAGCCCAGTTTTCGGACTGATAGTCCATTTATAACTTATGGATAGATGGTCCATTAGTTACCTGATTATGCCTTAACAAACATTGCTATTATTACTATTATTATTATAATCAGTTTGATTAACTAGTTTGGTTGTAGGTAAAGGTTTGCAAAATATATGTTTTAAAGAGGACATTAGAAGGGAAAACCCGTTCTGCCAAGTGGCATAGTCTCACTTAATACCAATAAACCATGATGTAATAGTATAATTCACACCAGGCTTTATGTCTGACTTGAAGTTTTTGTTTCTCTTAAATCTCGGATGCTCAAAATTGATTTGAGTAGGCTGAGTGTTGAGATTTTCGGGTATTATTGTTTTGGCGAATAAAGCTTCTGGAGATGAGCAGGTGGCTGATGGATAGCTAATTAAGGAGTTATAGTTTATTTTGATTATTTCCACTATGTGTATTAAGTCAAGTATGACTGTATTGACGCTAGTCAACGAAGGGGGCATCCTCATATGCCGCTCTTGGCATATTTTGTAATTTATATATTTGATCATTGCCTGGGAAACATTAAGGGATTATGTAACTTGGATATGAATTATTGTTTTGAAATGTAATCAATAGAATGTTATTTTTTGATACCTACGATTTTGTTAATATTCAAGTGCTTATGATATTATGAGCACCATTTGCATTACCATACTTTGTCACCAGAACTTAATATCTACTACAGCATCTGTAGCGCTTAGCTTTTGGCCTCTAGATACAGGGTGTTACATATATCAATGACAGCACGTTTATACCATGTTAGTATTTACATTAAACCTTGGGCTTTTAGTTGGAAAAGTACCAAATACGAAATACTAGCCGATTCCATAATGTAGGTTGATTACATCTCCCTCATTGAAGTGGCTTAAGAAGTGATCCAGATATGCAAATTTATAAGTGAGTTGTGTGTGATTCCCAACATAGAAGATCCATTGACATTGTTTGGTTATAACAATGTTGTGATGCAGACCACAAAGGAACCTAAAGCATACAAGAAATCGAGACACATTCTTTGAAAGTTCCACCTCATTAGTGAATTTTTTGAGAAGAAGAAAGTGGTGATCCTAGTGATATATGCAAAGGACAATATAGTAGATCCATTGAAGAAAGGCCTGGCACGGCTAGTTATCAGCGAATTGATTGAATAGATGAGACTAAGATTCCATGATTAGCCCCAAGTGCAAATGAGATATTAATAGAGTCAGAGATAGGATCTAGGGCAACTCTATAATTTATTATAAATTATTATCTGTAGTAAATCTTGTTCAAAATAAAATGTGTTTTTTATTTCTATTATATACATATCATAATATGTTATGTTAATTATTTATTTGATTTTACTACGTTTAACAGAAAATCCTTAAATGATATTCTTTGTGATAGTGGTTGCATTGTGTTGTGATCATGAGAATTTATCATAACAAAAATGACTTATTGTTTTAAATATTCCTAGTTATGATATACCGAGGCAGAATGTCGATGCATTGAGACTAGATTACGTAACACTCTCCAATGTTGCATAGTATATTGCTCATGACTGCTTATGCACTAAGTGGTAACGTACTGATATTTATTGGATAACTATGTAATGATTCACTCGATAGTTATATGATAACTCACGTCAAACATAGCATATTGAAATAGTGACACTACATAGTTCTCTCGACTTGAGAATTCTGTTAAACTTCAATATGATCACTCCACTTTGTTATAATTAAATCGTAATATAGCGTCTAGTGAACTATTATGGTTGGGTTTGAGTTGAAGCATTGAAATTGAAACACTATTCAATAGAACATTTTTCTCCTTGGTTATATAAGGTAAGCATCTCACTCAACTATAGTCAACTCAAAGTCAATGTCTTTGGCTACAACAATTCAATGAATAATAATTACTTGTGACGACCCACATTTTGGAAGATTTAATCCACACATGTTCGAATTAAATAATCCAGAAAATAGATAATCAATGGGGTTAACTAAGAAAATAAGGAAAGAATAAGAAAACAAACATAGAATCTCGCAGAGGAATAAAAAAATTACAATCAAATAAATAGTTCATGAAGCTGTTTACTATACTTTTGATTATAATTTATACAATATTTTTCAGATTTATATATACATCAGGGATAAATAAATAACGCTGCAAACATGCAGGAATATTAATAGTATTAATATACCAAATCTTCGTCTTTGTCCTTCAAAATAAATCTTCAATAAGCTGAAAACTCAGGACTAACCCGAGCGTAATGAAAAGACAAAACACTCGAGTTAGGACTAGAATATTCTTCTATAAGTTAAATCAATAATCAATATAACATGAGTGTGATAGCGTCAGAGATGTTAACGATATTTCACATCTCCTATCCAGTGTATAACATGCATGCAATAACTCAAGAGATGTTATGGGATTTTCCATCTCTTAAAGATCTGTCAAATTATTTATATGTAGTAGAATAAGCTACATATATAATGTCTAACTAGTATTGTAACAACCCGCATATTTATCGATTTTATATCTAAATATTTTATTTAAACCGTTCGTCGGATTTTGGTCCGAAAACCTACTTTTTGCATACGGTCGAATTAGGACTCGAGACCACCTCCATTGAGTTCAAAATGTCGTTTGCGACCTTTTTGAGTATAAGCTTCGATATGTTTGGAGAAAGTTGATTTTTGCTACTTTTTCCCGCTTAGGGCTTTGGTTAGGCTGAGCCAATTAGCCACTTAACTCAGTTCCAACACTCTCCTCTTCATTCACTTCTCTTCTATTTTCCTAATACTCAACCTTTTATGTTAATGGAGGGTGGAAGAGGAAATTAAAACTCCAAAACCCTAGTTTCTCTTGCAAATCAAATTCCAAGCCCCAAACTCAAGAAGAACCCATTGGTAAGCTTCTCTTCATCTTCTCCAACTCTTTCTCCATTTAATTTCAGAAATTTCCTAAACCTAATTTAGGAAATGTTTCTCCTTTAAGCTTAGATTCAAGCTTGTGAGTTGGAATTGAAGAGTGCTTGTGCTTGTTCTTGCCATTGCTTTCAAGCTTCATCTTCATAAATTTTAGTTCAAAGGTGAGATTTTTAATCTCACATCTATGCTTATAATTCTCTTCTATTGTTAGGTATGAATTCCTAACACTTATTCATGTGCATTTGATGTTGATTTGGATTGGTTTTGTGAATATTCCAAATTTTGAGTTTTTAAGTCAATTTGTGTGAAAATCCTTTTATGGACGTTTGATCATGCTTTTAGTGATGCACCGAGGAGCATATATGGCCGGGTTGTCGATTGGCATAAACCCTTAGAGCCAATGTTCGTCCGGTTGCATTTTGGAAGAATTTGCTCTTCATTTGAATAGGCTGAAAAACAGCCCAGGCATGATTCAGTCGACTGAAAAGTCTGTTCAGTCGACTGAACCTGGAACCCGAAAGTTTCCAGGCATGATTCAGTCGACTAAAAAACTTTGCACAGTCGACTGAACCTGGAAACAGAAAGTTTCCTGAACCTGGAAAATTCCCAGGCACAGGGTCAGTCGACTGAAAACTCTGTTCAGTCGACTGAACCTGCTGTTTGAGTCCAATTTGCCTTTTTGGATTGAATTTCCAATTTAAATCGATTCGTGATGATCCTATTTATTGTCATCCTTTATTATCATCTTTGATGACTTATTTTCTTTGGGAATTTTAGATATATCCACTTCGATGGATCCTTTATCGATTTCATTGGATTTTTATTCACATCTTCGAATATGATCTTTGTGATTGATTGTTTCTACAATCCCCCTTGTGCTTTGTCACTTTAAAAATATAAAGGTTTACTATACTAGTAGTAAATATCAAAACTCTTTCCTCAAACGATTTCAATACTATTTTAATACCAAATTCGTTTATAAAACCGTTTTCCAATCTATTAGTATATATAAACCTTTACCTCACTCGTATGAGAAATCTAATTAAACGACTTAGTAAAACAAGTGGTATGAAACGCTTGCGTTTACTTCGTTGGTTAATTCTTGGACTTGTTCGATTGAATCTCTTGTGACAATTTTCTAGTGGAGATCTACAATTTGTTCGTAAATATTTAAGTTAAGCTAGTGGTTATGGGACATGAAGCTAAGCTCATATATTTACTAGCTTATTGTTATCGACACTTCTCTTTGATCATGACGATCATTTTAGGTTTTAGACTAGCATCGTGCTATGTCTTTGTGGTTTGGTTCATCGGACGTCCCGCTGTACGATGTCGTTGTTCCCTTTGATTGTGATTTGGTTCATCGGATGTCCCGCTGTACGACGTCGTTGATCCTTTCCTTGTGATTTTTGGAGTTCGTGTGTTGAATTCTGGAATTTATGTTTCACCAACTTTTACGATGGGCATTGATATATATGTTATATATTGTGGCTTAGTGAATGAAATTAGGAGTATGACATTCCTTTTTATCTTGAGTAGATCTTTGTGATATTGATTAATCTCTCGTTGATTTTCAATTACTTATTTATCACAGCTTGGCATTGTGATTATTATATGTTTATGTCATATCTCTTATTATATATCACTTCTTCTGATATTTATAGCTAGACTGATCCGTTTATTATTTTCTTCTTAAATAATACTCGGGTCAGACTGAGATTTTACAGGTGCTTCTGCTTGACTCCTTATCGGACTATCATCCCGACTTTTGGCAAACTACTTAGATTAGTAGTTTATTTTGTTGTATACACTTGAGATATAGACTCATAGTTGTATTCTTTTGTATAGCACGTGTTGCTATTCTTTTGTATTATTGTGGTTCTTTTTGACCACTACTCTGATATACACTTTTATGTGTAATATTCATAACTATTTCCGCCTTTGTGATATGAATTGTCTGTGACTGATTTATGTTATGTTTATTTCTATATTTGTTTCCGAAGATATTATAGCCACTGTGTAGTAGCTTTGAGTTTGTGTCGGTATGTCGGATTTCCTCTTGTGATGAAAAGTTATATTTTTATCCGGTATATTGGTACTCGCACAAAGCAATTATACAGATGGTCGCTCCTCAACAGCCTTATTCTCCGTGCTAGTTGACAGCATTCACAGTAATGTTCTTGGCTAGCGTGGGTATAGAGGTGGGGCGTCACAAGTACAATAAATATATTTTTTAGCGTTAAGGCTTTACATTGATCTCCCTTAATGCATTTTTAAGCATTGTCATACAGTTTGCATATAAAACCACTAGTTTACCGTCATTGGATAGGGATGCGCCATGATACGACAACACTAAACAAAAATCGTAGTGGTCTAGTATAGGGATGAAAGCATGATAAGAGACGTTAGACAATGCCCAAGATAGGATACTACCAGTTTACCCTTCCCGGCCGATGGTAACGCATCATAACCATGATCGCCCACCGCTTCCAACACTCCCATCAAATTGGAGGGTGAGCACCAATCAATCACAACGTAAATGATGGTTATACAAAAAAGTGCGTCCACTCGAGGTAGCTAACCCACTTGACCGGTACGGCTCCTATTTTAGTCATTTCAAATTGGCACAAGGGCCAGGCAAATCCATCATCGTTCTATTTCTTCAAATCCAGCAAACGACACCGGATCTAACCACTTCGTTCTAGATCATCACTCCACGTACACAGTTGTCAAAGTGGTTCCACTATCGCCAAAGAGTATGTCCATATCCGGCCCCGGTCTTTTGAACAACCAAACGTCGCTTTACACACCGAGTGGTACTTTTACATTTCGAAAATAGTTCATACTTGATATCCAAAATATCATATTCGCTTCAAAATTAAATCCATTTCCAAATCATCATATTTACTTAAAATATACCATTTCACTTTAAAATTCATTTTCGCCTCAATATTTCGATTTCGCCTCCAAAATCGTATGGAATTTCAATTTAGGTTACAACTTCGTTTTAACCCAATATGTATTTAAATTCGAGATTTAAATATAAACACTCCTTTGACCAATTTGAATTCTTAGAAAATAGTTTAAATAATTTTAATTTTTTTTAAATAATTGCAATAGCTAAAAATCATTTAAAAGTTTAAAATCGTTTTATATAAAACAGTTTAAATATTAAAATGGTTTATATTGCAAAATTGTTTAGAAAATCCAAAATGGTTTGAATATATAAAAAGCTAAATTTAAGTAGTTTATGTCAAAATAATTTATTTGAAAATAATTTCAAAGTCAAACTGATTCAATTTCCAAATTTCCAATTCAAATCACTTTTAAATTTCCATTTCGATTTTTATCAATTCCGAGTTCAATTTTCAAAACATCGATTCAAAACACTTAAATCAAATTCACTTTCAATACCCAATTTGAAATTCGAATCCTCAAATATAATTCAATTCCGAGCTCAATTTCAAAATACTTCGAATAAAAGTCCAAATCTTTAAAACAACCAAATTTCCAAAACTCAAATCATATTTCAAATATTACTCTAAAAATGTCAACCTCTATTATTTAAACCATTTCTATCAACAAATTTAAATTTCAACATTTCGAGCTCACATTCAAAAATGATTTAATTTTCTATAAATTTTAGTTTTATTTATTTAAATCCAAAATAATTTAAATAATTTCAAATGATAAATTTTAAAATCATTTAATTTAACCAATCTGGTATCCGTAAGTAATTTTGTATCCTATGGCCAATGATATGTTATTTCGATTTTAACTGCAGTGATGCATATATATCATTTCAATCCAAATCAAAGTGTCATAGGTATAATTATTTCAACATATTTCTTAATTTATTTGAAATAACTTAATTGAAAATTTATAGTGCCCGTAACATCCAGGGTGATAACTGATATATCAAATTAAATAACATCCAATCATCCAACATATCAATCTATAGGCATCCATCACAATCAACATCCAAAATAATTAATTTATCATAACAGTTAACTATTTATCACATGTCGGTGTTTAACTAGCAATTTAATTTCAAATCTAAACTAAATTGTCGTTTTAAATTAAATGTCAATTTAAATTCAATTCAATGCCAATTCAATTTTACTGTCAAAACTATACTAACAATCATCAACCAATACAATTTCATAAATAATGATTTCAATAAAACTTACATCGGAATATTTTACTATGCGTGAGTGGTTTAAGCACTCACCTTTTATAGACGCTGAAGATTCGAAGAATCGAATAGCAACGAAACCAACTCCATGTTGAAGATCACGTTGACACAAATCCAACATAATTTATTACACTTGAATCTGATCTCGTGCGAACGAATCGCATATTTATAAACATTTGAATTGATAAATTAGATTAGCTAATCTCTTAAAACATTAATCACCTTAATTAGTTTAAGATAATCCCTGCCATCAGTACTACAACACCTAAAACCCAATCACGGCCGAAGCACTAAAGAGCGCATGCCACTAACGCCGCCCAGACTTCCACCATCGAAGCTTCCTAGTGCCGCAACCTCCTCCAGCGCTGCCTTTAGGTTACACGCATGTGCCTCAGCTCCACCGTGTGCTTCCATCGAACCACCTCAAGTTCGCCACCTCCAGCACTCACGCTCGCCACTGGCGAGATCAGAACCTCAAACCGCACCCAAAAACCTACTTCGTGACTACCCTCCATTGTCGCCGCCTCCCTCACCCACGTCAACCACGCTTGCCACTCCTTGACCTCCTCCTTCCAGTCGCCTCGAGCGACAATCGACTTCGACTGTTTGATATGTTTTTTCGAGCAGTATTTTTTTTCTTTTTTCGTTCGAATGATTTGAAAAAGGAGAAAGGGGAAATCGTTTGATAGAAGTCAAAAGGAACATGGGTGGAATGTACAAGTGGATAGGGATGAGTATATTTTATTATTAAAATAAGAAAATATCTCGCCTGATTGGTCCGTAAAGTTCTTAACTCCAAACGAAGCATGCCGCCTGGTATTTATAATGTTTTATCCTATTCCAAACATAATGGAACTAATTTCGAATCCTAATTCGATCGTATGCAGATGATAGCTTTTCGAATCAAATTATTTTAATTAAATTTCGAATTTAATATCTGAGCGTTTCAAGCTCGCACGGCCAAACGACAAGCCCGAACGCTATGAAACTTGAAATCCTACAATAACTCACTATTATGGATCCGATGAAACTGGTTTCATCGAAATCTGAGCAGTGGGCAAAATGGCTATTTTTCTCCTCTATTAAAATATAAAATTTTCAAATTTTAAATTAATTACTTAAATTCAATTTTTATGTGTTGAAAATCTTCATTCATACTTAAATAACATCTAAATCAACTTTTGAAATAATTTTCATTCATATTAATTTAAGATTCAGTTATTCAAATAATTTTCAAAATTTAAACCTAAACAATTTAATTATTCAAAATTCAACAAATTTCAATATTAGATTTCAAATGAATTTTAGTAATCAATCTATTACTGTTGTTTACATCTAATGAATTCAACATTTATTATTCAATTCAACAATTGATTGTAAACACATTCAATACATAGCATTTCCTTTCAGTATTTGTTATTACTTAAATCTTCGAAATTTGTTTGTTTCAAAATCTGGTTCAAGTTCATATTCAATAACAATATTAATAAACATTAAAAAAATTATTTTTTTACCATTTTTATTCATTATTTATACTAAATTTAATAATTTAAAATAGTTAAAAATATGGGTCGTTACATTCACCCCACTTAAAACTTTTTGTGCTCGAAAAGGAGCTATGTAGTGAATTTAACTTGTAATATTTTCTCAAAATAATTAACTTATAAAACATTAAATCTCATTTACAGAACCATTACTACGTTTCTACTACGCTACTCCGATCGGGTTACGAAATTTACAAGTTAGTTATCAAAATAAGTTAAAATTTATTTTTAAAAAAAACTTCAAAAAATTTGTAACTCCCGGATTTACGGAAAATTTCAATAGAGTCTCCTTTGCATGGCTCGAACATATAACCCAAACATATAACAAATATGCATCTCATCTCAATGATGAGGCATCCCGTAGGAAAAAAATATAAAATCACGGTATGTAATCCTAGATACGTACCTTATTATTAATAATACGAGCGAGTTTGCTCGTATTAAGCAAGCAAAAGCATACTAAATCAGCGTATACGTCCTGTATGTACCTAGCTTAACTTAATTTTAAATATTAGTCACTTATAACAAGATGTAGAACATGTATAAGTTCAAAAAAGTATAAAACATGCAACCACATAACCATCATATGCACTCGAAACAAAAAACAGTGGTTTACAACTAAACAAATCATCCAACAATCCATATTTATTTAATTTAAGTCATAACTATCACAATTTACATTTTCAATGTTAATATTAATTTATACACTATCATTCTCATTAATATTCATTCTCCATTAACATTCAATTGGTTTGTTTCAAATTTATTAGCATTTAATTGGTTTATTTCCAATTTATTCACATCTATTTTATTTACATTTATATTCAATTCAATTTGTTAAATTCCAATTGTTTCACGTTTGTTTAACATATTTCATATAAATTCATTTATGGGCCGTTTTATAACTTGTTTCATTTAATCCTTGCCTAAATTAATTTTTTTACTTCATCGCCACTTAGTATTTTAATACTAATATTATTTGTACACCGTTTAAGTTTATTATAAACATTTTGCATAACACGACACATGTTTAGTATTATCACTTCATATCTTAAGTATATTAATTCATTGATTCGCTTCATTTATTCATTTCATCTGTTTAAATTCATATTAACAATTTTACTTAAGTAAATTTTAGTTTATAAAATGATTCACTTCATTAGTTTTCCCATTAATTTAAATTCATCTTAATAATTTTACTTGAGTAAATTTTTATTTTATAACTCCAATTCATAATAATAAATCTTTTACCACTATCAATTTCATTCAACTTCTTTTAAGTTAACTTCAACTTATAATTCATTTTGTTAACTTATTTCATATTCAATTAGTTATCCTTCCATTTATTCATTAATCATTTCATAATATACTAATTAAGTATATAACATTCAATATTACAATGAAGTTTCCATTTATATACATTTTAATTACTTTTAAGTTTTGTTTACTTGTATAATATCCCATTACATATCCAAATCATCATTATAACTTCTAACATTTGGTAACTCTTATTACATTTTATTAGAATGCAATTTGGTATTATGCAAATTAATCTAATTCATTTTACTTAATTAGAATGTTCACGATTTTAAGTTGTTTAAATTTTCTTTACTTTCAATTTAAGAGTTGCAAACTTCAACTCTAAAGTTTCTCAAAACATTTAGCTTAGATTCCTTAATTCTCTTATTTTATAAGTTCTGGTTATTCAAATATTTCATTTCATCCAAATAATTTGAAGATTATTATTTAACAGATTTAAAAAATTTAAATACCGGGTTTATTAAAAATCATTTGGAATAAGTATGTATAATTATATTCACCTTATATCAGATCATACTTTTGGAGTTTAATCCAAAATTCGTTTGTCAAAACAATTTCGTAGCAAAGCTTCTTAGAAGTCTCCCCTACTTCGAGACTTGAAAATGAACGTCGATGATGCCGCGGTCATCACCGAAATTTATTTTCCAATGATAGAAGAGAGGAGTACTGAATTCATTCCTTTTAAAATTTATTTGATAACAATTTGTATTTTTATATACTTTTAAACAATACTGATATTATTTTCCAAACCATGAAAACCTTTTTCGAAAACATAAGAATTTAAATTTATCGAATTCTCAATTTTATTTTCATTTTACTTGCAAATTATATTTTATAAATCACATTTATACATTTTCATTTTCTTATAATCATATCATAGCTAATAGTTTAGTAATATTGACTAATCAAGAAACAAACAATAATGATCAATATTATCATTTCTAACGACCAATTCACACTATTTATACCATAATAATTTCTGAAAATTATTCCTTTATAACCAAAATATAATCAGGGTAAAATTATTTCATTTACCCAATTTCAAAACAATACTTTATCGAATTTTTCTATTCAAGTGTTTAGAGATCCCTATCAATAACGTTAATTACTCGTATTGACCAGAATCTATAAGCCATTCAAAAAATCGACCAACACAATATAAAACAACTTTTTTATATTCACTAACAAATATGCACTCATAACCAGTATTACACTCAAACTCATTCTAGGGTTCTACTAACCCTATCTCTAGTGAATAACCCCTCAAAGCCAAGATTATCGCTAAACCAAAGCTCTTATACAACTGTGATGGCCCACATTTCGAAAGGTCTAAATCGACAATAATCCATACATGTCCGACTTGAATAGTCTAGAACATAGATAATCAATGGGGTTAATAAGAAAAATAAGGAAAGAAGAAGAAAACAAACATAGATTCTCGCAGCGGAATGATAAAATATAATAATCAAATATATAGTTCATGAAGCTGTTTACTATACTTGTGATTATAATTTATACAACATTTATCAGAGTTATATATACGTCAGGGATAAATAAATAATGCAGCAGGCAACATGATGTAGGAATACTAATAGTAATAATATACCAAATCTTCTTTTTCCTCCTCCATAATAAATCTTCAATAAGCTGAAAAACTTAGGACTGACCCAAGCGTAACGAAAAGACAAAACATTCGAGTTAGGACTAAAATATTCCTATGTAAGTCAAATCGATAATCAATATAACATGAGTGTGATAGCATCAGAGACATTTACGGGATTTCACATCTCTTATCTAGTGTGTAATGTGTGTGCAATAACTCAAGAGATGTTACGGGATTTTCTAACTCTTAAGGATCCATCAACTAATTATATGTAGTAGAATACGCTACATATATAATGTCTAATCAGTAAAATAAATAATTTTTTTAGCGTTAAGGCTTTACATTGATCCCCTTTAACGCTTTTGTCACCATTGTCGTACAATTTTCATATAAAAAACCAGTAAACCATATGTGGATAGAGATGCACCGTGATACGAAAACACTAAACTAAAATCGTAGTGGTCTCGTATAGAGATAAAAGTATGACAAAGCACGTTAGGCAATCCCCAAGGTAAGATACTACTAATTTACCCTTACCAGCTTGTGGTAATGCATCATAGCCATGATCGACCACCACGTCCAAGACTCTCATAAAATCGAAAGGAGCACCAATTAATCATAATGCAAATGATGATAATACGAAGAAGTGCGTCCACTCGGCATAGCTAAACCACTTGGCCGGTACGGCTCATGTTTTAGTCATTTCAAATTGGCAAAAGTGCCAGGCAAATACATCATCATTCTCTTTCTTAAAATCTAACAAATAACGTCAAAACCAAACACTTTGTTCTGGATCATCACTCCATGTACGCAGTTATCAAAGTGGTTCCGGTATCGACAGAGAGTATGCCTATATTTGGCCTCGGTCTCTTTAACAACCAAACGTCGTTTTGCACATCGGTTAGTACTTTTACATTTCAAAAACAGTTCATACTTTATATCCCAAATGTCATATTTGTGAGAAACGCGGATTATGGATCTTAAGGCTAGGATAAACACAAGAGGGAGGGTGAATAGTGTTTTAAGGAATTACTAAATCTTTTTGAGTTTTTGTTAATTTGAACACAAATGTATGCAATATTCAGACACGGATATGATCACAGAATCAAACATAGATGCAGAAATAAAGTAAAAGCAGTAAAGGAAAGAACATACCGGATTTTATACTAGTTCGGAGTTACTTTACATCCAGTCCCGCATACAAGTGCGGATTTCCTTTTAAAAGCAATTGTACAATTACACCCTCAATTTCAAGACAACGAGGTACACCCTCCAGATTAACAATCCTCTAGCTAGAGATACTTGATTTCACAGGCAACAAGTTCACCCAATTGATTTCCAAGACTACAATCACACCTTTTCTCGCTTGACTGATTTCCAAGGCCACAATCACACCTTTTCTCATTTAATTGATCACAAAGAAGCCTATAGCTCTGAATAACACTGAGGATCTTGTTGAGATAGTGATAGAGAATCAAACGAGAGATAATCTAGTTAGATTCAATGTTGATTTCGGCAGAGTAATTGTAGGAATATGTATAAAGAAATGTGGAAGAAGAAGAAAAATGAAAACCAGAAAAAATGATTAAAAATTTGTTAAAAACAGCCCCTATATATAAAAGAACAACAGCCATGCCCATTCGTGAAGAGATATGACGAATAAACACTTCTTTTGAAATTTAAATTTTGGAATTAACTGACACTATGTCGACATGGGTATATTGAGCATGTCGACATCCCAAAGGAATTTTTGGTGGTCTGTTTTTCTTTTGAAAATAACTTTTATCTTATACATTAAAAACTATTTTAAACTTTATAAATATTCTTGACTATAGTTAAAATACATAAGTAAATATAGAGAATAATATATATATAATTTTAAATTTAAATCTAAGTATAAATATTAAAAGTTAAATACATTATTATTAAAGATAGTTTTAAAACTAAGAATAATTTGATTTTGAAATTAAAGATTATTTTGAGGCTAAAAGTATTTGAAATCAGGATAGATATTTTTGATTCTGTTAAAAGGAAGGTTTTGAAAACATTTTGAAAACAAGATATAATTTTGTAAAATCATTTTGAATAAAAATTAGCGGATACAAAACAATGTTCCACGAGATTTTTCGTAGGTTCAATCCTACTTAGGGTTCCATCCCTTTAACTGGCTCAAAGTGGATTCCATTCCACGAATAAATTGGATTTTAAGATGTCAGTGCTTTTATAGGAGTTTTAACAAATATTCCTAATTAAAATTACTTATTCTTGAAATCTTGAACTCTTGATAATCTTGATATTCTTGATACTCTTGATACTCATGAGTCTTCATTCTTGGTACCTGCATGGTTAAATCCTGCATATACATATATTTCTAAACTATAATATTAGTATTTATATTTTATAATCCCATTCTAAGGTTATTGTCATCAAAACCATCATCTCATGGACTAACAATATTTGCTTCAAAATCAAATCCATTTCAAAATCATCATATTTACTAAAAATATACCATTTCACTTCAAAAATCTTTTTCGCCTCAATATTTCGATTTCGCTTCCAAAATCTTTTCAAATTTCAATTTAGGTTATAACTTCATTTTAACGCAATACGCATTTAAATCCGAGATTTAAATGTAAACACTCCTTTGACCAATTTTAATTTTTAGAAAATAGTTTAAATAATTTTAAAATAGTTTAAATAATTAAAATATTTAAAAATAGTTTGAAAGGTTAAAATAGTTTTATGTAAAATAGTTTAAGTATTAAAATGATTTATATTGCAAAATCGTTTGAAAAATCCAAAATGATTTGAATATTAAAAAAGATAAATTTAAGTTGTTTATATGAAATAATTTATTTGAAAATAGTTTCAAGAAAACTGGTTCAATTTCCAAGTTTCCAATTCAAATGACTTTTATATTTCAATTTCGCTTTTTTTCGAGTTCGATTTTCAAAACAATTAAATCAAATTCACTTTCAATACCCAATTTGAAATCCAAATCCTCAAATATAATTCAATTCCGAGCTCAATTCCGAAATAGTTCGAATAAAAGTCCAAACTTAAAACATCCTAATTTTCGACACTTAAATCATATTTCAAATATTACTTCAAAAATCTCACCTTCTATTATTTAAACCATTTATGTTAACAAATTTAAAATTCAACATTTTGAGCTCACGTTCGAAAATAATTCAGTTTTCTTTAAATTTGATTTTTATTTCTTTAAATCCAAAATTATTTCAATAATTTAAAATCAAAAATTTTAAAATCATTTAATTTAACCAATCCGGTATCTGTATATAATTTTCTATCATACGGCCAAGTGATCAGTTATTTCGCTGTAGAGGTGGATATGTATCATTTCAATCCAAATCAAAGTGTCATAGATATATATCAATTCAACCTATTTCTTAATTTTTTCGAAATAATTTAATTGACAATTTATGGTGCCTGTAACATCCAGGGTGATAACAGATATATCAAAATAAATAATATCTAATCATCCAACATATCAATCAATATGCATACATCACAATCAAAATCCAAAATAATTAATTTATCATAATCATTAACTAGCTATCACATGTTTGTGTTTAACTAGCAATTTAATTTCAAATTTAAACTAAAATGTCAATTTAAATTATGTAACAACCCGTAAATTTCGATAATTAAATTGGTTAATTTAATAAGAATTTGGTAATTAAATATGGAATAAATAAAAATTTGAAATTTATTAATTTAATATGATTGTGTAATTAATACTGAAAGAAATAAAATTGGGAATCATATTTATGAAATAATAACGAGAATGCAAGGTAAAAAATGCTAATTAAAGTTAATAATTAATGGATTGAATGAAATGTCAATTAATGAAAATATGTTATGCTTGACTATGAATTGAATATAAGGAAAAAAGTGTATATATTGAACTTATTGATGAATTAGTATAAAATTTATGATAATTGGATGAGAACAGTGTATGTAATCAATTGTAACACTTGTTTGTTAGTGATAACTTATAAGTGTAATTAAACGTTAAAGGTAACAATTATTATAAGTTAACCATTTATTTAGTCTATTAAATTAAAATGGGTAATCAGTTGCAATAAACCCAAATCTAATGTTATGTTATTGCAAATTTAGGGAATAACTGTAAATAATGTTTATTATATTCGTAATATGACAATGGGTTGAATGAAAATAATGGATATCAAGGTTTATTAATTTATTGGAATTTAACTTAATAATTGGATTAATTGCAATTAAATGAAATTTATGTTTAATTATTACGATAATTGAAATTAAGATGGAATTTGAGAATATTAATGTAATAGATCATAGATCCAATGTTAAATTCATCTTTTTGATAATAATTAATTGAATAATAGAATGAAAGTAAATTAAATAGAACTATTGGAAATTAAATTTATAATTTTTGAATTTAATGAAATTAAGGTTAATACTGAAATTAGTAAATTATTCAACTCTAAATTGACATTTAAATTTGTTTAGATCACTACAAATGATTGAGAAACCAAAAATGATGAAATTTGTCAATTATCGAATTGAAATTGAAAATTTGATTTAATTTATTTATTTTTAATTTATTTAATTAATGTAAAAATAGCCAGTTTGGCCACTAACTCGGATTTTGACGGAACCAGTTTCATCGGATCTGTAATGGTGAATTATTGTAGGATTTCAAGTTTCGTATCGATCGGACTTGTCCTTTGATCGTATGGACTCTAAACGCCTAGAAATCAATGAAATTGAAATCAATTTGAAATAACTTAATTTTAGCATAACTTCTTCATACGATGGAACTTGGACATGAAACCTATTCCATTGCGTTTAAAACGTTTAAAAACATCTATTTTGATATATAGGTTGATCCATTTTCGTTCTGTAGTAAGAATAGGCTTTTTGGGCCATTTATCGTTCAACTTTCGATCCAATTCAATCTGGTCCATTCTAATTTCAGCTTCGCATATATATATATATATATATATATATATATATATATATATCCAGTATTAAACCCTAGCCTATTTCTTATGTTCATTTTTCTGTACGTACAATTCCATTTGCTCCTCCTCATTCCAATGGTAGACAAACCGAAATTCCAATTACAATTTCAAATCAAATTCAAAGCCAAATTTCCAAACTCCTCGAAAAATTTCAAAAAAATATGAGATTCAAAGATCTCGTTGATACGAATCTGCGTCTAGCGTCTGTTTTCAGAATTGATGCTCGAATCAATGGCAAATCTTGGTCAAAGCTTAAATGTCTCGAAATCCTAATTCATTTTGGGTATTTTTAATTCGAGAATATTTTGGCAAAATTAAATTGTGGGTATCGTAGAGGTCACTGTGTGGAGTCGATGGGTGGTGGTCTTGTGGCCTAGCTCGACCAGTAGCGACGTTAATTGGTGTTTTAGGGTTTGAAACCCTCAACGGCTTGGCGGCGGCGCATGCAAATTAAGGCAGCCGGAGGGTGGGTCGTGGCCGTGAGGAGATGCAGCTCGACGTAGGCAGGTGAATAGGGGTGGTCACGAGAAGTCAGGTGGCCAGAGTTGCTCATGATCGATGGTCAAAGTTTGGACTGTGGGGTTCGTGCGTTCTGGATAGTGCACGTTTTCCTATAGTTGAGCAGCGAGTGGAAGAAGGTGTTGATGTGTAATGTTATTCTAATATTTTATTTATTTAAATTCAAATTGTATAATGTTCTAACACGCGTAACTTTTTCATACAAGGTCCGTTTAACGTGCGTTTTTCTCTGCTAGGTTCGCAT
This sequence comes from Allium cepa, assembly GCA_030765085.1. Taxonomy (NCBI): domain Eukaryota; kingdom Viridiplantae; phylum Streptophyta; class Magnoliopsida; order Asparagales; family Amaryllidaceae; genus Allium; species Allium cepa. The sequence continues at coordinate 566,719,601 of CM060940.1, read as the reverse complement.
TCAAATTTTGGATATTTTGATGCTGGTTTGGATGGATTCCAAGACTGTTCAAATTTTGGGTTTAACTTGGATTTAAATTCAATTTAAATTCGAAAGGTGAGTGTTTTGACCCACTCACAACTTCTAAAATTTCTTGTGTGTGTTAAATTAATCTTTGATGTGATTAGAAAATTTACTTATGACTGTTAGGCATATTTTTAATCATCATCTCAGTTAAATTAAATTTATTGGATTAAATTAATATTTAATTTATTTTGCAAATAAACTGCCAGTTAAATTATTGTTTAATTTAGTATTGTATATAAATTGCCGGTTAAATTGTTATTTAATATATTTTGCATATAAGCTGCCCGTTAAATTGTTATTTAATTTATTTGAATATATACTGCCTGTAGATACCTGTTATTTATTATCTGTTCTATATTGATGTTATTGTTTGAAATTGGATGATGATTGTGGTAAATGGTTGATGATTGATATTGGATGAATGGATGCTGTATTTTATATTGTTATAAACTACGAGTTGTTATGTGTTTATTCCATTCGGGATTGTGATTTGAAATAATATATAACCGTATTTTTATTTTAAATTACAGATTGAAATGATAAATATCCGTATCACTTGACCATAGGGTAGAAAATTATATACAGACACCGTGGTCTATGTATAAAATATTTTGAAAATGATTTCTATGGTTTTTGAAAGAAATATATGGTTTAATGAATATCGATTTTTGATATTATATAAATATTATTTTATATATAGTTAAATGCTTGAATTTAAGCTATGTATAAGTTTGTTAAATAACAATTAAGTTTAATAATAGAATTTGATTTTTATTAAAATAAATGTGAGTAAGTATTTAAATTTTATTTTAGTATAGAGTGTATAATGATTTATATAAATTAAGGTTGGAAGATAAATTAGAGATTTATTTGAAATTAAATTTATTTAAGAATTAAACTCAAAAAGGTTGATGTGAAATTTATTAAATTGGAAATTTTAAAAGGTAAAATTTTTATAACTTGATTTTAGGGTCAAGATGAATTAAATGAGTATTTCAAGTATAAATGAATTAAAGGAAATATTTAGTTATTTTATTCTGAGTTTTATTTAAATGATAATGGATCTATTATGTAAATTATTTCAAAACTAAATAATAGAATATTTAATTTTTGAATCGAAATTATCAAATTTAGTTTGAAAATTTTGGGATATTTAAAGCCTTGAAATATATCGAAATTGAAATGTTCTATCGAAATTAAAGTGTTTCGAAGTTATGAATTTCAAAGTATTATGTTTTAAAAGTGTTAAAATTTCAAATGTTTGGTTTCGAAGTGTATAAGTTTGAAAGTGCTATGATTTTGGAAAAGGTATATATTTGAAATAAAAGTGATATTATATTGATTTGGGTCTTTATAAAATAATATCATATTGATTTGGGTTTTAAAAACAAAAATGATATCGTATCTATATGGTTTTCAAGTGGATATTATATTCTGGTTTTAAAGTATAAATTATTTTGAAATGACCGTGGTGTTATAATAACGTTTGATTGTTAAAGAGACCGGGATCGGAAGTTGTCGTACTCTCTGCCAACTCCGAAAACCACTTTAACAACCGTGTACGCGGTGGAGATTCCAGAATGAAGTAGGATGGTGGTGGCGTTTCCTTTGAGGTATATACGTGGACCCAACTCCTGTGACTTGGCATAAGGTGGCTAAAACAGGAGCGATCGACGGGCTAAGAAGGTAGCATCTTTTATCGGACACACTCCTTCGATACCATTCTATTACTTTGTGATTGATTTGGGCCCTTTTGATTTTGGGGGTGTGGCTCGAGGTGGGCGGTAGTAGCTGCTACGCGTTACCACCGGTCCGAAAGTGTAACTGGTATATCTACCTTGGCATTGCCTAGTTGTGTCGTGTCATCTACCCTAGCGCGCCTTGTACGAGTTTGGTTTTATCCCGTAGCCCGTGTTGTATCCTCTAGTGGCTTCCCGATCAGGAGAGACTATGATACTGGATGGACAACTGGGACTATTACGTGTTAAGGGGAATATTGGGTCACTCATTAATGCTATTTAAAAGTAAGTTTATTTTATTAATAGACATTATTATGATAGCGAAATATTACTACATAGTAAATAGTTTAACGGATCCTTGGGATATGTGAATCTCATACATCCCTTAAGTTACTGCACTCACGTTAGACACTGGATAGGAGATGTCAAATCCCGTAAACATCTCTGACGCTGTTCCACTCATATTATTTACCGCTGACTTAACTTACATAAGATCTTTTAGTTCTGACTCGAGTGTTTTGTATTTTCAATTCGCTCGGGTCAGTCTGAGCATTTCAGGTTTTGAAGACTTTATTTTGGAGGACGAAGACGAAGATATTGTTACTATTATCTATTTTATTATTCACTACATCATGTACTTCGCTGCATTTTATTATTCTCTGGTATGTGAAATTCTGATATGTAATGTATAAGTAAAATCAAATGTTTTGTAAACAGCTTTATGAACTGTTTATTTGACTATTATATTTTATCGTTCCGCTGCAAGATTCTATATTGTTTTTTTCTTCTCTATTTTTTTTCTTATTTACTCCATTACAATCCGCCATTCAGTATGGTTTAAGTCTGACGTAGGTGGTTTATCGTCGATTTAAAACGTACAAAAAGGCGGGATGTTACATCTGGTATCAGAGCCAGGTTTAGCGATAAACCTTAGCTTTGTGGGGTCTGACTCTTTATTAATAAGGTAGTAATGCCCTATGATGAGTCGCTGAGTGTATATATTTGAGTGAGCGTATTTGTTAGTGTTATAAAAAGATTTTAATATTGGGTTAATTTGTTTCGTTTTGTATTTATAAATTCTGGTTGGTGCATAGGACGCTATGACATCAATAGGGATTTCTAAACACTTAATAGGACAGACCGACACAATATTTATTTTGAAATATAGGTAAATGAAATAATTTTTCCTATTATATTTTTTGTATATAAAGTAATTAATTTTATAAAGGTTATATTTGGTTGTAATATATTGGTCGTTAGGTAGTGAAATTTATGAATATTGGTTGTAAAATAAATTTTACTAATAAAATAAAGTAAAATTGGAAATTTAGAACTTTAGTTCCGAGGTTTTGAAACTTTCTTTCGAATAATTTTGGAATATAATAACAATATTATTTCGAATTATTTTCTGATATAAATATTTCAATATAATTTGAAAGAATTGTTTTAAAGAAATGTTGGAAAGAAATGAGTTATGTACTCCCCTCTCTGTCGCTGGAAAATAATTTCAATGATGAGTGCACGCATCATCGACATTAATTTTCGAGTTTCTAAGTGGGAAGGCCACTGTAGTAGTTTTACTACAGATTTATTTTGATAAACAGATATGAATTTCAAATTGTTTTAAATGTAATTGGATATATAAATTGTAAGTGTATACATCTATCTATTATTTTAAAATGATTTGAAATTTATCCTGATATTTAGTTTTAAATTTTCCATTACTTAATAGTTTCAATTTCTTTAGTGAAACGGAATTTAACTAATAATTAAAACCTATAAATGAAATAATAGATTTAATGCTAAGTTATAAATGAAATTTCAAGAAAGTTGAAATTGTAACCTAGAAAACAAAAATATGATTATTGAACATTAAATTAATTAAAAGAAATGAGATGAACTTGTATAAATTTCAATTGCATTCTTAAAAAGAATATATATAACTTACCAGATATTAAAAGTTCTAATGTTTAATAAGAAAATGTAATGGATATTATACAAGTAATAAACTTGAGGTAACGAAAGTAGATAATGAAATTCTTTTTTAAATAAGAATTTGATGTTGTAGTTGTTGTGAATTTAAGTAAATGAATTGATATGCAAAGAAATTTAATTAAACATGAATACTATAAATAATTGAATGTTAATGAATGGAATTATGTAATAATGAATGAATGAATAAATATAATGCGATAAAGAGGAAACTGACATGACATTAATAAATGAAAATGAATATTTGTAAGTAATAAATGAAAATAAAGGAAATAAGCATTGAATTAATGAATAAAGGTTAAAGTTTGTAAGAAGTAAATGAAAATTTAAGGGATGAATCATTATATGAATGAAAAGGGAATCAAACTACAAATGTACGAAATGAAATTAATAAGAATGAACTTGATTTATTATTTGAAATTATTGTTTGTTTGGTTTATAGTTGTTTGTGGCAAGGATACTTTAAAATTGTGTGGATGTATGGATAATCTATTCAGTTTCATCTAAGACTGTTGAGTAAATGGTGCACTTAGTAGTTTATTTTCATTCTGTACAATTTAAAGTTTTTAAACCCGACCAACTATTTGTTTGTTTGCTTGGATGGTTGATTTGTATATGATGTGCATGCTGTTGCTTGCGAATGATTGTTGTTTATATTGATTTGTTTGCTAGTGGTTGAAACAAAAATTAATATTTCATTTTATACAATTATTAACTCCTTTTAGATTATATAAGGGAAATGTGGGTTATGGGAGCAATTGCTACTGCTTTTGGTTTCATAATTAAGCGTAATTGCCTGACAAATAGGTACATTTTCGGATTACGGTTTTATAGCGCTATTATATTGTTTTTCCCGTGTTGGAATATATATTGTTTTGGAAAATATATGTTGTATAATGTTATATTTGATATTATATTTTCTCCCGAGCCTCTTCGTACAAAGGAGACTCTACCGAAATTTTCCATAAATTTTGTACTTAGAAATTTTTTGAAAAATGTTTTCCAAACTTTATTAATTTGAGCACAAAAAGAATTAATAGTATAAATTGATATATTTTATCTAAATTATTAAATTTTGTAAATCTATTTGTTTATAAAGTTAATATTTTAAATAGGATGTATTGAATACTTAATTCTTCTTTTCCCTTCTTTTTCCTTTTCGGGGACGAAAAGTTTTGAGTGGGGGAGAGTGTAATGACCCGTAAATTTCGATAATTAAATTGGTTAATTTAATAAGTTTTTGGTAATTAAATCTGGAAGAAATAAAAATTTGAAATTTAATAATTTAATATGATTATGTAATTAATACTGAAAGAAATAAAACTGGGAATCATATTTATGAAATAAAAACGAGAATGCAAGGTAAACAATGCTAATTAAAGTTAATAATTAATGGATTGAGTGAAATGCCAATTAATGAAAATATGTTATGCTAGACTATGAATTGAATATAAGGAAACAAGTATAGATATTGAACTTATTAATGAATTAGTATAAAATTTATAATAATTGGATGAGAACAGTGTATGTAATCAATTGTAACACTTGTTTCTTAGTGATAACTTATAAGTGCAATTAAACTTTAATGGCAACAATTATTATAAGTTAACCATTTATTTAGTCTATTAAATTAAACGAGTAATCAAGTGAAATAAACCCAAATCTAATGTTATGTTATTGCAAATTTAGGGAATAATTGGAAATAATGTTAATTCTATTCGTAATATGACAGTGGGTTGATGAAAATAATGGATATCAAGATTTATTAATTTATTGGAATTTAACTTAAAATTGTATTAATTGCAATTAAATGAAATTCAATGTTTAATTATAACGATAATTGAAATTAAGATGGAATTTGAGAATATTACTGTAACAGATCATAGATCCAATGTTAAATTCATTCATTTGATAATAATGAATTGAATAATAGAATGAAAAGTAAATTAAATAGAACTATTGGAAATTAAATTTATAATTTTTGAATTTAATGAAATTGAGGTTAATACTGAAATTAGTAAATTAATTAACTCTAAATTGACATTTAAATTTGTTTAAATCATTATAAATGATTGAGAAATCAAAAATGATGAAATTTGTCAATTATCGAATTGAAATTGAAAATTTGATTTGATTAATTTATTTAATTAATGCAAAAATAGCCATTATGGCCACTGACTCAGATTTTGACGAAACCAGTTTCAAAGGATCCGTAACGGTGAATTATTGTAGGCTTTCAAGTTTCGTATCGATCGGACTTGCCGTTTGATTGTACGGACTCGAAATGCCTAGAAATCAATGAAATTGAAATCAATTGAAATCAATTTGAAATAACTTGATTTTAGCATAACTTCTTCATACGATGGAATTTGGACGCGAAACCTATTCCATTGCGTTTAAAACATTTAAAAACATCTACTTTGATATATAGGTTGATCCACTTTCGTTTCGGAGTCAGAATGGGATTTTCGGGCCATTTATCGTTCAACTTTCGATCCAAATCAATCTGGTCCATACTAATTTTAGCTTCGTGTATATATATATATATATATCCAGTTATAAATCCTAGCAAATTTCTTATATTCATTTTTCTACGCGTACAATTTCATTTGCTGCTCCTCATTCCAATGCAGACAAACCAAAATTCCAATTACAATTTCATATCAACTTCAAAGCCAAATTTTCAAACAACTCGAAAATTTTATAAAAATATGAGATTCGAAGATCTCGTCGATACGAATCTGCGTCTAGCGTCTGTTTTCTGAATTGATTCTCGAATCAATGGAATTTCTTGGTCGAAGCTTAAATGTCTCGAAACCTTAATTCATTTTGGGTATTTTTAATTCAAGAATATTTTGGCAAAATTAAATTATGGGTATCGTAGAGGTCACTGCATGGAGTCGATAGGTTGTGGTCTTGTGGCCAAGCTCGACCTATGGTGGCTTTAATTGGTGTTTTAGGGTTTTAAACCCTCAACGACTTGGCAACGGTGCACACAAATTAAGGCAGCTGGAGGGTGGGTCGTGGCCATGGGGAGATGCAGCTCGTCGTAGACGAGTGAATAGGGACGGTCGCGGGAAGTCAAGTGGCCGAAGTTGCTCGTGATCGATGGTCAAAGTTTGGGCTGTTGGGTTCGTGCATTCTGGATGGTGCGCATTTTCCTGTAGTTGAACATGTGAGTGGAAGAAGGTGTTGACGTGTAATGTTATTCTAATATTTTATTTATTTAAATTCAAATTGTATAATGTTCTAACACGCATAATTTTCTCATACGAGGTCCGCTTCACGCGTGAATTTCTCCGCTAGGTTCGTATTGGAATTCCAGACATTTTGACGCTAGTTGGACGGATTCCGAGACTGTTCAAATTTTGGGTTTAAATTTGATTTAAATTCAGTTTAAATTCAAAAAGTGAGTGTTTTAACCCACTCACAATTTTTAAAATTTCTTATGTGTGTTAAATTAATCTTTGATGTGATTAGAAAAATTATTTATGACTGTTAGGCATATTTTTAACCGTCATCTCGGTTAAATTGAATTTATTGGATTAAATTGGTGTTTAATTTATTTTGCATATAAAATTCCATTTAATTTATTATTTAATTTAGTATTGCATATAAATTGTCAGTTAAATTGTTATTTAATTATTTTTCATATAAGCTGCCAGTTAAATTGTTATTTAATTTATTTTGAATATAAACTTCCAGTAGATACCTGTTATTTATTATCTGTTCTATAATGATGTTATTGTTTGAAATTGGATGATGGTTGTGATAAATGGTTGATGATTGATATTGGATGAATGGATGTTGTATTTTATATTGTTATAAACTACAAGTTGTTATGTGTTTATTTCATTCGGGATTACGGTTTGAAATGATAAATAGTCGTATTTTTATTTTAAATTACGGACTGAAATGATAGATATCCATATCACTTGACCATAGAGTAGAAAATTATATACAGACACCGTGGTCTATATATAAAATATTTTGAAAATGATTTCTATGGTTTTTGAAAGACATATATGGTTTAATGAATATTGGTTTTTGTTATTACCTAAATATAATTTTATATATAGTTAAATGCTTGAATTTCAGCTATGTATAAGTTTGTTAAATAACAATTAAGTTTAATAATAGAGTTTGATTTTTATTAAAATAAATGTGAGTAAGTATTTAAATTTTAGTTTAAGAGTGTATAATGATTTCAATAAATTAAGGTTGGGAGATAAATTGAAGATTTGTTTGAAATTAAATTTATTTAAGAACTAAACTCAAAAAGGTTGATGTGAAATTTGTTAAATTGGAAATTTTAAAAGGTAAAATTTTTATAACTTGATTTTGGGGTCAAGGTGAACTAAATGAGTATTTCAAGTATAAATGAATTGAAGGAAATATTTAGTTATTTGTAATTTGAGTTTTATTTAAATGATAGTGGATCTATTATGTAAATTATTTCAAAACTAAATAATAGAAAATTTAATTTTTGAATCAAAATTATCAAATTTAGTTTGGAAATTTTGGGATATTTAAAGCCTTGAAATATATCGAAATTGAAATGTTTTATCAAAATTAAAGTGTTTCGAAATTATGAATTTCAAAGTATTATGTTGTGAAAGTGTTAAAATTTCAAATGTTTGGTTTCAAAGAGTATAAATTTGAAAATGCTATGATTTTGAAAAAGGGATATATTTGAAATAAAAGTGATATTATATTGATTTGGGTCTTTATAAAAATGATATCATATTGATTTGGGTTTTAAAAACAGAAACGATATCGTAAGTATATGGTTTTGAAATGGATATTATATTCTGGTTTTGAAGTATTAATTATTTTGAAATGACCGCGGTGTTATAATAACTTTTGGTTGTTAAAGAGAACGGGATCGGAAGTTGTCATACTCTCTCCTAAATCCGAACACCACTTTAACAACCATGTATGCGGTGGAGATTCCAGAATGAAGTAGGATGGTAGCGGCGTTTCCTTTGAGTTATATATGGACCTGACTCCCGTGAGTTGGCATAAGGTGGCTGAAATAGGAGCGATCGACTGGCTAAGAAGGTAGCACCTTTCATCGGACACACTCCTTTGATACCATTCTATTACTTTGTGATTGATTTGGGCCCTTTTGATTTTGGAGGTGTGGCTCGAGGTGGGCTGGAGTAGCTGCTACGCGTTACCACCAGTCCGGAAGCGTAATTGGTATATCTACCCTAGCATTGCCAAGTTGTGCTGTGTCACTTACCCTAGCGCGCCTTTTACAAGTTTGGTTTTCTCTTGTAGCCCGTGTGGTATCCTCTGGTGGCTTCCGGTCAGGTGGGACAGTGATACTGGATGGACTACTGGGACTATTACTGTTAAGAGGAATATTGGGTCACTCCTTAAAGCTATTTAAAAGTAAGTTTATTTTATTAATAGACATTATTATAATAGAGAAATATTACAACATAGTAGATAGTTTAACGGATCCTTAGGAGATTTGAATCTCGAACATCTCTTAAGTTACTGCACTCACGTTAGACACTGGATAGGAGATGTCAAATCCCATAAAAATCTCTGACGCCATTCCACTCATATTATTTACCATTGTTTTAACTTACATAAGATCTTTTAGTTCTGACTCGAGTGTTTTATCTTTTCAATTCGCTCGGGTCGGTATGAGCATTTCAGGTTTTGAAGACTTTATTTTGGATGACGAAGGCGAAGATATTATTACTATTATCTATTTTATTATTCACTGCATTATGTACTCCACTGCATCTTATTATTCTCTGGTATGTGAAACTTTGATATGTATTGTATAAGTAAAATCAAATGTTTTGTAAATAGCTTCATGAACTGTTTATTTGACTATTATATTTTATCGTTCCGCTACAAGATTCTATTTTGTTTTTTTTCTTCTCTTTTTTTTCTTATTTACCCCATAACAGTCCGCCCTTCTGTATGTTTTAAGTCTGACGTGGATGGTTTATCGTCGATTTAAAACGTACAAAAAGACGGGATGTTACAAATTCAATTCAATGCAAATTCAATCTTACTGTCAAAACATGCTAGCAATCATCAAACAATACAATTTCATAAATTATGATTTCGATAGAACTTGCATCGGAATATTTTAGTATGCGTGAGTGGTATAAACACTCACCTTTTACTAACGCTGAAGATTCGAATGAATCGAATAGCAATGAAACATACTCAATTTTTCACACTTGAATCCGATCTCGTACAAACGAATCACATATTAATAAACATTTGAATTGATAAATTAGTTTGACTAATCTGTTAAAATATTAATTAGATTTATTGGTTTAAGATAATCCCTGTCATCAGTTCTACAACACCCAAAACCCGTTCACGGTCGAAGCCCTGAAGAGCGCATGCCACCAGTGCCGCCCTTACTTACACCACCGCAGCTTCCCTATGCCCGCAATCTCCCCCAACGCCACCTCCAGGCTACATGCTTATGCCTCGGCTCCACCGACGCCAGTTTCGCCCTACTTCGGTGCATACGAAAGCCTACCCAAAACCCTAGTAATGCTATCTACTCTTCCCCTTAGCCACTCCCTACGCTTCCATCGATCCACCTAGAGTTCTCCACCCTCCAGCACTCACGCTCGCCGATGCGTAGTATCGCGACCTCAAACCATGACCCAAAACCTATGTCGTGGCTACCCTCCATTGCCGCCGCCTCCCTCACCCGGGTCGCCCACACTCACTGTGCCTTGACTTTCTCCTTCCAGTTTCCTCGAGCGACAATCGACTTCGACTTTTTGATATATTTTTTACAAGCAGAAGTTTTTTTTGTTTTTTTCGTTCGACTGATTGGATTTGAAAAAGGAGAAAGGGGGAAATCATTTGATGGAAGTCAAAAGTAACGTGGGTGGAATGTACGAGTGGACAAGGATGAGCAAATATTATTATTAAAATAAGAAAATATCTCGCTTGATTGGTCCGCAAAGTTCTGAACTCCAAACGAAGTGTGCCACCTGAGGTTATAATGTTTTACCCCTATTTCGAACACAATAGTACTAGTTTCAAAGCCTAATTAGATCGCATGCAGAAGATAGCTTTTTGAATCGAATTATTTTAATTAAATTCTGAATTTAATTTATGCGCGTTTCAAGCCCGCATGACCAAACGACATGTCTGAATGCTACGAAACTTGAAATTCTACAATAATTCACTATTACGGATCCCATGAAACCAGTTTCATCGTAATCTGAGACAGTGGCCAAAATTGCTATTTTTACTCATCAATTAAAATATAAAATTTCCAAATTTTAAATTAATCACTTAAATTCAATTTTTAATTATCTTCATTCATATTTAAATAACATCCAAATCAACTTTTAAAATCATTTTCATTTATATTTAATTTAGGATTCAGTTTTTCAAATAATTTCTAAAATTAAAACTTAAATAATTTGATTGTCCAATATTCAACAAATTTCAATATTAGATTTCAAATGAATTTTAGTTATTGATCAACTATTTTATTTACATTTAATGAATTCAACATTTATTATTCAATTCAAAAATTGATTGTAAAAACATTCAATGCCTAGCATTTCCTTTCAATATTTTTATTACTTAAATCTCGAAATTTGTTTGTTTCAAAATCTTGTTCACTTTCACATTCAATAACTATATAAATAAATCATTAATTTTTTTTGTTTTTAACCATTTTTATTTATTAATTACACTAAATTTAATAACTTAAGATAGTTAAAAATGGGTCATTACATTATTATTATTGAACCAAGGACTTTGTTTATGGATTATACAAGTTGAATGTGGATGATATTTGAATTTGGACCAAAACTAAAATCCATAAGTCTTGATGCTATGTAGTATTAATGAAGAGAATTTTTATGAATAATCATCACTAAAGGGGCTGCTTAAAATAGTGTAATTGGATTTTAATAAAATTGTTTAAGCGATAAATTTGGCAAGCTATCACACCACTGGTTAAGATGAAGTGTGAACGTTAATATTCAAATTGTTCAATATTATTCCCTAACTGAATTTACACATATGAGTCGCACAACCGCAATGTTGAATACTTCAAAATACCACATGAATTAATTAAATTATAATTATTATAGGTTAGTTGAATTAATCAATATTTCTGAAATATTTATTATAAAATCTTAATTAATTTTATTTGGTTTATGTTAATCAATATTTAACAAACTGTATATATGTTATTCAGTCTTTTGACCGGCCATATTCAGATTGACTGGATAAGTTAGACTCGACGATTATCAAGGCAAGCAGCCCAAAAAATGATCCTATGGCTATGAAACCAAGTACAGACAAATGCATAAGATGACGGTCGAATGGAATAAAGAGTGAACACCCCGGAACTCACTAACTATGGATTGGTATCCACCCTGCATAGTTGATCGGTGCCGATCCCTAAAGGTTAACCCATATGTAACGACCCGCAAATTTTCGATAATTTTTATTTGTTTTAATAAAATATTTAATTGAAATTTTGAGAAATGCAAACGATAAAATTTTGAAACAAAAGTTTGATATTTGGAATGCGTCTATTTTAACATAGCAACTGGTAAATTTACATCGGAAAATATGAAAATTTATTTTTGTGTGTAATTCTATTTTAATTCCAATCAGTTAAAAATCGACGGTAATAAAATGTTTCCAAACCTGAATATTTTTCTATAGAAAAATTGTAAATCATCTTCTGACTGAGACATCATTTTTCATTTTTCCAAATTCGGACTTCTTTAGCTCCGTCGATCTTATTTTTCTGCTTTTTTACTGCATTTTCCGCTAGTAGAAAATTCGAATTTTTATAACTCAATCGTACCACTGATATCTGTATACCGTTTTGATCGTCTCATCGTGTTGATTCCCGCGGTTATATTCGTTTGTCTAATTCGGCGTCCGATAGACGATGGAATCTATGGAACGACTTCCGTATCAATTTTGCGTTTTGAATCATTTTAAATTTCCTTGTTGATTTGTTATCCACGGATTAAACTCAACAGCAATTGGAATTTATTTATTTTTTCTAAAAATCAATGCTTGACTTTTATTTTACTGGTTCCAATATTGTGCCGCTTCTTTTCGTCTACTGTTGTTCATTTGAGAGAATATAATAATAAAAAAATATTGCATTTCTTCGTAGGCATCTCAAATCTCCTCCTCTATTTTTCTTTCCTTTTCTTCGTTGCTCTTCTTCCCATCCACATCCACCCTTCACCGCCGATGCCATCAAGCATGCTCCATATCTTACTGACCTCGGCCGAAAGTAATACTCACGCCACACTTCTCCCTGGCTGCTCTGCCTCCTTGCTGCAGATCAAAAATCCATCCCCTTTAGATCTGAGTTGCCTTCCTTTTTCTCACTTGCGTGCGCAGCCATGCCGCCCTAGCCAAAGCAGCCACCTCCGGCCTGCAACCCCAAGAACCGACCTAGCCACAAACTCCTGCAACCGCCTTTTCACCTCCGACTACATGGCATGCCTCCCTTGCTTGTTCCCATCAACTCATGCAGCATCTCCGTAGTTGCACTCGGTAGCCTGTCACCCAACTGCCTTCAACTAGCCGAGACTACCTCTACTTTCTAGCAAGTTCGACTTCGCGTCGATCATCTTCATAGCCCCTCGCCAACCATCACCTCAAAGCCTCCGCCTTCACGTACGCTCGGCCTACCTTGACTCTGAGGTATATAAAAAAAATATGATGATTATATATTAAATACCTATATTCCTATACTTCTATATTTATGAATTATATGTTAATGTTGATAAGCATGTATTTTATGATTCCATATTTTTTTTGGCTACTCTTTTGTATCTACATAGATCTAGGATGCACGAGTTTTAATAGTTTATTTAATATTTAAATATATTTTTTATATCATGTTTCTGTTGTAAACACTCCAAGCTAAATAACCTTACTAGATGTTCGTATATTTTGGATGTGGCTTATGAAAGATATATATTTAGTTTGTATACGCGTTAATTTATAGTATATATTGTTTATGTGGTTAGCGTATGTATATTACTTGTTTAGTAGTATGTTTACATACTCAGTTGGTTTAAAAGATATATATGTTCGATTGAAGATTTCTTTTATTGTTAGTTATATAACAATATACTAAGTCATATAGATTTATACAGTAATTTATATTCAAGGATCTATATGAACTGCTGAATGGTTACTATTTTAGACTATATAATAAAATTTGTGACAGAGTTTTGCGTAGCTTTCGTTTATTTAATCCTAGCTTCTATATATACAGGTATATAGGTTGCACTGTTACTTTATACTATGCGTTAGTTTAAAATGTATAATATTTTAGTTGTACAGTATTTACATCATATATCTAAAGTATTATTATATATATTATATCTTAAGTTTACCTGATAGATCATTTCTATAGCTCGTGTATAACTTGGTTATTTAAGATTTATATGAGATATGTTGGTCGTATTCTAGTATGTATATATATACTTCTGTTTTGTTTTAAATATTATATTATGCAAGTTGTTGTATATACTTGTTAATATGTGCCTTTTTTTATTCGTTCATGGTAGTGCTGAGTTATATATGAGAAGTTTATAGGTAAAAACAAGAATTTTAATAACATATATAACTTATCTATAATTTGCTGGGTGTATATATATTAAGTTAAATTGAATTCTTTAATTTTTAATATAGTATGCGCGTACGTTTATACCTGTGTTATACATTTGTTTATATTCAGTATATGGGCAGTGTTTTAAAATAAAGTGTGCATATATATATGGTGTTGTAGAGTAAAAAGGTTGTTTTTATATGCTTGTTAAATATAAACTATATATATATACATTTAATTTAATACATGTTTAAGTTTAGAATATGATTTCCTTTATATATATTGCTATATATAGTGGTATATATGAATTCACTTATACCATTCATTTTATTGACCGTGTTCTGATTTGATTTTGTCAATTCTTTATTATCAGCTTCATTCATCGATTGAGTTCAATCTTATCTTGTTTTGAGATTCGTGCCTGGATTTCGTAGCTCAATTTCATCGTCTATTTCTCTAGCCTCAAAAGATGAGTAATCACTCACAATTTATGTTCTTTTATTTATTAAATTGATTTCAATTGAAACGACAATTGAAATATGATGTTGTCAGTTATTTACACTGTTATATATATGCTATTATCTATACCAGTTCACCTATGACATCTGACACCATTTTCTGTTATTTATATTGATGATATATGCATGTTATATTATTATCATATCTGTTATCACTCTGCAAGTTCCCTGTTAGTATAGAATCATTATGGATTGAAATGATACATACCCGAACGAGCTATAGAATAGGATAAAAATCGTTATGGGTTGAAATGATTAACCTAAGCGATTTTCATTTGAATAGAATTTGGTATTACGGTTGAAATGATATATACCTGTATATATTTAAATTGCGGATTGAAATGAATAAATATCCGTATCACTTGGCCATAGGATATAAATTATATACAGACACCGTTGGTCTATATATATAAATATTTTGAAAATGATTTTTATGGTTTTGGAATGAAATATATGGTATATTTTGTGGTTAAAAATCTGTATTTGAAATTGATATAATTTGTAATGGTTTATTGAGAAACTGAAATAAATTAAAATGGATGATTTGAGATTTGATTAAATTTAAATTTTGGAATTTGAATCGATTTGGATCGATTTGTGAAATTTGAGGAAGCTAATTTATTATATAAAATATTTTTTAAGATTATATTAAAACTATTTATATATGTTACATTATAAATTTATTTTATATAACTATTTTAATATAAATTCTTTTTATATAAACTATTTTAAATTATAAAGATTTTATTACATATACTATTATTTATGTTTAAACGGTTAAGTGGGAAGTGTTATGATTCTGAGCATTATGATTTCTAAATTTTGATTTTCAAAGTATTATGATTAACAAAGTGTTTGATGAAAGTATGTTGTTTAAATTTAAGTAAATTATTAAATTAAGTTTTTAAATTATTTAATAATTAAATAAAATTGAATTCTTGAATAAGTGAAATTGAACTTCTTGAATAAGTGAAATTAAGTTTTCTTATTAATTGAGTTTTGAAATTTGTAACTAAGTAAATAAATAAGTGAAATTGAATTTCTTTAACAAGAAATAAAATGCGATTTATTGAAATTAATGTAAGACTTGTGATTTTAAGAATTTGATTTGACGAATTTAATTTAATTCAATTTGTAAGTTTTGATATAATGGAGTTGAACTTAAGTAATTGATTTAATGAATTGGAAATTAAATAGAAATTGTTTTGAATGATAAATTAACTTAACGAATATTGAATGAAATCGATCAATGAATTTAAATGTTAAATTAAATATATTTAAATGATTACGGAATGAAACTTTTATATGAATTTAAATGAATATTTGAATTGTCTTAAATCAAATTTTTGAAGTTGATTTATAGAGTTTTGAAATGGCAATTTGGAAGTTTTGAAACGTAAATTATGGAAATTGATTTATAAAGACAAATGAAATGTTGGTTTACAAATTCTAATTGAAATGGAATTTGATTTGGTTTTGAAATATATTAAACGATCAATCGGTGTAATAATTACGAAAGTTATTAAAGAGACCGGAATCGCTTAGGGACATACTCACTGTCTAAACCGAATACCACTTTAATAACTATACGCGGAGTGTGATCCAGAATGAAGTGGTTGGAATGACGTACGTGATGATTGAAGAAAGAGAACGATAATGGATAGCCTTGACACTTGTGTCAAATTGGAAATGACTAAAATAGGAGCCGTGCCAAGCCAAATGGGGTTAGCCACTTCGAGCGAACACACTTCTTCGTAAACTACTCATTACTTGTTATTGATTGGTGTGCACCCTTGAATTGGGAGTGTTGTTTCACAGTGTTGCGATCGTTGCGGCGATGCTCTCTCACCAGTCCGGATTAGGCAAATGGTAGTTTCACTACCTTGGGTATTGCCTCATGGCCTTGTCATACTTGTATTCCTATGCGCGACCACTATGATTTGTTTTGTGTTATACCTATCGGGTACTCCTTGATAGCCCACTAGTTTACGATGGAGTTTACAGTACTGTGTAAACTATGACGCTTATATAAAATGTGTTAAGGGGGGTAATGGCAACGCCTTAACACTATTTTGATACTTTATATTACTGATTTATTATCTACTTAGCGTACATATAAATGTTTAACGGATCCTTAGAGGATGTTATCCCAAACATCCTTTGAGTTACTTGTATTTCAGTTGTTACTTCACTTGAGCTGGATTTATTGATATAAGAATGTTAATCCCGACTCGAGTGTTTTGTGTTTTGCTTTACGCTCGGGTCTGACCGAGTGTTCCAGTATTCGAGACTCACCTTTGTAGTTGGAGCTTCGCTTGGAGATCCAGCTATCTATCCAGCTTTCAGATATTCAGTTGATTCTAGTGATGTATTCTAATTCTTGTATTTGACTATTGCATTCAAGACTTCTATTGTAACTTATTTAACTCTATTATATATATAGTAGGTTCATGAACTACTATCTTTTGTTTCTACTACATTTATTACTCTATGTCTATGATCTGTGAATATTTATTACTGTATATGCTGAGTTTTTTCAATATAAACTTACAATCTGGTATTTTGAGCAATTCAATTTCTGGCATATTCGGACGCGAATGGTTGAAAATATTAGGTTATTACATTTGCTGTCAGAGCTTTGGCTCTAGGAAAAACTTAGCATATATAGTAAATTTAGTTATGGAATCACTTTCGTTCGTGCTTGAATCTTTCATCTTTGATTTGAATTTCCTCTGAATTTTCGGAACATTCCCTCGGTTCCGAAATTAATTCTTATCCCTCACTATTTGTATTCTTCTGAATTTTGGAGTATCCCATAGCTCCACGATATGATTTGTAAAGATGTGAAACTCCTTTACAATAGTTATTGATTTACCGAAGATTTCTTTATCCTCGGTTTATGATGCTATCTATCTCGTGCTATGCCTGAATTCTATCTCTTGCGATCGAATGTCGATTTGCCTCGAAATTCTGCATCGATCTTATTCTTGAAGTTATGGTCGACCCGGTTAAGGTCGTCCACGAATTATATAAACTTATTCATCTTCCTATTTTGATTATTTAATCATCTTATCTCTGTTTCGAATCTATCTTCGAATCAAAATTATCTTTGGTTTGATTCCCATCAAATTTGAATCTCTATACTTGTTTTGAATTCCATTCTTGTATCGTCGAGCGAGAAAGTGTATTTGTAAATTAATATTTAAAAATGTTTATATATATATATATATATATATATTGTTGTTTGAATTGTTGATGTTGATTTGGGTTTTCAAACGATTCGTCTGATCAACGCTATCGATAGGATTTCCAAAACACTTGAATAGAGCAAACTGACACAATATTGTTTTCAAATTTGGTTTATGAAACAAATTTTTGTATGATTATATTATATATATATAAGTATAATTTTTTGAAATAGAATTGTTAACTGAATTGGTTGTTAAAATGATAATATTTGATTTTCATTTATTGTTTTGTAAACTACTGATTTTTCAAACATATAAATAGAGGCATGTTATAAAATATGGTTTATAAATTTATTTAGAGTTTGAAATGAATTTAAGTAAATAATTTGGGAATTTAATTTCCAGTGTATTCAAACTTAGGGTTTAAATTTTAAAATGCATATTATTTAAAGTAATTAAGAATAGAAATCATCTCCAAAGAATTTTAAATGATTAAATCGGTGCTCTCCTCTTTTGTCGTTGGAAAATAATTTCGGTGATAGCGGCCGCATCGTCGGCGTTCATTTTCGAGTTTCGAAGTGGAGAGACCATACTGTAGCTCTGCTACACTTTTGTATTGAAAATTTAATTGATTTGAAATTTCTAAAGTATGACTTGATTTGTAATATATATATATATATATATATATATATATATATTGGTATCTAATTATGGATTTGATTTATATATATATAAGTTATTTGAAGCTAATCGAAAATTAATTCTTAAGATTTGTTAATGGATGATTTTCAATTATAAGCGAAGCCAAAAATTTGGAATAAATATTTAAACTTGAGCAATTGAATTAAGAAAATTTACTTTTATAATACTCAACTACATTCCAATATAACTTACCTTGATCTTTTAGAAGCTGAATATGAAATTGAATAATATACAATATAAAATTGTTTTATAAATAAATTTGAGTGGTTATAATAAATGTTAATATACTTAATATATATGATTAGATATATTAAGTGGAATAAAGAAAAATTAGATTTGTTGAATATTAGTTAATTTAAATTGAAATTTATAAGGTTTGAATTAATTGTTTTATTTTGTAATTCAAGTCTATTTTCTTCTGGTTGTTTCTATTCTCCTACCTCCTAGCTTTTCGAGAACGAAAAGTTTTGAGTGGGGGAGAGTGTAATGATCCGCAAATTTTCGATAATTTTTATTTGTGTTATTAATATATTTAATTGAAATTTTGAGAAATTGTAAACGATAAAATTTTGAAATAAAATTTGATATTTGGAATGCATCTATTTTAATATAGCAACTGTTAAATTTACATCAGAAAATATGGAAGTTTTTTTTATGTGTAATTCTATTTTAAATCCAATCAGTTAAAAACCGATGGTAATAAATGTTTCCAAACCTTAACATTTTTCTATAAAAAAAATTGTAAATCACCTTCTCACTGAGACGTCATTTTTCATTTTTCCAAATTCGGACTTCTTTAGCTCCGTCGATCTTATTTTTCTGCGTTTTTGCTACATTTTCCGCTAGTAGAAAATTTGAATTTTTATAATTCAATCGTACCACTGATATCTGTATACCGTTTTGATCGTCTCATCGTGCTGATTCCCACGTTTATATTCGTTTGTCTATTTCAGCGTCCGATAGGCGACAGAATCTATGGAACGACTTTCGTGTCGATTCTGCGTTTTGAATCATTTTCAATTTCCTTGTTGATTTGTTATCCACCGGGTTAAACTCAACAGCCATTGGGATTTATTTTATTTTTTTCAAAATCAATGCTCGACTTTTATTTTACTGGTTCCAAAATTGTGCCGGTTCTTTTCGTCTACTTTTGTTCATTTGAGAGAATATAATAATAAAAAAATATTGCATTTCTTCCGAGGCATCTCAAATCCCCTCCTGCATTTTTCTTTCCTTTTCTTCGTTGCTCTTCTTCCCATCCGCATCTACCCTTCACCGCCGATGCTATCAAGCATAAACCATGTCTTACTGACCTCAGCCAAAACTTATACTCACGCCACACTTCTCCTTGGCCACTTTGCCTCCTTGCTGCTGATCACAAATCCATCCCCTTCAGATCTGAATTGCCTTCCTTTCCCTCACTTTCGTGCGCAGCCCATGCCGCCCTAGCCAAAGAAACCACCTCCAGCCTGCAACCCCAAGACCCGACCTAGCCGCGACTCCTGCAACCGCCTCTTCACCTCCGACAACATGGCATGCCGCCCTTGCTTGTTCCCATCATCTCATGCGGCGGCTCCGTAGTTGCACTCAGTAGCCTGTCACCCCACTGCCTTCAACTAGCCGAGACTACCTCTGCTTTCTAGCAAGTTCGACTTCGCGCCGATCATCTACATAGCCCTCGCCAACCATCACCTCAAAGCCTCCGCCTTCACGTACGCTCGGCCTACCTTGACTCTGAGGTATATAAAAAAAATGATGATTATATATTAAATACCTACGTTCCTATACTGCTATATTTATGTCTTATATGTTAATGTTGATAAGCATGTATTTTATGATTCGATATTTTTTTCGGCTACTCTTTTGTATCTACATAGATTTAGGATGTACGAGTTTTAATAGTTTATTTAATATTTAAATTTTTTTTATGTCACAGTTCTATTGTAAATACTCCAAGTAACAGCATGAATAGTTATGCGTGAGTTATATACGTCTTATATAGAGTTATAAAACATCAGTGTTATATATATGATATTACATTTGGTCTGTCAGTTTACAATATGTTAATTTTATAACTTTACTAGATGTTCGTATATTTTTGATGCGGTTTATGAAAGATATATATTTAGTTTGTATACATGTTAATTTATAGTATATATTGTTTATGTGGTAAGCGTATATATATTACTTGTTTAGTAGTATGTTTACATACTAAGTTGGTTTAAAAGTTATATATATTTGATTGAAGATTTCTTTTATTATTAGTTATATAAGAATATATTAAGTCGTATAGATTTATACAGTAACTTATTTTATTTTTTTGAAAATGGGTTAATTAGTATACAGTAACTTATATTCAAGGGTCTATATGAACTAGTGAATGGTTACTATTTTAGAATATATAATAAAATTTGTGACAGAGTTTTGCGTAGCTTTCATTTATTTAATCCCAGCTTCTGTATATACAGGTATATAGGTTGCGCTATTACTTTATACTATGCGTTAGTTTAAAATGTATAATATTTTAGTTGTACAGTATTTACATCATATTTCCAAAGTATTATTATATATATTATATCTTAAGTTTACCTGTTAGATCATTTCTATAGCCCGTGTATAACTTGGTAATTTAAGATTTATACGAGATATGCTGGTCGTATTCTGGTATGTATATATATACTTCTGTTTTGTTTTAAATATTACATTATACAAGTTATTGTATATACTTGTTAATATGTGCCTTTTTTTAATTTGTTCATGGTAGTGCTGAGTTATATATGAGATGTTTATAGGTAATAACAAGAATTTTAATAACATATATAACGTATCTATAATTTGTTGGGTGTATATATATTAAGTTATATTGAATTCTTTAATTTTTAATATAGTATGTACGTACGTTTATACCTATGTTATACATTTGTTTATATTCGGTATATGGGTAGTGTTTTAAAATAAAGTGTATATATATATGGTGTTGTAGAGTAAAAAGATTGTTTTTATATGCTTGTTAAATATAAACTATATATATATATACACACACATTTAATTTAATATATGTTTAAGTTTGGAATATGATTTCCTTTATATATATTGATATATATAGTGGTATATTTGAATCCACTTATATCATTCATTTTATTCTGATTTGATTTTATCAATTCTTTATTATCAGCTTCGTTCATCGATTGAGTTCAATCTTTTCTTGTTTTGAGATTCGTGCCTAGATTTCGTAGCTCAAATTCATCGTCTATTTCTCTAGCGTCAAAAGGTGAGTAATCACTCATGATTTATGTTCTTTTATTTATTAAATTGATTTCAATTGAAACGAAGATTGAAATATGCTGCTTCTAGTTATTTACACTGTTATATATATGCTATTACCTGTATCAGTTCACCAATGACATCTGACACCATTTTCTATTATTTATATTGATGATATATGCATGTTATATTATTATCATATCTTTTATCACTCTGCAAGTTCTCTGTTAGTATAGAATCACTATGGGTTGAAATGATACATACCCAAACGATCTGTAGAATAGGAGAAAAATCGTTATAGGTTGAAATGATTAACCTAAGCGATTTTCATTTGAATAGAATTTGGGATTACGGGTTGAAATGATATATACACCCATATATATTTAAATTGCGGATTGAAATGAATAAATATCCGTATCACTTGACCCTAGGACAGGAAATTATATACAGACACCATTCGTTTATATATATAAATATTTTGAAAATGATTTCTATGGTTTTGGAAAGAAATATATGGTTTATTTCATGGTTAAAAATCTGTATTTGAAATCGATATAATTTGAAACGGTTTATTGAGAAACTGAAGTAAATTAAAATAGATGATTTGACATTTGATTAAATCTAAATTTTGGAATTTGAATCGATTTGTGAAATTTGAGGAAGCTTATTTATATATAAAATATTTTTTAAGATTATATTAAAACTATTTATATATGTTACTTTATAGATTTATTTCATATAAACTATTTTACTATAAATTCTTTCAATATAAACTATTTTAAATTTTAAACATTTTATTACATATACTATTATTTATGTTTAAACAGTTAAGTGGGAAGTGTTATGATTCCGAGCATTATGATTTCTAGATTTTGATTTCCAAAGTATTATGATTAACAAAGTGTTTGATGAAAGTATGTTGGTTAAATTTAAGTAAATTATTAAATTAAATTTTGAAATTATTTAATAATTAAATAAAATTGAATTCTTTAATAAGTGAAATTGAACTTCTTAAATAAGTGAAATTAAGTTTCTTTATTAATTGAGTTTTGAAATTAGTAACTAAGTAAATAAATAAGTGAAATTGAATTTCTTTAACAAGAAATAAAATGTGATTTATTGAAATTAATGTAAGAATTGTAATTTTAAGAATTTGATTTGATGAATATAATTTAATTCAATTTGTAAGTTTTGATATAATGGAGTTGAACTTAAGTAATTGATTTAATGAATTGGAAATTAAATAGAAATTGTTTTGAATGATAAATTAACTTAACGAATATTGAATGAAATCGATCAATGAATTTAATGTTACATTAAATATATTTAAATGATTACGTAATGAAACTTATATACGAATTTAAATGAATATTTGAATTGTCTTAAATCAAATTTTTGAAGTTGAATTATAGAGTTTTGAAATGGTAATTTGAAAGTTTTGAAACGTAAATTATGGAAATTGATTCAGAAAGACAAATGAAATGTTGATTTACAAATTCTAATTGAAATGGAATTTGATTTGGTTTTGAAATATATTAAACGACCAATCGGTGTAATAATTACAAAAGTTATTAAAGAGAATGGAATCAGTTAGGGACATACTCACTGTCTAAACTGAATACCACTTTAATAACTATACGCGAAGTGTGATCCAGAATGAAGTGGTTGGAATGACGTACATGATGATTGAAGAAACAGAACGATAATGGATAGCCATGACACTTGTGTCAAATTGGAAATGACTAAAACAGGTGCCGTGCCGGGCCAAATGGGGTTAGCCACCTCGAGCGAACACACTTCTTCGTAAACTACTCATTACTTGTTATTGATTGATGCGCACCCTTGAATTGGGAGTGTTGTCTCACGGTGTGGAGATCGTCGCGGCGATGCGTTCTCACCAGTCCGGATCAGGCAAACGGTACTTTCACTACCTTGGGTATTGCCTCATGTGCCTTGTCATACTTGTATCCCTATGCGCGACCACTACGATTTGTTTTGTGTTATACCTATGGAGTACTCCCTGATAGCCCACTAGTTTACGGTGGAGTTTACAGTGTTGTATAGACTATAACACTTATATAAAATGTGTTAAAGGGGATAATGGTAACACCATAAAACTATTTTGATACTTTATATTACTGATAGGCATTATCTACTTAGCATACATATAAATGTTTAACGGATCCTTAGAGGATGGTTATCCCAAACATCCTTTGAGTTACTTGTATTTCAGTTACTACTTCACTTGAGTTGGATTTATTGATATAAGAATGTTAATCCTGACTCGAGTGTTTGGTGTTTTGCTTTACGCTTGGGTCAGACCAAGCGTACCAGCACTCGGGACTCACCTTTGGAGTTGGAGCTTCGCTTGGAAATCCAGCTATCTATCCAGCTTTCAGATATTCAGTTGATTCTAGTGATGTATTCTGATTCTTGTATTTGACTATTGCATTCAAGACTTTTGTTGTAACTTATTTAACTCTGTAATATATATAGTAGCTTCATGAACTACTATCTTTTGTTTCCACTGAATTTATTACTCTGTGTCTGTGATGTATGATTATTTATTACTGTATATTCTAAGTTTTTCCAATATAAACTTACAATCTGGTATTTTGAGCAATTCGATTTCCAGCATATTCGGATGTGAATGGTTGAAAATATCAGGTCATTACACCACAGTTATCCCAACTCCTTTGGAACGCTTCCATACCTACATAAAGCACGATTCATGTAACACCTCACACCCCTTAGTATACCCAAAAGGAACACACTAAAAGATGTGGTGCATTTTAGGCATGACTAAAACTAGCAGAGACTAAGATTCACAAGACCAAATAGATAAAACAGCGGAAACAATTTAAATAATAAATTACTTAGAACAGAACTTCATAATTGCTTTAAATACTAAATAAGTCACCAAATACCAAATACATCACGTGTCAAAATACCATACACATATATATATATGTCTTATCAAATCAATGAAAACCATAGTCTCAAAAATCAGAGTACAACTATTCCCCAACATGTGCCGGTACAAGTAAAGAACAAAAAGCTGAAATAAAAGAAATGGAAGTACATAGTGGAATCTCCTTCAAAGAAACCTCCAAGCAACTGCAACCTACTGTCCTCTTCCTTGATTGCCTATAGGTGGGAAAAGGAGAAAAATAGAGGAGTGGGTCAGACTAAAGGTCTGGTGAATGATAGTAATTACTAAAATCCTTAAATAAAGTAAAGTAAATTGCTTTACAACAGATCTAGTATATAAATAGAAACAAAGGAAATAGAAGAAGGAATAAGTTGGAAATAAATACTAACTGGCTATTAAATATGATTGGTTAACTTTGATTGTTTGTACTTGTCTTTGACAGCTGCATTGATTAGGCTGAATTTATAACTCTATAATTAGGCTGAAGTCCTAATTCTACCCTTTGATCGGCCTGCTACTCCATAGACCTTACTGGGGACTAGATGTTATATAGCTCTCTACACAGAAATGGTGTCTATGAAGGACACGCAAAGTATCTACTGTGGACTAGACGTTATATAGGTCCCTGCACAGAAGGCAATGGTATCTATGAAAGGCACACATACTAAGCGCTTGGAACTCAATAACGACTTATCTCCCTAATCGATGTCGCACGCTCGGTCACCGCCGATTTGCACTATTTATTGCTCTCATTTTTGACCTTTTATTTGCCCTAGACAGCATAAGCGTGCCCTCATCTCACTTCAGGTTATTGTGAGACACCGTGTCCATAAAAAATAGGGAATGTTATTGGCACTAGTCCCTGTTAAACAAAATCTAAATGCATCCTTTGTCGAAATCCAACGGGTTTAGTCTTTTAATTATTGACCTCTTATTTACCCTAAACAGCAGAAGCATGTCCCTAGGGAAGTGCTATTGGTACGGATCATTTCTTTTAACTGTTGACCACTTGTCTACCCTAAACATTATAAGTACAATTCTTCCTCTACAGGTCTTTTCGTTTAGCTATTGACCACTTATTAACCCTACACAGCATAAGGAAAATGCCGCGATACAGATATTTTCTTTTAACTTTGACCACTTATCTATCCTAAACAGCATAAGGGAAATGCTAACAGTACGGATCCTACTTTCATCTTTTCTTATTAACTTAGATAAATTATTTTAAATAAGCCACTGTTATTAGTCTTACCATTTGTCCTTACTAATTTATCCTAAGTCTTAAAATAAACCTCATTTTGTTTTGTTTTCTTATTATAACATACGTTATAATCATGTTTATTACTTAACCCAGGGTATAAGTTAAAAATAAGCGTCTTTCATCTTTTACACTTTTTAATTATAATTTTAAGTTATAACTAGGCCAATTATCTTTAATTAGTCCAATTCTAACATCAATATCATAATTAGGCTCAATTTCAGTCTTAATTCCATTTTTATTACAGTCTTTACGATTTCAATCTTATCTTCCGTTATTTTAGTATTCTTATAATTTTAATCCATATTCGTATTTAACCTATTCTAATCCATATGCGAAGAAGAAGGAGAAAAAGAAGAAAATCCAAAGCGTAGGAAAAAGATGTAAATAACACATAAATTACAATAAATAAATTAAAATACTATAAATAATAGAAAAGCTATAATTAAAAGAAATAAACTAAAATTAACTAAAAAATAACTAAAAGAAATAGATTGAAAATTATTCTAAAAACTGTAAATAGTAACAACCAGGCGATTTTTGACCCCCGAAAATGACAGTAATACGTCCACTGTATAGAGTGCCGAGCAGTCGAATGCCAAAAATACCAGGTTTTTAGGGTTAAGAAGAAAAAGAGATAGAAGAAGAAAACAGAATAACAGCGCAGAATGTCATAATTGTAGCGAAACAAAATATAATAGACAATAACAGCATTTTATACAAGGAAAGCTATAACTGTTAATATACGTACGGGTTATCAGAGTATAATAATCAACAACAAATCTAGACTGTCATAATAACTTGTCCTCATATGCTGACTATACAGCCTATAATACACAGCGAAGTATAGTTAAGTACATGCAATACGTCTCTGCCATTCAGCTCGTCTCCTAAGCTCCAGGACATCATAACCCGAAACAGCAAGCATTACAATAAAGTAACACCCGAGTCTGGCTAGAAACCAGCGTGAGTAACCCACTTAATTTAAAATACTTAAGTTATAAACTCCTTTGAAAACTAAGCTAACTCGTATAATCACGACGGGCTATCATCTTATTTTAACCCAATACAATTTACAGAAATCCATCGATATCGTAATAGTGTCTAAGTGCAATACTCATTTAAAATAGTTAAATTTGTGAAAAAATAATCGAGTTCCAGTCTATTAGCTCTATAATCGAACCGATAAAGGTTCGTAGTGATTTTCAAATAGAAGTGGTTTCGGTTAAAACTGATATCCAGTCCCAGTGTCTTCGAATCCAAGTAATAAATTTTAAAGGGGTAACTTGTTTAAAATAAACAATTTATATTTAGGGTGACAATATTACATATGGAAATTTATTACAAACTCTTATCTCCAATAAAATGCATCATCAATTTTTTCCAATTATTTTAACCCGTCTGATCATTTGATGGCACAAACAAGTATAATTTAAACAAATATCCAATTGAGTTAAACCAAGATATAGATTGTTAACTAATTGAAAGATCAATGACCAATATCAAAACAATTCACACATTAGGATTCCATTAACTTTGATTGACCGAATCCATTTATGTTTAATCCAAATAAAATTTCACATTCAAGAAATTATAAAATAATCTTTTTTTAGCGAATTAAAAATCTAAGGATCCGATTAATGGCTAATCTTATTTTATTAAACTAGGATTAAATTAATTAAGAATTTGACTAATTACTTACCTCAATTATAATAAAATAATTTGAATTTTCTTCACACAAAATATTTATGCTTAAAATATAAAGAGATAGGATTTCGATGTAAAGACTTTATGTTGATTGAATTTATAATGCTGATCAAATTTGATTTTTAATAATTTAAAATATATAAACTCCATTTATCTTCTTCTTCCCCTTTTTCTTTTCTTTCCTTTCCCCATTTATCTTTTCCCTTTTCTTTCTTCTTTTTTTGACCCATCCACTTTCCAGCCCGTCCTTTTCCCTTCTTTCCTGATCCTCTCATTTTTCCTTCCTTTCAAACTTGAACGTGAATGGGACTATGCACGAGATATGTACTCCGACCGACGAACCTCGCTGTCGACCTTCCTACCATGTGGACTCTGACCCCCCCCCCCCCCCACTTCATCTACCCATCTGGAACCACCATACATCTCAAACTCAAATATTTCACTTTCCAAACCAAACCTGGTAACCACCGAAACCCATCAACGCCTCGACATAACACCACGACCCACCGTCCTTCACCAAAATTTACCTCGAGCATCGCCTTCATTACCTCGGCCATTTTTCCTAACTGCACACGTCTCACTCCTCTTCCATTCTTCACCATTGCCGCCCGAACCAAGTCTAGAAACACGCACTCAAAACCCTACAATCATCTCGACCAGAAAAACCACCAAAAGGAAAAATCATACGCCATTTTTCATGAGTGTGTTCCCTCCTAAACCACCTCCTGGCCAACCACCTTCCCACGAAAACGATCAAGCTGCCGCAATATCCCCTTTTAGCCCAAAACCGATCATCTCATCATTCCATCCCCCACACATCATTAAAATATCCCAAACGACTCTCAAAATTCACGATTTCCAACCATAATCACACTCATATAATCAATTGGTGAAAATATGATAGTTGAATTTTATTCATCTCAAGGTTGTTTACTGTAAACAATATCTTTCTTCTCCGATACTACATGATGACTAATGGAATGATTTTTACAATAAACTACACTGACGAACAAATAACTTTGCTCGTGGGGTCATAACCTGAAACTTACCAGATGGTGAGAAAAAGGGGTTTTTTTCCTTAAAGTTGCAAGGTTATAGTTTTTCCAAGAACAGAGGTGGTGAATCATGTCTTTTGGGTTATATGGTGTAGTATCATAGTTAAACCCATGTATATATGAGCTATAAGAATTTATGAGTACATGAATACTTGGTAAAACAATAATGTTCATTCAAAGTCTTTTTTTCAAATTATAATCTCTTAGTAAGAAAGCTAAAGATTTACTCATAGCTAAAATGATGAGCTATTGCTATGTTTTAAGTCTGCTTCCAAGCTTTGAACACTAACCCCCATTCTTTAATTCTTTAAAGGCATATTTTTCTTTTATTCAAATGGGAACAAGTGATAAGTTTGGCCATATATGTGTGTGTGTGTGTGTGTGTGTGTGTGTGTGTGTGTGTGTGTGTGTCTATAGGGATCGGAAGTGTGCAGTAGAAGGTAGGGCAGAGGCATCATGTATGTATAGGGCTTCATTTTTAATTTTTTTTCTGACTTGATTTAATGTTTGGCCTGATTTGATTTATAAGACGGATTTGATATTTTATGAAAGGCTTGATTTTATAAGACTTGATTTTGTTTTGACTTTGATTAAATGTTTTGTATACTTGGAATTTAATGTTTTCCATGATGATGTCACTTATATATACACATGCATTTGTATGCATTGTATAAACATATGAATATATATAGATTTTCAAGTACACTAGTCTTTTGACCATATATGCATATACGTATATTTATGTATATCATATATATATAGACAAACACACTTTCATATTTACAAATAATATATACATCTTAACTTATGTATACTAGTTTGGGCCCGTGCTTCGCACACGGGCTATTTGTATTATTGTAAATGAAAAGCAATAGCATTTTTGAAATTCCAAAAAGACGCCAAGCAAATTTGTTCAACATATTCCCATTATTAGTGTGTGTATATATATATATTCCAACATGAAGCTTTTACATGCACATATATGTATATATTTTATATGCACTATTTTACATAATATATAAGCATATATATTGACTTACATATGTTTGTCATCATATATATATACATGTTTACACATATTTTCATATACATTACTTTCCTATGGTCATATATGTACATAATATATAGATTTTCATATATTGTACATATATATACATTTCCATATATTATGTGTTTATATATAGATTTTCATATACATCATATATACTTATATATACACACACTATCAAACATCTTAAAGATTCTATAGATTTACATATATACATATATGGGTATCTTATCTTAAATTTAAATGTTGGAGTTTATATATACACATAATTTATCATATCCAGAAAGTTATAGTTTAAATTTGAATATATTTTTATCAATACATAGATCCAGATATTTTAAACATCAATTTTTTTATCTATTCGACTAATAAAAATAAATTTCCAAATAAATAAAATCAGTTAATTTTCCCAATATCAGATGTAGAAAATCCAAGCCTTTACATTAATAAATCACTAAAAAGGTTACTCCAAAAATCGTAGTAAAAATACAACTATTGGAAACCCTATTATTTTAAATTACTTAATGAAATCTAAACTAATTACAACCACTCACCAGTGGTCCAAAGCTCTTCCCTTTAGGTCTTCCCGGATCCACTAGAGGGTACTAAAATATTTTTATTAAAAAGATTATCTTATTGGAAAATTATTCCTTTTAGGGTCCTTCCTAAAAAGGTGAACCCCAGAGGAGAAAATCTAGAATGAGAAAAAGTGTTAGGGCTAGGTTCTTATTTATAAGGGTAGAAGTGGATCTCAGACCGTTAGATTTGGGGGTTGAATAGGATGCAACAACATCATAGGATGAATAGGATCCATCAGATGGAAGCACGAAGATACCAATTAGCTGAAGAAATGAAAATGACATATAAAATTGGCCATGAACGTTACAGGAATGAAGGAAAAATTCCTACGTTCATTACTCAAGGCGGGTCGACCGAGCGGTCGACCACCCCACATTCTAGGTCGATCGACCGGTCGACCTAGGGCATGGTTAGGTCAACCTCTTGGTCGACCTAGCCCAATATTATATTTTTGATTTCATGTTCGTCTCGTATCTTCTTCATATTGACTCGGATTCTAACGTTCTATATATGGAAATTGACAAGAAAATTACCAGGACACAATGGTGCAACTCCCGTGGCTCAATTCTGATATTTCACAAATTTATTTTATCGTTTCATTAATTATTACAAGTTAAATTTCGGGATAAAAGAATGTACTAAATGTTTTCATCCAAGTTCTTCAACCAACTACTTAACCATCATCCATTGTCCTTAAGTTTTCTAATTCAATAAATGACACTTTTGCAATTAGTGTAGTGTTAATGTCCCTAATCTAATGTGAAAGATTAGGCGGTCCACTCTAACATCCCGCCTTTTTGCATGCTTTAAATCGATGATAAACCACTTAAGTCAGACTTAAACCATACAGAAGGGCGGATTGTTAAGGGGGTAAATAAGAAAAGCAGAGAAAGAAAAACAAAATAGAATCTTGCAGCGGAATGATAAAATATAATAATTAAATAAACAGTTCTTGAACCTGTTTACAAAACATTTGATTATACTAGTACACTATACAATCAGAGTTACACATACCAGAGAATAATAATTACAATGCAGCGAATAGTATGAATGCAGTGGAATAATATAATAAATAGTAGTAATAAAATCATCGTCTTCGTCCTCCAGAAATAAAGTCTTCATATCATGTAATGCTCAGACTGACCCGAGCGAATTGAAAAGACAAAACACTCGAGTCAGAACCAAAAGATATAATGTAAGTTAAATCAACTGAAATAAAAATGAGTGGAATGGCGTCAGAGATGTTTATGGGATTTGACATCTCTTATCTAGTGTCAAACGTGAGTGCAGTAACTTAAAAGATGCTCGGGATTCACATCTTCTAAGGATCCGTTAAACTATTTACTATGTAGTAACATTTTGCTATTATAATAATGTCTATAGTAAAATAAACTTACTTTTAAATAGCGTTAAGGAGTGACCCAATATTCACCTTAACACGTAATAGTCCCAGTAGTCCATCCAGTATCAACGCATCTCCAGTTCGGGAGACTACCCTAAATACTTCACGGGCTACGGGAGAAAACTAAACTCGTACAAGGCACGCTGGGGTAGGTGACACGACAGAACTAGGCAATGCCAGGGTAGATATACCAATTATACTTCCGGGCCAGTGGTAACACGTAGCAGCTACTACCGCCCGCCTTGAACCACACCCCCAAATCAAAAGATTCAAAAGTGGCCACCGAATCAATCTCAAAGTCAGAATATAATATCGAAGGAGTATGTCTGATCAGAGGAATGACCTTACTAGCCCGTCAATTGCTCCAGTTTTAGCCACCTTATGCCAACTCACGAGAGTCGGGTCCACGTTCATACCTTAAAGGAACGCCGCCACCATACTACTTCATTCTGGAATCTCCACCGCGTATAAGGTTGTTAAAGTGGTTTTCGAAGTTGGCAGAGAGTATGAAAACTTCCGATCCCGGTCTCTTTACAACCCAACGTTATTATCACACCACGGTCATTTCAAAATAATTATACTTCAAAACCGGAATATAATATCCATTTCAAAGCTATATAAATACGATATAATTTCCACTTCAAAACCCAAATCAATATGATATCATTTTTATTTATTTCAAATATATCCCTTTTCCAAAATCATAGCACTTTCAAATTTATACACATAAAAACCAAACATTTGAAATTATAACACTTTTAAAACATAATACTTTGAAATTCATAACTTCAAAACATTTCAATTTCGATATATTTCAAGGCTTTAAATATTCCAAAATTTCAAAACTAAATTTGATAATTTCGATTCAATAATTAAATTTTCTATTATTTAGTTTGAAATAATTTATATAATAAATCCCTTATCATTTAAATAAAACTCAAATTACAAATAACTAAATATTTCCTTCAATTCATTTATACTTGAAATACTCGTTTAATTCACCTTGACCCCAAAATCAAGTTATAATAATTATACCTTTTAAAATTTTCGACTTAATAAATTTCACATTAACCTTTTTGAGGTTAGTTCTTAAATAAGTTTAATTTCAAATAAATCTCCAATTTATCTCGCAACCTTAATTTATTTAAATCAATATACACTCTGTATTAAAATAAAATTTAAATACTTACTCACATTTATTTTAATAAAAATCAAACACTATTATCAAACTTAATTTTTATTTACAAACTTATACATAGCTTAAATTTCAAGCATTTAACATATATAAAATAATATTTATATAATATCAAAAATCAATATTCATTAAACCACATATTTCTTTCCAAAACCATAAGAATCATTTTCAAGTTATTTTATATATAGACCACGGTGTCTGTATATAATTTTCTACCCTATAGTCAAGTGATATGAATATTTATCATTTCAATCCGTAATCTAAAATAAAAATACGGTTATATATCATTTCAAACTGCAATCCCGAATGAAATAAAATGCATAACAACTTGTAGTTTATAACAATATAAAATACAACATCTATTCATCCAAATTATGGGTTGAAATGATAAATATCTGTATCATTTGAACATTGGGTAGAAAATTATATACAGACGCCGTGGTCTATATATAAAATTATTTGAAAATGATTCCTATGGTTTTGGAAAGAAATATATGGTTTAATGAATATTGATTTTTGATATTATATAAATATTATTTTATATATAGTTAAATGCTTGAAATTTAAGCTATGTATAAGTTGTTAAATAAAAATTAAGTTTGA
The DNA here is from genome assembly GCA_030765085.1 of Allium cepa. Classification (NCBI taxonomy): domain Eukaryota; kingdom Viridiplantae; phylum Streptophyta; class Magnoliopsida; order Asparagales; family Amaryllidaceae; genus Allium; species Allium cepa. The sequence continues at coordinate 566,685,744 of CM060940.1, read as the reverse complement.
TAATAGAGTTTGATTTTTATTAAAATAAATGTGAGTAAGTATTTAAATTTTATTTTAATATAGAGTGTATAATGATCTAAATAAATTAAGGTTGAGAGATAAATTGGAGATTTATTTGAAATTAAATTTATTTAAGAATTAAACTCAAAAAGGTTAATGTGAAATTTATTAATTCGGAAATTTTGAAAGGTATAATTATTATAACTTGATTTTGGGGTCAAGGTGAATTAAACGAGTATTTCAAGTATAAGTGAATTGAAGGAAATATGTAGTTATTTGTAATTTGAGTTTTATTTAAATGATAAGGGATTTACTATGTAAATTATTTCAAACTAAATAATAGAAAATTTAATTGTTGAATCGAAATTAGAAAATTTAGTTTTGAAATTTTGGAATATTTAAAGCCTTGAAATATAGCGAAATGGAAATGTTTTATCGAAATTGAAATGTTTTGAAGTTATGAATTTCAAAGTATTATGTTTTAAAAGTGTTATAATTTCAAATGTTTGGTTTCGAAGTGTATAAATTTGAAAGTGCTATGATTTTGGAAAAGGGATATATTTGAAATAAATAAAAGTGATATCATATTGATTTGGGTTTTGAAGTGAAAATTATATCGCATTTACATAGCTTTGAAATGGATATTTTATTCTGGTTTTGAAGTATAATTATTTTGAAATGACCGCAGTGTTATAATAACGTTTGGTTGTAAAGAGACCGGGATCGGAAGTTGTCATACTCTCTGCCAACTTCGAAAACCACTTTAACAACCGTGCATGCGGTGGAGATTCCAGAATTAAGTAGGATGGTGGCAGTGTTCCTTTGAGGCATGAACGTAGATCCGACTCCCATGAGTTGGCATAAGGTGGCTAAAACAGGAGCAATTGACGGGCTAATGAGGTCATTCCTCTGATCAGACACACTCCTTCGATATAATATTCTGACATTGAGATTGATTCGATGGCCACGTTTGATTCTTTTGATTTGGGGGTGTGGCTCGAGGTGGGCGGTAGTAGCTGCTACACGTTACCACCGGCCCGGAAGGGTAATTGGTATATCTATCTTGGCATTGCCTAGTTGTGCCATGTCACCTACCCTAGTGTGCCTTGTACGAGTCTGGTTTTCTCCCATAGCCTGTGGATTATTTAGGGTAGTCTCCCGATTTGGAGATGCGCTAATACTGGATGGACTACTGGGACTATTACGTGTTAAGGGGGATATTGGATCACTCCTTAACGCTATTTAAAAGTAAGTTTATTTTACTATAGACATTATTATAATAGAGAAATATTACTACGTAGTAAATAGTTTAACAGATCCTTAGGAGATGTGAATCCCGAGCATTTTAAGTTACTGCACTCACGTTTGACAACTGGATAGGAGATGTCAAATCCCATAAACATCTCTGACACCATTTCGTTCATATTTATTTCAGTTGATTTAACTAAGTTCTGTCTCGAGTGTTTTGTCTTTTCAATTCGCTCGGGTCAGTCTGAGCATTACAGGATATGAAGACTTTATTTCTGGAGGACGAAGACGAAGATTTTATTACTATTATTTATTATATTATTCCACTGCATTCATATTGTTCTGCTGCATTGTAATTATTATTCTCTGGTATGTGTAACTCCGATTTTATAGTGTTAGTATAATCAAATGTTTTGTAAACAGATTCATGAACCGTTTATTTAATTATTATATTTTATCGTTCCGCTGCAAGATTCTATTTTGTTTTTCTTTCTCTGCTTTTTCTTATTTACCCCATAACAGTCCACCCTTTTGTATGGTTTAAGTCTGACGTGTGTGGTTTTTCGTCGATTTAAAGCGTGCAAAAAGGTGGGATGTTACATCCACTGATTAAATTGACCTCTTTTTATGTAATTATGTTCGTGCTATATATCCAAATGAATGCAAAATTCCTAATGATAACTGATAGTTCTGTATGCATGTTATAATCATCATCCAAATACAACAACCATGTGATAAACATCCATTTATAGCAATCGTGAAAATGAAAAAAAATGTAAATGCGCACACATCCATATGCGTATGCTCTATTGTCCTAGTAAGGTCGATCCCTAAGAGATAATAGTACCTAGTGTAAGTATATGCGTCCCTTAGCATCCACTAGCAAACACTTGCAACCGCTTGCATCCATCATTCATAATATGCTCTAATAACACGTTTGCATCAAATCCTACCATCTATGGGTTAAGTCCTAAGTTCTACCCTCTCGAAAGATAATAAAGGAAAGAACCTATTCAAAACTAGAGATGGAAAATATGAAATTTGAAAAATTACTATCAAAGAAATGCGGATATGAGATACTAATTTTCTCCTAATCAAACTAATCCACTTCGAAGTCTCCTTAACTATGTCGAAACCACGACAATCTCTCTATAGACCCTGTCCAACACAAAGGCGATTTGCACGGTCTTTCATGAAGAGCTTCGAAAGGTGCAATTCTAATGCTAGCTTGAAAACTACTACATGTGAGAATTCCACTAAAGGAAGATGCATTTCCCAAGTTTCTTCAAAATCAAAAATACACGTCCTCAACCATGTGTGCCTTACAATCTTACTAATTTCATTTTACTGTTATTCTTTAGCCTGCTCACATGAATCAACATTCCTAGATTATTTGTAATGCCCTATATGCTTTACGGGAAACTCTATTATTACTTCTAAAAGTAATAATTGTTGTCTCCTTTATAGCCTTACATCTTTTTCGTCACTCGTTAGGAAATGATTCCTATCTACTTCACATTTAAGAGTTTGGTATAGTATTTATAGTTCTATTTAAAAATTATGGTTCCTAAATTTTTAAAACATCAAATCTCAAAACCTTTGTCTTTAAAAGTGTTATCTTTAAGTTTCTATTAAATTCAAAAACACTTGGTTGCTTAACATTTTATCTTTCCAGACTTGCATCCTTACAGGTTTTCAAATTTACCTTATTTTCCAACCCTAGAGGGGAACACCTTCAAATTCTAAGTCTAAAACTTATTTCTCTTTTCTTTTGAAGACTTTTGCAGCTTTCTATAAAAATTGGGATCTTTAAATTTTACTTTGATTAAGTTTTTCATTTCTAAAAACTTCACAAAACCATTGTCTTTTTAAAATATCTTTAAAAAATGTGTTTTCAAAACATTTTCTTAGTACACCTAACTGTCTCATACCTTAATGTGGTATAGTCTATGCTCACTTAACTTTTCATAAAAACATCTATTATAACAATAAATGTTATAACCTACGTTTTTGGTACTTAATATTCTCTAGATTTTTTTTATATTTAAAATCTTTGTTTATATACAAAGAAACTAGCGAGCTACAATTCTTCAAAATGAATCTTACTTTTAAAAAAATTATATCATATAAAAACTATTTTAAATTTCATACCATTTTTCAAAAACCCCATATTCATTTTCTAAAAGACAATGAAAATTGTCAATTCTATCAATTATATTATCAGCTTTCTAATTTCAACCATTCCCTTTTATTGGGCTAGACATGAAGTGGGTTTTCCTTCTTGCTACCTTAGGAGTACCCTACCTAAACTAAAGCTTTTATTCCTATTCGCCTTATATTCTTATATGTATTTTGAGGCATTACCGATAAATCCATTTATATGAAAAGTTACAATATCTGCAATTATCTACACATAGGTTTTCTTCTTTTCTTATCAACTGCATCTATTGTACATTTCCAATCTTTGCCTACCACTTTTTGGATTTCGATAATCTAAACCAAAGTGTACAAAACTATTTCTCAAACTCCTACCATGTGTAGACCTTCTCTATGCCCCAACAAACTCACCTCCGTACACTGCGGTGATACTTCAGGAATTTTACTTTCAACTCATGAAGAACCTCCTCTAGATGAACATCATGCTCCTGCATACTCTTGGAAAACACCAAAATGTCATCCATGAATACCACCATGAACTTATTTAGGACATCTCTAAAACATGGCACATCAAATCTACAAAATAGGCTTTAGCGTTGGTTAGCCCAAAAGGCACGACTAACCACTCAAAGAATCCGTCGGGTGTCCTAAATGTGGTCTTATTAGCGACCCTAAGATGATGAAATCCAGTGGCTAAATCAAGCTGAGAGAAAACCGAAGGGCCAACTAAATGGTCAAAAAGATCATCTATCCCAGGAAGTGGACAACGGTTCTTCTTTGTGAGCTTTTTTAATTCTCGGTAGTCTACACAAAGTCTAAGGAAACCATCCGCCTTAGTACCAAAGACGACTGGCGCTCCCCACTCTAATATGCACCTTTTTATAAAACCTTTCTCCATAAGCTCATGGACTTGCTTGCTCAATTCCTTCCTCTCCTTAGGTGCCATGTGCCTCATGGTAATGCTACCGGCTTAGCATTCTCAGTCAAATAAATCCAGAAGTCAATCTCTCTCTTAGGGGGTAGTCCCCTAACATCCTCAAAGACGTTTGGAAAATCTTTGACGACAGGAACTGAATCTAACTCTACTGATGATGAATCATGGGAATAAAGGAAACTCAACATAACTAACCTTTGCGGGTCGTAAGAAACCTCAAGAGCCCTACTGCTGCATGTCTCTAGTCTAATGACTCTCTTTTCGCAGTCTAATATAGCCACATATGTGGATAGCTAGTCCATTCCCAAAATTATCCCATATCTCAAAAATCCCAAAACATAGGCATTGCAGTCAAATTTTACGCGTAGGATAAAAAATTTCAAACCCATATAAACCATATACAAGAATGCATCTTTCTATGGGGTTTGAAACAGCAATGGGGCCTACTACTAAAGATGTCTAAGTGCAAACAATCTACTAGAGAACTAGAGATGAAAGAGTGTGATGCTCCAGAATCGAAAAGAGTCCGAATATAAAAATCAGAAAGAGAGATCAATTCTTCTAAAGAGATTTTCCTACCTCTCTCCGGTCCACTGTTATATCCAAAGCTCGTATTTGTGCTGTAGGTGCTCCTGCTCTCTGCCCTATTTTCTAAGGTCATGTTTTACCAAGGTGACCAGATTGCCCATGGTTATAACACCTTTTATTCTTACGGTCCTTTTTGTAATGCCCAACCTGTCCATAGTTATTGCATTTCCTGCTTTTCTGGATCCACTTCTAAGGTCCTCCAAATCTTACATCCTAAGCCTTTGCTCCATAACCTCCAACCTAGCTTGTGCCTCCTCAAAATCCTTTGTGCTAGAAAATGTTCTGCCTCTTGGACTAGCAAAGTTTTGCATGGCTTAGAAAAATTGGCTGCTGTAGGTGGTTTAAAGGAATCTCCACCTACCAATGCGATATTAGGTGCTTGCCCTTGCACCTCTGGCAACATAGTTCTATGAAACCAGTCAGCCATGTTTTGTATAGAAAGGAAACTTAGGCAAGAAAGAATCAAATGAAGTTTGAACTAGACTTTTGAAGGGATTTTTATAAAGACTCATTTATACTTGAAAAACTGCTTCTATAATACGAGTTTCTTTTTGAAAAATACTTCTAGTTTGGAGGTATGGTAATTTATAAAATTAGGTTGCTTTTGGAAAAATACTTTATTTTTAGAATAAGTTTTTAGGAATCCTGTAACCTTAGGCATTGCTACCATATGTAACATCCCACACCCCTTAGTATACCCAAAAGGACACACTAGAAGATGTGGTGCGTTGAAGGTGTTGTTTGATGTGATTTTTTGTTTGATGATAACAAAATATATATCAATATATATATGTGTTTGCAGTTTGGACTATATACAGAAAGGAAGAAATATTCATATTGAATAATTATACTATTGCACAGAATTTATATAATTCAACCAGTATTTTTTTTATTCAATATAATATTTTATTACAACACTTAAACAATACAAAGTTTTCATCTCTCTCTATATATACATACACCAGTTCATACTTTTTACACTACAACACTCAACACTCAGTTTTTTTCACTCTGTCTGCACATCTACATCTATCTGCATTATCCAGCTCCACTTCTTGTCCTGTCTCCTGTGTACCTGTATAATTAGCAACTACAACAGTAATCTGAAAACAAACAAATTTGAATTTGCAAAAATAAAAATTTGTTTGTGTCTCAGATTCATGGGTTATTGTCATCATCTTTGATTGTGTAATATCTGTGCATATCAGTGTTGTTACAGATAATCGTGAGTGGCTGCAATACACACGTGTACCTGTATACACGTGTGCACTGCCTCGCCAACTCGTGTGCGTTATCAACAAGAGCAATCAATACTTCAATGAATTCAACATGAAGCAGTGCAAACTCCCGAAGGCACAACAGTAATGGAAACTGCACCAATACCAAACAGAGAATATATATATATAGTGATGCATAGCAACTACATAGCTGCTACCAAGCAAACAGAGACAAAACAACACAGTCGAGTCACAATGAAACTGCAGTAGACAAGTACACAACAAACCCGAATGTCACAAAGCATAAAAACATGTATGCAACATGGTGAACAACACAAAGGCACTACAATGCAACACAGTGATAATGCAACATGGAGTATGCAAGTGAAATTCGAATTGTCAAAACAGTTTCAAGTTACAACAAAGAAGTCAGTGGCAGCTCCAAAATCAAGATCAACATAACATGAAGCAGTTCAAATCCAAGTACAAACCCGAAAATATATGCATACACACATACATTTGTATATATGCACATATATAGTAAACAGGTGAATGTGCAGTAGGGAATGCAAAGACAATGGCAAGTACAAATCAGTGCAGAAATCAAGCCGAAGTTAAAGAACAAAATTCGTATCTTTTGATTAAGTCTTTGATTAAGTCAAAGAAAATCTAATTTGGAAAGAAATCTCTTCATAAAATTTCTCGAAGTCACATATGGTCAGTATTAATTCAAATGGGGACCGAGACAACAAATACAGCAAGAAATTTTCGAATTAATTAATTCGAAAACAAATATGGACAGCAATAATTCGAAATCAAATCAAGAAAGGAATACTCCAAATCCAGAACAAATTCAGGAAAATAATCAACGATCAAATCTGACAGTGGTTAATTAGGGTTTCAACCCTATAAATACACCCCAAGAAATCATCATAGACAACAGAACAATCGAGTTCGAACAAGCCAAAACCAGAAAAAGCAAAAAGAGAAAATACATACCAAAACAAATGACGAACTCAATCAAACAGCAATGAGCAACTCAGAGGAATAATCGATCGACAAAGAGAGAAGCCAAACCAATCATACGATCAACTATCGGCTGCTCATTTCAAAGCCCTAATTTTCGTAAGGGGACAAATCTCTGATTTGTAAAGAAAAGAAGGAAGCCGCCATTGTCATGAAAGGAACCGGGCTGTTTTGAGCAAAACAAACAAAAGAAGATAACGGGCTAGATTGGGCCGGCTTGTTTTATAAAGAGGCTTTATTTTTTTTAATTAGGGTTTAAGGGGTTATTTGTTGTTTAATTTTTTTTTCTTTAAAAGTTGTTTTATTTGTCTGATTTTTTTTAAAACAAAACATTGTAAATCATCACCTAGGGTTTAGGTGTTGTCAGGTTATCTAGTTAGAGTTAGTCTAGTTAGCAGGGTTTGCGAGTTTGCAAAACTCTATAGGCGGTAGCAGGGTTTGCAAGTCTGTAAGAGTGTTTGTAAGCGGGAAACTGTTTAAATCTAATAGAAATCTGGGAATGCAGCAGTAGGCAGGGGTTGCCGAAGCTGGGTAAATTTTGTGTGTGATTTATTTTTTCAGCATATTTATTTCTGCAGTTTGTTTCTGTGTTTAATTCGGAAAAATTTGCTATAACCCTATTCACCCCCCCTCTAGGGTTAATCTAGATCCTACAAGTGGTATCAGAGCTAGGTATTTTACTTTAACTCTAGAGTCATGAATTCACCAAATAATGCTTTTTCTGAGGAGCAGTCTATTGCTAGGCCACCCATGTTTAATGGGAATGATTATGCTTATTGGAAAGTTAGGATGAGTATTTATCTTAGTTCTGTCGATTATGATGTTTGGGATATTATTGAAACTGGCTATAAATCTCCCACTATAGTTATTGGTGATACTGAGATTCCTAAACCTAAGGATAGGTGGGATGCTAACGATAAGAAACTAAAAACTACAAATGCCAAAGCAATGAATGCTTTAATCTGTGCTCTTGATAAAAATGAATTTAATAGAATTTCTCATTGTACAACAGCACAGGAAATTTGGCACACTTTGGAGGTGACACACGAAGGAACTTCTCAAGTCAAGGAGTCACGTCTAGCTCTATTTAGCAATGAATACGAAAACTTTGTGATGGAAAAAGGCGAGAGCATAAAGGATATGTTTGGACGATTTTCAACTTTGGTGTACAATGCTAGAGCGCTTGGGAAGGTCTTCACTGAAGTAGAGCTTGTGCGGAAGATACTGCGAGTCTTACCAATGAACTTTGAGGCAAAAGTCACGGCAATACAAGAATCGAAAGATCTGAGTAAACTAAGCATGGAGGAGTTGATCGGAAACTTGATGACATATGAGCTTGAGCTAAAGGCAAAGGAGGAACGTAACAACTCCGAATCAAAAAAGAAGACAATTGCCTTGAAGAGCAAAGAAGAAAGCGATGAAGAAGAAGAAGATCCAATTGAAGAGCTTGCGATGGCTGTCAATAATCTTAGAAAATGGTCAAAATTCAGGCCACGCAAGAAGAAAACAAGTAGTAATAGGTCAAAAGATTCTGACAATTCCGATAATGAATTGACATGCTTTAACTGCAAAAAGCCTGGCCATTTCAAACAAAAATGTCCACTTCTCAAAAACAACAAAGGAAAGAAAAAGAAGAAGAAGGCCTTTGCAGCAACTTGGGATGATGAAGAAGGAGAAGAAGTTTCGGATAATAGCTCAGAAGAGGCTAACTTATGTCTTATGGGAAAATCAGATTCAGAAACAAGTTCAGAGGAATCCAGTGAGGTACGTGACTATTCTTATAAAGAACTTGTTTTGATGTGTTATGATCTTACTAATACAATTGATACTCTTGAAACTAAAATTGAAAAATTGAAGTCTGACAGGAGAGAACTTGTTCATGAGAATACTAGGTTAGAAACTAAACTTGAAAATATTCAGAACCTAGACTGTAAAAAATGTAAAATTTTAGATTCAGAGATATCAAGACTTAAGAATAGCTTCGACAATCTTGAAAAAGAAAACTCAAGTCTTAAGGAAACCATTGACACTAGGAAAAAGGATTTTATAAATAGATGCACCACACTTGTAACTGAAAACACAACACTAAAAACCAAAGTCCAAAATCTTGAGAAATCTCTGAATAACTTTTCAAGAGGAGAAAAATCATTTAACATGTTATTGGGAAATCAACTCTTTGCTAATAATAGAAAAGGACTAGGTTTTGGGAAAACACAGGTTGATGACTGTGCAAAAGGTAAGAGTATCTTTGTTAGAAGTGAAATTGGACATCGTGTTGAAAATTGTAGTCATAGGAACAAGAACACAAAATTTATACAAGTTTGGGTTCCTAAGAATTCTACAAACAAATTTCATGTCTATAGGAACAAAAATGAAAGGACAAAACAAGTTTGGGTTCCAAAGGGATTGTTTATTCACAATGCTTCAGTTACTAATATCATTGGACCTAAGAGATTCTCTAGGTCATCCTTCTCTCTCTTTATGTAGGTCTGTTGGCGGGCTCAGGAGCAACAAGAATGGTTTCTAGACTCAGGTTGTTCTAGACATATGACAGGTGATAAATCTAAGTTCCTTAGCCTAGAGAATTTTAGAGGTGGAAATGTGATCATGGGAGACAATAGCAAGTGTAAGATTATTGGGAAAGGTGAAGTAAGTAACGGTACTTTTTCATTGACTAATGTTTTATACGTTGATAATTTGCATCACAATCTCATTTCTACTAGCCAACTATGTGACAAAGGTATGAATGTGGTTTTTGATAGTGATACTTGCAAGATCATTGATAAAACTTCTAATAACATAGTTTTTATGGGCAAAAGAAAAGGAAATGTCTACTCACTTTCGTTTGACAATCTAAATCTTTCCAGATGTTTGGTAGCCACTGACGAAGAGGCATCTTTGTGGCATAGGAGACTTGGACATGCTAGCATGAGTCTCTTAAAAAATCTTGAAATGAAAGAATTAGTCAGAGGGTTACCACATCAGAAATTTAAAGATAACAAAGTGTGTAAAGCATGTTCCTTGGGCAAGCTTAGTCGATCATCATTTCGCCCTAAAAACATTGTTAGCACATCAAGGGTCCTCGAATTAATTCATATGGACTTATTTGGACCAAATGAAATTGCAAGCTTGAATGGAAAACGTTATTGTTATGTATTGGTTGACAATTATTCTAGATTTACATGGGTTTATTTCTTAGCCAAAAAGTCTGAATCTTTTGATTATTTTTCAAAATTTGCTAAACTTGTTCAAAATGAAAAAGGAGTTTCAATTAAAACTTTAAGAAGTGATCATGGAGGTGAATTTGAAAATTCGGAATTTGAAAACTTTTGTGAAGAAAATGGTTTAAAACATGAATTTTCTGCTCCACGAACACCTCAACAAAATGGAGTGGTTGAAAGGAAAAATCGTACATTGCAAGAATTGGCTAGATCCATGTTGAGTGAGTATAAACTACCTCTAACTTTTTGGGCAGAGGCGGTGAATACTTCGTGCTACGTAATGAATAGAGTAATGATTAGACCAATACTTGGCAAAACGTCTTATGAAGTGTGGCATGAAAGGAAACCTAACATCTCTTACTTTCGTGTTTTTGGATGCCCTTGTTTCATTCTTAACACAGGTGATCAACTTGGAAAATTTGAATCAAAGGCCGATGAGGGAATTTTCATGGGCTATTCAACCAGGAGCAAGGCTTACAGGATATACAACAAACGAACAAAGACAATTGTTGAATCAATCAATGTGAAATTTGATGAATCTGATCTGGAAAGGACGACTGAAAAAACGATTGATGATGGGGTAGATCATGAAGGCATTAAAGAAGGAACATCTAGTGAGCAAGGTGAAAGTAGGACTGTTGATGCTGATAGATTGAAGTTCAAAACCAATCATCCTCCTGAATTGGTTATAGGAGATCCTACGGAAGGTATACGCACTCGCTCTTCATTTGATAAAAATTTGTGTGCGTTTTGTTGTCATAGTGGTTTTATTTCTGAAATTGAACCTGATTCTGTTGAAATGGCTCTTAATGATGAAAGTTGGATTCTAGCAATGCAAGATGAACTTAATCAATTTGAGAGAAATAAAGTTCGGAAATTAGTTCCTAGGCCAAATGACTATCCAATTGTAGGAACTAAATGGGTGTTCAAAAACAGACTTGATGAATCAGGAAATGTAATTAGAAACAAAGCTAGGTTGGTCGCAAAAGGATATAACCAAATAGAAGGCATAGATTTTGATGAAACATTTGCTCCAGTTGCTAGGTTAGAAGCCATTAGGATTTCGCTAAGATTTGCTTGTTATAAAGGTTTCAAACTTAAACAAATGGATGTAAAAAGTGCTTTTCTAAATGGTGATTTGAAAGAAGAGGTTTTTGTTGAACAACCCCCCGGTTTTGAAAATCACGATTTTCCAAATCATGTGTATAAACTTGAAAAAGCATTATATGGTCTTAAGCAAGCTCCTAGAGCTTGGTATGACTGCCTTTGTACATATCTTTTGGAAAATGGCTTTAAAAAGGGGAGTGCTGACACAACACTGTTTCTATTACATAAAGGAAGTGATTTTTTGATTGTTCAGATTTATGTAGATGATATCATTTATGGTGCTACTAATGAACTCTTGTGCGAGAAATTTGAACAAGTCATGCAGGCTAAATTCGAGATGAGCTTGGTTGGAGAATTGAAATATTTTCTTGGATTTCAAATCAAGCAAAGCAGTGATGGCATTTTCATTTCACAATCCAAGTATGTGTTGGAACTGTTGAAGAAATTTGGAGTTGAGAACTCCAAACCATTGAGAACTCCTATGAGCCCATCAACAAAGTTGGACAAAGACGAGAAAGGAAGTGCTGTTGATCAGAAGAAATATCGAGGGATAATTGGTTCACTTCTCTATCTTACTGCTTCTAGACCTGATATTATGTTCTCTGTGTGTCTGTGTGCACGTTTTCAATCTAATCCTAAAGAATCTCATTTGAAAGCCACTAAACAAATTTTGAGATATCTTTCACACACAAACAAACTTGGGTTATGGTATCCTTCTTGTGAAAATTTTGATTTAGTTGGCTATTCTGATGCTGATTATGCTGGTTCATTGGTTGACAGGAAAAGCACTAGTGGAACATGTTTTATGCTAGGACACTCGTTAGTTTCATGGTCAAGTCGAAAACAAAACTGTGTTGCATTATCCACCACTGAAGCAGAATATATTGCTTTAGGGAGTTGTTGTGCTCAAATTTTATGGATGATGCAAACTCTTTCTGATTTTGGCTTAGTTTATAAACAAGTTCCATTAAAATGTGACAGTAAAAGTGCAATAGACTTATCAAATAATCATGTTCATCATTCACGCACAAAACACATTGATGTGAGAGACCACTTTCTTAGAGATCACATTGCTAAGGAAGACATTTGCATTGAATATATTTCAACTGAGACTCAACTTGCTGATATTTTCACAAAACCCCTCCCAGAAGAAAGATTTTCCAGATTACGTTTGGATTTGGGGATTATAGAAATTGACTAACCATTTTTCATCTTCTTTGTTGAAATATTCTTGGATATATATTTTCAACTTAAATTTCTAGGTTTCAAACCAGTTTTGGATATTATCCAAAGATTGATTCGAATATGGTATTCAGTACTGGATATTACATAATATAATTAACTTGGTAACTTATTCCACGATCATTTATATTTCTACCATCTTTCTATCGTTCATAATGGTTTTGTAAAATAAGAAGAATGAATTATTTATAAAAAAAAAAAATTTATATATATATACAATTATAATAATAAATATTAATAACTCTCATGCATCCATTCTCATTTAAACGTCCTTATGGTTATGCATGGATGGAGCATGTGAGTGAATTATTTTTATCATTACTCCATTCTCATTTAAAAGTCCTTATGGTTATGCATGGATGGAGTATGGTAACTAAGTATTCTGCTCTCACTTAAAAGTCCGGATGCTTAGACTAATAAGTAACTGCTAATTCCATTTAAAAGTCCTTATGGTTATGCGTGGTTATGCAGTGCTTATTTTTTTGTGCTTAAAATGTCAAATTAATGTTAAAATATCTCTCTTCTTAAACCAATCATCGATCCATTCTCTACAATGTGGAAGTTGTTATCTCGTTATGATATATTATTTTTTGTTCCTAATGTTCCATTGTTGTTTGTCAGTCTTTTGATAATGCCAAAAGGGGGAGAAAAGAACTAGATTTTGATAAGGAAGTAAATATTTTTTGGAATACTTCAACAATATTTGTTTAATGTTGTTAGATAATTTTCCTTAGTTCGTTCATTCATCAGTAATTTTTGTTATCTTCTAAATAGGGAGTGGTCTTGGTTGTAGGGGGAGCATTCAAATAGGGGGAGCTAAAACATTTCATGCTCAAACACATGTATTAGCATTTCAAAATCTTTAATATATATGTTTGTCATCATCAAAAGGGGGAGATTGTTTGATGTGATTTTTTGTTTGATGATAACAAAATATATATCAATATATATATATGTGTTTGCAGTTTGGACTATATACAGAAAGGAAGAAATATTCATATTGAATAATTATACTATTGCACAGAATTTATATAATTCAACCAGTATTTTTTTTTATTCAATATAATATTTTATTACAACACTTAAACAATACAAAGTTTTCAGCTCTCTCTATATATATATACACCAGTTCATACTTTTTACACTACAACACTCAACACTCAGTTTTTTTCACTCTGTCTGCACATCTACATCTATCTGCATTATCCAGCTCCACTTCTTGTCCTGTCTCCTGTGTACCTGTATAATTAGCAACTACAACAGTAATCTGAAAACAAACAAATTTGAATTTGCAAAAATAAAAATTTGTTTGTGTCTCAGATTCATGGGTTATTGTCATCATCTTTGATTGTGTAATATCTGTGCATATCAATGTTCTTACAGATAATCGTGAGTGGCTGCAATACACACGTGTACAAGTATACACGTGTGCACTACCTCGCCAACTCGTGTGCGTTATCAACAAGAGCAATCAATACTTCAATGAATTCAACATGAAGCAGTGCAAACTCCCGAAGGCACAACAGTAATGGAAACTGCACCAATACCAAACAGAGAATATATATATATATATATATATATATATATATATAGTGATGCATAGCAACTACATAGCTGCTACTAAGCAAACAGAGACAAAACAACACAGTCGAGTCACATTGAAACTGCAGTAGACAAGTACACAACAAACCCGAATGTCACAAAGCATAAAAACATGTATGCAACATGGTGAACAACACAAAGGCACTACAATGCAACACAGTGATAATGCAACATGGAGTATGCAAGTGAAATTCGAATTGTCAAAACAGTTTCAAGTTACAACAAAGAAGTCAGTGGCAGCTCCAAAATCAAGATCAACATAACATGAAGCAGTTCAAATCCAAGTACAAACCCGAAAATATATGCATACACACATACATATGTATATATGCACATATATAGTAAATAGGTGAATGTGCAGTAGGGAATGCAAAGACAATGGCAAGTACAAATCAGTGCAGAAATCAAGCCGAAGTTAAAGAACAAAATTCGTATCTTTTGACTAAGTCTTTGATTAAGTCAAAGAAAATCTAATTTGGAAAGAAATCTCTGCATAAAATTTCTCGAAGTCACATATGGTCAGTATTAATTCAAATGGGGACCGAGACAACAAATACAGCAAGAAATTTTCGAATTAATTAATTCGAAAACAAATATGGACAGCAATAATTCGAAATCAAATCAAGAAAGGAATACTCCAAATCCAGAACAAATTCAGGAAAATAATCAACGATCAAATCTGACAGTGGTTAATTAGGGTTTCAACCCTATAAATACATCCCAAGAAATCATCATAGACAACAGAACAATCGAGTTCGAACAAGCCAAAACCAGAAAAGCAAAAAGAGAAAATACATACCAAAACAAATGACGAACTCAATCAAACAGCAATGAGCAACTCAGAGGAATAATCGATCGACAAAGAGAGAAGCCAAATCAATCATACGATCAACTATCGGCTGCTCATTTCAAAGCCCTAATTTTCGTAAGGGGACAAATCTCTGATTTGTAAAGAAAAGAAGGAAGCCGCCATTGTCATGAAAGGAACCGGGCTGTTTTGAGCAAAACAAACAAAAGAAGATAACGGGCTAGATTGGGCCGGCTTGTTTTATAAAGAGGCTTTATTTTTTTTAATTAGGGTTTAAGGGGTTATTTGTTGTTTAATTTTTTTTTCTTTAAAAGTTGTTTTATTTGTCTGATTTTTTTTAAAACAAAACATGGTAAATCATCACCTAGGGTTTAGGTGTTGTCAGATTGTCTAGTTAGAGTTAGTCCAGTTAGCAGGGTTTGCGAGTTTGCAAAACTCTATAGGTGGTAGCAGGGTTTGCAAGTCTGTTAGAGTGTTTGTAAGCGGGAAACTGTTTAAATCTAATAGAAATCTGGGAATGCAGCAGTAGGCAGGGGTTGCCGAAGCTGGGTAAATTTTGTGTGTGATTTATTTTTTCAGCATATTTATTTCTGCAGTTTGTTTCTGTGTTTAATTCGGAAAAATTTGCTATAACCCTATTCACCCCCCTCTAGGGTTAATCTAGATCCTACAGGTGTAACTAGAACTAGTAGAGACTAAGATTCACAAGACCAAATAGATAAAACTGTGGAAATAATTTAAATAATAACTTATTTAGAACAGAACTTCATAATTTCTTTGAAAACCAAATAAGTCGCCAAATACCAAATACATCAGGTGTCAAAATACCATACATATATGTCTGTAAAATCAAAGAAAACCACAGTCTCAAAAATCAGAGTACAACTATTCCCCAACATATGCCAGTACAAGTAAAGAACAAAAAGATGAAATAAAAGAAGTGGAAGTACGTAGTGGAATCTCCTTCAAAGAAACCTCCAAGCAACTGCAAACTACTGTCCTCTTCCTTGATTGTCTATGGGAGAAAAGGGGGAAAATAGAGGAGTGGGTCAAACTAAAGGTCTGGCGAATGATAGCAATTACTAGAATATTTAAGTAAAGTAAAGGTAATAGCCTTTACAAAAGTTCTAGTACATAAAAGAAACAAAGGAAATAGAAGAAGGAATAAGCTGGAAATAAATTAACTATTAAATATGATTGGTTAACTTTGATTATTTTCACTTGTCTTTGATAGATGCTTTGATTAGGCTGAATTCCTAATCCTATAATTAGGCTAAATCCTAATTCTACCTTTTGATCGGCCTACTACTCCATGGACCTTACTGCGGACTAGACGCTATATAAGTCCCTATACAGAAATGGTGTCTACAAATGACACACAAAGTATCTACTGTGGACTAGACGTTATATAGCTCCCTACATAGAAGGCAATAGTGTCTACAAAAGACACACATACTAAGCGCTTGGAACTCAATAGCGACTTATCTCTCCTAATCGATGCCGCATGCTTGGTCACCTTCGGTTCACACTATCTAGTGCTTCCTCTTTTGGCTTTTTATTTACCCTAAAGAGCATAAGCATGCCCTCGTCTTACTTCACATTATTATATGACACCGTGTCCATAGAAAATATGGAATGATGTTGGTACTAGTCCCTATTAAACAAAATCTGGCTACGTCCCTTGTCCAAATCCCCATGATTTAGTCTTTTAATCATTGACCTCTTATGTACCATAAACAGCACAAGCTTGTCCCAAGGGAAATGCTACCGGTACGAATCTTTTGTTTTAACTATTGACCACTTCTCTACCCTAAACAACATAAGGGAAATGCTGCTGGTATGAATCTTTTCTTTTAACTATTGACCACTTATCTACCCTAAACAGCATAAGGAAAATGCTGCTGGTACAGATCTTTTCTTTTAACTATTGATCGCTTATCTACCATAAACAGCATAAGGGAAATGCTATCGGTACAGATCCTACTTTCATCTTTTCTTAATAACTTAGATAAATTATTTTAAATAAGCCTTCGTAATTATTCTTACTATCTGTGCTTACTAATTTATCCTAAGTCTTAAAATAAGCCTCATTCTATTCTGTTTTCTTATTATAACTTATGTTATAATTATATTTATTACTTAACCAAAGGTCTAAGTGTGAAAATAAGCTTCTTTCATCTTTTACTCTTTTTAGTTATAATTCTAAGTTATAACTAAGCCAATTATCTTTAACTAGTCCAATTCTAACATCAATATCATAATTAGGCTCGATTTCACCCTTAATTCCATTTTTATTACAGTCTTTAAATTTACATCATATCTTCCGTTATTTCAATATTCTTATAATTTTAATCCATATTCACTTTTAATCAATTCTAATCCATATTCGAAGAAGAAGGAGAAATAGAAGAAAATCCTAAGCGTGGGAAAAAGATGTAAATAATGCATAAATAACAGTAAATAAATTAAACTATTGTAAATAAACTGTAAATAAATGGAAAAGCTATAATTAACAGAAATAAGCTAAAATTATCTGAAAAGAAGAGCTAAAAGAAATAGATTGAAAATAATTCTAAAAACTGTAAATAAACTACTAAAAAGTTTATTCCAAAAATCGTAGTAAAACTACAACTATTGAAAACCTTTTTGTTTTAAATTACTTAAAGAAATCTAAAATAATTAAAATCGCTCACATGTGGTCCTAAGCTCTTCCTTTTAGGTCTTCCTATATCCACTTGAGGGTATTAAAATATTTTTTATTAAAAAAATTCTCTCCTTGGAAAATTATTCCTTTTAGGGTCCTTCCTGAAAAGGTGAACCCAAGCGGAGAAAATCTAGAATGAGAAAAAGTTTTAGGCCTAGGGTCTTATTTATAGGGGTGGAAGTGGATCTCAGACCGTTAGATTTGGGGGTGAAATAGGATGCAACCACATCGCAGGCTGAATAGGAGCCATCGGATGGAAGCACGAAGGGACCAGATGAGCTGAAAGAATAAAAATGACCTACAAATTAGCCACGAACGTTACAGGAAGGAAGGAAAAATTCCTTCATTCATTACCCAAGGTGGGTAGACCGGACGGTCAATCGCCCCTCCTCCTAGGTTGACCGACCGGTCGACTTAGGGTATGGTTTGGTTGACCTAACTAAATATTTTTTTGATTTCTTGTTTGTCTTGTATCTTCTTCACATTGACCCGGATTCTGACATTCTATGAATGGAAATTGATTAGAAAATTACCACAAACACAATGGTGCAACTCCCATGGCTCAATTTTGATAATTTCACAAATTTATTTTATCATTTCAATAATTAATGAATTAATTATTATGGGTTAAATTTTCGGTTGTTACAATTCAAGTGTTGTTCTAGAGTTCCTATGCATCCTATTGATAATCCCCGTATACATTCTAAAGTAGCAGTTCAGCCTTTCGTAGATTCATTGCTTGGACCAAAAATATATTGGCGACCATCCAAAAAAACCTTGTAAACATGAAGATAACATCAAGATAAGTCGACATAAAAAGTTGTGAGATCCCCGCCTACATTTATAAGGAGCGGTACCGATCCCTCCTATAGGGATCTATACCGATCTCCATCACTAGGTGATATGGAGTTGAGACTTCTTGGGAGGCTTAGGCTTGATGGCGAGGTTATGTAGGAGAAACATCGGTGAAATATTTCATCGTTCACCCTTATAAATACATGGGGCATAGTTAATTACAAGGATCTTTATGCTGCTGCTACACACAAACTCTATTGTACTCGGGATCCCTGACGATCCCTCCTACTTGTAACCACAAAAACTAGTGCAAAAGTAATCATATCATTCAAGTGGACGTAAGGCAAGATTGTCGAACCACTATAAATTTGTGTGCTCATGTTTTCACTATGTTTTCATTTACTTTCTTCCATTTAATCTTCTTTTCTCACTCTTTTGGCCATTTTTGGTTCAAACATTTTGATGCTTTCATTAAGAAAATAATCTCAGGCTACTTGGAGCCATCATCTATTATTAGATTTCAAATATCCAAGGGATAGATCCAATTCTCCAACATTTTAATCTTATAACTCAATCTATTAGAAGCTTTCTGCCATGGCCCCATCAGGGAAGAGATCTAGTTTCTCCTCAACTAGTTTTCGTGCTACTAAGATTTATGCAAAGTCCATAGGTAGTTATCACTAATGGGTTGAGGCAGAAAATGTCGCCGCTACCTCAAGAGTTGTTGCTGAGGCAGAAAATGTAGACCTAAACATTTTGGATGATGGCATGCAGCAAGGAGCTACAGAATCCCTCTAATATAACCACTAGGGTCATTCTAGAAAGAATGATGAAGAACTATAAGATAGTTGTTCAGAGCTAAAGCGATAAATCCTGGAAAACAGAAACCAGATGTGCTAGTAGGAGTCCCACCTTCGAAGGACTGAGAGGAAGCACACTCCTCCATATTCAGACTCTATAAGTTCCCCGTCATCTGGCCACTATCACATGAGTGGAGGCAAACCATCATAAAAATTTGCAAATTCAGAAAATCTCCAAGTGTAGGATAGGTACCAATCCCCCCACCTAGGATCAATGCCTATCCCATATAATATATTTCACTAAGTGTGGGATATGTACTGATCCCCCACTAGGGATCAATACCTATCCCACATGCAGAATTTCACTAAGTATGGGATAAGTACCGATCCCACACCTTTGGGGCTCGGTATCGAATAATCGACCTTCATCGAAAATGGCCTCCGCTCCTTCCTCTCACAACTGATGATGCCAAGAGCTAATTTCAAATTCATTTCCTACGATTCTATGCAATTCTCTATCGATTTCTACGGGTATTAGACACCCAGACATAGGAGTCAGTATCAAACCCACTAACTATGGGTCATATTTTTAGGCTGGAGATAGAATACAATCCAGATGCACTGTGAATGACCAGGGCATTGGAAATTAGACGGTTGCTATTGAATTGCTACGAAGGAATGAAAACAGAACTGATGGCGAAACGGTCCTCCCAAAAGCTATAGAACCAAGGAATTATGGCTTAGCCCAAGTGTAACAACCCGCATATTTAACGATTTTATATTTAAATGTTTTATTTAAATATAGCGTCGTTAGTCGGATTTTTGGTCCGAAATGTTACTTTCTGCAAACGGCCGAATTGGAGCTCGAAACCATTTCCATTGAGTCTAAAATGGCGTTTGCGATCTTTTTAAGTATAAGCTTTGATATGTTTGGAGTAAGTTGAATTTTTGCAACCTTTTCTATTTGGGTTTTGGGTTTGGGTTCAGCCCATTTGTTAGTTTATTAACCTAACTCAGCCCTCTCCCTCCATTCACCCTCATTTCATTTCTTTAACTTAATCAAAACTGAAAATGGTGGAAGGGAAAGAGAAATAGAAATTGCAAGCCCTAGTTTCTTCTTTGCAAACTTGATTCTTGCTCCAATATCAAAGAGAAGACATTGGTAAGCTTCCTCTTCATCTTCTCTTTCTTCTTCTTTCTTCAAACTCAGAAATTCCTAAACCTAAACTTTGGGAAATATGTGTTTTATTCTTAGATTGAAGCTTGTAGAGTTGAAGTGAAGAGAAGTTAGTCTCCTTTTTGTGTTTGAGCTTCTTCTTCTTTGTTTTGAGATAAAAGGTGATATTTTTATCTCACATCTATGCTTATATATATATATATATACATATATATGCATATATATATATATATCTTTGTTTGGGTGTAAGAGGGTGAGTTTTGAACTCACATCTACTTCTCTTTATTTCATTTATGTTGGGTATGAATTCCTAACACTTGTTCATATGTACTTGCTTTTGGTTTGGATTGAATTGGTTAATATCCAAATTTTTAGTGGTTGGGTTCAATTCTTTAAAGATCCTAACTTTGATGTTTGAGCATGTTTTTGGTAGCGAATTGGAGAGCTAATGGAGCTGGGGTATCAATTGGCTAAGGCTCCTTATGTCCATTGCTCGAACGGTCGCGTTTTGGAAGAGTTTGCATTTAGAGGTGAAAGGGCAGGAACTGCAGAAATGTGCAGTTCGGCCGACCGAGCCCTGTAGCCGGTCGACCGACCTGCTATCCCGAGTTTTTTTTATTTTCTGCATCTGGCCGGCCGACCGAGCTCTGTTGTCCGGTCGACCGACCTGCTCCCATTTTGTTGTTTTTCCTATTTTTGCTCATTTTGATTGGTTTTCCAAATTTTATCGATTCAAGTTGGTTCTTAGTGGTTGTCATTGCATCTTTGGCTTTGATAACTTATTTTTGACTTCATTCACGGGTTTTTTTATAAATAATCCCTTTAAATCGTATTAAAAGTTTCCTTCTCAAATTCTTAAATTCTATTTAAAACGCACATACACAATTTCGCACTTCGAGCGGAGTGGAAGGGAGATTAAATGGTTAGGTAAAACATGGACCATGAATCCATGCGTTTGTCTTGCCGATTAATCCCCGACCTATTCGATTGATCGTTTTGGCCTTTTGGTCTGGTTTACCGATGAAACAAGGTGAACTTTGTACTGCTTTGAGTGTGAAATTAACTAACGGATAGTAAACCGTTTAGTGCGAACGAGTGGTTATGGGACTCACGTTACCACTTTTCGGATTTCTTTTTGAGAGTTATGACACATTCTGCCAGTTAGTGGTGTCCAGTACTGGGCCTTCGGACCTTCACCACTACGGTTTGTTGCCTTCGGGTATGTTGCCTTCGGGTTTGTGCCTTCGGGTTTGTTGCCCTATAGTATCGCTTCCGATGTTGGTCGTTATGAGCCGCATGGGTGATATTGGGTTGCCCTTTAGTATCGCTTCCGATGTTGGTCGTTATGAGCCGCATGGGTGATATTGGGTTTGGAGTCTTCGGGCTCATGGATCCTTATTTATACAGTACTGAGCTCTAGCAAAATTTTCTGATGTTTCATTCATATGTATATTCCCTTGGTATCGCCCTTCGGTGTTGGCTTTTTTGAGCCGCATGATATGTAGCGATTACCTTGTGGAACTTGTATACCTTATTGGCATTTGTTATTTTCCTTTTTGGCTTGATTTGGGATATTTGCATCCTTTGTTTCTCTATGTTGCCTATGATATGAGGCTTGTTATCATATGATTCATCTTTTGTTAGATAATTGTGTTATCTCCTTTAAAGATATTTGTTATACTTTGTAACCTTGCAGGTTTATTGTTGTTCAGTTTATCTAACTGATTTGTTTAGCTAGACTGACCCGTGTATTTCATACTCAGGTCAGACCGAGATGTTTCAGGTTAGGTACTTTTGGACTTAGCCTATTTTGCTTCAGCATGGACTATTCAGCTTGTTCCTTTTTGTTAAAGCTTTTTGTGTAGTCCTTTTTTTTGTAACTCTGATATATGTATTCTTTTGACTCGTCTGTATATTGTGGTTTGCTTTACCACTTGACATGTATTATTTTGTATATTCTGGTGTGTATCTGTATATGTGTATATGATGATTTTCTGTTCTGTGATGTGTATTACATTTGAATTGTTATATTCTATTCTGATAGATCCTTCAACCACCTATGGTCTTTTTTTTAAGTATTCATTGGGTATGTCGACCTGCTTGGTATGTTTATTGTCGATGTATTCAACAGATAGTTAGAGCAAGGCTATCGATGGTCGCTCCCAACCAGCCTTATTCTTTGTGTTAGTAGACGGCATTACCCTGTAGTGTCCTTGGCTAGCGTGGGTATAGAGGTGGGGCGTCACAGCGTGGTACCAGAGCTGAGTTCAGGACAAAATATGATAAACACAGAATAGATGCACATATTACGGTACATCAAAGTGTACAAGTGATACAAATCTTTGAACCATCGTGTCTCTCTATCCCGTTTTCCATCAAGGTTAGATAGAATTTGGGGAATACGTCTAGGAATGCATATTATTCCGTAGTATTCCGTAATGAATTATCTAACTTGTGAATAATCTTGTTCTTATCTAACTTTTAGCGTATGGCTGGAAGAGGCAGGGGACGACGTTCGGATGCTGGGCAGTCTAGTGGTTCACATCCGAATGGCGTTTATATGTCTGCCGATCAGTTTTTGGAGTTGTTTAGGAGCACTCAGCCTCCAGTTCCTCCTCGAGTGTCTCCGCCTCGCAAGTCTGCTTTTGCACGTCTGTGCAGTGATTTTGCTCATCTTGGGGGCAAGTCGTTTAAGGGCTCCGAGTCTGTTCTTGAAGTCCAAGCTTGGTTTCGCACGTGCGAGCGTATCTTCTCTCGTATGGATCTTGCTGACCATGATAGAGTTCTTGTAACTTCTAGCTTATTACAAGTGCGTGCTCTTGATTGGTATGAGCTTCTTGTAGCCGAGATTGATGAGTCTACTCTTTCTTGGACTCAGTTTCGGGAGCGATTAGAGCTCAAGTTCGTTCCTGAATCTGAAAAAGTTTTATTGACCCGTCGCTTCCTTGAGTTGAAGCAAGGGAAATCTTCTGTTTCTGAGTATGTTTCATCATTCAAGACTTTATCTAAGTATGGTCTTGAATTCATTAGCACTTCTTATAAGAAGAATTTGAAGTTTGTTTCTGGTCTTAAGAAATATCTTAAGAAGTCTTTGTTGCTCCAGCTTAAGCTTTCTTTTGAGGAGTTGGTTGATTCTGCGCTTCATCTCGAGACCGTCGAGAAGGAGTGTGATAGTGATGTTGATGTTGAGGTTTCCAAGAACCCCAACAAGAGGCCGATTCCATTTCAGAAGTCCAGGTCTTTTCCTTCTAAGAAGAAGAAGACTGGTGGTTCTAGCTCTCAGCCTCAGTCTGTTGGAACACCTTTCATTCGAAAGTGTTTCAATTGTGGTTCTCATGATCATATGATTCGAGCTTGTTCTAAGCCTCTCTTTTATCGCTATTGCAAGAAGGAAGGTCATCATGTTTCAGCTTGCCCTACTGTTCCGGCTGGTGCCAAGTCTAGCAAGCTTTATGCTGCTAAGGCTTCTGAAGGTCCTTCTCAGCCCAAAGGTAAATATCCATCTATTTTGGAAGGTTCTATTTTATTTCATAATCATAGTATACGAGTTCTTTTCGATACGAGTGCTTCACATTCTTTCGTATCGAAAAAGCTCGTTGATGATTTATCTTTGGACGTTTCTTGTTTGGTTACTTCTTTGAGGATTGCGAATCCTATTGGGGGATCCACGACCCTTAGTATGGTTTATGATGATGTTAAGATTGTTTTATGTGGCTTTTCTTTTCGTGCGAATCTGCACGTTATTTCTTTTCTGGGATTTGATATGATTTTGGGTATGGACTGGCTAGTGAGATATGATGCCAGAATTATTTGTTCGGAGAGAATTTTGTATCTTCGACATCCGGATTCGCCTACTCAGCTATCTCTTATTCTTCGGGATGTGGATAATTCCGAAATGGCTTTATATTCTCTTGACTCGCGAGATGATGATGATATATCTCGTATTCCTGTTGCTTGTGACTTTTCTGATGTTTTTGAGCCTGTCTCGGGTTTCCACCTAAGCGGGCAATTGAATTCCGCATTGATCTCATTCCAGGCGCGCAGCCAATTAGTCGTCCTCCCACGAGGATGTCTGCAAAGGAAAATGAGGAACTCAAGAAGCAGCTTTTAGAGCTTGAGTCCAAGCATTTGATTCAGTCCAGTTTTTCTCCGTGGGGATCCGCGGTCGTCTTCGTGAAGAAGTCCGATGGAACTCTTAGGCTTTGCATTGACTATCGCAAACTTAATGAGTTGACCATTAGGAATAGGTATCCATTGCCTAGGATCGATGATATGTTCGATCTATTGAGTGGTGCTAAGGTCTTTTCTCAGCTAGACCTTGCCACAGGTTTTCATCAGTTATGAGTCGCGGAGGATAGCATACCGCTTTCCGCACTCGGAATGGTTCTTTTGAGTGGCTCGTTATGCCGTTCGGTTTGACGAACGCTCCTGCTTTCTTTTTTGATCTCATGAATCGGGTATTCCGGGAATATCTCGATAAGTTCGTCCTTGTTTTCATTGATGATATCGTTGTTTATTCTAAGTCTGAAGCTGAGCATGCTAATCACTTGAGAATTGTCTTGAGTACTCTTCGTCATCATCAGCTTAGAGCCAAATTCTCCAAGTGCCGTTTTTGGGAGAATAGGGTTAAGTTCTTAGGCCATGTTGTATCTTCCGATGGCATTTCTGTCGATCCCTCAAAGATCGAAGCCATCCAGAATTGGAAGAGGCCTGAGAATGTGCATGAGATTCGTAGTTTCCTTGGATTGGCGGGTTATTACCGTCGGTTCATTAAGGATTTTTCCCGTGTTGTGCTTCCTCTCACCTGCTTTACTCGGAAAGGCATTCGTTTTATTTGGTCCGACAAGTGTGAAGCTTCCTTTCTGTCATTAAAGGAACTTCTCACTAATGCTCCTATTCTTGTGGTTCCCGAGGGGAATCATGATCTTGTTGTCTACACCGATGCTTGTGGTAGTGGTCTCAGTGTTGTTCTTATGCAGAAGGATCGAGTAGTTGCTTATGCTTCTAGGCAACTGCGTCCGAATGAGGTTCGCTATGCCACTCATGATCTTGAGTTAGCCGCCATTGTCTTCGCCTTGAAGCTTTGGCGACACTATTTATTGGGCGAGCGCTTCATTCTCTATACCGATCGTAAATCCTTGAAGTATTTGTTCACTCAGAAGGAACTCAATATGAGACAATAGCGTTGGCTCGAGTTTCTTGCTTCCTATGACTTTGATATCCAGTATACCCCTGGGAAGGGTAATCATGTTGCTGATGTGCTTAGTCGCAAACATTCGGCTGTTATTTCTATGATGCTTTCCGAATGGGATATTCTTGAGACTCTATCTTGTTGTGAAATTCGGGATCGAGGTTCATCTTCTGATTCTCCTATTCTATTATTTAGTTTGGGAGCTCGACCTATTTTGTTGGATCGTATTGCCGATGCCCAACGGTGTGATCCTGATTTATTGCATCTTATTCATCTTTGTGAGTCTGGATCCTGTGATGAGGCGTTGCTGGATTTCAGCATTGATTCTCATGGGTGTCCTCGCAAGAAGAACCGTATTTTTGTGCCTTCTGATTTTGCACTTAGGCATGACATTCTTGATGATTTTCACCGTTCTAAGTATACCATTCATCCTGGTAGTAGTAAGATGTATGCCGATATGCGTCGTCTTTATTATTGGAAGGCATGAAACGTGATGTGGCGAGTTATGTGAGTAATTGCATAACTTGTCAGCGTTTTAAAGCCGAGCATCAGCGTCCTTCAGGTCTTCTTCAGCCTCTAGAGATTACATTGTGGAAATGGGATCAGATTTCTATGGATTTCATTGACGGCCTACCTCATTCGAGATCGGGCCATTCTAGTGTTTGGGTTATTGTTGATCGACTCACCAAGTCTGCTCATTTTATCCCTATTAAGTCTAATAGGACTGCTTCTCTTTTGGCTAAGTTGTATGTCAAGGAAATCGTGAGACTTCACGGTGTTCCTAGTTCTATTGTGTGTGATCGTGATCCTTTATTCACGAGTCATTTTTGGCAGAGTCTTCAGCAAGCTTTGGGAACAAAGCTTAATTTTAGCACAGCTTATCATCCGCAGTCTGAAGGACAGACTGAACGGGTGAATCGTATCTTGGAAGATCTTCTCCGTATTTGTATTTTTGATTTCGGTGGTAGTTGGGAGGATCATCTACCTCTTGTAGAGTTCTCCTACAACAATAGTTTTCAGTCTAGTATCGGTATGGCTCCTTTCGAAGCTTTATATGGAAGGCCATGTCGATCACCTTCATGTTGGTTGGAATCTGGGGAGAAGCTTATTCTTGGTCCAGATTTTGTTCGTGATTCTTCCGAGAAGATTGATCTTATTTGGTTGAGAACGAAAGAGGCACAGAACCGCCAGAAATCCTACGCGGATAGCCGTAGGAAGCCTCTCGAGTTCTCGATCGGTGACCTTGTTTTTATTCGTGTTTCTCCTTTGAGAGGAGTTACGCATTTTATACGACTGGGAAATTGGCTCCTCCCTTTATAGGACCATTTTCTATTACTGAACGTATTGGCCCTGTGGCTTATAGAGTTTCACTTCCAGCTCATTTATCTGGCATTCATGACGTGTTTCACGTCTCTCAACTTCGGAAGTGTCTTCGGGAGTCGGATTCTGTTATTGCTTCTCCTGATTTTCAAGAGCTTGAGGTCTCACCGGACTTATCTATTGTACAGCAACCTATTCGCGTACTTGACACGGAGGTGAGACACCTTCGGAACAAGGACGTGCTGCTCGTTAAAGTTCAATGGTCCGCTAGTCCCAATGACTATACTGGGGAAACCAGAGAGTATATGGAGTGATCTTATCCGGGTTTTCTATCTTCGCTTGGCAACGGTGAGAATATCTTTTTGTCTCAAGCTTATTTCCTTTTCTTTTGATTGTTGTTTGTATATAGTTGTTACAAATATCGTCTCTAGGAATTGCGGGGACGCAATTTTGTAAGGAGGGGAGATCTGTAACAACCCGCATATTTAACGATTTTATATTTAAATGTTTTATTTAAAATAGCGTCGTTAGTCGGATTTTTGGTCTGAAATGTTACTTTTTGCAAACGGCCGAATTGGGGCTCGAAACCATTTCCATTGAGTCCAAAATCGTGTTTGCGATCTTTTTAAGTATAAGTTTTGATATGTTTGGAGTAAGTTAAATTTTTGCAACGTTTTCTATTTGGGTTTTGGGTTTGGGTTCAGCCCATTTGTTAGTTTATTAACCTAACTCAGCCCTCTCCTCTCCATTCACCCTCATTTCATTTCTTTAACTTAGTCAAAACTGAAAATGGTGGAAGGGAAAGGGAAATAGAAATTGCAAGCCCTAGTTTCTTCTTTGCAAACTTGATTCTTGGCCCAGTATCAAGGAGAAGACATTAGTAAGCTTCCTCTTCATCTTCTCTATCTCCTTCTCTCTTCAATCTCAGAAATTCCTAAACCTAAACTTTGGGAAATATGTGTTTTATTCTTTGATTGAAGCTTGTAGAGTTGAAGTGAAGAGAAGTTAGTCTCCTTCTTGTGTTTGAGCTTCTTCTTCTTTGTTTTTTGAGATAAAAGGTGAGATTTTTATCTCACATCTATGCTTATATATATATCTTCGTTTGGGTGTAAGAGGGTGAGTTTTGAACTCACATATACTTCTCTTGATTTCATTGATGTTGGGTATGAATTCCTAACACTTGTTCATATGCACTTGGTTTTGGTTTGGATTGAATTGGTTAATATCCAAATTTTTAGTGGTTGGGTTCAATTCTTTAAAGATCCTAACTTTGATGTTTGAGCATGTTTTTGGTAGCGAATCGGAGAGCTAATGGAGCTGGGGTATCAATTGGCTAAGGCTCCTTAGGTCCATTGATCGAACGGTCGCATTTTGGAAGAGTTTGCATTTAGAGGTGAAAGGGAAGGATCTGCAGAAATTTGCAGTTCGGCCGACCGAGCCCTGTAGCCGGTCGACCGACCTACTATCTCGAGTTTTTTTTATTTTCTGCATCTGGCCAGCCGACCGAGCTTTGTTGTCCGGTCGACCGACCTGCTCCTATTTTGTCGTTTTGCATATTTTTGCTCATTTTGATTGGTTTTCCAAATTTTATCGATTCAAGTTGGTTCTTAGTGGTTGTCATTGCATCTTTGGCTTTGATAACTTATTTTTGACTTCATTCACGGGTTTTTTTATAAATAATCCCTCTAAATCATATTAAAAGTTTCCTTCTCAAATTCTTAAATTCTATTTAAAACGCACATACACAATTTCGCACTTCGAGCGGAGTGGAAGGGAGATTAAATGGTTAGGTAAAACACGGACCATGAATCCATGCGTTTGTCTTGCCGATTAATCCCCGACCTATTCGATTGATCGTTTTGGCCTGTTGGTCTGGTTTACCCGATGAAACGAGGTGAACTTTGTACTGCTTTGAGTGTGAAATTAACTAACGGATAGTAAACCGTTTAGTGCGAACGAGTGGTTATGGGACTCACGTTACCACTTTTCGGATTCCTTTTTGAGAGATTTGACACATTCTGCCAGTTACTGGTGTCCAGTACTGAGCCTCCGGACCTTCACCACTACGGTTTGTTGCCTTCGGATATGTTGCCTTCGGGTATGTTGCCTTCGGGTTTGTGCCTTCGGGTTTGTTGCCCTATAGTATCGCTTCCGAAGTTGGTCGTTATGAGCCGCATGGGTGATATTGGGTTGCCCTTTAGTATCGCTTCCGATGTTGGTCGTTATGAGCCGCATGGGTGATATTGGGTTTGGAGTCTTCGGGCTCATGGATCCTTGTTTATACAGTACTGAGCTCAAGAAAATTTTCTGATGTTTCATTCATATGTGTATTCCATTGGTATCGCCCTTCGATGTTGGTCTTTTTGAGCCGCATGATATGTAGCGATTACCTTGTGGAACTTTTATACCTTATTGGCATTTGTTATTTGCCTTTTTGGCTTGATTTGGGATATTTGTATCCTTTGTTTCTCTATGTTGCCTATGATTGAGGCTTGTTATCATATGATTCATCTTTTGTTAGATGATTGTGTTATCTCCTTTAAAGATATTTGTTATACTTTGTAACCTTGCAGGTTTATTGTTGTTCAGTTTATCTAACTGATTTGTTTAGCTAGACTGACCCGTGTATTTCATACTCGGGTCAGACCGAGATGTTTCAGGTTAGGTACTTTTGGACTTAGCCTATTTTGCTTTCGCATGGACTATTCAGCTTGTTCCTTTTTGTTAAAGCTTTTTGTGTAGTCCTTTTTGTTGTAACTCTGATATATGTATTCTTTTTACTCGTCTGTATATTGTGGTTTTCTTTACCACTTGACATGTATTATTTTGTATATTCTGGTGTGTATCTGTATATGTGTATATGATAATTTTCTGTTCTGTGATGTGTATTACATTTGAGTTGTCATATTCTGTTCTGATAGATCCTTCAACCACCTATGGTTTTGTTTTAAGTATTCATTGGGTATGTCGACCTGTTTGGTATGTTTATTGTCGATGTATTCAATAGATAGTTAGAGCAAGGCTATAGATGGTCGCTCCCAACCAGCCTTATTCTCCGTGTTAGTTGACGACATTACCCTGTAGTGTCCTTGGCTAGCGTGGGTATAGAGGTGGTAGTCATGTTACGCACACATATGGGCGTCTTCCATCAGTGGTAGTCATGTTACATACACACACACACCACTACTCCATCTACCTCTAAAATTTATGTTGGAAAATCCGAACAGATAACCTAACAAATCAGGTGTGTGTGTGTGTGTGTGTATACATATAGTTATATATATAAAAATAACAAGTACGCTCTCTCAAGAAAGACACTACTTCAGAGCCTATGTATTCACTCAACCTAATGCTCTGATACCACCTGTGACGACCCGACTTCCTAACACCAGAAAGTCGCATCACTAACTAAGAAAGAAAGGGATAGAAGAAGAAAAGATAAGAAATAAGAAACACAACAACAGATAACTCACAGCGGAATGAATAAAATATAATATATCACATAAAATATTACATAGTATCATATTACATCAGAGTACATAACTTATACAACACATATTTGACAGTTATAAACATCTGTCTAACTATACAACTCAAATACACATATACAGATACCATACAAACACAGCGGAACTATAATATATCTACACGTGGAAGCTTCCTGCTCCGTATCTCCCCCAGAATTCGTCAAGCTAACCTGAATCACTTGACTACTCATACATAATATGGGTACCCAAGAGTATAATAAAACAGAAAATAAACACTCGGGTCAGATAGGGGTCTGGTGTGAGTAAATGGGTTGAAATTGCTTAACTTTAGAAAAACCTTTGAAAAGAAAAGGTATCACGTAAGACTTCCCACACATAAACATGGAAAAGCTTTTACCTTACGCTAACCAAAACATTTGATAGGAAATCTAGTGATATTATATTAGCGTCTAGGGTTTTCAAATAATTAAGAAATAGCCCAAATTGTTACATTTATTAAATTCCAGCTACTAGCCACAAAAGTGGGTAATACAAACAAAACCATAGGGTCTCGTAGGAAGAATGGGTTTCCATCAATGGCAAGGCTACTGGGGTATCGCTCGTCACAGAACGTGGCCTAGATCACAGTATCGAGGATTACACCCAATCCTCTGCATCACAAAGCCAGAACCGTTCCTTACTGAACAGTCCCAAACAAGACAACCCCGCAATTGGCCGCGACCCAACTGCCCACACAGCCGAATGAAAAGGGACTTCTAAACGTGGGAAAATATTGTCCTGAAATGGGCGCTACCCACCTAGCCTTGCTGCACCTCCCCTGTTTAGCCATTCTCGGGTTGATGAGGCTTGAGGCTGCGATTACCTTTATAGAACACATCTATCTTAGAATGCTCATCGTCCACCTGACGATGTTCTGAACGCATTCAATCCAAACAAGTTCCGGGTTTGAATGAAACCGAAGCCATTATCTCGTTGCACTCATTTTGGAATTACCCCCGGAGTCAACGACCATAGCCCTTGCACTCTAAATCACCATCTCGAGCCTGTAAGTACTATTTCCATCAAACACATCATGGAATCACCCCCAGAGTTATACTGAAGAAGAATAGTTCTTACACCTCGATTCTTCACTAAGCTCCACTTGGATTTATGACCTAACGTTTAACTGGAACTGATGTGGTTTTCGGATTATCCAAATATGGAAACCGAATCTCGATCTCACCGAAACCAAATACCATTTTAATATCCAAGTTGTTTAATGGTTTAAACAGTTAAACTTATATTCATGATGATATAAACAGATAGATGAATCACATTATCACAACAGATAATTCATAACAACCATTCATCTCACAAAACAGCATATCACATATCATAGATATCCAAATCATCTAGTATCAACCAATCACCCAATATCAATCAATCATCCATAAACATAATTGATTAACTCTTAATCAATAGGATTACTTAAATCCTTCTTCATTTATTTATTCTAAATAAATAAATAAATCATCTCTTATTAATCTTCCTGAATTAATCTTCTAATTACATTCAAGTAATTATCCTTAACCATATACAGTAATTAACCTTTAATTGCTACCATTAATTACAATAATTAATGATCCTTCATTTATTTCCATTAATTAATCAATTATAATTAATTACATTAAACCTCAATTAATTACAACTAATTAATCACATTTAAATTAAATCACTTTTATTAATTAACTTCGATTAATTCATTAATTATATTACTAATGATCCTAATTAATTAATAACTACTTTAATAATTAAATAATTAACTTGTAATTAATCATCTCATTAATCCTAAACAGTAATTAACAATTTGTAATTACTTATCTTAATTAATAACATCTTAATTAATTAAATTAACCTTTGATTAATTAATCAATTAATTAATATTTAATTACTTAATTAAGTAATTATTATCCAATTAAATTAATAAATAATCCTTAACTAATTACTTTATTATTTAATTACAATTTTAGTTAATTACACTTAGTAATTATTCTTAAGTTAATCACATTTATTTATTAATTAATCACATTAGTTAATTAACTAAAATAATTAAGTAATTAACTCTTAATTACTTACATAAGTAATTATCTTCTAATTACTTCATTAATAAATCTTGATAACTCTCTTAATTAATTATTTAACAAGTAATTAATTCCATTATTAAATAATTCTTAATTCTTTAATTAATTATTTACTCCATAATTAATTAACTTTAAAACAATTATATTAATCAATTCTTAGATTAATAATATCAACCGATTATCCAATAATCACTTTAATTACTCCCATGAGTAATTTTCCCTAATTACTTCCATAAGTAATTATCATTCTTAATTACATTCAATAATTAACCATTAATTATTAAGTAATTACATTTAATTAATCCATAATTAAGTGATTATTAAAAATTAAATAAACAATTAACTAAATAT
Organism: Allium cepa; assembly: GCA_030765085.1. Classification (NCBI taxonomy): domain Eukaryota; kingdom Viridiplantae; phylum Streptophyta; class Magnoliopsida; order Asparagales; family Amaryllidaceae; genus Allium; species Allium cepa. The sequence continues at coordinate 566,652,648 of CM060940.1, read as the reverse complement.
TTTAAATTAATTAAATAAATAATTAACTAACTTCTTATATTTGAAGAAACTCCTTAGTTAAGAAAAACATTTATCTGAATTAAACTCTTTACTTAATTACAAATCATATTTAATTAAGTATACTCTAGTTCATATCAAAATAATTTAACAATATTTATCTTCATAAATAGATTATTTGAAATTAATCAAATTTAATAACTTTTAAAACAAACTATTTTATTTGGATTACAAAATTATATCAATAACCTTATTTGAAAATAAGGCATTTAGAAACAAATTTGAAATTTAAAAAAAAATACTTTAATTACCTAATTCAAACTTACTTATTTTCAATAAAATTTGATAACTTTAGTTATTAAATATTTCTTAATAACTTTGATTTAATATTTAAATTCAAAATATTCTTTTAAATTGAAATTCAAAATTTAATTAAGATTATTACTTACAAAAGAAATCACCTCAAAACATTTAAATTTGAGAATAAATTCAATTTACATTTTTAAAAGTTTGATTTATGTTTATTTTAAAACAACCAGTTTAACCTTTATAAATTTGTTTTCTTTTATAAGTTGTTTATAAACTTTAAAACTTCCTTCATTTATTCAAACACAAGTTCAATATGCAACCTTATCTCAAAACACGGTACTAACCGAAAACAACGTCCAAAACAACTCGAGTACGAACCCAAAACTACGCGAGCAAGCCCCGAAGACTCTCGGCACCCTTCCCACTTCGAGTCGTCTTCGAGAAAACGCGAGAGCTCCTTCGGTTAAAACCCTTCTACCCTAATTGCTCCACTTCCAATGTACACATCGTACACGCGTGCATATGTCCCATTATCTCTGGCCAAATTAACTCGTCGAGACCATCGGCGTCGGTCACATGAACCCACGCGAGCAACAATTCGAACCCAGATCCTGGAATATGTACGCGAATCAAAATTCGACCCAAAATCTCGAAACTGCAGAAAACATCGCGACAAAGAACCCCCCCCCCCCCCCCAATGCCGACCACCACGACATTGATGATCCTCGCCGACCACACTACACCTTCGACTCGACTCCCCACTACTCTCGCAAGCCACGCGATCACTTCCGGTCGACATCTCATGTCGAAAAAACCTCGGCAGCCAATCCCAACCGAAAACAAGAAAAACCCCTACTACGATCCAATTCGAACAAATCACTCATTTGAAAAATTCTTGGACGATTTTCCCAACATCTACAACCTAAAAACATGCTTCGATCAAAATTCAAGCTTCAGTCATCATGTTGTTCTTCGGCAAATCACCAAAGTTCCCAAATCGAACAAACCCAAATATCTCACTAATTACACAATTAAAAATTATGATACAAGCACTAAAAATCATAATTTTCCAATTGTAATTCAATTATAAAATCAAAACTAGAATTTGAATTCATAAATTTTTGCCCAAATTTGATTTTTTTACTATAATTTTGAAAAATATGAGTTAATCATTCATTGTGAAATCCTATAGCTGTTTTTAGATGATAAATTACATGATTACAAACAACTTCCATTTACAAATCAAAGTACAGTTTGTGTTCAAAATCAAGTTATTGAAATTATCATAGGATTTGAAACTGTTTTATAAACACAGTAACCATCCTTAACTTTTACAGGCATTCAATATACTTAATTCAACATGCATTCAATTTAAAAGAAATATTTCATATAACATCATGATATCATCACAAAATCAAGATGAAATCTAGATTCAAACTGTTTTTTAAAATTCCATTTACTCACCTGTTTCATTTTGCAGAGTAGTTTCAATTTATTCCAGGCTTGAACATTTATCTGAATAATGCTTTGATTTTTGCTGATAAAATCCTAATGCATGCTTAAATTGATGTTTTAAAATTGTTGAAATGGATCTTGAAGCTGCTGATTAAATTGAATCCATGCATGCATACTGATTGACTTGCTGTTGAACTTGATGAATTGCAGATTGAAATTGATGTTGCAGATTTTTAATCTGCAGTTTTGAAAAATGCAGATTTGATCATCATTTGCTTTTGGCTTTTAATTTCAGGTTTGAAAAATGGTTTTCCATTTTCCATCAATTTGGAAAAAATGAAGAAAAAGAATTTGAGATGAAGAAAGAAATTTTTGAAAATGAAAGAGGAAAACAAATTTTCTTTATGTTTAAATCCAAATAAGTAAAAATGTAGGCCACTTGTCCCATAAGAATTTAAATTTGTCATCCTATTGCTTAATTACTTTACATGTGGTTTTGAGATAATTAACATAGTTACACATGTCTCTTAGTATTTTAAATAAATTTTTATTTAATTTAAATGTTAACATAAACTAACATATTTAATTTACTTTAGTAATTAATACTTACATATGTGAATATAAATTTAATCCTTTAAAGAAAATATTAGAAAACTAATTATAATATAAATGAATCTTTATACTTGTATTTTAAAAATCTAAAACATTTATACATAAAAATTTATAACCATTTTATATCAAGCATTTAAAAAGAAAGCAAAACAAAACTTTGTTTAAATCCCTTTTAACTATCATATTTAAAAATAAACAATTATCTAAAAATTTGAAAACAATTGAATTAATCTAAATTAAATTTTGAAAATATAAATTAAACAAAGCTTTAAATTACAATTATAAATTATCAATTGATTAAATTAAATTTCAAAACAACATCAAATTATTAACATATACATACATATATATTACAATTTGAAAATTTATTCTTTTATTCAAAACAAAAGATATTCTATTCACAATATATATCTAATATACATACATATATATATATATATATATATTATAAATAGAATAAAATTTGATTAGCTTTGAAATATAGTTCTTATCAATATTGCCAGATTAAAATTTATTAACCTTTAAAAGATTAAATTTACCAATTTAAATTAAAATTATAAAGAAAAATCATCAAACCAATTTAATTAAAAATACAGATTATTAAATTGATATTGCCTAAAATTACAGGTCGTTACATTCCTCCCCCTTAAAAGAATTTCGTCCCCGAAATTTAAAAGCAAAGGTAATTTAATAACCCAACAAAGATTTTAATTTCAAACAGCAAAGCATACCTATCAACCAGTTACTAACAACCAAAGAAAATCAATCAAACAAAAAAACCTAACTAATTATTCTGTCACAAATTAGAATAAATCTCAAATTCTATCTAGAGTTTCCCAAGTACAAATCACCGGGAGACTCGCTCTACAGAAACTAAACTAACTACACCACCTAAAATGCAGAGCTCCTCTCATCTTTAGATCCATCAATCTGAACAGAATATCAGACTATACTCAAGTCTAACACAACTTTCAAATCCGACTGAACTGCAGATTCAACAACCAACAATGAATCATACACGTACTCCCTTAGAGATACGTGAAATGCAATGAATTCCAGCTATCCAAACTGGCAATTCAATCTTATCCAATAACTGTTCTCTTCACCAGAGAAATCTTAACAACAATGAAGTCTCCAACTTCGAATTCCAAACTCCTTATCTTATATCTGCATAACTCAACAGATAATCCCAAAGCTGCCAATCCTCTTCTTGATCAGCTCATCCTATGTTGATGCAACCAGAAACAACTAAACCAAAGCAAACCAGTTCCTGGGTCCTATCCAATAGAAAAGTCTTCCGAAATCTATCGAAATCCCGAACACAAGCTCTATTCCTCAAGCAATAGCAAACTAAACTTGCTTCCTTTCTCGTACAGCTGCTACCTCGCTTCCGCTGCACAACTCTGATTCTGAAATAGATGAGAATATTGTTGATGAACACGAATACAAACTTATCCAATATATCCGGGAAACTTTGTTCATCAGACCCATAAAATCTGAGTGACTCATTTGACTCGTTCACACAATCTTACAACAGAATCCAACTCAAAAACTAGATCTGACCATTCCAAATTCCAAAATATTCTGAGCTGCTACACCAACTCTTCCTTCCAGGGACCATCCAACTACCAGGCTTACTACCCATTTCGCTTCTGGAACCAAAACAATATGGAACTCAACTCCAGATGCAGACAATCTTCTGATTACTTCAGTAGCTCCTATTTCCACATGAGAATCCTCAGTCTCAAACAAAATACTGCCCAAGAAAAATTCCCAAACTAAGCGGAAGTCACTTTTGCGATCCAACCTAGTTCGGATTCCAAAGAAACTGTCCTCACTTCACCAAATAGAACAGCTTTAAGCTTTTCCAAACAAGGTTAACCCTTCTAGAAAACTTTCACCAACTGCCCGGACTGCTGAAAGAAGAACCACAAAGATTCCTAAACCATCAGAGAAACGAGACACACTGTTGCTTCCAAACTCTACCTCGATGATACTGCAAAGCTAAAAGACCTTCTTGTCAGCACACCAAACACTTCGAACTGCACTGCTACCACATCTAACCAAAGACTTCTAATTCCAAAGGCTTCTCGAAAACCAAAATGTTCAACAATCCACACAACAGACCTTTGAGATGGCAGACAACCTCTCAAGAAATTCGGACTCCAAACCAAGCATCAACATCTCCCTCTCCTTAAGGAATGACAAATGAGACCATGCGGAAACGAAGCAACTCATAAACCTTAGTGTCATATTCCAAAACAAACAACCTCCATGCTAAATATCCAGACAACATCTACACAAACGAATGTTCCCCTTGGCGGGTAAAAACTGCTCCTCAACTACTTCTAAAACTGCTTCAAGAGAAAACATCTTCCGAAAATATCCATGGATACTGCATCTCATCATGCAGTTATCAAGATATCATCACTTACTTCAGCACTCCCGACAGATCCAAACTAACACTTCCAAGATAAACTCCGAATCTTTAAAAAGATTTTCTTCGGATATCAGATAAATCCTTACTCCAAGCTACAAATCTCACTTGAGACGATATTAGATCTACAGTCTCGACAAAATACTTCCAACCTCAACATATGGGCCTCTTCCATCAGTGGTAGTCATGTTACACACACACATCACTACTCCATCTACCTCTAAAATTTATGTTGGAAAATCCGAACAGATAACCTAACAAATCAGGTTTGTGTGTGTGTATATATATATAGTTATATATATAAAAATAACAAGTACGCTCTCTCAAGAAAGACACTACTTCAGAGCCTATGTATTCACTCAACCTAATGCTCTGATACCACCTGTGACGACCTGACTTCCTAACACCAGAAAGTCGCATCACTAATTAAGAAAGAAAGGGATAGAAGAAGAAAAGATAAGAAATAAGAAACACAACAACAACAGATAACTCACAGCGGAACGAATAAAATATAATATATCACATAAAATATTACATAGTATCACATTACATCAGAGTACACAACTTATACAACACATATTAGACAGTTATAAACATCTGTCTAACTATACAACTCAAATACACATGATACAGATACCATACAAACACAGCGGAACCATAATATATCTACACGTGGAAGCTTCCTGCTCCATATCTCCTCCAGAATTCATCAAGCTAACCTGAATCACTTGACTACACATACATAATATGAGTAACTAAGAGTTCAGTAAAACAGAAAATAAACACTCGGGTCAAACAGGGGTCTGGTGTGAGTAAATGGGTTAAAATAGCTTAACTTTAGAAAAACTTTTGAAAAGAAAAGGTATCATGTAAGACTCCCACACATAAACATGGAAAAGTTTTTACCTTACGCTAACCAAAACATTTGATAGGAAATCCAATGATATTATAATAGTGTCTAGGGTTTTCAAATAAATAAGAAATAGCCGAAATTGTTACATTTATTAAATTCCAGCTACTAGCCACAAAAGTGGGTAATACAAACAAAACCGTAGGGCCTCGTAGGAAGAATGGGTTTCCATCAATGGCAGGGCTACTGGGGTACCGCCCGTCATAGTACGTGGCCTAGATCACAGTATCGTGGATTACGCCCAATCCCCTACATCACAAAGCCGGAACTGTTCCTTAATGAACAGTCCCGAACAAGACAACCCCACAGTTGGCCATGACCCAACTTCCCACACAGCCGAATAAAAAGGGACTTCTAGACAGGGGAAAATCTTGTCCTGAAATGGGCGCTACCCACCTAGCCTTGCTGCACCTCTCCTGCTTTAGCCATTCCCGGGTTGATGAGGCTTGAGGCTGCGATTACCTTTATAGAATACATCTATCGTAGAATGCTCATCGTCCCTGATGATGTTCTGAAAGTATTCAATCCATACAAGTTCATTCCGGATTCGAACGAAACCGAAGGCACTATCTCGTTGCACTCATTTTGGAATCACCCTCAGAGTCAACGACCATAGCCCTTGCACTCTAAATCACCATCTCGAGCCTATAAGTACTATTTCCTTCAAACTCATCATGGAATCACCCCCAGAGTTATACAGACGAAGAATAGTTCTTACACCTCGAGTCTTCACTAAGCTCCACTTGGATTTACGACCCAACGTTTAACTGCAATCGATGTGGTTTTTGGATTATCCAAATAATAAACCCGATCCCGTTCTCACCGAAACCAAACGCCATTTTAATGTCCAAGTTGTTTAAGGGTTTAAACGGTTAAACTTATATTCAGGATGATATAAACAGACAGATGAATCACATTATCACAACAGATAATTCATAACAACCATTCATCTCACAAAATAGCATATCGCATATCATAGATATCCAAATCATCCAGTATCAACCAATCACCCAATATCAATCATCCAATATCAATCAATCATCCATAAACAGAATTGATTAACTCTTAATCAATAGGATTACTTAAATCCTTCTTCATTTATTTATTCCAAATAAATAAATAAATCATCTCTTAATAATCTTCCTTAATTAATCTTCTAATTACATTCAAGTAATTATCCTTAACCATATACAGTAATTAACCTTTAATTACTATCATTAATTACAATAATTAATGATCCTTCATTTATTTCCATTAATTAATCAATTATAATTAATTACATTAAACCTCAATTAATTACAACTAATTAATCACATTTAAATTAAATCACTTTTATTAATCAACTTTGATTAATTCATTAATTATATTAACTAATGATCCTAATTAATTAATTAACTTGTAATTAATAATCTCATTAATCCTAAACAGTAGCTAACAATTTGTAATTACTTATCATAATTAATAACATCTTTATATTAACATTTGATTAATTAATCAATTAATTAATCTTTAATTACTTCATTAAGTAATTATTATACAATTAAATTAATAAATAATCCTTAACTAATTACTTTATTGTTTATTTACAATTTTAATTAATTACACTTAGTAATTAATCTTAAGTTAATCACATTTATTAATTAATTAATCACATTAGTTAATTAACTAAAATAATTAAGTAATTAACTCTTAATTACTTACATTAGTAATTATCTTCTAATTACTTCATTAATAAATCTTGATTACTCTCTTAATTAATTATTTAATAAGTAATTAATTCCATTATTAAATAATTCTTAATTCTTTAATTAATTAATTACTCCATAATTAATTAACTTTAAAACAATTATATTAATCAATTCTTAGATTAATAATATCAAGTGATTATCCATTAATCACTTTAATTACTCCCATGAGTAATTTTCCCTAATTACTTCCATAAGTAATTACCATTCTTAATTACATTCAATAATTAACCATTAATTACTTCATTAAGTAATTAGACTTAATTAATCCATAATTAAGTGATTATTAAAAATTAAATAAACAATTAACTAATTATTTTAAATTAATTAAATAATTAATTAACTAACTTCTTATATTTAAAGAAACTCCTTAATTAAGAAAAACATTTATCTTAATTAAACTCTTTACTTAATTACAAATCATATTTAATTAAGTATTCTCTAGTTCATATCAAAATAATTTAACAATATTTATCTTCATAAATAGATTATTTGAAATTAATCAAATTTAATAACTTAAAAAACAAACTATTTTATTTGGATTACAAAATTATATCAATAACCTTATTTGAAAATAAGGCATTTAGAAACAAATTTGAAATTTAAAAAAATACTTTAATTGCCTAATTCAAACTTACTTACTTTTAATAAAATTTGATAACTTTAGTTATTAAATATATCTCAATAACTTTGATTCAATATTTAAATTCAAAATATTCTTTTAAATTGAAATTCAAAATTTAATTAAGATTATTACTTACAAAAGAAATCGCCTCAACATTTAAATTTGAGAATAAATTCAATTTACATTTTTAAAAGTTTGATTTATGTTTATTTTAAAACAACAAGTTTAACGTTTATAAATTTGTTTTCTTTTATAAGCTTGTTTATAAACTTTAAAACTTCCTTCATTTATTCAAACACAAGTTCAATATGCAACCTTATCTCAAAACACAGTATAACCGAAAACAACGTCCAAAACAACTCGAGTACAAACCCAAAAATACACGAGCAAGCCCCGAAGACTCTCAACACCCTTCCCACTTCGAGTCGTCTTCGAGAAAACGCAAGAGCTCCTTCGGTTAAAACCATTCTTCCCCAATTGCTCCACTTCCAGTGTACACATCGTACACGTGTGCATATGTCCCATTATCTCCGGCCAATTCAGGTCGTCGCGACCATCGACGTCGGTCACATGAACCCACGCGAGCAACAATCCGAACCTAGATCCTAGAATACGAACGCGAATCAAAATTCGATCCAAAATCTTGAAACTGCAGAAAACATCGCGACACAGAACCCCCCAACGCCGACCACCACGACATTGATGAACCTCGCCGACCACACTACACCTTCGACTCGACTCCCCACTACTCTCGCAAGCCACGCGATCACTTCCGGTCAACATCTCATGTCGCAAAAACCTCAACGGCCAAGCCCAGCCGAAAATAAGAAAAAACCCTACTACGATCCAATTCGAACAAATCACTCATTTGAAAAATTCTTGAACAATTTTCCCAACATCTACAACCTAAAAACATGCTTCGATCAAAATTCAAGCTTCAATCGTCATGTTGTTCTTCGGCAAATCACCAATGTTCCCAAATCGAACAAACCCAAATATCTCACTAATTACACAATTAAAAATTATGATACAAGCACTAAAAATCATAATATTCCAATTGTAATTCAATTATAAAATCAAAACTAGAATTTGAATTCATAAATTTCTGCCCAAATTTGATTTTTTTACTGTAATTTTGAAAAATATGAGTTAATCATTCATTTTAAAATCCTATAACTATTTTTAGATGATAAATTACATGATTACAAACAACTTCCAATTACAAATCAAAGTCCAGTTTGTGTTCAAAATCAAGTTATTGAATTATCATAAGATTTGAAACTGTTTTATAAACACAGTAACCATCCTTAACTTTTACAGGCATTCAATATACTCGATTCAACATGCATTCAATTTAAAACAAATATTTCATATAACATCATGATATCATCACAAAATCAAGATGAAATCTAGAATCAAACTATTTTTTAAAATTCCATTTTCTCACCTGTTTCATTTTGCAGAGTAGTTTCAATTTATTCCAGGCTTGAACATTTATCTGAATAATGCTTTGATTTTTGCTGATAAAATCCTACTACATGCTTAAATTGATGTTTTAAAAGTGTTGAAATGGATCTTGAAGCTGCTGATGAAATTGAATCCATGCATTCATACAGATTGACTTACTGTTGAACTTGATGAATTGTTGGTTGAAATTGATGTTGCAGATTTTTAATTTGCAGTTTTGAAAAATGTAGATTTGATCATCAATTGCTTTTGGGTTTTAATTTCAGGTTTGAAAAATGGTTTTCTGTTTGCCATCAATTTGGAAAAAATGAAGAAAAAGAATTTGAGATGAAGAAAGAAAGTTTTGAAAATGAAAGAGGAAAACAAATTTTCTTTATGTTTAAATTCAAATAAATAAAAATGTAGGCCACTTGTCCCATAAGAATTTACATTTGTCATCCTGTTTGCTTAATTACTTTACATGTGTTTTTGAGATAATTAACATAGTTATACATGTCTCTTAGTATTTTAAATAAATTTTTATTTAATTTAAATGTTAACATAAACTAACATATTTAATTTACTTCATTAATTAATACTTACATATGTGAATATAAATTTAACCCTTTAAAGAAAATATTTGAAAACTAATTATAATATAAATGAATCTTTATACTTGTATTTTAAAAATCTAAAACATTTATACATATACATTTATAACCATTTTATATCAAGCATTTAAAAAGAAAGTAAAACAAAACTTTGTTTAAATCCCTTTTAACTATCATATTTAAAAATAAACAATTATCTAAAAAATTAAAAATAATTGAATTAATTCTAAATTAACTTTTGAAAATATAAATTAAACAAAGCTTTAAATTACAATTATAAATTATCAATTGATTAAATTAGATTTCAAAACAACATTAAATTATAACATATACATACATATATATTACAATTTGAAAATTTATTCTTTTATTTAAAAAAAAAGATATTCTATTCACAATATATATCAAATATATATATATATATATATATTATAAATAGAATAAAATTTGATTATCTTTGAAATATAATTCTTATCAATATTGCCAGATTAAAATTTATTAACCTTTAAAAGATTAAATTTACCAATTTAAATTAAAATTATAAAGAAAAATCATCAAACCAATTTAATTATAAATACAGATTAAATTGATATTGCCTAAAACTCCGGGTCGTTACATTGGGTTTCTGGTATCCTGCAAATAGGCAAAGACAAATATATCAGAGCTCAGATAAATATCTCAAGGCGTAACTGACTAAAATATAATAGTAAGTAAATACTCGCTAATATAATAACACTTTCTTAACAAGTGTCTCAAAGTTGAAAAGTCTCTGCCATCTACCTAACCCATAGGATGTTATGAAGAGGAGGTCGGAACTAAAGTTCTGGTGAATGGACAATTATACACTTCTAAGCACATATACCGTTTTATTTCCATTTACTATTATATTAGGTTTATTGGGTTCACTATACTCTCTCCTTTGTGCGTAAATCGTACCCATCCACTCCCTAGTAGATTAAAACCTAACAACTAATATATATGTATCTATGTACCCAATGACCACATCGGTCCTAGGTACTACCTACGGTACCTTCCGTGCCTCCTCGAAAAGGACTCCATCGTCTTGCTCCTAGAGCGTTCTGTTACTACATCTATAAAAGACAGCTTTGTGAGGCCTACAATACAGATGTTCCATCGTCTTCTATGAAAATGTAAAACTGCATCAGCACTAGCCTATAATAATGCTCTGACATCCATAATGTTCCACCTAGTGCGTACCTTGAGGACTATACGTAATCGTTATGTCTACTCCCTGAATCCCGCTTAACAAGTTCTACCTTGTACGGAGCTCAATCGGGGATTTTCTATATCTGTAATGGACTACCTCACTAGGCCTACAATATGATATTCTACTTGATATGTCTATTTTCTTGTCATGGCTATGGCCCCACGCAGCCACCCCTTAACTAATCGAAAGACCCCTAAAGAGCTAAGGGGTTGTCGCCTGCTGCAAACAATCTAAACATGCAATTGCCTATGCCCCTCATCTAATGTCTCGATAGTGAAAGAATCATTGGCCTTTTGGTATAACTTTAGTCATTCCCGAACTCGCTTCTTGGTTTGATGCTGGCCTGACATCCGCATGCGACTATCCTTTTGGGTTCTGCCCACTAAAACCTACTCGCAAGTCAGAGTATGGTGTCATACGAATATCCTACTCTAAACATCAACCCATTTGATTGCTACAATGTTCTTGTACGGCAAAAGCATTCAAGGCATATACTCTTGATGGAACAGCTACAAACCTACCTCCGGGGGGCTGCTACGTTAGGCCTACCCCAGAGGGCAATCCTAGAGCACCCTCATGTCCCCTTGAAGTCTTGTACTTCCTCTAGCCCAAAATATATAAGTTGGATGTGCTTCTTATTTGTTAAAAATCTATCATAAACTGCTTCGTTAGGCTCTTCATCCTTTGGGATGCTTCAAAAGCATCTTACTCTTTTATTAGAACCTAAGTCTAATCTTTTATTTTGCATTTAGTTTACATTTCTTATTTTGTTGGCTACTTATTTACCCTAATCAGCATAAGCTTGTCCCAGCCTCACCTATCTATTGTGAGACCATCTGTTCCCGACTGAAAGGGAATGTTGTTGGTATGTTCCCCGTTTCTATGTTTGCTTATTAACATAGTGTATGTTTTAAAATAAACCTCTTCTGTTACTTCTGCTCTGTTTTTGTTATTAACTTAATCTAAGTCTTAAAATAAGCCTTTTCTATTCTTTCTGTTTGATTATAACCTATGTTATAATTCTACTTGCAATTATCACTTTTATATTCTTTTATAATCTATATATTATAAATATAATTACAAGTGTTTCTTTTCTATTCTAGTCTATTTTCTTTTATTATGATATTGAATTCACTTTGATTCTCTTATGTTATACGACAATCTTGTCTTGTGCCTATGTCCGACTATCACAAATTTACTTATCATAATAACTGCTTTGCTTTTATTCTACTATCTACACGGTAAATGCAGATCTAGTTACATTACTTCTAGTCTTGTCTAATAATTAACTTGATTTCTTCTTTACTTCCTTTGATTCTTCACTTTCTTTTCTTGCATTCTAGAAAGTAGTTATATTCTATTCAGATGGTTGCAAAAAATGTGCTGAAAATCCATTTCCATATTTATACTAACTAATGCTATAAACAATAACTCGTAATTGCAAGATATTTCTTTCTTTAACTATTAATAATGTAAAATATAGAAATGTCTCTATTTTATATTGATTCCCTTTTTCTTTCTTTTATTCTTGCAATTAAGTTTATCGTTATTTTTGCAATACTAAACCAAAGAAATGTATTCTCTTTTCTAAAACAACCAACTAATTTATTACTAACTTCCAATCACTTTATTTCTCCCTTTTTAGCATGGTTTACGGTAAATTTCCACTTTTCCTCTTTTTATTTCAGTTTTTCTTATTTGACATCTAATTTCTGTAAACCTGGTGTTTCTTTATTTTTGTCCATATTTGTGAATTCTTCTCATTTACTATTTTATTTGCGTAAAAAGAAATAAAAAGATACTATTATTTACAGGCTAAATGCCAACTTAAAATAGATGTAAATAATAGCAAATAACTATAAATAATTGTAAATTTCTTGCTTTTAGGCTTATGCCCTTCTCTATAACTGTTAAGCCTAATATTATTCAAATTTAATTAGATTACTATCTTTCTTTTCCATATAAATAATAATTAAATATAAGCTCTCTTAAAATTTACAGTTATAGAGAATTAGTAGAACTAATTACTGAAATAAATGCTGAATTAAAATAATTAAAAGGGAATCTAATGATAATATATCATAAACGTAAAAGATTTATAACTTAAATCCACTCACATGTCATCCTTAACTTCAACCTCTATCCTATTTAATTTGCTACGCTTTTTTTCCGCTTTTTCCCCTTTTGATTCGCTGTAAATTCCCTGGTTGGTTTGCGCAATTCTCTGATTTGTTTGTATGTATTTCCTTGATTATTTTTTTTAGTTTGGGGAAAGATTTGATCAACAGAGGAGAAAAAAAGAGGGAGAAGAGAAGACGAGTTTTCTGCAAATGGCAGTAGCTAATTCAGAGAAAATAGTGTGGGATAGGGTTAAGTTATGTTCAATTTATAGGTGCAGTGAACAACTAGGAACCATCCGATTAACCCTAAAAACAATCCTCACCAATTCCTTTGTTATAGAACCCTATTAATTCACATTTCCTTCTAAATAAGATTCTCCTATTAATTATCTAATTAATTAGTTCATACATACATACTTATATACATGTGTATATATATATATATATATATATATATATATATATATATATATATATTCAATACTAATTGATTCTTATACGTTATAATTTCTTACCTATTTGAACACGTCAATTAATGCCTCTATTAATTCTGTGCATATAAAATTATACTTTGTGATTTATTCTTATTGATTTACCTTTATCATAAACCTAATTACTTTGTTTCATTTTTGTATGGTTTCCAATTTTTTTTAACTCGGAAACAAATAATCCTATAACTGGCATTTTCTTCTAGCTAATTAGTTTACATAATTATATATTGTAAAAATGTCATATTCTTTGATTAATTGACACCCGTTTTAAAATGCTCAACTAATTGCCAATTAATTGACACGTTTTTCCATTTTAATCGATATCCAAATTAATTCCTATGTATCACTCAATCACACATTTATTAGTTGTACATATCTAAACCGCCAATTCATTACCCAATTAATTGACATATAAGTTTTCCTCTTTTATTAATTGATGCTTACTTAATGTCTTTAATTAATTTTTCAATCAATTGATTGTGTCTATTATAAATTAATATATGTATGTTATCATTTAATTTACTCCTCGCATACAATTCCGTTTATTAGAAGATCTCTTAATTAATTAATGTTACAAAAGTGACATATTCTCTGACTAATTGATGCCTTTATGTTTCTTAATTATTTAATCTTTTAATTGATTGATGCGCCAGTTAATCACAGACTCATTAGTTGCATATATCTATATAACCTCTTAATTTTTTAAAATCATATATTGGACATTTATATTTTCCACTATTTTGCAATTATGTTAAATCAATTGATTTTATTTGTCATTAAAGCATAGGTTATTACATTCTCCCCTCTCAGAAAATTCCTTTCCCGAAATTTGATAAGGATTCAATCATGCAAACCTTTATGCATCCATTCTATAATAACAACCATTTAGTGTACAACCAATTTTGCAACAATCCGTGCATAGTAAAAAGTGCAATACATCATAAAATATATGCACGTACAAGAATTTCTAAGCGGTACCTCCTATATGAATGCTTTTTCTTTTATAAATTCCTTGTAAAACATGATGCACACATCTTAAATATAGTTGCAATTTCTATATGAATGCAATTTTATGAAAACTCAAAACATTTTTCATCCGATTTTTCCCACATTCCTATTGAATAGGAGCATAGTTCAATATATTTTATGTCCAAACCTACCACGTAACTTTTGATTTTCGAATCTAGAAAATTCTAATTTTCCAAATTCACTTATGTTATAAAGAAGGTAGAAATGGAAAAACCTCACATTTTCCTTTTTACCTTTGTGCACTTTTTTCTTTGTACTTGGGACATATGCCACTATTATACAAAAATCCCTATTTTCTTTCTCAAGCACGGTTTACATAAGAAAAATTTCTTTTCGAATCATTTTTTTCCTTCCACAATTCCAAGTTTCAAAAGTTTTCTTATCTATTTATTTACTTTGAAATGTCAATTACCAGGATTCTAACCTTCAAAATGTGCTACTTAGGATTTTCCAAAAATGTTTAGTGCCATAATCATTTCAAGAATTTTCCAAAAATGCCTAGTGCCATAATCATTTCTACTTTCAAAAATCCATATTTTGTAGTTTTTGATTTTAGGCCATTCCCTTAAATCTAGCAGGGACTATGAAATAATTCTAAGTTTAAAATTTAGTCTTCTCTTGCTTTTTAAAGCACTTTTTTCCATTAAATTCGTGGGATCCTTAATTTAAGTTTTTCCCCATTAAAACTTGTTTTTCACCAAATCATTTCTAAAGTAACGTATCTTCAATATTTCAAAACAATGTCTTTTTTCATAATTTTAAATCATAAAAGCTGGAGAAGATAAGAACAAATATTCCTCTATTATCTTCATAACAGCTCATACTCTTCGTTCAAGGTGGGTTTTCTAAAGACATGCAATTAATTAAAAAATAATAAGGGAAAACATTTATTTTCCCTTACTTAGCCTCTCTAATTATAGTATAACGATTATTACCCAACAACATGGTCTCTTATTACTGTACTTTCTACCTAGAGATTTCACACTTTAATGCACTGGAACAATTTCTCCTAAGAGAAGCTGTCAACGTAAAATTTTCTATGAATACTATAAAGGAGGATGTGCGTTTTGTATGAAATAACAAGGAGTTTTTGTTTTATTTCTATGCTGAAATAGAGTGCACAAAGTACAGTGTTTTCCATATTTTATGCACCTCTTTTGATATGTTTACTTTGTGTAGCGACCCGTAAATTTTAATGGTTTTATTAAGGTAATTAACTGAATTTTTGTGAAATTTTAAATAATTAAATTTCGAAATGAAAATTTTGGTATTTGGAATACGTCTATTTAAACATAATAAATGATAAATTTTCATCTGAAAATATGAAAGTTTATTTTCTTGTGTAATTTTATTTAAATTTAAATCAGTTAAATTTGATGATAATAAAACATTTCTCAAACCTAAATATTTTTGTATAGTAAATTTGTAAATCATTTTCTGAGTGAGACATCATAATTCGTTTCGTCAATTTTGAACTTCTCTAGCTTCGTTTATCTTATTTTCATCGCATTTGCAGTCGTTTGGCAGCGAATATCGACTTTTGATAGGATAATCTTACCGTTGATATCTTTGTACCATTATGTTCGTCTTGTCATGTTGATCTCTGTAGTATATTCTATTGTGCATTTTGGATTCCGGTACACGTCGAAATTAAAACACTTAGCTGTATCAGTATCCGTTTTGAAACTTTTGGGTTTGTTCTTGTGTCCATTCAAATTTTCCAATGGTTAAAAAACCAACAGCCAATTGCTTTTATTGCTTCCTGAATTCATGTGCGTAGCCTTTAAAATTCCTAGAATTTATTAATGTTAACTGTCATTATTTCAGATTATATCTAACTTTTGCTATTCTTATATTTCAATAACATATTTGGGGTTTTGTTTCATTCTTTGGTTTGTTCAGTCTTCCCCCTCCTCTTCTTCATCCCTCTCTGTGTTTCATTTCCATTTCTCCACCATTTCATTATTCTGCATTCTTTCGAATAATAATAGTAAAATTATAGCTTGTATATACTATAGTTTTATATATGTACCTGTGTGTGAGAAGCTGCTTCCTTCTCTTTCCCTCTAATTTCATTCCTAAAACCATCAAAAATCACCCCCTTTATTTCACCGAGATTGCCACCACCTTTCGTCCTTCCCTCTTTACAAGCCGTTCACCCACCACCTACAACTGCAGCTCGACCCAATAACCTCAGACTTTCGACCATGTTCCACCTCCCTTGATGGAGCTTGCATACCGACCACCATCCACAAAAATGCAGCCACTCCTTGACCACGCCATATCTCCACTATCACTGCTCCTTCGCAACTCACACCGCAACTTGCGCTGAGGCTTCCTTTTGCATGCAGTTGTGCGTTACTATATAAAAAAGGAAATGTTAGTTGCATATTTTTCCCCCGTAGCCAGCTCATTCCCTATTTGCCTTCCCTTCCCCTCCTCGCCAGAGCAAAACCTCGTCGCCCACTCACAAGCAGCCGCTCCATCGTCTCTTATGCCTTAGCGTGCTGCCTTCTCTTGCTAGCTGACGCAGCCCAACACACACAACAGCTTCGACCACCCGAGCACCAAACCCTGATTGATCAAGACAAGTAAATCATGGGGTAGTTTGCAACCTGCTCATGTTCTCTTCTTTTGTCCTTGTTCTTATTATATATACATATACATATATATATGTATGTATGTATGTATATATATAACATACAGCTTATGGCTTTTGTGTGTATATATATATATATATATATAGAGCATAGTAAGTATACCTATGCTTTTGTAAGTTGCATATTTATTTTATTTTGCCTGATCATTCTTCTTTCATACTGTTTTGTTTTGGAAAGTATATTATATAATTTAAATTCATATCAAAGGAATAATATAATTCTATATATTTTGCAGTCGACTTTCTTCTCTTTTTAAGGTATATACACACACATATATATAAAAGTTTGCTTGAGTTTGTATAATATGTTTGTATATAATTGGTTGAGTTTTATATAAGTTGTATATTCTTATATGTATATATAAGTTATATGGAATAGCAAAGTATAGATGTATATATATAGTCTGCATAGGTTTTGAATATGATATGTATTAGTATTTTGATTTTTAATGAGCATATATAAGCGAGATATGGGTTCACTATGTAGTTATATCACAGTAGATTATGTAATAAAAGTAATGGGTTTTGTAATAAATATATATATATAGATTTACATTAATACATACTAATATTGATTTAAAGTATATTTATAAAGATTCAGTTGGATAATGGTCTTAAATTATATGTATATAAAGTTTTTAAATATGTGTTTAAATTTATTTTAAGCTGTAAGAAATTTTGAAAGGAAACAGATGTATTTCAGTACTAATGATTCTTGAATTATATATATTTGTTTTAAATCAGAATACTGATTTTATAATAACTTATATATTTTCCGTTATATCGAGTTAATTTGAATTTGTTTCATCGATTCCCATTATCTGCTTTATTGGTCGAATTCGTGTTCACCTTCTTCACTTTGACATTTATTGTTTGGATTTGGTCGATTTTCGAATTCTTGATTTATTCTGTGTGCTCGTCCTGTTCTCTCTAACCTTGAAAGGTGAGCAATCACTCACTCTTAACATTCTATATTTATTAAGTTTGATTTCATTTGAAACAACAATTGAAATATGTTGTTGCTAGTTATTTAATTGTTATATATGAAATGCCATTTTCTATAACTGTTCGCCTGTTGACATCTAACACCATGATCTGTTATTTATATTTTATCTATTATTGATGATATATGCCTGTTGTTGATATGTATATTATTATCATCACTGTTCTCACTCTGTAACTTCCATGTTATTCATAATTCCCTATATGTTGAAATGATACATACCCGAACGATCTTGTAGAATGGAAGAAAATCGTTATGTGTTGAAATGATAAACCCAAGCGATTTTCATTGACTTTGAAATTAGGATTGCGGGTTGAAATGATATATACCCGTAGATATTTAAATTGAGGATTGAAATGATAAATACTGTATCACTTGACCATAGGATAAAAAAATTTATATAGACACCTTTGGTTTATGTATATTTTTGAAATGATTTCCAAAGTTTTAAAAGGAAATACATATGGTTTATTAAGTATTGATTTTTAATGTTATATATACTTAAATGTTATTTTTACAAAGGTTTAAATGTTAGATTTTCAAAATTATATGTTGGGAAATTTTAAATTTATAAGTTAGTCTGAAAATATTTTACTACTAATTTTACTATTTAATATATATAAATAGGTTAAATATAAAATAAATTTAATAATAAGATCTAATTTAATAAAATTTAATTTAATTAGTACATAGTATGTCTTAAGTATTTATTTAAAATTGTATTTAAAAGGTAGATTTTGTAATAATTTTAGTAAATTGAGGTTGGAAAGATAAATTTGAAATTGATTTGAAATTGGATTTAATTAAGAGTTGTACTTAATTAAGATTGATTTGAAACTTATCAAATTTGGAATTTTAAGGATATGATTTTATAACTTGATTTTGATTGAAGATGATTGAATATTTTCAAATTTAAATAAATTTAAATGGGATATTTAGTTTTATTTAAGTTTGTATTTTGAAACTTTATTTTAATTCTATTGTATTAATTAAGTGGATATTTCCAAAACTAAATAATAGTAAAGTTGGATTTGAGATATATGAAATTATCAAATTTAGTTTTGTAAGTGTTTAAATATTTAAAGCTTTGAAACCTATTGAAATTGAAATGGTTTGATTGTAGTTCAACTCTATATTTGAAAATGATATAAAATGGTTTATCGAGATGTTGAATTAAAATTGAAATTTGTGATATAATATTGAATTAAATTGAATTTTAGAATTTGAATTGATTTGAATCGATTTGTGAACTTTAAGGAAACTATTTTTATTTATGTAAAGTATTTTAATATATATATATATTTACTTTATAAATTATTTTAATATAAACTATTTTAATTTAACTATCTCAATATACTAATTAATTTAATATATAAACTATTTAAAAATATATAACTATTTTAATGTACTATTTTATTATATAAACTACTTTAACTTATAACTATCTTATTATATACTATTTTATATATCTAAACTGTTAAGTGGGAGTGTTATGATTTTCAAAGTATTATGTTTCCAAAGTATTATGATTTCCAAAGTTATGTTTTCATATTGTTATGATTTTCAAAGTGTTATGGTTTCAAAGGTTTATAAATTAGAAAGAGTTATAATTTTGGAAAGTGCTATGATTTTGGAAATGGATATATTTTAAGTGAATAATGATCTTGTATTGATATGGTTTTGAAATGGATATGATATTTTTGATATGGAAATGATATTTTCAAATGACCATGGTGTTATTATAACGTTTGGTTGTTACAGAGATCGAGATCGGTTATTGTCATACTCTCTGCCAATACCGAAAACCACTTCAGTGTATGTGGTGGAGATTCCAGAATGATGTAGGATGGTTGACGACGATTCTATATAAGGTATATACGTGGACCTGACTCCCATGAGTTAACTTAAGATGGCTAAAATAGAAGCAATTGACAGGCCAAGTGAGGCAGCATCTCCGATCGGACACACTTCTTCGATACCATTGTATTGCTTTATGATTGATTGGGTGCACCCTCGGATTGGGAGTGTTGGATGAGTTGGGCAGTAGCTGTGGCTATGCGTTACCAACAGCCCGGAAGTGTAATTGGGGGTATCTACCATATCGAGCCCACTACGAGTTTGTTTTGTACCATAATTATGGAGTGACCTCTGATAGCCTCCAGTTTACGGAGGGTTTACGGTACTTTATAGGCTATGAGAATAAATAAAAATGTGTTAAGGGGGATATGGGTAATGCATTGTCGCTATTTTAATAGTTTATCTTACTATAAACATATTATAATAGCGTATTGTACTACATAGTAGATAGTTCCATGGATCCTTAGAGGATGGTTATCCCAAACATCCTTTGAGTTACTTGTATTTTAGTTGATATTTCACTTGAGTTGGATTTATTAATATAAGAATGTTAATCCTGACCCGAGTATTTTATCTTTTGCTTTATGCTTGGGTCAAACTGAGTGTCACAGCAATTGAGACTCACCTTTGGAGTTTAGCTTCGCTTGGAGAACCATCTATATCTATTCCGCTTTCAGTTATACAATTGACTCCTGTAACGACCCACAAATTTCGTTAATTAAATTTGTCATATTTATAAGATTTTAGAATTAAATTATAAAGAAATATAATTGTTATAATTAGTAATGAAGAAAATGTTAATAATTAACCTATGAAATATTACATTGGCTGTAATAGACTTAATTATAAAAATTGAATTTAATAAACCCTATTTATTTGGAACCTTGTTTATGATATGCAAAAGTATAATAAATGAGTTATTACCAGAGATTGAAATTTAAATAGAATTCTAATGAATGAATAGTGGAAAGGATTATACAGATGTATAATTTAATACGAGAAAGGAAAGTATTTAATTGATTATGTAATGAAAACATTGTAACGGTAATTGGAATAAATTAAGGAATATGTTAGTATAAGTTAAAAATTACACCTGCGTATAAATTGAATATAAGAGAACTACTATAAATATTGAATAAATTTTGGAATAGTTGTAATAAATGTTAATTGAGTAAAACCAGTGTTATGTAAGTAATTACAATATTGGGGTGTAAATAATGAACCTCTAAAAGTGTGATTAAGAGTTAATGACAATATTTATTGTACGTAACTTATTTTATTAGGTTGTTAAGTTTAATTTGTAATCAATTTCAATTAATTCACTAAATTATTGCAGTTAATGTGGAATAAATTGGTAAGTGAGAAATGTTGGATTCAATAAGATGTAACCAAGGTAAAATTCCATTCATAATAGGATAATTGATGTAATAAAAAAGCGTGAAACCAAGTGAATCAATTTATTTAGAATAGTAATAGTAATTAATGGATATAATTTGCTAAGATATAATAAATGGAAATAGGAAGGTTATTAACTAAGGAAGAAATATGTAATGATTGCATTTAATTGTAAGTGGATGAAATTTATTTCTATATTAATTGAATATTGGAATAAGATGATAATTGTTAATGTAATAAGAGTGGGCCAATAATAATTCTTTCCATAAATTGATAATCGATTCAATAATGTAATACTATCCATAATAGGGCAATTAGATTTATGATAGAATGAAAAGTCTATTAAATGGAAATATTGAAAATAAAATTTGTAATTTCTAAATTTTGGAAATTTGAAGCAAGGGTAGTAATTATTGTAATAATAAAATGGGAGTCAATTAGAACTTAATAAACCTTAATGTATATTAATGAGAATTGTGGCAATAGTGCAAAACTTTAATCATTTACCCATTCATTAATTCATTGAATTAGGTCTCAATCAAATAGCAAATTTGGCTTGTTATTAATAGCTTTTAAAGGGAAATAAAACGTTAATGATAACAAGTAATTTAAGATTAACCATCTATTTAGTATATTAAATTATAACTGATAATCAATTGCAATTAAATGGAAACTTTATATTTGAAATACTGCATAAATGGAAATGTAGATGAAATCTAAGAAAATAAATTTAAATGTCAATGCAATACCAATTAATGGTTTGAATGTGATTACGAAATTGGAATTTGTTAAATGCAGTAAATAATTCAGGGCAAATAAATTTATGGAACAAATGTTAAGATCTTAACTGATGGTAATTGATAATTGAAGATAATGTAAATTCCATTTATAATATGACCATGGGTAAATGAAAATATTGTAAATCAAGATTTGTTTATTTATTTGAATATAAATAATTAAGGTAATTGAGCTTTTGCAATTAATTAAAAATTAAACATTTATTTTTACGTTAATTGAAAATTTAGTTGAAATTGAAAAATATTTATGTATGTTAATTTCATCCATTTGGCTATAATGGATTGAATAATAAGAATGAAGATTTACAATGAAATTTTTGGAAACTTAATTGATAATTTCTAAATTTAATAAAAATGAAAATTTGACACTGAAATGGGAAGTTAATCAACTTTAAATTGATTGTTTTAAACATTGTAATTTGATTGAGAAATATAAAGGTAATAAAGTTTGTCAAATTTAAGATTTAAAAAAAATGGATTTTATTAATGAATTTTAAATTTATTTAATTGATATAAAATTAGACATTTTGGCCACTGGCTCGGATTTCGACGAAACCAGTTTCATCGGATCCGTAACTGTGAATTATAATAGTGTTTCAAGTTTCATAACGATCGGACTTGCCATTTGATCGTACGGACTCGAAACGCCTTGAAATTTATGCAATTTAAATCAATTGAAAGCAATTTGGAAATTTTGAATTTAGCATAACTTCTTCATACGATGGAATTTGGACGTGAAGCTTTTCCATCGCGTTTAAAATATTTTTAAACATATATTTTGATATATGGGTTGACCCTTTTCCGTTCCAGAATCGAAACGGGCTTTTCGGGTCAATTATAGTTCAAAACCCAAATCCAACCTAGCCCATTCTTTCTATTCTGTTTGCATATGTGTGTGTGTGTGTGTGTGTGTGTGTGTGTGTGTGTGTGTGTGGTTATAAACCCTAAGTCATTGCTTATTCCTCATTCTGAACGTATGCTCTTCCTCATTCCACTACAAACCCTAATCTTCCCAATCCAATTTCAATTTCAAAAAAAAAATTGCGGATCTGCAGCCACTTCGAGTCGTGCTTCGAGTTTCATAGGAAAAACGCTGTACCTACTTCGGGTCAGGAAGAAAATGACTTGGGTCGCTCCGGGTCATTTTGGCAAAAACTCCAAGCAAGCACCGGGTATTTGAGGCGGCGCACCGAAGTCGAACCCGAAGTCGACCCAGGACCAGAATTTTACATTTTTCAAATTTTCATAACTTTTGCATATGAGCTCGGATTCACGCGCGGTTTGTTTTGCTGGGATCCTATCGGAATTTCTGACGTTTTGGCACTGGTTTGGATGAATTTGGAGACTGTCCAATTTTTGGGTTTAAATTGGATTTGAATTCAATTTAAATTCAAAAGGTGAGTGTTTTAACCCACTCACAATTTCTAAAATTTCTTATGTTTGTTAAATTGATTTATGATGTGTTTAGAAATTTATTTATAGTTGTTTGGCATATATTTCATCATTATCTCAGTTAATTTGCATTCATATAATTTGTTATTTAATTCATTTTTGCATATAAACTGCCAGTTAAAATTTTAGTTAAATTTATTATTGCACATAAACTGCTAGTTAAATTTATTTATTATTGCATATAAACTAAAATAAACAGTTATTTAATTCATTATTCAAAGTTAACTGTCGGTAATTAACTATTATTTATCGATGTGATTGTTTGAATATGGATGATAAATTGATAAATGTTTGATGATTGATATGATGGATGAATGGATGTTGTATTTATATTGTATAAACTGAAAGTTATTATGCATTTTCATTTAATTCGGGATTGCGATTTGAAATGATACACAAAAATTTCTATAATAGCTGTTAATTCAATTTAGCTTTTTAGTTCATTATCATCAACTACAGCATTTACAAATGTTGTAATATCATTTACATTATAATTAATAACATTTCAAAAATGCAGTCAATTAACTTCAAATATTCAATATAATTTCTCAACCAATTATATTTTTTATTTAAAACATTTTTAACTCATAAAATCATACATTTTCACATTTATAAACATCATTTAATTTTCCTCAAGTTCAAGATTTTATAAATTTAAATTTCCATTCAAAAATCAAGATTTAATAATAATTCACTTATTAAATTGCAATGTTCAATTTTAAATTCATTGCATTAAATTTCAACTTAACACTTAAGTTCAAATTCTCAAATATAACTTAGTTTTATTTTTATTTACTTAACTAAAAGTTCACTTTTAAGTCAATTTCATAAATTTCCAATTTAGTTATATTTCAAAATTTCAACTTAAAGTATTCATTCATTTCACATTTCAACTTTATTAAAAATCATTAATATGTTATAAAATCATTTTAAATTGATTTAGATTCAAAATATCTTAATTTTATCATATTTTCAAAGTTATTTAAATTCCATTAAAAATTAAGTCAAAATTTCCAAAATAACTTACATTCATATTTTCTAACTTCTCATTAATTCATTTCACTTGCAATTATTCAGAAAATCAATAATATTTTACAAAAATCCTTTTTAATTAGATTTAAATCAAAATATTTTAATATTTACATTTCTAAAGTAATTTTAAAATTTTTAGAAAACATATATTAACTACGGGTCTGTATATAATTTTCTACACTAGGAAAAGTGATACGGGTAATATATCATTTCAACCCGTAATTTACAAAGAAAATCCGGGTGTTATCATTTCAAACCCGCAATCCCAAGTCAAAATGAATAATTTAAAAACCGTTCAGGCCTATCATTTTAGCCCATAATGATTTTTCCTTATTCCAAAGTCCGTTCGGGTATGTATCATTTCAACCCATAGTGATTTCTAACCTACAGGGAACTTACAGTGTGATAGACATATCAAAAATGAACAGTTTAACAATATACAATAGTAACTGGTGAGTGACATGTAACAGGTGATATGACATAAAATTTAACATGTTAACATCATATATATATATAATCACATGGCAGTTATAACATCATAAATATTTCTACACATTCAGTTGTAGTTGTTTCACAACTGCATAAGTATAAATGTCGTGTGAGCTTTACTCACCTCTAATTGCTGAAGATGTCAAAACCAAAGGCACAACAGAAAACAAAGCACGATGACAGAATTACGGACTTGAGTGGAGAGCGAATCCAAGCTACAACTCTTTTGTACAACCCAAAACAAACAACCAAAACAACACAATTCAATACGATTTTAAAATGCAATAACTTTGAAATAAAAGAGAAACGAATTGCCAAACTTTTTGCCTTGCTTCCTCAAACCTTTGTCACAGCCTAGGGTATAGTTTGGTTCAGATTTGGGGAAGTTTTGGCTCAGGTCTAGGCTAGCATGGGTCGGGTTCATGTCATGAGCAAGGTAGAGTTTCATACATGAAGAGGTGAAGGGTCTTAGGCAAACAAATGGAGTTTTGGTTGGCTAGAGGGCTCGGCCATGGAAGTTTGCTCGGCCTGTGGGTGCACCATGACTGGACAAAGGTTGTAGTGGTGTGTGGTGATCAGGTCAGAGGTGGTGGTTAGGGTGGTGGTTGAAGGGGATGAGGCCAAAATGGTCAACAAACATTGTTTTTGGCATGTAGGTTGCAATTTTAAAGGGTTTGACCACCATGGATGGCTCAGCCTTGGTCATGGCTGGAAGCATAGGTGGTGGTGATGGCAGGGAAGAGGTGTAGGAGTTTGTGGCTGCGGCTATGGAGGAGAAGCCTAGCAGAAAGCATGAGAAAACAAGGCATAATTCATAGAAAAATAAGAAAAAGAAAGGGAAGCCATTACCAAAACTTGCAAGATGGAGGCCATGAATTTTTTAGGGTTTGAGAAAGAGAAAATTTCATGAAAAATAAGAAAGGGGAGTCGGCTGGAGATAGAGTAAGGAGTGGCTAAAATAACAGATGTATTGATGACAAAAGAAACTATAAAAGAAACGTGAAAGGACATTTTGTTTCTTAGCCTTTAAACCTTTCAAATTTCATATATATAATTTGTAATTTTATAAATACATATAAACTAAGAAAAAAAGATAACAAATCAGAAATAAGAATAAATATCTAAAAAAATAATTAAATTTTAATTAAATAGAATTTAAATTAAGAAAATGGCTTAAAATTGCAAACTAGGCTTTAAAATTGAAAACAACTCAAATAATCTTTGGAAAAATCTATTCAAATTTAAATACATTAAAAATGAATATTAATAAAGTAAAACACAGAAAATAAAAGTGAATGTATAAAATAAATTACTAAATTTTAATTATATATAATTAAATTAAGGAAATAGCAAAGAAAATAGAAACTAGGTTAGAAAATTTGAAAATAAATGCAATGGACTTTGGGAAAATTTTATATACTTGAAAAATATTTATAAATAAAGATAATAAAAAAAAATACATTCACAAAATAAATAATAAAAAAAAATTATTTAAATATAGCTTAGATGAACCAAATAGCAGAAAAATAGAAACAACCTTTAAAAATAGCAAATAAATACAGTAAATTTCGGAAAAATTCTATTATCATTTTAAAAATAATGAAAAGTCAAAATATACATAATATAACATAAATATACAATTTAGAATAAGATATATCAAATAAAAATGTCATTTATATAATTTAAAATAAAGACTATTGCTGAATAACCCAATATACACACAATATTGAAAACAGTATAACTTTTGCAATTTAAATCCGTTTTCAACGAAACGAAAAGCAGTTTTCTTAAAATTTTATGTACTTTCATAATAAAATACAAAATTTAAATTTTCAGACTTTTAAAATTTTAAATTAATAGTCAAAGTTTGATTATTTTGACCAAGATTCACTTTTTGGAAAATATTCTTTTTAGTCATGCTTTGGAATGATAATTCATATCAAACTAAAGTTTATCATTCAAAATAAATAAAATAAGATTTTAAATCAAAAATTCAGTTAAAATAATTAAAATACAAAAAATACATCACAAATACAGGGTTGTTACACTCTCCCCACTCAAAACTTTTCGTCCTCGAAAACGAATGAGGTACGGGAAAGCACAGAAAAAGATAGAGTGAAACAAGATTAGGACAAGATGACAAGGAGAATGAAATTATACATGATAACAATAGTTATAGGTATGTTAACAAGGTGGGGATGATCTTTCCAAGATTCTCCAAAATCAAGAACACAAGCACGCAAAATAAATTCAAAATGAGTACAAAAGATTATCAAAGATTATAGAAAGATTTCTAAATAGAAAGACTATAGAAAGATGCCTACACCAGTCTATAGAAAGATAAGGATGATGAGGACAACAACAAAAAATAGTTTTAAAAACAAAATAAGGACATAAATTTGAAAGCATGGAAATTTCAACTTAAATAGAGAATAAATATTTACACAAGTCAAATAAATCTTAACTACCTTAAATTTCATTATCTTATTATCCAATCATCTTAAATTAACAATTTTTAAAACCATGTGTTTGAAAAATAATCATTTATTACACTCACAATGTACTTAATAAATTTTATTCTTCTTTATTCCTAATTAAAATTAAATTTATTCCGCTCAATATATTTATCACTTATGTTAAATATACTTACGCTTATTATAACTGCTTTCTTTTATTCTTAGTTCTTTTAATATTATTTTATTGTAAGTTATTCAATTACCCTTTATTATATTTACCTCTTGTTAATCATTCTATGATTAAAATTTAAGTGTATAACATTTATTATAACTACTCAAATTTTATTTATTAAATCTTTTATATTGTATATTATCCAATTACATTGTTAACTTTTGAAATTTAGGCAAGTTGTATTTGAATGAAATTGTATTATACAAATAAACATTCCAATTAAATCATTTAATGCTTGATATTCATCTAAAATTTTGATTGATTTTTTTTACATACAATTGAAATTATTCTTTTAAAATAAAATTTAAGAACTAAATTTCCGATTACATTCAAACCATTTAGAGATAAGTAATAATATATACATAATATGTCAAATCAAATTTCAATCATATATCTATATATATATATTATAAATCAAGTCATATTTTAGAAATTAAAATCAATTAAATTCCCAAAACAAAGCTGTAGCAAGACTACAGAACAGTCTCTTCAGTTCAAAACTCGAAAATGAACGTCGATGATGTTGCAGTCATCACCGAAGTTATTTTCCAGCGACGAAGAGAAGAGCACTAATTTTAACTTAAAATTCTTTGAAAACAAATTTCTATTCAAAAATACTTTAAATAATATAGCCTTTTAAAACTTTAAACACAAGGTTTGAAACCATCGGAAATTAAATTCTCAAATTTCTTGTTCAAAATTCATTTCAGTTCCCAAATAAATTTATAAACAGCTATCTATAAATTCATTTATAGAACAATAAATGATAAATGATGAATAGCGAGGGATACAAATGGATTTTGGAACCGTAGGGAACGTTCCAAAATTCAAAGGAATTGAGTCAAAAAGGAAGAGATTCAAACTCGAATGAAAGTGATTCTGTAAATACATTCACTCCATATGCTGAGTTTTGCCTAGAGCTAACCTGGCTCTGATACCAACGGTAACGACCCGATATTTTCAACCATTCGCATCCATTATAAGTGTATAGGTAGACACTCATGACGGAATTGAATTGCTCAAAATACCGCGTTGTAAATAAAAAATTTGGCAAATCTCAGAATATACAGTAAATAAAAGTCACAGATCACAGACACAGAGTAATAATAATGCAGCGGAAGTAAAAGAGATAGTAGTTCATGAAGCTACTATATAAATATATCAGAGTTACATAAGATAAAATAGAAGAAATAAAGTACAACAGAAGTTTAAATATGATAACCAAGTACAAGCTGAATAGAACAACCGAACTAAAAAGATGAAACTTGACAAGTAGATAATCTCCAGCGATTCCAATCTCCAGAAAGTGGAAATCCAAATCCGTGAATAACTCAGGCTAACCCGAGCATAAATAAAGAATACAAACACTCGAGTCAGGACATACATACTTATACAATGTAAACCAACTCAAGTGAACTATAGCAAAGGTACAAGTAACTTAGAAGATGCTTGGGACCGCCCATCCTCTAAGGATCCGTTAAACTATTTACTATGTAGTAATATACGATATATACAGTAGTGTCTAATCAATAAAGTATAATCATATAGAAAATAGCGTTAAGGGGATGGTGAACCTTAACGCGGTCGGATCTTTAAAACCAAAATCATAGTGGGCTCGATATAAGGAGATGACACGACACGCGAGGCAATGCCAGGGTGGATACACCGTTTGCACTCCCGGAGCGGTGGTGACGGCAAGCCAGCAGCTTCCGCCCACCTCGAACAATACCCTCGAATCAAAGTGGCGCCACATATCAAATCACAAAAGTAATAGAATGGTTTCCGATGGAGCATGCTCGATGAAAGGGTGCGACCCTTTGTGTAGCCCGGTATAGCTCCTATTTTAGTCATTTATGCCAACTCACGGGAGTTGGGTCAACGTAATGTACCTCGAGAACGTTGCCACCATCCTACTTCATTCTGGATTCTCCACCGCGTACACAGTTGTTAAAGTGGTTTTCGGTATTGGCCGGCTATAAGACAATATCCGATCCCGGTCTCTTTAACAACCAATCGTTATTATAACCCGTAGTTATAACTTTAAAAAATATATTTTATACTTCAAAATAAAATATCATTTCAACCCAAATCTTTATCAAAATAAAGATTAAATTATTTCCAAACCATTTCAATATATCATCATACCATATCTTCCGATTCAAATATTTATCAAAATAAATATCAAGTCAATTCTAACCATTTCAATATATTAAATTATCATATCCTTTCAAAACTTCCTTTCAAATTATTTTAATATATCAAAATATCATAACCTTTCAAAGCTTCATTTTTCAAATCATTTAATATCAAAATATCATATCTTTCAAAACTTCGTTTCAAATCATTTTAATATATTAAAATATCATATCTTTCAAAACTCCATTTTTCAAATCATTTAATATCAAAATATCATATCTTTCAAAACTTCGTTTCAAATCATTTTAATACATCAAAATATCATATCTTTTCGAAACCACATTTCAATCATTTAATATATCAAAATATCAAAACCACATTCATTTCAAATCATTATTCATTTTATTCAATTTAAAATACCATTTCAATTCACATTTCAAAACAGTTTATATTCAAAAAAATCATTTTAATCATTAAAATGAAGTTATTATCTTCAATAATTAAATTATTAAATTTCCAAAATTTTCAACTTCCAAAGTTCATTTATTCACTTAAGTTTATCAAAACAGTGAAAATTCACTTTTCGTGGTATTTAGAAAACGCTACGGAAAGATACATTCAAAACAGTTCAATTTAATAAAAGACAACATTTTAAAATATTGTAATACGGTTTACTTAATTTCATATAAACTTAGTCAAATTCAAAAATTATTGCACTTACAAAAATTGCTATAATAGCTTTTAATTCAATTTAGCTTTTTAGTTCATTATCATCAACTACAGCATTTACAAATGCTGTAATATCATTTACATTGTAATTAATAGCATTTCAGAAATGCAGTCAATTAACTTCAAATATTCAATATAATTTCTCAACCAGTTATATTTTTTATTTAAAACATTTTTAACTCATAAAATCATACATTTTCACATTTATAAACATCATTTAATTTTCCTCAAGTTCATGATTTTATAAAGTTAAATTTCCATTCAAAAATCAAGATTTAATAATAATTCACTTATTAAATTGCAATATTCAATTTTAAATTCATTGCATTAAATTTCAACTTAAGACTTAAGTTCAGATTCTCAAATAACTTAGTTTTATTTTTATTTACTTAACTAAAAGTTCACTTTTAAGTCAATTTCATAAATTTCCAATTTAGTTATATTTCAAAATTTCAACTTAAAGTATTCATTCATTTCACATTTCAACTTTATTAAAAATCATTAATATGTTATAAAATAATTTTAAATTGATTTAGATTCAAAATATCATAATTTTATCATATTTTCAAAGTTATTTAAATTCCATTAAAAATTAAGTCAAAATTTCCAAAATAACTTACATTCATATTTTCTAACTTCTCATTAATTCATTTCACTTGCAATTATTCAGAAAATCAATAATATTTTACAAAAATCCTTTTTAATTAGATTTAAATCAAAATATTTTAATATTTACATTTCTAAAGTAATTTTAAATTTTTTAGAAAACATATATTAACTACGGGTCTGTATATAATTTTCTGCACAAGGAAAAGTGATACGGGTAATATATCATTTCAACCCGTAATTTACAAAGAAAATCCGGGTGTTATCATTTCAAACCCGCAATCCCAAGTCAAAATGAATAATTTAAAAACCGTTCAGGCCTATCATTTCAGCACATAACGATTTTTCCTTATTCTAAAGTCCGTTCGGGTATGTATCATTTCAACCCATAGTGATTTCTAACCTATAGGTAACTTGCAGTGTGATAGACAGATCAAAAATGAACAGTTTAACAATATACAATAGTAACAGGTGATGTGACATGTAACAGGTGATATGACATAAAATTTAACATGTTAACATCATATATATATAAAATCACATGGCAGTTATAACATCATAAATATTTCTACACATTCAGTTGTTGTTTCACAGCAGCATAAGTATAAATGTCGTGTGAGCTTTACTCACCTCTAATTGCTGAAGATGTCAAAACCAAAGGCACAACATAAAACAAAGCACGATGACACAATTACGGACTTGAGTAGAGAGCGAATCCAAGCTACAACTCTTTTGTACAACCCAAAACAAACAATCAAAACAACACAATTCAATACGATTTTGAAATGCAATAACTTTGAAATAAAAGAGAAACGAATTGCCAAACTTTTTGCCTTGCTTCCTCAAACCTTTGTCACGGCCTAAGGTATAGTTTGGTTCAGATTTGGTTAAGTTTTGGCTCAGGTCTAGGCTAGCATGGGTCGGGTTCATGTCATGAGCAAGGTGGAGTTTCATACATGAAGAGGTGAAGGGTCTTAGGCAAACAAATGGAGTTTTGGTTGGCTAGAGGGATCGGCCGTGGAAGTGTGCTTGGCCTGTGGGTGCACCATGACTGGACAGAGGTTGGAGGGGTGTGTGGTGATCAGGTCAGAGGTGGTGGTTTCTGCTATGGTGGTGGTTGAAGGGGTTGAGGCCAAAATGGTCAACAAACATTGTTTTTGGCATGTAGGTTGCAATTTTGAAGGGTTGGACCACCATGAATGGCTCGGCCTTGGTCATGGCTGGAAGCATAGGTGGTGGTGATGACCGGCAAGAGGTGTAGGAGTTTGTGGTTACGGCTATGGAGGAGAAGCCTAGCAGAAAGCATGAGAAAACAAGGCATAATTCATAGAAAAATAAGAAGAAAAATAAGAAAAAGAAAGGGAAGCCATTACCAAAACTTGCAAGATGGAGGCCATGAATTTTTTAGGGTTTGAGAAAGAGAAAATTTCGTGAAAAATAAGAAAGGGTAGTCGGCTGCAGATAGAGTAAGGAGAGGCTAAAATAACAGATGTATTGATGACAAAAGAAACGTGAAACGACATTTCGTTTCTTAGCCTTTAAACCTTTCAAATTTCATATATATAATTTTTAATTTTATAAATACATATAAACTAAGAAATAAAGATAACAAATCAGAAATAAGAATAAATATCTAAAATAAATAATTAAATTTTAATTAAATAGAATTTAAATTAAAAAAATGGCTTAAAATTGAAAACAACTCAAATAATCTTTGGAAAAATCTATTCAAATTTAAATACATGAAAAATGAATATTAATAAAGTAAAACAAAGAAAATAAAAGTGAATGTATAAATAAATTACTAAATTTTAATTATATATAATTAAATTAAGGAAATAGCAAAGAAAACAGAAACTAGGTTAGAAAATTTGAAAATAAATGCAACGGACTTTGGAAAAAATTTATATACTTGAAAAATATTTATAAATAAAGATAATAACAAAAAAAAATACATTCACAAAATAAATAATAAAAAATATATTTAAATATAGCTTAGATGAAGCAAATAGCAGAAAAATAGAAACAGCCTTTAAAAATAGGAAATAAATACAGTAAATTTCGGAAAAATTCTATTATCATTTTAAAAATAATTAAAAGTAAAAATATACATAATATAACATAAATATACAAGTTAGAATAATATATATCAAATAAAAATGTCATTTATATAATTTAAAATAAAGACTATTGCTGAATAACCCAATATACACACAATATTGAAAACAGTATAACTTTTGCAATTTCAATCCGTTTTCAACGAAACGAAAAGCAGTGTTCTTAAAATTTTATGTACTTTTATAATAAAAGATAAAATTTAAATTTTCAAACTTTTAAAAATTTAAATTAAAAGTCAAATTTTGATTATTTTGACCAAGATTCACTTTTTGGAAAATATTCTTTTTATTCATGCTTTGGAATGATAATTCATATTAAACTAAAGTTTATCATTCAAAATAAATAAAATAAGTTTTTAAATCAAAAATTCAATTAAAATAATTAAAATATAAAAAATACATCATAAAATACAGGGTTGTTACACTCTCCCCCACTCAAAACTTTTCGTCCCCGAAATGGAATGAGGTACGGGAAAGCACAGAAAAAGATAGAGTGAAACAAGATTAGGACAAGATGACAAGGAGAATGAAATTATACATGATAAATATTGTTATAGGTAAGTTTAAGAAGGTGGAGATGATCTTTCCAAGATTCTCCAAAATCAAGAACACAAGCACGCAAAATAAATTCAAAATGAGTACAAAAGATTATCAAAGATTGTAGAAAGATTTCTAAATAGAAAGATTATAGAAAGATGCCTACACCAGTCTATAGCAAGATAAGGATGATGAGGACAACAACAAAAAATAGTTTGAAAAACAAAATAAGGACATAAATTTGAAAGCATGGAAATTTCAACTTAAATAGAGAATAAATCTTTACACAAGTTAAATAAATCTTAACGATCTTAAATTTCATTATCTTATTATCCAATCATCTTAAATTAACAATTTTTAAAACCATGGGTTTGAAAAATAATCATTTATTACACTCACAATGTACTTAATAAATTTTATTCTTCTTTATTCCTAATTAAAATTAAATTTATTCCGCTCAATATATTTATCACTTATGTTAAATATACTTACACTTATTATAACTACTTTCTTTTATTCTTAGTTCTTTTAATATTATTTTATTGTAAGTTATTCAATTACCCTTTATTATATTTACCTCTTGTTAGTCATTCTATAATTAAATTTTAAGTGCATAACATTTATTATAACTAGTCAAATTTTTTTATTAAATCTTTTATATTGTCTATTATCCAATTACATTGTTAACTTTTGAAATTTAGGTAAGTTATATTTGAATGAAATTGTATTATACAAATAAACATTCCAATTAAATCATTTCATGCTTGATATTCATCTAAAATTTTGATTGATTTTTTTTATATATAATTGAAATTATTCTTTTAAAATAAAATTTAAGAACTAAATTTCCGAGTACATTCAAACCATTTAGAGATAAGTAATAATATATACATAATATGTCAAATCAAATTTCAATCATATATATATATATATATTATAAATCAAGTCATATTTTAGAAATTCAAAACAATTAAATTCCCAAAACAAAGCTGTAGCAAGACTACCGAACAGTCTCTTCACTTCAAAACTCGAAAATGAACGTCGATGATGCTGCAGTCATCACCGAAGTTATTTTCCAGCGACGAAGAGAAGAGCACTAATTTTAACCTAAAATTCTTTGGAAACAAATTTCTATTCAAAAATACTTTAAATAATATAGCCTTTCAAAACTTTAAACACAAAGTTTGAAACCATCGGAAATTAAATTCTCAAATTTCTTGTTCAAAATTCATTTCAGTTCCCAAATCAATTTATAAACAGCTATCTATAAATTCATTTATAGAACAATAAATGATAAATAAAGTATTATCATTTCAAATGATTAATTTAGTTCAATTTATTAAGTTCCATAAATTTACTTATATATCAAAATTTTATTTCACTAACCAAATTTTAAAATAATATTATGTCCGTTCTGTCAAAGTGTTTTAGAAATCCTATCGATAGCGTTGATCAGACGAATCGATCGAAAACCCAAATCAACATCAACAACTCAAACAACACAATATATAAAACAAAACATAGATATACAAGTACAATTCAAAATGTTTGGAAGAATAGATCGAAAACAAAAGACAGAATGATTAAATAACAAAGTAGGGAGGTGAATAAGCTTAAATAAAACGCGGGCAACCTTAACCGGGTCAACCGTGACTTAAAGAATAAGATCAATGTGGATTTTTATAGGGTAAATCTACATTCGATCCCAAGAGTTAGAGTTTGGGATAACAAAAGACATTAGCATCTAAACTAAGGATAGATATAAATCTCTGGTGAATCGATGCTAATTGTAGAGGAGTTTCACCCTTTTATAATTCAATTTGAAATTGGCGTGACCGCCGACTCACTAAAAAGATCATCCGAAGCGGAGTTATGGAATACTCCGGAGTCAAAAGAAGATGAATAGTGAGGGATACGAATGGATTTTGGAACCATAGGGAACGTTCCAAAATTCAAAGGAATTGAGTCAAAAAGGAAGAGATTCAAACTCGAATGAAAGTGATTCTATAAATACATTCACTCCATATGCTGAGTTTTGCCTTAGTGCTAACCTGGCTCTGATACCAACTGTAACGACCCGATATTTTCAACCATTCGCATCCATTATAAGTGTATAGGTAAACACTCATGCCGGAATTGAATTGCTCAAAATACCGCGTTGTAAATAAAAAATTTGGCAAATCTCAGAATATATAGTAAATAAAAGTCACAGATCACAGACAAAGAGTAATAATAATGCAACGGAAGTAAAAGAGATAATAGTTCATGAAGCTACTATATAAATATATCAGAGTTACATAAGATACAATAGAAGAAATAAAGTACAACAGAAGTTTAAACATGATAACCAATTACAAGCTGAATAGAACAACCGAACTGAAAAGATGAAACTTGGCAAGTAGATAATCTCCAGCGATTCCAATCTCCAGAAAGTGGAAATCCAAATCTGTGAATAACTCAGGCTGACCCGAGCGAAAATAAAGAATACAAACACTCGAGTCAGGACATACATACTTGTACAATGTAAACCAACTCAAGTGAACTGTAGCAAAGGTACAAGTAACTTAGAAGATGCTTGGGACCGCCCATCCTCTAAGGATCCGTTAAACTATTTACTATGTAGTAATATACGCTATATACAGTAGTGTCTAATCAGTAAAGTATAATCATATAGAAAATAGCGTTAAGGGGATGGTGAACCTTAACGCGGTCGGATCTTTAAAACTAAAATCGTAGTGGGCTCGATATAAGGAGATGACACGACACGCGAGGCAATGCAAGGGTGGATACACCGTTTGCACTCCCGGAGCGGTGGTGACGGCAAGCCAGCAGCTTCCGCCCACCTCGAACAATACCCCAGAATCAAAGTGGCGCCACATATCGAATCACAAAAGTAATAGAATGGTTTCCGATGGAGCATGCTCGATGAAAGGGTGCGACCCTTTGTGTAGCCCGGTATAGCTCCTGTTTTAGTCATTTATGCCAACTCACGGGAGTTGGGTCAACGTAATGTACCTCGAGAACGTCGCCACCTCCTACTTCATTCTGGATTCTCCACCGCGTACACAGTTGTTAAAGTGGTTTTCGGTATTGGCCGGCTATAAGACAATATCCGATCCCGGTCTCTTTAACAACCAATCGTTATTATAACCGGTAGTTATAACTTTAAAAAATATATTTTATACTTCAAAATAAAATATCATTTCAACCCAAATCTTTATCAAAATAAAGATTAAATTATTTCCAAACCATTTCAATATATCATCATACCATATCTTCCGATTCAAATATTTATCAAAATAAATATCAAGTCAATTCTAACCATTTCAATATATTAAATTATCATATCCTTTCAAAAATTCCTTTCAAATCATTTTAGTATATCAAAATATCATAATCTTTCAAAGCTTCATTTTTCAAATCATTTAATATCAAAATATCATATCTTTCAAACCTTCGTTTCAAATCATTTTAATATATCAAAAGATCATATCTTTCAAAACTCCATTTTTCAAATCATTTAATATCAAAATATCATATCTTTCAAAACTTCGTTTCAAATCATTTTAATACATCAAAATATCATATCTTTTCGAAACCACATTTAAATCGTTTAATATATCAAAATATCAAAACCACATTCATTTCAAATCATTATTCATTTTATTCAATTTAAAATACCATTTCAATTCACATTTCAAAACAGTTTATATTCAAAAAAAATCATTTTTAATCATTAAAATGAAGTTATTATCTTCAATAATTAAATTATTAAATTTCCAAAATTTTCAACTTCCAAAGTTCATCTATTCACTTAAGTTTATCAAAACAGTGAAATTCACTTTTCATGGCATTTAGAAAACGCTACGGAAAGATATATTCAAAACAGATCAATTTAACAAAAGACAACATTTTAAAATGTTGTAATAGGGTTTACTTAAATTTCATATAAACTTAGTTAAATTCAAAAATTATGGCACCTACAAAAATTGCTATAATAGCTTTTAATTCAATTTAGCTTTTTAGTTCATTATCATCAACTACAGCATTTACAAATGCTGTAATATCATTTACATTGTAATTAATAGCATTTCAAAAATGCAGTCAATTAACTTCAAATATTCAATATAATTTCTCAACCAATTATATTTTTTATTTAAAATATTTTTAACTCATAAAATCATACATTTTCACATTTATAAACATCATTTAATTTTCCTCAAGTTCATATTTTATAAAGTTAGATTTCGATTCAAAAATCAAGATTTAATAATAATTCACTTATTAAATTGAAATGTTCGATTTAAATTCATTGCATTAAATTTCAACTTAACACTTATGTAACAACCCGCATATTTATCGATTTTATATTTAAATATTTTATTTAAATATTTTATCGTTAGTCGGATTTTAGTCCGAAAAGCTAATTTTTGCAAACAACCGAATTAGGACTCGAGACCACCTCCATTGAGTTCAAAATGCCGTTTGCGACCTTTTTGAGTATAAACTTTGATATATTTGGAGTTAGTCAAAAATTTGACCTTTTTCACTTTGGGTTTGAGTTTGGGTTCAGCCCACTAGCCAACTTATACTCAAAACTGAACCACTCTTCCCCATTCACCCTCACTTCTTCCTCTTTTCAGTTCTAAGGAAATAATGGTGGGAGAGATTGGAAATTAAAACTCCAAAACCCTAGTTCCTCTTGCAACCTCAAATTCCTAGCTCCAAATTCAAGAGAACCCATTGGTAAGCATTCTCTTCTTCTTCTCCAACTTATTCTCTTACCAATTTCAGAAATTCCTAAACCTAATTTTGAGAATGTTCTTGTTCTGAGCATAGATTCAAGCTCATTTGGGTTGTGTTGAAGAGAGGTTGATTCTCCATTTGCTTTCAAGCTTCTTCTTGTTTGATTTTGTAAAAAGGTGAGATTTTTATCTCACATCTTAGTTTATAATTATCTTCGATTGTTAGGTATGAATTCCTAACACTTACTCTTGTGCAATCGATTTTGGTTTGGATTGATTTGGTGTATATTCCAATTTTGGTATTTTGAAATCAAAATCTATGAAAATCCTTTTATGGATATTTGGACATGGATATTTGAGGCGTATCGACGAGTCGTCTAAGGCTGGGTTGTCACTTGGCGCAAATCCTTAGTCGTCACTTGCTCGTTCAATCGTTTTCGATATTCGTTTGGCCATTTTTGGTCGAGGTTCAGAAAATGCTCTGAATTCCAGTTTCAGACGTCTGAATCTGGAATTTCAGACGTCTGAATTGGTTCTATTTCAAACAGAAAGAAAATAGGCTAAAATATGCTTATTTCAGACGTCTGAAACACTTGATTCAGACGTCTGAATTGTGTTCTGGAAATCTTTATATTTCCAGATTCAGACGTCTGAACCACTTGTTTCAAACGTCTGAAACTGCATTGTTTTGCCTGCTTGCCTATTTTGTTTACGAATTCCAATTTTATCGACTTGTGTTGGTTACCTTCTATTGTTATCATTTAATTATCGACTTTGATGACATTTTCTTGGGATTTTTTTTGGAAATATCCACTTTGATGGATTTAATATCGATTTCTTTGGATTTGATTCACGTCTTCATATGTGAATTTTGATGATTTATTGTTCCTACAATCCTTTCGATGATTTGTCACTTTAAAAATATAAAGGTTTCTATACTAGTAGTAAATATCAAAACCCTTTTCATCATAACGATTTCAACTCTATTTTCAATTACAAAGCTTGTTTCCTAAACCGTTTTCCAATCTACTAGTGTATACAAACCTTTACCTCACTCGTATGAGAAATCTAATTAAACGACTTAGTAAAACAAGTGGTATGAAACTCTTGCGTTTACTTCGTTGGTTAATTCTTGGACTTGTTCGATTGAATCTCTTGTGACAATTTTCTAGTGGAGATCTACAATTTGTTCGCAAATATTTAAGTTAAGCTGGTGGTTATGGGACATGATGCTAAACTCATATATTTACTAGTTTATTGTAATTGACACTTCTTGATGATCAATGATGGTCATTTTATGGTTTAGACTAGCAATTGTGCGATGTCACTTTGTCTGCGAGGGAGACTAAGCCCCGCTTTGTGGAGTTTCGACTCAAATTGGTGGGGTAGCAACCCACGGTCTTCGGACCATTCGTGTGTCAGGTCTTCGGACCATTCGTGTGTCAAATTAATGGCTAGTTACCATGAGATAGCTTCTCGTTCGTGTGTTACAGCTGTTGGTGAGTTTTCATGCTCCCGTTCGTGTGATAGGCCTCCCCCTTTTCATTTTATGGTTTCTGGATTTCGTGTGTTGAATTATAGAATTTATGCTTCACCAATTTTAGTGATTTTCATTGATATGATTTATCAATTTTTGTGCATTGGTGAATTCGTGTGTCATTAACTTGTTATGAATACAAGTTTTGGGTATGATACCCTTTTTGGATCTTTGAGAAGATTCTTTGATATTGATTAATCGTTTGTTGATTATCATTTACATACTTATAGTAGTATGCCATTATGGATATTATACGTCTATGCCATATCTTTCGTTCTATATCATGTTATCTGATATTTATAGCCAGACTGATCCGTTTATTATTTTCTTATAAATAATACTCGGGTCAAACCGAGATGTTGCAGGTGCTTCGACTTGACTTCTCTCCAGGGATCCATTACTCTGACCTTTTGCTTACTACTTAGATTAGTAGTTTTTGTTGTATACTCTTGAGATATTGACTCATTGACGTATTCTTTTGCCTAGCACATGTTGCTATTATTTTGTGTTATTGTGGATCTTTCTGACCACTACTCTGATGTACACTTTTATGTGTAATATTCATATCTTATTCTGCCTTTGTGATATGAATTATCTGTGACTGATTTATGTTATGTTTATTTCTATATTTGTTTCTGAAGATATCACAGCCACTGTGTAGTAGCTTTTAGTTTGTGTCGGTATGTCGGATTATTATACTATCTGACATATCAATGCTCGCGCAAAGCAATTACACGGATGGTCGCACCTCAACAGCCTTATTCTCCATGCTAGTTGACAGCATTCACCGTAATGTTCTTGGCTAGCATGGGTATAGAGGTGGGGCGTCACAACTTAAGTTCAAATTCTCAAATATAACTTAGTTTTATTTTTATTTACTTAACTAAAAGTTCACTTTTAAGTCAATTTCATAAATTTCCAATTTAGTTATATTTCAAAATTTCAACTTAAAGTATTTATTCATTTCACATTTCAACTTTATTCAAAATCATTAATATGTTATAAAATCATTTTAAATTGATTTAGATTCAAAATATCATAATTTTATCATATTTTCAAAGTTATTTAAATTCCATTAAAAATTAAGTCAAAATTTCCAAAATAACTTACATTCATATTTTCTAACTTCTCTTTAATTCATTTCACTTGCAATTATTCAGAAAATCAATAATATTTTACAAAAATCCTTTTTAATTAGATTTAAATCAAAATATTTTAATATTTACATTTCTAAAGTAATTTTAAAATTTTTAGAAAACATATATTAACTACGGGTCTGTATATAATTTTCTACACTAGGAAAAGTGATACGGGTAATATATCATTTCAACCCGTAATTTACAAAGAAAATCCGGGTGTTATCATTTCAAACCCGCAATCCCAAGTCAAAATGAATAATTTAAAAACCGTTCAGGCCTATCATTTCAGCACATAACGATTTTTTCTTATTCTAAATTCCGTTCGGGTATGTATCATTTCAACCCATAGTGATTTCTAACCTACAGGGAACTTGCAGTGTGATAGACAGATCAAAAATGAACAGTTTAACAATATACAATAGTAACAGGTGATGTGACATGTAACAGGTGATATGACATAAAATTTAACATGTTAACATTATATATATATAAAATCACATGGCAGTTATAACATCATAAATATTTCTACACATTCAGTTGTTGTTGTTTCACAACTGCATAAGTATAAATGTCGTGTGAGCTTTACTCACCTCTAATTGCTGAAGTTGTCAAAACCAAAGGTACAACAGAAAACAAAGCACGATAACACAATTACGGACTTGAGTGGAGAGCGAATCCAAGCTACAACTCTTTTGTACAACCCAAAACAAACAATCAAAACAACACAATTCAATACGATTTTAAAATGCAATAACTTTGAAATAAAAGAGAAACGAATTGCCAAACTTTTTGCCTTGCTTCCTCAAACCTTTGTCACGGCCTAGGGTATAGTTTGGTTCAGATTTGGTTAAGTTTTGGCTCAGGTCTAGGCTAGCATGGGTCGGGTTCATGTCATGAGCAAGGTGGAGTTTCATACATGAAGAGGTGAAGGGTCTTAGACAAACAAATGGAGTTTTGGTTGGCTAGAGGGCTCGGCCATGGAAGTGTGCTCGGCTTGTTGGTGCACCATGACTGGACAGAGATTGGAGAGGTGTGTGGTGATCAGGTCAGAGGTGGTGGTTGCTGCTATGGTGGTGGTTAGGGTGGTGGTTGAAGGGGATGAGGCCAAAATGGTCAACAAACATTGTTTTTGGCATGTAGGTTGCAATTTTGAAGGGTTTGACCACCATGGATGGCTCAGCCTTGGTCATGGCTGGAAGCATAGGTGGTGGTGATGGCAGGAAAGAGGTGTAGGAGTTTGTGGCTGCGGCTATGGAGGAGAAGCCTAGCAGAAAGCATGAGAAAACAAGGCATAATTCGTAGAAAAATAAGAAGAAAAATAAGAAAAAGAAAGGGAAGCCATTACCAAAACTTGCAAGATGGAGGCCATGAATTTTTTAGGGTTTGAGAAAGAGAAAATTTCATGAAAAATAAGAAAGGAGAGTCGGCTGGAGATAGAGTAAGGAGTGGCTAAAATAACAGATGTATTGATGACAAAAGAAACTGTAAAAGAAACGTGAAACGACATTTCGTTTCTTAGCCTTTAAACCTTTCAAATTTCATATATATAATTTGTAGTTTTATAAATACATATAAAATAAGAAATAAAGATAAAAAATCAGAAATAAGAATAAATATCTAAAATAAATAATTAAATTTTATTTAAATAGAATTTAAATTAAGAAAATGGCTTAAAATTGCAAACTAGGCTTTAAAATTGAAAACAACTCAAATAATCTTTGGAAAAATCAATTCAAATTTAAATACATGAAAAATGAATATTAATAAAGTAAAACACAGCAAATAAAAGTGAATGTATAAAATAAATTACTAAATTTTAATTATATATAATTAAATTAAGGAAATAGCAAAGAAAACAGAAACTAGGTTAGAAAATTTGAAAATAAATGCAATGGACTTTGGAAAATTTTTATATACTTGAAAAATATTTATAAATAAAGATAATAACAAAAAAAATACATTCACAAAATAAATAAATAAAAAATGTATTTAAATATAGCTTAGATGAAGCAAATAGCAGAAAAATAGAAACAGCCTTTAAAAATATGAAATAAATACAGTAAATTTCGGAAAAATTCTATCATCATTTTAAAAATAATTAAAAGTCAAAATATACATAATATAACATAAATATACAATTTAGAATAAGATATATCAAATAAAAATGTCATTTATATAATTTAAAATAAAGACTATTGCTGAATAACCCAATATACACACAATATTGAAAACAGTATAACTTTTGCAATTTAAATCCGTTTTCAACGAAACGAAAAGCAGTGTTCTTAAAATTTTATGCACTTTCATAATAAAAGATAAAATTTAAAATTTCAAACTTTTAAAAATTTAAATTAAAAGTCAAAGTTTGATTATTTTGACCAAGATTCACTTTTTGGAAAATATTCTTTTTAGTCGTGCTTTGGAATGATAATTCATATCAAACTAAAGTTTATCATTCAAAATAAATAAAATAAGTTTTTAAATCAAAATTTCAATTAAAATAATTAAAATATAAAAAATACATCACAAAATACAGGGTTGTTACACTCTCCCCCACTCAAAACTTTTCGTCCCTGAAAAGGAATGAGGTACGGGAAAGCACAGAAAAAGATAGAGTGAAACAAGATTAGGACAAGATGACAAGGAGAATGAAATTATACATGATAACTATTGTTATAGGTAAGTTTAACAAGGTGGAGATGATCATTCCAAGATTCTCCAAAATCAAGAACACAAGCATGCAAAATAAATTCAAAATGAGTACAAAAGATTATCAAACATTATAGAAAGATTTCTAAATAGAAAGATTATAGAAAGATGCCTGCACCAGTCTATACCAAGATAAGGATGATGAGGACAACAACAAAAAATAGTTTGAAAAACAAAATAAGGACATAAATTTGAAAGCATGGAAATTTCAACTTAAATAGAGAATAAATCTTTACACAAGTTAAATAAATCTTAACTATCTTAAA
This sequence comes from Allium cepa, assembly GCA_030765085.1. NCBI lineage: Eukaryota > Viridiplantae > Streptophyta > Magnoliopsida > Asparagales > Amaryllidaceae > Allium > Allium cepa. The sequence continues at coordinate 566,607,740 of CM060940.1, read as the reverse complement.
TTTCATTATCTTATTATCCAATCATCTTAAATTAACAATTTTTAAAACCATGGGTTTGAAAAATAATCATTTATTACACTCACAATGTACTTAATAAATTTTATTCTTCTTTATTCCTAATTAAAATTAAATTTATTCCGCTCAATATATTTATAAATTATGTTAAATATACTTACACTTATTATAACTGCTTTCTTTTATTCTTAGTTCTTTTAATATTATTTTATTGTAAGTTATTCAATTACCCTTTATTATATTTACCTCTTGTTAGTCATTCTATAATTAAAATTTAAGTGTATAACATTTATTATAACTACTCAAATTTTATTTATTAAATCTTTTATATTGTATATTATCCAATTACATTGTTAACTTTTGAAATTTAGGTAAGTTATATTTGAATGAAATTGTATTATACAAATAAACTTTCCAATTAAATCATTTCATGCTTGATATTCATCTAAAATTTTGATTTTTTTTTATATATAATTGAAATTATTCTTTTAAAATAAAATTTAAGAACTAAATTTCCGATTACATTCAAACCATTTAGAGATAAGTAATAATATATACATAATATGTCAAATCAAATTTTAATCATATATCTATATATATATATATATTATAAATCAAGTCATATTTTAGAAATTCAAATCAATTAAATTCCCAAGACAAAGCTGTAGCAAGACTGCAGAACAGTCTCTTCATTTCAAAACTCGAAAATGAACGTCGATGACGCTGCAGTCATCACCGAAGTTATTTTCCTGCGACGAAGAGAAGAGCACTAATTTTAACTTAAAATTCTTTGGAAACAAATTTCTATTCAAAAATACTTTAAATAATATAGCCTTTTAAAACTTTAAACACAAAGTTTGAAACCATCGGAAATTAAATTCTCAAATTTCTTGTTCAAAATTCGTTTCAGTTCCCAAATCAATTTATAAACAGCTATCTATAAATTCATTTATAGAACAATAAATGATAAATCAAGTATTATCATTTCAAATGATTAATTTAAATCAATTTATTAAGTTACATAAATTTACTTATATATCAAAATTTTATTTCACTAACCAACTTTTAAAATAATATTGTGTCCGTTTGTTCTGTCAAAGTGTTTTAGAAATCCTATCGATAGCGTTGATCAGACGAATCGATCGGAAACCCAAATCAACATCAACAACTCAAACAACATAATATATAAAACAAAACATAGATATACAAGTACAATACAAAATGTTTGGAAGAATAGATCGAAAACAAAAGACAGGATGATTAAATAACAAAGTAGGGAGGTGGATAAGCTTAAATAAAACGCGGGCAACCTTAACCGGGTCAACTGTGACTTAAAGAATAAGATCAATGTGGATTTTTCTAGGGTAAATCTACATTCGATCCCAAGAGTTATAGTTTGGGATAACAAAAGATATTAGCATCTAAACTAAGGATAGATATAAATCTCTGGTGAATCGATGCTAATTGTATAGGAATTTCACCCTTTTATAATTCAATTTGAAATTGGCGTGACCACCGACTCACTAAAAAGATCATTCGAAGCGGAGTTATGGAATACTCCGGAGTCAAAAGAAGATGAATAGTGAGGGATACGAATGGATTTTGGAACCGTAGGGAACGTTCCAAAATTCAAAGGAATTGAGTCAAAAAGGAAGAGATTCAAACTCGAATGAAAGTGATTCTGTAAATACATTCACTCCATATGCTGAGTTTTGCCTAGAGCTAACCTGGCTCTGATACCAACTGTAACGACCCGATATTTTCAACCATTCGCATCCATTATAAGTGTAAAGGTAAACACTAATGCCGGAATTGAATTGCTCAAAATACCGCGTTGTAAATAAAAATTTGGCAAATCTCAGAATATACAGTAAATAAAAGTCACAGATCAAAGACATAGAGTAATAATAATGCAGCGGAAGTAAAAGAGATAGTAGTTCATGAAGCTACTATATAAATATATCAGAGTTACATAAGACACAATAGAAGAAATAAAGTACAACAGAAGTTTAAATATGATAACCAAGTACAAGCTGAATAGAACAACCGAACTGAAAAGATGAAACTTGACAAGTAGATAATCTCCAGCGATTCCAATCTTCAAAAAGTGGAAATCCAAATCTGTGAATAACTCAGGCTGACCCGAGCGTAAATAAAGAATACAAACACTCGAGTCAGGACATACATACTTATACAATGTAAACCAACTCAAGTGAACTGTAGCAAAGGTACAAGTAACTTAGAAGATGCTTGGGACCGCCCATCCTCTAAGGATCCGTTAAACTATTTACTATGTAGTAATATACGCTATATACAGTAGTGTCTAATCAGTAAAGTATAATCATATAGAAAATAGCGTTAAGGGGATGGTGAACCTTAACGCGGTCGGATCTTTAAAACTAAAATCGTAGTGGGCTCGATATAAGGAGATGACACGACACGCAAGGCAATGCCAGGGTGGATACACCGTTTGCACTCCCGGAGCGGTGGTGACAGCAAGCCAGCAGCTTCCGCCCACCTCGAACAATACCCCCGAATCAAAGTGGCGCCACATATCGAATCACAAAAGTAATAGAATGGTTTCCGATGGAGCATGCTCGATGAAAGGGTGCGACCCTTTGTGTAGCCCGGTATAGCTCCTGTTTTAGTCATTTATGCCAACTCACGGGAATTGGGTCCACGTAATGTACCTCGAGAACGTCGCCACCATCCTACTTCATTCTGGATTCTCCACCGCGTACACAGTTGTTAAAGTGGTTTTCGGTATTGGCCGGCTATAAGACAATATCCGATCCCGGTCTCTTTAACAACCAATCGTTATTATAACCCGTAGTTATAACTTTAAAAAATATATTTTATACTTCAAAATAAAATATCATTTCAACCCAAATCTTTATCAAAATAAAGATTAAATTATTTCCAAACCATTTCAATATATCATCATACCATATCTTCCGATTCAAATATTTATCAAAATAAATATCAAGTCAATTCTAACCATTTCAATATATTAAATTATCATATCCTTTCAAAAATTCCTTTCAAATCATTTTAATATATCAAAATATCATAACCTTTCAAAGCTTCATTATTCAAATCATTTAATATCAAAATATCATATCTTTCAAAACTTCGTTTCAAATCATTTTAATATATCAAAATACCATATCTTTCAAAACTCCATTTTTCAAATCATTTAATATCAAAATATCATATCTTTCAAAACTTCGTTTCAAATCATTTTAATACATCAAAATATCATATCTTTTCGAAACCACATTTAAATCATTTAATATATCAAAATATCAAAACCACATTCATTTCAAATCATTATTCATTTTATTCAATTTAAAATACCATTTCAATTCACATTTCAAAACAGTTTATATTCAAAAAAATTCATTTTTAATCATTAAAATGAAGTTATTATCTTCAATAACTAAATTATTAAATTTCCAAAATTTTCAACTTTCAAAGTTCATTTATTCACTTAAGTTTATCAAAACAGTGAAAATTCGCTTTTCGTGGCATTTAGAAAACGCTACGGAAAGATACATTCAAAACAGTTCAATTTAACAAAAGACAACATTTTAAAATATTGTAATAGGGTTTACTTAAATTTCATATAAACTTAGTTAAATTCAAAAATTATAGCACTTATAAAAATTGCTATAATAGCTTTTAATTTAATTTAGCTTTTTAGTTCATTATCATCAACTACAGCATTTACAAATGCTGTAATATCATTTACATTGTAATTAATAGCATTTCAAAAGTGCAGTCAATTAACTTCAAATATTCAATATAATTTCTCAACCAATTATATTTTTTATTAAAACATTTTTAACTCATAAAATCATACATTTTCACATTTATAAACGTCATTTAATTTTCCTCAGGTTCATGATTTTATAAAGTTAAATTTCCATTCAAAAATCAAGATTTAATAATAATTCACTTATTAAATTGCAATGTTCAATTTTGAATTCATTGCATTAAATTTCAACTTAACATTTAAGTTCAAATTCTCAAATATAACTTAGTTTTATTTTTATTTACTTAACTAAAAGTTCACTTTTAAGTCAATTTCATAAATTTCCAATTTAGTTATATTTCAAAATTTCAACTTAAAGTATTCATTCAGTTCACATTTCAACTTTATTAAAAATCATTAATATGTTATAAAATCATTTTAAATTGATTTAGATTCAAAATATCATAAGTTTATCATATTTTCAAAGTTATTTAAATTCCATTAAAAATTAAGTCAAAATTTCCAAAATAACTTACATTCATATTTTCTAACTTCTCATTAATTCATTTCACTTGCAATTATTCAGAAAATCAATAATATTTTACAAAAATCCTTTTTAATTAGATTTAAATCAAAATATTTTAATATTTATATTTCTAAAGTAATTTTAAAATTTTTAGAAAACATATATTAACTACGGGTCTGTATATAATTTTCTACACTAGGAAAAGTGATACGGGTAATATATCATTTCAACCCGTAATTTACAAAGAAAATCCGGGTGTTATTATTTCAAACCCGCAATCCCCAGTAAAAATGAATAATTTAAAAACCGTTCAGGCCTATCATTTCAGCACATAACAATTTTTCCTTATTCTAAAGTCCGTTCGGGTATGTATCATTTCAACCCATAGTGATTTCTAACCTACAGGGAACTTGCAGTGTGATAGACAGATCAAAAATGAACAGTTTAACAATATACAATAGTAACTGGTGATGTGACATGTAACAGGTGATATGACATAAAATTTAACATGTTAACATCATATATATATAAAATCACATGGTAGTTATAACATCATAAATATTTCTGCACATTCAGTTGTTGTTGTTTCACAACTGCATAAGTATAAATGTCGTGTGAGCTTCACTCACCTCTAATTGCTGAAGATGTCAAAACCAAAGGCACAACAGAAAAAAAAGCACGATGAAACAATTACGAACTTGAGTGGAGAGCGAATCCAAGCTACAACTCTTTTGTACAACCCAAAACAAACAATCAAAACAACACAATTCAATACGATTTTAAAATGCAATAACTTTGAAATAAAAGAGAAAAGAATTGCCAAACTTTTTGCCTTGCTTCCTAAAACCTTTGTCACGGCCTAGGGTATAGTTTGGTTCAGGTTTGGTTAAGTTTTGGCTCAGGTCTAGGCTAGCATGGGTCGGGTTCATGTCATGAGCAAGGTGGAGTTTCATACATGAAGAGGTGAAGGGTCTTAGACAAACAAATGGAGTTTTGGTTGGCTAGAGGGCTCGGCCATGGAAGTGTGCTCGGCCTGTGGGTGAACCATGAATGGACAGAGGTTGGAGGGGTGTGTGGTGATCAGGTCAGAGGTGGTGGTTGCTGCTATGGTGGTGGTTAGGGTGGTGGTTGAAGGGGATGAGGCCAAAATGGTCAACAAACATTGTTTTTGGCATGTAGGTTGCAATTTTGAAGGGTTTGACCACCATGGATGGCTCAGCCTTGGTCATGGCTGGAAGCATAGGTGGTGGTGATGGCAGGGAATAGGTGTAGGAGTTTGTGGCTGCGGCTATGAAGGAGAAGCCTAGCAGAAAGCATGAGAAAACAAGGCATAATTCATAGAAAAATAAGAAGAAAAATAAGAAAAAGAAAGGGGAGCCATTACCAAAACTTGCAAGATGGAGGCCATGAATTTTTCAGGGTTTGAGAAAGAGAAAATTTCATGAAAAATAAGAAAGGGGAGTTGGCTAGAGATAGAGTAAGGAGTGGCTAAAATAACAGATGTATTGATGACAAAAGAAACTGTAAAAGAAACGTGAAACGACATTTCGTTTCTTAGCCTTTAAACCTTTCAAATTTCGTATATATAATTTGTAATATTATAAATACATATAAAATAAGAAATAAAGATAAAAAATCATAAATAAGAATAAATATCTAAAATAAATAATTAAATTTTATTTAAATAGAATTTAAATTAGGAAAATGGCTTAAAATTGCAAACTAGGCTTTAAAATTGAAAACAACTCAAATAATCTTTGAAAAAATCTATTCAAATTTAAATACATGAAAAATGAATATTAATAAAGTAAAACACAGAAAATAAAAGCGAATGTATAAAATAAATTACTAAATTTTAATTATATATAATTAAATTAAGGAAATAGCAAAGAAAACAGAAACTATGTTAGAAAATTTGAAAATAAATGCAATGGCCTTTGGAAAATTTTTATATACTTGAAAAATATTTATAAATAAAGATAATAACAAAAAAATACATTCACAAAATAAATAATAAAAAAAATGTATTTAAATATAGCTTAGATGAAGCAAATAGCAGAAAAATAGAAACAACCTTTAAAAATAGGAAATAAATACAGCAAATTTCGGAAAAATTCTATTATCATTTTAAAAATAATTAAAAGTCAAAATATACATAATATAACGTAAATATACAAGTTAGAATAAGATATATCAAATAAAAATGTCATTTATACAATTTAAAATAAAGACTATTGCTGAATAACCCAATATACACACAATATTGAAAACAGTATAACTTTTGCAATTTAATCCGTTTTCAACGAAACAAAAAGCAGTGTTCTTAAAATTTTACGTACTTTCATAATAAAAGATAAAATTTAAATTTTCAAACTTTTAAAAATTTAAATCAAAAGTCAAAGTTTGATTATTTTGACCAAGATTCACTTTTTGGAAAATATTCTTTTTAGTCATGCTTTGGAATGCTAATTCATATCAAACTAAAGTTTATCATTCAAAATAAATAAAATAAATTTTTAAATCAAAAATTCAATTAAAATAATTAAAATATAAAAAATACATCATAAAATACAGGGTTGTTACACTCTCCCCCACTCAAAACTTTTCGTCCCCGAAAAGGAATGAGGTACGGGAAAGCACAGAAAAAGATAGAGTGAAACAAGATTAGGACAAGATGACAAGGAGAATGAAATTATACGTGATAACTATTGTTATAGGTAAGTTTAACAAGGTGGAGATGATCATTCCAAGATCCTTCAAAATCAAGAACACAAGCACGCAAAATAAATTCAAAATGAGTACAAAAGATTATCAAAGATTGTAGAAAGATTTCTAAATAGAAAGATTATAGAAAGATGCCTACACCAGTCTATAGCAAGATAAGGATGATGAGGACAACAACAAAAAATAGTTTGAAAAACAAAATAAGGACATAAATTTGAAAGCATGGAAATTTCAACTTAAATAGAGAATAAATTTTTACACAAGTTAAATAAATCTTAACTATCTTAAATTTCATTATCTTATTATCCAATCATCTTAAATTAACAATTTTTAAAACCATGGGTTTGAAAAATAATCATGTATTACACTCACAATGTACTTAATAAATTTTATTCTTCTTTATTCCTAATTAAAATTAAATTTATTCCGCTCAATATATTTATCACTTATGTTAAATATACTTACACTTATTATAACTGCTTTCTTTTATTCTTAGTTCTTTTAGTATTATTTTATTGTAAGTTATTCAATTACCCTTTATTATATTTACCTCTTGTTAGTCATTCTATAATTAAAATTTAAGTGTATAACATTTATTATAACTACTCAAATTTTATTTATTAAATCTTTTATATTGTATATTATCCAATTACATTGTTAACTTTTGAAATTTAGGTAAGTTATATTTGAATGAAATTGTATTATACAAATAAACTTTCCAATTAAATTATTTCATGCTTGATATTCATCTAAAATTTTGATTGATTTTTTTTATATATAATTGAAATTATTCTTTTAAAATAAAATTTAAGAGATAAGTAATAATATATACATTCAATTTCCGATTTCCGATTACATTCAAACCATTTAGAGATAAGTAATAATATATACATAATATGTCAAATCAAATTTCAATCATATATCTATATATATATATATTATAAATCAAGTCATATTTTAGAAATTCAAATCAATTAAATTCCCAAGACAAAGCTGTAGCAAGACTGCAGAACAGTCTCTTCATTTCAAAACTCGAAAATGAACGTCGATGACGCTGCAGTCAACACCGAAGTTATTTTCCTGCGATGAAGAGAAGAGCACTAATTTTAACTTAAAATTCTTTGGAAACAAATTTCTATTCAAAAATACTTTAAATAATATAGCCTTTTAAAACTTTAAACACAAAGTTTGAAACCATCGGAAATTAAATTCTCAAATTTCTTGTTCAAAATTCGTTTCAGTTCCCAAATCAATTTATAAACAGCTATCTATAAATTCATTTATAGAACAATAAATGATAAATCAAGTATTATCATTTCAAATGATTAATTTAAATCAATTTATTAAGTTACATAAATTTACTTGTATATCAAAATTTTATTTCACTAACCAACTTTTAAAATAATATTGTGTCCGTTTGTTCTGTCAAAGTGTTTTAGAAATCCTATCGATAGCGTTGATCAGACGAATCGATCGGAAACCCAAATCAACATCAACAACTCAAACAACACAATATATAAAACAAAACATAGATATACAAGTACAATTCAAAATGTTTGGAAGAATAGATCGGAAACAAAAGACAGAATGATTAAATAACAAAGTAGGGAGGTGGATAAGCTTAAATAAAACGCGGGCAACCTTAACCGGGTCAACCGTGACTTAAAGAATAAGATCAATGTGGATTTTTCTAGGGTAAATCTACATTCGATCCCAAGAGTTAGAGTTTGGGATAACAAAAGACATTAGCATCTAAACTAAGGATAGATATGAATCTCTGGTGAATCGATGCTAATTGTAGAGGAGTTTCACCCTTTTATAATTCAATTTGAAATTGGCGTGACCACCGACTCACTAAAAATATCATTCGAAGCGGAGTTATGGAATACTCCGGAGTCAAAAGAAGATGAATAGTGAGGGATACGAATGGATTTTGGAACCGTAGGGAACGTTCCAAAATTCAAAGGAATTGAGTCAAAAAGGAAGAGATTCAAACTCGAATGAAAGTGATTCTCTAAATACATTCACTTCATATGCTGAGTTTTGCCTAGAGCTAACCTGGCTCTGATACCAACTGTAACGACCCGATATTTTCAACCATTCGCATCCATTATAAGTGTAAAGGTAAACACTAATGCCGGAATTGAATTGCTCAAAATACCGCGTTGTAAATAAAAAATTTGGCAAATCTCAGAATATACAGTAAATAAAAGTCACAGATCAAAGACATAGAGTAATAATAATGCAGCGGAAGTAAAAGAGATAGTAGTTCATGAAGCTACTATATAAATATATCAGAGTTACATAAGATACAATAGAAGAAATAAAGTACAACGGAAGTTTAAATATGATAACCAAGTACAAGCTGAATAGAACAACCGAACTGAAAAGATGAAACTTGACAAGTAGATAATCTCCAGCGATTCCAATCTTCAAAAAGTGGAAATCCAAATCTGTGAATAACTCAGGCTGACCCGAGCGTAAATAAAGAATACAAACACTCGAGTCAGGACATACATACTTATACAATGTAAACCAACTCAAGTGAACTGTAGCAAAGGTACAAGTAACTTAGAAGATGCTTTGGACCGCCCATCCTCTAAGGATCCGTTAAACTATTTACTTTGTAGTAATATACGCTATATACAGTAGTGTCTAATCAGTAAAGTATAATCATATAGAAAATAGCGTTAAGGGGATGGTGAACCTTAACGCGGTCGGATCTTTAAAACTAAAATCGTAGTGGGCTCGATATAAGGAGATGACACGACACGCAAGGCAATGCCAGGGTGGATACACCGTTTGCACTCCCGGAGCGGTGGTGACGGCAAGCCAGCAGCTTCCGCCCACCTCGAACAATACCCCCGAATCAAAGTGGCGCCACATATCGAATCACAAAAGTAATAGAATGGTTTCCGATGGAGCATGCTCGATGAAAGGGTGCGACCCTTTGTGTAGCCCGGTATAGCTCCTGTTTTAGTCATTTATGCCAACTCACGGGAGTTGGGTCCACGTAATGTACCTCGAGAACGTCGCCACCATCCTACTTCATTCTGGATTCTCCAACGCGTACACAGTTGTTAAAGTGGTTTTCGGTATTGGCCGGCTATAAGACAATATCTGATCCCGGTCTCTTTAACAACCAATCGTTATTATAACCCGTAGTTATAACTTTAAAAAATATATTTTATACTTCAAAATAAAATATCATTTCAACCCAAATCTTTATCAAAATAAAGATTAAATTATTTCCAAACCATTTCAATATATCATCATACCATATCTTCCGATTCAAATATTTATCAAAATAAATATCAAGTCAATTCTAACCATTTCAATATATTAAATTATCATATCCTTTCAAAAATTCCTTTCAAATCATTTTAATATATCAAAATAACATAACCTTTCAAAGCTTCATTATTCAAATCATTTAATATCAAAATATCATATCTTTCAAAACTTCGTTTCAAATCATTTTAATATATCAAAATATCATATCTTTCAAAACTCCATTTTTCAAATCATTTAATATCAAAATATCATATCTTTCAAAACTTCGTTTCAAATCATTTTAATACATCAAAATATCATATCTTTTCGAAACCACATTTCAATCATTTAATATATCAAAATATCAAAACCACATTCATTTCAAATCATTATTCATTTTATTCAATTTAAAATACCATTTCAATTCACATTTCAAAACAGTTTATATTCAAAAAAAATCATTTTTAATCATTAAAATGAAGTTATTATCTTCAATAACTAAATTATTAAATTTTCAAAATTTTCAACTTTCAAAGTTCATTTATTCACTTAAGTTTATCAAAACAGTGAAAATTCGCTTTTCGTGGCATTTAGAAAACGCTACGGAAAGATACATTCAAAACAGTTCAATTTAACAAAAGACAACATTTTAAAATATTGTAATAGGGTTTACTTAAATTTCATATAAACTTAGTTAAATTCAAAAATTATAGCACTTACAAAAATTGCTATAATAGCTTTTAATTTAATTTAGCTTTTTAGTTCATTATCATCAACTACAGCATTTAAAAATGCTGTAATATCATTTACATTGTAATTAATAGCATTTCAAAAATGCAGTCAATTAACTTCAAATATTCAATATAATTTCTCAACCAATTATATTTTTTATTAAAACATTTTTAACTCATAAAATTATACATTTTCACATTTATAAACGTCATTTAATTTTCCTCAGGTTCATGATTTTATAAAGTTAAATTTCCATTCAAAAATCAAGATTTAATAATAATTCACTTATTAAATTGCAATGTTCAATTTTAAATTCATTGCATTAAATTTCAACTTAACATTTAAGTTCAAATTCTCAAATATAACTTAGTTTTATTTTTATTTACTTAACTAAAAGTTCACTTTTAGTCAATTTCATAAATTTCCAATTTAGTTATATTTCAAAATTTCAACTTAAAGTATTCATTCAGTTCACATTTCAACTTTATTAAAAATCATTAATATGTTATAAAATCATTTTAAATTGATTTAGATTCAAAATATCATAATTTTATCATATTTTCAAAGTTATTTAAATTCCATTAAAAATTAAGTCAAAATTTCCAAAATAACTTACATTCATATTTTCTAACTTCTCATTAATTCATTTCACTTGCAATTATTCAGAAAATCAATAATATTTTACAAAAATCCTTTTTAATTAGATTTAAATCAAAATATTTTAATATTTACATTTCTAAAGTAATTTTAAAATTCTTAGAAAACATATATTAACTACGGGTCTGTATATAATTTTCTACACTAGGAAAAGTGATACGGGTAATATATCATTTCAACCCGTAATTTACAAAGAAAATCCGGGTGTTATCATTTCAAACCCGCAATCCCCAGTAAAAATGAATAATTTAAAAACCGTTCAGGCCTATCATTTCAGCACATAACAATTTTTCCTTATTCTAAAGTCCGTTCGGGTATGTATCATTTCAACCCATAGTGATTTCTAACCTATAGGGAACTTGCAGTGTGATAGACAGATCAAAAATGAACAGTTTAACAATATACAATAGTAACTGGTGATGTGACATGTAACAGGTGATATGACATAAAATTTAACATGTTAACATCATGTATATATAAAATCACATGGCAGTTATAACATCATAAATATTTCTACACATTCAGTTGTTGTTGTTTCACAACTGCATAAGTATAAATGTCGTGTGAGCTTTACTCACCTCTAATTGCTGAAGATGTCAAAACCAAAGGCACAACAGAAAAAAAAGCACGATGAAACAATTACGAACTTGAGTGGAGAGCGAATCCAAGCTACAACTCTTTTGTACAACCCAAAACAAACAATCAAAACAACACAATTCAATACGATTTTAAAATGCAATAACTTTGAAATAAAAGAGAAACGAATTGCCAAACTTTTTGCCTTGCTTCCTAAAACCTTTGTCACGGCCTAGGGTATAGTTTGGTTCAGATTTGGTTAAGTTTTGGCTCAGGTCTAGGCTAGCATGGGTCGGGTTCATGTCATGAGCAAGGTGGAGTTTCATACATGAAGAGGTGAAGGGTCTTAGACAAACAAATGGAGTTTTGGTTGGCTAGAGGGCTCGGCCATGGAAGTGTGCTCGGCCTGTGGGTGAACCATGAATGGACAGAGGTTGGAGGGGTGTGTGGTGATCAGGTCAGAGGTGGTGGTTGCTGCTATGGTGGTGGTTAGGGTGGTGGTTGAAGGGGATGAGGCCAAAATGGTCAACAAACATTGTTTTTGGCATGTAGGTTGCAATTTTGAAGGGTTTGACCACCATGGATGGCTCAGCCTTGGTCATGGCTGGAAGCATAGGTGGTGGTGATGGCAGGGAAGAGGTGTAGGAGTTTGTGGCTGCGGCTATGAAGGAGAAGCCTAGCAGAAAGCATGAGAAAACAAGGCATAATTCATAGAAAAATAAGAAGAAAAATAAGAAAAAGAAAGGGAAGCCATTACCAAAACTTGCAAGATGGAGGCCATGAATTTTTTAGGGTTTGAGAAAGAGAAAATTTCATGAAAAATAAGAAAGGGGAGTTGGCTAGAGATAGAGTAAGGAGTGGCTAAAATAACAGATGTATTGATGACAAAAGAAACTGTAAAAGAAACGTGAAACGACATTTCGTTTCTTAGCCTTTAAACCTTTCAAATTTCGTATATATAATTTGTAATATTATAAATACATATAAAATAAGAAATAAAGATAAAAAATCATAAATAAGAATAAATATCTAAAATAAATAATTAAATTTTATTTAAATAGAATTTAAATTAAGAAAATGGCTTAAAATTGCAAACTAGGCTTTAAAATTGAAAACAACTCAAATAATCTTTGGAAAAATCTATTAAAATTTAAATACATGAAAAATGAATATTAATAAAGTAAAACACAGCAAATAAAAGCGAATGTATAAAATAAATTACTAAATTTTAATTATATATAATTAAATTAAGGAAATAGCAAAGAAAACAGAAACTATGTTAGAAAATTTGAAAATAAATGCAATGGACTTTGGAAAATTTTTATATACTTGAAAAATATTTATAAATAAAGATAATAACAAAAAAATACATTCACAAAATAAATAATAAAAATAATGTATTTAAATATAGCTTAGATGAAGCAAATAGCAGAAAAATAGAAACAACCTTTAAAAATAGGAAATAAATACAGCAAATTTCGGAAAAATTCTATTATCATTTTAAAAATAATTAAAAGTCAAAATATACATAATATAAAATAAATATACAAGTTAGAATAAGATATATCAAATAAAAATGTCATTTATATAATTTAAAATAAAGACTATTGCTGAATAACACAATATACACACAATATTGAAAACAGTATAACTTTTGCAATTTAATCCGTTTTCAACGAAACGAAAAGCGGTGTTCTTAAAATTTTATGTACTTTCATAATAAAAGATAAAATTTAAATTTTCAAACTTTTAAAAATTTAAATCAAAAGTCAAAGTTTGATTATTTTGACCAAGATTCACTTTTTGGAAAATATTCTTTTTAGTCATGCTTTGGAATGCTAATTCATATCAAACTAAAGTTTATCATTCAAAATAAATAAAATAAATTTTTAAATCAAAAATTCAATTAAAATAATTAAAATATAAAAAATACATCATAAAATACAGGGTTGTTACACTCTCCCCCACTCAAAACTTTTCGTCCCCGAAAAGGAATGAGGTACGGGAAAGCACAGAAAAAGATAGAGTGAAACAAGATTAGGACAAGATGACAAGGAGAATGAAATTATACATGATAACTATTGTTATAGGTAAGTTTAACAAGGTGGAGATGATCATTCCAAGATCCTTCAAAATCAAGAACACAAGCACGCAAAATAAATTCAAAATGAGTACAAAAGATTATCAAAGATTGTAGAAAGATTTCTAAATAGAAAGATTATAGAAAGATGCCTACACCAGTCTATAGCAAGATAAGGATGATGAGGACAACAACAAAAAATAGTTTGAAAAACAAAATAAGGACATAAATTTGAAAGCATGGAAATTTCAACTTAAATAGAGAATAAATTTTTACACAAGTTAAATAAATCTTAACTATCTTAAATTTCATTATCTTATTATCCAATCATCTTAAATTAACAATTTTTAAAACCATGGGTTTGAAAAATAATCATGTATTACACTCACAATGTACTTAATAAATTTTATTCTTCTTTATTCCTAATTAAAATTAAATTTATTCCGCTCAATATATTTATCACTTATGTTAAATATACTTACACTTATTATAACTGCTTTCTTTTATTCTTAGTTCTTTTAGTATTATTTTATTGTAAGTTATTCAATTACCCATTATTATATTTACCTCTTGTTAGTCATTCTATAATTAAAATTTAAGTGTATAACATTTATTATAACTACTCAAATTTTATTTATTAAATCTTTTATATTGTATATTATCCAATTACATTGTTAACTTTTGAAATTTAGGTAAGTTATATTTGAATGAAATTGTATTATACAAATAAACTTTCCAATTAAATCATTTCATGCTTGATATTCATCTAAAATTTTGATTGATTTTTTTTATATAGAATTTAAATTATTCTTTTAAAATAAAATTTAAGAACTAAATTTCCGATTACATTCAAACCATTTAGAGATAAGTAATAATATATACATAATATGTCAAATCTGATTTCAATCATATATCTCTATATATATATATATATATTATAAATCAAGTCATATTTTAGAAATTCAAATCAATTAAATTCCCAAAACAAAGCTGTAGCAAGACTACAGAACAGTCTCTTCACTTCAAAACTCGAAAATGAACGTCGATGATGCTGCAGTCATCACCGAAGTTATTTTCCAGCAACGAAGAGAAGAGCACTAATTTTAACTTAAAATTCTTTGGAAACAAATTTCTATTCAAAAATACTTTAAATAATATAGCCTTTTAAAACTTTAAACACAAAGTTTGAAACCATCGGAAATTAAATTCTCAAATTTCTTGTTCAAAATTCATTTCAGTTCCCAAATCAATTTATAAACAGCTATCTATAAATTAATTTATAGAACAATAAATGATAAATAAGGTATTATCATTTCAAATGATTAATTTAAATCAATTTATTAAGTTCCATAAATTTACTTATGTATCAAAATTTTATTTCACTAACCAAATTTTAAAATAATATTGTGTCCGTTTGTTCTGCCAAAGTGTTTTAGAAATCCTATTGATAGCGTTGATTAGACGAATCGATCGGAAACTCAAATCAACATCAACAACTCAAACAACTTAATATATAAAACAAAACATAGATATACAAGTACAATTCAAAATGTTTGGAAGAATAGATCGGAAACAAAAGACATGATGATTAAATAACAAAGTAGGGAGGTGGATAAGCTTAAATAAAATGCGGGCAACCTTAACCGGGTCAACCGTGACTTAAAGAATAAGATCAATGTGGATTTTTCTAGGGTAAATCTACATTCGATCACAAGATTTAGAGTTTGGGATAACAAAAGATATTAGCATCTAAACTAAGGATAGATATAAATCTCTGGTGAATCGATGCTAATTGCAGAGGAGTTTCACCCTTTTATAATTCAATTTGAAATTGGCATGACCGCCGACTCACTAAAAAGATCATCCGAAGCGGAGTTATGGGATACTCCGGAGTCAAAAGAAGATGAATAGCGAGGGATACAAATGGATTTTGGAACCGTAGGGAACGTTCCAAAATTCAAAGGAATTGAGTCAAAAAGGAAGAGATTCAAACTCGAATGAAAGTGATTCTGTAAATACATTCACTCCATATGCTGAGTTTTGCCTAGAGCTAACCTGGCTCTGATACCAACTGTAACGACCCGATATTTTCAACCATTCGCATCCATTATAAGTGTATAGGTAAACACTCATGCCGGAATTGAATTGCTCACAATATCGCGTTGTAAATAAATATTTGGCAAATCTCAGAATATACAGTAAATAAAAGTCACAGATCACAGACATAGAGTAATAATAATGCAGCGGAAGTAAAAGAGATAATAGTTCATGAAGCTACTATATAAATATATTAGAGTTACATAAGATACAATAGAAGAAATAAAGTACAACAGAAGTTTAAATATGATAACCAAGTACAAGCTGAATAGAACAACCGAACTGAAAAGATGAAACTTGACAAGTAGATAATCTCCAGCGATTCCAATCTCCAAAAAGTGGAAATCCAAATCTATGAATAACTCAGGCTGACCCGAGCGTAAATAAAGAATACAAACACTCGAGTCAGGACATACATACTTATACAATGTAAACCAACTCAACTGAACTGTAGCAAAGGTACAAGTAACTTAGAAGATGCTTGGGACCGCCCATCCTCTAAGGATCCGTTAAACTATTTATTATGTAGTAATATATGCTATATACAGTAGTGTTTAATCAGTAAAGTATAATCATATAGAAAATAGCGTTAAGGGGATGGTGAACCTTAACGCGGTCGGATCTTTAAAACCAAAATCGTAGTGGGCTCGATATAAGGAGATGACACGGCACGCGAGGCAATGCCAGGGTGGATACACCGTTTGCACTCCCGGACCGGTGGTGACGGCAAGCCAGCAGCTTCCGCCCACCTCGAACAATACCCCCGAATCAAAGTGGAGCCACATATCGAATCACAAAAGTAATAGAATGGTTTCCGATGGAGCATGCTCGATGAAAGGGTGCAACCCTTTGTGTAGCCCGGTATAGCTCCTGTTTTAGTCATTTATGCCAACTCACGGGAGTTGGTTCCACGTAATGTACCTCGAGAACGTTGCCACCATCCTACTTCATTCTGGATTCTCCACCGCGTACACAGTTGTTAAAGTGGTTTTCGGTATTGGCCGGCTATAAGACAATATCCGATCCCGGTCTCTTTAACAACCAATCGTTATTATAACCCGTAGTTATAACTTTAAAAAATATATTTTATACTTTAAAGTAAAATATCATTTCAACCCAAATCTTTATCGAAATAAAGATTAAATTATTTCCAAACCATTTCAATATATCATCATACCATATCTTCCGATTCAAATATTTATCAAAATAAATATCAAGTCAATTCTAACCATTTCAATATATTAAATTATCATATCCTTTCAAAACTTCCTTTCAAATCATTTTAATATATCAAAATATCATAACCTTTCAAAGCTTCATTTTTCAAATCATTTAATATCAAAATATCATATCTTTCAAAACTTCGTTTCAAATCATTTTAATATATCAAAATATCATATCTTTCAAAACTCTATTTTTCAAATCATTTAATATCAAAATATCATATCTTTCAAAACTTCGTTTCAAATCATTTTAATACATCAAAATATCATATCTTTTCGAAACCACATTTCAATCATTTAATATATCAAAATATCAAAACCACATTCATTTCAAATCATTATTCATTTTATTCAATTTAAAATACCATTTCAATTCACATTTCAAAACAGTTTATATTCAAAAAAATCATTTTTAATCATTAAAATGAAGTTATTATCTTCAATAATTAAATTATTAAATTTCCAAAATTTTCTACTTCCAAAGTTCATTTATTCACTTAAGTTTATCAAAACAGTGAAGATTCCCTTTTCGTGGCATTTAGAAAACGCTACGGAAAGATACATTCAAAACAGTTCAATTTAACAAAAGACAACATTTTAAAATGTTGTAATAAGGTTTACTTAAATTTCATATAAACTTAGTCAAATTCAAAAATTATAGCACTTACAAAAATTGCTATAATTGCTTTTAATTCAATTCAGCTTTTTAGTTCATTATCATCAACTACAACATTTACAAATGCTGTAATATCATTTACATTGTAATTAATAGCATTTCAAAAATGCAGTCAATTAACTTCAAATATTCAATATAATTTCTCAACCAATTATATTTTTTATTTAAAACATTTATAACTCATAAAATCATACATTTTCACATTTATAAACATCATTTAATTTTCCTCAAGTTCATGATTTTATAAAGTTAAATTTCCATTCAAAAATCAAGATTTAATAATAATTCACTTATTAAATTGCAATGTTCAATTTTAAATTCATTGCATTAAATTTCAACTTAACACTTAAGTTCGGATTCTCAAATAACTTAGTTTTATTTTTATTTACTTAACTAAAAGTTCACTTTTAAGTCAATTTCATAAATTTCCAATTTAGTTATATTTCAAAATTTCAACTTAAAGTATTCATTCATTTCACATTTCAACTTTATTAAAAATCATTAATATGTTATAAATCATTTTAAATTGATTTAGATTCAAAATATCATAATTTTATCATATTTTCAAATTTATTTAAATTCCATTAAAAATTAAGTCAAAATTTCCAAAATAACTTACATTCATATTTTCTAACTGCACATTAATTCATTTCAGTTGCAATTATTCAGAAAATCAATAATATTTTACAAAAATCCTTTTTAATTAGATTTAAATCAAAATATTTTAATATTTACATTTCTAAAGTAATTTTAAATTTTTTAGAAAACATATATTAACTACGGGTCTGTATATAGTTTTCTACACTAGGAAAACTGATACGGGTAATATATCATTTCAACCCGTAATTTACAAAGAAAATCCGGGTGTTATCATTTCAAACCCGCAATCCCAAGTCAAAATGAATAATTTAAAAACCGTTCAGGCCTATCATTTCAGCACATAACGATTTTTCCTTATTCTAAAGTCCGTTCGGGTATGTATCATTTCAACCCATAGTGATTTCTAACCTACAGGGAACTTGCAGTGTGATAGACAGATCAAAAATGAACAGTTTAACAATATACAATAGTAACAGGTGATGTGACATGTAACAGGTGATATGACATAAAATTTAACATGTTAACATCATATATATAAAAAATCACATGGCAGTTATAACATCATAAATATTTCTACACATTCAGTTGTTGTTGTTTCACAACTGCATAAGTATAAATGTCGTGTGAGCTTTACTCACCTCTAATTGCTGAAGATGTCAAAACCAAAGGCACAACAGAAAACAAAGCACGATGACACAATTACGGACTTGAGTGGAGAGCGAATCCAAGCTACAACTCTTTTATACAACCAAAAACAAACAATCAAAACAACACAATTCAATACGATTTTAAAATGCAATAACTTTGAAATAAAAGAGAAACGAATTGCCAAACTTTTTGCCTTGCTTCCTTAAACCTTTGTCACGACCTAGGGTATAGTTTGGTTCAGATTTGGTTAAGTTTTGGCTCAGGTCTAGGCTAGCATGGGTCGGGTTCATGTCATGAGCAAGGTGGAGTTTCATACATGAAGAGGTGAAGGGTCTTAGGCAAACAAATGGAGTTTTGGTTAGCTAGAGGGCTCGGCCATGGTAGTGTGCTCGGCCTATGGGTGCACCATGACTGGACAGAGGTTGGAGGGGTGTGTGGTGATCAGGTCAGAGGTGGTGGTTGCTGCTATGGTGGTGGTTAGGGTGGTGGTTGAAGGGGATGAGGCCAAAATGGTCAACAAATATTGTTTTTGGCATGTACGTTGCAATTTTGAAGGGTTTGAACACCATGGATGGCTTGGCCTTGGTCATGGCTGGAAGCATAGGTGGTGGTGATGGCAGGGAAGAGGTGTAGGAGTTTGTGGCTGCGGCTATGGAGGAGAAGCCTAGCAGAAAGCATGAGAAAACAAGGCATGATTCGTAGAAAAATAAGAAGAAAAATAAGAAAAAGAAAGGGAATCCATTGCCAAAACTTGCAAGATGGAGGCCATGAATTTTTTAGGGTTTGAGAAAGAGAAAATTTCGTGGAAAATAAGAAAGGGGAGTCGGCTGGAGATAGAGTAAGGAGTGGCTAAAATAACAGATGTATTGATGACAAAAGAAACTGTAAAAGAAACGTGAAACGACATTTCGTTCTTAGCCTTTAAACCTTTCAAATTTCACATATATAATTTGTTATTTATAAATACATATAAACTGAGAAATAAAGATAACAAATTATAAATAATAATAAATATCTAAAATAAATAATTAAATTTTAATTAAATAGAATTTAAATTAAGAAAATGGCTTAAAATTGCAAACTTGGCTGAATATTAATAAAGTAAAACACAACAAATAAAAGTGAATGTATAAAATAAATTACTAAATTTTAATTATATATAATTAAATTAAGGAAATAGCAAAGAAAACAAAAACTAGGTTAGAAAATTTGAAAATAAATGCAATGGACTTTGGAAAAATTTTGTATACTTGAATTTTTTTTATAAATAAAGATAATAACAAAAATAATACATTCACAAAATAAATATTAAAAAAAATTATTTTAATATAGCTTCGATGAAGAAAATAGCGGAAAAATAGAAACAGCTTTTAAAAATAGGAAATAAATACAGTAAATTTCGAAAAAAATTCTATTATCGTTTTAAAAATAATTAAAAGTCAAAATATACATAATATAACATAAATATACAATTTAGAATAAGATATATCAAATAAAAATGTCATTTATATAATTTAAAATAAAGACTATTGCTGAATAACCCAATATACACACAATATTGAAAACGGTATAACTTTTGCAATTTAAATCCGTTTTCAACGAAATGAACAGCAGTGTTCTTAAAATTTTATGTACTTTCATAATAAAAGATAAAATTTAAATTTTCAAACTTTTAAAAATTTAAATTAAAAGTCAAAGTTTGATTATTTTGACCAAGATTCACTTTTTGGAAAATATTCTTTTTAGTCATGCTTTGGAATGATAATTCATATCAAACTAAAGTTTATCGTTCAAAATAAATAAAATAAGTTTTTAAATCAAAAATTCAATTAAAATAATTAAAATATAAAAAATACATCACAAAATACAGTGTTGTTACACACACGTAATGATGAATTCCCCGAAAAACCATATGATTTAATTAATTTATAAAAAGTTGTATATTGGTTAAACTAATTAGTATTTGAGAATTATTAATTATTATTTATTTGATTTGATTTTTGGGAGTTATTTGTAATTATTTGAATGCATTTTTAAACGTTATATTTACACGCATTGGTATACGATATCATTGTGATTAAATAAAAGATAATTACATGTGTTACTTTATGGAATCTTATATCATTTGGTAGCACGTAATTTTGAGCCATACCACATAAAGAAATAAGAGTTAAAATAGAAATTTAATCAAGAGAATTAATTAGAGAAGTTTTAATTAAAGAATGGAAAAGGTTTCTTTCTTTCAAATAAAATGTATTCTCTAATTCATTTCGTACGTACAGTTGATTTTTTTTCAGTTTTCATTCTTCTTTCTGTAACTTTTCTTGTTCTATCCTTCTCTAATGGATGAAAATTGAGATCTTCGATGGCTTCAATTATTTCTAAATCAAATACAAATAAAATCAATTATGAAATGTGGTTTATTCCTCTTGATCCTTGCAACATCTAGAGGCTGATTTCTGAATCTAGAATATTTGATTCATTATTCAGGGTGCAAATCATAGCTTCCGTTTTTAGTAATTCTAATTTCATTTATTTGTATACTCAAAATTTTGAAATGGTCTAGATTTATTCATATTATATATCTTCTATCTAATCATGTTTATAGTATATCTCTTCTATCTTGTGATATAACTTAGATCCCCTTTTATTCATCTCGTTTAATTATATGATCATTATGTAGCGAATCTCTCCTTATTTACATATCCATTGACTATATGTACTATGGTTGACTTCAAAACCTTTATCTGTTTAATTGTTTGTCCCTTTTGTATGGTCAGATCAGATTTATCATACAACAAATTTTTATATGCCAAAGTTGTCCGATATTTTTCTATCATTATTTTGGAATTGTAAAAAAAGAAAAAAAAAGGAATGTGAAAATATTTTATTATGTTGTAATGTTGTATATAAAATTTTGTGATATCTGTGTACATAAACATTGAAAAGCTGTATTTGTTAGTGGTATAATATAGTAAAATTGATTTCCAATGTTGCATAGTTGGTTTCCAAAATGATTTAATTTTACTTGTTTTAGTCATAAAAGTAAAATTTTCCTTTTTTAGAATTCATAGGTGGTTATTTATGTAAATTTATAGACTTTTATTTCATACCTAAGATTAAAAGATTGAATCATTTTGTTAGCATTAAATTTAAACATATATGGTACTTAAATTGCAATCTTCATACATATATATAAACATGCGTGTTATTTTAAAATGAATACATAACTTACAATTATTTATACATATAGATATTCATGTGTTTATGTTATTTTAATATAAATCAAAGCGGACCCTTTTGTGAAACTGTAGAATTTAATTCCAAGCTCTTCCTTAATTGAAACCTTTCTTACAATTATTATTCTTGTTTTAACAAACTCTTATATGTAGGAAAACTTATTTTAACATGTGTATGTGTAAACTTATCAATTATTTTGCATGTATATTTTATTACTTAAAAAAACTTGATGGCAAAGGCATATGCAAATTCAATTGTAAATGTCATTTAATATGTCATTCGATGTAATTAAAAAGAGAGAGAAACGTAAGGGTTTCTCTTTCTACTATCTTTGCTCAATTTATTATACATGTCAAGAGAAAGAAAACCAAAGGTTATCCTTCTCTAAATTTCTCATGCTTAATTACATAAATATACACTTCGTACATCTTACACTTATATTTCACAACATGAATGTACTTGATACATTCATTCTGTTACACATAAATATGTACATTGAGTACATTTGATGTACTCTAATTTACATACATATTAAATTAAAGTAAAACTTCATTTATAAATTAAGTAAAACATTAATTTTTTTAAAAGAAACTTAGAAAAGTTCTAAATGAATTTAGACTTCATAGGCCCATTAATGATCCAAAAATGATAAATTTTTCGAAATTCACCCATATTTTACACTGCGGGTTGTCCCAGTTCCTTCATGTATATACATACATACATATATATATATATGAAGAGACAAATGTCTCTGTTTTAGTGTAAATCGCAGCACTTATACATGCATATTAAACAGCGTATACTTCCAATTGTTGCATGTGTACTATACATACATACATATGTGTGTGTGTATGTGTATATATATCCCAGATAAACATTTGCATTATAACTAATGAATAAATTAAATATATACTTTTCTATGAACAACTTAAAAAATATAAAGATTTTATTTAAAATTATTTATATTGGATCTGAATTGATTTAGCTTCGTATGCCCAAATTGATCTAAAAATGGAATATTATTTGAAATTCACCCATTTAACCTACTATGTGCTAGCCTATCCGCTTAGCAGGGTTTCTAAAAAATAGTGTCGAAGGTTAGGTTTGGATAATCAAATACTCCACCCTA
Source organism: Allium cepa (assembly GCA_030765085.1). Lineage (NCBI taxonomy): Eukaryota > Viridiplantae > Streptophyta > Magnoliopsida > Asparagales > Amaryllidaceae > Allium > Allium cepa. The sequence goes on along the minus strand of CM060940.1, from coordinate 566,583,790 downwards.
CCAAGTGATTGGCCTAACCCGAAAGATAAAATAAGCCCAAAGATTATCCCTGATATAAATGCCAAATTGATTTTGGACTTTGGGCCAACTTTAAAAAAAAAATGAAATTAGAAATAATATTTTAAATTTAAAAAGTTAAGTCTGAAATATGAAAGAAATTCAAAACTATTAAAATTTTAATAATTATTTTTGAAAACTTTTTAATAATTAATTGGATTAACCAAATAATTAAATAATTAAAAGTCAATTAATTTCATTACAAAACATATTATATACGTAAAAATCTTAAAATGTTTAAGGTAATTAATATATATAATTTTTGGTAAAGGACCTCTAGCTCAAGTGGTTAAATGTATGGTGTTCAAATAGGAGTTCTAAAGGTCATGGGTTCGAGACCATGAAACATCATAATAAGTGCTCTACTTGAATAAAGTATCACTTTTTTTATCAAAATATATATCTATAACTTTTTAAATTAATTAAGAATATGACTAATTAAATGTTAATAAATAAATAATTTAACATACATATATTAAGATATATGTGTGTAACTATGAATGTCGTGGTATACATATTCAATTTAAAATGTTTTGAACAAATAAAATTAAATTAGTTAAAATTTTAATTATATAAGTGTTAATTAATAAAACTAATATAAGATTATACATAAGATTATTATATAAGTTAATTAAATCATAAACTGTTATACAAGAATTAAACTTATGTAATATGAATGTATAATAAAAGGTGGAACTACAAGAAACCCAAATTATATTTAAGGAATAAATACATATGTGTGGTATGTGTACCATGATTTTAGATGTGTTTGGCACTTTAATCACAAGGGTATTTCATAAAAATACAATATTCCATAAGTCGATATCACTCTTTTTTTTAAAGATTACAATTCATTAATGTAAATGTTGTCCACCATTGTTTGTATACTAATAATTACTTGCATACTCATTAATTGTTGTGCGAACTCAAGTTAGAGATTTATGTGTATTATTACTAATATATTAATAAGATGTGGCAAGATGTATGTATGTATTTGTTGAGCAAACTCAAGATACTTATGTCCATACTTAGGCTATCGCGAAATGGTACGTATGAGTGAATACCACTTTTGATTTGTTAAGCAAATTCATTGTCAAAATGAGATCACGATAAAGGCCACATGTCAGGAGTTGTATATGATACAATCGATATAATGTTATCCATCACTTACAAGCCCGTGACTTGTTAAGCAAACTCAGGGTCGAACTCCCAAGGAGAGCGAGTCCTAACTCCCACTAAAGAAGTCAAAAGACTAATATATTTCTCTTAGGATTTTGAGAAATATTAAAATATAGTGGGTGCTTTTTTGAAAAATGAAATATAATGTTTAACATAACTAATATTATAAGAACATTCGCTATGAAATAAATGTTCTAATATACTAAATTAAATTTGCAGAAAAATTTCTACGCCAAAGTTGTTTTTTAGAAATGACAAACTCACTGGACCTAATTACATAGACCACCTAAGGGAAATCAAAATAGCACTTACACACGAATGTTTATGGTCATCAATAATCGAACCTCCTTATGCTAGACCTGTTGAAGATGCAACCCAAAACTAATAATTACTTATAACAAATGGGTTGTGGATATAGAAATCTCCCGAGGATACCTGCTATCTATGTTAGACAAACGGTTGAAAGATAGCCCAAAACTATGTCTGTCATCAGATCTTCGATAGCCTCAAAGTGCTGTTTGGGAAGCAATCTTGTCATGACCCATTTTTCCGTACTTTTTAAACTGACATTTTAACCACACTTGTCCAGTCCAAAATGCATGGAAAGGAAAATGGTGAAGGAAGAAAGTAGAAAGAAGGTAGAAAGAAGATAGAAAGAAAACCAAACAACACAGAATCTCACAACGGAAACGAATAATCTATAATATGGAACAAATCTTTACATAAAATAAAACTGTAACGTTTGTAGTATAGATATCAGCCAGAGTATACCAACTTATTCAGCATGGATAGGTATAACAACGTTCCCTCCAACTGTTGAACACAACTATAATGCAACGAAAAAATAATCATCTACGTGAATACGTCTCTGGGCCTCTAACTCCTCTCCTAAAGCTCCATTCCATCCAACTAAACCTAGAAATATGCTAGGTCTGACCCAAGCACATAAGAAAAACCATGCCCGGGTCAGTCTATTAAAACCAGCGTGAGAATTTAAATCACAAGCAAATTTATTTATCTTAGCTTTTGAAAAATCCTTTTAAAGTCAAAGGTATCCCGTAAAACCACACTACACATAAACAGGACGGGTTTTTCCCTTATGGTAACCAAAACCTTTTATAGAAAATCCATTGATATTATAATAGTGTCTAAGTACAAATACTTATTCAAATAGCTAAAATTGTTATGTTAATTAAATTCCATCATACTAAACTCTACAACCAAAACTGTAACCTCTCGTATTGGAGAATAGATTTCCATATAATGACTAGGCACTAGGGTACCACCTATCACAGTACACATGTAGAAAAATGTACCGAGTACCTCGCTGAGATCCCCTACAACACAAGACCGGCCTACCTCTAACATGGATAGTACCAAATATGCTATCACCACGGGTGTTTCCACCCTTATCAAGCTCCTTCCAATGCATCGTATTTTTAATATCCAGGGGTATCTAGAAAGGTGATAAACTTACCCTAACTGGGGACAACCCACTTAAGCCTTCTACATCTCCCCTGATTTTCAGTCATTCCCGGTAGATGAGGTCTGAGGCCACGACCTTTAAGGAATTTAAACTTATAATGATCATTGTCCTTCAATGAAAATGTGCTAAAAGTATTCATCCATACAAGTCTGTTCTGGGTCTGAACGAAACTGAAGGCACTATTCTTACTACATCCATTTTAGAATCGTCCTCAGGATTAGTAGCGATTAGCCCTTGCACTTCAATGCTCCATCTTTGATTCTATGCTCTTGTCTTTACTTCGAAAATCTTTGGATCGAAGTGGTTTTCGAATAATTTATCCGATCTCGGTCTCTTCGAAACAATGTTCGATATTTTTGGTAAACTCAAACCCAGTTCTTTAAGAATAAATGGACAAAAATAAGATCGGAGATCACCTCCTAACCGTTAATGGATGAATTTTCATATTATTGTCCTAGAAGAATGAAACGAGTTTATACATACGGTATAGCACCTTTTGATGGTTACTGTACCATATAATCCTCGTATTTCTCCTAGATATTTCCAAAGTTGTGTTTTTGGTCCAGATTTGACAGTTGGTTATTTAATTATCAAATAAACAATCATTCAACCAAAGATTTCATTTCCTACTAAAATCGCTAAGCCTTATTTAATTTAGATTTAAATAAATTAAATCTCTTTATCAAAAAGGTATATGCTTATCTCACCAGAATAAATATATTCACAAATCACTCCTTTCAAAATATGTGAAAACTTTTTAAAATAAATATGGAAAGCACCTTGTGGTATCAATCAAGGATTGGCAACTCAATGATTACGTCCCTATCCCAGTGAAATCCAAACTTAACTGCAGGCAATCTCCGCCTCCTGAATTCTGCCATGCAAGTATACCATTACTTTTCTTAAAATTTATTTAATAATATCTCAAAATAATACTTATAAGGTTTCTATACAAATTTTCCAAATTTAATTTTGGAATATACTCTTTTATAAAAGTTTACTATATAATATATTATTCTTAAAACATTATTAATATTTGAATAAATTATCTTTGAAATAATAATACTTTAATACTAATTAAATGTTAAATAAAAATTTCCTTTTAAATCCAATTACTACAAAATAATCTTAAATAAACAATTAAAATATAACTTAAAAAATTCAAATAACAAAATAACTTTGTAAAACAATAATTAAATTCTTTTAAATAACTTTTAGGAATAATAAATAATTAATCTTAAATCATTATTAAATAATTATTAATTGTCTTTTAAATATCATTAATAAATAATAATCATTCTCAAAACGACTTTGGTTCAAAAATCAACATCCAAATTGGGAAAAGAAGCTTGGTAACTCCAATGGTACTAAATCAAGTTACCACTCATTCCACTACAATCCATAATAGCAAATTTAGATATTCACATCAATTCATTTTTCATAATTAATTCAACAACATATTGCCCAGTATAATTATTAGGATAATAAATAGATCTCCATACAAATATGACAACAGAACAGGGTTTTTATTTCTGCTAGTCATGTCTAAAACACACATATTCATTCATAATGGCCGAACGGTGATTTATTCTACCAATAGGGATCTAATTAAAAATAATTAGTAGAACGGTGTTTTATTTCGCTAAATAGAAGTCAAACATCGTAACTAAATTAAATTAACCCATTGTTATTTTTAGCTAGGCAAATAGCTTCTATAGACAGGTCATATAAATTTAAAGTCGATATTTGTTTAAATTGATTGCTTAAATTTTTGTCCGTTTTAATATACTATAATTTTTCACTCATTCAAACTCTACACTTTTTTTCTTGTTGGGTCGAAGCCCATTACCAATACCACTGTTTTCCCCTTCCTCCTTCTTTTCCTTTTCTTCTTTTTCTCCCTTCTTACACCTGAAAGCAAAGCATTCTCCACCCAAACACAAAATTCCTAACCCACACTCATACTCAATCAAACTCAAAGCCAAACTGACTCATGCGCTACTCAAACCCAGGCCCAAATCTACCGCAACCCAATGCCAAACACGATCTTCTCCACCGCCTGGAACTCCCCCTGTGCATGCATTCACGTGAGCACGTGCACGTCAGATCCACTCACCTAACCACCAACTCGAGATCGGCCACCCATCACCTATCACTCCCACCCTTGCACGCCACCCTCGCACATACACCACCACCCCTAAAACCAAGGTCGATTGCCATTTCCAATTGTCGAACAGGTCTAGGTTCACGAAAATAGTTCTCGCCGCTGCCACGATCACCTAGAACCAATGCCGCCCATGCCAATATGTAGTTCATCACTTCCAACACCTAGAATTGAAAACCGCAGCCCTCTTGTCGCCTCCTCCCATCGTAGTTTAGCCACGTTCATCACCCTCTTCCATACTACCTTAAACCCTAAAATCATCACACTATCCCAAACTAAAGCTTTAATCGAAAATTGGCTAAGGTGAACCCCTAGGCCTCGCTATAATGCTCCTCCTCGAACCAACCGTACCTCCCCTCGTCGCTTAGATCGTCGAAAATTAATTTTTATCCAAATTTTGATCATCTCTCGATTTCTCTTAAACCAAGCTATTAAAAATCATGAAATTTTCACCAAAAATCCTATTTTCACCTTAAAATCATGATTACATACATGAATCAATGATTTAAGAATGTTGAAATTTTCCAAAACCATGGTTGCTTACTATAGATTCAAAATTTCTCACAACATATAGAATGATGGAGCTTCAAACAATTTTTAGTGTAATCTTGACTCAAAAACAAACAATTCACTATTTACATCATTAGCCAATTCGAACTAGATTCGGAGATAAGGATTTTTAAAGATCGGGTATGCATGTTTTTTCCCACTGTTAAATATAATAGGGAAATATTTTAACACTTCCAAGCATTTTCGATTTAAAACTCTTACCTTAAACATGGTTGAAATCTTTTGATATCTTCTGGTTCCACCTTAATTAATGATCTGAAAACTTGAAAATTTTGCCTTACCTTTGAATTTTGAAAGAACAGTATGCTTCTCTTTTTTCGTTTACAGAGTTTTTTACTTTATAGTTATTACAAAACCGAAGCTACACACACAAGCCTATATATATACATGTTCATATAAAAGAAATGATGAATATGTACCGGATTTTTGTGCTCAAAAGATTTTCAGACCTGTACAATGTTTTGTGATGGATTGACATAAATTTTGGTGACTTGAGTTGATGTTTAGCTTAAAGTTGAAATCAAATTAAGATGAATGTTCTTCCCTTTCTCTTTTTGACCTGGCAAAGCATATGTATATATATTTATTTTTTTCCATTTTTACTTGTAATGTTTTGTTTTACTTTTAATTGATTTATTTTTGGTTATTTTCTCTTCTATTTATTTAATTAAACTTCCTTTTGATTTAAGCGTGCTTCCATTATTGTTATCCCAACTTTGTCAAGGCCGGAATTTCGACAAATTTGCTGAAAAGATGGATATCAGGATTGGAGGCGATTGGAAACAAGACTATGATCGATGTCGTCAAAATTTGGCCGAGCTCCAATCAAGGACGGATCGATCGAGAACGATGACCAAGGCTAGGAGAGGCTACATTTCAAATTCCATGTCAATTAGAGTTTGTATGCTTGAGATATGGATGGATCAATGTTGAAAAAGACTGGTTTGGTATCGATACTGTTCGTATCCCGACGTTTCGTATCGATGCCCATGGATACGAAAGATGTTCGCATCGATCAGATAGAAGGGTTAAGCATTTTTTGACTCGATGTCCATGGACTCGGATTGAATAGGTAGGCATGTGATGACTTGTTCGACTCGAGGCTATCCGACTCGGTGTCTTCGTATCCCTTCAGAAGATGTAGTGCGTATCCGTGCCCCGTTCGTATCCATTAAAAAACATACTTCGTATCCATACTCCCATACCTTCTTCATATCGATCCTATCACCAAACATTACTTCGCATCGATCAACACGTATAGCATCGATACGAAGTGCGCAATTAGCACCGATACGAAGCAGCTGACACGAATTCATGGATACGAATAAGACCAATACAAACTAATGGATGCGAAATAATGGATTCGAAACATGTTTTGGGCACGAACAAGAAGCAAGAATTATTTCAAGGAAGAAGCATTCAACTCGGTGTGAAAATGGGATCAAGCCATGGAAATAGAGCCACGTACCTAACGAGCATGTGTGTGGTATCGATACGAGCCAGTATCGATACGAAATTGATCGATACGAACTAGACATCTCAAGAATGCCCTAATTCATATCGATCATAACTTGTAATCCACAAGTCCAAATGCTTTGAAATTTTTACATGAGCTTACGTACAACCTAAAGAATGTTCATGCCAAATTTCGACTCGATTGGGTCAAATCTTGATCGATACGAAATTCATTCGTATCGATCACGGATCGTGTCGAAATCACCTGGAATCGATCGCGTGGCCCACTCACGTGCCAAAAGAAGTTTTCCAAGATTTGAGCGAGATATTTATAGCCTATGCCTATAAATAACACCTCAGAGCCTAAAGAAAAAAGGATCCTTTGGCTATTTGACATCCAGACTTTATCGAAAACATCTTTGCACTATAAGGCTGCTGTTATACTCGAACTTCATCATTATAACACACTATAATCGATTGTAACCACCAAGGAAAGTCGATAAAAGATTAACTTTTGAAGTGGACGTAGGCCAGAGATAGCCGAACCACTATAAACCTTATGTCTCCGTCTATTTCTTTCTGTTTCAAGTTTATTATTCTTTATTTTTTATCCTCTACATTACCTAAATATGTGATTTGTGATCATATATTATTGGTCTATATTCATACACTAGTGCTTTCACGACATTTAGGTTTGTGACCAATTTTGGCACAAACACTTTGGCTTTCACTGAGAAAAGCTAACTCAGGGGTTCTATCACTTGGATATTGAATTTGAAGCCTTAAGGATTCAGATCTGAAAAGCTATGGCAAGGCAATCAAGTAGAAGACAAAGAGTGGAGAGAAGTTAGCATGAAGGAAGCCAGGAGGCATCATCAGAGGCTAACCTGACTTCATCTTTCATCACCAGAGACAAGATGGAGATGATGATGGGAGCTATGCATGAAGAGTTCCTGAAAAGGCAGAAGGATATGATGTAGAACCTCCTCGGACAGTTTGGACAAGCAGGAACAGCTGGAGCTTCAAGAGTTCAGATCCGCGGAGCTAGAGCAGAAGGAACCAACAGGCAACCGAATGGAGCAACTCTGCAGGGCGTAGCCTCTAATCGGGACACGACTGTTAATCAGGACCAATCTAGGCTTGGAGGCATGCCACCTGGCAATGATGGACCAATTCATGGAGGAATTACAGATGACACAACACGACAAGATGCTGGTAGGAATGCGGGAGCGCGTGATGAAGAGTACGTACCGAAATTCTCTCGGGGACTCGGGGGGAAACCCTTGATGGACAATGCTGAATTGGCTGAGATTATCAAGCTAACTATGGGCGGAGGATTGACAAACAGAGATCTGGAAGGAGTAAACAGGAGTCCGTTTACTCGTGACATCAAAATGGCTCAGAATCCACCAGAATTCAAGCTACCTATGCTAGAGGTATATAATGGCAAGGCTGACCCTACCGATCACTTGATGAGGTACACACGACACACGGAAGTGCCGAGGGAATCAGAGGAAGTTATGGCCCGATGTTTCCCTCTGTACTTGATGGATATAGCTACTATGTGGTCAGACAGTTGGAAGAGGGATCTATCAGGACATGGACAAAATTGATGGATAGGTTTCTGAAGCAGTTTCTGGTTCATATCAAATGGCCGAAGAACGTAATGACACTAACATCGGTAAAGCAAAGGACAGAGGAATCGGTCAGAGCTTTCTTAACTCGGTTCAGTACAGCAGTTGCTTCGGTGGATCGGCCAGATCCATAGATGGTTTTAATGGCAGCAGTGTCAGGAGTCAATGAGAATTCGAATTTCAAAGCATCTCTAATATTGGACCCTCCATTGGATCTCCGGGAATTCTTTCACAAAGCGGAGAGGTTCCTTCGACAGGAAGATGCGTGTTTAGATATGAAATTAAAGGAGGTGAATGTGGTTGAGGATGGATGGCCATCTAGCGGAAGCTTGGATAAAGATAAAGATGAAGGAAAGAGGAAGTTAGATGATGAAGCAGGAAAAGCTAGGAAGTGGTGGAGAGAGCCAAAATTCTCCACTTACACAGGATTGAACGAGACGTTAAAATGGATATTCACGGAGACTCGGGATCGCCTTCCCAGCAAGGAAAGAACCCTCGAAATGTAAAAGGGCATCAGGAAGGCACCACCTCTTTCACGATTTTGACAGCCATGACACCAACATCTGCAGGCATATAAAGCATATAATTGAGGAGCGTGTAAGGAATGGTCAGTTACGAATATGTCAGGGCTTAGAATGCGACAGTGGAACAAGAGCAGCCACCATCTATATCAAACAACTATGACGCGAGGCCCAGAAATGATGGCCGATTGGTTTTCAAATGATAGGGATGATATGAAATAAGTAGCAAACTCTAGGAAAACGGCCAAGTCACTTCCTCGTGTACGGGGACAGCAATGGCCACTAGGCATGCTTTGAGATGATGATAAACCACGATGCTATGGTTTGTGAAATCTGCCTTTTCTTTTTTGGTTTTGACATTCATTTTTTATGGTTTGGTTCTGGAGTTTGGTTTGAACTCCTGGTTTTGTTTGCTTTCTGCTTTGGACTTTAATTTGGATGTTTGCTTTCTGGTTTGGATATTGGTTTGGATTTCTAGCCTGGATTTTTGGTTTTCTGTTTTGCTCTAGATTTCAGATTGGCTTTTGATTGAATTTTTATCTAGTTCTAGGTAATTGGTCATCGGTTATGGATTACGCTTAGCAAGGAGTAAGTCTCTTTGTCCAAACGAGGTGAATTGGCTTATTCAGGTCGTTGAGTACGAATTGTGCTCAACAAAGGCCTGGAGAGACTAGGATTCGGCCTAGGACTTAGGCCATCGGTTACTATTTCAGGTCGTCGAGTATAGACTATGCTCGGAAAGGGTCCAATGTGACCAAGATTCAGCTTTGTACTTAATCCATGGCATTACTCGACGTTCAGGGACACTGGACCACGAATACCAAGGCATTGCTTGGCTCAGGTCGCTGAGTGTGGATTACGCGTGGCAAGAACCCGGAGAGGTTATGGATACGAATATCGTCTATGAACGGCAAAGGATTTGGATATCGACCCAGAGAGGTCCTGGATTCGGTTTTGGTTATTGGTTAAGGATGGATTATGATTTGGTTATCGGGTTCGGATGGATATGGAATTGGATAAGGCTTTGGTTACTGGATTTAGAATCGGACATCGACTCAGAGCAGTCAAGAATGATGCACTCAGATAGGATGGCTTGGTAATGGATTGGATTATGAATCAGATGGTATGACTATAGAGGGAATATGGACTTCGGATGTCGGATTTGGAGCTATTCAAAACACACATTCTTATCATAAGGCATGTTTTGAGGGGTAAATGTTATCTCACCTTTTGGTCAAGGTCGGAATATCAAAAAATGGCCGAAAAGGATGGATATCAGGATTGGAGATCGATTGGAACCAACGCTATTATCAATGCCGTCAAAATTTGGACGAGCTCCAATCAAGGCGGGACTAATTGGGAATGATGATCAGGTCTAGGAGAGGCTACATTTCAAATTTCAAGTCAATCAAAGTTCATATGCTCAAGATATGGATGGATCATTGTTGAAAGAGACTGGTTTGGTATCGATACTATTCGTATCCCTTCATTTCATATCGATGCCTATGGATACGAACAAGATGCTCGCATCGATCAGATAGAAGGGTTAAGTGATTTTCGACCCAATGGCCGTGGACTCGGATTGAATAGGCAGGTGCGTGATGACTTGTTCGGCTCGAGGCTGTCCGACTCGGTGTCTTCGTATCCATCCTGAAGATGTAGTGTTTATCCGTGCCCCGTTTGTATCCATGAAAAACCATACTTCGTATCCATCCTCCCATACCTTCTTCATATTGATCCTATCACCTAACGTTACTTCGCATTGATCAACACGTATAGTATCGATACGAAGTGCGCAACTGGCAGCGATACGAAGCCGGTGACACGAATTCATGGATACGAATAAGACCGATACAAACTAATGGATGCGAAATAATGGATTCGAAGCACATTTTGGACACGAAACGAGAAGCAAGCATTATTTCAGGGAAGAAGCATTCAACTGGGTGTGTTAATGGGATCGAGCCTTGGAAATAGAGCCACGTCACCAACGAGCATATGCGTGGTATCGATATGAGCCAGTATCGATACGAAACTGATCGATACGACCTAAACATCTCAGGAATGCCCTAATTCATATCGATCATAACTTGCAACCCACAAGTTCCAAGTGCTATGAAATTTTCACAGGAGCTTGCATACAACCTAAAGAATGTTCATGCCAAATTTTGACTTGATTAGGTCAAATCTTGATCAATACGATATTCATTTGTATCGACCACGGATCGAGTCGAAATTGCCTGGAATCGATCACGTGGCCCCACTCACATGCTAGAAGAAGTCTCCTGAGATTTAAGAGAGATATTTGCAGCCTACGCCTATAAATAGCACCTCAGATCCTATTGAAAAAAGGACCTTTTGGCTATCCGACATCCAGACTCTGTCGAAAACATCTTTGCACTACAAGGCTGCTGTTATACTCGAATTTCATTATTGTAACCTGCTATAATCTGTTGTAACCACCAAGGAAAGTCAATAAACGATTAACTTTTGAAGTGGACGTAGGCCGGAGATAGCCGAACCACTATATACCTTGTGTCTCTGTCTATTTCTTTCTGTTTCAAGATTTGTGATCATATACTATTGGTCTGTATTCATATACTGGTGCTTTCATGACATTTGGGGTTTGTGACCAATTTTGGCGCAAATAATTAAATATTTTGAAACAACTTGCAAAGTGGTTTTGGAATAAACAATTTAAGTCTTCATATTTATATTTATTCTTATTTAAAATATATAACTCAAGGCACTAAAATTTTTGCTATTTCATTTTTAATAAGATAACATTTTTTGTTAACATATCTTGTAAGGACCTACCTTTTTAGAAGGTTAAATCGATGATAAACCACACGCGTCAGACCCAAACCATTCAAAAGGTTTAACATCCCACTATTTTGGACCATTCAAATCGATAATAAAACCACACATGTCATACTTGAATAATTCAAAACAACATATTGTTAATAAATTTGAGGGCAAATAAAATCAATCACACAATCACAGAATCACAGACACAGAATATCAGAACAACTCGCAGCGGAATAAAATAAACATAGTATTTCATGAAGCTACTAGATAATAGTCTCAAAACAAATACATAATATCAGAGTCTGAAAAAAAATACAACAGGAAATCCAACTACATAAGTCCACTAAAGAAATAACTGAAATGGAAATAACTGAAATAGAAATAATAGATAGATACCTAAATCTCCAGTAGTACTCTAACTCCAAAAGATGAATCCAAAGCTGTGATACTCAAGTTGACCCGAGCGTAAAGCAAAACACAAAACACTCGAGTCAGGACATACATACTTATAAAATGTAAATCAAATCAAGTGAACTATAAAAGAAATGCATCAGTAACTTAAAGGATGTTTGGGATCGCCCATTCTTTAAGGATCCGTTAAACTATCTACTATGTACTACAATATGCTATAATAATATGTCTTTAGTAAAGTGAACTAATAAAATAGCATTAAGGCATTACCCATATCCCCCTTAACAAATTTTATAATGCCATAGTCTATACAGTACCGTAATTGTAACAACCCGCATATTTATTGATTTTTATATTTAAATATTTTATCGATACTCGGAATTTGGTCCGAAAAGCTACTTTTTGCATACGGTCAAATTAGGACTCGGGACCACTCCCATTGAGTTTAAAATGACGTTTGCGATCTTTTTAAATGTAAACTTTGATATGTTTGGAGTTAGTCAAGTTTTGCTACTTTTTCACTTTAGGTTTGGGTTTGGGTTCAGCCCTATGTTTAACTTATACTCAAATCTGAACCACTCCTCCCCATTCACCCTCACTTCCTTCTCTTTTCAGTTCTAAAGCATCAATGGTGGGAGGGATGGGAAATTAAAACTCCAAAACCCTAGTTTCCTTTTGCAAATCAAGCTCTAGCTCCAAATTAATAGAAGAACCCATTGGTAAGCTTCTCTTCTTCTTCTCCAACTCATTCTCTCCTTAATTTCAGAAAATTCCTAAACCTAATTTTGGGAATGTTCTTCTTTTAAGATTAGAATCAAGCTTCTTGAGTTGGATTTGAAGAGTGGTTGATTCTCCTTTGCTTCCAAGCTTCTTTTTCAATCGTTTGGGTTCAAAGGTGAGATTTTTATCTCACATCTTAGTCTATGTTTATCTTCGATTGTTAGGTATGAATTCCTAACACTTATTCATGTGCATTTGATTTTGAATTGGATTGTTTTTGTGAATATTCCAATTTTTGGTGTTTTGGGTTCAATTCTTTGAAAATCATAACTTTGATGTTTTGATCATGTTTTTGGTGATGAACCAAAGAGCTTTTATGGCCGGGTAGTCGATTGGCGTAAACCCTTAGTGCCCTTGCTCGACGGGTTGCAAATTGAGGAAGTTTGCACCTCTTTTGGAATAGGGTAGGAAGTGCAAGTATACAGGTTCGGCGGACCGAGCCCCTGGGCCGGTCGACCGACCTGCTACCCAGGCACTTCCTGCCTCTGTTTTGGAAGTGCTGGTTACAGGCTTCGGTCGACCGAGCCCCTGGGCCGGTCGACCGACCTGGTGCCCGAGCACTTCCAACCCCTGGTTCGATCAACCGACTCAGGGAATCCGGTTGACCGACATGCTGCTATTTGCCAACTATGCCTATTTTGCCTAGTTGTCTGAATTTCCAACTCTAATCGATTTGTGTTATTTCCCTATTTGTTGTTATCATTTGTTATTGACTTTGATGACTTATTTTCTTCGGGAATTCTTGGAATATCCATTTTGATGGATTCGGTATCGGTTTCTTTGGATTCTATTCACGTCTTCAAATGTGAATTTTAGTGATTGATTATTCCTACAATCTTCTTTGTGATTTGTCACTTTAAAAATATAAAGGTTTTCTATACTAGTAGTAAATATCAAAACTCTTTCTTCAAATGATTTCAACACTATTTTATTACAAAGCTCGTTTTCTTAAACCGTTTTCCAATCTATTAGTATATACAAGCCTTTACCTCGCTCGTATGAGAAATATGATTAAACGACTTAGTAAAATGAGTGGTATGAAACACTTGCGTTTACTTTGTCGGTTAATTCTTGGACTTGTTCGATTGAAACTCTTGTGACAATTTTCTAGTGGAGATCTACAATTTTTTCGTAAATATTTAAGTTAAGCTAGTGGTTATGGGACATGAAGCTAAGCTCGAATATTTACTAGCTTATTGTAATTGACACTTCTCTCTTTGATCATGACGATCATTTTAAGATTTAGACTAGCAATTGTGCGATGTCTCTTTGTTTCGGTGTGATTTCGACTCACACATGTGGGGTAGCTCCCCATGGTCTTCAGGCCATTCGTGTGCCAAAAATTAATGGCTAGCTACCATGAGATAGCTTCTCGTTCGTATGATACATATGTTGGAGAGCTTTAATGCTCCCGTTCGTGTGATAGGCCTCCTCCCCTTTTCTTGTGATTTCTGGATTTCGTGTGTTGAATTCTGGAATTTATGCTTCACCTATTTTTGTGATTTCTATTGATATGATTTATCAATTTTTGTGCATTAGTGAATTCGTGTGTCATTGACTTGTTGTGAATTCAAGTTTTGGGTATGAAACCCTATTTGGATCTTTGTGAAGATTTTTGTGATATTGATTCATCTAATGTTGAGTTTCAATAGCATACTTATAGTAGTATGCCATTATGGATATTATATGTTTATGCCATAACGTTTATTCTATATCATGTTATCTGATATTTATAGCTAGACTGATCCATTTATTATTTTCTTATTAAATAATACTCGGGTCAGACCGAGATGTTACAGGTGCTTCTGCTTGACTTTACATCCGGGATTACCTCCTAGACTTTTGGTTAACTACTTAGATTAGTAGTTTTTGTTGTATACATTTGAGATATAGACTCCATGATGTATACTTATTCTTTTGTGTAGTTCGTGTAACTATTCTTTTGTGATATTGTGGATCTTTTTAGACCGCTACTCTGATGTACACTTCCTAGTGTAATATTCATATCTATTTCCGCCTTTGTGATATGAATTGTCTGTGAATGATTTATGTTATGTTTATTTCTATATTTATTTCTGAAGATATTATAGCCACTGTGTAGTAGCTTTGAGTTTGTGTCGGTATGTTCGGAATTCCCTCTTGATAAAGAAATGCATGTTATACTATCTGACATATCGATGCTCGCGCAAAGCAATTACACGGATGGTCGCTCCTCAACAGCCTTATTCTCCGTGCTAGTTGACAGCATTCACCGTAATGTTCTTGGCTAGCGTGGGTATAGAGGTGGGGCGTCACAGTAATACCCCGTGAACTGGAGCTACCAGAGGATACTCCCTAGGTACGACACAAAACAAACTCGTAGTGGTCTCAATAAGGTAGGTGACACGGTACAACTAGGCAATGCCAGGATAGATATACCAATTACACTTCCAGGATGGTGGTAACGCATAGCCGCAGCTACCGCCCACCTTGATCCATACTTCAAATCAAAGGTGCATACCAAATCAATCACAAAGTAATAGAATGAAAATCGAAGAAATGTGTCAGATCGAAGGAGCTACCTCACTTGGCCCGTCAATTGCTGCTGTTTTAGCCACCTTAAGCTAACTCATGGGAGTCAGGTCCATCTATATATCTCAAATAGAATCGTCGCCACCACCTACTTCATTCTGGAATCTCCACCGCATATACAGTTGTTAAAGTAGTTTTCGATATTAGTAGAGAGTATAACAATTACCGATCCTGGTCCCTTTAACAACCAAACTTTATTATAACCCGTGGTTAGTTATTTCAAATAGTTTATATTTCATATCAAAACATATTCATTTCCAAACCATATAAATCCGATATCATTATTCTTTAAAATAATATTCATTTTCAAAGTTGTAACACTTTCAAATTTATAAACTTAATTATAACTCTTTGAAAACATAACAATTTAGAAACCATAACGTTTTAAAAATGTAACCTTAAGAATCAAAACGTTTCGAAAATGTAACTTTTTAGAAATCATAACATTTCGAAAATATAACCTTTTAGAAATCATAGCATTTTACAAATGTAACCTTAAGAATCATAGCAATTTGAAAAATGTTACCTTAAGAAATCATAGCATTTTGGAAATGTAATACTTTCTACTACAACAGTTTATATAATCAAAATGTTATATATACTTACAATTTTTATCATAGTTATTATAATAAATCTATTTTATTTTAAAAAATTACTTATTTGGACATTAAATAAACTATGCTTTTAGTTAAATAAATTATTACTACAATATACAATTTAAAGCTGAAATTCCTTATAATAAGTTAAAAGTACATTACTAACTTAAATTCTATTATTACGATAAAGAAAGAAAAAAATTAAACATACCATTACATTAATTAACACTTATATTACTAAGTTAGATAAAAATTTATATCATTAAGTCAAATTAGATTATTAATTTAACTAACTTAGATTTTATATTGTAAATAAAATCTTAAACTTCATTTTAAACATTTATTAACTTATAAAATATTTAACACATAGAAAATAAATATATAATATTTTCTAAGTCATTACATTAAAATTTAGTTAAAATTCACATATTTAAAATCCAAAATACTTAAAAAAATTAGAAAACTATTTTAAAACCAACCACGGAGTTTGTATAAAATTTTCTAACCTAGGGTCACGTATTTACGGATATATATCATTCCAATCCGAATTTATTTAATTCCTAGGTTTATATCATTTCAAACTCGCAATCCTAAGTCAAATAAAAATCGCTCAGGCCTATCATTTCAATCGATAATGATTTTTCCTTATCTAAAAATCATTCGAGTATGTATCATTTCAACCCATAGTGAAGGAACTTGTAATGTGAGAACAGAATATGAAATAAACATAACAATAAATAACATATCATGGCATATGGTCATAACAGGTACAACATCAGGTGGAATAACATAATATAATCATGTATGAAATTACTGACATGCATATACATCTCAACACAATTCAAATGACATCGATTCACCAAAATATAAATATGTAGTCAAGAGTGATTACTCACCTTCCTTAGATAGAGAAAATGATTCCAAAAAACATAACAACTTCGAATAAGCATGACAATAACAAACAAGCTTAAGTGGGAGGATAATCCAAATCCAAAGCTTAGAAAAAATTAAATAAATACATGTGTAATTAAATAAATTCACATAGATAAAATAAAAACATAAATTTTTATTTCATACAAACACAAGAATGGCTAGCCTAAGGGGTAAATAGGCTTGGCCTAGGTGGTCAAATGGTTCGGCCATGGTTGTGTTTTGGGTTCGGCTATCATAGCTTAGAGTTAGGGTTTTGCTCGGCCATAGGCTAGGTCAATGGTTCGGTCTAGGTTAAGGGGAAGGCTCGGCCATAGGAGGGTTTGGGTCAAGGCAAGGCTCGGCTAGGGTTTAGTCAAGGCAAGAGATGGTCATGGCTAGGGTTTGGGTGGGGTTCGGCCTTGGGATGTCACTGCTAGGGTTTGGCAATTGGTGGTGTGATCGGCCATGGATTGATTTGTTAAGGGTTTGGGAAGAGGAGAAGTGGATGGTGGTGATGGCCAAAACAATTGAAAGGGGAAGAAGAACAAGGGATTCGGCAAGGGTTTGGGAAGTGGTGGTCACGGCCTAGGGAAAAATCAAGGAATTTGGATGGTGGATGGTGCGCTATGGGGAGGAGGAAGTGAAGGTGATATGGTATGGACGAAATTAGGAGGAAGGAGGAAAGGAAGAGAAAAATATCGAGAAAAAATTGAGAAGAGGAAGAATAACTTACTGTATATTTTTCTGAGCAGTAGATGAGAATAATGAGAAGGAGAAAGTCGGAAATAAAGTTTTGTACATAAAAGTTTCTCAACTGGTGACTTTTCAATTGCATTGACTATTTAGGTGACCATTTACCTCCTACCCAATTAGCCTAAGCCCAATAACAAATAGAAAAATAAAATATGAAAATAATTGCGTGTAATATGCTGAAAACTGCAAATTTTGAGAAGTAGAAATCAAAATTTTATGAAACAAAAAGCAGAGAAAAGGTTAGAATCAAATCCAGCTTTATAAAAAGAATAAAATTTCAAATTTAAAATTTAAAATTTTCAACAGGAAGTCAAACTTTGACCTAAGTTTACCAAAATTTAAAATTTTAGAAAAATCTTTATTTTATTAAATTTGGAAAAATAATTTACATCAAATCCCAAAATTATACATTAAAATTCCAAATTTATCGGTTTAAAAATAATTAAATTCAAAGTTTTAAGCAAAATTCCAATTAAAACATTCACTGAATTTGCGGGTTCTTACACTATCCCTCACTCAAAATTCTTCATCATTGAAAAGGAATGAGACACAAAAAAAGAAAGAAAGATAAGATAGAATAACAAATAGTACTTGAAATAAAAAAAATTCGGCTTCGAAGCACTCATGCCCTCCACCGTCTCCCAAGTACAATCCCGACCATCAGTAGACCACTGTACTTTGACCAGGTCGACAGATTTCCTTCTTTGCTACTTCGTACCTCTATCAATAATACAAAGTGGCTTCCTCTCGATAGTACGGTTTGGCTCAACATCCAAACTCTCGAGAGAAAAAGGCTGAACAATCAAAGATAGGTCATGAAGATAATGGCGAAGGTGCGAAACATGGAACACAATACGCACTCCAAAAAGCTTCTCAGAAAATCCAAACGATAAGCTAAAGGACCAACTCTCTCTAAGATGCGAAAAGGACCAATGAACCTAGGAGCAGGCTTCCCTCTCCGACCAAACCGAATTACATTCTTCAACAGAGAGACCTTAAGGAAACCTGATCACCAACAGAAAACTCCAGACTCCTCCTACGCCTATCAGCATATTTCTTCTGTCAATCTTGAGTAATCCTCATCTTCCTCCTAATCTCGTCAACCCTCTCAGAATCCTCAGGAATGATATCCGGACCAAGAACCAAATGATTACCGGATTCAATCCAGCAAGACGGAGATTTGCAAGGTCGTCCATAAATAGTAGCAAATGAAGCCATTTCGATACTAGCCTAAATTCAAAAGATGAAATAAGATAGATAAATATATAAGAAAACCTCAAACAGAAAATTTAAGATTATACCTGATAACTATTGTTATGGATGAACTCAACGAGATGGAGATGATCTTCCCAAGATCCTCTATAATCAAGGACACAGCGACGAAGAAGATCTTCCAAAATCTGATTCACTCTTTCCGTTTGACCGTTACGGTCTGTGGGTGGTAAGCAGTGCTCAGATTGACGTGAGTACCTAAAGCTTCCTGAAAAGCTCTCCAAAACTGACTGGTAAAGATGGGATCTCTATCACAAACAATCCTGACCGGAACGCCATGAGGACGAACAATCTCTCTCATATAAATCACTGCTAAACTCAAAGCAGAATGGTTGGACCTAACCGGAATGAAATGAGCTGACTTCGTTAATCTATCCACAACTACCCAAATACTCTTATTACCCCTTCCTAGTCCTTGTTAATCCATCAATAAAATCCATAGAAACATATTCCCATTTCCAATTGGGAATCTCAAGGAGTTGCAATAATCTAACATCCTTTTGATGATCGGCCTTGACTTGCTAACAAATCGCACTTCTATTAATAGAAAGGGAGATATCCTGCTTTATACCACTCCACTAATACAGCTTCTTTATATCCCGATACATCTTCATCATACCTGGATGAATATAAAGTCTTGACCATTGATTTTCTCGAAGTAAATCTTGCCTCAATCCATCGACATTTGGGACACAAATCCTATTATTAATCCTCAAATTCCCTGTATCATCGATCTGAGCTCAACTTCCATCTTGGCTACTACTACTACCTATGCTACGAACATTCTCCTTAATAAGCTAAAGCATCTCATCCTCATCTTGCTTAGCAATAATACGATCCATAAGAGGAGAAGAAATAATAAGCTGACACAACATCGCCATTAAGGCATCGGCGACAACATTAGCTTCCCCGAAGTATTGTTGATGTCGAGGTCATAAGAAGCTAGAAACTCAAGCCATCTAACCTGCCTCTGATTCAAATCCTTCTAGGTGGAAATATACGTCAAAGACTAATGATCTGTAAAGAGCTCAAACTTAGTTCCCAAAAGATGATGTCTCCGAATCTTCAAAGCAAAAAACCACGGCAAGCAATTCTAATTCATGGGTTGCATAATTGGCTTCATGTATCTTCAACCGACACTGGCATAAGTGATAACCTTCCCATCCTGCATCAGAATAGCTCCCAAACCATCATGACTAGCATCAGTGTATACTGTTAATCCCTTATTTTCATTTGGAACGGTAAGAACTGGTGCGAAAGTAAGCTTGCGCTTTAAATCATTGAATGTAGCTTCACACTTATCATTCCATATATACTTAGAATTCTTACGAGTTAAAGCAGTGAGAGGTGTAGCAATACGAGCAAAATTCTCAATAAATCTCATATAATAACCAGCAAGTCCCAGAAAGCTACGGATATCTGATGGAGTCCTAAGAATTTTCCAATCCTAAAATAAAATAGGGAAAAATAAGAACTACAAAGAAAGATAGAATAATTAGATTACAAGAAAAGGAAGAGAAAAATAGACTCACATTGATCGCAGCGATCTTAACTGGATCAACAGAAATTCCATTACCAAAAATAATATGCCGAGAAATCGAACTTCATCTTTCTAGAAATGGCATTTCTAGAATTTATCATTCAACGATGACTCCTAAGAGTCTCTAAGACAAGAATATCATCGATGAAGACTACAACAAATTTGTTAAGAACATCACGGAAAACACGATTCATAAGATCAATAATGAAATATGGGAAATTAATCAAACCAAAAGGCATAACTAACCAGTCATAGAAACCATTCTATGTACAGAAAGCAATTTTGGGAATACTTTCCTCGACAACTCTGAGCTGGTGGAAATCGGTGGCAAGATCAAGCTGAAAAAGCACCTTAGCTCCATAAAGCTGATCGAACATATCATTGATACAAGGCATAGGATATTTGTTTTTCATAGTAAGCTTGTTCAGCTCCCTATAATCAACCAACGTCCTCCGAGAACCATCGGACTTAGTGACAAAAACCACAACTACTCCCCATTTGGAATGAATAGGTCAGATCAAACCCTTGGAGAACAAGTCCTTATGGGAGGAAGAATTACAGGCCGAGCTCCAGGAATAAGATCAGTATGGAATTTGATTTCCCGCTTAGGAGGTAAAGAAGTGACTTCACCAAACACATCGGGATAGAGTTTGACCATAGGAGTTGAATTAAGATCACCAGGAGAAGAATCATGAGTATAAATAAAAGCTGCCAGCATAATCGAGAGGCATACGACACCGAATCACTAAAGGATCACCCAAATCATCAACAAGAGAAACAGTTCGAGTTTTACAAGAGATAATGGCTTTATGATTCTTCAACCAATTTCCTGCAAGCGACATATCAAAAGCATCGAAACCAAGAATATAGAAATCACCAGAAAAATGATGGCTAGAATAGAAGAGTTTCAACCTTTTAAATGTTACTAAGGTTTGCTGGACCACCAATAGGATTAGTAACACACAAAGGTTCTGTTGCAAACTCAGGTGAAAGGATATGTTCAAACTTATCACAAAGATCCACGAAAAGTGAAACTATGAGAAGATCCATTGTCAAATAAAACACGAATAGGAATATTAAACAAAGTAAAGGTGCCTTGAAGAGCACCTTGGGTATCACTAGGAGATGTGGAGTAAATAAAGTAACTGCAAAGATACCAGATGGCTTGCCCTTTTGCTAAGTAGGACAATCATTCTTGAAGTGGTCAGGCAGCAAACAAATATGGCAAAGATCACGCCTGGTCATCTGAACTGGAGGAGCAGAAGCTCCAACTGAAGTAGGGAAACTATTGGCATAGTGTCCCTTCTGGTCACGCTTGAAGCAAGTGATGGAAGAAAGATCAATAGCTGCCTCTGAGAAGAAGATCCCAAACCTAAGGTCTTATGCCAATTCTTCTTCTACTGATGGAAATTAGGCTTCCTCTTCTTAGAGTTACCGTAGAAAGGCTGAGATGAAGGGGAACGAGCATCAGAAGAATCCTTAGAAGTGGGCTTCTCAAATCTAATGGTCATATCCATCAATCCAGTAAAAGGGCTATGCACATGAGAAATCAGACGATCATAAAAATCTAGGCGAGCTCCAGCTATAAACTTCTCATTCTTCTTAAGAGGAGTATTAATCAGGCTGGGACCAAACTAGGAAAGTTCATTGACTTCCGCTCGTACTCATAAAATGACATATTCCCCTACTTAAGATCCATAACTCCCTGTATAGCTGAGACTTCCCAGCTTCGGGCATCCGTTTAGCCATAAAAGCATTCCTGAAATATGATATCCAAACTTAAGAAAGATCCCAAAAAAGACAACTAAACCAAACTCAAAACCAACTCAAGATAATACCTAAACTGCCCCAAGAGATATCTGCCTCAATAGAGTGGGCTATAACAGACTCCCACCAATCCTGGGCCCCCTCCCGCAATTGCCAAGCTACTAGCTGATGCTTCTGAGCGTCGGTGATATCAAGACCATTGAAAATACTCTCTAAACTTCTTAGCCACTGCTGAGCCTCACTGATGCTCACTGCTCCAGTAAACTTGGTACCACCAAGCTGAGTGAACTCCTTATAGAGAGTGGTGAACCTAATGGGTGCAACGGGTTCTTGAACTGAGGCAATACCACGACCCCGACTTTTGGCATTCCTATGATTCATCCTGTAAATTCAAAAATGAATTTTAGGAAAAAGATAAAAGGAAAGATAAAAGAAAAGATTCAAACTAGAATGGAAATCCTAATCAAAGAATTCCATTAAACATGGTGGATTCGATAAGAAGGAAATTATAAGAAAATTTTGATTTTAAAACAAGAAAATTTTATATCCAAAATAATCTTTAAAAATCATTTTATAGTCATTTTATACTTAAAAATATATTCTCTCACAAGGAATGACTCTAAGGCTAATTTTACTCATTCTAGGGTATTTCTACTCGATCTCGAATGAGTTTCCACCCAATAGGCTAAGGATTTCGTAAAACCAAAGCTCTGATACCAACTGTAACATCCCACTATTTTGGACCATTAAAATCGATAATAAAACCACACTTGTCGGACTTGAATAATTCAAAACAACAAATTGTTAATAAATTTTGGGGCTAATAAAATCAATCACAGAATCACAGACACAGAATATCAGAATAACTCGCAGCGGAATAAAATAAACATAGTAGTTCATGAAGCTACTAGATACATAGTATCAAAACAAATACATAGTACCAGAGTCTGAAAATGAATACAACAGGAAATCCAAATACATAAGTCCACTAATACATAAGAAAAGACTGAATGGAAATAACTAAAATAGAAATAACAGATAGATAGCTAAATATCCAACAAATCTCTAGCTCTAAAAGACGAATCCAAAACTATGATACTCAGACTGACCCAAGCGTAAAGCAAAACACAAAACACTCGAGTCAGGACATACATACTTATAAAATGTAAATATACTCAAGTGAACTGTAAAAGAAATGCATCAGTAACTTAAAGGATGCTTGGGATCGCCCATCATTTAAGGATCCGTTAAACTATCGACTGTGTAGTACAATATGCTATTATAATATGTCTATAATAAAGTAAACTATTAAAATAGTGTTTAATCGTTAGCCATATCCCCTTTAACACATTTTATAGTACCATAGTCTATACAATACCGTAATACCCCGTAAACTTGAGCTACCAGAGGATATTCCATAAGCACGATGCAAAACAAACTCGTAGTGTTATCGATAAGATAGGTGACACGGTACAACTAGGCAAAGCCAGGGTAGATATACCAATTATACTTCTGGGCTGGTGGTAACGCATAGCCGCAGCTACCGCCCACCTCGATCCATACTCTCATATCAAAAGTGCGCACCAAATAAATCACAAAGTCATAGAATGAAAATCGAAGAAATGTGTCCGATCGGATGAGCTACCTCACTTTGCCCGTAAATTTCTCCTGTTTTGGACACCTTAATCTAACTCACGGGAGTCACGTCCACGTACATACCTCAAATAGAATCGTCGCCACCACTTACTTCATTCTGAAATCTCTACCGCGTACACAGCTGTTAAAGTGGTTTTCGGTATGGGCAGAAAGTATGACAATTACCGATCTCTGTCTCTTTAACAACCAAACATAATTGTAAGCCGTGGTTATTTATTTCAAATGGTTTATATTTCATATCAAAACATATTCATTTCCAAACCATATAAATCCGATATCATTATTCTTTAAAATAATATTCATTTTCAAAGTTGTAACACTTTCATATTTATAAACTTAATTATAACACTTTGAAAACATAGCAATATAGAAACCATAACACTTTAAAAATGAAACCTTAAGGATCATAACATTTTGAAAATGTAACTTTCTAGAAATCATAACATTTCGAAAATATAACCTTTTATAAATCATAGCATTTTACAAATGCAACCTTAAGAATCATAGCAATTGGAAAAATGTTACCTTAAGAAATCATAGCATTTTTGAAATGTAATACTTCCTACTACAACAAAAAATATTTTATGTACTTACAATTTTTATCATAGTTATTATATAAAATCCATTTTATTATACAAAATTATTTATTTGGACTTTTTAATAAACTATGATTTTAGTTAGATAAATTATTACTACAATACACAATTTAAAGCTAAAATTCCTTATATAAGTTAAAAGTACATTATTAACTTAAATTATTTTTTATTACAGTAAAGATTTTTTTTTAATTTTTTAAAATATACCATTACATTAATTAACACTTATAGTACTAAGTTAGAAAAAAATTTATATTATTAAGTCAAATTGGATTATTAATTTAACTAACTTAGATTTTATATTATAAATAAAATCTTAAACTTTATTTTAAACATTTATTAACTTATAAAATTTTTAACGCATCGAAAATTAATATATAAATTTTCTAAATCATTAAATTAAAATTTAGCTAAATTCACATGTTTAAAATTAAAAATACTTCAAAAAAATTAGAAAATAATTTTAAAACCAACCACGGAGTCTGTATAAAATTTTCTAACCTAGGGTCAAGTAATTATGGATATATATCATTTCAATCAGAATTTATCAAATTTCTAGGTTTATATCATTTCAAACCCGCAATCCCAAGTCAAATAAAAATTGCTCAAACCTATCATTTCAACTCATAACGATTTTTCATTAATCTAAAGATCGTTCCGGTATGTACCATTTCAACCCATAGTGAAGGAACTTGTAATATGAGAACAGAATATGAAATAAACAGAACAATAAATAACATATCATGGTATATGGTCATAACAGGTATAACATCAGGTGGAATAACATTATATAATCATATATGAAATTACTAACATGCATATACATCTCAACACAATTCAAACGACATCGATTCACCAAAATATAAATATGTAGTCAAGAGTGATTACTCACCTTCCTTAAATAGAGAAAATGATTCCAAAAAACATAACAACTTCGAATAAGCATGAGAATCACAAACAAGCTTGAGTGGAGGAGAATCCAAATCCAAAGCTTAGAAAAATTAAATAAATACATATGTAAATAAATAAATTCACATAGATAAAATAAAAGCATAAATTTTTATTTCATACAAACACACGAATGGCTAGTCTAAGGGGCAAATAGTCTCGGCCTAGGTCGTCAAATGGTTCGACCATGGTTGTATTTTGGGTTTGGCCATCATAGCTTAGGGTTAGGGTTTGGCTCGGCCATAGGCTAGGCCAATGGTTCAGTCTAGGTTAAGGAGAAGGCTCGACCATAGGAGGGCTTTGGTCAAGGCAAGGCTCGGCTAGGGTTTGGTTCAAGGCAAGAGATGCTGACGGCTAGGGTTTGCATGGGGTTCGGCCTTGGGTTGTCATGGCTAGGATTTGGAAATTTATGGTGTGATCGGCTATGAATTGATTGGCTAAGGGTTTGGGAAGAGAAGAAGTGGATGGTGGTGATGGCCAAAAAAATTGAAAGGGGAAGGAGAAGAAGGGATTCGGCTAGGGTTTGGGAAGTGGTAATCACGGCCTAAGGAAAAATCTAGGGATTTGGATGGTAGATGGTGGGCTATGGGGAGGAGGAGGTGAAGGTGATGAGGTATGGCCGAAATCAGAAGGAGGAAGGAGGAAAGAAAGAGAAAAATATAGAGAAAAATTTGAGAAGGGGAAGAAGAATTTATGTATATTTTTTTGAGTAGCAGATGAAAAGAATGTGAAGGAGAAAGTAAGAATAAAGTTTTGTACGTAAAAGTTTCTCAACTGGCGACTTTTCAATTGCACTGACTATTTAGGCGACCATTTACCTCCTAGCCCATTAGCCTAAGCTCAACAACAAATATAAAAATAAAACATGAAAATAATTGCGTATGACATGCTGAACACTGCAAATTCTGAGAAGTAAAAATCAGAATTTTATGAAACGAAAAGCAGAGAAAAGGTTAGAATCAAATCCAGCTACGTAAAAAAAGAATAAAATTTCAAATTTCAAATTTCAAATTTTCAACAGGAGGTCAAACTTTGTCCAAAGTTGACCAAAATTTAAAATTTTAGAAAAATCTTTATTTTATTAAATTTGGAAAAATAGTTTACACCAAATCCAAAACTATACATTAAAATTCTAAATTTATCAATTTTAAAATAATTAAATTCAAAGTTTCAAGCAAAATTCCATTTAAAATATTCATTGAATTTTTCGAGTTGTTACAAAAGTGCAGGTTGTTATGGGGTAAATAAGAAAAAGCAGAGAAGGAAAGAAACAAACAAAGAATCTCACAGCGAGTGACAAAATATAATAATCAAATAAAAAGTCCATGAAGCTGTTTTACAAAAAACATTTAATTACACTTTTACAATACAAAATCAGAGTTACATACAACAGAAATAAATAACAATGTAATCGAACAGTATGATGCAGTGGAAATAATGAAATAAATAGTAGTAGTAGTAGTACTAAATCTTTGTCTTTGTCCTCCAGAAAAATAGTGTTCGATACATTGAAAAGCTCAGACTTGTTAGTCCGCGAGATGATGGTTTTTATGACAACAACCTTAGAATAGATTATAAAATATAAATACTAACATTATAAGTTTAGATATATATGTATATGCAGGATTTAACCATGCAGGTACTAAGAATGAAGACTGTACAGTATAGAGATTCAAGATATCAAGATAAAATATGGATACTATCAAGAGTTCAGGATTTCAAGGATAAGTATTTATTATTATTATTATTAGGAATTTTTATTAAAACTCATAGAAAAGCACTAGCATCTTAAAATCCAATTTATTCGTGGAATGGAATCCACTTCGAGCCCGTTAAAGGGATGGAACTTATGAAAAATCTAGTGGAACATTGTTTTGTATCCGCTAACTTTTATTCAAAATGATTTTTCAAAATTATATCCTGTTTTCAAAAATTTCCTTTTAAAAGGTTTAAAACCCTCGATCCTGATTTTAAATAGTTTTAGCCTCAAAAACATCTTTATTTTTAAAGTCAAATTACTCTTGATTTTAAACTATCTTTTTAAATAATATATTTAACTTTTAAATATTTATACTTAGATTTAAATATAAATTATAGTTAATATATATATATATATATTATTCTTTATATTTACTTATGAATTTTAACTATAGTCAAGTATATTTATAAAGTTTAAAATAGTTTTTATATAAGATAAAGGTTATTTTTAAAGAAAATCAAAAACACCAAAAAATCCTTTGGGATGTCGACATGCCTAGCATGACCATGTCGACATGGTGACAGTTTGATTTAAAAATTCAAATTTCAAAAGAAGTGTCTATTCGCCATAACTCTTCATGAATGGTCATGGCCGTTGTTCTTCTATAAATAGGGGTCTGTTTCAACGAATTTTCAATCATAATTTTTTGGTTTTTACTCCTCTTCTTCTTCCTCATTTCTTAATACATATTCTTATCATTACTTTACCGAAATCAACATTGAATCATACTCGATTACTTCTAGTTTGATTCTCTATCACTATCTCTACAAGATTGTCAGTGCTATTCAGAGTTATAGACTTCTTTATAATCTATTAAGCGAGAAAAAGTGTGATTGTAGCCTTGGAAATCAATCAAAAGGGAAAAGGTGTGATTATAGCCTTGGTAAATCAATTGGGTAAACTTGTGGCCCGGAAATCAAGTATCTCTACCCAGAGGATCGAAATTTTGGAGGGTGTACCTCGTAGCCTTGAAACCGAGGGTGTAATTGTACAATTTCTTTTGAAAGGAAATCCATACTTGTGTTGCGGGACTGGATGTAGGGTAACTCCGAACCAGTATAAAATCCGCTATGTTCTTTTCTTTACTGCTTTTATTTTATTTCTACATCTGTGATTGTCTCTGTGATCATATCTATATCTGTATATTGCATACTTTTGTGTCTAAATTAACATAAAGTAAAAAGATTTAGTAATTCTTTATTAACACTATTCACCCTCCCCCCTCTAGTGTTAATCTCTGCCTTAAGATCTGTAATCCGCATTTCTCACAATTGGTATCAGAGCAAGGTTTTCAAAGTTTCATAATCTGATTTTTGAAAAGTTTTTAAAATGGCTATATTCGTTAATACTAATTTAGAAGTATTCAAATCATCATTGTTTCTTAAGTCTGCATATAATCGATATTCAAATTCAAGTTATCTACCAAAATTGTTTGGTGTGCAGGAATCACGTTTTATGGGTGTTGAGGAATCAATCCACAACGGACAAATTGTGCAGACGAGAAAGAACATGTGGATACTTGATAGTGGATGTTATAGACACATGACTGACAATCCAGATATACTGAATGATATAATATACAAAGAAGGAGGATTGATTAACTTTGGAGACAATTCAAAAGGATATGTGATTGGTATCGGCAAAGTCGGTAATT
Organism: Allium cepa; assembly: GCA_030765085.1. Taxonomy (NCBI): domain Eukaryota; kingdom Viridiplantae; phylum Streptophyta; class Magnoliopsida; order Asparagales; family Amaryllidaceae; genus Allium; species Allium cepa. The sequence continues at coordinate 566,554,701 of CM060940.1, read as the reverse complement.
CTGGAACTCCTACTATTACTAATGTTTTGCTAGTTAAGAATCTGAAACATAATCTGCTATGTATAAGTCAACTATGTGATAAAGTTTACAAAATTAAATTTGAAAAAGATAAATGTCACATTAAAGATAATAATTCAACCATTATATCTGAGGGAGTCAGGAAAAAGAATATATATATTCTTAGTATGAAAGTTTCAAATGGTAACCTGTGTCTGTTGGCAAATACAAGTGACCCTAGGATTTAGCACAAGTGATTTTTGCATTTGAATTTCAAACTCCTATCTAAACTGTCAAAACATGATCTAGTAAGAGGTCTCCCTAAAATGAATTTTAAAGTAGATAGTTTATGTGATGCTTGTCAATTAGGAAAACTTAGAAAAAATTCATTTAAGTTAAAAGATATGATTTCAATTTCAAAACCTCTTGAATTACTTCATTTTGGTTTATTTGGTCCATCCCAAATTTTATCGATAAATCATAGTAGATATGTCTTTGTAATTGTAGATGATTATTCTAGATTTACATGGACAATATTTTTGAAACATAAAAGTGATACTTTTGAATGTTTTAAGACATTCTCAAAAAGAATTCAAAATCAATTTTCTCTAAACATTATAACTATTTGAAGTGAACACGGTGGTGCACTTGAAAATGAAAGGTTTGAGGAATTCTACAATAAAAAGGGAATAACTCACAATTTTTCATTTCCGAGAACTCCACAACAAAACGGAGTAGTAGAACGTAAAAACAGGACGATTCAAGAGTGTGCGAGAACTATGCTTACAGATAGTAATTTACCAAAGAATTTTTGGGCAGAAGCAGTTGTTGCCGCCTGTTATATTTTAAATAGAACTTTAATTAGACCTCTAACTGATAAGACATCTTATGAACTTCTTTATTCAAAGAAACCTAAGGTATCTTATTTCAGAATTTTTGAAAGTAAATGCTTTATTTTAAATACAAAAGATAATTTAGATAAATTTGATCATAAATCTGACAAAAGTATCTTTATCGGATATTCTAATAGAAGTAAAGCATACAGAGTGTTTAATTTAAAAACTAATACCATTAAACAAACAATGCATGTTTCATTTGATGAAAATTTCAAAATTTTTGAAGATACAAATGATGAAGAGGATTTAATCACTCAAAATCAAGAACCTATTTAAACCAAAAATGAAATTGATCATTCTAATAAAAGGACAAAACTTTTAAAAGGTCGCCCTATAGAAAATATATTGGGAGATATGCAATCTGTTGTTAAAAATAGAAATCAACTATGTCAAATGAGTAATGTAGCTTTTATATCAACCATTGAACCCAAAAATCCAATAAAAGCATCAATTGATGATTCATGGATTTTGGCTATGCAAGAAGAATTAATTCATTTACTCGAAATGACGTTTGGGAACTTGTTCCTAGACCAGAAAATAAAACTATAATCGGAAATAATGGGTTTATAAAAATAAAATGAATGAACAAGGATAGGTAGTTATAAATAAATCTCGTTTAGTCGCTCAAGGTTATTATCAAGAAGAAGGAATAGATTTTGATGAAACCTTTGCTCCCGTAGCAAGATTAGAAGCCATTAGGACTCTACTTGCTTTCGCAAATCATAATAATTTCAAATTATTTCAAATGGATGTTAAAAGCGCCTTTTTAAATGGATTTGTAAAAGAAGTATATGTCGAACAACCACCACTTTTTGAAAATGATAAATTACCAAATCATGTTTACAAACTTAAAAAAGCGCTATATGGTCTAAAACAAGCTCCTAGAGCCTGGTATGATAGACTAATGTAACAACCCTAGATTTTTATATATTATTTAAATTTGAACTTATTTTATTTTTAAATTTGTTTTATTTCAAACATTTCATTTTTAAATATAAATGATGACTATTAAATGATGTATAGTTCAAACCAGTATAATTTGAATATTTTACTGTAAAGTGGATTTCTGGTCAAGCTGTTCAAACTATGACTTTTAAATTTCAAATTTAAATTATTTAAAATCTTAAATTTTATCTTTTATTATGAAAATAGATGTAATAACTTGAACACTGCTTTTCGTTTTGTTGAAAACGGAGTTAAACTGTAAAAGTTATGTACATTTCAATTTTGAGTGTAATTTGATTTATTTAACAATTTTGTCTATTATAAATTATAAAAAAAAATTCTTTGTCATATTTATTTTAATATGTTATCGTATGTATATTTTTGTATTATAATAATTTTAAAATGAAGTAAACAATTTTTCAAAGTCAATGGTGATTTATTTGTAATTTCTGGACACTGTTTTGGATTTTTAAGCAATTTCTTTAAATCTTTTTCTATTTTATTTAAATTAAATGTTTTTTTATATGTTTTAATATGTTATTTTAGGTATATTTTGTCTTTTAAATGTTTTTAAAGTGATGTTTGAATTTTTTCAAAGCTTATTGAATCTATTTTCAAATTTTAAAGCCTAGTTTCCATTTTTCTGCTATTTTCTTTATTAAAATTATATTTAAATTTAAAATTTTTATATTTATTTTGGGAATGTACCTTTATTTTATATTATTATTTATGTTTAAAAATATATTACAAGCTCATATGAATTTTCTAAAATTTATTTCATTTAATTTCAAATTTTCTAGACTAGTTTACTATTTTAGGTATTTTCCTCAATTTAACTTTATATAATTAATAAATATTATATATTTTTATATCTTGATAAATTTTCGAAATTTTATCTGGGATTATTATTATTTCCAGAAATATCAAGTTATATAAACAAAATTAAGGAAATTTGAAAGGTTTTAAAAACTTTTGAAACGTTAGTCGTTTCTTTTACCGTTTCCTTATTTACTCTTTGACCGTTTTTTCTCTCTTTTAGCCGTGACTTCCTCCTTCATTTTTCACGTGGATCTCAGATCCATTTCTCATCTAAAAAAAGAAAAATACGGCCATGGCTTGAAGGAGTTGAGATAAAAATTATCTTCTTCTTCCGTTGTTTTTCTACTTTTCTATTTTGAATTTTGTACTTGTTCTCACCTTCATAGCTTGGCTCCACCTCAACCAGATCTGACCTGACCTATACCACCCCTTTCCTCTGACCATCACCCATCCTACTACCTCTCCATTTTAGGTCGAGACCATCCATGGCAAGGACCACCACAAAATCCACCAAAAACCATCACCTATTGCACTAGCCTAGCCTAGTTTATCATCTCCTCCTTCTACCACCATTAGCCGCCACTGCCTCCACCACCACCACCTCTGACCTGACCTCCACCCTCTGCCACATCACCCACCACCACTTGCACCACTGGTTGGGCCCACCTAGCCTCTGGACGAACCAAACAAGAGCAACAAATGATGTATGTTGCATAGTTTTATCCCTGTACACCTATTTTTATGCACCTGGACAAAACCCACCTTCAAACCCATGTGTAGGCCGACCCTTACACACTCAAACATGACCCAATTCCCTGAGTTAGCTGAGCCTAATCACTTCCTAACTGAAGTACATGAGGTTGAGAACAAGTGCAATTCATTCGATGTTGTTTTGGGCTTTGAATTCTAATGTTATTTGATGTTTAAATCGTGTTGAAACTTACATATATTTGTATTGTTTTGTGTAAATGTTTGAACAAGGCTATTAGCTTTGGCTTTCCACTCTCTTGTCGTATATATGTTGTCGTGCCTTCGTAGTGTCGGTATGTGTGCTTTGGCAACAATCTCCATCTTTGAACATGTGAGTTATTCTCACCAGAATATATGTACATATATAACTAGTAAATTGACCCCTTTTGAATCTGTAAAATGCATTATCATCTTATACCTGCTATATTATGATTTTATGATGTTCGCCAATGCTTGAACACCTGTTATAACATGTGTTACTGTTATATTATGTTGTTCTTCTATTTTTATCAGTTTATCACACTGCAAGTTCCCTTTAGATTAGAATCACTATGGGTTGGAATGATACATACCCGAACGGACTTTAGAATAGGGGAAAATCGTTATGGGCTGAAATGATAGGCCTGAACGATTTCCAACTTATTTTATTTACTTGGGACTACGGTTTTGAAATGATACAACCCGGATTTTTCTTTGTAAATTACGGGTTGAAATGATACATTACCCATATCACTTTACCTAGCGTAGAAAATTATATACAGGCCCGTAGTTAAAATATGTTTTTCTAAAAAATTTAAAATATTTTAGAAATTTAATTATTATAATATTTTGATTTAAAATTAAATAAAAATATAATTTTTGTAAAGTATTATTGATTTTCTGGAAATCTATAAGTTAAATAAATTATGGAAAAGTTAGAAAATCTGAATGTAAGTTATTTTGGAAATTTTGATTTAGTTTTTAATGGAATTTAAATTAACTTTGAAATATGATAAATTTTTGATATTTTGAAATGAAATTAATTTAAAATGATTTTACAACATATTAATGATTTTTGAATAAAGTTAAAATGTTAATGAGTGAATATTAAGTTGAATTTGGAAACATAACTTAAATTGGAATTTATGAATTTGGTTTAAAAGTGAAATTTTGTAACGACCCAGGATTTTTATTTAATTAAAATTTGAATATTTAATTAATTTTAAATATTAATAAGTGAATTTATAAGTCGAATAAATTTTATTCGAATAATTGGATTTAATTGAATAATTAAATCGATAATTTAATATGTTAAATTATGGAAATAATTGAAAATCGAGTTAAATATGATTGAAAATGATTTGTAAAATTTTATTTTATCATATTGAAGTTAGAATGATATTTTAGAACTTCTAAAATCAAATTAAAAGTTAATTTGTGAAAATCGAATATTTTAATATTTAATCGACTAGTGAAATTAGTCAATTTTTGAACAGTCTTAGAATTGGACGAAACCAGTTCCATTGGATCCGTAATAGTTAGTTATTACCGGATTTCAATTTTCGTGTCAATCGGAGTTATCGTTTGATCGTGGCAGCTCGAAACGCATCGAATTATTTTTAATATTAATTTGGCGAGTTAAAATAGCCATTTTTCAAAAAGTCTCGGATTTCGACGAAACCAGTTTCATCGGATCCGTAATATGATATTATTGTAAGTTTCAAATTTCGTGACAATTGGATTTACCGTTTGTCCGGTACAAATTAAAACGCCTAGAAAATCATTTAAATCGGTTTAATTTAAATTGAACGTTTGTTGCCATAACTCGCACAGATGTCCGAATTAGCTTTCGAAACCTGTTCCATTGTGTCCGAAACGCGGGGTAAACCCTAGAAACGCTGGTTACGGCGCGTGAATCGGAGTTCGGAAAATCCGGGATGAATAGTGTCGTTCATTCTTCTATAAATAGTTCCCCTCTCTCTCTAAATAAAAAAAAAAATTAAACCTAACCCTAGTTTATACGCAGCCGCCACCCAGGAACCAATGGCCGAAAATGCTCCTTCCTTCTCCCTCGAATTTCTTCAAATCCAAGCATTTTTAGGCAACGATCTCAACTAGAAACTTGTAGAGCACAACACGAACTAGACATCCAACGGTCAAGATGTAAAATGGAGCAACAGGGAGGGAGATTTTTGGCCGCGTTTGTCATCGCTTCGTGCACGAATTTCGAGAATGTGTGGCGACCAAGCTTCGAGTGGTGGCAGGCGGTGGTGGCTCGCGTGACGCTCGTTCGTTTGGTGGTGGCTGATCACTCTGGAAGTCGACGAGGAGGGAGGATAATTCAAGATGGAAGTGGCGGCTATGGGTTGGAGGGGTTCGTGATTTTCACGAAGAAGAAGGAGGAAATGGAACGTGCGGCTGTGATGAAGGAGATGATGGATCCTACGGCTCTAAATTGAATAGGTTAAAATTTAAAAGAAAATGTTGTAATTATTATATAAAAAAAATTCGTGTAACTTTGAAATTGCATATCTATTTCATACGAGGTCGAAAACGCGCGAAACCAGTTGCGTTGGAATCGTATGGACGAGTACTACGCGATGGAGTTGGATTGGAGTCGTTTGGAGTTTGTGAGAATTTCGGGTAAAATTAAACGTCCGTTTAATTTTATTCGAAATAAAATCGCTAAAACGAAATTGAAATCAAGGTGAGAACTTCTCACTCAATCGAATCAGTTTGATTTTATTTTAAATAGTTAGATTTAAAATATTTGAATGATGATTGTTATCTATTGATTGTTAAAATAGACATTATGCGCCGTTAGTAAGCGGATGTTATTTATTAAAAACATATACCGCGAATATTTCATAAACAGTGAAATTGGTATTATATACGATAGCAATATATATATATTGGCATATGTATATATTGGAGTTACTGATTTCCCGCATTGTATAGCGGAGGAGACCCTATTGCGCCGTCTATTAAGCGGATAATATTTTAAATCCCATATACCGCGATAATTCCGTACTGGAGCGGAATTGGTATTGTGCTAATGTTTGTGGATGCAGGAAAACAGGTTGGAGGGATCCAACTGGATTCCTCAATAGTTTTTATTTGATTTCAGATATTTTGATATTTGATGGATTATCATATCGATATATGATATCGTTGTTGTCGTTATTGACTATTTGGTATGTAGCATCATTGGACCAAATTTTGGAATTTTAAAAGGATTTTTAAAGTGATTTTTGAAAGTATACGTTTATAAAATATTTTTGGAATTGATTTATTTTAAATAAATAAATGTTATAATTTTAATGTTATAAAAATTATGATTTTTGAGAAATAGAGTTAAAAGTTGATTTATGAAAATATGGGATTAATGATCTTATAAAATAGTTTAAATTGGGATTTCTGAATTTATTATAAAAAGTTTAAAAATAGGATTTATAAAATTTAATTATTTTATAAATCAAAAATAATGAAATTATAAAGGACTTTGAAGACGTTTTGAAATAATAATAATATAAATTGATTTATATTAAAAGATTGACAAATTGATATTTATAAATTAAAACATTTGAATTATAAAACGAGTTTTTATAAGTGTTTGAATGAAGTGAGAATAAATTTCGTAAATGAATGAAATTTATAAAATTATAAACGGTGAAGTTATGAATGGAATTTTATAAGCAGTAGGTTTATAAAATTCATAAAGTTATTAAAAGAATGGTTTTGGATAAATAATTGAAGCTTATAAGTTATAAGATTTATAAGTATGAAGTTCAAAGGAACGATTTTTGCAAGCAAATAAATTATAAGTATTTCACTTATAATATGAACTTTTAGTATATCATTGAGATATGAATTGAGATAGGTTAATAAAGGAGATTTATTAAAGGAAGTAGTTATAAAACAAATAGAAATAGAATTTATAAACGTTGTTTTGTAAATTCGCAAACGACTTATTTTGATAAGTAAATTGTTATAACTTATTTATGGAGTTATATTCATATTTTTAACTGTGAATAATCCTTTAAAATAAAATGTATAAAAGGATGAAATTTGTTAACGTAGTATATTCACGTTTTTGAATAGTGAATAATATGTTAAAGAAATTGTTTTGAATGTGATGTTTTAAATAGAATCAAAACGATCTAACGATGTTTTTAAAATGCGTTGAGATTCGAAACCATAGATTTCAACATTTATTGTTGAAATAGACGTTTGCGAGAAATAGAAGGGAATGGTGGACTATAACACTGTTGTTATAGTAAATGATTTCCGAAAGGAAATGTTTTGTATAGTATTGGGATTTATATATCTATTTTAATTTCGAATCCCTATACTAGTGATTTTGGGTTGTCGTAACGATGTTTTACGCAACATTCGTTTTGGCCCAAATAAATATGTTTAAGAGAATGATTTCCTTAAAGAATGAAATATATACTTAATCTCGATTTAAGTATATTGAATATTTTCCAAGTGTTGAAAATAAATGGATTGAAAATTACTTAATAAGTAAGTATGGAAATGTTTTCCAATATAAAGTGAATATTTTGAGAATTTATCATTTTGAAGATAAATTGAAATGAATAATTGAAATCGTATATGCATGGATATTTTGGAATGAAAATTCACTATGGAATTTATAAAAGAAAGTGGAATTCATTTAAAAATAAATATTGATTTATTTTTGAGATATTGAAATTATATATCTTGTAAAGATATTTTTGGGAAATAAATAATTTGGAAAATTATTTGGAATCTGGTGATGTTGTGCATATCCATTGATAGTTCAATAACCGACTATCAATATTTACCTTTGAAAGGTATTTGTTGGGATTTGTTGAATTTGAATGCTACACTTATTTTTAAATTATTGCGCTCGTTATTCGGATTACCCATTCCGAATAGTGATACGACGTAATGGATAGCATTGAAGATCGGTGTTGAAGACCCGGTATTTGCGAGAGCGATAGGATGACCTGTCGATTGACTCTGCACCGAGTAGCTACGGTATTGAGTTCTCCATATGTGATGGGAAATCCGATCAAGATTGTGGATATCCGGATTGCAAGGACTTCTTTGTAAGTGCCTTCGGTTTTGTTCGAGCCCGGAACAGACTTGTATGGATTGTATGTCTGACATTACAAATTGAGATATAAAGCAGATTTCTTTCAAATATATTTCTGTTGGTGGCGGAGAATTTATTCTTTTAGCTTAACACCCTTCTCTGAGACGTACGAGCTCAGAGGTTATGTAGTTGAATGTTATCAGCGATATATTCCCAATTTGGTAATGTGACATGCTGAGTGTTGCTGTAAATGATCATTGTGTTGATTATTTGTGATAGGATCATTTATTTGATCGTCTATCTTGGTGATCATTTCTATGATCATTTGTTGACCCAAAGCATGGCTTTTGTATAAAGTATGTTTTTGTGGACGTGACTTCGTCGAGCCTCACACCTCGGGAATGGTCAAAACAGGAAAGATGCAGCAAGGTTATGAGGGGTAGCGCCCTTTAGGATATGTGCATTTCCTTCTGGAAAAGGGTGGTATCATGGTATGGAGCCCAGATACTTACTCATGTTGAAAACACTTTATGATTGTGTGAATTGATTTCGAGCGCTCGGTGAAAGGTCCCAAAGGACCGGGAGATGACATATTCGGTCAGTTGTTACTCAGTTAGGGGTAACTCGGCCTTGTGTTGGTAGAGATCCGGTTTGGTTCTCGGGGATGTCCTTCCAGAGGCTTTCTCATGTGGCAATGGGAAGTTCCTTGGCCTGATCATTCGTTGGAAATCCAAAGAAACAATACAAGACTTGTACGGTTTTAGTTGTATAACCTGCCATGGAATGTGGCGGTAACCTGCTATTAAACATGGTAGCCATAGTAGGCATAAGTGCGGAATGTCTATGCTGGCTAAGATTTATATCTTTATTTTTGAAATGAATTTTTCCTACACTATGCACTAGTAATAATATCAAATGTTTCTTTTTAATGCGTATCAAGCATCTTTGACTATCATAAGGAGAAATCTCCTCCGATTCTGTTTTTGCATTGTGTGTGTGTGCGGGAGGCCTTATGGTAGTCTCATTTTTAAAAGCATTGCAAATTGACTTTAAAAATATTCCTCTATTTTGATTTTAAAGATAAATAAACTGTTTTGAGTTCTCACACCAGTCACATGACTAACTCGGTGTTTATTGTTTTCCTTCCTAAACTCTGGGTGCCCACCAATTTCCACACGGGCAGTCAAGAGTTAGGTTTATCAGGATATTCTGGATATTCTGGAGTTGCTGGAGGCAAGCTGGATGGCATGGCGTATTACTAGTTTATATAGTATTTCTTTTTCCGCTGTTTGATGTTGTTTGTTGTTGTTGTACACTCTGATGTAATGATGATATGATGTGATGTGATGTAATAACTGATATAGTTCTTTTTTTAAAGATTATTCATTTATTATTATATGTTGTTCCGCTGCGAATTGTGAGATTCTGTTATGGTTCTGTTGTTTTCTGTTCCGTTCTATTTTTTTCTATTTTCCTTTCTCCCTATTTTCTATCCTTTTCTCTCCTCTTCTACCTCTTTTTTTTTTTCAACCCTAACATTTCGGTTTTTCGGCAACGAAAAATCGCTTACGTTACATCTGGTATCAAAGCATATGGTTAAGCGACAACCATGGTTCTGTTGGGTATTACTCATTAGAGATAGAGTCAGTAGTACTCTAGAATGAGTTTGAGTGTAATAATAGCTATGAGTGCGTATTTGTTAGTGAATATAAAATTGTTTTATATTGTGATGATTGGTTTGTTGAGTGGTATATGAACCTTCGTCGGTGCAGCCTCGAAACTGAATCGAAGGGGTTTCTAAACACTTGAATAGAACAATTCGACACAGTATTGTTTTAAATTGGATAAATGAAATAATTTTACCTTGAGTATATTTTATATATGAAGGAATAATTTTTCAGAATTATTAAAGTGTATATAAGTTGATTGTTTAGTTGTTTGAATAATCTAAGCAAAAGAATTATAAGAAAAGAATTATAATTAAAGTGATTTACAATTGTGAAATAAACTTATATATATAAGAAGTGAAACTATACGAATATATTTATAAATATGAGTTATAAATAAAAATGAATTTAAAGTTAAAAGGAAGTATAACTTAATAGATGTTGAATGAAGTTGATTTTGATATCAAAGTAAATTAACAAAGGTTAATGATAAATTTGAACTTGAGTTATATGAATGAAATTCAACTTTATATTGTTAAAGGAAATAGCAATTGAATTGAACTAATGAATTGAATGTAAATCAATTGAATGTGAATTAAGTTGATATGAAATAATGAATATAAGTGTTAATTCATTAAAATCTAATGTTATTAGAAGTTGAATAATTGAATGAAAATCAATTAATTAAACCAATTGAAAGCAAAGGAATTTGGTTGTAATTAATATACATTGGTTGTTATATGGTTGTTAGTTGATTGATTGTATATAATTCATTAAGAGTTAATGAAATTGGAAGCTAAAGTAATTGGAATTCAATTGGAAGTTAAGTAAATCTTAAATAGAATTGAATTTGATTTGGAAGTGAACCAACTTGAATATGAACTAGTGAATATAAACTAATTGAAAATGAATGTTGGTAAGAACATCCACTATATATGAATCAAATATGATTAAATTGAAAACCCATTTCATTGAATATTAATGAGAATATGAATGAATATTTATTGGTTATGGATGTTAGTTGGATGCTAGTTGGTTGATGGTTGAATATATAGCTTTTATTGCATTTGCTATGTTGGCATATATAGTTATTATGTTGTTATATGTTGTATATTGATACTATTGTCTATATACATGATTCTCATGTTGTTTGTTGAGTGTTTAGTAGGTGCGGATCGCGTTTGCTTCGCATTTGGAGCTCGCTTTCGCGCTATATTAGCCGTATTTGCTTGCTAATAAAATATAAGGTACATATCTCGGATTACATACCGTACTTTTATACTTTTTTCCCTGCGGGATGCCTCATTACTTGATGAGATGTATATTTGTGATATATATACTGTCATTTTTTTTCGGATCGAGCCGCGCAAAGGAGACTATGGCGAATTTTTCCGAAAATTTAAGGCGTTATAATTTTGAAAACTTTATTTTTTATTTGGAATTGAAAGTTAAACAATAGTAGTTTTTTTTAAAAAAAAATAACTAAGTATGATTTGGAAACTTAGTAAAGTATTGTAAGAAATTTAACTATGGATTTTGGGAAAGTTAATAAATTCTATAACTTTTCTTACTTGATAATTTCGAGGACGAAATTCTTTTAAGGAGGGAAGATTGTAACGACCCAGGATTTTTATTTAATTAAAATTTGAATATTTAATTAATTTTAAATATTAATAAGTGAATTTATAAGTCGAATAAATTTTATTCGAATAATTGGATTTAATTGAATAATTAAATCGATAATTTAATATGTTAAATTATGGAAATAATTGAAAATCGAGTTAAATATGATTGAAAATGATTTGTAAAATTTTATTTTATCATATTGAAGTTAGAATGATATTTTAGAACTTTTAAAATCAAATTAAAAGTTAATTTGTGAAAATTGAATATTTTAATATTTAATCGACTAGTGAAATTAGTCAATTTTTGAACAGTCTCAGAATTGGACGAAACTAGTTCCATTGGATCCGTAATAGTTAGTTATTACCGGATTTCAATTTTCGTGTCAATCGGAGTTATCGTTTGATCGTGGCAGCTCGAAACGCATCGAATTATTTTTAATATTAATTTGGCGAGTTAAAATAGCCATTTTTCAAAAAGTCTCGGATTTCGACGAAACCAGTTTCATCGGATCCGTAATGTGATATTATTGTAAGTTTCAAATTTCGTGTCAATTGGATTTACCGTTTGTCCGGTACAAATTAAAACGCCTAGAAAATCGTTTAAATCGGTTTAATTTAAATTAAACGTTTGTTGCCATAACTCGCACAGATGTCCGAATTAGCTTTCGAAACCTGTCCATTGTGTCCGGAACGCGGGGTAAACCCTAGAAACGCTGGTTACGACGCGTGAATCGGAGTTCGGAAAATCCGGGATGAATAGTGTCGTTCGTTCTTCTATAAATAGCCCCCCCTCTCTCTCTAAATATATAAAAAAAAATTAAACCTAACCCTAGTTTATACGCAGCCGCCACCCAGGAACCAATGGCCGAAAATGCTCCTTCCTTCTCCCTCGAATTTCTTCAAATCCAAGCATTTTTAGGCAACGATCTCAACTAGAAACTTGTAGAGCACAACACGAACTAGACATCCAACGGTCAAGATGTAAAATGGAGCAACAGGGAGGGAGATTTTTTGCCGCGTTTGTCATCGCTTCGTGCACGAATTTTGAGAACGTGTGGCGACCGAGCTTCGAGTGGTGGCAGGCGGTGGTGGCTCGCGTGACGCTCGTTCGTTTGGTGGTGGTTGATCACTCTGGAAGTCGACGAGGAGGGAGGATAATTCAAGATGGAAGTGGCGGCTATGGGTTGGAGGGGTTCGTGATTTTCATGAAGAAGAAGGAGGAAATGGAACGTGCGGCTGTGATGAAGGAGATGATGGATCCTACGGCTCTAAATTGAATAGGTTAAAATTTAAAAGAAAATGTTGTAATTATTATATATAAAAAATTCGTGTAACTTTGAAATTGCATATCTTTTCATACGAGGTCGAAAACGCGCGAAACCAGTTGCGTTGGAACCGTATGGACGAGTACTACGCGATGGAGTTGGATTGGAGTCGTTTGGAGTTAGTGAGAATTTTGGATAAAATTAAACGTCCGTTTAATTTTATTCGAAATAAAATCGCTAAAACGAAATTGAAATCAAGGTGAGAACTTCTCACTCAATCGAATCAGTTTCGATTTTATTTTAAATAGTTAGATTTAAAATATTTGAATGCATGTTTGAATGATGATTGTTATCTATTGATTGTTAAAATAGACATTATGCGCCGTTAGTAAGCGGATGTTATTTATTAAAAACATATACCTCGAATATTTCATAAACAGTGAAATTGGTATTATATAAGATAGCAATATATATATATTGGCATATGTATATATTGGAGTTATTGATTTCCCGCATTGTATAGCGGATGAGACCCTATTGCGCCGTCTATTAAGCGGATAATATTTTAAATCCCATATACCGCGATAATTCCGTACAGGAGCGGAATTGGTATTGTGCTAATGTTTGTGGATGCCGGAAAACAGGTTGGAGGGATCCAACTGGATTCCTCAACAGTTTTTATTTGATTTCAGATATTTTGATATTTGATGGATTATCATATCGATATATGATATCGTTGTTGTCGTGATTGACTATTTGGTATGTAGCATCATTGGACCAAATTTTGGAATTTTAAAATGATTTTTAAAGTGATTTTTGAAAGTATACGTTTATAAAATATTTTTGGAATTGATTTATTTTAAATAAATAAACATTATAATTTTAATGTTATAAAAATTATGATTTTTGAGAAATACAGTTAAAAGTTGATTTTTGAAAATATGGGATTAATGATCTTGTAAAATAGTTTAAACTGGGATTTCTGAATTTATTATAAAAAGTTTAAAAATAGGATATATAAAATTTAATTATTTTATAAATCAAAAATGATGAAATTATAAAGGACTTTGAAGACGTTTTGAAATAATAATAATAATATAAATTGATTTATATTAAAAGATTGACAAATTGATATTTATAAATTAAAACATTTGAATTATAAAACGAGTTTTTATAAGTGTTTGAATGAAGTGAGAATAAATTTCGTAAATGAATGAAATTTATAAAATTATAAACGGTGAAGTTATAAATAGAATTTTATAAGCAGTAGGTTTATAAAATTCATAAAGTTATTAAAAGAATGGTTTTGGATAAATAATTGAAGCTTATAAGTTATAAGATTTATAAGTATGAAGTTCAAAGGAACGATTTTTGCAAGCAAATAAATTATAAGTATTTCACTTATAATATGAACTTTTAGTATACCATTGAGATATGAATTGAGATAGGTTAATAAAGGAGATTTATTAAAGGAAGTAGTTATAAAACAAATAGAAATAGAATTTATAAACGTTGTTTTGTAAATTCGCAAACGACTTATTTTGATAAGTAAATTGCTATAACTTATTTATGGAGTTATATTCACATTTTTAACTGTGAATAATCCTTTAAAATAAAATGTATAAAAGGATGAAATTTGTTAACGTAGTATATTCACGTTTTTGAATAGTGAATAATATGTTAAAGAAATTGTTTTGAATGTGATGTTTTAAATAGAATCAAAACGATCTAACGATGTTTTTAAAATGCGTTGAGATTCGAAACCATAGATTTCAACATTTATTGTTGAAATAGACGTTTGCGAGAAATAGAAGGGAATGGTGGACTATAACACTGTTGTTATAGTAAATGATTTACGAAAGGAAATGTTTTGTATAGTATTGGGATTTATATATCTATTTTAATTTCGAATCCCTATACTAGTGATTTTGGGTTGTCGTAACGATGTTTTACGCAACATTCGTTTTGGCCCAAATAAGTATGTTTAAGAGAATGATTTCCTTAAAGAATGAAATATATACTTAATCTCGATTTAAGTATATTGAATATTTTCCAAGTGTTGAAAATAAATGGATTGAAAATTACTTAATAAGTAAGTATGGAAATGTTTTCCAATATAAAGTGAATATTTTGAGAATTTATCTTTTTGAAGATAAATTGAAATGAATAATTGAAATCGTATATGCATGGATATTTTGGAATGAAAATTCACTATGGAATTTATAAAAGAAAGTGGAATTCGTTTAAAAATAAATATTGATTTATTTTTGACATATTGAAATTATATATCTTGAAATAAATAATTTGGAAAATTATTTGGAATCTGGTGATGTTGTGCATATCCATTGATAGTTCAATAACCGACTATCAATATTTACCTTTGAAAGGTATTTGTTGGGATTTGTTGAATTTGAATGCTACACTTATTTTTAAATTATTGCGCTCGTTATTCGGATTACCCATTCCGAATAGTGATACGACGTAATGGATAGCATTGAAGATCGGTGTTGAAGACTCGGTATTTGCGAGAGCGATAGGATGACCTGTCGATTGACTCTGCACCGAGTAGCTACGGTATTGAGTTCTCCATATGTGATGGGAAATCCGATCAGGATTGTGGATATCCGGATTGCAAGGACTTCTTTGTAAGTGCCTTCGGTTCTGTTCGAGCCCTGAACAGACTTGTATGGATTGTATGTCTGACATTACAAATTGAGATATATAGCAGATTTCTTTTAAATATATTTCTGTTGGTGGCGGAGAATTTATTCTTTTAGCTTAACACCCTTCTCTGAGACGTACGAGCTCAGAGGTTATGTAGTTGAATATTATCAGCGATATATTCCCAATTTGGTAATGTGACATGCTGAGTGTTGCTGTAAATGATCATTGTGTTGATTATTTGTGATAGGATCATTTATTTGATCGTCTATCTTGGTGATCATTTCTATGATCATTTGTTGACCCAAAGCATGGCTTTTGTATAAAGTATGTTTTTGTGGACGTGACTTCGTCGAGCCTCACACCTTGGGAATGGTCAAAACAGGAAAGATGCAGCAAGGTTATGAGGGGTAGCGCCCTTTAGGATATGTGCATTTCCTTCTGGAAAAGGGTGGTATCATGGTATGGAGCCCAGATACTTACTCATGTTGAAAACACTTTATGATTGTGTGAATTGATTGCGAGCGCTCGGTGAAAGGTCCCAAAGGACCGGGGGATGACATATTCGGTCAGTTGTTACTCAGTTAGGGGTAACCCGGCCTTGTGTTGGTAGAGATCCGGTTTGGTTCTCGGGGATGTCCTTCCAGAGGCATTCTCATGTGGCAATGGGAAGTTCCTTGGCCTGATCATTCGTTGGAAATCCAAAGAAACAATACGAGACTTGTACGGTTTTAGTTGTATAACCTGCCATGGAATGTGGCGGTAACCTGCTATTGAACATGGTAGCTATAGTAGGCATAAGTGCGGAATGTCTATGCTGGCTAAGATTTATATCTTTATTTTCGAAATGAATTTTTCCTACACTATGGACTAGTAATAATATCAAATGTTTCTTTTTAATGCGTATCAAGCATCTTTGACTATCATAAGGAGAAATCTCCTCCGATTCTGCGTTTGCATTGTGTGTGTGTGTGCGGGAGGCCTTATGGTAGTCTCATTTTTAAAAGCATTGCGAATTGACTTTAAAAATATTCCTCTATTTTGATTTTAAAGATAAATAAACTGTTTTGAGTTCTCACACCAGTCACATGACTGACTCGGAGTTTATTGTTCTGGGTGCCCACCAATTTCCACACGGGCAGTCAAGAGTTAGGTTTATCAGGATATTCTGGATATTCTGGAGTTGCTGGAGGCAAGCTGGATGGCATGGCATATTACTAGTTTATATAGTATTTCTTTTTCCGCTGTTTGATGTTGTTTGTTGTTGTTGTACACTCTGATGTAATGATGATATGATGTGATGTGATGTAATAACTGATATAGTTCTTTGTTTAAAGATTATTCATTTATTATTATATGTTGTTCCGCTGCGAATTGTGAGATTCTGTTATGGTTCTGTTGTTTTCTGTTCCGTTCTATTTTTTTCTGTTTTCCTTTCTCCCTATTTTCTATCCTTTTCTCTCTTCTTCTACCTCTTTTCTTTTTCTTCAACCCTAACATTTCGGTTTTTCGGCAACGAAAAATCGCTGACGTTACAAATTTTAAGTTAAGTTAAACAAAATGGAATTAAGTTATATTTGGAATTTTAAACTTAAGTGTTAAGTTGAAATTTAATGTAATGAATTTAAATTTGAATGTTGAAATTTAATAAGCGAATTATTAATAAATATTGATTTTTGAAAGGAAACTTAACTTTATAAAATCATGAAATTAAGAAAAATTAAATGATGCTTATAAATGTGAAAATGTATGATTTTATAAGTTAAAAATGATTTAAATAAAAGTATAAGTGTTTGTGAAATTCTATTGAATATTTGAAGTTAATTAACAGCATTTTTAATACTGTCTTTTGTTAAATTGAATTGTTTTTGAATGTAACTTTCTGTAGCATTTTCTAAATGCTGCGAAACTTGAATTTTCATTGTTTTAATAAATTTAAGTGCATAAATGAACATTGAAAAGTTTAAATTTTTGGAATTTAATAATTTAATTATTAAATGTAATAACTTCATTTTTATGATTTAAAATGAAGTAATTTGTTTTGAAATATAACTTTTGATATATTAAATTGATTTGAAATGTGGTACTGAAAGATATGATATTTTGGTATATTGAATGATTTGAAATGTGGTTTTAAAAAATATAGCTATTTTGATATATTAAAATGATTTGAAATGTGGTTTTGAAAAGATATGGTATCTTGATATATTAAAATGATTTGAAACGAAGTTTTGAAAGATATGATACTTTGATATTAAAATGATTTGAAAGAAGTTCTGAAAGATATGATATTTTGAAAATGAAGCTCTGAAAGGTTATGATATTTTGATATATTAAAATGATTCGAAAGGAAGTTTTGAAAGGATATGATAATTTAATATATTGAAATGGTTAGAAATGACTTGATATTTATTTTGATAAATATTTGAATTGAAATATATGGTATGATGATATATTGAAATGGTTTGGAAATGATTTAATCTTTATTTTGATAAAGATTTGGGTTGAAATGATATTTTATTTTGAAGTATAAAATGTTGTTTTAAAGTTATAACTACGGGTTATAATAACGATTGGTTGTTAAAGAGACCGGGATCAGATATTGTCTTATAGTCGGCCAATACCGAAAACCACTTTAACAACTGTGTACGCGGTGGAGATTCCAGAATGAAGTAGGATGGTGGCGACGTTCTCGATGTATATTACGTGGACACAACTCCCGTGAGTTGGCATATATGACTAAAACAGGAGCTATACCGGGCTACACAAAGGGTCGCACCCTTTCATCGAGCATGCTCCATCGGAAACCATTCTATTACTTTTGTGATTCGATACCTGGCGCCACTTTGATTCGGGGGTATTGTTCGAGGTGGACAGAAGCTGCTGGCTTGCCGTCACCACCGGTCCGGGAGTGCAAATGGTGTATCCACCCTGGCATTGCGTCGCGTGCCGTGTCATATCCTTATAGCGAGCCCACTACGATTTTGGTCATAAAGATCCGACCGCGTTAAGGTTCACCATCCCCTTAACGCTATTTTCTATATGATTATACTTTACGCATTAGACACTACTGTATATAGCGTATATTACTACATAGTAAATAGTTTAACGGATCCTTAGAGGATGGGCGGTCCCAAGCATCTTCTAAGTTACTTGTACCTTTACCACAGTTCACTTGAGTTGGTTTACATTGTATAAGTATGTATGTCCTGACTCGAGTGTTTGTATTTTATTTACGCTCGGGTCAGCCTGAGTTATTCACAGATTTGGATTTCCACTTTCTGGAGATTGAAATCGCTGGAGATTATCTACTTGTCAAGTTTTATCTTTTACGGTCTGTTGTTCCTTTCAGCTCTTGTATTAGTAGACTTCTATGTAGTGAGACTTCCTTTGTACTTTATTTCTTCTGTTGTATTTTATGTAACTCTGATATTTTATATAATAGCTTCATGAACTACTATTTCTATTAGTTCCGCTGCATTATTATTACTCTGTTTCTGTGATCTGTGATTTTTATTTACTGTATATTCTGAGATTTGCCAAATTTTTATTTACAACGCGGTATTTTGAGCAATTCAATTTCGGCATGAGTGTCTACCTATACACTTATAATGGATGCGAATGGTTGAAAATACCGGGCGTTACAGTTGGTATCAGAGCTTTGGTAACTCTAGGAAAAAATCAGCATATGGAGTGAATGTATTTACAGAATCACTTTCATTCGAGTTTGAATCTCTTCCTTTTTGACTCGATTCCTTTGAATTTTGGAACCTTCCCTACGGTTCCAAAATCCATTTGTATCCCTCACTATTCATCTTCTTTTGACTCTGGAGTATTCCATAACTCCGCTTCGAATGATCTTTCTAGTGAGTCGGTGGTCACGCCAATTTCAAATTGAATTGTAAAGGGGTGAAACGCCTTTACAATTAGCATCGATTCACCAGAGATGTATATCTACCCTTGGTTTAGATGCTAATATCTTTTGTTATTCCAAACTTTACCTATTGAGATTGAATGTAGATTTACCCTAGAAAATCCACATCGATCTTATTATTTAAGTCACGGTTGACCCGGTTAAGGTTGCCCGCGATTTATTTAAGCTTACCCACCTCCCTACTTTGTTATTTAATCATCTTGTCTTTTGTTTCCAATCTATTATTCCAAATATTTTGAATTGTACTTGTATATCTATGTTTTGTTTTATATATTGTATTGTTTGGGTTGTTGATGTTGATTTGGGTTTCCGATCGATTCGTCTGATCAACGCTATCGATAGGATTTCTAAAACACATTGACAGAACAAACTGACACAATATTATTTTAAAATTTGGTTAATGAAATAAAATTTTGATATATAAGTAAATTTATGGAACTTAATAAATTGATTTAAAATTGATTATTTGAAATGATAATACTTAATTTATCATTTATTGTTCTATAAATGAATTTATAGATAGTTGTTTATAAATTTATTTGGGAACTGAAATGAATTTAAAACAAGAAATTTGAGAATTTAATTTCCGATGGTTTCAAACCTTGTGTTTAAAGTTTTAAAGGGTTATATTATTTAAAGTATTTTTGAATAGAAATTTGTTTTCAAAGAAGTTGAAAGTTAAAAAATTAGTGCTCTTCTCTTTGCCGCTGGAAAATAATTTCGGTGATGACTACAGCATCATCGACATTCATTTTCGAGTTTCGAAGTGAAGAGACCGCTCTGTAGTCTTGCTACAGCTTTGTTTTGGAAATCAATTTGATTTCAATTTCTAAAATATGACTTGATCTATAATATATATAGACATATGATTTAAATTTGATTTGATAAACTATGTATATACCTTTAGTTATCTCTAAATGGTTTGAAGAAATCGGAAATTTAATTCTTAAATTTTATTTTTAAGAATAATTTCAATTATAAAAATAAAATAAATTTTTTGGATGAATATTCAAGCATGAAATGATTTAATTGTATAATACAATTGCATTCAATACAACTTACCTTAATTTTTTAAATTTTAACAATGTAATTGGATAATATACAATATAAAAAGATTTTATAAATAAAATTTGAGTGGTTATAATAAATGTTATACACTTATTTTTTAATTATAAAATGATTAATAGAGGTAAATAGAATAAATGGGTAATTGAATAATTTACAATATAAAATAATGTTAAAAGAACTAAGAATAAAAGAAAGCAGTTATAATAAGTGTAAGTATATTTAACATAAGTGATAAATATATTGAGCGGAATAAATTTAATTTTAATTATGAATAAAGAAGAATAAGATTTATTAAGTACATTGTGAGTGTAATAAATGATTATTTTTCAAACCCATGGTTTAAAAAATTGTTAACTTAAGATGATTGGATAATAAGATAATGAAATTTGAGATAGTTAACGATTTATTTAACTTATGAAAAAAAAGGGAAAAAAAATTCAAGTTGAAATTTCCATGCTTTCAAATCTATTTCCTTATTTTGTTTTTCAAACTATCTTTTGGTTGCCCTTATCATCCTTATCTTGCTATAGACTGGTATAGGCATCTTTCTATAATCTTTCTGTTTAGAAATCTTTCTATAATCTTTGATAATTTGCACCTTGCGAAACTTACCTATAATAACAGTTATCAGGTATAATTTTCAATCTTCTTGTCATCTTATCTTAATCCTATTTCACTCTATCTGTTTCTGTGCTTTTCCGTACCTCATCCCTTTTCGAGGACGAAAAGTTTTGAGTGGGGGAGAGTGTAACAACCCTAGATTTTTGTATATTATTTAAATTGGACTTTCTTTTATTTTTAAATTATTTTAAATTTGTTTTATTTCAAACATTTCATTTTTAAATATAAATGATGATTATTAAATGATTTATAGTTAAAACCAGTATAATTTGAATATTTTACTTTAAAGTGGATTTCTGGTCAAGCTGTTCAAACTATGACTTTTAAAAATCAAATTTAAATTATTTAAAATCTTACATTTTATCTTTTATTATTAAAATAGATGTAATAACTTGAACACTGCTTTTCGTTTCGTTGAAAACGGAGTTAAACTGTAAAAGTTATGTACATTTCCATTTTGAGTGTAATTTGATTTATTTAACAATTTTGACTATTATAAATTATAAAAAAAAATCTTTGTCATATTTATTTTATTATGTTATTGTATGTATATTTTTGTATTATAATAATTTTAAAATGAAGTAAACAATTTTTCAAAGTCAATGGTGATTTATTTGTAATTTCTGGACACTGTTTTGGATTTTTAAGCAATTTCTTTAAATCTTTTTCTATTTTCTTTAAATTAAATATTTTTTTTATATTTTTTAATATGTTATTTTAGGTATATTTTGTCTTTTAAAAGTTTTTAAAGTGATGTTTGAATTTTTTCAAAGCTTATTGAATCTATTTTCAAATTTTAAGCCTAGTTTCCATTTTTCTGCTATTTTCTTTATTTAAATTATATTTAAATTTAAAAATTTTATATTTATTTTGTGAATTTACTTTTATTTTATATTATATATTTTTGTTTAAAAATATATTACAAGCTCATATGAATTTCTAAAATTTATTTCATTTAATTTCAAATTTTCTAGACTAGTTTACTATTTTTAGCTATTTTCCTTAATTTAAATTTATATAATTAATAAATATTATATATATTTTTATATTTTGATAAATTTTCGAAATTTTATCTGGAATTATTATTATTTCCAAAAATATCAAGTTATATAAACAAAATTAAGGAAATTTGAAAGGTTTTAAAAGTTTTTGAAACGTAAGTCGTTTCTTTTACCGTTTCCTTATTTACTCTTTGACCTTTTTTTTTCTCTTTTAGCCATGAATTCCTCCTTCATTTTTCACGTGGATCTCAGATCCATTTCTCATCTAAAAAGAAATACGGCCATGGCTTGAAGGAGTTGAGGTAAAAATTATCTTCTTCTTCCGTTGTTTTCCTACTTTTCTATTTTGAATTTTGTACTTGTTCTCACCTTCATATCTTGGCTCCTCCTCAACCAGATCTGATCTGACCTCTACAACCCCATTCCTCTGACCATCACCCATCCTACTACCTCTCCATTTGAGGTCGAGACCATCCATGGCAAGGACCACCACAAAATCCACCAAAAACCATCACCTATTGCACTAGCCTAGCCTAGCCTAGCTTATCATCTCCTCCTTCTACCACCATTAGCCGCCACTACCTCCACCACCACCACCTCTGACCTAAGCTCCACCCTCTACCACATCACCCACCACCACTTGCACCACTGGTTGGGCCCACCTAGCCTCTGGACGAACCAAACAAGAGCAACAAATGATGTATGTTGCATAGTTTTATCCCTGTACACCTATTTTTATGCACCTGGACAAAACCCACCTTCAAACCCATGTGTAGGCCGACCCTTACACACTCAAACATGACCCAATTCCCTGAGTTAGCTGAGCCTAATCACTTCCTAACTGAAGTACATGAGGTTGAGAACAAGTGCAATTCATTCGATGTTGTTTTGGGCTTTGAATTCTAATGTTATTTGATGTTTAAATCGTGTTGAAACTTACATATATTTGTATTGTTTTGTGTAAATGTTTGAACAAGGCTATTAGCTTTGGCTTTCCACTCTCTTGTCGTATCTATGTTTTCGTGCCTTCGTAGTGTCGGTATGCGTGCTTTGGCAACAATCTCCAGCTTTGAACATGTGAGTAATTCTCACCAGAAAATATGTACATATATAACTAGTGAATTGACCCCTTTTGAATCTGTAAAATGCATTATCATGTTACACCTGCTATATTATGATACTATGATGTTCACCCATGCTTAAAAACCTGTTATAACATCTGTTATTGTTATATTATGTTGTTCTGCTATTTTTATCAGTTTATCACACTGCAAGTTCCCTTTAGATTAGAATCACTATGGGTTGAAATGATACATACCCGAACGGACTTTAGAATAGGGGAAAATCGTTATGGGATGAAATGATATGCCTGAACGATTTCCAACTTATTTTATTTACTTGGGACTGCGGGTTTGAAATGATAAAACCCAGATTTTTCTTTGTAAATTACGGGTTGAAATGATACATTACCCATATCACTTTACCTAGCGTATAAAATTATATACAGGCCCGTAGTTAAAATATGTTTTTCTAAAAAATTTAAAATATTTTAGAAATTTAATTATTACAATATTTGGATTTTATATTAAATAAAAATTTAATTTTTGTAAAGTATTATTGATTTTCTGGAAATCTATGAGTTAAATAAATTATGGAAAAGTTAGAAAATTTGAATGTAAGTTATTTTGGAAATTTTGATTTAATTTTTAATGGAATTTAAATTAACTTTAAAATATGATAAATTTATGATATTTTGAATTTAAATTAATTTAAAATGATTTTATAACATATTAATGATTTTTGAATAAAGTTAAAATGTTAATGAGTGAATATTGAGTTGAATTTGGAAATATAACTTAAATTGGAATTTATGAATTTGATTTAAAAGTGAAATTTTAAGTTAAGTTACATAAAATGGAATTAAGTTATATTTGAAATTTTAAACTTAAGTGTTAAGTTGAAATTTAGTGTAATGAATTTAAATTTGAATGTTGAAATTTAATAAGCGAATTATTAATAAATATTGATTTTTGAAAGGAAACTTAACTTTATAAAATCATGAATTTAAGAAAAATTAAACGATGCTTATAAATGTGAAAATGTATGATTTTATAAGTTAAAAATGATTTAAATAAAAATATAAGTGTTTGTGAAATTCTATTGAACATTTGAAGTTAATTAACAGCATTTTTAATACTGTCTTTTGTTAAATTGAATTGTTTTTGAATGTAACTTTCTGTAGCATTTTCTAAATGCTGCGAAACTTGAATTTTCATTGTTTTAATAAATTTAAGTGCATAAATGAACATTGAAAAGTTTAAATTTTTGGAATTTAATAATTTAATTACTAAATGTACTAACTTCATTTTTATGATTTAAAATGAAGTAATTTGTTTTGAAATATAACTTTTTGAAATATAACTTTTGATATATTAAATTGATTTGAAATGTGGTACTGAAAGATATGATATTTTGGTATATTGAATGATTT
This sequence comes from Allium cepa, assembly GCA_030765085.1. Lineage (NCBI taxonomy): Eukaryota > Viridiplantae > Streptophyta > Magnoliopsida > Asparagales > Amaryllidaceae > Allium > Allium cepa. The sequence continues at coordinate 566,529,902 of CM060940.1, read as the reverse complement.
GAAATGTGGTTTTGAAAAAATATAGCTATTTTGATATATTAAAATGATTTGAAATGTGGTTTCGAAAAAATATGGTATCTTGATATATTAAAATGATTTGAAACGAAGTTTTGAAAGATATGATACTTTGATATTAAAATGATTTGAAAGAAGTTCTGAAAGATATGATATTTTGAAAATGAAGCTCTAAAAGGTTATGATATTTTGATATATTAAAATGATTCGAAAGGAAGTTTTGAAAGGATATGATAATTTAATATATTGAAATGGTTAGAAATGACTTGATATTTATTTTGATAAATATTTGAATTGAAATATATGGTATGATGATATATTGAAATGGTTTGGAAATGATTTAATCTTTATTTTGGTAAAGATTTGGGTTGAAATGATATTTTATTTTGAAGTATAAAATGTTGTTTTAAAGTTATAACTACGGGTTATAATAACGATTGGTTGTTAAAGAGACCGGGATCAGATATTGTCTTATAGTCGGCCAATACCGAAAACCACTTTAACAACTGTGTACGCGGTGGAGATTCCAGAATGAAGTAGGATGGTGGCGACGTTCTCGATGTATACTACGTGGACCCAACTCCCGTGAGTTGGCATATATGACTAAAACAGGAGCTATACCGGGCTACACAAAGGGTCGCACCCTTTCATCGAGCATGCTCCATCGGAAACCATTCTATTACTTTTGTGATTCGATATGTGGCGCCACTTTGAATCGGGGGTGTTGTTCGAGGTGGTCGAAAGCTGCTGGCTTGCCGTCACCACCGGTCCGGGAGTGCAAATGGTGTATCTACCCTGGCATTGCCTCGCGTGTCGTGTCATATCCTTATATCGAGCCCACTATGATTTTGGTTTTAAAGATCCGACCGCGTTAAGGTTCACCATCCCCTTAACGCTACTTTCTATATGATTATACTTTACTGATTAGACACTACTATATATAGTGTATATTACTACATAGTAAATAGTTTAACGGATCCTTAGAGGATGGGCGGTCCCAAGCATCTTCTAAGTTACTTGTACCTTTACTACAGTTCACTTGAGTTGGTTTACATTGTATAAGTATGTATGTCCTCACTCGAGTGTTTGTATTTTATTTATGCTCGGGTCAGCCTGAGTTATTCACAGATTTGGATTTCCACTTTCTGGAGATTGAAATCGCTGGAGATTATCTACTTTTCAAGTTTTATCTTTGTCGTATGTTGTTCCTTTCAGCTCTTGTATTAGTAGACTTCTATGTAGTGAGACTTTCTTTGTACTTTATTTCTTCTGTTGTATTTTATGTAACTCTGATATTTTGTATAGTAGCTTCATGAACTACTGCTTCTTTTACTTCCGCTGCATTATTATTACTCTGTGTCTGTGATCTGTGATTTTTATTTACTGTATATTTTGATATTTACCAAATTTTATTTACAACGCGGTATTTTGAGCAATTCAATTCCGGCATGAGTGTCTACCTATACACTTATAATGGATGCGAATGGTTGAAAATATCGGGTCGTTACAACTAAGATCTTATTTATTGCAATCTAATTTTGAAATTGGTAAAGTAGATAATACTTTTTTTATTAAAAGAAATAAAAATGATATTTAACTAGTACAAGTTTACGTAGATGATATCATTTTTGGTTCAACTAATTTTGAAATGAATAAGGAATTTTCTAAAATAATGAAAAGGAATTTGAGATGAGTCATATGGGTGAATTAAATTTCTTTTTAGGATTACAAATAAAACAATTAGATAATGGTATCTTTATTAGTCAAGAAAAATATGCTAAAGACCTAATTAGTAAATTTGGTTTGACCACTGCGAGTGGAAAACCCACTCCCATGGCAACCAATGAGTACCTTAGTGAAGAAGATCTCTCGAAAGATGTAGATCAGAAATTATATAGATGAATGATTGGCTCATTACTCTATATTACTGCTAGTAAACCTGATATCATGCATAGTGTCTGTCTCTGCGCCAGATATCAATCCCAAACTAAAGAGACTCACTTAAAAGCCATGAAACGAATTATAAGATATGTAAAACACATGTCTGATTATGGTTTATTCTATCCTAAAAATGATTCTTTTGATTTAATATCTTACTGTGATGTTGATTATGCTGGTTGTAAATTAGACAGAAAAAGTACAAGTGGGACTTGTCACTTTTTTGGGAATTCTTTGATTCCTTGGCTTAGTAAAAAGAAAAACACAGTTTCTTCATCAACAACTGAAGCGGAATATATTTCTGCTGCTTTGGCTTGTTCTCAAGTAATATATATGCAACAGACCTTAAAAGATTTTGGTTTAAATTTCTCATATCTCCAATTTATTGTGACAATACGAGTGCGATAAATTTATCCAAAAATACTACTCAACATGCTCGAACTAAACATATTGATATCAGACATCATTTTCTCAGAGATAATATAAGCAAGGAAGTAGTTACTCTCGATTATATCAATTCTGAAAATCAAATTGCTGATATCTTAACAAAACCTTTAAATGAATCAGTATTTACTAAATTAAGAAGAGAATTAGGAATTTTTTCTATAAATGAGATATAAAATATAAATAACAAGTATAATTAATAATTGGTATCAAAATAAATCAAAGAGTTAAATTTTAAAAAGACCATGTCGACATCCCCTAGGTATACATGTTGACATATAACGTTTTTGATTTTTTTTTTAAGTTTTCCCACTAAAATTCAAAAATTGAGTTATATATTTTTCTCAATTTCGACTTTTCATTCATTCTCTCTATTTTCTCTTCATTCTCTCTTCTGAAATAAATAAAATCATGGCTTTCTGGTCCATTCCAATGCACTAGTCTTGCTCGTGTAACGCAAATAGAGGAGTCTATGATTGATGTACTTTAGATGTTAACTGAAATTCAAGTAACTCAACTTCGTATGGAAAAGGAACAGGAAAGGCAAGGCAAGATTCTTAGGAATTTGCAAAAATTCCTAATGAGCAACCAGGCCAACCCTATCTTGATCGATTAAGACTCTTCACTCAAGCAAGAACAAGAGGCCAACGACGAAGAAGAAGAAGAAGAACCCATGGAAGAAGCACACGAGGAGGATGATGACCAAGTAATGTGTGTTGGAGAAGTGTGTTTCGACAAAAATGGGAATCTTGTCGAACAACGTGGAAATTTCTGTTTCCACTATCCAAACTGTTCGATTCATAGATCTCCTATGTTCAGAAACACACATTAGTTTCTTCTCTTTCCTTCCGCTGTTGTTTGTGTTTTTATGTTTTCCAAACGCAAATGTAAATACAACCATATACGTAATAAATAACTCGTGTTCTTATATATGTTTTTATTATAAGTATTATTGTGAATTCTTAGTTAGGATAGTTAATAGTTTAGGACTATGTTTTAGTATTAGACTTAAGTGTTGATTATTTATGATAACACTATCATTATAATCACATGTCATAGAGTAATAGTTTTAGGGGGAGTTATATAGTTCGGAGTTATCTAGTTTAGATAAAGTTTTTTTGATGAAAAAGGGGGATAAATATAAAATAGGATAGTTAGGTATAGATTAAGGCAGAGTTGTTAGTTTTAGGGGGAGTTATTAGGATAGGAATAATATTTTATAAACAAAGGTTGTCATCATCAAAAAGGGTAGATTGTTAGTCCGTGAGATGATAGTTTTGATGACAACAACCTTAGAATAGATTATAAAATATAAATACTAATATTATAAGTTTAGATATATATGTATATGCAGGATTTAACCATGAAGGTACTAAGAATGAAGACTATATAGTATAGAGATTCAAGATATCAAGATAAAATATCAAGGCTATCAAGAGTTCAAGATTTCAAGGATAAAGTATTTATTATTATTATTAGGAATTTTTGTTAAAACTCGTAGAAAAGCAATGGCATCTTAAAATCCAATTTATTCGTGGAATGGAATCCATTTCGAGCCCGTTAAAGGGATGGAACCCTATGTAGGATGGAACCTACGAAAAATCTAGTGGAACATTGTTTTTTATCCGCAAACTTTTATCAAAATGACTTTTCAAAATTATATCATGTTTTCAAAATGTTTTCAAAACTTTCCTTTTGAAAGATTCAAAACCCTCGATCCCGATTTTAAATAATTTTAGCCTCAAAAACATCTTTATGTTCAAAGTCAAATTACTCCTGATTTTAAACTATCTTTTTAAATATTATATTTAACTTTTAAATATTTATACTTAGATTTAAATATAAAATTATAGTTAAAATCAATATATATTATTCTTTACATTTACTTATGAATTTTAACTATAGTCAAGTATATTTATAAAGTTTAAAATAGTTTTTATATAAGATAAAGGTTATTTTCAAAGAAAATCAAAAACACCAAAAAATCTTTTGGAATGTCGACATGCCTAGCATGACCATGTCGACATGGTGACAGTTTGATTCAAAAATTCAAATTTCAAAAGAAGTGTCTATTCGCCATAACTCTTCATGAATGGTCATGGTTGTTGGTCTTCTATAAATAGGGGCAGTTTCAACGAATTTTCAATAATAATTTTCTGGTTTTCACTCCTCTTCTTCTTCCTCATTTCTTAATACATATTCTTATCATTACTCTGCCGAAATCAATATTGAATCCTACTCGATTACTTCTAGTTTGATTCTCTATCACTATCTCTACAAGATTCTCAGTGCTATTCAAAGTTATAGACTTCTTTGCAATCTATTAAGTGAGAAAAGGTGTGATTGTAGCCTTGGAAATCAATCTAAAGGGAAAAGGTGTGATTGTAGCCTTGCTAAATCAATTGGGTAAACTTGTAGCCCGGAAATCATGTATCTCTACCCAGAGGATTGAAATTCTGGAGGGTGTACCTCGTAGCCTTGAAACCGAGGGTGTAATTGTACAATTTCTTTTGAAAGGAAATCCGTACTTGTGTTGCGGGACTGGATGTTGGGTGACTCCGAACCAGTATAAAATCCGGTCTGTTCTTTCCTTTACTGCTTTTATTTTATTTCTGCATCTGTGATTGTTTCTGTGATCATATCTGTGTCTTTATATTGCATACTTTTGTGTCTAAATTAACATAAATTAAAACAAATTAGTGATTCTTTATTAACACTATTCACCCCCTCCCCCCTCTAGTGTTTATCTTAGCCTTAAGATCCGTAATCTGCATTTCTCATAAGACTGAACTGAGCGAATTCAAAAGACAAATCACTCGAGTCAGAACTAAAAAATCATATGTGATTTAAATCAACAGTAAATAAATATGAGTGTAGCGGTGTCAGAGATGTTTACGGGTTTTGACATCTCCTTTCTAATGTCTAATGTGAGTGCAATAACTTAAGAGATGTTCGAGATTTCCATCTCTTAATGATCCGTCAAAATATCTACATACATAGCACAATACGCTATTATAATAGTGTCTAAAGTAAAGTATTAAAATAGTGTTAAGACATTACCCATATCCCCCTTAGCACATTTTATATATTCCCATAATCTATACAGTACTGTAAGCTCCTCCGTGAGGTTTACCCAAAGGGCACCCCATAAGTACGGTAAAAACCAAACTCGTTGAAGGCGCGATAAGGCATGTGAACACGACACTCGAGGCAATGCTAGGGTATGATTCTACCATTTGCGGATCCGGACTGGTGGTAACGCATAGTAGCTACTACCGTCCACCCCGGAACACACTTATATAATCAAAATCTAGGGTTGCCACTAAATCAATCACAAAGTAATAAATATGTTATCGAAGAAATGTGTCCGATAGGAGAAATGTTCTCACTTGGCCTGACATGGCTCTTATTTTAGTCACATATAAGCTGATTCACGAGAGTTGGGGATACGTAAATATCTCATATTGAATCATACACCAAACTATACTACTTCATTCTGGATTCTCCACCACGTACACAGTTGTTAAAGTGGTTTTCGGTATTGGCAGAGAGTATGACAATATCCGATCCTAGTCTCTTTAACAGCCAAATGCTTATTTCACACCGGATGGCTTTTTACATTTCAAAAAAATCAAATTCATAATTGATATCAAAATATCATTTTCTTAAAAGCACTTTCTAAATCATATCACATTTGTAATCATATCAATTTCAAAATCATATTTACTTTCAAAAATAGGTTAAACCCTCATTTAAAATTATCATATTTACTCAGAACATGTTATTTCACTAGGAAATATCATTTCAAATCGCAACTTAGGTTATAACATCGTTTAGTCATATTCTATCTTAAATCAAGGATTTAAATATAAACACTTCAACTTTACATAGCCTAGAATTAGGAGAATAGTTTAGATAGTCATAAATAATTTAATTAGTTTAGAATAATTTAAAACAAAATTAAATAGCTAGAAATACTTTAAAAAGGTTTAAAAATGGATTATCATAGCTTTAAATAGATTTAAGATAGTTTGTATAAATGTAAAATAGTTTAAATAGATTCAAAATTGATGAAATAGATTTAAAATAAATTAAATAGATTTAAAATAAATTAAAATAGATTAAAATAAATTAAAATAGATTTAAAATAAATTAATGGTTAATTTGGTTAAATTGTTTAAAATAGTTTAAAAATAGATTAAAATAGTTAAATAGTTTGAAAACCTAAATAACCAGGATTTTTAGAATAATATTTCTTTACACAATTTATATTAAAATGAACTAATATCAAACTAGACTATTTCCTTCATTTCAACACATCTCGACCACGTCTAGCTTTCAAATTTCAATTTAAGTTTAAACCAATTCCAATTTCACATTTTAAACTCGGATTTTCAAAAATATTTCAATTTACATAAATCAAATTTTATTTTAAAATATCATTTAACTAACTTCAAAAATTAAGGATTTAAAATCATTTAATTTAACCAATTTAGTGTTCATATATAATTTTCTACCCTATGGTCAAGTGATACAAATATATATATAATTTCAACCCACAATAAATTTAATTTTACGGGTATATATCATTTCAACCCGCAACCCTAAATTTAAATTCAAATCCATGAAATCGCTTGAGTCTATCATTTCAACCCGTAACGATTTCTCCCAAATCTATCGTATCATTCGGGTATGTATCATTTCAAACTATAGGGAACTTGCCGTATTATATCAACCAACCAATTTCTAACCGCATCATAAATTCAATTTAACTACCATAAGGTAATCTAGTAGTTGTGAGTGGATCAAAACACTCGCCTTTGATTTCAAATCGATTTAAAATCCAAAATAAGGTCCAAAATTAGTTCATCTTGGAATTCTTCCGAACAAGTGCCAAAATTTTCGAAATTTCAATACGATCGCAGCGGAACAAATTGTGCATAAATCGGACCTCGTATGTGAAAGTTGTATACATTAGAAGTTATATGATTTAAATTATATAAAAATTAAATTAACACATCGACTTTCTGCGTCATCATACCTGATTATCTCTCACGTGCTCGAGCCCTAACCACAGATAAAAACGTAATCGTCCTTAAAACCTATATACCGTGCCGCCAGAGTCGATCGACTAGAACTACCTTGCGCCCCTTCTAGGTGGACCGCCGCCTTCCCCACGCATCCACGACCATCCCTGACCATCGCGACCCCCTCCCCCGCCATAGATGTGAAAAATGCACATCCTCCGCTGATTATATGAAACCCTAGATGAATATTTGGCGATGATCTAGCCATTGATACGACGAACGAGCCACATGGATGAACTCCTCTCGCCACTCTCCACCCGCCCATGTCCTTGAATCGACGATCCGTCGGCTATGATCAAACCCCACTGAACGACCAAAATTTAATCGTCAAATCCTAGAGATACAGAGACCTAGATCTACAAACAAACTGTAGATTTGAATTGTGCTCATCGAGAGCTTCGAATTGGTATATAATGTGATATGGTTTGGAGAGTTTGAATTTTTGAAATTGGATTTAGGGTTTGTAATTTGAAATTGGTTTCTACCATTGAAGAAAAGAACGGACAGAAGTTGATGTACATATAGAATAGACTGCAAGACAGCTAGGATTTGAGAAACAAAGTCTATTTATATGGACAAGGCCCGATAAGAAAGAACAACATACCGTAATGATTTGAAATGACAATAACGACCTGAAAAGCCCGTTCTGCCTCTAAAATGAAAGTGAGTCATCTCATATATCAAAATAAATGTTTTCGATATTTTTAAATTCATTGGAATAGTTTTCAAGTCCTAATTCCATCATATGTAGAAATTAGCTTTCAAAATCGGCTTATTGCAATTGAATTCAATTAAATTGATTTCTACGCGTTTCGAGCCTACACGATCAAATGACAAGTCCGATCGGTACATAACTTGAAACTTACAATAATTCACTGTTACGGGCTCAATGAAATTGGTTTCGTCGAAATTCGAGACAGTGGCCAAATTGTCTATTTTCACGTTAATTAAATAAATTATTGTTATATTAGTTAAATCAATTTTCAATTCAAATTTCATAATTAACAAATTTTATCATTTTAGTTACGCAAAAATTAACAATAATTTAAAACAAATTTACATATCAATTCAGTGTTAAATATTAAACTAATTACAGTGTTTAGTTTTAACTCTAAATAAAATCCAATTAATTATATTTTTAATTCTAATAAATTGATTTAATTTGGTTTCAACCTTTTTATTCAATCAATCATTACTCTATAGACATAGTTAACATTGGTTTACATCTTATTACACTAATATTCTACAATTATCATCTTAATTTACATTAATGTAATATTTAATTACATTTAATTCCAATTGATTTCCAATTTAATTCAACAACTTAAATAAATTGGTAACATATCACAATTGTCGCCTTTTGCATAAATTAATCACATTTATAAGACTTATTACCTACAACAAACGTTATAACCATTTGCACAACATTGATTTTATCCAATTTCAATTAGTTACATATTATTTCAACAATTTATGTGACATTTAACTTATTCCCTTATTTACAATTAATAATCAATTATAACATTTCAATCATTTCCGTTAATTGGAATTACATTAAAATAGTTAGAAATTAGCTCACATTAACATTTTTATATTTCATTTTGGTTATTATTCTCATTAACAAATAAAAAAAATTATTTCTTCAAACATTAAATTGCAAAATCTTATTAAATTAGCTATTTTTAATTATCGAAAATTACGGGTCATTACACTCTCCCTCACTCAAAACTTTTCGTCCTCGAAAAGGAAAGGAAAGAGTTAAGCACTAATATATCTTATTCAGAATATTAAATTTATAATAATTAATTTACATAATTATATAATTTAAATAAAATATCAATTTATAAATAATTAAACCCTTTTATATTCATGTTAATAATAGTTTGAAAAACATTTCTCAAAATTTTTCTAAGTCTAAAATTCACAATTTTTTTGACAAAATCTCCTTTGTACGGAGAGGTCTAGGAGAAACAATAATATCAATAATAAAAAATATAATATATATATATATATAATATCCCAAACAATGGGAAAACAATATAATATCGCTAGAAAACCATAATTTGAAAATGTACTTCTTTGTTGGGCAAAAAACGCTTACTAATGAAACTAAAAGCAGTAGTAATTCCATAGACTTGTGTTTCACTTATACAATCTAAAGAGGTTAATAATTAAGTAAAAGAGAAATATTTAAGTTATTTCAACTAATAATAACAAAACAATCACAATATAACAATAATCATTCGCAAACAAACAATACAAACATCATTTTCAACAAAAAAACAATTATCCATCCATAGCAACCAAAGCAAATGGTTAGTTAGGGTTTGGAAACTTTTACTCGTATAAAATGATAAATAAACTACTAAGTATACCATACACTCCACGTCTTAGATGAAACTCAATAGATTATTTTCACATTTTTATACGGTTAGAATTATCCTTTCCTAATCATCCCATAAGACAATACAAACAAAAGTTAAAATATAAATTAAGTTTATTTTTATAAATCTCATTTCATATTATCTACTGTTCTTTAGTTTCATTCATTCATACAATGTTTATTTAATTAATTTACTTTCATCACATACAAAATTCATTTCCCATTCGTTTATACAATGCCATTTTCTTTTTCATTACTTTACATTCATTGCTTACATAAGTTATTTTCATTTCAATTTTTAGATTATCCATTATTATGTAAGTCTCTTTACAATTTAATTCACCTTTAATAGATTATTTCTTTTCCACATTCATTCTTCCATATATAGTACTATTGAATATTAAATCCATTTCTAAATCATTTCAACATTTCCTAAAGTCATAATCATTCAATCAATATAATATTCACTTAAATTATGGATGGCTTCAACGTTAAATTAAGTTTATAATCATTTACTTACAGTATTCACCTTTTTATTAATTATAATTACTAGCATTTCAAATTATAACTTAAGTTTATAACATTTTTGTAACATCTGTTCTTATTTATAGGAATAATTCTATCGAACAACTTCATTACTAAAGTTTCACTTGTATAATATTCTATCACATATTCTTTTGAACATTTCAACTTTTGATATCTTGGTAAGTTATATACATACATACATACATACATACATATATATATACATATATATATATATATATTAGAATGTAATTGGGTGTTACGCAAGTTTTATCTTATTGATTTTAGTTAACAAAATGTTTAATAGTTACATCATCTTATTTTTCATTATTCTTTAATTTATAAGTTACAATTTCCAATTTCTTATCTATTTCATTAATTACTTAGCGTCTAGTTTCTAATTACACAACTTAGAAGTTTCCAATTATTAATATGGTCAAGATTTCATTTCATTACAATAATTGAAATTTCTAATTTACAGAAACCTAAGAACCAAATTATGGGTTCCATTTTCAAATCATTTAAAATAATATATATATATATATATATATATATATATATATATATGATCATATCTTTTATGTATATCAAATCATATTTGGAAATCAAAATTAAGATTTGTTTATCAAAACAAATGTGTAGTAAAACTACTACAGTGGCCTTCCCACTTTGAAACTCGAAAATGAACGTCGATGATGTTGCATTCATCACCGAAATTATTTTCTAGCTATAGAGAGGGGGTACAAAATTTATTTCCTTTAAAAAAAAATTAAAATATTTCTTTCAAATCATATTGAAATATTTATATCCAAAATACTTCCGAATAATACTAATTTTATATTCCGAAATCCCAGAACATAAGTTCTCAAATTTCAATTTATATTCATTTTATTTGTAAAATTATATTTTATAACCACGATATATAAGTTCCACTTCCTAACAGACGACAATAGCACATCTAATGATATTATTTAAAAAATTATTCTTTTATATACAAAATATAATACTAGGTAAAATTATTTCATTTACCTATATTTCAAAACAATATTATGTCGGTCCACCCTATTTAGTGTTTAGAAATCCCTATCGGTGCTATTGCGTCCCATGTACCAACCAGAATATATAAATAATAAACAAAATAAATTAACGCAATACAAAAACCTTTTATAACACTAACAAATATGATCTCTTATATATATACATTCAACACCTCATTCTATGGTGTTACTACCCTATTCTTAATGAGTCAGACCCCACAAAGCTAAGTTATCACTAAACCAAAGCTCTGATACCAAATGTAACGACCTGCCTTTTCGGATGGTTTAAATCGACGATAAACCACACACGTCAGACTCAAACCATTAAAAATGGAAGATTGTTATGGGGTAAATAAGAAAAATCAGAGAAAGAAAGAAACAAACACAGAATCTCACAACGGAATGACAAAATATAATAATCAAATAAGCAGTTCATGAAGCTGTTTTACAAATAACATTTAATTACACTTTTACAATACAGAATCCGAGTTACATACAACAGAAATAAATAACAACGCAGCGGAACAGTATGATGCAGTTGAAATAATGAAATAAATAATAGTAGTAGTACTAAATCTTCGTCTTCATCCCCTAGAAAAACAGTCTTCGATACACTAAAAAGCTCAGACTGACCCGAGTGAATTGAAAAGACAGAACACTCGAGTCAGAACTAAAAGATCTTATGTAAGTTAAATCAACAGTTAATAAATATAAGTGTAATAGCGTCAGAGATATTTATGGTTTTGACATCTCCTATCCAGTGTCTAACGTGATTGCAATAACTTAAAAGATGTTTGGGATTTCCATCTCTTAAGGATCCATTAAACTATCTACATACATGGTACAATACACTATCATAATATTGTCTACAGTAAAGTAAAGTATTAAAATAGCATTAAGGCGTTACCCATATCCCTCTTAACACATTTTATATATCCTCGTTTCTATACAGTACCGTAAGCTCCTCGGTGAGTGTAACGACCCGTATTTTTACGGATCGAAAGATCGTAAAACTATTAACTTTAAGTCGTTGATGTTGTTAAGTCGTTTAGAGTTTAAGTCGTGAAGGAGCTTAAGTCATGTGTAAGTTAGCTCGTGTGAAACTTAGATCGTGTGAAAGTTAGGTCGAGTGGAGCGACCTATAGAAAATAACGACTTAAGAATGTTGGGCGAGTTAAGGAGGTTAGCGGGTTAGAAGGCCACAGGTTAACGAGTTAAAAGCAAGCGACATAAAGGTTCAGGCGACCTAAGGGGTTAGGTGAGTAGTGGTTTAGGTCGTAGAGGCGACTTATAGAATTAGCGACTTATAGGATGTTTCGACCTAAGAGAGTGACCGACCTAATGGGATAAGTGGGTTAGTGGTGGTTGACGACTTAAGAATTCGAGCGACCTAATAGGAGTTAGCGACTTAGTGGTGAGCGACCTATATTAGACAGCAGTGTATAGATAGGTCGCGAGCGACTTAGTGATTAGGTCGCATAGGTGTTAGGTCGTGTGACCCTGTGTTTAGTTAGGTCGTATTATTATTTTTTAGGTCGTCACATAGTTAAGTCGTGTGGCCTGGGTTTGGTTAGGTCGCGGCATTTGCTAAGTCGCATACCAGTTAGGTCGTAGGTCATGTATATCAGTTAGGTCGTTGAGGCGGCTATGTTGCTAAGCCGTTAGGTCGGCTTTGTAGTTGAGTCGCTAAGCCGTGTAAGTGTTAAGGCGTTAGGTCGTTGAGTTGTGTGGGGGCATAAGTCGTAAGTCGTTGGGCTTTTAGGTCATGGACGACTCATAGGGGCGGACGACTTAAGGGACGTTTCAGCCTATAAATACACGTCCATATCTCACTATTTTGGCACCGGATTTTGAAGCGACGAAGTGCTGCCATTTTGAGAGCTCGACTACAACACTTCTTCACTTCTTTTCTCCACTTTAATCTTGTGATTCCTTCCATCTAGATTGAAGATTAAATCGAAGATCCAAGAGCCAAAGTTGAAGATCTCCATCCATTGAAGAGAGATTTCATCGTTTGAATCGGAATCTTGTCGGATCAAGCTAGATCCTTTGCTGTCCAGATCTGGAGTTAGTTGATTTTGAGGTGTTTAGGTGATTCGGTGAGTGGTGGTTATCTCTCACACGGACCCAAAGGAGTATATTGGATCGGTGGCTTGTTTATGTGTTAAAGATAGAGATTTCTTGAATTTTCCTTAGGTCTGCATGTAGATCCATTGTCTGTGAAGTTTTGGATACCCATTTTGCTATATGTTAACTTATATAAGTTTATTCATTAAGTTGTAGAGATATTTGCTTATAATTCATACTTGTTAGATTTGGAAATTTTAATTACGAAATTGCCATTCTTGTATAATTGCTTATTAGATCTTGTTTGAATGTTTGACTGCTTGGATTATTGGTTGATTTGATTGATAGATTGTTGCAAATTAGCTAATAGTTGATTTGGACAAGTTGGTCGAAGATGATTCAAAAGCTAAGTGGAGAGGCTCTTGAATGATGAAAGCTGCTTGTGGCATATGAAGCGGAGGTTAAAGCTCATATGGATAGATTCGATGATGATGGACTTTGCCATGATGCGATAGAGCAAAGTGTGATGTTGGGATGAGACTTTGCTATGATAAGAGGAAGAAAAGCATGATGTTGGGACGGGACTTTGCTATGATGCGATGAAGCAAAGCATGATGTGAGATAGCCTTGGTTTAATGCAGACGGGATCATCCCAAGCATGTTGATAACTCGATGATGCGATTCGAGTTGGTTGATAATGGTGGGCTCGAGAGGCGCTTGAGCTAGTATGAAAATAGTCGTCAAGGAGGATGACTAGAAGGCTGAGATCTCATCGTTATTGAAGGTTCTAGCACGCTCAAAGCAAGAGTACGTTGGGACGGGCTGCGACAACGTCCCAGGCACGGGTTGCGACGACGTGCTAGTACTCTGGGTAGTTGCGAAAATTCCTAGGCACGGGCTGCGACGACGTGCGGAGTTGTGTCTAGAACCGGGGTTGCCATTAGCCCTTGACTGACGGCTGAAAGAATGTGCCGGTCATTCAATTAACGATGGTATCGAGGCAATGATAACAGTGATAGCCAGAGTCATGGATGTTTGGTTATATCGTCACTCGGTCTCAAGAGCGATGTTTTGTGGGTGCTTATCTGATCTTGGTTTAGGCCTTGGGGGTTTGTACTTGGAAAACATCGACCTTGACTCGAGTGATAATTGCTTTACCTTAATTGCCTGCTTTGCTATGTTTGTTTCTGCTTAGTGTGTCTGGGGGCTATCACTGTAGAAAGAGGTGGAGTGGGATGGTTGGGTTCCTATTCCTTTTACCCTTTATGCTCTTTTGGTATGTTTGATAGTTGATTTACTGCTCACTAAGACTTTTGTATGACTCAAGGTTTTATGTTTAACTCTTATTACCTTGGGCTGTTCATCCATGTTGGGATGGGCAGACTAGGTAGCAGGTGACAGGTGCTGTTCTTAGTAATCAACGTTGTTGGTGACGAAGACGAGCTGGAGCCTTTTGCATATTGTTTTCTTACTATATGTACTGGATGTTCCGCTGTTTGTTTGATACTCTGAGTGTTATGTAGTGAGGCTTGATGTATTGACTATTCAGATGTTTGTAATAAACTACTATGAGTTTATATGATAAGATTCTGTTCAAATGAGCTTCACTATGTATACTTTTCTATTGTATTTTATCCCTGCACTGTGAGTAATACGATAGATCATTATGGTATTACCCTACCTTGATGATCGTCCATGGCGGCCTGTCACACTTTTCAGCGCATTTTTTTCCTTGTTTAGTGCAGAAGTCATGGGCGGTCGTCACATTTGGTATCAGAGCGAGGTTAATCGATTTTAGCCAACGCTCGATGACGTAACTACGTATGAGAGACATAATTGTATTTTGATGGATGATTACTATATATAATATAGTAGCTTAGAAGGATTTGAACTCCTTATGTAGTTGTTTCTCAAGGTGTTCTAATCATTCCTTTTTATATATATTAAGGATGAGTCGAAGAGGGAGACCAGCTGCTAGGGAAGCCCGTGCTGCTGAAGGGGCTGATGATTATGCTACTATGTTTGAGGCCATGGTGACTTCGATCATGAGAAGGATGACAGCCTCGGGGTCATCAGTAGATGTTGGAGTTCAAGTTCAAGCCCCAAAACCAGTGGATTTTGCTAAGTTGTGCAAAGACTATACTTCTCTTGGAGGAAAGGTTTTCTTGGGAACAGAATCAACCATTGAAGTTCACAGATGGATAGATGCTTGTAGAAGAATTTTTGATGATTTGGGAATTGAGGATGCAACTAAGAGGAAGCTTGCATCAAGACAGCTTCAAGGGAGAGCTTCTAATTGGTGGAACTCTATCACCATTAATACTCCAGAAGAAGAGATTACTTGGGAGCAATTCCAAGCTAGATTTGAAGCTAAGTTCATTTCTACAACTCAGAAATCTGTTCTGTTTAAGAAGTTTGTGGAGCTCAAGCAAGGTGGAAGACTAGTTCTTGAGTATGTTTCTGAGTTTGAAGCTTTGTCCAAGTATGCTCGGTCGTATATTGAATCCCCTTATCAGAAGAATGAGAAGTTTGTGACAGGCTTGGACACTTATCTTGGGAGGCAGTTGGTGGATCATCTGGATGATCCATTTGAGAAGCTTGTGGAGAAAGCTCTTAGGCATGAGAATTTGTTTCATAAAGAAGGATCTGTTGTTGCTGTGACCAAGGAGCAAAATGGAAACAAGAAGAAAAAGCAGCAGCAGCAGAAGGGTAAGGATGGCCAGAAGAAGCCGAAGGGTGAAGTGACCTGCTACAACTGTCAGCAGACGGGTCATCTCTCCAGGGATACAAGAAACCGAAAGTGCCGGCGAAGTTCCACAACTGTGACAAACCGGGGCATTTTAGGAAGGATTATCCGGAACCGAGGAAGGACAAGCAGATTGTGCAAGCCTATGCTTTGGGGGATGTTCCATCATCTTTGAAAGCTCCTACTGTGGAGGAGAAAGGAAAGAGCATGATGGTTCAAGGTATTCTTTCCATTTGTGGTGTTCCAGTTAGGGTGTTGTTTGATACTGGAGCGTCGCATTCCTTTGTTTGTAATGAGTTGGTAGACCGATTGGGTTTGGAACCGGATATTGTTGATAGACCATTGGTTGTGACTAATCCAGTTGGGGGTTCGTCTTGTTTGTGTATGGTATGCCGTGGTCTAGTTGTATCGAGTCATGATTGCTCTTTTGTTTGTGATTGTTTTGTTCTGAACTTTGCGGGGTTCGGAATTATTTTGGGTATGGACTGGCTTAGGAAGTATGCGGCAAGGATTGATTGTGAGAGGCTGGAGGTGACAGTCGAGAATGTGGAGAGGCGAAAGGTTGTGATACGATGTAAGCATGAGAAAGGTGTCTTCATGAGCTTCATGTATTCGCTGGTTGTTCCACGGGATGGACTGTCATCGGTGCCTATTGTGAATGGATTTGAGGATGTCTTTGACGAGGTCAAAGGGTTACCGTCGCATAGGGAGATCGAGTTTCGTATCGATCTAGTTGAGGGAGCCAGACCTGTTGTGATGCCTCTTAGGCAAATGGCGCCTAGGGAACAGCAAGAGTTGAAGGTGCAAGTTAATGACCTTTTGCAGAAAGGATTCATTCGGCGTAGTGTGTCCGAATGGGGTGCACCAGTTGTGTTTGCAACCAAAGCAGATGGATCGTTGAGGTTGTGTGTGGATTATCATGAGCTGAATAAAGTTACTAAGAAGAACAAGTATCCATTGCCGAGAATAGATGACTTGTTTGATCAGCTTCACGAAGCTAAGGTGTTTTCTCAGATGGATTTGGCAACGAGATTTCACCAGTTGAGAGTGGCAAAGGATAGTGTGCCGAAGACTGCTTTTAGGACACCGTCTGGTTTCTATGAGTGGCTGGTAATGCCGTTTGGACTGACTAATGCACCATCATATTTTGTGGATCTTATGAATAGAGTGTTCAGGGATCAGTTGAATAAGTTCGTACTTGTGTTCGTGGATGATATTTTGATTTATTCCAGAACCGAAGAAGTGCACAATACGCACTTGCATATTGTTTTGGAAATCTTGCAGAAACATCAGCTGAAGGCTAAGTTTTCGAAGTGTCACTTCTGGAAGAGTGAAGTGAGGTTCTTAGGCCATGTTATCTCTGGAAATGGAATAGCGGTTGATCCCGCCAAGGTGGCAGCGATCTAGGATTGGGTTAGACCTAAGAATGCATCTGATGTGAGAAGTTTTCTTGGATTAGAAGGATATTATCGTCGGTTTATCAAAGACTTTTCCAAGATAGCTGCACCGTTAACAGGATTGACGAAAAAGAACCAAGTGTTCAGATGAGATGATAAGTGTGAGCAAGCTTTCGGAATCCTGAAAGAGCAATTGACAAATGCTCCTGTTTTGACTATTCCAAGTGGAAATGATGAGATGGTGGTTTACACCGATGCATGTGGCACTGGACTTGGGGCAGTGCTAATGCAGAAGGATAAGGTTGCTGCGTATGTAAGTCGACAACTGAAGCCGCATGAAAGGAATTATCCGACTCATGATTTGGAGTTAGCGGCGATTGTTTTTGCTTTGAAGATGTGGAGACATTACCTACTGGGAGTTCGATTCGAGTTGTTTACAGATCATAAGTCGTTGAAGTATCTGTTCTCCCAAAAGGATTTGAATCTTCGACAGCAACGATGGCTAGAGTTTTTAGCATCATATGATTTTGGTATAGCCTATACTCCGGGAAAAGGTAACACAGTGGCAGATGCGTTAAGTCGAAGACATGCAGGATTGGGAGCCATGTTTTCAGAATGGAAGAGCCTTGAGTATTTGGCTGGATTTGACTTTAGGCCTAGATGTGAATTGGAACCTGAGATGTTGGCAAACTTATCGATAAGACCTACTCTGGTGGAAAGAGTTGGCGAGAGCCAAAAGCGAGACGATAAGCTAGTCAAGATTATCCGTGATGTGGAATCTGGAGTAGAGCCAGAAAAGGATAAAGGATTTGAAGTCAATCGAGAGGGTTGGCTTCGGAAGCAAGGACGATTAGTTGTTCCCGATATAGATGGATTGAGAGATGAAGTTCTTAAGGAAAGTCATCACTCGAAGTTGACAATTCATCCAGGTGGAAATAAGATGTATCGGGATATGAAGAGAACCTATTACTGGGAAGGTATGAAGAAAGATGTTGGAAATTTTATTTCCAAGTGCATGAACTGCCAGTTGGTAAAAGCCGAACAGAAGAAGCCAAGTGGATTACTTCAGCCGTTAGAAGTTCCTACATGGAAGTGGGAGCAAACATCGATGGATTTTATCGATGGGTTACCTAGAACCAGAGCAGGAAATGAAGGGATTTGGGTAATCGTAGATCGTTTGACTAAGATTGCAAGATTCATTCCTGTCCGATCAACTAGGACTGCATCGAAATTGGCTGAGTTGTATGTTAAGTGGATAGTTCGATTCCATGGTATTCCGAAGAGTATAGTGAGCGATCGAGACCCATTGTCCACTAGTGAATTTTGGAAGAGCTTCCAAGAAGTTTTGGGGACCAAGTTGTGTTTGAGTACAGCTTATCGTCCCCAAACAGATGGTCAGACCGAGAGAGTCAACCGAGTTTTGGAAGATCTCCTTAGAGCTTGTGTTTTAGATTTCGGAGGATCATGGGAAGATCATCTTCATTTGGTAGAATTTGCGTATAATAACAGTTACCAATCAAGCATTGGTATGGCGCCGTATGAAGCATTGTATGGAAGACCGTGTAACTCTCTGACATGTTGGTTGGAAACTGGAGAAAAGTTGATACTTGGGCCAGAAATGATTCGACAGACTTTGGATTATATAAAGATCATTCGGCAACGAATGAAGGCAGCCCAAGACCGTCAGAAAAGTTATGCCGATAAGCGTCGTAAGGATTTGGAATTCGACGTAGGAGATATGGTTTTTGTGAAGATTTCTCCTCTGAGGAATGTTATTCGATTCGGGAAGAAAGGAAAGTTAACTCCAAGATTTGTTGGACCATTCCCAATCATCGAGCGAATTGGAAAGCTCGCCTATAAATTGGAGTTACCAGAAAAGATGGCGGGTGTGCACAATGTTTTTCATGTATCATATCTACGGAAGTATGTGCACGACCCAAGTACAGTGGTTTCGGTTGATAGCTGTGAAGATTTAGAGGTTGACCCAGTTGTTATGAGACCTCGTAAGCCGCTTCGTGTTGTGGAAACCGACACGAAACAGCTTAGGAGGAAGACGATTACGTTGCTCAAGGTACAATGGAGTGATGATGTTAACGACTGTACATGGGAGGAGGAAGAGAGGATGAAGGCAGCTCATCCTGAACTCGTCGAGGTATGGCCCTAAGGTGTCGTGACATCTCATGAATTTGTAACTTGTTCTAGTCTTAGAATTCCGCATGCTAGGCTAGTAATTGGATGCATGATTTGTTGATTGCTATGGATGGTAGGCATGAAGAATAGTTTTGATTGCTTTTGTTTGTTTGGAATTTCGGGTGCGAAATTCCTAAGGGGGAGAGAATGTAACGACCCGTATTTTTACGGATCGAAAGATCGTAAAACTATTAACTTTAAGTCGTTGATGTTGTTAAGTCGTTTAGAGTTTAAGTCGTGAAGGAGCTTAAGTCATGTGTAAGTTAGCTCGTGTGAAACTTAGATCGTGTGAAAGTTAGGTCGAGTGGAGCGACCTATAGAAAATAACGACTTAAGAATGTTGGGCGAGTTAAGGAAGTTAGCGGGTTAGAAGGCCATAGGTTAACGAGTTAAAAGCAAGCGACTTAAAGGTTCAGGCGACCTAAGGGGTTAGGTGAGTAGTGGTTTAGGTCGTAGAGGCGAATTATAGAATTAGCGACTTATAGGATGTTTTGACCTAAGAGAGTGACCGACCTAATGGGATAAGTGGGTTAGTGGTGGTTGACGACTTAAGAATTCGAGCGACCTAAAAGGAGTTAGCGACTTAGTGGTGAGCGACCTATATTAGACAGCAGTGTATAGATAGGTCACGAGCGACTTAGTGATTAGGTCGCATAGGTGTTAGGTCGTGTGACCCTGTGTTTAGTTAGGTCGTATTATTATTTTTTTAGGTCGTCACATAGTTAAGTCGTGTGGCCTGGGTTTGGTTAGGTCGCGGCATTTGCTAAGTCGCATACCAGTTTGGTCGTAGGTCGTGTATATCAGTTAGGTCGTTGAGGCGGCTATGTTGCTAAGCCGTTAGGTCGGCTTTGTAGTTGAGTCGCTAAGCCGTGTAAGTGTTAAGGCGTTAGGTCGTTGAGTTGTGTGGGCGCATAAGTCGTAAGTCGTTGGGCTTTTAGGTCGTGGACGACTCATAGGGGCGGACGACTTAAGGGACGTTTCAGCCTATAAATACACGTCCATATCTCACTATTTTGGCACCGGATTTTGAAGCGACGAAGTGCTGCCATTTTGAGAGCTCGACTACAACACTTCTTCACTTCTTTTCTCCACTTTAATCTTGTGATTCCTTCCATCTAGATTGAAGATTAAATCGAAGATCCAAGAGCCAAAGTTGAAGATCTCCATCCATTGAAGAGAGATTTCATCGTTTGAATCGGAATCTTGTCGGATCAAGCTAGATCCTTTGCTGTCCAGATCTGGAGTTAGTTGATTTTGAGGTGTTTAGGTGATTCGGTGAGTGGTGGTTATCTCTCACACGGACCCAAAGGAGTATATTGGATCGGTGGCTTGTTTATGTGTTAAAGATAGAGATTTCTTGCATTTTCCTTAAGTCTGCATGTAGATCCATTGTCTGTGAAGTTTTGGATACCCATTTTGCTACATGTTAACTTATATATGTTTATTCATTAAGTTGTAGAGATATTTGCTTATAATTCATACTTGTTAGATTTGGAAATTTTAATTACGAAATTGCCATTCTTGTATAATTGCTTATTAGATCTTGTTTGAATGTTTGACTGCTTGGATTATTGGTTGATTTGATTGATAGATTGTTGCAAATTAGCTAATAGTTGATTTGGACAAGTTGGTCGAAGATGATTCAAAAGCTAAGTGGAGAGGCTCTTGAATGATGAAAGCTGCTTGTGGCATATGAAGCGGAGGTTAAAGCTCATATGGATAGATTCGATGATGATGGACTTTGCTATGATGCGATAGAGCAAAGTGTGATGTTGGGATGAGACTTTGCTATGATAAGAGGAAGAAAAGCATGATGTTGGGACGGGACTTTGCTATGATGCGATGAAGCAAAGCATGATGTGAGATAGCCTTGGTTTAATGCAGACGGGATCATCCCAAGCATGTTGATAACTCGATGATGCGGTTCGAGTTGGTTGATAATGGTGGGCTCGAGAGGCGCTTGAGCTAGTATGAAAATAGTCGTCAAGGAGAATGACTAGAAGGCTGAGATCTCATCGTTATTGAAGGTTCTAGCACGCTCAAAGCAAGAGTACGTTGGGACGGGCTGCGACGACGTCCCAGGCACGGGCTGCGACGACGTGCTAGTACTCTGGGTAGTTGCGAAAATTCCTATGCACGGGCTGCGACGACGTGCGGAGTTGTGTCTAGAACCGGGGTTGCCATTAGCCCTTGACTGACGGCTGAAAGAATGTGCCGGTCATTCAATTAACGATGGTATCGAGGCAATGATAACAGTGATAACCAGAGTCATGGATGTTTGTTTATATCGTCACTCGGTCTCAAGAGCGATGTTTTGTGGGTGCTTATCTGATCTTGGTTTAGGCCTTGGGGGTTTGTACTTGGAAAACATCGACCTTGACTCGAGTGATAATTGCTTTACCTTAATTGCCTGCTTTGCTATGTTTGTTTCTGCTTAGTGTGTCTGGGGGCTATCACTGTAGAAAGAGGTGGAGTGGGATGGTTGGGTTCCTATTCCTTTTACCCTTTATGCCCTTTTGGTATGTTTGATAGTTGATTTACTGCTCACTAAGACTTTTGTATGACTCAAGGTTTTATGTTTAACTCTTATTACCTTGGGCTGTTCATCCATGTTGGGATGGGCAGACTAGGTAGCAGGTGACAGGTGCTGTTCTTAGTAATCAACGCTGTTGGTGACGAAGACGAGCTGGAGACTTTTGCATATTGTTTTCTTACTATATGTACTGGATGTTCCGCTGTTTGTTTGATACTCTGAGTGTTATGTAGTGAGGCTTGATGTATTGACTATTCAGATGTTTGTAATAAACTACTACGAGTTTATATGATAAGACTCTGTTCAATGAGCTTCACTATGTATACTTTTCTATTGTATTTTATCCCTGCGCTGTGAGTAATACGATAGATCATTATGGTATTACCCTACCTTGATGATCGTCCATGGCGGCCTGTCACACTTTTCAGCGCATTTTTTCCCTTGTTTAGTGCAGGAGTCATGGGCAGTCGTCACAGTGAGGTTTACTCAAAGGGCACTCCATAGGTATGGTACAAACCCAACTCGTAGAAGGTGCGATAAGGCATGTGAACATGGCACTCGAGGCAATGCCAGATTTGGATTCTACCATTTGTGGATCCGGACATGTGATAACGCAGAGCAGCTACTACCCCCACCTCGAAACACACTCCCTTAATCAAAATCGAGGGGTGGCCACCAAATCAATCACAAAGTAATAAGTATGGTATCGAAGAAATATGCCTAATAGGAGAAATGACCTCACTTGCCCCGGTGTGGCTCCTGTTTTAGTCACATCTAAGCGGACTCATGGGAGTCAGGCTTATGTAAATACCTCATACAAAATTGTACACCAAACCATCCAACTTCATTCTGGATTCTCCACCACATACACAGTTGTTAAAGTGGTTTTCGGTATTGGTAGAAAGTATGACAATACCCAATCCCGGTCTCTTTAATAACTAAATGCTTATTTCACACTGAATGGTTCTTTTACACTTAATAAAAATCAAATTCATAATTAATATCAAAATATCATATTCTCAAAATCACTTTCGAGATCATATCACATTTGCAATCATGTCACTTTCAAAATTATATATACTTCCAAAAATAGGTTAAACCCTCATTTAAAATTATCATGTTTATTCAGAACATGTTATTTCACCAAAAAATATCATTTCTCTCAACTTAGGTTATAACATCATTTAATCATACTCGCTGTTGAATCAGGGATTTAAATATAAACACTTCCACTTTACATAGCCTAGAATTTAGAAAATAGTTTAGATAGTCATAAATAGTTTAGCATGGCTTAAAAAAATTAAATAGTTTGAAACACTTCAAAATAGTTTTAAAATGGATTATCATAGTTTTAAATGAATTTAAGATAGTTTATATAAATTTAAAATAGTTAAAATAGATTTAAAATAGATTTAAAATAAATTAAATAGATTTAAAATAAGTTAAAATTGATTTAAGATAAATTAAATGGTAAATTTAATTAAATATTTTAAAATAGTTTAAAAATAGATTAAATAGGTAAATAGTTTGAAAACCTTAATAACTGGATTTTTAGAATAATATTTTTTTTCGCGGTTCACATTAAAATGAATTAATATCAAACTAGACTATTTCCTTCATTTCAACACAACTGGACCACATTCAGCTTTCAAATTTCCATTTAAGTCCTTTAAACAATTCATTTAAACCAATTCCAATTTCATATTTTAAAGTTGGATTTTCAACAATATTTCAGTTTATATAAATCGAACTTTATTTCAAAATATCATTTAAATAACTTCAAGAATTAAGGATTTAAAATCATTTAATTTAACCAATCCGATGTCCGTATATAATTTTCTACTCTATGGTCAAGTGATACAGATATGTATCATTTCAACTTGCAATAAATTTAAATTTACGGGTATATATCATTTCAACCCGCATTTTGAAATTTAACTTCGAATCCACGAAATCGCTTGAGTCTATTATTTCGACCCATAACGATTTCTCCCTAATCTATCAAATCGTTCAGGTATGTATCATTTCAACCCATTAGGAACTTGTAGTGTTATAACAATACAAATATAACATCCAATCATCCAATATCAACAATCAAACATCCATCACAATCACCATTGAAACCAATCAATAAACAATAACAATTGACTGATTATCAATAACGGGTATTACTTGGCAATTTAGAATTTAATATTAAATTAATGGCGATAATATTCAATAAAAGTCAGATTTAGCTGAAATGACAATTTAAATATCCTAACATCAACCAATCAATTTCTAATCGCATCATAAATTCAATTTAACTAACATAAGGTTATGTAGTAATTGTGAGTAGATCAAAACACTCACCTTTGATTTCAAGTCAATTTAAAAGCCAAAATCAGGTCTAAAATTCAACAATCTCAGAATTCATCCAAATTAGTGTCAAAATATCCGATATTCCGATACGATCACAATGGAACAAACTGCGCGTAAATCCAACCTCGTATGTGAAAGTTGTGTACGTTAGAAGTTATACGATTTAAATTACATAAAATTTTAATTAACATATTGACTTTCCTTGTCATCATACCTGATCATCTATCACGTGCCCGAGCCCTAGCCACAGGGACAAACGCAATCATCCCTAAACCCTACAAACCGCGCCACCAGAGACGATTGACCAGAACTGCCTCGCGCCCCCTCCATGTGGACCGCCTTCCCCTACGCAACCATGATCATCCCTGACCATCGCGATCCCCTCCCCGGCCATCAATGAGAAAAGTACGCAGCTGCCACTGATTGTATTGAACCCTAGATGAATTTTTGGCGACAAGCTGGCCACTGACAAAATGAATGAGCCACGTAGATGAACTCCTCTCTTCACTCTCACCCACCCATGTCCTTGAATCGATGATCCGTCGACTACGATCAAGCCCCAACGAACGATCGCTATTTAATCACCAAATCCTTGACACACAAAGATCCAGATCGAAGAACAAACTGCAGATTTGAATTGTCTCGTCAAAAGATTTGAATTGGTATATAATATGATAGGGTTTGGAGAGTTTGAATTTTTGAAATTGGATTTAGGGCTTGTAATTTGAAATTGGTTTCTACCACTGAAGAAAGGAACAAACAGAAGTTGATGTACATACAGAATAGACTGAAAGACAGTTGGGGCTTGAAAAATAAAGTCTATTTATATGGATAATGCCTGATAAGAAAGAACAACATAACGTAATGATTTGAAACAACAGTAATGACCCGAAAAGCCCGTTCTGCCTCCGTAACGAAAGTGGGTCATCCCATATATCAAATAGATGTTTTTGATATTTTTAAACTCAATGGAATAGGTTTCAAGTCCTAATTCCATCTTATGAATAAGTTAGCTTTTAAAATCAGCTTATTTCAATTGAATTCACTTAAATTGGTTTCTACGTGTTTTGAGCCTGCACGATCAAATGACAAGTCAGATCGCTACGATACTTGAAAACTTACAATAATTCACTATTACGGGTCTGCTGAAAATGCTTTCATCGAAATCCGAGACAGTGGCTAAAATGTTCATTTTCACGTTAATCAAATAAATTATTATTAAATTAATTAAATCACTTTTCAATTAAAATTTCATAATTAACAAATTTTATCATTTTTAATTACATAGAAATTAACAATAATTTAATACAAATTCACATATCAATTCATTGTTAATATTACATTAATTACCGTGTTCAGTTTCAACTGTAAATAAAATCCAATTAATTATACTTTTAATTCCAATAAATTGATTTAATTTGGTTTCAATCTTTTTATTCAATCAATCATTACTCTATAGACATAGTTAACATTGGTTTATATCTTATTACACTAATATTCTATAATTATCATCTTATTTTACATTAACATAATATTTTATAGATTTAATTTTAATTGATTTCCAATTTAATTCAGCAGCTTAAATAAATAGGTAACATATCACAATTGCCACCTTTTACTTAAATTGATGAAATTTATAAGTTTATTACCTACAGCAAATGTTATAATTGTTTACACAACATTGATTTTATCCAATTTCAATTATTTACATATTATTTCAGCAATTTATGTAATGTTTAACCTATTCCCTTATTTACAATCAATAACCAATTATAACATTTCAATTATTTAAATTAATTGGAATTATATTAAAATAGTTAGAAATTAACTCACATTAACATTGTTATATTTCATTCTGGTTATTATTCCCATTAATAAATAACAAATTTTATTTCTTCAAACATTAAATCATAAAATCTTATTAAGTTAACTATTTTTAATTATCGAAAATTACGGGTCGTTACACTTCTAAAAAATGATTTTCATATTAAAAATAACTTTGTTAAATCTTCTCATTTCTATAATATAATATTATCATATATATTTTGTCTTTTACACTTATCAAATATATATTGTTTTTAATATACTATATTTATTTGTTTATAAGTGCTATACTTTCCTTTTTGAACTTATACACACACACACATTCTTCTTTCTTAAATTTATATGTATATATATAAGAAAAACCTAAATTTTAAAACCCTTTCATATTTATAATTCATTATATTTCATAAGCCACATTTATTCCTATATATAATATTTTCTTTTATTTTCATTTATATTATTTGAATTTGTTTTTAGTTTACATATCAATTCTGTTGTTGTACATAAATATATAAGAAATTCAAATTAAATCAATTTTCTATTTGATAAATAAAAATTGGAAATTCAAAATATTATTTAGGTTTAAAAACTATTTATTATTACCAATTGTTATTTAACGGGAATTTTTGTTTTGATTAAAATATCGTATCATTTAATATTAAAAATTAATATTCAAAACTCAAGATGACAAAAATTCCGGGCCATTGCAAATCTCCTTCCCTAAGGTATGAGTCTATTACGAAAGTGTTCAAAATGATGACGTCGAAGGGAATTAAGTGGATGTGAACATCTTAACGATGAAAGGTTGTACTGATAAACTTACATAATTATATGCGGTGATAATTATTGAGCTGCAAATGGACTTGGTTTTAGGGTCTCTTACTCCATAGTTTGAAACATTTTTATTAAACTATAATATGAACCAATTGAATGTAAGCCTGGTGGAGCTACTCAATATGTTAAGATCAACTGAATCTTCATCCAAGGATCAAGGCATGGTGCTCATAGTAAAAGGGAAAGCATCATTTTTAAATGGTTCGAAGAAGAGGAAACAGAATAACAGGAAGAATAAAAAGACTGATCTAAATGGCAATGGTGAATTTCATCACCATCATAAGAAAGGGAACTAGAAACTGAACTGTTTCAATTTCCTAAAGATTGTCAAAGAGAAGAAACAGAATAGCTCTACTACTCCTACAGGTTTATTTATAATTCAAAACTATTTTGAAGTCAATAAATTATCTTGGTTTTAGATAATGGATCTGAAACTAATATTTGTAATATGTTACAATGACTTAGGAACAAGCATCATGTGGGAAATGGTGAGATGAGACTTCAAGTTGCTGATGGATCTCTAGTATATACAACTGTGGTTGGAGACTATCACTAAGATTTGGCTAATGATTAATTTTAACTTTAAATAATTGCTATTATGTCAGATTTATTTATGGAATAATTTCAGTACCTAGATTGATTGAAACTGAATAAATTTTCACTGTGTCAATAATGTTACGAACATTATGTTCAATGGAAATGAAATCTGAAATGGTGCTTTGGCTAATGCATTTATGTTATCAATTCTAATTATG
Source organism: Allium cepa (assembly GCA_030765085.1). NCBI lineage: Eukaryota > Viridiplantae > Streptophyta > Magnoliopsida > Asparagales > Amaryllidaceae > Allium > Allium cepa. The sequence goes on along the minus strand of CM060940.1, from coordinate 566,501,769 downwards.
TATGTGCTATGAAAAATTCTTCTAATCTTGACATTAACAATTATTTTCTATGGCATTGTAGAATAGGTTGTATAAGTGAGAAATGACTGCACAAACTAAAAACCAAAGGTTTTCTACCATTATTTGATACTAAGTCATTTGATACCTGCGATTTGTGTCTTAAAGGAAATATGACCAAACACCCTTCTAGTTGGAGCAATGAAAGAGTTAATGAATTCTTTGGTCTCTTACATACTTATATATATGGTTAAATGCCTATAGGTACCAAAGATAATACTTCTTATTTTGTTACTTTTATAAATGATTTGTTAAGACTAACGTATGCTTTTCTTATGAAAAATAAATCCATCATATATGAGAAATTTAAAGAGTATAAGAAGAGGTTGAACATCATACGAACATAAGATTAAAATACTTCAATCAGATCGAGGAGCTAAGTATATTGGAGATCAAGGAGCTGAGTATATTGGACAAGGGCACCAATAGTACTTAAAAAACAGTAGGGTTGTCCCTCATATTATTCCACCTAATACTTGATAACATAATGGTGTTTTAGGAAGAGGAATCAAAAAGCTTTTGATATGGTTCACACCTAGATAAGTAAAGCTTAGTTACATCTTCCCGTTTGGGGATATGCATTAGAAATCGTGGTGCATATGCTAAATTTGATGCCTAGTAAATCTATGCCAAGACGCTATATGAGATGTGGTAGGGTAAGAAATCCTAACTAAAATATCTAAAGGTATGGATTGTCGGCCTACGTTAAGAACGTTGGCACTAATAAATTTGAGGCAAGATGACACCATATAGATTTATAGGATATCCCAAAAATTCAATGGGATATAATTTCTAAAATAACAAGAACAAAAGGTTATTATTTCTCGACATGCTGTCCTTTTAGAAAAGTATTTTTTGCCAAAAAAATTGAAAATGAAGTTATAGCCCTAAATGAAATCGAAATAGAGGATAAACCAGTCGATGAATCAAATTTACCAGTATACAAAAACATGCAACCAATTAGAAGGTCTAATAGGGAATCTCGCCTACTAGAGAGCATAGATGGCAATAAAGAGGACCATGTCTTAGAACACGACACTCCTTTATCATTCCAACAAGAACGGTAGAGTAAGGACTCCATGCTTTGTCTTAGAGCCATGATCCAAAACAATTTCCATGCATGAAACAATTACTTGACATACTCGAAGGGATAAAATCTATTGGTTGCAAGTGGATTTTTAAGAAAAAATAAATTTAGATGGATGGGTAGAGGCTTACAAAGCAAGGCTTATGAAGTGATTTCATCAAATTCTAGGCGTCGAACATGATGAAACATTTTCTTCCGTAGCAATGCTTAAGTCTATTCAAATAATGCTAGCTGTTACCGCATTATACGACTAGAAATATGGAAAACAGACATTAAAAAAGTATTTCTAAATGGTGATTTAGAAGATACCATTTACATATTGCAAACTTAGGTTTTCGAGGTTAGTGGGACCGAGGGTGAAGTTTGCAAGTTGCTGAGATCCATTTATGGTCTTAAACAAGCTTTAATGAATTAGAATTAGTGTTCTGATAGAGTAATCAAACATTTTGGTTTTTATCAGAACATAGAGGAAGTATTCGTATATAGGAAAGAGAAAGAAAGTACTACTTAGTGTTATATGTCGATGAACTATTAATGGCTGCAACAACATTACTTTTTTACAATCAGTGAAAACTTGGGTATCTAAGAACTTTTCCATTAAGCAATTGGGATAAGCAACCTATATACTAAGTATTGATATCTATAGAGTTAGATCTAAGAGGCTGCTAGATTGTCTCAATCCATGTATATAGATACCATGTTGAAATTTTTTAGTATTTAGAATGTAGCATAGAATCATGTTTGAAGGGATAGGACTAAGACTCCATAATTGGCTCCAAGTGCAAGTGGGAGACTAATAGAGTTAGGAGTATGCTCTAGGGCAATTCTATAATTTATTGTAAATTATTAACTCTGTAATATAATCTCATTCGAAATAAAAAGTGTTTTTCTTTCTATTATATACTCGCCACAATGTGTTATGTTAATTATTTTTTAATTTAATTATATTTAATAGAAAATCCTTAAATGATATGTTTTGTGATAGTAGCTATATTATATTGTAATCATGAGAAATTAATCATAATAAAAAATAACATATTTATTTTAAATATTTCTAGTCTAGATATATCGAGATAGGATGTCGATACATCCATTGAGATTAGATTATGTAATGCTTTTCATATATTAGGTAATTCACTACTCATAGAAGCTGGGGGCATCAAGGGGCAATGTACTAATAGTTATTGGATAATTGTGGAATGAATCACCTGATAGTTTTCTATTAGTTAGTATAACTTAGTCAAACAGTGAATATTTAAGTGATGATATTACATAATTCTCTCGACTTGAGAATGCTATTAAACTTTAACGTAGACACTTCACTTTAATTATAGTTAAATCGTGGATAGGCATCCATTGAAAGACTATAGTTGGGTCTAAATTGAAGGATTTTTAGTGAAATACTATTCAATAGAGAATCCGTGTCATATGAGGTTAGTATCACGGTCAATTATAGTCAACTCAAAGTCAAAGTTCTTGGATAGAGCAATTCATAGTAATTGTTATTATTGAACCAATGACTCTATATTTGGCTTATATAAGATGAATGTGGATAATATTGGAATTTCGAACAAAACCAAAATCCATAAGTCCTAGCCAATGTTTTAGATATCGGATTTCGGTCACGTTTCGTCTTGGGATTTTTACATAAGTTATCTCGTATTGGAGGAGATCCCGGACGAGAGGAGTACATATCAGGTGTACATCTCGAATTAACATCTCAGGTCTTATAATGCATCTCGGGAGTATCTCAGATGTACTTATGTGTCTAAAATTAATGTGTCAAAAATTTATTTAACGGTTATAGCTTTCTTAATAAAAATAAAAAAGATAACATACTTAACTTACATGGAAAAGGAATATTTTTAGAAGAGTAGTAGCTTGATTAGCTTAATTGATTTGATAATGATTGAATAATATCATTTTATTTGAACATAATGAAGAAGTGAAACCTTTCACTATGACTTATTAAGATTAAGATGAAAAGTAAAGAATATGTTTAAGAAGTTGGTAAATTATAATTGGATTGAGTAGTTTCTTTTGAATCAATATGAAAACTAAAAAATATCATGCAAAATAAGAAAAATGTATAATTTCGGGTGAGATCTCGGATTGAGATTTGGATCCATATTTCGGGTGAGATTTGAATATCTCGGAGGTGATGAGTGTCGAGCGAGATATGTAGGAGATTTGATGTCTCGTCTCGTTTAAGTGTGAAAAGGAGATCTCGGAGGAGATCTCGGGCGATATATAGGAGATTTAAAACCTTGGTCCTAGCGTGATATATTTTTTATGAAGAGAATTGATGTACACAATTGCCACTACCAGGGACCGTTTAAATCGTAAAATTGGATTTTACCAAAATTTTGTAAGCGATAAATTTGGCCAAACAGTCACACCACTAGCTAAGGTCATTTGTGAATGTTAATATTCGAATTATTCGATATTAATCACTGACTGAATTTACACCCATGAATCGCACAACTGCAACGTTGGATACTCCGAAATAACTTACAACTTAATTAAATCACAGTTGTTATAAACTAGTTAAATTATTTAATATTTTGTGAAATATTAATTATAAAATTTTATTCGATTTATTCGAATCAGTATTTAGTAAAGTGCAAATACAAAAGTTATATACACATACACATGTATCGATATACGATATCGATAAATATTTAAAATAGATTTGAAATGTATAAATATTGATTGGATTTGGGGTCCTTGAGCCCATGTTATGGTGGCCAAACAAGGAGGGGGTGGGAATATTTGCTAGAAACACGTGGTTTGAATTGGCAAGGTAAAGAGGTAAATTAGTAGATCCATGTAACGAACAGCATTTTCGACCCTCAAAAATCGATAATAATACGTTCACTGTATCATATTCCGGGCAATCGAATGCCGGAAACCCGATTATTTAGGAAAGAAGAAAGATATAGAAGAAAATAGAAATAACAACATAGAATTTCACAATTGTAGTGGAACAAAATATAATATATAACAAAAGATTTTTATACAAAAGAATTTGTAGCTGTTAGTATATATACAATCATCAGAGTACAACAATCAACAAATCATTCTGGATAGTTATAATAACTTGTCCTCACAAATGCTGAATATACAGCCTACACATAGCAGAATATAATCAAGTACGAGAAATACACCTGAGTCTCCCTAAGCTCGTCTCCTGAACACCAAAGCATTCTAATCTAAATCTATAATACTTAGTCTGGCATGAGCATTATAATAAAATAACATCCAAGTCAGTCTGGAAAACCAGCGTGAGAAAACACACTCAGTTTAAATTATTACTATTATCCAAACCCTTTGAAAACAAAACTATCTCGTAATACCACACCACATATAAATACGATGGGTTTTTACCTTACGATAACCAAACATTTTATATCAAAATCATCTGATATTATAGTAGTGTCTATAGAAAATAATTATAAAATAGCTGAAATGTTTGCATCTTATGTTTCAGCATAGTTGGGCACATCTAAAACCATGCAGGCTCGTAGTGGATATTGGATACATACAATGACTAGACTACCGAGGTATCGCCCGCCATAGTACACCTCTAGAAAAATGTACCGAGATCGTACCTAACGATCCCTACCAATATAGGACCAGCCTACCCCTTACTGGATAGTACCGAATATGTTATCACCTCAGGTGTTCCACCTTAATCGGTCACTTTCTTTTTCATGCACAACCATATCTATAGTTATGATATAATTTTTCTGAGGGAATCTAGAGAGGTGATAACATACTCTACTTGGGTGCGACCCACTTAGCCCTGCTGCATCTCCCATATTTTAGTCATTCCCGGTTTATGAGGCTTGAGGCTACGTTTTACCTTCTGAATAGCATTCATAGTTGGAATGCTAACATTGCCTTCCAAGCAACGATGCAAATGATAGCATTCATCTATACAAGTTGTTTTGGGTCTGAACAAACTGAATCGCCAAAATCACCGTCTTCACAATCTTCACGATATCATAATTCGTAACGCACAAATCGGATCGAAGTGGTTTTCGGATAATTAAATCTACTCTCGATCTCTTTGAAACGATCAACGAATTTGGCCAGATTTGATAGTCGGTTATTTAACAATCAAATTTCACACATAAGCAGTCACTAGGCCCAATCTATTAAATCTTTCAAACATTCGTCTCAAATATCTGTACACGGATTTTTGTTCAAATTTCTTCCAGTATTCCAACATTTGAAACAAATTCAAATCAACCTTAATAGGATATTTTCAAACCATATTAACACTTAGAAATATTTCCGTATAACCTTTCTATTGTCAGAACATTCTCAATCATTTTATGCCAATACGCAGAAATACTTTCTATGTCCAACTTAGTATTTCATTGCTTAGAAAAATATTCTGCTCTTTGCATAGAAATACTTTGGAGAATGTTATAAGTTTATTTTCCAAAATCATTTCTAATATCTATACTTAGGAAATATCCCGCACTTATCTCATAAATCTCCAGGATTTCTATCAATTTCCTTTTACAATTTCCAAAAATTATCTGTTATACTTATTTATAATCCAACTAACAATTTATAACCCCTTTTAAGAATTCAAATTTCATTTTAAATTCTTGAGTCAAACTATTATGGGAGTTTCACTAAATTTCCAGATTTCCCATTATAACATTTCATTTATACAGTCACATTTGTTTAATAAAATCCGATTTACAATCTCGAGGGCATTTATAAATCAATTCCAATCACTTCCCAAATCTCTATATACATAAAATAAATATATTTAAAGAATATTAATTTAGTTTCAAAAACATTCAAGAAATTATTTAAAATATCAAAACACTTTAAATATAACATCAATAACTCATTTCCAACCCATTTTAAAGTAAAACCAAACGATTCACAAAGCTTATTATAAAAATGTAAATTCATTTCAATAAATATTAAGTATTTGCATAATCCATTTTCCCAAAATATTTCAATACTAAATAACTTTAAATATATGGTTTATTAAATAGGAAACCCATTTTAAAACAATTTTAATTTCTCGACAAAAAATTATTTTTAAAATCCTATATTCCAATTTCAAATTATAAATCCCTCCCGATTCATATGACATCGACTACATCTCACTTTCATAATGATTCTCACATTCAAAAATAGATTCCACTATTTTTTATCCAAAAATGATTTCCATAACTCGATATAAATTCATATTGTAAATTTATAATTATAATTTATCAACTAATATCATTTTCCCTTATTTATAAATCTCATTTCATAAATCCATTTCTTAATAAATTTAATTCATTTCTCAAATCTGTTTTGATATCGATTTCAACTTCTTTCCCATAAATCTAGAAATATCGCTAAAAAATCCATTATTAAAAATCCTTTATATATATATATGTGTGTGTGTGTGTATTTCTAATTAAAAAAATTTACGAATAATTAAGTACAACTCCAGATCAAATTATTGTTTTATCCAAATTAATTTCCTTAAAAATAATCCAAAATTCGATATAAATATTTTTATATCCAAAATCTCCGTTTAATTCCTTCAAATTCAAAAATAATATTTATGGTATTTAAAATGCCAAAATCAAAGGCATGTGCTATTATAACATCCAATAAATCAAATTACAACAAAATCCATAACAGGTTATTCAACACATCATATATAACTATATATGAAAATAAAAATCAATATTTTGAGGAATTCAGTTAGATCCTTCCCACATGTTTTCCTGCATCCATGGAAGTTATTTTACATAAAATACCAATCTCACTTCTAGGCAGGATATCGCGGTAATATGGGATCGTCCACTATTATGCTGGGAGCATAATATCTCATCCACTCCAAAGACGGAAAACATATCCAACTACTAATATATATACTAATATATATATAACATAACATTCAACTGATAATAATTTATAAATTTATCTAATCAATCAATAAATAATTTTCACTATTTTAAATTAACAAGAAATCCAAAATGTGTGAGATTTACTCATCTTGATTTTTTCAAAATGGTCATCGTTCCAATTCCAAATTTATTCCATTGTGTAGTATCTGCCGCTACGAATCCAACATGGCACGTTACATTAATTTTGGACCTTGTATAAAATGGTTATGGATATTATAAACATTTTAAATAAAATATAATAATTATTTATTTAATTATAGGGATTAACGTTAATTACCCATGTTTTAAAACCCTAATCCCTCTCACCTCATTTGATACGTTACCAGGCTCGAGACCACTGAACTTCGCTTCATCGACGCTGCTTCGACTAATATCCAGCCATCACCTCACCACCTAGGCATGCGCCTGACTCCCCTACACCTTATGCCACAGGTCCGGATCTCCATCGGCTCACCCAACGCCGTGAATACCACCACGAACTAGCGTCGTTCGAGTTCCTCCAACTGCCTCCGTGGACCGCCGATCATCTCACGATCGTCGTTGTCATGCTCAACCATTCGTTGCCAGATGCCCTTCCACTCCAATGCATAACTGAGCCTAGCCCGCTGCCCACCTCTTCATCGTGCTCAGGCAAGCCACTTCCCTCCACCATTGTGCTTTGGTCGTGCCTCCATCGCGATTTTGCTTGCGATATTTTTTTGATTTTGTTTTCGTGAATTTTGAACTAAAGAGGAGAGAAACGAGAAAGCTGCGGAATTTTAAAAAATAAAATAGGGCGGCGAGTTTTAGAAGTATAGGATGGCGCTTCAGAAAAAGGGCGGCCATGATTTAAAATTTATATTTTTATATTAAAAAATATCTCGTTTACATACCTCGAAATCTTAAACCCCTATTGAGGCGTGCCGCCTGGCATTCATAATGTTATACCCCTATTGCGAACACTACGGAACATGTCTCAAGGTCTTATTTGATCGTGCGAAGCAGATAGTCTTTTGAATCCAATTATTATACTACATTTTTAATATTAATTTCAACGTGTTTATATTCCGGACGACCAAATCGTAACTTCAAATGCTATAAAATTTGAAACCCGATAATAATACATTATTACGCATCTAATGGAACTAGTTTCATCGAATTTCGAGGCTGTGCCTCGGATCGCTATTTTGACGTGTTGATTAAATCGACGATTTCAAAAATTGGCAAAATCACTTGAAATTCCAGATTAAAAACTTACTAACTTAATTCTAATTCAAATAGAATTTACATAAACATTAGTCATCGTTTTGATTCATATACAACTGAAATTTCAATTATTTACCGCTTCCGTATTACGGTAAATTATTATATTTGAAATTTAAATTCATTCTATAATTTCAACCAAATTCTTTATGTGATATCGTGGAATTTCAAGCAAATAATATATGATAATCTTCTTTTATAAATTATTTAAAATTGTCAAATTATTCTTTTAAAACAAATAATAATAGGTTGTTTATATATATGTATATATATATATATTAAATAGAATTATTATTTTTCAAACAAATAAATTATGTGTTGTTTATATATGTATATATATGTGTGTGTGAGTTGATTTTAAGTAGAATTTGAATTTGAATTTGAAATTCAAAAGATAAATATCTTAAAATAAATTGGATTTAAAAATAATATATATATGATTTTTATTAGTATGTCATTTGTCTTATATTATTTTCTTTAAAGGATTTTATAAATATAAATAAACGAAGTATATTTAACTAAATAGAAATTGAAATATAAGTTATAAAAACATAATGAAAATATATTAACACATGCATAATACAAGTGCAGAGTTATCTTCATGTAGTTTAACAAATGTAAGCAAATATTATCATGCAAATTACAAGTGTCATGTAATTTATTTTCTTTTCATTTTTAAATAAAAGATAGATCAAGCAATAATATATCCATACCATCCACTTCTCTATTCTTTTTCTATCTTCATTTTTCAAAACTAAGAAAAATCAAAAGCCTGTAAAGAACTTCAAACCAGAGAAAAATCATCAAACAATAATCTGTTTTAAAGCAACAACTTTTTCAACTATCTCAACCTGAATCATCATGCAAACTTGTAGAAAAATCAACTAGATCAAGCAAAATCATCTCAGATTTAAAGCAGGATCAACTCAACTAAGTTTCCGGTTCAAAAAAAATCAAGCATACTCAGTTTATAACTTCTCTGTTCAACCTTATTCTGGTGAGTAAACAAACTAATACTTGTTTTAATTTGTTGCATGTGATGGATATATGAAATAATGATGTGATAATTGTTTGCATGAGTGAAAATTAGGCTTGCATGTTATAAATATGCAGATGGATAAGTGTTCGTGTCTGGATATATATATATATATATATATATATATGTACATATTCATCTCTGTTTTTAAATTACAGGGTTTAAAATAAAGTCAAAATTCAAAATCTCCTTATTTAATCTCTTATAGGTTATGATATTTAAACAAGTTATGTTTGTTTAAACATAAGCTAAGTTTTAAAAATATTTCTAAGTAAATATAGTTTGAATATTATCTGGAAAATTAAGAAAGACAGTGGAAACTTAAAAACGTGTTAAATTCAAACATTATGATTCTCGAATCCACCTATATAAGCTGAATTTTCCTTAAAAACTAGGATTTTTAAAAGAAAAATTATGATTTTTAAGTAAGTAATTTGAGTGAATTTGCAGGTTGATTAGAAATTGGGTTTTGGGGCTTTTCTGGTGATCGGCGGACTCGAGAAGGTCAGGATCACTGTTGGAGGTAGTAGGAAGTTACGTGGTCTCGGCAAAAATAGTCGTAGGTCTTATAGTTTACCGAGGCGGCGGCGCGACGTAGGAATAGGGTTTAAGCACTAATTTTGGTCGAGGCAAGAATTTTGGTTGCTGCATCATCTCTAGAGCACCGGAGTTCATCGAAGGTGGTGGAAAGGGTGCGAGGTTGGTCGGCGAAGGTGTGGACGGGGTTGCTGGTGGTCGGAGTCGTCAGAACAAGGTGGTTATTGGTCGGTGTTTTATGTTCCAGTTCGATCATGAAGCTCGATTTCGGTTGAGTGTTTAGGTGGAAGTTTGGGTGGTCGGGACCGATGATGGAGATGGTCGACGACACGTTGGAGGTATTGGCGATTGTTGGAGTGGCGAAGTTCAGGCGTGCATGTGCATGCGTGTCAAAGGATTGATCTAGTGTCAGTAGTTTGGGAAGAAGGGTTGGGTCTCGGGGGAGGTCTCGGGGAGATGTTGTCCTGGCTTAGGTTCGTTCCTAGGTGTGATCACGAGTGTTTCCAGAGCAATAAATTTTAAATTTTAAACCATAACAAAGTTTTTTTTTAAAAAGATGATTTTCTCGGGTTAAACTCGGGTGAGAACCGAGTTGAACACGAAGTAAATATAAATAAAAGAATTTTTTAAAATTTAAAGTAAATCAAGTTTAAACTAATTTTAAAATCAATTTGTTTGTATAACCATGTTTAAATAATATTTTTAGAAAAGTTATATGATTTATTTTACTTAAATTAATTTAGTCAAATTCTTAAGTTACTTTTAAACTTAAATGAAATATGTCATTAAGTAGTTAATTAAAAGATAAAATGTTTAAATTTATATGTTAATGACAATTAAGTAATTAATAAAGACAAATGTTTTATCTTTAATTTAATTAACATTTTGGGTGATTGTAGATTAAATTAAATTAATGAAGTAATTAAAGATAAATTTATTAATTAAGGACTAAGGATTAATTAATTAATAATTAAGGGAAATAAATTAATTAACCAGAGATTAATTAATCTGTAATTAGGAAATAAATTAATTAATTAGAGATTAATTAATTTGTAATTAAGGATTTATTAATCAATAATTAAGGATTTATTAATTAATAATTAGGTTTAATTAATTATTGATTAAGGTTAATTAATTAATAATTAAAGGATAATTAATGAGTAATTAAAGACTAATTAATTGAGTTATAAAAGTAACCAAAGAATGATTAGTTAATTCAAATGGTTTGTAATTAATTAATGATTAATTAAGTAGGTTAGGTAATTAATTCTTAAGTAATTAATTTAATTTGAGTTAATTAAATTAATTATAGTATGGATTAATAAGTCTTGCTTATGGATGATTGATTGAATAGAATGTCTGGATTGATTGATATTTATAGTATGTTAATCTGTGATATTCTGTGGTGTGATATACTTTGGATATAGCTGTGATAAATGTGTGTTATTTATCTGTGCTAAATTGCTGTGTGTATACAAAGTTCTGAATTGAATTTAAATTGTTTAAACCTTAAGCAACTTGCCCTTTAAGAAACGTTTGGATTTCGATGAGACCAGGATCGGATATCAAATTTGTTATCTAAAAACCACATCGATCCAAGTTAAATGATAGGTCATAAAATCTCAAGTGAAGATCGAGATGAAGTTTCAAAGTGCAAGGGCTATTATCGTTAACTCTGAGGGTGATTCCAAAATGAGTATAACGAGATGGTGCCTTCGGTTTCATTCGAACCCGGAAAGAACTTGTATGGATGAATGCTATCAGACCATCGTCAATGGGGGACAATGAGCATTCCAAGATAAGTGTTCTAAAAAAGTAATCGTAGCCTCAAGCCTCATCAAGCGGGAATGGCTAAAACAGGGGAGGTGCATGCAAGGCTAAGTAGGTAGCACCCAAGTAGGATAAGATTTTCCCTTATCTCGAGGTCCTTTTATTCAGCTATGTGGGTAGTTGTTGGCCACGACCATAGGGTTGTCTTATTCGGACTATCCAATAAGTGGTAGCTCCAGTCTTGTGTTGTAGGGGATCAGGGTGGATCCTCGGTACAGTGATCTAGACGACGTACTATGACGGGTGTTATCCCAGTATCCCTGCCATTATATGGAATCTAATCTTCAATAAGTGATCTCAGACTTGATTGTATACCTATGTATGCAGGAATTTAATGATTGTAACATTTTCGTCTATGTGAATATTTATTTGAAAACCCTAGACGCTATTATAATATAACCACAGTTCCTATCAAATGTTTTGATTATCGTAAGGGAAAAACTTGTCCGTGTTTATATGCGGAGTGTCTTACGAGATGCCTTTTATTTCAAAAGTTTTTCAAGTTAAACAACTTAACCATTTACTCACACCAGACCCATGTCTGACCTGGAGTTTATTCTGTTTTTCTTAAACTCTTGGGTACTGAAATTTTAATGAGTAGCCAAGTGATCAGGTTTGCTTGATGAATTTTGGAAAAGCTTGGAGCACGAGTCTTGGCGTGTGTGTGTGTGTGTGTATTTCCACTGTGTTGGTAACTTTTGTCCGTTGTATTTAGAATGTAATGAATAGACAGGTCTTCACGACTGTCTACTGTGATGTTGTAACTGTATTAACTCTAATATGTAATGACCATGTAATAGTTATACGATATATTATATTTTTCTGTTTCTGCTGTGAGATTCTGATGTTGTTGTTTCTTTCTTTCTATCTATTCTCTTTTCTACCTATTTCTTTCTTATTGATGATACGTTTTTCTGTTGAATGAAAGGTAGGTGGTCACAATTGGTATCAGAGCACTAAGTTGAGATAATACCTAGGCTTTGGAGTAATTCTATTGTGAGAGCGCGTATTTGTAATTTTTATATATCCATATACCTATCTAAATTGTTGCGTTACCTGTCTAGGTTGTCAACATGAGTTCTAGAGGAAGGAGAGGCAGAGTTGTGGGCAACACGATGACCACCAATAGAAGAGGTCCAACTGCTAGCGAGGCTGTAAATCCAACGCCGCCTTGAGTAAGTTTTGCTGCTTTGTGTAAGGATTTGACCAATCTGGAAGGAAGACCTTTTAAAGGATCGGATTCCATCATTGAAGTTCAGGCTTGGTTAAGCTCATGTGAGCAAATTTTTAAGAGTTTGGATCTGTCAGATGAGAAAAAGAGCGTGATGGCATCGGGGCAACTTCAAGAAGGAGGTGCAGCTTGGTGGGATGCAGTTACCGTGAATATTTCAAAGGATGATATTTCTTGGGGTAAGTTTAAGAATTTATTTGAGGAACAGTTCATGCCTACAGCTGGGAAGACTTGTCTGTATAGAGATTTTCTGGATATGAAGCAAGGGAGTACGTCAGTATTCGACTTTGAGACTAAGTTCAATGAATTGTCTTGCTGCGGACTTGGACTTATTGACACACCCCTCAAGAAGAATGAGATGTTTGTGTGGGGAATGAGGCCTAAATTCCATGAGAAGATGACAGCTCATCTCAAGGGATCTTTCGTGGAATTGATAGATATGGCATTAAGGTATGAGGAGCTTATGAACAAGAAACCTTTGGTATCTGCAGCAGCACCAAGTGGAACTACTTCCAATCCGAACAAAAGGAAATTCAACCCAAATTGGAAGAAAGAAGGCAAAGGGAAACAGGGAGGCAACAATGGAGCTCGTAAATATTATGTGTGTCAACAAGAGGGTCACTTGGCTAAGCAGTGTCCCAGTAGTAGTTCACAACAGTAGCATCAGAGTGGACCCAGTTCGCATTGGTTCAGAAATCTTTGTGTTTCAACTGTCATTAGTCGGGGCATATGGTGAATTCTTGCCAAAGCTTCTTTAGTAGGCCTAGCGAAACAAGATGTTTGCTCTTTAAGGTGGACCATCTACTTCTTCTTCTAAAGGGAAAGGAGTTCTAGAAGATACTTTGCTTTTAGATGACAATTTTATTAGAGTTCTTTTTTATTCTGGTGCATCCCTTAGTTTTATTTCATTGGAATCAATAGAGAAGTTTCATATTTCCCTTAGTGTGGTAGATCGTCCTATTTTTGTATCTAATCCTATAGGCGGAGTGACCAAGTTAGATAAGATCTGTAGAGGCCTAAGAATTTCTTATCTGTCTCATAGTTTCTCTTACGATCCATTTGTATTGAATTTCAAAGGGTTTGACCTTATTCTGGGAATGGATTTGTTGGATAAGCATAAGCTTGTTTTAATTTGTGAAGAGAGAATTGTGTCTTTAGAAACTGAGTTGGGAAGGATCGCAAAAGTGATTTGCGATAATTTTGGAGTTCACTTGAGTAATCTTTTGCAATGATTCGAGGCATCTCCAAAAGGTGTATAATCCATCGAAGTGGTCAGAGTTTCTAGATATCTTCGAGGAAGTGAAAGGTTTGCCCCGCATTGGGAGATAGAGTTTCTGATCGACTTAGTCCTAGAAGCAATACATGTTGTTCAACCCAATAGAAGGTTGGCGCCCAGAGAGAAGAGTTGGTGAAGAAGACCCAAGATTTCTTGCATAAAGTTTTGATCCGACCCAATTTTTCCAATTGGGGTTCTGCTGTAGTCTTTGTGACCAAGTCGGATGGGTCATTAAGATTTTATGTGGATTATCGGAAGATGAATAAGGCTACTATTAGGAATAAGTATCCCTTCCTCATATAAACGAATCTGTTTGATCAAGTCCATGGAACTTCTATTTTCTCCCAGTTGGATTTAGGTTCAGGTTTCCACCAGTTAAGGGTAGCTGAGGACAGTATACCCTTGACTACATTCAGGGGACCCAATTGTTTCTATAAGTCGTCGGTTATGACTTTTGGGATACCAACACTCCTGCCTATTTTGTGGATCTGATGAACCGAGTTTTCCGGGATATGCTGAAAAAGTTCGTGCTCGTGTCCATCGATGACATTCTCGTCTACTCCAAGTCTGAAGAGGAGCATAAGCAACATTTGGAGATAGTGTTGGAGACTTTGAGGAGGCATATCCTGAAGGCTAAGTTTTCAAAGTGCCATTTCTGGAAGTCAAAAGTCGGTTTTTTAGGGCATATTTTATCTGGTGAGGGTATTTCTGTAGATCCGGCCAAGGTAGCAGCTATTCAAGAGTGGAAGCAACCACAGACTCCTACGGAAGTCCGTAGTTTTCTGGGTTTGGCAGGGTACTATATGACATTTTTCAGCGACTACTCTAAGATTTCTTCGCACTTAACCAAGTCATATAGGAAAGGAGCAAAGTTTAAATGGACCCTAAGTGTGAAGAGGCATTCCTGGATTTGAAGGCAAGGCTGACCAATGCACCTGTTCTAGCTATTCCTTATGGTAAGAGTAAGTTCGAAGTCTATATGGATGCTTGTGGAGTTGGGCTGGGTGTAGTGCAGATGTAGAATGGGAAAGTGATTACGTATGTGAGAAGGCAGTTGAAGCCACATGAAATGAATTACGCTACGCATGATCTGGAATTGTTGGCCATCGTCTTTGCTTTGAAGATTTGGAGGCACTATCTGTTGGGATAGAAGTTCGAGCTTTTCATGGATCATAAACCTTTGAAATATCTTTTCTTCCAGAATGATCTGAATTTGAGGCAGCAGAGGTGGGTAGAATTTTTAGCATCTTTTGATTTAGATATCCTTTATACTCTAGGGAAAGCGAATGTTGTGGCGGATGCTCTGAGTAGAAATGCAGTTCTGTCTATTTTGGAAGTTGTTCCATCTCTTCTTGAAAGGATTGCGAGTAAGCAGGGATCAGATAGAAGATTTAGAGAAATCATTAGGAGAGTCAAGAATGGTCAGTGTTCCAGTTTTGAGATTGATGACCAGAGAATTTTGAGGATCAACGGGAGAATTTGTGTTCCAAATTTTAAGGATTTGAAGCAAGAAGTTTTGTCAGAGATTCATCGCTCTAGGATGAGTATCCATACAAAGATCTTAAAGACGTATAAGGATATGAAGAGAGCCTTCTGGTGGAAAGGCATGTAGAAGGGTATTGCTGCTTTCGTCAATGGATATGCGATCTGTCAGCAGATGAAGGGTGATCAATAGAAGACCGTAGGATTGTTGCAGCCTCTGGAAGTCCCTAAGTGGAAGTGGAAAATGATATCTATGGACTTCATCAACGGTTTGTTAAGGACTAAAAAAGAAAATGAAGGAATATGGGTAATCGTAGACTGGCAGGCCAAGAGCGCCCATTTTATTCCCATTAAGGCAACCAGAACGGCAGCATCCTTAGCAGAGATTTTCTTGAAGGAGATCGTCAGGTTGTACGGAGTTCTAGTCAGCATAGTTAGTGATCGTGATCCAATCTTTACCAGTAAATTTTGGGAAGCTTTGCAGACAGCTTTAGGTACAAATTTGAGTTTAAGTATAGCCTATCATCCCTAGACCGACGGACAAACGGAAAGGCTAAATCGAATTTTAGAGGATTTGTTGAGGGCTTGTGTTCTAGATTTCGGTGGGTCTTGGGAGGACCATTTGCATTTAGCGGAATTCTCGTACAATAATAGTTATCAGGCAAGTATCAAGATGGTATCCTATGAAGCTTTGTATGGAAGACCTTGTAGATTACCATCCTATTGGGTAGAATCCGGAGATCGTCTTGTTCTTGGTCCAGATTAGATTCGAGAGGCATCTGCGAAGGTGGAGTAAATCAAGAAGAAAATGAAAGCAGCCCAGGATCGCCAGAAAAGTTATGCGGACAAGAGACGAAGGCAATTGGAATTTGAAGTCGGAGATTTGGTTTTTGTCAAGGTTTCCCCGATTATAGGAGCGGTTAGATTTGGAAATATGGGAAAGCTTCCCTCGAGGTATATTGGACCCTTCCGAGTGCTCAAGAGAATTTGTTCTTTGACCTACAGGATTGAATTGCGAGTCCGGATGGCTGGAATTCACAATGTTTTTCACGTATTTCATCTGAGGAAATACGTGTACGACCCATCTTTAGTTGTGGAACCAGCAGTGCAGGAAGATTTAGAGATCGAATCAGACTTATATGTAGTCAGGCATCCAGTCTAGATAGTTGATCAAGATGAGAAGCAGCTTAGAAATAAAGTGGTGAAGCTGGTCAAGGTTCAGTGGAGTGAGGATTCAGAGATTGTACCTGGAAAACTCTTGATATTTTTAGGAATGCCTATCTGGATTTGTGTCCGGATAGCTAGTAATGTTTGTCTAAATGAATTGTTCATTTGGTTGTTAGTGTATGATTGATATGTATGCTTGGATTGTTCGAAATAAAAGCTTTTGGATTATCTTTTGCTTTCAAATTTCGGGGACGAAATTCTTTTTATAGGGGAAGGAATGTGATATCCCGGAATTTCAAGCAAATAATATGGGATAATCTTCTTTTATAAATTATTTAAAATTGGCAAATTGTTCTTTTAAAAAAATAATAATGGGTTTTTTTATATGTATGTATATATATATATGTATGTATGCATATATAAGTAGATTTTAAATAGAACTATTATTTTTCAAACAAATAAATTATGTGTTGTTTATATATGTGTATATATATATAAGTTGATTTTAAATAGAATTTGAATTTGAAATTCAAAAGATAAATATCTCAAAATAAATTGGATTTAATATAATATATATGATTTTTATTAGTATATCATTTTTTTTATATTATTTTCATTAAAGGATTTTATAAAATATGTTAACTAAATAGAAATTAAAATATAAGTTATAAAAACATAATAAAAATATATTAACACATGCATAATACAAGTGTAGAGTTATTGGCATGTAGTTTAACAAATTTAAGCAAATATTATCATGCAAATTACAAGTGTCATGTAATTTATTTTCTTTTCATTTTTTAATAAAAGATAAATTAAGCTATAAATATATTTACACCATCCACTTCTTTATTCTTTTTCTATCTTCTTTTTTCAATACTAAGAAAAATCAAAAGCCTGTAAACAACTTCAAACCAGAGAAAAATCATCAAACAATAATCTTTTTAAAGCAACAACCTTTTCAATATCTCAACCTGAATCATCATCTAAACCTGTAGCAAACTCAACTAGATCAAGCAAAATCATATTAGATTTAAAGCAGGATCAACTCAACTAGGTTTCCACTTCAAAAAAAATCAAGCATACTCCATTTATAATTTCTCTGTTCAACATTATTCTGGTGAGTAAACAAACTAGGTGATGGATATATGAAATAATGATGTGATAATTGTTAACGGGCATCTTGGCCCGGTTACAAAACGACAGTGGAAGACACTATTATCAGCACTAGACAATATTATGACCACGAAGAGCCTGGAGGCATACGGGTTTGATGAGGACAACATGTTTGGCATTTAGGCATGGTTCAGCGAGAACGGTTACGCGCACGTCGCTCGGCAAGCTTCGTTGTTTCCCAAGGAGTTGTCCAGGCGACTTAGTACTCGGCATCCAGAGAATGCTAAGCATCCTAAAGCATCGCTCGGCCAGAATCATCGTTCGGCTAAAAGGTAACGTTCGACTAAAGAGTATCACTCGGCATCATAGGAGCACTCGGCATCATAGGAACGTTCGGCATCATAGGAACGCTCGGCATCAGAAGAGCGCTCGGTGAACCTAGATTGTTCGACATCCCAAGTCAGTTCGGACAAAGATACCGTTCGGCAACCAGAACGCGTTCGGCATCTAGGAGCGTCCGGCATCAAGAGATCGTTCGGCACTGTGTGCAGTTCGGCCAAAGAAAGTTGTTCGGCATTAAACGTCGTTCGGCCAAAGAAGATCGTTCGGCCATCAAAGTTTGTTCGGCCTCCCACGTACGTTCGGCATAGGAACGTTCGGCATCCCCGAACGTTCGGCCAACAAGATGTTTCGGCATCCTCCCTAACACAACCGGTTCAACTGTTGCTCGACCTACTCGTTCATCACGAAGGCTTCTGTTCGGCATTCCATCGTTCGGCCTCCCTGGGTCGGCGCGCCGTACCTACACTATCTGGACCGAGTTATTCAGCTACCAGGTCCACCAGGAAAGTCCAACCCACCTTCGTCTATAAATAGAGGGACAGGGGCACAGTGAAATGGACCCTTTTTTCCGGGAATACTGGGGAGACTCTGCCATTTCTTATACTCTCCTCTTTTTACATCAAACTTGTATCCAAGTGATTGATTTACGGATGGTATCTGTATTCAAGTAATTGAGAAAGCAATAAAGATTAAACTCAAAGTGGATGTAGGCAGTTACACCGAACCACTATAAGTCTGGTGTTCTCGTTTTTGTTATTCTTTTTCATTGAATTGCACTATTTTTCAGTCCTAATTTACTCTCTTCATTAATCTCTCTACATAACTCTACTCAAGGGTGTTAGTGACCAATTTTGGTGCCAACATTTTGGTGCTTTCACTGAGAGTTGAATTCTCAGCTTGATTGGATCTCATCATCAACTATTGGATTTCCATATTCGTGAGATAGATCCAGTTGTCTAATAGAAAACTTCCTATTCTACTCAGATTTGAAAGAAATCTAAAGGAAGCTGATAGCCGTAGATTGGATTCACTGATATACGCAAGATTTGGGTATTGGATGTTAAAGTTTGCACTCAACTTGAATGAAGGCCAACCCTCCTCTAAAGGCAATTCAACCGATCGCCCCAGAAAAAGTCTATGCCGATCGTTGCAGAAAAGGTGTATGCCGAGTTACTCCTGGCCGATCCATCCTGGCCGATCCATCCTGGCCGAACACTCCTGACCGATCCTCTAGGCCGAAAGCTCCTCCAGGCCTAGCATACCTCTAGGCCGAACGCTCGTCCAGGCCGATCATACCTCTAGGCCGAACGCTCCTCCAGACCGATCCAAACCTCTAGGCCGAACGCTCTTCCAGGCCGAACATACCTCTATAATGCCGAACGGTATTGTATATGCCGAGCGGCATCCAGGCCGTTCCAAACTTAAGTTACATCGGTATCTTATACGACCCCTATAGTGAATTCAAAACTCAACTTAATAAAGGAACATTCTATCTACTTCCCTTACATCCCCTGATCGACCGGGGCAAAGAGGATCTAGCGACAGCTTCTGAATGACAACAAGGGAGCGAACAAAGAACTGCTACTCGAATGATACTCTCAAAGGGATATTATATTGATCACTTGAGGATAATCGACCTCCATATATATTTTAGTAGCCGGTTAGCTGGAGAGCCTCCAACGACCATGGATCGTCTCTATGACAATAATGAATCTAAATCAAAGTGTGGAGGAGCAGAACAGACTAAGGAAAATAACAATGAAGGCCCGTTGACTAAGGATGTAGATCCTAGTAGCCGAAAGAAGACCTCAAAATTTGGCTCATATGCTCTTTGAAAGATTCAGTTGACAACCTCTACTTGAAGACTCACGACTCGGAGTGATATTGGAAACCAACCTCGAGAGAGTACACCAAAGTCTAAAGAAAATCAGGGGAATGTTGTATATTCCCAAATGCTCACTGATCCTAACACGGGCGATTACAAACACCTCCGAGGTGTGATCAAAAAGATGATCTAGAAAGTAAAGCTTCAATAGTATGTACATGTCCTGCAGAATGGCGGGCAGCGAATATCCGATGCCTATTAATAAAGGGCTATGATTATCAATTGGACGGCTGATGGCTGACATCTCTTTGAAAGGGGCCAGGGGCAAAGTCGAATAGTGAGCACACGACGCTGCTTCACTTATCAATGAGATTAATCATGATCTTCTTTGAATTATTTCCATTTTTGTTTCTATTTCAATTGTTCTGTGAACTATGACTAACTTGAACTAAACTACTTTGAAAATGATGCAGGTGACCAGGTACTCAGATTTGGTCGCCAACCAATCCACGTAGACCATGATCGGACGTGTGGAGTTACATCTAGACGAGCATATCATCATCAATCATGTGCCTTTTATTTTGGGCCAAGAACTAGAGATTGAAAAGCTCATTACGATTAGAGTCCAAATATAAAGTCGACATGACTGACCATCTATTCATTGACCTCCACGTTTGACTCGGAGACCTGAACAAGGCTTGGAATTAGTATGGCCTGATCGCCCACTCAAATCAAGTCATAGAAAAAAGTTTGACAAAATACAGAGGCCTCTTATGAAGCTCAGTGACGCCAAGATCTGTCTAGAGTGGACGTGATTTGATCATCTACACACCAAATCCTGCCTTCAACACAAAAGAAGGAGATACGGAGCAAATTGTAAGAGATTCTGCTATCTAACCCAACACGGATGTGATCCAACCATCTGTCATATACCTCCTTCCTTGACTCGATTGAAAGAGCTATAATTACCAAGCGGACGAGAATCGATCGTCCATTTTTCAAATTTCGTCCCTTGAGCTGGGGGCAAGATCCCATTCCATGAGCAAACGTGGTTCGACTGTTCATTCGACAACATTAGCCTCGATACGGTAGATGAATACAAATTAAAGAGTGGAAATACGACTACTATCAACTTAAACCTCCAAGTCCCCAGAGCGCGGACAAGAGTATACATAACTTAAACCTCCAAGTCCCCAGAGTGTGGACTGGAGTACTCTAAGTCCCCAGAGCGCGGACTAGAGTATGAATGACTTGAACCTCCAAGTCCCCAGAGTGCGGACTGGAGTACTCTAAGTCCCCAGAGTGCGGACTCGAATATAAGCAATTCGGATCTCCTAGTTCCCTGAATATGAACTATGACACAGATGACTTAAATTTTTCAAATCTCTGACATACGGGTTAGAATGTATTCTAAGTGCTCGAAGCACAGAATGGAAGTTCAACAACTCCCGAAGTGTTTCCGAGTTATATGAAGATGGACCGAGAAGTCTATGTTACTCACAACTGCTTGGATCAACATCACAATCACAAAGAAAACTGAACAATAAGAGTCTTTTGTAAGACGGAAAAAGGAACTAAACTTTAATGAGAAATGAGTTCCTATTACAACCCCTCCAAAGTTCGGAGTCGACATTCTATTTACAAGGACTAAGGAAATAGATGAAAATAATTACATGACTTAAACTAACTCTCGTTGAACGAGGATAGTAATCACTTCTTGTACTTCTTCAACTCCTTTCCGGACGGCTCCTCTCCATAGCATTTACCCTTGGTACTCTTCTTTGATAGAGGGGTAGCAACTGAAGAAGTACGGGGAACTTCCATAGGCTTGGACCCGCCAGGAAGGATGACCTTCAACGGCTTGTTCAAAGGATCGTCCAAGTCCACAACTCGGGGCTCGACCTTGACCCTGACCTTCTCTTTCTCGAGCCGCTCATTCATGATCAATTCGGATGTGTGATTAGAGGCGCCTGTAATTTCTACTTCATAACCCCCGTCGGTATAGGAGGAGGTTCCGGACTTGTCTTCATCAAGCGCTCCAATCACCTGAGCGCGGACGGGAGTACTCTAAGTCCCCTGAGTGCGGACTAGAGTATAAACGACCTAAGAACCTCTACATCCACGGAGCACGGACGGGAGTACTCTAAGTCCCCAGAGTGCGGACTAGAGTATAAACGACTTAAACCTCCAAGTCCCCAGAGTGCGGACTGTAGTACGCTAAGTCCCCAGAGTGCGGACTCGAGTATAAACGACTCAGAAACCTCTATGTCCCCAGAGTGCGGACTAAAGTGCTCCTAGTCCCCTGAGTGCGGACTAGAGTATAAACGACCTAAGAACCTCTACATCCCCGGAGTGCGGACTAGAGTGCTCTAAGTCCCCTGAGTGCAGACTAGAGTATAAACGGCTTAAAGAACCTCTACATCCCCAGAGTGCGGACTACGGTACTCTCAGTCCCTAGAGCACGGACTAGATTATAGAAGACTTGAGAAGAATCTCCAAATCCCAGAAGCGGACTAGACTACTCTAAAATCCCAGAATGCGGACTGGAGTATAAGAGAGTTGACAAAAATCCCTGCGTCTCAAACTGTGGACTAAAGCATAAACCATTCGACAAATCTCTAAGTCCCCGGAGCATGGACCGAAGCATGAGTACAAATTGGGCGCGAATCAACCGGGGGGAGAATAACACTAAGTCACCAGAATGTAGAGTGGTGTATAAACATTGATAAAAAGACAAGTGGATTCCGACCATTCTCTATTACGCAAACTTCGGCATGGAATCGACCGAAGGATTATTAACCCGCTAAGGATGGAGTTCGACCATCTAACTAGTGGCCTGGCCAAATCAATGCTGGGAGCATGGGTACAAATCACTAAAAAGCTGAATACGACAGCTTACTATAGCTCCAGCGTGGCGTTCTTTATAACTTGAAGCAACGACTGCAGGGAAGCCTCAATACAAAACCAATCGAAATGGCATCCAAAGCTACGAGCAATCGACTATATCATACCTCAGATCGAGGGTCAATACCGATCCGCACCAAGCACATAAGAATGTGACTCGGATGTTTCTTGCAAAACTATGACCTCGAGAGTGTGGAAAGGAGGGTAAACCATGAATACTTGGTCAAAAATTCTCCAGCACCCTCATTTGATTCGTCAGGAGGAGTATGAAACTGGATGAGCATAACCCGACTGCATTTGTAGCCAACTTTACCCCGAGAACTGATGACAGAGCATGAACCAAAGTGGACGTAGATGACCATCCACTGTCCAAATTACTCCCTGAAACTGAAGTGGCATCGAAGTATTCCTCTTGGAATGAAAAACCACGATAAAACCCGAGATAGGTGAGACCTAGTCTCCCATCGATTGACATGATCCCACGATTCAACGGAAAAGAGAGTAAAGCTAAAGTGGGCGTGGCTGGCCTTCCTACTTATCAGTATATGCCCCAAACCTGGGGGCACGAGCGAGGAGCAAGATGAATGTGAACCAACTCGTCACCAATCACCTCTATGTCTTTGGAACTTAGGTGAAAACACAAACATAGCTAAGACGAGACTTAACCGTCCATGTAGTACATTTATCAACCCGAGACTGGGAGAAGATGCATGGTCATCCTAAAACTGGCTACGATAGCTCAGTATTAAAACTTATATATAGTGCTTACAGTTGCTCAAGGAGACGACCGAAAGGATGCCTAGAGATTGAATCATTGAATTAACACCTTAGCTCATGAGCAATTGACTTTCACTCCAACCCGAAGGACGGGTAAAGGATCATGAATGCATTGAATAGAAAGTGCGTTACTCGAATACACAAGCAAATTCAAACTCATAGCAAGATCCAGCTATACAGTTGCACGCCACTCGACATTTCCTTCAATGCGCTTTTAAGCCTGATCTTTGGCCATTTGTTGATAATCTATTAGAGCATTCAGAGTCCTTCGCTATTAGACTTAAAAACTCATGACAAGACTCTAGGGTTCGACTAGAGCAACCATCATTATTGGTCGTCCCAACCATATTTCACATTGAATGTTATGCAAAATAATTACATCTATACTCAAAGAATCTGGGATGGCACCTGCTAAGGTGACGGTCGACATTACACTCAGCCATGGCGACCCTTTCCGGGTGTTGAATATTGGATCACAACTCAGTGTAGTGATGATAAAAGAATTAGCTGGATTTTCTGAATAAATGATGATATGTTCCCTTGGACCCATTCTAACAAGCATATGTGATTTCATTAACTATCGCGAGCCATGCGTTGGATATCAACCCGAAGCTACAAAAGCTAGCATAATATCTATTGATTTCACCATGAAAGCTCCACTCTTACTTTTAGGCTCAATCCATCAACGTCTATGCCTACCAGCCGTTGCGACAGGGCATACAATGACCTGAGACGTCTGAAAGACTACTTAAATAAAATATCAAACTAAGCTAATTCGATATCACTTATTTCCCTCGAAGGGCTATCTAAGGACGGAAATTAGCAGACCTCACACCCAAATTCACTACCTCAGATGACTACTTGAAGAGTAGTAAAGAACCAACCATAAGATGGAAAATGTACGCGGATGGAGCATCTAATTATCAGTATTATGGCATGGGAGTCATGATAATGACTCGAGTCATGATAATGACTCTTGAGGAATGATCAATCTGCTACGTCCTGAAACTCGATTTACTTATAACAAACAACGCTGCTTAGTATGAAGCCTCGACTGTCAGCCTCAAGCTTGCTAGAGGATTTGAAGTGAAAACATTACAGGAAGTTGATCTTGCTAGGGGGCATTGTCTTGCTCCTTATCTCGACCAAGTCCAAGGGCCGCTAACCGACTTCACGTATTACATCATTACACACCTCAGTGAACAAAATGAAAAGGTGTCATGGTTGACTCCCATCAAAGACTATCTACAATGAGGAATTCTTACTGAACGGAGGAATGGAAAACGACAGATCCTCCTCAAATCTTCATACCAAATCATCTAAGAATAAGTCGTTTGTCAAAAGGAGTTTGTCCATCCCCATGCTTCAGCGCATCGCCCATGATGATATCTTGAGCAAATTCTATGAAGAAGAATGCGGTAATAGCATCAGGGGGAAAACCATGATAAAGAAGATACTTTGCTACAGCTATTACTGGCCAACTATCGATCTAGATACGGTCGATCATGCTAGACAATGCGAAAAGTGCAAGATGTTTGCAAAAATCCAGGAACCCCACCGATGGAAATTACTCAAATGGCTAGTCCACGGCCGTTTCCCACTTGGGGGCATTGACGTCCTCTTCTTACCAATCCTAAAGGTTGAAGTTGTGAACAAAATCATAGAGTTTTTACTGAAGAGGGGTTCGGAAAACTCCTCAAGTGGCTGATTGCAGCCCTTATTTCATAGAAAATACAATCAAGGAATCGCAATTGAATTGTGATTAAACTGGACGGAGTTGGCGACGACTTATGAGCATATAAAAGGCATTCGAGAGCCAATGGAAAGAACATGTACCCAAACGTGCATGTGTATATCCGAACAAGTCCGACTTCTTGAAATCAACAGAAATTAAATTCTCACTAAGGGTTATTGAGAAAATACTAGATCAGATAGTCGAAGCTTGCTAGCTCTGTAGAATCAGACACGAGTGGTCACTAATGAACTACAACCCTAGATTTATAATATTGGGAATCAACCAAGCATCAAGACGGCCAAAGAAGGATATGACAGCTTGGGAGGATAAAGTCGAAGGATAATGACTATTAAAGAAACATGATGGATTTCTTTCTAAAGACAAGGAATACTCGTTGATTCAAAGCGTGTTGTGTTGCTTCACACGACACGCTTTGGGGGGCAAATGTTAACCGGCATCTTGGCCCGGTTACAAAAAGACAGTCGAAGACACTATTATCAGCACTAGACAAGATTATGACCACGAAGAGCCTGGAGGCATACGGGTTTGATGAGGACAACATGTTTGGCATTTAGGCATGGTTCAGCGAGAACGGTTACGCGCACGTCGCTCGGCAAGCTTCGCTTTTCCCAAGGAGTTGTCCAGGCGACTTAGTACTCGGCATCGAGAGAATGCTAAGCATCCTAAAGCATCGCTCGGCCAGAATCATCGTTCGGCTAAAAGGTAACGTTCCGCTAAAGAGTATCGCTCGGCATCATAGGAGCACTCGGCATCATAGGAACGTTCGGCATCATAGGAATGCTCGGCATCAGAAGAGCGCTCGGCGAACCTAGATTGTTCGACATCCCAAGTCAGTTCGGACAAAGATATCGTTCGGCAACCAAAACGCGTTCGGCATCTAGGAGCGTCCGGCATCAAGAGATCGTTCGGCACTGAGTGCAGTTCGGCCAAAGAAAGTTGTTCGGCATTAAACGTCATTCGGCCAAAGAAGATCGTTCGGCCATCAAAGTTTGTTCGGCCTCCCACGTACGTTCGGCATAGGAACATTCGGCATCCCCGAACGTTCGGCCAACAAGATGTTTCGGCATCCTCCCTAACACAACCGGTTCAATTGTTGCTCGGCGTACTCGTTCATCACGAAGGCTTCTGTTCGGGATTCCATCGTTCGGCCTCCCTGGGTCGGCGCGCCGTACCTACACTATCTGGACCGAGTTATTCAGCTACCAGGCCCACCAGGAAAGTCCAACCCACCTTCGTCTATAAATAGAGGGACAGGGGCACAGTGAAATGGACCCTTTTTTCCGGGAATACTGGGGAGCCTCTGCCATTTCTTATACTCTCCTCTTTTTAACTCAAACTTGTATCCAAGTGATTGATTTACGGATGGAATCTGTATTCAAGTAATTGAGAAAGCAATAAAGATTAAACTCAAAGTGGATGTTGGCAGTTACGCCGAACCACTATAAGTCTGGTGTTCTCGTTTTTGTTATTCTTTTTCATTGAATTGCACTATTTTTCAGTCCTAATTTACTCTCTTCATTAATCTCTCTACATAACTCTACTCAAGGGTGTTAGTGACCAATTTGGGTGCTAACAATAATATTTTGCATGAGTGAAAATTAGGCTTGCATGCTATAAATATGCAGATGGATAAGTGTGCATGTCTGGATATATTTGTGTGTGTGTGTGTGTATTCATCTTTGTTATAAATCTTGTTGTTTCTAACAATATTTGTTTAAAAATTGTAATACATAATAGATCAGAGAAAGAGCAGTTGATTTTTGAATCTTTTTTTTTAAGAACTTGAGAACAATTAACAGAGCCCATATTTGTTCCAGGCATGCACAACAACATTGCAGACATATATACACATATAATTCTTACTAGACAATATGTAAACATTCCTCAAACTTTGTTCCAAGTAATTACTGCATGCACAAGATTTTAAACAGAGTGAAGGCTTAGTTTACTCACCTTGAATTAACAGAGAAGCTGGAAAAAACTTTTGCCTTGAACTGGAAATTTATTTGAACTTTTGATCTTGCCACTTGAGACTGGAAACTTGATTTTTGATCTGAGTTGTTGAATCCCTTTTTTTGAATTTGCTTAGCTTCAGGTTGCTTCGGGTTTGATTGTAAAGGTTGTTGTAGTTTGATTTTTTATTTTTTTTTCTTTGATTTGTTTGCTGGCTTATGTTACTGGTTCTTGTTTTCTTTTGTTTTTTTTTAAATTGAAGATATGAAAAAAGAACGAGATAGAGAGTAGAGAGGTTTATATACTTAGTTTTTTTCTTTTATTAATCATTTTCAAAAAAATAGGGACACTTGTTAAATCAACTCACATTTGTCATTAGCCTACTATAATTAATTTACACTTGTATTTACATATCACCTTTAGCTTACATTTGTCATTTACGTTGTACAAATATGTACTATATATTTATATATGTATTTATATTATATTTTAAATTTAGTTTTACATTTATTAATGTCTTAAGTGTATTAATATTTAAACTTCTCCTTATTTAATTTAAAAAAAAATGATATAACATCCCAATTATACACTTAAAAATAATTATACAGGTTTAATATGTCTTTTATAAAACCCGACAATGATATAAAACTAATCTTATACTAATAAAAATCATATATGCATATTATTTTTAAATCCAATTTATTTTAAGATTATTTACATTTGAATTTCAAATCCAAATTCTCTTTAAAAAATCTACCTATATATATTCAAATTAATACTTATTTTATTTACCTAGGAAAAGAATAAATCTTTAGATTATTATAAATGATTTATAAAAGAAGATTATTACATATTTATCTGCCTAAAATTTCGAGATATCACATTTTATTATCAGATTTATTTGTTTAACTTATAAATTAGTGTTTTTCAATAGTTAAATTGGATAATTATCCAATTATCTGATGCCTAAAAATCTGGGTTATCATAATACCTATGGAGTTTCCTCTGACGAACTCCAGTATGAAGGAGATTACGATACTGTATAAACTGCGGGTATATGTAAAAATGTGTTAAGGGTAATGCCTTAATACTATTTTAATACTTTTACTTTACTGTAGACATTATTATAATACCGTATATTACTACATAGTAGATAGTTCCATAGATCCTTAGAGGATGGCTATCCCGAACATCCTTTGAGTCACTTGTATTTCAGTTGATATTCAACTTGAGTTGGATTTATTGATATAAGAATGTTAATCCTGACTCGAGTGTTTTGTGTTTTGCTTTATGCTTGGGTCGGACTAAGTATCACAACATTTGAGACTCGCCTTTGGAGTTTGGAGCTTCGCTTGGAGATCCAACTATCTATTCAGCTTTCAGTTATTCAGTTAACTCTAGTGATATATATTCATATTTTGTTTTTGACTATTGTATTGAGACTTCTATATATTTGAGACTTCTGTTGTATTTTGTTTTAACTCTGTTATATATATATATATATATATATATATATATATATATATAATAGCTTCATGAACTACTATTCATTTGTTTCCGCTTCTTATTGTTATATTACTCTATGTTTGTGATTCTGTTATTTGTTTATTTACTGTATGTGCTGAGTTTTTCCAAATATAAGTTAACAGTCTGATATTTTGAGCAATTCAAGTTCGACATGTGTGGATGCGAATGGAATGAAATATCGGGATGTTACATTCTTTCTCTTTCTATATATGGTAGAGCATATTAAGTCATTACAATCTTCATAGGCCTTCAGTTGACTATAAACTTGAATTGTATTCAATTTTCATAGCTACTACATGGAAATGCCCTAAGTCTCAAATGCTTTTAAAATTCCTAAAGGCCATAATTCAATTGATTTGGACCAAAAGAAACTCTCATGTGTTTTCAGGAATTTCTTCCTCTATACATAGTCTCTTTCATGTCTTATTTAAAACTGTGTAATTGTCGCAGTAGAAATTGGTCATCTGCATTTGTTATGCTTGAAATATCCCGGTCCTATTCTACTCTGAGTTATTTGTGGCCTGCTTCTGGTTTTACCTTGGTCTCATGCCTGTTTGTTCCTGGTTGCTTGCTACGTTGATTTTCTTGGAATCTTTCTACCCTCTGCTTCAGGTTTCTTTCTTTATTAATGTTTTCCTCCTTTACTGTATGTTTTTGGCCTTTCTTTTCTCCTATTTCCTATGTTGTTTTTTTATTTATGCTTGTAATAATTTTTACATGTTATAAATAAAACGTCGGGGCCTTTTTAAACCCGCTAGCTTTGCCAAAAAAATAATATTCTCGACCATATTCAATTTATACTTAAATTGAATTCGTTTATAACTTAAGCTATCACCATTTAAATCCATTCAATTTTATTCGACAATATTTCAAAATATATTTAATTCGCTTATATTTAAGTTGAATTTCATTTATAATTCAGTCCTCATTTCCATCAACTTGCATTGATTTTATATCCAGCTTATTTTTCATTCCTTCCATTCACTTTCATTTCACAATCCAAATTCATATTCAATTATTCCAAATCAGCACAATTTAAAACTAATTCTATTTTTGATAATTAATGTGAATCAAATTCCATTACACTCAAACTCCATTTCAAATTAAATAAATTTCCAGTTACTAATTTAATTAGGTAGTTCATTCGACCAGTTTATTCCAAATCTCGATCAATTCCATTTCACAATTCAAGTCCAAATTTATCGATTAATTTGCTATAATTCAAATCCAATTCAACATCCTAAACTACACTTTGTTTATTTGTACTTAGGTTGAATTTTCTTTTTTATAACTTGTGTTCATTTCTATTTTATAATTAAAAATCTTATTTTAATCTCAAACATCACTTCATTTGGCTTTGACTTGGGTTCAATTCCAATTAATAATTCAAACTTTATATTCAAATACATTCGATATTGTAACAACCCGCATATTTATCGAGTTTATATTTAAATATTAAATCGTTAATCGGATTTTGGTCCGAAAATCTACTTTTTGCAAACGGTCAAATTAGGACTCGAGACCAATTCCATTGAGTTCGAAATGTCGTTTACAACTTTTTTAAGTATAAACATCGATAGGTTTGGAGTTAGTGAAATTTCACTAACTTTTCCCGCTTTGGACTTTGGGTTAGTTTAGCCTATTAAGCCCAAGTTCCAACCCTCTTCTCCTCACTCTTCATAAATTTCCTAACTAATCAAGCTTGGCATTAATGGTGAAGAGAATGGGAAATTAAAACTCCTAGCTCAAATTCAATTACAACTCCAACATTCAACTCCAAATTCAAGTAGAAGATATTGGATTCAAGCTTTGGATTGCTTCTCCTTGCTTTCAAGCTTCATCTTCATAAATTTTACTGCAAAGGTGAGATTTTTATCTCACAAATCTAGTCTATTACTATATTGGACTGTTGGGAATGATTCCCTATCACTTTTGCATGCACATTTGCCTTTGGTTTGGATTGGATTGGCGAAAAACTCCAATTTTTAGCATTTTTGGAAATTTCCTGCACTTAGCTCGTTCTGGCCATTTGACTCGTTCGGTGTTAGGTCGCAAGGTCACTGGGTCGTAGGTCGCAGGGCTTTAGGTCATTCTGGAAATATTGGCACTTTGGAGTTAGGTCGCTCGCGAGTTAAGCCTCAAGTCGTAGGTCGCTCCCGAGTTAAGCCTTAAGCCGTAGGTCGCTCGCGAGTTAAGCCTTAAGCCGTAGGTCGTTCGCGAATTAAGCCTTAGGTCGTTAGGCCTATAACCCGTTAAGTCGCGAATACCTTAAGTCGTGAACCCTGTTAGGTCGCGTTGTACTTTAGGTCGCATAACCTATAGGTCGCTTGCTCCAGTTAGGTCGCTCGGCCACTTTGTTAAGTCGCTCGTCCTGTTGCTCTGTTAGGTCGCAACCTCTGTTAGGTCGGCCATGTTGGGTCGCGAGTCATCGTTAGGTCGCAACCTCTGTTAGGTCGGCCATATTGGGTCGCGAGTCATCGTTAGGTCGCAACCTCTGTTAGGTCGGCCATGTTGGGTCGCGAGTCATCGTTAGGTCGCAACCTCTGTTAGGTCGGCCATGTTCGGTCGCGAGTCATCGTTAGGTAGCAACCTCTGTTAGGTCGGCCATGTTGGGTCGCGAGTCATCGTTAGGTCGCAACCTCTGTTTGGTCGGCCATGTTGGGTCGCGAGTCATCGTTAGGTCGCGAACACCACTAGGTCGCTTGACCCCTAGGTCGCAACCATTAGGTCTGTGACGACCCAAACTCGATGTCCGATAAACGACATCAAATTCGCATCGTTGGAGCTTATAACAACAATTAGATGAATATAAAACAGCGGAACAGAATCAATATCATAAATAACATCACTGTTACAACATCAACATAATATCCATACTACAACAGAGTATATAATACATACTCCATAATCTCTAAATACAACATCATGATAATATAACAGTGATCATATATCCAAAAGTTCTCAAGTGAGAGAGGTGATAACGAACTCCCAAAAGCTAACACCTGAAATCTCCAAAAGCTCCTAAGATATCTTCAAGATAAGAGCTCCAAAATACTGCTACTCCAAAATAACCTAAACCTGCTACTAGGCTGCCCGTGTGGAAATAGTGGGCACCCAGAGTTTAGGAAAGAAAACAATAAACTCCGGATCAGTCATGGAACTGGTATGAGTAAACAAAACAGTTGCATTTAAATAAAACAAGATTTATAAAAGAATTTTCGGAATGCTTTTAAAAATGGAACTACCATAAGACCTCCCGCCACACACACAATGCAAACGCAGAATTGGAGGAGATTTCTTCTTATGATAGTTAAATATGCTTGGTACGAGAAAAGAATTCTTTGATATTATACTAGTGCATAGTGAAGTAAATCATTTCGAAAATAGACTATTAATCTTAGCCAACATACGACCATTATCGTATGCCTACTATAGCTACCATGTTTTGTGGCAGGTTACCGCCACGCTGCATGGTAGGTTCTACAACTAAAACCGTACAGGGCTCGTATTGTTTCTTTGGATTTCCAACAAATGGTCAGGCCAAGGAACTTCCTATTGCCACATGGAAACGCCTCTGGCGGGACGTCCCGAGAACTTAACCAGTTCTCTGCCAACACAAGGTCGGGTTACCTTTATCACTAGGTAACTACTACACGAATATGTCATCCCCCGGTCCCATTGGACCTTATTCGAGCGCTCGACAACCAACAACACCACACAGTAATAGATATAGTGTATCAACATGAGTAAGTATCTGGGCTCCATACCATGATACCACCCTTTCCAGAAGGAAATGCACATACCCTAAAGGGAGCTACCCCTCATAACCTTGCCGCATTCTTCCTGTTTTGACCATTTCGGGGTGTGTGGCTCGACGAAGTCTCGTCCACAAAGCCACGCTTTATACAAAAGCTGTGCTTTGGGTCAACAAATGATCATAGAAATGATCACAAAGATAAACGATCAAACAAATGATCCTATCACAAATGATCAACACAATGATCATTTCACAGCAACACTCAGCATGTCACATTACCAAATTGGGAATACATCACTGATAACCTTCAACTATACAACCTCTGAGCTCGTACGTCTCAGAGAAGGGTGTTAAGCTAAGAGAATAATTCTTGGCCACCAACAGAAATATATTTGAAAGAAATCAGCTTTATTTCTCAATTTGTAATGTCAGACATACTATCCATACAAGTCTGTTCCGGGCTCGAACAGAACCGAAGGCACTTACAAAGAAGTCCTTGCAATCCGAATATTCACTAATCACGTTCGGACTTCCCATCACATATGGAGTCTCTATACCGGGGACCAGTCGATGCAAAGACATTCGACGAGTTGTCCTTTCGCTTTCAAAAATATCCGGTCTTTAACACCGGTCTTCAAATGCAATTCATAACGACGTATCACATATTCGGAATGGGTTATACGACCCCAAAGTTCTTTCCCGGTTAACCCGAATAGTGAGCGTAGTATTTTTAAAACACATGAATATGTCAATTACAAAGATTCATATTTAGGGTTCGATGTGGGTTTCGGGTACTTAATAGAATCCGATTCCCTATCGCATCGAAGTTTAAATGTCGTTTTACGGCATAAAGGTTTTCACATCAATACAGAACAAATCATAGTCACAGTGCAACACACCGTATCACAGTCACAACAGAAATATCAATCTAGTGCATAGCAATAGTTAATTGTTTACAAATCAAAGTGAATGGGATTTAATAAATTAATTTAATCATCCATAGTTGTTTTCCAAAATAATTTGTGATTTATCTAAGTTAACATTTAGAAATCTTATTATTCAGAAATTCATTCTACTACAACAAGCTTAATCATTAATTAACTTAAATTATCTTAATTCAATTATTTAACTTATAATTTTTATTTTTATTTTGTTAAACAAATTTATTTACTTCTCATTCAATGTTAAGAAATCTTTTTTTTTTATAAAAGAATCTATATAAAGTAAGTTTAATCGTTTATTTGAAACCAAATCATGTTTAAACATACTTTATTTAAATTTGTCTTAACATTTAAATTTATAAAACTTATTTAAATTCCACCTTCAAGTAAACTTGAATCTATGATCCCTTTAATTTTTAAACTTAGTTTAAATCTGGTTTTATATTTTTAAATTTTCATTTTAAACTTAGGATTAAAAAAAAACATTTGAATTCAACTTTAACTTTGTTTAAAATACCTGTTATTAAATCTTGCTTCTATTTTCACATATTTTTTTTATTATTTTTTTTTTTTTTTTTAGAAACCTGAAACAGTTTCAGGTCCACTTAAATTTAGTTCAAAAAAAAAAATACTTAATTCACATATCACTTCTATGTTATTTTAAAACAAATTAAATTCAAAACAAGCTTATTCCCAAAACCAGGTTTTAATTACAGTCTATTTCCTGAAGCCTGGCAATAGGCTTAGCAAACCCCAAACCTTCTTAACAACGTCCCCGAGCCAAAAGCAAATATTCACGCGTTTGACTTCGGGTTTTCACCATTTCCCAGTTTCTTCGAGTAAACCCATAGGCTACCCCGATTCGAACCTGAGAAAACTACTTCTCCCCCAACTCACACACATTGCTGATACGAAGGTCATCGCGTGCACGTGTCCAGGCGTTTGGATGGTCGCTGACCATCACCGAGACCCCCCGTACATCGCAGTCGATCCCCACGAGCCTTCCAACTTCACAAATATTCGAATTTGAAAGCGAATCGAAATCGAGATCTCTCACCACCAACCGAAACCAACCCAGTCGCCAAACTCCGCCTTG
Organism: Allium cepa; assembly: GCA_030765085.1. Classification (NCBI taxonomy): domain Eukaryota; kingdom Viridiplantae; phylum Streptophyta; class Magnoliopsida; order Asparagales; family Amaryllidaceae; genus Allium; species Allium cepa. The sequence continues at coordinate 566,466,894 of CM060940.1, read as the reverse complement.
AACTCGACACCTCGACCACCTGAAGGTTCCTAACTCCGGCCAATGACTCGTCACCCACCTAGTCATCATTCCCCCAGGCCATGTGCCACTCGAACAACCATAGAGGGAAAAAGAATCAAATCAAAAGCTATGAACAAAACTAGGGTTCTGGGAAGAAATCACTTGCCGCCCCCGCCACGACGACCTTCCGACCACCCCAATATTTTTCGCCGATACCCCGTAAGCTCCTCTACCTTCTTTAGAAACTCCGGCCTCCCCTGTACCTCCGACCACCTGATTTTGACCATAAACCCTTTTCCATTCATCACCGATCTGCTCTTGAATCACATGCTTAAAAATTATCAAACACGGCTTAAAATTCCTATCTTCTAATGTAGATTCATAATATATAATCCAATCTCAAAATTGTGATACTCGAATTTTAACAAAATTTAAGATTTCCTCTGAAAAAATAAGTTTTCATACTGCATATACTCCTGCTCCATGAAACTATTTTATTTATGATTCATACATAAGCACTGCTACTTAGTTTTGAAATCAAAGGCTAATTCAAATCAGATGATAAGGATTTAAAATGTTTTCTTGTGTAATACAACCCTGTGATTCAATCAGAGAAGAAAAGGAGAGTTTCAGACAGTTTGATATATATAGAATAAAACTGAAAGAAATTTATAAGCAACACAATATAGATCATCCCCACAATCTATTTAAATCCTGAAGTAAATTTGTTTACTCACTTGAATATATTAATAAGCAGAGACTATATTAGCTTTGAAGCTGCAGTTCCAAATCTCCCTCTCTGGTTTGCTTTTTTTTTGTTTTCTTTTCTTTCTTCAGCAAGTTGTTTTTGAACTTGTATATATTTTTCTAAGTTTATTTTGTGTTCTTTGCTAAGTTGTTGAACGAAATAACTGAAACAAATGTTCTTGTTTATAGAGGAATTGTGTACAGTTTAATATAGTACTTGAAACATTATTTTGCATTGTTGCTAAATACAGGTTGATGTGATCTTTATTTATGCAAGACAGTAAATGCATTTAATGAAGCATGGATTCATAGTTGATGTCTTGCTTGAGGTTGCTAAAGTAATGGCATTAAATGAAGCATGTTTGTAATGCTTCCCTGCACACTTGTATGTTACAGCATACTGTTTTGTTTATTATATATATATATATATTTTTATATGCAAATTTACCTTACTTTACTTTGTTATATGGAAGAGTCTTGTTTTAGTTTTGTATTTTCCTTATGTCTACATATTTGTTTACAGCACATTTTATTTTTATTGTTTTAAAACAACTTTAAATATGTTCTTTTATTTAATTATCATTATTTTTATCTATTTATTTAAACTTAACTATCTATGTTAATTTAAATCCTATGCATCTTTATAATATTAACATTAACAACATTTATTTTTCTTGAAATTCTCAATTTAAGTTCCAAAAGTTCAAATACATTACCATTTTTTTATATTCAAAAATTTCAGGATGTTACAATATCCCCTCCTTAAGAAAATTTCGTCCTCGAAATTGAAAGAGAGAGAAATGCAAACAAAGCATATATGAATTTAGGAAATATAAAGAAATGACTTACAATTTAAGCCGAGATATCTATTCTGCATTTGGGATATGATTTCTTCATATTATCCTCAGTTTCCCAAGTACAGTCCTTTGGATCGCCACTCCATTGAACTTTGACCAGCTTCACAATCTTGTTTCTTAATCGCTTCTCATCACGATCTACAATTTTTATCGGTTCCCTTCTAACTGCCAAGTTAGGAGTAATTTCAAGATCCTGCTGAGCAGCTTCTTCAATAATATCATCTGGATCGTGCACATATTTTCGAAGATTAGAAATGTGGAACACATCATGTACACCAGACAACCAGCTGGGTAATTTCACTCGATATGCTAGAGGCCCGATCCTTTCCAGAATAGGAAAAGGACCAATATAACGCGGTGCTAACTTTCCAGTTTTTTCGAATCTCAATACACCCCGCATCGGAGATACTTTCAAAAATACAGAATCTCCAACTTGAAATTCCAAATTTCTCCTTCGTCGGTCATAATAGCTCTTTTGACGGCTTTGGGCGGTTAATAACTTCTTTCGAATAAAGTCTACCTTCTCAGTGGCTTCCTTTATCATATCCGGTCCAAGAACAAGTCTGTCACCTGATTCAATCCAGCATGTAGGTGATCGACATGGACGACCATATAAAGCTTCGAAAGGAGCCATTTCTATACTGGCCTGATAGCTGTTATTATATGAGAATTCAACCAGATGCAAATGGTCCTCCCAAGAACCACCAAAATCATGAACACAAGCACGCAATAGGTCTTCTAAAATTCGGTTGACCCTTTCAGTCTGTCCATCAGATTGTGGGTGATAAGCAGTACTGAAATTTAATTTCGTTCCCAAAGCGTCTTGGAATGCTTCCCAAAATCTACTAGTGAAGATCGGATCACGATCACTCACTATACTGCTGGGAATACCATGGAGGCGAACAATTTCCTTTATATAAATACCTGCCAAGCTGGCTGCAGTCCGAGTAGATTTAACTGGAATGAAATGAGCATTTTTGGTTAGACGGTCCACAATAACCCAAATCGCTTCATTTCCCTTCTTGGTACGAGGCAATCCGTCGATGAAATCCATCGATACCTGATCCCACTTCCATTTCGGTACTTCCAAAGGTTGAAGTAAACCGGCCACTTTCTTTTGGTCGCTCTTGATTTGCTGACAAGTAGCACAGCGACTCACATAAATAGATATGTCTCTCTTCATCGTTTTCCACCAGAATGTCCTTTTAACATCACGATACATTTTGTTGACTCCTGGATGGATGTTGAATTTTGACTTGTGGCATTCATCCAATACTTCACGTTTCAGTTCTGGAATGTCAGGGACACAAATTCTGCCCTTCATCCTTATAACTTCTCTATCATCTATCTCAAAAGTAGTATCCTCTCCCCGATCTATTCTTCTACGCATTTCTCGAAGAAACTTGTCTTCGGTTTGTTTGCTCGCGATCTTCTCAAGGAGAGTAGGAGTGATAACAAGATATGCAAGAACAGCATGTCTTCTACTTAAAGCATCGGCTACTACATTGGCTTTTCCCGGCGTATATTGGATATCTAAGTCATAAGATGCCAGAAATTCCAACCAACGTTGTTGTCGCAAATTTAAATCCTTCTGGGTGAAGAGATATTTCAAGTTTTTATGATCGGTGAATAATTCGAATTTTTCACCTAAAACAAAGGGAGTTTATTTAGTATATTTCTTTAGTTAATTTCGCAAATTATTAAGAAAGCTGAAAAGATTCTTACCCAGAAGATAGTGTCGCCATATTTTCAAAGCGAAAACAACAGCCAAAAGTTCTAAATCATGTGTTGGGTAGTTCTTCTCGTGTGGACGTAATTGTCTACTCGCGTAGGCAACTACCTTTCCATTTTGCATTAATACTGCACCTACCCCTTCACCACATGCATCAGTATAGACAGCCAAACCTTGGTTCCCGTTAACAATAGTGAGAATAGGGGCAGTAGTCAATCTCTTTTTCAACTCTTGAAACACTTCTTCACATTCTGGAGCCCAAATAAACTTTGCATTTTTCATTGTTAGCTTAGTCAGCGGACTAGCCAACTTAGAAAAATCTTGAACGAATTTCCGGTAATAGCCTGCTAAGCCCAAAAAGCTTCGAACTTCTCTTGGAGTAGTGGGTTGTTTCCAATCAAGAATAGCGGAAATTTTGCTAGGATCTACCGAAATTCCTCCTTCATTAACAATATGGCCAAGGAATTTGACTTCTCTGACCCAAAAGTGGCATTTGGAAAATTTTGCAAATAAGATATTCCTTCTCAAGATTTCCAAAACCATTCTGAAATGTTCAGCATGTTCTTCCTTGGTTTTGGAGTAGATTAGGATATCATCGATAAATACAAGAACAAATTTATTCAGAACTTCCCGAAACACACGAGTCATAAGATCCACGAAGTATGATGGAGCATTGGTTAGCCCAAAAGGCATAACTAACCATTCGTAGAACATATTAGGACCCCTGAAAGCAGTTAAAGGTACACAATCTTCGGCGATTCGTAGTTGATGGAATCCTTGGGCTAGATCCATCTTTGAAAAGAAACGAGCGCCGTGCAATTGATCAAATAGATCGTCAATCCTTGGTAGAGGGAATTTATTCTTGAGAGTTTGCTTATTTAGATCGCGGTAATCTACACACAATCTCAAAGATCCGTCTGATTTAGCAACAAATACGACGGCTGAGCCCCATTCAGAAACACTGGGTCGAATTAATCCTTTTGCTCGTAGCTCATCAGTTTGATGAACCAATTCAATCTTTTCCCTGGGTGCCATCCTGCGATTTGCATGAACAACAGGACGAGCATTAGGTATAAGGTCAATTCTAAATTCTATTTCTCGGTGAGGAGGTAAAGATTTCACTTCTTCGAATACGTCAGGAAAATCTCTAACAATTGGTATAGACTCCAAACTGGGTTCAGGATAACCCAAATTATACATCAACCCTTCCCTTTTAGGACTAGGGTCCTCACAAGAAATTTCGATGAAATTCCCAAATTCGGTTTTAATCGAAATCAATCGATTGCTGCAATCCAATCTGGCTTCATATTTTGTTAGCCAATCCATTCCGAGTAAGACTTCAAACTCGCTAAAATCAAGGACGAAGAGACCAACGGGGAATTGATAATGAGAATATGAGATAGGAACGTCTCTACATCGAAGACAAAGATTCGCAGGCCCTCCAACTGGATTCCTTACGCATATAGGCTCATCAACAAAATCAGGTTCAAGATTTAATTCTTTAATGGCTTGCTGAGAGATAAAACTATGTGTAGCGCCTGTATCAAATAGAACTCTAACAATTCTATCATAAATGATAAGATTACCTTCCAGAACTTCTTTTCCTTTTTCTGCTTTGGAAGTTGCAGGTTGGTCCTTGACTGCGTATACCTTTGCTGTTTGAGCTTGTTTCATGGTTGGACAGTCTTTAACTTCATGCCCCTCTTTCTGACAGTAATAGCACTTCCTAGGTTTTGCTTGAGTGGATTGAATGACTTGTTTCTTAGGCTTCGTACATCTGCTCGAATAGTGGCCCTTCTCCAAGCAATTATAACAAGTAACATTTTCTGCCGCGCTTCCCTTCTTCTCGTTGCCTTGCCAAGCTTTCTTGCCTCCGAATTTCCGCTTTTTATAATTCTGACTACCTGAATTACCTTTCTCCGCAGTTGCTTCTTGTATATCAAGAGTAGCGTATCTGTAACCCATATCTACTAAATCTGAGAAAGATTCTTTAACATGACCCGTCATTCTTCCATGATATTTCTGGTTCATACCATGGATAAACCTTTCGTTTTTCTTCAGAGGTGTATTTAGCAATTCCGGGCCAAACCGAGATAGTTCACTGAATTTATTCAAGTATTCTTCAAACGACAAACTTCCTTGTTTCAAATCCAGAAATTCCTGATACATTCTGGAAACCCCCGCCGATGGCATGTAACGTTTCTCAAACACTTCCTTGAAACGATCCCAAGTAAATTCTTCCTCGGGTTCATCTACAATGATGGTTTCCCACCAAGCTGAAGCTTCTCCTTGGAGTTGCCATGAAGCTATAAGTCTTTTCTGCTCATCCTGCAGTTTTAACCCTTTAAAAATCTTTTCACACGATCTTACCCAAGATTGAGCCTCAATAATTGACTCCTTGCCGGTGAACGGTTTGCCACCAAGCTTTTCGAACTTCTTATATAATTCAGCCAAGTCCGGCTGCTGCTGAATTTCTATTACTGCTTCTGCGGCTGCGGGAATTTGATTGGGTGCTGCAGCATTGCCTTGACCCCTAGTTCTTCCTCTGCGTCCACTCATTTTCACTATCTGAGATTAGTAAGAAAATTGATTTAGATATACAGACGAAATATCTTAAGGAATATCAGCAGTAAAAAGAAATAGACTAAGAAATTTCAAAGTTTCAGTCTTGGTTATACTCATTCTAGGGTATACTTCATCCTATCTCTAATGAGCCATCTAATGTGTTATACTCCATAGCTAAAGTTCTTACTCAACCAATAGCTTTGATACCACTTGTGACGACCCAAACTCGATGTCCGATAAACGACATCAAATTCGCATCGTTGGAGCTTATAACAACAATTAGATGAATATAAAACAGCGGAACAGAATCAATATCATAAATAACATCACTGTTACAACATCAACATAATATCCATACTACAACAGAGTATATAATACATACTCCATAATCTCTAAATACAACATCATGATAATATAACAGTGATCATATATCCAAAAGTTCTCAAGTGAGAGAGGTGATAACGAACTCCCAAAAGCTAACACCTGAAATCTCCAAAAGCTCCTAAGATATCTTCAAGATAAGAGCTCCAAAATACTGCTACTCCAAAATAACCTAAACCTGCTACTAGGCTGCCCGTGTGGAAATAGTGGGCACCCAGAGTTTAGGAAAGAAAACAATAAACTCCGGATCAGTCATGGGACCGGTATGAGTAAACAAAACAGTTGCATTTAAATAAAACAAGATTTATAAAAGAATTTTCGGAATGCTTTTAAAAATGGAACTACCATAAGACCTCCCGCCACACACACAATGCAAACGCAGAATTGGAGGAGATTTCTTCTTATGATAGTTAAATATGCTTGGTACGAGAAAAGAATTCTTTGATATTATACTAGTGCATAGTGAAGTAAATCATTTCGAAAATAGACTATTAATCTTAGCCAACATACGACCATTATCGTATGCCTACTATAGCTACCATGTTTTGTGGCAGGTTACCGCCACGCTGCATGGTAGGTTCTACAACTAAAACCGTACAGGGCTCGTATTGTTTCTTTGGATTTCCAACAAATGGTTAGGCCAAGGAACTTCCTATTGCCACATGGAAACGCCTCTGGCGGGACGTCCCGAGAACTTAACCAGTTCTCTGCCAACACAAGGCCGGGTTACCTTTATCACTAGGTAACTACTACACGAATATGTCATCCCCCGGTCCCATTGGACCTTATTCGAGCGCTCGACAACCAACAACACCACACAGTAATAGATATAGTGTATCAACATGAGTAAGTATCTGGGCTCCATACCATGATACCACCCTTTCCAGAAGGAAATGCACATACCCTAAAGGGAGCTACCCCTCATAACCTTGCCGCATTCTTCCTGTTTTGACCATTTCGGGGTGTGAGGCTCGACGAAGTCTCGTCCACAAAGCCACGCTTTATACAAAAGCTGTGCTTTGGGTCAACAAATGATCATAGAAATGATCACAAAGATAAACGATCAAACAAATGATCCTATCACAAATGATCAACACAATGATCATTTCACAGCAACACTCAGCATGTCACATTACCAAATTGGGAATACATCGCTGATAACCTTCAACTATACAACCTCTGAGCTCGTACGTCTCAGAGAAGGGTGTTAAGCTAAGAGAATAATTCTTGGCCACCAACAGAAATATATTTGAAAGAAATCAGCTTTATTTCTCAATTTGTAATGTCAGACATACTATCCATACAAGTCTGTTCCGGGCTCGAACAGAACCGAAGGCACTTACAAAGAAGTCCTTGCAATCCGAATATTCACTAATCACGTTCGGACTTCCCATCACATATGGAGTCTCTATACCGGGGACCAGTCGATGCAAAGACATTCGACGAGTTGTCCTTTCGCTTTCAAAAATATCCGGTCTTTAACACCGGTCTTCAAATGCAATTCATAACGACGTATCACATATTCGGAATGGGTTATACGACCCCAAAGTTCTTTCCCGGTTAACCCGAATAGTGAGCGTAGTATTTTTAAAACACATGAATATGTCAATTACAAAGATTCATATTTAGGGTTCGATGTGGGTTTCGGGTACTTAATAGAATCCGATTCCCTGTCGCATCGAAGTTTAAATGTCGTTTTACGGCATAAAGGTTTTCACATCAATACAGAACAAATCATAGTCACAGTGCAACATACCATATCACAGTCACAACAGAAATATCAATCTAGTGCATAGCAATAGTTAATTGTTTACAAATCAAAGTGAATGGGATTTAATAAATTAATTTAATCATCCATAGTTGTTTTCCAAAATAATTTGTGATTTATCTAAGTTAACATTTAGAAATCTTATTATTCAGAAATTCATTCTACTACAACAAGCTTAATCATTAATTAACTTAAATTATCTTAATTCAATTATTTAACTTATAATTTTTATTTTTATTTTGTTAAACAAATTTATTTACTTCTCATTCAATGTTAAGAAATCTTTTTTTTTTTATAAAAGAATCTATATAAAGTAAGTTTAATCCTTTATTTGAAACCAAATCATGTTTAAACATACTTTATTTAAATTTGTCTTAACATTTAAATTTATAAAACTTATTTAAATTCCACCTTCAAGTAAACTTGAATCTATGATCCCTTTAATTTTTAAACTTAGTTTAAATCTGGTTATATATTTTTAAATTTTCATTTTAAACTTAGGATTAAAAAAAACATTTGAATTCAACTTTAACTTTGTTTAAAATACCTGTTATTAAATCTTGCTTCTATTTTCACATATTTTTTTTTTTTTTTTAGAAACCTGAAACAGTTTCAGGTCCACTTAAATTTAGTTCAAAAAAAAATTACTTAATTCACATATCACTTCTATGTTATTTTAAAACAAATTAAATTCAAAACAAGCTTATTCCCAAAACCAGGTTTTAATTACAGTCTGTTTCCTGAAGCCTGGCAATAGGCTTAGCAAACCCCAAACCTTCTTAACAACGTCCCCGAGCCAAAAGCAAATATTCACGCGTTTGACTTCGGGTTTTCACCATTTCCCAGTTTCTTCGAGTAAACCCATAGGCTACCCCGATTCGAACCCGAGAAAACTACTTCTCCCCCAACTCACACACATTGCTGATACGAAGGTCATCGCGTGCACGTGTCCAGGCGTTTGGATGGTCGCTGACCATCACCGAGACCCCCCGTACATCGCAGTCGATCCCCACGAGCCTTCCAACTTCACAAATATTCGAATTTGAAAGCGAATCGAAATCGAGCTCTCTCACCACCAACCGAAACCAACCCAGTCGCCAAACTCCGCCTTGAACTCGACGCCTCGACCACCTGAAGGTTCCTAACTCCGGCCAACGACTCGTCACCCACCCAGTCATCATTCCCCCAGGCCATGTGCCACTCGAACAACCACAGAGGGAAAACGAATCAAATCAAAAGCTATGAACAAAACTAGGGTTCTGGGAAGAAATCACTTGCCGCCGCCGCCACGACGACCTTCCGACCACCCCAATATTTTTCTCCGATACCCCGTAAGCTCCTCTACCTTCTCGAGAAACTCCGGCCTCCCCTGTACCTCCGACCACCTGATTTTGACCATAAACCCTTTTCCATTCATCACCGATCTGCTCTTGAATCACATGCTTAAAAATTATCAAGCACGGCTTAAAATTCCTATCTTCTAATGTAGATTCATAATATATAATCCAATCTCAAAATTGTGATACTCGAATTTTACCAAAATTTATGATTTCCTCTGAAAAAATAAGTTTTCATACTGCATATACTCCTGCTCCATGAAACTATTTTATTTATGATTCATACATAAGCACTGCTACTTAGTTTTGAAATCAAAGGCTAATTCAAATCAGATGATAAGGATTTAAAATGTTTTCTTGTGTAATACAACCCTGTGATTCAATCAGAGAAGAAAAGGAGAGTTTCAGACAGTTTGATATATATAGAATAAAACTGAAAGAAATTTATAAGCAACACAATATAGATCATCCCCACAATCTATTTAAATCCTGAAGTAAATTTGTTTACTCACTTGAATATATTAATAAGCAGAGACTATATTAGCTTTGAAGCTGCAGTTCCAAATCTCCCTCTCTGGTTTGCTTTTTTTTTGTTTTCTTTTCTTTCTTCAGCAAGTTGTTTTTGAACTTGTATATATTTTTCTAAGTTTATTTTGTGTTCTTTGCTAAGTTGTTGAACGAAATAACTGAAACAAATGTTCTTGTTTATAGAGGAATTGTGTACAGTTTAATATAGTACTTGAAACATTATTTTGCATTGTTGCTAAATACAGGTTGATGTGATCTTTATTTATGCAAGACAGTAAATGCATTTAATGAAGCATGGATTCATAGTTGATGTCTTGCTTGAGGTTGCTAAAGTAATGGCATTAAATGAAGCATGTTTGTAATGCTTCCCTGCACACTTGTATGTTACAGCATACTATTTTGTTTATTATATATATATATATATTATTTTTTTATATGCAAATTTACCTTACTTTACTTTGTTATATGGAAGAGTCTTGTTTTAGGTTTGTATTTTCCTTATGTCTACATATTTGTTTACAGCACATTTTATTTTTATTGTTTTAAAACAACTTTAAATATGTTCTTTTATTTAATTATCATTATTTTTATCTATTTATTTAAACTTAACTATCTATGTTAATTTAAATCCTATGCATCTTTATAATATTAACATTAACAACATTTATTTTTCATGAAATTATCAATTTAAGTTCCAAAAGTTCAAATACATTACCATTTTTTTTATATTCAAAAATTTCAGGATGTTACAACCTGACCGGGCAGGTCGAACCCCGTAGCGTGGCGTTGCCACCGCACCCCTACCTAGGGGGGTTGCCACCACCCCCCCCTCCCGGACCCCCCCTCCGTAGGGGATCTTATATGAAAAACATTCAACAGAACTTGCTGAGATGATTTCCTTGGTTTTTTATCACATCTCCGAATGTGATCTTTGTGATTGATTGTTTCTACAATCGCTTCTGTGATTGGTCACTTTAAAATAAAAAGGTTTCAAAACTAGTAGTAAATATCAAAACTCTTTCAATAAAAGGATTTCAACTCTATTTTTAATAACAAAGCTCTTTTCTTAACCCGTTTTCCAATCTATTAGTATATACAAACCTTTACCTCACTCGGATGAGAAATCTAATTAAACGGCTTAGTAAAACAAGTGGTATGAAACGCTTGCGTTTGCTTCATCGGTTAATTCTTGGACTTGTTCGATTGAACCTCTTGTGATAATTTTCTAGTGAAGATTTACAGTTTGTTCGTAAATATTTAAGTTAAGCAAGTGGTTATGGGACATGAAGCTAAACTTTTATATTTACTAGCTTAGTGTAATTGACACTTCTCATTGATCTTGACGATCATTCTTATGATTTAGACTAGTAATTGTGCGATGTCTCTTGTTTGCTTGGTTAGACTAGACACCACTTGTGTGATTCCACTCACACATACCTTTTTGGTTGCTTGGTTAGTCTAGACACCACTTGTGTGATTCCACTCACACATATCTTTTTGTTTGCGAGGTTAGACTAGACACCACTTGTGTGATTCCACTCACACTTGCCTTTTTGCCTTCTTGGTTAGTCTAGACCTCAATCTGTGTGATTTTGTCTCACACATATGGGGTAGCTCCCCATGGTCTTCGGACCGTCATTTGATAGGCCTCTTAATCTTTTTATGATTTCTGGATTTCTCGTGTTGATTTCTGGAATTTATGTCATTGACTTGTTATGAGTACAAGTTTAGGGTATGATGCCCTCTTTGGATCTTTGAGAAGATTCTTGTGATATCGATTTATCTCTTATTGATTGATCTTCTGTTGGTCATCATTTGCATACTTATAGTAGTATGTCAGTATGGATATTTTATGTTTATGCCATATCTTTTATTTTATACCATGTCATCTGATATTTATAGCTAGAATGATCCGTTTATTATTTTCTTAAATAATACTCGGGTCAGACCGAGATGTTACAGGTGCTTCTGCTTGACTTCTTCCCGGGATTCGGCACTCTGACTTTTGGCTAACTATTTAGATTAGCAGTTTTTGTTGTATACACTTGAGATATAGACTCATAGTTGTATTCTTTTGTATAGCACGTGTTGCTATTCTTTTGTATTATTGTGGATCTTTTGACCACTACTCTGATGTACACTTTCATGTGTTCGTTATACATTCATATCTTCTTCCGCCTTTGTGATTTGAATGTCTGTGACTGATTTGTGTTATGCTTATTTCTATGTTTGTTTCCGAAGATTATTTATAGCCACCGTGTGATAAGCAATTACATGGATGGTCGCTCCTCAACAGCCTTATTCTCCATGCTAGTTGACAGCACTACTCCGTAGTGTTCTTGGCTAGCGTGGGTATAGAGGTGGGGCGTCACAGATATCATTTCTAATCCAATCCAATTTTCATTTAACTTAGCTTAAGTTAAATTCAAATCCATGCAATTTCCTTTTACAAATTTAATGTATTTAACTTGCATAAATTAAATACTAATTTCATATTGAAATCCATATTTCCTAAGTTCTAGTTCAAAACTTATTCGTTTTTGGTTTCATTTCTCATTTAATTGGAAATTTCAAAATTCAATCACCCGGTTCTATTTCAAATCATTTTGAAATCCCATATACATATAAATATTACTTTATTTATATCAAATCTTGCTTTTGGAATTTTTAAATCAAAACCTGATTCTACCAAAACAATTCCGAAGCCAAATAAGCACAGTAGTAATCCGTCACTTAGAAACTCAAAAATGATTACTAACGATTTGCCCAGTCATCACTAGGATTATTTTACAATGACCGAAGTGAGTTCAATACTTTATCACTTCCAAAATCCATTTTTAAATCCAATTTAAAGCATTTTCTATTCCAAAAATAATATCACCGTCATTTATTTTAAAATGCCTTAGGAAAACATTACAAAATCTCCAAGATTTAAATTTCCAAATTCTGGTTTGAATCAAATATTAGTTTTAACTCATTTGTATAAACCATATTTATATAATTTCTATTTGGTTATATAAACCATTTCAAATTTTATAGTCTTGTTTAGATTATAATAATAACAACCAAACACACCGGTATAGTATAATAATTTCAGAAAATTATTTCTTTTAAATAAAAATATAATTTGGGTAAAATTATTTCATTTAGCCACTTCAAAACAATACTGTGTCGGTTTACCCAATTCAAGTGTTTAAAAGTTCCTATCCATTTTTTGGTGCCCCACTATTTGACCAGATTTGTAAACCACTTAACAAATAAATCAACACAATATAAAACATTTTATATTTACTAACAAATGCGCGCTCATATCTATTAATACACTCGAACTCATTCCAGGGTATTTTTTGACCCTATCTCTAATGATTACCCTACTAAAGTCAAGGTTCTCACGTAACCTTCAGCTTTGATACCAACTGTAACGAACCGAAGGTAGCGGCTAAAATCCACCATGGCATGCACTGGCATCTTGAATTTTCTTTTACGGCCAGCCTCACGACTGTAACCACCAAGCGAACCAACCACTTAGGGACATGTAGGGGTAAGAGTCTCCTGCTCGCCACTAAACACAAAGTGAAAACCCCTTATTATGCATGAACCTATCACTAAGAAAATGCGATCCCTTTCTCTTCGAAATAATCGACTAATATGACCAGATTTGATAGTCAGTTATGTAACTATCAAATTTCACACATAAGCAAGCACTAGGCCCAATCTATTAAATCTTTCAAACATTCATCTTAAATATCTTTACACAGATATCTATTCAAATTTCTTCTAGTATTCCAACATTTGAAACAAATTCAAATCCTTATAACCTTAACGGGATATTTTCAAACCATATTAACACTTAGAAATATTTCCCTATAACCTTCCTGTTGTCAAAACATTCCCAATCATTTTTTTCCAATATATAGAAATAATTTCCAAGTCATTTAGTATTTCATTGCTTAGAAAAATATTCCTATAAAAGTCATTTCATCAATGAAATATCTCCAAACCCTTAATTTCAATACTTAAGAAAATGTTATAAGTTTATTTTCCTAAATCATTTCTAATATCTATACTTAGGAAATATCCCGCACGTATCTCATAAATCTCCGAGATTTCTATTAATTTCCTTTTACAATTTCCAAAAATTATCGATTATACTTATTTATAATCTAACTAACAATTTATAACCTTTTTTATGAATTCAAATTTCATTTTAAATTCCCGAGTCCAACTATTTTGGGAATTTCCTAAAATTTCCAGAAACTGAGCTATAACATTTCGTTTATACAATCACATCTGTTTAATAAAATCTGAATTACAATCTCGAGGGCATTTATAAATCAATTCCAATCACTTCCTAAATCTCTATATATATAAAACAAATATTTTTAAAGAATAGTAATTTATTTTCAAAACATGTTTAAGCTATTATTTAAAATATCAAAACACTTCAAATAAAACATCAATAACTCATTTCCAACCCATTTTTAAATAAAACCAATCAATTCACAAAGCTTACTATAAAAATTTAAATTTATATAAATAAATATTAAATATTTGAATAATCCATTTTCTCGAAATATTTCAATACAAAACTGCTTTAGCTATATGGTTTATTAAATAGAAAACCTATTTTAAAACAGTTTTAATTTCTCGAAAAAAATTATTTTTAAAATCCAATATTATAATTTCAATGTATAAATCCCTCTCGATTCATATCACACTGACAACATCTCAATTTCATAATTACTCTCACATTCGAAAATAGATTCCACTATTTTTTTTCCAAAAATGATTTCCATAACTCGATACAAATTCACATTGTAAATTTATATTTACATTTTACCAATTGATATCATTTTCCCTTATTTATAAACATCACATATAAATTTATAAACTCCATTGAGTTTCACTTATTAATAAAACTAATTCCATTTATAAAATCTCATTTAATGAATCCATTTCTTTATTAATTCCATTTTTTTAAGATCTACTTTCAATATCGATTTCAACTACTTTCCCATAAATCTAGAAATATCACTTCAAAATCCATTATTAAAAATCCTTTGTATTAAATATTAATATTTTTCTCTAATTAAAAACATTTTACGAATAATTAATTACAACTCCAATCAAATTATTGTTTTATCCAAATCAATTTTCTTTAAAATAATCCAAAATTCAATATAAATACTTTTATATCCAGAATCTCCATTTAATTCCTTCAAATTCAAAAATACTCTTTATGGTATTTAAAATACCAAAATCTAAGGGTTGTGCTGCTATAACATCCAATAAATCAAATCACATCGTAATATATAACAGACTATTCAACACATCATATATCATTATATATGAAAATAAAAATCAACATTTTAAGGAATCCAGTTGGATCCCTCCAACCCGTTTCCCTATATCCACAGATGTTATTTAACTTAAAATACCAATCCCGCTTCGAGGCAGGATATTGCTGTAATATAGGGTCATCCGCTATTATGCGGGGAGCATAGTGTCTCATCCGCTCCAATGGTGGGAAATAAATCCAACTACTAATAATATACTAATATATATATATATATATATATAAAATTTAACATTCAACTGATAATAATTATAAATTCATCAAATTAAGCAATAAATAATTTTAACTATTTTAAATTAGTCAGCAATCCAAAATGAGTTAGATTTACTCACCTTGATTTTTCTGAAATTGTTAATCGTTCAAATTCCAAATTTATTCCATTGTGTAGTATCCGCCGTTGCAAATCCAACGAGGCTCATTACGTTAATTTTGGACCTCGTATAAAACAATTATGGATTTTTATAAACATTCAAATTTAAAATATAATAACGAACATTTAATTATAGGAATTAACGCTAATTACCCAAGTTTTAAAACCCTAATCCCTATCATCCGCACTTAATACGTTACCAGGCTTGAGATCACCGAACCTGGCTTCATTAGCGCTACTTCGGCCAATATCCAGCCATCGCCTCACCAGCCAGGCACGCAACTAACTCCCCTACTCCTTAGGCCAGAGGTTCGGACCTCCATCGGCTCACCTAGCGCCATGAATATGGCCACGAACTACCGCCGTTCAAGATCCTCCAACCGCCTCTGTGGACCACCGATCATCTCACAATCACCGCTGCCACGCTCAACCACTCGTTTCCAAATACCCTCCCACTCCAATGCAAAACTGAGCCCTAGCCCACTACCCACCTCATCGTCACGCTCCAGGCGAGGAGCTTCCCTCCGCCATCGCACTCTGGTCGCGCCTCCATCGCGATTTCGATCGTGAATTTTTTTTTTCGATTTGGTTTTCATAAATTTTGAACTAATGAGGAAAGGAAGGGGAAAGCTCGAATGATTTTAAAAATAAACTAGGGCGGCGCATTTTAGAAGTATAGAGTGGCGCTTCAGAGGTTAGGTTGCTATTGATTTAAAATTTATATTTTTCTACTCAAAAATATCTCTTTTACATACCTCGAAATCCTGAACCCCTATTGAGGCATGGCGCCTGGCGTTTATAATGTTATACCCATATTTCGAACGCCGTAGAACAAGTCTCAAGGTCGAATTCGATCGCATGGTGAAGATAGCTTTATGGATCCAATTATTATATTACATTTTCAATATTAATTTCAATGCGTTTTTATTCCATACCACCAATTGATAACTTCGAATGCTATGAAATTTGAAATATGATAAGAGTACGCTATTATGGATCTAATGGAACTGGTTTCGTCGAATTTCGATATTATGCCTTGGATCGCTATTTTAACGCGTATATTAAATCGACGATTTCAAAAATTCGCAAAATCACTTGAATTCCATTTTTAAAAACTTACTAACTTAATTCTGATTCAAATAGAATTTGTATCAACATTAGAAATTGTTTCAATTCATATTCAACTCAAATTTCAATTATTTACCATTTTCGTATTAGGATAAATTGCTATATTTAAAATTTAAATTCATTCTTAAATTTCAACCAAATTCTTCAGATTAAAAAAATCAATTTATATTCTAAATCCAATATTTAAAAACACTTAAATATTCAAAATTAAATGAAGGAAAAATCCGGATCGTTACATCCAGATCTGCTCTTTTCACTCTATCTGCTTGCCTATATAAATCAACCATTCCTATTCCTTTTCATTTTACTTTTTTCCTACTTGTTGATACCCCCTTAGGTGCAAGTAATAGATCCCTCGCCCACTTCATTTCTAAATATACTTTAAAGTAATTTAAATCTCGTTCAATGGTGTAATGATGCCTATAGTTTTCTGCTTTTCAGAATAGTACGGATTCGATCTAAGGATTTATCGGATTCAACATTCATGGTGCAAAATCACGGCCATGGTGTTGATAATATCTAACCTATGTTCCATTATATATATATATATATATATATATATATGTGTGTGTGTGTCAATACATATGTGTAGATTAGAACCTAACATAATCGCTGGTTTATATATTCATTTTCTGTTAGGTTTACATACATATTCACACATACTTAAATTTAAAGATAACATACATATGCAGGTAATTTCTTTTCAGTCAAATTTAGATATAAGAAAATCGAAAGTAAAAATAATTTTTAAATTTAAGTTTGAACTTATATTTTGTAGATCTATATATACATTACATATAAAATAATATACGATTCTTATTCATATATACAAAAAAATTCATGTTAAAAATAAAAATAAATAAAAATTTCATTTATATATATTGTAATAAAATTAAAAGTAAAAAAACAAATAAATTTATTAAAATATTTTTAAATTATTATAGATTAAATATATGTGTGTGTGTATTATAAATATAAATTCTCATACGGAAATTATAGTTTAACAAAAATATTTTTTAATGATCCGTAGATTTCATTTTAAAAATTAAAATTAATTTTTTTCAATTTGTATGGATTTAAATACAAAAAATTGATTTGTTAAAAAGGTTCCGACCAAAGAAAAGAAATATTTTTTCAACATTATTTTTTATATCTACAAATTATTAATTTATAAACAAATATTAAAAATTTATGTGTAGATATATTTTTGAAAGTTAAAAAATTATATATATATATATAAATGTATATAAATTTATATATATATATATATATCTAAATATAAATGAATATATGAAATTTGAGTTTTAAATTTCAAATAGATTTTAATCTTGATTAGTTATTAAATTCAAGTTTTTTAAAGATATTTTAAATATTACTTTGAATTATTTTGAATTGGTCAATATCTTTTAAATAAACACTATTAAATATATATGTGTTATATATATGTGTGTGTGTGTGTGTGCGTGTGTAAGTGTGTGTGTGTATGTGTATGTGTGTATATATATATGTATGTATATGAGCGAATTTCAAAAAAAATACCCTTATTGGATCAATGTTGGGCCTATGAAGCCTAATTCATTTAGAACATTTCTAAATATTATTTAAAAAAAATCTTTTATTTTATTTAAATTTATAAACTATATACATTTAATTAATTTTATATATCAATATATGTATGTGTATGTATGTATGTGTGCATGTATCATATATATATATATATGTATGTATGTATGTATATACGTATGTATGTATCTTGTATGCATGTGTAACATGTCAATCCATGCAAGGTATAACATACTTGTATGTAGATGTTGGGATTTATATCGCAGCAGACACGTTAGCTCATCCGATATGTAAATATATATTGTCTAAATATATGTACGTATATAAACTAGTGCTTATATACAAATGTTATTAAATATATAATCTTGTAAATAAAATATATATATATATATATGAGTGTGTGCGCATATGCATAATATTATAATATATCTATTAAATGTAAGTAAGTTATTTGAATATTTAATAGTTCTTTTAATTGAAAACCGAGAGAAAATTATATACACTAATATATTAATAACAATAAAATAATATTTTTTATTTTATTATAAATATATATAAGTATATTTGTAATATAAAAAATATCTTGTTTAATAAAATATAAAAATATGTTTTTTAAATTCCAGATCATGTGTATAACACAAAAAAATATTGGTATTATTATTTTAAAGTATATTTTAATTGAATATTCATTCGCGGTTACATAAAATAATAGTGATAAATTATTTTCGAAACCTATTTTCAAATTTTAAATTTCTAGTTAATCACAAAAGATATTTTAAAGTTTAAATGTTTTCTCCATGTTTTTCAGTTAGATTTTAATTTTAATTAATTTACTAATTTTTGATCGATTATAATAATGTTTTTAAAAAATAGAAAATTGTAATTTTTATTTTATTTTCCGGTCGAGAGCTTATCATATAACAAAATAATTGAATAAAATATAAAAAATAATTTTCATAACATATTTTTTATGTAATTTATTTATATAATATATTCATTTAGATAATATTAAATATTCGTAAATAATTATAAAAATTACTTTCTTACAATCAAAAATTACTATTCGTATAAAATATTATATATAAAATTATATGTTCAATTTCAACCAGGGTAAGATATTGTAATTAAATATAAACCGTATATGTATAATTAAATTATATATATAATTTAATTTAATAATTAATTTATATAAAATAGCAGTTGTACAGGTTTGATTTGTATTTTTTAATTTATAAATATATATATACATATAACCATATAAACACGTGGCGACATTAATATGTATCAGAATGGTCACTAATTAACGATCTAATAATATTATATACATAATAAAATATTATTCAAAAACCATAAACTATAATTCAATGAAAGCATACATAAGAACCGAAGCCTCCAAACGCACCATGAAAAGATGAACTCTTTCCTTTGAAACCTTTTCTATTTAGCAGATTATCGGATAGTAATCGTCTTTGACTTGATTAGAGCTTGATATGATGAAGCATCTATGGAATATTTTAAGCCAGAAATGGAAGGAGGGAGTGGCTGCCAAAGATCATTTACAATTAGGGTTAAGGATGTTTAAATAGTGGATAGAAGAGAGAAAATAGTGGATCTCATCTCATACTAGTTTTCCTATAAACTAAGCCATCCAAAATCTAATATATCTAACCTAATTTGAGCTGCCCTTTATGCCCACATTTCAGCTGAAATTCTCACCCACCATGATGGGCCAAAATCCCATTTAAGAAAAAACGTAATATTATTTAATTAAATCAATTTTAATCGCTTATCGATATCATATATCGAATGATATATTTGTAACTATTACAAATATATTTAATAATATTTATTTCCCCAACCATAATAAAAGTTTTATAATTAATATTTCATAAATATAATCAGTTTAATTAATTTTTAAGAATTATAAACTTATTAAATCGTCTGGTTAAAAGAGAATTCATCATTTTGGTTGTGTAACTCTTCAGGTGTAACTAGGTGCAACGATTAATATTGAACTTTTTGAATATTAATGTTAACACGTCACTTAGTAGGTGGTGTGACATTTTGGCTAAATTTATCGCTTACTTGGTTTCGATAAAAATCCAATTTCGCTTTGTTAAGTGTTACCTCGTTGTGACTTTTATTTACACCAATTCTCATCGTCAAAACCATCCCAATTTCGACATATGGAATTCGGTAGTGGTCAATGTTTCACTATTGTCCATATTCAACTTTATAGTCCAAACACAAAGTCTTTGGTTCAATAATAACAATATAATTAACCAAACTACTCTAGTCAGAGATTTTGACCGTGATACTAACCTCATATAACCAAGGAGACGAATCCTCTCTCGAATAGAATTTCAATTTCAATACTTCCACTCGACCCAACTATAGCCACTCGATGGTTGCCATGGTAGGAATTTGATTATAATCAAAGAGCAGTTTCATATTGAAGATCCTTAGTATTCTTAAGTCGAATCAGTAACATCGATATTTTCTGTTTAACCTTAGCTATATTAATCGACAGAAAACTATCTAGTGATTCATTCCGTAGTCATATAATAACTATCAGTACGTAACCCTTATGTGCCTCTAGCAATCATGAGTAATCTACTACAAATTTAGAGAGTCGGCCGAGCTAGGCCCTTAGTGAGTGGATCTGCTATGTTGTCCTTGGCATCTACCCTTTGTGTGATATCCCGGAATTTCTGGCAATATAAATTTAATAATCTATGTTTAAAATTAAATTGATTGATAATTTTTGTAAATAAATTTGAATTGATTTAATAATCTATTTTATTTAATATTTAATTAGTGAATTTATCTTTTAATAAGTTAATAAACTGTTTTCTATTTATAATATGTATATATATTTATATATATTTTAAATAGATAAGTTTGGTTTTTAAATTTAATTAGTATAGCATATTTTCTAATTTTAATATTTTGAAATTGGGAAATTGGTTTTTATTAAGCTTTTCAAAACAAATAACTATATGATTTTAAATATATATGATAAATATTTTATTTGTTTAAAATATATTTTGACTTAAGTTTGAATATTAATTTAGATTAAAATAAATTTATAAAAATGTTTGTTTTATTTCTTTTAAAAATATTGATTAATAAATGTGATTTGTAAATTAAATATGAGAGTTAAAATACAATTAATACATGAAACATTTATTCATTTAAATAACAAATAAGTTATAACCTCTTTTATAAATTTATTTAAAATGATTTAAAATATTATTTTCAAATGATTGATTTGTATATTGTTTTTATTTATAATTATACTTGGTTTATTCTTTAAAAATTATTTATCTATATAACTAAGTATTAGATCTAATTAATTAAGTTTAAACCTTTATTAACACTTAATTATAAATACAAATCACTTAAAGGACAAGTGTAAGCATCTTAGAACATAATTAACATGTGTAATTTAAACACATAAGAAAGTTAACAAGTGTTAGTAACTAAAGACAAGTGTCAAATTTATATTTTGTTTTTCTTTGATTTTAATTAAATCATAAATATTGTTATATAAACTTGTCTTCTTCCCTTTTCTATTTTTTTCTCATTTGCAATTCCTAAACTAAAAAAAATCTTTCAGCTGAGGAAAAACCATTCCACTTTAAACCATCTTCAAATCGAACTAAACCTATAATCAAAACTCTTCATCCTCATATCCAAAAACATGCAAATCTGTAATCAATCCGTGTAACATTGTTTGCATGCAAATCATTTTCAAAAGCAACTTCATTTTTTTTAAAAAACCTGTAACCTGCATTCCACTCTTCAAAAATCTGGAAATAAAGCAAGAAAATCTGCATTCTTCAAAATTTGGAAATTAGACACTGCATTTTCTTGTAAGCTGAAGCATGCATGCAAGATTGTAATTAATCAAGGGGCAAAGGCATTTTAAAAGCATCAAACAACTCAAGCTTTTAAAGCATACAAGAAGGATTTCAAAAAAATTCAAGAGCTTTTCAAACCTGAAGCTCCTCTCTGCATATTTAAAACAGGTGAGTAACTTAATATTTTTAAAAATTTAAGCATAAAAATATGGTTGCTTGATTTATTCATGAAAATAGGTAGTCTTATATATTGTCAAATACATTTCTTAGTATATCTATGTGTATGAATGAATGCATGTTAATTAATCTAAGTTACTGATTGTTTACAGTATAAGCACAAGTGATAAAAAAATTCTTTTCTTTTGACTGGTTGTTGTTATGATTTAATTAATTGAATGAAACTTGTTATTACAAGATAAAGTAAGTTTTAAAAATTTGGTATAAGTTAAATAAGATTTTACATTACCTGGAAATAAAATATCAGTGTAACAATTTGTATCGGGAAAATTTCAAACTATATGAATTTATGTTTCAGGGTTATATATCAAAACATCATGCAAAATCATGAATTTTAAATCTAATATTACAATTTATAATGCTTAAACCAGTGAGCAGTTCCATTTTCATTGTGTTTTGCTTTTTGGGTTAGCATTGATGATCTTTGTGTTCGATTGAGTTGAAATTCCTCCTGGAGAATGTGAAGTGATTAGGGATGTTGAGAAAATTATTGGGTTAGGTTGGATTTCGTTTTTGAGGTTGTGATTTTGATTTGAATATTTGAACCTTAGTTTTTTGGATTAGGAAAGAATTGATCATTTCGGCAAATGTAATTGTTCGAGTTTCTTGGGGTCTTGGGCATTGGAAGATGATGGGTTGTCAAAGTCTTCGCCGGAGTTTTAGGGGTAACGGTGGCCGGTGGCGCATGAACGAGGCTGTTGACAGGTTTGGGTGTGGAGTTTGTTTCTGTTCCAGGTTTGGGGATTTTTGGGTCGCGATTTTTTATTCGAGCAAGTGATGACTTGTACGTTGTTTGGATGGTCGGAGATGATGAGTGTCGACTGTGGGGAGGTCGCGATGATGATCAAGGAAGGCCGGCGTTGCTGTGCATGTGCACGGTGCCTTAAATTTTTCTGATGAACTTGGTGTTGTTAGTTGGGTTGTTGCAGGTTTGATGGCCTCGTGTTTATCTCGGGTGAATCAAGTTTTAGCTCAAAGCTGTTATGGTTGTGACTCGAAGTCAATTAGGGGAGGCTCGAGATAATGTATTGTTGTTTTAGGTTTCAAATAAAATAGAAACCTGTTCTGTTCTTTTTAAAGAAAAATTTATAGTAAAGTCTAAATGTAAACTAAAATTTGAACTAAGATTTAAAAGCCTGAATTGAATTTGAATTCAAATAGTTTGAATCTTGGTTTTTGAAATAATTTGAACTTTGAAAATTTAAGGTTGGTTATAAATAAAAGAAAAAAAACAGAAACCTGTTTCTGTTTTAAAAATTAAAAGTAGAGTTTAAATGTAAACTGAAAATTTTAAAATAAGTTTAAACTGAATTTGAATCTGAATTCAAAGTAGTTGCATCTAAGTTTTGAATTAATTTAAATTTTGAAATTTAAATTTGGTTTTAAAACTTTGTAGTATAAAAGTATATGGGGTTTGAATTTAAACTGTAAGTTTTAAATTGGTAAATTAGAAATTTAAAATAAGTTTAAAAACTGAGTTTTTAAAATCTGGAATTGGGTTTAAACTTCGGTTTTTAAAATAAAATAAGTTTTAAATTTAAATTGTTTAATTACATTGGAAAGGTTAAATGATTTGAATTTAAATGGAGTTTAAAATGTAAGTAAGCTTTTAAAGATTTGAGTTTAAATCTGGATTAAAAGATTCAAGTTGTATTTCAGATTTGAACTTAAAAGAAATTTTTAAATTGAATTTGTTTTTAAATAATTTGGGATGTTTAAAGTATATTTTAAACTAATTTGAATATAAAGATGAATTTGGTTAAATTCTATTAAAAACTTCTTTCTAAAATGAATGTTTTCTTTAACATATGAGATAAAAGATTTTGAATTGTTATAAACCTTGTTTAGATAAAATTTGTATCTCAAGTTTAAAATTAAATTTAAAGTAAATTTAAAACAAATTGTTTTTAATACTTTGATTTAAGTAAGAAATGTTTATCTTAAACATAAATAGAATTTAATGATTTGAATTCATTAAATTATTAAGATGATTAATTGAGTAATTAATTATTTAATAAATGAATGATATGGATGATTAATTAAATAATTAAGAATTTATAAATTAATTAATTAAGACTTAAGATTAATTAATTAAGGTTAATTAATTTGTAATTAAGGATTATTAATTAAATTTTAATTAATAATTAAGATTAATCAATCAAGTGATTAAGGATTAATTAAGTTGTAGTTAATACTTAATTAATTTAATAATTAGTAATTAATTGGTAATTAAATATTAATTAATTTGTAATTAATGATGGTTAATCTAAGTTAATTTCTTAATAAAGTAATTAAGAATAGTTAATGAAGGTCATTAACTTAAGATTATTTAACAATTAATTAATGTGATTAACTTTTTGATAATTAATTATATTAATTAATTAATAATAATCATTTGTGAATTGTTTATGTTTAATTACTTAATAGAAGTAATTAATGAGTTAATTACTTAATGTAATTAATTGGGTTGATATGATTTGTTTAGGTTAATTAATTAAGTTTAATTAATTTAAACATTTGATGATTTGATAATTAATTACTTTATGTAATTAATGGAATTGTAATTACTTAGGGAAGTGATTAATTGATAATTACTGAATATAATTAAAGATGTTTGATGATGGAAGTAATTTAGATTAAATTACTTTGAAATTAATCAAGGGATTAATTGAGATAATAAATTAAGGAGTAATTTATTAATAAAGTAATTAAGGGTATTTAATTACTAGATTGTTAGTAATCAAAGGTGATTAATATATGTGTGGTTTAATTGAAGATTAATTACTTAATGTAATTAATTTTAGTAGAGAGATTAATTAAATTGTAATTAGAAATCATTAATTAATAAATTAATGATGTAAATTTAGAATTGATTAATTAAGGAATAATTAATAAATGAAGTAATTAATTAATAAAGGATTAATGTAATTGATTAAGTAATTACAAGTTAATTATTACAAAGGGTTAAGTATAGTTAACTTTTGTAATTAATTTAAAGGCTAATTACTTATTGTAATTAGGGAATTGTTAATCAGGAATGATTAATTGAAATGAGTAATGAGATGGTGATTAATTAATTGATTTGTAATCAATTAATGGTTAAGTTAAGCAGGATTACAATGATGAAGTAATCAATTTAATTCATTTCAAATTAATTAGAAATGGAAGTAATTAATTTAATTCATTTTAAATTAATTATAATGGTGTGATCATTGAATCATTGCTTATATATGAATGGATGATATTAGTTGCCTTGAATGGTTTGTAATCTCAGCTATGAGATGAGTAATGTTATGATATGGATGCATTGGTTGCATTGTGATGATAATATGGATTATCTATTATAATGATGATATGGATTATCTGTTGGTGATGATAATGTTGATTTTCTATTATGATGTGAATTATCTATCTTTGTGTATATAGATAATGAATTGAATTGTTTTAAACTCTAAAACAACTTGGCCTTAAAAGACACGTTTTGGATTTCGATGAGACCGGGATCGGGTTTCCATATTTGGATATCCGAAAACCACATCGATCCAAATTAACGATAGGTCGTGAATCTTAAGTGAAGATGAAGATTCAGTGTGCAAGGGTTATCGTTGTTAACTCTGAGGGTGATTCCAAAATGAGTGTGACGAGATAATGCCTTCGGTTTCATTCGAACCCGGAACGAACTTATATGGATTGAATGTTTTCAGAACATCGTCAGGTGGACGATGAGCATTCTAAGTGATATGTCCTATAAAGGTAATCGTAGCCTCAAGCCATCAATCGGGAATGGCTAAAACAGGGGAGGTGCAGCAAGGCTAAGTGGGTCATGCCCAAGTAGGATGAGATTTACCCCTGTCAAGATGTCCCTTTATATCGGCTTTGTGGTGTGGTTGCTGATCACAACTGCGGGGTGGTCTTGTTCGGGACTGTTCAGTAAGGAATGGTTCCGGCTTTGTGTTGCAGGGGATTGGGAGTGATCCTCCGTACGGTGATCTAGGCCACGTATAGTGGCGGACAGTACTCCAGTAGCCCTGCCATTGTATGGAATCCAAAATCCAGTATGTGCCCTCGGTTTTGATTGTATTACCCACTTTTGTGGCTAGTAGCTGAAATTTAATGAATGTAACAATTTCGGCTATTTCTTATTTCCTTGAAAACCCTAGACCTATTATAATATCACTGGATTTCCTATCAAATGTTTTGGTTAGCGTAAGGTAAAAACTTTTCCATGTTTATGTGTGGGAAGTCTTACGTGATACTTTTCTTTTCAAAGGTTTTTCAAAAGTTAAGCAACTTTAACCTGTTACTCAAACCAGACCCATGTTTGACCCGGAGTTTATTTCTGTTTTTCTTAAACTCTTGGGTACTCAAATTTTTACGAGTAGCCAAGGGATTCAGGTTTGCTTTGACGAATTGTGGAGGAGCAATGGAGCAGGAGGCTTCTGCATGTAGATATATAATATAGTGTTCCCCTGTGTTGGTATCTCTGAGTGTCTATCTGTATTGTGTATTGAGTTGTAATAACTAGACAGGTGTTTATAACTGTCTAGTAGGTGATGTATTGTCTGTGTAAGTCTGATAGTTGTTGTATATTATGTAATACTTATGTTATTAATATAATTTATTTGTTCCGCTATTGAGATTCTAGTGTTGTTTTTTCTTTCTCTTCTTTCTTTTCTCTTTTCTATCCCTTTCTTTCTTCAAGATGATGCGACTTTTTGTGGAGAAAAAGTTGGGTCGTCACACTTTGAATCACAACTTCTTTCTTGCCAATGAATTCTCTATAAGGTGAATCTTTCAAAGAATGTGTCATGACTTCTTTTGCACACTTAGCTCCAATGTGATCTGTATCTCCGCATTGTTGTCACAGAATAATGCCAAAGGATTCACAGTATTAGGAATCACTCCGAGCTCACCCAAAAATTGATCGTCCAAATTGCCTCTTTTGATTCTTCATCAAGGGCAATGTACTTGGCATTCATTGTGGAATCGGCAATTGTTTCTTGCTTGGAACTTTTCAACTAATGGCGCCACCGTTAATTGTAAAGACATAGCCAAATACAAACTTACATAGCCGAATACAAACTTACTATCATCTATATCGCTTTAAAAGCTTGAATCTGTATATCCTTTCATAAGGAGGTCCCCATTCTCATATATGAGCAATAAATCCTTAGTATCTCTTAAATACTTAAGTATACATTTTATGACCATCCAACGTTTTTCTTCGAAAATAGATCGGCATTGGCTTACATGTCCTAACGCATATGTCACATTAAGTCTTGTACATAGCATACATAAATTATGGATCCTATGGTTGAAGCATAGGGGATCCTCTTCATACGCTCTTTCTCCTCATCGGTATAAGGAGTGTCCTTCTTAGAGAGGACAATTTCATATTGCATTGAAATGTTTCCATGCTTGCAATTCTCCATACCGAACCTTTTCAGTATAGTACCCATGTACTGGGATTAGACCAATCGCAACAGCCTCTTAAATCCATCTCTATAGATTTTTATACCAAGTATATAGGCTGCTTCTTCCAAATCCTTAATAAAGAAGTTCTTGGAAATCCAAGCTTTCATTGACTACAACAACAAAGTGTCGTTGCCAATTAATAATAGATAATCAATGTAAAGTATTACTAATACTATAACATTGCCTCATCCTTTCTATATACGTTCACTTTATCTGTGTTCTGATAAAAACCAAACTATCTGATTACTTTATCAAAACACTTGTTCTAACTCCTTGAAGTTGTTTAAGTCCAAAAATGGACATTAACAACTTGTAAGCCTTGTCCACACTACCACTGACCTCAAAACCCCCGGGC
The DNA here is from genome assembly GCA_030765085.1 of Allium cepa. Classification (NCBI taxonomy): domain Eukaryota; kingdom Viridiplantae; phylum Streptophyta; class Magnoliopsida; order Asparagales; family Amaryllidaceae; genus Allium; species Allium cepa. The sequence goes on along the minus strand of CM060940.1, from coordinate 566,438,632 downwards.
TACAATATATAAACAATTTCTTTTAAATGACCATATAGAAAAGCCTTTTTTACATCCATTTTTCATATTTCATAGTCATAATGTAGCGATGGCTAGCATAATCTAAATGAACTTCAGCATGGCTATGAGTGAAAAGGTCTCATCATAATCAACACCATGAATTTGATGAAATCCTTTCATAACTAGCTTTACCTTATAAGTCTCCACTTTCCCATCGACATTTAGATTTTTCTTAAAAATCCATTTGCAGCCAATGGAGTTTATCCCTTCAAGTTCGTTTAACAAAGTATAAATTTTGTTTTTGTGCTTGGAATCCATCTTGGATTTCATAGCTCCAACCCAAAGTGTAGATTCTTTACTCAATTTTGCTTGTCAAAATGATGGAGGAGTGTCATTATTTAAGACATAATCCTCATCTATAAGAAAACCGTAGCATCTCTCTGATGCACGAGATTCCCTACTAGACCTTTTAATAGGTTGCATGTTTTCCTATATGGGTGTACTTGGTTCTCCCACTAGTTCAACCCCAGCGTTAATTTTTTGGATCTTATCCAAGTCTACAATCTAGTTGTTAGTTTCTGTGATAAAAATTCCTTTTCTATAAAGATAGCTCGTCCATAAAAAATGAATATTTATTCTTCGGTACTGTAGAATACATATCTCATTGAGTTTTTGGGATATCCTATAAATTTACATAATACTGATCTTGCTTCTAGTTTATTCAAACCAACGTTCTTAACGTACAGCGGGTAACCCCACACCTTTAAATATTTGAGTTGGGGTTTCTTACTATACCATACCACATATGGTGTTTAAGGCATAGATTTAGAGGGTAACGAGTTCAGCATATGCACTGGGATTACTAGTGCATCCCTAATAGGATAGAGGTAACTGAGTATCACTCGTCATGAAATGAACCATATATAATAGGGTTCGATTCCTTCACTCAGACACACCATAGTGTTATAGGATATAGGGTGGAATAACGTGAGAGATAGTCCCGTTATCTTTTAAGATTGTTAGAAATTATTACTACCAAAAGCTCCTTTCGACTTATTCGAAAGTTGTTTGAGCAGAAATATAGAAAAACAAGAGGAAAAGACTCCAACCAAACCTTTCAAAAGAGTCGAAGGGATGCTACAGCTAAATCCAAAAGCTTCAAACCATTTAAAGAGGTTAAAAGGAAGCTAGCCAAAGGCTGGGAGATCTCTACCTTTTAAAGGGGTCAAAGGAGTCGAAAGTACCCTTCTCCATATTATTGAAGACCTTTCGAATGGTTGAAGCAACACCTTCCGAAGACAATAAAGGACAACTCTTCAAATACATGCCAAAACTTTCGAAGCCAAAGGTTTCGCCTTCACTCAAACCACTCAAAAGAATGTATTGGCTTGAACAATCCTTTCGAAAGCTAAACCAAGCCTTTCGAACCGGTCGAAACCATTATTGTCAAGGGAAGTTCCATATCAGGTCACAGGAAAGAGTTCGGAAGCAATCAACAGCATCGAAATCATCAGCAACTCAACATCCTCGAAACCACTGGATAAAGCCTATCAAAAAAATCGAAAGGTCTAACGAAGCAACATAGAGGAGAGAAGCGCAACTGCTCCACTCGGTAAAGGCGAAAGCATACTAGTGTCAACACGGCATCCACCTTCCTACCAGGTCAAAAGCATTGGGGTCGAAAGGTGCTGACCTGCATCTATAAATAAACCCAAGAGGTCTGGTTTAGGTGATCAAAATCCAGTCAACCTAAACTTTTATTTTCTTAATTCCAAAAGTTGTAAAACCCTAGCTTCAAAATTGAATTGGGGATTTTTATTATTAAAGTCTTATTTGAGCTGTGGAAGGGAAGTCTTCAATCTTTTAGATTACTTAGTTGTTTATGAAAATTTTCATCACGCTTAACCTTGTATTACAGGTGTCAACTGTATCGAAAGGTTCCTCCTAACTCGATCGAAACCTGGTATATTCAAGTAACTTCAATCATAAACTTCAAGATAACTTTCTATGGGCTTCTACTTTGACAAAGTCCAAACCTAGCCTTGATCCATTTAAATCTTTGAGACCTAGACCATATACAAATTGCTATGGATCTAATTTTCAACAAGGTCGAAACCTTTACCTCGTATTCTGGATCGAAACCCTAACTAAAAAATTTAAGCCTTTGACTGCATCGAAACCCAATAAGTCAAACCATACCCAGAGATCTCTAAAGCGATTCATTTGAGTATTTAAATTGTGTCAAAAGGAGAGTTTCTAAATGGAACACCACATTATCCTAATAAGGTTGAAAGGCTAATAAGAATCGAAATTGATTGTTTCGACTAAGTCAAAAGGCCGAGGCAATCAAGTTTACATTATAACAATCTATTTGAAATGGTAACCAAGGAGGAAATACACATCTCTTCCCTCTCAAGCTAACCATAGAAATCCAAAAAGGGATAAAACTTTTTCTTTAACTCAACTTTAGGGTGTTGACAAGATTTCTTGTTAACATTTTGGCGTTAGAAGGAAGACTCGAGCCATTGATTTGCTTCAAAACCGAATACCATTTTACTCTAACTATAGCCAACTTAATTCCAAGCTTATCTACTATTAGTCCAACATTATTATAGATAGAAGAGTCAAAAGATCAGAGCAAGGATCTTCAAAACCACATTTGGCAGGATTCTCCCAAAAAGCCATTAAAGATTTCAACCAATATGAAGGACAAAGGCTAAGATAAAAGCTCTAAGAATTATAAGTAAGAAAAAAGCGGAATCATATGATCTTGAGAAATGGAGCTTGAACTCCTTTCATATTGGCCCCACCCCTATTTTTCCCTTAGGAGGAAGGAAAAGTGGAAGTGACAATGTATTCAATCAAATAACGAGAACTATTTAACATTATTCCAAAGGTACAATCTTTGAAAAAGGGATAACGTGTAACGACCTGAAAATTTTGACGATTTTTAATAATGAAATTAACTAAATTTTTCTTGAAATTAAATAAAAAAAATTTTGAAATGAAAATTTGATATTTGGTATGCATCTATTAAATATAGCAAACAGAAGGTTTTCATTGGTAAATATAAAAGTTTGTTCTGTTGTGTAATTTCAAATTTTAAACTTTAAATCACTTAATTTAATGGAGATAAATGTTTTCAAAATCCAAATATTTGTACATAATAAAAATATAGACTATTTCCTAAGTGAGATGTCGTATTTCGTTTTGCCAAATTTGGACAGCTCTAGCTCCGTTTAACTTATTTTTGGCGAGTTAGCAACAGTTTGGCAACGAAAATCGACTTTTGATAGGATGATAATATCACTTATATCTATATACCATTCTTTTCGTCTGTGTTGTGTTGACCTCCATGGTATATTTATTTGTGTGTTTCGGAGTCCGGTGCATGGCGGAATCTACGAAAGAGTTAAACGTATCAGTACCCGTTTTGTGCCTTTTTTTTTCTTATGTCCATTCATTTGCCCACCGTACATTCACTAGCATTTATTTCTTGAAATTCAATCTTCCTGACTTTCGTCATTCCAGCTTTTCAACATATGTTTTTGATTACTTGCTGCGTTCTCTTTTCTTCCATTATCACTGTCTTCTTCTAAAAAAATTATATATAAAAGATCGAAACTTGTTTGTTGCCAGAAGCTTACTTTCATATTTCATATAAATCAAAGTTATATTCAACTTTTTCTATGGAATCCAAGCTGCACATGCTTCGCCTCCCTTCTACCCAACCATTGAACCACGTGTCAGCCTCTTGTAGCCGCGCCTTGTTCCTCATTCACCGCCATCCACAACCAACTATGAAGCCACCTGCTCTTCCAAAGATCTCAACCCACGACCGCCCATCCACAACATTCCTATCACCTCCCCTCCGCTAGTCAAACACCTGAGCCTCTTCATTTATAAATAAACATTCCTACATACACAAAAAAAACTGCTCTCGTTCACCTCCGTTTGCAAGCTTCATCGACCCCGCATCCACTCCACCATCCAACAGCACAGTCTCGCCCATCATCTGCGCATACGCTACCACCTTTCCCTCCTAGCCTACGGGTTGCATGTGGCCTTCATCTCTCCACTCGACAACGCGGCCTCCACTTCATTTCAACCCACAACAGCTTCCACCATGTTCCATGACCTACCAACTCGCCTCAACAAGCTTCTCCACTTAACCTCCCTTGCTTAACCGTAGCTAGACCTACATCATCATCCTCCAGTGTCGACCAGACCACCTTCTTCTTCATGTTCTTGATTTTTCTATGGAAATGGTAATATATATGGTTGTGTGTATATATTTCAAGCCTGCTTTCATTTTTTATTCCACCTGCTTATATATATAAAGTTTGTATATATATATATATATATATATATATATATATATATATATATATATACTTTTACATGCACCTGCTTATCGATTTATTTTATTTTTATATAAAGTTCGTATATATAATATGTTTAAAGATATATGAGATGTTTAAAGTATTTACTTAAATTTATGTTAATATCTTTAAAATAAAATTTTGTGATAGCTTTAAATGTACATATATTATGTTTAAATAAATATGTGTTGAAATTTTTTGAAAATATGGTTTTTATGAATATTGATTTTTTTAAATATAATATATAAATATTTTATTTTAATATGTATTTTCATTTTCAAATATAATATAAAGGTTTTATTTTTATTTTAATATGTTTTTTAAATTAAATAATGATTTTTTAAAATATATATAGATTTTATTCTAATATTTGTTTTAAATTAAATAATGATTTTAAAAAATATATATAGCTTATATATAAGTTCACTTATATAATTGATTTTCATCAAATCCAGTTCATCGTGCTTTGCTTTTGTCTCAATGCTGCCTAGAATTTATCGCAGCAATTTTGCTTCCCTTCGTATGATTATCCGTGTCCGTATCCGTGTCGATGTCTTGTTCGTTCCCATTGTTCTGTAGCCTCGAAATGTAAGCAATCACTCACGATTAACGTTTTTATATTTAGTAAATTGATTTCACATGAAATGACGATTGAAATATGTTGTTAAACTTGAATTGCTAGTTATTTAATCCTTAAATATGATATCTAATTGCATTTGTTCACCTATGCTAATTGACAAACTTGATACCAATACCCTGTTAGTATATATGTCATATTCAAATTGTTAATTATGATCATATTTGCCATTGATATGCTATTACTTTGGGTTTAAGTGATACATACCTGAACGAAATTTTAGAATAGGGAAAAAAACGTTATAGGTTGAAACGATAAAACTAAGCGATTTTTGAAATTTTAGGATTGCGGGTTGAAATGATATATACCCGTAAATATTAGTCTATTGCAAATTGAAATGATAAATATCCATATTACTTGACCATAGGACAGAAATTATATACGGACACCGTTGGTCTATTTTTAAAAATGATTTCCAAAATTTTGAAAGGAAGTGATGGGTTTTAATAATATTGGTATTTAAAATATAATATGTAAATTTATTTTATATATGTGTAAAATTTAGATTTTTAAATTTATATATTTATAAATTTTAAATTTATAAGTTAATTTTGAAAATATAAATTTTAAGATTTTACTTATAGCTTTATTATGTTTAAATATAAAAAAAAGATTAAATATAAAATAAAATTTAATAATAAGATTTAATTTAATAAAATTTAATTTAATTAGTATATATATAATATGTTTAAGTATTTATATAAAATTATATTAATATTTTAAAACAGATTTTGTAATAAACTTAATAAAGTATGGTTCAAAAGATAAATTGAAATTGATTTGAAATATTATTTGTTTAAGAATTGGATATAAATAAGAATTGATTTGAAATTATTGATTTTGAGATTTATAGAATATGACTTTATAACTTTATTTTGATTAAGGTGATTAAGTGAATATATTCAAATTTAATAAAAGTTGAAATTGAATATTTAAATTTGATTTAAGTTTGAATTTGAGATTTATTTAAATGTTCATGAAAGGTGATTAAGTGAATATTTCAAAATTAAATAAACTAAATTTAGATATTTAATATTTAATTTTGATTTAAATTTGTAATCTGCGATTTTATTTAAGTGCTTATGAAAGTGATAAAATGAATATTTTCAAAGTTAATTTAAATTCAAGTTGAATTTTGAAATATAATTTATCACATTAAGTTATTGTGAATTGTTTGAATATTTAAACGTTGAAACCTATTGAATTAGAAGTGCTTTAAATTTGAAGTTTAAATCTGGATTTGAAATCGATATAATTTAGAACGGTTTAATGAGAATTTGAATTGATTTGTGAAATTGGAAGAAACAATTCAAGTTTGAAATAAATTTCGGTATAAATTCTTTTTAATATATAAACTATTTTAATCTATAACTTATTTTTAAATATATATAAATATATATAAACTATTTTCAGTATTTACACTGTTTAAGTTGGAACTTTTATGATTTAGATCTAGCGGACTTAGATGTGAATATTTTGATATGATGATTTAAATTAATAAATGATATGACTTCGAAAGTGATATGACTTCGAAAGTGAATATAATTTTGAAAGTGGTATAATTCTGAAAGTGATATAATTTTGAAATGAATATGATATTTTGGTATAAAGTATGAGCTGTTTTGAAATAAAACGACCGAGGGTGTGAAATAAGCGTTTGGTTGTTAAAGAGACCGGGATCAGATATTGTCATACCTTCTACAAATACCGAAAACCACTTTAACAACTGTGCATGTGGGGAGATTCCAGAGTGAAGTAGGAAGGTTTGGTGACTATTTAGTATAAGGTATTAATGCAGTCCTGACTCCCGCGAGTCAGCTTGATGTAGCTAAAAAAGGAGCCATGCCGGGTCAAGTGAGGTGCTCCTCCGATCAGGCACATTTCTTCGATACCATTCTATTACTTTGTGATTTGATTGGGTTCACCTCTGATTTGGGAGTGTGTCTCGAGGTGGACGGTAGTAGCTGCTATGCAATACCACCAGTCCAAATCCGCAAAACGGTAGTATCCTACCCTGGACCTTGCCTCCCGTGCTCTGTCACATGATTTATCGCGTCTTCTACGAGTTCGGTTTGTGTCGTACCTACAGAGTGCTCCCTGATTGCCCACTGGTTTGGTGGAGTTTACGGTACTATATAGACTACATTATTGTATAAAATGCGTTAAGGGTGATATAGGTAACGCCTTAACGCTATTTTAATATTTTACTTTACGATAGACATTATATATGTAGCGTATTATAATATGTATGTAGATAGTTTAATGGATCCTTAAAGGATGGGAGTCTGAAACATCCTTTTAAGTTATTTGTATTTCATTTGGAGATTTCACCTTAGTTGATTTACTGGTACAAGAATGGTAGTCCTGACTCGAGTGTTTTGTGTTTTGCTTTATACCCAGGTCAGACTGAGTGTCACAACATTTGACACACCTTTGGAGTAGCTTTGCTTGAAGATCTGTCTTTTGTCTATTCTGCTTTGCAGTTATCTCAGTTATTTTTAGTTGTTTATGTTCAAACTTGTCTGTTTCTTTTGTATTTGAGACTACTTTGTATTTGAGATTTCTATTGTATTTTTTCAGTCTTTGATGTTTATATAGCAGCTTCATGAACTACTATTTATCCTTTCTGCTACTTATTATTATATTACTCTATGTCTGTGATTCTTTGGTTGATTTATTTACTGTATATGCTAATTTTTGCCAAATATAAAATAATAATCTATTGTTTTGAGCAGTTCAAGTTTGACATGAGTGGATGATGGTTGATTTGAATGGTTCGAAATAGTAGATCATTACATGTGGCATCGGAGCTAAGTTTACGCAAATCATAGCATATGGAGTAAAAACTCATTAGAGATAGGGTAGTAATACCCTAAAGTGAGTAGAATGTAGAATCATATTAGTTCGAGCTTGAAATTATTTTGTTAGAATTCCATCTGATTCAAATTCCTATTGAACTTGATATTTACCATTGTTTTAAAATTCGCTCTTGTCTCTTCCACTTCTCCTTCTGTTAGTGACACTCGAGGTACTCTCCTTGGCACCATTCTTTCTTAGATTTTTCCTGTTAATGTTCTTTTGATACAGGAGCATCCCATGGCTCTATATTTGTGATCTTTGTAATAAATTTAAGCTCATCTTTCCATCTCAATTGGCAACTTCATCCTTGCATGTGACTAATCCATCGGCGGTCCCGCCAACCTTATTATGATTTGTAAAGGGGCGAAACTCCTTACAACAGGCATCGATTCAGTGAAGATCTCTACGTCCTTGGTTTTGATGTTGTTGTGTCTTTTAATGCCCAAACCGTTTCTCTATTACACGATTCGGGTAATCCTTTTGTGATCGTATGACGAATGCCTCTGGATTTGCAGGCACTTTTATCTTTTCGCTTGATTCTCAGCCTAGTGATCTTGGCTCCGCCCCTATTGTCCGACAATTTTTGAATGTTTTGGTGAAGTCACTTCTCTCCCTCCCAGGCGAGAAATTGAATTCTACATCGATCTAATTCCAAGAGCTCGACCTATTGTCCTTCCTCCCAAACGGATGGTTTCTATAAATGGTTAGTCATCCCCTTTGGATTAACTAATGCTCCTACCTTCTTCGTCAATCTCATGAATAGTGTATTTTGTGATATTGTCAACAGAGTTGTCCCACTTTCGTTGATGATACTATTGTCTTTTCTAAATCATGGTTGACCCGGTTAAGGTCACCCATAATTAATATAAGTCTATCCATCTTTTCTCTATTTTATCATTCTTTTGAGCCTTACTGCTTAATTGGAATTCTCTGTGATTAGGGTTCCTATAAATTTGAATCTCTATCCTTGTTCTCAAATCCAATTTTGAATCATCCTATTAGAGAACATATTTGTAATTAATATAAAATATTTTATATTGTGTTGTTTGAGTTGTTAAGTTTGAATTTTGGGTTTCGATCGATTCGTCTGGCTAACGATATTGATAGGAATTTCAAAACACTTAAACAGGGCAAAACTGACACAATATTGTTTTCAAAATTGATAAATGAAATTTTTTTTGTATATGATTATATTTTATATAAAGGTATAATTTTCTAAAATTGATAATTAAATGAATTGGTTGTTAGAAATGATAATACTAGATTGTCGTTTATTGTTTTGTTAACATCCCTAAACCATTAACTATTGTTGTATGTTATAAGAAGTGAAATTTTAGAACATAAATTATCAATTGGATTAGAAATGAAATGAATTTAAATTAAGGATTTGAGAACTTCATTTGTGGTACTTTTCTATATTTGGTTTTCAAAGTTTTGGAAGTATATATTATTTGAAAGTATTTTCGAATGGAAATTATTTTCAAAGAATTATAAAAGAAGTAAATCAGTACTCACCTCTTTTGTCGTTGGAAAATAATTTTGATGATGACTGCATCATCATCGAGATTCATTTTCGAGTTTCAAAGTAGGAAGGCCACTTAGTAGCTTTGCTACACATTTATTTTGGAAAATGGATTTGATTTGAATTTCTTGAATATGATTTGATGTACAATATATATATATATATATATATATATATATATATATATATGTATATATGTATTTATTCTAAAACGGTTTGAAGTGAAATCGGCAATTTAACTCTCAAATTTTATTTTAACTGATGGTTTTCAAATATTAAAATGAAACAAACTTTTAAATAACTGGAGCGTCTAAAATAATAAATGGAATTGAAATAACGTGAAACAGTTGAACTAGGATTAGATTAATTTGTACAATACTCAATTGCATTCTAAAGCATATATAACTACCTAAATATTCAAAAGTTAAAATGTTAGTATGAATATGTAATTGATAAATATACAATATTAAATGTAAGTAATAATAAGAGGTCCAAAATGAAATTTATATGGTTTTAAACTAATTGATGTATTTGGTACTACGTAATTTCAAAACTATCTTTCTTTTGTATTGCTTCAATTCTCCTACCTCGTTCCTTTTCGGGGACGAAAAGTTTTGAGTGGGGGAGAGTGTAATGACCCGGAAAGTTTAATGATTTTTAATAACAAAATTAAATAAATTTTTCTTGAAATTAAATAATAAAAAATTTACAGTGGAAATTTGATCCTTGATATGCGTCTATTAAACGTAGCAAATGGCAGGTTTTCATTGGTAAATATAACAGTTTGTACGGTTGTGTAATTTCAAATTCTAAATTTAAAATCAGTAAATTTGATGGAGATAAAATGTTTTCGAAATCTGAATATTTTTACATAATATAAATGTAGACTATTTTTCGAGTGAGATGTAATATTTTTTTTGCCAAATTTTGATTGCTCTAGATCCTTTTATCTTATTTTCGGTGAGTTAGCAGCACTTTGATAGCGAAAATCAACTTCTGATAGGATGACCGTATCTTTCATATCTGTGTACCATTTTGTTCGTCTTGTCATGCTGATCTCCACAGTATATTCATGTGTGTCTTTTGGATTCTGATGCGCGGCGGAATCTGCAAAACGGTTAACCGTATCAGTACCCGTTTTTGTGCCTTTTTGTTGCTTGTGTCCATTTATTTGCCCACCGTATTATATGGACAGTCATTAACATTTATTTCATGAAATTCAATCCTCCTGACTTTTATCATTCCAACTTTTCAACATATATTTTGTTTACCTGCTGCATTCTCTTTCCTTCCATTATCTCTGCCTTCTTCTAAAAAAATTATATATAAAAGATCGAAGCTTGTTTGTTGCCTGAAGCTTGCATTCATATTTCATATAAATCAAAGTATATTCAACTTTTGATATGGAATCTAAGATACTCATGCTTCGTCTCCCTTCCACCCACCATTGAACCACATGTCAGCCTCCTGTAGCTGCACCTTGCTCCTCATCCACCACCATCTACAACCAACTGTGAAGCGGCCGGCTCTTCCAAAGATCTCAACCCAAGACCGCCCATCCACAGCATTCCTATCACCTCCCCTCCGCCTTTCACATGCCCGAGCCTTTCATTTATAAAAATAGCATTCCTATATATACCAGAAAAACTGCTCTCGTTCACCTCTATTTGCAAGCTTCGCCGACCCTGCATCCACTCCACCATCCAATAGCACAGCCCCGCCCATCATCCGTGCATCCGCCGCCACCTTTCCCTCCTAGTCCACTGGTTGCAAGTGGCTTTCCTCTCTCCACTCGACAACTCGGCCTCTACGCCATGTCAGCCCGCAACAGCTCCCACCACATGCCATGACCTACCAACCCGCCTCACCAAGCTTCTCCACTTAACCTCCCTTGCTTGACCACAACCGGACCCACATCATCATCCTTCAGTGCCGACCAGACCACCCTCTTCTTCATGTTCTTGCTTTTTCAATGGAAGTGGTAATATATATGGTTATGTATATATATTTCAAGCCTGCTTTAATTTTTCATTCCACCTGCTTATATATATAAAGTTTATATGTGTGTGTGTGTGTGTATACACACTTTACCTGCACCTGGTTATCGATTTATTTTATTTTTACATAAAGTTTGTAAATATAATATGTTTAAAGGTATATGGGAGGTTTAAAATATTTACTTAAATTTCTGTTAATATCTTTGAAATAAAATTTTGTGATAGCTTTAAATATACATATATTATGTTTAAATAAATATGTGTTGAACTTTTTTGGAAAAATGGGTTTTAGAAATATTAATTTTTTTAATATAATATATAAATATTTATTTTGATTTTCAAAAATAATATAAAGGTTTTGTTTTGATTTTAATATGTGTTTTAAATTAAATAATGATTTTGAATATATATTATTCTAACATGTGTTTTAAATTAAATAATGATTTTAAAATATATATATATATAGCTTTAATATATAAGTTCACTTATATAATTGATTTTCATAGAATCCAGTTTGTCGTGCTTTGCTTTTGTCTCACCGCTGTCCAGAATTTGTCACAGCAGTTTTGCTTTCATTTATGTGCCTATCTGTGTCTGTATCCATGTCGGTGTCTATTCATTCCTGTTGTTCTCTAGCCTCAAAAGGTGAGCAATCGCTCATAATTAATCTTATTATATTTAGTAAATTGATTTCACATGAAATGACGATTGAAATATGTTGTTAAATTTGAATTGCTAGTTATTTAATCGTTAAATATGATATGGTATTTGCAATTGTTTACCTATGCTAATTGACAATCTTAACACCAATATCCTGTTACTATATATATCATATTTAAATTGTTAATTATCATTATATTAGCCATTGATATGCTATTATCCCACCTTCTGGCAAGACCGTGACATCAAAAAATTGACTAGAAACCGAGGATAGTTCGTTTTGGAAATCGTTAATACGTAGATCTATAATGGATTTCGGTAAATTTTGTCCATGACTGGATCGATCTACAATTGATACGATCGGGCCAGCAAAGCTATGAAAGCCAATGCTTCAAATTTCATGTCAATCGGAGTTCGTATGCTCAAGACATAATCGATGCAAACCAAGGAGATCAACTCACTCACATCCATCATTACGCATCGATCGGTTTCCTATCCACCAAGCATCCATCGATTCGTATCCATCACATGCACTCTACCACGGGTCACTTAGCATGGTTTTACTTTGTATCCATCAAATCGGCATCCATCAAATGGAGTCAATTCATTTCGATTCCAATTGCACAGTTCGTATCGATTGTTCAACAATCGATACGAATGAAGCAACGAACGAATGATACGAAATGACCTCCAGCTATCGATATGAAATAACCTCCAGCTATCAATATGAAACGGGCCCCAGCCATCGACATGAAGCGACCAGTGAGCATCGACATGAACAGAGCCTGAAGTGATCGATACAAAGAGAATGGTAAAATGGTTGACTCGGTCACTCGGCATAAAAAGTGGATCAAAGTGAACAGAGCAATGCGAATTCAGCAGCCTTCAATAAATCTGAACTTGCATCGATCATAATTCAAAATATACAAGTCCAAATGCCACAAAATTTTCACAGGAGCTTACGTGCATCCTCAAGAATGTTCGTGATCGATCTCGGCTCTATTGGACGAGATATTGATCGATACCAACCATTTCATAGTGGACGTATTCAACATGCCAAACCATTCTAAACCTTTGTGTATCTCTGCTATTTTTCTAATTATAATTTGGAGTGTTTGTTAGATAATTCTCTTTTACATTTATTTTCTTCATTTTTATCTCTTTAAACACTTCCGAACCAATTTTGACACAAACACTTTGTTCTTTCACTGAGAAAACATAGTTTTTCTCTTGCTCGTTGGATCTATTATCGGTATCAGATTGCACAAATCTAAGAAGAAGATCGAGATTTCAAAGTTTAAAGTTCTTCCATCCTATTCAAATTTGCATCAAGCATAGGAAAGAGCCCCGCTATCCATTATGGTTAACACAAGGACTACTTCAGCTGCCGCAGATCTAGAGGGACGGGATAGACAGAATCCCATACAGCTACCTCCTGTCGATAGAAAGCTTTCGGACCATCAAATCCACAGGGCCCTATCACCAAGGAAAAATTTCAAATGCTAAGGCAAGAGCTGACTTAGAGTCAACAATAGCTCACTCAACAACTCTGTGCTAATGCAGAATTGACTAACCAATTGAACCGTCAATGATAAAGGAGATCTAGGTGGGATCAGGCTTCCTATTCATCTACCGAGAGTTTAGCCTCTTCAGATTTCCATCATAGATCCATACAACCACGGCTGGAAGGGAGTTATACCCAAGCTACCGGGCGTCGGCCTACACTGAATTTTGGGCAACCGAGGGTTGGCCTGTCAACCAGCTATCAAACTGGACCTCTTCTCAAGAAGGAGCTGTTCCTCATTATGTCACAGACAACCGCATCGCCACCGCTGCTACTGAATTAGGAGTTGATGCCCAAAATCGGACAGATCCGAACCATCGCCAACATATTCCCGAACCTTATGTTACAGAGAACTTAGAACCAAGGAGGCGAGACATGGACCGCCAACCATGTCTGGCCCTTCCTTGCATTGTGGAACCTGGCTATACCTTGGCTCAACAGACCCAAAACATCCAGATGTCGGATATCCCGATGACGATCTGTCATATGATCTAAGAAAATCAAGGCCTCACCAATGAGGACTGGGGAATCTCCTGGAGTAATACTCCTTTTATTGATGAGATAGTCTATGTTGATCTACCTTGGCAATTCAGGATGCCTGCTTTACCCGTTTATGAAGGAAGCATTGATCCTAATCAACATATCTTAAAGTATGAATGCTTAATGAATGCTGAATGAGCCGATGATGTAGTTAAGTGCAGAAGTTTCCCGATTTCTGTGGGGGGTATGGTGACTATATGGTTCATCCGTTTACTACCTCGATCTATCTTGTGTTTTGATCAGTTGGCGATAAAGTTTGTTGAGCAGTTACGCATTCATGTCATGAGACGAAGAATGTTAATACTTTGTCTACTGTCACTCAAGCTCCTAGAGAGACACTCAGACGCTATTTGGAGAGATTTCATGCTGCATGTGCTGAGATTAGCAATCCCAATGATAACTCTATTATGATGGCATTGACTAAGGGGATTGATCCCAATTCTGAGTTTGGCAACTGGTTGGCCGGAAAACCTCCTGCGTCATTAGACCATTTCTATTCCAAGGCAGCTCAATTCTTGAGGAGGAAGGATAAGAAACGGTCTAGGAAAAAGGATGACGTAGGGCCTAGTGTGGAAGGAATTCAGAGCAATGTGGTTGTTAAACAATCTGGGGAGAGCTCCAGAAAAGTAAAATTGAACATTCAAAATAAACAAAATAAGCAGAAAGGTGATGGTAATCAAAATAGGAAGCGGGATCAGGATCGTGGTTCACGGCGTAGGGCTCCTATGTTTGATAATTATACTCCTTTGAATACATCGCTAAGAAATGCGTATTTGCAGACTTGCAATACTATTCAATACAATAAACCTGCTTCGAAACACTCATCGGAGAGACATATTCAGACAGGGAAGTTTTATAGATTCCACGAAAGCTACGGCCATAATACAAACGAGTACCATCATTTGCAAGACATCATTGAGAAATTGATACGTCAGAGAAAATTGGAGCAGTTTGTGCAGGCACCACAGTCTGAAGGTGCGGGACTATCAAATCAGAACCGTGTGCCGAATCAGGTGAGACCGGAGGAAACCGCTCGTACCGACAGGAGGTTGGTGATAAATACTGTTAGTGGTGGTCCTCATCCAGTAGATAGAAGCTGGAGGGAAGATGGTGCTCTGGCCAAGCAATAGAAGATGATGACTGACAACATCGTTTTCCAAGAAAGAGATGCCGACAGGGTCGAAGCCCCAACCATCGATTTACTTGTCATATCAGCTCAAGTAAGTCCTGCTTGGATGAAGAGGATCTTAGTAGACAGTGGAAGTTCTGTGAATATATTGTTCAAGCGAGCCTATGACCAGATGAAAATAGAGACTAAAGATTTGAAGCCTTGTCAGTCCCATATCTATGGATTCAACGAGAGTGCGACTATACCCGTTGGAGTGGTTGGAATTGTCAGTGGAGTTTTAAATTGGAGAACATCGGGGAGTCCGGATGTTACAATTTGTGATGTTGGATATAGGCTCTCCGTATAATTCTTTCTTGGGCTAACCGGCCCTAGCTAAGTTCAGGGCCGCTATTTCCCCATGGTGTCTGACTCTAAAGTTCCACACCGATCATGGGGTTGGAATCGTTAAAGGAGATCAGGATGTTGGACGAGAATGTTATGTTGCTGAGCTACAAGACGCGCAGCGAAGAGAAAAAGGAAAAGACGTAGAGGAATTTTCTGCTTCTGTTTTGTTGAAAATTGACAATTGGTAGCTGGGCCTAGGCCTGGGCGCCCCAACTAATTCCAAAAGGATCTTGACCTGAGAGATATCGAAAGTGAAGATGAAAGTAAAGACTATTAAGCTTCTCCGGTCGAACTGACGATCGATGTCCCGGTCGATGCTAGCGATGATTCTAAAATGATATAGATTGGATCTCGGTTAAGCTAACAAATGCAAGAGGAATTAGTTGAATATCTCCGAGCAAACCTCGACGTGTTTGCCTAGACACATTCTGACATGTGTGGAATCTCCTCGGACATTGCAAGCGGCACATTGAGCATTGACTCGTGGCATGTCCCGGTCAAAAAAAAGGCATGGTATGGATCCAGAGAGATCTGCCGCCCTTGAGGAAGAGGTAGATAAGATTAAATCGAATGGGTTTATTCGAGATGCATTATACCCGGAATGGGTATCCAACACATTACTTGTTAGAAAGTCAAATGGGAAATAGAGAACATGTGTCGACTAATCAGACTTGAACAAGGCTCCCCCCAAAGACAGTTTTCCACTTCCTTGAATCGATCAGCTCGTAGATTCAACCGTTGGACATGAACTCCTATCATTCGTAGATGCGTATTCGGGCTAGAACCAGATACCCATGCACTTGCCCAACCAGGAACATACCAGTTTCATGACCAATCTTGGACTTTATTGCTACAAGGTTATGCCTTTCGGACACAAGAATTCCAGGGAAACTTACCAAAGGTTCGCTAACTAGTTCGTAAAAACCATGGAAGTGTATGTAGACGATATGCTTGTAAAGTCACGATTCTCCACTGATCATATTAGAGACTTAGAATTAATGTTTAATATCCTCCGAGAATATAGAATGAATCTAACCCTACTTGAGTGCCACTTTGGGGTCGCATCCGAAAAATTCCTTGGGTTTATCATCAACACTCAAGGAATCGAAGCCAATCCCGAAAAGATCTAGGCGATTAGAAATCTTGAGACTCCAAGAACTATAAAGAAAGTCCAAAGCCTCAACAGGAAAGTAACAGCACTGAGCAGGTTCATTTCAAAATCCATTGAAAAATGCATTCCCTTCTTCGAATTGATCCGAAAAGGGAAACAAAACTTTGAATGGACTACAGAATTTAAGGGTGCAGTCTGAGCACTAATTTAACACCTCTCTACACCGCTATTTTGTAAAACCTATCGATCATGAGAAATTGTACATTTACTTGGCGGTATCAGAAAACGCAATCGGTGCTGCCCTAATTCGGGAGGAAGCCCGAATACAAACACTGGTCTACTATATTAGCCAACGACTAATCGGAGCTGTGAGAAATTATCCGAAGCTAAAGAAGTTGGCTTATTTTTTTGTTATTGCCTCAAGGAAGCTCCGTCCGTATTTTCAGGCTCATCTTATTACCGTTTACACCGACCAGCTATTACGACAGGTCCTTACACGGCTTGAGACGTTTGATAGGTTACTCAAGTGGAATATCGATCTAAGTCAATTTGATATTACTTACACTCCAAGGTGAACCATTAAGGACAAGTCCTAGTAGATTTCATAGTTGAATTTACCATCCCAGAGGACCTACCCAAAACCAGTGAATCTCCTTAGTATATCTGTTGCATATTTATGGCGTATCAAATGACCGTTGCTTAGGTGTCGGAGTTGCACTTGAAACTCCTGAAGGTCGATCTATATGTTATGCTCTGAAGTTTGACATTCGTGCGACCAATAATGAAGCTAAATATGAAGCCCTACTTATCGAATTGAGACTTGCCAGAGATTTGAGAATCATTGTTGTGGAGGTTTATTGTGATTCGCAATTGGTCGTGTGTCAGGTTTGGCCGGAGTACCAAGCCGAGGATCGAAGACTGGCAGCTTACCTTGCTCGGGTTCAAGAAATATTAAATCAGTTCGATTACTATGCCATCTACTGCATACCCCGAGTGCACAATCTAAAAGCCGATTCATTAGCAAAGTTTGCCAACACAGGTGAAGCATACCAAATGGGACTCGTTCGTGTGGAAACATTATCATTCCCAAGCATCGATCAAATGGAGACAGACTGAGCATTTGAGGTCGGCCCAGGAAAGGAGTCATGGATGACTCCGCTTAGGAATTATCTTGAGCATGAACCCTACCAGAGCGCAGGAGTGAAAAGAGACAGATTCTTCAAAAAGCTTTGCAGTTCACTATTCAGAATGGAGTCATGTATAGAAGAGGATACTCTGTTCCTTTACTCCGATGTATCACTCATGATGAAATCAAATGCATACTACATGATGTGCACGAAGAAGAATGTGGCGATCACACCGAGGGGCAAGCCATTGCCAGTAAATTGCCCAAATATGGATAGTATTGGCCGATTGTAAATCGCGATGCATCAGACTACACCAGAAAATGTGATAGATGTCAGAAGCATGCTCGAATTCCTAGAGCCCCACCTACTGAGATAACTCAGATGGTCAGTCCATGACCATTTGCAGTATGGGTCGTTGATATTATTGGCTCTCTACCTCTAGCCAAAGGTGGTGCAAAGTATGCCATCGTCGCAGTTGATTACTTTACTAAGTAGGCGGAAGCTGAGCCCCTTGCTACAATCACGACGAAGAAGGTGATCAAATTTGTAGTCTGCAACATTATCTGCCGATTTGGTGTCCCACACAACACCATCACCGATAACGGAACCCAATTTGATACTTTTGAATTTAGGAATTTCTGTCAACGATTCCACATTCAGAAGAAATTCTCCACAGTCGCACACCCTCAATCGAATGGACAGGTTGAAGCCGTGAACAAAGTAATAAAGTCCATTCTAAAGAAATGATTGAAAAAGGATGGAGGTAAGTAGGTCGATGAACTTCCTATGGCTTTATGGGCTTACCGAACAACACACAAGTCTGCAACCGGCCACACTCCATTCTCTCTTTCTTACGGTTCAGAAGTCGTTATTTCAATCGAGATGGAAGTACCCTCACATTGTGTGATTTACAATGATCCAAAGACAAATGCTATATTACTTGCCAAATCCCTAGATTTAGTGGATGAGAAGTGAGAAGAGGCTTACTTGAGGACAGCACCATACCGAAGTCGAGTTTCTCGTTTGTACAATGCCAAGGTCCGACCCTGAACCTTCGAACTTAGCAACCTCGTCCTCAAAAGAATTTACCCGGTCCCTTCGCACATGAAACCAACATTGGAAGAGTCGTATGTAACTGAACAAAAGCTCAGAGATGGCACATTTAATTTATCGATCATTGACGGTCTTACTCTACCAAGAGCCTGGAACAGTGAGAGTCTCCGTCGCTACTACACATGACAGGCTTTATATATTTAGTCTACTTTTCATTTGCAATTTTTTTCTGCATTTAGAAGTTTGAATTTGTAATAAGGCAACTGAATTTGCCATATTTTCTTATTTCAGCAATAAAATGCAATCTCTTCGAGCCAGAGTTGTGATAGATTGAATGCGTCATACAACTATCACTATGCACTGAGAGCTAAATTCCACCCAACGGTAGGGTTTATTCAAATAGTGAGCAACTGTGATACGACCGGTTACTCGCTAAGGGATACCCGAGCTCTGTGGCAAATCATCACACTGATGTCAAAAAACGATTGATACACGACAATTCTTTGATTAACTCTAGATTCCGAGAGAGAAAACTGGAGTATAAGCTTATAAATGCGGTTTCAAAGAGGGTGGATCCGCACACCTAACGACTTCACCTGTATCTTGACCAAGTTTGAGGAGGATGGATCCATCCATCTAACGATCTCGCTTGTTAACTCAGGGTGGATGTGAATCGACCATCCACTATCTTGATAGATTCGTCGTTCCCAGAGTATCAACGAAATCCTAAAGCATGAATAAATGTGACTGACCATCTGTCGGCCAACCCTAAGTTCCCAAAGTGCGAACTGGGGTATAAATATCAACCAACTCCAAGTTCCCAGAGTGCGAACTGGAGTATAAACATCGACTAACTTCGAATTCCTAGAGTGTGAATCGTAGTATCAACATCAACTAACTTCAAATTCCCAGATTGCGAACCAGAGTATTGACAGCAATCAACTCAAAATCCCTAGAGAGTGGATTAAAATTTAAGCACAAACCGGTTATGAATTGACCACCCGTAACACAACTCCGAGTCCCCAGAGCACGACCAAAGTATAAACATAAATCGGGTGTGATTGACCATCCATGAATCAATTCAAACTCGGATGCATTCATGAATGTTAAACAGGATCGACTGACCACCCACGAAAATAAATTAAGTCCCCGAAGCATGGACGTAACAAAAACTAAAAGCCGACATAATTGACCATCGACGAACAAGCGCAATCCCCAGAGTGTGGATACGTTTACCAATAGATGAAGGAGTGTGGTTCGACTACTCAAATTCGCCATGATACAACTTTGTTTCATAAAGATCGAGATCGAAGTGTTGATGGCAAATAGCAATTGCTGACCGATCTTTTCAATGTATCCCTGAATCTGGAGGCATGACTTATGTACCGATCATTACTAAGATAGTGAAATATCATAATTCGACTTAATACTCGATTGCGATCCGAAATGGTAACCCCAGGACTTGGCAGCTAAATCCGAAATGGTATTGAAGAAAAGTTTAAGCACTGAAATGCTTAAGCAGATGAACATAAGTTGTACA
Source organism: Allium cepa (assembly GCA_030765085.1). NCBI lineage: Eukaryota > Viridiplantae > Streptophyta > Magnoliopsida > Asparagales > Amaryllidaceae > Allium > Allium cepa. The sequence continues at coordinate 566,418,127 of CM060940.1, read as the reverse complement.
GAAGAAAAAATGGAATTTCATTTCGGTTATTTGTGAAAGAAAATTATGTACAAGTTTATCCCAAAAATCCTACTAGTAGGGGCCGAACCAGCATCTATACACAGCCTACAAAAGCTAAAGAAATTCCTATCTACTAAAAAATGAGCCGAGGAGACATGTCTACTCTTTTTTCTTTTTTTGGTTTCCCCTTCGATGTGGACCCGCTGGAGCTGCAACTTGGCTTTCGCTTTAAGCCCTTACCTTTTGCAGGCCAATCTCCAGTTGGGGCATTGTATCAACTTCCTCCTCCTAACTCATGTGTATGGGAATGTTTCCTGAAGGCAGAGTCGGAGGGACCGGATCAACTGTAGGAGGCGGGACAGGCACGCTGGTGTCGAAAACCGTACCACCAGGCGATATCATTCTTAACAGAGCTGGGCCAGGTCCCCCCATCTCTCCTCCAAAACTACCAGCTCGAGCGGCCTCTTCCATTTCTGCGTTAATTCAGCTATTATCTCTTCTTCACGAGTTGTCTGAGCCTCACCGGGAACATTTGTGGTTGGGACTGAGGAGCTGGTCATTGGCGCTACTCCACTGATAACAATGGTAAATCAACAAAGGGATCGCTATGATGACCGAGGAGTTCCTCCATCATCTATTCGTCAAAAGTCAACGTGCTCCCGTGTACCTCATCTATAGGTGTGGTAGCCATCGTCGTGGTTGCTTCGATTATGATGGCCTCCCACTCATGGTGTTGTTCTTGACTTACAGAAGGCACGACTAATGTTGCTTCAATCACTGGATAGAAGAAAAGGAAGAACTATTAGTAATTACTTCAAATAAAGCTCCCGATTTCACACAAATATAAGCAATGTTCGAAGTACCTTCCTCAGTTTAACTCGTTGCGGAACAGCTTCAGAGACTTGTTTGTGAGCCGGAGATAACTGCGGTTGATCGGGGTTATAAGCAGGAACGGATTGAGGATCAACCGTAGATATAGATTCAAGCTGGGTTGGCGCAAGAATTTCAAGACTTAGATCAAGGTGCTCAATGCCGAAACCCTCTCCTACCTCCGTGTGCAGGGTGATAAGTTTCTCCTTTTCGTATGAAATCATTGTATCGTGGAGAATTTTTCATTCGTCTTCATTCAGCACCCGGTTCTTAAGCTCGAACTCATCAACTGATTCACCTTGATGTGCAGCCTTGTCATCTTCAGTGAATCGGCCCCAGGCATTGTATAGATGTGTCGAATAATTATCTAGTCAGGCTAGGTTTCTATGCTTCAAGACATTAGCATTGTAAGTAATGAGAAGATCTTCAATATTAGTCTCAAGCCTGGACTCCACCATTTTGACTTCCCCCTCAACTTTGGTCCCCACCTCCTGAATTTCGAGTGATGCCGCATTTAGTTCACCACGAAGCACCACCGCCTGTTCACACGTCGCTTGAGCTGCTTTATTTGCCTCATCCTTCTCCTTGATAATTCTGGAAAATTTGGCTTTAAACTCAATAAGTTCTTTCAGTGCAGCGTCCCTTTTGGCTGTGACGGTGGTGTTTCGATGGTCTATCTCCTCCACCAAAGCAAAATGTGTTTGCTGCATCCTCTCCATAGCTAGGTTTGCCTCATCAGCATTTCGGGTGGCGTCTATTTCATATTTCCAAGAGGATTCAGCTTTATCGTTAAGAACCTGAATAATGAAGTCTTTTTGAGCAAGATCAGTTTCTAACTTCTCACTCATCTTCGCCTATTGGAAAGCCACCACAGAGACCTTATTAGCAGTCTTCATCCACTCCCTATACTGGCTATATACATCGTGAATGTAGTCATGCATGGTTTGTTCAGCCTCAAAGGGAATTTTTATCAAGTGGGGGAAAAACAAAGCTGTCGAAGAAAATGTTAGGAAAGTCTTTCTTCAACTGGGCGATCTTGATTTCCCATTCCTCCGTATGCTTGGTAATAGCCTGCTTAGTAACAGTGGGTGTTGTTACTTCGGCCTGCAGTGTTGAGACTCAGACCTCGGACCGTGAGAATATGGTTTTTGATGCAGAGGCTCTATTGGTTATTTCCCGTGACCATAAGGTTGTGTTGGATCTCGAGGGGGTGGAGAGTGTGATTGGCAGCGATGTCCGTATTCTCTATCCCTATCTTAATCCCTCTCATAATGCTCTTGACTGGAATAACCACGACCATGGTTTCTATCGTCCTCCCTCCGACGTGACTCATAATAAGAGCTCGATGATTAGCATGCTAAACGGAGACTTCCTAGCATAGAATCTCGCCTAGTCATTGTGTCCAAAAAGTAAAAGGAAAATAGAGTTAGAGATCTCTTGAAGTGAGCAACTTAAAAGTAGAAACCGTGTATTGCCATGAAGTGTACATGTGTGCAACCCCCCGACCAACCGGTTGGCTGCACTTGGGGAAAGAGACTCGCTTAAATCAAGAGCACTATGAAGCTCCTCCAATCCCGTGTCGTGATGAAGCGACACATAGTTCGAAATCGGAATATCAGCAAGTCCTACGAAAGGATTCTTTATTTGTGAGGGAGGAGCCTTCGAAATTCTAATCTTGGAGACGGGTAGAGACACAATTATGGATTTCTATCTTGAAGACTTATGACGCTTGTGTGCCACTGTCTTGCCTTTTCTTCATCCCTCGAAATCTTGAAAACTTTCAAAAGGCCCGGCTACGGGTTCATAGTTCGTGGGTGTGCTTTCTTCATAACCCTCCTCGGCTATTACAACCCCTATCGCTTTTCGCTTCACTTGCCTCGTCGGAGCTGCCCTAAGCATCCCCTCCCGTTTGATACTTTGATTTCGTTTGATTAACCCAATAGTTCTCGGATTTCTATCTGTTAGCACCGAGTCGATTTCCCTCATTTCACTTGGTACTTCTTGAAGGACCCATACTATTTCTTTGAAGTGTGCGCCTTAAGGTCGTGGATTGTGGCTGTAAAGGAAAGAAGATATTGGTTTCAGTGTCAGTTACGGCTAGTCTGCTAATTACCAAAAAATGTAGAACTTACATTGACTAGCCATCGACTAGCAAACCCTGGAGGGCATAGAACTACTCAGTTTTGAAGTAGCTCAATCTGGCCCAGGTACCAATCACAACTTGACAGTTCCTGACTGCCTCCAAGAATGTGAAAGAAGGGCTATCTCCCAGACTCTTAACATTAAACAAGTATCTTATTTTGGTTGGGGTTGGGGGTCGAAAAAGATGCTCCATGAATACAACGAATAAACTATTTTGCAATGCATACATTTTGGGATGTAGCTGTGAAGAGGCGATTCGAAGAAAGCCAACACTTCTCTAATATACAGGTTAAACTTAGGAAGTGTTCCCACTGTACATGCATGGTAATTAAAGGCAATAAACCCTTTTGAGGGAGCATGCGGTGTGTCATTCGGTCCTGGTAATAATACATCGTCCAACGACAAACCGTGCCTTAGGCATATCTACCCCAACGTATCTTCGGCGACATTGGATGGCACAGAATCTTGTGGGTTCCCGATAAATTGGCACCAGGCAGCTCGTCCGGAGCTGGATCTATAATTTCGACTGCGATGACTGGTATCTCTATGACTAAGGGAGATGGACTTTGAACCTCCTGCTGCTATGAACTTGTGGATTCCATAACTAATCAACTTATCAAAAACCATCATTAGATGATAATAAGCCCATGTGTTCCACAGTGTGAAGTGCATAAGTGTATTGTGCAATGTAATGTTGTATATTATTTAAGAAATTCTACGAAAATTGAAAGGTGTTTGAACGATGAGACTTCAAAATTTAACAGGAGTGACCGTCATCGCTGACCGTCACAAGCGTGCCATCCAAACTTTGGGGACCTCCAAGTTAAAGGTCATTACATTTCGTCAAGTTACAATCCCATTAACGAGCTTCGAAAGGTAGTCAAATATGCAGTTAACTAGCTATGTAAATTTATGTAAGGCAGAAACTCGTCGAACTCAAGTGATTATATGTGCAAAGGTTTCTGCGTCCATTAAAAGTTAAACTTGGATCGATCCCCAGAAGTACGATTTGCGTCGATCATAAGAGATTATTTGTAACGTTCATAAGGCATCGTTTAGTGTCAATCGGGATTCATCAACTTCTTATTGACCAGGTGACGTTGGGTTTCATATCTCCCTGGCATGACGTTCGTATCGACCATTTGCTTCTGGAATTCGTATCGATCACTTCGAATCGATGTGAAATACTCCCAAACTAGAATGATATGAACTTCATCGTCACAAGCTCTTCTAATCGATACGAACTCCCTCACTTGAAATTGATACAAAGTTATCTTTTGACCATCCCTTCATTGATACGAAATTGAAGCCAATCCACCTTCCACGAATCATTGTATCCCTGTGCCTTCTTCCCCAATCGACATGAAGGCTATTAGCACTTTTCATCAAACTCCAGCCATCCACAACCACCCCATCACAAAAATCAGTCATAGATACATGTCGAATTGCAAAAGAGTTAAAAGGATCTTGTCCTAAGTCGATTATAGTGGATTGATTACCAACATATTTATATAAATGTATAGCTAGGAAGAAATGGTTCGCCTCCCAGTGTTAGTGACCGATAGAAGCAGTTTGCACATCACCGATATGAAACCTCATCTTCGTATCCATTTACTATCAACCTGAAGTAACAGTTATTCATATCCATCACTGATCCATCCATGCGAAGAAGCCTTCTTCCTGTCCATCCCTCATCCACCTAATAAGACAGTCGTTCGTATCCATTAGATCCCATCGATACGAATGCCACCAACATGTCATGTTTGGACTGCCCAACCTCATCGATATGAAATGCCTATTTCGTATCCATTAGCTTGAAGACCCTAAGATCTCGTACCCATTGATACGAGCATAACTTTTTGACCTTTTACATTGATCCGAGAGAGGATCGATACGAAGAGACATTCTAAAACGACCATCAAGTGTTGTTACAATTCAAATTTGACATCGATTCAGGAGAGGATCGATATGAAACTCGATCTAAACAAGAACTAAAGAACTCGACAACGACTCGTGAAAGAACAAACGTTGACGAAAGACAAGTTTATAAATATGTTATTGATGTGCACGTAAATGTGCATATTTTTACCACCATATTTATTCTATTTAAATTAAATAAATGATCATATTGGGTATTTTAACATTTTTAACCAAAATCCATATTAATTCCAAATTGTCACATATCCATCTTCATATAGAGGAAAAACGGTCATTTGTGTGCATATATTTCTTTGAGAAAAAATTAATTGGAAATTTTTATATTATTTTGTAGGAAATTACACTCAATTACAAGTGGGTTCATGAAGGAATATGCATGCACAAAATGAATATAAAGGAATGAAGATGGAAATAATTCAAAGTGAAGAACATGGAGGACCCCACCTACCCACCACCTTAATGTACAAATTAGAGGCTAATGCACATGCTTATGGAATTGATGGCTTCATGTACACTTAAATGATGATTAGTAGAAGCTAATGATTACTTTGCCTCCACACTTTCTCAAGGGTAATTTGGTCATTCCCCAAATTACGGATTAGGGTTTCATGCTTGTATAAATAACCTCTTATGTTTCATGTAACCCTCATCTCTTACTTAGTCTCTCTTAGGCCTCCTTCTCTTTAGTTTAGTTTAGATCAAATAAAAGAAAGCTCTCTTTCTCTTTTCATGGCTACTTAGCCATTTTTATTTTATTTTTTTATGTAATTTTCTTTTCTTTTTATGCAATGTTAATTAGTGTTTCCTTTTACTTACGTGTTCATTTCTTTTTATGTAGTAGTGTAGATTTACTTTTATGCAAGTTGAATAGTTTTCTTTTCATTTGCTTTCATTTTTATTTTTATTTTGCTTTCATGTTGCAAGCTATATTTGTTGCTTTGATAACAAATATGAGAGGTTAATCCCTTCAATTTAGGGGTAATGAAGTCTCTAATCATATAGCTTCAACATTTTGATAATTATAGCTCTCTTTTTGTGCTTAATGACAATGCTTGAAGTGTTTTAATTTGTCATTTTTGTTTTGAATTTGATAGCCTATATTGTTGACACCAAATAGGCTATACTTAAACAATCACTAATACAAAAGCCTCTTCATCAAAATATGATTATGGCACTAAAAGTGATTTGAAATTCAAATTTGATGGTCTATATTTCTAACTAATAGTTAATAGGCCATACTTAAAATAGATTTCATTTTCAACTTTGTTGTCATTTTCATGAAATTTATTAAGTGGTTTAAAGGTTGTGTTATAGTTTGATGGCTTATGTTGAGCTAATTAATAGCAAAAATGAGCCATACTTATGATAAATACATCATTTAAACTAACTTATGATAAAAAAAAGAGATCGTAATTTCATTAATTGTTGAATTATATGATCTAGAGAGTGGATTTATCTCTAAATTGTCATTTAACTCTCATATTTTTATCTATTTTTCTTTTGCTAGTTTTTGTTAGTTTCTTACATTTTTAGCTAATCATACTCTTCAACTTTGGTTCAATTTGATTAAATAGAATTTTAAAATCATCAATTCCCTACAGATCGACCCGTATGCGCCGCATGCTACATTCGTACACCGTGCGCTTGTGGTTATTTTTATTTCTAAATTCTTCGATGGTTTTCTAATCCGATAGAATTTTCGTCGTTGAACAAGTTTTTGACGCGGTTGCCGAGGAGTTGCTTTGATTTTTAATTTCTATTCTTCGAATTATTTGTGTTTGATTTTGTGTGTGTGTTTGTTTTATGTTTAAAAAAAAATTTGTGTGCGTTTGATTTGTGCTTTGCATTTGTTTGTGTTTGTAGTTTTTCATTTTGAATTTGCATTTCTATTTCCATTTTTAAAAAAAACATACAAAATTTCAAAACAAAAACAAAAATATTTCACTTCCTATTCATTTTCTTTACAATTTCAGTACAATTTACAATTCAATTTCCTTTTACAAATTTGATTTCCAAATCTTTACTGTGCATTTCCCTTCTCTGTTCACTGCCTGTTTGCTGAAGCATTTCACTTCTCTGTGAACATATACAATAGTTCCATTGACCATACTCACTGCCACTTCCATATTCAACTTCACAATCCCTCTGGACACAGAACAACCCTCTTCAACAACCTTACTTCATTCTAATCCAACCTTCCAGTACTTCTCTGTTAAATACTACCACCAATCTTTCCCTTCACCATAACCAGTCCACCACCCAGCAATAGTTCACATCTCCACAACACTGCTACTCGACCTCTTCAACATACCCAGTTCACCATGCTTCCACTTCCACAGACCTGTCTTTCACCTTTCATTCAATTACATTCCCTTCTACTTGCATCTCCCCTTCTTTTTGCCTACAGCTACTTTCATTTCTGCATTCACAACTGTGCACCACCCCACTGCCTCCCATACAAAACAGTGCACTGCACATAACTCCAGTCCAAACCACTACATCAACATCCACCTACAACAAGCTTGCTAAAACATTCCTCTGCCATCAACTAACTACTAGCCAACTTCTCTGCAACTTCACCATTTCACAACATTCAATCACCTTTTCACAACTACATCACCTGAACTCCAAGCCACAGCCACCATACCGCAAAACTGCAGCGAGACACGTCTTTACGACCACTAACATCCTCTCATTACCACAGTCTCTGCCTTCCTTCAAGCTGCTGCTACACCCTGCATAGCCCATCGGCATACTCACCACCACCATACAACACAATCACTGTCAAAACCCACGACATCACCAAATACCCACAGAACCAAACCAACTGATTAACAAGAAAGTTCAAAACCAACTGCTGCCGCCGCCTACACACCAATTCCTGCTACTGCAACATCATCTAGCTGCAAACACCTCGCCTGTTCTCAACTACCATCCATTACCTTCCACCAGAAATTGCAATCCACCATCTTTCCACCATACTGCAACAAATACACCTTCAAACCATCATACCAAACCTGATTCATACCTTCAAACGTACCACAACAAGCATCACCATCCACCTTTCTACTCACAGTTCTATTCAACTCCAGTGTCACCATAATCACTTCTTCCATCTACCCATAATTCAACAACCAATGTTGGCCACACCGGACATCTCTACCTCACTGTATTCTTCTGACATCAACCAAAAACCCACTACAGCAAATCGCCTTAACCAAATTTCACGCATCTCTCTGCTCAATATCAAACTTCCATAACCCTCTTCCTGGTCACAAACTACGCACTGTCATCACTTCAAATCACCAACAGACGCTACATACAAACATTCCTACCAGTGCAAACCGCAATCCCAATCGCCTTCGAACTGCCCAACCAGAACCATCCTCCTCCGAAGAACACGAAGCCAAATAGAACAAGCCGCGACCTTAAACAAGCCATCGAGCATCGCCAGAAACCCAAATCGCAATTAAATCTCAGTGTTAGAAAAGCCACAAAACTGAGAATTCGCAAATTGAAAATTGGGGAGATTGAAACTCGTTCATTTCGTAAATCAAAAGAAAAAAATTGGTACTTGGCAGTTGATTTTGAGTATATATATTAGTGGGTCGGGTTTGTTGAATTGTGTGGGCAGATTGTTGTTTAAATAGTTTTTGATTTCATTAGTTTAATTTTTATTTGTTGCATTAAAAAAAATTCTTTTGTTTACCTTGTTATATCTAATTGTTTCAGTTTCTTATCTTTACTTCGTAAAAAAAAGTGTTTTCTTTTGTTTTAGTTTTGTATATATAAAAAACAAAAGCAAAATATTATACATATCTTGTTTTCATTTTCAGTTGCCAAAGCAGATTGGAGGAGAAGCTTGCTTAGCCCTGCTTGCCAAAAAAACGCTTGCTTGCAATATCTATTGATTTTTTTATTTTTGCCTTGCATTGCTGTTTGCTTGCATATTTATTTAAATAAAAATAATAAAAAAATCCATTCGTAGTTGCATTGTTAATTCACGTTTAAATTTTGCTTTGCATTTCATTTTAGAATTGTGATTAATAATAACGCTTAGACATCGATAACACTTAATTGTATATTGACAAGTTGTCTTCTTTGAACAATTTAAATTCTTGGTGTCTAGTATACGGCAGAGTAATAACCATTTATAAATATTACGGTGATTCGTAAAAATTATAGTGGTTGTTCCTCTGAAGGTACTTAAACCTTTGGCTGTATTGCTACGGTGATTCGTGGTGCACCGATAAATCCTGCCTGTTACCTGGCTGAGAACTATCTTGTTGATTTAAGACAATGTGTGATTACATAATTTTGGGTTAACTTAGAATAAATCATTTGTAATTAAGCACTACATTCATTTAGATGCATTAATTCATGCATATTTAAAAAAAAATTCAAAATCCAAAATGAAAAAAATTGTAAATATTCCTTTTCCTTTGAAATTTATTTTAATCCTTTTTCTTTGAAATTTCAAAAATCCAAAAAAAATTAGAAAAACGAAAATCCAAAAAAAAAATCTTTTCAAAAGCTAAAAAAATTTGAAAATCCAAAAACAAAACAAAAATCAATTTTCCATTTTGAAAAGTAAATTCTATTTGTAAATATTTTTCCATTATAAAAAAAAACCAAAAACATTCTTGAAAATGTCTGAATTTCCATATTCACTTGAATTTTATAATAGTTGTGAAAATCAATACCATATGATTTGACTTCGAATTCGTATGGATATTTTAATGACAACTATTGTTTAAACAATTCGAATTTTGAACAACAAAGTTTTCAAAACGATGATCAGCCCTCTAATCTCGAAAATAGCATTTCATCTCTACTGGAAATCTCTATACAACAAAATCAAATGATAAATGAGTTGTTTAATTCATATTTGTGCGATAACTCGAATCAAAGTTTTCAAAATAATCAAAATTTGAGTTCACTTCAAAATTCAAATGATTTCGAGTATAATCCATGCCAATTCAATTTTGAACTCCAAAATGAATTTCAAAATCAAAACGAAAATGTGATCCACTTTTCAAATAATTTTGGCAATGGGAATAATCTCGACTACGATACGATTGAAAAAATTTGTCCTCAACAAATACAAATCAAAAATTCTCAAGTTAATAACTACAAATTGGATTTTGTTGAACAAATGAACGAAATTTACGATGATCACACGGATTCATTGTTCGAAACATATATGAAACAACGTGAGAAACAAAACCGAATCCCAACGTGTGATGAGTCAAACAATAATCCATCTTTTACCCAAATCGACGATTTTCAAATAACAACTTTTGAAATTGAAAACGACAATCTTAACGAAGTTGTTGAAAAGACGGTAATTGAGTTGGATTTCGATTCTTTTGAGGGTGAGAAACTCGATTTAAATTTCGATCTTCCTTTTTTCTGAAAATTTGAATACAACAACTTTGGATTTTGAAATGGATACATGCGATGAAGTTGTTGATAATCCAACGAAGGAAGATGAATTTAACGAACACGACTTTTATGGACTTTTCGAAAATGAGTCATTAAATTCTGATGGGGAAGATTTCGATCACCATTCTGACTTTGAAATCGATAATTTGGAAGAAGTTTTCAATGATAAACTTCAATTTCAATTTGGTGAAAATAAAAGTGAATTTCAATCAATTGTTTTATCAACCCCAAAATCATTGAAAACAAAACAACTTGTTCAATTTTTAATAAAACAAAATTCGTTTTTCCAAATCGATAATCAACTTCGAAATCTTTTACGATTTGGTTTTTCTTGCTTAAGCTGTGTCTCACACATTTGACGAGACAAATGAATTAGTTTTTAGAAGACCGTTTCATTTACTTTTTGACTGTATACTTTCTCATCTCTTGTTAATAATAATCTTTCATGTAAATATAGGATTTTTATTTTATTTTTTTCCTTCCACTTGGGTTGACTGTGAGGACACGGTCAAAATCAAGTGTGGAGGGAGACTCATCTTCTTTTTGATTTTTTTTTGATTAATTTTTCATTTTTCTTCTTCCAGAACTCAAAAAAACAATTTTATTTAAGCATTTTGATTTATTTTTAAAGAAACACTATAGGACAAATATATGGTTTTGGTTTATTAAACTGAAATTATTGAAAATTTACTTGTCTTAAGAAAAACACAAAATGAAGTTTGATTACAAATAATAATGGTTTAACTAGTATATAGGAAGATTCATACGTGTTAATTATGAAATACATCCTAATTGTAAATCTTTGTTTTAAAAAGTGGTCGATTTAAAGTAAAGGATATAACATTTTTTTGTCTTCTAAGTTAAATGGTGCAAAGATGATTTCGCAAAACTCTCTCTCCTAAAAAAAATTATAAAAGCAAAAAATAATAGCATCCAAGTATTCACTCTCATTTAAAAGTCCTCACGGTTATGCATGGGTGAATTCCTTGGAATCTTTGATTATGTGCTTTCATACTCATTTAAAAGTCCTCATGGTTATGCATGTATGGAACACATGTAAAAAACAGACTTAATAAAAACCACCTACGGTCGATAGGTGTATACACGAAAGTGTGTGCACTCGCCATGCTATGTACTCCCCTCACATAAGCCCGAAAGGCAGTGCATGGGTGGTATATCTGGCCTCAGTTTACCTGAGCTAGGTGTGTAATTTTTCTTGCAAATAATGAGAGAGAAAGCAATTGAAATCCTAGCACTATTTTTACTTATTTGATTTGATTTGTTATTGAAAAGAAATGAAAATACCACTTTGATAAACTTTGATAATCAACTAAGGATCCATTTCATAGTTACACTGTGTTATTAACAAAAACAACGAGTTAAACTATAATCTATTTGTTATGATAACTTGATTTTTGTTGGAAATTTTGACGAGTAAATGACATAAATTTTCAAGACAATAGCCAAACATATTTTTAACTTATTTGCATCAATTTAAAAATAAATCCTTCATTTGTAAATATTTAAAAAAAACTTGCATTCATCTCTTTGTAAATAAATCTTTCATTTTGTAAATATTTTCATCCTGCATTTGGATTTTGTGGGTAGTATACGCCGAAAACCCTCACGAGACAACACTCGTCCTACTGGGGACACCCAGAGGTTTACGGCTTGTTGCTTACGCTCAATGCAATCATGCTCCCTACGAAAATGTATTTATCTTAGTTTTAGTTTATTCGAGGACGAATAAAAAGATAAGTGTGGGGATATTTGATGTGCATGTAAATGTGCATATTTTTACCACCATATTTATTCTATTTAAATTAAATAAATGATCATATTGGGTATTTTAACATGCTTTAACCAAAATCCATATTAATTCCAAATTGTCACATATCCATCTTCATATAGGGGGAAAACGGTCATTTGTGTGCATATATTTCTTTGAGAAAACATTAATTGGAAATTTTTATATTAATTTGTAGGAAATTACACTCAATTACAAGTGGGTTCGTGAAGGAATATGCATGCACAAAATGAATACAAAGGAATGAAGATGGAAATAATTCAAAGTGAAGAACATGGAGGACCCCACCTACCCACCACCTTAATGTACAAATTAGAGGCTAATGCACATGCTTATGGAATTGATGGCTTCATGTACACTTAAATGATGATTAGTAGAAGCTAATGATTACTTGGCCTCCACACTTTCTCAATGGTAGTTTGGTCATTCCCCAAATTATGGATTAGGGTTTCATGCTTGTATGAATAACCTCTTATGTTTCATGTAACCCTCATCTCTTACTTAGTCTCTCTTAGGCCTCCTTCTCTTTAGTTTAGTTTAGATCAAATAAAAGAAAGCACTCTTTCTCTTTTCATGGCTACTTAGCCATTTTTATTTTATTTGTTTATGTAATTTTCTTTTCTTTTTATGCAATGTTAATTAGTGTTTCCTTTTACTTACATGTTCATTTCTTTTTATGCTAGTAGTGTAGATTTACTTTTATGCAAGTTGAATAGTTTTCTTTTCATTTGCTTTCATTTTTATTTTTTTTTGCTTTCATGTTGCAAGCTATATTTGTTGCTTTGATAACAAATATGAGAGGCTAATCCCTTCAATTTAGGGGTAATGAAGTCTCTAATCATATAGCTTTAACATTTTGATAATTATAGCTCTCTTTTTGTGCTTAATGACAATGCTTGAAGTGTTTAATTTTGTCGTTTTTGTTTTGAATTTCATAGCCTATATTGTTGACACCAAATAGGCTATGCTTAAACAATCACTAACACAAATGCCTCTTCATCAAAATATGATTATGGCATTAAAAAGTGATTTGAAATTCAAATTTGATGGTCTATATTTCTATTTAATAGTTAATAGGCCATACTTGAAATAGATTTCATTTTCAACTTTGTTGTCATTTTCATGAAATTTATTAAGTGGTTTAAAGGTTGTTTTATAGTTTGATGGCTTATGTTGAGCTAATTAATAGCACAAATGAGCCATACTTATGATAAACACATCATTTAAACTCACTTATGATTAAAAAAAGATCATAGTTTCATTAATTGTTGAATTATATGATCTAGAGAGTGGATTTATCTCTAAATTGTCATTTAACTCTCATATTTTTATCTATTTTTCTTTTGCTAGTTTTTGTGAGTTTCTTACATTTCTAGCTAATCATACTCTTCAACTTTGGTTTAATTTGATTGAACAGAATTTTAAAATCATCAATTCCTTGCGGATCGACCCGTTTTCGCCGCGCGACATTCGTACACCGTGCGCTTGCGGTTAACTTTATTTCTAAATTCTTCGACGGTTTTCTAATCCGATAGAATTTCCGACGTTGAACAGTTATATGTGCCATAAATCAACATTTAATTCTTAAAATTTACAAGAATTGAATGCTCTCTTGGTGTCAATTACAACAACGAATGATAGGTTACTATCATACCACACTCAGTTGCAACAGTACACAGTACAACAATTGGCAGCCCACAATTCACTATTTGTATCATTGAAGGTCATTCAAAGGTTACATATTTTGATGAAAAGATAACAACTACTCAGAAAATTGGATAAAACTTTTTCAGAATGAAAGGTGCAGCTTTTTAAAGCACGTCATGTTCACATAAGACGTACTTTGGGGGCAAATGTTATCCCACCTTTTGACAAGTCCCTAACACCAAGAACTTGACTAGACACTAAGGATAGTTCGTCTTGAAGATCGTTAGTACGCAGATCTACTATGGATACAGGTAAATTTTTTCCAAGTCCAGATCGAGCTACAACTGATATGATAGGACCAGCAAAGCTATGAAAGCCAACATTTCAAATTTCAAGACAATCAAAGTTCGTACGCTCAAGGCGCGATCGATGCAAACCAAGGAGATCAACTCACTCGCATCCATCATTTTGCATTGATCGAATTTGCATCCATCAAGCATCCATCAATTCGTATCCATCTTGTGCACTCTACCTCATCTCCATTTGGTCTGGTTCTACTTCATATCCATCAAATTGGCTCGACTTCGTATCCATCAAATGGAGTCAATTCGTAACGATTCCAATTGCATAGTTTGTATCCATCGTTGAACGATCGATACGAATGAAGCATCAAACAAACAATACGAAATGACCTCCAGCTATCGATAAGAAATAACCTCCAACTATCGATACGAAACGTCCCCTAGCCATTGATACGAAGCGACCTGTGAGCATCGATACGAACAAAGCCCCAAGTGATCGATATGAAGAGAACGCGTAAAAATGTTGACTCGATCACTCGGCATAAAAAGTGGATCGATACAATAATTTAGCACTACCTCAACTTGTAGACACGTGCTTAAATCGATACGAACAGTTCGATGCAAACAACAGTGATGAGAATTCAGCAGCCTTCAATAAATCCAAACTTGCATCGATATAACTCAAAATCTACAAGTCCAAGTGCCACCAAATTTTCATAGGAGCTTACGTGCATCCTTAAAAATGTCCGTGATCGAGGTATTGATCAATATGAAGCTTATTTGTATCGACCACGGACCGAGTGCAAAAGTTAGGGGATCGATCGTGTGGGCCCACCCATGTGAGAGAAGAGGTCTTCCGAGATTTCAGCGAGATATTTGCAGCCTACACCTATAAATAGCATCCCAAGACCTACAGAAAAGGGACTTTTTTGGCTCTCCTACGTCAAGACTCTGCCAAACCATTGTTGTGCTCGAAATTCACTATGTACTCGAAATTCACTGTTGTAATCCATTACAACCAAGAAGCAAAGGTTAATAAAGATCAACCATTTCATAATGGATGTAGGCAGCACATCGAATCACTCTTTCTCTGCTATTTTTCTGATTATAATTTGGAGTGTTTGTTAGATAATCCTCTTTTACATTTATTTTCGTCATTTTTATCTCTTCAAACACTTCCGAAGAGTGTTGTGCCCAATTTTGGTACAAACATATGCTATTTAATTTTATGCTATTATTTTATTGTTCTTACTCTGCAAGCTCGCTATTAGTTAGGAATTCTCTATGGGATGAAATGATACATAAGCGAATGAAATTTTAGAATAGGGAAAATCGTTATGGGTTGAAATGATAAACCCAAGCGATTTTTGAAATTTTGTGATTGCGAGTTGAAATGATGTATACCCGTAAATATTAAATTATTGCGAATTGAAATGATAGATATTTGTATCACTTGACCATAGGATAGAAAATTATATATGGACATCGTTGGTCTATTTTGAAAAATGATTTCCAAAATTTAAAAGGGAAATATATGGGTTTTAATAAATATTAATATTTAAAATATAATCTATAAATTTATTTTATATATGTATAAAATTAGATTTTTAAATTTATATATTTGGAAATTTTATATTTACAAGTTAGTTTTGAAAATATAAAATATTAATATTTTACTTGTAATTTTATTATTTTAAGATATATAAAATAAAATTTAATAATAAGATTTAATTTAATAAAATTTAATTTAATTAGTACATATATAATATGTTTAAGTATTTACATAAAATTATATAACTATTTTAAAATAGATTTTGTAATAAATTTAATAAAGTTTGGTTAGAAAGATAAATTAAACTTGACTCAAAATATTATTTGTTTAAGAACTGGATATAAATAAGAATTGATTTAAACTTATTGATTTTGAGATTTTAATAATATTATTTTATAACTTTATAACTTTATTTTGATTGAGGTGATTAAATGAATATATAAAAATTAAAATTGAATATTTGAATTTGATTTAAGTTTGAATTTGAGATCTTATTTAAATGTTCATAAAAGGTGATTAAGTGAACATTTCAAAATCAAATAAATTAAAATTAGATATTTAATATTTAATTTTGATTTAAATTTGTAATGCGGGATTTTATTTAAATGCTTATATAAGTGATAAAATGAATATTTTCAAAGTTAATTTAAGCTAAAGTTGAATTTTGGAATATAAATTTATCATACTGAGTTACTATGAATTGTTCGAATATTTAAAATTTGAAGCCTATTGAATTGAAAGTGGTTTAAATTTGAAGTTCAAACCTAGAGTTGAAATCGATATAAATTAAAATGGTTAAATGAGAATTTGAATTGATTTGTGAAATTGGAAGAAACATTTCTAATCTGAAACTATTTTCGGTATAAATTCTTTTTAATATATAAACTACTTTTAATATATAACTGTTTTTAATATATATACTATTTTAATCTATAACCTATTTTTAAATATAAATTATTTATAGTTTATAGCTATCTAAATATATAAACTATTTTTAATATTTAAATTGTTTAAATTGGAACTGTTATGATTTAGATCTAATGGATTTAAATGTGAATATTTTGATATGATGATTTAAACTAATAAATGATATGATTTCGAAAATGATATGATTTCGAAAATGATATGATTTAGAAAGTGACATGATTTCGAAAGTGAATATAATTTCGAAAGTGATATGATTTTGAAATGAATATGGTATTTTGGTATGATGTATGAACTATTTTGAAATCAAACGACCACGGTGTGAAATAAGCGTTTGGTTGTTAAAGAGATCGAGATCGAATGTTGTCATATTCTCTGCCAATACCGAAAACCACTTTAACAAATATGCACCGGGTGGAGATTCCAGAGCGAAGTAGGTTGGTTTGGCGATGATTCTGTATGAGATGTTAACACAGCTCTAACTCCCGCGAGTCATCTTGATGTCGCTGAAATAGGAGCTATGCCGGGCCAACTGAGGTCGCACTTCCGATCGCCCACATTTCTTCGGTATCATTCTATTACTTTGTGATTTGACTGGGTACACCTTTTGTTTGGGAGTGTGTCTTGAGGTGGGTGCTAGTAGCTGCTATGCATGACCACCAGTCCAGATCCACAAAATGGTAGTTACCTACCTTAAGCATTGCCTTGCGTGCCTTGTCACATGCCTTATCGCGCCTTCTATGAATTTGGTTTGTATCGTACATATGGAGTGCACCCTGATAGCCTACTGATTTGGTGGAGTTACAGTACTGTACGGACTAGTACATTATATAAAATGTGTTAAGGGGGATATGGGTAACGCC
The DNA here is from genome assembly GCA_030765085.1 of Allium cepa. NCBI lineage: Eukaryota > Viridiplantae > Streptophyta > Magnoliopsida > Asparagales > Amaryllidaceae > Allium > Allium cepa. The sequence goes on along the minus strand of CM060940.1, from coordinate 566,400,637 downwards.
TTAACGCTATTTTAATATTTTACTTTACGATAGACATTATATATATAGTGTATTGTACTATGCATGTAGATAGTTTAACAGATCCTTAAACGATGGGAGTCCCAAACATCCTTTTAAGTTGTTTGTATTTCATTTGGACATTTCACCTGAGTTGATTTACCGGTATAAGAATGCTAGTCCTGACTCGAGTGTTTTGTGTTTGCTTTATGCTCGGTTCAGACTAAGTGTCACTGCATTTGACACACCTTTGGAGTTTTGGAGCATTGCTTGAAGATCTGTCCCTTATCTATTTAGCTTTGCAGTTATCTCAGTTATTTCTAATTTGTGTATGTTCAGTCTTATCTGTTGCTTTTGTATTTGAGACTACTTTGTATTTGAGATTTCTATTGTATTTGTTCATACACTGATGTTTATATAGTAGCTTCGTGAACTACTATTTATTTGATCTGCTGCTTATTGTTATATTACTCCGTGTTTGTGATTCTGTAATTGATTTATTTATTGTATATGCTAAGTTTTGCCAAATATAAATTAACAGTCTGTTGTTTTGAGCAATTCAAGTCTGACATGAGTAGATGACTGTCGATTTGAATGGTTTGAAATAGTAGGTTGTTACATAATAGCTGACTATAATGCCTTTGCACGTAATTGGAAACAAATCACAACAAGAACATTTCCAACACAAGAACTACAAAGGGTAGCATAAGGAAAAATCATCGAAGAGTGTGAAACTACAAGGCTAAGGAACAAAAAATCAAAAAGCCATCCTTAAGAATCAGGTTTCAAGTTTAGACTCCTAATGAATGCAACTTGACAACATCAATAGAAAATGTCTACTTGCTAACCATGGATGAACTTAACTATTGGCCATCACAGAAAAAGAAGCCAACACATGAAAGGAATCTGGGGGATCCTACTGTAACTATCACATGATGAATGGACATGATACTAATGATTACAGAGCCCTAGAGGGGATGATAATCAATTTCTTCCGTTAAGGAAAGATTAGTGAATTTGTAAGGAGAACGTGAGAGAAATCAATAAAGAGTTACTTTTCTAAGAAAGATCTACATGGTTGGGAGCGAACTACTCCTTGAGTTTGGATACTACTGAAGATGGTATCTATCTAAGATGGTAGAAAGCTTCTGTCCGCGTCGAGTTGGCTAGGCCAGAGCACATCCTAGAGGGAGTGTGGAGTAAGCCTTTAACAGTGCCATGCTATGGTCAGATTAAAGCACTGAACAAGCCCTTGGCCATGCCTCTAGTCAGGTCAGGGTACCTCCTGGTGGGAGGGCAGAGTAAGCCTTTATCTATGCCACATCATGGCCAGGGTAAAGCACCGAACAAGCCCCTATCCACGCCATGCTATGGCCTGGGTAGGGCACCTCCCGAGGGGGGATCGAGTAAGCCTTCATCTGCGCCATGCTATGGCTAGGTTAAAGCATCGAACAAGCCCCTACTCGCACCATTCTATTGCCACTGCAGGGTGCCTCCTAGAAGAAGGTCAGGTAAGCTCTTTGTTCCAGCCTCTAAGATGAGCCAACCAAGAGCACCGGACAACAATGGACTAAGATGTCCAAGCCCCAGAAGAGGCTCATCAAACAAGGACTAAGATGTCCAAGCCCAAGAAGAGGCTCACCAAATAATGGACTTAGATGTTCAACCTCAAGAAGAGGCTCATCAAGTAAGGGACTAAGATGTCCAAACCTAAAAGGCAGTATATCTCTAATTGACTAAGAAATCCAGGCCCAAGAAGTGGTACATTAGATTATGGACTAAGACGTCTAAGCTTGAGAAGCAGCCAATCAAATTATTGTTCTCTACAAAGCCTAAAGGGTTTACACATGTCGAGGGAGAAAAAAAAATCTGAGTAAAGCAGAACTCCATTTATCAAATACCCGAATCTGGGTATCTGGTTTCTCGTCTCAGGACTTTATCTATTATTGATCGAATCTGGGTTCGGAAACCCTCATTTTTAAGTTTAATCTATTAATACCTGAATCTAGGTTTCAGGTCTTTATTGACCACTTACGGTCTTTATTATACCAAAATATGGGTTCCGAGACTATTACTTATTAATGCCCTAATCTAGGCTTGAGGTTTTTATTAAGGATTTCTACTTATCCATTAGAAATGCCTGAATCTTGGTCAAATAATATCCATAAGAAGATCGTTATTATGAGTTTCCATTAATACCCGAATCCAGGTTTTCAATTTCTAAGTTTTCAAAATTTCATTAATGCCCGAGAATGGGTCATGGGGTTTCTATTACAAATATTTAGATAATGATTTCTGAATTCTTCCATATTCAGCTCTTTATTACCTATCTTTAGAGAATGACTCTCTTACATTTATACCTATGCTTCAAGATAGGATTTTCTATCAACATACTTTAGACGTTCTAGCAAAATGGTTTAAGTTAAATTCTTAATTATTTCTCATTATAGTTAAAGATGGGATTTGGACGTTTGATATAAACTACTTTTCATGTGATGATTTACACAAATGATATACGTAGATTTATATGTCAATTTCAAACTAACAATTGGAAATATTTTTTGCGTCATACTTTTCATAGAAATTGAAACAACAAAGAAGAACAAAAGACTCGGAAATACCTAAATTACAGAATGGGCTATCAAACAGGCATTTCAAGAATGACATTACAGGAAGGAATCACAAATCAGGTTATATTTACAAAGTTTATATGATATACACGATTTATGAAACTATTTACAAATATACAGGATAAGTATATACATTTCATGAATACAAATCTATTATAAGTCTTGAGTGCCCTTATCCAGATTCTCATTAATTGAGGGATCTACTATGTGATGGACTACGATGTAGAGGACCTCTTCAAGTTTCTTTTCTTTCTTCTTTATCATATCTGCATCATCAATTGCATCGATAGTGGTCTCCAGAGCGCAATAGAAAGCTCTGTTTGTGCCCCTAATGGTTTTATTTTCCCTTTCTAATTTTGTTGTTTGGTTCTAAAGGAAATAATTTCCACGTTCAAATTCCTAAACTCTAGCGGCATACTCATTTATATGTTTCGAATATTTAATCCCTGTTTGTCAAAATACTTTTCCACTTCTAATTTGACTTTCCTACATTTCACCCACTACCCTCTTGTCTAGTCCAGGAGAGGGATTAGTCATTGTGGGGAACTTCTAAGTGGCAAGGGAAGTAGACCTTGTAGGTCTATTAATAGAAGAAGTAGTGTGGGGGACCGGTACATCGATGCTCTGAATATTATCTGCCATAATATATTCTAGCGGTTCACATTGGGCTTGACTACCCCTTAATTTTATCTCCAAATCACTTATTTGTTGAAGTAGTTCCGACATTTTCTGATCAAAATCGATTGAAGGCTTCGACTTTACTTGTCGCTTTAGCACAAAAATCATTTCATCTTTACTTTTGATATATGTCTCTAAGCTGGCAATTTGATCTTTAAGACTACAAGTAATAGTTTTCTGAAGTAAATATCTTTTTCCATCTTAAAGCTTTGGTATTACCATGAAAGCGTTCGAGTAAGATGTCATCAAGAAGTTTGCTTCTTTCAAATTCTGTCAACATCTTATCCTAAGATTAGTAAAGTGTGACACTGAATCAAGTGAAGGAGGAGATGCTGATAATTGTTACTCCTATTTATATAGAAAAGGAAGCAAAATGAAGTCCAAATCATAATGAAAAATCTCTTTATATTATGATAAAAGATTATAATTCAAATGACAACAAAAACTAAAAGATAAAGTAGACAATTGCTTTATATCTAAATTTGAGAAACTACATTTCTAACTTTATTTAATGAATTAGAAAAAAGAATAATTGTCGAATCAAAAGGAATATTAACTCCTTATGGAGTAATAACCGGTGGACATTTGCTATAGTCCTACTTCCCAGTCGTAGGTCTGTCACGGTCACAAATTAATTTAGTATGAAATGTCCTAAGTTTCTTAGGAAACTTTTTTTCATCACTGAGAAAATCAAAGCGAAGACGAGGATATTCCAGGTAAAGTTTTTGTAAATCTCTAAGGAAGCAGTATCTTGGTAGTTTTGAAGATTTTCGAGTTGATAGCTTTTCGAGATAAAATCGTCTCAATTTGACAAATTGACTTAAATAGTCTCTAGAAACAAGTTGTGCAGCTGTGATAATATAATAAAATGAAGCTAAGCATATAAAGCAAGACTATAACAAATATTTACATATCAATATATTATTGCATAGTTTACAATTTTTCATCTGGTTTATACAAAATAGACCTAAGACAAAAAAATTCTCATAATACTCAAGTTTTTCAGGAGGGAGACCTTGGGGAATGGACTTGACTCGTGTTAAGTTCCAACAAATTCTAGGGCACGGATTAAATCCAAATCCATCCAAGTATCTCTTATGAAAACGCCTATGTAGACCCCTACCAAATTCTTTTAAATATGAGAAGTCAACAATTAGATGTCGATAATAGGCTTTATATAAGAAGTCGACTAAAATATCCCACTCTTCAATTAACATCCAAAATAATGCGATTAACTCATGGTTTTCTTTTAAGAGAGCATCGTAGCGAAGGTGCGCTCTCTTTAGTAGGGGAAGCTTTTTGATGATTAAAAGATGCCGGCACTAATGCACTTCTATCAAACTTCTGATACTTATCGAAAAGTACATTGTGCTCCCTTATCTGCTTGTCCAACTCCCTATATAATCTGTTTATCTCTGCTTGTTTTCTTTCGAGTTTGTTTTAACAGGGGAGGATAGATTTCTTCCTTATCTAAAATGAATGATTTACGCTATTATTGTATTCGAAGTGAAAGATATTTAAACAGAGAATCTCATACTTGAGATATCGGGATAGAAGTCTGAGAAACCTGCTCTTTTCCTCTCGGTTCATCAGCATTAATAAAAGCAGGATCTTCTTGAGGAGCATAAGGGGCGGCTGATTCAAGAGTGATTGTTGTGTGAGGAAATGACTCTTTTTCAGGAGCTCTCGTATTACGGTCTCCATCTTTGTTAGAAAACTCAGTGTGACCTTCTTCCTCACCACCTAAACCTTGCCCACCGTTGACGTTGTCATGATCATCATTATCATCGTCATTATTGTCATCATCATTATTCTCCTCCTCTTTGGCAGCATTATCTTTTTTGCCTTCAACCTCTTAGTCGGACTCAACTTCAAAAGGAATAACTTCAAAAGAAAGAAGTTTGGAGGCATCGATTTCCTCCCTCTCGGCAACTTCAATCCCCTGCTCCATCTTTTTTATTCTGTCCATCACCCTATCAATGAGAGAAGGGTTGAGCGAGGGGAAGCTCAAATCCAGGAACTGATTAACATTATCAGTATAAGCGAGCATTAAGGCGTCTTCAAAGGAGTTTATAACGATATCTTTGGGAGATAAGTCAAGGAACTGTGATACTCATTGCTTGCATCTGAAATGGTACCAATAGCCAGTTTCAAGGAGACTTTGTTCTTTTCCAACTTTTTCTTCAAAAGTGACATGTTTTGCTATCATTTTAGCCTTCTCCTCATCGGATTCTTTCAAGGTTAACTGCATCGCCAAGTTTCATCAACGAGGAGTTGGCGAGCCTTTCTTTATTCCAAAATGGCAGATTCCGACTGGGCGAGAGAAGTTCTCAATCGCTCCAGTTTTAGAGGGTGCTTCATCTTTTGTCGCGGATACAAAAGAAACTTGGTTCTTTAAGGTAGAAATATCCTCCTGAAACATGGAGGAATCAACAGAAGATTTAGATGTCTGCTCATGCAAAACTAGCCAACTCGTGGAAATATGAAAGAAAAGTACAACATAAGTTAAAAGGCTTAAAGAGAAATATAGATAATAATGTTAAGCAATGTAATACATACCATTAGTTGTTGCTTGAAAAGAGATCGGTAGTGTCCGTCCAAATCAGCAACCGAGGACGGTGGCTGAATTGAAGTGAATGATGGAGTGTTTAAAATAGAATGGACCATCTTTTCGAAATCAACTGAAGGAGTGGAAGCTGATGGTCCAGGAAGATTTAGAACTTAACTGGGGTCGAAGTCCCTAATGCCAATGGCTATTGCATCTGCTAAATTACGCTCGGAGAGTTAGAGACAACGTTGTGTGAAAAAAACCGATTTTGGAGGGAGTTTCCTTAAGCAGGACATGAGGAGCTTCGACAGACAGACTCTTTAATGACTCCCCAATAATAATAGACCCTGCTTTGACCAACGGTGAAGAATCTGAAACCTCAACCACTTTAAATTTCTTTTGAGGTGGTTCCACTACATACGTTTTGATCGGCTTTCTTTTAGTAGCCATCTTTGACCTGGTAATGGCCTGGGAAAAAGATGACGCATGTTAAGTCGAGGAAGGAGGAGCAAGATCATTGGTGGGCTTTTCTAATTAAGGGTCAACTGAAAGAATTCAAAGAGATAATAAGTCAACAAAATAATTTGAGAAAACAACACAAAAATACATAACAAGTGTAGGGATTATCACTTACCGGAGTGATCGGCACAGATGAGTGACATAGGAGAGAAGTGTGCAAGGTATCCCAAGAAAAGGAAGCATTTTCCTTGTGATATGTATTAGACCAAGGGAGGCTACCCTAAATCCTTTGACCGTAGAGGAGAAGAGAATGCTGCCTCAAGTTGGCGGGATTCAATAGCTTCACTCGGTTTCCAGTCTCACCAGAAGATGCGACGAGAGACTCCACCATTCTCTTATCGGCCTTGTTAAGTTCTTTTCCAGGAGCACCTGATAGAAGGCAAAGATTAGACAAGTAAAACCACTGAATAGAAGGTAAATGATGGAAGTCTAAACTTACGAGGAGTGGAGAAAGTTCGATTAATATTTGGAGAGCACTTAACGAAGAAGAAGTTGTTCTCTCAGTCTTTAAATTTGTCAACCTCTTCAGATATCAACTTCTTTGGAGGGGTTTCCCTAAAGATTTGGCTGTTGAGATTTCTAAGCTTGACCGGTCGGACCAAGTGATTCAACACTTCAGCATTTGAAGAAGGGAGTAGAGCTCCAATGCCATTAACTCCATAGACAAAAGGTAGGTGTGCACGTTTGGGGATGACTATTTTGATGCAATTTCAAGATAAGAAAGGAACTTAGACAGGAACCATGGAAAAGGGAGAAAGCCTCCATGCCATATATGAATGGTTGTATAAGAAAAGAACCCTTTAGGAGGGTTGTTTATGGTATCTGTATCCTCAGGTGGAAGGGCTTCCACACCAGTAATGATGTAGTCATTGAGGATGGCATCCACTTCGTCTTGGGTAGATATGAGAGAATGCTTAGAAGTGGCTTCGATTTTCTTCGAAGATCTCATGGTTCCACCAGGTGAAAACGTTAGAGTTAAAATTTCAAATTTATTATGAGCTTAACATTTTTTCAAAAATTGTTAAAAGTCTACTAGAGCAACTAAAACATGAAACTTTAAATTCTTGGGGAGAGTTAAAGTTAAAAATCAAGAATATAGAGCTTTCGACTGAGTCGAAAGGGAAAGATAAATTAACAGTTAACAAATCCCTCTCGACAATGTTGAAAGCTTAAATTTGAACATCTGCCAAGCTTTTGACAAGGTCAAAAGAGAGGGTTGAAGTATATATCATATCGGCACCCTTCAATAATGCCTAAAGCTCAATAAGAACCAGGTTGTTAGAAGCAAATGGTTAAAGCTAACATAAAAACTTGAACAAAGTACATACAACAAATATATGACAAACCCCTTCCGAACCAGTAAAAACCTATGACATTAGTTTTCTAAGGGAAATATGAATGCCATAGAAACCTTATACCATTTGAGTTGAAAGGTATTAAGCTAGAATTATACGAACTTGGTATGTTTCGACAATGCTGGAGAAAGTTGGTTATAGAAAGTTTCGATTCATTAGTTACAGAAGGTTTCGATAGCGCCAAAAGGATATTATGGTTTCAAAGGCCTACTAAAGAGAAAAGATTTCAATAAACACAATAGATTTCGACTAGGTCGAAATCTCATGATTTCAAGGGAGTGATTGTATCCTACTTCACTATATAACCTTTCAGCAAAGTCAATCAAACACGCGCTACAGTACCTTTCAAGCCCATTGAAAGAGGCTAAGGAAGCAAAATCAATGTTACCGCGTTAATCCCTTTCGAAGGGATAGAAAGGTAAATTTGTGGCGCCAATTTTTCATCCGTACATATCAAAACTTCTAGGCGAACAAAACAGAAAACCCTTTCTTCCCGTAACCCGATTTCAAATACAGGAATTCAAAAAAAGTAATAAACAAATAAATCAAACCCATTATATTAACAGAATCAACATGAATAAAATATTTTAAATTTCAAAAGTTATAAAACGAGAATTCAGATTCTCTAAAAAGTAACAGCAATTATAAACACTGATATTGAGTTTAAAATGATAGATAAATCTTATCGATTAATTAAACTAAATAGCAAAACTCTCTTGAAAGAATTGAATTTTAAAACTCAAACAATACACAGTAAATTAAATCGAAAATTGATATTTCGATCGTAAAATCTAAGGGATTAAAAATTCATCATAAAACACAAAAAATAGAGAAAGAGAAATAGATTTGCAAAAATGATTTTCACTTACACTAGATTTGATTTCTCCTTTGATTGAAGAAAAAGTGATTTGGAAATTTTTTAGAAACCTCCTTAATTTTCTCTCTAAGCTGGTTTGATTGTAGATAAGTAAAGAGGAAGAAAGGGAAAGTGTTCTTTATAAGAAAAGTTAGAAAAGGCGGCAGGTCGTTAGATCAGATCTAAATAAACAGCCTAGATTTATGTGGGAATGCCGAAAGGCGGAAAGTTTCTATGTTTTGACAAAGTTGACTTGGAAAGTCAAGTGCATTTCTTCGTGGGGGGAAAATGTTACTATCAAAAATTCCTTTCGACTTAGTCGAAAGATACTTGATCATAAGATAAGAAGAACATAGCAAAAGACTCTAACCAAACCTTTCGAAAGAGTCGAAGGAATGCTACAGCTAAAGTCCAAAAGCTTCAGAACTTTTTGCAGAAGTCGAAAGGATACAACAGCCAAAGGCCAAGAGATTCTTTACCTTTCGAAGGGGTCAAAGGAGTCAAAAGAACCTTTTCACCTTCAGTGGCCACCTTTTGAAGTAGGTGATTCCACATGATTGGAGACCTTTCAAATGGTTAGAGCAACACCTTTTGAAGACAATAAAGGACAACTCTTCAAATACCGCCAAACCTTTCGAAGGCAAGGGTTTGGCCTTCACTCAAACCACTCAAAAGTATGTATTGGCTTGAACAAGCCTTTTGAACCGGTCGAAGCCATTATTGTCTAGGGAAGTTCTGCATCACGTCACAGGTAAGAGTTCGAAAGCAATCAACGATATCGAAACCATCTGCAACCCAACATCCTCGAAACCACTAGATAAAGCCTATTGACGGATTCGAAAGGTCATACAAAGCAACATAGGGGAGAGAAGTGCAACCGCTCCTTTCGATAAAGGCTTAAGTATACTAGTGTCAACACGGTAGCCAGCTTTCGACCAGATCGAAAGCATTGGGGTCGAAAGTGTTGACCCGCATCTATAAATAAACATAAGAGGTCTGGTTTAGGGGATCCAAATCCAGTCAATCTAAACTTGTATTTTTTCAAAAGTTGTAAAACCCTAAATTCAAAATTGAATTGGGGATTTTTAGTAATAGAGTCTTATTTGAGTTGTGGAAGGGAAGTCTTCAATCTTTTAGATTGCTTAATTATTTATGAAAGTTTTCATTAGGTTTAACCTTGTACTACAGGTGTCAATTATATCAAAAGGTTCCTCCTGATTCAATTAAAACGTGGTATATTCAAGTAAATTCAATCCTAAACTTCAAGGTAATTCCATGGCTTCTACTTTTGAAAACGTCGAAACCTAGCCTCGATCCATTTAAACCTTTGAAACCTAGATTATATACTAAGTGCCTAAGGATCTAGCTTTTGACAAGGTCGAAACATCTACCTCATATTCTGGATCGAAACCTAACTATCTAACAATTTAAGCCTTCGACTGGATCGAAACCCATTAAGTCAAATCTTACCCAATGGTCTCTAAAGTGATTGAGTTAAGTGTTTTAACTGTGTTGAAAGGAGAGTTTTTGAAGGGAATACTGCATCATCCTAACAAGTTCAAAAGGCTAATAACAAACGAAATTGTTTGTATCCACTAGGTCGAAAGGCCAATCTAATCAAGTTTACATTATAGCAATCTATTCGAAAGGGTAGCCAAGGAGGAAATACACATCTCATTTCTCTTAATCTAACCAGAGAAATCCAAAAAGGGATAAACCTTTTTTCTTAACTCAACTTTGGGTTGTTGGCAAGATTTCTTGTTAACAGAAACCCTATCAAACATACGACCTCCTCGATCTGAACAAAGAATTTTGATCTTATGGTCCATTTGATTTTCTGCAACATTGTTATACTCAACAAATTTCATATAGAGGTAGGATTTGGTCTTCATAAGAAACACATATCATAGTCTCAAGAAATCATCAGTAAAAGTAGCAAAATAAGAACTATTATCTTTGGAAGCTATAGGCATCAGGCCACATACATCATTATGTACCAAACCTAAGAGTTCATCAACTCTTTTATTGCTCCCACTGAAGGGGTGTTTGGTCATTTTACCTTTAAGACCAAACTTATATGTGTCAAATAATTCTGAATCAATTAATGGTAAAAAAACCTTTAGTTTTCATTTTATGTATTCGTTTCTCACTAATATGAACTAGCGTACAATGACGAAGATAACTATCAGTTCCATTGTTAAAAGCATTATTCATAGAACATACATAATTAATATTAATCACATATTCCATTTTCAAGAATACCATCGTATACATTATTTCCATCCAAATTAATATTCATAACATTATTTTCATAGTGAAAAATATATTCAGTCTCAGACAATCTAGAAATAGAATTAATCACATAAATAAATTCTTCTATAAAATAGCAGTTAGTTGATACTAAAAATAATCCACTAGGCAAAACAAAATGATAATCTCCTACTGTCATTCCATCTACCATGGATCCATCAGCAATTTGGAGTCTCATGTCTCCTTTTGCCACTCGATGTCAATTCCTAAGCTTATGTAACGAATTACATATATGAGTTCCAGATCCAGTATCTAAAATCCTGGCATTTTATTGATTACAAAATAATTTTGAATCATAAATGTTTCTTATGTAGCTGCATAACCATTCTGATTACTTTTCCTAACAATCTTCATGTATTCAATATAGTTCCCTCACTAGTGACCTTTCTTGTGACAATGGTGATATTCAACCCTATCATCGGTCTTCTTACTTTTCCTTTTTTACCTTCTCTTTTTTACTTCTTTGAACTCTTTGAAGATGATGCACTACCCTTAACAAAAAATATAGCTCCCTTATTCTCAGATTATGATTCGGCCAATCTCAACATATTAAGGAGCTCCATGAGATTCGCATTTGATTAGCAGTATGAACGGTTTGCACTGAGGAGTAAGTGAACCAAGGATCAAATCTACTCTCAATTTATTGCTTATCTGACGTCTAACTGCAAAAGTCTATCAATATATCCTTTCATCATCAACACGTAATCACCCACTTTCTGTCCTTTGGTCATTTTGGTAAAACTTCTTCGTAAGTTCGTACCTTGCAGAATGTGACTGTTTAGCAAACATGATAGAGTTAGGGTATGCTCTGGGAGCAATTATGTAATTTATTATATATATCTAACTTGATAACCAATCTTGTTCAAACTGAAAGGTGTTTTCTTTCTATATTATACTTAATGTAATGTGTTATATCAATTAACTAATTTAATTAAAATTATATTTAATAGAAAATCCATAAAATGTATATTTGTGATATTAGTTACAAAGTGTTGTAACCATGAGTAATTTATCACAATAAAGACAAATATACCATTCTAAATATTCCTAGTCAAGGAGTATCGAGATTGGATATGAATACATCCATTAGGACTAAATTATGTAATGCAGTCAAATCTTGGGCAGTGTATTACTCATGACTATTGGGGGACCCAAGGGGTTATGTACTGATAGTCATTGGATAACTATGAAATGACTCACTCAACAATTTTATGTTAGTTAATAACTGAGATCAAGCAGAGAATATCCATGTGACTAATTTACAAGGTGTGCTTGACTTGAGAATACTATCGATCTTCAATTCGAAGCTCGACTTTGATTATAGTTAAATCATGGTAAAACATCCATTGAATGACTATAGTTAGGTCGAGTGGATGCATTGAAAGTGAAACGCTATTCAAGAGAGGATTCATCTTCTTAGTTATATGAGGCTAGTATCATTGTCAACTAATTTTAACACAAAGTCAAAGTCTCTGGCCAAAGCAGTCCGGTTAATAATAGTTGTTATTATTGAACTAAGGATTTTGTGTTTGGACTATAAAATTGAATGTGGAGTATATTAGAATTTTGACCATTACCAAATTCTATAAATCTTGGTGTGATATAGTTTTGACAAAGAAAATTGGTGTAAATAATTGTCACTATCGGGTACTGCTTCTAATAAGTAAAACTGGATTTTACCAAAAGATGTGTAAGTTATAAATTCAACCAAAATATCACACTAGCTGCTAAGTGATGTGTGAACATTAATATTCGAATAGTTCGATATTAATCATTGACTTAATTTACACCTTTGAGTCGCACAACCGCAATGATGAATTCCCTAAAAACCACATGATTTAATTAATTTATAAAATGTTGTAAATTGATCAAATTAATTGATATTTGAGAAATATTAATTATTGTTTATTTGATGTATTGAATTTTTTTATAATTATATTAGTGTATTTATAAAAGTTATATTTGTGATTATTGATATACGATATCGATGTAATTTAAAGATAGTTGCATGAAATGATTTATGGAACTTTTATGTCATTTGATGACATGATATGTTGTTGTCGTTTGATGACATATCATGTGTAAGAAAGGATTGGAGAGAGAAACAACCAAAGGAATTAATTAGGAAAGTTTTAATTAAAGAATGGAAAAGATTTCATTCTTTCAAATAAAACATATTCTCTAATTCATTTTATCCGTACAATTCATTCTTTCTCATTCACTATTTTTCATTCTCTCTTCGTAACTATTCATGGTAGAAAACAAAATAAAATTTTCAAAAAAAATCTTTCAACTCCAAATGAAAACATCAAATAAAATAAAATAAAAGTGGTTTATCCATCTTTTGTAAAGATTGGGTAGGGATCTTGAAGATCTAAGGAGATGTCATCGTTCAAGGTGCATTTTACTGGCTACGTCTTAAGGTAAAATTTTCATTTTATTTATTCATATAATCTTCTTATCCATATGATTATATATCTTGCATATCACATCTTAAAGTTTATCTATTTAACTTGAACTTAGACCCTTTTGTCTCATCTTCTATAATAATATATGTTTATAATATTAATTTGATTTAGATCCATTTTGTGCTATTTCATTTTGATTACATGTCCATATTCTTAACATTATAGCCACGACATATTACATCTTGTTTACTTATATTTTCATGATGTTCTTACAGTTCAGATCTAAAATTCTACTACGAATTTATGCATGCCTAAGTTGACCCCTTTGTTCCTATTTGAAATCATTAATTTATATGATGTACTTTGTTTCAACTAATATAAATTACGTATGTTGACCTTTTGAAACCATTTGAGAATTAAATACAAAATTATATGCTTTTGCTTGATTTTTAGTCAATGTGTTCTTTTGTTAGAAAACATAATCGGACTTTTGTGTAAATTTGTTAACTTCTTATTTTAAAATATGCTAAATCACAAACTTTACGTATTTGTTTGATATTTTAATTTTAAAAGTAGCTTGAAATTAATTACATATATGTGTGAATGTATTAATTTAATTCAACATTTATAAAATTTACTTTTATGTAAAGTCACAATTTTAATTTTAAAATTCTTCCTAAATTTAAACTTGATTTTTGTTAATTTTAGAGTTCGTAATATGAGTATGATCAAATTAGTTTTATATGCATTTATGTTTTAGGCTTTAATTATTGGTTTGACTTGACACTGATTGAATGAGCAAAGCAAAGAGGAAAGTCCTCTACCTTTCGTATTTTGTAAATGTTAACCTCTATTTATTAGTTGTCATTTTGTTAATATATGTCAACTTTTTCTATTAGTAAGATCCCTTTCAATATACTATATATAAGTGTAAGTTGAACTTATATATACATATGTTACTATTTTACTTACATGTTTTAAAATAAAATTTAGACAACAAACACATGTGTTAGTTCTATAGTGAATGTTAATTTTTCGATTAACCTAATTAAAGAGAGAGAAACGAAAGGTTTCTTGCTCTACATTTATGTTCCATCTTTCCCAAATTAATTATTTGTGTTAAGAGAAAGAAATAAAAAAATTCCTTCATTAACCTTTTACATGTTTATTTATTTACTTTTATGTATTGCTCATATGATGTCCTTATCATTCAGACACTGAATGTATTTGACACATCCACCAAATTACATATTTATTGAATTAAATTTAAAACTCCCCTAAATACAAAATAAAATAAAATATTGATTTTATTTAAAAGAAAAGTAGAAAATTTATAATTATATTTAGACTTTATAGGCCCATTAAAGATCCACTGATAAAAAAATGAAACTCGGTCATTTCTTCCAATGTGGCTGGCCCAGTTCCAATAAAATAGTGCCTTGACACTATCAAATATCTCATGGATATACATATTTTCATACCACCTCTATAATGGCTTGTCTAACATAGACAGAATGAAAACACATTTGATCTATAGGTCTGATGCCTACTTTTCATAAGCAAGTCATAGTTTGAGGTCCACAACATCGGCGGGTTGCTCTTTAGGTTCGCATGCAATAGCAGTTCAAAGGAACTCATAAGTCAAAGCTATTTTAATTGCTCTTAGCCAGTCAGTATGGTTAGGTTCGGTAAGTGTGTCATTTTCAAAAACCTGTTTTGGAGTTTTCATTTCCTACAAGTTTAAGTGGTAGATAATTGGGACAAATTATATTAGATGTATGTAGCGACCCGCGGTTCCGTACCTCTATGTTGATCATAATTCATTCTTGTTCAACCCAAATTGTACGAAAGAGCGAATAACTAGGGTAAAGAAGTAGGAAGAGATAGAAGAAAAATAATCAACAATACAGAGTCTCACGATCGCAGCGGAACAAAATACAATATATAATAAAAGATTTTTACACAAAAGAATGTGCAACAGTTTATATACTTACAATAATCAAAGTACAACAATCAACTCATCAATCTAGACAGTTATAACAAATTGTCCCCATACAGTGGAAATAATAAATCTTGTATAGAGATACGTCTCTATCACCCAGCTCGCCTCCTGGGCTCATAGCGTTCTATCTTGAATCTGTAATACTCGGTCTGACCCGAGCATTATAATTAAATAACACCCGAGTCATTCTGCAAAACCAACGTGAGAAAACGCACTCAATTTGAATTATTAGAATGATCAAATCCTTTGAAAAACAAAGATATCTCGTAGGATAGCGCCATGCATAAACACGATGGGTTTTACCTTACAATAACCAAAATATTTTATAAAAAATCCAATGATATTTTAGAAGTGTCTAAATACAAATACTTATTCAAATAGCTGAAATTGTTATAATAATTAAATCCCAGCATACTAGGTTCTATAAACAAAACCGTAAGCTCATATTGGAGAATGGATTCCAACAAATGACACGGCCACTGGGGTACAGCCCATCACAGTACACCTCTAGAACAATGTGCCGAGGACCACGTGGTGATCCCCTTCTACACAAGACTGGCCTACCCTTAACCAGGATAGACTGGATATGTTATCACCCTGGGTGTTCCCACCCTTACCATCGAGCGCTCCTTCTTTCATGCACAACCATATCCATAATAAATAGGTTTTCGATGATATTTAGAAAAGTGATAACATACCCTAATTGGGTGTGACCCACTTAGCCTTGCTGCATCTTCCATGTTTTAGTCATTCTCGGTTGATGAAGCTCGTGGCTAAGCATTACCTTTCAAGAAACAATTCAACTTAGAATGCTCATCGTCCTCCAATGACGATGTCCTGATAGCATTCGTCCATAGCATGTCGTCCCTGAACAAACCGAATCATCATCTTCATCACCTTCATGGTATTCATTCATAAAGTTTAAACCAGATCGAAGTGGTTTTTGGATAACTAAATCTGATCCCAGCCTCTTCGAAACAATTAACGAAACTGGCCAATATTAATAGTCGGTTATTTAAGTGTCGATAAAACATCCATAAGCAATCATCGGGCCTTGTTATAATTTTCCAAAAATATACCCAAACATCTTTATAAGATATATGTGTGTGTGTGTGTGTTTGTGTGTATATGTGTGTGTATGTGTGTGTGTGTATATATATATTCAAACCCTTCCAACATTTTTACAGTGGAAATCAAACACAAATTCTTATATCCTTAACATGATATTTTCAAGTCATTTCAATACCTAGAATATTCTCGCTTCCAATTAAAATCCATCCCTTTGAAAATATTTCTATAATTAAAATCTCGAAGTTAAATATTTTCAAATTCTTCCCGTCCAATACTTAGGAATATTTATAAGCATATTTCCTAAGATCTTTTATTTCCAATATTCAGGAAGTAGTCTATTTATTCCCTATTTCTCAAAATTCTTTAAATATTTTATTTGTAAATCCCTTAATATTTCCAAGGTCGAATGCACTTTTCTATATCTCCAAATACCCATTCCTAACTTCTTTTATGAATTCTAATTCATTTGCGAATTTCTTGTATTTTTAACACTTTGGAGATTTCTTTAAACTCCCAAAATCCTACTATAATATTTCTCTTCTAAAATCATACTCGTTCAATAAACTTCGCTTCCAATCTCGACAGGATTTATAAATAAATTCAATCTTTTAAAAACTATATAAATGTATATATATATAATAAGTATTTTTAAGGAATAGTAATTTATTTTTAAGATATATTCTAGTGAACCAAAACATTCCAAATAACATCAATAACTCATATCCAAACCATTTTTTTAACTAATTAATTCACAAAGCTGATTAATAAAATTAAAATTTATTTCAACAAATATAGATATTATAATAACTAACTTTTTGGAATATTCTAACCTAAATAATAGTTTAAGTTATATAGCATAGTATTTAAAAATACCATTTAAACAATTTTTTAATTTTCGATAAAAATCTATTTTCAAAAAAAAAATATTGCCAAATTTAGTTTATAAATCCCTATCGATTAGTATCACATCAATTATATCTTAAATTTACTAATATTCTCACATTCAAAAATAGATTCCACTATTTCTTTCCAAAACGATTCCCATAACTCGATGTAAATTCATATTATAAAATCATATTCCAACTTATTAACTAAGATCATTTTCCTTATTTATAAACATCGTTTATAAATTTATAAACTCCTTTGGGTTTCACCTAAACATAAAACAATCTTATTTGTTAAACCTCATTTATAAATCCATTTCTTAATGTGTTTCCTTTATTTTTCGAATCCATTTTAAATATCGATTCCAACTCCTTTCTATATATTTTTTGGAATATCATATATGGATTATTTTTATATAATTCAATTTTTTTTTTAAATTCTGTCTTAAAACAATTTACAAACAGTTAAGTACAACTTAAACAAAACTTATTATTATTTTTCAATTCAGTTTTCTTTAAAATGGCCCAATTTCCATTATAAATATTTTTAGATCCAAAATTTCTTTATAATCCTTCGAATTCCAAAGAATAATATTTACGGTATTTAAAAATATTAAAATTCAGGCCAGTGCTACAATAGCGTCCAATAATTCCAATCACTACAACAATCTATAATAGGTTTTCTACACAATTCATATACCACAATATATGAAATTAAATCCAATATTTTAAGGAATCCAGTTGGATTCCTCCAACCTATTTTCCTGCATCTACAGATGTTAATACAACATTAAAAAATACCAATCCCACTTCGAAAGGGATATCGCAGTATAAATGGTCATTTGCTATTTTGCGGAACACATAGGGTCTCATCCAATATACTGTGCGGGAACATCACTCCAAACACTAATATATATACTACTATATATTATATAATCATCCAATAGGTAATTAAAATTTATTAGTCCAATCAAGCATCCAATAATTATAAACATTTAAATTTAAATGTGGCAACCCAAATGAATGAGAATTTTTCACCTTGATTTTGAATTTGTTGATCGGTCAATATTTTAATTCTAGCTTGTATATTTCTAATCTCGTCTTGATTTCATTTATCTTGGACCTCAAATGCAAATTTTATTTAAATTTATTTGCTATCTCAAATTTGAAATTTTAATTAAATAACTAAATATATAATTAAATTTATTTACAGAATTTATACCTCCATCGTTCGTTCCGGCAAGACATCGAACAGCAAGCCAAACTAGAACGAGATCGACGAGCTTCCCCAATCCTCGCCTGAGACCACTCACTTCACCTACGAGATCCACACGCACGCGAGTATACCACTACACGCATGCCACTCTTCCTCTCACGTTTTCAACCCCTTTCCTTCGCTTGGAGTTAGCTAAGACTTGCATCCTTATATTGCCGCATGTCTAGACCTCCACTAAGTCGCCCAACGCCAGAAATAGACCAACACCTCTGCCTCGATCATGGCGCATTTCCATTGCCAAACTCCTCGAATCAAGCATACTGACCAACCTCCATGCTTTATCGCCTCCTCCCAAATCGTGCATCCCCAAAATCGTAACTTCGACTAAGACCGCCTGCCATGTAGTCGTCCAAGCGAGCAACCAGAGCTCAACGACGCCTTTCTCCCCTCACACGAGCACCCATTCCTCTCATCGCCCCCTAACACTTCTCCAGGCATCGCGATTTCAATTCCCCTTTCTTTTTTTTAATTTATACAACGTGATGTCGATCTGGAGATAAAGGAGGAGGGAGACGCGCGACTCCCCTTCGATTTCTCTTTCTTTCTTATTTCTTTTTGTTTTCTCATATGATTCCTAGTCTCCAATTTGAGAAGAAGGCAGGCATATGTGATTTGAACTGAAGGATGAAAGGAGGGAAGACGTGATTTTTAAAAGGTGAAAGGGAAGCTTGAAAGTGATAAGTGGCATGCGCGAATAGGTTTGACTTTTAAATTTTATTTATTTTAAAATCAAAATATCTCGTTCTACGCAACTCAAAATCTCAAACCCCTATCGAGGTGTGCCGCCAGGCGTTTATAATGTTATACCCTTATTCCAAACGCAATGGAAAAGGTTTGGAGTCCTAATTTGATTATATGGAGAAGTTAGCATTTTGAACCCAATTATTATATTGAATTTTCGATATAAATTTCAGGGTGTTTATATCCCATAAGAGTAAACGATAAAGCAAAACACTACAAAATTTGAAATCCTATAATAATACAATATTACAGATCCAATGGAACCGGTTTCATCGAATTTCGAGACTGTGCCCCGGATCACAATTTTAACGCGTCGATTAAATTGACGATTTCGAAAATTGGCGAAATCACTTGAAATTCCAATTTTAAAGTCTTATTAACTTAATTATAACCCCAAATCCAACAATTAAAACCATTTAAATATTCAAAATTAATCGTTGAAAAATCTGGGTCATTAAATTCCACCCCCTTAAAAGAATTTCGTTCCCGAAATTGCTAAGACAGAAAAACATTCCAAACCCATTTCTTATCAAAACCCACTTAGCTGAAATTTGATATTCACCTTTCTAACCTTTTTGTTTCACCCAAAACAATAAGTATTCAAGAATTCCATAATCCCTTATTTCATTTTCAATTAGAAATTAATTTGTCGTTAACAATTTTTTTCCTAAAAAATTTCAATATTTTTCTAACACCCTAAATTTTCGAATTTTTTCGGCAGAGTCTCCGTGTACGAAGGACCTTTTACAAAATGTCAAGATAGATAAATATATATACATCAACCCATACATCGAAAAACAAAATATATATCGATATTTATATTTTGCGATATTTAATCTGAAAATGTACCTTATTTAGCGTTTTAAAGCGTTATTAAGAAAGTTTATTTCATATGCAATTACGTAACCCAAATCTAGCCCGAACCTCTGGGTGCCTGTGCCTACTCAATTTAAACACATAAGTACTAAAAACATGAAATTCACAAACATTTCACTTATATTTAAATAGTTAAAACATCTAAACTTCATACGAAATACATGCTAAACATTTATTTATAAGCAATTACACGATCTCGATACTAATTTAATTACTTTAAAACAATCCATATACCATTTCATTCAGTTTAAATGTTTTACAACTAAATTTATTGCATCCAATTCATATTTATACCAAATAAGCTCATACCCATTCCACATTGATTTAAACATCAATTTTATTCACTTCTATTCATTCATAGAAATTTATTTACTTTGTTTGCATCGAGCAACAATTTTCTATGCAAATTTGGCGTTATTTATTTAATAAAATAATCATTTAAGCTTATAGCAATTTTAAATTGATTTCAAATCAACTTATATGCAATTTTATTCCATTTCAAATTGATTCTCAATCAATTCATTTACATTACATCCATATCTATTTTAAAATCCCTTTTACTTAGCTTGGAATCATTCCATGCTAATTTATTAATTGCCATTTCATAGATTTATTTAAGCTAAGCTTCCATATTAACTTAAGTTAATCCATATATTTCCAATTTATTCACTGTATAACTTAAGTTTATTTCCTTTGCAACAAATTCCATTTCAAACTTAGATTGATTCTTCTTTAATCAAATTCTATTCCATCCACTAGTTATTTTAATTAGTCCAACCACTTAATCCACTTTAAATTTTAATTTCCCATACTCAATTTCATTCTCAAATTCCTTTAAAATTGTATTTGATGCCGTATTCAATTTATTTACACTCACATTGAATTTAATTATATATTGAGTTATCACCTTTTCAAACTAATTCCACTTTATTCAAATATATTCAATTTGCTAACTTTTTAAGTGGAAATTTATTTACAACCCAAGTTCTATTTCCAATGTCCATTTTTAATTCACAATCTAATTTTAACTTAACCAAGTTAAATTCCACTTTCGTACTCATTTAATTAATTAATTAATTATCTAATTAGTTCGCTTCCAATTTATAATCCAATATCTGATCTTCATTTCAAAAATCACTTCATTAAATTTTTTCTTGAGTTCAAACTCATTTTTACAATTCAAGTTGGATTTATTTCTCTTACCAAAATATCGAACAAATTTTATTTTGGGTTTTCTGTTTCACTTTTCAATTTTATAAGTCATACAATTTATTATTCACATTTTCATCAATTCTATACTCGAATACATTCACATTTTATTTTTAACTCGAATTATTCATTTATTTTAGCCTAAGTATATTTTTATTCAATTAATTTCAGTTTTTACAAGCTATTCCAACTTATTTACTCACAATTCCAATTTTCACTTAAATTTTATCTTATTCAAAATTTATACTTTATGGTTATATAATTATTTCACAATTCAAAATTTATATTTACTTTGATTTGATATTATTTCTAACCAAATTCAAATTTTATAACTTACAATTATATAGTCAATTTATAATTTATATTCACATATTTAATTCAATTCCATATGATTCAAATCCAATTCGCCTTTTATTTAAATTTCAATTCCTTTTGATCAACATTTCAAAACAAAATTTGAGTTATTCATACTTAAAATAATTTCACTCCAAATGATTTATTTCTGATTTACTCAATTTCATTATATATTCTAATTACTTTGCTAAATTAACTCCCATTTCATTAATACATAATTTTAATTCAATTCAAATCTGGTCAAGTAAATTTTCAAAAATTTAATTTACTCAGCTTAACTTAAGTTGAATTCCATTTCAACTTTCTCACTTTAAATTTTATTCCAACTTTAATTTTTCACACTTCCCTCCTTATAAATATCATCTTCTAGAGGATTCCTGAATTTTTAAACACCCATTATTTATTTCAAATCACTTTTAAATCATATATCTATAGACACACACACTCTCTCTCTCTTTTTGGTTTAACAAACCACATCCTTTGAAATTTAAAATCAAACTGATTTTACCCAAAACAATTCTTTTTCGGGAATTTTTTGTAACAACCCTGTATTTTGTGATTATTTTAATTATATATTATAATTATTTTAATTGAATTTCCTAATTTAAGAACTTTTTTTTATTTATTAAAATGAACAAATTTTGTTATTTTAAATAAATTTTGATTTGTATGTGAATTAAAATTCCAAACAAGAATAAATAGAATATTTTCCAAAAAGGTGAATTTTGGTCAATATGGTCAATTTTTGACTTTTAAATTTAAAAATTTAAAATTTTGAATTTTTTAATTTTATCTTTTATTAAGAAAATAAATAAAATTTCAAGTATACTGCTTTTCGTTTCGTTGAAATCTGATTAATGAAAGTTATGCTTTTTACACTATTGTATGTAAATTGTTGTATTTAGCAGAATTGTTTATTTTAATTTATATGAATAATATATTTGTTTGTCATGTCATGTTCTAATTTATGTTTACATGTGTAACATGACATGTTATGTATATATATATTTTTAAAACATTTTAAAAGTGTAGTTATAATATTCAAATGTTAATTGTATATTGTTCACAATTTTAAATTCTAGTTTCAATTTAATAGACAAATTTCTTATTGATTTTCTATTTTTCCTAAAAATATTTATTTATTTTCATTTCTACTTTACTTTGTTTTCATTTTTATTTTATTTACTTAATTTTTCTATTGGTTTATTTGAAAAAAAGAAAGTGGAAATTTGAAGAGACAAAGCCTTTACATTTTCTTTGCCTTTTCATTAGCTATGTCTTTTCATTTCTTTGACTTTTCCTTTCCTTGTTTTGGCCGTACATTTTTCTATGCATAGCGGTGTATTCTCATTACTCATTCACGCAAAAAAATTCCTTCTCTTCAAAACTCACGGCCATTTCATTTTCTGAAAATTTTTGCAAGTTTCTAATGGCTTCTTTCTCTTACTTTTTCTCTTCTTTTTCATTGATTTTGGCCTTGATTCTTCTTGTGCTTTGCTCGGCCTAACCACTTAACCACCTTCACCGACCACCACATCATTTCCTCCTCATCATTATCCACGGCCTGACCTCCTTCTCCTCTGACCAATACTGGCTGTGACTTCCATATGATGCAAGCACCTCAAATTTGCAAAAAAAAAACTCCCACCTCTTCACACTCCATGTTGCCGTGCATATATGATGCCATACCCGAGCCACTTACCACCAAAACACAATCATGGCCGAGCTATGAAACCCCTAGGCCAAGCACTTGAGTGGTTAAGGCAAGGTCAAGTCATTTTGTGTTTTGTTGCTTTTTATTTCAAATTGTTCCAATGTTGTTTTGTGTTGAATATATATGTTTATATGTCTTGTTGTATTTGTTGTTTATAAGATAAACATCTTGGCTCTCTACTCAATTGAATCAAAAGTCGTGTTGTACCGTGCTTGTCGTGCCTTTGGAATCGTTCTTGTGTGTCGTATTGGTCTCTAGCTTTAATAAAGGTGAGTCCTTCTCACTCTGACATTTTTACTTATGAAATGGCAAATGGATGACAAGTGATTAGTAATTAAAATGTTATGCAAGTTAATGATGATTATATGATATGTTATTCCATGTTATTACCATGTTAACTTTGTTAATTATCACCTGACATATGATATATGATAGTATATTGTGACATTGACATGTTAGTATAATTTTTTATATTTTTTATACATATGTTCGCCCTGCAAGTTCCATGTTAGAATAGAATAGCTATGGGTTGAAATGATACATACCCGAACGGACATTAGAATAGGGAAAAACCATTATGAGCTGAAATGATAGGCTCAAGTGATTTTTATTGTATTTTATTTGACTTGGGATTGTGGGTTTGAAATGATAGAACCTGGGTTTTCTTTTTAAATTGCGGATTGAAATAATACATATCCGTAGCACTTGACCTAGGTTAGAAAATTATATACACACCCCATGGTATATTTTTAAATGATTTTTCTTAAGATATGTATCTTTAAAGTATGAAATTTTGATTTAAAAATATATATTTTATGGTTTTGAGAAAGCTAAATATTATGGTTTGAATTTGTGAATTTAAATATGTAAACTTGAAGTAAATGTGATTTTTGAATTTAAATTATATTTTTAAAATGTAAGTAAATAATGGAAATTAATTTAAAGTTTTGAAATGATATTTGAAGTAAAAAAGTTAAGTTTTATTAAATTTATAACTTAATAAACAGTGTAATTTTGACTTAACAAATGAATTGAGTTTTAAATTGGATATTTGATTTAAAAAATTTGTTGTGATAAATCATATGTTAACATTATTTAAATATGAAATTTTGAAGTCTAGAAATATGATTTATAAGTTTAAAATAACAAAAAATTTGAGTGCTAATGTTTCCGAAGTTATAATAAAATCTGGAATTTTATTAATAGCATTTCCAAAAATGCCCTGGTCTTATGACAGCATTTTTAAGTGCTATTGTTTTGAATTTAACTATGTTTGAAATAACTAAATATCTATTACGGCATTTCAAAAATGCCGTTAGTCCTAAACTAAACAATTTTGGAAACTATAAGCTATGATAGCACTTTATAAATGCTGTCGTTGCTTTAATTTGACAATGTTTTGAAATATTATAGATTTTAACACTATTTGAGTTATATTTTAAAGTGTTAAAAGATTTAACTTTCGAAATTGATTATTTGTGAAATATAAGGATATTTGAATACAATTTAATATTTAAAATTTAATTGCAAAGGAATTTAAAGTAAATTTGAATTTAAGTAGTGTTTACTTTGTTATGTGTTAAATGGAATGAAATGTAATGAGATAAATGAATTTTTGAATGAAATTTTGAAATGTGTTTTGTAGTGATATTTGGAATAATAAATGAATGACATATTCGATTTTAAAATGATATTTAAATTGAATATTTGAATTAAAGAGTGATAATGAATTTATAACTTATTTGAAAAGGGAATGATTTTGAAATGGTTTTGAATGACATGATCTTTATTTTGATAAAGAATGTGAATTTGGAATAATATTTGATTTTGATTTATTATATAAATGAATATTTGAAGTTTATAATAGTATGAAAGGATATTTAGTCTACTTGTAATTTGGGTTTATTTAAATGATATTGAGTTTACTATGTAAATATTTCAAAACTAAACATTAGTAAATTGAATTTGAGATATATGAAATTATAAAAATTAGTTTTTGAAATGTGAAATATTAAAGCTTTGAAATATATAAAAAAATAGAATAGTTTATTTTGTGGATCAAATCTGTATTTGAAATTGATAAGATTTGAAATGGTTTGTTGAGAAACTGATTTGAATTTAAACTGATGGTTTGAATTTAATAAATTGAAAATGAAATTTGGGTTTTAATTGAATAAATTTGTAAAATGTAAAGAATTAAAGGAATGTTCCATGATTTCAAGTGTATGATTTTGAAATGTTATGATTTTCAAAGTGTAATGATTTCAAGTATTTTGGTTTCGAAAGAGTAATAACTTCGAAAGTATTATGATTTTTGGAAGGTGAATATATGTTTGAAATGGAAATGATATCGTATTGATTCGAATATAGTTTTGAAATAAAAAGGGTCTTGGTTTCGAAGTACAAACTATTTAGAAAGGGATATAGTTTGGAAATGAAATGATTTGATTTTTGAAGTAAGAACTATTTTGAAATGACCACGGTGTTATAATGACGATTGGTTGTTAAAGAGGCCGGGATCGGAAGTTGTCATACTCTCTGCCAACTCCGAAAACCACTTTAACAATTGTGTACGTGGTGGAGTTTCCAGAATTAAGTAGGATGGTGGAAACGTTCTTGAGGTTTATTACATGGACCCGACTCCCATGAGTTGGCATAAGATGGCTAAAACAGGAGCGATCTCGGGCCAAGTGAGGTCATTGCTCCTATCGGACACATTTCTTCGATACTATACTCTTACTTGTGGTTGATTAGATGGCCATCCTTCGATTTTGATTTGGGAGTGTGTTTCGAGGTGGGCGTAGTGGTTGCTACGTTACCACCAGCCCGTGTGCGAAATTGGTATATCTACCCTGGCATTGCCTTTTGTGTCGTGTCACCTACCATACCGAGCTTTACTACGAATTTGTTTTTCTCCCATAGCCCATGGAGCATTCAGGGTAGCCTCTCGATCTGGTGGTATGCTGATACTGGATGGACTACTGGGACTATTACGTGTTGAGGGTTATATGGGTAACCCTTTAACACTATTTAAAAGTAGGTTTATTTTACTGTAGACATTATTATAATAGCGAATATTACTACATAGTAAACGGTTTAACAGATCCTTAAAGGATGGGTGATCCCAAGCATCCTTTAAGTTACTGATGCATT
This sequence comes from Allium cepa, assembly GCA_030765085.1. Classification (NCBI taxonomy): domain Eukaryota; kingdom Viridiplantae; phylum Streptophyta; class Magnoliopsida; order Asparagales; family Amaryllidaceae; genus Allium; species Allium cepa. Next base: position 566,374,056 of record CM060940.1, on the reverse strand, counting down.
TTTATTACTGTTCACTTGAGTTGATTTACATTTCATAAGCATTTATGTCCTGACTCGAGTGTTTTGTGTTTTTCTTTACTGTCGGGTCAGACTGAGTGATTCGGCATTAAAGACTCACCTTCGGAGTTGGATCTTTGCTTGAAGATCCAGCCATCTATTTTGCTTTCAGTATCTAGTGATTCTAGTGATGTATTCTGATTTGTACCTGATGTATCTTGTTACTCTTCTTTTATATCTTGTTTAACTCTGATGTATCATATATATATAGTAGCTTCATGAACTATTATCTCTTTTACTTCCACTGCATTATTATTTACTCTGTGTGTATGATCAGTGATTATTTATTTACTGTATATTCTGATATTTGCCAAATTTTATTTACAACGCGGTATTTTGAGCAATTCAAGTCTGACATGTGGGGATGAGAATGGTTGAAAATATCGAGTCATTACATGTGGTATTAGAGCTTTGGTTTTAGGAAAATCTTAGCATATATGGTAAATACATTTACAGAATCACTTTCATTCGAGTTTGAATTTCTTCGTTTTTGACTCATCTCTTCGTTTTTGACTCGATTCCTTTGAACTTTGGAACGTTCCCTGTGGTTCCAAAATCCATTCATGTCCCTCGCTATTCATCTTCTTTTGATTCTGGAGTATCCTATAACTCCACTTCGAATGATCTTTATAATGAGTCGGCGGTCTCGCCAATCTCAAATTGATTTGTAAAGGGGTGAAACTCCTTTACAACAGTATCGATCCACCAAAGTTTTATATCCTTGGTTTAGTGCTAGTATCTCTTATAATTCCGAACTCTATCTCTTAAGACCGAACGTAGATTTACCCTAGAAATCCACATCGATCTTATTCTTTAAGTCACGGTTGACCCGGTTAAGGTTGCCTGTGATTTATATAAGCTTATCCATCTTTCTATTCTATTATTTAATCATCTCATCTTTGTTTCCAACTCATCTTCAAATGATTCTTGAAGTGTATTTGTAAACTAATATTTAAAATGTTTTATATATTGTGTTGTTTGAGTTGTTGATGTTGATTTGAATTTCTGATCGATTCATCTGATCAACGCTATCGATAAGATTTCCAAAACACTTGAAAGAGAAAACTGACACAATATGGTTTTTCAATTTAGTAATGAAAAATATTTGTAACTATGTTATAAATTTATCTGGATTTTTATTGAATTGGTCGTTAAGAAATAATATTTGACTTTATATATCATTAGCTCTTGTTTCATATATACATAATTGAACTATAAACATGATTATAAATTTACTTGGAAATTTAAAATGGTTTAAAAAAGAATTTGATAATTTAATTTCCGATGGATTTCAAACCTTGTATTTAAAGTTTTAAAAAGATATATTATTTAAAGTATTTTCGAATAGAAATTTGTTTCCAAAGAATTTTAAAGTTTAAAATTAGTACTCTTCTCTTTGTCGCTGGAAAATAACTTCGGTAATGACGCAACATCATCGATATTCATTTTCGAGTTTTGAAGTGAAGAGACCATTCTGTAGTCTTGCTACAGTTTTGTTAGGGAATTTAGTTGATTTGAATTTCTTAAATAAGACTGGATTTATAACATATGCTGATATATGATTTAAATTTGAATGGATATATATATAGTATATGTTCATTTATTTATCTCTAAATAGTTTGGAATTTATCGAAAATTTAATTCCTAATTTTTTTTCTTAAAGGATAATTTCAAGTATAATTTCAAGATTTGGATAAACATTCAAGCTTGAAATGATTAAATTAGAATGTTTTATTTGTATAATACACAATTTCATCCCAATATAACTTACCTAAATTTTAGAAGTTGAATACGTAAATGGATAATATACAATATAACAAAAATTTATAAATAAAATTTGAGTGGTTATAATAAATGTTATACACTTAAATTTTAGTTATAAAAATATTAACGGAGGTAAATAGAAAAAAGAGGGCAATGGAATATTTTGCAATATAAAATGATGTTAAAGGAACTAAGAATAAATTTAAAGCAGTTATAATAAGAATAAATATATTTAACATAGGTGATAAAATATATTGAGAGGAATAAATTTAATTTTAATTAAGAATAAAGAAGAATTAATTTTATTGAGTACATATTGAGTATAATAAATGATTTATTCCAAATCCATGATTTTAGAGATTTTCAATTTAAGATAATTGGATGATAAGAAAATGAAATTTGAGATAGTTAAGAATTATTTAACTTATGTAAAATTAATTTTCAATTTAAGTTGAAATTTTCATGGTTTCAAATTTATTATCTTATTTTATTTTTTCAATCTATCTTTTAGTTGTCCTTATTTCCCTTATCTTGCTACAGAATGGGGAAACTATTACTTATACCAGTCTGTTTAGAAATCTTTCTATAATGTTTAATAATTTTAGATACTCATTTTGAATCTGAGCACTGCTCACCATCCACAAACCGTTGATTAAGCGGAAAGGGTGAATCAGATTCTAGAGTATCTTTTTTCATGCTTGTATTCTTGATTCTGGAGGACCTTGGGAAGATCATCTTCACCTTGTTAAACTTACCTATAACAACATTTATCAGTTAAAATTTCAATCTTCTTGTCATCTTGTCTTAATCCTATTTCATTCTATCTTTTTCTGTGTTTTTCCGTACCTCATTCCTTTTCGAGGACGAAAAGTTTTGAGTGGGAGAGAGTGTAACAACCCTGTATTTTGTGATTGTTTTAATTATATATTTTAATTATTTTAATTGAATTTCCTAATTTAAAAACTTTATTCTATTTATTAAAATGAATAAATTTTGTTATTTTAAATAAATTTTGATTTGTATGTGAATTAAAATTCCAAACATGAATAAATAGAATATTTTCCAGAAAGGTGAATTTTGGTCAATATGGTCAAACTTTGACTTTTAAATTTGAAAATTTGAATTTTTGAATTTTATCTTTTATTATGAAAATAAATAAAATTTCAAGTATACTGCTTTTCATTTCGTTGAAATCTGATTAATATTGTGAAAGTTACGGTTTTTACAATATTGTATGTAAATTGTTGTATTTAACAGAATTGTTTTTTAATTTATATGAATAATATTTTTATTTGTCATGTCATGTTCTAATTTATGTTTACATGCGTGACATGACATGTTATGTATATATTTTATTTTTAAAACATTTTAAAAGTGTAGTTATAATTTTCCAATTTTAATTGTATATTGTTTACAATTTTAAATTCTAGTTTCAATTTAATAAACTATTTTCTTATTTATTTTCTATTTTTCCTAAAAATATTTATTTATTTTCATTTCTACTTTACTTGGTTTTCATTTTTATTTTATTTACTTGATTTTTCTGTTGGTTTATTTGAATAAAAGAAAGTGGAAATTTGAATAGACAAAGCCTTTTCATTTTCTTTGCCTTTTCATTAGCTATGTCTTTTCATTTCTTTGACTTTTCCTTTCCTTGTTTTGGCCGTACATTTTTCTATGCATAGCCATGTATCCTCATTACTCATTCATGTAAAATAAAAAATTCCTTCTCTTCAAAACTCACGACCATTTCATTTTCTGAAAATTTTTGTATGTTTCTAATGGCTTCTTTCTCTTCTTTTTCTCTTCTTTTTCTCTTCTTTTGGCCTAGATTCTTCTTATGCTTTGCTCGGCCTAACCCCTTCATCACCTTTACCGACCACCACATCACTTCCTCCTCATCACCATTCACGGCCTGACCTCCTCCTCCTCTGACCAATACTTGCCGTGACTTCCATATGATGTAAGCCCCTCAAATTTGCAAAAAAAAACCCTACCTCTTCACACTCCTTGTTGCCGTGCATATATGATGCCATACCTGAGCCACTTACCACCAAAACACAATCATGGCTAAGCATATGAAATCCCTAGGCCGAGCACTTGAGCGGTTGAGGCAAGGTCAAGTCATTTTGTGTTTTGTTGCTTTTTATTTCAAATTGTTCCAATGTTGTTTTGTGTTGAATACATATGTCTATATGTCTTGTTGTATTTGTTGTTTACAAGATAAACATCTTTGCTCTCTACTCACTTGAATCAAAAGTCGTACTGTAACATGCTTTTCATGCCTTTGGAATCATTTTTGTATGTCGTAGTGGTCTCTAGCTTTGATAAAGGTGAGTCCTTCTCACTCTGACATTTTTACTTATGAAATGGTAAATGGATGACAAGTGATTAGTAATTAAAATGTTATGCAAGTTATTGATGATTATATGATATGTTATTCTATGTTATTACCATGTTAACTTTGTTAATTATCACTTATATATTGTGACATTGACATGTTAGTATAATTGTTTACATTGTTTATGCATATGTTCACACTGCAAGTTCCCTGTTAGAATAGAATCACTATGGGTCGAAATTATACATACCCGAACGGATATTAGAATAGGGAAAAATCATTATGAGCTGAAATGATAGGCTCAAGTGATTTTTATTGCATTTTATTTGACTTGGGATTGCAGGTTTGAAATGATAGAACTCGATTTTTCTTTTTAAATTGCGAATTGAAATGATATATATCTGTACCGCTTGACCTAGGTTAGAAAATTTAATACAAACCCGTGGTATATTTTTAAATGAATTTTCTTAAGATATGTATTTTAAAGTATGAAATTTTGATTTAAAATTATATATTTTATGGTTTTGAGAAAGCTAAATATTAAGGTTTGAATTTGTGAATTTAATTATGTAAATTTGAAGTAAATGTGATTTTTGACTTTAAATTATATTTTTAAAATGTAAGTAAATAATGGAAATCAAATTTAAAGTTTTGAAATGATCTTTGAAGTAAAATGTTAAGTTTTATTAAATTTATAACTAAATAAACAGTGAAATTTTGACTTAACAAATGAATTGAGTTTTAAATTGGATATTTGATTTAAAAAATTTGTTGTGATAAATCATATGTTAAAATTATTTAAATGTGAAATTTTGAAGTCTAGAAATATGACTTATAAGTTTAAAATAACAAATTTTTTGAGTGTTAATGTTTTTGAAGTTATAATAAAAGGTGGAATTTTATTAATAGCGTTTTCAAAAATGCCCTGGCCTTATGACAACATTTTTAAGTGCTGTTGTTTTGAATTGAACTATGTTTGAAATAACTAAATATCTATTACGGCATTTTATAAATGACATTATTAGTAAATGCCCTAGTCTTATGAAGTTTATATTAGTATGAAAGGATATTTGGTCTACTTGTAATTTGGGTTTATTTAAATGATATTGAGTTTATTAAGTAAATATTTCAAAACTAAATATTAGTAAATTGAATTTGAGATATATGAAATTATAAAAATTAGTTTTTGAAATGTGGGATATTAAATCTTTGAAATATACAAAAAAATCGAATAGTTTATTTTGTGGATCAAATCTGTATTTGAAATTGATAAGATTTGAAATGATTTGTTGGGAAACTGAATTGAATTGAAATTAAATTCAAAATTTGAAATTTGGGTTTTAATTGAATAAATTTGTAAAATGTAAAGAATTAAAGTAATGTTCCATGATTTCAAGTGTATGATTTCGAAATGTTATGATTTTCAAAGTGAAATTATTTCAAGTATTTTGGTTTCGGAAGAGTTATAACTTTGAAAGTAATATATTTTTGAAAGGTGAATATATGTTTGAAATGGAAATGATATCGTATTGACTTAAATATAGTTTTGAAATAAAAATGGTTTTGGTTTCGAAGTATAAACTATTTTGAAAGGGATATAGTTTGGAAATGAAATGATTTGATTTTTGAAGTACGAACTATTTTGAAATGACCACGGCGTTATAATAACGATTGGTTGTTAAAGAGACCAGGATCGGAAGTTGTCATATTCTCTACCAACTCCGAAAACCACTTTAACAACTGTGTACGCGGTGGAGTTTCCAGAATGAAGTAGGATGGTGGCAACGTTCTTGAGGTTTATTACGTGGACCCGACTCCCGTGAGTTGGCATAAGGTGGCTAAAACAGGAGCGATCTCGGGCCAAGTGAGGTCATTCCTCCTATCAGACACATTTCTTCGATACTATACTCTTACTTGTGGTTGATTTGATGGCCATCCTTCGATTTTGATTTGGGAGTGTGTTCCGAGGTGGGCGTGTGGCTGTTACATTACCGCCATCCCGTGTGCGTAATTGGTATATCTACCCTGGCATTGCCTTTTGTGCCATGTCACTTACCATACCGAGCTTTACTATGAGTTTGTTTTTCTCCCGTTGCCCATAGTGTATTTAGGGTAGCCTCCCGATCTGGAGGTATGCTGATAGCGGATGGACTACTGGGACTATTACGTGTTGAGGGCTATATGGGTAACCCTTTAACGCTATTTAAAAGTAAGTTTATTTTACTGTAGACATTATTACAATAGCGAATATTACTACATAGCAAATAGTTTAACGGATCCTTAAAGGATGGACGATCCCAAGCATCCTTTAAGTTACTGATGCATTTTTATTACTGTTCACTTAAGTTGATTTACAGTTCATAAGTATTTATGTCCTAACTCGAGTTTTTTGTGTTTTGCTTTACGCTCGGGTCAGACTGAGTGAGTCAGCATTCAAGACTCACCTTCGGAGTTGGACCTTTGCTTGAAGATCCAGCCATCTATTTTTCTTTCAGTATCCATTGATTCTAGTGATGTATTCTGATTTGTACCTGATGTATCTTGTTACTCTTCTGTTGTATCTTGTTTAACTCTGATGTATCTTATATATATAGTAGCTTCATGAGCTACTATCTCTTTTACTTCCGCTACATTATTATTTACTTTGTGTCTATGATCAGTGATTATTTATTTACTATATACTCTGATATTTGCCAAATTTTATTTACAACGCAGTATTTTGAGCAATTCAAGTCCGACATGTGCGGATGCGAATGGTTGAAAATATCGGGTCGTTACATTTTTAAACAAACTTGTTTTCTCGACAAATCTGAATCAAATCAATTTCGGCAGCAATCCGTCACTTAGAAACTCGAAAATGAATACTGATGATGCGGTCGTCATCACTAGAATTATTTTCCAGTTGCTAAAGTGAGTTCACTCTGATATCACTTCCAATTCCTTTTAAAACTAATCTTCTATTCAAAGATATCTCCAAAATAATAATATTATTATTTATCTTCCAACACATTAGAAAATACTTCTAAAAATCTCCGGGATTTAAATATCCCAAATTCTGATTTGAATCCATTTTTATTTTTTTTAACTCATTTGTATAATTCACTTATACAATCCAATTTGATCCTAATAAGCCATTTCCAATTTTGTAATCTATTTTTGGTTGTATAATAACAACCAAACACACCACTATAATCAATTTTCAAAAGATTATTCCATTTATATCAAAATAAAGTTTGGGTAAAATTATTTCATTTATCATCTTCAAAACCATACTATGTCGAATTACTCTATTCAAGTGTTTAGAAACTCCTATCGATTTAGTAGTGTCCCACTATTCGATCAGAATTTATATACCATTCGTCCGATAAATCCACAAAATATAGTCCTTTTTATATTGACTAACAAATATTCGCTCATATCTACTATTACACTCAACTCATTCTAGAGTACAATTGACTCTATCTCTAATGAGTAATCCCCATCAGAGCCAAGGTTCTCGCTTAATCTTCAGCTCTGATACCAAACGTAGCGACCCACATTTCACCCTTTGAGTTCATCATAATTCATTCTTGTTCAACCCAAATTATACGAAAGAGAAAATAACTAGGGTAAAGAAGAAGAAAGAGATAAAAGAAAAATAATCGATAACACAGAATCTCACAATCGCAGCGGAAAAAATATAATAATATATTTGTACACAAAAGAATCTGTAATAGTTTATATACTTATAATCATCAGAGTACAACAATCAACTCATCAATCTGGATAATTATAATAACTTATCCTTATATAGCGGAAATATAAATCAAGTACGGAGATACATCTCTATCATCGAGCTTACCTCTTGTGCTCCATAGCGTTCTATCCTGAATCTGTAATACTCGGTCTGACCCGACCATGATGATAAAATAACACCCGAGTCAGTCTGGAAAACCAATGTGAGAAAACACACTCGAATTGAATTACTAGAGTTATCAAATCCTTTGAAAAACAAAGGTATCTCGTAAGCCCGCACCGCATATAAACACGACGGGTTTTTACCTTATGATAACCAAAACGTTTTATAGAAAATCCAGTGATATTATAATAGTGTCTAGATAAAAATACTTATTTAAATAGCTGAAGTTGTAACATTAGTTCAATTTGTAACGACCTAGGTTTTTCGACGGTTAATTTGAAATATTTAAATGGTTCTAAATAATGAATTTGAATTATAGATTGATTTTGAATATGGGATTTGGGTTTTTATTTATAAACTAAATTCAGAATTTAAATGTAGTGATTTACTAGATAATTTAGTTATTGAATTTTATAATTGAATATTGGTTAAATTATTGTATCTTGAGTTTTAAGGTCGATACAAATAATTTAAAGGCTTATAAAATTTATATTAATAGTAATGAAGATAATAAAGGTTTTAAAATTGAATTGAAAAGTGATCTTTCAATTTTAAAAATAATAGCTTGTTTAAATTGATTTTTAAAAATAGCTTTCCGAGGCATAGTCTTTGAATTCGACGAAACTAGTTCTATTGGATCCATAATAATGAATTATTATCGGATGTCAAATTTTGTAGCTTTTAGAGTTATCATTTCGTCGTACAGGACAGAAATGCGTTGAAGTTAATATAAAAAATTCAATATAATAATTGGGTCGAAAAAGCTATATTCTTCATACGATCGAGTTAGGACTCGAAATCTTTTCCATTGCATTCAAAATAGGGATACAACATTATGAACGCCTAACGGCATACCTCGACAGGGATTTGAAATTCTGAGTTGCGTAATCGACACGAGTTGAGACTATTTGAAAATTTAATAATTCATTTCCCTTGGTCGGACTGGGCTGTCCTCTTCACTCGGTCACAATACCTTCTCCTACATGCCACCTACCTATGCGTCCCTTCTTTTATATCGTGTTATCCCACTTCCTTTCCCTTAAAATTCATGAAATGAAAATGAAGCAAAAAAAAATTTGCGAGCCTGTCTCCCTCTTATATCTTGTTTAAACTAAAATCGAAAAACATCAAAATAATTGACAAAGAAGAAAATCGATCGAAGCTAAAAAAATAACGAAGGTGAGAGAATAAATCGCGACAAGTAGCGATGCTTGGCCATACTCAGTCGCGACAAAGAGTGGGTGGATGGCGGCCTAAAGGGTTCATTCTCGAGCTAGGGCGCATAAGGCGAAGGGGAAGTTCGAATTGGGTTGCGATGGTAGATTGATTGGAGCTAGGGCTTGGAGGCTGCGTCTGATCGAAGTCACAGCGTTCAACTGAGGGTGCTCACGCAAGTGATGGTGGGGTGTCTCGATAGGGAGTTCGTCGTCGGCTCTGAGAGGGTGGCACACGTGAATGGGGATGGCGGCGGCTCACGATTATGGTGGTGTCCGCTGGTGAAGTCATGGCGTTTGACTGGGTTACAAATTGAAAGCTAACGAGAGAGGTGGCAGTGAGGTAAATAGGATTTTACAACTTAAAGTTAATATAGTAATTTATTTTATGAATTGAGAAATTAATTTAAATTAATTATAGTTTGAAAATCAATAACAAAAATTCAATAACCTTGTATTGGAGGTCAAAATCGTATGAAGCCAGCGGTGTTGGTTTCGTAATGACATAAACTTCGAGTTGGGAATGGTTTGGAGATTTTTGGAAGTCAACTAGAATTTTAAATTTTATTGAACGTTTGTTTAATTTAATTTGAAATATGGATGTTCGGCAAAATATAAATCAAGGTGAGAATTTATAACTCTTTTGGATTGCCACGATTAAATTTAAATTTTAAATTTAAATTATTGGATGCTCGATTGATTGATAAAATTATAATTTATCTGTTGGATGGCTATATATATAGTAGTATATATATATATATTAGTATTTGAAGTGATATTCCTGCACATTATAGCGGATTAGACCCTATGCGCCCCGCATAATAGCGGATGACCCTATATATCGCGATATCCCCCTCAAAGTGGGATTGGTATTATTTTTATGTTGTGTTAACATCTGTGGATGTAGGGAAACAGTTTCGAGGGATTCAACTGGATTACTCAAATATAATGTTTATCTTTCATATATAGGGGTATACGATTTGTGTAGAATAATCGATTATAGATTATTGTGATGATTGAAATTATTGGATACTATTGCATCACTAGTCTGAATTTTGATAATTTAAAAACCATAAATATATTTTTTTAAATTAAGGGATAAGGGGGAATTTTTGATTTAAAAATATTATATTGAAATTAGAGTTATTTTAAAGAAATTGAGTTAGAAATATATTTGATTTTTGGGTATACTTAAATTGTGAATTGTTAAAAGGGTATTTTAAAAATGAATTTTATAAAAGAATTTATAAATGATATTCGAAAAATATAAAAAGGAGTTGAAGTTGGTATTAAAAACAGGTTGGAAATCATAAATCAGACTATAAAGAAATGGATTTATAAAATGGAATTTTACGAATAAGATCGTTTTTATGTACAAGTGAAATTTAAAGGAGTTATAAAAATTTACAAATGATGTTTATAAATAAGGGAGTCGATATCAGGATGATAAATTGAGAATATAAAATTCATAGGTGAAATTATATTAGAATATGGAAAATAGGGTGGGGAAATAGTGGATTACTATTTTGATTTGGAAAGGTGAAAAGGTTAAGGAAATAGGAATAGAAGTGATGTGATAGAAGTCGAAAGGAAATTACAAGTTGAATTGGTTATTGAGATTTTAAAAATATATTTTAAATTGTAAGAAGTGGGTTTGATTTAAAAAGGGAAATTTTATTATTTTAAAACTATGGAATTTTAAACCAGGTGAGATTTAAATACTTTGGTAAGTAGGTTTCCAAATGTCAAGGATTTATTTAATAAATTATAACTTTTAAATTCAGCTTGAAAATCTATTTTTTCATCTTACTGATAATATAAAAGTGTTTTCAATATTTTAAACAATAACTTAAACATATCTTAAATAAATTACTTTTCTTTTAAGAAAATATTCGCCATATATAGATAGTTTGAAATAATTGCAAACTTATTTATAAATTCTCTCAAAATGTGTAAACGGGTTTATCAAAGGATGAGATTTTATAAGAGAAATCTTATAAATGGAATATTAGGGAATTAAGAAATTTCCGATGTCTAAATGCGATAATTTCAGGAAGATTTTGAATTCATTTAAAGGAGTTATAAATGCTTGGTTGGGATTATAGTTAAGTATAATCTGGTTGGAAATCGTAGGAAGAATTTATTAAAATTCTAGAGACTTATGAGACAAATTGTGAAATATTTCCAAGTTAAATTATAAAAATGATTTTGGAAATTATAGGTATAAATATTTTCCTACGTATTGAAAGGAAGGTTTTAGAAATATTTTTAGTGGGAAATGATTTGGAGTAGAAATATTTTCTAAATGTTGTAAAATTGGAAGTTGAAAATATTTCTAAATGTTGAAATGGTAAAATATCATGTTATGGACACATGTGTTGAATTTGTTTTCAATATAGAATATTAAAGAGATTGAATATATATATATATATATATATATCTTGGTGAAGATGTTTTGAAATGAATATTTTGGAGATTTATAAAATAAGATCTAGTGTTGATTATGGATGTTATTTGATAGATAAATAACCAACTATCAATAATTGGCCAATTTCGTTAATCGTTTCGAAGGGACCGGGATCAGATTTAATTATCCGAAAACCACTTTGATCCGATTTGAATATTACAAATGAATACCGTAAAGATGATGAAGGCTATGATTCGGTTTGTCCATACCTAGGACAACTTGTATGGACGAATGCTATCAAAACATCGTCGTTGGAGGACGATGAGCATTCTAAGTAAAATTGTTCTTGAAAGGTAATGCTTTCTCGAACCTCATCAACCGGGAATGACTAAAACAGGGGAGATGCAGCAAGGCTAAGCGAGTCGCACCCAATTAGGGTATGTTATCACTTTTCTAGACGTCCTCGAAAACCAATTTATTATGGATATGGCTGTGCATGAAAGAAGGAGCGCTCGATGGTAAGGGTGGGAACACCCGGGGTGATAACATATTCGGTCTATCCATGTTAGGGGTTGGCCGGTCTTGTGTAGAAGAGGATCTCGGTGCATCCTCAGCACATTGTTCTAGAGGTGTATTGTGGTGGGTGGTACCTTAGTGGCCCAGTCATTCGTTGGAATCCATTCTCCAATACGAGCTTATGGTTTTGTTCGTAGAGCTTAGTATGCTGGAATTTAATTAATGTAACAATTTCAGCTGTTTAAATAAGTATTTGCATTTAGACACTATTATAATATCATTGGAGTTTCTGTAAAATGTTTTGCATGTCATAAGGGAAAATCCCATCGTGATTATGTATGACGGTCTTACGAGATATCTTTGTTTTCAAAGGATTTGATAACTCTATAATTCAGATTCAGTGTGTTTTCTCATGCTGGTTTTCCAGATTGGCTCGAGTGTTATTTTATTACAATGCTCGGGTCGGACCGACTATTATAGATTCAGGTTAGGATGCTATGGAGCTCCGGAGAGGAGCTGGAGGATTTTCTGACGTATAGCACGTGCTTATTTATTCCGTTATGTAAGGACAAGTTACTATAACTATCCAGATTGATGTATTGATTGATGTACTCTAATGATTGTTAATATAAAACTGTTACATGTTCTTTTGTGTAAAAATCCATTGCTATATTATATTTTGTTCCGCTGCGATTGTAAGATTCTGTGTTGTTGTAACGACCTAACTTCCATACTCCAAGAAGTCGCATCGCTAAGAAGAAAGAAAGGGATAGAAAAGAGAAAAGAAAGGAAAGAAAGAACAGACAACATCAGAATCTCACAGCAGAATCGAATAAATTATAATATATCACATAAAACTTTACATAGTATCATATACATCAGAGTTGAACAGCTAACACAACACAAACTAGACGGTTATAAACTCCTGTCTAGTCATTATAATTCAAGTACATCAGAGAAAACAGATACAACTCAAACACAGCGGAATCACCATATATATCTACGCGCTGAAGCCTTCTGCTCCATTATCTCCTTCAGAACTCGTCAAAGCAATCCTAAAACACTTGACTACTCATACGTAATATGAGTACCCAAGAGTTTAATAAAACAGAAAATAAACACTCGGGTCAGACAGGGGTCTGGTGTGAGTAAACGGGGTTAAAATTTGCTTAACTTTTAGAAAATCCTTTGAAACAAAAGGTATCACGTAAGACTTCCCACACATAAACATGGAAAAGTTTTTACCTTACGCTAACCAAAACATTTGATAGGAAATCCAGTGATATTATAATAGTGTCTAGGGTTTTCAAAATAAAATACAGAAATAGCTGGAATGCTTACATCTCACGTTCCAACATAGTTGGGCACAATCAAAACCGTACAGGCACTTATTGGATTTTGGATTCCATCAATGGCAGGGCTACTGGGGTACCGCCCGTCATAGTACGTGGCCTAGATCACCGTACCGAGGAGTACTCCCACTCCCCTGCAACACAAAGCCGGACCCATTCCTTACTGAACAGTTCCGAACAAGACTACCCCGGCGATTCTAGCTAGCAATCGCCCCACACAGCCGAAATATAAAGGGACATCTAGACAGGGGTAAATCTCGCTCTCCAGTGGGGGCTACCCATGAAGCCTTGCTGCACCTCCCCTGTTTTAGCCATTCCCGGTTGATGAGGCTTGAGGCTACGATTACCTTATTAGGACATCTCAATCTTAGAATGCTCATCGTCCACCTGACGATGTTCTGAAAGCATTCAATCCATACAAGTTCGTTCCGGGTTCGAACGAAACCGAAGGCACTATCTCGTTGCACTCATATTGGAATCACCCTTAGAGTCAACGACCATAGCCCTTGCTCTCTAAATCTCCATCTCGAGCACTATTCCGTCAAACTCATTACGGAATCACCCACAGAGTTATACTGACGTATAGCCCTTACACCTCGAGTCTTCACTTTCTCCACTTGGATTAACGACCTAACGTTTAATTGGAATCGATGTGGTTTTCGGATATCCAAATATGGAAATCCGATCCCGGTCTCACCGAAACCAAACGCCATTTTAATGTCCAAGTTGTACTTAAGGGTTTTAAATAATTAACTCATTTCATTATTATCTATTTCACAAGATAGATAAACTATATATCTCCATAGATAATCATATCCTTATCATAAACAGATAATCTGTATCAACATCACAACAGATAATCATCACACTCAGATAATCCATCACAAACCATCATACGTTAACCAAACATCCATATCATACAAATACAACTCATTTCATTACTGAGATCACAACCATTCAATCAATAACATCCATAAGCAATGATTTATCAACCATTAATTATAATTAATTTAAAATGAATTAAATTAATTACAACCATCTCTAATTAATTTAAATTAAATTAAATTAATTACTCATTTAAATCCTGCTTAGCATCCATTAATTAATTAACCCAGTTAATTAATTATTCACTAAGTATATAACTTGATTAAACAACTTTTGATTAATCATTTACTAATTACAATAAATAATTAGTCTTAATTAATTTCACAAAATTAATTAACCTAAATCATAAGTAATTAATATTTAATTACTTCATTAATTAACTATAATTAATTACATTTATCCTTAATTAACCACAATTAATTAATCACTTAATAATTAATTATTGATTAATTAAACAATCCTTAATTACATCATCAATTATATTAATTAATGATTTATAATTCAAATTAATAACTTTATTAATTACATTTAGTAATTAATCTAAAATTAAAATACAATTATTAATCACCTTTGATTAATATTAAACCAGTAACTAAATGCCCTTAATTACTCATTAACAAATTAATTATCTTCACAATTAATTATCTCCATTAATTAATCCCTTGACTAATTTCAAAGTAATTACCAAAATTACTTAATTAAAAATCATCTTAATTAATTACATTCCAGTAATTATCACTTATTACTTCTTTAAGAAATCCTGCTACATTAATTACCCTAGTAATTACACCTATTAAATCATTAAATGATTTCTTAAATTAATTAAACTAAATTAATTAACTTAACAAATCACATTATCAAAATTAATTACAATAAGTAATTAATTCTTTAATTACTTTTAAGTAATTAGACTTAACAATTTAAAACTAATCACCTTAAATTAATTAATCTAATTAATTATCAAAATTTTAATCATATTAATTAATTACTTAATTATCCTTGGATAATTATAATTATTAATTAATAATATTTCCATAAAATATTTCCTTAAGAAAATTATCTTTAATTAATCATCATTAATCATTTCTAATTAAATTAATTCTAAATCATTACTTAAAATCAAATAAATAAATTCCTTAATTAAATTCCTTTATTATCTTAATTATCTTAAGATAATTTATTTAATTATAAATGATTTCATTAACATTCAAAATGTATTTTTAAATAATACATCTCTAAATTAAATTCAAATTCCATTTTAAACTTTAAGATTTCAAAATGTTTAACTATTTAAGCATTATCCAAATTTAAATAAATTATAACTTTAAAAAAAATGAAAGTGAAAATATTCATTACTTATGTAAGCAAATTTTAAATTCAAATTTACTTAAGTTTATTAAAGAAATCCAATTTTTAGAATAACCTGATTATTTAAAACTTCTCAAATGCTCAAGTTAAACATTTCATAACTTTTTTTTTCAAATATTAAAGAAAGCCTTTATAAAGAATTTTATTAAATTCAAACTTTGTTTGAAATCAAATTCATTTTTAAAATCCACTTCAAAGCTTTTAAATCTGTTCAACATTTTAAATTACAACTGATTTAAATTCAAGAATTTGAATCTATAGTAAACTTGAACTCATATTTAACTTGCTTTTTAAACCTGATTTAAATTTAAAATTTCCATTTTAAAAACTTTGGACTCAAAGTTCGTATGAATCAAATTTAAACTTATACTTGAATTTAAATCCCTGTTTTAAAATTCTGCTATAAAAATTTAGGATATCATTCAAATTTCAAAACATAGAGTACTGTCAGGTTTTATGAGCTGAAACTAACACATGCTCGAGACCACCCCTTTCTGCATCGAGACACAACCCTAATTCCTTCGAGACAAAACACTAACTACCCGAGTAAATCTTCGAGCTACAACACGAAAGCACCAGAGCACACCCCCTCTTCTTCCCCAACTCAAACCCATATGCACGCAATGGCCACCGTGCACGTGCACGGCAACCCAGCCTCCCTCCGGTCATCGTTCAGACCATCAGCAAGTCGACGTCAAACTCGACTTCATCCTCAACTACCCAGAAACGAAAATAGTGATGAAAAGCAAAATCAAACCTTCAGGTCGAAGCCAGTATTTCCACCATTATCGGAAATTTCCAAACGCCAACGATCCCATCATCGAAAATCTTTGCCAAACTCACCGGAGATCACGCTCGACTTCCAGCTCCTATGGCGTGCCTCGCGATCACCTCCTATCACGTCACAACAACGCAAATCCCTTCAGAAACTCAGCGACACAAACAGGAACAAAACCCTACTCCGCCACCTCATGGCCACCACGGCCATCACCCACATTTTTCCAGTGACACCAAGCACCCCGGCCTCCTTCTTGCCCAACCCCGACCTCCTCTTCGACGCCAATCACCGTGGGTAACCAAAATACCCAAAATTGCTCAACACCAAAGATCCCCTCAAATTCTAACTTAAAAATTATGTTTGATCCTTTAAAATTCCTAGTTTTTGAAAGCAATTCAGACTATATAAGTGAATTCAAAAATCACCATGTTTGTAATTGGCCCATTTTACGAATTCCACTGTATTCTTGAATTTTACAGAGTATTATTCAAATTTATTCACTTGAAATTATCCTTAAAAACAAGAGTACAATGTGCTTAACATTTTCCTTTTAGCAATCAATTTCTAATTTTGATTATCCACCGAGATATAAAATTTTTAAATGATGAAAATGGACCACTCACTTACACAGAGTATAAATGAAAATAACAGGGACCATTCTACAGACATACTATGTTTATATTCACACAATAAAAATCAAGCAAGCATTAAAAACTGTACTCCTACTCATGCAACAGATTTCATCACTGATTTGTAAGTTGTTTCTTTTTTTTTAGAAAAAAATAAAAGTTTATGCACTTTTATTCTAATGAAGAAGCAGAGAATACCCAGATGCAAACTCATATGCACACATTTAAATTCAAACTCAAGCAAACATTATATACTACATGCAACAGATTTCATCATCCATAAACTATTTTTAAATAAAAAGGTTTACTCACTTGATAATGAAGAAACAGAGAAGCACTTAGAGAAGTGTTTTCCCATATCCAGAAACTTGTTTTGCATGATGCAGTTGAATTAAATTGCTTGATGAATCTGTGTTTTAGCTTCCCTTTGATCATTGAATTTACTTGTTGCTGCTGAAATTTGAAACTGCATGCACATCCATCTTCATATGCATGAATTGAAGTTGAAGTTGCTAATTTATGTTGAAGATAGGAGCAGGTTTTATTTTGCAGATTTTAAATTGAATTTGGGTTGTAGATTCAGATTGTATTTGGGTTTGAGTTTCCTTCCTAAAATCTGATTTTAGTTTCATTTGAAGATAATGCTTTTAACAAAATATATTGCTATGTTATCTTATCTATATTAATTATTTTCAAGAAAATAAACTACAGCCACTTGTTATGTTATGATATAGATAAGTTTACAAGTGTCTTTATAATGTGTTAATTGTTTGACACATATTCCATTTAAAAATAAAAAGAAATTTCTAAATTTTATAAAGGTTCTAAGTTCATTTCTTACTTAATTAATCATGTTTCAAATGTTTAATTACATTTAGTTTTACATGCTTACATACAAACCTTCTTTATAAAATTACACAATTTTAAATGTTTATTTGAATGTCTTCAAAATAATACTTTTTAAAGCTAAACTTTTCAAAAGAGCAAATTTTAAAAAGAAAAGAATTGTTATATTCAATTTTATTCAAAAGTTTCCAAATCAAAATATTATATCTTAATATAATAAACTAAATCTTATTTCAAAAGAAAAGCAATTCTTAAAATAAAACAAAACAAACTCTTATTATAAAATACAAATTTAAACTATTTTATTTTTAAACAAACTATTATATAATTATAAACAAAATAAATATTTACTTATATTTCTATGAAAATATAAGATAGATTTTTAAAACAACTTTTGAAAAGTTTTCTATACTGATTTTAAATCAATTTAATCAATTCATAAATCATACATCTTATATATAAAATAAAATTAACAAATATTCTTTATAAAATTTAAATTAAAATCAAACTCATATTTACAATGTATACACATATATACATTATAAATAAATATCTTTAAATCAGTTTAGAAAGATAATTTTATTACTTAAATATTTTTAACATTTGAAAAGAATAAAATTCCCAAAAGTTATTATTATCATCATTATAAATATCATTTATCAAATTAAATAATAACTAATTTTCAAAAGATAATTTCTGTTTGAATTAAATTATTATATCAATATTTGACATTTTAAAATAATTATAATGAAATTATTAAATAAATATTGCTTAAATTCCCGGGACATCACAGTTGTTTTTATTTTCTTCTTCTACCTTTCTTCTTCTTACCTTAAAAGATTCATATTTTCCATTCAACGTGAGTCGAACTGCATGAATTATGGTCGATTCAAGGGGTACGAATTTACAGCCTTTACATTTGGTATCAGAGCTGAAGGTTAACCAAGAACCCTTGCTCTATTGGGAATTACTCATTAGTGATAGAGTAAGCAGTACTCTAGAATGAGTTAAGAGTATTGATAGATACAAGCGTGTATTTTTTAGTGAATAGAAAACGGTTTTATATTATGTTAACTTATTAGTTGAGTGGTATATAAATTCTTGTCGAATAATGGTGAAATCAATTGGAGTTTCTAAACGCTTGAACGCGATAAACTAACACGATATGGTTTTGAAGCGGGTAAATAAAATAATTTTACCCAAATTACATTTCATATAAAAGAAATAATTTTCTAAAAATTATTATCATAGTATGTTCGGTCATTATTATATAATCAAAACAAAAATATAAAATTGGAAAAGGATTATTAAAAACCAAATTTCAAAATGGTATAAGTGTGTATTATACAGGTGAATAAAACTAAAAACGAATTCAAAGCAGAATTTGGAAAATTAAATCCTAGAGATTTTGGAGATGATTTCAAAAGTGTTATGGGGTGGTGCTATTTTGGAAATCTTTTTGGGGATAAAAAATAGTAATGTTATTGAAATATTTTTAAATGGAAAATGTTTTGAAAATGGTTTTGAAACGATGTAGCATTGAAATCACTTCAGTCGCTGGAAAATAATTCCGATGATGATCGCGACGTCCTTGGTATTCATTTTCGACTTCCTTAGAGATGGATTGCCACTGTGGTTATTGTTTTGGATTGTTTTGAGGAAAAACAAGTTTGTTTTGAAAATTCCGAAGGAGAATTGTTTTGGGATGGAACTAAGTGAAATTTTAAAATTCCATTGGAATGGTTTGTTGAAACGTAGGGTTATATATATGTATATAATTGATCTCAAAGTGATTTAAAATAAATACCGGGTGTTTGAATTCTGGAATTCTTATTTGAATAATTTAGAGATAATCGAGAAATAAGTTATAAATATATAAATTGAAAATGATTCTAGATAAGTAAGGAAAATATGGAAAGTGCATTTTGGAATAAATTCAACTTGAAAAGGTCAAAATGGATGTAATTTAACTTGAGCTAAGTTAAATAGAGTTGTATTGAAAATGATATCAATCGGGACCGATATACAAAAGTAAATGGAATTTAACTTAAGTTAATTTGAATAAAATAAATTTTAGAAATTTAATTGATTGAGTTGCACTGAATTAATGTGGTGCATTAATGAAATTGGAATTTAACATAAGCAAGGTCAAAGTAAATAAATAAATGAAGTGATTATAAAATGAGGTTTTAACTTAAGTGAGTTAAATTAAATTAAAAAAATTAAAATTTAACTTAAGCTAAGTTAAATAAAAATTGGGTTGAATTTGGACTGAACTGGAATAAAATTAAACTGAGTTATAAATGATTTTGAATGCAACAAATAATCTACAATGGCTTATAAAAATTGAAATGAATTGGATAAAAATATATTTAGGCTATAAATAAATGCATAATCTTGAGTTAAAAATAAAATAGGAACATACTCGTGTATAGGATTGATGGAAATATGAAAAATAAGTTGTGCAACTTATAAAATTGAAAATTGGAATAGATAAGCCAAAATAAAATGTAACGACCTGCCTTTTTGGACAATTTAAGCAAACACACACGTCGAACTCAAGCCATTCAAAAGGGCATATTGTTATGGGGTAGATAAGAAAAAGAGAAGAAATAAAAGCAAATACAAAATCTCGCAACGGAATGACAAGATATAATAATCAAACTAGCAGTTCATGAAGCTGTTTGCAAACATTGATTATACTTAAACAGCACAGAATCAGAGTTACACATATCGGAGATAGATAAATGACAATACAGCGGAACAGTATGATGCAGTGGAATAATATAGTAAATAATAATAAAATCTTAGTCTTTATCCTCCAGACACAAATCTTCAAATCCTGAAATGCTCAGACTGACCCGAGCGAATTGAAAAGACAAAACACTCGAGTCAGAACTAAAAGATCTTATGTAAGTTAAATCAACAGTAAATATGCATGTGACAGCGTCAGAGATGTTTACCGGGTTAGACATCTCCTATCCATTGTCTAACGTGAGTGTAGTAATTCAAGAGATGTTCGGGATTCACAACTCCTAAGGATCCATTAAACTATCTTTTATATAGTACAACACGCTATTATAATATGTCTGTAGTAAAGAAAACTATTAAAATAGCGTTAAGGCGTTACCCATATCCATCTTAATACATTTTATAGTGCAATGGTCTATACAGTACCGTAATACCTCCTGATCGGGAGGCTACCAAAGGGCACTCCATAGGTATGACACAAAACAAACTCATTGAAGGCGCGCTAGGGAATGTGAACATTGCACAGCTAGGCAATGCCATGGTAGATATACAAATTACACTTTCGGGCTGGTGGTAACGCATAGTCGCAACTACCGCCCACCTCGGAACCACTTCCAAATCAAAATCAAGGGTGGCCACCAAATAAATCACAAAGTCAAAATATAATAATGAAGGAATGTGCTCGATTGGAGGAATGACCTCACTTGGCTCGTCAATTGCTCATGTTTTAATCACATTTAAGCTGACTCATGGGAATCAGGGTCACATCATACCTTATACAGAATCGTTCACCAAACCATCCTACTTTATTTCTAGAATCTCCACAACGAACACAGTTGTTAAAGTGGTTTTCGATATTGGCAGAGAGTGTGACAATATCCGATCTCGGTCTGTTTAACAACCAAACGCTTATTGTAACGCCCTACCTCTATACCCACGCTAGCCAAGAACACTACGGTGTAATGTTGTCAACTAGCACGGAGAATAAGGCTATTGAGGAGCGACCATCTGTATAATTGCTTTGTGCGAGCACCGATATGCCAGATAAAAATATAAGTTTTCATCTCAAGAGGAAATCCGACATACCGACACAAACTCAACGCTTCTACACAGTGGCTATAAAGGACTTTGGAAACAAATATAGAAATAAACATAACACAATCAGTCACAGACAACTCATATCACAAAGGCGGAAATAGATATGAATATAACACATGAAAGTGTACATCAGAGTAGCGGTCTAAAAAGATCCACAATAATACAAAAGAATAGCAACACGTGCTATACAAAAGAATACAACTATGAGTCTATATCTCAAGTGTATACAACAAAATAAACTACTAATCTAAGTAGTTTGCCAAAAGTCGGGATGATAGTCCGATAAGGGGTCAAGCAGAAGCACCTGTAAAATCTCAGTCTGACCCGAGTATTATTTAAGAAGAAAATAATAAACGGATCAGTCTAGCTATAAATATCAGAAGAAATGATATAGAATAGGAGATATGACATAAACATATAATAATCACAATGCCAAGCTGTGATAAATAAGTAATTGAAAATCAACAAGAGATTAATCAATATCACAATAATCTACTCAAGATAAAAAGGAATGTCATACTCCTGATTTCATTCACCAAGCCACAATAAATGACATATATATATCCATGCCAATCGTAAAAGTTGGTGAAACACAAATTCCAGAAATCAACACACGAAATCCAGAAATCACAATAAAAAGGATGGCCAATCCCACAAACTGGACATCGACACACCTAAAAAGACATGCCCCATGAACAGTCGAACATCGACGCACCCAGAAAGATACGCCCCATGCTCTGGCATCGACGCACCTAGAAAGATACGCCCCATGCACAAATAAACATCGATGCACCTAGAAAGATACACCCCATGCACAAATAAACATCGATGCACCTAGAAAGATACACCCCATGCTCTAGCATCGACGCACCTAGAAAGATACGCCCCATGCACAAATAAACATCGATGCACCTAGAAAGATACACCCCATGCTCTAGCATCGACGCACCTAGAAAGATACGCCCCATGCACAAATAAACATCGATGCACCTAGAAAGATACACCCCATGCTCTAGCATCGACGCACCTAGAAAGATACGCCCCATGCACAAATAAAACATTGACACACCTAGAAAGGTACGACCCATGTGTAAAATGAGACGAAGCTCAATAAAATGAGGAACAGTCCTCCACATAAACAAAGAGACATCGCACATTGCTAGTCTAAACCACAAAGGTGATCGTCATGATCAACGAGAAGTGTCAATTACACTAAGCTAGTAAATATAAAAGTTTAGCTTCATGTCCCATAACCACTTACTTAACTTAAACATTTACGAACAAACTATAAATCTCCACTAGAAAATTGTCACAAGAGATTCAATCGAACAAGTCCAAGAATTAACCAACGAAAACAAGTCCAAGAATTAACCAACGAAGTAAACGCAAGCGTTTCATACCACTTGTTTTACTAAGTCGTTTAATTAGATTTCTCATACGAGTGAGGAAAATGTTTATATATACTAATAGATTGGAAAACGGTTTTATAAACGAATTGGGTATTAAAATAGTATTGAAATCGTTTGAGGAAAGAGTTTTGATATTTACTACTAGTATAGAAAACCTTTATATTTTTAAAGTGACAAAACACAAGGGGGATTGTAGAAACAATCAATCACAAAGATCACATTCGAAGATGTGAATAAAAATCCAATGAAATCGATAAAGGATCCATCGAAGTGGATATATCTAAAATTTCCAAAGAAAATAACTCATCTAAGATGATAATAAATGATGACAATAAATAGGATCATCACGAATCGATTTAAATTGGAAATTCAATCCAAAAAGGCAAATTGGACTAAAACAGCAGGTTCAGTCGACTGAACAGAAGTTTCAGTCGACTGACCCAGTACCTGGGAATTTTCCAGGTTCAGGAAACTTTCTGTTTCCAGGTTCAGTCGACTGAACAGAGGATTCAGTCGACTGAATCATGCCTGGAAACTTTAGGGTTCCAGGTTCAGTCGACTGAACAGAGTATTCAGTCGACTGAATCATGCCTGAGCTGTTTTTCAGCCTATTCAAATGAAGAGCAAATTCTTCCAAAAAGCAACCGGACGAACATTGGCTCTAAGGGTTTATGCCAATCGACAACCCAGCCCTATATGCTCCTCGATGCATCACCAAAAGCATGATCAAACATCCATAAAAGGATTTTCACACAAATTGACTTAAAAACTCAAAAATTGGAATATTCACAAAACCAATCCAAATTAACAGCAAATGCACATGAAGAAGTGTTAGGAATTCATACCCAACAACCAAAGATAATTATAGTCATAGATGTGAGATAAAAATCTCACCTTTGAACCCAAACAAATGAAGAGGAAGCTATGAAGCAATGGCAAGAACAAGCACTCTTCAATTCCAACTCAACAAGCTTGAATCTAAGCTTAAAAGATAATTATTTTCCAAATTAGGTTTAGGAATTTTCTGAAATCAAAGAGAGAATGAGTTGGAGAAGAAGAAGAAGAAGCTTACCAATGGGTTCTCTTGAGTTTGGAGCAAGAACTTGGATTTGCAAAGGAAGCTAGGGCTTGGAGTTTTAATTTCCTCTTCCACCCTCCATTAACATAAAAGCTTGAGTATTAGGAAAATAGAAGAGAAGTGAATGAAGAGGAGAGTGTTGGAACTGAGTTAAGTGGTTAATTGGCTCAGCCCAACCAAAGCCCTAAGCGGGAAAAAGTAGCAAAAATCAACTTTCTCCAAACATATCGAAGCTTATACTCAAAAAGGTCGCAAACGCCATTTTAAACTCAATGGAAGTGGTCTCGAGTCCTAATTCGACCGTACGCAAAAAGTAGATTTTCGGACTAAAATCCGACGAATGATAAAATATTTAAATAAAATATTTAAATATAAAATTGATAAATATGCGGGTTGTTACAGACTCCCCTCCTTAAAGAAATTGCGTCCTCGCAATAATTAAGAAGGAAATATAAGAAGCAACAACCATAGAAGCATATTAACACAAAAGAAAATTTGAATCAAGAAGTTCACCATAAAGAGCACGAAGGAGTAAATCAGAAAGTTTTCGTTCGATGAATTCTCAAGATTTCATTTGAGAACCATTGAACCTCTATCAAAAAGAATATCTTTATATCGAAGGCGCTCAACCTCCGAAGCAATGATGCGAATAGAATGGTGCTCAAAAGTCAAATTTGGTGAAACTTCAATCTCCACAATATCACCGGGCTCAAGAATGAAAACCGGAATCCCTAAGGCATTTCCGTAGGTAAAAGACGTGGAAAACGTCAAGAATAGCAGAAAGTTGAGCCGGTGCAACGGCGTAGTACAATCACGGTACGCCCGAGAAACTAGAAACTCGAATAATTTGGAACACCGACGTAGTACAAAGACGGTACGTCCAGTGAACCAAAAAGCCAAGTCATTGATGTAGTACAAACGGTACATCCAATGAATCAAAAGCAAAGTCATTGATGTAGTGCAAACGGTACATCCAATGAATCAAAAACACTGATGTAGTACAAACGGTACATCCAATGAATCAAAGAGCAAAGTCATCGATGTAGTACAAACGGTACATCCGATGAATCAAACAGCAAAGTCATCGATGTAGTACAAACGGTACATCCGATGAATCAAAAGCAAAGACATCGATGTAGTACAAACGGTATATCCGATGAATCAAAAGCAAAGACATCGATGTAGTACAAACGGTACATCCGATGAATCAAAAGCAAAGACATCGATGTAGTACAAACGGTACATCCGATAAATCAAAAGCAAAGACATCGATGTAGTACAAACGGTACATCCGATGAATCAAAAGCAAAGACATCGATGTAGTACAAATGGTACATCCGATGAATCAAAAGCAAAGACATCGATGTAGTACAAACGGTACATCCGATGAATCAAAACCCAAATAATTCGGAACACTGACGCAGTACAAAAACGGTACGTCCAATGAACCGAAGCCCGAATGATTTCGGAACACCGACGTAGTACAAAAACGGTACGTCCAATGAATCAAACACAATAAAAGAACATCGGACGCAAGTTCATAAAAGCAATGAGATGAAACTCAATAAGACGAAGTACATCAAAATGCCCGATGAACTTGATAAAAAGATAATTTCATTTAGTCATCAACAAAGAAACAACCCCTTGTTGCTTACGACTAAACGCATTGGCAACACGATTTCCCCTTCGGGAATAAAAAGAATATCAAGATCATAAGAAGCTAGGAACTCGAGTCAACATGCAGTTTCTTAAGAGAACATAAATATTCCAAAGATTTATGATCGAGGCAGAGAACAAATTTCTCATCCAAATATGATGATGCCAAATTCCAAAAGCAAAAACAATAGCCGAGAGCACTAGATCATAGTGGCATATCTAGTCTCGATAAACTATAATGATTTAGAAGTACAAGTGATAGCACATTCTCTATGGCAAGAGAATGGCATCCAAACCAATACGACTAGTATCGGTACAAATAGAAAAGTCTTGGTTCCCCTTCAGGAATCACAAGAAAGAATAAGAGTATCGAAAAGAAAGAACTTCGTTTAAATAATTCTCTTCCCCGAAAAGTTAAAACTTTCAAAATTACATTTTTTACTTTTATGTAATAATCTTTCTTCAAAAATTTACATTTTTACAAGTCAATATATCGTGTCTGATTGTCACATCAAAGCGTTTAGGAAATTCCTATCGATAGCGTTGATCAAGCGCATCGACCAAAATTCTTAAAGCACTCAACGGGCAATACAATCACAAAATCATCTTTTATAGGATAAATAAATCTCTTAAAAAGTTTTAAGAATATTCTTTGTTCGTTTCAAGAACAAAAATCCAGTTTTACTTATAAATAAATCTTATGAAAAAGATTTGCAAAATTTTAAATTACTATTTTCATCCAAAATCAATAAACTCAAGAATGGTCTCATCGAAATATTCATAGAATATTCGATTTATAAAATGGATGAAATAAGCTGGACAAATTGAATGATAAAATAAGTCATTCCTAAGAATCATAACGAGTGCGGAATGCGGTAAGTGGAATGCTAACTTCCGCAACTCGTAGCAAACGAAAACCGGTGATAAGGTCAAATTGAAAAGACCTTAGTATCACACAAAAGATTACTTAGGTGATAACCTAAGACAAGCTCAATAATACCAGAAAATTTTTCAAACGATATGATTGAGAGAAATTATACTTTCCTTATCATGCGGGTTTTAAGGAATAAAATGATGCCATTAAATTGGAATCAAAATCACAAAGGAAAAATAGAAATCTGCTTAACAGATTGAAAATGTCGAGGATGAATAGTCCACACGGGACAAAGGATATGGCCTCATAATAATTAAGCCAATCCGTACAAAAGTAAATTCCGAAGCCTAAGTAAAAATATCGGCTCGAAAAGAAAAATCACATAAAATAATTTTCGACATCAAATAAAAGCAAATTGAGTGTTGCGGATCTACCATCCGGATTCACAATCCTCAAAGAAGTCATCAAGCCCAAAATATTCAAAGAAAAAGAATCGACAAGTTATTTTGATATAAAAATAATGAGATGAAACCCATATCAAAAAGAACTCGAATAAGAAGGTCACGAAATAAATAATGCCATCAAGGATTGAATGTAAAATACCTTGACCGAGAGAAGAGTTTCTAGGGGCTTGCACAATATTTAGCTTTCTCATGTCCTTGTTCAAAAGTTTGGGACATGCAGATAAAAGATGACCCGGTTTCTTGCAATAGCGACAAGAATGGGGTTTTGGACACATATTCGCATAGTGTTCCTTAGAATTACAATGGTAGCATCCTCCATGATTAGAGATCGGAGTCTTTGCTACAAAAGTAGTTTGCTTCACTCTCTTATTGGGATTAAGGCTCTTGAACTCAATATGCCTCTTCTTGGAAGTCCCAATATCACAAGCACTTCCTTTACCAACCTCTCCATGAAGAAGAGTAACATCCACAAGCTGATTGAAAGAAACTTCAAGTTTCAAAGGTAGAACCATTTCGGGGTTCTTACTCAAAGCATAGTTAAACTCTTGATTCTTTACAAGATCCAAAAGTTGTTGGGCAGACATAAAAACTCCATCCAGGGGAGTAGCACTAGATTGACCGGCGCTGGGATGGCCTGGTCTAACCATTTCTCTTCTTTAAGAAAGAAAGAAAGAAGAGGAAAAAGTTATTCTCAAAATAAATATCAAGCAATCTCGATAGATAAAACAAGGAATCTTAAAAGAAAGTAGGATAGAACGGTACGAAGACTCGAATAAATCCTAAGGCACAACTCCTAAGAAAGACTTAGGACATGATCCTTGCTAAATTATTCTGTATTGTTCCGAAGTTTGGCTCTGATACCAAGCTGTAACGCCCCACCTCTATACCCACGCTAGCCAAGAACACTACGGTGTAATGCTGTCAACTAGCACGGAGAATAAGGCTGTTGAGGAGCGACCATCTGTATAATTGCTTTGTGCGAGCACCGATATGCCAGATAAAAATATAAGTTTTCATCTCAAGAGGAAATCCGACATACCGACACAAACTCAAAGCTACTACACAGTGGCTATAAAGGACTTCGGAAACAAATATAGAAATAAACATAACACAATCAGTCACAGACAACTCATATCACAAAGGCGGAAATAGATATGAATATAACACATGAAAGTGTACATCAGAGTAGCGGTCTAAAAAGATCCACAATAATACAAAAGAATAGCAACACGTGCTATACAAAAGAATACAACTATGAGTCTATATCTCAAGTGTATACAACAAAATAAACTACTAATCTAAGTAGTTTGCCAAAAGTCGGGATGATAGTCCGATAAGGGGTCAAGCAGAAGCACCTGTAAAATCTCAGTCTGACCCGAGTATTATTTAAGAAGAAAATAATAAACGGATCAGTCTAGCTATAAATATCAGAAGATATGATATAGAATAGGAGATATGACATAAACATATAATAATCACAATGCCAAGCTGTGATAAATAAGTAATTGAAAATCAACAAGAGATTAATCAATATCACAATAATCTCAAGATAAAAAGGAATGTCATACTCCTGATTTCATTCACCAAGCCACAATAAATGACATATATATATCCATGCCAATCGTAAAAGTTGGTGAAACACAAATTCCAGAAATCAATACACGAAATCCAGAAATCACAATAAAAAGGATGGCCAATCCCACAAACTGGACATCGACACACCTAAAAAGACATGCCCCATGAACAGTCGAACATCGACGCACCTAGAAAGATACGCCCCATGCTCTGGCATCGACGCACCTAGAAAGATACGCCTGGGCACAAATAAACATCGATGCACCTAGAAAGATACACCCCATGCACAAATAAACATCGATGCACCTAGAAAGATACACCCCATGCTCTAGCATCGACGCACCTAGAAAGATACGCCCCATGCACAAATAAACATCGATGCACCTAGAAAGATACACCACATGCTCTAGCATCGACGCACCTAGAAAGGTACGCCCCATGCACAAATAAACATCGATGCACCTAGAAAGATACACCCCATGCTCTAGCATCGACGCACCTAGAAAGATACGCCCCATGCACAAATAAAACATTGACGCACCTAGAAAGGTACGACCCATGTGTAAAATGAGACGAAGCTCAATAAAATGAGGAACAGTCCTCCACATAAACAAAGAGACATCGCACATTGCTAGTCTAAACCACAAAGGTGATCGTCATGATCAACGAGAAGTGTCAATTACACTAAGCTAGTAAATATAAAAGTTTAGCTTCATGTCCCATAACCACTTACTTAACTTAAACATTTACGAACAAACTGTAAATCTCCACTAGAATATTGTCACAAGAGATTCAATCGAACAAGTCCAAGAATTAACCAACGAAGTAAACGCAAGCGTTTCATACCACTTGTTTTACTAAGTCGTTTAATTAGATTTCTCATACGAGTGAGGAAAATGTTTATATATACTAATAGATTGGAAAACGGTTTTATAAACGAATTGGGTATTAAAATAGTATTGAAATCGTTTGAGGAAAGAGTTTTGATATTTACTACTAGTATAGAAAACCTTTATATTTTTAAAGTGACAAAGCACAAGGGGGATTGTAGAAACAATCAATCACAAAGATCACATTCGAAGATGTGAATAAAAATCCAATGAAATCGATAAAGGATCCATCGAAGTGGATATATCTAAAATTTCCAAAGAAAATAACTCATCTAAGATGATAATAAATGATGACAATAAATAGGATCATCACGAATCGATTTAAATTGGAAATTCAATCCAAAAAGGCAAATTGGACTAAAACAGCAGGTTCAGTCGACTGAACAGAAGTTTCAGTCGACTGACCCTGTACCTGGGAATTTTTCAGGTTCAGGAAACTTTCTGTTTCCAGGTTCAGTCGACTGAACAGAGGATTCAGTCGACTGAATCATGCCTGGAAACTTTCGGGTTACAGGTTCAGTCGACTGAACAGAGTATTCAGTCGACTGAATCATGCCTGGGCTGTTTTTCAGCCTATTCAAATGAAGAGCAAATTCTTCCAAAATGCAACCGGACGAACATTGGCTCTAACGGTTTATGCCAATCGACAACCCGGCCCTATATGCTCCTCGATGCATCACCAAAAGCATGATCAAACATCCATAAAAGGATTTTCACACAAATTGACTTAAAAACTCAAAAATTGGAATATTCACAAAACCAATCCAAATTAAGAGCAAATGCACATGAAGAAGTGTTAGGAATTCATACCCAACAACCAAAGATAATTATAGTCATAGATGTGAGATAAAAATCTCACCTTTGAACCCAAACAAATGAAGAGGAAGCTATGAAGCAATGGCAAGAACAAGCACTCTTCAATTCCAACTCAACAAGCTTGAATCTAAGCTTAAAAGATAATTATTTTCCAAATTAGGTTTAGGAATTTTCTGAAATCAAAGAGAGAATGAGTTGGAGAAGAAGAAGAAGAAGCTTATCAATGGGTTCTCTTGAGTTTGGAGCAAGAACTTGGATTTGCAAAGGAAGCTAGGGCTTGGAGTTTTAATTTCCTCTTCCACCCTCCATTAACATAAAAGCTTGAGTATTAGGAAAATAGAAGAGAAGTGAATGAAGAGGAGAGTGTTGGAACTGAGTTAAGTGGTTAATTGGCTCAGCCCAACCAAAGCCCTAAGCGGGAAAAAGTAGCAAAAATCAACTTTCTCCAAACATATCGAAGCTTATACTCAAAAAGGTCGCAAACGCCATTTTAAACTCAATGGAAGTGGTCTCGAGTCCTAATTCGACCGTATGCAAAAAGTAGATTTTCGGACTAAAATCCGACGAATGATAAAATATTTAAATATAAAATTGATAAATATGCGGGTTGTTACACTTATTACCCACCGGATGATTCTTTTGAATTTCCAAATCGATTCATAATTGATATCAAAATATAATATTCTCAAAACCAAATCATTTTCGAAATTATATTCGCTTTCAAATTATTATCACATTTGAAATCATATCGTTTTCGAGATCATAATTTCTTCAAAAATCATATTTCCAATTAGGTTAAATTCTCACTTCAAAATCATCATATTCAATTAATTATAACATTTAAATCCCAAGTTACGTTATAACATCATTTAACCGTATTTGCTTTTAAACCAGTGAATTTAAATAAAAACACTTCCCTCTACTTAGTCTAAAAATTTAGAAAATAGTTTAAATAACTATAAATAGTTAAAATAGTGATAAATAGTTCAAATAGTCTAAAATTGTTTAGTTATAGATTAAGATACTTTTAAATTGATTTAAGATAGTTAAATAATTTTAAACTAGATTAAATATAATTAAAATAGATTAAATAGCTTTAAAATAGATCAATTAGATTTAAAATAAGTGAAAATGGCTTAATTAGTTTAAAATTTTGAAAATCTTAATAATTAAGTCATTAAAATAATATATTTTTAAAACAGTTTATATTAAAATATGAATTTGAAATTTATACCAATTTAACTACTTATTTCATTCCAATACATTTGAACCATTTCAATATCCCAAAACCTAATTTCAAATTTTTCAATTTAAATTCTTAATAAAATATTTAATTCTAAATCACTTCCAATCCATGTTCGAAATATTAATTAAAATTACTTAAATTTCAATACATTTCAAAGTTATATTTCAAATGATTTTTAGTAACTCAATTCTGGTAAATTTCAATTATACTTCAAAAATCAACGTTGAAATTTCAATTTAATTCCTTTTAACAATTCAAATTTCAACATAAAACTTGATTTCTCAATAATAATTCAATTTATATATGATCAAATTTTATTTCAAAATATATTTGGATTTAAATTCAAAAGTTAAGAATTTTAAAATCATTTAATTTAACCAATCCAGTATCTATATATAATTCTCTACTCTAGGGTCAAGTGATGCGGATGTTTATCATTTCAATCCGCAATTTAAAATTTTACCGTTATATATCATTTCAAACCGCAATCTCGAATTAAATAAAATTCATAAAATCGCTCGAGTTCATCATTTCAACCCATAACGAATTTCCATAATCTATAGATCATTTGGGTATGTATCATTTCAACCCATAGGGAACTTCCAGTTATAATAATATAAAATATCACATCCATTCATCCAATACAAACAATCAAACATTCATTGCGAACATCATCCAATTAATTCAATAAACATCGACAGATAACAGGTTATCATTCATAGGTAATTAATTAGTAATTTAAATTCAATAATAAATTAAATGACATTTTAATTCAAATAAACTCTAATTAACTGGAATGACAATTTAACAATACCAAACAGCCATAAATAAATTTTTAATCACATCATAAATTATTTTAACTGACATATGAAATTTTAGAAGTCGTGAGTAGGTCAAAACACTCATCTTTGAACTTAAATTGAATTTAAATCCAATTTAAGCCCAAAATTCGAAGAGTCTCAAGATTTATCTTGGAATTTAAATTGAATTTAAAGGGGATCTGTTCAATTTTTAAGAAATAGCTTGTTTAAATTGACGTTTAAAAATAGCCTACCGAGGCATAGTCTCGGAATTCGATGAAACCAGTTCCATTGGATTCTAATAATGAATTATTATCGGATTTCAAATTTTGTAGCTTTTCGAATTATCGTTTAGTCGTACGGGACAGAAATGCGTTGAAATTAATATCAAAAATTCAATATAATAATTGGGCCCAAAAAGCTATCTTCTCCATACGATAGAATTAGGACGCGAAACCTTTTCCATTGAGTTCAAAATAGGGGCACGACACTATGAATTCCTAGCGGCATGCCTCGATAGTGATTCCAAATTTTGAGTTGCGTAATCAAGACTAGTTAAGATATTTTGAAAATTTAATAATTCATTTTCCTTAATTGGACTGGGCTGTCATCTTCACTCAGTCACTATACCTTCTCCTACACACCACCTACCTATATGTCCCTTCTTTTATATCATGTTATCCCTCTTCCTTTCCATTCTAATTCATGAAACGAAACGAAGTAGAAAAAAATTCGCGAGCCTATCTCCCACTTCTTTTCCTGTTTGAACTCAAATCGAAAAATATCAAAAAAAATCACAAAGAAGGAAATCGATCGAAGCTTAAAAAAGAACGAAAACGAAAGAATAAATCACGATAAGTCGCGATGCTAGGCCAAACTCAAGAGCGACAAAGAGTGGGTGGGTGGCGGGTTTGAAGGGTTCATTCTCGAGCTAGGGCACACGAGGTAAGGGGGAAGTTCATATTAGGTTGCGATGGTAGATCGATCGGAGCTAGGACTTGGAGGCTTTATCTGATCGAAATCGCGGTGTTCGACTATGGGTGCTTACGCGAGTGATGGTGGGGAGTCTCGATGGGGAGTTCACCGTCGGCTCTGAAAGGGTGACGTTCGTGAAGGGGGATGGCGGCTCACTGTGATGGTGGCATTCGCTGGTGAAGTCAGACATTTGACTGGGTAGCAAATCGGAAGTCAATGAGAGAGGTGGCGGTGAGGTAAATAGGATTTAACAACTTAAAGTTAATATAGTAATTTATTTTATGAATTAAGTAATTGATTTAAATTAATTATAGTTTGAAAATCAATAACAAAAATTCAATAACCTTGTATTCAAGGTTAAAATTATATGAAGTCGGTAGTGTTGGTTTAATAATCACGTAGACTCCAAGTTGGAAATGATTTGGAAATTTTTGGAAGTCGACTACAATTTTAAATTTTATTGAACGTCGGTTAAATTTAATTAAAATTTGGTCGTTCGAGAAAAATGAAATCAAGTTGAGAATTTCTCACTCTTTTGGATTACCATGATTAAATTTAAATGTTTAAATTCAAATTACTGAATGCTGGATTGATTGATAAATTTATAATTTATCTTATGGATGACTATATATAGTAGTATATATATTAGTATTTGGAGTGATATTCCCGCATATTATAGCGGATGAGACCCTATGCCTCTCGCATAATAGCGGATGACCCTATATACCATGATATCCCCCTCAAGGTGGGCTCGGTATTATTTTTATGTTGTATTGATGTCTGTGGATGCAAGGAAATAGGTTGGAGGGATCCAACTGGATGCCTCAAATATAATTTTTATCTTTCATATATAGTGATATATGATTTTACAATGGAAATATTTGTAACATCCCAATTTTTATTAAATTTAAAATTAATAATTAATATAAATGTTGGAATTAATTTGAATTTTTCAAAACAAATAAGATAAGTATTGATTTATATGTGTGTATATATATCTATGAATAGATTGTAATTAGAATTTGAATTTGAAATTCAAAAATAAATATTTTAAAAACTACTTGGATTTAAAAATAATTTACGTGTGATTTTTATTAGTATATAATTAATTTAAAAATCATTTTTCTTTTAAAGATTACATATATAAATAAAGGAAACATGTTTATAAAATAGAAAATACAATTTTAAAATAAAATATAAATATTATTCTCATGCAAAAATACAAGTCTAACATTTAAAGCAAAAATTAGACAAGTGTTAGATTTTTAACATATAAATTAACAAGTGTAAATCATTTTATCATATTAATGAACAAGTGTCAAAAAATTTAATTTCTTTTCATTTTCAAATTAAAGAAAATCAAGGCAATATATATTTCCATTTCTTTCCTCTCTCATTTCTTTTATCTTCACTTTTCTAAAATCTGAGCAGATCAAAATCAAAACACACCAGAGAAAAGAAATCAAAAGCAAGTAATCAAAACAGAAAACAAAATTTAAAATAGAAAACAAATTCCAGTAAATCAAGTTCAAATTCAAAATCAAAGCTCATATCAACCTCAGTTTCAACCTGAGCAAGATTTCATTTTCAACAAATTAAGCAAGTAAAGATCAAACAACCATCAGTTTCAAGTTAAAAGCAAGATCAAAATTCAACAATCAAAACAATTTCTCCAGTTTTCAAAATCAACTTGTAGGTTTACAAAAGCTCTCTTTTAAAAAAGGTGTATAAACCTCCTTGATCTGATCTTTAAACTTGACGCAGTGTTATGTGAAGTAAGGTTGTGATAAAATGTTGCTTGAGTGAAATTATGTTATATATATATATATATACAAATATGAATATGTATGCTTGTGCATTTTAGTTACAGGCAGAAATGCCCTCTATTCCAGGTTTACAGGTATCAAGCATGTTCAAAAATCAACTTCTCTTCCTCTGATTCATTTTAGGCTTTAAGATCTAAATGAAATGTGTTTATAGAATCAAGATTTAAATTCTGAAAATATTTTCAAGTTGAAATTGAAGAAAATTGGGACTGGGAAGAAGATAAACAGTAGAATTCAAATATATGTCTAAATTTAAGTATCCTAATTTCTTGATTCAGCTATATCATCCAATTCGTCTTCGTAAAACATGTTTTTTAAGAACAAATACAAGATTTTTAGTTTGGTATCGAATGAGAAATGCGTGGATGATCAAAATCGTAAGTTTCACCAAATTCTGGCGATCGGTGAAGCGTTGGTTGTCGTAATCATGACTGGAGCATGGTTGATGGTCGATGAGCTTGAGAAAAATACTCGGTGGAGTTCTAATGCACCATGGCGACGACACGGCGGTGATGTAGGGTTTTAAACCAATGTTTGGTTGAGGTCGGAATTTGCATTGCTGCATCATCGTCAGTAGACCGAAGTTGATCGCACCGGTGGGAATCGAAGCGTAGGGTTTTGACGAAGCTCTAGCCAATGTCCTGTGGCCTCCGGTGGCCTAAGGCGGTGGGACGAGGCGATCTTTGATGGTCCAGTTTCATTCCAGTTTGGGGTCGTGTAGCTCATGCTGAATTCGTCGTAGTTTTGGGTTTCTAGGTGGTTGGTTGGCTAGGGGAGATTGTCTTCGACTTGGCGATAGTCGCAGCATCGACCGGAGATGGTCAGAGCAGTGTGCAACATGCACATGTCTTTGGTTTGTGTCAGTAGATAGGAGTTTGGGAAAAAGGGTAAAGACTCGAAGTAGACCTCAGGGGAAAGGGTTGCTAGCTCGAGACTGGGTTCGGGTGTTTGCACGAGTGAAAAAGATTTTAAGTTTTAAAAATAAAAACAAAGTATAAAAAGATAAGGGAAGGATTTTACTTGGGCATGACTCGGGAAATATTGGTTTTTGCTCGGGGGTGGACTTGAGTCGGTCTCGAGTTAGTATAAAACAGTTTTAAAAAAAGAACCAAATTCAAATTTAAAAACATGTTTAACTCATTCTTTTAAATAATGATTTTTTTTTAAGGTTTTAAAGGTACATTATTTCAAAAGTAATTAAGTTTAATTTATTTCATTTTGTGACATTATTTATTTATAAATTCTTAATTTATTTTGAATAAATAATGTAATTAAAGAGTTAATTAAGATAAAATGTTTTTAAATTGTTAATTAACCTCAATCACTTAAGTTAAGTTATGGGTAAATGCTAATTAACTATAAAGTTTGTTATTAAAGATTTTTAATGATAATTAAGAGATTGATTAAGATAAATGATTTATCTTTTAATTAATTAAAGTTTAAGTAATTAAAGATTAATTAATTAATAACAGTAATTAAAAGATAATTACTTAAGGGATAACTACCTAATGACAGTAATTAAAGAATGATTAATTTATTTATTAATAAATGATTAAGGATTAATCAAATAATAATTAAAGGTTAATTAAATAATAATTAAGGTTAATTAAATAATAATTAAGGTTAATTAATAAATAATTAAGATTAATTAATTAATAATTAAGGATTAATTAACTAAGGATAATTAATCATTAATTAAGGATAGTTAATGGAAATAATTATGTGATCAATTAATTATAATCACACGATTAATTAATCTTGCTTATAGATGATTAATTATTATTGAATATCTTGGACTGGTTGATATCTGTGATATGTGATTGT
The DNA here is from genome assembly GCA_030765085.1 of Allium cepa. NCBI lineage: Eukaryota > Viridiplantae > Streptophyta > Magnoliopsida > Asparagales > Amaryllidaceae > Allium > Allium cepa. Next base: position 566,336,719 of record CM060940.1, on the reverse strand, counting down.
GATACTTCGTGATGTGAATTGCTATGAATTGAACTGTGATATCTGTGATACATTACTGTGTGAATGTGAAAACTGTTGGCCTTTAAACGGCATTTGAATTTCGATGCGATAGGGAGTCGGATTCTAAATGGTTATCCGAAACCCACATCGAATCATAATGGTGAATCTTTGTGACTTGTGTATCCACGTATTTTAAAAAAAAGCGCTTCTTACTCGGTTAAGCTGGGAGAGGACTTTATGTTATAAAACCCATTCCAAATAATGATACGATGAAATGGCAGCGCATTTGAAGACGGTGGTGAAGACCGAGTATTTTCAAGAACGAAAGGATTACTTGTCGATTTTCTCTGCGCTGACTTGCTCCAGTATAGAGATCTCCATATGTGATGGGGAGTCCGATCAGGATAGTGGATACTCAGATTGCAAGGGCTTCTTCCTTTATTGGACGAAGTGCCTTTGGTTCCATTCTGACCCATGATGGACTTGTATGGTTGTATGTCTGACATTATACTTTGAGATATAAAGCTGATTTCTATCAAATACATTTCTTTTTTATGGCGAAGAATTTATTCTCTTAGCTTAACATCCTTTTCTGAGACGTACGACTCAGAGGTTATGTAATTGATGGTTATTAGAGATATACTCCTAATTTGGTCGTGTGGCATGCTGGGTGCTGATCATTCGTTGATCAAAGCATGACTTTTGTGAAAAGCGTAGCTTTGTGGGACGAGACTTCATCGAACCTCACACTTTGGAATTGGTCGAAACAGGAACGGATGCAGCAAGGTTATGAGGGTCGCACCCTTTAGGGTATGTGCATTTACTTCTGGATGATAAGTGGTATTCTAGTATGGAGCCTAGATAATTTGCTTTGTGGTTGTTGATGTTGAGGGCCTCGATAAAGGTCGGTTACGACCGTAGGATGGCATACTCATAACAGTTAGTTACATAGTCATAGGGGTAACCCGGCTTTGTGTTGGCAGAGAGTTGGTTAAGTTCTCGGGGCGTCCCTCCAGAGGCGTACCCATTCAATGAAGAAAGTTCCTTAGCCTTGACCATTTGTTGAAAATCCAATCACCCAACACGCGCCCTGTACGGTTTTAATTGTAAAACCTGCCATTTAACATAGTAGCTATAGTAGGCATACTATAATGGTACGTATGCTGGCTAAGATTAATATTATACTTTCGAAATGTTTTTCACACTATGCACTAATAATAATATAAAAAGAGTTTTCTCGTATCAAGCATGTTTGACTATCATAAGGAGAAATCTCCTCTAATTGTGTGATTGCATTGTGTGTGGGGGGGAGACCTTATGGTAGTTTCATTTTCCAAAAGCATGAACGAATTTCTATTATAAATTGTTGTTTTTATTCATGCAACTGTTTTTGTTTACTCATACCAGTCACATGACTGATCTGGATTTTATTGTTCCCCTCCTAAACTCTAGGTGCCCTTAATTTTTCCACACGGGCAGCCTAGAAGCAGGTATCCGTGTTCTGGAGCTAGTTCAGATTTGGAGCTAGGAATATTTGAAGTCTTTGGAGCTTTTGGGTTGAAGGTGCTTATGTTGAATCTTTTTGAAGACTCTGTTGTTTCTCCGTTGTGGCGTTATATTTTGATGTTGTATCATGTATAACATTGATGATAGTGTTCAATTGTTGTAATCAAATGTTATATCCATGTTGTATCTGTGTTGTGATAAATAAAATCATCTTTTATTTACGCTGTTTTGTATTCATATAATGTTGTTATAAGCTCCGCCGAGCTGGAGTCCGATTGAGACTCCAGCATCCGAATACAAATGAGGTATTTGATGTCGATTTTCAGACGTTGGAGTTCGGGTCGTGACAATATTAGATGTTATTGTAGCACTGGCCTAGATTTCGATAATTTAAAAACCATAAATATATTTTTAAAATTAAGGGATAAAGGGGAATTTTTGATATAAAAATATTATATTGAAATTTGATTTATTTTTAAAAAATTGAGTTAGAAAACATATTTGATTTTTGGGTATACTTAACTATTACGAATTATTAAAAGGGGACTTTACAAATGAATTTTACAAAAGAATTTATAAATGATATTCGGAAAATATAAAAAGGATTTGAAGGTTGTATTAAAAATAGATTGGAAATTGTAAATCAAATCATAAAGAAATGGATTTATAAAATGGAATTTTATGAATAAGATCATTTTTATGGACAAGAGAAATTCAAAGGAGTTGTAAAAATTTATAAACGGTGCATATAAATAAAGGAAGTTGATATTAGGGTGATAAATTGAGAATATAAAATTCATAGGTGAAATTATATTAGAATGTGGAAAATAGGGTGGGGGAAATAGTGGATTTCTATTCTTTTAAAGGTGAAAACGGTAAAGGAAATCGGAATAGAAGTGATGTGATGGAAGTCGAGAGGAATTTATAAGTTGAATTGGTTATTGACATTTTAAAAATATATTTTAAATTGTAAGAAGTGAGTTTATTTTAAAAAGGGAAATTTTATAATTTTAAATCTATGGAATTTTAAACCAGTTGAGATTTAAAATACTTCGGTAAGTAGGTTTTCAAATGTCAAGGATTTATTTAGTAAATTCTAACTTTTAAATTCAGGTTGAAAATCTATTTGCTCATCTGAGGATGAGTTATTTATAATATAAAAGTGTTTTCAATATTTTAAACATATCTTAAATAAATTACTATTCTTTAGAAAATACTCGTTATATATATAGTTTGAAATGATTGCAAACTTATTTATAAATACTCTCGAAATGTGTAAACGGGTTTATAAAAGAATGAGATTTATTAGGGACTTAAGAAATTTTCCGATGTCTAGATGCGATAATTTAGAGAAGATTTTGAATTCATTTAAAGGAGTTATAAATGGTTGGTTGGGATTATAATTAAGTATAATTGTGTTGGAAATCATGGGAAGAATTTATTAAAAATTCGGAGACTTATGAGATAAGTTGTGAAATAATTCCAATTTAAATCTTAAAAATGATTTTGGAAATTATACATAAAAATATTTTCCGAGGATTTGAAAGGAAGGTTTTGGAAATATTTATAGTGGGAAATGATTTGGAATCGAAATATTTTCTAAGTGTTGTAAAAGTGGAAGTTGAAAATATTTCTAAAAGTGTTGAAATGGTAAAATATCATGTTATGGATACAAGCGTTGAAATTGTTTTCAAATATAGAATATTGAAGAGATTGAATATATATATATATATATATATATATATATATATCTTGGTGAAGATTTTTGAAATAGATATTTTAGAGATTTAGAAAATTAGGCTAGTGTTGCTTATGGATGTTATTTGATAGCTAAATAATCGACTATTAATAATTGGCCAATTTCGTTAATCGTTTTGAAGAGATCGGGATCGGATTTAATTATCTGAAAACCAATTCGATCCAGTTTGAATGTTATGAATGAATACCGTGAAGATGATGAAGACGGTGACTCAGTTTGTCCTGACTGATGTGACGACCCGACTTTCACTCCATAGAAAGTCGTATCATCTTTAAGAAAGCAAGGGATAGAAAAGAGAAAAGAAATAAGAGAAAGAAGAAACAACACCAGAATCTCAACAGCGGAACAAATAAATTATATTAATAACATAAGTATTACATAATATATAACACCAATCAGAATTATACAGCATATACATCACATACTAGACAGTTGTAAACACATGTCTAGTTATTACAACTCAAATACGACTCAACAAAGAGATACCAACACAGAGAACACACAGCGGAAACTATATATCTAACGCTGAAGCCTCCTGCTCCATTGCTCCTCCATAATTCGTCAAAGCTAACCTGAATCCCTTGGCTACTTGTAAAAATTTGAGTGCCCAAGAGTTTAAGAAAATAGAAGATAAACTCCGGGTCAGACATGGGTCTGGTGTGAGTAACAGGTTAAGGTTGCTTAACTTTTTTTAAAAACCTTTGAAAAACAAAGGGTATCACGTAAGACTCCCCACAAGTAAACATGGGTAAGTTTTTACCTTACGCTAACCAAAACATTTGATAGGAAATCCGGTGATATTATAATAGTGTCTAGGGTTTTCAAGTAAAATACAGAAATAGATGGAATGTTTACATCTCACGTTCCAACATAGTTGGGCACATCTAAAACGTAAGGCACTTATTGGAGATTGGATTTTATACAATGGCAGGGCTACTGGGGTACCGCCCGTCACAGTACGTGGCCTAGATCAACGTACCGAGGAGCCAGCCTAACTCCCCTGCAACACAAGGCCGGAACCATTCCTTACTGAACAGTTCCGAACAAGACAACCCCGGCAGTTATTGCAATCAACTTCCCCCACACAGCCGAATATAAAGGGACTTCTAGACAGGGGTTTATCTCATCCTACTTGGGCATGACCCACTTAACCTTGCTGCACCTCCCTTGTTTTAGCCATCCCCCGTTGATGAGGCTTGAGGCTACGATTACATTTAGAGAACACATCTCTTAGAATGCTCATCGCCCACCTGACGATGTTCTGAAAACATTCAATCCATACAAGTTTTTTCAGGGTTCGAACGAAACCGAAGGCATTATCTCGTTACACTCATTTTGCAATCACCCTCAGTGTTAACGACGATAACCTTTGCACTCTGAATCTTCATCTTCACTTGAGATTCATGACCTATCGTTAATTTGGATCGCTGTGGTTTTCGGATATCCAAATATGGAAACCCGATCCCGGTCTCATCGAAATTCAAAACGCCATCTTTTAGGTCCAAGTTGTTTTAAAGTTTAAAACAATTCAATTCTATTATGTATATACACACAGATAGATAATTCACATATTACAATAGATAATCAACATTATCATCATAAACAAATAATCCATATTATCATAAATAGATAATCCATATTATCATCACAAACAGATAATTTATATTATCATCACAATGCAACCAAAGCATCCATATCACACAACATCACTTATCTCATATCTGAGATCTCAAACCATTCAGGGAAATCAATAACAATTAGCATTCATAAGCAATGACTTATTAATCTTCATTCTATAATTAATTTAAAATGAATTAAATTAATTACCTCAACTCTAATTAATTTAAAATAAATTAAATTAATTACTTCATCATAATAAATCTTGCTTACATAACCGTTAATTAATTACAAATCAATTAATTAATTACCCTCTAATTAATCACCTTAATTAGTCACCCTTGATTAATTATCCTTTAATTACATTCAAGTAATTAGCCTTTAATTAATTTCACAAATTAATTATTCTAAACCAAATTCAGTAACTAACCTTTTAATTACTTCACTAATTAATTAATTATAATTAATTACATTAATTCTTAATTAATTACATTAATTAATTCCTTCAATGATTAATTGTTCTTAATTAATCAATCCTTAATTACATCATTAATTATATTAATTAATGATCCCTAATTATTTTATTTATAATTACGATATTTAATTTAATTACATTAAGTAATTAATCATCAATTAAACCATATTGATTAATCTCCCTTGATTAATCACATTCAGTAATAACTACCTTTAATTACTTCATTAGATAAATTAATTACTCCTTAATTAATTATCTTTAATAATTAATCTTTAATTAATTATATTTATCAATCACCCTAGATTAATCTCATTAAGTAATTAATTACCTTTAATTAATTACATCTCGTAATTATCTTCCAATAACTTTACTAATCAATTCTTAATTAATTACACTAAGTAATTAATTATTAATTACTTCCCCTAAATAATTTTTCTTCATATTAATTACACAAATTAATTAATTTCCAAACTCTTCCATTACCTAATTATCCTTCAATTTAATTATATCTAGTAATTATCTTCTTAAATTATCCAGTGATTATCTTAAATTAATTAAACTTAATTAATTAACTCAAACTAACCAAAATCAACTTACTTAATTACAATTATTAATTAATTTCTTAATTTATTCCATTAGGTAATTACACTTAAACAATTCTTAAATGATTATCTTTAAATTAATTAATCTAATTAATTACTAAAATTAATCACATTAATTAATTATTAAATAACCTAAGTTAATGACCTCATTAACCATTAAAAAAATCTTTAATTACTTCTCTAAGGTAATTAACTGAGATTAATCATTATTAATTACAAATTAAATTATCTATAAAACCCATTAGTTAATCTCTAATTATTTAATTAATTAAGTGTTAATCTTTAACTTAATTAATTTTTAATTACTTGATTAATAAATTTCAAATCATTAATTTAAAATCAAATCTTATCTAATTAATGATTTCTTAATTTCAATTTAATTAATCTTAATTAACTTGCTTAATCCTTTAATTAATTAAATAAAACCCTTAATTACTTAATTAATTAACCTAAATTATTAATTAATTAAATAAATTAATTATCCATCTTAATTACCTTAATAATTTAATGAATTATAAATCATTAAGTCCAAATTAACTTTAAGATAAAGCTTAATCTTATTAATGATTAAATTATTATAACAAAGTATTTTTAAAAACAATTTGCTTTTAAATTTACTATTAAATTCCATTTTAAATTTAAGATTTAAAATGGAAACAAATTTTAACTTTAACAAAGTTTAACAATTCAAAAGCCTTTTAATCACATGTTAAAGAAATACTTATGCTCTAAAGGAAATTTAAAATAGTTTTAAACCCATATTCAATTTAAATTAATTTAAAAATACATTTTAAATATTCAAAGTTGGTTTAAAACATTTAAATTCAAAAACTTTATTTTATTTCAAACTAGGATTCAAATTCATTTTTGAATCCAGATTTTGATTTTAGATTTAAAATCTTGTATTAAATCTTTATTTTCAGATTTTAAAACCACTTTATAAAATACTTTAACAAATTAAAGTTGTTAGAAACATTTGACTTTTATAAAACTTATTTATTTTAAAATGTAGATATCAATCTGAATTGAGACCAAGCTTAAAAACTTGATTTAAAACTTTTCTTAAATTCGGCTTTCAAATTTTAAAATTTGAAACACTGATAGGTTTTTAAATTAAACCTGTAACAACTAATTGACCCGAGTTCCCTCCTCCCGAAATACTTCGAGTCAATCACCCATTAACTTCGAGCAATTCACGAAACCACATGAGTAAATACTCGAGTACAAAAGCACAGCTCAACTCATCATCATCAAAGTCAGATATGCACCATGCACCCTGCACCATCCACGGCGAGGCTCCGACCATCGCCTACGCTTCCCACACATCCACGATCAACTTCGAACTCGAACTCGACCATCAGAACTCCACCATCTACTCAAAATCAAAATTTAATAAAAGAAACCCCAAATAGGAACATCACTCAAACCTGAAACATCTCTTCGTCCTTCCACTGCCGATCACCAGAACTCCAGAGGCTCCGGCCACAACTTCGTCCACGTCTAGTCTTCCTATTCCCAAAGTTTGGTAACACTCGATCCACAAGAGGATGATTGCTGAAGCAAAACCAACCATCCAACCAAAATTAGGTTTACAAACATCAACGACCTCCCACCGTCACCATCGACCTCTGATCGACATCCTGTTATTTTTCCTTCAATCTCCGACTATCCTTCTTCCTTCAGACAAGAACTCGACCTCCCAATCCACTGAGATCACCAGAGATTACCCCAAAACCAAATTTTGATCAACCCTTACTTGCTCAGTCAAACCCTAATTAAAAATTATGATTTTACTCTTAAAAATCATGTCTTAGTTTAAGGATTTAGTTTATATACCTGAATTGCACAATTAACATGTTTGAATTTTTACAAAGACTCGAGTTTCCTGTTTAAATTTTATTTCCAGAGCAATTCCAGATTTAATTTAAGTTAAATAAACTTTTAAAACTTAGTTTATAATCAAACAAACAATATTTGTTTTTATTCTAAACCATAACAGTTATCAGATCAAGGGATAATGATGTTGTTTGCAAATCTGAGTCCTAAAAAGCAAAGAACAGAGATAACTTAATTGTAACAGGCATGCACATATTCATCCAAATATTCACAGATATTTCACATATAAATATACAAACTTACTTATCTATATCCACACAAATCATACTTATCACAGGAATAATCATGCAACCATTTTTAAACTTAAGTAATTTATCAAAAATGTTACTCACCTGATTTAAAACAGAGACGGCCTTGATTTTTGAAAACAGTTTTTGAACCCTTAAAAACTAGAAACTGGAATGATTGTTGTTGTTTGAAACTGAAATGCTTCTTGCCTTTGAAAACTTTAAAAATACATGCATGCAGGAGTTCCAGATTTGAAGAAAAATGCTCAAGCTTTGATGATTCCAGATTTTGCTTTAAACTGGAATGATCTCTGCCTTGATTTAGAAACTGCTCTATAGGTTGTTGATCTGAGGAATGATATAGTTTTACAATGTTTTGATTTTTTTGTTTGAGGGATTTTCATATTTGCTTGAAACAGACTTTGATTAGAAATAAGATTACACATCTTTGATTTGCTTTTGAAGTGGATTTGCAGATTAAATTTTCAGATATGTTTTGGTTTTGAGATGATTTCAAATTTGAAAAAAGAGAGTTATTTAAGTTTTTTTTATTAATTTTTTATTTTGAAAAAGAATGGATAGAGAAAAGTATATGTATTAGGCTGAAATTAATTTAACAAAATAAAAAAAAGAAAATAGGAATTAAATGACACTTGTCATAAACCTTTGTTCATTAATTAACACATGTTATTAGATTTCTTAATATATTAACACATGTCTTTGTTTTATTTTCTTTCTATATTAAATGCTAATAAAGGTTTTACTTAATTTATTTATACTTATGTAAATATATGTGTGAATTTCTTATGTAAAGAAAATGTAATAAAAACAAATTATAAATTAAAACTTATCCAAATATTTTTAAGATCCAAACATTTTAAATATTTATCTTTAAGTATCTATTCTTTTGAATTTCAAAGCTTTAAATTCAATTTAAATTATAAAATCAAATCTAAGAATCAAGTTATATCTATACATATATAACTACTTATTAAATATAAGAATAACAATCCTATTCCTATAAAATCTATTTATGTTTATAAAAGCTTAATATTATAATTATCATTTGAAAATAACAAATTTAACAATTTTAAATGATTTATAAAAGAGATTATAAATTACTTCTATTATTAAATGAATTAAGACCATATGTTATATTGTATTTTAAACTTCTTTTTCAAATCATATATATCTAGTAATATTTAAAAGAAATGAAACAAACTTTTTATTTAAATTTAAAAATTAAGCTAAGATATAATCTTAAGCAATTAACATTTATCTTAAGTATTTACAAACCATATAGTTATTAATTAAATAACTTTGAAAAGCTTATTATTAATTTAAATCAAAATTTCCAAATTATTAAATATATTGTTAGAATTTGAAAGCAAGACTTTATTTATTTATTAAATTCCAAATCAAACATTATCTATAATATATATACAAATATATATACATTATAAATAGAAACATTTATTTAGCTTTTAAAAGATAAAATCACTAATTAAATATTTATTTAATTAGATTATTAAACCAATTCATATTTTATTAATCAATATTATCAAATCAATTTAATTTTAAATATAGATTATTAAATTGATATTGCCAAAAATTCCGGGATATCACAACCTAGGACTACATGCATGGGCGAATGCTATCAGAACATCGTCATTGGAGGACGATGATCATTCTAAGAAAAATTGTTCTTGAAAGGTAACGCTTAGCCTTAAACCTCATCAACTGGGAATGACTAAAACATGGGAGATGCAGCAAGGCTAAGTGGGTCGCACCGAATTAGGGGATATTATCACTTTTTTAGGTGTCCTTGGAAACCAATTTATTATGGATATGGTTGTGCTTGAATGAAGGCACGCTCGATGGTAAGGGTGGGAATGCCCAAGGTGATAATATATTCGATCTATCTAGGTTAGGGGTAGGCCAGTCTTGTGTAGCAGAGGATCCTGGCATGGTCCTCGGTACATTGTTCTAGAGGTGTACTATGGTGGGCGGTACCCCAATGGCCCAGTCATTCGTTGGAATCCATTCTCCAATACGAGCTTTCAGTTTTGTTTGTAGAGCCTAGTATGCTGGAATTTAATTAATGTAACAATTTCAGCTATTTGAATAAGTATTTATATTTAGACACTATTATAATATCACTGGAGTTTCTATAAAATGTTTTGATTATCGTAAGGGAAAAACATGTCGTGTTTATGTGTGACGCGGTCTTATGAGATACCTTTGTTTTCAAAGGATTTGGCAACTCTAATAATTCAAATTGAGTGTGTTTTATCACGTTGTTTTTCCAAACTGACTCGGGCGTTATTTTATTATAATGCTTGGGTCAGACCGAGTATCACAGATTCAGATTAGGATGTTATGGAGCTTCGGAGATGAGCTGGAGGATTTTCTGACTTATATCACGTACTTGTTTATTCCACAGTGTAAGGACAAGTTACTATAACTGTCCAGATTAAACTATTGATTGATGTACTCTGATGATTGTAAATATAAAACTGTTACAGATTCTTTTGTGTAAAAATCTGTTATTATATATCATATTTCGTTCCACTGTGTTTGTAAGATTCTGTGTTGTTTTTATTTTCTTCTTCTACCTTTCTTCTTCTTACCCTAAAAGATTCATATTTTCCATTCAACTTGAGCCGAACTGACATGAATTATAGTCGATACAAGGGGTATAGATTTACGGGCCTTTGCAAAATTCCAGCATACTAGGTTCTACAAACAAAACTGTAAGCTCGCATTAGAGAATGGATTCCAACGAAGGATTGGGCTACTAGGGTACCGCCCATCACAGTACACTTCTAAAACAATGTACGGAGGACCACGCCGGGATCCCCTACTACACAAGACCGGTCTACCCCTACCTGGATAGATTGAATATGTTATATCTCAAATTTATCACTATTCTCACATTCAAAAAAAGATTCCATTATTTCTTTCAAAAATGATTCCCATAACTCGATGTAAATTCACATTATAAACTCATATTGCAACTTATCAACTGAGATTATTTTCCTTATTTCTAAACATCGTTTATAAATTTGTAAACTCCTTTGGGTTTCACTTATCCATAAAACAATCTTATTTGTTAAACCTCTTCAAATCCATTTTAAATATTGATTTCAACTCCTTTCTATATATTTTTTCCGTATATCATTTATAAATTCTTTTTATATAATTCATTTTAAAAAAATCTCTATCTTAAAACAATTTATGAATAGTTAAGTAAACTTAAACAAAACTTATTATTTTGTTTTTCAATTCAGTTTTCTTTAAAATGACCCAATTTCCAGTATAAATATTTTTATATCTAAAATTTCTTTCTTTCCTTCGAAATCCAAAGAATAAAATTTATGGTATTTAAAAATATTAAAATCTGTGCTATAATAGCGTCTAATAATTCTAATCACTATAACAATCTAAAATAGGTTTTCTACAAATTCATATACCACAATTTATGAAATTAAATTCAATAATTTGAGGAATCCAGTTGGATCCCTCAAACCAGTTTTCCTACATCCACATATGTTAACACAAAATTCAAAAAAATACAATCCCACTTCGAGGGGAATATCACGGTATAAATGGTCATCCGCTATTATGCGAGGCGCATAGGGTCTCACCCGCTATACTGTGCGAGAATATCACTCCAAATACTAATACACACATATATATATACTATATATAAATATACTACTACATATTATATAATCATCCAACAGATAACTAAAACTTATCAATCCAATCAAGCATCCAATAATAAAATTTAAACATTTAAATTTAAATGTGGAAATCCAAATAAGTGAAAATTTATCACCTTGATTTTCAAATTTATTGATCGGTCAAATTTTTAATTCCAGCTTGTATATTTCTCGTCTCGTCTTGATTTCATTTATTTTGGACCTCAAATGCAAATTTTATTTAAATTTATTATCTATCTCAAATTTGAAATTTTAATTAAATAACTAAATATATAATTAATTTAATTACAGAATTTACACCTCCATCGTTCGTTCCAACAAGACATCGAATAGCAACCCAAACTAGAATGAGATCGAAGAGCTTCCCCAATCCTCGCCTGAGACCACCCACTTCACCTACGAGATCCACATGCACGCGAGTATAGTACTTCACACGTGCCACTCCTCCTCTCACGTTTGCGACCCCTTCCATTCGCCTGGAGATAGCTCAGCCTCGCATGATTACATTATCGCAGGTCTGAACCTCCACCAAGTCGGCCAACGCCAGAAATTGACCAACACCTCTATCCCATTCGTGGCGAATTGCCACTGCTAAACTCTTCGAATCAAGCACACTGACCAACCTCCACACTTGATCGCCTCCTCCCAAATCGTGCATCCCCAAAATCGCGATTTCGATTGAGACTGCCTGCCATGCGGTCGCCAACGCGAGCAACTAAAGCTCGGTGACGCCTCTCTCCCCCCACACGAGCAACCATTCCTCTCGTCGCTCCCCTAACGCTTCTCTAGGGATCGCGATTTCAATTTCCCCTTTCTTTTTTATAATTAATACAATGTGATGTCAATCTAAAGATAAAGTAGGAGGGAGACGCGCAACTCCCCTTTGTTTTCTCTTTACTTTTATTTTTTTTAATTTTTTTCTCATGTGATTCCTGGTTTTCAAATTATGAAGAAGGCAAGCATAGGTGATTTGAACTGAAGGATGAAAGGAGGGGAGGCATGATTTATAAGAAAGGGCGGCGTGAAAGTGATAGGTGGCGTGTGAGAATAGGTTTGACTTTTAAATTTTACTTATTTTAAAATCAAAATATCACATTCTACGCAACTCAAAATTTCGAACCCCTATCGAGGCGTGCTACCGGTGTTTATAATGTTATACCCCTATTCCGAACGCAATGGGAAAAGTTTTGAGTGCTAGTTCAATTTTATGGAGAAGATAGCTTTTTGAACCCAATAATTATGTTGAATTTTCAATATATATTTCAGCGCGTTTATATCCCGTACGAGCAAACGTGTAAAGTCCCGCCTTTTCGCACGCTTTAAATCGACACACGTGTCAATTCAAACCATACGGAAGGGCGGATTATTGTGGGTAAATAAGGAAAATAGAGAAGAAATAAAATAAATAAGAATCTCACAGCGGAAGGATAAAATATAATAATCAATATACAGTTCATAAAGTTGTTTACAAAACAATTGGTTCTTCTTTATATAATAAATATCAGAGTTCACATACCAATAAATATCAATGCAGCGGAATTAAATAGTGTAGTGGAATAATAGTAGATAATAATAATAATAATGAGATCTTCGTCTTCGTCCTCCAGAGCTAAAGTCTTTGATCCTGAAACGCTCGGATTGACCCGAGCGAATTGAAAAAAAAAACACTCGAGTAAGGACTAAAAGATCTTATGTAAGTTAAATCAACAGGAATAAATATGAGTGCAGTAACTCGAAAGATGCTCGGGATTTACATCTCTTAAGGGTCCGTTAAACTATTTACTATATAGTATATTTCGCTATTACAATAGTGTCTAATTGTAAAATAAACTTACTTTTAAATAGCGTTAAGGCTAAACATTTTCCATCTTAACACATTTATATATTCCCATACTCTATACAGCACTGTAATCTCCCGCGTACTGGGCGTCGTCAGAGGGCACTCCATAGGTAAGGTACAAAACCAAAATCGTATAAGGCACGCTAGGGTAGGTGACACGGCACAACTAGGCAATGCCAAGGTAGATATACCAATTGCTATCCGGGCTGGTGGTAACGCATAGCCGCAACTACCGCCCACCTCGAACAAACTCCCTCTAAAATCAAAAGTAAAGGTAGCCACCGAATCAATCCAAAGTCAGAGTATAGTATCGAAGAGGAGTGTCCGATAAAGGGCGCTAACCCCCTAAGCCCGAGAATCGCTCCTGTGTTAGCCACCTTATGCCAACTCACGGGAGTCGGGTCCATGTATTTACCTCAAAGGAAACGCCGCCACCATCCTCCTTCATTCTAGAATCTCCACCGCGTACATGGTTGTTAAAGTGGTTTTCGGAGTTGGCAGAGAGTATGATAACTTCCGATCCCGGTCTCTTCAACAACCAAACGTTATTATAACACCGCGGCCTTATCAAAATAGTTTTACTTTCAAAACCAGAATATATACCCATTTCAAAACCATATAATGCGATACCATTTTTCATTTTAAAAACCAAATAAATTTGATATCATTTATAAACCCAAATCAGTATAATATCATCTTTATTTCACATATATCTTTTCCAAAATCATACTGCTTTAAAATTTATAATATCTGAAACCCAAACATTTGAATTGTAACTTTCAAAACATAATACTTCGAAATTCATAGCTTTAAAACCATAACTTTCAAAACTTAAATGGTTTGGATATTCAACAGTATATAAAATAAAACAGTTGAATTTAAAATTTCTTTATAAAGTAAATAATTTCCACGCCTTTACAATTTTGTTTACTTTAAATTCAGTATAAACCCATAACCTTTAGATTCACTTTCAGTTTGAATAAAAACACTTCAATTTCAATATTTCAAACTTTGAGTATTTAATAACTTTCAAAACTAAGGTTGGGAATTTCTATTCAACAATTCATTGTCCTATTATTTAGTTTTGAAACGTTTACATAATAGATCCATAACCATTTAAAATAAAACCCAATTTATTAACACTAAATATTTCCTTCCATTTATTTATACTAGAATTATTCATTTAATTTATCTTGAATAAAAATCCAGTTATAAATATCAAACCTTTAAAAATTTCAAGATTAATAAGTTTACACCAAATTGTGGAGTTTAATTTTTAAATAAGCCCAATTCCAAATAAATTTCCAATTTAATTTCCAATCTTAATTGATTTGAACTATTTAAAACTCTATGTATATATACACACACAATATCTTAAACCTGTACTTAATCATAAATATAAATTATCAAACTCCATTTTTCAACTTATTTATTTCCATTTAATAAATTCATACATAGCTTAAATTCAATAATTTAACTATATATGTATATATAAAATAAGATTTTATATAAGATCAAAATTAATATTTATTAAACCGCATCCTATCCAAACCATAGAAATCATTTCAAAAATAATTTTATATATACACCGCGGTGCCTGTATATAATTTTCTATCCTATGGTCAAGTGATACGGATATTTATCATTTCAATCCGCAAATTTAAAAATAAAAAAAAATGCGGTTGTATATCATTTCAAACCGCAATTCCGAATGAAATGAGAATGCATAATACCTTGCAGTTTATATAATATAGAACACACCGTCCATTCATCCAATATCAATCATCAACCAATTTTATTTCAATCATGATCAATTTAAACAAATATCAATAGAGCATATAAAATATAACAGGTATCAATGAACAGTTTATATTCAAAATATGTAAATAAATAACTGTTTAACTAGCAGTTTATATGCAAAATAAATAAATTTTAACTGTCAATTTATATGCAATAATAAAATTAATTAACAGTTAAATTAAATAAATGCGATTTAACTGAGATGATGAAAAAAAATTGCAAAACAATCATAAATAAATTTCTACTCATATCTTAAATCAATTTAACAAACATAAGAAAACTTAGAAGTTATGAGTGGGTTAAAGCACTCACCTTTTGAATTGAAATTGAATCTAAATTCAATTTAAACCCAAAAATTTGACAGTCTCCAAATCCTTCCAAACCAACGCCAAAATGTCTGGAATTCCGATACAATCCCAGCAAAATAAACCGTGCGTGAATCCGAGCTCGTACGCAAAAGTTATGAAAATTGGAAAATTCTGGTCATGTGTCGACTTCGGGTTCGACTTCGGTGCGCCGCCTCAAATCCCCGGTGCTTGCTTGGGGATTTTGCCAAAACGACCCGGAGCCACCCGAGTCATTTTCTTCCTATCCCGAAGTAGATACAACGTTTTTGCCTCTGAAACTCGAAGCGTGACTCGAAGTTGCTGCAGATCAGAATTTTTTTATTTTTTTTGAAATTGAAATAGATTTTGGAATTAGGTTTTTTTTCCTGCCATTGGAATGAGGAGTTGAGAAGGAGATGTACGTATAGATAAATGAAAATAAGGAGTGGCTAGGGTTTATAACGGGTTATATATAGACAAGACTGAAAAATAATAGATGGATCAGATTGGTATTCGCGTTGAACGCTAAATGGCCCGAAAAGCCCGTTTCTACTCCAAAACGAAATTGGGTCAACCCATATATCAAAATAGATGTTTTAAAATATTTCAATCGCAATGGAAAAGGTTTGGAGTCCAAATTCCATCGTATGAAGAAGTTATGCTAAAAACAATATTTTCAAATTGATTTCAAATTGATTTCAATTGCATAAATTTCAAGGCGTTTCGAGTCCGTACGATCAAACGACAAGTCCGATCGCTACGAAACTTGAAACATTATTATAATTCACCGTTACGGATCCGATGAAACTGGTTTCGTCAAAATTGGAGTCAGTGGCCAAAATGTCTATTTTTATATTAATTTAATAAATTAAAAATAAGTAAATTAAATCAAATTTTACAATTCAACTTTAATTATTTACAAATCTTGCCAGTTAGGATTACTTGGTAAATTTAGAATCCTTTAAACAAATTTCTTCATGAATTTCATTGGAAATTCTCAATTTACAATATTAAGTTTTAAAATTTCAATTTATCTAGTAATTAAACTTAATTGCCCATGAAATTCATTTATTTGGTTTTTAAATTCTTTTATTCACTCCATTATCCCCAAGTAGATAAATTAACATTCGTTCATGGTCTATTATATTGTTATTCTAAATTTCCATCTTAAACTCCATTAACGTAATATTTAACACTTAATCCCAATTAATAGCAATGACCAAATTTTCCTAATTTAAATTTAAGTAAATAAACAAATCTTAATTACCATTCTTATTATTCAAACAAATCATTATCCTATAAACGTATTTAACCTTTGGTTATGTTTTGTTACATTGATCTTCCAGTTTCACCTTTATTTGTATTAACTCTTTATTTCCACTTTGTGTGAAATAACTACCCTATCCATTATATGACGCTAAATCTATTTCCTAAGTCCAATACACTTTTTACCAATTCCAAAAAAATAGAACTTCACAATTTGATTACATTAATTTGGATTGTACTACACTTATTATATTTTTGCCAAATAGATACATTAATTGCAATTAAATATTCTTTGTAACTTATTTCTTGGTTTCATTCTTTTTATTGCATTGATTATCATATTATGAATGGAATTTTACCTTGGTTACATCTTATTGAATTCAAATTAAACTTATCAAACTAATAAAATAAGAAACGTACAATAATTATTGTCATTAACTCTTAATCACACGTTTACAGGTTCATTATTTACAAACCAATATTATAATTACTGGTTTTACTCAATTACCATTTATTTCAAACTATTTCAAAAATTTATTCAATATTCATTAGTTCTGTTATATTCAATTTATAACCAAGTGTAACATTTTACTTGAATTGGTTGGAATCCCTTTAAGTTATAAATAATTAACTTATATTAACATATTTCCTTAATTTAGTCCAATTACTGTTAAATTCATACTAACTCATCAATTTGTACAATATATCTCTTGTTTCCTTAAAATAATTTATGTTTTTATTAAGTTTTCATTTTCACTTTCGTTACTTTATTAATAATTATTAAAATAACGTTTATATCAATAACATATTATAATTAATTACCATTTAAATGAGTTTGATTTCTAATAAATTAATTGACCAAATAAATTAGGTAATTTACCCAAATTTGTTATCATACCCATAAATTTACGCTTATAACCAAGTCCTACATTTGAATTTATTTATTAAA
The DNA here is from genome assembly GCA_030765085.1 of Allium cepa. NCBI lineage: Eukaryota > Viridiplantae > Streptophyta > Magnoliopsida > Asparagales > Amaryllidaceae > Allium > Allium cepa. The sequence goes on along the minus strand of CM060940.1, from coordinate 566,318,731 downwards.
TTGAAATGTTCATTCAAGTTTATAAATTATTAACTTGCATTAACATAATTCCCAAATTTATTCTAATTTCGATCAAAAATATTTTATTACATTAAATCTATTTAATACTTTCCTTAAATTCCACATATTAAATTTGTATCCAGGTAAGAATCTTTTCATTACTTAATTCATTTGAATTTATTCAAATTACTATAAATAGGTTTTAATTACCATTGCTATATTTTAATTTAGCGTTCATTCCAATATTAATTTATCACCTTAATAATTTCTACAAAAATTAAATTACAAAATCCTATTTAATTAACAAATTAATTGTCGAAATTTACGGGTCATTACACTCTCCCCCACTCAAAACTTTTCGTCCCCGAAAAGGAAAAGAAGGGAAAAGAAGAGTTAAGAAAATCAATATATCTTATTCAAAACATAAATTTTATAAACAATTAAATTTACTAAATTTGTTACTTTAAACAAAATATACAAATTTGCAATCATTATATCTTTTTATACTTAAATCAATAAAGTTTGGAAAAACATTTCAAATAATTTCTAAGTCCAAAAATTTACGAAAAATTTCGGCAGAGTCTCCTTTGTACGAAGAAGCTCGGGAGAAAATAAAATATTAAATATAACAAAATATCACATATAATACCCAAAATATTATATCCCAACACGGGAAAATATATAAAACAGCGCTATAAACCGTAATCCAAAACGTACCTATTTGTCCGGCAATTTACGCTTAATTTATGTAACCAAAAGCAGTAGCAATTGCTTCCATAACCTGCATTTCACTTATAAAATCCAAAGGGTTAACAATTTATGTAAAGTGAAATATTTAAGTGGTTTCAATCATAACAACAATCAATTCCAACCAACAGCATACACAACAAATACAAAGCAACCATTCAATCAAACAAACAAATAGTTGTTCGGGTTCAAAACTTTTAAATTGTACAGAATGAAGAATAAACTACTAGCGCATCATTTACTCAACAGTCTTAGATAAAACTAAATAGATTATTCATTCACCCAAATCCAAATTTTAAAGTATCTTACCCAAACAACCATAACCAAACAACAATTCCTACTAACAAACCAAATTAACTTATTATTAATTTTATTTCATACATTAGTTGTTTGATTTCCTTTCTTTCATTCATTCAGTGATTACTTAATTTTTTTTCATTTATTACTTACAATTATTCACTTTATTTCTACCAAAATTTTTCACTTATTCATATCATAAATTTTCTTTTTATTATTTTACATTCATTTATTCATTGCTTAACTTTATTTATTTACAGTATTCATCTTCTTGTTTATTAAAATAATTAACTTTAACATTTACTTAAGTTTATAGTCATCTATTTATGATACTTACCTTTAATTATATTTAAATATAGTAAAATTCCAATTGTAACTTAAGTTTACAACAATTACAACATCAAATCCTTGTTTATTATAGAATTTCATTAATTACTTTCATTACCTCAAGTTTATTTCTTGTATAATATCTATTACATCTCTTATTAATATTTCAACTTTTAATATTTGGTAAGTTATATATATGCTTTTAAAGAATGTAATTGAAAGTTATACAAGTTTCCCATTTCTTTTAATTAATTCATTGTTCAATAAATTTTTACCTTTTCCTTATAAGTTACAATTTCAACTTCCTTTTTATTTCCTTTATAACTTAGTCTTAAATCTCTTACCTAAATTAGATGTTTAAATTATTAATTACTTACCTTTCATTTCACTACAATAATTGAAACAATTAATTAATGGAAATTTAAGAATTTAATACCGGGTTAAATTTTCAATTTATTTTAAAACAATAGATAAATATATTCTTATAACTTATATATCTTTAATTATATTTAAAACAATTCAAGCTTTATATATTTTTCAAAAATGAATCTGCAGTAGAACTACTATAGTGGCCTTCCCCCTTCGAAACTCGAAAATGAAAGTCGATGATGCGGCCGCCATCATCGAAATTATTTTCCAGCGACAAAGAGGAAAGTACAAAACTTATTTTCTCCAAAATCTTCTTTAAAACAATTCTTTCGAATTATATTGAAATATTTATATGAGAAAATACTTATAAACAATATTATTATATTCCAAATTTTATTTGAAAAAATTTCAAAACCCCGGATCTTAAGTTCTAAATTTTCAAATTTCATTTATTTTATTTTTCAATCTTATTTCTATTATTATTTATACACTTTATTACCTAACGACCAATCTATTGCAGCCAAATATAGATATCATTTGGAAAAAAAATATTTTATATATAGAAAATATAGTAGGCAAAATTATTTCATTTACCTATATTAAAACAAATATTACGTCGGTATGTCCTATTAAGTGTTTAGAAATACCTATTGATGTCATAGCGTCCCATGCACCAACCAGAATTTATAAATACAAAACGGAACAGATTAACACAATATTAAAACCTTTTTATAACACTAACAAATACGCTCTCTCATATATATACACTCAGCGACTCCCATAGGGTATTACTGCCCTATTAGTAAAAAGTCAAACCCCACAAAGCTAAGGTTTATCGCTAAACCAAAGCTCTGATACCAGAATGTAACGTCCCGCCTTTTCGCACGCTTTAAATCGGCGCACGTGCCAATTCAAACCATATGGAAGGGCGGATTGTTATGGGTAAATAAGGAAAACAAAGAAGAAATAAAATAAAACAGAATCCCATAGTGGAAGGCTAAAATATAATAATCAATATACAGTTCATAAAGCTGTTTACAAAACAATTGATTCTTCTTTATATAATAAATATCAGAGTTCACATACCAATAAATATCAATGCAGCGGAATTAAATAGTGCAGTGGAATAATAGTAGATAATAATAATAATGAGATCTTCGTCTTCGTCCTCCAGAGCTAAAGTCTTTGATCGTGAAACGCTCGGACTGACCCGAGCGAATTGAAAAACAAAACACTCGAGTCAGAACTAAAAGATCTTATGTAAGTTAAATCAACAGGAATAAATATGAGTGCAGTAACTTAAAAGATGCTAGCTATTTACATCTCTTAAGGATCCGTTCAACTATTTACTATATAGTATATTTCGCTATTACAATAGTGTCTAATTGTAAAATAAACTTACTTTTAAATATCGTTAAGGCTTTACATTTTCCACCTTAACACATTTATATATTTCCATACCCTATACAGTACCGTAATCTCCCCCGTACTGGGCGTCGTCAGAGGGCACTCCATGGGTATGGTACAAAACCAAAATCGTATAAGGTGCGCTAGGGTAGGTGACACGGCACAATTAGGCAATGCCAGGGTAGATATACAAATTGCTATCCGGGCTGGTGGAAACGCATAGCCGCAGCTACCGCCTACCTCGAACAAACTCCCTCTAAAATCAAAAGTAAAGGTGGTCACCTAATCAATCCAAAGTCAGAGTATAGTATCGAAGAGGAGTGTCCGATAAAGGGTGCTAACCCCTTTGGCCCGAGAATCGCTCATGTTTTAGCCACCTTATGCCAACTCACGGGAGTCGGGTCCACGTATTTACCTCAAAGGAAACACCGCCACCATCCTCCTTCATTCTGGAATCTCCACCGCGTACACGGTTGTTAAAGTGGTTTTCGGAGTTGGCAGAGAGTATGACAACTTTCGATCCCAGTCTCTTCAACAACCAAACGTTAGTATAACACCGCGGTCTTATCAAAATAGTTTTACTTTCAAAACCAGAATATATACCCATTTCAAAACCATATAATACGATACCATTTTTCGTTTTAAAAACCAAATAAATTTGATATCATTTATAAACCCAAATCAGTATAATATCATCTTTATTTCACATATATCTTTTCCAAAATCATATTGCTTTAAAATATATAATATCTGAAACCCAAACATTTGAATTATAACTTTCAAAACATAATACTTCGAAATTCATAGCTTTAAAATTATAACTTTCAAAACTTAAATGGTTTGGATATTCAACAGTATATAAAATAAAACAGTTGAATTTAAAATTTCTTTATAAAGTAAATAATTTCCACGCCTTTACAATTTTATTTACTTTAAATTCAGTCTAAACCCATAACCTTTAGATTCACTTTCAGTTTGAATAAAAACACTTCGATTTCAATATTTTCAAACTTTGAGTATTTAATAACTTTCAAAACTAAGGTTGGGAATTTCTATTCAACAATTCATTGTCCTATTATTTAGTTTTGAAATGTTTACATAATAGATCCATAACCATTTAAAATAAAACCCAATTTATTAACACTAAATATTACCTTCCATTTATTTATACCAGAATTATTCATTTAATTTATCTTGAATAAAAATCCAGTTATAAATATCATACCTTTAAAATTTTCAAGATTAATAAGTTTACACCAACTTTTGGAGTTTAATTTTTAAATAAGCCCAAATCCAAATAAATTTCCAATTTAATTTCCAATCTTAATTGATTTGAACTATTTAAAACTCTATATATATATATATATACATACAATATTTTAAACCTGTGCTTAATCATAAATATAAATTATCAAACTCCATTTTTCAACTTATCTATTTCCATTTAATAAATTCATACATAGCTTAAATTCAATAATTTAACTATATATGTATGTATAAAATAAGATTTTATATAAGATCAAAATTAATATTTATTAAACCGCATCCTATCCAAACTATAGAAATCATTTCAAAAATAATCCTATATATATATACCGCGATGCCTGTATATAATTTTCTATTCTATGGTCAAGTGATACAAATATTTATCATTTCAATCCGAAAATTTAAAAATAAAAAAATGCGGTTGTATATCATTTCAAACCGCAATCCTGAATGAAATGAGAATGCATAATACCTTGCAGTTTATATAATATAGAACACACCATCCATTCACCCAATATCAATCATCAACCAATTTTATTTCAATCATCATCAATTTTGACAAACATCAATAGAGCATATAAAATATAACAGGTATCAACGAACAGTTTATATTCAATATGAATAAATAAATAAATAACTGTTTAACTAGCAGTTTATATGCAAAATAAATAAATTTTAACTGTCAATTTATATGCAATAATAAAATTAATTAACAGTTAAATTAAATAAATGCGATTTAACCGAGATGATGAAAAAAAATATGCAAAACAGTCATAAATAAATTTCTACTCATATCTTAAATCAATTTAACAAACATAAGAAAACTTAGAAGTTGTGAGTGGGTTAAAACACTCACCTTTTGAATTTAAATTGAATCTAAATTCAGTTTAAACCCAAAAATTTGACAGTCTCCAAATCCATCCAAACCAATGCCAAAATATCTGGAATTCCGATAAAATCCTAGCAAAATAAACCGTGTGTGAATCCGAGCTCGTACGCAAAAGTTATGAAAATTTGAAAATTGGAAAATTCTGGTCATGTGTCGACTTCGGGTTCGACTTCGGTGTGCCGCCTCAAATCCCCGGTGCTTGCTTGGAGTTTTTGCCAAAACGACCCAGAGCGACCCGAGTCATTTTCTTTCTGACCCGAAGTAGATACAGCGTTTTTGCCTCTGAAACTCGAAGCGTCACTCGAAGTGGCTGCAGATCAGAATTTTTTTTTTAAATTGAAATAAGTTTTGGAATTTGGGAATTAGGTTTTTTTCTGCCATTGGAATGAAGAGTTGAGAAGGAGATGTACGTATAGATAAATGAAAATAAGGAGTGGTTAGGGTTTATAACAGGGTATATGTAGACAAAGCTGAAAAATAATAGATGGATTGGATTGGTATACGCGCTGAACGCTAAATGACCCGAAAAGCCCGTTTCTACTCCAAAACGAAATTGGGTCAACCCATATATCAAAATAGATGTTTTAAAATATTTTAAACTCAATGGAAAAGGTTTGGAACCCAAATTCCATCGTATGAAGAAGTTATGCTAAAAACAATATTTTTAAATTGATTTCAAATTGATTGCAATTGCATAAATTTCAAGGCGTTTCGAGTCCGTACGATTAAACGACAAGTCCGATCGCTACGAAACTTGAAACATTATTATAATTCACCGTTACAGATCCGATGAAACTGGTTTCGTCGAAATCCAAGTCAGTGGCCAAAATGGCTATATTTATATTAATTTAATAAATTAAAAATAAATTAAATCAAATTTTACAATTCAACTTCAATTATTTACAAATCTTACCAGTTTGGATTGCTTGGTAAATTTAGAATCCTTTAAACAAATTTCTTCATCAATTTCATTGAAAATTCCCAATTTACAATATTAAGTTTTAAAATTTCAATTTATTTAGTAATTAAACTTAATTGCCAATGAAATTCATTTATTTGGTTTTTAAATTCTTTTATTCACTCCATTATCCCCAAGTAGATAAATTAACATTGGTTCATGGTCTATTATATTGTTATTCTAAATTTCCATCTTAAACTCCATTAACGTTATATTTAACACTTAATCCCAATTAATAGCAATGACCAAATTTTCCTAATTTAAATTTAATTAAATAAACAAATCTTAATTCCCATTATTATTATTCAAACAAATCATTATCCTATAAACGTATTTAACCTTTGGTTATGTTCTGTTACATTGATCTTCCAGTTTCACCTTTATTTGTATTAACTCTTTATTTCCACTTTGTGTGAAATAACTACCCTATCCAATATATGACGCTAAATCTATTTCCTAAGTCCAATACCCATTTTACCATTTCCAAAAAAATAGAACTTCACAATTTGCTTACATTAATTTGGATTGTACTACACTTATTATATTTTTGCCAAATAGATACATTAATTGCAATTAAATATTCTCTGTAATTTATTTCTTGGTTTCATTCTTTTTATTACATTAATTATCATATTATGAATGGAATTTTACCTTGGTTACATCTTATTGAATTCAAATTAAACTTATCAAACTAATAAAATAAGTAACGTACAGTAATTATTGTCATTAACTCTTAATCACACGTTTATAGGTTCATTATTTACAAACCAATATTATAATTACGGGTTTTACTCAATTATCATTTATTTCAAACTATTTCAAAAATTTATTCAATATTTATTTGTTCTGTTATTCAATTTATAACCAAGTGTAACATTTTACTTGAATTGGTTGGAATCCCTTTTAAGTTATAAATAATTAACTTATATTAAATATTTCCTTAATTTAGTCCAATTACCGTTAAATTCATACTAACTCATCAATTTGTACAATATAACTCTTATTTCCTTAAAATAATTTATGTTTTTATTAAGTTTTCATTTACACTTTCGTTACTTTATTAATAATTATTAAAGTAACGTTTATATCAATAACATATTATAATTACTTACCATTTAAATGAATTTGATTTCTAATAAATTAATTGACCAAATAAATTAGGTAATTTACCCAAATTTGTTATCATATCCATAAATTTACACTTATAACCAAGTCCAACATTTGAATTTATTTATTAAATTGAAATGTTCATTCAAGTTTATAAATTATTAACTTGCATTAACATAATTCCCAAATTTATTCTAATTTCGGTCAAAAATCTTTTATTACATTAAATCAATTTAATACTTTCCTTAAATTTCTCATATTAAATTTGTATCCAGGTAAGATTCTTTTCATTACTTAATTCATTTGAATTTATTCAAATTACTATAAATAGGTTTTAATTACCATTGCTATATTTTAATTTAGCGTTCATTCCAATATTAATTTATCACCTTAATAATTTCTACAAAAATTAAATTACAAAATCCTATTTAATTAACAAATTAAATTGTCGAAATTTGCGGGTCGTTACAAAACGATAACTCCAAAATTTGAAATCTGATAATAATACAATATTACGGATCCGATGGAGCTAGTTTCGTCGAATTCCGAGACTGTTCCCCAGATCGCTAATCGACGATTTAGAAAATTGGCGAAATCACTTAAAATTCCAGTTTTAAAATCGTACTAACTCAATTATAATCCCTAATCCAATAATTAAAACCGTTTAGATATTCAAAATTAACCGTTGAAAAATCCGATTCGTTGCTTTCTTATAATATTAGTAATGTAAACTTTCCGTTTCATTTTACTAATAAGCACCCACTAGACTTTTATGATTCGCCAAACCCTAAGTTAAAACATAGAAGTCTTTCGACTTCACTAGTAGGTGTTAGGACTCGTCTGCCTTGGAATACTGACCATGAGTTACCTCAACAAATCGTATATATAGCTCCACGGACGATGGATAACTCCTTATCAATTGTATCGTATATAACTCCTTACCCTTGGTACCTTGTCCTAATTTCACTTCGATCTTGAGTTTGCTTAACAAATCGAAATGAAACTATTCACTCGTGCCTACCATATCTAGACGGCTTAAGTATGGTATATGTACCTTGATTTTGCTCAACAAATACATAAATTGTAACATCCCGCCTTTTTGCACGATTTAAACAGACACACGTGTCGATTCAAACCATACGGAAGGGCGGATTGTTATGGGGTAATAAGAAAAACTGAGAAGAAGAAAAAACAAAATAGAATCTCACAGCGGAAGGATAAAATATAATAATAAAATATACAGTTTATAAGACTGTTTACAAAACATTTGATTCTTCTTTATACAATTAAATATCAGAGTTCACATACCAATAATATCAATGCAGCGGAATACAGTGTGAGTGTAGTGCAATACTATAAATAATAATAATACAAATCTTCGTCTTCGCCCTCCAGAGCTAAATCTTCAAATCCTGAAACGCTCGGACTGACCCGAGCGAATTTGAAAAGACAAAAACACTCGAGTCAGAACTAAAAGATCTTATGTAAGTTAAATTTACATAAATAAATATGAGTGCAGTAACTCAAGAGATGCTCGGGATTTACATCTCCTAAGGATCCGTTAAACTATTTACTATATAGTATATTGCGCTATTATAAATAGTGCCTAATTATAAAATAAACTTACTTTTAAATAGCGTTAAGGGGTTACCCATATAGCCCTTAACACAGAATATATTCCCATGGTCTATACAGTACCGTAATCTCCCCCGTACTGGGCGTCGTCAAAGGGCACTCCATAGGTATGGTACAAAACCAAAATCATATAAGGCGCGTTAGGGTAGGTGACACGGCACAACTAGGCAATGCCAGGGTAGATATACCAATTACGCTTCCGGGCCGATGGTAACGCGTAGCCGCAGCTACCGCCCACCTCGAACAAACTCCCCAAAATCAAAGTAAAAGCGGCCACTGAATCAATCCAAAGTCAAAGTATAATATCGAAGAGGAGTGTCTGATCAGAGGAATGACCTCATTAACCCGTCGATCGCTCCTGTTTTAGCCACCTTATGCCAACTCACGGAAGTTGGGCCCACGTATTTACCTTACAGGAAACGTCGCCACCATCCTACTTCATTCTGGAATCTCCACCGCGTACACGGTTAGTCAAAGTGGTTTTCGGTATCGACAGAGAGTATGTCCATATCCGATCCCGGTCTCTTTGCCAACCCATCGTTATTATAACACCGCGGTCATCATTTTAAAAAAAATTATACTTTAAAACCAGAATAAACATTTCCATTTCAAAACTATGAATATGAAATAAATTTTAAAAACCCAAAACAATATGATATCATTTTATTCCAAATATAATTCTTTTTCAAAAATCATACTGCTTTAAAATTTATAATATCTGGAAACCAAACATTTGAATTACACTTTCAAAACAAAATATTTCGGAATTCATAATTTTAAAACCATAACTTCTAAAACTTGAATGGTTTGGCTACTCAACGGTATATGAAATAAATGGTTTAACTTTAAGGTTACTTTGTAAAGAAAAATAATTTCCATGGCTTTACAAATATATTTCTTTATTTTAAAGTCTAAACCAAAATTTAAATATCACTTTCAAGTTCCAAAACCACTTCAATTTCTATATATATATATATATATATATACATTTGGAGTATTAATATTTCAAACTAAAGTTGGATCTTATTCTTTCAACAAATTAATGTTCTATTATTTAGTCTTGAATATTCACATAAATTCCATAAATAAAACTCCAATTTCTGGCAATTAAATATTTTCTCAAATTTACTTTATACTAGAATATTCATTTTTTATATTTATCTTGGAAAATCTGGTTACAAATATCATATCTAAAAATTTCCCAATTTAAACACATAATATAAATTTCAAATTCCATTTTCTAAATTTCCATTTTTATTCAACAGATTTATACACAGCTTAAATTCAAAATTTTTAACTTCATATGTATATATATAGAAGAATAATATTTATAAAATATCCAAATTTAAAAATTTTTATAAACCGTATCCCATCCAAACCATAGAAATCACTTTAAAATAATTTATATATAGACCACGGTGCCTGTATATAATTTTCTATCCTATGGTCAAGTGATACGGATATTTATCATTTCAATCCGCAATTTAAAAAAATAAAATTTGCGGTTGTATATCATTTCAAACCACAATCCCGAATGAAACAAAAATGCATGATAACTTGCAGTTTAATGATATAAAATAAAACATCCGTTCATCAACATCATCCATCATCCAAATCACAATCATCATCCAATAATCAATCAATATCGATATATATCTGATAATATATATACAGGTAATGACGGGCAGTTATATTCAAAATATATTTAACAACTATTAAACTAACAGTTTAGATTCGGTAGTAAATTTTTATAACTGTCTTCTAGCAGTTTATATGCAAATAAATAAATTCTAACTGTCAATTAATATGCAATAAATAAACTAAATTAACAGTTAAATTAAATAAATGCGAATTAACATATATGCTGAATAAAACATGCCAAACAATCATAAATAAATTTCTACTCATATCCAAAATAAATTTAACAAACATAAAAACTTTTAGAAGTTGTGAGTGGGTTAAAACACTCACCTTTGGAATTTAAATTGAATTCAAATCCAATTTAAACCCAAAAATTCGACGGTCTCCAAATCTATCCAAACTAGCGTCAACAGATCCGGAATTTAATTACGATCCTAACAAAAGAAATTTCGCGTGAATTGGCTGCCGTATGAGAAAGTTATTCGAATAAACGTTTGAGTTTCAAAAATTAAATTAAATAAAAAAAACAAACCCAATCAGAGCCACGTCACCCACGTCCACGTACGCAACACGCTACTTTCTCTACCAAGCTGCACGCGATCGTCACCTTCAGGGAGAAAAACCCTAGCCGCCTATCCTTGCTTGAAATCGCACGCTCCTCACTTCAACTTCCTCGAGATCGGAGCTCGCCACTGCGCTCCCCAGGCACGGCCGACCCAGATGGTACCCAGGTTGCGAACTCCGGTCACCGCAAATCCATCACGAACGGAAAAGACTTTGGTCCGTTTATCCTTTAATTCTGGCGATCCTCGGTCCACTGACGATAGACGAAGGGTAGATCTGGGAGCTGCACGTCCCAAGCTCCGCAACGGCACCATCCGATCGACAAACGATCGATGATCCACCGTTGGATCATCAAAAATCCAATACGAACGGTCAGGAAAGATTTGCAATTTCTGGACAAACGCCGCCTCGAAACCAGAAACGAATTTCACCACTGAATTACGCATTTCTCGAGCTTCAACATATAATTTTTTGGAATTTTTTTGTGGAGAGTTTGAATTTTGACTTTTGATTTTGAACTGCAGATAGATCTAGGTTTTGCAACCATTGAGGAAGAGAAAGAGATGAAGAAAACGAACGTACAGACAAATGATAGAAGATGGAGGCTAGGGTTTATCACAACATATATATAGACACATAGTAGTAGGCTAGGTGGGCACGAATTACGAACGTGCTAAACGATAGTTGCCCCAAAAAGCTCGTTCCAACCCTGGAACGAAATTTATTAAACCCATATATCCAAATGGGTATTTTAAAATATTCTGAACGCGATAGAAAAAGTTTCACGTCCAAATTGATCGTATGAAGAAGTTATGATGAAAACAAAATTTCCAAATTGATTTCAAATTGATTTTAATTAAATCGATTTCAAGGCGTTTCGCATCCGTACGATCAAACAACAGGTCCGATCGATACGAAACTTGAAACCCTACAATAATTCACCGATACGGATCTAATGAAACTAGTTTCATCGAAATCCGAGTCCGTGGCCAAAATGGCTATTTTTATAGTAATTAAATAAATAAGTAAATAAATTGATTAAATCAAATTTTATATATTTGAATTCAAAAATTGAAAATTTTATCATCTTTATATTACTCAAGCATTTACAATTATTTTTAACGAATTTTATATGTTAATATAGAGAAGATAAATTATTTATCAATTTAAATGTTAATCTCACCTTTAATAGTTAATTTTATTGAATTCACCAAATTATAAATAGAATCCTCAAAATTTCCATTTAGTTAAATAAATTAATTATTACCCTATTCATTCCAGTCAAATAGATGGATTACATATTGGTTTCAAAATTTATTACAATATTTCATCTATCATCTTTTCTTTCAACTAACGTACTATTTAACTATTTCTATTTCGTTTGATTTCCATAAATCAAATTTTTGAATCTTCCAATTCACTTAAATAAAGTTTTGATTTCCATAAATGTGGTATCTAGATTTTAAAATTTCATTTATTTGAAATAAACTCACACTATACTTTATATTCAAATAAACTTACAAATTTTATGTAAATGCAATTAGACCTAAAAAAAATCCAATAACCTAATAAAGCTTTATTCCCGATCCTTATACTAAATAAATTTGTCAAATATGAAAATCCTTAACAATACCTACAAATATCACCTCACTTACATTAACGTACTATTAAATGTTGAATTTCAGTTATTTGACATTAAATCTTTCAAATCTTTACCTTAACCAATAGTCATATGAAATTTACGTTATCTCCAAATTTTTAAATTACCATCAGTTAAAATCTTACATTAGTTCCATAAATTTATATGCACTATATTAGTTACTGCATTTATCGAATTCCAACTCCGCTATCACTTCCAATCCGTAAATTTGTATTGCATTGTCATTTAGACTTATTAGCTTGCACCAATACTGTTATCGTTAGTTGAAAAAATGGATTACAAATTGAATTGATTTCTGTTTATTATTATTGCTAATGATAAATTCAATATTTGCATAGGTTTTGCTTACATTAAATTAATTACCCATTTTAATTAAGGTTTCAAAACAATTAATACGTTCCCTTCAAATAAATTCATGATTCTATTAATACTTACATTTACTCTTTATCATAAACTTAATATACCAATCCTAACAACTTTTAACCCTTATCTTTACGTTTCACACACTTGAAATTTTTAATTGCATTTATTACCATTCAATGTTGGCATTTATCCCTATAATTTATTAAATGTTTACTGCCCTTAGTACAATTTTTTCATTTATTAATTTACTAGTTGCCTTTGTCATCTTATTTCCTATTTACTACCAAACTTCCTACTTAGTTATAGTTTATCAATATATACATACCTAGGCAAATCAAGTTCTTGTCCTTTCTGTTATTTCAATTAAATCGGGTATGCACAAATAGATTGTTAATTAACTTATTCCTACAAAATTATTTACATACATTTAGTTCCAAATTTTATAGAATTAAATTCTAATTACTTACCACTTAATCCAACAATTATATTCTATCCAACATGCATTTAAATCTTTTTATTTTAAATAAATTTATTCAATGTTGACATCCACTAAATAAAATTTACTTTCATTTATATAGTTGCAATTCAATTCAGTTATTATTTCATTAATACTATTTCAGCTTTATATCTTCCAGTATTAATCAACAAATTATAACTTATAACCACAAACGCCAATTTACGTTAGTCCAATCTATTGCCATATAAACATTTAAATTATTAACCTTTAATTTGTTACTATATCTAATTCCTACATTTACTCAAATAAAATCTTAAGATTTTTATTTCATTTCAAATTAGATTAGAAATCATACTAAATTAACTCATTTAATATCATCGAATTTAACGGGTCGTTACATAAATTTATCTTAGCTCGTCTATTCAATATATTAATAATACTACACATAATATCCCTAGATTTAGTTTGCTCAACAACTAAAGAGTATGCAAGTAATTTATTAATATATATATGTGTGTGTGTGTGTTTGTGTGTGTAGTAGAGGACAACATTATATTGAAGATTCATAATGTTTAATATAAATAATATTAAGTGATGTCGACTTATGCAATAATATAATTCATATGAATTACTCTCGTGATTCAAGTGTTGGATACATTAGAATCAAGTATCCATACATTTACACATGTATTTATTCCTTAATTCTATTTGGATTTCGTTAATGTTCCACCTTTAGTATATAATTACATTATATAACTTTTATTATTATATAATACCTTTATACTTTAGGTTACTTATATAATAGTCTTATGTATAAAAGTATATTAATTAAATCATATTTAATTAATTTTAATTAATTAACATTTCAATTAATTATAATTAATTAACATTTTAATTAATTACATATTAATACAACATTTATATTCATTAGTTATTATAAATTATAACTATATAGTAAAACACATATATATCATATACATGTGTACATTTTTTAATTATTAACCTTTTAATTTATTTATTTAATTAAACCATTTAATTAAACCATTTAATTAAATTATATTAATTTCAAATTTTAGTTCATATACATACATGCATACTTTTGTTATTTTAAATAATGTAAAATAACATAACATATAATACATGTACATTTATTAATTAACTTATTTAATTAATTTATGTTATGAATCCTATTAATAAGTTTTAAACATTTTCAAATTAATTTGAATTATTTTCAAACATTTTGAAAACCTTATTATATTATAACTATTATAATACATTTATATCTTATTTTAAATTTAATCTCTAAATTTAAAATCATTTATTTGTAAATTTCAAATAATTTTGAAAAGTAGCCCAAGTCCCGATTTAAATTAGGGTTTTTCTATTAGGGGAAACCTTTAGGCTCACATGTCTATTCGGCTCGGGTTGGTAGCAAGGTAGGGCAGGGTACTTGATTATCCAAACCCAATCCTTCGATACTACCTAGACATTCTACTATTTGGGTTGTGAGATTAATTAGTTAACCTAACATGAGTAATTTAGACCGCATAGGCTATTAGGCTTCAATATCATTACTGGAAATGGGCCAGCTTGCAGTGGAAGCCATGGGTGAGTTTCAAAAAAAAATCCTTTATCGGATCTATATTGGCCCTATGAAGTCTAATATTCTACTTTTTCGAATCAAATATTTTACTTTTCCAACTATGTTTGTTTCTCAAATCAAATATTTTGCTTTTCTACGTATCTATCAAGTATTCTTATTTTAGTAAAATATCTTCCAAAGTATTCTAAAACAAAATATTTTACAATTCCTAAACAAATATTTTTCAAATATATTACCAATAAAACATTTTTTCTAAATCAAGTATTTTCCGACTAAAGTACTTCTCTCAAAAATGTTTTCCTTTCAGACAACGTTTATCAAAAGTACCCTTTAAGTAAAACTACTTACAACCAGAATTAATATCCAACAAGATGTTTTCCAAACTCAAAGTTATTCTTTGATTAAACCATTTTTTCTCAAATGAAAATGTTCTCACACTTTACTCAACTAGGCATTTCTCAAATCAAAATATTTCCAACCAAAATATTTTCAAATATTTTCTCATTAAAGCAATCTTTCGAATAAAATATAGTATACTTTTATCAAAAATAGTTGTCCCATAAAATTATTTTTAAATAAATACCCTATAAATCATATAGTATTTATAACAAAATTTTCTTAAAACAAAGCATTTTCGTAAAAATGTTTTCAACCTGAAATCTATTTCTAATCAAAATATTTTCTACCTACCTTTTTTTAAGTACTTTAAACCGAATATCCATTCACAACATGATTTTAAATAAAATATTTTACACTAATCATTTTTCCTTATGAATATATATTAATAAATAATATTTTATTTCTCAAATCAAATGCTTTATTTTTACTTACATAAAATTTTCAGTAAATTATTTTTAATCCAAAACATTCATTTCCCTTCTGAATAAATTATCTTTAAAACCAAAAATGTATATTTTAGTAGAGCTCTTCAGCAAAATATGTTTGAGTTAAAAGTCTATAAAATCAAATAATAAGTCCGTTTTTTAAAATTTGGTTTTAATTACAAAATTTTATCATCATGTGTGCATTACCCAGGTTGTAACCATGGCTCAATCCCTCATGTAAATGCTCATCTACCCCACTCATACAATATTGATTTCCCACACAAAATCATCATAAATAAACACCCTCTTAGGGTGAGATAATGGCAGTAACACATACATCCTATATACACACACAAAGCATGCAGTCATCAATAAGAACGCTCTCTCATCCTACATTTAATCCAACCTAAGATGTAAATCAACCTACTATAAACAATTTAACCCTACCCAAGGCTCAAATAATCGCTAAACGTAATCTCTAATAACAAATGAGATGCCCTACTATTCTTGATGTCTAAAATTAGTGATAAATGCCACCAAAATACACTTGCATAACAATCTCAGATATTAAAAAAAGCGGATAGTTGGTTATATAATATAAAATATAAAACCATAAATAAAAGAGGAAAAAATCTCACAATGTAATTATATAGCATTATACATATATCTCAACAACGAATAAACATATATAGTCCAATGAAATAAATAAAACATATGTATCTTACTATACATAAGTCATTATTAAATTTATGATAATACAATAGAAATATTTTAAGCAAACTACCTGTAAGCATGTCGTGCAACCAGACTTCTTCCATTTCCTTCTTTTCTTCCACATACAAACTATCAAAATACATAGATATATACAATAAAAAGGAAAAGATGATAATTTGTGCCTAACGCTATACACCCTAACATCAAGGGATTCATAGGCTATTACATAGGAAAATAATGACTAGGTACATTTCAGGTCAAATCCACGTAGTTTTGTTTCCTACTCTTCTCCTGCATCAAATACTTGTTAGAAGATAAAAATGAAACAATAGCAACAAGCAATTAATACAAGTAGAAATATCATATACTACCAAGCCACCACAATCAATCATCATAAATATAGGTTAATAATAATAATATCGACTTGCAGCCAATAAACATCATACTTAATGGAAACCACAAATGTAAAATAAATAAACAACAACAATTACCGTCAAATGTGTACTGATAACCCATAATCAGTAACACAATATCAATAGCACAAGTGTAAGTGTAAATCCACCAAATGTGTACTAATCGATCCATATTAGTAACACGACATCAAAACTCATCAAATGTGTACTAATCGATCTATATATGGTGAATGACATTTGTAGACCATCTTAAAAACCCCAATGTATTAATGTTTAATTTTAACCGTACAATTTTAGGCTTCTTCATTAGTCTTTCAATAAAGAAAACTATACTTATGCCATTATTTCATATGTTTTATTTTCCTTAAAGCCTTTACCACTAAAGACAAGATTATGAAAGAGCTGCTTCTCTTTTTAGTTATTTTTTGTCCACCATTTCCAATTGGTGCTTTAGCTTATGAAAAATCATTTTGTAGTCATTATCACGCATCCCAAACTAAAATTTGAAGAGCGGTAAAGTTATATATTTGACATATCGATAAGAAATGAGCTAAAGTAGTAACTGGTATCAAATCAACATCGCTTATTCTATAAATTAACTGAAAATGAAAATGACTATACTATAAATGTGGAAAATTGGGATAGAATTATAGATAATTAAATGAATGAAGAAACAATGAATATAGTGTAAAAGCGAAGAAAATAATAAAGACGTGCATTATACGAATTTGTTAGTTTTTACCAGCCTATATTATGAATTGTATTAAATAGAATATCTCAGTGAATGGATTGTAATCCATAAACTATATGGAATCAATCTTTGATATCAATTTGGAATTATTTATCCAAATATTTAAACGCTTATGACCATTTATAATATAGTACAATATTGTTTATGAATGTTCTACACAGATCCGATATTTTACCAATATTATTTGATATTGTCAAAATATCTTATATAGATACTTGACCGATACATATATGATCCCAATATTAACTACTTAGACTGACTCTCTGACCAACTTTAATTTCGCATTCCTTACTTTATTTTGTGTAGTCCTAAACTTCAAACAAAATTTCTCCTTCTTCATTTAAATTTCATATTTTTGAAGAATGAATAAGAAATTCACTATTTCTGATAATATTTTGACTCAATTATTTTTTAAATATATTAATTCCGTAACCAAATATAATTTCATATTCTTTACATTATTTAGAATACGTTCTAAACTCTAAACAATTTACTCTTTCTTAGTCCAAATTTTATATTGTTTGAAGTGTGGTTATAAATTTATATTGATTTCCATTTAAATATTGCATGCATCATATTTCAAGTTCCAATTAGCACAAAAAAATAAAGATTTCAAGTTAGTGCATGTTGACTTCCATTTCCATACTTTTAAATAATTGTAATTAGTAATAGATCCACATCGTTTATTAAATTTATTCTATACAATTCAAGTTAATGCAAGTTGAAATTCCATTGTATAAAATTATTCTATAGTGCTAAATTTATTCTGGGAGCTGCTACTCGACTAAAAAACAAAGCACCTGAAAAGAGAATGTATATGTAGATATCAAGGATTTTCTTTTCATATGTCATGGCTGATATCGTTCCCGCCTCAACCCATGTGTTCCTTTCCATTAGATTGGAATTATTGATTTATTCTACTCCAAGAACCTAATTTTTTTAAATACAGAAAATATCATCTCTCTATGTTTTTGGCTAACATTGTAGTACATTGTTTTTTTGAGTGCAGTTAAATAATTCTATGCTAAATAACTTTTGAATGAAAGCAAGGAAAGCCATATTTCATCCTATAAATAACCCAACGCTTAAATCAATCACAAACATAACTGCAATGCAAAGCATAATAACAATATAAAACATGCAAAGAATAATAATACAAAACATATAAAGCATAACAACCATTTAATGGTTCAACGCACAAAAACAATGCAAAATACAATTATTCATACAACTACCACAAACCAAAAGATACCAAACAATAAAAAATGATTAAAATGAACTTGTTCATCACAAATCATAACCACCTTCTTGCATCGGTTTTGGTCATGAAGTTCTTAAGGTAGTAGCTTTGTACAAATTTAATGAA
This sequence comes from Allium cepa, assembly GCA_030765085.1. NCBI lineage: Eukaryota > Viridiplantae > Streptophyta > Magnoliopsida > Asparagales > Amaryllidaceae > Allium > Allium cepa. The sequence continues at coordinate 566,299,373 of CM060940.1, read as the reverse complement.
AATCACTATACATATGGAATAAAGTCTACCTGTCTATCCAAAATCATCTCTAAGAATAAAAATGGATGCAAGTGGAGCAAGATGATCTAATTCGGTTGTTTCCTAAAATATGATAAATTTTCTGTTAAATGTAAAAATCCTGCTCTCTACACTGTAATAAAATGTAAATCTGATTAAAATAAAATTGTTTGAATTTGAAATTTGGTAATTAATTATTAAAAAAATAAAAAACGAATAAATTTTTAGTTAAACAAATTCTGTTTTATAAAAGATTTTGATTCATATATTCAATTAAATTAATAAATTATTTTTGAACAATTTATTGAATTGAATAAAACATTTTAAATTGAATATAAATTTTTTTTAAAGTGTAGATAATTTTTATGCAATTAAAACAGTGAATAATAAATAGGCATTTATTGAATGGAATTGTGTAGTTATCAAAATATAAACTTGTAGAATGAAGTTGTTTGCGACCAAGAATGGTCACAAACACCCAGTTGTAAGTGAAAGCACCATTGTCCAATATTTAGATCCAAATAGAGAAATATGTATTCACAAATCATAGAATAGATTGTAGAAATGTAAACGGACATGCAAGTTTTATAGTGGTTCGGTTATCTCTGGCCTATGTCCACTCCAATGACCTTTTAATTATACTGTAAGATTACAATTATAGTTGTTTTTTTCATAGAAAATTAATCGAGGAAGAGATAAGAAGTGATGAAGGAGAGCTAGCCGAAAAGTCCCTTCCAGTGAGCCAAGTCTACTATATTTATAGGTGAAGGCAGGCATAGACCGGTTAAAATTTCGGTAGAAAAACCTCCAGGCCCATGCGACCCGACCCACAAAAATTGAGATCGATCAGATACCAAAAATAATTTAGGCCAATTATTCCATACAAACTCCAACGGGGCTGTGATCATTTTTATAGGGCCCTCCATGCCTCTAGTCCATGCTTCCAAAGTTTCACACCATTCTGACTTACCGTTTGTGAGATATATATATATATATATATATATATATATATATATATATATCGATCTTCATTGTTTTGACTAGAAATTGGATCGTAGAAGATCATTTCATGCTTCATCCTTTTGAGCTGTAATTGATCATATGGATCCTTTATGATGTTTTCTACTTGCTCTTCAAATTTTGTGCGATTCCGATGTACCGTTGTAAGGTATCGCTTTTTCCATGAAACTATGGGCCGTTGTGGCTGATTTGTATGATCATTCTAATAATGATCGGCCTTTTTTAAAGATTTTGGAGTTTTGAGCTACTATTTATCGTGAGGGTGCTCCATGATATAAGATACTTTCTCTCTAAATATCGTGCAATTCTGACATACAGTTCGTGAGATAACGTATTTTCCGTGGAACTATGGATCATTCTGGCTGATTTGTACGATCGTTCTAATAACGATCGACCTCTTTTCAAGATTTGAGAATTTTGTCATGCGGTCATTTTCATGGGTTCCACTCTTTAATATATTGATGCTTTGAAAATTCAAGTGCATTGGCTTTGTATATTTTGAGATATTGGTCGACCTTCGTTGATTTACACCGCTTTACGGATCATTCCCGATCGATCCATATAAATTCTTCCTTTGCCCATAACTCAAGCATACGAACTTTGATTGACTTGAAGTTTGAAATATGGCCTCATAAGGCCTTCCTTATCACGTCATATTGATTGTACTATTATTGGGACCCGGTCCAAATCTGTCCAACTATTTTCCATAGTTCCAAATATTATTGATTTTTGAGATTGATAACCGTCTCTCCAAATTTCTTGCCTTGATGATCACAAAATCCATTTAGCCAACTTTTATGATGTATTACTTGGTCCAAAGGCGGTATAATAGAAGTATTAATCAAATTATATTGGATTGAAATTGAAGTTATTAGAAGAAATGAAAAGAAAACAATATATATTAAGTAATTATATCTAGCCCAAAATCATTAAGCCCAAACCCACACTCTCTTTACTAGATCATTCTTTCAACCTACCCCAATCCCAAACCTGGCCCCATCTTGAAGCCCTGATCCCGATTAAGAACACAAATTGCAACCGTATAAAAAATACAAAACAAATGAACATGCCCAACTTAGAGGCACTATAGCAGGGAGGAGACGAGCAAGCGGACCTGGTAGTAGAGTCGCGATGGGTCGGTCGATGAAGGGAGGCCACCCAAGAAGTAAGTGCGGTCACATTATGTGCAATTTGGAGTGCGGCGAGCTTAGGTGGAGCAAGGATGGCGTAGGTTCTGGAGCTCGTGATTAATTGCGATGGATGGTGTAGAGCTTATGGCTTCTTTGATTGGAAGAAAGTGTTGAATCAATAGAGCTTCGATTTGGGAACATCAAGCCTTGATTTTCGGTGAGTTATTTTTCATAACTCACAATTATGGTCTATATTTTGCATTTTATATGAATTCATTAATTGTTCGGGAGATGAGTTATGAATGAAATTAGTTCAATTGATTGAAAATTTAGTTGCGTACCTTTGTTCATTTGTCGTTGTGATGATATGTCGTTTGATCATTGCTTATATGTCGTTTGAGTGAATGAATGATGTTTGTAAATAACCGAAAATGACATTTGAAATTGTTTGAAAGGGTATAAATTAATTGAAATGATAAGTTTTGAATGAAATAAAATCTTATAAAATATAAAAAGTGATTTTTGGAACAAGTTTTATTTAATATTGGAGGTATTGTTATTAATAGAAAATTTAAAAGTTGGAATAATTAAGAATATTGTTTGAACATAAATTATTTAAAAAGTGATGATTTTTGAGATTTGGTTATGTAAGTGAATTTTGAATATATATATCTAATTATTTATGATTATAGAAATATTTAAGGATTTTGTAAAAAGATAATTAGAAATTTATATTTTAAGAGTTTATTCTATATAGATATAATAAATTGCAAGTTTGAAGAATAATATCTAGAAGTAATAGTAAGTTGAATGCAATTTATTTATTGTATGGAAATTATCTTTTATGGGATTTATTACATATATTGTTAAGTATAGCTTTTGGAAGTAATTTATTTTATATTAGATTATTTTATATAAAGGAAGATATATTTAAACTCCTTTAGAAATGTTTATGAAGTGTTAGAATTAAATTATTTTGAAAAGTGAAATTTTGAGATATTCTTATACAATTAAATTATATAAATCTATATTTTAATGTTATATATTTAGAAGTGTTGATATAAATGAGAACTTTAGTTTAATAAATTATTTTCTATGGTAATTTAAAAGGTTCTAAATTGTAGACATGGGTTTTAAACACATTGGTTATGTAGTTTCATATTATGGATTTTGGGAATTATTTTGACTGAAACTTGGCATTATCATTATAAATTATTAAAGAAAAATTTCAATGTTATGAATTATTTTATTTAAAGAAAATAAGAAAGGATCTCATGATAGTGAATATGGGTCCTCACCACCCATCAATGCATGGTATTCTTCGACTAATTGTTACTCTCGAGGGTGAAGATGTTATTGACTGTGAACCTATATTGGGTTATTTACATAGAGGGATGGAAAAAATAGCAGAAAATCGAACAATTATACAATATTTTCCTTATGTAACATGGTGGGATTATTTAGACACTATGTTCACAGAAGCAATATCAATAAATGCATCAGAACGATTAGAGATTAAGGAATTTGAAATTGTACAAATGTTAAATACACATATACATTTCCTTGTAATTAAATAAGAGGTTTGCAAATGTAATTTTCAAAACTATAAAAGCATTAGGAGTAAAGAATGAAAATTTTGTAATTAATATTCTTTCTATTAAATATTGATATTTGAAAGTGTTGAAAATTTTAGGAATAATTTATCATAAAACCTATCCTAAATCAATAAATAATATAATTGAATGTTTGATTGATTTACATTTCTATGTAACGAGAAATTAGAACGGACGGAATTACAGTACCATATGGTATGGGACTTTTGGTAATATTTCTCCGGTTATTCTTTGGACTTGTTATATTGAATAAGTGTACGATGATGAGTGTAATTTATGAGCATTGAGTAAATGTGTGAGTAACCCCATGTTGTATGGGACGCCTAAGCTGATATTTGTTCGATTACTTTCTATCAGTAAATGTCACTCTAAAAGAGTCGAGTGTACGAGGTACTGTATTTATGGTGATGCACACAAAGAGTGGGCAGGTGGAGAGCCGTAAGTGTATTTATCTATTGTGTGTATTGCTATTATGCGATGTGGAATAAACTAGATTAGCTAGTATCCATCATGCATGGTCGCTCCTTGAATCCATAACACCTTATTTGTTGTATATAGTTGAGAGCCACTGCACTTATGTTACATAGGCCATCAATCTGTTACAATTATGGGCGCTTGCAGGGTCGTGACCAATACATATTATAATCTTGTACTTGATGGATATTCGACAACGATGGCCGTTGAGGTAACTAAGACTATCAGAGTAGAGCTGAGCACGTGTGAGGAAGGCTCTTCGAGCAGGCTGAGAGTTGTTAGTCTCCCATCGGGTTATTATTGATGAAATAGCATGAGATGCTATAGACACTTGATTAATACCTATATGAGATCATTGTGTTTACGATTGAGAGCTGATCACTTATTGAGACAAATGATGAAATAAATATTTATGATGCAGAGAGCACATAGGATTGAGGGTCTCAATGATTATCCATAATATTAAGAGTTGAGCGGAGGGTAGAGGTTTGAGAGACCGTATGATATCTCATGACTGAGAGCCAAGTCGATTACTGTGAGGTCGAAGGTTTAGATGATTATTATGTGGTTATCAATATGTTGGATTATTTATGAAGCTCAGAGTTTATGTATTCATGTAACCCTATATACAATGATTGTACAGCTGTCGGGTATAGCTAGAGATGCTGAGAGCATAGAGTTAAACCATGCACCTTTCTTTTATATAGTTTTCTAAGAGATAACCCTAGCTACCGAGGGTATGACACACACACACAAGTGTCTATATATATCACATGGTTGATTTGGGTGATTATTATATGTTATATATATATATATATTGAGCAAGACGGATCATGGGTATGTCTACTTATGATTATTTGAGAGATAATCTAGGGCATTGCTGAGAGCGTGTCTTATAATATTGATGATTTTTATACCTGATGATAGTTAGATTGTGGTTATTTAACTCACCATATTATATGCCCATTTGATGTGTTGATTGACTTTACTTAGAGATGGGTTATCATTTATGAGCATGGTTTTGAGATATGTTATGACTTAAGATATGCATGTATCATTTGTGTTGCACTTGTTTATACCATGATACTTGTTATTTTATATTGACATCTACATTCTAGACATAGTCTAACCCGTGTATAATTTATATAATACTCGGGTCAGTCTGAGACATTTTAGATTCAGGGATGAGTTGATCAGTTGGTGGGCAATGGGCATAGATTATGGAGAGTATTTGTATGTAGATTGTATATTTCTATCCACATGCGTCCTTATGTTGGGAAGATGAATATATTGGACATAATATGTATAATTTTGATGTTAGTGGGCATTTGACTATACTGTAGATCCATTTGGACTAATGTATATAATATATGTCATCGCTGCGTTGATGACTCTGTGATCTCTATGATTTGTTTAATATTATGTATTGTTCTATCTTGGAGATGCATGTTTTTATTGCTTTATGCTGATATTGCGTATGTGCATGTGAGTTCTTTATGATTTTTGAAATATGCATCATTGTTAGCCCAAAGGAATATTCATGTGTGTAAGCACAATATTGCATCATTCTCTGTATTATTTGATAGTATTACACTGTAATACTCTTTGGTGGTAAGGGTATAGTGGTGGGGCGTTACAAAGTGGTATTAGTGCAGGTTTAGAACAATACAGAGTATACAAGATATGAGTCCTTATCTTAGATGAGACTTTGATTACTTATCCTCGTAGGTGTATGATAGGTTATTGATGATACTTAAGTGATAGCAGAAGTATATGATGATTGCCGAGGGAATCATCTAAGGATGAATTTGCAATTTTCTTATTATATAATAATATAATTCTTCTACTTTTTTATGAGTGTAAGTCTTTATATGAGAAAGAGATTATGTGATAAAGGTTGTGAAGGTAGAAGTGGTTACTCCGGCCAGTAGTGTCGGTAAAGATGATGAATAATACCTCTATGTAGCAAGTTGAGTAAAAGGATCCAATAGTGATCAGAGTTGCGTAGCAAAAATAGCTTTCCGCTGAAGACGTTCGTTTTCTTGTTTAATTATGTATGAATTGTCGTATAGTGCTAATTTGATTATATGGATACCATGTGATGATTTTCTAATGGTCGGTGAAATGCGATATATATACGAATTTTGAAAATAAATATTTTTAAACGACCATATGATTTAATAACTATGAATTTGATTTTATCAAGCGACTGAAAATGTTTTGATAGTTTATTTTGGTGTCATCGAGTGCTTTAAGAGTTCTGGTTGATCCATCTGACCAATGTTATCGATATAGATTCCTAAACATTAGGGCGAGACATTTTGATATAATGGTTTGAAAAGAATAATATGTTTTGAGGAAAGCAAACAACAATGTTTTGAAAAAATACAATGCTTTAAAAAAAAATATAATGTGTGGAAAATGAAGAATTACTATTTTGAAGATAAAAATGAAGATTTTAGAAATGTTATGTATAATATTTTTTGAAGTAACTCATGTTTAAAAAAAATCAAGTGATATTGATATTTTTAAAAGAAGAATTATAACGTAGTTTGAAAAAAAATTATTTTATTCATGCTATTTGGTAACTTTAATTTGCAAGGAAGAAGGAATATAATTTACTATAAATTGAAAAGAGTTTTGAAATTAATGGAGTTTAAGTGTGAGTTATTTTCCAGATTAAATTAATATGATTTAAATCTTATTTGAATTTAAAATTTTCTAAAAATAATTTCTGATAAATACCTTTTTAGCTATTATTTTATAGTGGAGAAGATTTTACGAAACAAAGTTGTCTCATTTTTGAAATAGTGAATTTGAAAAGTTCGATTGAGTATGAGTATGTACTAGATATATTTATGTGATTAATGGGAAAAAATTTGATGTTAGTTGCTAGAAAAAAGACATTGCTTTAAACAATGAAGAATTTTGAACAATATGTATAATTTTGAGTTATAAATCATACTTCGTTTTGACCATAAACCTCAAATTATCAATTTATTTTTAATGATTTTAAATTTCGTGAGGATTCCCTATTATTAGAGAGCAAATGTTGGTTTCAATGCAATGAAATTTTTTGAGCTTATCTGTGGGTTAACCATGAATTAAATGTAATGTATATTACTGTGCGGGAATCGAGATTTTTTGTTATATCATTGAAATTCATTTAACTATAACTCTCTAACGGTTTACCCGATCTCAATGATTTTACCCATTCCAGAAAGCTAAGAACCTAAGAAATGACTTTTATTTTAAATGTTTCACACAATTTTGACGTTTTCATGGCTAAAAATGCAAATTTTTTAAGTGGACATGTAGTTGAAATTTTATAATCCGAAGTGTCAAGATGTGTTAATCATTAATTTTAACCCTTTCATCCATTTTGTGATTTTTTTTTAAATCTAAGATGATAGCGTCAAGTTTCATTTTAAGAGTTTTGTGAAAATATGTTATTTTCTAGGTGAAAAACTATAGAAGGGTGGACTTGCAGAATAAAAAGTGTTTTAGAATTTGCAGTGTTAAGAAAAATCACCATAACTTTTATTGCATTTCATAATCCAAAAGTTGTTTTGAGAAGTTATTTAATTATGCTGTGACTTTGCTTTTGGAAGCATTCAACAATTTGGATATCTTGATACTTAAAACTTAGATGTAAAATCGTCAAAAGAAAATGAAAAATCATTTTTGTGATATGTGAATGCAAAACCTCTTCTTATTTATACTATATGATCTTGCATGTTTCTTTGATCTAATGCTAAGTACATGAAGTTGTCAAGGATTGGATTTTGGAGCGTGCATGCTTTTGTTTGCATAAAACGTAAGCAAAATGCTAAAAATGCATAAATAAGATACATTTTATGCAAATATCGGTGTGTGTGTGTGTGTGTGTGTGTGTGTGTGTGTATGTGTGATATTGTATTATTTCTCAATATTTTGAGATGCCCTAAACTAGGATGTATATTGATTTTGTAATTATATTATATTTTGATTTTTTGAAACGCCCTTCATACAAAGGAGACTTTTCCAAAAATTCTCAAAAATCTGATGGTTAGAAATTTTTTCACAAAAACATATCTTATGTGAAAAATAGAAAGTTGTTAATTGAATATATTTAAAATCATGGAAAACAATAAGATGAGTTGGAATGTAAGAGACATATAGAGGATTAAGTAGTTTAAGTCTGATAAAAGTTTGTAGAATACGAAGAAAGTTCAGGTATGAGTTGTGTATGACTTTTCCCTATAAGAAATTACGATGATGCAATTTTCTTGAGGGGGAAGTCTGCAACAACCTTGCTTTTTATACCATAATAAATGTAAATTCAATTAAAGTAAAAATGTTTGAATATGAAATTTGATAATTAAAATTTAAAAATAAAAAAATACATAAAATTTTAGTTAAACAAATTATATTTAATAAAAGATTTTGATTTAAGAAATTGAATTAAATTAATAAATTCTTTTTGAATAATTTATTGTATTGAATAAAATGTCTTAAATTGAGTATAAAATATTTTTAAAGCGTAAATAATTTTTATGTGACTAAAATAGTTGTTTGAACCAAAAATGGCACAAACACCCTATAGATTAAGTAGAAAATGAAAAGTGAAGGAAATAAGTGAAAAATGAGTAGAAAAGAGCAGAAAATAATTTATAGCGTTCGTTTAATCTTGTTCTACGTCCACTTAATTATTTTATTGCTTATACTCTAACTTAGAGGCGGAAGTTCTACGGGTGAGTACAACTTTGACAAAGATTACAAGAAATTAATAAAAAGAGAGTAGAGGTAAAAGATCTTGAAAAATGAGCCCTATCTTCCTATAAGGTAAGGAGCCTAAAAGCTTGTATAGAAGATCTCCAACTCATTTTCCATGCCTTAGATTATTTCTCCACCAAAGTAGGATGTCACCTCATCAACTTATATGGGTCGGTACGACTCCAAGGGCTTAGGTCGATATGACTCCAAAAGATGGCCAATCTAGTCCTCTTGAACTCTTCACTTTAGTTTATCATGTGGTTAGTTTTGTGATTTCATTGTTGTTTGCACCAATGTTAGCTTGTTTTTGAGTCCAAATAATGGATTTGTGGAAGAGCAAAGTTGCCGATTCAGAAGTTTGAGGAGACCGATAGAGACTTGCATAGAATCGTCAAAACAACACTTGGAATAAGTTTCTAATGTCAAATAGAATTGGCAGGCAGATGATGGGCCCACAAGATGAAGAAACACTGGTCGGCACTGATTCAGGGGTTGGATCGGTACGGATCCAACACCTGTTGGATCTAGCACTTTGGATTTTTTGGGATAGACTCGTATTTTCTTAGTGATCTTGGTCGTACTTGATTTTAGGGCTTTACAGTCATCTTTGTAGGCATCTTTCCTTGATAACTTTGATGTTTGATTTGTCAGAATTTCCTATATACTACATAATCAAAAGGCAGGATAATAATAGTGAAAAATAAATGGGTATTGAAATGAATGGAATGTGTAGCTACCGAAATATAAACTTGTAGAATGAAGTGTTAATCAAATTAAATTGGAGAGAAATTGAAGTTATCAGAAGAAATGAAAATGATATATATTAAGTAATTATATCTAGCCTTAAATCATTAAGCCTAAGCCCACACCTTATTTTCTAGATCATTCTTCCAACCTACTCCAAACCTAAACCCGACCCCATCTCAAAGCCCTAATCCCCTTCAGGAACGCAAATCCCATATAAAAAAACAAAACAAAACGAACATGCTCGACATGGAGGCACGATAGCGTGGGAGGAGGCATATGAGCAGGCTTGGTGGTGGAGTCAGATGGGTGGTTCAAGCATGGCAGGTGGAGGAAAGCAGCTTGAGAAGCAAGCGCAATCGTGGTACCCACGATTTAGGGTGTGAAAGGCTTAGGTGGAGCAAGGCGGACAACGGATCTGGAGCTTGCATATGGATTAAAGCTTAAGGTGTTGTACGTGATCATGATGCATGGTTTGCATGAGACTTGACAAGCACGTTAATTGCGATGGGTGGTGTAGAGCTTATGGCTTGGACTCTGATTTGAAGGAAAGGTCTATTTTAATAAAGCTTCGATTTGGGAATGTTGAGCCTTGATTTTCATTGAGTTATTTTGATAACTCACAACTATGGTCTATATTCTATTTTATACGAATTCATTGATTATTTGGTGGATGAGTTATGGATGAAATTGGTTGAATTGATTGAAACTTTAGTTGCATACCTTTATTCATTTGTCATTGTGATGATATGTTGTTTGATCATTGCTTATACGTCGTTTCAGTGAATGATTGATGTTTGTAAATAACTAAAAATGACATTTTAAATTGTTCTAAAGGGTATAAATTAGTTGAAATGATAAGTTTTGAATGAAATAAAATCTTACAAAATATAAAAAGTGATTTTTGGAACAATTTTTTATTTAATATTGGAAGTATTGTTGTTAATAGAAAATTTAAAAGTTGGAATAATTTAGAATATTGTTTGAACAAAAATTATTTGAAAAGTGACGATTTTCGAGATTACATTATATAAGTGAATTTTGAATATATATTTGTATTTATCTATGATTATAGAAATATTAGAAGGATTTTGTAAAATGATAATTAAAAATTTATATTTTAAGAGTTTATTCTATATAGATACAATAAATTGGAAGTTTGAAGAATAATATTCTGAAGTAATAGTAAGTTGAATGCAATTTATTTATTGTATGGAAATTATCTTTTATGGGATTTATTACATATATTGTTAAGTATGACTTTTGGAAGTAATTATTTTATATAAAGGGAGATATATTTAAACTCTTTTAGAAATGTTTACGAAGTGTTAGAATTAAATTATTTTAACAAGCGAAATTGTAGCTTCCCATATTTTGATGCCCGAAACTAACTGCTACAGATGTTGCTGTCATCTATAGTATTATTTGCGATGATAAAATGCGGTCATGTTAATGGTATCCATAATATCAGAAGCACAAGGATATGAAATAGTCACTAAATATTGCCCAGGTTCAGATAAGATATAATTATTACAAAATATTCTAAGAGCAACATATGAAGATGCCTCCTTGGTTGATCAGAGTTACAAAATAGACAGATACATCTACTGTTAATACCTTCTTACAACAATTCACATAACAAAGTGGATAATAGTAATAGGTAGACTCCTACATAGCTAGCTTTGCCTCCTGCATGTCTCCAAAAACCTTATTCTCCTAAACATACCTAACTTGAAAATCCCTTTCTCCCAATTTACTCAAATTAATTTTGAATACCCGAGAGTTTAAGGGGAAAATATAAACCTCGAGTTTGAAAAAAGCCTGGTGTGAACAATAATATGCCATCTTAGTTTATAGATATTCGGTGAGACCACACTACTTAGCGGGATAGGTTTTCCCTTATTGATGTCCCATTTAAAATATCTTTTGCAAACCAAATTCCTATAACCAACCTGGTTAAAGTAGACAGTATAACCAATACTATGCATGCTTGCAACATGGATAACCATGACCAATCTGTTTAAATAAATGGATTATCTGTCCCAACATCATATTTTTCTCAAGGTAACTACAAACATACGGCTGACTCGGGCCTATCAGATATATCAAATTCTCTAACATATTGTTATAAGACAACTGGACGGTCTGTCCATAACTTACTATTTCTATAGTCACTCTGATCCTACTGGTTTTGTGGGCTCACCAATAACATATCTCATCTTTATGTATTTCTTTTTGTGCGTAAACCTACTTTTAGTCTTAGCCGTGACAAAGTCCTACGTATTGGAATTTTGGACTTATATACCTAGAGGCTACTAGCTCAAGTATAGGACGTGACCTTACACCAGTCTCATCTCGTTTTCTAATCTCTGAGTCAAATTTATCCAATTATAATCTATCCAAAAGTAATTAAAATGCTAATCTCTTTAGTAAAATTATGGTATATATACCCTTTTTATTTTCTTGGAAACATGTATATTTATAAATGATTTAACTCTTGAAACCATACCTTTAAAGGAAGGAAAATATAGCCCTTCTCTTTATTCCAAAATACTTATGCCATGATATATGCTTTTTATAAAACAATGCCGATGTAACGACCCAGAATTTATTAATTAAAAATTGTATATTTAATTAATTTTAAATATTAATAAGTGAAATTTATAAGTCGAATAAAATTTATTTTGAATAATTGGATTTAATTGAATAATTAAATCGATATTTTAATAGTTGAAATTACAGAAATAATTGAAATTGAGTTAAATATGATTGAAAATGATTTGTAAAATTTTATTTTATCATTTTGGAGTTAGAACGATATTTTAGAACTTTTAAAATCGAATTAAGAATTAATCTGTGAAAATTGAATATTTTAATATTTAAATCGACTAGTGAAATTAGTCAATTTTTGAACAGTCTCATAATTGGACGAAACTAGCTCCATTGGATCCGTAATAGTTAGTTATTATCGGATTTCAATTTTCGTAGCAATTGGAGTCATCGTTTGATTGTGGCAGCACGAAACGCATCGAAATTGTTTTAATATTAATTTAGCGAGTTAAAAATAGTCATTTTTTCAAACGGTCTCGGATTTCGACGAAACTAGTTTCATCGGATCCGTAATGTGATATTATTGTAAGGTTTCAAATTTCATGTCAATCGGATTTACGGTTTGTCCGGGGCGAGCCAAAACGCCTAGAAATTAGTTTAAATCGGTTTAATTTAAATTGAACGTTTATTGCCATAACTCGCACAGATGACCGAATTAGCTCCCGAAACATGTTCCATTGCGTTCGGAACGCGGGGTAAACCTTAGAAACGCCAGCCGGCACGCTTCGTTTGGAGTTCGAAAAATTTTGGGTGAATAGTGTTTTCGTCGATTTTCTATATAAGGACCTCACATCTTCAATTTGCAAAAGCAAAAACCCTAACCCTAATTTTCAATGCCCAGCCGCCACCTTCATTTCAAAGGCCAGAAATTCATGATTTTCTTCCCTCAATCTCTTCCAATCCGTGAAGAATTAGCAAAAACTCTCAACTACAAAGTTGTAGAGGACGATGAAAGCTTCAAATCCTTACGGAGATGATCGAAAACGGAGCTTCGAATCAACGGAAAATCGAGCAAGAAGGGGCTGCGTTTTTCACGCATTTCGAGGCCGTAGGGGGGGCCAAGCTTCAAGCTCTTCAGGCCGAAAGTGGAGTAGGCAATGCTCTTCAAGATGGTGTATCCTGATCGAGGTGAAGTTGATCGTGGAGGGCGTGATATTTAACCCTAGTTTTGGAGCAATGGGTTCATGTTATACGGCTATGGCCTGTAGAAGCAAACGTGAAGATGAGGGAGAAAGAGTGTGTGGCCTGATGGGGGGGGAGGCCAGATCCAAGGGCCCAGATTGACTTAGGTTTAAAAATATAAAATTTGTTGTAAATCTTGTATATATAAATTCGTGAAACTTTGAAAAATCATATCTTTTTCATACGAGGTCGAAAACGCGCGAAACCAGTTGCGTTGGAATCATATGGACGAGCCCTACGCTATGAAATTGGACTGGAGTTGTTTGGAGTTAGTGAGAATTTCGAGTAAAATTAAACGTCCGTTTAATTTTATTCGAAATAAATCGCTAAAACGAAATTGAAATCAATGTGAGAACTTCTCACTCAATCGAATTGTTTCGATTTATAATTTTAAATAGTTAGATTTAAAATTGTTGATTGTATGTTTGAATGATGATTGTTATCTATTGATTGTTAAAATAGACATTATGCGCCGTTGGTAAGCGGAGGTTATTTATTAAAAACATATACCGCGAATATTTCACCGTATAGTCAAATTGGTATTATTATTGTACTTGGAGTTGATTTTCCCACAGTATATAGCGGATGAGACTCTATTGCGCCGTCTATTAAGCGGATAATAATTTATGAATCCCATATACCGCGATAATTCCGTACTGGAGCAGAATTGGTATTGTACTAACATCTTTGGATGCAGGGAAACGGGTTAGAGGGATCCAACTGGATTCCTCAACTGTATTGATTTATTTATAGATATTGTGATATTTGTTGATTATCATATTGACATATGATATTTGGATGTCGTGATTGACTATTTGGTGCTGCTACATCATCGGATCCATTTTTAAAGTTTAAAAATAATGATTTTGGTTTTTAAAAGGATTTTAAAGTGATTTTTCAAAGTATATGTTTTTATTAAATTTTGAATTGATTCATTTTAAATAATTAAAACGTTATAAATTTTTATGTTATAAAAATTAAGATTTTTGAGAAATATAACCGAAATGAGATTTTTGGAAATAAATAGTTAATTAATTTATAAATTGGTTTAAATTGGGATTTTTTTTGAATTATTAAAAACGATATATATAAAAGACTTATAAAATTGATATTTTATAAATTAAAAATATTAGAATATTAAAACGAGTTTTTATAAGTGTTAAAAATGAAATAAAAAAATGGATTTCATAAGTGAACGGAATTTATAGATTTATAAATTGTGAAGTTATAAAATGAATAGATTTTGTGAAATAGAAGATTTATAAGTAATTATCTTATAAATCGAATTTTGGCATTTAAATGAGATATAAATGGAATTTGTTAATAATGAGATTTATAAATCGAAGCTTATAAATAGAAAAGGAATTTATAAACATTGTTTATAAATTCGAAATCAATTGAATTTGATAAATTGAATATTGAAGTTTATTAAAGGAAATATATTCACGATTTTGGACAGTGAACACGTTTTTGAATAAAATGGTCATGTTTGGCAAAATGAATATTATAAAATGAAGTTAATTATTTTAAAGATGTTTTAAAATGTATTATGAATCGAAACCATAGATTTCAACATTATTGTTGAAATAGACGTTTTCGAGAAAGAAGGAAATGATGGACTATAACACTGTTGTTATAGTAAATGATTTCCGAAAGGAAATGTTTTATATAGTATGGGATTTATATATCTATTTAAACTTTGAATCCCTATACTAGTGATTTTGGGTCGTCGTAACGATGTTTTACGTAACATTCGTTTTGACTCAAATTTATGTGTTAAGAGATGATTTCTTAAAGAATGAAATATATACTTAATTTCGATTTAAGTATATTGGATATTTTCCAAGTGTTGAAAATAAATGGGTCTATGAATTACTTATTATTAAATAAGTATGGAAATGTTTTTCCAAATGTGAAATGAAACGTTTTGAGAATTTATCTTTTTGAAGACAAATTGAAAATGAATATTAGAAATCGATCTGGGAATCATATATTCATAAATATTTTAGAATGTAAATTCACTATGGAATTTATAAAAGAAAGGAAATTTGCTTAAAAATAAACGTTGATTTATTTTTGAAGTGTGGGAATTAATTTACGGATTTGGAACGTAAATATAAAGTAAATCGTTAAGGATTTATTTAATTGGTTTAAATGAACCATGTTGAAATGAAAGAAATTCCGCGTAAGGAAAATGATTGGAATTTGTTTTCAAAAGTGATAAAGGTGAAAAGTGATTTGAAAAATTTGTTTTCAAATGGTTGAAGTGTGGAAAATATATATCTAGTAAAGATATTTTGGAAAGTAAATAATTTGGGAAATTATTTGGATTTGGTGATGTTGAACACGCCTATTGATAGTTAAATATCCGACTATCAATATTTACCTTTAAATAGGTATTTGTTGAGATTTGTTTGAATTTGAATGCCACACTTATTTTTGAATGAGCGCTCACTATTCGAGTTAGCCGGGAAAGGACCCTGGGGTCGTATAACCCATTCCGAATATGTGATACGTCATTATGGATTGCATTTGATGACCGGTGTTGAAGACCGGATATTTGTGAAAACGGAAGGATTACCGTCGAGTTACTCTACATCGGCTGATCTCCGATGTAGAGGTTTTATCACCCTTAGTGATGGGAAGTCCGGTCGTGATTAGTGAATATCCGGATTGCAAGGACTTCTTTGTAAGTGCCTTCGGTTCTGTTCGAGCCCGGAACGGACTTGTATGGATTGTATGTCTGACATTACAAGTTGAGATATAAAGCTGATTTCTTTCAAATATATTTCTGTTGGTGGCGGAGAATTTATTCTCTTAGCTTAACACCCTTCTCTGAGACGTACGAGCTCAGAGGTTATATAGTTGAAGGTTATTAGTGATATACTCCCAATTTGGTAGTGTGGCATGCTGAGTGTTGCTGTGAGATGATCATTATTTGATCATTTGTGATAGGATCATTTATTTGATCATTTATCTTGGTGATCATTTCTATGATCATTTGATTGACCCAAAGCACAGCTTTTGTATAAAGCGTGGCTTTGTGGACGAGACTTCGTCGGACCTCATACCCCGGAAATGGTCAAAACAAGAAGGATGCAGCAAGGTTATTAGGGGGTAGCGCCCCTTTAATGTATGTCATTCCTTCTGGATAGAGGTGGTATCATGGTATGGAGCCCAGATATTTAACCTATGTTGTTGCTGCAAATTTTATGGTTGTTGGAAATCGAGGATCCTCGGATAGAAAGGTTACGATCGGGGGATGACATATTTGTGTCAGTAGTTACCCAGTTAGGGGTAACCCGGCCTTGTGTTGGCAGAGATCCGGTTTGGTTCTCGGGACGTCATTCCAGAGGCGTTTCCATGTGGCAATGGGAAGTTCCTTGGCCTGACCATTTTTTGGAAATCCAAAGAAACAATACGAGACTTGTACGGTTTTAGTTGTAGAACCTGCCATGGAATGTGGCGGTAACCTGCTATTGAACATGGTAGCTATAGTAGGCATACGATAATGGTCGTATGTTGGCTAAGATTTATATCTTTATTTTCGAAATGAATTTTTCCTACACTATGCACTAGTAATAATATCAAATGTTTCTTTTTAATGCGTATCAAGCATCTTTGACTATCATAAGGAGAAATCTCCTCCGATTCTGTGTTTGCATTGTGTGTGTGCGGGAGGCCTTATGGTAGTCTCATTTTTAAAAGCATTGCGAACTGAATTAAAAATATTCCTCTATTTTGATTTTAAAGAAAAATAAACTGTTTTAGTTCTCACACCAGTCACATGACTGACTCGGAGTTTATTGTTTTCCTTCCTAAACTCTGGGTGCCCACCAATTTCCACACGGGCAGTCAAGAGTAAGGTTTATCAGGATAATTCGGGAATTCAGGAGTTGCTGGAGGCAAGCTGGATGGCATGGCGTATTACTAGTAAATAGTATTCCTTTTCCGCTGTTTGTTGTTGTTGTTGTTGTTGTTGTTGTTGTACACTCTGATAGTGTAATGTAATGTGATGTATGTAATAACTGATATAGTTCTTTGTTTAAAGATTATTCATTTATTTATTATATGTTGTTCCGCTGTGAATTGTGAGATTCTGATATTGTTCTGTTATTTCTGTTATGTTCTATCTTTTTCTCTCTTCTTCTATCTTTTTCTTCTTCTTTAACCCTAACGGTATGGTTTTCCGGCCTTCGATTGCTCGACAGTTGATACAGTGGACGTATTGATGTCGGTTTTCGTGGACGAAAAATCGCGTTCGTTACATTTGGTATCAGAGCTTATGGTTAAGCGACAACCATGGCTCCGTTGGGTATAACTCATTAGAGATAGAGTCAGCGGTACTCTAGAATGAGTGTGAGTGTAATAATAGATACGAGTGCGTATTTGTTGGTGAATATAAATTGTTTTATATTGTGTTTGCTTATCCGTTGAGCTGTTTGTGAATTCTGATCGGTGTGTGGGACGCCATATTATCGATAGGGATTTCTAAACACTTAAACGAGGCATGTCGACATAGTATTATTTAAATTGGGTAAATGAAATAATTTTACCTTGATTATATTTTATATATAAAGGAATAAATTTTCGGAATTATTAAAGTGTATATAAATTGATTGTTGATTGTTGAAAATGTAAGAATGCATGCAAGTAAACAAAAGTTGTTTGAATAAGTTGAATTAAAACAACAATTGTAAAAGAATGAATTGTATAAGCAATCAAATTATAAGTATGAAGTTATAATTAAAATAATTTACCCTTGTGAAATA
This sequence comes from Allium cepa, assembly GCA_030765085.1. Lineage (NCBI taxonomy): Eukaryota > Viridiplantae > Streptophyta > Magnoliopsida > Asparagales > Amaryllidaceae > Allium > Allium cepa. The sequence continues at coordinate 566,281,055 of CM060940.1, read as the reverse complement.
ATCTTATATATAAGAAGTAAAATTATATAAGTAAAAGATTTATAAATGTGATTTATAATCTGAAAATAAAATTCCAGAGAAGTGTTTTGAAAGGATTTGATATTTTGGAAAATTGTTTTGGAGAAATTAAAGCTCTAAACTCTTTTCGGTCGCTGGAAAATAATCCTGATGATGATGGCCACATCATTAGAATTCATTTTCGGGTTTCCAAAAGAGGAATTGCAGCCAGATTATTTTAAATGAAAGTTGTTTGAAAAAATTTGAGTTTGGTTTGGAAATTCAAAGGATAATTGAATTGATTTCAAAAATGGTTTTGAAAGATTGAAAGGACTCTGGAATCCTATTTAAAATATTATGAGAATAATAAATGAGTTGGTAACTTATACAATTTGAATTTTGGTAGAATAAATTTAACTTAAAGGATGGAGTTAAATTAAAGGAAGTATAAGTAAATCAATAAAATCCGAGTGGTAATTGTTGAATATAAGTTGTATAACTTCTAAGATGATGAATATAAGTGATAACTTAAGTTAAGTTAAACAAAAAGTGGTTGAAATGGAATATAACTTAAGTGAAGTTGAATAAAGTTGATTTTGGTATCGAAGTAAAATAATCAAGTGAATTAATGAAGTGAAGTCATTAAAAATTTGAACTTGAGTTATATAAATGAAATTCAACATTTTATTGTTAAAGGAATTAGCAATTGAATTGATAAAGGGATTGCATGTTAATCAATTAAATGTAAATAATGGATATGAAATAATGGATGTAAGTGTAAATTCATTAAAAGCTAATGTTATTGGAAATTGAATAAATTGAATGGAAGTCAATTTAATATGATCCAATTGGAATTAAAAGTGTTGAACCGAATTGAATGTAAAGTGAACAAATTTGGTTGTATTGAATAAACATTGGTTGTTATTTGATTGTTGATTGATTGTATATAATTCATTAAGTGTTAATGAAATTGAATTAGCGAAATTGGAAGCTATGTGATTGAATTCAAATGGATAATATGTAAATTTGAATAGAATTGGATTTGATTTGGAAGTGAACTGATATGAATGCAAATTAGTGAATGCAAACTAATTAAAATTGAATATGGATGAATGTTAGTAAAATCCAATGTAAATGAATCAAATGTGATTTAAATTGAAAACCAATTCATTGAATATTAATGAGAATATGAATGAATATTGATTAGGTTATGAATGATAGTTGGTTGATGTTTGCATTTGTTGCTTTAGTTGCATTTTCTATATTGGCATATATAGATGTTGCTATATGTTGTATATTGAGATTATTTTCATATATACATGTTCTCATGTTGTTTGTTGAGTGTTTAGTAGGTGCGGATTGCGCTTGCTTCGCTTTTGGAGCTCGCTTTCGTGCTATATTAGCCGTATACGCTTGCTAATAATAAATAAGGTACATATCTCGGATTACATACCGTACTTTTACACTTTTTTCCCTGCGGGATGCCTCATCACTTGATGAGATGTATATTTGTGATATATATACTGTCATTTTTTTTTCGGATCGAGCCGCGCAAAGGAGACTATGGCGAATTTTTCCGAAAATTTAAGGCGTTAGAAAAATTTTGAGAAAAATTGAATTTTTTTTGAAAACTATAACTTTGATTTTGGAATTGGAAGTTAAACTATAGTAGTTGGTTTTGAAAAGATAACTACGTAGGGGTTTGAAAACTTAGTAAAATAATGTAAGAAGTTTAACTATGTATTTTGGAAAATTAATGGATTCTGTAACTTTTTCTTACTTGGTAATTTCGAGAACGAAATTCTTTTAAGGGGGGAAGTTTGTAACGACCCAGAATTTTTATTAATTAAAAATTGTATATTTAATTGATTTTAAATATTAATAAGTGAAATTTATAAGTCGAATAAAATTTATTTTGAATAATTGGATTTAATTGAATAATTAAATCGATATTTTAATAGTTGAAATTACAGAAATAATTGAAATTGAGTTAAATATGATTGAAAATGATTTGTAAAATTTTATTTTATCATTTTGGAGTTAGAACGATATTTTAGAACTTTTAAAATCGAATTAAGAATTAATCTGTGAAAATTGAATATTTTAATATTTAAATCGACTAGTGAAATTAGTCAATTTTTGAACAGTCTCATAATTGGACGAAACTAGTTCCATTGGATCCGTAATAGTTAGTTATTATCGGATTTCAATTTTCGTAGCAATTGGAGTCATCGTTTGATCGTGGCAGCTCGAAACGCATCGAAATTGTTTTAATATTAATTTAGCGAGTTAAAAATAGTCATTTTTCAAACGGTCTCGGATTTCGACGAAACCAGTTTCATCGGATCCATAATGTGATATTATTGTAAGGTTTCAAATTTTATGTCAATCGGATTTACGGTTTGTCCGGGGCGAGCCAAAACGCCTAGAACTTAGTTTAAATCGGTTTAATTTAAATTGAACGTTTATTGCCATAACTCGCACAGATGACCGAATTAGCTCCCGAAACATGTTCCATTGCGTTCGGAACGTGGGGTAAACCTTAGAAACGACAGCCGGCACGCTTCGTTTGGAGTTCGAAAAATTTCGGGTGAATAGTGTTTTCGTCGATTTTCTATATAAGGACCTCACATCTTCAATTTGCAAAAGCAAAAACCCTAACCCTAATTTTCAATGCCCAGCCACCACCTTCATTTCAAAGGCCAGAAATTCACGATTTTCTTCCCTCAATCTCTTCCAATCCGTGAAGAATTAGCAAAAACTCTCAACTACAAAGTTGTAGAGGACGATGAAAGCTTCAAATCCATACGGAGATGATCGAAAACGGAGCTTCGAATCAACGGGAAATCGAGCAAGAAGGTGCTGCATTTTTCACGCATTTCGAGGCCATAGGGGGGGCCGAGCTTCAAGCTCTTCAGGCCGAAAGTGGGGTAGGCAATGCTCTTCAAGATGGTGTATCCTGATCGAGGTGAAGTTGATCGTGGAGGGCGTGATATTTAACCCTAGTTTTGGAGCAATGGGTTCATGTTATACGGCTATGGCCTGTAGAAGCAAACGTGAAGATGAGGGAGAAAGAGTGTGCGGCCTGATGGGGGGGAGGCCAGATCCAAGGGCCCAGATTGACTTAGGTTTAAAAATATAAAATTTGTTGTAAATCTTGTATATATAAATTCGTGAAACTTTGAAAAATCATATCTTTTTCATACGAGGTCGAAAACGCGCGAAACCAGTTGCGTTGGAATCGTATGGATGAGCACTACGGTATGAAATTGGATTGGAGTCGTTTGGAGTTAGTGAGAATTTCGGGTAAAATTAAACGTCCGTTTAATTTTATTCGAAATAAATCGCTAAAACGAAATTGAAATCAAGGTGAGAACTTCTCACTTAATCGAATTATTTCGATTTATAATTTTAAATAGTTAGATTTAAAATTGTTGATTGTATGTTTGAATGATGATTGTTATCTATTGATTGTTAAAATAGATATTATGCGCCGTTAGTAAGCGGAGGTTATTTATTAAAAACATATACCGCGAATATTTCACCGTATAGTGAAATTGGTATTATTATTGTACTTGGAGTTGATTTTCCCGCAGTATATAGTGGATGAGACCCTATTGCGCCGTCTATTAAGCGGATAATAATTTATGAATCCCATATACCGCGATAATTCCGTACTGGAGCGGAATTGGTATTGTGCTAACATCTTTGGATGTAGGGAAACAGGTTGGAGGGATCCAACTGGATTCCTCAACTGTATTGATTTATTTATAGATATTGTGATATTTGTTGATTATCATATTGACATATGATATTTGGATGTCGTGATTGACTATTTGGTGCTGCTACATCATCGGATCCATTTTTAAAGTTTAAAAATAATGATTTTGGTTTTTAAAAGGATTTTAAAGTGATTTTTCAAAGTATATGTTTTTATTAAATTTTGAATTGATTCATTTTAAATAATTAAAACGTTATAAATTTTTATGTTATACAGATTAAGATTTTTGAGAAATATAACCGAAATGAGATTTTTGGAAATAAATAGTTAATTAATTTATAAATTGGTTTAAATTGGGATTTTTTTTGAATTATTAAAAACGATGTATATAAAAGACTTATAAAATTGATATTTTATAAATTAAAAATATTAGAATATTAAAACGAGTTTTTATAAGTGTTAAAAATGAAATAAAAAAATGGATTTCATAAGTGAACGGAATTTATAGATTTATAAATTGTGAAGTTATAAAATGAATAGATTTTGTGAAATAGAAGATTTATAAGTAATTATCTTATAAATCGGATTTTGGCATTTAAATGAGATATAAATGGAATTTGTTAATAATGAGATTTATAAATCGAAGCTTATAAATAGAAAAGGAATTTATAAACGTTGTTTATAAATTCGAAATCAATTGAATTTGATAAATTGAATATTGAAGTTTATTAAAGGAAATATATTCACGATTTTAGACAGTGAACACGTTTTTGAATAAAATGGTCATATTTGGAAAAATGAATATTATAAAATGAAGTTAATTATTTTAAAGATGTTTTAAAATGTATTATGAATCGAAACCATAGATTTCAACATTATTGTTGAAATAGACGTTTTCGAGAAAGAAGGAAATGGTGGACTATAACACTGTTGTTATAGTAAATGATTTCCGAAAGGAAATGTTTTATATAGTATGGGATTTATATATCTATTTAAACTTTGAATCCCTATACTAGTGATTTTGGGTCGTCGTAACGATGTTTTACGTAACATTCGTTTTCACTCAAATTTATGTGTTAAGAGATGATTTCTTAAAGAATGAAATATATACTTAATTTCGATTTAAGTATATTGGATATTTTCCAAGTGTTGAAAATAAATGGGTCTGTGAATTACTTATTATTAAATAAGTATGGAAATGTTTTTCCAAATGTGAAATGAAACGTTTTGAGAATTTATCTTTTTGAAGACAAATTGAAAATGAATATTAGAAATCGATCTGGGAATCATATATTCATAAATATTTTAGAATGTAAATTCACTATGGAATTTATAAAAGAAAGGAAATTTGCTTAAAAATAAACGTTGATTTATTTTTGAAGTGTGGGAATTAATTTACGGATTTGGAACGTAAATATAAAGTAAATCGTTAAGGATTTATTTAATTGGTTTAAATGAACCATGTTGAAATGAAAGAAATTCCGCGTAAGGAAAATGATTGGAATTTGTTTTCAAAAGTGATAAAGGTGAAAAGTGATTTGAAAATTTTGTTTTCAAATGGTTGAAGTGTGGAAAATATATATCTAGTAAAGATATTTTGGAAAGTAAATAATTTGGGAAATTATTTGGATTTGGTGATGTTGAACACGCCTATTGATAGTTAAATATCCGACTATCAATATTTACCTTTAAATAGGTATTTGTTGAGATTTGTTTGAATTTGAATGCCACACTTATTTTTGAATGAGCGCTCACTATTCGAGTTAGCCGGGAAAGGACCCTGGGGTCGTATAACCCATTCCGAATATGTGATACGTCATTATGGATTGCATTTGATGACCGGTGTTGAAGACCGGATATTTGTGAAAACGGAAGGATTACCGTCGAGTTACTCTACATCGGCTGATCTCCGATGTAGAGGTTTTATCACCCTTAGTGATGGGAAGTCCGGTCGTGATTAGTGAATATCCGGATTGCAAGGACTTCTTTGTAAGTGCCTTCGGTTCTGTTCGAGCCCGGAACGGACTTGTATGGATTGTATGTCTGACATTACAAGTTGAGATATAAAGCTGATTTCTTTCAAATATATTTCTGTTGGTGGCGGAGAATTTATTCTCTTAGCTTAACACCCTTCTCTGAGACGTACGAGCTCAGAGGTTATATAGTTGAAGGTTATTAGTGATATACTCCCAATTTGGTAGTGTGGCATGCTGAGTGTTGCTGTGAGATGATCATTATTTGATCATTTGTGATAGGATCATTTATTTGATCATTTATCTTGGTGATCATTTCTATGATCATTTGATTGACCCAAAGCACAGCTTTTGTATAAAGCGTGGCTTTGTGGACGAGACTTCGTCGGACCTCACACCCCGGAAATGGTCAAAACAGGAAGGATGCAGCAAGGTTATTATGGGGTAGCACCCCTTTAGTGTATGTCATTCCTTCTGGATAGAGGTGGTATCATGGTATGGAGCCCAGATATTTAACCTATGTTGTTGCTGCAAATTTTGTGGTTGTTGGAAATCGAGGATCCTCGGATAGATCGGTTACGATCGGGGGATGACATATTCGTGTCAGTAGTTACCCAGTTAGGGGTAACCCGGCCTTGTGTTGGCAGAGATCCAGTTTGGTTCTCGGGACGTCATTCCAGAGGCGTTTCCATGTGGCAATGGGAAGTTCCTTGGCCTGACCATTTGTTGGAAATCCAAAGAAACAATACGAGACTTGTACGGTTTTAGTTGTAGAACCTGCCATGGAATGTGGCGGTAACCTGATATTGAACATGGTAGCTATAGTAGGCATACGATAATGGTCGTATGTTGGCTAAGATTTATATCTTTATTTTCGAAATGAATTTTTCCTACACTATGCACTAGTAATAATATCAAATGTTTCTTTTTAATGCGTATCAAGCATCTTTGACTATCATAAGGAGAAATCTCCTCCGATTCTGCGTTTGCATTGTGTGTGTGCGGGAGGCCTTATGGTACTCTCATTTTTAAAAGCATTGCGAATTGAATTAAAAATATTCCTCTATTTTGATTTTAAAGAAAAATAAACTATTTTAGTTCTCACACCAGTCACATGACTGACTCGGAGTTTATTGTTTTCCTTCCTAAACTCTGGGTGCCCACCAATTTCCACACGGGCAGTCAAGAGTAAGGTTTATCAGGATAATTCGGGAATTCAGGAGTTGCTGGAGGCAAGCTGGATGGCATGGCGTATTACTAGTATATAGTATTCCTTTTCCGCTGTTTGTTGTTGTTGTTGTTGTTGTACACTCTGATGATGTAATGTGATGTAATGTAATAACTGATATAGTTCTTGTTGAATATGCGCTTTGCGCTATATGATTTTTGTTTGATGATAATAAACATATATACATTCATTTAAATGTATTTGTTAATGTACTATTTTTCATAGAATAAATAAATATTTGTTGAATAAAATAAATTACACAGAATTGGAATTTGAATTCAAACAGAACAAGTTACACGGTTTTTGAATTCAAATAGAAATTTTATTCAAACAAATATTTATTACAATCTTGAATAGTACAAATTCATGCTCTCACTATACATATACATTTCTGATTACATCACGATTACATCACAAATATTTTTACATCATTATCCTCACTACATATCACTCACACTCGTATTTTGTCTTCAACTGCATTCCAGTTTAAATCCAGCATCTGAGTAATCTGCAAAAATATTCTCAAACGCAGTAAAATTGAAAGAGAAATATTTTTGAAATTTGAAAGAAACGATGATTTTGAAAACATTATTTGCCTCAGTTATTTGGGTTGTTCGTCATCATTTTTGATTGTGCAATATCTGTGCATATCAGTATTTTATCAGGAACAGGCAATTATAAGTGGCTGCAGTACACACGTGTACATTCGTATACGTGTGCACTGCCTCGCCAACTTGTGTGCAAAAATCAAACAAATACACAGAAATCAAAAACAAGGTCAAACCCAAGATAGGTTCAACTCAAGGCAGTAGTGTATATGCTCAGAATCAAACAACAAGTATGGTGAAGCACTGACTCAAAGCACCACTGACCAGTGAATGCAATGTCAAGTTCAGATCATAATAGAACAACTTGAGCTCAAGAATGATCAAGTGCAGGCAAATGAAACAACATAACATGTGAATGCATCAAAGCAAGAAAACAACACTGTCGAGCTCGAGATAATACTGCTACAACATGGACTGCAACAAATACATGATGCACAACTCAAATGAATATCAGTGCAAGTGTCAACCAGGTAGCAAGGAAGATCAACACAGCAAGCTACAGCATCAAGATGATCAAGATGCTACAGATCTCAATCAATGAATCATCAAAGAATGCAAGAAGAAAATTATATGTCAAATTATGATATGAACACAAGCCAGTGCACATGAAAAGGCAATGCAGTTTACAACAATAAATAAGCCCAAGTGAAACCACTGACTACAAAGCCAAAGATCACAAAGAAATGGATGCCATCAAATTCAACAACCACAAGATACAATGCAAACACAAACTGCAGTGGACAGCAAGCACTACCAAGACCACTATACAGTGCTAACAAATGATCAGAGAACATGCTTAAAGACTGCACCAATGACCAAGCTACAAGTATGGAAGTGAATCAAGTTTCAAGTGGACAGTGAATGAAGGCAATGCACAAATGCAACATGTTTAAAATGCTCATACCAGAATGGAAGAAACTACACAACTCAAGCTCACAAGAATGGTCAACAAAATGCAGTAGTGAAGAATACACATAGCAAGTTACATGAAGACAAGACTACACCAGAGACAAGTAATACAATATACATATATAGGAAGTGCAATTGCGAAGTGAAGATGGAGCTACAGGAAGAAGCTGACCAGAAGTGAAAGTCACAGTGATAAACGAATATCAACATCATGTTCGAATGCAATATCAACTAAAGTCAGAAACAGTGCAGTACAACCACATGTCAAGTGAAACATACACAATGCTCAAAGCCACCAGCTGCATGTACAACAGAGAACTGCAAGTTCATATGTACAGCAAGCTACAAGTTATGGAGAATCAAGGTGAACAAATGTCAATGAAAGCTCAGCCACAAACATGAGAAGACAAATATGCAGTGCACTGTAATACAACAGTGAACACATGACTGAGCTACAATGTGCACAGGTGAATCAAGTGAATCAGAATGAATGCAGCAGTACCAAGTGATAGTGAAGATGGCCAGAGATGAAGACAGGGGCAAACACAAGATGGCCGAAGCAGTGAAGTCAAAATTTTCGAAAATAGCATGCAAAAGTTATACAAATCCAAAACCAAGACAGAATGCATCATCCTCAAAAGCAGGTTCAAGTAAAAAGTTCTGATTCAATCCCATAGCAAAATCAAGTCACAATGAAAGTACAAACCCAAAAATATGTGCATACACACATACAAATGTATATATGCACATATAAAGTAAACTGGTGAAAGACAGTGGCAAGTACAAGGCAGTGAAGAAATCAAGCCGAAATTTAAGGCTAAATTAGTGCAAGAAATTAAATTTTGGAAAGAAATCTCTGCAGCAATTATCTCGAATTCATATATGGTCAATATTAATTCAAATGGGGACCGAGATATCAAACACAGCAACGAGACATCAAACACTGCAAGATACTTTCGAATTAATTAATTCGAATACAAATATGGACAGCAGTAATTCAAAATTGATTTCAAGAACAAAATCAACGACATGGAAAAATCAAATATGACAGTGATTAGGAGGGTTTCAACCCTATAAATAAACCCCAAAAGAAATCATCATCGGCATCGAGAAAAAGGCAAACAAACAAACCAAACAAAAGTGAAATAACATACCGCAATTCAACAACTCGATCATCAGAGATAGAGCTTGCAACAAGAAGCAATTATCAGAGAACATGCGACGCAGTCCATCAGAGAACAAGCATGAGCAAGAGCAACGCAAGTAAGTGAATCAATCATCCAGAGCCGAAGCCATAATTGCAACGAAGAATCGAAGCCCTAATTGCAACGCAAGAGCCGAAGCCCTAATTCCAGATCGAACGAAATACAACAGAGGGCCGCCATTTTTCTTCACGGGTCAAAGAATAGAAGTGGATCGGGTTAAAGACAAGGGGCCGGCCTTATTTGTTTTAAAGGGCTTTAGTTTTTTTTTTTTTTTTAATTTAGGGTTTTATTAAAAAGGGTTGATTTTATTTTGAGCAAAAAAAAATTAGGGATTCAAGTTCGTATTTTGATTTTTGCTCCTGGTTTTATTTTTGAAGATTGTTTTTTTTCTTTTCGTGTCAAAGAATTTGTAAATCACCACCTAGAGTTTAGGTAGTGTCAGATTGTCTGTTTTGAATTAGTTCAGTGAGCAGGGTGTGCGAGTTTGCAAAGCTCTATAGGCGGGAGCAGTGTTTGCGAGTGAGCGAAACTCTATAGGCGGGAGCAGGGTGTGCGAGTCTAGTAGAGTGTTTGTGAGCGGGAGCAAAAGGGTCTGCGAGTCGAGTAGAGTGTTTGTAAGCGTGATACTGTTTAATTCTAATAGAAATCTGGGAATGCAGCAGTAGGCAGGGGTTGCCGAAGCTGGGTAAATTTTGTGTGTGATTTACTTTTCAGCATATTTATTTCTGCAGTTTATTTCTGTGTTTAATTCGAGAAAATTTGCTATAACCCTATTCACCCCCCCCCCTCTAGGGTTAATCTAAATCCTACAAGTGGTATCAGAGCGAGGTGCAAAAGCCATTTTTGTTTTAAATTTTTTTTTCAAAAACCAATTATTTGTTTTAAAAAATTTGAATTTTTAAAATGGCTACTTTTACTAGAGGTCATTTCAATAATATTCTTTCTATTTTCGATGGAACAGATTTTTTGAATTGGAAATTGAAAATGGAACTTTATTTAAAATCTGTTAATATTAAATGTTGGGATATTATTGAAAATGGGTGTGATAGAACAAATAAGGAAAGTATCTCGTTTAATGCTCTTGCTATGCATATATTATATTCTCATATTAATCGTGATATTTTTAATCTCGTTTCTCTTTGTGAAAATGCACGGAAAATCTGGAATACTTTCGATGCAATATATGGTGCAAAAGTCAATAGCAATGAGATTTCCTCCACAACCAACTCAGCTAAAGAAATGTGCTTAACAGGAATGGTAAATAGCAGTTGTGATGAGGATGATGAAGAAGGAGAGGAAGTTTCAGATAGCAGCTCAGAGGAAGCTAACTTGTGTTGCATGGCAAAATCAGAATCAGAAGCAACCTCCGATGAATCTAGTGAGGCATGTGAGTTTTCTTATAAAGAACTTGTTTTTATGTGTTCTGATCTTACTAAGGTAGTGGATACTCTTGAATCTAAAATTGAAAAACTGAAATCTGATAAGAGAGAATTTGCTCGTGAAAATTTTAGGTTAAAAACTAAACTTGAAAATATTCAAAACCTAGAATGTAAAAATTGTAAGATTTTAGATTCAGAATTATCAAAAATCAAGGATGACGTTGAGAACCTTGAAAAAGAAAACATGAGTCTTAAGGAAACCATCGACACTAGAAAAAAGGATTTTATAAATCGATGCACCTCACTAGTAACTGAGAACACATCACTTAAAACCAAAGTCCAAAATCTTGAGAAATCACTGAATAATTTTTCAAAAGGAGAAAAATCTTTCAAAATGTTATTGGGAAATCAATTCTTTACTAACAACAGAAAAGGACTAGGTTTTGAAAAAACACAAGTTGATGAAAATTCAAAAAATAAGAGTGTCTTTGCTAGATCTGAAATAATTGGACATCGGGCTGAAAATCTTAGTCTTAGAAAAAAGAACACAGAATTTAATCAAGTCAATTCATTATGCAAAATTTGTAGAAAATTTGGACACAATCAAAATAATTGTTGGTATAAACCCAAACATGTGAAAACTATACCGATTTGGGTTCCAAAAGACACACATGTAAAATCTTTGAAAGTCAAACAAATTTGGGTGCCAAAAGGAACATATATAAATAGTTTTGGGTCACCACAAAATTATTTTTCGAAATATTCTGCCACTAACAACTATGGACCTATAAAAACAAATAGGTCACAAAAATCTTTCATCGTGTAGGTGTGGTGGCAGGCTAAGGAACAACAACAGTGTTTTTCTGGATTTTTGGCTGTTCCAGAAACACAATGGGCGACAAAGCAAAGTTCCTTAGCCTAGTACAAAGGTGACAGAATCACAATGGGCAATCACGAAAATTTATCGTAAAGGTAAAACAGGTAAAATTGTTTTTTAACGATATATTAAATGTGATTATCTGCACCATACTCTAAATAAAAATCAGCCAATACTGAGATGAACAAAAGATGATGATTTTGATGCTATGATTTTTTCAAAATATTGACCAATCATCCTTAAATAAAATTACTTGGAGTAATCATGATGGTTGACTGATTCTGACTTACTTGATATGATCCTGCATAACTTGTTCTTATTTATTGATTGGTGCTTAATTGATGACCAATCAGATTTTCAATTTTGAACTAATTTATATAAATTTGTTCGGTCAAATGATTGTTAATCATGCTACACGAAGATATATTTATTTTGATCACTTCTTGTAAATTTGCACGATTTCAAATCCATGAGAAAAAGGATTTTAAGAAATTGTTTTTGAAATAATTATGATGTTGATTGACTGTTGATTACTCATGAAAATAATTGTTTATCCTCTGGTTTCTGGAATTAACATCATGATATTTGTTTGAGTGTTAACACAGCTTAAATTCAAATTCAAAAGAATGATGTTTTGAAATTTTTGGTGCACATCTCATGGTTTGATTCAACAAGTGAATATTGAGTGAAATTTAAATTCAGATGCAGATTACATTGGTAATATAGTTGATAGAAAAATTACTAGTGTAACGTGATTAATTTTTTTTTAAATATTCATTTGCTGCATTGTTTTTCAAAGAAAATATCTGCATATATTTCATTTGAAATAATTTTTTCAAATAGCAGAATTTCTTTAAAACCCCTTGAGAAAATCATGTTTGACCATATTTACAGCTTAATCATTTTTGAAAAATTGATTTTATAATTTTTGAATTTGATTTTAAATGACTATTTTGACTAATCTGACTCCCTTTAATTATTGAAAAGATAAATAGTGATTGAAAAAGTAATGAGTGTCAATATTTGTCATACATTACTCAAGACAATATATTTAGAAAAAAATTTCTTTAGAATTTCATAACAAGAGTTATAAAAAAAATTTTGTTGGGTAAAAATTCCATGATCATTTCTATTTCTATCATCTTTCTAATCGACCATCACTCATCAAAATTACACGTAGTATGTATATTTGTGGTAGTTTACAAAGGAAATCATTCGTTCTTCAATATCTTTAAATTTATAAAGGAAATTATTTGTGCTTCAATTTATTATATTTAGCAATAAAAATAAATATCCAAAGTATTCACTCTCATTTAAAAGTCCTCACGGTTATGCATGGATGAATTACTTAGATTTTTGATTATGTACTTCCATGCTCATTTAAAAGTCCTTACGGTTATGCATGTATGGAACGCATAGCAAAATTAATTGATTTAATAGACAAGTTGATTCTAATCCCATTTAAAAGTCCTCACGGTTATGCGTGGTTAGAAGACACTTGAATTTTTTTTTAAATTGTGAATACTACTAATCTCATTTAAAAGTCCTAACGGTTATGCATGGTTAGTAGATATTCAAATTTCCTGAAATAAATATACCATAAATAGACATATCTATATGAATTTGTGATAATTCTATCTCCATCACTTCTGAAAGTGGAATATGCGCTTGACAAGGGTAATTATGATTTTTGTTTGAGTTTTATTAAAATTTGATATTTATATTTAATTGAGTTAAATGTTTGATTCATGTCTATCACTTCATCCCTATTTTTATAACACTGTTATTTTTTTGCTGATAACAAAAGGGGGAGAGAAAAGTTAAGATTTTGTCAAATAGAATCAAGCAAAGGTCAAATAATTTTCACTTTGCATATAGACTCATTTACATATTTTTATTTATGCATATATGTAGGGGGAGCCATATATGTAGGGGGAGTATCACATAAAAAGGAAGCATTCAAATAGGGGGAGCAAATGAAATTATCAAATACATTTAATATATTCAAAATCTTAAATATATGTTTGTTATCATCAAAAGGGGGAGATTGTTGAATATGCGCTTTGCGCTATATGATTTTTGTTTGATGATAATAAACATATATACATTCATTTAAATGTATTTGTTAATGTACTATTTTTCATAGAATAAATAAATATTTGTTGAATAAAATAAATTACACAGAATTGGAATTTGAATTCAAACAGAACAAGTTACACGGTTTTTGAATTCAAATAGAAATTTTATTCAAACAAATATTTATTACAATCTTGAATAGTACAAATTCATGCTCTCACTATACATATACATTTCTGATTACATCACGATTACATCACAAATATTTTTACATCATTATCCTCACTACATATCACTCACACTCGTATTTTGTCTTCAACTGCATTCCAGTTTAAATCCAGCATCTGAGTAATCTGCAAAAATATTCTCAAACGCAGTAAAATTGAAAGAGAAATATTTTTGAAATTTGAAAGAAACGATGATTTTGAAAACATTATTTGCCTCAGTTATTTGGGTTGTTCGTCATCATTTTTGATTGTGCAATATCTGTGCATATCAGTATTTTATCAGGAACAGGCAATTATAAGTGGCTGCAGTACACACGTGTACATTCGTATACGTGTGCACTGCCTCGCCAACTTGTGTGCAAAAATCAAACAAATACACAGAAATCAAAAACAAGGTCAAACCCAAGATAGGTTCAACTCAAGGCAGTAGTGTATATGCTCAGAATCAAACAACAAGTATGGTGAAGCACTGACTCAAAGCACCACTGACCAGTGAATGCAATGTCAAGTTCAGATCATAATAGAACAACTTGAGCTCAAGAATGATCAAGTGCAGGCAAATGAAACAACATAACATGTGAATGCATCAAAGCAAGAAAACAACACTGTCGAGCTCGAGATAATACTGCTACAACATGGACTGCAACAAATACATGATGCACAACTCAAATGAATATCAGTGCAAGTGTCAACCAGGTAGCAAGGAAGATCAACACAGCAAGCTACAGCATCAAGATGATCAAGATGCTACAGATCTCAATCAATGAATCATCAAAGAATGCAAGAAGAAAATTATATGTCAAATTATGATATGAACACAAGCCAGTGCACATGAAAAGGCAATGCAGTTTACAACAATAAATAAGCCCAAGTGAAACCACTGACTACAAAGCCAAAGATCACAAAGAAATGGATGCCATCAAATTCAACAACCACAAGATACAATGCAAACACAAACTGCAGTGGACAGCAAGCACTACCAAGACCACTATACAGTGCTAACAAATGATCAGAGAACATGCTTAAAGACTGCACCAATGACCAAGCTACAAGTATGGAAGTGAATCAAGTTTCAAGTGGACAGTGAATGAAGGCAATGCACAAATGCAACATGTTTAAAATGCTCATACCAGAATGGAAGAAACTACACAACTCAAGCTCACAAGAATGGTCAACAAAATGCAGTAGTGAAGAATACACATAGCAAGTTACATGAAGACAAGACTACACCAGAGACAAGTAATACAATATACATATATAGGAAGTGCAATTGCGAAGTGAAGATGGAGCTACAGGAAGAAGCTGACCAGAAGTGAAAGTCACAGTGATAAACGAATATCAACATCATGTTCGAATGCAATATCAACTAAAGTCAGAAACAGTGCAGTACAACCACATGTCAAGTGAAACATACACAATGCTCAAAGCCACCAGCTGCATGTACAACAGAGAACTGCAAGTTCATATGTACAGCAAGCTACAAGTTATGGAGAATCAAGGTGAACAAATGTCAATGAAAGCTCAGCCACAAACATGAGAAGACAAATATGCAGTGCACTGTAATACAACAGTGAACACATGACTGAGCTACAATGTGCACAGGTGAATCAAGTGAATCAGAATGAATGCAGCAGTACCAAGTGATAGTGAAGATGGCCAGAGATGAAGACAGGGGCAAACACAAGATGGCCGAAGCAGTGAAGTCAAAATTTTCGAAAATAGCATGCAAAAGTTATACAAATCCAAAACCAAGACAGAATGCATCATCCTCAAAAGCAGGTTCAAGTAAAAAGTTCTGATTCAATCCCATAGCAAAATCAAGTCACAATGAAAGTACAAACCCAAAAATATGTGCATACACACATACAAATGTATATATGCACATATAAAGTAAACTGGTGAAAGACAGTGGCAAGTACAAGGCAGTGAAGAAATCAAGCCGAAATTTAAGGCTAAATTAGTGCAAGAAATTAAATTTTGGAAAGAAATCTCTGCAGCAATTATCTCGAATTCATATATGGTCAATATTAATTCAAATGGGGACCGAGATATCAAACACAGCAACGAGACATCAAACACTGCAAGATACTTTCGAATTAATTAATTCGAATACAAATATGGACAGCAGTAATTCAAAATTGATTTCAAGAACAAAATCAACGACATGGAAAAATCAAATATGACAGTGATTAGGAGGGTTTCAACCCTATAAATAAACCCCAAAAGAAATCATCATCGGCATCGAGAAAAAGGCAAACAAACAAACCAAACAAAAGTGAAATAACATACCGCAATTCAACAACTCGATCATCAGAGATAGAGCTTGCAACAAGAAGCAATTATCAGAGAACATGCGACGCAGTCCATCAGAGAACAAGCATGAGCAAGAGCAACGCAAGTAAGTGAATCAATCATCCAGAGCCGAAGCCATAATTGCAACGAAGAATCGAAGCCCTAATTGCAACGCAAGAGCCGAAGCCCTAATTCCAGATCGAACGAAATACAACAGAGGGCCGCCATTTTTCTTCACGGGTCAAAGAATAGAAGTGGATCGGGTTAAAGACAAGGGGCCGGCCTTATTTGTTTTAAAGGGCTTTAGTTTTTTTTTTTTTTTTATTTAGGGTTTTATTAAAAAGGGTTGATTTTATTTTGAGCAAAAAAAAATTAGGGATTCAAGTTCGTATTTTGATTTTTGCTCCTGGTTTTATTTTTGAAGATTGTTTTTTTTCTTTTCGTGTCAAAGAATTTGTAAATCACCACCTAGAGTTTAGGTAGTGTCAGATTGTCTGTTTTGAATTAGTTCAGTGAGCAGGGTGTGCGAGTTTGCAAAGCTCTATAGGCGGGAGCAGTGTTTGCGAGTGAGCGAAACTCTATAGGCGGGAGCAGGGTGTGCGAGTCTAGTAGAGTGTTTGTGAGCGGGAGCAAAAGGGTCTGCGAGTCGAGTAGAGTGTTTGTAAGCGTGATACTGTTTAATTCTAATAGAAATCTGGAAATGCAGCAGTAGGCAGGGGTTGTCGAAGCTGGGTAAATTTTGTGTGTGATTTACTTTTCAGCATATTTATTTCTGCAGTTTATTTCTGTGTTTAATTCGAGAAAATTTGCTATAACCCTATTCACCCCCCCCCCTCTAGGGTTAATCTAGATCCTACAGTTCTTTGTTTAAAGATTATTCATTTATTTATTATATGTTGTTCCGCTGCGAATTGTGAGATTCTGATATTGTTCTGTTGTTTCTGTTATGTTCTATCTTTTTCTCTCTTCTTCTATCTTTTTCTTCTTCTTTAACCCTAACGGTACGATTTTCCGGCCTTCGATTGCTCGACAGTTGATACAGTGGACGTATTGACGTCGGTTTTCATGGACGAAAAATCGCGTTCGTTACAGCCGATGAACTTCGAAACCGTTTGAAAACTATCTCACTTAGAAACCATAGGCTATAAAGCCAAAACAATATAAAGCCATTATATTGATATAACTCGAAAAAGATATAGTCGATGAGGGTCTTTGCCCCTCAAAAGATAGGACAAAACAATAAAACCTTATACATTGGTAAACCTTGGAGTCATTATCGCCACTCTAGGTCATTGCCCCTTTTTTATACAAAATATGTTAAATTTTTTGATTTATAAACATAAAGGTATATAGTCGAAGCCAACCACTTCATATAGCATATTATAGAACCTTAAAAGAATAGGGTCGATATAGATAAATCTGGGCATTATTTCCTTAAGGAAAAATGAGTGGCTTCATTAGAGCTGAACTCAATAGGAGTAGCATGCACCATAGCTATCTTCAAAAATATACAAAAAATAATAAAGCCAAAGTAGATAAAACGCGGCATCATATAACCGAAGTTAAAAAATGCAGCATCACTGCTTTATGAGATCATTACTGAAAATATGCGGCATTGTTATCACCACTATAAGTCACTTCAAAAGAAATAAGGTTAGTGATGTCATATTGCGGCTCTAGACACTCTTTATATAAAGTGTGGTACTTAAGTCATGTGGCTCCATTAACATCGAACACAAGCATTCCGTCGTCGGCTCCAATCCTAGAGAATTCATTCCATATGACATGAGAGTGATATCACATGCATTCGTTGGGGTCGACCTTGTATAGAAGCGGCTCCATTGGCTTCAACATCAATGACTATGGCATGGCAAATCTGTAATTTCCATAAAAA
The DNA here is from genome assembly GCA_030765085.1 of Allium cepa. Classification (NCBI taxonomy): domain Eukaryota; kingdom Viridiplantae; phylum Streptophyta; class Magnoliopsida; order Asparagales; family Amaryllidaceae; genus Allium; species Allium cepa. The sequence continues at coordinate 566,262,669 of CM060940.1, read as the reverse complement.
TTGTTTTCTTTTTATTTAAATCCTTTTCACCAAACCCCAATTCTTGTCAAATTCTTATTGGCTAACAAAACTCTTAATCAATTCCTTTCTAGGAATCTACACTAGAGCAGATTTATTATTTCCAAAATTATTTGCAAACCATACACTTTATATTAATACTTTAATATAATAATTAAGCTTTTCTAGCTCAAATAACTCATAATAAATCATAAATACATGGATAAAATCCACGAAAATCATAATAAATCTGATTTATTGTATTATTTAACATATAAAAATTTCTGGCCCAAATTTATAATTTACTTATTTTAATAATTAAAACCGAAATAAACCATTTTTCAACCTTAGGAAATTCACCAAATATTCCCATGAAATTGGAAAATTATGAAATTAAAAACCCACTAATGGGTCTAACATCGTATCAAATTTTTGAGTCAAATTGGTATCATATGATAGATTTTATAACTCAAACTTATCAAACAATTTCATAAAAAATCAGTAAATTTACCAACAAGCATATAATCATCCAAATACTCACACATGACATAATAGTCATCAGAACATTTCATGTTTATATTTAAAATTGGAAATAATAAATAAAACTTGAGATGCATAACTATTATTCACCTTGGTTTGATATAGGAACTTGAGATTTGTGTTTAGACTTGATTTCCCTAAGCTTTCTTTTGATTTCCAAGCTTTTCTCTCCTTACCATTTTACATTATTTCATTTAGTTTGTCCAACTAAATTCCTACATAAGTTAATCAAAATTAGGGGTGTTAATGACATTTTGAGATATTGTTAAATTAAATAAATCTAGATTTTAATGTTATATATTTAGAAGTGTTGATATAAGTGAGATCTTTAGTTTGATAATTTTATTTTCTATCATAATTTAAAAGGGTTATGAATTATAAACATGACTTTTTAAACACATTGGTTATCGAATTTCATATTATTTCTTTTGGGAATTATTTTGATTGGAATTTGGTATTATCATTTTAAACCATTAAAGAAGAATTTCAAAGTTATGAATTACTATTTTTAAAAGGAGATTAAGGGATTTGAAATTATATAAATGTTTAGTATACATATATATTTCCTTGTAATTAAATAAGAGGTTATAAGTGTTACTTTTGAAATTATAAAAGGATTAGGAGCAAAGAGTGAGAATTTTGTATTTAATGTTCTTTCTATTGAATATTGATATTTGAAATTGTTTTGAAAATTTTAGGAAAAATTTATAATAAAAACCCTTCTAAATCAATAAATAATAGAATTGTATGTTTTGATTGATTTATATTACCATGTGACGAGGAATCAGAATAAATGGAATAATAGTACCGGTTGGTATGAGACTTTCGGTAATATTTCTCTACTTATTCTTTGGACTTATTAAATAATTATGTAATGGTGAGTGTAATTTATGAGTATTGAGTAAACGTGCGAGTAACACCAGGTGGTATAGGATGCCTAAGCTAATATTTTTTTGATTACTTTCTATAAGTAGATATCACTCTAATAGGATCGAGTATACGGAGTACTATACTTATGGTGATGCATGCCAAGAGTGAACAGGCTGAGAGCCATAAATGTGTCTATCTATTGTGTGTACTCTAAGTATACAATGTGAAGTAAACCAGATTGGCTAGTATTCATTCTAATGGCCTGATTGGGGTTCATTTCCCTAATCTGTGACATCCTATTTGATGTATATGGCTAAGAGCCACTGCCCCTGTGTCGCATAGACCAACAGTCCTGTTACCATTAGGGGAACCTGTAGGGTCGGGACCAATGCATAGTGCAATTTTTCACTTAATGAATATTGGATCACGATGGCCGTCAAGGTAACAAAGATTGTATGAGTAATGCTAAGAGCGAGTGAGGAAGGCTCTTGGAGAAGGATAATTGTTGTTAACCTCCTGTTTGGTTATAATTAATGAGATAGCATAAGATGCTATTGACACTAGCTTATTCACCTATATGAGATCATTATGTTTGCTACTAAGAGCTGGTTATTTGTTAAGACCGATACCAAAATAAATATTTATGATGCTAAGAGAACACAAGATTGAGAGTCCTAATGATTATCCACAATACTGAGAGTTGAGTGGATTGGTAGAGGCCTGAAAGACCGTATGATTATTTCATTGGCTGAGATCCTTGTCGACTACTATGAGGTTAAAGGTCTAGATGATTTTATGTGGTTGTAGATCTCTTGTATTATTTATGAGACTGAGAGTCTATGCAGTCGCGTAACCTCATATGCACCGATGATACTGCTATCGAGAATAGCTAGAAATGCCAAGAGTAAGGAGTTGGACATGGTACCTATCTTTTATATTGTTATCTAAGAGATAAACTTAGCTATTGAGGGTATTCCATATTCATATTTCATATATGATTGATTTGCGTGATTATTATGTGTTATATATATAGAGTAAAACGGACCCTAGGATGTCTTCCTTACGATTATCTGAGAGATAATCTAGGCATTGCTGAGATCATGTCCTGTAATGTTGATGCGTTTTATAATTTATGATAGTTAGATTATGATTGTTTTACCCACCTGATTACATGCCCATTTGATGTTTTGATTGACTTTACTTAGAGTAGGGTTACCTTTTATAAGCATGGTTTTGAGGTATGTTGTCGCTTGAGATATGCACGTGCCACTTGTTTTGCGCATTTTTATACCTTGACAGTTGCTATTTTATATTGACATTTATATTCTAGACACAGTCTAATTCGTGTTTTATTTATATAATACTCGGGTCTGTCCGAAACATTTCAAGTTCAAAGATGAGTTGACCAGTTTGTGGATGTTGGGCATAGATGGAAGATAGAGTATTTACATATAGTTTGTATATTTGTATCCACATGCCTTGTTTTGGCAAGATGTATTTACACCGTATGTATATTTTGAATGATAGTAGGCATCTGACTATTTTCTTGACCCACTTGGACTAATGTATTTTTTATATTATATGTCATCACTGCGTTGATGGCTCTGTGATCTCTATGATTTATTTTATGGTAGGTATTATTCCATCCTAAAGAAGCACATGATTATTGCTTTGTGTCAATATTGTATACACATAAGTGAGTTTATGATTTTTGAAAACGTACCAATATTAGCCCAAAGGAATATTCACGGGTGTAAGCCCAATATCACCTCATTCTTTTTATTATCAAATAGTATTACACTATAATACTCTTTGATAGTATGAGTATAAAGGTATTATGTTAGAAAAAACAATAGGTCTTGTTAACTAATGACTAGGGACATTTAACAAAGTATGACAAATAGATTTCATATGGATACAATGAATTAATTTTATCCTAAGTTAACAAATAGTATAATAAAACCCAGTTCATTTATAGAAAAATAAGCTTTTTATTCTATCAGGTCTCTCTTTACTTAATTTTTTATCTAAATTACAAAATAAGGATGAAAAGCTTGTTGAATATGCTAGTATATGATTTTTGTTTGATGATAAAAACATATATATATATATATATATATATATATTCATTTAAATGTATTTGTTATTGTACTATTTTATTTTCACATAATTAAATAAATACTTGCTGAATAAAATAAATAACACAGAATTTAAATTCAAACAGATATTTTATTCAGACAAATATTTTATTACAATTTTGAATAATATAAATTCGAGCTCTGAATATATATAAACATTTCAAATCGCAACACAATTTTTCACTATACAATTATCATTTACATTAGCACCTCAAACACATCACTCGTTCACCCATAATTGTTCTTCAGTTGTATTCCAATTTGTATCCAGCATCTAAATTATCTGCAAAATAAACACTGACGTAGTAAAATTAAAAGAGAAATATTTTTGCAATGTAAAATAAAATGTGTTTTTGAAAATATTATTTGCCTCGGTTATTTGGGTTGTTTGTCATCATATTAATTTTAAATTCATCATACACAAACAACTTGTGATATGCACTGTGTATAACTGTACATGCCACAAGGCTGTGCACACCGATATATACTTGATTAAACTGCAGGGACATGTGAGCATAAGGTCAAACCCAACCAAAAGCTAGGTTCAACTCAAGTGCAATACAAATAAAGTCACGACATGAGCACAAGGTCAAACCCAAGCCAAAGCTAGGTTCAATTCAGGTGCATTACAAAAACATCACAAAATTGTCTAGTACAAGAATTCAAAAACCAACATAAAATAAGCCTCAACCAAAAGTTCAATATACAAGAAGGCTACGACTTCAAGGACAAATGCACATCATCACAAAACAATGTACATAGGAACTCAAAAATGACTATACACATGAATAACATTCAAGTTAAAACAAATACCAGAGCTAGCATATCAAACTGTAATAAGATCAGTACAGTTTCAAGTGCATCATATACATGAGGACCAAAACACAGATGAACATGAGCATGCAACACAATCTCGACCAAAACAACAAATCAGTTCAAGTCCAACCAGTACCAAAACAATACATAGCAACAAAACTGCAAACTGTTTTTAAATACAAGAGGCATAAACAATAATGACTTCATGTGGAACTCTTTTATTTTTTCTTCCAACAATGGAAGCAGTTCAAAGCTTCAGATGCAACAGACCAGTGAACAAGGAATTAATCAGGAAGCAAATACAACCAAATAAGAATACAACAAAATACCAAGAAATGATAACCAATTGAAGGCTACACAAAGAAATCACCAAACATGTATGTATATACATACGTATACACACATGTATACATATATATGCAGTGCACAACAACTAAACATGAAGATCATCAAGGATGCAACTCAACTCAAACCAGACAACAATTACAAAGAGCAACAAGCATAATGATATATAACAGAGAAGACTGCAAAAACACATACACACACATACACACATATGTATGTACATATATGGTGATAAAACAAATATAAACATATCAAATCATTCAAGAGGAATAGAGCAGCACAAACTCGAAGAAATGGAATTCAAGATGAATGCAAATCATTATAATGGAGTTCAACATGGACTGATACAAGTGCACTAATCATAGCAATATACAGTGCAGTACCATGCAAAACAGGATGAACTAAACCAAGGCAGTTGGTACATATACATATACATATACATATACATATACATATGCAGGTATACGATAACCTAGTGAAGACTCCAAGAGGAACAAGTGAAGACAAACTCAATTGAAACAAAGCTCAAGTGAACCATGAAGTACACAAGCACATTCAAACTCATGAAGACCACAATAATAATGCAACCAGACTTCAATTGGAACCAATTCAGAGAATCATACACACATGAAAGCAAGCAGTCGAAGTAACAGGAAAGCAGTTTACATAGTTACAGTAAAATCCAGTGGTTCAAAAAAAACACGTTGGCAGTTTCAAATCAAGGTAGCGGCTTTCTAACAAAGTCAATAATCATATCATGCCAAAATTAAAGCCGTGGTGACTAAGGCAAAGAATTGAACAAGCCAAAATCAAAGCTGTGGTGACCAAGGCAAACAATCGAACAAGTCAAAATCAAAGCCGTGGTAATCAAGCATAGCACATAAGAAAATATTCGAATTGAACTAGTCTAAAGAAATCACAAGCATTCAAGCATAATCGTATGGTCGAGTTAAATTAATAAACGAAGTCAAATGAAAATATTTGAATGATATTTTAGGGTTTATTCCCTATTTAAACAATTAACATCATCGGCATTCAAACGCAATCGATTTCAAGCATATCAACGTGAGTCAATAGGAAATTGCATACCAGGATTATTCAAATAGAACTCGACAAATTAAAACGGCAGAGTATAGTAAAAGAAAGACGATCGGTCAACAAAGCAATGTGAGACTATCTATTCGATTGATCAATTGAATCGGCATGCTCAATTTCTAGTAGTCGTAATCTCTCAAAAACGAACGAAGAAAGGAAACCATTTTCACAAAGATATGGGTCAAAGAAATAAATATAGAAAAGGGGAATAGATTTTTATCACATTTTTTAGGCCGGCATATAATTGTCATTGGGCTTTATTTTTAATTAGGGTTTCTTGTGTTTGAAGTTGTTTTTAATTCGTATTTTACTTTTTAAAGTTTTTGTAAATTCTAGTCGTGTGACTAAGGGACGAATTACGGTGGTGTAGTTTGAGAATTCGCAACTCTATGACTGAGTTGTGGCAGGGTTTTGAGCGTAGAGTTATGTTAGTCGATAGCGGGTGTCGCTAGTTTACATATGTAAGCGTCTGACTACTTGATTTCTTGTAGAAACTTTGGGAGCAGTACGTAGGCAGGGTTTTGCCGAAGCTGTCTATTACTGCTTTTATTATTCTGCTATTATCTATGCTGCAATTATTTTATATATTTCTGCATTAATTTTTATAACTATTAGTACACCCTATTCACACCCCTCTAGGGTAAAATCGATCCTACAAGTGGTATCGGAGCTAGGAACAAAAACTAAATTTTATTTCTAAAAAATTGGATTTTTTCAAAAACAAATTATCGTTTTAAAATTTTGGTTTTTTAAAATGGCTTCTTTTAATAATGCTTTTGCCGAGGGTCAGTCCATAGTTAGACCACCAATGTTTAATGGTGAATATGCTTACTGGAAAAATAGAATGAAAATTTTTCTGAAAACCATTGATGCTTGGAATATTGTTGAGACAGGATATAAGACACCAACTATAGTGATAGATAATTAAGAAATATATACACCGATGGATCAATGAACAGATCTTGAAAATAAACTGCAAAATGCTAATGCTATGAATTCTTATGTTTGTTCATTGGATCAAATTGAATTTAGTCGTATCTCACATTGTCTAACTGCATAGGAAATCTGACACACACTTGAAGTAACTCACGAAGGAATATCTCATGTCAAGGAATCTCGCCTTGCCATGCTTAGTAGCGAATATGAGAATTTCACACTGGCCAAGGATGAAAATGTCAAAGAGATGTATGGATGACTTTCCAATCTCATATACAAATCAAAAGCTCTTGGATATCATACACAAAATTGGAAATAGTCCAAAAAATCCTCAGAGTCCTTCCATGAAATTTTGAAGCAAAAGTACTGCCATTCAAGAATTAAAGGATTTGAAAAAAAATCAAAGTTGAAGAACTCATCATAAATCTCACCATTTACGAGCTAGAAATCTAGTTCAAGGAAGAACGAGAAGGAGATGATATCGAAAGAAATCAATAGCTCTTAAAGGAACAACGGAAAGTGATGATGATGATGATGGAGCAGCTGAGCTGATGCTACTAATAAAGAGATTCAAAAAGTAGAACCACAAGTACGGAAATCCGGCTCTAAATGAACAATTGAAAAGTAGAATAGTCAAAGCACTAGACAACTCAGAAGAGTAGGAGATCATTTGTCACAAGTGCAATAAACCCAGTCATATCAAGCCAAATTGTTCTCAGAATCGACTCAGCCAAGGAAAGAAACTGAAAAGGAGAAGTTTTGCAGCCACTTGAGATGAAAATGATGAAGACGATAAAACACTGGCAGTGAGAGTGAAAAATCAGATCCGTGACTTCGAGCTGATATAACTGAAAGTGATGACGACGAGCCAAGCAAGATATCAAAACTTACTTATTCGGAACTACTTATATATTTTCACGAAGTAAATGGATGTTTCTAAAGACTTAGGGAGAAATACGCTAAAATTTAATCAAAAAGAGATATCTTGATAGATTTAAATAAACAGCTTGATCAATTGGTTAAAAACTATTAAACCAGGAGCCTAATTGTGATAAGTGTCCATCACTTGCAGAAGAAATTAAAAAATCAGAAATTAAAATAAAATCACTTGAAAATAAAATTCTAATTTTGAAAGAAAGTGAAAAGACGAGGAGAGAAAATTCTATTAAAAAGTGCACTCAATTATTGAATGAAAATGAATTGCTCAAAACACAAATCCAACAATTGTCTACAACTTTAGAAAAATTCTCAAAAGGAGAGAGATCGTTAAATATGCTATTAAGGAAACAATCTGTTAATACTGTTAGACAAGTACTTGCATATAATCAATCTGAACTTATTGAAAGCGAAATTAATCAAGTCAAATTCGAGTGCACAGTTTGTAGAAAAATTGGACACAATCAAAATAATTGTTGGTATATACCCAAATACGTGAAAACCATACTAATTTGGGTTCCAAAAGACACGAATATAAAATCCCTTAAAGTTAAACAAATCTGGGTGCCAAAAGAAACAAATATAAATAGTCTTGGGTCTACACAAACATATTTTTCAAAATCTTTTGCCACTAACAATCATGGACCTATAAAAACAAATAGGTCACAAAAATCTTTTATCGTGTAGGTGTGGTGGCAAGCTAAGGAACAACAACAGAGTTACCTAGATTCTGGCTGTTCAAGGCACACGATGGGCGACAAATCAAAGTTCCTTAGCCTAGTACAAAGGTGGCAGAATCACAATGGGAAACGGCAAAAAATTATCGTAAAGGTAAAATCGACAACGATATATTATTTTGAATGAGTTATTAAATGTGAAAATCTGCACCATAATCTGAATTAAATCAGCCAGTTATGTGAAAAAGAAATAAATGCTTATTTTGATTCTGAATTATTCAAAAAAATTAGCCAATTATATTTTTATGCCGAGAACACTATAAATACCTCTAAATTCTTTGTATTTCATATAAATTTGTTTGGGCTAATGATGTTGATGATTACTCTAGATACACGAGGATATATTTGTTTATTTTACTGCTTCTGGATCTGACACTATGTTCACTAGTTGTTTATGTGCACAGTTTCAAATCAAACTCCAAAAGAATTTCATTTAAAAGCTGTAAAAAGACTTTAAGCTATTTGTCGCAACTCCACGATCTGGTCTATAACATCCAACCAATGATAATCTTGAGTCAAAGGAAAATTCGGATGTAGATTACTCTGGTAATCTAGTTGGTAGAAAACTTACTAGTAGAACATGATTTATGTCGAGACATTCAGTTGTTGCATCGTTTCCAAAGCAAAAATCTGCATATTTTTCATTTCAACCGATTTTCAATCAGCAGACTTTTTTTCTTACAAAACCCCTTCAACAAAATAGTTTTTGTTGACCTTGTTTCAGATTAGTCATTTTTAGAAAATTTGATTTTATAATTATGGATTTGATCTCAAATGACTACATTAACTAATCTGACTCCCTACTGATTATCGAAAAGATAAATAGTGATTGAAAAAGTGATGAGTGTTGATATTAATCATATATTATAATTTGTGATAGTATATTTAGTAAATTTCTTTAAAAACTTCAAACAAGATTTAAAATAACTTTTGATGGGTAAAATTCCATGACCATCTCTATTGCTATCATATGTCTAACGACCATCACTCATCAAAATCCAATATAGTATGTCAATATGTGGTATTTTAAATGAGAAATCGTTTGTTTTTCATTCTATTATATTTTTAACAATAAAAAATCCAAAGTATTTACTCTCATTTAAAAGTCGTCACGATTATGCATGGGTGAATTACTTGGAATATTTGTATATGCGCTTTCATGCTCATTTAAAAGTCCTCACGATTATGCATGTATGGAACACATATCAAAATTGATTATTAAATAATCAAGTTGATTCTAATCCCATTTAAAATTCCTCATGGTTATACATGGTAAGAAGATGCTTGAAATTCATTTTTTTACAAAAATTTAGGAATACTACTAATCTCAAGGTCCTAACGGTTGTGCATGGTTAATAGATATTCAAATTCCTGATATAAATATACCAAAAAATAGACACAACTATATGATTTTATATGCTGACATCACCCCTATCACTCTAAAGTGGAATATGCGCCTAACAGAGTATTTATGATTTTTGTTTGACTTTTTATTAAAACTTAATATTTATACTCGACTAGGTATTAATGTCCATCACATTATCTCTTTTTTTCTAACATTATCACTCTTTTGCTGATAACAAAAGGGGGAGAGAAAAGTTAAGATTTTGGCAAATAAATGTCAAATATTTTATTTTGTATTTTCTGTTTGCATCTAGGTTCGTTTGCATATTTTTATTTAGTTTCATGCATATATGAAGGGGGGCTTTGTTGTAGAGAGGGAGCATTAAAATAGAAGGAGTAAATAGAGTTCATTAATGACCAAATACATTTAATAAATTCAAAATCTTAAATATATGTTTGTTATCATCAAATGGGGGAGATTGTTGAATATGCTAGTATATGATTTTTGTTTGATGATAATAAACACACACACACACACACACACACATATATATATATATATTCATTTGAATATATTTGCTATTGCACTATTTTATTTTCATATAATTAAATAAATATTTGCTGAATAAAATAAATAAAACAAAATTTAAATTCAAACGATATTTTATTCAAACAAATATTTAATTACAATTTTGAATAGTACAAATTTGAGCTCTCATTATATATATAACATTTCAAATTACAACACAATTTTTCACTATACAATTATCATTTACATTAGCACCCACTCGTTGACTCATAATTATTCTTCAACTGTATTCCAATTTGTATCCAACATTTGAATTATCTGCAAAATAAACACTGACGCGGTAAAACTGAAAGAGAAATATTTTTGCAATGTAAAATAAAATGTGTTTTTGAAAATATTATTTGCCTCAGTTAATTGTTCGGCGTCATATTCATTTTGAATTCATCATACACGAACAACTTGTGACATGTACAGTGTATCACTGTATATGCCACAAGGCCGTGCACACCGATATACCCTTGATAAAGCTGTAGGGACGGGTGAGCACAAGGTCAAACCTAACCAAAAGCTAGGTTCAACTCAAGTGCAATACAAATAAAGTCACGACATTAAGGTCAAACCCAAGCCAAAGATAGGTTCAACTCAGGTGCATTACAAAAACATCACAAAATTGTCGAGTACAAGAATTCAAAAACCAACATAAAACAAGCCTCAACCAAAAGTTCAATATACAAGCAAGGCTACGACTTCAAGGACAAACGCACATCATCACAAAACAATGTACACCACATCATCACAAAACAATGTACACGGGAACTCAAAAATGACTATACAAATGAATATCATTCGAGTTAAAACAAATACCAGAGCTAGCATATCAGACCGCAACAAGACCATTACAGTTTCAAGTGCATCATATACATGAGGACCAGAACACAGATGAACATGAGCATGCAACACAGTCTCGACCAAAACAACAAATCAGTTCAGGTCCAACCAGTACCAAAACATTAAATAGGAACAAAACTGCAAACTGTTTTTAAACACAAGAGGCATAAACAATAATGACTTCATATGGAACTCTTTTATTTTGTCTGGCAACAATGGAAGCAGTTCAAAGCTTCAAATGCAACATACCAGTGAACAAGGAATTGATCAGGAAGCAAATACAACCAAACAAATTGGTGGCCCCAACAAAAAAGTTTCATTCCTTGTTTCTAGGAATGAATGGAAAGGAACTCTTAACTTTCTACCTGCCCACATAAGCCAAATAGGTAATGTAATAGAAGTTCACAATCAAATTGGAAAAGATTTTCGGTCTTCGATAACCAATAAGAATGGCCAGTTCAGTTTAAACTCTGCCCAGAACCAATTAAGATGTAAATATGCAAAATTAAAGTGGACTAATGTTACCTTGGATAGCAAATGTGTGCCAAAAATGTCTACATGCTCACTATTAGTCATACTAAATAAATTGAATACCAAAGACAAGATAGTCGAATGGAACAAAGGTGTTGATCAACCATGTGTTCTGTACTCAGTTCAATAAGAGAATAGAACCCACTTATTTTCGATTGTATCTACTCAAAACTACTTATCAAAATTATTATAGGAAAGTCAACATTTCTGGTTGCATTGCGACATATATTACCTAAATTTTCGACTTCCTATCATACAAACAATTGGGACCAAAAGCCTTCAATCACCTAGTAAATACAAGCATTACTTCCCTAATTTTGGCACATTTGGCTTGAAAGAGACACACGTATTTACAAAGGTATTCAACTACCTATCCAAATTAGAGCTACTCTCCTTCTATAAGACAATAAAGATTTTATTCTGCATGCTAAATTCAAAGACCCAGACATAAATGGTATAGAGATTATTTGTGCAAAGTTTGAAATCAATCTCGACTCAAACTCCAAAACCTAAACGACTTAGCGGCTACGTCCAGCTTGGATTCTCCCTTGACTATATTCTTATTGATAATTGTTGGATAGCGCCGTGATTGGTTCGATTTCTCTTCTTAAAGTAGTGCATTTGGGACTTTTTGCAGATCTGAAGTTCCTTTTTCTTTTCAAAGATGGCTTGATAATCTGGGTTGCATTACTTCGAGAATATGTTGGGTGAGATAAGTGTGAAGTGGTCTGGCGTCTGTTAGATACATTTAAGTTTTCTTTTTATGTTGTTTAGTTGTTTTTATTGTACCTTCTTTTATTATAGCGGGCGCCAGTTGCTCGTATAGATTGTTTTGAGTGGCCAACTCTTTTCGAACTCCTCCACTATTTGATTAGTTAGCCCTAATATGCTATTTTTTCTTTTGTTTTCTCTAAAGCGTTGTATTGTTAATATATAAAAATAATATGTGCTATTTTTCCTTGCAAGACACCTCTCTAGGCTAGGTGTAACAACCCAGATTTTTGTCATGTTTTTAGGAATATTAAATTTATTAAAATATTAGTTTAAAAAGGTTTAAAAACTTGAATTCGAATATAGGGACTATTTAAATATTTGAATTGTCAATTTAATATTTGAATAGTAATTTAAAATAAGGGTTTTGAATTGGATATTAATTAAATGGATTAAATAGCCTTATGTAACTCCTTTTAGTTAATAAATAATAACCTTGAATCCACCTTGTAAATTTGTTTGCAATAATAAATGGTTCAAATAAATAATAAGTAATTAAATTATTAATATCACAACTCGATTTTTAATGATGTACTTTTAATTTATTTTATTTTTTCATAATTTTTAATTTGGAAAATATTTAAATTATCATTGGACGATTTTCCATCAAACGATGGTATTTTCTTGATTTACAGAATTGGATAACCAATGTATGTTATTATTGTTTTGATGCCGTGTCATTGTTTTGAGTACGAACGTATGTTTATTTTATCATTCGCGGTTCATACGCAGGCAAAAATGTGTATGGCAAAATGCCGGAATTTTCAATATAAAGTAAAATCAAACAATTCAGCAAATCCATTTCAACACTCTTCTCATATACTTTATTGTTCCATCGCTTTTACAAAACAAAGAAAACCTTTTATCCCCTTCTTAGAAAAATATAAAATAATTCAAATAAAACCTAAAAAAAATCAAAAGCTTGTATCTTTGGACTTGAGAAGCATGGATCTACTTGTGATTGGGTCGTGGAGGGTTGTGGCTTCAATTTCGGAAGCAAACCATATGAGTATATATAGGACTAGGGTTTTTATTTTGAATATTTGGATGCGAATTAGGCTAAGGGATCGATGGATTTAGGTACATTGAGGGGTTTGGCACTTCATGGCTGATTTTGTGAGATCCAACGATTTGTAGGGTGGCGCGACTTGGTTGCGTGCATGAAGGGGATCTGATGGACGCGTTTTAATAGGAGGCCGTGGACGTGATGTGGAGGTGACCGGGAGGTGGAGCTCAGGTAAGAAATGAGTTTGGAGTAGTCTACGTGTGGTTTTGTGATCGGGAGAAGGAGAAATGATCGGTGGAAGGCACGGCCACAGGAAAGTTGCTACATGATGGAGGCAGGAAGAGTTTATAATCGGAGAAGATCATTAAAATAGGATAATTAGTAATTAAAAGTGTAATTAGTGTATTTAATTATTAGTTAAAAATCAAAAACTTATGAAATTAATACCGTACTCATACAAAGTCGGATTTGGACGCGGTGAGTTGCATTGGACTCATAGGAACATTAACTATGCATTGGAACTGATTTCGTTGGATTTGGAGCTTGTAGAAATTTGAGCTAAAATCGAACGTCGGTCGATTTTAATCCAAACCGGAATGCTTTGGTGTTAACTAGAATTTCGATGAGTTTACTCATATTTAAATAAATTATTTGATTCCTATGTTGTTGTTGATTGTTGTTGAATGCCTGGATGATAGTTGATAATTTTAATGATGTTTAAATTAGTGATGAACGTATAGTGATTGAATTCAATTACAATTAACGTATTAAAATTAATTATGCTTCATTTAGGACATCTATTTAGCAGAGTAAAACCTTGTTATGCCATAATAAATCGAATATATTATTTGGACACATATCAAACAGAACAAATCATTGTTTTGTGCTTGTAAAGTAAAAAAGATTATTATTATTTGATTGTTTGATTGGTTTTGATTTCCCGCTTGATGACGGATGATACAAATAACTATTTTGTTGCAAAGAACAAAAAACAAAATCCGAAGTGTTTTCGTAGCGAATAGGTCATTATGGGACACTTCGCAGTGCATATAAATGGTAGGAACGTTGTAAGAGACCCTAATGGGTTTCTCATCATTATTTATTTACTATTATGCATCTTATTTATATATTTTTATTGCTTGGATTGACGTTTAATTGAAATATTTGTGGTATACTGTTTGAATTGTGTAAATGTCTTATAGTAATTTTCGCTATACCATCACTTACGAAATATCATCTCCTTAAACCCCTATGTGTATTGAACTTGTGCTTGTATTTTTATAAAATAAGTGTTTGGTCGCGTTTATGCACTTTGAAAGTTGTTAAACTACATTATCAACTATTTTGAGAATTTAGAAATAAATGTTAAGTATTGATTAAAATTTATGAAAGATGTAATAAGTTTGATTTATTATTTTTATGGGATATTTAATGTTATTTTAAATTTATAAATGACTATAATTTTGATTTATTATCTTTCGGGATTTTCAATGGTGTTTTAAATTTATAAATAACTATAAATTTGATTTATTATTTTTCAAAATAATAAATGTCGCTTAAACACATAAAAAGATTATAACTTGATTTATTGTCATAATTAATGTGGTTTTAAATTTATAAATGATAGTTGATAAATGTGGAAATCTTTAAAAAGGAGTGTTTAAGAAAAGATAGGTACAACTTTTTAATATGCATAGAAATATATTTTGCCCCTTTAAAAAGAATATTTTGTAAAGTGTTTTTGTAAATATTTGTGATGTGAAAAACAAGCACAAGTAAGAATCAAATATTTGAATCTTGATTCGTTTGTTAGTGACAATTGTATGCGATCTAATTCTCGTACACAATCTTTTGATTATTTTCGATAGTTGATTTCTCAACTACTGAATTTTGATATCATTTTTTACGCTTCGTTAATCGAATACGATTTGTCGCTCATTTTGAGCATTGACATCTAACACCGCGGATAACTAAAATCAAAGAGCAAGTGTGAGCCAAGCCACATGGGTCGCACCTATTTGGATATATTCATATTTATCTAAAAAGTTGTTGGTAGCATGCATGTGTTGATGTGAGTATGTTCGAATGTCTGTGAATTTAACAGGGTCCACCTTGGAAGTTCCCGAGAGTGATGCGTGTTTAGTGTGTGCTCTCAAGTATAATTTATCCAAAGATATATTTTTGGTGTAGGGGGCGCACCCTCCTAGTCATGTTGGATAAATTCATTTTCCTTGTTTCTATTTGAACATTGGAATTAATTTTTTTCTCTTCCGTGTTTCGTCAATTTAAGACGATTCATTGCTCATTTGAACATTGATATCATTTGTCAAAAATGGTTAAAAACAAAGAGCGAGCGAGGACCAAGTTATGTGGGATTAGGTATCTTCGTATCTACTCTAAATTGGATTCAGTTATATACTTGCAGAGATGTGAAATACTCGGATCCTCAGTAAGGCTGGTAGGGTTCGCTTGGAGTTCCCGTGAGAGTCACAGAGAAAATGACTCTCTCAAGTATATTGTCGAGAGGTATACTTTCAATAAAGGGAAACCCTCCTAGTCATTGTTGGAAAATTTCTCTTTTCCATATTTGGTTCAAATCTTTGAATTATTTCCTTAATAGAATCGAGAAGTGTCCGGAGCTCTTCTCGATGTTTAGTTATTTTTTTGCCCATTCTCTAAGTTTGGATTTTGATCTTGTCTATGTTCATTCTTTCTTATTTGGGTTGTTCTAATTTGTTTTTCATTTTTTTATGTATGAAAGTTGTTCTTGTGAGGTAAAAATCGTTCCATGATAGCGGCGTAGTCTCACATAATTATTAAGTATTCAACATATTACTTTAGTTGTCTCATGCTGGTTTTCCAAACTGATCCTGGTATTGTTTTATTATAATGTTTGGGTCAGACCGAGTATTTTTTCAAGTTATCGTTGGTGGAACATGGAGCTCATGGAGTAGAGCTGGATGTTCATCTGCTGTAATATTTGTATTTTCTGCTGTATTATTATATATATCTATCAGCAATTGTAAGATCGAAAAATTCATTGCTGTGCAACTGATAAGGTTTATTTTTAACTCTGATGTACCTTGTATCTTGGAGTAACAATTTATATTATCTTTATTATATTATATATATTGTCATTTTTGCTGTGAGATTCTATTTCCTCTTTATGTTCCTTTTATTTTTCCCTACCAATCTGCTTTTTGGACGATTGAATGTTCGGCATTTAAATGTCGTGGGGGTATTTGGTGCCGACTTTAATGGTTGAAAAAGTAGGTTGTTACATCAGGACATTGTAAGGTCTTGATGAGGCATGTTATAAAAGTATGTGAAGACTTATATAAAGTATCTTTTTCAAAAAATAAATAAATAGAAAACTGAAAATAAATGAAGATTATATTAAAGATATTTGTATAATCAACAATCACAACAATGAAAATATGGTATTAAAATATGTTTATTTGTAAAGAAAATCATTTTGTGATTCGCATATTAGGTGAAATTTTTTTATTTTGCGTAACGGAATCTAAAATAATGAGCAACAATGTTAAAAGTTGTATGGATTCATAACAAAGTTCATTTAGTGAATCATAAATTAGATCGGCTAGATCAAATCAGCGAACACAAAGAACAATGAGCGATGGTGTCAAAAAGTGGCAGTAGTCGAAGCGTGTAAACAGTTTAGTCAAAATATATATGTTGTATAAAATTTGACCTTGAAGAGAAAATAAAAGGTAGGAGAAATCACCTAACGCTTGAGGTGTCAACCTGTAGAGTAGTGAGCAATCTTTTGGCTCGTCTAGTTACCTGCCATGAATGCAACGTTGTTGATGAGGTCGAATTTGGGTATGAGTGGAATCGGGAATGAACAGATCAAGGATATTGAGGGAGGTCGCTTAGGAGTCAAGTAGCAAATTTGTTGATTCAAATGTAACAAAGATTGATGTTGAAGGGAGTTGGTTAGCATATATAAATCGTATGATGGTATGAAATCATGGATTTTGAGGAATTGGCTGTTGGAATGCGGAAGAATTTGAAGAGGAACACATTAGGTTTTAGGAGTGGCAAATGGTAGCGGGAGGGATGAAGATGGATTTGAAAAATGTAAAAGCATTTCTGTGATTTAAAAATAAAACGGCGTGGAAGTTACGAATTTTCTCTATTAGCAGCAAAGATTATTATTATTGTCTGTGATTGAAGCTTACCTAATATATTGAACTTTTCTTTTCTCAAACCGTCTAGATTAAAAAAAGAAAAGAAGTAAAGGGTCAAGTGAGTTAAATTTGATATACTTAATAATCAAATCTACCAACGATTTTATTCAAATTAATTTATTTAAATGGCTTAAAATTGCTGGAGTATTTTCTCTACAACCTTATCTTGTAGATCTGACCTAATTTACTTTTTCCTACATTCTTATCATGCAGATCTTATCTAATTTACTTTCTTTTTACAGTATATTATTTGTATCCTCAAGGGACCAGCTAAGGTGATGCCTCCTACAGTGAGACCTCCTGCAAATCATTGCTAGAGCCTATCTATCTCCATCAGCTAATTTGTTGTATATATTCTTTTATTTGGATTTTCTATGCCTTCTAAAGCCAAATTATTGACGAACTTCAGATTTTGCATAATCACTTTGTTTTCGAATTGAATTTATTTCATGGTACAGAAATCATTATGTATTGAGAATGTAGCAATGTTTTTATTTATTTTTTAATTCGTTTTTTCTTGTCAAAAATTATTTGAGATCATTCCCACTTGTCAAAAAATATTTAAGTGAAAAATGAGATTGTGTTGGTGGTAATTTAACTAACGACACCGAACAAAAATCAGACATCAAATTTAGTGGTCAATCAATGTCATCATGACATCAAAAATTGGATGAATTGGATGATTTTTGTTAAATATATATGTATATGCTAAGCTGTTAACTATTAATACATTACGTGCTGGGATAAAATATCATAATATGCCAATAACATTGTAATAAAACAGCAACTTGCTCAGATTAGTACAACTAGTTTAAATTAGACTTGTTTTTGGTAAAGTGTAAAGGGGAAAACGAAAAGTTGTATGATCACTGTTTTAAGTTATCCGAAATAAGTGAATTTTATGATAGACCATAAAGCCGTATCTTCGATCGAACATTTTATTTAACTGGAAAATACGTTTGATTGATACACGTACGCTGAAGATATGTTTACCACCGAACAAAAGCAAAGATGCGTCACAAATGAGTACAAAATGTGCCATCTTTCAATTACGAACGCAGAAGGGGCTCATATGAAAAAAATAGCAATAAAAAACACCTCATAAAGCAAGCTTAAATTCTGTGATCTCATTCTATAGTTACACTTCTCCTTGATTTCCTCACTTACACATTTGAGCAAATCGCCCATATCATCCTTCATATCAGATCCAAATTCCACCAAACATGATGTCCAAGAAAGCGGCTGTCACGTGCACCGTCGTGGCGGCGGCGGCGGTCACGTGCTCCGTGGCTGCGCTGATTGTGCGGCAGCGAATGAAGAGCTCTAGTAGATGGTCACGAGTTGAGGCGATCCTTAAAGAGCTCGAGGACAATTGTGCGACCCCGATTGAGCGGTTGAGACTTGTGGCGGAAGCTATGACAGTCGAGATGCAAGCGGGTCTTGTATCTGAAGGTGGAAGTAAGCTCAAGATGCTTATTAGCTACGTTGATAATCTCCCTACTGGGTAATTTGTATTTTGGTCTGCTTGATTTTTTTTATTTAACTGCTTAGTGGTATTACTGAGTTTAGTGAACTTGTCATTTTGATGGTCATTATTGAGTTTAGTGAACTTGTCACCTGTATTTTGTTATCCATTCAGGGGTTTTGCTCTGTATTATTGAATTTAGTGAATTTGGTGATTTTCAGTAAACGGGTAGTAAAAAGCTTCCATTTTTCAAGTTAATGGACTGGACAAAGCAACTGCTTTCAGTAAATAGAAAGGATGGTAATAGGATAATGGTTCTTAATTTGATTCGAGAGTGAAGTAAGAGTGAATAAATTGCTTTTGGGTTGGTGTGCAATTTATTTAGCTGTACAATCTGGATCAAACGAACTAACTATTTGGTTAGATTTTTGTTTCGCTGATAAAAGGCTCATAAATTGTTCTTGATGTGACAAAATTTAGGCAGAATTATTTATAATATACTCTTTATACTTAATAGCGGTTGCCTTTTAATTTATTAGGTTAACCCATCATGCTGTCTACTTGTTATTGTGAAACTGAATAAGCAAATTTTTTATTGTATATATTGATCTAGGAATCTGTTCTAAAATCTTATCGTTTATTTGTTTTTTTGCTGGTAAGGAGGACGCCTAATTGGATTCTCTGTGTATTATTTATTTCTGTTATCTTTGGGTGGCTACTTTATGTCTATATAAATTGCCGCGTCATTATGTTTTTTAAGTTATTATTAATTTTAGTTATAATATTAATTTGTTTCAAACCCTTGTAGTTTACATTTCAAATCATAAATTTTTATATTAATCGGCTTACTAACCATATAATGCGACTTTTTTGACTTTCTGAGGTTTCCCAAATCAAGCTGTTTTGAATAATTAAAGCTGTATCTAAAATCCCTCAGATAATTATTCTGTCCATATTTTGGTTATTTACAGTTTGTATCCCAGTAACTGCTTTTAGAAAGTTTTAATTCTGCTTATTATCCTTTAATTACATTTTCTTCTGTACTTCCGATCTACGCTATACTATACAGTATAATGGTTTATGGGGGACTGCTATATACCTAAATTTAGTTGCAACATTCATTTAATTTCAGTGTCTATGGACTATAATGTGACATTATTTATGAGTCGGTATGTGTTGCTGGATACCACTCAATGGATCATTTCTGTAAATCAATAATAGAAAGGCTTTCTGAACTTCTGTCCTTTTATTTTTATTATATATATTCATTCTCTGTTGTAACACAGTAACAAAATAGTAAGAGTACTTGAATGATTTTTACTATAAAACAAAGAGGTTAAAAAAAAAATACTTTTGTTTTGTTGCTTATTCAACTAGCTAATTCTTTGTTTTTATATAGCCTAACCGAAGAATACAATGTTTTTACTAATATTATATAGAATGATAGCATTTAATTTAATATCAATAGAATAATATTGTATCAAACATCAACCATAATAACATATATCAAATATATTCTATAATTATTTGTAAAATCTTGATAATCGCAACAAATCTTACATAATGGCATAAATCAATATGCATATTGTTATGGTTATTAAAGTAATTGTTAATATTTATTGTTCTATTTCCAACGGGTGTGCAAAGGAATGTAACACCCCAGCTCAGAAGTGAATGTCCAAAAGTTTTTGCGCCAAGGATTTTGATGAACTTTTTAGAGCAACATAATGCAACCAAAGACATCCACGTTTTAATTTTGCTAGTATGAGGTGATAATCAATTTCATCAATGTAGAGTCGTGAACTATGTGATTGGTAGCTTTGTTGTCACACTGGAGAGTGAGTGGATAAAATTGTGAAAGTCCTTAGTAAAGTACTAAGCCACAATAGTTCACATGTTCCGGATGTTATTGCATGATAAAGAATGGGAAACAATGTATTTTTTTGGTATGTCGAGCACTTGGAGTAGTATGAGGAGAGAAAAGAGCCGGTGATAGAATGAAGTCACTGGGCGGGTAGTTCACTCAAATTTAGTGTAACATGTAAGTTGAAGATTATTTTCAATCCTTAGAAAGCAATTAACAACATAGGAGTCCATAAACATGTCGTGTTTTATACCTCTTTTGAGCCAACTGCGTGTGGCAACTTTATACTGCATAGGGCGAATCATGAGAAGTATGCATAAATTGACATATGATCAAGAACGAGGTTCGAATTTGAACCCTGTGGTTTTGGTTGTCCCGATTCTGTTTCTATCAGAACCAAAACAGAGTCCGGTCGAAAATGCGGTTTTGATCAGAAATCCAACAAAAATGGTCGAAACTCATTTTTATTCTAGAAAAGGCCAGAAAACTATGAATTAAAGGCTAAAAAACGGTTTTGGATGGCCGGGCTATGCAGAGGTCAACAAACCATTGTAATCAGAAAGGAAAAGTCAAAATATTAGTAAGTTAAAATAATTTATGATAAACGAAAAAAATTGATTTAATTTTCAAAAAAAAATAAAGAAACAAAATATTTTGAAACCCTCTAAATCTATGACAACGACAATGAACATAAAAACTCTTCATCTTTTCTATCTGGTCCGCGTCTCTTTTTCGCAAGCTCTCCTCGCACACTGTCAATGAATTTTTCTAGAAGTGAATTGCAATTTTTATTTTCGTGGCAATAAGAAACAAATGAGATAGTGGTGGCGATTTAGCGGTGCAAAGAGTTGGATTTGGTTGGAAATATGAACGACTGCTTGGATACACACCCATATTCTATGTGTATGTATGTGTGTGTGTATATATAGTTTATTTAAGGTTGGGAATGTTGGAAATTGATGGGTACGAAAAAGAAAGAGAGTGATGAGAGTTGTGTCGTGAACGAGGCCACTGCCTTGAAAGCAAAATCGGCACAATTATAGTGCAATCATAATTGCCGTCTACTCTTCAAGATTAACACAAACATTATTTAAACTTGTGCACTCAAGGTTGAAGGATTTGAAGATTTATAGAAGTCACTACACATGATTTTAAGTATTTTGAAAGATATATTTAATTTTAGAGGAAATTGTAGAGAGAGGAGAATGAAGAAATTAATTTTGTTTAGTGTAAATTTTGTATCCTTTTTCAAAGAAGAAAGAAATGAGAGAGAATCCAATAAACGTAAAATTATCCTCTCTTTTAAGCCTATCAATCACAATAAATAAGCATATCATAAAAACGTTTTCTCATTAATAAAGAAGGCAAAAGTCAAACAATGAAAAGACTTTGGTTTTTGTTGTTATCCAACAATCCCCAACCAATTAAAACAAAAACCAAAGAAGAAGAATGAAAATAAACTGAACAAGAAGAAAGTTTTATATGTAAGTATCAAAGTCTTCCGATTGAATTGATACATAAAGAAGCGAGTTCGAAATTTAATCTAAGTAGTGAATTTCTTATTGAACTACAAATATTTGGGTTGAGATCTCATAACACGTACTACACTTTTAATTTTTTACAAACTCCATGCTAAATATACGCTTTTAATGACCATGTGCCTACTTTGGGAGTTCATGAGTGCTCTAGAGAGTCCAAGTCTCTCATGGAAGGCGGCTCACCTTTACATCTAAGTAGGTGAGTCCATCAAGTGCTCCACTCTAGCACCATCACTTATGGTTTTGGACTCAAGAGCAAAAGGCTCAACATCACAAAACAAATAACATAATTCATCAAATAAATCAATGAAATCCATCAAATGCGTCTCAACAGCACAATTAATGCTGGCTATGGATTTGAAAAGAACAAATAGACTCAAACTAAGGTAAATCAGCATGTTCATCAGGTACGTCTGAAAAGCCCCATCAAAATTAGTTATGGATTATATAAAGGTAAAAAAGTTTAAAATCATATAAAATAGCAAAATCCATCAGGTGTGTCTCACCAAAAAACAAGTTATGAAATATATTAAAGCAAATGAATTCAAACTCATATATCAAATAGAAGAATCCATCAATGCGTCCTAAAAGAACCACCAAAATTGGTTATGGATTATATAAAAGCTAAGAAGCTTGAAATCATATCAAATAGCAAAATCCATCAAGTGCATTTAAAAAGTACCACAAAAAGACTAGTTATAGATTATACAAAAACAATCAAACTAATAAACACAAAAATAAAAGAGAAAGAGTAATCATGTTGTGTTGTTCGACCACTAATGGGTATTCATCATATTTTTCTCCATTCTAGGCTCGAAGGCAATCCTTTAGATGATTCAAGTCTAATTTCATTTGAAAATAATTTAGATAGCGGATGCATGAAGTTCTTGATCTTATTTATGTTTACGAGATCACTTCTTTCACTGATTTCTCAATTATTTTTGGCCGTAATAAATGAGTCATCTCTTTTTGTTACACACTCTTATAGAAATTCCAAATTTTCATCAATAGGGGCACACTAATGTATCTCCTCACATAGTATGTTTACTAATTCAAGAGAAACATGACGCTTTCTTCATTCTTTGACAAATTATGTTACTTATTCTTGTATATGCAAAAATCATGGAGAGATAATGTAGGTGTCATATCAAAACAATCAAATCCTTTTATGTTTTTCTCAACGCTGTGAGATCAACATTAAAACAAAATTCAATTTTCTTCACATTAGTCTTTTGTAAATCTGTCGTCTCATGATAGAAGGACATGAAGGAACTCAAAATCAAATACATAATTTCCATTGTTGATTTTCCTTAACTACAGTGGAACCACTTTAGCTAGATACCACCACACTTTAAAAATTCTAGTTTGAAACATATTTTTAGAATCCAAGAATAGCTTGTTCTAGTTTCTTATGAGGAACTATGTTAGTATGAAACAATCTATCAAAGGTTCCCCCACATATAGTCTAACTTGCAAAAATAAGTATATTCAATTTTATATCTTCAGTTATATTCAATATTGTTTTTAACATATTTTGTATTTTCATACATACAAACAGAAATCAACACAACACATGTAAAAATAATGATCAAATAAAACCGATCAAAAATTAAACATAATCTTGATTTGACTTAGACATTCTTCTATCTTTATGCAGAAACTCATAAAGCACGAACTTGGGTCTCATAACCGAGTTCAAATAAAGGGAAAAACACAAGAATCATCATGTTTGTACATATGTTCAACACAAATATTTCTAGCACTTATAATTACAACTCCAATCTCATACATGTATTTAAAATAAGTAATATTCTCATATTTACAATCCTTATATTGGTAATCAAAATACATATTTCCTCAGAAATTTTTGTTAGGCTCCTATATGGACCAAAATAACTATTTTCCATATATTTAAAAATGATATGAACATAACTATTTATAAGCATAAATATCTCATTTTTAAATACTTTATATTATATTTAAAAAATTATTTCATTTGATCTATAAATATTCTTCATAAATACACCTCGCCTTATTTCCAGTATCCATCATTTTATTTTATTTCAAAGACAAACGCATCCTATAATTTGCAACTGTGCAAGTTTTGTGTATATTGTATCATCGCTGTATTATAATACATAAGCTTCTTTTTCACTTTCAAGAAATTCATTCATGTCAACAAAGTGAATGTTCATATTCCTTTGGAATATATTTCATTTTAAATTGTATTATCAAGCACATATGCATAACAAACATGGATGAGTTTAATGTTGAATAGTAATTAAATTCCGGAGTTACCAACGCCTTTGAGATGATAACTTTCTTTTTTCTTTTGGATGAAAATTTCCATAACCATATATGAATTGAATATTCATAATGGGCTCAATATAAAATTTTGATATATTTAACATATCTTTTCCACTGTAAAACTTTATAGAAATATCCTCTTAACTCTAGCATTGAAATCCATAATAATCATTTTTCAAAATAGGCTTGTGATGACATTGATATTGTAAAAACTCATAATCCTTATATTTAAAATTATTAGATTTATGTTCTTTTCATAATAAATTCAACTTCATTAAATCAATTAACATAAAACCTCTTCGTTAGTTGTTTCATTTTTCTTTTTTACAATGATTTGTCAATCAAATTCGCTTCTCATTCAAACATTAAATAAGCACAGAATGTTCTTAATTTTGCTTCCATAGAGTCATAAATCAATTATATAACAATTCAAATACCATATTTTAATCTTCATAAAATTCTTAATAAAAACAATTAAAACAAATCAATAATTTACATTTGCTTATATGTTATCTACTCATTTGTGTATTTGCAAGTAATGCCCAACTTATATGTTAACTCCGTATAATAAGTAGACTGTTATCTTTTTATTTTCAACGCTTAAATATATTAAAAAATAATTCATATAAATTCATCTGCAAGTTATATCCATTCGGATACTTAAATTTTATTCTCAGAAAAACAATAATAAATTTTCAAGCAAATGAAGTGATGTTAAATTAACAGTGTTATATTTACAAATCATTGTAAATGTTTTTTAACTTTTCATAGAAATGGAAGGACATAATTTATATTTTATATTAAGAGTTTCATTAGCTTATAATTAGAAAAGTTTCATGCTATTGATTTTTCATTAAATGCTTACATTTCAAATTAATGGTCTTGGTTAGAACGTTTTTATAAATGAAAAGTATTTAATTTAGATAAATGTGGATCCACAAAACATATAATTCTACATTTGTTTCAAGTCAAATTATGTGATGTATTCATACCAATCCAGACCTATTGCCGTTAACTATAACTTGTGTTACGTTTAACATTAAAATATACTAATTTGAATTTTATTCTACACTGTATCTGATTCATTATTACATCTCATATATAGAATGCGGTAATTTAAATCAAAGATACACGACTACAGTGTCTAAATTTTCATATAAAGAATATTTAAGTATATATTATTTATTCTCATACATTTATTAGAAAACTTCACCACAGCCTTAGTAAGTCTTTTATCATAAACTTATATATGTTAGTAAATATTTTTAGGTGCTATTATTTACACTCACTTAAATACCTACTAGTGTCATTTAAACATTTGATAAAATTATATCATATAATTTATTTCAAATACCTACCATATACTTAAAAGAGGATCTGGAACTAAACGCGATCGATTACGTGTAACTAAGCGACATAGAAAATAGAATTACGTGTAACTAAGCGACATAGAAAATAGAATTCTATTTTTAAAACATAATTATTTTCAGTCCTATAAGTCATTAATGGAAGAAGTGAATGAGATAAACAATGTAAGAAAGATTATTTTATTAATTGCAGAGAAGAAGTTGATGAGTTAAAATATTTAATTAAATTTAGAAAATGCATGTAAACTAATATTTTTGTAATATCATTAATTTTCTTGGGAAAAGATGATAATAATAGTTAATTATATTTGACTATGTTATGTTGTTGACTATCACAATTGGGTTCGTCATTATTGTTTTGATTTCCTACTAAGAAAAGAATAAAAGTAACAATAATTAGATATTTTTTATCGAAGTAGTAATGCAATTTTTTTATAATACTGGACCATAGCACTAAATTTGAGCGGCAAATTATTGTTTCATACTTTAATCTTAGTTAGGATTACATAATTTACAAAAATTAGAAAATATAATTACAATTTAAGTTGACAACAACTTAGTCGCAATAAAATTAGTTGGATTTTTATTGATTGATGAAGTTGATTCGGAATGGATTTTCCATCGATTAGAAAACTGCCGAGTTATATCGTAATAAAGACCGCAAGCGTACGATGTACAGTTGTAGTATATATGAGAGTCCGGGTCGATCTCACAAGGAAAGCAAGAATTTCAAATTCACTTGATCAGATTATCTCAAAAGTTTTGAAAATGTTTTTGACTAAAAAGTATAGAAAAACTAGAGAAAAATTGGAATAAAGTAATGAGATTAGAAGACAATTTAGAGGTATAAATTTACCCTCACATTCAAATAAATCAAACACATAATAAATTTTTGATCTTTTTTTAAACATAAGTGAAATTAGTTGATGTATTTATTATAAGTATGGTCTATTTGTGATATTAACTAGCATAACATAAACCATCAAACCTTAATACATCATTCAAGCCCACTTATCAAATCTCATGAAAATAATTATGAAATTAGAAGTAAAATTTATTTTAAGTATGATATATTTACCATTTTTGATCTAATAATATAGAATATCAAAATTTGATTCTACTTTTAACTTCATTATCGAAATCAATTAGTTAGATGAAGATGTAACTTGTGTTTATATTTAATTAAGTATAGCCTATTTGTGATTAATAACATGGGCTATCAAATTCACTAATAAATACCAAACTTCCATCAACATCTAAATTCACATTAAATATAAAAATAAGAGATCATAAACGACACTATCATGTTGAATTTACATGATTCGTGAGAGCTTCATAACCCCTAAATTGAAGGGGTTTAGTCTTTCATCTTTGAATTCATATCAACACAAATGGATTTCAACATAAACAAAAAGAAAAGAAATGCTAATCAAAAGGAAAGAGAGCCAACTAATTGTACAAAAGTAAACCTATACTAATTTGCAATAAGAAAATTTACTCTACTTGCATGAAATAAAATAGCTAAAAAAGGCATGAAATAAAATAGCATAAAATAAAAGAGAAGACTAAGAAACCATCAAAGGGAACATAATTTTTTTTATTATTTTGTGGCTGCGACTATTTTTTTTTACATGGACATAAGAGAGTATTTGTACAAGTCTAAAACCCTAATCTCTTTTTAGGGTGCTATCAATAATACTTTTGACTTTTTATGGCATCCAAGTCACCATTAAAGATTAATTAATCCTTCATTAACATGTGTTTTTGCTTTTAAATGTGGTCCATTAGCAAGTGGGTAAGTTGGCTCCTCCATGAAGTGTAATGCTTTTCTTTTCTTCTTTTTTCAGCTTACACTACATATGCATGCATACATCCATGAAGTCTATTCTAATTTGCACTCAATTTTCTACAAAATAAAATTAAAATGTACAAATATTTTTTTTCAAAATAAACGCATACACAAAATTATCATTTTGCTTCAAATGTAGATGAGTGAATAATGATTTGAACACATTTTTGCATTTCGGTTAAAACATGTAAAAATACCGTCATATGTCATTTGTTTAATAAAAGAAAATTAAGTATGAGAGTAAAAATATATAATTTTACATGTTCATCAGAAACGTTAGATTGAAAGTGGAGAAATTAGATGGAGAAATTTTGATTTTATTGTTTGATGGGAGAAAAAGAGTGCGAGTTGAGTTATGGTTCTTAAAAAAAATTGTGGGTGTAGGTGGGTGAGTGAATCGTTTGATTGGATGGAAGGATAAAATGAGTGAAAGGTGTTTAGGTGGGTGTAAATAATATTATCCATATTCTTTTGCACCATAGCATATCAAAATTTATGTTGCTATGATTGAGATATATTATTAACCAAAGCAATTTCTTAAAACACGATACATTCTCAACAAAATCAAAGGTATGAAGTCATTGTCAAAACCCAAAATAATTCAAGAAAAAAGGGAGATGGAAAAGGTAGAATGTATCTTAGTATTACTTTAATATACTTCATATTGTTCCAGTGATTCGAAAACCTTAGAATCAATTCAGATTTACAAGGTCGTTGATTTTCTTTTGATTCATTAATCATCATAACATTCCAATCTTTGCTCCAAGATCCGAATAGTTTAGTCCTCGTGAAAGATTGATTTAATTTCGTTTTTAAATTATTGAAAATTGATGGATAGGAATAAAAAAGAGAATGTGATGGTGGTTGTGTCGTGGATGAGGCCACTGCCTTGAAAATGAAATTCGACACGGTCATGATGCGTCGTCTGCTCTCTAATGTTAACATAACCATCCTTCAAATTTGTGCATTGAAGGATTTAAAGATTTATACAAGTCATTGTCTAGGATTTTAAGTATTTTGAGAGATGTTTAATTTTAGAGAAAATTATAGATGAAGAAGAATGAAGAATATAATTTTGTTTAATGTAGATTTTG
Organism: Allium cepa; assembly: GCA_030765085.1. Classification (NCBI taxonomy): domain Eukaryota; kingdom Viridiplantae; phylum Streptophyta; class Magnoliopsida; order Asparagales; family Amaryllidaceae; genus Allium; species Allium cepa. The sequence continues at coordinate 566,233,495 of CM060940.1, read as the reverse complement.
TATTTCTTTTTCAAAGAAGAGAGAAATGAGAGAGAATCCAATAAACGTAAAGTTATCCTTTTTTAAGCCTATCAATCAGAATAAATAAGCATTCCATAAAAAAAATCTTGTTAATAAAGAATGGCTAAATAAGTGTCGAGTAATGAAAAGGCTTTGGTTTTTGTTGTAATTATCCAACAGAGAATAATCAGACTTGGGTCGGAAAATGTGAAAGGGTTACATATTTGATTAACTTATGTATTAGGCTTTGCCAATAATATATTTGGTTAACATAACATGTGTTTAACTATGTTAATGTTATACATGTGTTTAACTATGTTAATGTTATGTTTGTTACTTTATGCTAATCTTTAGTATTATTTTTAAAATTCAGATCGAAATAGAAACCAAAACTTTCAAAAGATCCGAAATTAATAAAGAATTTGCAATTTTCATATGACCAAAACAAATCCTCAAACCTTGTCTGAGATACATAAAACGTCTAAGTTAATGTCAATTAGGGTCTAAGTGGGACAATATTATGTTAGAATGGTTAGTGAGCATTAAATTTTGTTTCATAGTTAATGATGTTGGGCGACAACCTAGCTGACCAACATCTGAATATATATCTACGGTGAACTATCATTGGTTTATAGAGACGTCTTTAGAGAACCACGCTACTTCATTACCGAGCAACAATTTGAACTTTTCAAGAGCTTAGTTAAAGCAAATAGATAAAAGTCACTTTAAATCCATAATTACCATGATATCTTTGTTCATAACAACTAAATCATTGATGTCACAAATCTTAATTTTGAACTAATAGTACGTGTAAGAAAAGAGAGATTGGCATAAGGTTGACAAAATCCTTCAAATAGGAGAAGTCAAACCTGGCATACCAATTTCTCTAGACTTGTTTTAGACCATAAACGGATGCAAGTGTAACAAGTAAATTGTCAATGCAACAAGTATAGCGGTAAATTTTGAATTCATACCTCATGTGAAAAGAGAAATATCAAATATCAACATAAAATTGGAAAAAACCCGCATGTAAGAGAATAATCGAACTTGGTATGCCAATTATCAGTCATTTATTTTAGATCACAAATAGAATTTTATAGGTGTGAAACTCATGTTTTCGGCTTTCAGCCATGCCTAGGAAGATGTGACATATACATCCTCGTACCAATCACCATGTAGGAGAGTATTCTTGAAGTCAATTTGGTGCAATTGTTATCTTCAGACATCGACAACAACTAAGACGTAACAAATGACGTTTCCTAATGTATTATTATAGTTGAAGTCCTTAATTGTGTATAATCCTTTGGAACTAAATATGATTTGCATCTTCCAATTGTGCCATATGCAATTGATCTATTCTCATTCACTGATTTTTCGTAGAGGACAATGAGGTGAGTGTCCATGTTTTATTGTTTCCAATGGAAATAAGCACAACCTTTATGCCATCTTATCAATGAATGTTGATGTTTGATGGCTTGGACGTTAGAGGTGAGATCTATAGGTTGATATGCAATTGTAAGAAGTAATTTTTTTTAAGATGGCAAATGATCATATGAAACAAAATCAGCAAGGGGATGTGGTGTTATAGAAAATGTCGAAGTTGGTGAGGTATTAAATGGGCTTGTACGAAGGGTATGTCAGGTTTGTTTGGTTTGTCGAGTTGGTCATGTTGTTGACTGATTAAATTGTCATATAGTGTGATTGGATGGATTCTGTGGTGATGGATTTTTGGACGATGTTTATATTTTTAAAATTGTAAGTTGGTTAGATTGGTTTCTAATAATATGTCAATCATGAAAGCTTGGTTCTAAGGTGATATTTTGATGAATCATGATATGGAGAGGGTTTTGATGACTTTCACAATAGCTTAAAAGCTCCATGTCAAAGTTCGTTTTTTTGAAATGACCAAGATATATCAATATGTCAGCATTTATTTTGGTGATCATTGCAAGTTACATATTGATTTATGTTGTTATGTATGAATCAATATGATATTGTTTGTATTAAATGATATTTTATGTTTTTCTACCATGTCACTAAAGTTATTTTAAAAGCAATGCATTAGCTAGTCAACATTTCAATATTGTCTTGGGTGATTCAAATTCAAAATGAAGCCTGAATCCTAGTTAAGGGTTGGATGCTGGAAAAAAAAAAGAGCTTAGGTGTCTTTGACAACATTGATTTTCAAGCAGTGGTAAAGAAAAACAACCTATGACTCAATTGATTTAAGAGGGTACTTAATGCAGTATAGCTGCATATACTTGAATTGAACACATTTTATGTAAGTAATAGAATATGATAAGTCAGGAATTGTATTACCTTTTGTCTTGCACAAATACTTTTCATCCATATATACACGTGGCAGGTTTGACAACACCTCATTAACATTGCATACTAGTCAACATTTCAATATTGTTCAATTCAAAATGAAGCCTGAATCTGAGGATGTTTAATCTACGTTACAACTACAACTATGATGGAGTCGAAGCACCTCTATACTAGTGTGTAACCCGTGCGTTGCACACGGTAATGTTAGTAAAAATGATATTTATATTTTAATTATTGTTAAAAGTAGAATTTTATGCAATACATTATCAATTTATTGAGATAGATGAATTTCGAATTAAAATGACATAGGACGCTCAGATGTAAGGTTGAAAGTTCAATCTTTGCTAATTAAATATCTATGCGAGAATTAATTTTCTAACTCAAATATGTATTATTATATATGCACATTTTTAATATATGAATGAAAAAAAAACGTTACTACTTCTATTAATATGAATGTTGCATATATATTAGATTGTTTTTTAGGATTTACAAATGAATTAATGAATATTACATAATTGAATTTATTTAAATAATTTATAAGGAATTGAATGTAAAAAGTAGGAGAAAATTGAGAATAGTTTTGTACGTAATTGTAAACGAGAGGAGCATATTATGACTAGCTTATTTATATGTGAATCATAATCCATTATTTGAGATTTTAATTATTAAATAATTTTAACTTTTCTACCAACTATAGATTTCATTTTGTTGTAAGGAGGTCATATTTACAATTTCGATAATTGCAAAATAATTGTTATGTAGCATTACTTGAGTTATGAATTTGGTAAGGTTTAATATCATGTTAAAAGATAATTTTGTATAACTTAATTTTTACGGTGTAATACGTGCGTTCACATTGCAATTTTTTTTAAAAAATTATCCTTTTAAAGGTTGTTAACAACGAAATTTAGTTATGCAATATATGATAATTTTTTTAGATAAATGAATTATAAATAAAAAATGTTATTATTTATGTATACATTTTATATTATGTGATTTATATGTCTTTATATCGAAATAAAAGAAATAATTATATCATTTTTGCTCATATATATGAGTACTGTAGATATAATTAAATTGTTTTTTAGGATTTGTTAGATGAATTAATGAATATTAGTTAAGTGAATTTATTTAAATACCTGTATTTAATATTGCAAAATTAGTTTAATATATGGACTTTAATATTAAATATTAGTAGAGAATTGAGAAGAGTTTTTAAGTAATTGTAGAAAATTTAAAATGTAAGTATTTGAAGTTAAAAATAGAAATTTTTAGTGCAATACATAACTACATTTAGACAAAGGAATTATAAAATAAATTTATTATTATTTATAATGTATATAATTTATGTTATAATTTATATGCTTTGTATCTAAATGAAAAGTTAATTTTATCAATTTGTTGATGCGACTAAGGTATACACATTGAAATTGTCATTTTTGTATTTGATGGATTAAATATTTGTTGAGTTTATCAAACGTTTTAAATTTTGAATTATGTAGTTAATTTAAATTTATGGGCTTGAATGTAAAATATTAGAACAGAAGTGCGACTAGATTTGTAATAATTGTAAATTTTGTTGAAAAATTGGTTTTGAATGTAAAATAGTGTAAGAAATTGAGTAGAATGATTTTAAAATGATAAGTTATAAAAATTTGAAAACAAAATATCTTGAGAGGATTAAGGATAGTGGAGAAAATTCCTAGAATCAATAAGAGAGTCTGAAATTCTCCCGCTTCACTATTATTTAATCGATTTTAATAATATATAGTGATATGACCTTTTTTCCTAACAACTGGCCGACAACCTCCAAACCTAGCCGGAAATGATTTAAATCCTAAAATCGTCAAAATTCGATGTTTTTAAATTAAAAAAAAAAATACAAAAAACAAAGTAGAATCGACAGCCGCATAGATCTAGATTGTTTCATTTAATTTTATACAGTTTTGAAAATTGGAAAATGCGCAAGTCCTACATTTTTCTTTTTTAATTTTATTTATGCAATTGATGTTAAAAATCTATATATGTAACTGTGTAAATTCTACTCTTTGGTTTTATTTTTTCGAAGTTGATTTGTATTTTTCTCTCCTGTAAAGTGCTTTATTTCTGCATTTTCAAAAAAAAAAAAAAAAAGGTTTTTCTTCATTGTTTTGTTGTCTGTAGGTGTAAAATATAAACTTATAGTAATATTTCAGTTTATTGTTGATAATTTGCTCTTTTGCATGTCATTTTTTATTTATGAATTTGTGTAAAGGTTATACTTCTAAAACAAATGCACCTACTTTTAATCTGCACTTTTTTTTAATCTTTTGTATTTGGTTTTTAAGAAGTGCACACGTTAAGTTTTGCATTTTTATTTTTCAAAAGTGAATATGTTATGCACTTTAATAAAATATGTTTTTTTGAACATTATATATATTTTTTAATATAAAGAAGATGATGTCTGTCTATACTTGACATTTTGGACATTTTTTCATATTTATTTTGACATATTTTGCATTTTTACAGTAATATCGGATGTTTGCACTTTCGATTTATGAAACAACATAAAAATCCAATGGAACTTTTCAAATTTGTGTGAATTTTGATTCTATGCTATTTCGTACATTTTTGAAAAAAGTAAACATGGATTTTGGTGGGCTTTTGAGAAGATATGGATAGCTGAATTTGCAAGATCGTGTTGTATTAGGGTTTTGAAAAACAAACTCTTCTGCCGAATTATGAATTTATATAAACCCTTTTGTCAAAGACACATTGGTAATAATGAGAGGCTAAGTAATAAAATTAGAGAATGCAGTTAAAAAAAAAAAGCCAAGAAAGAACAAGAAACGGGGAAGGAAAATGAAAAAAAGAAAAGAAGAAAGATTAATGTTATTGTCATGCACCGTAATTGAACTCCTAATCTAAAATATCTAACAACCTTATAATTTCAGTTTTTTTTTTATTGTCGCTACTTCGTCTTCCTCAATTGTTGTCCCTCCATGGTGGGTTGCTCTATTCGATTGTCTAGCCTGCCTAGCCCTGAAACCGACCCTGCATAAGACATCAACAACTAGGAATATATGAGTAGAGAAACTAACCAACGGTCAAAAAATAAAATAACATAAAGTAACCCCGAACATATACTATTCAATCAGTCTCCTCAATCATGCACTTGAACAGTTTAACAAGATCCAAAAAAAAAAAAATGACGAGTCCAAAGAATAGACAAAGCTCTTGTCCCGATCAACCTCCACCATCAACCTATTATTGTGCTCATCAAGTAGACCAACAGTACTCAAAGACAATGTATCATCCTCAACGGTATGACAAGTATTTTGAGATCGTAAGTGATATCATAAACTCATTTGTGGTAAAAGTTATGTCTCGGAGTACAACACATATCACTAGCAATATGGTGTTTAGTGCATTCATTCTCATTCAATTCAATAAGACCATTAGGGTAATCATTGGAAGTTGAAGAGGGATCATCATCAGAACACGGAACTTGTTGCAAGGAAGGTTGCAGTGAAGGAGAGGAGGCAACAACATGGCATGATGATAAATGAGCAGAAGCAGGGATAACAATAGGTTGACTTTGAGGCAACAAAGGGGATTATAGGTAAAGTCACAAGATCAACCTGGATCGAAGAAATGATAGGGAAAACAAGGTCACGTGGCACAGAAATAGCATCAAGAACAACATGAGGTTCCGAGGAATGACTAACAACAACATGAGCAAAAAGAAATGATCCTTATGTAGACATTACTTACCGGGAGGGGGAACACAAGGTTTGGAGTGAGTAGGCAGTGTCAGAGGCGATAGAGAATCCCACCTTTTGGGAGGGAGTTGGAGTTGGTGCACTGAAGGCTGACTTGCAAATTGAAACATTATTTTTGAATATGGTAGGATTATCCAAACAAAGAAAATTTTTACTGCGATGATTCTTGTTGATATAGGAACATATACAAAAGTGCTGTTTCATTTCAGAATTTGTAACTTTAAAAAATATAGATACGCAAATGAAGTGCAAGGTGGAGTGTAGCTGATTCCCTCCCTCTCTTCTACGCACACATACACTAGAACATAGCATACTAAGAGACATGGGAGTTGAAGAATCCACTAGCCATAAGCTACACAAATAATTACCAAATACTTTAGAGATAGTGGAAAGGAAATCGATTAATAGTCATAGTGTAGTGAACATTAATGAGCCTTATAACACTACACGATGTCCTCTTTGCAGCTCAACCAACATATCATAGCACATATCACATGCTTTTATACATTTGTTTAGAAGTCAACACTAATGATTACATTCTTAAATAGTTCCCAGCATCGAAGAATGTCGGGTGCAAAATTTAATATTTAGAATGTGACTTGTAGGGATGAAAAAGGTTTATATTATGCGTTGGATCTTGGTGGAACCAATTTCCGCTGTCTACGTGTGCAACTTGGGGGGAAGGATGGACGCGTTGTCAAGCAAGAAGCTGAAGAGGTTTCAATTCCACAACATTTGATGGTTGGAAGCTCTAATGTAAGTGGATCAAGATTTATATTGCATTTTTCTTTCTTGCAGTTTGGCTAATATATTCCTTCATAATTAACATGGTTACCTTGTTTTCGAGATTTTAAGTATAATAGAAGTTTTCTGAGCTAGCTTTCCAAATTTGTAACTTTTCTTAATCTTTCTTTGTAGTTGGCCAAATTTAAGCTTCTAAAGTTCAATTATGCTTTCAGGAACTCTTTGACTTCATTGCTTCAGCATTAGCAAAGTTTGTTGCTTCTGAAGGTGATGACTACCACCTTCCTCCAGGAAGGCAAAGAGAAATTGGATTTACATTTTCCTTTCCAGTGAAACAGACTTCAATTGCATCTGGAACTCTTATTAAGTGGACAAAAGGATTTTCTATTGATGACACGGTTGGTAACAATAACTTGTTCTCTTTTACTCTATGTTATTTGTACGGTGGCGATTCTTTGTTGGCGTGACCTTCAAAACTTCAAATTTTGATTCTTGTTGCTTGTTATAATTATTAAAATAATTTGGCACAAACCTTGTTGACTGGTTTCAACATAAACACACATACGCGCACGCGTGTAATCTTAATTATTTCAAAATATTAAAAGTTGACACTTGTTAGATATATTCATCATGTGAAAAGGTAGCATATACCGCCAGTCTCAGTTAGACCCTTGTAAGGCGAGCTTTTGTTGAAGGTGCCGGATTATGTAAGAAAAAGTTGCAAAAGTAATTTGTTGTTATAATTGTGTACTACTAATGCATGGTTCCAAATTGGAGTAGCTGGTTGATATTGAATTGATCAACATGGTAGAAACCTATCGACCTTTTTTTTTTGAATTATTACCGGAGAAAGTTGTAAATGTCATTAGTCGATATGCTTGTAAATGCATAATACATGACTGCTAATTGAAGTAGTTGGTTGATATTGAATTGATCAATATGGTAGAAATCTATCGACCTTTTTTTTTTTTGAATTATTACCAGAGAAAGTTGTAAAAATCATTAGTCGATATGCTTGTAAATGCATAATACATGACTGCTAATTGAAGTCTTTGATTGATATTATATTGTGTATATTCTGAAAAGAAATAAAATAATTGACTGGGACTAGGGATTGTGGGGAACTGCTGAGTGCTAAGCTTGAATCTTCTTCTGAAGTATGCAAATGAGTATCAACTAAAATTTGTAAACCATTTGTATGTCTAGTTGGTCCTTTTGCCTCCTGCTTTACGATGCACAAGAAACGAGTTGACATGGTTTATTGATATGATCAACTTACTCTGGCATTGAATTGTATTATTAGGTAGGGGAAGATGTAGTTGCTGAACTGACTAAGGCAATGGAAAGACAAGGCCTGGATATGCGAGTTGCTGCGCTGGTGAGTTATCCTTGACTGTCAGCTATCCATTGCATTAGTTTTTGGATAGTGTATTTTTGTTGAGTATGTATGATATGAAACTAACAGAGACAATTTAGGTCAATGATACAATTGGAACATTAGCTGGAGGTAGATACCATGATAATGATGTTGTTATTGCTGCTATATTGGGCACTGGTACAAATGCAGCATACGTTGAGCGAGCACAGGCAATTCCCAAGTGGCATGGTCTCCTCCCTAAATCAGGAAATATGGTAAAGATATATTATAGTTACTGTTGTACCATTTTTACATGGACATAAACTGGACACGATTTTTACGACAAAATGCTGTGAACCAGGCAAATCTAAATTGGCATGCATTGGTTCTTATTTGGCTAATTACACGTTACCTTGTTTGTGCATATATTTACTTTGTTTTGTCATTGAAATTCCATGAACTATGGATACGATGGTATACCACTTATATAATCATTGTCCAAAGTTCCATGTATGTAGGTTATTAATATGGAATGGGGAAATTTTCGGTCCTCTCATCTTCCACTGACAGAATATGATCAAGCATTAGATGCTGAAAGTTTGAACCCTGGCGAACAAGTAATTTTTCATACAATATTTTGTAGCACCTATCGTTTTTAACATGGCATGGTTGCTGCTAAATCTGTTCCTTTGGTTATTTTCTGCACTAGATATTTGAGAAATTAATTTCGGGAATGTATTTGGGAGACATTGTAAGAAGAGTTCTCTGGAAGTTGGCTGAAGAAGCCTCCTTTTTTGGTGATAACGTCCCTCCAAAACTTCAAATTCCATTTACGTTAAGGTACTTGTTCTGTAGTTACCGTAGGTGGAGTAGTTTGAACCTTTTCTTTGCTAATTAATTTACGTGAGCGTGTATCAGAAATAAATATAATTTTAGAAGTGGAAAGCAGCAAATGTCTTTAAAGTTTAACTTTGTTCCTTGTCCCGTCCTATTGAGTGAAACAAATGTTGCATGAAAATAGAATGAATGACCTTCTCCTTGAATTCTTCAGTGGGAAGCTGTAAACTGGAGTTGATCATGCCTCAGACTTATTGGTTATTAGTTTACCTACTTATGGAGAACCACATGAATGATAAACAATAAAAATGTATAACCCAATCATATAAAACGTATTTTTTACTTCTTTATCATGCGAGGCTGTCTCTTGTTCTAACCAGAAAGCGAACACAGACTTCTCTAAAGCTCTCCATTTAGTCCTGCATTGATTTTGAATTTGGAGAACATGGGGAAAACTTGGCAATTCTTTTTGTAAGACACGGTACCATGGGAAAAATATATCCAGCAAGCTACAAAAGTCCAATACGCATTTTAATATAAAACTAACATTTACTGTATTCTACGCCAATTCACTATTCACACCTTTTTTTTAAGCCCCTTCTGTTTGAAGAAAAATAATATAAAAAATAATGCACCCAGTCCCAGTGAAACCTTATTAACCGCCCATTTTATCCCTACAATACCGTTATCATCTCCTTCTCAAAATCTTTGCCATGGAGGAGGGGTCTAAGGGATGGCACCCCCTAGGTGGGGGTGTGGAGGCGACTCCCCCATTGATGGCTGTCGACCCTGTTGAATTTTCAACTTTCCAAATAAAACTACCTCTTCTTCCTTGCATCGTCAGAAACAACCAAGTGTAATTTTGGTTTCATTCAAGAAGTCGCAAACTTGAATAAAATAACTTCATTTTATCGCGAGAGAAATTTTCCTATTTAATTCCATTATGACAAAGGAAGGAAACATCTCTTAAAGGATAGCGATTCAAATCGTGTCTTGAAGTTCTGCATCAGATAATCGCCAAAATCATCTGCCAATCCTATATTTAAATATGTTTGGTGTTGTCTTTTACAATAAGTGCGGGCTTCTTGACTCTTGTTTAGGATTAGGGCCACTCAATTTATTGTAGGTACACATTTATGCTACTCCTGCTTACACTAGCAGTGTACATGAGATCTGTTGGAATTCCTAAAGCTAGAATGAATGGAAATATATAAAGTCCCACATCGCCAAATTCTTGAGAGCTATATTGGTTTATATATGGTTTTCTCAAGTGCAGGTTGGGGGCCTGAGGCTCCCAAATGTATGCTTCGTTGTGAGGAGGGAGATCATGCATCACCACCACACACGCGCGCCGCCGCAGCCGTCCGTCCGACCGACCGAACCGGTACGGGTCTAAAATGACCATTCTTTTTACTAGGCCATTGTTTAACGGTTTTGGGCTTCGTCTGAAACTGGGCTGGGCCTGGAATTTAAAGAGAAGCGGGCGGGTGAACAGACGCAGGGTTTTTTGCCTGAGCAGATGCGACTGTTCATGAACGGACGCGAACAGTAAACGGGTGCGACCCGTTGGAAGCAAACAGGTGCGAGCGAGCCGATTGAAGCGGACGCCGACGCAAGCGGGTGCGACCCGACTGAACAGGCGCGGGCGAAACAGTGCGAGCAGGTATGAAACAGTACCGTTGGACGGGCGGGTGCGACCCGTTAACGAACAGCAGCGACCAAAAGGCAACGGGTGCGACCCGTCAAGCAGACGCGACTGTTCGAAGGGATACGGACGAAATTATAAATAGGAGAGAATACTGATCACATTCTTATCCTATTCCAATCTAATTTCTTCTGCTTCTTTACTCCACTGCTCTATATTCCATATATATATCACAGAGTTGACATACTCATTACAATCTCGTGCAGATTACGTCTGTTGTATCTTGGGAGAGTTTTGAAATAAAATTCTTAAGGAAATTGTTACGACAAGCCTCAGACGGAATTTCCTTTATATACTGGTTAGATTCACGGTAATCTTTCCCGTTTATAAGTTATACTATTTCTTACAATAGTATAACGTTGTTGTTGTAATTTATTTACAACGTAACTTATTGTTACATTTATCTAATACAGAATTCCAGCGTAGCGGAATTCTAATTAATAAACTTGTGCGACGAGTTTATTGTAGCGTGCTATCTGTTTTAGTACACTAGACATATAACATCTTAAGAATTTTACTGTTTTACACTAAAACAGAGATGTTAACAGTTGACAACATGAAAATGGATAAGTCCAACTTTTCAGCGGTTATTTCTGAATGCAATTTGATTCAGAACCCTAACCAATGGTGGGTTGACACAGGAGCTACTCGTCATGTTTGCTCTGAAAAATCCATGTTTTCAACATACCAGAAATTCGATCAGAAAGAAAGACTCTACATGGGTAATTCTGCAGTTTCCATGATCGAAGGAAGTGGAACAGTTATCCTCAAGTTCACTTCTGGAAAAACTGTCAAATTGAATGACGTGCTTCACGTTCCAGACATACGCAAGAATCTCATCTCTGGTGCAGTCCTATCAAAGAAGGGATTCAAGATGGTGTTTGAGTCAGACAAGATGGTTCTGTCCAAAGCTGGAATGTATATCGGAAGGGGATATCTATGTGATGGCCTATTTAAGGCAAATGTAGCCGTTACGGGCAATAAATCTATGTATTCTGATTGTGCTAATAATAAAATTGAAGTCTCTTACTTGCTTGAGCACGAAATTTTACTATGGCAAGATAGATTAGGACACATAAACTTTCGAAAAATGAAGAAATTATCAAACTTGGGATTGATTCCAAATTTTCAAGTAGATAAGAACTACAAATGTGAGACATGTGTAGAAGCAAAAATGGTCAAACAACCATTTAAATCTGTTGACAGAAGCACCGAACCATTAGGTTTGGTACATACAGATTTATGTGATTTTAAATCACTACCTACAAGAGGTGGGAAAAAGTATTTTATTACTTTTATTGACGATTATACGCGATATTGTTATGTATATCTTTTAAATAGTAAGGATGAAGCAATAACCGCGTTTATAAAATACAAGGCTGAGGTAGAAAATCAGTTAAACAAAAAGATCAAGATATTGAGATCTGATCGAGGTGGAGAATATGAATCACCATTTGAACAGTTCTGTGCCGAAAATGGTATAATTCATCAAACAACAGCTCCATATTCACCACAACAAAATGGTGTAGCCGAGAGGAAGAACAGAACGTTAAAAGACATGATTACTGCCATGCTTTTAACTTCTGGTCTGCCGACGAACTTGTGGGGGGAAGCCTTAAATATGTCTAATCACATATTAAACAAAGTTCCTCACAATAAAACGGGAACAATTCCATATGAGATATGGAAAGGACACAAACCAAGCTTTAAATACCTCAAAGTGTGGGGGTGCTTGGCAAAAGTTCCAGTTCCGCCTCCCAAGAGAGTCAAACTTGGACCAAAAACAGTAGACTGTTATTATCTTGGGCCAGCCCAAAATAGTAGTGCCTATAGATTTTTGGTATTCAAGTCTGATATAAATGATATTCATGTAAATACAATCATGGAATCAAGAGATGCCTCGTTCTTTGAAGATGTGTTTCCACATAAAAGAAACGATGGAAATCCTGTCCCAAAAAGGACAAGAGATAACAGAGATGAGACATGTGAAGATGAAACTCATCAGGACAACGAGAAGGTTGAACCAAGAAGAAGCGTAAGGGCAAGAACTTTCAAATCATTTGGTTCGGATTTTTTAACTTATATGTTAGAACACGAACCTCAAACGTACAAGGAAGCAATGTCATCTTCTGAATCTTCATGTTGGAAAGAAGCAATCCAAAGTGAGATTGATTCAATTCTAAGTAATAAAACTTGGGAAATTGTTGATATTCCACCAGGAATAAAACCAATTGGCTGCAAATGGATTTTCAAGAAGAAAATGAAAGCAGATGGCTCTATCGACAAGTATAAAGCCAGATTAGTAGCCAAAGGATATCGTCAAAAAGAAGGAGTAGACTTCTTTGATACCTATTCACCGGTTACACGAATAACCTCTATAAGAATGTTAATAGCAATTGCATCCATTTATAATCTAGAGATTCATCAAATGGATGTAAAAACAGCATTCTTAAATGGAAATCTCGATGAGGAGATTTACATGGAGCAACCTGAGGGATTTATTTCCAAAGGAAATGAAAACAAAGTCTGTAGATTAGTCAAATCATTATACGGACTAAAACAAGCTCCAAAGCAATGGCACGCAAAATTTGATAGTGTCATGATGAAAAATGGTTTTCGTATAAATGAATGTGATAAATGTGTTTATTACAAACAGGTTGGGCAATCATATGTGATGATTTGTCTATATGTGGACGATATGCTAATATTCGGTCCAAATACTCAGGTAATTGAGACCATAAAGAAAATGTTGATCAACAATTTCGACATGAAAGACTTGGGTGTTGCAGATATTATTTTGGGAATAAAAATAATAAGAACATCGAATGGAATTGAGTTATCTCAATCACATTATGTAGAAAAAGTAATTGAAAGATTTCAAAACTTTGGAATTAAAGGAGTAAATACACCCTTTAATCCATCGGAAGTACTGCATAAAAACACTGATGAGAGTGTAATGCAACTGGAATACTCTCGTGTAATAGGATGCTTAATGTATCTGATGAATTGCACCAGACCAGATATAGCTTATGCAGTAAGTCGATTGAGCAGGTATACAAGCAATCCAGGGAAGGAACACTGGAAAGCACTAATGAGAGTGCTTGGATATTTAAAAAATACCACTAACTATTCCTTACATTATGGAAAATATCCTGCCGTCTTAGAAGGATATAGTGATGCAAACTGGATTGCAGATTCAGAGGAATCAAAATCAACGAGTGGTTATGTCTTTACCCTAGCAGGGGCAGCGGTGTCATGGAAATCTACTAAACAAACATGCATAGCTCGATCCACTATGGAATCAGAGTTCATTGCATTAGATAAAGCAGGCGAAGAAGCAGAATGGCTTCGTCACTTTTTAGAAGATATTCCGTTTTGGCCTAAACCTGTACCAGCCATATGCATACACTGTGATAACCAAGCAGCGCTAAGCAGAGCGCAAAACTTTGTGTATAATGGAAAGTCCCGACATATTCGTCGACGCCATAATACAGTTAGGCAGTTACTCTCAAATGGAACTATTTCCATAGATTATGTGAGAACAAATGATAACCTAGCGGATCCATTTACTAAAAGTTTATCAAGAGAGAAAATTGACTGCGCATCGAGGGGAATGAGTTTAAAAAAGCCTAAACCAACAAGAGTTACCTTATACGGAAACCTATCCTAGCGACTGGAGATCCCACGGACTAGGATCAATAGGCAAACCAGTTATGAGTAACTCAAGAAGTAATGCATTTGTCTGGACTTGGTCCTACTCCATTCCTATGGTGCAAAATATAATGCATACCTACAGAAGTAGTTAAAGGTTAAAACTATGTTTTTTAATGATGACCATATCTTGAAAATAACAAGTGGGGTATATGTAGGATACTCTTAATGGTTGCGATCACCTATGTTAGTGTGAGCTGGGTCGGCTCTATGAGAATATTAAAGGCTTAAATTCTCTATAACACTCGCAGAACCAAAATATGTTCAGGACCAAAATGAACAAAACCAAGAGATTGGATGAGAAGGGAATCAATGCTTCGTAAAGCTTATTGTTTGGATATACAATAAAGGCCGACGGTTCAAGATGAAATAATTCACCGATTAGCCAAGTAGATCCGATAAGTTTTAACTAGGGAAAGTTCAAAGTGAAATATCTACTTATCCACGATAAAGCATTATTCCATATGTACTCTGTGATATTTCGCTTTGTGTGGGGGATATGTATATTATCATTCATGTGGGGGATTGTTGGAATTCCTAAAGCTAGAATGAATGGAAATATACAAAGTCCCACATCGCCAAATTCTTGAGAGCTATATTGGTTTATATATGGTTTTCTCAAGTGCAGGTTGGGGGCCTGGAGCTCCCAAATGTATGCTTCGTTGTGAGGAGGGAGATCATGCATCACCACCACACGCGCGCGCGCGCCGCCGCCGTCCGTCCGACCGAACCGGGCCGGGCCGGGTACGGGTCTAAAATGACCATTCTTTTTACTAGGCCATTGTTTAACGGTTTTGGGCTTCGTCTGAAACTGGGCTGGGCCTGGAATTTAAAGAGAAGCGGGCGGGTGAACAGACGCAGGGTTTTTTGCCTGAGCAGATGCGACTGTTCATGAACGGACGCGAACAGTAAACGGGTGCGACCCGTTGGAAGCAAACAGGTGCGAGCGAGCCGATTGAAGCGGACGCCGACGCAAGCGGGTGCGACCCGACTGAACAGGCGCGGGCGAAACAGTGCGAGCAGGTATGAAACAGTACCGTTGGACGGGCTGGTGCGACCCGTTAACGAACAGCAGCGACCAAAAGGCAACGGGTGCGACCCGTCAAGCAGACGCGACTGTTCGAAGGGATACGGACGAAATTATAAATAGGAGAGAATACTGATCACATTCTTATCCTATTCCAATCTAATTTCTTCTGCTTCTTTACTCCACTGCTCTATATTCCATATATATATCACAGAGTTGACATACTCATTACAATCTCGTGCAGATTACGTCTGTTGTATCTTGGGAGAGTTTTGAAATAAAATTCTTAAGGAAATTGTTACGACAAGCCTCAGACGGAATTTCCTTTATATACTGGTTAGATTCACGGTAATCTTTCCCGTTTATAAGTTATACTATTTCTTACAATAGTATAACGTTGTTGTTGTAATTTATTTACAACGTAACTTATTGTTACATTTATCTAATACAGAATTCCAGCGTAGCGGAATTCTAATTAATAAACTTGTGCGACGAGTTTATTGTAGCGTGCTATCTGTTTTAGTACACTAGACATATAACATCTTAAGAATTTTACTGTTTTACACTAAAACAGAGATGTTAACAGTTGACAACATGAAAATGGATAAGTCCAACTTTTCAGCGGTTATTTCTGAATGCAATTTGATTCAGAACCCTAACCAATGGTGGGTTGACACAGGAGCTACTCGTCATGTTTGCTCTGAAAAATCCATGTTTTCAACATACCAGAAATTCGATCAGAAAGAAAGACTCTACATGGGTAATTCTGCAGTTTCCATGATCGAAGGAAGTGGAACAGTTATCCTCAAGTTCACTTCTGGAAAAACTGTCAAATTGAATGACGTGCTTCACGTTCCAGACATACGCAAGAATCTCATCTCTGGTGCAGTCCTATCAAAGAAGGGATTCAAGATGGTGTTTGAGTCAGACAAGATGGTTCTGTCCAAAGCTGGAATGTATATCGGAAGGGGATATCTATGTGATGGCCTATTTAAGGCAAATGTAGCCGTTACGGGCAATAAATCTATGTATTCTGATTGTGCTAATAATAAAATTGAAGTCTCTTACTTGCTTGAGCACGAAATTTTACTATGGCAAGATAGATTAGGACACATAAACTTCCGAAAAATGAAGAAATTATCAAACTTGGGATTGATTCCAAATTTTCAAGTAGATAAGAACTACAAATGTGAGACATGTGTAGAAGCAAAAATGGTCAAACAACCATTTAAATCTGTTGACAGAAGCACCGAACCATTAGGTTTGGTACATACAGATTTATGTGATTTTAAATCACTACCTACAAGAGGTGGGAAAAAGTATTTTATTACTTTTATTGACGATTATACGCGATATTGTTATGTATATCTTTTAAATAGTAAGGATGAAGCAATAACCGCGTTTATAAAATACAAGGCTGAGGTAGAAAATCAGTTAAACAAAAAGATCAAGATATTGAGATCTGATCGAGGTGGAGAATATGAATCACCATTTGAACAGTTCTGTGCCGAAAATGGTATAATTCATCAAACAACAGCTCCATATTCACCACAACAAAATGGTGTAGCCGAGAGGAAGAACAGAACGTTAAAAGACATGATTACTGCCATGCTTTTAACTTCTGGTCTGCCGACGAACTTGTGGGGGGAAGCCTTAAATATGTCTAATCACATATTAAACAAAGTTCCTCACAATAAAACGGGAACAATTCCATATGAGATATGGAAAGGACACAAACCAAGCTTTAAATACCTCAAAGTGTGGGGGTGCTTGGCAAAAGTTCCAGTTCCGCCTCCCAAGAGAGTCAAACTTGGACCAAAAACAGTAGACTGTTATTATCTTGGGCCAGCCCAAAATAGTAGTGCCTATAGATTTTTGGTATTCAAGTCTGATATAAATGATATTCATGTAAATACAATCATGGAATCAAGAGATGCCTCGTTCTTTGAAGATGTGTTTCCACATAAAAGAAACGATGGAAATCCTGTCCCAAAAAGGACAAGAGATAACAGAGATGAGACATGTGAAGATGAAACTCATCAGGACAACGAGAAGGTTGAACCAAGAAGAAGCGTAAGGGCAAGAACTTTCAAATCATTTGGTTCGGATTTTTTAACTTATATGTTAGAACACGAACCTCAAACGTACAAGGAAGCAATGTCATCTTCTGAATCTTCATGTTGGAAAGAAGCAATCCAAAGTGAGATTGATTCAATTCTAAGTAATAAAACTTGGGAAATTGTTGATATTCCACCAGGAATAAAACCAATTGGCTGCAAATGGATTTTCAAGAAGAAAATGAAAGCAGATGGCTCTATCGACAAGTATAAAGCCAGATTAGTAGCCAAAGGATATCGTCAAAAAGAAGGAGTAGACTTCTTTGATACCTATTCACCGGTTACACGAATAACCTCTATAAGAATGTTAATAGCAATTGCATCCATTTATAATCTAGAGATTCATCAAATGGATGTAAAAACAGCATTCTTAAATGGAAATCTCGATGAGGAGATTTACATGGAGCAACCTGAGGGATTTATTTCCAAAGGAAATGAAAACAAAGTCTGTAGATTAGTCAAATCATTATACGGACTAAAACAAGCTCCAAAGCAATGGCACGCAAAATTTGATAGTGTCATGATGAAAAATGGTTTTCGTATAAATGAATGTGATAAATGTGTTTATTACAAACAGGTTGGGCAATCATATGTGATGATTTGTCTATATGTGGACGATATGCTAATATTCGGTCCAAATACTCAGGTAATTGAGACCATAAAGAAAATGTTGATCAACAATTTCGACATGAAAGACTTGGGTGTTGCAGATATTATTTTGGGAATAAAAATAATAAGAACATCGAATGGAATTGAGTTATCTCAATCACATTATGTAGAAAAAGTAATTGAAAGATTTCAAAACTTTGGAATTAAAGGAGTAAATACACCCTTTAATCCATCGGAAGTACTGCATAAAAACACTGATGAGAGTGTAATGCAACTGGAATACTCTCGTGTAATAGGATGCTTAATGTATCTGATGAATTGCACCAGACCAGATATAGCTTATGCAGTAAGTCGATTGAGCAGGTATACAAGCAATCCAGGGAAGGAACACTGGAAAGCACTAATGAGAGTGCTTGGATATTTAAAAAATACCACTAACTATTCCTTACATTATGGAAAATATCCTGCCGTCTTAGAAGGATATAGTGATGCAAACTGGATTGCAGATTCAGAGGAATCAAAATCAACGAGTGGTTATGTCTTTACCCTAGCAGGGGCAGCGGTGTCATGGAAATCTACTAAACAAACATGCATAGCTCGATCCACTATGGAATCAGAGTTCATTGCATTAGATAAAGCAGGCGAAGAAGCAGAATGGATTCGTCACTTTTTAGAAGATATTCCGTTTTGGCCTAAACCTGTACCAGCCATATGCATACACTGTGATAACCAAGCAGCGCTAAGCAGAGCGCAAAACTTTGTGTATAATGGAAAGTCACGACATATTCGTCGACGCCATAATACAGTTAGGCAGTTACTCTCAAATGGAACTATTTCCATAGATTATGTGAGAACAAATGATAACCTAGCGGATCCATTTACTAAAAGTTTATCAAGAGAGAAAATTGACTGCGCATCGAGGGGAATGAGTTTAAAAAAGCCTAAACCAACAAGAGTTACCTTATACGGAAACCTATCCTAGCGACTGGAGATCCCACGGACTAGGATCAATAGGCAAACCAGTTATGAGTAACTCAAG
Organism: Allium cepa; assembly: GCA_030765085.1. Classification (NCBI taxonomy): domain Eukaryota; kingdom Viridiplantae; phylum Streptophyta; class Magnoliopsida; order Asparagales; family Amaryllidaceae; genus Allium; species Allium cepa. The sequence continues at coordinate 566,214,257 of CM060940.1, read as the reverse complement.
AAGTAATGCATTTGTCTGGACTTGGTCCTACTCCATTCCTATGGTGCAAAATATAATGCATACCTACAGAAGTAGTTAAAGGTTAAAACTATGTTTTTTAATGATGACCATATCTTGAAAATAACAAGTGGGGTATATGTAGGATACTCTTAATGGTTGCGATCACCTATGTTAGTGTGAGCTGGGTCGGCTCTATGAGAATATTAAAGGCTTAAATTCTCTATAACACTCGCAGAACCAAAATATGTTCAGGACCAAAATGAACAAAACCAAGAGATTGGATGAGAAGGGAATCAATGCTTCGTAAAGCTTATTGTTTGGATATACAATAAAGGCCGACGATTCAAGATGAAATAATTCACCGATTAGCCAAGTAGATCCGATAAGTTTTAACTAGGGAAAGTTCAAAGTGAAATATCTACTTATCCACGATAAAGCATTATTCCATATGTACTCTGTGATATTTCGCTTTGTGTGGGGGATATGTATATTATCATTCATGTGGGGGATTGTTGGAATTCCTAAAGCTAGAATGAATGGAAATATACAAAGTCCCACATCGCCAAATTCTTGAGAGCTATATTGGTTTATATATGGTTTTCTCAAGTGCAGGTTGGGGGCCTGGGGCTCCCAAATGTATGCTTCGTTGTGAGGAGGGAGATCATGCATCACCACCACACACGCGCGCGCGCCGCCGCCGTCCGTCCGACCGAACCGGGCCGGGTACGGGTCTAAAATGACCATTCTTTTTACTAGGCCATTGTTTAACGGTTTTGGGCTTCGTCTGAAACTGGGCTGGGCCTGGAATTTAAAGAGAAGCGGGCGGGTGAACAGACGCAGGGTTTTTTGCCTGAGCAGATGCGACTGTTCATGAACGGACGCGAACAGTAAACGGGTGCGACCCGTTGGAAGCAAACAGGTGCGAGCGAGCCGATTGAAGCGGACGCCGACGCAAGCGGGTGCGACCCGACTGAACAGGCGCGGGCGAAACAGTGCGAGCAGGTATGAAACAGTACCGTTGGACGGGCGGGTGCGACCCGTTAACGAACAGCAGCGACCAAAAGGCAACGGGTGCGACCCGTCAAGCAGACGCGACTGTTCGAAGGGATACGGACGAAATTATAAATAGGAGAGAATACTGATCACATTCTTATCCTATTCCAATCTAATTTCTTCTGCTTCTTTACTCCACTGCTCTATATTCCATATATATATCACAGAGTTGACATACTCATTACAATCTCGTGCAGATTACGTCTGTTGTATCTTGGGAGAGTTTTGAAATAAAATTCTTAAGGAAATTGTTACGACAAGCCTCAGACGGAATTTCCTTTATATACTGGTTAGATTCACGGTAATCTTTCCCGTTTATAAGTTATACTATTTCTTACAATAGTATAACGTTGTTGTTGTAATTTATTTACAACGTAACTTATTGTTACATTTATCTAATACAGAATTCCAGCGTAGCGGAATTCTAATTAATAAACTTGTGCGACGAGTTTATTGTAGCGTGCTATCTGTTTTAGTACACTAGACATATAACATCTTAAGAATTTTACTGTTTTACACTAAAACAGAGATGTTAACAGTTGACAACATGAAAATGGATAAGTCCAACTTTTCAGCGGTTATTTCTGAATGCAATTTGATTCAGAACCCTAACCAATGGTGGGTTGACACAGGAGCTACTCGTCATGTTTGCTCTGAAAAATCCATGTTTTCAACATACCAGAAATTCGATCAGAAAGAAAGACTCTACATGGGTAATTCTGCAGTTTCCATGATCGAAGGAAGTGGAACAGTTATCCTCAAGTTCACTTCTGGAAAAACTGTCAAATTGAATGACGTGCTTCACGTTCCAGACATACGCAAGAATCTCATCTCTGGTGCAGTCCTATCAAAGAAGGGATTCAAGATGGTGTTTGAGTCAGACAAGATGGTTCTGTCCAAAGCTGGAATGTATATCGGAAGGGGATATCTATGTGATGGCCTATTTAAGGCAAATGTAGCCGTTACGGGCAATAAATCTATGTATTCTGATTGTGCTAATAATAAAATTGAAGTCTCTTACTTGCTTGAGCACGAAATTTTACTATGGCAAGATAGATTAGGACACATAAACTTCCAAAAAATGAAGAAATTATCAAACTTGGGATTGATTCCAAATTTTCAAGTAGATAAGAACTATAAATGTGAGACATGTGTAGAAGCAAAAATGGTCAAACAACCATTTAAATCTGTTGACAGAAGCACCGAACCATTAGGTTTGGTACACACAGATTTATGTGATTTTAAATCACTACCTACAAGAGGTGGGAAAAAGTATTTTATTACTTTTATTGACGATTATACGCGATATTGTTATGTATATCTTTTAAATAGTAAGGATGAAGCAATAACCGCGTTTATAAAATACAAGGCTGAGGTAGAAAATCAGTTAAACAAAAAGATCAAGATATTGAGATCTGATCGAGGTGGAGAATATGAATCACCATTTGAACAGTTCTGTGCCGAAAATGGTATAATTCATCAAACAACAGCTCCATATTCACCACAACAAAATGGTGTAGCCGAGAGGAAGAACAGAACGTTAAAAGACATGATTACTGCCATGCTTTTAACTTCTGGTCTGCCGACGAACTTGTGGGGGGAAGCCTTAAATATGTCTAATCACATATTAAACAAAGTTCCTCACAATAAAACGGGAACAATTCCATATGAGATATGGAAAGGACACAAACCAAGCTTTAAATACCTCAAAGTGTGGGGGTGCTTGGCAAAAGTTCCAGTTCCGCCTCCCAAGAGAGTCAAACTTGGACCAAAAACAGTAGACTGTTATTATCTTGGGCCAGCCCAAAATAGTAGTGCCTATAGATTTTTGGTATTCAAGTCTGATATAAATGATATTCATGTAAATACAATCATGGAATCAAGAGATGCCTCGTTCTTTGAAGATGTGTTTCCACATAAAAGAAACGATGGAAATCCTGTCCCAAAAAGGACAAGAGATAACAGAGATGAGACATGTGAAGATGAAACTCATCAGGACAACGAGAAGGTTGAACCAAGAAGAAGCGTAAGGGCAAGAACTTTCAAATCATTTGGTTCGGATTTTTTAACTTATATGTTAGAACACGAACCTCAAACGTACAAGGAAGCAATGTCATCTTCTGAATCTTCATGTTGGAAAGAAGCAATCCAAAGTGAGATTGATTCAATTCTAAGTAATAAAACTTGGGAAATTGTTGATATTCCACCAGGAATAAAACCAATTGGCTGCAAATGGATTTTCAAGAAGAAAATGAAAGCAGATGGCTCTATCGACAAGTATAAAGCCAGATTAGTAGCCAAAGGATATCGTCAAAAAGAAGGAGTAGACTTCTTTGATACCTATTCACCGGTTACACGAATAACCTCTATAAGAATGTTAATAGCAATTGCATCCATTTATAATCTAGAGATTCATCAAATGGATGTAAAAACAGCATTCTTAAATGGAAATCTCGATGAGGAGATTTACATGGAGCAACCTGAGGGATTTATTTCCAAAGGAAATGAAAACAAAGTCTGTAGATTAGTCAAATCATTATACGGACTAAAACAAGCTCCAAAGCAATGGCACGCAAAATTTGATAGTGTCATGATGAAAAATGGTTTTCGTATAAATGAATGTGATAAATGTGTTTATTACAAACAGGTTGGGCAATCATATGTGATGATTTGTCTATATGTGGACGATATGCTAATATTCGGTCCAAATACTCAGGTAATTGAGACCATAAAGAAAATGTTGATCAACAATTTCGACATGAAAGACTTGGGTGTTGCAGATATTATTTTGGGAATAAAAATAATAAGAACATCGAATGGAATTGAGTTATCTCAATCACATTATGTAGAAAAAGTAATTGAAAGATTTCAAAACTTTGGAATTAAAGGAGTAAATACACCCTTTAATCCATCGGAAGTACTGCATAAAAACACTGATGAGAGTGTAATGCAACTGGAATACTCTCGTGTAATAGGATGCTTAATGTATCTGATGAATTGCACCAGACCAGATATAGCTTATGCAGTAAGTCGATTGAGCAGGTATACAAGCAATCCAGGGAAGGAACACTGGAAAGCACTAATGAGAGTGCTTGGATATTTAAAAAATACCACTAACTATTCCTTACATTATGGAAAATATCTTGCCGTCTTAGAAGGATATAGTGATGCAAACTGGATTGCAGATTCAGAGGAATCAAAATCAACGAGTGGTTATGTCTTTACCCTAGCAGGGGCAGCGGTGTCATGGAAATCTACTAAACAAACATGCATAGCTCGATCCACTATGGAATCAGAGTTCATTGCATTAGATAAAGCAGGCGAAGAAGCAGAATGGATTCGTCACTTTTTAGAAGATATTCCGTTTTGGCCTAAACCTGTACCAGCCATATGCATACACTGTGATAACCAAGCAGCGCTAAGCAGAGCGCAAAACTTTGTGTATAATGGAAAGTCACGACATATTCGTCGACGCCATAATACAGTTAGGCAGTTACTCTCAAATGGAACTATTTCCATAGATTATGTGAGAACAAATGATAACCTAGCGGATCCATTTACTAAAAGTTTATCAAGAGAGAAAATTGACTGCGCATCGAGGGGAATGAGTTTAAAAAAGCCTAAACCAACAAGAGTTACCTTATACGGAAACCTATCCTAGCGACTGGAGATCCCACGGACTAGGATCAATAGGCAAACCAGTTATGAGTAACTCAAGAAGTAATGCATTTGTCTGGACTTGGTCCTACTCCATTCCTATGGTGCAAAATATAATGCATACCTACAGAAGTAGTTAAAGGTTAAAACTATGTTTTTTAATGATGACCATATCTTGAAAATAACAAGTGGGGTATATGTAGGATACTCTTAATGGTTGCGATCACCTATGTTAGTGTGAGCTGGGTCGGCTCTATGAGAATATTAAAGGCTTAAATTCTCTATAACACTCGCAGAACCAAAATATGTTCAGGACCAAAATGAACAAAACCAAGAGATTGGATGAGAAGGGAATCAATGCTTCGTAAAGCTTATTGTTTGGATATACAATAAAGGCCGACGGTTCAAGATGAAATAATTCACCGATTAGCCAAGTAGATCCGATAAGTTTTAACTAGGGAAAGTTCAAAGTGAAATATCTACTTATCCACGATAAAGCATTATTCCATATGTACTCTGTGATATTTCGCTTTGTGTGGGGGATATGTATATTATCATTCATGTGGGGGATTGTTGGAATTCCTAAAGCTAGAATGAATGGAAATATACAAAGTCCCACATCGCCAAATTCTTGAGAGCTATATTGGTTTATATATGGTTTTCTCAAGTGCAGGTTGGGGGCCTGGGGCTCCCAAATGTATGCTTCGTTGTGAGGAGGGAGATCATGCATCACCACCACACACGCGCGCGCGCCGCCGCCGTCCGTCCGACCGAACCGGGCCGGGTACGGGTCTAAAATGACCATTCTTTTTACTAGGCCATTGTTTAACGGTTTTGGGCTTCGTCTGAAACTGGGCTGGGCCTGGAATTTAAAGAGAAGCGGGCGGGTGAACAGACGCAGGGTTTTTTGCCTGAGCAGATGCGACTGTTCATGAACGGACGCGAACAGTAAACGGGTGCGACCCGTTGGAAGCAAACAGGTGCGAGCGAGCCGATTGAAGCGGACGCCGACGCAAGCGGGTGCGACCCGACTGAACAGGCGCGGGCGAAACAGTGCGAGCAGGTATGAAACAGTACCGTTGGACGGGCGGGTGCGACCCGTTAACGAACAGCAGCGACCAAAAGGCAACGGGTGCGACCCGTCAAGCAGACGCGACTGTTCGAAGGGATACGGACGAAATTATAAATAGGAGAGAATACTGATCACATTCTTATCCTATTCCAATCTAATTTCTTCTGCTTCTTTACTCCACTGCTCTATATTCCATATATATATCACAGAGTTGACATACTCATTACAATCTCGTGCAGATTACGTCTGTTGTATCTTGGGAGAGTTTTGAAATAAAATTCTTAAGGAAATTGTTACGACAAGCCTCAGACGGAATTTCCTTTATATACTGGTTAGATTCACGGTAATCTTTCCCGTTTATAAGTTATACTATTTCTTACAATAGTATAACGTTGTTGTTGTAATTTATTTACAACGTAACTTATTGTTACATTTATCTAATACAGAATTCCAGCGTAGCGGAATTCTAATTAATAAACTTGTGCGACGAGTTTATTGTAGCGTGCTATCTGTTTTAGTACACTAGACATATAACAAGATCTTCTGTCCTTGTTTACTGTGTGCATAATGTCCTTAAAAAAACATATCAAGTCATCTTACACCTATTAGTTTAATTACTTTATTTGAGTGCACGAGGCCAACTTGAATCATTCTCCTAAATGGGGGGACTCATCTGAAAACATCGGTAATCCTTTAGATTAAAATCTGATGGTCAAGGACTCAAGAACAACTAATGTATCTTAATGTTCGTTTGGATCGACTTAAATAAGTTACTTTTTTGCTTTTTGAAAGCCAAAATGATTTGGTTTTGGCTTTCCATAAGCAAAAAAGTAATTTATTTAAGTCGATTCAAACGGGCTCTTAGCAATATTAATTATGCTAAAATGCATTGATAAGATGTCAACTCTATCAAAGACAAAAATCTACGGTTTTGTTCTACTGTTATCCTAGAATTAAATTTCTCAAATGAAACACCCTTGAATTTACAGTATTTTTCATAATTGTGACTTGCAGAACCCCAGATATGTCGGCAATGCACCACGACACATCCTCTGATCTAAAAGTCGTCGCCAAGAAGTTGAAAGATACATTCGGGGTTACCAACACTTCCCTAAAGACAAGAAAAATAGTAGTAGACATATGCGACATCATTTCAAAACGTGGAGCTCGTTTAGCAGCAGCAGGACTTGTAGGCATCCTCAAAAAGCAAGGCAGAGACGTGCCTGCAGGAAAGCAGAGAACGGTAATTGCAATGGATGGTGGCTTGTACGAACACTACACTATATTCAGCAAATGCTTGGAGGTCACCTTATCCCAAATGCTCGGAGAAGAAGTTTCTAGAAATGTCCTGGTGACTCATGCCAATGATGGGTCTGGCATTGGAGCTACCCTTCTTGCCGCTTCTCATTCTCAATATATTGGAGTTGAAGAGCCTTGATATGAAGATCATCTTCTTCTTCTTTTTTTTAAAAATCCTTTTCTGCGCTTGTGAAAATTGAAAAAAGAGCCTAATTTAATTCCTGCGCTGCAACGGCGGCATATATAAATGAAGCAGGTGAGCAGATGAGTAGTTATGTCATCTCAGAATGTATAAATTGCAGGAACTGGTTATGGTTCCACCCGGCCCAAAACTCTTTAAATCATTATTTTTTTGTCCATCTTGTTTTCGATCTGTTCGATATTACCTGACAGTTTTTTATAATAATTTCAGGAGTCCCACGTGAGTTGATTTGTATGTGTTGCTTCTTTTATTTTTCTCCTCTTTGCGAGATATTAGTTCGCTTTCATAACAATGATTTATCATCTATTATAGATTGTTCAACGTGCAATTTTCTTCAAAGTCGGTCAACAGTGCATCAATGATTTGTTATCAAATAGATTACCTTGTTTGTTCCTTTGTGATTTTGCGCATGTTATAAACGACTTTGCATGTTCTTTATGGTTGGTGCACTTAAGTCATATACGTCTGGTCAAATTTGGCTTCTGCTTAAAGCGTTTACACTAGACGCAACAATTCTTTATTGTGTAATAATACCCTCTTTAAGCGTGCATGTATCGGAATATCAACATGATATATTTTAATCAACTTACAAATTTAGTTAAGAAGCTTCTTTGAACTAATCAATATCTATTACACAATCATATTGCTTATCGCTTGCTACTTGGTGCTTTCATAACTTGCAGTAATCAACTTCATCGCCTTCATTGCTCGAACTGATTTTGCCTTTGACGCTTCTAGCAATTTTCAAAAGAGGAGCGTTATCGCGCTCATTTACTATCTTTTCCCCATTCCAGTTTGTTTGATCACAGCTTAGCAACATCTCTACAACTTCTTTCATGGTAGGTCTAGTCGAAGGCAATGTGCCTGTGCATATCAGTCCTACTTTCATAACTTTAGCGATATCGTCCAAATAAACTGGATCTTTTATACTATCATCGATTGCATCTATTGTTCTGTTTCCTACTTGAAAATGGTGCCATGCCCAATCCACTAGGCTACCTTCTGTACCTCCATTGCTTGCTTCTCTTCCTGTCGTAAGCTCCAGTAGAACTACTCCAAAGCTGTACACGTCCATCTTTTCATTCACTTTTGCTGCATATGCACACTCTGCACAACAAGTATCTTATCACTACTATTATCACTGGTTATTTATATAACATATATAAATATATACATGCTAAAGTAAATCATACCTGGAGCCATGTATCCGAAGGAACCAGCAACCGCCGTAACAGAATTAGCCTCCCCGGGCCTAACAAGCATACGGGCCAACCCGAAATCCGCAACCCTAGCCCGAAACTCTGAATCCAACAGTATGTTGCTTGACTTCACATCTCTATGAACGATAGGCGGCAAGCAATCATGATGCATGTAGCTCAGCCCTCTCGCTGCCCCTATGGCAATACCTAGCCTTCTGGGCCAATCCAAGGCCACAGCGTGGCCCGACCTGCTCCTTATCATTGGTGGGCCCTCGGGCATCCTCTTTGCATGCAACCATCTATCTAGACTTCCATTCTTCATGTACTGGTACACCAGCAACTTCGAATCGTCACTCGAAATACAACACAGAAGTTTTACTATGTTTGCATGTCGGATCGAGCTTAGTATTTGTATTTCCGATATGAATTCTCGCTCCAACTTCGAATCTGTCTTGTTTTTGTTCCATATTTTTTTCACAGCGACCACTTCATCTGTTTGAATGATAGGAAATTATAATGTAAAGAGTACTTCAAACTAAGAGAAATAACGGGACTCATGTAAACTTGATAAAAGCTAAGGACTACAGTACCTGCGTGATTACCAATCATGACCTTATAAACCATTCCAGAACCTCCACTTCCGATGACGTTATCCTCTACGAGCCCCTTCACGATGATAGACTCGTTGAAATTCAAAGAATGAAAAGAAGTAAGCTTCCATGATGCGTGATCAAACCCATCCTTCCTCCTTGAATAATCTCTAACAACCAAAAACACAAAGAACAAACCAACGAAGAAAATAACAAATCCGAGAACTATGATCATAGCCACAAGCCCCGAAGACAAAGAACTCGAACTCTTCAAAACCTTACCACAACTCGAAAGACCCAATGAAGTATCCCAAGAACAAAGATTGGCATTCGATAGAAAGCTTCGATCGTAAGCTTGGTTTTGCAATGCATATGGAACTTCCCCATAGAAATTGTTGCTCGATAAGTTCAGAAAATTCAGCTTAAGGTTGTTTCCTACCGCCGTAACCTTGCCAGTTAGTTGGTTGCTCGAAAGATCGAGCGAACTGAGCACTGGTAATAAACTAATAGAAGAAGGAATTTCTCCAACTAGCTGGTTACTACTTAAATTCAAATCTTTTAAAGATTTTAAGCTTGATATTTCTTCTGGTATGGTACCCGAAATCATATTACCGCCTAGTGAAAAACTCTGCAGCATTGAAAGTCTGTTAAGTGTAACGGGTAAATCACCAGAAAACAGATTGTTGTCAGCAAGAAACACAATAAGATTCTCCGATATAGAAGGGATCTTTCCAGAGAATCTATTGTTCTGAATCTCCATTCTAGTAAGATTCCAGGGCATTTTCCGTGGAAGTTGGCCTGAAAATTCATTATCATGTAATATAACAGTTGATAAATTTGCAGCAGACCAAATTTTACCAGGAAAGTCACCAGAAAACCTATTGTTTTGCAACATCAGGTTATCTAGTGTAGCACATTCACCTAAGGATTCAGGAATACTTCCTGAAAAATTATTATTGAACACAACTATAGAAGCAAGAGCTCCTCTAGAACATAAAGTTTCAGGCAATACACCCCAAATCGAATTATCATTAACCTCGATATTCCATAAAGGAGCATTCTTTCCAAAATCAAAAGGCAGGATCCCAGTTAAAGAATTCCCGAAAGCTCGAAAATCGCTGAGAGAAGGAAGCAATCCAATGCTTCTGGGAATTTCTCCAGTAAAATTGTTGTAGTATAACAGAAGTATTGATAAATTCTTCAAACCTCCAAATTCATCAGGGATTGAGCCTGATAACTGATTATTCGATACATCAATGCTTTGCAAACCAATCGCTTTAATAGGTGCATCAATTTCAATACTACCACTTAGCTTATTTTTGTATAAAAGTAGCTCTTGAAGGTTCTCAAGCATCCATATAGCTCCAGGAATTTTACCTGTAAGTAAATTTATCGATAAATCCAGCTGCTGCAGATTCACTAACCTTTGAAAATTCGGTATTTCGCCTGTTATATTCATTGCAGTCATCCACAAAACGTTCAAACTCGTCAAGTTGCCGAATTCATCTGGAATGCTTTGTGGTGCAAATGGATTATAAGCCATTTGAAGAATTTTAAGATTGGTTAAGTTTCCTATCTCTTTCGGAAACGACCCATTAAACAAATTGCCTTCCATAGACAATGTCTGTAGAGAAGTTAACTTTCCAATGGAGGTTGGAATATCACCAGTGAAGTTATTGCTATAGAGATAGAGAGATGTAAGCGTGTTAGGAAGAAGATGAATATCATCTGGGAGATTACCTATGAATAAGTTTTCTGAGATATCAATGTAAGTTAAGCTTGCACAGTTGTAGAATGCTTTTGGGAAGTTTCCGGAGAAGGAGTTGTTCGAAAGATCGAGAAAGGAGAGGCTTTTAAGGGTGGAAATGAAAGGCGGAATTTGACCTGTAAGAGAAAGATTAGGAAGAGAGATTGAGATTATGGAGTTCGTGGTGTTGTTGCATGAGATTCCGAACCAGTTGCAGTGGTTGGAAGAAGAGTTGGACCATGAGGAAAGAGAGGATGGGTTGTTGAATGATTGTTTGAGTTGGAGGAGTGTTTGTTTTTCAAGGATGGTTGATGCAGACGAAGATGAGAAGAGGAAGAAGAACAGTACGAGATGGAGCATGATTATTTCTCTTCTTCTTCTTTTCTTTTGCGTTCTTTGTTTGGAGTTTGTTATTGTTTTCGCATTCTTGATTTCAGATTGTGTATGACTGAAAAACGGTGGGAACGCGAATTATAATGTGTTGTTTGACAATGATGGTCAAAGTAGTAAAAGAAAAGATAAAACCATAGATGGTTTGGTTGGCTGGAGAACTAGATTTGATTTCCAGAAGAAAAGTGACAGGCGACTAAATTTAATACCACTTATATTTTTTTCGTCATACCGAGGAAGGTCGTATTTTAAATAGAATGCAATTTGTGTGGAAAAAAGGAGCGCTGTACTCCATTTACTCATGGTTTGTATAAATTTGATGGTGTATTGCCAACTGCAGTATAAATTTATCTTCTTATCCATTTTTGTGCCAGTGGTAAGTACACTATTATTTGAAATTGGATAAAAAAGAGTGCAAATGCATTCGGCGCTCCTAAAATAACCAAGATAATAACTATCTTGTTCGGCCTTTTTCAACGCATTAAAGAGATTTAAAGAGATTTGATTAGAAATAGTCATTTTATCCTTACAATCATGTGTCTTTTGATAGAAGAGGCACATTTTATAATTTATTTATTTTTTAGATCATGTTGTTATGCATTTATAAATTGAGGCCTCATATATTTAATAAAAGTACTTTAATACCCTTTTAATGGTTTGATAATTATGACAATGTTTAATTTGAAATGGATCATATGACGTTGAAAATATATTTTTTACATCTTAAAAAATAAATTAAATTCCTCGGACATGTTTCACCAAAAAAAAAAAATCATTAAGTATAAATCAAAATCAATAAATTCGTATATCATTATAGTTATATGCATAGATAATAATCATTTTGATAGATTGATGATCATTACAGTGTCTAATTTAAAACATGTCCACTTATTGTCTTAAGAAGATATTTTACATTTGAAAAGATAAATAAAAATCCGCCGTCATGTTCCACAAAAAATTATTATTTTTTCATTAATTATACATCAAAATCGATAAATATATGTATCATTACGGCTATATGCATACATACGAACTCTTTTGTTAGTTTGTTGATTATGACAATGTTTAATTTGAAACAGAGCCACTTATTATCATAATAGTTATATGCATACATAAGAATCCTTTTGATAGTTTGATAATTATGACAATGCTTAATTCGAAAAAGATCCACTTATTATGTTAAGAAGATATTTTTACATTTGAAAAGGTATATTAAAATCCGTCATCATATTCCACAAAAAAAAATCAATTTTTTCTATTAATTATAATTTAAAATCGATAAGCGCATGTATCGCGGTAGTTATATGCATACATAAGAGCCCTTATATACATGTATTAAAACTAATATCCACAGATACACATATGTATGTATGTACGTACGTACGTACACATACGTATGTATCAAGTTTGATAAATATCGATATGATAAATGAAAATTTGATTAAATGTATCAAAAGTCATTTTAAAGCTGGGTATATTTTTATATTCATTTCAAAATTGCTTACATGTATATGTGTATATATACATGTGTGTGTGCACACATACACACATACATATAAACACACACACTCATACATATGCATGTGTGTGTGTATTTTTTTGTCAGAACTGATGCACACACATACTTATGCACATACATTCATCGATGACGATATATATCAATACCATATAAACAAAATTTGAGTCGGGTGTATTAAAAGTTATTTTATAACCAAGTATAATCTAATATTCAAGTTAGAAAGCTAGATATATGTATAAAACTTTTATACATAACTGATAATATTAGTATCATAAGTGAAATTTGGTTCATAATATCATAGAAATTTTTAAACATGAGCATAATTTTATATTCAAATCAAAATTATTATTGTTACATGTCTTAAATATGATATATGCGTGTGTAAAGATTGTAACACCCTAATTTTAGTTTAACATTATTCACGAGATTTATTTGGATAGATTAAATAGAATAATATAGTGAAACAAGGAGGATGAGTTTGATAATTAATTGGGTCAGGCATTAACTAATCAATTAATAAGATTGTTTTAAACCTTAAAATAGAAATGAATAAATAAGAGGAGCAAACTACGAATAGAACCTTATTTCATCTCTTAAACCCTCCCTCTCTCATTCATTCTCATTTTACATTCACAAAACAATCAAAAGAAAGTAAAGAAGCCATCCATACTCAAGGAAGAAAGAAGGAAAACCAAAGCAGATTCAAAGGGCAAAGCTTAGGAAAGCTAAACTCCATCAAATCTCAATCCCATCATCCAATCTAAGATGAATAATAAATCATCTCTATTTTTGTGTTTGAATTTGGTTATGGCTAATTTCCGAATTGATCTTGATTGTTTTGCCATGTTATGGATGTTTGATCATTGTTTGGATAAAATAATGAGTTACGAAAACTTTATGGAATTATTATGGTAGGTTATAAAAGCAAAACTTAAGTTTTCAATCTTCAATCGATTTGATTTTTTGGTATGTTGTGTAAAACATTTTTGGAATTGATTTTTTGGTACGTTGTGTAAAACATATTTTGGAATTGATTTTTTAATTTAATAGCTTTCCAAGTTAATGTGAATATTTTTTAAATTTTCTAAAGAGGAAATAGTGTTTTTGGGGTTTTAACTATTCCTGAAATTTTTACCGAAGAAAGAATATATAAATTTTGATTTTTAGCTATTTTTGGGGACATTTTCCAAAAGTTTATGATTTCATATGAATTTAATAAGCTAGAAAAGCTTATAATTAATATTAAGCAATAATATTAATTGATGGGCCGAGAAATGAATTTGGAAAGATAAAACTGACTTGCGGCCGTCTTTTGGCAAAAAATTAATAAAGTTTGTTTTTAACCAATAGAAAATTGACAAGAGATTAGAGTTGGTAAAAAAAGAAATTGGTCTAAAAAGGAAAGAAAACAATTTTAATGTTTATTACAATAATGTCGTCGATGACGTGCGACATCCCTCATGATATCCGACATCCATCATAGAAGGAATGTGGCACGTCATGGATGAAGAGATCCAATATTGATTTCGGAGCACCACTATGTTTTCTAAAGCCCAACATCACTTGTCGTTTGTTTTAAAACTCATGGCATTGATGCCTTAAGTCTTTAATTTTGAAACATATGCTTTAATGGTTTGATGCCGCATATTTTCAGCAATCTTCAAGTAGCGGTATGGTCATCTCAATTTTATGAAGCCGATATCAAATGTTTTAAGGCTTTGATGTAGCAAGTCATCATTTTCGATATCAACTATTTTACGGCATAATGGCTGAAGTATCATATTTTCGACATCATAGTTTTTAAAGTATTGATGTCCTATGAAATTGATTTCAACTTGAGTAATTGATGTTGTAGCTTGTCAGCTTCTACATCAAATGTTTTCCTTGTTTTTGATAACTAGGTTGAGTGGCTTTGATGTCGTAACCCTTTTATTTCATAACAGATGCTTTATAGGCTGAGAAGCCTTGTTTTCGTTTGCAAACTAAAAATATGTCTTAAAGGTGAGATAGCCTATGTTTTAAGAAAGTCGGTAATTGTTAACCCGCCTTTGGTAAAGCCGTGGACAGACGGATTTAACTTAATTGACTAATAGTTTGTCAAGATTGGAATACGATGAGTTTGAGCTAGTTGGATGGATATACGATCGGTCATGGATGGTTCGGTGTGGGTCGTTCGGAAAGGGAGGCTCGGTCGTTTGTAACTCAGTCACTGGTGGTGTGGGTCGGCGTGTTGAAGTTGATCAGCACCAGTGGGTCGACTAAACTCGGTGAACTAAGGTCGGTTGGCATTGGTGGTCGTTCGGTCTGGGATGAATGGGTCAGTCGGCATTGGTGGTCATTTGGTCTGGAAGTAATGGGTCGGTCATGTAGGTTCGGTCAGGGTAAGTAAGTCAGAATGTTGGCTAGGGAGGATCAGTTGGGCAAAGTTCAGTCATGATGTGAAAGTTGAGGTGGTTCGGTCAGATATGGCTCGAGTGTAGTTGGATCGGTAGGTGTTGCTCGGTCAAGGGTGGAGTTTGTACATGGATTGGCTTAGATGGGTCGGCAGATGCCGCTCAGTGAAGGATGGAAGCTCGTACATGGATCAGCTTGGTGTTTCAGACTGGATGGTGTGGCTCGACCGTCTATGGAGTGGATCGACATGTTGAAGTTGATCGACATACTAGAGTATGGAGTGGATGGGCATAGATCGGTCGGCATGGCAGTGTGGGTCGGTCATGACGAAGGATGTTGGCTCGGCTATGGTCCTGATGGGCCCGGATTACTCAGGAAGTCCAATAACTCGAGACTTTCCTATACAACATGTGGGGCTTTAGAAAAAAGGATCATTCTACTTCCCTTCTTCTTCCCCACTAAGGCTGCTCTGCCATTGTTTTTCTAAAAACTCTGGATTGTAACTGTAATTGATTCTAACATCAATAAAAAGGAAATTTCTAGAGTGGACGTAGGCCGGAGTCAGCCGAACCACTATAAATCCTGTGTTATTACTGCTTTCTTTTTGATTTTTATAGTTCTTCATATTTATACTCTCTAGATACATTCTATTTTTAATCTGTGACTGTGATTTGGTGCTTTCATCTGGATTTGGGTGTTAGTGACCAATTTTGGCGCTAACATTTTGGTGCTTTCACTGAGAAAGCCAACGGTCAGAGACTCAAAAGCTTGGAGTTTGGATTTAAAGGGTTAGGAATTTGGATTCTGGAGACTATGGCAAAGCATCAACCATGAGATAGAGGACGGAAAGAAGTCAGCAAGGGGGAAGTCATGAGGCTTCCTCTGGAGCTAACTAAGCCCCCGTCTACATCACTTGGGATGAGATGCAGCTTATGATGGATTCTATGCAGGAGAAGTTGATGAAAAGGTAAGAGGAAATGATGCAGACACTTTTAAGACAATTTGGACAAGCAGGAACTGCAGGAGCTCATATACATGGAGTTGGATCAGAAGGACTCAACAGGCAAGGAGATGGAGTAGTTCAGCAGGGAGCAGCCCCTAATCAACAAACAACTATCAATCTGGATGGACTTAGACTTGGGGGCACACCACTAGGTAATACTGGACCAATCCATGAAGGGATACCTAACGACGCTTTGCAACACGGCCCCAACAGGAATAGAGGAGTACATGACGAGGAGAACGTGACAGAATTCCCTGGAGGACTTGGAGGGCGGTTAGGAAATGTAGATGGGGGGCAACCCTTGGCAGGTAACAATGGATTGGATGACATCATCAGGCAGACTATTCGTGGAGGTCTGACAAACAAGGATTGGAAGGTAGTAAACGAAAGTCCATTCGTCCATAACAGCAGGATAGCTAGGAATCCACCCGATTTCAAGTTACCCACTCTGGAAGTGTACAACGGTAAGACAGATCCCACTGACCACTTGATGAGGTGCACAAGGCATATGGAGGTGCTGGGGGCATCAGAGGAGGTTATGGCCCGGTGTTTTCCCCTGTGCTTGACAGATATAGCTGCTATGTGGTTCAGACAGCTGGAATATGGATCTATTGGAACATGCACGGAACTGATGGACAGGTTTTTAAAACAATTTCGAGTCTACATAAAAAGGCCAAAGAACATGATGACACAGACGTTAGTTAAGCAGAAGGTGGATGAATCGCTCAGGACTTTCTTAACTCGATTTAATGTAGTAGTTGCTTCGGTGATTCGACCGGATCCGTCAATGGTTCTGATGGCTACAGTATCGGGAGTCAGGGATAATTCGAATTTCAAAGTATCGTTGATGCGAGACCCACGAATGGATCTCGGGGAATTCTTTCATGAAACCGAGATGTTTCTCCAACAAGAGGATGCATGTTTCAAAGGAAGTAAACTTGGTTAAGGATGGAGGATTGCCCGGTGAAAGCTTAGGTAAAGACGAGGAACAGAGAAGAGGAAGCACCGGGAGAACCAAAATTCTCCACTTACACAGGACTGAATACAACATTGGAGCGGATATTCTTGGATACTCGAGATCGCCTTCCTTATCGAAGGCCGAGGAGGAGGGAACCCACAGAACGCGAAAGGGCATCAGGAAGGCACTGTCTCTTTCATGACCTGGATGGACATGATACTAACAGCTACCGACATCTAAAGGATATAATCAAGGAGCATGTAAGGAATGGTCAGTTGCGGCAATACGTCGAAACTCGAAATGTGACACAGGAGCAGCCACCACCTACCCTGAACGATGATGGCGCAAGCCCCAAGAATGGTGGTCGGTTGGTCATCAACTAATCATAATGGTTTGGAATAAGTAACAAACTCTGGGAAAACGGCTAAGTCACTTACTCATGTATGGGGACAGAGACAGCCCCTAGGCATGCTTTGAGATGATGGTAAACCGTGACACTCTAGTTTGTGAAACCTGTTTTTTTTTCTTTTTGGCTTGGACATTTTATTTTTTCGCTTTGGTTTTGGAGTTTGGTTTGAACTCCTGGTTTTGTTGGTTTTCTGATTTGTATTTTGGTTTGGATGCTTGATTTTTTATTTGGATTTTGATTTGGACTTTTGATATGGATTTCTGGTTTTCTGGTTTGAATCTAGGTTTCAGATTCAATTTTGATTGACTTTTATCTATTTTTTTTGGCTAAAAGGTTGTCGAGTATGGACTATGCTCGGTAAGGGTCCGGAGAGACCAAGATTCTGCCTAGGACTTAGGCCCCATATTATCTATCGGTTACTATTTCAAGTCGTCAAGTATAGACTATGCCCAGCAAGGGTCCAGAGCAACTAGGATTTGGCTTAGGACTTAAGCCATAACATTACTCAATGTTTAGGGACACTGAACCAGGAACACCATGGCATTACTTGACATAGGTCGTCAGGTGCACGTTGTTCTTGGCAAGAACCGAGAGAGGTTACGGATTTGGATATTGACTATGAACAGCTAAAGATTTGGACATGGACCCAAAGCGGTCCTGGATTTGGATATCGGCCTGGAGAGGTCATGGATGTGGTTATTGGTTATTGGACATGGATAGATAAGAGCTCGGTTGTCGGGTTCGGATGGATGTGGAATTGGATAAGGATTTGGTCACTGGATAGGAATTGGATATCGACTCGAAGCAGTCATAGATTTGGATAAGCATACGGCAATGGCACTTGGATAAAATGGATTGGATTATGAATCGAAAGGTATGGCTATGGATAACATGTGGACTTCGGACATCGAATTTGAGTTTATTCAAAACACACCTTCCAATAGCAAGGCATGTTTTGAGGGGAAAATGTAACCCGCCTTTTGGCAAGGCCGTGGACGGACAGATTTAACTTAATTGACTACTCGTTTTCCAATATCGAAATACGATGGGTTTGAGCTAGTTGGATAGATAGACAATTGGTCATGGATGGTTCGGTATGGGTCATTCAGCAAGGGCGACTCGGTCGTATGTAGCTCAGTCATTGGTGGTGTGGGTCGGTGTGTTGAAGTTGATCAGCACAGGTGGGTCGGATAAACTCGGTGAGCTAAGGTTGGTCGGCATTGGTGGTTGTTCGATCTGGAAGGAGTGGGTCGGTCGGTCTGGGAGAAATGGGCCGGTCGTGTAGGTTCAGTCAGGGTAAGTAGTCAGGATGTCAGCTAGGGAGGATTGGTTGGGCAAAGTTCGGTCGTGATGTGAAAGTTACGGTGGGTTGGCCAGATATGGCTCGGCCGTAGTTCGATCGGTAGGTGCCTCTCGGTCAAGTATGGAGGTTTGTACAAGGATCAGCCTAGGTGGGTCGGCAGGTGCCGCTTGATGAAGGATGGAAGCTCGTACATGGATCAATATTGGTGGTTCAGATTGGATGGTGTGGCTCGGTCATCTATGGAGTGGAATGGCATGTTGAAGTGGGTCTGCATACTAGAGTATGGAGTGGATCGACATAGGTCGGTCGGCATGGCAGTGTGGGTCGGTTATGATGAAGGATGTTGGCTCGGCTATGGTCCTGATGGGCCCGGACTACTTAGGAAGGCCAGTAACTCGGGATTTGCCTATAAATACAACATGTGAGGCTTAGAAAAAGGTTCGTTCTGCTTCCCTTCTTCTTCCCTACTAAGGCTGCTCTGCCATTGTTGTTCTAAAAACTCTGGATTGTAGCTGTAATTGATTCTAACATCAAAAAAACGAAATTTCCAGAGTGGTCGTAGGCTGGAGTCAGCCGAGCCACTATAAATCCTGTGTTATTACCGCTTTCTTTTTAATTTTTACAGTTCTTCATATTTATACTCTCGAGATACATTCTATATGTGATCTGTGACTGTGATTTTGTACTCCCCTCTGGATTTAGGTGTTAGTGACCAATCTAGGCGCTAACAGTAACTTTATGATTTCGGTAGTATAGTCTTATACATTATAAAATTAGAATTTTGTTTTCGAATCTTGAATAAGGGTTCGATGTCTTTTTTAACGGCATGAACGCCGAAGCTTTTTATTTCGAATTGTTTTATTGATGGCTTGTTAAGCAATATGTTTTATGAGTTCAACAACTTCACTGGGGATATCAATGTATATAATTTTCGACATGCCATAACTTTAAGGGTATGACAACCTACTTGGGGATACCAATAGATATAGGTTGGACATTTGGGTGAATAATATTATATTCAAATTATAAATCGATATTTGATGGGTTCATAGTCATTTTAGGAAAGCTATGAGATGTGATGGATACTCCACATAATGCCAGAGATGGATAGTCTCTTTATGGTTCGTGATGTCATCCTAGGAAAGCTATAATATATGTGATGGATAGTCCATATAATTTTAGACAAATAAGACATATGTAATGGATAGTCACATGAAATTTAATTAGATAACCCATGTTTAGGTAGTCTGTATAGCCTAGGATAGATAATCCACATAATGTTTATATATGAGATGGGTAGTCCACATAAATATAAGACGGATAGTCAAATTAGATTTAGATGGATAGTCTATTAAATTAGGATATGATCCATTATTTGATTTTGGGTGGGATAAGGGAGCGTATAACACAGTGAAGACAAATTAGTTAGACTTACCCATGTTGCATGGCTGCAAATGATTGTTTTTACTATGTTCTAGCCATTGTGGTTGCACGTGCATAAATTTTGATTGACATAATTGGTTAAGATACTAGTGAGGGGAAAACCCATTCTTCTCCATAGCTTGGTCTCAATAGATATTTATTTTGGTTTGAGATGGTATGTCATTACTCACACCAGACTTTTTGTCTGACCTGAAGTTTTTGTTTTTCCCCTTAAACTCTCGGGTGCTCATTTGAGTAGGTTAAAAGTAAGGGTTTTCGGGTTTTTTGTGACGACCCGAAATTTTCGAGCACTTAAAATTGGAATATTTAATTGATTTTAAATATTCAAGATAATAATTTTAACTTGAATTACGAATATCATAATTTATTTGACAATTAAATTGTGAATTAAATGATTGAAATTGGATAAAATATGAAATCTGAGATTTTAAGTCTGTTAAAATATAATTTGGAAGCTTATAAAATTTATATTGATAACATTGAATATAATAGAAGTGTTAAAATTAAATCTAACACTAAATTGTTCAGTTTTGAAATTTTATCATTTTAAATTGAATTTAAAAATAGCCTTCCGAGGCACATTCTCAGAATTCGATGAAACCAGTGCCATTGGATCCGTAATATTGTATTATTATCGGATTTCAAATTTCGTAGTGATCGGGGTTGTTGTGTGAGCGTACGATAAGTGAACGCGTTGAAAATTAAATTAAAAAAAAACTTTATTTAATCAAATCAGGTCACCATTCCCTTCTTAAACACGCCATCTCCTTTACTTATCACGTCACCTCCTTTCCTTCTTATCAGCCGAATAAATGAACAAGTCTTTTTCCCCTAATCCTAATTCATTTCACCAATTCGAAAAATCAAAATAAAATGGCCACGATCTTTTTTTTCTTCTAAATTTTCGAAATCAATTTCGTTAGAAATCAACTCAAAGCAAAGTCGATTCGCGATGCCGAAACGGAGGGAAGGTTCGTGGCAATCGAGGCTGCTCGATCTCGTGAGGGCCGGGTTTGCGTTCGAGTTATCAGGTTCTTGGCGGCACATCGTCAAGTGTTAGAGGCGAGTCGCGATAATCGAAACCAATCAGGCGTGGCAAAGATGAGCGGGGTCGAGTGGCGAACTCCCGTCTATCGCGATTGAGTCAGGGTCGGTCACGACATCGATGATCGAAGGCATGGTGATCGGGTATCACAGTCGATGGTGGCCTTGGTTCGTTTGTTATCAGGAAGGTATTCGCTGATTTTATTTATTTATTTATTTATATTTATTTGCATTTGTTTCCAGTGAGGGATAAACAAATACTAAGCATATACTCTCACATATCCATATTTCAATTTATATATAGATACACATGTAGGTAGTCATAAATATATACAGGAATTATAATGTTAAACTAAATATCTATTTTACAACAAGATAAAGGACTTTTGAATGAAATTTATTATATTTAAATTTCTAGGATTACTAAAAATAAATTTTTTAAAGGAAATTTGGTTTTAAATCAAATTTCTAGCTAAATAAATTTATCGAAAGAGAGTTGTTTAAAACAAAATCATTAGTTTAAAATTAACATAATAGTCGCATTAAAATTTATAAAATGACAGTAAATTGTTCGATTTTATTTCGAATATTGATGAATCATATAATGTTATTTCAAGGTCAAAATTTGGAAATCAAGTTGGAATTGGATTGGATTGCAAACAATCAAAGGTGAGCTTGTATGGATGTAGTAGAAGTAGTGCCTTCGGTTCCGTTCGAACCCGAGATGGACTTGTATGGATGAATGCTTGCGAAACATCGTCAGGTGGACGATGGGCATTCTAAGGGATATATTCTAAAAAGGTAACGCTTAGCCTCAAGCTCATCAAATGGGAATGACTGAAAATCAGGGGTTATGCAGCAAGGCTAGGTGGGTAGCACCCAAGCAGGGTGAGGTCATTCCAGTCTAGATGTCCCTTTTTATTTCGGCTTAGTGGGCGGTTGCTGATCCCAACCGCGGGGTGATCTCACTCGGGATTATCCAGTAAGGGGTAGTCCCGGCCTTGTGTTGCAGGGGAGCGGGCGCACTCCTCGGTACGGTAATCTAGTCCCCGTACTGTAACAGGTGGTACCGCAGTGCCTAGTCATTGGTTGGAAATCCATTCTCCGTACGAGCCTTGTACGAGTTTTGCTTGTATTACCCACTCTGTGGCTAGTAGCTGGAATTTAATCATGTAACAATTTCGGCTATTTTATAAGTATTTGTTTATAGACCCTATTATAATATCAAAGGATTTCTATAAAAATTGTTTTAGCTATCGTAAGGTAAAAACCCGACATGTTTATTTGTGGCATGGTCTTACGAGATGCTTTTGTTTTTCAAAGGATTTGTGAAACTTTAATAATCAATTGGGTGTGATTTTCTCACGCTGGTATTCCAAACTGACTCGGGTGTTATTTAACTGTAATGCTCGGGTCAGACCGAGTATTATAGGATACATGATGATGCTGTGGAGCTCAGGAGATGAGCTGGATGACGATACGTATTTTCGTACTTGTTTATATACATATATTCCGCTGTATTGAGTTTTAGTGTATCCATTTGTATGATATTGATGTTGAGTTGTGATTGATGTACTATGATGATGTAATATATAAACAGAGATATTTAAGTTTTGAGCAAAAAGTATTTATTATCTATTATATTTTATTCTGTTGCGATGGTTAGATTATGATGTTGACTTCTATTTTCTTCTTCTACCTCTTCTTCTTTAACCCTAATGGTTCGTATTTCTGTGCTACTTGAGTTGATTGTTGTAGAATAGTGTTGACTCAAGGTGTACGGATTTGCGGGTCGTTACATTTTTAGATTACACGAATAGGCTTCCAAAGACGTGTAGGAGGCAAGCTAACTATTAGTAGGAGCTTTTATTTTCTGTTTTATTATTTTGTGTCTAATTGGATATAATGACAGAAGTTATAACTGTCAAGTATTAGATCTGATCAACCAAGTAGACATCTTCATATGTCACCCTTGGAGTATTTTATAATAATTATATTTTCTCTAAGGGTGAGATCGTATGGGATTACATAATGAATATGAAATTTTATTTATTTATGAAATGAAAAAGTTTACTATTGAAATGTGTTTGAAAATTTTGATATTCTTGTGCTTCTAATATTATCAATATAATTAACATGACCACATTTCGTCATCGAAAATTAATATTATGGATGACTACAGCATCCCTAGCGCTTAGTTTCGGGCCTTAAAATAGAGAATGTCATGTTTTGGTATAAGAGCATAAGGTTATGTAAAAATTTAAAAGATTGAAGTTTTTTGTAAACATAATCCAACAGATCATAAAATAATATTGTAGTATAGGATAACGCTATAGTAACGTACTTGTATTTGCTATATATAAGTATGTATTCTCCCCTCTCTCTTAGACCATTCTTCTATATTTTATTAGAGCTTCTATGCAGATTACGAAAATGCAAGATATGGAAGAAGGAAATAGAAGAGTGAATCTAGGTGAAGAAGCACCACAGCTAATAAAAATGCTCGGCCCAATACTAAAAGAAACCATGGTCGATCGACAAATGCTAATCAAAATGAAAATGATAATATAGGTGCTGGAACCCAACTAGTAGATATAAGAGCTATGTATTAGTTCTTTGTCAAAATGATGCAAGCTGGTGCTGATTTGGCTAGAGGGAAAGTTGCTAATGCGGGAGGAGCTAATCACATGGTGCCGGTTGGTAATAACAATTCTAAGTTGAACCGGGACTACACCAGTCTCGAAAGAATGCCTTTTCTTAAAATTGAAGATGCTATTGAAGTGGAAATTGGTTATTGCACCGTAAGAGTATTTTTTCCAATCTAGGTTTAAACGATGAGCAGAAAAGGAGTTTGGCATTAAGGCATTTGTAGGGAGCTGCTTTGTACTGGTAGAATGAGGTGAACGTACGTGTATCAAAAGAGAAATTTACTTAGGCTGAGTTTAGAAGAAGATTTAAGGAAAGGTTCTTGTTTGAGATAGACAATCAACTTTTCTTAGGAAATTTATGAAAGGAGCAAGGAGAGATGTCTATTTTGGAGTACGCAACTAACTTTGATGAGTTGTTCAGATACAGATATGCCACCATAGATACCATGATCAAGAGAAATGAAAAGTTCATCCAAGGTTAAATGCCAAAAATTTCCAGGGCAACAATGCTGCATCTTAGGGATCCAAGTAAAGTAGTAGTGGAGATAGCTATAAGGAATAAGGAGATGCTTTCGAATTTTAGGAAGGAGCAGTAGGTGAAAACCCAGATTTATAAGAGTAAAAAGAGGAAGTTCTTCAGTGGGAAGGGAGCTTAGATTAGTGGAGCTACCTAGAAAAGGAAAACTGATATCGTTTGTTACACGTGTGACAAGAAGAGGCATTGCGCTAATGAATGTCGATCTGGTGATGGTAAGACGGTTGTGGGAAAGAAGAATGTGAGGCGCTATAAATGCAACCAGGTGGGGCATTATAAGAATAAATGTCCAGAAGCGTCCAAGGTGGAAAATGGAAAGGTCTTTTACTTTTGAGTCATTATCTTCTAGGCCAACAGTAGAGGAGAAGGCAAATTCTGTAATGGGAGGTATGCTTTTGATCCATGACATACCCGTTAGAGTATTATTTGATACTGGTGGATCACATTTTTTTATATCTCGATTTTTGGTAAATAGTTAGATTTAGAACCATCATACCTTATTATTTCCTTAAGGGTCGCGAATCTAATAGGAGGGTATGCAACTCTTGGAATAAGATGTGAGCATCTAGAATTTGTGTTGTTAGGTCATACTTTTGCCTATAGTTTGTTTGTGTTCGATTTTGTGGGTCTTGGGATTATTTTGATTTGGATTGGTTGAGAAAATATGATGCAGGATATTTTTCCAGGAAGGAAAATATCACTAAGACACCTTAGTAGAAGTGACCGAATTATATACTCAGTTGGGAATTTAAGTTTAGATGTTTATGATTTATTGGGTGTAAAAGAGGTGGAAGATGAGTTGAGTTGTGTTTTAGCTGTAAGAGAATTTGTAGATATTTTTAAACCAGTTACAGGATTACCACCATGGAGAGCTATTGAGTTCAGAATTGATCTTGTACCTGGAGCCGAACCCATTAGTAAACCACCTAGCATAATGACACCTACTGAGATGAAAGAGTTAAAGGTGCAGATGGTGGATTTAGAAGGAAAGAGTTTTATTAGACTAACAGTTCGCCTTGGGGAGCGTCTGCAGTATTCATGAAGAAGCCGCACTGGTTGTTGAGGTTGTGTATTAATTATCGTAAGCTGAATGAGAAGACGATAAAGAGTAGATATCCTTTGTTGAGAATCGATGATTTATTTGATTAGTTAAGTGGATCCGAAGTGTTTCCCAGTTGGATTTAGTGACAGGGTTCCATCAACTGAGGGTGGCAGAGGACAATATTCCTTTGGCAGTGTTTCGAACGAGGAATGGTTCGTATGAGTGGTTTGTCATGCCATTTGGATTGACTAGTGTGCCTACTTTCTTTGTAGACTTGATGAACCAAATTTTTCGAGAGCACTTGGATAGGTTTGTATTGATGTTCATTGATGGCATTTTGATATATTCTAAGAATGAAAGAGATCATGAGATTCATCATAGAATAGCACTTGAGAAGTTGAGATAGCATCAACTAAAAGCAAAGTTTTGAAATATCATTTTTAGAAGAGAGAATTGAAATTTCTTGGTCATGTTGTTTCATAGAAATGGTTATCTATGGATCCAGCTAAGATTGAAGCTATAATAATTAGAAGAGACCCGAGAAGGTGATCGAGATAAAGATTTTTTTTGGATTAGCTAGCTATTATTGAAGATTCATTAAGGTTTTCTCTCGGATAACAACACTTGACTAAACTAACCAAAAAGGGTGTAGAGTTTATTTGGTCTAGTAAATGTGAGGAAGAATTCCAAAAGCTAAAACCTTTATTGACCAATGCGTCTGTTTTAGTTGTGTCAGATGGTAATCAGGATTTTGTGGTTTATGCACATGCATGTAGAACAAGATTAAGAGAAGTATTAATGCAAAGATGTAAAGTGATTGCCTACACTTTTTGACAGCTCAGACCACGTGAAGTTAGTTATCCAACTCATGATTTAAAGTTGGAAGCAGTGATCTTTGCTTTGAAGGTGTGGAAACACCATCTCGTAGGAGAAAGATTCAAGTTGTTTACAGATCATAAGTCTTTGAGGTATTTATTCTCTCAGAAATTGTTGAAAATGAGACTGCAGAGATGGCTTGAGTTTTTAGCGGCTTATAAAGATGAGTTTCTTATAGGAAGGTATGAAAAAGGATATAGGCTTATGGGTAAAGTAGTGTTTGAATTGCCAATAAGTGAAAGGCTGAGCGTTGAAAGTCAAGTTGATTGCTTCAGCCATTAGATTTGCTGGTTTGGAAATGAGATTCTATATCCATGGATTTTATTGATGGACTGCCAAGATCAAATAGGGAAAATGATATTATTTAGGTATTAGTGGATGGATTGACCAAGAATGCACATTTCATTCTCGTTAAGTCGACCAGGACGGCACATGTATTAGCTGAGATATTTATGAGAACATTGTTAGATTACATGGGATTCCTAGAAGTATAGTCGGTGAAAGAAGTACTTTGTTTACAAGTGAATTCTACAAGAACCTACAAGAGATATTATTTACCAAGCTTAAGATGAGTACGGCTTATCACCCAAAGATCGATAGGCAGATAGAGAGAACCATTAAGATACTCAAAGATTTGCTAAGAGCTTGCTGCTAGATTTCAATGGGTCATGGGAAGACCATTTAAACTTAGTTGAATTTTCCTACAATAATAGTTATCAGATTAGTATGAGAATGGTGCCTTTCGAAGCTTTGTATGGAAGGCCATGCATATCACCAGCATGTTGGTCGGAGACCAGAGACAGATCAGTGCTTTTTCTAGATATGGTGAGAGAAGCATGGAAAAGATTGAGTTGATCCAAGCATGGTTGAAGGAGGATCAGTCTAGGCTGAAAAGTTTCCTAGATAAGAGGCATAAGGATCTAGAGTTCTTAGTTGGAGATCATATTTTCATTAAAGTATCACTATGAAGGGTGTGGTATCAGGGAAACTAGAACCTAGACATATTAGGCCATTCCCTATTATAAAGAGGATCAGAAAGCTTGCATACTAGATAGAGTTATCGAGTAGTTTGGTAGGAGTCTATAATGCTTTTTATGTTTCTCATCAAAGGAAGTATGTGCATGATCTAAAGACTACTATTGCGTCGACCGCATTGGAATATTTAGTAGTGGAACCAGATTTGACTGTTGTGAGTCAACCAGTTTGTGTTGTGGTGTGAGATGAGAAAAGGCTAAGGTACAAGATAGTTAGGTTAGTGGAAGTACAGTAGAGTGACAACGAGAAATACTATACTTGGGTAACAGTGGATAGGATTAGGGATACTAATCCTCAATTGTTACGAGGATAAGTTCTATACTTGTTATATAGACTTTCTAGCTAGTAGGATATACTGGAATTGTTCGTTACAATTGTTTGCATGTTTGATGTGCGTATTGTATAGTCCTTACTGAATTTTGAAGATGAAATTCTTTGAGGAGGTGAGCCTGGAATACCTCCAATTTTAGTTTAGCATTATTCAGAACATTTAATTGAATAGATTAAAGAGAATAATGTAGTGAGATAAAAAAGATGAGATTTTATAAATTGAATCAGGTCTGAGCTAAGTAATATTTTTTTTTAAAACTTAATATAGAAGGGAATAATTGAGAGGAGAAAACCAGGAATATAACCTTACTTCATCCCTTAAAGCTCTCCCTTTCTCATTCATTCTCGTTTTACATTCACAAAATAAAGTAAACATGCTAACTATAATCAAGGAAGAAAGATGGGAAACTAAAGGGGATTCAAAGGGAAAAACTTAAGGAAGATAAACTCCTACAAGTCTCAATCTCATCATCCATCTAAGGTGAATAATAATTAAACATCTCTACTTTTGTGTTTGAATTCAGGTATGGCTAATTTCTGAGTTGATCTTGATTGTTTTGCCATGATGGATGTTTGATCATTGTTTAGATAAAATAATGATTTCTGTAAATTTTATGGAATTATTATGAAGGTTTAAGCTAAAACCTAAGTTTTTAATCTTCAATTGATTTGATTTTCTGGTATGTTACGTAAAACATTATTTTGGATATAAGCTTTTTAGTTTCATAATTTTCCAAGTTAATATGAATATTTATAAATTTTCTAAGGAGGAAATAGTGTTTATTTCGGGTTTTAATTATTAAAAAATAATTATGGTCTTGAAATTTTTAAAGGAGAAAAAATATATAAATTCTAATTTCTAGTGATTTTGGGGATTTTTCCTAAAATGTTATGATTTTCTATGAATTTAATAAGCTAGAAAAGATTATAATTAATATTAAGTAATACTATTAATTAATGGGTTGTGAAATGGATTTGGAAAGGTAAAACTGACTTGCGGTAGTCTTTCTACAAAGAAATTGATAAACTTTGTTTTTAACCAATAGAAAGTTGACAAAGGATTAGAGTTGGTAAAAAAAAGAAATTGGTTTAAAAAGGAAGAAAAACAGTTTTAATGTTTATTATGGTAATGCCACCGACGACATGCGGCATCCCTCATGATACGCGGTATCCATCATAGGAGGAATGCAACATCTCATGGGTGAAGAGATCCGATATTGATATCGGAGCTCTACTTTGTTTTCTAAAGGGCGACATCTCTTGCCTTTTGTTTTAAAATCCATATCACATGGCACATATGGCATAAGTCTTCAATTTCGAAACCTATGTTTAAAGGTTTTGGTGTTGCATATTTTCAACAACTTTCAAGTAGTGTATAGTCGCCACAATTATGAGAAGCCGATATCAAATGTTTTAAGGCTTTGATGCCGCAAGTCATCATTTCCGATAACAACTGTTTTACAACATAATAGCCGAAGTAGCGTATTTTCGACATCTTATTTTTAAAGTGGTTATGCTGTAAGAAATTGATTTCGACTTGAGTGACTGATATCGTAGCTTGGCAACTTCGACATCAAATGTTTTCTCTATTTTTGATAACTAGGCTATGCAGCTATGATGCTGTAACCCTTTTCTTTTCCGCCGCGTTGTTTCGTATCTAATTGGATGTAATGATAGAAATTATAACTGTCAAACATTAGACTCTGATCAACGAAAGGGACATCTTCATATGTCACTCTTAGAGTATTTTATAATAATTATATTTTCTCCAAGCGTGGGATTGAATGAGATTATGTAATAAATATGAAATTTTATTTATTTATGAAATGAAAAAATTTACTATTGAAATGTGTTTGAAAACATACTATTGTGCTTCTAATGTTGTCGATATAATTAACATGACTACATTTTATCACTGGAAATTAATACTGTGGATGACTGCAGCATCCGTAGCACTTAGTTTCGGACCTCAAAATGGAGGATGTTACAAAGGTGTACAAAGGTTGACAAATATCAGTATCATAAATGAAAATTTGATTTAATGTATAAGTCATTTGAAAGTTGAACGTTCAAATTAAAATTGCTATATGCATGCATGTACGAGAACTTGTATGTACATGCGCATGCACATGCATAAACACACATACACATACATACATACATACATACATACATACATACATACATACATACATACATATGTATATTATACACACACACACACACACACACACACACACACACACACACACACACACACACACACACACATATATATATATATTTCAATGATGATCTATACAATAAATGAAATTTTGATTTAATTTAATATAACATAATTTATTCTATAGCTGAACATAGTTTTATATTTAAACTAGAACTACTATATTCGTACATATGTATGTGAATCAGAATGACATATATACATACATATACGTATACACATATAACAAAATTAATAAAAATAAGTATCATAAATGAAATTTAGGTTTAATGTATCAAAAGGCATTGTAAAGAAGAGCATAACTCAATTCAAGTTAGAAATGTTATAAACACATATCAAAATAGACACACACACACATATATGTATATGTATGTATAAACCTGAAAATATCGGTATCATAAATGAACATTTGATTTGTTGTATCAGATAGCATTTTTAATAATGAGCATAGTTTTATATTCGAACCAAAACTATTTATTACATTTCTCAAAACTGACATATATATATACACACACCCCTGTGTGTGTTTATGTACATATACATATTTATATGTATATGTATATGTAGATACATGTGTATGTATGTATCAAAATTGATAAATATTATCATCATATATGAAATTTTAGTTTCATATACAGGATGTATCAAATGACCTTATTAATAATGAACATTGTTTTATACTCAAATCCAAGCTATCTATTACAAGTCTCAACACTTATATATATATATATATTATATGTATATATATATATATATATCTGTCACACAAATACACACATAGATACATACATACATACATATGTGTGTGTGCGTGCGTGTATATCAAATATCAGTGTCATATTTTTTTTTTGATTATTTTATTAGAAGTCATTCTAAAGTAGAGAACCATTTTGTATTGAAATAAGAAACTAAGAAAATTTACTGTATATTTATTGAAATGTTACAATGAATTAAGAAATATAACGAAAATCATATAATTTTCACGATAAGAAAAATTAAAATAAGATTTGATCACTTTTCATATGATAACGTAATAATATATTACTCACTTTTCAATGAAAATATTTAAAAAGTTTACCGTGAAGAAACTTCAAAATTAATGGTATTGATTTGATTTAATTCATAAAATATTTATGCATGGTTTAAATTAAAAAAGCATGCCCTATTTTGAATAAAACAGAAGCAAGATCTAAATTTTGATTACCGTGTGTTAGTAGCTCTTCCAACAAATTTCCACTGTAACCATTTAGACTGGGATTGTTTTTTTATGTTCTTTAACTTTTCTTTTGTTGGTAAATGTGGATGAACATGACGATATAATTTTTGAAAAAACAATTTACTAGAAAAAAAGAATTTTTGAAAAACGTTATGGAATTGAACCGCAAGTGTATTTTCTATCAAACTGCACGTTTTTTAAATTGAATGTACGGGTTTTAAGGTTTTATACATAGTACCAAGTATATGATAGGAACAAAGCCTTTATATAACTTGGATTGTTAGTAAATCTAGTGCACAATGCTTTTGAAATTATAATAAATCTAGTGTAGTGAAATGAAGGTAATTGTGCTATAGGATCATGTAATATGGATGTATCTATAAACTACTTGTGCAGGATATAAAATAAGTATGTAAATAAATAAAGAAGCAAAGTAAACGACACTAGAGATTTTTATACCGGATCGAACTTTCCGTTCTACGTCCACTCCCATACTCCTTCTTGAATTAAACAAGCAACTTTTACTTAACCCGGAGGAATAGGTTTACATCGCCTGAGCAACCGAACAGGACTACCACCGCCTAAGCAACCGAATAGGACTTCTACCGCATGAGCAATCGAATAGGACTTCTTAACAAATAAACAAAAGTATCTGACCGTAAAATTCTCTTTAAATAACACTAATAAGTCAATAAAGTACAATCTTCTTATAATCTTCTCATTTATGATATATACTGTAATGTGCTTGAAGATTGTGGAAGATAGAGTGGTCAATGACCAGAGATTATTTATATTTTGAGTCCAAATGGTAAATAAAGAATTAGAGTTGAGAAACCAAGAAAACTAAAATCAGTTGTTGTAAAAAGTTTGTTGGATTTTAGACTCTATTATATAGTTTTAAGAGTTGCAATCTTTGATGAAATGGTGCAATGAAAAGGAATGGATGCAATCCTTAAATTAGAAAATGTTTCTCTTTGTTGAAGAGAAGCATCTCTTTAGAAAAGTAGCCATTATCAATAATCAGCCGTTTTAAATTTTCAATTCAGACATCTGAATCGATTTAAATTTGATGCAGCAAGAAAATAGGCTAATTTAGGGCTAATTCATCCGTCTGAATGTCTTCATTCAACCGGCTAAACCTTCGTAAATATTTATGAATCTTCGTGCCGGTTGAATTTCTTGCCATTAATCAAAACATAAGATCCAACATTCACCCCTTTTTTGATGATGACAACTCCATTTGTGATATAAATAAATATCGACAATATTGCTCTCTAGTTCTATATCTCCCCGTAAATATATGCTAGCCTTATCTTTCTGTTTCTCCCCCTGAATCTTTGCTTTTATTCCTGCTGCAAATAGTGTAAGAGCAATATCTTTCTTCCCCTTTGTCATCGGCAAAAAAGAGAGTTTATATAAAGACATAATTCTATTAGATATATGGAACATCCTTTAAAAATTCCAAAATCTATATTTTCCTTTCGTTTCTCCAAGTACCTGCAATAAATAATAATCATTTTGGTACCCTTCCTTACCATGTTAGGGTCTAACGGTTAATCATAGGACGAAAACCTTACCAGAATAGGTGTGATTGTACCCTCTAAAAGAAATAATGAAACAATATTAAAAATTACTACTACTTATAATTTAAGGTATCAAAAAAAATTAACATTTAAAGCATACGACACCCAAGTTTCTTATAATTTCCTAATTTTTAGGAAACCAAATCCATTTGGGTATGGTTGAACCTTTATAAATATAATTTTCATTATTAACTACCATATCAAAATAATTGTCAATGTATTTTTCTCTATTTTTCCAACTAACAGGAACTCAAATACTTAGATAATTTGTATTCATATTTCCGATCAATGATTTTCTACTTCTAGAGAAATTATAAACATTATTGGTCATAGCAGTATTTGAATTTCTATAAGAATTGGATTTAGAGTTTACTCAAAATGTAGTACTAGCACTAACATTTTTACTATACATGAAAGTGTATCTAGTGCTATTTTTACGATCAGTTTTATTATATCCTAAACCACTTTTATCATGTAAAGGTCTAGAACTAGATAAAATCATGTTTAAATCATTTTGACCTTTATTAAATTTTGTGACTACAGTGTTAAGTTTATCAAATTTAGCTTTAAAGTCACAATTATTATTTTCAAAAGAAATATTGTCGTTTTTCAAAATATCAATTTGCTTGATTAATTCAGAATTCTCTTTTTTTAACATACGGTTCTCATTTTCGAGAAGAAGATTTGAGATTTTGAATTATCTACAGATGATTGTAATAAACCATTTTGTCTTTTCAAATTCGAAATTTCTTTTGAAATATTTTTTTTCCAAACATAGTATTTTGTTCATCTAGAAAATGTTTAAGAGGCTCCAAATTATTTTTCAAAACACCATGTTGATTTTCTATATCTAATTTCTCTTTTTTTAATTTCTCAATTTCATTTTTGATTGATTTCGTCTTTTCTAAAATAAGAAAGTTATGCTTTGAGATTCTATTGCATATGCTAACTAATTCATTATTACTATTTACTGAAATTTGTAAATTAGAAAGCACCTTTTGTAGTCCTCGTTGGTGGCTTTGACAGGGATTTTTCTTGTAATATTTCAATTAGATCTTTTTCTGGTCATATTCTATGATTTATGACGATCGACAAAATTCTAGGCTTTGATACCAAATGAAGGTGACTGTGGTATTGGAACGTGTAATAGGATGTATCTATAAACTACTTGTGCAGAATATAAAATAAGTAAGTAAATAAATAAAGTAGTAAGGTAAATGACACCAGAGATTTTTATACTGGTTTGAACTTCCTGTTCTACGTCCAGTACCAAACTTTTTCTGGAACTAAACAAGCAACCATCACTTAACGCGGAGGGATAGGTTTACACCGTCTGAGCAACCGAATAGGACTTCTACCGTCTGAGCAACCGAATAGGACTACCATCGCATGAACAACCGAACAGGACTTCTTTACTGATAAACAAAAGTATCTAACTGTAATATGCTCTTTAAATAGCATTGCTAAGTCAATAATGTACAATCTTCCTATAATATTCTCCTTTATGATATATAGTGTAATGTTCTTGAAGAATGTGGAGGATAGAGTGAACAATGATCAAGGATTGTATGTATTTTGAGTGCAAATGGTAAACAGAGAATCAGAGTTAAGAAATAAAGAAAACTAAAATCATTTTTTGTAAAACGTTTGTTGGATTCTAGACTCTATTTATATAGTTTTAAGAGTAGCAATCTTTGACGAAAAGGAGCGATGAGAAGGAATGGATGCAACCGTTAAATTAGAAGATGTTTATCTTGTTGAAGAGAAGCGTCCCTTAAGAAAATTAGCCGTTTGAAATTTTCAATTCAGACATCTGAATCGATTTAAATCTGATGCAACAAGAAAACATGCTAATTAGGTCTAATTTAGCCGTCTGAATTTCTTCATTCAACCGACTGAATCTTCGTAAAAATTTATGATTTGATTCAGCAGTCATCCGTCTGAATGGGGACATTCAGCCGGCTAATTTAAGACTAAAATGAGCATTTGCATTGTTTTGTGCATGTGTCGGTGTATATATCATATCAGAGAGATTTTAATATAATTCTAATATAATATACAGACTCTAAACAACATATATGTGAACCATACTTCATATTGTTGAGTCCTGTCTTCGTGGTTCTTTGTTGTAGATTCATGAATCTTCGTATCAATTGAATTTATTATCATTAATCAAAACATAAGATCCAACATTCTCCCCCTTTTTGATGTTGACAACTCCATTTGTGATATGAATGAATCTCGACAATATTTCTCCATAGTTCTATATCTTCCTCTAGATATATGCTAGCTTTATCTTACCGTTTCTCCCCCTGAATCTGTGCTTTTATTCCTACTGCAAATAGTATTAGAGCAATATCTATTTCCCTCAGTCATCGACAAAAAGGAGAGTTTATATGACGACATAATTCTATTAAATATATGAAACATCCTTTAAAAATTCCAAAATCTACCATTTTCCTTTTGTTTCTCCAAGTATCTACAATAAATAATAATCACTTTGGTACCCCCTTCCTATGTTAGGGTCAAACGGTTAAACATAGGATGAAAACCTTACCAAAATAGGTGTGATTGTACCCCCTAATAGAAATAATGAAACAATATTAAAAATAACTACATAATTTAAGGTATGAGAATAAAAAATTAACATTTAAAGCATGCAATACCCAAGTTTCTCATAATTTCCTAATTTTTAGGAAACCAAACCCATTTGGGTGTGGTTGAATATATATATAATTTTCATCCACCATATCAAAATAATCATCAATGTATTTTTCTCTATTTTTTCCACTAACAGGAACCCAAATACTTAGATAATTTGTGTTTATATTTCCGATCGATGATTTTCTACTTCTGGAGAAATTATGAACATTATTGGTCATAGCAGTATTTGAATTTCTATCAGAATTAGATTTAGACTTTACTCAAAATTTAGTACTAGCACTAACATTTTTACTATACATGAAAGTCTAATGCTATTTCTACGATCAGTTTAATATATCATAAACCACTTTTATCATGTAAAGGTCTAGAACTAGATAAAATCATGTTTAAATCATTTTGACGTTTATTAAATTTTGTGACTTCAGCGTTAAGTTTATCAAATTTAGCTTTAAAG
Organism: Allium cepa; assembly: GCA_030765085.1. Taxonomy (NCBI): domain Eukaryota; kingdom Viridiplantae; phylum Streptophyta; class Magnoliopsida; order Asparagales; family Amaryllidaceae; genus Allium; species Allium cepa. Next base: position 566,178,368 of record CM060940.1, on the reverse strand, counting down.
TCACAATTATTATTTTCAAAAGAAATATTACCGTTTTCAAAATATCAATTTGCTTGTTTAATTCAGAATTCTCCTTTTTAACGTATAGTTCTCAATTTCGAGAAGAAAATTCGAGATTTTGAATTATCTAAAGATGATTGTAATAAATCATTTTGTCTTTTCAAATCTGTAATTTCTTTTGAAAAATTTTCTTTTTATTTTTCAAACATAGTATTTTGTTCATCTAGAAAATCTTTAAGAGCCTCCAAATTATTTTTCAAAACACCATCTTGATTTTCTAAATCTAATTTCTTTTTTTTATTTTCTTAACCAATATTTATTGATTTCACCTTTTCTAAAATAAGAAATTTATGTTTAGAGATTCTATCGCATACTAACTATTATTACCATTTATTGAAATTTGTAAATCAGAAAGTACCTTTTTGTAGTCCTCATTAGTGGCTTTGACAGGGATTTTTTTGGTAGTATTTCGATTGGATCTTTTTTTGGTCATTATTCTATGATGTTGTGATAATCGATAGATTTCCAGGCACTGATACCAAATGAAGGTGAATGTGCTATAGGATTGTGTAATATGGATGTAACTATAAAATACTTGTGCAGAATGTAAAATTAGCAAGTAAATAAATAAAGTGGTAAAGTAAATGACAATAGAGATTTTTATACCAGTTCAGACTTCCCATTCTATGTCTAGTCCCAGAATCCTTCTAGAATTAAATAAGTAATCCTCACTTAACCCGAAGGTATAGGTTTACACCCCTGGGCAACCGAACATGACTTCTACCGCCTAAGCAACCGATAGGACTTCTACTACATGAGCAACCGAACATGACTTCCTTACAAATAAACAAAAGTATCTAACTATAATATGCTCTTTAAATAGCACTGATAAGTCAATAAAGTACAATCTTCCTATAATATTCTCCTTTATGATATATTGTGTAATGTGCTTCAAGGATGTGGAAGATGGAGTGATCAGTGATCAGAGATTGTATGTATTTTCAGTGCAAATGGTACATAGAATCAGAGTTAAGAAATCAAGAAAACTAAAATAAGTTGTTGTAAAAAGTTTGTTGGATTCTAGACTCTATTTATATAGTTTTAAGAGTTGAAATCTTTGATGAGAAGGAGCGATGAAAAGGAAAGAAAGCAACCATTAAATTAGAAGATGTTTCTCTTTGTTGAAGAGAAGCACCCCGTTAAAAAATTAGCCGTTATCGATAATCAACCGTCTGAAATTTTCAATTCAGACATTTGAATCGATTCGAATTTGATGCAAAAAGAAAATAAGCTAATTTAGGTCTAATTTAACCATCTGAATGTCTTCATTAAGCCGACTGAATCTTCATAAAAATTTATGATTTGATTTAGTAGTCAACCGTCTGAACTAGGACATTCGGCCGACTGATTTAAGCCTAAAATGAGCATTTGCATAGTTTTGTGCATGTGTCGGGGTATATATCATATTGAAGAGATTTTAACATAATTCTAATATAATATATAGACTCTAAACAACATATATATGAACCATACTTCATATTGTTGAGTCCGATCTTCGTAGTTCTTTGTTGTGGGTTCATGTATCTTCGTGTCTATTGAATTTCTTGTCATTAATCAAAACATAAGATCCAACATTCTCCCCCTTTTTGACGATGATAACTCCATTTGTGATATGAATGAATCTCGACAACACTGCTCTATAGTTATATATCTCCCCCTGAATATATGCTAGCCTTATCTTTCAGTTTCTCCCCCAGAATCTGCACTTTATTCCAACTGCAAATAGTGTTAGAGCAATACCTTTCTCCCCCTTTGTCATCGACAGAAAGGAGAGTTTATATGATGACATAATTATATTAAATATATGGAACATCCTTTAAAAATTCCAAAATCTAGCATTTTCCTTTTGTTTCTCCAAGTACCTGCAATAAATAATAATCATTTTGTATCCCCTTACTATGTTAGGGTCCAACGATTAATCATAGGATTAAAACCTTACCAAAATAGGTGTGATTGTACCCTCTAAAAAAATAATGAAACAACACTAAAAATAACAACTACTTACAATTTAAGGTATCAGAAAAAAATTTAACATTTAGAGCATGAGATACCCAAGTTTCTTATAATTTCTTAGTTTTTAGGAAACCAAATCCATTTGGTTATGGTTGGACCTTTATAAATATAATTTTCATTATTAACTACCATAGAAAAATAATCATCAATGTATTTTTCTCTATTTTTCCAATTAACAGGAACCCAAATACTTAGATAATTTTTATTCGTATTTTCGGTCAATGATTTTGTACTTCTAGAGAATTTATAAATATTATTGGTCATAGCAGTATTTCAATTTCTATAAGAATTGGATTTGGACTTTACTCGAAATTTAGTACCAGCACTAGCATTTTTACTATACATGAAAGCGTATCTAGTGTTATTTCTATGATCAGTATTATTATATTCTAAACCACTTTTATCATGTAAAAGTTTAGAACTAGATAAAATCATGTTTAAATCGTTTTGACCTTTATTAAATTTTGTGACATCGGTATCAAGTTTATCAAATTTAGCTATAAAGTCACAATTATTATTTTCAAAAGAAATATTACTGTTTTTCAAAATATCAATTTGCTTGTTTAATTCAGAATTCTCCCTTTTTAACGTATAGTTCTCATTTTCGAGAAGAAAAATTCGAGATTTTGATTTATCTAAAGATGATTGTAATAAATCATTTTGTCTTTTCTAATCAATAATTTCTTTTGAAAAAATTTCTTTTTCAAACACAGTATTTTGTTCATCTAGAAAATCTTTAAGAGCCTCAAAATTATTTTTCAAAACACCATATTGATTTTCTAAATCTAATTTCTCTTTTTTTAATTTCTCATTTTCAATTTTGATTTATTTCATCTTTTCTAAAATAATAAAGTTATGTTTTGAGATTCTATCGCATGTACTAACTAATTTATTATTACCATTTGCTGAAATTTGTAAATCAAAAAGTACCTTTTTATATTCCTCATTGGTGGCTTTGACAAGGATTTTTCTTGTAGTATTTCAATTGGATCTTTTTCTGGTCATTATTCTATGATGTTGTAACGATCGATAGAATTCCAGGCTCTGATACCAAATGAAGGTGACTGTGCTATAGGATCGTGTAATATGGATGTATCTATAGACTACTTGTGCGGAATATAAAATAAATAAGTAAATAAATAAAGTAGTAAAATAAATGACACTAGAGATTTTTATAACGGTTCGAACTTCCCGTTCTACATCAAGTCCAAGACTCCTTCGGAAATTAAATAAGCAACCCTCACTTAAGCCGAAGGAATAGGTTTACACTGTCTGAGCAACCGAATAGGACTTCTACCGCATAAGCAACCGAACAAGACTTCTTTAAAAATAAACAAAATTTTCTTTCTGTAATATGTTTTTAATAGCACTGATAAATCAATAAAGTAAAACCTTCCTATAATCTTCTCCTTTATGATATATAGTGCAATGTGCTTGAAGAATGTGGAAGATAGAGTGATCACTAAGCATAGATTGTTTGTATTTTGAGTGCAAATTGTAAATAGAGAATCTAAGTTAAGAAATCAAGAAGACTAAAATCAGTTGTTGTAAAAAATTTGTTGGATTCTAGACTCTATTTATATAGTTTTAAGAGTTGCAATCTTTGACGAAAAGGAGCGATGAAAAGGAACAGATGCAACCCTCAAATTAGAAGATGTTTCTCTTTACTGAAGAGAAGCATCCCTTCAGAAAAATAGCCGTTATCGATAATCAACCGTCTAAAATTATTCAATTCAGACATCTGAATCGATTTAAATTCGATGCAGCAAGAAAATAGGCCAATTTAGGTCTAATTCAGCTATCTGGATGTCTTTAATCATCCCGTTGAATCTTCTAAAAAAATTATGATTTGATTCAACAATCAGTCGTCTAAACGGGGACATTCATCCGACTGATTTAAGCCTAAAATGAGCATTTGCATAGTTTTATGCATGTGTCGGCGTATATATCATTTCAGAGAGATTTTAACCTAATTTTAATACAATATACATACTATAAACAACATATACATGAACCATTCTTTGTATGCTGAGTTTGGTTATCGTAGTTCTTTGTTGTAGACTCATGAATCTTCGTGTCGGTTGAATTTCTTGTCATTAATCAAAACATAAGGTCCAACATGACATACATTCCATAGGTTTCGTAACATTTTTATGCTTAAAATGTAACTTATTTTTCTCTTTTAAATCACATTGTTATATGTAAAATAAGACGAAGAGACTATCCATGGCTATAGAGATTTTTTTAATTTTCGTTTTTTAAGTTTTTTAAAAAGTTTTTAGACGGTTGTAACAAGAGAGAAAATAAGGAAATGGTGACATAAATGAAATAAAGATATTTTTGGAATAAATGGGTTAAGAAAGAAAAATGTAAGGTGTGTTTTATAAAAAAACACTGGGAGTAAGAAAGGAAAAAAATGGTGGGCTAACATAATTGTTTTTTGCAAAAACCATCATAGAAAGAGAACAAGGCATCTATTATCTAAGTAAAAAAGCAAGATTATTGCAATTCATATGTGGGCGTATGTGTTCTTTTATATTTTACTTCTCTCCAATTCTGTTTACACATATCATTTCTTAAAAAAGTGCAGTTTTTGTTCGTAGTCAATTATATTCTTGAAATAATTGCCCCTCTCTTCAATTTTTGTCGTAAAACAGGAAGCGTTTTTCTTGAATTCACAGTTAGCTCAAACCATTTTGTATATCTATATTCATTGCTTTTATTTAAAATTTTATCATTATCATATATTTTATAAGATCTAATTAATCTTTCTCTTCATTTTTTGTTTTATTTCATATTTTATCACTATCTTATACTTTATATGATCTGATTAATTTCTTCCATCGCATCGTTGTGGATGAATCATAACATCCAAGTACTTTCAACATGATCTTGTTAAGTCTTCTTGACCTCCTATTAAGTATATCAATATTTTTGAAAGTCATATCCGATTACTCATTTGATACGTACTTGATGATTTATTGATTTATTTCCTAATGTAATTAATTATTTATATATCTATCTTTTAAATCAGCCATTTGTTACTACTAGAATATGATGTTGTCATTCTCCTTTTAAATTTTGTACATTTATACTATAAATATTTTTCTCATCTTCCTAATTATCTACAATAGCAGATTGGTATGATAAACGTTCCATCACACCTTTCATGCTTGTGCAAATAGAAATTGTTGTTAAATGAAACGAAAATTAAATAGATTTGTTTCGTCGAATGTGGTAGACGTCATATCAACCAACCTTTTTTTAGTTGATTTCCAAACTTCGATACCATTATGTTCACATGAGCAATAAGATGTTTGTTATATAAGGCTTGGTTTAAGGCTGAGTAACATGCTTCAGAAGCTGTAGGTTAGTTTGATAGTAGATTACTGATTTATTGCATTTTGCAGTTGTCTAACTATTCATGAAGTGTGCTGATTAGTTTACATTTTAACAGCATGTAGGTATAATCGTCTCTATAGGTTGAGGTAACTACGAGAATTGAAAAAAGGAATTTGAGAAGATATATTTTCATTTTGCTTCCTATAATTGTAGTTACCTCAACATTTATGTCTATGTCATAGTTCATAATGACATCATTTTCACCTGAATAATTTTATAGACAATCATGTTTCTAAAACCACCATTATTGTAGGAATAGTTGGCAGTGAATCACCCTGCCATGAAGATAAAGTTCTTATTTCTACAACCTTATATATCAATGTGTAATTTGATATCTTTTCTTAAACCGTCTAACGGTTGCATCATGTATTAATCTTTTCTCACTAAGTGTTACGATTAACTATATAATATTTACTCCGATTTATATCATGAAAATTCCTTTTTTGCCAATTCAAATATTTAAATTTACACTGAATCAATGTCCATAGGAAACAATGTTGCAGATTGGAGTGACAATGTCCAACAAAGAACAATGCCACTACATAAAAAATTCTTAATTATTTTAAACTCTCTCTTTGCTATGATGGTGTCATTGTTATAGGGGAATGACACTGTTATACCAAAATACATCTCTATTATTTTAAACCTTCTCTTTGCTAAGATGATGTCATAATTGTGATTACCATTACACTAGAGTTAGAAGAGTGTGTTTGCAATTTTGCGCCACTTTCTCATTGATATCAGAAGTCTCCTTTTGTAATCAAGTTTGCTATGTGGTTTCCTAACCAATCCATAGCAAGAACAATATCAAGACAAGAAAATACCAAATCAAGTTTGTTATATGCCAAACCCCTTTTTGAATTATATGCTCTATGTTATTAACTTGGGGTAAGATCTATTTTATCTATTAAATCAATGAATATGAAAGAAAAAGGTGCTATAGTACTTAATAAAACTTTAGTACGAATTCCATGAACTAAAATCATCACTTTAGTGGTATCAATTATTGTTTCCTATATGGTGGAATAAATGAGTCGGCACAACTTCAACGATCAAAGCTTTTTTTAGTTCACCTCTAGTTGGAGATGGACAATCATTCTTTTTATGATCCGTTTTGGTTGCAATTATAGCACATAGGCTTTCCTCTAGCCACTGAATAATCATTTAACATATGTTCATGCCATCTACATCCAAAAAAGAATAAACCACATTTGCTAACTTTTTATTTCTTCCCATCCTTGGTTATTCATGTTATCGAAGCCACAATGGTAAACGCCGAGGGGATGACAGTAACGTCTCAGAGACAATTGCTAAGTTAAATGGTAATATTAAGATAAACATCGAGGTGAATTATAGTAACCTTCATGATGGAAAAACACCGAGTCAAATGATAGTAGCCTTGTGAGTGATATAAATAGACATACGACATACTATGGTGAAAGATAATAAACTAATAGTAAATACTGAGATAAACTAGTGTTATCCCTAGGTGAATGATATTCATAAATGTTTTAAATGTTTTGATATCTAGGTGAATGATAGTAATTTTCGCAAGAAGTTTTACATAAATGTGAAAGACAAGTAACCCTTGGAACAAGTAAACTAAGAAAATATTTGGGTAGGAACCTAGTGTACATTTCTTATATAAATGTAGAACTCAACTTAAATAATTATGACATGAAAGTCTGTACTTAAAGCTGTACCGGGACCTAGTTATAAATAATTTACTTGAATAAAATGAAAGTACATTAGCAAGAGGAAAACCATCCACTATGTGACATGGTCTCACATTGCGTCAGTTGAAAGAAGTAGGCCAATCAGAAGTGGTTAAATGGGAGAATTTAAAACGATCCATTTTCGATCATTGTTGGGCCTATGAAGTCTAACTAATTTTGATAAAACCTAAATTTTGTTTCAAATAGCATCTTATTTTATTTTATTTTATTTTATTTATTAGAAGGATTTAGATTATTTGATTTATTTTAATTACTTTAATATATACATATAGTACATCAAATATACTCTTGTGTGTGTATGCGTGTAATAGTTGTTCTGTATTATTAGTTTGGTGAGTGAAGAGTCAAATTATTACTTATTTGATACTATTTAATGTGTCATAAATGTCATGAATGTGCAATTAAGTAGGAATATATACCTACTATTATTGATTTGACCAATTTGTATTTGGTAGTCTATGAGTGTATTTTGAATATACTCATGTGATTATAATGCAAGCGCAACGTACAAACAGTGTACATGGTTAATGTGTACATATGTTTGTGCTTTGATTTACACCACAATGGATACATTTTCCCTTTATATATGTCTTTGTTGTCCATGATTTTATTATGAAATTTTACAATATAAACACACATACTTGCGCATATCTTAAATTAATTTCGTTGAAGATAATTTGAAATTCAATTTTATTGAATACATGATCACTTTATTCTACTTGATAATGTCATAAAATTTATAACCAACTATTTATAGACACATTTCTTAGAGCCAAAGTAATTGTAAAATATGAAAACTACTGTAATAAAGGAAAGCCTGGACATTGAAATATCCTTGATTTATTTCTTAACATATAATAAATATCTCTTGCCACCCAACTCAAACTCATGATGCAGCTACTATAAATGTTACACCCACCTCTATACCCATACCATCCAAGAGTATTACTAGGTAATACTATCAGATAATATGGGTAATGAGGCTATATGGGGTACACGTGAATATATCATTGGGCTAACACTTGTATATTCTTGAAAAATCATAAACTACTCACATATATGTACATGGTATCGACACAGAGCAATAAATACGTATGCATCCAGGATAGAACAATCCATAATATAAAATAAATCACAAAGAACACAGAGTCAATAACGTAATGATAACATATATGATACAAATATATACAATAATAAGTGATATAAAATATGCTAATCTCCTACTACCTCAAAACTATATAATGTATATCCAATAAAAAACAATGTCATACAATCATGAGGTAATATAATACACAGTGATATATAATAATACCATATTCTCCATCTATGCTCAACATCCACATACTGGTCATCTATCCCTGAATCTGCAATATCTTCGACTGACCCGAGTATTATATGTAACACACAGGTCAGACTATGTCTAAAATGCAAGCGTCAATATATCTAGACAATAACATCTTATTACAAAACCATACACCAGTAAAATCATCCATATATAAGTCAAGTTAAACAACATACTATGTGTATAATGTCAAAATGGGTGAAATAATTGATGTATCTGTTATCCCGTCTTTTGACCAGGCAGTATACGGATGAACCTGATGGACCAGACTTCGAAGTCGTCGAGGTAATAAGTCCATAGAGGTGACCATAAAGCCAAAAACTCAATCAGGACCACAACTCGAACACAAACCACCATAAAACGACAAAGGGTCGAAGCCCACAATTGTGCGGTTGGTACCGCCCTTAACCATGGGTCGGTACCGACCCATGTACACTCCCCCTTGGGAGTCTATCTTCTGCCTATAAGCCTAATTCGATATTAAAAACCTATTTCTAGTGTTATCCTGTTGATTCCATGCAATTCCTTATCGATCTCCATGGACTCCTAAATTTGCAACTTTGTTCTTCTACAACACCGTCATTTGGACTCCGAAACAAGCTATTATTTGTGCAAACCACAATGGAATTATGAACCTAGCCATAAGAAGAGCTGAAGCACAGGGTTTAACACGACCAATTTGGCCATTTTAGGGATCAGTACCGTCCTATAACCTTGTTGTCATACCGACCCATACAAAAGTAATGATGTGGCACCCTATTTTCATGAAGAACTAGTCTAAAGTAAGAAGAATGGTCTGGGGATCTTTTGTATGAGATTTTATGCTCTTTACCTCTACAAATAGAGAGGTAGGGCTCTTTTTTCAAGATCTTCCGGCTTTAGTTCCACTTTACTCTATATTCTTGTACTTTTGAAATTTTAAATGTCAAAATTGCACCGACCCCTAAGGATTTCGGCCCCCCGGTCAGAAGTTAAACAATAAAATTATTAAGTGGACGTTGGATGAGGTTTGTCAGAACATTATAAATTTCGGTATGACCATTTCTTACTTATTTTAATTTGTTTTCTTCATTTTTATTTTCTTTTTCTTTCTATTGGATGTTTGTGCTATTTTTGGTTCAAACATTTTGGTGCTTTTACTGAGAACTACTAGAACTTGTTGATTTAAGACTTTTGAAGATTCATAATGACTTGAAAATATACTTGGAAGCTGATTGCTAGAGGAAATCAACAAAGGGACAGCCAGGAGGCATCCTTAGGAGCTCACCTCCTATCAATCTACATAACCAGGGATGAGATGGAAACTATGATGAATGGATTACAGGAAAGGATGATGGCACACTAGGAAGAAATGATGAAGAATTTCATTAGGAGGATGGGACAGATGGGAATAACCGGAGTTGCTGCAAATCAAAATTAAAAACTAAAAGCCGAAGTGTAGGTAATTGGAAGTGGGGAAGAACAACACAGGATAAACCTCGAGCCATATATACGGGTCTGTCCCGACACCCAAGCATGGTTCAGTACCGACCCCAAAGGGCTCGGGAGCATGGGTCATCATGGCCTTGGAGGGAATGACAAATAATTTGGAGCTGAAGCGGAGCATTTGACTGCAGATCAGAATGCAAAGTACAACCGAGGAGTATGTACCGAAATTCCCCCTGCAGAATCAGGCGACATGCTGAGAATGCTCACCTTAGAATTCCTTTGGATGACGATGACAAACTTAGTGAGATGGTGACGTGAGTTATAAGGGATGGATTACCTAATCAGAATATAGAAGTTGTGAATAGGTGTCCATACACTCCGAATATATGATACACTAGGAATCTGCTCGATTTTAAGTTACCAACATTAGAAGCGTATAATGGAAAGATGGACCCAATAGTTCATTTGATGAGGTACATCTAGCACATGGAAGTGCTATGTGCATCTAAAGAGGTAATTGGATGGTGTTTTCCTTTATATTTGACAGTTTGGCAGCATAATAATTTAGACAGCTGAAGAGTGGTTCCATTAGCATGCAGGCCAATTAAGTAAATAGATTTGTAAAGAAATTAAGGGTCCACTTCTCATTACCTAAGAATGCGATTTCGTTAGCAAGTATAAAGAAAGGGTCGGAGCGAACCTTAGGAAATATCTAACAAGGTTCGATGCGGTGGCGGCTGAAGTTGATAAGCGAGACCCTTCGATGGTTTTGATGGCGGTAGTTTTAGGGATAGTCGCAAAGATAGATATCGAGGTGGCTTTGGAATAGGATCTACCCAGGGATCTCATGGAATTTTATTACAAGATTGAAAGGTTTATGGGCCAGGAGGACATTGAAGTTGATGAGGAAGAGGTTAATGCTTTGGATGGCAGAGGATCGCTCAAAGAAGGATCAAGCATGGATATAGGAAAAAGAAATATGAACGACAGCTTTGATGGATCAAAGCGAAAAAAGAGGGAACTGGAATTCTCTTCTTACACGAACTTAAATGAAACCTCGAAGTAGATTTATTTGGAAATAGGGGACAGATCCTCTATCAGAAGCCGATGAGAAGAGAGCCCATGGAGCATGAAAGAGCATCTTGAAAATATTTCCTATTCCATGAGTTGGATGGGCATATAATGAATGATTGAAGTGGGATCTGATCGAGGAACATGTCAAAGATAACCAATTATAGCAATATGTAAGGATCGAACTGCGGTGATGGGCCAATAGTAGCCTCAACCACAGTGATTAGAAATGGCCCTACATCAAGGTCAAGGATAGTCATCTCTTGATAGGGATGGAAAGGAATCAGGTTTGGTTCTCACACTCTATTTCCCCTTTTTAATAAACCATGAAATAATATAGTCTGGACACTTACTCGTGTATAAGATCCCGAATGGTCCTTGGGCATGCTCTAAGTTGGATGCTAGATTATAATGCTTGATGGGGTTGCTACTTGAATTTAGATTTTATGTCTTTTTGGTATTTGAATTTGATTACTGAAGACTACATTGAATGTGATGACTAACATTAATTGCTTTAAAGTCCCATTCGAAAAGACAGGACTGGTGTGCAAGGTACAAGTCCCTCGCCAAAGCATAGGTGGATGGACTTATATGATATTATTCACTATAAAGTACCATGCTAAAGGGTGGGACTAGCGTGCAAGAACTAAGTCCCCTCACCAAAGCGTGAGCGAATGTACTTACTTGTCGATGAGTTCCCTTACCGAGGAGCGAGCGGGTTAGGCCCAGCAAGGGTCTAGAGAGGCCATGGACTTTGATCACGTTAAGTCTCAACTGAAAGGTGGGACTGGAGTGCATGTCACTTCGTTGGAAAGCGACTAGATGGACTTGCTTGTCGTTGAGTCCCATCATGGGAGATTGAGTGGATTGGGCTCAGCGAGTGTCCGAAGAGACTATGGATTTGATTATCGGTCCCAAATGGCCACATATTTGGTTATCGGCCTCAAACGACCATGAATTTTAGTAACGGTCAAAAGAGACTGGATTTGATTATTGGCTTCGAATGGCCACGATGTCAATTAACAATCTGAAGAGTTCACGGATTTAACTATCAGTCATGAACGACCACAGATTTGACTAATTATTGGGAAAAATCGTTCCCTTAACTTAAACATTAAATGATCCATAGAGATCATATATTAAACTAAATATAAACGATCTGAAGATCAAACCTTAGAATATATTGTAAGATCATTTTAATCTTTAGGGGGGGTTAATGTAGGAACAAAAACAAAAACAGAGAGTAATGTAGTAAAGATCACACATAGTTTTACCCAGCTTCGGCAAAAATTAGTCTATGTGCTGCCTCCAAGGTTTCTACTATAAATTAAGTAATCAGACGCTTACAAAGACATGTAAACTTGCGATACCTGCTAATTTGATTAACCTAACTCTAAACTCAAAAGTCTGCCATAACCCATCCATTGAGTTGCGAATTCTCGAACTACAAAATCGTAGTTCGCAACCTAGTTAATCTAGAGTTTGACTTAAATAAAAAAACAAAGAAAAGTACTAAAAAATAAATTAAAAAACTAATAAACCATGCCGCCTAATTTAAAAACTTAAAACATATATGGCCTAATTAAAAAAGAGATAAACGAGTTTTCCTCTTTTCTTTTGGTTCCTGCTCATCCATGCCGTCTCATTTCTTTTACATCTAGAATTAGGGTTTTGCTGAATTAAAGCCGCCTCTTAGAAATGGAAATTCAAATCGTTTACCTTGATGCTTTTGTTCCTCAATTTTGTTACTGCTGCTTCTTCGATCAATGTTATTCGATTTCTTTAGAGGGTTTAATTTCGATTCTCATATGTTATTGTCTCTAGAATGCTTTCGTTGATTATTTTCGAACTCTGGTGCTTTACCAATGATGAATTGGGTTTAAATAGGGATAAAATCCCTAAATTTTCGTTTGCGTTGTTTTGATTTGAATTCTTAAATTGCTACGCTCCATCATTTAATTCTTGATTGAATGATTGTGATAATTTCTGACTTATTCATTGGTTGAATATATTTTTGATATATTCGAATTTGCTTAAATTTATTTAAATTAGTTCTGTTCTTTGCTGCGAACGACTTGTTCATCATTCGCTTACAGATTGGAATTTGAATTTTGATATATATATATACACACACACACACACACACACACACACACACACACACTAATTTTGGGTTAATTTTGACTTCCTAAAATCTAACTTGTTCATCATGAAGTCCTCTACGATTTTTTCTACTCCTTCCAAAGTTTTTTCTCTACTTCGTTTAGAATTCTGATATGTTTTTGAATTGTTGTATGCGTGTGCTCTGTACCTTGCTCTGACCATCCATGCCGTTGTGATATTTTCATGCTTGGTTTGTGCCCTCTGGTTCATTTCATTTTGTTTTTGCCGAGTCCATGCTCCATTGTTTGATCTTAGATATGTCCATGTATATGTTGTCATGTTTAGTACTGCTGCATCTCTTAGCCTGACCTGAGTTATGTAGTTTGCTATGTCCATGAGAAGTTGCTCGAGTCTGGTTGTGTTGATGCTCTATATCGTGTTTGCTTCATTCTTGTGTTAACTTGCATATACAACTTTTTCACATTTATATACATGTTTGTGATCTTGTATCCCTGACCATATGCATTGCCATTGGTGTTTATACCCTTGTACCTGAACTTGCTTCCTTTAATTTGTTGTGTGAACTTCTTTTGCACTTGCTTGAGTATAATTGTGTGTGATTGTTATGCCTATGCTCTGTCCACTTCGAATGCTTGTTTTTTTGACTTTGCTATGTCTGGTGCACTTGTATTCTCTGTCCATAAATTCTGTGCTAGTTGTTGTTCGAGTTCCATGTCCATTTCCTTGTTTTGTTTGCTGGGTTGATAAACTTGGTGCCTTTGTTATTGTAGTCGCTTTGAAAACTGCTGCCACTTGATATGATTCTGGTCCATATTTGTCCCATTGGATTGTTGAGTTTCCATGTTCACTTGCATTTATATTAATTCTGGTTGTATGTTGGTTTGCTTCGAGTTAAATTGCCCCTATGCATATGCATACTTGCTGTTTACTGTATGCATATATGTGTGTATACTTGTGCACTTCATGTTCATTTCTGCCCTATACTTTGCCCTAAATTTTGATTTTGCTTGAACTTTTTGTATGTTTTCATGTAAATGTTGAAATTGAACTTGATTGTTGCTTGGTTCCTCAACATGTCTGAACCTGAGATGTCTGGTCGAAGTCTGGTTGCATGTTGCTTGGACCTGAGTATGTTTGAAACTTTAATTGCTTTGACTAGTCTAGTTTAGCTGCTATCATGTTGTTTTTGCATTTCACTTGAGTTGAATATATTCTTGGCTTGGGTTTGACCTTGTACTCACCTATCCCTGCAATTTTAACAAGCAAGTGTATATCGATATGCACGACCTTGTGGCATGTACAGTAATACGCTGTGCATGTCTCAAGTTGTTCACATATTGTTTATTCTAGTTTGAAATAGAATGATGAATTAGAAAATGATGACGAACAACCCAAATAACCGAGGCAAACAATAGTTTAAAACACATACTTCATTATGCACTGCAAAAATATTTCTTTTTCAATTTTACTATATTAGTCGTTATTCTGCAGATAGTTCAGATGCTGGATGCAGGCTGGAACAGAGTTGAAGATCAAATACGAGTGATGAGTGAATATGTAGTGAGGTGAAATATGTATGTAAAATATATAGTGCAAATTATGTTATATTTTGAACTTGTATTTGGAATTTTGTAAAAATAGTGAGAGCTTAAATTTATACCATTTGAATTTGTAATAAAATATTTGTTTGAATAAAATATTTGTTTAAATAAGGATTCCGAGTTATTTATTTTATTCAACAAATATTTATTTAATTATGTCAAAAAATAAAATATTACAATAACAAATATATTTAAATGAATATATATATATATATATATATATATATATATGTGTTTATTATCATCAAATAAAATTCATACACTAGTATATTCTACACATATATTGATTTTGGGAAAAGGATTTGAACGCCTTGTGATTAGAACTGAATCGGTAAATTTCAGATGAACATGGAACGATATTAATATGTGATGTAATGACTCCGAATGAAATTGGGACTTTGATAATGTATAGACAACACCCAGGTGGAGTCTAGAGTTTTAGCTACGATAGGTCTAGAACGATTCATAACCGATGAGAAAATCCAAAGGAACTGGACGATTTATCAAGATTGAAGCAGCTAGAGAGCTCAACCGTCGAAGATTGACATCACATTTATTCTTGAACAAAGCTCACCTTCTGTTCACAAGGTATGCTTTGGGGGGAAAATATTATTACGGCTATTGACCAGGCAGTATACGGACGAATTTGATGAACCAAATTTCGAAGTCATCGAGGCAAGAAGCCTAGAGAGGTGACCATGAAGCCAAAAACTTAACTACAACCAGAATCACAATTGAAACACGATACCACCACAAAATGAAAAAGGCTCGAAGCGCAAAAGTATGGGGTAGATGACGACCCTCAACCACGGGTCAGCACCGACCCATGTACACTCCCCCTTAGGAGTCCATTTTTTACCTATAAGCCCCATTCGATGTTAAAAGCCTATTTTTATTGTATTCTGTTTATTCCATGGAATTACTTATCAATCTCCACGGACTCCCGAATCGACAAATATTTTCTTGTATAACGCCTTCATTTGGACTCCAAAACAAGTTATTATTGATGAAAACATCTATGGAATCATGAAGCTAACCACAAGACAAGCCGAAGTGAAGAGTCCAAGATGACCAGTTTGGACATTTTAGGGATCAATACCGAATCCTAACCATAGGGTCATACCGACCGTACAAAAGTGATTATGTGGCACTCTATTATCATGGAGAACTAGTCTATAGCAAGGGAACAACCTAGAGATTTTTTATGTGGGATTCGAGGCTCCATACCTCTATATATAGAGAGTTAGGGCTTATTTATTAGGATCCTTTTGCTCCAGTTCCACTTTACTCTATATTATTGTATTTTTGAAAATCTATGCGTCGGAGCCGACCCTTAAGGACTTCTGCCCCTAAGTTAAAGTTAAGCAATAAAATCATTAAGTGGACATAAGCCAGAGCTTGCGAACCGTTATAAATCTCTGTGCAATCATTTATTACTTATTTTAATTCGTTTTCTTTACCTTTTGTTCTCTTATACTTTTTATTAGGTGTTTATACCCTTTTTGGTTCAAACAGCATCCAAATATCATTAATTTAAATAATCACAACAACATAGGATATGCTCTTAGCAACACTTCGATTATCTCTTAGATAATCGTAAAGTAGACATACCCGGGATCTGTCATAATAAACACATATAAATCATTTATGCAAGATATACAAGTTTGGTATACCCTCGGTAGCCAAGGTCATCTCTTAAATAACCGTAAAAGAAAGGAAATGGTCTAACTCGGTGCTTCCAGCGTCTCTAGCTTTTCTCGATTGAAATATAAACAATGTATATAAGGATACTCAACTACGAGGAGTCTTTGTCTAAAGAATAATCAAGGAGATTGATGATCATATAATAATCATCTAGACATTAACCTCAAAGCAATCATCTTGGCTCTCAACCAAAGAAATAGTCACATTGTAACGACCCAGAATTACACTGCTTTGATTAGTGAATATTTAATTAAATTTAAATGTTCAGTATATAGGTTTTATAATGAAAATTAAATCATTTTAATTAATTGATAATGATGGTAAAATCGTTTTCAAAATTTGTTTATCAAATTAAATAGTTTATAGAAAAACAGAAAATGTGATCGGAGAACATTTTCCAAAATTTTGGCCTTTCAATACCAGAAAGTTATCGAAAATCCGGTTCATTACATTTGGTATCAGAGCTGAAGATTAAGTGAGAATCTTGGCCTTGTTTGGGTATACTCATTTGAGATAGGGTATGTGGGAATCTAGAATGAGCTTGAGTGTATTATAAATATGAGTGCGTATTTGTTAGTGAGTAAAAATGTTTTATATTATATTGTTTGATCTGTTCTGTTGCAATGACCTGTAAATTTTAACAATTTAAATAAGGCAATTAACTAAATTTTTCAAGGAAATATACAATAAAATTTTGCAATGAAAATATGATATTTGGTATACGCCTATTTAAACGTAACAGTGTCAGATTTTCATTAGAAAATATGTAAGTTTGTTTGGTTGTGAAAATTCAATTTAAAATTTAAAAATCAGTTAATTTAATGGAAATAAAATATTTTTGAAATCTTAATATTTTTATATAAGAAAAATGTAAATCATTTTCTAAGTGAGACGTCATAATTCGTTTTGCCAAATTTGGACTGCTCTAGCTCCGTTTATATTATTTTCGACGTTTTAGCAGCATTTTGGCCGCGAAAATCGAGTTTTGATAGGTAGGTCATATCTCTCAGATCTATGTACCACTCTGTTCGTCTCGTCGCGCTGATCTCCATAGTATATTTGTTTGTACTTTTCGGCTCGGTATGTGGCAAAATTTGTGAAACTGTTAGCCGTAACGGTACTCATTTTGAGCCATTTTGGTTTCCCTATGTCCTTTCATTTATTTTCCATGAGAAAATGAATGGCCACTAACCTTTGTAATTCCCCAAATTTAATATTGATCTTTTGTTATTCCTAGTATCTCAATTCGTTTTCTGGTCGTTCCTCTCTTATTCTCTCTTTTTTCCATTTTTTCATGCTCATCTAAAAAATAACAATAGTATATAGTTCGAAAATATTGCTTGAAGCTTGAGATCAGTTTGCACATCTTTGTTTTGATAAACCTGCTCATGTTCGTCCCTTACCTTCTCAATCTCATCCATCAGTCCCGCCTTGCCATTCTCCTTTGCTCAGCCGTAGACCATCCCTATAACCATCTTTCCCGAGCATGCAAAAACAGCTGACCCATTCCCTGACCACACACTAGTGGCCCAGCAATCGAACAGTCCCTCGCCAACCATCCATCCGTGCCCGAGCAACTCTCCGCCTTCGACCTCTCTACCTACTTCCAAGCACATAGCCTGGTACGCCAACCTTCCACTAATAGCCGCAACACTTCCCATAGCACCCAAACACCAGATCCCTACAACTCCACCCTCCGACCATCCATCTGTACTCCAACCACCGCACCCATGTAGCAGCCTCCCCCTCCGACTTGCCCTCCGACCACACTGTCAAACCATCCGCCTCCATCATGATGCCGAATAGTCAGCGGCCTATACCCAACCTTCATCACCCCTTCACATCTCCAGTCAGCCTCCCTGCATCCACGTCCACTGCCTGTGACGAAGCCTCACAACAGCCACAACCCCAGTCGCCTCTCTAGGTACCCGCTCCGCTTCCCTTCACCTTTCTTGGCCTTGCACCACCTGGTAGCCGAACTCAATAATCCAGCACCCTCTGCCTTATTCACATCACCACCTAAAGCCTTCAGAGTTTTCGAACCACTACATTCCGCATGCACCTTCCTCTGAGTCAGCCGACAACACCCTAACACCATAGCAGTTCTCGGCCTTAGCCTCCTCCTTGACTCGAGCTGTAACCCCAGCCTTCTCTTCTTATTATAAAAAAGATGAGGGAAGATGTGTGTGTGCGTGCGTGTGTGGGTATGTATATATATATATATATTGTTTTGTTTCATCGAATTCTCAAGTTAGTTTTGCTCTGTTCGCCGCTGTCCGGAACTTGTCGTAGCAGTTTCTAGCTTTTCCGCTCTCCGGATCCACATCCGAGTTGTCGTGTTCGTATCCGTGTACGTTTCTATATCTCTTCCTTCAATGTTGTGTTCCATAGCCTCGAAAGGCGAGCGATCACTCACGATTAGCATTCTTATATTTAGTAAATTTAACTCATATGAAATCACGATTGAAATATATTGTTAAAATTTGAATTGATTGGTGATTTAATCATTAAGTATGAAACGTTATTATCTGCATTTGTTAAACTATGTTAATTGACTTTTTGACACCGTCCATGTTGTGTACATATTATAGTTAAATTGTTAGGTATGATCCATGCTTGTAATTGATATGTTATGATATTTTAAATTATTATGCTATTATTGTCACACTACAAGTTCCCTGTTAGTTTAGAAATCCCTATGGGTTGAAATGATACATACCCGAATGAATTTATAGATTAGGGAAAATCGTTATGGGTTGAAATGATAAACCCAAGCGGTTTTATTGACTTTGAAATTTTGGAATTGCAAGTTAAAATAATATATACCAGTATAATTAAATTACTGCGGATTGAAATGGTAAATATCCATATCACATGACCATAAGTTAGAAAATTATAGAAGGACACCGTCGGTCTATTCTAAAATGATTTTCAAAATTTTGAAAAGAAAATATATGTGTTCTGATTTAAAATATAATATAAAGGTTTTATTTTAATTTTAATATGTGTAAAATTTAGAATTTAAAAGTATATGTTTGAAAATTTAAAATTATAAGTTATGTTTTCAAAAATGTAAATTTTAAGATTTTACTTGTAATTTTATTATTTTTAAATATATATAATAAGATTTAAAATAAATTTAATAATATAATATAATTTAGTTTAATTAGCATATATGTAATATGTTTAATTATTTAGTTAAATTTTTATTAATATTTTAAAAATAGATTTTGTACTGAATTTAATAAATTAAGGTTAGAAAGATGAATCGAAACTGATTTGAAATTTTATTTGTTTAAGAATTGTATTTAAGTAAAAATTGATTTGAAACTTATAAATTTTGAGATTTTAAAGATTTGATTTTCATAACTTGATAACTGGATTTTGATTAAAGGTGATTAAATAAATATTTTCAAATTTAAGTAAAACTGAAATTGAATATTTTATATTGATTTAAATTTGTAATTTGAGATTTTATTTAAATGTTATTAAAAATGATTAAGTGAATATTTTCAAATTTAAAATAAAATTAAAGTTGAATTTTAAAGTATAATTAAAATTTATCAAATTGAGTTATTGTAAACTGTTTGAATATTTAAACTTTGAAACCTATTGAATTGGAAGTAGTTTAAATTTATAGTTCAAACCTAGATTTGAAGTCGATATAAATAAAAAAATGGTTTTAATGAAAATTGGAATTGAACCTTTAACCTTTTTAATTGAAAATTTTGAACTGAGAATGATTTTAATTGAGTTTTTAAACTAAAGTTGATTTTCATTGATTTGTGAAATTGGAAGAAACTATTTTTGATATAAACTCTTTAAAATCTATAAAATATTCTAATATATATTATTTAAATTTATACACAATTTTAAATATATATCTTTTAATATATGAACTATTTTTAATATATAAAATATTTTTAATACATAAACTATTTTAATCTCTAACCTTTTTTCAAATATAAACTATTTTTAATGTAAAGCTATTCCAATATATAATTACTTTCAATATTCAAACTGTCTAATTTGGAACTGTTATGATTTAGATTAAATGGATTTAAATGCGAATACTTTTATATGATGGTTTAAACAATTTTGTACTTATGATTTTGGAAGTGAATATGGTTTCAAAAGCGACATGTTTTCAAAAGCGAATATGATTTCGAAAATGGTATGATTTTGAAATGAATATGATATTTTGATATGAATTATGGACTATTTGAAATGAAATGACTATGGTGTCGAATAAGCGTTTGGTTTTTAAAGAGACCGAGATCGGATATTTTTATACTCTCTGCCAATACTGAAAACCACTTTAACAACTGTGCACGTGGTGGAGAATCCAGAACAAAGCTGGATGGTTTGGCGACGTCTGTATGAGGTATGAACGTAGTCTTGACCCCCTCGGGTCAACTTGATGTGACTATTAACAGGAGCCACGTCAGGCTAAGTGAGGTTGCACCTCCGATCGAGCATGCTTCTTTGATACCATTCTACTATTTTTTGATTTGATTGGGTGCACCTTTGATCATGGGAGTGTGTCTCGAGGTGGGCGGTAGTAGTTGCTATGCGTTACCACCAGTCTCCATCCGCAAAATGGTAGTACCCTACCTTGGGCATTGCCTCGCGCGCCTTGTCACATGCCTTATCGTGCTCTCTATGAGTTTGGTTTATGTCGTACACTATAGACTCCCCTCTGATAGCTCTCCAGTTTACGAAGGAATTACGGTATTGTATAGACTACGACATTTGTATAAAATGTGTTAATGGGGATATGGGTAACGCCTTAACGCTATTTTAATATTTTACTTTATTGTAGACATTATCTATGTAGCATATTGTACTATGTATGGTGATAATTCTACGGATCCTTAAAGGGTGGAATCCTATACATCCTTTAAGTTATATTGCATTTCACTTGGACATATCACTTGAGTTGATTTACTTGCATAAAAATGTTAATCTTGACTCGAGTGTTGTGTGTTTTGCTTTATGCTCGGGTGAGCCAAAGTGTCACAGCATTTGAGACTCACCTTTGGAGCTTGGAGCTTCGCTTGGAGATCTATCTTTATTTACTAAGATTTTCAATTATTTTCAGTTGTTTTGTTCAGATTTATCATTTTCTTTTGTATTATGACTTCTATGTATTGGATTTCTGTTGTATTTTGCTTTAGACTCTGATGTTCTAAAGTAGCTTCATGAACTACTATTTATTTATTTCCGTTGCTTATTGTTGTATTTCTCTGTGTCTGTGATTTTGTGATTGATTATTCACTGTATATGCTAAGTTTTTCCAAATATAAAATTAACAATCTATTGTTTTGAGCAATTCAAGTTTGGCATATGCGGATTATTGTCGATTTGAATGGTTCGAAATGGTGGGTCGTTACATGTGGTATCAGAGCAAGGTTTAGGCAAAACTTAACATATAGAGTAAAAGAACTCATTAGAGATAGGGTAGTAATACCCTTGAATGAGTAAAATTAATTATAGAATCATCTTCGTTTGCGCTTGGAATTTCTTGGTTAGGATCCTCCTTGATTAGGATTTCTTTTGAATTTTGGAACTTCACCTTTGTTCTAAAATCCATTTTTGTCTTTTCCCGTTCGTTTTCTTTTTGGATACCGGAGCATTCCATAGCTTTATTCCTGTTGATCTCTATAATAAATTTGGCCACATACTGCAAACTTAATTGGTAACTTCATCCTTATGTGTGACTGATTCCATTGCCTGTCCCTCCAACCTTAGTATGATTTGTAAAGGGGTTAAACTCCTTTACAACATGCGTCAATTCATCGGAGGTTTCTATGTCCTCCGTTTTGATGCATTTGATATCTTATTCGGGAGTGATTAGTTGAAGCGATATGATGCTATTGTCCCTTGTAAAGCCCGAACCATATCTTTAGTAGACGACCAGGGTAATTCTCTTGTGATCGAATGTAGAATGCTTTAGGATTACGCAGGAGTTTTATCTTTCCGCTGGATTCAGCAGAATTATCTTAACTCCACTCTGTTAGTCAGGGATTATCCCGATGTCTATTATAAAGTCACTTCTCTTCTTTCCATGAGGGAAATTGAATTCCGCATCAATCTTAATCCTGGAGCTCGACTTGTTGTTCTTCCTCCCAGAAGGATGGTACCCAGAGAGAAAGTTGTGATGAGCCGGATTTTTCGCGCTTGAAAATCGACATCCATACTTTACATCGTACTCGAATGCCATAGATTCGACCATTCAAATCCGAGTCGCCGGAGTTTATAACACAATTAAGTATAACGATACAGTGGAAGAAAAAGAATAATACATTGATATACAGCATTTGTACAATATCTGATACAATGATCAACAGATATCAATATACATCAGAGATATGATACAATAAAATAGCAGCGGAAAAGAAAACTAGATAACACTAGCAGCGGAAAAAATAACTCTAAGATAGTCTTCAAAAAAGAACTCCAGCAGCAGCTCGAACCAACATCATGATTCACCAAGACAAGCAAGTCTCGTCCACATCCAAAGATTGAACTAGCTCCAGATAACCTACTAAACCTGACTATCTGAAAACCCCAACTCTAGACTGCCCGTGTAGAAAAATTTTGAGCATCCAGAGTTTAGGAAAGAAACAATAAACTCCGGATCAGTCATGGTACTGGTGTGAGCAACAAAAACAGTTTATCTTTTAAAACAATCAACAAAAGATTTTAAAGTCAATTCGCAATGCTTTTTGAAAATGTAACTACCATAAGACCTCCCACCACACACACAATGCAAACGCAGACTTGGAGGAGATTTCTTCTTATGTTAGTCAAAGATGCTTACTACGCAAAATCAAATCATTTGATTATTATTATTAGTGTATAGTGTAGAAAAAATTTCAAAAGTAGAATATAAATCTTAGCCAGCATAGGTACCCTTATATTATGCCCGCTATAGCTACCTCCTGAGGAGGCAGGTTTTACAAATTGCAATCGTAAAGGTTCGTATTGTTTCTTTGGATTTCCAACAGATGGTTAGGCCAAGGAACTTTCCATTACCACATGGAAACGCCTCTGGAAGGATGTCCCCGAGAACCTAACCGGATCTCTGCCAACATAAGGCCGGGTTACCCCTAACTGGGTAACTACTGACACGAGTATGCCATCCCCCGGTCGTAACCAACCTTTATCCGGGATCCCGATAACCAACAACCACAAAGTAATAAATTTGCAGCAACAACATAGGTTAAGTATCTGGGCTCCATACCATGATACCACCTTTATCCAAAAGGAAATGCACATACCCTGAGGGGCGCTACCCCCAATAACCTTGCCACATCTTTCCTGTTTCGACCATTTCGGGGTGTGAGGTCCGACAAAGTCTCACCACAAAGCTACGCTTTTCACAAAGCCATGCTTCGATCAACAAATGATCAGCAGCACTCAGCATGCCACATTACTAAATTGAGAATATATCGCTGATAACCTGTAACGACCCGGAATTTTGGGCAATACTAATTTAATAATCTGTAATAATAATTAAATTAGTTTGATAAATTTTCTTTATAATTTTAATTTAAATTGGTGAAATTAATCTTATTAAGGATAATAAATATTTAATCTGGTAAGTGTGATCAATATCTTTTAACAATTTAAAAATGGGTTAGAATTGTTTTTCAAAAGCAAATAAATTTTATTCTATTTATAATATATATGTTTGATATATATTGTGAGTGGAAATATTCTTTTGTTTTAAATTGAAAGTTGAATTTTCAAATTGTAATATATGTGTATATATATGTTATAATTTGGAATTGTTTGAAATTTAATCTTAATCTATTAGTAAATTATATATGAATGAATATTGTAATTGAAGCTTTGTTTTAAAACATAATGTTTTTCAAAAATAATTTAAAGATTAGTTTGATCTGTTTCCAAAAATATAAGATTTGTTATTCATTTTTAATAAGATAGTTTAAAAATGGTTTAAAGAAGCTTTGTTTTGTTTTCTTTTATAATGTTTAAAATTTTATATGGTTATAAATGTTTATGTATAAGTTTTAGATTTTTTTTTTAAATACATGTATAAGATTATATTTATATTATAATTAGTTTAGGATATTTTCTTTTAAAAGTAAACTTATTTATATACATTTAAGTATTTATCAATAAAGTAAGTAAATATGTAAGTTTATATTTACATTTAAAATTAAATAAAATTAAATTTAAAAATACTTAATGACATGTGTAAACATGTAAACTTCTTTAATAAACAAATGTAAGAAGATTAAATACTTATGTGACAAGTGTCTTTAGTTGAATTTCATTTTCTTTAATTCTAATAAATATTTTGAGAAGAAAATTAGTTTCTTCATAACACTCTCATTACCTTGTTTTTCAACTTAATTCAAACAGAAATTTATTCTCAAATCTGAAATTAAAGTTCTGCAAAGCAAAAGTAAATCAGCAACTTCAAATCTACAAAAGCAAATGATGATCAAAATTTGAATTTAATTTAAATCTGCAAACTTCAAAACCTGCATGATGTACAACTTCAATTCAAAATCATGCAAAGGAAATAACTTCATCAACAAAGCAAATCTGAGGCATTTCCAGATTTAAAGTATTCTAAGCCTGGAAATAAGAAAAATCTGTTCTACAAAATAATTTGAAGTGAGGAAACTTCTTTTAAAAACAGTTTGATCTTGGTTTTATTACATGCATGTGATTATCTGGAAAGTTATTTTGATGTTGCCTGGAAATCATTCAGTTTTTATTTGTGAATTCATAGTTATATTTATATATGCAAACATATGGCTGCATATGTGATATTTGTTCCCTGTTTTATAAGAAAAACTGTGACCTTTGCTTTAAGAACCCAAATTTCCCAATTAGATTCATATT
Organism: Allium cepa; assembly: GCA_030765085.1. Taxonomy (NCBI): domain Eukaryota; kingdom Viridiplantae; phylum Streptophyta; class Magnoliopsida; order Asparagales; family Amaryllidaceae; genus Allium; species Allium cepa. The sequence goes on along the minus strand of CM060940.1, from coordinate 566,153,004 downwards.
AGCCTTGAATACATGAATGTAATTTGTTTATGAAGGTAAAATGAAGATTTCAATAATAGTTCTATAATTTTAAATACAACAGATAAGTGTATATAGGGAATCTACAGTAAAACTAAATTTTAGTTAAAAATCAACTACCTTAAATTTTAAATTGAATTACATACATGAAATCGTGATGTAGAATCATGATTTTTAATATACATTTCTTGATTTTTGGTTTGATATTCTTTAGGGAAATTTCGATACGAACGTTTTGGGGATTTTGGTGGTTGCCGTCGATCTATACAATAATTTAATGTGAAATTTTGGTTGAAGGTTGTTTGTATGTCATGGAAGATGGGAAAAATGCATAAGAATTTTTCCAATGTGTAATTTGATCGTAATCGATCAAACTAGGGTTTTGCAGTGAGTTTTGTGTGCCTTGGGTACTGAGACATTTGCGTCACGGTTATTGGAACGATTGCGATCGCACTGGGGGAAGATGATACTTGTGGACGAGGTGCTCTGATGGAAGGATCGGCGAGTTTAACGGCGTCGAGGTGTGTAACGACCCAGAATTTTTAGTAATTAAAATTTGAATATTTAATTTATTTTAAATATTAATAAGTGAATTTATAAGTCAAATAAATTTTTATTTGAATAATTGGATTTAATTGGATAATTAAATCGATAATTTAATATGTTAAATTATGGAAATAATTGAAAATTGGGTTAAATATGATTGAAAATGATTTGTAAAATTTTATTTTATCATATGGGAGTTAGAATGATATTTTAGAACTTTTAAAATCAAATTAAAAGTTAATTTGTGAAAATTGAATATTTTAATATTAAAATCGACTAGTGAAAATAGTCAATTTTTGAACAGTCTCAGAATTGGACGAAACCAGTTCCATTGGATCCGTAATAGTTAGTTATTACCGGATTTCAATTTTCGAGTCAATCAGAGCTATCGTTTGATCGTGGCAGCTCGAAACGCATCGAATTATTTTTAATTTTAATTTGGCGAGTTAAAATAGCCATTTTTCAAAAAGTCTCGGATTTCGACGAAACTAGTTTCATCGGATCCGTAACGTGATATTATTGTAAGGTTTCAAATTTCGTGTCAATTGGATTTACCGTTTGTCCGGTACAAATTAAAACGCCTAGAAAATCGTTTAAATCGGTTTAATTTAAATTGAACGTTTATTGCCATAACTCGCACAAATGTCCGAATTAGCTTTCGAAACGTATTCCATTGTGTCCGGAACGCGGGGTAAACCCTAAAAACGCTGGTTACGGCGCGTGAATCGGAGTTTAGAATTCCCGGATGAATAGTGTTCGTTTTATTTCCTATAAATACCCCCCCCCCCCCATAAACAAAATAATAATAAAATAAAATGAAACCCTAGCCGGCCGCCACTTCCAACAGTTAATGGCCGAGATTTTCGATTTTTCTTCTTTATTTTCCTTCCAATCCACACTTCAATTCAAGAAACTTATAACTACAAAATTGTAGAGCATGCCAAGATCCATCTATTCAACGGTTATGATCGTTTGAAGTGGCTTAGATCGACGGCAATTCGAGCTAGAAGGTCGCGCGTTCGGCCTCGAACTGCGTGCAGATGGGGGGGGGGGGGGGGGGCGTACGTGACCGGTCATGGGCCGTGGGTGGAGCATGGAGCGGCGCATCTTGTGGAGGTGTCTGATCGAAGCAAGCGGCATCGTGGTGTTCGATTTCCTTAACCCTAATATACGTGAATGGGTTTGATTGCTCGGCCTTGCTTCTGGAGGGAGTCGCGTATGAAGGAGATGGTGAACGCACGGCTATGATGAGGGGGGGATGTGATCCAGTGGCCAGTATTTGCTGTAGGTTTAAAATTATTGTAAATTGTTTATAAAAATTTGTGTAAAACTTCAAAAATTCATAACCTTTTCATACGAGATCGAAAACGCGCGAAACCAGTTGCGTTGGAATCGTATGGACGAGCACTACGCGATGAAATTGGATTGGAGTCGTTTGGAGTTAGTGAGAATTTCGGGTAAAATTAAACGCGCGTTTAATTTTATTCGAAATAAAAGCTAAAATGGAATTGAAATCAAGGTGAGAACTTCTCACTCAAGCGAACCAGTTTCGATTTTATTTTAAATAGTTAGATTTAAAATATTTGGATGCATGTTTGAATGATGATTGATATCTATTGATTGTTAAAATAGACATTATACGCCGTTAGTAAGCGGATGTTATTTATTAAAAACATATACCGCGAATATTTCATAAACAGTGAAATTGGTATTATATATGATAGCAATATATATATATATATATTGGCATATGTATATATTGGAGTTATTGATTTCCCGCATTTGTTTAGCGGATGAGACCCTATTGCGCCGTCTATTAAGCGGATAATATTATAAATCCCATATACCGCGATAATTTCGTACTGGAGCGGAATTGGTATTGTGCTAATGTTTGTGGATGCAGGAAACAGGTTGGAGGGATCCAACTGGATTCCTCAACTGTATTGATTTATTTACAAATATTTTGATATTTGTTGATTATCATATCGATATATGATATTTGAAGGTCGTGATTGACTATTGGGTCATGTTACATCATCGGATCCATTTTAAAGTTCAAAAATAATGGTTTTTGATTTTTAAAAGGATTTTTAAAGAGATTTTGAAAGTATATGTTTTATTTGAAATTTTGAATTGATTTATTTTAAATAAATTAACGTTACAAGTTAATGTTATAAAAGTTATAATTTTTGTAAAATATAACCAAATTAAGATTTTTGAAATAAATAGTGATTAATTTATAAATTGGTTTAAATTGGGAATTTTGAATTATTATAAACAATTTATATAAAAGATTTAAAAATATTGATATTTATGGATTAAAAATATAGAAATTGTGAAACCCGTTTTATAAGTGTTAAAAAGAAATATAAATGGATTTTATAAGTGAATGATTTTAAAGACGTTTTAAAATGCATTAAGTATCGAATACATAGATTTCAACATTCATTGTTGAAATAGACGTTTCGAGAAATAGAAGGAAATGGTGGACTATAACACTGTTGTTATAGTAAATGGTTTCCGAAAGGAAATATTTTGTATAGTATTGGGATTTATATATCTATTTAAACTTTGAATCCCTATACTAGTGATTTTGGGTCGTTGTAACGATGTTTTACGTAGCATTCGTTTTAGCCCAAATAAAATGTGTTAAGAGAATGATTTCCTTAAAGAATTAAATATATACTAAATTTTGATTTAAGTATATTGAATATTTTCAAATGTTGAAAATAAATAGATTTGGGATGTACTTATTTTTATTTAAATAAGTATGGAAATATTTTTCCAATGTGAAATGAATGTTTAGAATTTATCCTTGTAAGATAAATTGAAAATGAATAATAGAAGTCGATTAGAAAATCGTATATAAATAGATATTTTGGATTATAAATTCACTATGGAATTTATAAAAGAAAGGGGAATTAGTTTAAAAATAAACGTTGATTTATTTTTAAAGTGTGGGAATAAATTTACGAATTTGGAACGTAAATATAAAATAAATCGGTAAGGATTTATTTAAATTGGTTTAAATGAATCAATTTGAAATGAAAATATTTCCGAGTAAGGAAAATGATTGAAATTTGTTTTCAAAAGTGATAAAGGAAATAAATAATTTGAAAATTAGTTTTCAAACGTTGAAGTGTGGAAAATATATATATCTTGTAAAGATATTTTAGAAAATAAATAATTTGGAAAATTATTTGGATTTGGTGATGTTGAGCATGCCTATTGATAGTTAAATAATCCGACTATCAATATTTACCTTTAAATAGGTATTTGTTGTGAATTGTTGAATTTGAATACCACACTTATTTTTGAATAAGCGCTCACTATTCGGGTTAGCCGGGAAAGGACCTTGGGGTCGTATAACCCATTCCGAGTATGTGATACGTCGTCATGGATTGCATTTGATGACCGGTGTTGAAGACCGGGTATTTGTGAAAACGGAAGGATTACCGTCGAGTTACTCTACATCGGCTGATCTCCGATATAGAGGTTTTATCACCCTTAGTGACGGGAAGTCCGGTCGTGATTAGTGAATATCCGGATTGCAAGGACTTCTTTGTAAGTGCCTTCGGTTCTGTTCGATCCCGGAACAGACTTGTATGATAGTATGTCTGACATTACAAGTTGAGATATAAAGCTGATTTCTTTCAAATATATTTCTGTTGGTGGCGGAGAATTTATTCTTTTAGCTTAACACCCTTTTCTGAGACGTACGAGCTCAGAGGTTATGTAGTTGAAGGTTATCAGCGATATATTCCCAATTTGGTAATGTGACATGCTGAGTGTTGCTGTAAATGATCATTGTGTTGATTATTTGTGATAGGATCATTTATTTGATCGTTTATCTTTGTGATCATCTCTATGATCATTTGTTGACCCAAAGCACGGCTTTTGTATAAAGTGTGTTTTGTGGACGAGACTTCGTCGGACCTCACACCCCGGAAATGGTCAAAACAGGAAGGATGCGGCAAGGTTATTAGGGGTAGCGCCCTTTAGTGTATATCATTCCTTCTGGATAGAGGTGGTATCATGGTATGGAGCCCAGATATTTAACCTATGTTGTTACTGCATATTTTTGTGGTTGTTGGAAATCGAGGATCCTCGGATAGATCGGTTACGATCGGGGGATGACATATTCGTGTCAGTAGTTACCCAGTTAGGGGTAACCCGGCCTTGTGTTGGCAGAGATCCGGTTTGGTTCTCGGGACGTCATTCCAGAGGCGTTTCCATGTGGCAATGGGAAGTTCCTTGGCCTGACCATTTGTTGGAAATCCAAAGAAACAATACGAGACTTGTACGGTATTAGTTGTAGAACCTGCCATTCACTTATGGTGGCGCCCCACTGTTTGGATGGTAGCTATAGTAGGCATACGATAATGGTCGTATGTTGGCTAAGATTTATATTCTATTTTCGAAATGAATTTTTCCTACACTATGCACTAGTAATAATATCAAATGTTATTTTTAATGCGTATCAAGCATCTTTGACTATCATAAGGAGAAATCTCCTCCGATTCTGCGTTTGCATTGTGTGTGTATGCGGGAGGCCTTATGGTAGTCTCATTTTTAAAAGCATTGCGAATTGACTTTAAAAATATTCCTCTATTTTGTTTTCAAAGATAAATAAACTGTTTTGAGTTCTCACACCAGTCTTGCTAAGCTTTGGGCTATGTGATGGGGGGTTCTCGCTTCACGGTTTGGTGGCGAACGGGAGACTCTTACCCCTACACGTCCTCTTTTAGGGGGTTGGTTAGGTGTAACCTGAGACAGTCGAGAGGCTGGCCGTAAAAGCAAGTTTGGGATATCAGTGTAAGCCACAGTGGGGCTGGGATGGTTGAAAAGCCTACCGGTTGTGACCGCTACTTTCGGGACGTTACATTTGGTATCAGAGCGTATGGTTAAGCGACAACCATGGTTCTGTTGGGTATTACTCATTAGAGATAGAGTCAGTAGTACTCTAGAATGAGTTTGAGTGTAATAATAGCTATGAGAGCGTATTTGTTAATGAATATAAAATTGTTTTATATTGTGATGATTGATTTATTGAGTGGTATATGAACTTTCGTCAGCACGGTCTGTCAAACTATGCCGAAGGGGTTTGTAAACACTTGAATAGAACAATTCGACATAATATTGATTTTAAATTGGGTAAATGAAATAATTTTACCTTGATTATATTTTATATATAAAAGAATAATTTTTCAGAATTATTAAAGTGTATATAAGTAGATTGTTAGTTGTTTGAATAATCTAAATAAAAGAATTATTGTATAAGCAAAATAATTATAAGAATTGAATTATAATTAAAGTAATTTACAATTGTGAAATAAACTTATATATATAACAAGTGAAACTATGGATATATCTATGAATATGAGTTATAGATAAAAATGAATTTAAAGTTAAATGGAAAATTAACTTTAGAATTTGGAATCTGAATTGATTTATAAGTGGGAATTCAAGTTATGTAAACTAAGTGATGTTTAAATGGAAGTTTAACTTAAGAGATGTTGAATGAAGTTGATTTTGGTATCAAACTAAATTAATAAAGTTAAGTGATAAATGTGAACTTGAGTTATATAAATGAAATTCAACTTTTGTAATTGAATTGAATTAATGAATTGAATGTTAATCAATTGAGTGTAAAATAAGTTGATATGAAATAATGAATGAAAGTGTTAATTCATTAAAATCTAATGTTATTAGAAGTTGAATAATTGAATGAAAATCAATTAAAATTAAACCAAATTGAATGAATATAAGCAAAGGAATTTGGTTTTAATTAATAAACATTGGTTGTTATTTGATTGTTAATTGATTGAATATAAGTTCATTAAGTGTTAAATGAAAGTGAATTAGCGAAATTGGAAGCTATGAAATTGAATTCAGATTGAAAGTAAATAAGTTTGAATAAAATTGAAAGTGAATTGGATTTAATTAGTGAATGCAAACTAATTAAAATTGAATATGAATGAAAGTTGATAAAATCCAATGTAAATAAATCAAATGTGATTAAAATTGAAAACCAATTCATTGAGTATTAATGAGAATATGAATGAATATTTAGTTGATTGATGGTTTCATTTGTTGCTTTAGTTGCATTTGCTATATTATATAGTTGTTATGTTACTATATGATGTATATTGATACTATTTTCATATATGCATGATTCTCATGTTGTTGTTGAGTGTTTAGTAGGTGTGGATGACATTTGCTTCGCATCTGGAGCTCGCTTTCGCGCTATATTAGCCGTATATGCTCGCTAATAATATATAAGGTACATATCTCGGATTAAATATCGTACTTTTACACTTTTTTCCCTGCGGGATGCCTCATTACTTGATGAGATGTATATTTGTGATATATATACTTTCATTTTTTTTCCGGATCGAGCCGCGCAAAGGAGACTATGGTGAATTTTTCCGGAAATTTAAGGCGTTAGAAAAAATTTGAGAAAATTTGGAAAATTTTGAAAACTTAAACTTTGATTTTGGAATTGAAAGTTAAACAATAGTAATTGTTTTTGAAAAGATAACTAAGTATGATTTGAAAACTTAGTAAAGTATGGTGAGAAGTTTAAAATTTGTTTTGGGAAAGTTAATAAATTCTGTAACTTTTCTTACTTAATAATTTCGAGGACGAAATTCTTTTAAGGGGGAAGATTGTAACGACCCAGAATTTTTAGTAATTAAAATTTGAATATTTAATTTATTTTAAATATTAATAAGTGAATTTATAAGTCAAATAAATTTTTATTTGAATAATTGGATTTAATTGGATAATTAAATCGATAATTTAATATGTTAAATTATGGAAATAATTGAAAATTGGGTTAAATATGATTGAAAATGATTTGTAAAATTTTATTTTATCATATGGGAGTTAGAATGATATTTTAGAACTTTTAAAATCGAATTAAAAGTTAATTTGTGAAAATTGAATATTTTAATATTAAAATCGACTAGTGAAAATAGTCAATTTTTGAACAGTCTCAGAATTGAACGAAACCAATTCCATTGGATCCGTAATAGTTAGTTATTACCGGATTTCAATTTTCGTGTCAATCAGAGCTATCGTTTGATCGTGGCATCTCGAAACGCATCGAATTATTTTTAATTTTAATTTGGCGAGTTAAAATAGCCATTTTTCAAAAAGTCTCGGATTTCGACGAAACTAGTTTCATCGGATCCGTAATGTGATATTATTGTAAGGTTTCAAATTTCGTGTCAATTGGACTTAACGTTTGTCCGGTACAAATTAAAACGCCTAGAAAATCGTTTAAATCGGTTTAATTTAAATTGAACGTTTATTGCCATAACTCGCACAGATGTCCGAATTAGATTTTGAAACCTGTTCCATTGTGTCCGGAACGCGGGGTAAACCCTAGAAACGCTGGTTACGGCGCGTGAATCGGAGTTTAGAATTCCCGGATGAATAGTGTTCGTTTTATTTCCTATAAATACCCCCCTCCCCCATAAACAAAAATAAAATAAAATAAAATGAAACCCTAGCCGGCCGCCACTTCCAACAGTTAATGGCCGAGATTTTCGATTTTTCTTCTTTATTTTCCTTCCAATCCACACTTCAATTCAAGAAACTTATAACTACAAAATTGTAGAGCATGCCAAGATCCATCTATTCAACGGTTATGATCGTTTGAAGTGGCTTAGATCGACGACAATTCGAGCTAGAAGGTCGCGCGTTCGGCCTCGAACTGCGTGCAGATGGGGGGGGGGGGGGGCGTACGTGATCGGTCATGGGCCGTGGGTGGAGCATGGAGCGGCGCATCTTGTGGAGGTGTCTGATCGAAGCAAGCGGCATCGTGGTGTTCGATTTCCTTAACCCTAATATACGTGAATGGGTTTGATTGCTCGGCCTTGCTTCTGGAGGGAGTCGCGTATGAAGGAGATGGTGAACGCATGGCTATGATGAGGGGGGGATGTGATCCAGTGGCCAGTATTTGCTGTAGGTTTAAAATTATTGTAAATTGTTTATAAAAATTTGTGTAAAACTTCAAAAAATTCATAACTTTTTCATACGAGGTCGAAAACGCGCGAAACCAGTTGCGTTGGAATCGTATGGACGAGCACTACGCGATGAAATTGGATTGGAGTCGTTTGGAGTTAGTGAGAATTTCGGATAAAATTAAACGCGCGTTTAATTTTATTCGAAATAAAAGCTAAAATGGAATTGAAATCAAGGTGAGAACTTCTCACTCAAGCGAATCAGTTTCGATTTTATTTTAAATAGTTAGATTTAAAATATTTGAATGCATGTTTGAATGATGATTGATATCTATTGATTGTTAAAATAGACATTATACGCCGTTAGTAAGCGGATGTTATTTATTAAAAACATATACCGCGAATATTTCATAAACAGTGAAATTGGTATTATATATGATAGCAATATATATATATATATATATATATATATATTGGCATATGTATATATTGGAGTTATTGATTTCCCGCATTTGTTTAGCGGATGAGACCCTATTGCGCCGTCTATTAAGCGGATAATATTATAAATCCCATATACCGCGATAATTTCGTACTGGAGCGGAATTGGTATTGTGCTAATGTTTGTGGATGCAGGAAACAGGTTGGAGGGATCCAACTGGATTCCTCAACTGTATTGATTTATTTACAAATATTTTGATATTTGTTGATTATCATATCGATATATGATATTTGAAGGTCGTGATTGACTATTGGGTCATGTTACATCATCGGATCCATTTTAAAGTTCAAAAATAATGGTTTTTGATTTTTTAAAAGGATTTTTAAAGAGATTTTGAAAGTATATGTTTTATTTGAAATTTCGAATTGATTTATTTTAAATAAATTAACGTTATAAGTTAATGTTATAAAAGTTATAATTTTTGTAAAATATAACCAAATTAAGATTTTTGAAATAAATAGTGATTAATTTATAAATTGGTTTAAATTGGGAATTTTGAATTATTATAAACAATTTATATAAAAGATTTAAAAATATTGATATTTATGGATTAAAAATATAGAAATTGTGAAACCCGTTTTATAAGTGTTAAAAAGAAATATAAATGGATTTTATAAGTGAATGATTTTAAAGACGTTTTAAAATGCATTAAGTATCGAATACATAGATTTCAACATTCATTGTTGAAATAGACGTTTCGAGAAATAGAAGGAAATGGTGGACTATAACACTGTTGTTATAGTAAATGGTTTCCGAAAGGAAATATTTTGTATAGTATTGGGATTTATATATCTATTTAAACTTTGAATCCCTATACTAGTGATTTTGGGTCGTTGTAACGATGTTTTACGTAGCATTCGTTTTAGCCCAAATAAAATGTGTTAAGAGAATGATTTCCTTAAAGAATTAAATATATACTAAATTTTGATTTAAGTATATTGAATATTTTCAAATGTTGAAAATAAATAGATTTGGGATGTACTTATTTTTATTTAAATAAGTATGGAAATATTTTTCCAATGTGAAATGAATGTTTAGAATTTATCCTTGTAAGATAAATTGAAAATGAATAATAGAAGTCGATTAGAAAATCGTATATAAATAGATATTTTGGATTATAAATTCACTATGGAATTTATAAAAGAAAGGGGAATTAGTTTAAAAATAAACGTTGATTTATTTTTAAAGTGTGGGAATAAATTTACGAATTTGGAACGTAAATATAAAATAAATCGGTAAGGATTTATTTAAATTGGTTTAAATGAATCAATTTGAAATGAAAATATTTCCGAGTAAGGAAAATGATTGAAATTTGTTTTCAAAAGTGATAAAGGAAATAAATAATTTGAAAATTAGTTTTCAAACGTTGAAGTGTGGAAAATATATATATCTTGTAAAGATATTTTAGAAAATAAATAATTTGGAAAATTATTTGGATTTGGTGATGTTGAGCATGCCTATTGATAGTTAAATAATCCGACTATCAATATTTACCTTTAAATAGGTATTTGTTGTGAATTGTTGAATTTGAATACCACACTTATTTTTGAATAAGCGCTCACTATTCGGGTTAGCCGGGAAAGGACCTTGGGGTCGTATAACCCATTCCGAGTATGTGATACGTCGTCATGGATTGCATTTGATGACCGGTGTTGAAGACCGGGTATTTGTGAAAACGGAAGGATTACCGTCGAGTTACTCTACATCGGCTGATCTCCGATATAGAGGTTTTATCACCCTTAGTGACGGGAAGTCCGGTCGTGATTAGTGAATATCCGGATTGCAAGGACTTCTTTGTAAGTGCCTTCGGTTCTGTTCGATCCCGGAACAGACTTGTATGATAGTATGTCTGACATTACAAGTTGAGATATAAAGCTGATTTCTTTCAAATATATTTCTGTTGGTGGCGGAGAATTTATTCTTTTAGCTTAACACCCTTTTCTGAGACGTACGAGCTCAGAGGTTATGTAGTTGAAGGTTATCAGCGATATATTCCCAATTTGGTAATGTGACATGCTGAGTGTTGCTGTAAATGATCATTGTGTTGATTATTTGTGATAGGATCATTTATTTGATCGTTTATCTTTGTGATCATCTCTATGATCATTTGTTGACCCAAAGCACGGCTTTTGTATAAAGTGTGTTTTGTGGACGAGACTTCGTCGGACCTCACACCCCGGAAATGGTCAAAACAGGAAGGATGCGGCAAGGTTATTAGGGGTAGCGCCCTTTAGTGTATATCATTCCTTCTGGATAGAGGTGGTATCATGGTATGGAGCCCAGATATTTAACCTATGTTGTTACTGCATATTTTTGTGGTTGTTGGAAATCGAGGATCCTCGGATAGATCGGTTACGATCGGGGGATGACATATTCGTGTCAGTAGTTACCCAGTTAGGGGTAACCCGGCCTTGTGTTGGCAGAGATCCGGTTTGGTTCTCGGGACGTCATTCCAGAGGCGTTTCCATGTGGCAATGGGAAGTTCCTTGGCCTGACCATTTGTTGGAAATCCAAAGAAACAATACGAGACTTGTACGGTATTAGTTGTAGAACCTGCCATTCACTTATGGTGGCGCCCCACTGTTTGGATGGTAGCTATAGTAGGCATACGATAATGGTCGTATGTTGGCTAAGATTTATATTCTATTTTCGAAATGAATTTTTCCTACACTATGCACTAGTAATAATATCAAATGTTATTTTTAATGCGTATCAAGCATCTTTGACTATCATAAGGAGAAATCTCCTCCGATTCTGCGTTTGCATTGTGTGTGTGTGCGGGAGGCCTTATGGTAGTCTCATTTTTAAAAGCATTGCGAATTGACTTTAAAAATATTCCTCTATTTTGTTTTCAAAGATAAATAAACTGTTTTGAGTTCTCACACCAGTCACATGACTGACTTGGAGTTTATTGTTTCCTTCCTAAACTCTGGGTGCCCACCAATTTCCACACGGGCAGTCAAGAGTAAGGTTTATCAGGATATTCTGGAATTCAGGAGTTGTTGGAGGCAAGATGGATGGCATGGCGTATTACTAATTTATATAGTATTTCTTTTTCCGCTGCATTGTTTGTTGTTGTATGTTGTTGTACACTCTGATGATATGATGTAATGAAATGAAATGAAATGTAATGTAATAACTGATATAGTTCTTTGTTTAAAGATTATTCATTTATTTATTATATGTTGTTCCGCTGCGATTGTGAGATTCTGTTGTTGTTCTGTTATTTCTTCTGTTCTGTTCTATCTTTTTCTATCTTCTTCTGTCTCTTTCTTCTTCTTCAACCATAACATTTCGAGTTTCCGGCCTTCGATTTCTAGGCAGTCGATAAAGTGAGCATCGATGTTGAATTTTCGAAAGTCGAAAATTTTCGGGACGTTACAAGGTGAATGGCCATGGGGAAGCTTTAGTGGTCGTTATTTGCCGTAGTTTCGAGTTTGAGGTTCGAATTTCGATTCGAACATGATTGGCTCAATCTGGGTTTAAATCCTTGATCGCGCACGTTCATGTGATCGTTGGGATTGGTCGTGATGACCAACGGCGGCAAGAGTTGCTTGGGCACGTGCACATGCACGTTTGTGTGCACTGGAAATAAGGTGTTTCGGGGAAGACGAGTGATGACTCTGAGGGAAGCTTGCGTTTTACTGGTGTCGTCTTGGAGTTTTTGAGCAGCTGAAAGAGGCGGCGTAGCACTCGTGTTTTCAGAAAATCTGCTTGAAGCAGTTTCGTGGTAGGCTCGAGTTTTTGGGTAGTGCTTTGGTTAGTACTGTGTATAGTAAGTTACATAGTTAGCTGACTTTGTTTAGTTGTGAAATAAAAAAATGCAGATTATACTCATTGTTAAAATAAAAAAATTCAAGTTTATGTTATAAAACAAGTTAATTAAAGGAAGCAAAATATAAAGTTAAGAACTTGTTATAAATAAAAAAATGTTAATTGACTCTTTAAAAAGTATAAATTGAATTTATTTCAAATTTAAATTGATTAAAGATGATTTCTTTATAAGTAATATCTAATTAAATTTTGAAGTTTAATTTAAAAGAATGTTTCGAATTCAAGTGTTGAACCAAAGTTTAAAGTTAAGTTTTTTAGAATCATTTTAGAAACTAAAGTTTCATATTCTATCTGAAATGAACAAGTTCAAAATTTGAGAATTTATAGTGATTTAAATTTTAAAAAAATTTGATTACCAAATGTCTTATTTTCAAATAAGGTTATAATTATGATTTTGAAATCTAAATTGAATAATTTGTTTTAAGTTATTAAAATCTAATAAAATTCAAATAATTTATTTATGAGATAAATAAGGTTAATTTATCTTTGTTTGAATATAAGAATAATTAATATGATTTGTTTAATTAAGATTTATGTTTTCTTAATTAATTAAGGATTTCGAAATATAAAAAAGTAAATTAATTATTTAATTAATTTTGAATAATTAGTTAATTATTTATTTAATTTTTAATAATCACTTAATTATGGATTAATTAAGTGTAATTACTTAACGAAGTAATCAATGGTTAATTTTTTTGAATGTAATTAAGAAAGTAATTACTTATGGAAGTAATTAAAGTGGAAGTGATTAAAGGTTAATCACTTAATGTTATCAATTAAGAATTGATTAATATAATTGTTTTTTTAAAGTTAATTAATTATGGAATAATTAATTAATTTAAGAATTAAGGATTATTTAATAATGGAATTAATTATTTGTTAAGTAATTAATTAAGAAAGTAATTAAAATTTATTAAAAGAAGTAATTATAGATAATTACTTATGTAAGTAATTAAGAGTTAATTACTTAATTATTTAGTTAATTAACCAATGTGATTAATTAATTAATGAGTGAGATTAATTTAAGATTAATTACTCAGTGTAATTAATTAAAATAATTGATTAATAAGGTAATTAATTAAGGATAAATTGTAAATTTAATTGTTTAAAAATTACTTAATGAAGTAATTAAAGATTAATTAAATGGATTAATTAATCAAGGATTAATATAATTAATTAAGAAGTTAATTAATTTAGATAGTAATTACAAATTGTTAATTATTGTATATGATTAATGAGATGATTAATTACAAGTTAATTATTTAATTAATTAAAGGATTATTAATTAATAAAGATTTTTAATTAATATAATAAATGAAGTAATTAATTTAAATATGATTAATTAATTATAATTAATAAAGGTTAATGTAATTAATTATAGTTAATTAATAAATGGAAGTAAATGAAGGATCATTAATTTTTGTAATTAATGATAGTAATTAAAGGTTAATTACTAAATATGGTTAGGGTTAATTACTTGAATGTAATTAAAGGATAATTAATCGAGGAAGATTAATTAAGGAAGATCATTAAGAGATAATAATGAATTTGATTTGTAGTAAATCAATAATCCAAGTGATTAAAGGATAGTAATTAATTTAATTAAAAGGTTAATTAAATTGATAATCAATTCTGCTATGGGTGATTGATTAATATTGAATGGTTGATATTGGATGACTGATATTGGATGTTGAATTATATTGGATGATTGATATTAGTTGATTGGTTAATACTGGATGATTTGGATGACTATGATATTTGTGATATGCTGCTTTGTGAAGATGAATATTGATGTGTATTACCTGTTGTGGTAATATGGTTCATCTATCTGTTTATACCATCGTGAAATATAAGTTAAATTGTTTAAACCCTTAAGTACAACTTGGACATAAAAATGGCGTTTGGTTTCGGTGAGACCGGGATCGGGTTTCCATATTTGGAATTCGAAAACCACATCGATTCCAGTTAAACGTTAGGTCGTTAATCCAAGTGGAGCAAGTGAAGACTCGAGGTGTAAGGGCTATACGTCGGTATAACTCTGTGGATGATTCCGTAATGAGTTTGACAGAATAGTGCTTATAGATTCGAGATGGTGATTTAGAGTGCAAGGTCTATGGTCGTTGACTTTGAGGGTGATTCCAAAATGAGTGCAACGAAATAGTGCCTTCGGTTTCGTTCGAACCCGGAACGAACTTGTAGGGATTGAATGCTTTCAGAACATCGTGAGGCGGACGATGAGCATTCTAAGAGATGTGTCCTATAAAGGTAATCGCAGCCTCAAGCCTCATCAACCAGGAATGGCTAAAACAGGGGAGGTGCAGCAAGGCTTCGTGGGTAGCTCCCGCTGGAGAGCAAGATTTACCCCTGTCTAGAGGTCCCTTTTTATTCGGCTGTGTGGGGCGGTTGAATTCCGGACAACCGCCGGGGTTGTCTTGTTTGGGACTATTCAGTAAGGAATGGTCCCGGCCTTGTGTTGCAAGGGAGTGAGAGTATTCCTCGGTACGGTGATCTAGGCCACGTACTGTGATGGGCGGTACCCCAGTAGCCCTGCCATTGATGGAAACCCATTTTTCCTACGAGACCCTACGGTTTTGATTGTATTACCCACTTTTGTGGCTAGTAGCTGGAATTTAATAATGTAACAATTTCGGCTATTTCATATTTACTTGAAAACCCTAGACACTATTATAATATCACTGGATTTCCTATCAAATGTTTTGGTTAGCGTAAGGTAAAAACTTTTCCATGTTTATGTGTGGGAAGTCTTACGTGATACCCTTTCTTTTCAAAGGTTTTCTAAAGTTAAGCAATTTTAACCCGTTTACTCACACCAGACCCTTGTCTGACCCGAGTGTTTATTTTCTGTTTTATTAAACTCTTGGGTACTCATATTACGTATGAGTAGTCAAGTGTTTTAGGATTTCTTTGACGAGTTCTGGAGGAGATAATGGAGCAGGAGGCTTCAGCATGTAGATATATATGGTGGTTCCGCTGTGTTTGAGTTGTATCTGTTTTTCTCTGATGTACTTGAATTGTAATGGCTAGACATATGTTTATAACTGTCTAGTTTGTGTTGTATTAGCTGTAAAACTCTGATGTATATGATACTATGTAAAGTTTTGTGTGATATATTATATTTTATTCGTTCCGCTGTGAGTTCTCTAATGTTGTTCTGTTTCTTCTTTTTTCTTTCTTTTCTTCTTCGATCCCTTTCTTTCTTCAAGATGATGTGATTTCCTGGAGATAGGAAGTCGGGTCGTCACATTTGGTATCAGAGCATTAGGCTGAGCGAATACCTAAGCTCTGAAGTGTGTCTTTCTTTAGGGAGCGTTAGGTTGAGTGAATACCTAGGCTCTGGAGTGGTGTCTTTCTTGAGAGAACGTATTTGTAATTTTTGTATATAACTATATATATACATCTATATCTACCTAATCTGTTGGGTTATCTGATCGGATTTTCCAGCATAAGTTTTAGAGGTAGATGGAGTAGTGGTGTGTGTGTGTAACACAATTACCACTGATGGAAGAGGTCCATATGTTGAGGTTGGAAGTATTTGTCGAGACTGTAGACCTGGTACCGTCTCGAGTGAGATTTGTTGTTTGGAGTAAGGATTTCTCTGATATCCGAAGGAAATCTTTTGAAGATTCGGAGTTTATCTTTGAAGTGTAAGTTTGGATTTCGCTTGGGTGAGCGAATTAATCCTAAGTTTGGATCTGTCGGAAGTGCAGAAGTAAGTGATGATATCTTGATAATTGCGTGATGAGATGCAGTATCCTTGGATATTTTCAGAAGGTGTTTTCTTTTGAAGCAGTTTTAGAGATGGTTGAGGAGCAGTCTTTACCTGCCTCAGGTAAGACTCGTCTGTGTAGAAGTTATCTGGAAGAATTAACCTTGTTTGGAAAAGTTTAGAGCTGTTCTAATTGGTAAAGAGAGGACAGTTTCTTTGGAATTCAAATTAGGTTGGATTGCAAAAGTGACTTGCGATTGGTTTGAAATTTTCTTGAGCATTCTTTTGTTTGAGACTGAAGATTCTCATGAGGAAGTAGGAGCTGCTGGAGTAATCAGAAGGTTGTCTGCATCTGGAATGGAGTTCCATATTGTTTGATTCCAGAAGTGATTATGGTAGCTAGCCCGGTTGTAGGATGGTCCTTGGAGAAGGTAGAGATTGGTGTAGCAGCTCAAGAATTTATTTTTTGAAATTTGAATTTGGTCAGATCTTGTTTTTGAATTGGATTCTGTAGTAAAGTTGTGTGACCTAGTCAGATGAGTCACCCAGATATTATGGATTTGATGAACAAAGTTTCTGGTATATATTGGAGAAGTTTGTATTCATGTTCATCAACGGTATTCTCCTCTATTTCAGAATCAGAGTTGTGCAGCGGAAGCGAGGTAGCAGCTGTGCAAGGAAGGAAGCAATTTCTGTTTGCTATTGCTTGAGTAGTAGAGTTTGTGTTCTGGATTTCGACGGATTATAAAAAATTTTCTATTGAATAGAATCCAGGAACTGTTTGCTTTGGTCTAGTTGTCTCTGGAAGTATCAGCATAGGTTGAGCTGATCAGGAAGAAATTGGGTAGTCCAGGATTGTCTGTTGAGTTATGCAGATATGAGATAAGAAGTTTGGAGTTTGAAGTTGGGGACTTCATTTATTGTTAAGATTTCTCTGGGTAAGAAAGCAGAAATTGAGTAAGATTGGTTGGGTAGTGCTATGGAATTTTAGATTTCTTATCTGTGTTCTGATAAGATAAGATCTGTTGTCTATGAGATTGAATTGCCAGTTTGGATAGCTGGAGTTCATTTTATTTCACGCATCTCTGAGGGAGTACGTGTATGATTCATTGTTGCTTGTTGAATCTGTAGTTCAGTTGGAGTTGGATGTTGAGCAGGATCTAAGGATAATCTGATGTTCTGTTCAGATTGGTGGATCTAGAGAAGAGAGGAGCTCTGGATTTTGGTAGTGTAGTTAGTTTATTAGCTCCTGTAGAGCGAGTCTCACGGTGATTTATACTTGGGAAACTCGAAATAGTATTAGAGTTTTATTCTGACGTATGTCAGGATAATTAGTTAAGTTTGTTTGTGTGATGGATTGCTTTGGTTGTTAGTTACTGGTTGTTAGGAATGCTTTGCTAATTGAAATTAAAATCTTTGTTGGATTATTAAATTACCTTTGCTTTTAAATTTCGGGGACGAAATTCTTTTAAGGGGGGAGGATTATAACGACCCGAAATTTTGGGCAATACTAATTTCATAATCTATAATAATAATTAAATTGGTTTGATAAATTTTCTTTATAATTTTAATTTAAACTGGTGAAATTAATCTTATTAAGGATAATAAATATTTAATCTGGTAAGTGTGATCAATATCTTTTAACAATTTAAAAATTGGTTAGAATTGTTTTTCAAAAGCTAATAAATTTTATTCTATTTATAATATATATGTTTGATACATATTGTGAGTGGAAATATTCTTTTGTTTTAAATTGAAAGTTGAATTTTCAAATTGTAATATATGTGCATATATATGTTATAATTTGGAATTGTTTGAAATTTAATCTTAATCTATTAATAAATTATATATGAATGAATATTGTAATTGAAGCTTTGTTTTAAAACAAAATGTTTTTAAAAAATAATTTAAAGATTAATTTAATCCGTTTCCAAAAATATAAGATTTGTTATTTATTTTTAATAAGATAGTTTAAAAATGGTTTAAACAAGCTTTGTTTTGTTTTCTTTTATAATGTTTAAAATTTTAAATGGTTATAAATGTTTATGTATAAGTTTTAGATTTTTTTTAAATACATGTATAAGATTATATTTATATTATAATTAGTTTAGGATATTTTCTTTTAAAAGTAAACTTATTTATATACATGTAAGTATTTATCAATAAAGTAAGTAAATATGTAAGTTTATATTTACATTTAAAATTAAATAAAATTAAATTTAAAAATACTTAATGACATGTGTAAACATGTAAACTTCTTTAATAAACAAATGTAAGAAGATTAAATACTTATGTGACAAGTGTCTTTAGTTGAATTTCATTTTCTTTAATTCTAATAAATATTTTGAGAAGAAAATTAGTTTCTTCATAACACTCTCATTACCTTGTTTTTCAACTTAATTCGAACAGAAATTTATTCTCAAATCTGAAATTAAAGTTCTGCAAAGCAAAAGTAAATCAGCAACTTCAAATCTACAAAAGCAAATGATGATCAAGATTTGAATTTAATTTAAATCTGCAAACTTCAAAACCTGCATGATGTACAACTTCAATTCAAAAGCATGCAAAGGAAATAACTTCATCAACAAAGCAAATCTGAGGCATTTCCAGATTTAAAGTATTCTAAGCCTGGAAATAAGAAAAATCAGTTCTGCAAAATAATTTGAGGTGAGTAAACTTCTTTTAAAAACAGTTTGATCTGGGTTTTATTACATGCATGTGATTATCTGGAAAGTTCTTTTGATGTTGCCTGGAAATCATTTAGTTTTTATTTTTGAATTCGTAGTTATATTTATATATGCAAACATATGGCTGTATATGTGATATTTGTTCCCTGTTTTATAAGAAAAACTGTGACCTTTGCTTTAAGAACCCAAATTTCCCAATTAGATTCATATTAGCCTTGAATACATGAATGTAATTTGTTTATGAAGGTAAAATGAAGATTTCAAAAATAGTTCTATAATTTTAAATACAACAGATAAGTGTATATAGGGAATCTACAGTAAAACTAAGATTTAGTTAAAAATCAACTACCTTAAATTTTAAATTGAATTACATACATGAAATTGTGATGTAGAATCATGATTTTTAATATACATTTCTTGATTTTTGGTTTGATATTCTTTGGGGAAATTTCGAGACGAACGTTTTGGGGATTTTGGTGATTGTCGTCGATCTATACAATAATTTAATGTGAAATTTTGGTCGAAGGTTGTTTGTATGTCATGGAAGATGGGAAAAATGCATAAGAATTTTTCCAATGTGTAATTTGATCGTAATCGATCAAACTAGGGTTTTGCTGTGAGTTTTGTGTGCCTTGGGTACTGAGACATTTGCGTCACGGTTATTGGAACGATTGTGATCGCATAGGGGGAATATGATACTTGTGGACGAGGTGCTCTGATGGAAGGATCGGCGAGTTCAACGGCGTCGAGGTGAATGGCCGTGGGGAAGCTTTAGTGGTCGTTATTTGCCGTAGTTTCGAATTTGAGGTTCGAATTTCGATTCGAACATGATTGGCTCAATTTGGGTTTAAATCCTTGATCGCGCACGTTCATGTGATCGTTGGGAATGGTCGTGGCGACCAACGATGACCGGAGTTGCTTGGGCACGTGCACATGCACGTTTGTGTGCACTGGAAATAAGGTGTTTCGGGAAAGACGAGTGATGACTCAGAGGGAAGCTTGCGTTTTACTGGTGTCGTCTCGGAGTTTTTGAGCAGCTGAAAGAGGCGGGGTAGCACTCGTGTTTTCAGAAAATCTGCTTGAAGCAGTTTCGTGGTAGGCTCGAGTTTATGGGTAGTGCTTTAGTTAGTACTGTGTATAGTAAGTTACATAGTTAGCTGACTTTGTTTAGTTGTGAAAAAAAAATGCAGATTATACTCATTGTTAAAATAAAAAAAAATCAAGTTTATGTTATAAAACAAGTTAATTAAAGGAAGCAAAATATAAAGTTAAGAACTTGTTATAAATAAAAAAAATGTTAATTGAACCTTTAAAAAGTATAAATTGAGTTTATTTCAAATTTAAATTGATTAAAGATGATTTCTTTATAAGTAATTATCTAATTAAATTTTGAAGTTTAATTTAAAAGAATGTTTCGAATTTAAGTGTTGAACCAAAGTTTAAAGTTAAGTTTTTTTAGAATGATTTTAGAAACTAAAGTTTCATATTCTATCTGAAATGAATAAGTTCAAAATTTGAGAATTTAAAGTGATTTAAATTTAAAAAAAAAATTGATTACCAAATGTCTTCTTTTCAAATAAGGTTATAATTATGATTTTGAAATCTAAATTGAATAATTTGTTTTAAGTTATTAAAATCTGATAAAATTCAAATAATTTATTTATGAGATAAATAAGGTTAATTTATCTTTGTTTGAATATAAGAATAATTAATATGATTTGTTTAATTAAGATTTATGTTTTCTTAATAAATTAAGGATTTTGAAATATAAAAAAGTAAATTAATTATTTAATTAATTTTAAATAATTAGTTAATTATTTATTTAATTTTTAATAATCACTTAATTATGGATTAATTAAGTGTAATTACTTAACGAAGTAATCAATGGTTATTTTTTTTTGAATATAATTTAGAAAGTAATTACTTATAGAAGTAATTAAAGTGGAAGTGATTAAAGGTTAATCACTTAATATTATCAATTAAGAATTGATTAATATAATTGTTTTTTTGAAGTTAATTAATTATGGAATAATTAATTAATTTAAGAATTAAGGATTATTTAATAATGGAATTAATTATTTGTTAAGTAATTAATTAAGAAAGTAATTAAGATTTATTAAAAGAAGTAATTAGAGATAATTACTTATGTAAGTAATTAAGAGTTGATTACTTAATTATTTAGTTAATTAGTCAATGTGATTAATTAATTAATGAGTGAGATCAATTTTAGATTAATTACTCAGTGTAATTAATTAAAATATTAATTAATTAATAAGGTAATTAATTAAGGATAAATTGTTAATTTAATTGTTTAAAAATTACTTAATGAAGTAATTAAAGATTATTAAATTGATTAATTAATCAAGGATTAATATAATTAATTAAGAAGTTAATTAATTTAGATAGTAATTACAAATTGTTAATTATTGTATATGATTAATGAGATGATTAATTACAAGTTAATTATTTAATTAATTAAAGGATTATTAATTAATAAAGATTTTTAATTAATATAATAAATGAAGTAATTAATTTAAATATGATTAATTAATTATAATTAATAAAGGTTAATGTAATTAATTATAGTTAATTAATAAATGGAAGTAAATGAAGGATCATTAATTTTTGTAATTAATGATAGTAATTAAAGGTTAATTACTAAATATGGTTAGGGTTAATTACTTGAATGTAATTAAAGGATAATTAATCGAGGAAGATTAATTAAGGAAGATCATTAAGAGATAATAATGAATTTGATTTGTAGTAAATCAATAATCCAAGTGATTAAAGGATAGTAATTAATTTAATTAAAAGGTTAATTAAATTGATAATCAATTCTGCTATGGGTGATTGATTAATATTGAATGGTTGATATTGGATGACTGATATTGGATGTTGAATGATATTGGATGATTGATATTAGTTGATTGGTTAATACTGGATGATTTGGATGACTATGATATTTGTGATATGCTGCTTTGTGAAGATGAATATTGATGTGTATTATCTGTTGTGGTAATATGGTTCATCTATCTGTTTATACCATCGTGAAATATAAGTTAAATTGTTTAAACCCTTAAGTACAACTTGGACATAAAAATGGCGTTTGGTTTCGGTGAGACCGGGATCGGGTTTCCATATTTGGAATCCGAAAACCACATCGATTCCAAATAAACGTTAGGTCGTTAATCCAAGTGGAGCAAGTGAAGACTCGAGGTGTAAGGGCTATACGTCAGTATAACTCTGTGGGTGATTCTGTAATGAGTTTGACGGAATAGTGCTTATAAATTCGAGATGGTGATTTAGAGTGCAAGGGCTATGGTCGTTGACTCTGAGGGTGATTCCAAAATGAGTGTAACGAGATAGTGCCTTCGGTTTCGTTCGAACCCGGAACGAACTTGTAGGGATTGAATGCTTTCAGAACATCGTCAGGCGGACGATGAGCATTCTAAGAGATGTGTCCTATAAAGGTAATCGCAGCCTCAAGCCTCATCAACCGGGAATGGCTAAAACAGGGGAGGTGCAGCAACGCTTCGTAGGTAGCTCCCACTGGAGAGCAAGATTTACCCCTGTCTAGAGGTCCCTTTTTATTCGGCTGTGTGGGGCGGTTGAATTCCGGACAACCGCCGAGGTTGTCTTGTTTAGGACTGTTCAGTAAGGAATGGTCCCGGCCTTGTGTTGCAGGGGAGTGGGAGAACTCCTCGGTACGGTGATCTAGGCCACGTACTGTGACGGACGGTACCCCAGTAGCCCTGCCATTGATGGAAACCCATTTTCCCTACGAGACCCTACGGTTTTGATTGTATTACCCACTTTTGTGGCTAGTAGCTGGAATTTAATAATGTAACAATTTCGGCTATTTCATATTTACTTGAAAATCCTAGACACTATTATAATATCACTGGATTTCCTATCAAATGTTTTGGTTAGCGTAAGGTAAAAACTTTTCCATGTTTATGTGTGGGAAGTCTTACGTGATACCTTTTCTTTTCAAAGGTTTTCTAAAGTTAAGCAATTTTAACCCGTTTACTCACACCAGACCCCTGTCTGACCCGAGTGTTTATTTTCTGTTTTATTAAACTCTTGGGTACTCATATTACGTATGAGTAGTCAAGTGTTTTAGGATTGCTTTGACGAGTTCTGGAGGAGATAATGGAGCAGGATGCTTCAGCGTGTAGATATATATGGTGGTTCCGCTATGTTTGAGTTGTATCTGTTTTTCTCTGATGTACTTGAATTGTAATTGCTAGACATATGTTTATAACTGTCTAGTTTGTGTTGTATTAGCTGTAAAACTCTGATGTATATGATACTATGTAAAGTTTTATGTGATATATTATATTTTATTCGTTCAGCTGTAAGTTCTCTGATGTTGTTCTGTTTCTTCTTTTTTCTTTCTTTTCTTCTTCTATCCCTTTCTTTCTTCAAGATAATGCGATTTCCTAGAGATAGGAAGTCGGGTCGTCACATAACCTTCAACTACATAACCTCTGAGCTCGTATGTCTCAGAGAAGGGTGTTAATGCTAGGACAATAAATTCTCCCCCACCAACATAAATGTATTTGAAAGAAATCTGCTTTATATCTCAAAATGTAATGTCAGACATACAATCCATACAATGGGTTCGAACAGAACCGAAGGCACTTCCAAAGAAGTCCTTGCAATCCGGGTATTCACAATCCCGATCGGATTTCCCATCACTTAGGGAATCTCTATACCGTAGTTACTCGATGCAGAAACAATCAATAGGTCATCCTATCGTTCTCGCAAATATCCGGTCTTCACCACCGATCTTCAAATGCTATCCATAACGACGTATCACGTATTCGGAATGGGTTATACGACCCAAAGGTCCTTTCCCGACTAACCCGAATAGTGAGCGTAACATTTAAAACATATGGATATGGGATTTCAATTAAGTCACAACTTAATAATTCAAAACTTTATTTCAAATGGTTTAAACAAATTGCCATTTTCAAATCTTTAACAAAAAGATTTATTTCACAAAGTTCACCTAGTTTCACAAAGATTCATTCATATATTTCAAAACAATCTCCATTTCAATTGGATTAACTTGTTTTAAAATCTTTAAATTAAAGATTAAACTTATAGCTTTCAAACCGTTTCCATAACTTGGAAAACTATTTCAGTTTAAACTTGAAATCCCTTTAATACAATTTGAAATTCATTTCTCCTATGAAAGCATTTTATCATTTAGAAACAACAATCTTATTTCGGAAAAACCCGATTTCATTTATACAAGTTACAATCTTTAGGTTAATTCAAATTCTCAAAAGAACAATACTTTAAAAATGGTTTGACTCATATATAACTAGTATAATATCGTTAATCCCTAGTTTCAAATCATAGAATTCAATTTTAAATATTGAATTCAAATTTAAATCAAAATATGTAAAATTTCAAAACCCAATCAAGTTATTCAAAATAAATTTCATCTTTGAAATTTCCATTTCAAAAGCTTTTCACTTTAAACCCAATCCATTTCCAAAGCCATTTGGTTTTAAATATTCGACTTTTAAACCATTTCAAAATCTGTAACTTAATCTATTTCCTCATGAAATCCATATTTGTGTGTGTATAAGTGTGGTCCAGGCTTTAACACAATAGTGCAACATCATCAATCATCACAGATACTTCAATATCGATAAGCGGTATAATCCATAACGCTTACCTTCATTCACAGTTTCACAGATAAAATAAATTTATCAATCACAAATAGTCATCTTTACAATTCGATGTGGGTTTCGGATAACAAATCGGAATCTGATTCCCTGTCGCATCGAAATTCAAATGTCGTTTTACGGGCAAAAAGGGATTTTCATATTCATACAACAATATTTTCATCACAGATAAAACAGCTCAGCACAAAGCATTTTATATAGCATCACATCACATATCAGATATATCAATCCAATACACAACATTCAATAGAATATAGTCATCCATAAATATGCTCAATTTATTATCTGAGATATTTAAATCAGCTGGGTCATCAATCATCATTAATCGATTCCAAATCATTTGATTAAAGGTCCTTTAATCACTTATTAATCAAATTAAATCAACTTTAATTTTTTTGAATAATTAACCTTTAATTATTCAATTATCTTATAATTAATTTCCCTTAATTAATTCATTAACAATTTAATTAACTCTTAATTAATTATTATTTAATTAATTATTCTTAGTTAATTTCAAAAATTGATTATCCTTAATTACTTATTTTAATAAATCACAATTTAATTACATCGAGTAATTATACATAAACACCTTGGTTTATTTTCTTTAATTGATTAATCATTCATTAATCACTTTCATTCATCAATTAGACTTTAATTAATAAATCATTCCTTAATCAATACTTTACATTTTAAAACTTATTTCCACATTTATATTTAAAACTTAATTTTATTTCAAAATCTAGATTTCCAGTTTAGATTTAAGCCCAGGTTTCAAAATTTGATTCAACTTTGTTTAAATCTTTTCTTTACAATTTAAATTTCATTTTAAATTCAAATATACTTAGACACCTTAAAGTTATCAAATAATTTTGAATTTAAAAACTTAATTATTTCCAAACTAATATTCAACCTAAACTTGAATTTATATTTAAACTTTTGTTTTGAAACTTAATTTAAACTTTGTTTTATAATTAAAAGATTAAGTTTTAAATCTCAAAACAGGAACAGGTTTTTTTAAAACCTGTAACAAGTCCTACCCGAGACAACACTCCATTCACTTCGAGTTCCGACCCGGGCTCCCTCCCATTTTCCCCGAGTCTTTCCCCTGCTTCTTTTCTTCATCGTTTTTTTTTGAAAAACTTAAGTACCCAAATCTGTTACACTCGCATACCTCTCCACGCTCTCGGGCTCAAACCCGAGGCACGAACCCACCTGCACAAGATTCCCTTCGAGTTTTCCCACTAAACCCAAATCCTAACACGTGATCAGATGCCGTGCATGTGCACCGATGCGCCACCCTCCTCCGGCCATTCTTCTGGTCTCCGACAAGTCGAAAACGACCTCGACATCATCCATGACCATCTAGATATCACAATTCCATCTCGATTCAAAATTTAGTCTTCAGGTCGAAAAATGGAATCAACCACATCCACCTGAACTACCACGTCTTCGAAGCTCTAACCGCCTGAACCTCTACACTTCCTGCCAAGGCTTCGCTACTCACCATACTTTCATCACTCCAAACCCCGAAGCACTCGACGCTCCGAAGAAACCGTGGTGCACGATTTTTCTTCCCGTTCAAAAACTAGGTTTAAAAAAATTTGATCCCTCGCCGTCGACGCCACCGTCGCTTCCATCACCTCCGGTCATTTTTCCTAGCAACCCCGTAGGCTCCTCCACGCCCGCACAAATCCCCGAGCTCCACGAATCGATGGATCACCGGAATTTGATCAGTTCAAATTTCGAGCAAAAACAAACTTCTCTTAAACCAATTGCTTAAAAATCATCAAACAAGATTTAAAAATCATGTCTTCCATTTAGGATTCAAGTTATATACTTGAATCAATGATTCGTGATACTCGAATTTTCTAGAAATTAAAGTTTTTACTGTAAAAACTTGATTTTTCATCCTATATGCATTTTTACTTCATGAGATTTTTTTTTCATTGTAGTTCATACTTAAACACCACTGTTTTGTTTTGAAACCAAAGTCTAATATGGATTATAAAACAAGAAATTGAATTTTTTTTCTTTGTTGGGTTGTACTCTGTAAAATAAACAGAGAAGAACATGTACTAGCATATGTGTATTCAATCAAAACAATGGCAATATATATATATATATATATATATATATATATATATTCAAATTTAAGCAACTATTGTCACTCACAGCATATTCATTTCTAATAATCCATATGCAACAGGTAGTTAACACCTTAAAATGTGAAGTTACTCACACCAAAACATATTCATTTTCCAGAAATCAATATGCAACAGATAACACATACATTAAATTAAAAAGTGATGTTACTCACCTTTGTTTTCCAGAAGAATGAACAGAGTTCGTTTGGTTGAAGAACTGCAGTTTTCAATCACTTTCTGTTTTTGTTATTGCTCTGGTTTTTGATGATGCTTACTTTATGTTTACTTTGAATAATGGTCGAAATTGAAGTGAAGATGGTCGATACAAAAGAAGAAAGTATACAGGGTGATGTATATTTGTAAATAAGCATGCTGAAGATGCTTGCATTCAATGCTAGAGGCATGTTGCATTAATTACCTTGTCTTACCTCCCTTTTTCTTTTGTTTATAGCCCATGCTTGTATTAATTGCTGATATCTTCCCTTGTATGCTAGAGATACTAGCATTTATTATTAAGTACTTCTTGCTGTGTTATTTCCAGGCCGAGATATATTACTCTGTCTATGTTCTTCCACTTGCCTTTGTTTGTTTATACTTATCATGTTTAAAAAATATATGTTGTCTTGCATTACTACTTTGTTTGTCTCGGCTAAAAGGTTTTTGTTTGTTATTTTACTTTGTTTTGTTTACTTTGCATATTTATTTACAACTCTGTTTCATATTTAAGTGTCATTTCTTTTCTTTTCTTATGACTTAATAATATAAATAGATTTCTATTTTAATAATGTTGTTAAAATTTTAACCAAGTGTATTCATTTATTTCTAACCTCAATAGTTAGTTTGACTTACATATTAATCTTTAACTATTGCTTATCATCTTGTATTCATTGGTTTTATATTCAACTTTATTTATTTTCATACTTATGTTTATAACCATTATTTGATTTTATACTTATTCTTTAATATTTATAAGGTTTATTTCATTTTAAACGTTTTTGAAAGACTTCATTTTGAATTTTTTTAAATCATGGCTTCTTTCAAAACACACATACTATATATATATTTATAAATAATTTGAAATAACAATTTCTATCTAAAATAAGGATTCATTTGTAAGGACATTTTATTATAAATATTGTTTAAGAATAACTCCTTATTTAATATAAAAATAATTTTATAAAAGAAACCATTTCTTTATTAATAAATAACATAATTTATTTGAACATTGGAAAAACTCAAATCAATTTATCATTTAATTTCACAATTTTAAATCAAAAATTAGTTTAATTATCAATTTAAAATAAATTAAATTTCGGGATCGTTACAAAAGTCGAGTCGATGAGAGCATTCCCAAGACATCTTTCTGAATAGAGAATGGGTTCTATGAATGGTTAGTCATGCCATTTGGATTAACCAATGCTCCTGCCTTCTTCGTCAATCTCATGAATCCGTTTTCCGCGATGTACTCTACAAGTTTGTTCTGATTTTCGTTGATGATATTCTCATCTTTTCTAATTCTGAGAAGGAACACGAGTCACATTTGAGCTTTGTGCTGGAAACTCTTATGAATCATCAGTTGAAAGCCAAAATTTCTAAATGCCATTTCTGGAGGGATGATGTCTGATTCCTGGACATATTCTTTCAAAAAATGGAGCCTCGGTTGACCCGATTAAGGTCGTCGCGATTAATATAAGTCTATCCATCTTTCCTCTTTTGTAATTTAATTATCTTATCTTCCTTTCGAGCCTATCTTCTTAGTTATAATTCTCTTTGATTGGGTACCACTAAATTTGAATCTCTATCCTTGTTCTAAAATCCATTCTTGAATCATCCTACTAGAGAGCATATTTGTAATTGATATAAAAATGTATATATATTGTGTTGTTTGAGCTGTTGAGTCTGAATTTTGGGTTTCGATTGATTTGTCTGGCTAACGCTATCGATAGGATTTCAAAAACACCTGAATGCAGCAAACTGACATAATGTTGTTTTCGAAATTGGTAAGTGAAATGATTTTATGTATGATTATATTTTATATGTAAAAGTATAATTTTTTGAAATTAGATAGTAAAATGAATTGGTTGTTTGTCATGATAGTATTAGATTATCATTTATTGTTTTGTCAACATTCCTAAACTATTAACTATTGTTGTATGTTATAAGGAGATAATTTTTAAAAAAAACATGGTTTATGAATCTGATTTGCAATTGAATGAATTTAAATTAAGGGTTTGAGAATTAAATTTTTGGTGCTTTTCAAAATTTGGTTTACAAAGTTCTAGAAAAAATATATTATTGAAAGTATTTTTGAATGGAAATTGTTTCCAAAGAATTTTAAAAGAAGTAAGTCAGTACTCTCCTCTTATGTCGCTGGAAAATAATTTCGATGATGACTACAGCATCATCGACGTTCATTTTCGAGTCTCAAGGTGGGGAAACCACTTAATAGCTTTGCTACACTTTTATTTTGGAAATGGATTTGATTTGAATTTCCTGAGTATGATTTTATGTATAAAAAATACATATGTATATATTTATTTCGAAATGGTTTGAAGTGAAACCGAAAATTTAACTCTTAAGTTTTATGTTAAAAGATGGTTTTCAATTTTGAAATGAAGCAATTTTTTTTGAATAATTGGAGTGTATAAAATCAGAAATGGAATTGAAATCAACTTGAAACCATTTAATCAGGATAAAATTAATTTATATAATACTCAATTGCATTCTAAAACATATATAACTTACCTGAAATATTCAAAAAGTTAAAATATTAACGTGAATATGTAATTGAAAGTTATACAAGAGAGAACTTAAATAATAAAAATGTTCAAACTAAATTTTGCTTATTAGAAACGTTATAAATATAAGGTAGATTTGTATAGTGCTCAACTACATTTGGAAACAGTCATAAAATTTACCTGGAAATTTTTTTGAATGTAATAAGAACATGTAATTAAATAGTATACAATATAATTGTATGTAATAAGATGTCCAAAAATAAAATCTTATTAAGCGAATTTATAAATAAAAATTGAGTGGTTATAATAGATTGGATATGAATGTAAATTAATTGAAAGTGAGTTAATTAAAATGAAATTTATATAGTTTTAAATTAATTGTTGTATTTATGTATTTTTTTTGGAAAGGCCAGCCGGTTTTATAGTGGACCGTCCACTTTTATTACGAAAGTAATAAAGCTGAAATATAGGAGTAAGGTAAAACCACCTTAACTACTAAGAAAAAGGAAAATACAGCACATGTATGCGACATATGTGCCACAGTAATTATAAAAATCACCAAGACTTGGACTCCTACGAAGAGGTAAATCACCATATTCCGCAGAAACCAAAGGGACATTCCCAGAAAGACCAGCAAAGGGGCTGAAACGGATAGCAAGACAAGGGTCGTAACCCATAGCATCAGAAGAGTATATGAAAGAGCGATCCCAAGTAGAATCAGCTAGCATGACAGAATTCTTACTCGCATACACACCATCCAAATCAAGAACTAAGGAATCACCATACGGTTTGTAATAAAGGCATCTAAGGTCCATATGATCATCGGAAACAAAACTGAAAAAGGAATCATCCACGGGGTTAAATCTCACAGCAGATTTGAGATCAACCAACACCTCTCAGACTCATCCCAAACAACAAGCAAAAGCGGTAGGACAGAATCTGGAGCAGCTAAAGGATTTTCTGAGGTGACACAAGGGACCACAGCAACAAAAGGAGAGGCAGGCCTAGAAATAGAGAAAGGAGGCGGAACCTGATCGGACAATAGAACAGCAGGAGGGGGCGATCTGAGAGGCAAAGGAAGTAACCTTAGGAACCCATTTCCTGAGCGAAGGACGAGGCAGTGGGATCTTCGGAGCAGCTGTGGTAGCTTTGGAATGCAGGCAGGAGATAACCAGGTGGCCAAAAGAGTGACAGGAGGAACAAATATCTGGTGCCCAACCATAGCGAACATGGACTACCGCTACATGCCCGATAGCAAGCTAAACAAGAATAGAAGTAGGGAGAGGCTTAGTGGGGGATATCTCAATAAGAGCCTTAGCATACATCAATTTATCTCACGCAACCGTATTTGTGTCAAAGCATTTCTATTTTTCGACGTTGTAGGTTAGCCAATTCAACCCAAGCAGAGGCTGAAGCGCAGAGGGGATTTGCGAAAATAGACCCAAACGGGGATGGAAAGAACTTGTTCATGAGCACTCGCCATAGTAGGAGACCAAGGAGTAATAATAAAAGGCCTTCATCAAAACAAGATGGCTCAGCCTCAAGAACTATCCGACGATCCTTGGAAGTTGAAAAATTGAAATAATACATGGAGTCAATCAGCTTAACATGCAAATCACCACGCAGCTTCCAAGCCTTTCGACAAACTGAAGACACATCACGAAGTCGGTGATTTGGTTCCAAAAAGAAACCGACCAAATAATCAGACCAAAATTCCACTCCGACTTGCATAACAATTGGAGGAAGGATCATCACTCCATTTTCTTCGACAATTTCAAATTCAATCGATTTGTAGTCACCCGCATTACATGGAAGAGAATTGAAAAGAATGACCAAGATTTGGGGCAAGCCAGCGATGGAGCAGAAGGTCCAGGACGTTCCTCAACATTGGTAAACCAGATGAAGCAAAAGACTTGGAAGCAACCAAACATTTATCACTGCTTATAGGAACAATATCGCAGAGGCATTTACACAAGCATCAGAAGTGCATCGACTGGAATTAACAGCCGAAACCGTTCCCACTTCACTACATGCAGACTAACATTACCATGCTCATCGAACATAACATTCCAATCATGCTTCCCCAAAACACATATAGAATTCTCATGTACACTCACATTAACTCTGGAAGCAAAGGAATAGGCTGCTTACCAGACGTTAATGAAGGTGAACTACCACTAGAAGGCTGAAAAACAGCATCCGCGACATGTAATGAAGCCTTAGAACTCGAGCTAGGGCGAGCTACAGGAGCTAGGATGGAATGGTTGTTAGCAAGCAGAGGAGCAAAATCAGAATTCGAATGAAGGATTGGAATTGTATACTCAACCGCAGACGACATGACCTTAAACAAGCGACCGGATCTAGTCGACGAGGGAGAAAGAGGGAGCGAAAAAGGGGAATGAGGAGGAGAAAAAGACATAAGAGAAGGCGATAAGGGGAGAAGGGGCATAATGGTCGGGGACAAGGAGAAGAAGGGGGGAAATCAGGTTTATTGTATTTTAAGGAAAAAAAGTAGCCATTGTGTTAGTCACCACTGTATTTATGTATTTTGAATCTATCTTTTTTTTCTGCTGCTTCTATTCTCCTATCTCGTTCCTTTCCGGGGATGAAAAGTTTTGAGTGGGGGAGAGTGTAATGGCCTGTATATTTTAACAATTTAAATAACGTAATGAACTAAAATTTTCGTGAAAATATACAATAAAATTTTGCAATAAAAATTTGGTATTTGGTATATGTCTATTTAAACGTAACAAGTGTCAGATTTTAATTGGAAAATATATAAGTTTGTTTGGCTGTTAAATTTCAATTTAAAATTTAATAATCAGTTAATTTGATGGAAATAAAATATTTTTGAAATTTGAATATTTTTATATAAGAAAAATGTAAATCATTTTCTGAGTGAGACGTCATAATTCGTTTCGACAAATTTGGACAGCCCTAGCTCCGTTTCAATTATTTTCGGCGTTTTAGCAACATTTTGGTAACGAAATTAGAGTTTTGATAGGTAGGTTGTATCTCTCATATCTATGTACCATTTTAATCGCCTTATCGCATTAATCACCATAGTATAGTCATTTGTGGACTTTGAAGTCCGGTACATGGCGAAATCTACGAAACGGTTAACCGTACCGTACCCATTTTGAGCCATTTTAGTTTCCCTGTGTCCTTTCATTTATCCTCCATGAAAAAATGAATGGCCACTAACCTTTGTAATTCCTAGAATTTAATATTGGTCTTTTCTAAATTCGTTTTCTGGTTCATTCATATATTATTCTCTCCTTTTTCTATTCCATCACGCTCATCTAAAATAATAATAATAATATATTGTTTGAATATATTGCCTTAAGCTTGAGATCAGTTTGCACATCTTTGTTTTGATAAACCTTCTCACATTCTTCCCTTACCTTCTCAACCTCGTCCATCAGCCCTGCCTTGCCATTCTTCATTACTCAACCGTAGACAATCCCTCCAGCCATCTTTCCCGAGCATGCAACCATGGCCGACCCATTCCCTGACCACACACCAACGATCCAACAACCGAACAGCCTCTCGCCAACCATCCAGCCGTGCCCGAGCTGTTCTCCACCTTCGTTCTCTCCACCTACTTCTGAGCGTACAGCCCGGTACGCTACCCTTCAACCAATAGCCGTAACACTACCCATAGCACTCGAACACCAGATCCCTACCACCTCTACCCTCCGACCATCCGCCTGTACTCCAGCCACCGTACCCATATAGAGGCCTCTCCCTCCGACTTGCCCTCTGACCAAACTATCAAATCCTCTGCCTCCATCACGATGCCGAACAGTCGAAAGCCAGACCCAACCTTCATCATCCCTCCACATCTCTAGTCAGCCTCCCCGCATCAACCTCCTACGCTTGTGCTAAAGCCTCGTAGCAGCCGCAACCTCAGCCGCCTCTCCAGGCAGTCGCCCCACTTCCTTCCACCTTTCTCAGCCTTTCACCACCTAACAACCGAACTCAATAATCCATCAGTCGCCTCGTTGCACCTTCCTCCGAGTCATCCAACAACACCCTAACACCATAGCAGTTTTCGGTGTAACGACCTGGAGTTTTCGATCCCGAAAATTCTAGATAGTTGCAAGAAGAAGAAAAGAGGTAGAAGAAGAAATAGAAAACAAGTCACAGAATCTCACATTCGCAGCGGATCAAAATATAATATCAAATAATAACAGCTATACAAAAGAAAACTATATTTGTCAATATACATTTATTTACATCAGAGTTACAACATTTACACATAACACTGGATAGATAAAATCAACATGTCCCAGATAAACAACAATATATCACAGCGGAAATACTGCATACGCTCCTGCCATCCAACTTGCCTCCTGGCTTCAGAACATCCTCACCAGAAAATCTGTAATATTCGGTCTTACCCGAGCAATACATCAAATTAACACCCGGGTCAGGCTGGAAACCAACGTGAGTAACCCATCTAACATAAAATACTAAGATATGAAACTATTT
The DNA here is from genome assembly GCA_030765085.1 of Allium cepa. NCBI lineage: Eukaryota > Viridiplantae > Streptophyta > Magnoliopsida > Asparagales > Amaryllidaceae > Allium > Allium cepa. The sequence continues at coordinate 566,118,645 of CM060940.1, read as the reverse complement.
AAAACCCGGGGTAACTCGTAGTTTAATATGAGTTCTTAACTTGCCATAGTCAAATACACTTATTTCACACATCAATATCTAAGTATCATTACTCAGATTTAAAGACCAAGTTTACATTTTTAATTCCATTCCAGCTTATTTATTCCAAAGTCGAATCTATAAAGAATCATTGCAGATTACAAATCGAAGTGGTTTCGGGTATTTACTGATACCCGAACCTGGTCTCTTCGAATCCAATGTTATTATTAATCCAAGTAGTTTAAGTGAAAACAATCCAATTCATACTCAGAGTAACATATTCACGTAGCGATACCATCAGATAGATAATCCATATTTTCACAGTTCAACCCAACATATTATCTCACATAACATCACAAATCACATATCAGAGATATCAAATAATCCACGGCATTTAATATCATTCAATCATCCATAAGCAAGATTAATTAGTCACACCATTTCTAAAATAAATTAAATAAATTACTTCAGTTACTTTTAATCCTGCTTAATTAACCTTAATTATTAACCATTTACTATTATTTTAATTAATTAATTAATCAATCCTTAACCATTCACATTAACTAATTAACCCTTATAAATCAATTATTCCTAAATTAATTATCCTTTAATTGATTTCTTAATTAATTAACCTTTAATTAATCTCTTTAATTAATAAAATTAATTACATTAATTAATTAATCAATTTTTAATTATAAAATTTTCTTTTAATCAATTACGTATCCTTTAATTATTATGTAATTAAAATTTAATTACTTACATCAATTAATTAATTAATCATATTCATTAATTATCCATTAAGTTAATTAACTAACCCTTTAATTAATTACATAAGTTAATTAATCCTTTAATTGCTCAAGTTAATTTAATTAACCCTTAATTACTTAAGTCCTTAATAAATCTAAGATAAACCATTATCTTAATTAATTACTCAATTAAATCATTTAAATCTTATTCAAATTAAAAGATTGAAATTAATTTATACAAAATCCCTTGAGACCTTTGATTAATTAAAGTTTTAAAACATTTTATCTCAACCATCTATTTAATTTATTTAAATAAATTTAGAAATTAATTAAATAATTAAATAATCCCAAGACATTTGATAATCGAATATTTGTTGATTTGATTATCGTTTTTGATAATCGAATATTTGTTGATTTGATTATCGTTTTTGATAATCGAAATATTTGTTGATTTGATTATCGTTTTTGATAATCAGATATTTGTGATTTGAGATTTCTGATTATCGCTTTTGATAATTAGATAATTGCTAATTTTGCTGATTATAGGATTTTCTAGTCTCAAATTGATTCTAGATTATGTTGATTATATTGAATTGTTGTTTTCTAAAGTATCTATTGATAATTAGATTTTGTTGAGAAATTGTGAATTTCTTTTATGAAATTAAAGGATTTCTTTGGGGTTTGTGTTCTCGACCTTTATTTTTCTAGCTTAACCAGTTTACGTTAGAAAAATAATTGTTATAGACAACCTTAATTATGAAAATTGCGGGGACGCAATTTTTATAAGGAGGGGAGTCTGTAGCGACCCAGGGATTTGTGATAATTAAGTATCGTCAAATGACGATTTAATTTGGTTGCTAATTGCTTTTGGTAATTAACCAATCGAAATTCGTTTAAAAATTTGTTAAGTGCAGTTTGGGCTTTAAAAAAAAAAAAATTAAATTAGTCTCGGCCCACGTTTGATATTGGTGTTGTGAAATCTATCTAAGGCCGATACCATCATCCCTCTACCCATTTTTTTTCAATTCGAACCCTAAAATGAAAGAAAATGAAAAATGGCGGCTCTCGTTCGTCGTTTGTTCCTCATCTCAAAATTAGGGTTTTCGCAAATTTGTAGATGTCGATTACGACTCGATGTTGCACGTTTATGAGATGCGCGCGGCTGCTCCTTCTCAGTCGAAGTTCGAGGTTGCGTGAGTAGGCAATTCAGTGACTTTGGATGTCGAATTCGATTCGTGCTAAGGGAAGCAAGGTGAGTGATTCCTTTCACTCACATCCTAATTCATCTTTAGTATTTAGCTTCGGCCATTTGATTTCATGTGAGTAATTTTATTTCACCCACATCTAATACAACCGTGCTTTAGTATTTGATTTTAATTCGAGGTTGATGTCCCTCTGATTTTAACAAAATTGAATTATTTTGATATTTGATACTCTCGGCCTGATTTTCATTTGATTTTGGTTATATGATTTTGTGTATGTGATTCCTTTGTATTATCTTCAGCCTCGGTCATCTCGGCACTGTTGAATTTTATAGCCGCCACGGCTTCAGTTGCGATTGAACTGTGCACTTATTATTGCACCAGTTTTTGTGTTTACCTTCTTTGTATCAATTTGGCCTTGTGTGCGTCTGATATTTTTCTTGCCTATTCCTGGATTTGTTTTGCGTATCAGATGCTGTGCACTTTGATCTTTCTCCCTTAAGCACCGTGTTAGGCCTTATAGCTTGCCCTTGTTTTCCATGCGTTTAATTGGGTTGTACTTGCTTGTTAACATATATATGTTTTCAAGTTTTGGTACGATGTGCTTTGTTTTGTGCAAGTGTGCCATGTTCACATTCAGGTTGCTTGCATTGTTTCTAGCTTCAAGTGATGTTGCCTGGTCTTAGTATCACTTGAGTCATCCAATTGTCCTTTTTGTTTCATGAATGTTTGCTGCCTGGACCTGTTGCACTGTACCTATTTAGGCAGTGGCATTGATATTTGAATCTCCACTATCTCTTCATTATAGAGGCTATACTTTTGTTGCTTGTATCACAGCACACTGCGTGTTGTATTTTGGTGCTTTGTTTTGAGATATGAAATGTTGGTACATATGCTTCATCTGTTGCAGACTTGTTTCATTCTCATGTACACTCTTTCTTGTTTAACCTGAATAGGTTTTGCTTCCATATCATGGATGATTCATGTATATTTTAGTCTGAAGCTGGTGTTCGTTTTGTTGTAGAAGTGTGTACACATGTGCACAGTGTCATATATATGCATTTGTTGAGTCAGTGACTTGACTTTTGCATTTTGACTATGGTTTTAATTGCTCTTGCACTCCTATGTGCATTGTTCTTGTTGTAGTTGTATATGCATATTTGTTTGGTTTTATGTGGCCTACTACACCACTGTTAGTTTTGAACTTGATCTTCCAGTATGCTGTGCACTACATATCATATTGACTGAGTTGTTGCCATCTACTGTTGGCACTGACTTCATCATGTTGTCGCACCATTGTTGTTTCACTGCTCCACTGGTTACCATTTACCTGATTTGTGTTTCACCATGCAGTCATGTTCATTTGAAACCCTGCTGCATTTGGGTTGGTGGCTGCATTAAGTTGTCTTTATGTGGGATTCTGTGGTGGCTGCTGTTTTTGGTTGCACTTTGCCCTTGTTGGTTTGCATTGCCTGGATGCAATTGGATTTGTTTTCGAATTCACTTGAGTTGAATCCAGTAATTCGGGCTTGACCTTGTGTTCGTTTGTGAATTTTCATGATGTACATACGTGCACATTGTCCATGTCTGTCTGCTTTGACCATTGAGTCTGTGGCATTGATATTTGAATCTTCATTGATTTTGGTTCGTTGATCTTTTGGGTACATCATCACTGTAGTGGTAAGGCAGTGCACGCAAGCGTGAACTGCAGCCACACGGTATTGAGTTTTTGTGTACATCATCACTGTAGTGGCAAGGCAGTGCACGCAAGCATGAACTGAAGCCACACGGTATTGATCTTTTGCGTAATCCATATGTTGCAGTGGCGAGGCAGTGCACACGCGCGTGTACTGCAACCCTACCCGTATAGTTATTTTAAATGATATTTCAATTGTTTGAACTGTTTCGTTTATTCAATTCAATATGATTTGAATTGTATTTTGATTGGTTTAATTTGGTGATTTTGTTTTTAATTGCCGATTAGGCAATTTGGATGTTTTTCTAAATTATCTTCATTGATATTCTTTTCACTTATCCTTGTTGATGATTTGAATCTGCTGATTTGTTGTTTGACACTGTTAAGTGTTATATTTATCGTTATCCGATTCTTTATTAAAAGGGTCGGATAGACGAGATTTACTTTTACTGTCGTCTAATCTTTATTCAATTATTATTGCTTCTGTGCATTAATAACTGAGTTTGAATTAGACTGACCCACGTATTATTTTCTTTTGAATGTAATACTCGGGTCAGACCGAGTTATTACAGGTTGTAGATATCTTGCTTTGGATTGCTACTAGAGCTATGAAGTTTCTTTATATCTTTTGGAGTAGTCGTCGTCATGTTTAATAGTCAGTGTATTTGTATAGGATGTTGTATATTCATGTATATTATTCACGATAATGTACTTGTATATGTAACTTCCAGAGTCGACAGTTGTAGTTGTATCATATGTATTGTGTCAAAATGTATTGTAACTGACATAAGTTATTATATATATGAGACTTTTTGTTTTATCTGTGTTCCGCATTTATAGTATCTGTGTTGTTATTATATATATTGTCCTAAACTATTATGAACCATCGTAGTTCATTTTATACTGGAATTGGGTATGTCGATGGGAGTAAACAAATAAGAGATGAAAAGTAAAAATATATACCACTCCTATCGAGATAACCAATACTAGTGTAAGGTCTAACTACGGATGGCCGCTCCTATCCAGCCTTATTCTTCGTGATAACAGACAATATTTTCTTTAGTACTCTTTGTTATTGTGAGCATAGAGGTGGGGCGTTACAGTTGGTATCAGAGCTTGGGGTTTATGGACATAATATAAAACATAACTTAGATGGAACATGTGTTACAACTATATGTCGATGTTTTATTATATTTTGAGTCAAAACTAAAGTTTTGAAATTAGGATGGAATTTTTAAATATCTTTATTTAAAATTAAAAAGTGAAACTGTGTTTTGATGATTGATTGAGTGTGTTCTGTTTATCAGAGTGCGCATCGGAAACAGTGACTGTCTTCGCTGAGTATGGCTGATAACCTTTTTGATTTAAAACTCAAATTATGAAATTGAAATAAATTTCATTTGTTGCTTACATAGCTGTGTTTAATTTGTTTTCTTTGGAAATTTCGAATCCAATTTTAGAATTCGAAGCGATTGCAGTTATGTGAATTTGTTGAGATTTCTGCTGTTTTGAATTATCTTCATTGAAGATATATTTGAATGATTTCTTTGTTCATATTGCGGTATACGTGCAAATTTATGTTTCACGTTACCACATTAATTTTACGTTGAACCGATGCTTGGTTATGAAACGTATTTTGTTGCCGTTATTTTTATAACGGGGTTTTTACACTGGTGCTAGATTTTTGAAGCTCAGTGTTTTGTTGACATTTTTTTATGAAGGAAAATTCACTGACATTATATTTTGATGCAAATTATTTTGATGAGATTTTGACGTTTAAAAATTTCTGTCACTATTGACTTCAGTAACCGTCAAATTTTTAAAGTGGATTATTCAAGCGGTTATCCCACAATGCTGATTTTGAGATCCGTTTCTACGGTGGTTTGAGAAGTACAATTTTCTTATTGAAATTGTCACTAATGTTGTTGTTTTTATCACGGATTTGCAAATCGTTTTAAAAATAAAATTGTTTTTCAAAATTTTTATTATATATGCTTTCAGAAGAATGAGAATGTGACTTAAACGTTTCAGAAAAATCGAGGATTATGACCCCTTTCTTTTACTGATTCGCTTAATTCCGGACTTGTTCGTTTGAGAATGTAGATTATTTACTTTTATAAAATAAATGAAATTGTTTTCAGAATTTTTACAGTTTACGTTTTCAGAAGAATAAGAAAGTGACTTAAACGTTTCAGAAAAATCGAGGATTATGACCCCTTTTTTTTACTGATTCGCTTAATTCCGGACTTGTCCGTTTGAGAATGTGAAATGTTATTTTTGGAATACACAAACTGCACTTTCAAGGAAACGATGAAGAGATTTAAACGATGTAGCAAAAGTGCGGAGTATGGAACCACACTTTTACTATTTCGGTTAAGTCCGGACTCGTTAATTGAAACAATTGCTGTTTCAATGATTTTGATGATTTTACGCGTTCAAGGAAACGACGAAGAGAATCAAATGATTTAGTAAAACACGTGGTATGGGACATGTACGTTTGCTATTTTGGTTAATTCCGGACTCGTTAATTGAATATTTGATGATTTTCGTGTGCTTTCGAGCCACTATGTTGGACCTTCGGGGTCATATGTTGGACCTTTGGGTCAATACCAGTACCGGACCTTCGGGTCATATGTTGGACCTTCGGGTCATTTGTTGGGCGCCAAAGTTATGTTGGGTACTTGGTAGGCTTCGGCCATATATTGGTGCACGTGCGGCGTAGCTAAAATTCGCCATTTGTTGGGATCGATCCACCTTTTATGTTGATTTTCTAGATCATCTTAATTGATTTCTAGATATTTGTTGTTTCCAATTATCTGCAGGTAATTGGATATTTGTTGATATGAGTTCTAATTATCGTTTTTGATAATTAGATATTTGTTGATTTGATTATCGCTTGTGATAATTAAATATTTGTTGATATGAGTTCTAATTATCGTTTTTGATAATTTGATATTTGTTGATTTGATTATCGCTTGTGATAATTAAATACTTTTTGATATGAGTTCTAATTATCGTTTTTGGTAATTAGATATTTGTTGATTTGATTATCGCTTGTGATAATTAAATACTTGCTGATATGAGTTCTAATTATCGTTTGTGATAATTAGATATTTGTTGATTTGATTATCGTTTTTAATAATCGAATATTTGTTTATTTGAGATTTGATTATCGTTTTTGATAATCGAATAATTGTTGATTTGAGATTTGATTATCGTTTTGATAATCGAATATTTGTTGATTTGAGATTTGATTATCGTGTTTGATAATCGAATATTTGTTGATTTGAGATTTGATTATCATTTTGATAATTGAATATTTGTTGATTTGAGATTTGGTTATCGTTTTTGATAATCGAATATTTGTTGATTTGAGACTTGATTATCGTTTTTGATAATCGAATATTTGTTGATTTTAGATTTGATTATCGTTTTTGATAATCGAATATTTGTTGATTTGAGATTTGATTATCGTTTTTGATAATCGAATAATTATTGATTTGAGATTTGATTATCGTTTTTGATAACCGAAATATTTGTTGATTTGATTATCGTTTTTGATAATCGAATATTTGTTGATTTGATTATCGTTTTTGATAATCGAATATTTGTTGATTTGATTATCGCTTTTGATAATCGAATATTTGTTGATTTGAGATTTGATTATCGCTTTTGATAATCGAATATTTGTTGATTTGAGATTTGATTATCGTTTTTGATAATCGAATAATTGTTGATTTGAGATTTGATTATCGTTTTTGATAATCGAAATATTTGTTGATTTGATTATCGTTTTGATAATCGAATATTTGTTGATTTGATTATCGTTTTTGATAATCGAATATTTGTTGATTTGATTATCGTTTTTGATAATCGAATATTTGTTGATTTGAGATTTGATTATCGTTTTTGATAATCGAATATTTGTTGATTTGAGATTTGATTATCGTTTTTGATAATCAAAATATTTGTTGATTTGATTATCGTTTTTGATAATCGAATATTTGTTGATTTGATTATCGTTTTTGATAATCGAAATATTTGTTGATTTGATTATCGTTTTTGATAATCGGGTATTTGTGATTTGAGATTTCTGATTATCGCTTTTGATAATTAGATAACTGCTAATTTTGCTGATTATAGGATTTTCTAGTCTCAAATTGATTCTAGATTATGTTGATTATATTAAATTGCTGTTTTCTGAAGTATCTATTGATAATTAGATTTTGTTGAGAAATTGTGAATTTCTTTTATGAAATTAAAGGATTTCTTTGGGGTTTGTGTTCTCGACCTTTATTTTTCTAGCTTAACCAGTTTACGTTAGAAAAATAATTGTTATAGACAACCTTAATTATGAAAATTGCGGGGACGCAATTTTTATAAGGAGGGGAGTATGTAACAACCCAGGGATTTGTGATAATTAAGTATCGTCAAATGACGATATAATTTGGTTGCTAATTGCTTTTGGTAATTAACCAATCGAAATTCGTTTAAAAATTTGTTAAGTGCAGTTTGGACTTTAAAAAAAAAAATTAAATTAGTCTCGGCCCACGTTTGATATTGGTGTTGTGAAATCTATCTAAGGCCGATACCATCATCCCTCTACCCATTTTTTTTCAATTCGAACCCTAAAACGAAAGAAAATGAAAAATGGCGGCTCTCGTTCGTCGCTTGTTCCTCATCTCAAAATTAGGGTTTTCGCAAATTTGTAGATGTCGATTACGACTCGATGTTGCTCGTCTCTGAGATGCGCGCGGCTGCTCCTTCTCAGTCGAAGTTCGAGGTTGCGTGAGTAGGCAATTCAGTGACTTTGGATGTCGAATTTGATTCGTGCTAAGGGAAGCAAGGTGAGTGATTACTTTCACTCACATCCTAATTCATCTTCAGCGTTTAGCTTCGGCCATTTGATTTCATGTGAGTAATTTTATTTCACCCACATCTAATACAACCGTGCTTCAGTATTCGATTTTAATTCGAGGTTGATGTCCCTCTGATTTTAACAAAATTGAATTATTTTGATATTTGATACTCTCGGCCTGATTTTCATTTGATTTTGGTTATATGATTTTATGTATGTGATTCCTTTGTATTATCTTCAGCCTCGGTCATCTCGACACTGTTGAATTTTATGGCCGCCACGACTTCAGTTGCGATTGAACTGTGACTTGTTATTGCACCAGTTTTTGTGTTTACCTTCTTTGTATCAATTTGGCCTCGTGTGCGTCTGATATTTTTCTTGCCTAAGCCTGGATTTGTTTTGCGTATCAGATGCTGTGCACTTTGATCTTTCTCCCTTAAGCACCGTGTTAGGCCTTATAGCTTTCCCTTGTTTTCCATGCGTTTAATTGGGTTGTACTTGCTTGTTAACATATATATGTTTTCAAGTTTTGGTATGATGTGCTTTGTTTTGTGCAAGTGTGCCGTGTTCACATTCAGGTTGCTTGCATTGTTTCTAGCTTCAAGTGATGTTGCCTGGTCTTAGTATCACTTCAGTCATCCAATTGGCCTTTTTGTTTCATGAATGTTTGCTGCCTGGACCTGTTGCACTGTACCTATTTATGCAGTGGCATTGATATTTGAATCTCCACTATCTCTTCCTTATAGAGGCTATACTTTTGTTGCTTGTATCACGGCACACTGCGTGTTGTATTTTGGTGCTTTGTTTTGAGATATGAAATGCTGGTACATATGCTTCATCTGTTGCAGACCTGTTTCATTCTCATGTACAGTCTTTCTTGTTTAACCTGAATAGGTTTTGCTTCCATATCATGGATGATTCATGTATATTTTAGTCTGAAGCCGGTGTTCGTTTTGTTGTAGCAGTTTGTACACATGTGCACAGTGTCATATATATGCATTTGTTGAGTCAGTGACTTGACTTTTGCATTTTGACTATGGTTTTAATTGCTCTTGCACTCCTATGTGCATTGTTCTTGTTGTAGTTGTATATGCATATTTGTTTGGTTTTATGTGGTCGACTACACCACTGTTAGTTTTGAACTTGATCTTCGAGTATGCTGTGCACTACATATCATATTGACTGAGTTGTTGCCATCTACTGTTGGCACTGACTTCATCATGTTGTCGCACCATTGTTGTTTCACTGCTCCACTGGTTACCATTTACCTGATTTGTGTTTCACCATGCAGTCATGTTCATTTGAAACCCTGCTGCATTTGGGTTGGTGGCTGCATTAAGTTATCTTTATGTGGGATTCTGTGGTGGCTGCTGTTTTTGTTTGCACTTTGCCCTTGTTGGTTTGCATTGCCTGGATGCAATTGGATTTGTTTTCGAATTCACTTGAGTTGAATCCAGTAATTCGGGCTTGACCTTGTGTTCGTTTGTGAATTTTCATGGTGTACATACGTGCACATTGTCCATGTCTGTCTGCTTTGACCATTGAGTCTGTGGCATTGATATTTGAATCTTCATTGATTTTGGTTTGTTGATCTTTTGGGTACATCATCACTGTAGTGGCAAGGCAGTGCACGCAAGCGTGAACCGCAGCCACACGGTATTGATCTTTTGCGTAATCCATATGCTGTAGTGGCGAGGCAGTGCACGCGCGCGTGTACTGCAGCCCTACCCGTATAGTTATTTTAATTGATATTTCAATTGTTCGAACTGTTTCGTTTATTCAATTCAATATGATTTGAATTGTATTTTGATTGGTTTAATTTGGTGATTTTGTTGTTAATTGCCGATTAGGCAATTTGGATGTTTTTCTAAATTATCTTCATTGATATTCTTTTCACTTATCTTTGTTGATGATTTGAATCTGCTGATTTGTTGTTTGACACTGTTAAGTGTTATATTTACCGTTATCCGATTCTTTATTAAAAGGGTCGGATAGACGAGATTTACTTTTACTGTCGTCTAATCTTTATTTAATTATTATTGCTTCTGTGCATTAATAACTGAGTTTGAATTAGACTGACCCGCGTATTATTATTTTTTGAATGCAATACTCAGATCAGACCGAGTTATTACAGGTTGTAGATATCTTGCTTTGGATTGCTGCTAGAGCTATGAAGTTTTTTTATATCTTTTGGAGTAGTCGTCGTCATGTTTAGTAGTCAGTATATTTGTATAGGATGTTGTATATTCATGTATATTATTCACGATAATGCACTTGTATATGTAACTTCCAGAGTCGACAGTTGTAGTTGTATCATATGTATTGTGTCAAAATGTATTGTAACTGACATAAGTTATTATATATATGAGACTTTTTGTTTTATCCGTGTTCCGCATTTATAGTATCTGTGTTGTTATTATATATATTGTCCTAAACTATTATGAACCATCGTAGTTCATTTTATACTGGAATTGGGTATGTCGACGGGAGTAAACAAGTAAGAGATGAAAAGTAAAAATATATACCACTCCTATCGAGATAACCAATACTAGTGTAAGGTCTAACTACGGATGGCCGCTCCTATCCAGCCTTACTCTTCGTGATAACAGACAATATTTTCTTTAATACTCTTTGTTATTGTGAGCATAGAGGTGGGGCGTTACACAAAAATTCACCATTCAGACAATCGACATCTAATAGCCCCCTTGCCTCGTCACCACCAGCCACCATTCCCTGCTAGAAACACCCGGACCTTCGCCATGACCTTCTCCTTCGAGTCCCCTTGGTCCGAACTCTTAAAGCTTCATTGTGACGCCGTAGATCGGCGTAAACGAACGCGCCTAAAAACCCTAATCCTTCCTCTATCGCCCACTCCGATGGTCGGAAAAACCATCATCGGATTTTCCCGAGTTCCCAAATTAGGCAACCTCCTCATGACCAAATGCCGACCCCAATCGTCGATTAGCTCACCAGTATTAGCCCAAACTGGAAATCGATCATCTCCCAAAATCTCCTTCAAACCTAACTTAAAAACTACAAATCTCCCACCAAAATTCATCAAATTCGAAGACAAATTCAACCACATACTGGAAACAAAAACTAAAGAGACAAATTTTCTGGCTTGGTTTATTTTTTTAAACTATAGATTCATTTACTCTCGAATTTATTTTTAAAAACAAGATTTCATCATTTCAAAGAACTTCTCTTAAGACATCATATCTCAGAAATGATTAAGTGAAGAGGATTTAAATTTTGAATGCAAATTTGGGTCTATTTTACATAACAGAGACATGCTCAATCATACACAACAAAATCAAAAGATACACCCAGACAAAATATTTATTTCTTCCATATTCGGTATATTTGAACCATTTCCAACATCACTTGTTACATGCACAAGCTTAACAGATGATTTAACCTTTAGAGGTTGAGTTTTACTCACAGTGATTTGAAGAATAAAGAAGACTGGAAACTTGATCTTGCCACTTGAAACTGGAATTTAATTTGAATTTGGATGAAATGCTACTAGATTTTGACTCTTCTTTGTTGAGCTTCAGTTTGAAAGTTTTTGTTTGGATTCTCTTTTAATTTCTGGTTTTTAATTTTCCTTTTCATTTTAATTTGAGAGGAGCAAAGAAATTTAGAAGTACTGTTTTGTTTTTTTAATTAAAAGAACAATGACACTTGTCTATGCATGTTATACCTAACTTACACATGTTTAATCAAAGCTTACAAATGTTTTTATATAGTTTTTATATTATGCTTTCTATTTTGTTTTATTTTTATATAAGTTTTAAACCTTTCCCCTTTTTATTTACATTTATAACCCTTAACGAAAAGATTTAATATCAATTAGTAACCATATATACAAACACTAGTTGTAAATTTGTTTTTAAGATATTACTTAGAAGAAATAATTTAAACCCCTTTATTAATTTGATTTTTATAGGCTTAGGTCATTAACACTTAAATTAATAACCACATATATACCTATATCTATTGTTAAAAATGTAGAGTTTAAATATGAATTATTATTTAGATTTAAAAATAAGAGATATATCTTTTGATCAATAAAAGTATCTTAGGTGAACCTTTTGATATTATATATATCCACATTTTTCCTTATATCTCAATTCTTATGGGATTTATATACGTATATATATACACATACACTTATACTGTATATGTATACACTTACAATTTCAATATCATAAAGTTCACATATATCTATTTATAAATTTGTTAATTTACTATAAGATATATCATTTCCAAATATTTATAATTTAATATTTATTATAGCTCAAATCCCTTTATATACATCCAAATATCTTTATATTATCAGCATTTTATTTGTTCAACTAATAAAAATCAGTATCTCAATGGTAAAAATTAGTAAATTACCCAATTACCAGATGTCCAACAATCCGGGTTATTACATTCGGCCTCTGCCTCCTCCCTGACTTGAGTAGGAACCCTGGCCTTCTCTTCTTATTACAAAAAAGGGAGAGGGGAAGTTATATATATATATATATTTGTGTATATATATATATATATTGTTGTATTTTCATCGAATTCTCAAGTTAGCTTTGCTCTGTTCGCCGTTGTCCAGAACTTGTCACAGCAGTTTCTAGCTTTGCTGCTATCCGGATCCGCATCCGAGTTGTCGTGTTTGTATCCGTGTACGTGTCTATGTCTCTTCCTTCGATTTCGTGTCTATAGCCTCGTAAGGTGAATGATCGCTTACGATTAACATTCTTATATTAAGTAAATTTAATTCACATGAAATGATGGTTGAAATATGTTGTTAAAATTTGAATTGATTGGTGATTTAATTGTTAAGTACGATATGTTATTATCTGCATTTGTTAACCTATGTTAATTGACCGTATGACACCATCAAATGTTGTATATATATTATATTTAAATTGTTAGGCATGATCCATGCTTATAATTGGTATGTTTTGATATTTTAAATTATTATGCTATTATTCTCACAATGCAAGTTCCATGTTAGTTTAGAAAATCTTTATGGGTTGAAATGATGCATACCCGAATGATTTTATAGAGTAGGGAAGTTATGGGTTATAATGATAAAACCAAGTGATTTTATTGATTTTGAAATTTTAGGATTGCAGGTTGAAATGATATATACTCGTAAATTTAAATTATTGCAGATTGAAATGATAAATTGTATCACTTGACCATAGGTTAGAAAATTATATACAAACATCGTTGGTTTATTTAAAATGCTTTTAAAAATTTTGAAAAGAAAATATATGTATTTTGACTTTAAAATGTAATATAAAGCTCTTATTTTAATTTTAACATGTGTAAAATTTAGATTTAAAATTATACATTTGAAAATTTAAATTATAAGTTAAGTTTTGAAAAATGTAGATATTAAGATTTTACTTATAATTTATTATTTTTAAATAAATAAAATAAGATTTAAAATAGATTTAGTAATAAAATTTAATTTAAATAGTATACATATAATATGTTTAAGTATTTATTTAAATTTTTATTAATATTTAAAAATAGATTTGTTAATAACTTTGATAAATTAAGGCTGGAAAGATGAATTGAAACTGATTTAAAATTTTATTTGTTTAAGAATTGTATTTAAGTAAAAATTGATTTGAAACTTATAAATTTTGAGATTTTAAAGATATGATTTTCATAACTTGATAACTAGATTTTGATTAAAGGTGATTAAATAAATATTTTCAAATTTAAATAAAATCGAAATTTAATATTTTATATTGATTTAAATTTGTAATTTGAGATTTTATTTAAATGTTATTAAAAATGATTGAGTGAATATTTCCAATTTTAAATAAAATTAAATTTGAATTTTGAAATATAAATAAAATTTATCAAATTGATTTATTGTAAATTGTTTGAATATTTAAACTTTGAAACTTATTGAATTGGAAGTAGTTTAAATTTGCAGTTCAAACCTGGATTTGAAGTCGATATAAATAAAAATATGGTTTTAATGAGAATTTAAATTGAACTTTTATCTTTTTTAATTGAAATTGTTGAACTAAGAATGATTTTAATTCAACTTTGAACTAAAGTTGATTTGCATTGATTTGTGAAATTGGAAGAAACAATTCTAATTTGAAACTACTTTTGGTATTAACTCTTTAAAATCTACAAACTATTTTAATATATGTTATTTTAAATTTATAAAAAAATTTAAATATATATATTTTAATATATAAACTATTTTTAATATATAAACTATTTTAATCTATACCCTCTTTTTAAATTTAAACTATTTTTAATGTATAACTTTTCCACTATATAAACTACTTTCAATATTCAAACCGTTTGAGTGGAACTGTTATGATTTTGATTAAATGGATTTAAATGCGAATACTTTGATATGATGGTTTAAACTATTTTGTGGTTATGATTTTGGAAGTGAATATGATTTCAAAAATGATATGATTTCGAAAGTGAATATGATTTCGAAAGTGATATGATTTTGAAATGAATATGATATTTTGACATGAAATATGGACTGTTTGAAATGAAAATGACAACGGTGTGAAATAAGCGTTTGGTTGTTAAAGAGACCGCGATCAGATATTGTCATACCCTCTGCCAATACCGAAAATCACTTTAACAACTGTGTACATGGTGGTGAATATAGAATGAAGTAGGATGGTTTGGTGATGTCTATATGGGACATGAAAACTGCCCTGACCCCCTCGAGTCAGCTTGATGTGACTAAAACAGGAGCCACACCGGGCCAAGTGAGGTCGCTCTCCGATCGAGCATGCTTCTTCGATACCATTCTATTACTTTGTGATTTAATTGGATGCACCCATGATTATGGGAGTGTGTCTCGAGGTGGGTGGTAGTAGCTGCTACGCATTACCTCCAGTCGGGATCCGCAAAACGGTAGTATCCTACCCTGGGCATTGCCTCCATGCCTTGTCACATGCCTTAAAGTGCCCTCTACGAGTTTGGTTTGCGTCATACACTATGGAGTGCTCTCTGATAGCCGTCCAGTTTACAAAGAAATTACGGTACTTTATAGACAACAACATTTGTATAAAAAGTGTTAAGGGGGGTATGGGTAACGCCTTAATGCTATTTTAATATTTTACTTTATTGTAGACATTATCTATGTAGCATATTGTACTATGTATGTAGATAGTTCCATGGATCCTTAAAGAGTGGAATCCCAAACATCCTTTAAGTTATATTGCATTTCACTTGAGTTGATTTACTTGCATAAGAATGTTAACCCTAACTCGAGTGTTTTGTATTTTTCTTTATGCCCGGGTCAGCCTGAGTGTCACGGCATTTGAGATGCACCTTTGGAGCTTGGGGCTTCGTTTGGAGATCAACCTTTATCTACTCATCTTTTTAGTTATTTTCGGTTGTTTTGTTTAGACTTGTCATTTGCTTTTGTATTGAGACTTCTATGTATTGGATTTCTGTTGTATTTTGCTTTAGACTCTAATGTTCTGTAGTAGCTTCATGAACTACTATTTATCTATTTCCGATGCTTATTGTTGTATTTCTTTGTGTCTGTGATTGGTTATTTACCGTATATGTCAAGTTTTTCCAAATATAAAATTAACAAACTGTTGTTTTGAGAAATTCAAGTCTGACATGTGTAGATTATTCTCGATTTGAATGGTTCGAAATGTTGAGATAGGGTAAGTGAGGCCCTAGTATGAGCCTGAGTGTATTATAAATCTGAGTGCTTATTTGTTAGTGAGTAAAATTGTTTTATATTGTGTTATTTGATCTGATTGTGGCTTAAGAATTCCACTCGATGCGTTTGGCCAACATTGTCGATAAGGATTTGCTAAACACTTGAACAAGTCCAATTGATATAATATTGTTTTAAATTGGTAAATGAAATAATTTTACCTAAGATATATTTTATGTATAAAGGAATGATTTTCGAATGTCTATATAGTTATTGATGAGATGTAGGGTTAAAAATTGGATTTAGAATAGAATGTGTTTAGTTAAAAGAAATTCTTTAGATGACCTTATAAAAATCAAAAGTGATTGTGAGAATATTAAATCTCGATGGCTTTGATAAAGATTTATATGGTTTTGGAAAACTTGTAGTAATTGTACTTAAAGATATTATAAGATATAAATATTTTAAAATGGATTTGCAAGTAAAGTTTTCTTTGGAAAGTTCGGGAATGAGTCTCGATTGTTTTGTGATGATCGGAACAATCGTTTAAGTGACAATCAGATGTTTTCCTAGGCGAACGTTGTAATACACATAGTAAATTATTCTCTTTATCATTGTACGATCGAAACAAGTTCAACCTGAGCGAACCTAAAGAAAGTTAGTGATAAATGTTTTATTGGAAGATGTGTGGTATTGTTTCAGAAATGAAATTTTAAATAAAGAAATATTTTAAAGTTAACTAGTTCGAGTGGCTTGAAAATAACTTAAAATTGGGGAAGAGATCTGTTTGGATGGTAAGCACTTCTCTTGAGTATTACTCTTCTTTGTAAGGGGATGTATGATACTGTTTGGTAGTACCTAGTTCTTTAATGTCATTTTGGAGTTACTCGGGCTATAGATATGCGTTTCTATGATTGAAATATAGAGTTTTAATTGAAAAAAAGTTTTGAATAAAAGCCGGTTATTTGGATCTCGAGTTTTCTTTGGGAAATTAATTCGTAATGGAATCAGATAGGGATATATGATCTTAGGATGTAGTGGAATAGCATCCAAGTTGAACCAGTGTAGTTTATGTAATGTTTTCATAAATGATTTAGTGGAAACTGGATTTGTATAGGGAGAACCAATTAGTAAGTATGTAGGGTGGACGTAGATCATTTCTCCTTTTCATATAGTTTTGATCCAAGATTTGAGTACATGATTTTGAAATGTTTGCACCATTCTGAATAAGGATCCATTGCTCGACTTTTGATGGCGAGCCCTTGATGAGGGTTCTTAGCGTGGGACCAAAATTTTCTATCCTTGTTACAACTATGTAAGGATAATAGATGTTCCAAATCAAGGAGCCTGATCGGAGTCCGCACTAGATAATCGAGTGAGCGATACTAGTTCGAAAGGAAAGATATGTATTCGTGCTAAGATCGAATTAGATTTTGCATAAGAATGATCTAGGTACATCATATGAGCTGATGTATAGTGTTAAGTTTTTTCTGGGATAGGTCGAGGTGTAATTTCAAGGATGAAATTCTTTTAAGGAGGGAAGAATGTAATGACCTAGAATTTCACTGCTTTGATTAGTGAATATTTAATTAAATTTAAATATTCAATAGGTTTTATAATGAAAATAAAATCATTTTAATTAAGTAATAACGATGGTAAAATCGTTTTCAAATTTGTTTACCAAATTAAATAGTTTGTATAAAAACATAAAATGTGACCGAAGATTGTTTTTCGAAATTCTGACCTTTCAACATCGGAATGTTGTTGAAAGTCTAGTTTGTTACACACATGGTCTCTCATACCTCTAGTAATCTACTTAACTCTCAGTATCATAGATAATCACCTTGGACTTTCAGTCCAAATGGGCTCTCAGCGCCATATATATAACTATAACGTCATCAGTTTCGATAAATGGGCTAGATAGCTCTCAGCCACATCCATAATATTCTCACAAAGGTGAGTAAGTAGTGTCTATATCACAATAACCTTATGAGAGACGAACAACTCCCAGGTTGTGCCAAGAACCTTCCACACATGCTCTCAGCGCTACTCCTATAGTCATTGGTTAGCTCGACGACCACCGTGACCCAATATCAATCTAGTTCAAGACAACACTATGCAATCAAGATGCTAGGATGGATGCTAGCCAATCTGATTTACTTCCCATCGTATAATGGGATCATACAATGAAGGTAGACACATTTATGGCTCTCGACCTGCTCACTCTCAGCTCGCATCACCATAAATAATACCCCATAGATATGACTCTATCGAGCGACATCTACTTATAAAGAGTAATCGAACATGTATCAGCTCAGGCATCCCATACCACATTCTATATAACAAGTCCAAAGAATAATCGAAGAAATATCACTGAAAGTCTTATACCAGATGGTACTATAACTTCATTTATTCTAATTCCTCATTATTTAGAAATATATAGAAATCAAAACATACAATTCTATTATTTATTGATCTAGAAGGGGTTTTAAAATACATTTACCCAAAATCTTCAAAATAATATCAAATATAAATTTCCAATCGATAGAGAAGTCAATTTATAATATATACACATTCTTTCCTCAAAATCCATTTTCTCTTTCAAAATAAATAGTTGCAAATCTTTATTTAGTTAGAAGGAAATCTTTAAATTACAATTCAATTCCAAATCACTTAAAACTCTTTCTAAAAATAATTCATATTTTTTAGAGTTCTTCTCTAATAACTGAAAATAATAATCATATGAAGTATGTTTTATAAATCAAAATTTCCTTTAATCCACAAATTTAAATAATTCTACTTTTCAAATAAAGATTTGCAATTAAAAATAATCTCCTAAAGCCATAAAATAAAATTTGATAAATGAAAATTTCCATTCATTAAATAATTTGCTTTCCGCTTACTATGACCTCAAAGTATAATTATTTGATCTTCTAGTCTATTAAATCCAAAATAAAATTAACCTACCACTTTAAAAATATAAATGTCAACTTTAAATATCTTTATAATCAACAATAAGTTATAAAACTACAAGTATTCTTAAATTCAACTTATTTAATTAAATTCCATAAATTCATCATTTTCCATATATCTTTGTTCGTAGAATACTCTAAATAATTTACTTAAATAATTTTCTATCATAAATAATATTTTCAATTTTAAAAGACAATCCTTCCAAAAATCCACTTTTTATTTTTGATATATTTCATTTCTCAATAGCTTCCATTTTAATCAATTATTCCCCGATCAATTTCTAATGTGATCTCATCACAACAACAATTGATTTGAAATGGGTGATGTCATCACATCAACAATTGATCCCAAAAATGCAATTCAATTTCATATAATTCAATCTATATCAACGAACAAAACAACATCAATCAATCAAAAAATTCAAAGAAAATAAATTATATATTTTAGTGATGAGTTATTCAAAATAACTCACTTAGACATTGCAAATAATCCCAATCAACGATTCATTGCCAACACACAATTCAATCAATATCAATCAAACACTAATATGTAAAAATTAGACAATAGTTGTGAGTAAAAAGAAATTACTCACCTCAAACGATGTTCGAGATCCCGAATGAGCGACTAAAACAATGCCAAAAATATATTTGCAATCGCTCTGCCAAGTCCATCGCTACCCTCAAGTCGCCAACAACTCTTTCATGACTCTAATCACTAGCACAACCATCTCAAGAATACCAAGCTTAGCTGGAAAATGACGAAGTCGCCTAAAAATTAACACGTGCCATGCCTAAAGACTCACGCCAGAAATTGCTTAACCACCCTTTGCCTCGCATCCCCACCACTTCATCGCTACTAAGGTCGCGTCCTTCTTGAGTAATCACGCGACCTCCCTGGCTATCATCTACTTTGCTTGCACCTAATTCGCGTCGCCTCCATCGTCGACAAACACGCTGCTAAGCCACATCCCCCTCAACCACATCTCCCTAGGCCAAGTCTCCTCCTGACGGTCGATCATTTGCTTCATTTTTTATTTAAATGTCACGATTTTGTAAATTTAGTAATTAGGGAAAAAATCTCTGTTTGGTTCGGGTAGGGCTTGTGATGATGAATGAGGGAGAAAACTCTAGAAAAGAAGAGAAAGACTTGAGTGTAAACGGGCTTGGGCCGTGTATTTTAGGTTCTATTTAAACAATTTCATTTATCCCTCTTTTCTTTTTAAATAACTCTTCCAACTTGACCCGGGCGTTTTCGGGATGCTCCTAATAGATAAATATGAGTTTGATTTAAATTAATTTTACACTTCGTTACACTAAATATATTTTGGTAACCATCCAATTTCATTCAATTCAATGCCTGCTTGATTTCTTTTCACTATTCTAATCATATAACAATTATTACATTTCAAAAATATTTATATTCAATTAAAACATTCCATTCAATTTCAAAATATTATTTGAAATGAATTTATTAATTTAATTCAATTTATTTGAACAAAAATATTTTATTAATAGCCTTAAATTAAATAAATATTTAATTTTAATAACAACAATTATCAAATTCAAACAAATTTTATTTTAAACTAAATTTATTTATTTGTATAACATAGAAAGCAAGGTTATTATGGAATTCACACTTAAGAAAATTACGTCCTTGCAATTTTTTATATGGAAACATCATATACAATTCATACCCTACTTTCATCGTATTCTACGAAATTTTATCAAACTGAACTCACACAACTCCTTAATGTGGCTCTTACATTACAACTCATCTTATCGTATTCTATTATTTCAAATAGATTCAACCAACGACTTTCTATTTTCCGCATATGATATATTTTTGTAAAAAAATTATAGTTGAGCGTTGAATTTTTCAAAAAAATTTGGCAAAGTCTTCTTTGTACAGAGATCGTTTCTTAAAATCATAACACAATATAATTATGTGATATACATCACTAAAGTGACTTCCCACCACGGGACATCTTGAAACATAGGGAAATAAGATAATATCACAATATATCGATATAACGCAAAAATGTACCTTTTTTATTAGCATTATAAGTGAGCCATTTTGCATCCAAGTGAGCAAAAGCAAGCCAAAGTCGCCAAATAGTCCATATATGCTCCAATTGTATCAATACTCAACTCAGCTTTAAAGATTAGCTTCATATAAGGTGATATATTAAGTATACACTTATGTGATGCAAAAGAAATGCTACTACAATATTAAACCACTTTCCAATGAATTTTCAAGGGTCAAAAACACGAAATCAAGTCAGGTTTCTAAATATGAATTGTTATATAGTGTTTAAGTTTCCAAAAGATCCTTTAGGTTGTGAAAATATGGATTATAACTCAAGTTATGGTGAAATTCTAAAAGATATGTAGCTCAAATTTTTCGATAAATTCACAAGCCCACTTATATAAATTACATTTTTAGCCTAATAAGCCTCAAAATTTCATGAAACACTTAAAATAAAAGTTGTAGATTATATTCTTAGCTTTTGACAATGGAAAAAAATCATCGAAATCGGATAAGCTGTTTGAAAGTTATGGCCAAATGAATACTATGCAAGTGCATAGTCCAGTTTTGACAAAAATGCAAATGCTCATACACACACACACACAAAATTGCACTCAAGGATAGCCCTAAAACAGGTGTAACAGCAAGTGAACAAATCAAAAATCCCAAACTCAGCAAAATATACAAGCATCAACCATGTATAAGAAGACAACATGGAATAAATCTCTGGTAGAAAATAAAAAATTATAATTGAAAACCAATCACAAAGAATAGTATGACATTTAATAACTAAAAAAATCAAGTAATGAACTAGATGCACTACCAATATACATTTACCTATAATAACTTATGTACTCCGAAAAAAAGAAATTGTGTGTTTGGATATGTATTCACTCTTAATGGACAAGAAGTAAACTTAAAAAGATCAAAGCAAGAAGGTACTATCATGAATATGCATTTCAAAGTTTAAACTCAGTTTTCATTTATACATCGAAAACACAATATTGAACATTACAGACAAATACCAAAACGTGTACATATGAACCTCTATATTGCAAGGAGATAGAGATTCCTCTAGAGCTTAAACAACACCTATAGAGGATTGTTATGAAATACTATAATGTTTTGAACTTAATTAGTACCTTATTTTATTCACACTTACTATTTATCAGGAATATTATAATATGACATTAGATACACATTCATTATGTAACATGTGCAATGAAATCATGTAGTAAAATTATCCCCCAAAAGGGAAAAATGTTAACAGATAAAGTAAATTATGCCTAAAACTAAGTTAACCAGATTTTAAAACACAGTTTAAAAACATAATCATACATATATATATGATTATGTTTTTAAACCGTGAAGTTCATTCTCACTTTCTTTTTTCTTTTATTTTCTCAACACAAAATTTGTCTACAACTCAAAACAAATTTATTATATACACAAAAATATTTTACATTAGAAAAATCTTTTTGTACTCTTTTAAACAAACATTTATATTTATATACAACAATCCAATAATCAATTTGAATTAGAATAGCCAATGTTGCCGTGCCATAAATTTTAGCAATTTGTTTCTCAAATTAGCTGCAATGTTAACTGCCTAGGATTTTATATCAACATTGCCTTGCCAGTGACCCCAACTTTACACAAATATCCAATGGCTATATACGTTGTTCAAAATATATTCAAATCTAGAAAAATGATGTTTTCGTTCTCCAAATTATACATTATTCAACAACCAATATATAATACTAAGTAAGCTATTTCTTATATCATTCCAAAATATCATGTTGGATTTGCCTTATTTAAGTATCTAGGAATCCCTCTCAAATACATGTGCATCCACATCCACCAAAATTCAAAAAAAAAGTAAACAGACAAATTAACACCAAAACAAACTTCTAAAATAATTGCTAATCACTATATAAAAATAAAATTCACATTTTTTTCAAATCATTTGTTTGTTGAATAAAATATTAAATTTCAAAAATCCATACATACATCCAATACATCAATCATCAACAAAAATAAAAATTATCACACGTCATCTGTAAAATCAAACAAGCCTTAATAGAACAATACACACGATTTCAAACAAACGAACAAACACCTTCAGCGGAAAGTTATCTATTAGTTTTTGCTGTGCACCTCTGATCACTACTGGATTGCTCTATTAATATTTAAGCCACACAAAGATTTATTCACCATCATCAATACCAACACTACTCATCGGGCTAACTACTCCTTACTTCACTGCCTACCACAACAACTTCCATTTCACACAAAAAAAATACATACAAAAGAGGTAGCGATAAAGAATATATATATATATATATATATGTATGTATGTATATAGTAGGAAAAATAACAAATATGCTCCAAATGATCACCCCAGTAATCGTCGTATGCTCTTACTAGCACATAAGTATAAACAATAATCTACCATATACCTATGGGGACAGGGACACCAGGTCTCATCTAAGGCCATGACTCATGTTTCTTATACTCTGTATTGTTCTAAACCTGAATCAGATACCAAACTGTAACACCCCACCTTTATACCCAACTATCCAAGATTATTACTAGGTAATACTATCAGATAATAAGGAGAATGAGGCTATATGGGGTACACATGTGAACATTCTCTTGGGCTAACACCGGTACGTGTCTTAAAAATCATAAATAACTCACATATATGTACAGGGTATCGGCACAAATCAGTAGACACGTATTCTTCTAAGATATAAAAATCCACAGTACAAAATAGATCATAGAGAACACAAAGTCAATAATGCAGTAATGGCATATATAATAAAAATTTATACAATAATGAACAGGATATAAAATAGGTCAATCTCCCACTATTTGAAAACTATATAATGTATATCCAATACAACACAATGTCACACAATCATGAGGTGCTATAATACATGGTGATATAAAAAAATATCCTATCTTCCATCTATGCTCAACATCCATATATTGGCTATCTGCCGCTGAACCTGTAGTGTCTCAAACTGACCAGAGTATTATATATATAACACACGGGTCGGACTACATCTAAAATGTAGGTGTTAATATATCTCGACAATAACATCACAATAAATAACCCATATATAAGTCAAGTCAAACTACATACTATGTGTATAATGTCAAAAAAGTGAAATAATTCATGCATCCAAGTATCATTAATTTAAATAATCATAGCAACATAGGACATGCTCTCAACAATGCCCCTGATTGTCTCTTAGATGATCATGAAGTAGACATATCCAAGACATGTGATAATCATTACATATAAATCACATATGCAAGAAATATAAATATGGCATATCCTTAGTAGCTAAGGTCATCTCTTAGATAACCATAAAAGATAGAAAAAAGTCTAACTCGATGCTCTCATTATCTCTAGCTATCCTCGATAGCATTATAAATAATGTGTATAGGGTTACTAAACTACAAGGACTCTTAGTCCAAAGAATAATCAAGGAGATCAATGATCACATAATAATCATCTAAACATTAGCCTCAAAGCAATAGTCTTGGCTCTCAACCAAAGAAATAGTCACTTTATATCTCGAACCTCTAATGACCTACTTAACTCTTAGTATCTTAGATAATCACCTTGGACTCTCAGTCTAAATGGGCTCTCAACACCATGTGTGTATATAACTATCAAGGCAAATTCGATAAATGATCTAAATGGCTCTCGGCCATATCCATAGCGATCTCATAAAGGTGAGTAAGTTATGTCTTTATCTCAATAACCAGATGGTAGACAGATAGCACTCAAGTTGCTCCTGGAGCCTTCCTTACACACTCTCAACGCTACTCCTACAATCATCGGTTACCTCAATGGCCATCGTGACCTAATATCCATCTAGTGTAGGATAACACTATATATGGTCACAACCCGAGAAGTTCCCTAATGGTAACTAATTACTAGCCTAAGTGACACATGGAAAGTGGTTCTCATCCATATACACAAAAAGATGTGTCACAGATTCGGGGAGCGACCCCACAATCAGGCCATTAGGATGGATACTGCCAATCTAGTTTACTCCCTACTGTGTAATAAAAGCATACACATGATAGACACACTTATAGCTCTCAGCCTGCTCACTCTCTGCTTGCATCACCATAATAATATCCTCTAGACATAACCATGTCGAGCGACATCTACTTACAGGGAGTAATCAAACAAATATCAGCTCGAGCGTCCCGTACCACCTAGTGTTACTTGAACATTTAATGTTGTAAACTACACTTGCCTAATATTCTATATAACAAATCCAAAGAATAATTGTAGAAATATTACCAAAAATCCCATACCAGATGGTACCATAACTCCATTTATTTCAATTCCTTTTTACACGGAAATATATTGCACTCAAAACATATACAGTTCTATTATTTATCGAGTCAAAAGAAATTTTAAAATACATTTTCCTAAACCTACAAAATAGTATCTAATATAAATTTCCAATCGATAGAAAAATCAATTAATAAAATTTACATTCTTTTCCCAAATCTATATTCTTTTTCAAAATAAATAGTTGAAAATCTATTATTTAACTACAAGGAAATCTATAAATTACAATTCAATTCCAAACCTCTTAAAACTCTTTCTAAAAATAATTCATACATTTTTAGAGTTCTTCCCTAATAATTGGAAATAACAATATTAAGTAAGTCTTATAATTCAAAATTTCCTTTAATCTTTAAAAGTAAATAATTCTACTTTACAAATAAAGATTTTCAACTAAAAATAATCTCCTAAAACTATAAAATAAAATTTCATAAATGAAAATTTCCATTCAATAAATAATTTGCTTTCCATTATTATAACCTCAAAATATTATTTTATAAACTTCCAATCTATTAAATCCAAAATAAAATTAACTTACCACTTTAAAAATATATATGTTAACTTTAATTATTTTAATAATCAATAATAGGTGAATGAAACTATAAGTATAATAAAATTAACTTATTTAACCTAATTTTAGAAATTCATCATCTTCTAGACAATTTCTATTCTTAGAATACTAAATCAATTTACTTAAATAATTTATTATTGCAAATAATATTTCTAATTTTAAATAAAAATTCTTCGAAAAATCCACTATTTATTTTAAAATATTTCATTTCTCAAAAGCTTCCATTTTAATCAATTATTTCCCTTCCGATCAATTTCTAATGTGATCTCATCACAACAACAATCGATCTAAAAAATGCAATTCATTTTCATTGAATTCAATCCATATCAATAAACAACACAACATCAATTAATGAAGAAATTAAAAGAAAATAAAATATAAATTATTGTAATGAGTTATTCAAAATAACTCACTCAGGCAAAGCAAGTAATCTTGATCGACTATCCAATGCCAACACATGGTTCAATCAATATCAATCAAACACCAATATGTATAAAGTTAGATGATAGTTTTGAGTAAAAGGAATTTACTTACCTTAAAGGACGCTCGAATACCCGAATGAGGGACTAAAACAATGCCAAAACTATTTACAATCGCTCCGCCAAGTCCATCGCTGCCCTCAAGTCGCCAACAATTGCTTTCATGACTCCAATCACCAGCAAAGCTAGCCAAAAAATACCAAGCTTCGCCTGAGGACCAAGTCACCCAAAAATTGATGCGTGCTACACCTACATTCTCATGCCAGAAATCGCTTGGCCACCCTCTGCCTTGCATCACCACCACTTCATTGCTATTCAAGTCACGACCTTCCGTAACAATCACACAACCTTCCCTTACTAGCATCGATTCTGCCTACACCTAATTTGCATCGCCCCCATAGCTAATAAACAAGCTACTAAGCCACATCCCCCTTGGCCGAGTTGTCTCTTGACGGCCGATCGTTTGTTCCATATTTTTTTTAAATGCTTTGGTTTTGTAAATTGAGGAATTATGGTAGAAATCTCCAATTGGTTCTAGTATGGGCTTGTGATGATGAATGAGGGAGAAAACTCTAAAATGAAGAGGAGAGTTTGAGTGTAAATGGGCTTAGGCCTTGTATTTTAGGTTCTAGTTTAAACTATTTTATTTATCCCTCTTTTCTTTTTAAATAACTCTTTCAGCTTATTTGTAGATAAATATCAATTTGATTTAAATTTATTTTACACATTATACTGAATATATTATGGTAACCGTCCAATTTCATTCAATTCGATGCTCGCTTAATTACTTTTTGCTATTTTAACCACATAATATTTATTTACGTTGGAAATATTTTATATTCAAGTAAAACATTTTATTTAATTTCAAAATATTATCTGAAATGAACCTATCAATTTAATTCAATTTATTTTAAAAAATATTTTATCAATTGCCTTAAACTAAATAAATATTTACTTTTAAAAATAATAATTATCGTATATCGAATTCAAACAATTTTTATTTTAAATTAAATTTATTTATTTATACGATTTAGAAAGTTAGGTTGTTCAATAAACACTGAGAGTTTGCCAACTAAAACGAAAATGCGAAACTGAATGTGCTTTGTTAAAGAGGTCTGTAATCTGCATGGAAAAGGGAATGAACGGTAGAATAATAATGCATTTCTTAAGATGATGACATATGATGTGACAATCATTCTCAACATGTTTAGTCCACTCATGAAAAATTGAGTTGCGAGAAATCTAAATAGCATTTTATTGTTACCACATAGAAGTAGGATCAGAAAGAGCCACCCCATACCTGCAAGTAACCTACGCAACCAAACAATCTCTTTGGTAGTATATGCTATAGCACGATACTCTATTTCAGTTGAAGAATGAGAAACAATAGATTAGTTCTTACTCATTCCAAGAATGAGAATCACCCATAAAGATAAAAAGCCAGGAATCGACTTGCAATCTATGGGATCATTACCATAATCAGCATCAAAGTAGGCACATAATTCCAAGGATTATAAGATGAAAATAGAAGGTCATGGAAAATAGTATCTGGAACATACCTTAAAATATGAAGGATGGCTTCGCAGTGACTGTAGTAGGGGAAGCTAAAACTCGACTAACAACTTGAAAAACATATGATATAACCGGACGAGTAATAGTAAGGTATACCAAGCTTCTAATAATGATATAGTATAAAGTAGGATCTTAAAGTAGTATACCATCTGAAGGAGAGTATCTAACATTAACTACAATAGGAGTGTTAGCAACCTTATTATCAGTAAGTCTAGCGTTTTCAAGAATATCTATGACATATTTTGACTAAGAAAGAAGAAAACCGTTATATTAGTATGCCACCTCAATTCCTAAGAAATATTTTAGAGGACCAAAATTTTTCATCTCAATTTTTTTAGCTAACTCCTTTTCTAAGGAAGAAATGTCATGCATATCATATCCTGTAATAATCATATATCAACATATTACGATAGTACGATACATCCTTCATTAGTGATTTTAACAAAAAGGGCATTATCATGAAAGCTAGAGATGAACCCAAGATATTTAACCACGGTAGAATTTCAAACCAAGCATGGGGTGCTTTCTTAAGTCTGTACAATGATCTTTTAAGCCTGTAAACATATCCAGATGCATGTGGAATACTTGGAGGAGGTTCCATATAAACTTTGTAACGACCCGAAATTTCCGATCCCAAAAATTCCAGACAGTTAGGAAAAAGAAGTAATAGATAGAAGAATAAGAAGATCAGAAACACCAACATCTCACATTCGTAGCGGATAAAACATAACAACAAATAATAACAGTTTACAAAGAATACTATATCTATCGATTACATTTTAATACATCAAAGTTACACACATACTCAAACATTGGATATATACAAATCAACATGTATCAGATAATCAGAAATATATTACAACGGAAACACTCCATACGTTCCTGCCATCTAGTTCGCCTCCTGAGCTCCAGAACGTCCTTGCCTGAAAATCTGTAATACTCGGTCTGACCCGAGCATTACATCAAAGTAACACCTGGGTCAGGCTGAAACCAACATGAGTAAACCCATCTAACATGGAATATAAAGCATACAACTTATATAAAACCCGGGGTAACTCGTATCAATTTACAAATCCACAATTTGTTATAGACATTACTTATTTCACACATCAATTTTCTAAGTACCCAAAATTTAGTTTAAAAAGTCCAATTCCCTTAAATCATTTCATTCTGACCTATTGATTTCACATACCAATCTATAAAAATTCGAAGTGGTTTCGTGTATTTTCTAATACCCGACCCCGGTCTCTTCGAGTCCCATTCAAGGCATCCAATACCATTCAATCATTCACAAGCAAACTTGATCACTTCCAAATTAATTTAATTAATTCTAATTGAATTACTAACCTCAAACACTTAGATTCCTTTATTTAACATTAACTAATTTCAAATCAATTAATTAATCATC
Source organism: Allium cepa (assembly GCA_030765085.1). Taxonomy (NCBI): domain Eukaryota; kingdom Viridiplantae; phylum Streptophyta; class Magnoliopsida; order Asparagales; family Amaryllidaceae; genus Allium; species Allium cepa. The sequence goes on along the minus strand of CM060940.1, from coordinate 566,089,044 downwards.
CCTTAATTATCTATCTTAATTAATCACCCTGTATTAATTATCCTTCAATTACATTCATGTAATTATCTTTAATTAATTGCATAAATTAATTATTCTTAACCAAAAACAGTAATTAATCTTTAATTACTTCACAAATTAATTAACTATGATTAATTACATAAATCCTTAACTACTTATATTAATTAATCTCTCATAAATCATTTATTATTGATTAATTAATCTTAATTAATCAATATTAATTACATCATTAATTATATAAATTAATGATTTCTAGTTACATTTTAATTTATCCTAATCTAAATTAATTACATTATGTACATTATCATTTATTAAACCACAAATATTAATTACTTTTGATTAATCTCAACCAGTACTTAACTACCTATTTATTTACTTCATTAAATAAATTAATTACTCATTTTATAAAGAAGTTTAAACGAATTTAAAACCAAATTCATTTTTAAATTCAAATCAATATAAAAATGCACTTTAACATTCAAGTTGTTAAAACAATTTAAATTTACAAATTTTATTTGTTTAAAAACTGAGATTCACTAATTTGAATTCCAGATTTAACTGTGATTTAAAACTTATTTTAAATTATACTTAACAATTTAGCTTCAGTTTTTAAAAAAAAAATCACTTTTATTTCTTTCCAATTCATTCTTATTTTTATTCTATAATTATTTCACTTCCAAAATTTACTCTAATATTTCTTCAGAAAAAATCCAATTACATATATATTTTGTTGACTCAGTGTACCAAAATATTCAACCAAACCACAGCATTCAATATTCCAATTATCAATAATATTCATCACAGAATATCAATCACTCTAATATATACTATATACTACTATATATAATATAGCACATCATTCAACCAATTATTTAAATTTAGCCATTTAAATTTAAACAAAAATCCAGAAGAGTGAGATTAACTCACCTTTGATTTTTGTTGTGCACCTCTCTTCAATCCCTACTATTTTCTCCATGATATTTGGACCTTGTACAAACATCATACGTTTTATAAATATTTGAATTGGTCAAACAATCAATTATTATTTATTTATTTATTTAATTTAAACCAATTAGTTTGGTTTTAAACTAATTTTTCCTACTGGTAAATTATTTTTAGTAACTAAATAGCTAAATAAGCTTATTAAATAAATCAATAACCCTAAATTCATATTTTTAAAATAACCAGTAAGTTAAAAGATGTGAATATGTATTTTGATTTCCCTTTGAAATTATATATATACACACACACTTATAAAAATATCCTATTATTAATTTTTTTTCCAGATCTACATATATTTGTTAAATAAATAAAAATAAAATCGTAAAAAAAGCTACCTTAGTCGACCATGCATTGCCACCACGACCACGACGAACCCTCCATTCGCAAACCCTACCGCCACAAGCACGCGATGTTTCCACCTTCGAGTTCGAGCCTAGCTTACCGCAACTACCTGATTCCAACTCGAAGCCCTAACCAGTGACGGCTATGGCCGAACCCACCATGAAATCCTCAACTCCACATCGATGGCCAAAACAAGGCGGATCCAAAACCCTAGTTCGCGAAACCATACTCCACTACTTCGAGCGACGTCGTTCTTGATTTCCCACGCGATGATTCCTCTATGTCACCCTGTCGCTAGCTCCGGTCGCGATTCGAGTTCGATTTCGAACGGAGAGGAAAGGAACGAGGCTGCCTGCTTTGAATTGGGGAAGGAAGTAACTCGACACTATAAATTTTTCTTCCGAGTTGAAGAGGGGAATGGGGAAAAGAAAAAGGATAGCTCGATATTTTTTTTATCGGCTTGATTTCGTTTTTAACTGAGCAAAAAGGAGGCTACGATATAACGTTGAGGGAGGCGTGTTGGAGAAGGTGAGCAACAATGATTTGGAAAAAGTTCAAGGCAGCACCATCCGGTGGCACTCCTGAGAAGTTCATTTCAAGGGAGCGCCTTTTTCCCCAGAGTCATTATCAAAACACTTTATACTATACACATATAGTGTCTACCAAATCATCCCCCTATATGAATCTCATATAAATCTCCTTTTCTCAAAATCGATTATCTCAAAATTGATAATTCTCAAACTAGCCATTCCAAATTCCAATATAGATTTTACCTAAAAATCAAACGCCTTTCCAAATCCAAAGGTTCCCAAAAGCTTTTTTTTTTCCAAAATCCACATAAGATCCTTTATATATATATATATATATATATAGAAATATATATATTTTTTAAAAACTTTGGATAATATCAAACTCGTATAAAACTCCTTCTATACTTCAAACACTTTCAAAATCCTTTTCTTTCGGCAATAGATTCAACAAGGGGAGATTTATCTTATGTAACAAGGATATATAACTTTGTTTATTCCAAATCAAATATCAAAATTTGATTCCTCTATAAAGTCACTTTTATAATAGAAATTTCAAATATCAGTTTCATTCAAATCCATACGATGTACACATATCATCCATACGCTATATTAATCTGATCGCTCACTCAATCACACAATTTCACTTTCGAACGAATATCGTCCATCCGACTTCCTAGTGCGGACATAGATCTGGTTCCTTGATCAGAAACCGTCATTCTCCTTGCACAGCCATAACTATGATAGAGAATATCCTGAACTAGTCAACAATCCATATCTAGGCTCGCCATCAAAAATCGAGTGGAAAAATCCTAACTCAGATAGAGAAACTATCTCGAAATTCTGTGCTCGAATCTGGATCAAATCACTATGTGAATAGAATAATATACGTACATTCAACGTATTTAACTTTATTAATTATTAGTCAAATCAATTTCCTTTCTATTCATCCTCACTTTGATTTTATTCACTTCAATTCTTATCTCAGTTGGGTATTTAATCAATAACAGTTTGAACCCGGACCAGTTTATATATAGAAAATAGCTTGAAAATTTTAAAAATAGATAAGTAGTTGAAAAATAATTATTAGTTTGCAAAATATCAGTAAAATAGTTAAGAAATTGTAAAATAGCTGGAAAATTGTTAAATAGTTATAATAATTGTAAATAATTGCAAAATATTTGTAAAATAGTTGAAAAATAGTAATTAGTTTATAAAACAGTTGGAAAACAGTAATTAGTTTATAAGACAGTTACAAAATAGTTTTATAATTCCAAAAGTAGTTATGAAATAAGTATAAGATAGTTTTGGGTTTTATAAGAAAGATTATACATATTAAATAGCTTGGAAAAATAAGTTTGTACTAAAACAATTTATTCTGAAAATAGTCCAGAGCCAAACTATTTAAATACCAAATCTCCATTTGATATTAAACCTACTCAACTTTAGTTACAATTCTGAATTATTCCAAATCAATTTGGACTAATATCAATTGAACCCACTTCAATTTCAACTCATTTCAAGACAAATTTTCCATTTAAAATTTCAAACTTATGCATCTTCAATCACAAATCCAAATAATTTAAATCAGATTCAATTTGAACGAATTCAAATTTCAAATTTAAACCACCCGAATTATATAATTTCGAGTTAAATTATTAAATGTTGATTCAATCCTTTAAATCAAATCAACTTATCTCTTTAAACCACTTAATTCCGAATCCATTTCAAACTTATCTTCATTGAATTTTAGTTTGGCTGTATTTCTATTATCACTTAGTTCTCATTGTTTCTATTCAATTCCAATGATTTAACAACCAATAAACTTAATATTAGAAAAATTATTGCTTTATATATTAAAATATAAGCTTATATAAAATCATTTAAAATCTTTATATATTAATAAATAACAAGTACGCTCTCATACACACACACACACACAGAGTTAACACATTCTAGGATATCATTGACCCTATCCTTAATGAGTAATCCCACCAGAGCTAAGGTTCTCGCTTAACCTTTCAGCCCTGATACCAACTGTAACGACCCGAAATTTTCGACCCTGAAAATTCCTGATAGTTAGGAAAAAGAAGAAAGAGATAGAAGAATAAGAAGATCAGACACACCAACATCTCACATTCGCAGCGGACAAAATATAATAACAAATAATAACAGTTTACAAAGAATACTATATCTGTCGATTACATTTTAATACATCAGAGTTACACAAATACTCAAATACTGGACATATACAAATCAACATGTCTCAGATAATCAGAAATATATTACAGTGGAAACACTCCATACGTTCCTGCCATCCAGCTTGCCTCCTGAGCTCCAGAATGTCCTTACTTGAAAATCTGTAATACTCGGTCTGACCCGAGCATTACATCAAAGTAACACTCAGGTCAGGCTGGAAACCAGCGTGAGTAAACTCATCTAACATAGAATACAAAGCATACAACTTATATAAAACCTATGGTAACTCGTATCAATTTACAAATCCACAATTTGTTTTAGACATTGCTTATTTCACACATCAATTTCCTAAGTACCCAAAATTTAGTTTAAAAAGTCCAATTCCCTTAAATCATTTCATTCCGGCCTATTGATTTCACATACCAATCTATAATAATTCAAAGTGGTTTCGGGTATTTTCTAATACCCAACCCCGGTCTCTTCGAGGCTCATTCAAGGCATCCAATACCATTCAATCATCCATAAGCAAACATGATCACTTCCAAATTAATTTAATTAATTCTAATTGAATTACTAACCTCAAACACTTAGATTCCTTTATTTAACATTAATTAATTTCAAATCAATTAATTAATCATCCCTTAATTATCCATCTTAATTAATCACCCTGGATTAATTATCCTTCAATTACATTCAAGTAATTATCTTTAATTAATTGCATAAAAATTAATTATTCTTAACCAAAAACAGTAATTAATCTTTAATTACTTCATAAATTAATTAACTATAATTAGTTACACAAATCCTTAATTACTTATATTAATTAATCTCTCATAAATCATTTATTATTGATTAATTAATCTTAATTACATCATTAATTATATAAATTAATGATTTCTAAATTCATTTTAATTTATCCTGATCTAAATTGATTACATTAAGTACTTTATCATTTATTAAACCACAAATATTTAGTACTTTTGATTAATCTCAACCAGTAATTAACTACCTATTTATTTGCTTCATTAAATAAATAAATTACTCATTTTATAAAGAAGTATAGAGGAATTTAAAACCAAAATCATTTTTAAATTCAAATAAATTTAAAAATGCACTTTAACATTCAAGTTGTTAAAAAATTTAAATTTACAAACTTTATTTGTCTAAAAACTGAGATTCGCTAACTTGAATTCCAGATTTAACTTTGATCTAAAACTTGTTTTAAATCTCTACTTTACAATTTAACTTCATTTTTTTTAAAAGTCACTTATATTTCTTTCCAATTCATTCTTATTTTTATTCTATAATTAATTCTTTCCAAAAATTTACTCTTATATTTCTTCCAAAAAAAAAAATCCAATTATATACACACACACACACACACACACATACATTTTGATGACTCAGTGTACCGAAATATTCAAGCAAATCACAGCATTCAATGTTCCAATTATCAATAATATTCATCATAGAATATCAATCACTCCAATATATACTATATACTATACTACTATATATAATATAGCACATCAATCAATTCAATCATCCAACCAATTATTTAAATTTAACCATTTAAATTTAAACAGAAATCCAAAAGAGTGAGATTAACTCACCTTTGATTTTTGTTGTGAAACTCTCTTCAATCCCGACTATTTTCTCCGTGATATTTGGACATTACACAAACATCATACGTTTTATAAATATTTGAATTGGTTGAACAATCAATTATTATTTATTTATTTAATTTAAACAAATTAATTTGGTTTTAAACTAATTTTTCCTATTGATAAATTATTTTTAGTGACTAAATAGATAAATAAGCTTATTAAATAAATCAACAACCCTAAATTCATATTTTTAAAATAATTAGTAAGTTAAAAGATGTGAATATGTATTTTGATTTTCCTTTGAAATTATGTATACATACATACACTTGTAAAAATATCCTACTGTTAATTTTTTTTCAGATCTACATATATTGGTTAAATAAATAAAAATAAAGCTGTAAAAAAAATGCTACCTCTGTCGACCACGCATTCCCACCACGACCACGACGAACCCACCAGAACGAACCCTCCATTCGCAAACCCTACCGCCACAAGCACATGATGTTTCCACCTTCGAGTTCGAGCCTGCCTTATCGCAACTACCTTATTCCAACTCGAAGCCCTAACCAGCGATGGCTATGGCCCAACCCACCATGAAATCCTCGCCTCCACATCGATGGCCAAAACAAGGCAGATCCAAGACCCTAGTTCGCAAAACCATATTCCACTTCTTCGAGCGGCGTCGTGCTTGATTTCCCATGCGATGATTCCTCAATGTCACCCTGTCGCTAGCTCCGGTCGCGATTCGAGTTCGATTTCGAACGGAGAGGAATGGAAAGAGGTTGCCCGCTTTGAATTGGGGAAGGAAGTAACACGGCACTATAAATTTTTCTTTTTAGTTGAAGAGGGGAATGGGGAAAAGAAAAAGGATATCTCGATATTTTTTTTATCGGCTCGATTTTGTTTTTAACTGAGGAAAATGGAGGCTACGATATAACGTTGAGGGAGGCATGTTGGAGAAGGTGAGCAACAGTGATTTGGAAAAAGTTCTGATGTGAATAGTTTTAGATTAGACAACACTATATATTTTATTTTTAAATTTGAATTTTAAATCATCTCGAATTACGCAACCTAGAATCTCGACCTCCTATCGTTGCATACCGCTAGGCGCTCATAATGTTATACCCCTATTCCGAACGCAATGGAAAAGGTTTCGATCTCAAATTCGATCGTATGGAGAAGATAGCTTTTCGGACTCGGTTATTACATTAAATTTCCGATATAAATTTCAGCGCGTTTATATATCATATGCTCACACCACAACTCCGATCATTATGAAGTTTGAAATCCGATAATAGTACAATATTACGGTTTCAACGAAACTGGTTCCATCGAATTCCAAGACTGTGCCTAGGAAGGTTATTTTTAAACTCAATTTAAACGATAAAATTTCAAAACTGAAAAAATCAGTGTTAAATTCAATTTTGAAACTTTATTGTCCTCAACACTATAAATATAAATTTTACAAGCCTTCAAATTATTAAATTCAATAAATTCAATCGCTAAATTCAAACTGATATATGAAATCCAAATTAAACTATTTTGCAAATATTTAAAATTAATCACATATTCCAATTTCAAATGCCTAAAAATTTTGGGTCGTCACAAACTTCTTCTTAAAGATCGCCATTCATGAATGTATCTTTAACATCAAGTTATGAAATGGACCAATTTTGAATGGAAGCTGCAACAATGATAGTTCCAATGGTAGTCATCTTTGTCACCTGAGCAAACATCTTCTCTTAATCTATGCCATAATGTTGAAAATAAACTTTTGCAACCAATCTTTGTATCTTTTAATTAATCCATCAGATTTGGTTTTGATTTTATACACCCAACGATATTCAACAGTGCTCTTACTACAAGGTAGAGGAATCAAATCCCAGGTACCTATTCTTTGTAAGGTGGAAAGTTCTTCATCCATAGCCTCTCGCCAATAAGGATTATGAACTACCCCTTCATAAGAAGTTGGCTCACTAAGTTTATGAATAGATGTTAAGAACAAATTAAAAGGAAGAAGAGTAACAAGAAAAAGCAAAATCAGGTAATTTTGTAGACTTACGAATGCATGTGAAATTACGAATAGGTGGATATACATGCGTCGTTGGAGATTGAGGGGCCACAGAGGAGGAGGATGCAGCTGTAGATGTTCTAACTATTTCAGTTTCTATGGGGTTATTAGTATTATCCTCAAAGAAGGGATCAATGTGAATTAGATCAAATTTGGTTAAACTATGCGTATTAGACTGAATAGGGTAAAATGATATATGTTCAAGAAAAACAACATTTCATGAAAAACAAAGTTATTGAGTGGTTGGATCAAAATATCTATAACCCTTTTTACCCTCACAATAGCTATGAAAAACACAGACAGTAGATCGAGAAACTAACGTGTTATATTCTACATAAGGAAGGAGAACTAAACAATTACACCCAAACATTTTAAAACAGAATAATTAGGTGCATGTCCGTACAATTTTTCAAAAGGTGAAATACCAGAAATGTGAGAAAAAGGAATAGCGTTAATTAGTCTAATAGCTGTGAGATAAACTTCGCCCTAAAATTCCCCAAGAACAGAAGCAGAAGGTAACATAGATCGAGCAATTTCAAGATTGCCTATGTTTTCTTTCTACAACTTCATTTTGTTGAGGAGTATCATTACATAAGGTTTGTTGAATAGTTCCATCCAAAGAAAGTAATTCATAGAATTTCTTAGAGATTTATTCTTTACCTAAATCAGACCTAAAAACATTTTATAATAGGCAAATGTTATGTTTTGACAAATGCTCTAAAGTTTTTATATATTTCAAAAAAGTCAAAATGATGTTTCATTAACTAGACCCAACAATACCATGTATAGTCATCAATAAATGACACATAATATCGAGACTCTCGTTTAGTGGGAATTGGAGATGGCCCCCACACATCTGAATGATCCAAATCAAATGGAACAAAAGTAACAGAGATGCTTCTATTAAATGGTAAAGTGGAAATTTTTTCTAGTTTGCATTCCGTGCAATCGAAAATATCATGAATTTGCAAATCTCTAACGCACCAGTGGATGCTAAAAATTTTAAACTAGAAGAAGAAACATGACCCAAATGGGAATGCCATAAATAAAAACTAGAGGAAGAAGGGCACATACTAAAAGGAGATAAATAAATACTAGTAGCAACACTATTTGCAACTTTTATTTCACTCAAAACATATAGTCCCCATACCCTATGGCCTGTCCTAACCAGTTTTTGAGATTGTAGAACCTACATAAAATAAGAATTATTATATTACATGAGTCACATAGCTGACCAACATATGCAAGATTTAATGTGATATTCGATATATGATAGACATTGAAAAGAGATAAGTTGGAAGTAACAATAGAACCAAATTCTGCTAAAGGCATAGAAGATCCATCAACAGTCATAATAGGAATGGAGGATGATGAAGACAAAGTATAAAAAGATGAATAACCAAGACATGTGGTGGCAAGCACTAGAATTCAGGACCCATAAAGATGACTTTCCCAAGGAGTTATTATGTATTTGACCTGAAAATGTAGAGGCAGACATAACCTATGGCTGTAGAGAATGAAAATTCCAAAGAGACTTCTAGCCCGTGAAATGAACAATTGAACTTGAGGAATAGTGAGACAATTGGAACTCCTTTTAAAATATTAAATTATGACATATCCGAACACATTTTTCCACAGAAAGAGTTCTAACAAAAAACTTCAAATTGTCAACTAGTGCAGATAAAACAAAGTTCTCAGCAGCGTTCTTTGATTCTACGAGTGTAACCCATGAAAGATTTGAATATTTATCAACACCTGGTTCACATTTAAGAGTTTGTTTGGATTTCATTTTGGCATCATAAAATTCCATTTTTCCCTTTTTTTTTCGTTTCTCCTTTAGTTTGTTTCTTTTTATTCTTTTTTCCCTTTTCTTTTTATTTTTTTCAAAAAATAATAATAATGCTTAAGCAATAGTTGCGGAGGTGGGTTGTGAATGTTCGTTTTAATGAGTCGCATGAGATGGATTTGAACTTGGTATTTCAGTTAGGTTGTAGGTTGTAATGGTGTATTTGGTTGGAATTCTTTATAGATGTTAGATCTGATTGCACTGGGTTGTTAGCTATTTGAGTGGAGGTAGAACCGAAGTGATGGTTTGATAATTTAATTTAGGAGCGGTGGATTTGTGATGTTTTTTGAATTTGGTGATGGTGAAAGTGAACAAGGAGAAGAGAGAAAGAAAAGGAAAAAATTTAACAAAAAGGATGAGATCAACACATGAAATTTGTATGCTCCTCTGATACCATGTTGAAGATAATTGGAGATTTGATTTTATTGAACGCAAGAGTACTTTATTACTACTTGACAATATTATACAATTCAAAACCAACTGTTTGTAGCCATATTGCTTAGAGTCGAAGTAATTGTACATTAGGAAAACTACTGTAATAAAGGAAAGTGTGGATATTGAAATATCCCCCATTTATTTCCTAACATACAATAAATATCTCTTGATAAATTTGACTAATTTTAGATTGTTTGAAATTAAAAATTAACAACTTGAAAGCAAGATTTGACTTAGGAAGATTTAAAATTAGATCTACTATTTTATATAAAAGTCCTTTTATAAATTTTGAATTGAACCAACACACATACAGATACACACACATATGCATACATATACATACATATATATAATAAAAAAACATATTTTATATTCAAAACAAATATACAAAAAACTTACACTCGATTTCATAAAATAACTTCAAACAATTAACATATGTAGTTTACATATATTTATATGCAAATAATGTGTTATAATTTTTTTTACTAATTTAAAAAGATTTAAATCCAAATTTTTTGGCCAATTTTTTTAACATAATGTTAATGTTTTTATAAATGTTTTTACTACTTTCTTCAAACATTAATTTCTAAAACAATAACAAATGATAGGTTGGACAACATAAGCATATGTAAACTCATTGTTTGAGATATAAGATATAATTATGTTAACATGATGTAATATAAAATTGGTATGGGATTGTAGTTACCTTCTAAAGTAGCCTACGATTCATATCTTGAATGACAGAATAACTCTTAGATTTAACTGAATCAGTCTCCAAATTTCGCAATGATCTGTGATGAACATCACGTTGTAATAATTTTATTTTGATAATTTTATGGTCTTGAAGCCATGGAATATTCTTCTATAATGAATAAGAGAGAAGACTCTAAAATAATGAAAATTCATGTGTTTGAGTAGGCATTTAAGAAGAAGGAAAGGTGGAGAATTTTTCTCCTTTCTTTAACTCATTCATTTAATACCATTTCAAAAAAAAATTGATTACTTAAGCCATCTTACCATGTTATTCTCGACTAGAATAAACTAGAGGAGGGAGGGGGGAAAATTGACAATTAATGTGATTAAGTAGGCACTTAGAAAGAGGAAAACATTGAGGACTTTTCTTTTTTCCATTACTCATTCTTTTAGTACCATTTCAAACTCTCCCCCTTTGCATCCTATGGTCAACCATTCTAAAGTCTTGACGGACCTTCAAAAATTTTAAAAATCATTTAGCGATTAATTAGTTAAATCAAATTTAAATATTTTATCGATATCATATATCAATACATATATATACAAGTTTATATACATACTTTATTAAATACCAGCGGCAACCAAAAATCAAATAAAATTTGATAATTAATATTTCATAAAAATTTATAAGTTTAATTAATTTACAACAATTATAAACTATTTAAATCTTATGTTATTTTTGAGTATTCATCATTGTGGTTATTTGACTGTGGAATAAATTCAGTTAGCAAGTAATATCTCACAATTCACATATTAATATTTGCACATCGTCTTTGCTAGTGGTGTGATAGTTTAACAGAAATTACCACTTACACATCAGTTTGGTAAACTCAAATTTTGCTATTTCAAGAGGTAACTTTAAGAATGATTGTTTACACTAATTCTCTTCATCAAAACTTTATCATTTTAGGACTTCTGGCATTTGGCTTTAGTCAAAATTCTAATATCGTCCGCGTTCAACCCGGGTAGTCCAAACACAAAATACTTGGTCTAATAATAAAATTTATTAACAACTATACCAACCTATCCAGAGACTTTGTCTTTGATTAACTATAGTTGTCCATGATACTAACCTTTTGTAATCGAGGAGATGAATTATCCATTTAATAACATTTCATTGCTAATGCTTCAACTTAGACCCAACCATAATCGCTTACTGGATTGCTATGGTATAACTATAATCAAAGTATAGTATCTATATTTAAGTTACACGATATTCTCAGATCGAGGAAACTGTGTAACATCGTCAATTCAAGATCTTTTGTTTGACCTTTGTTTTAATTAACCAACGTAAAACTCTTGATGGTTCATTCCCTAGTTATTGTGACAACCTGTACCTCCCGATACATCGATCCAAAGTCCAATGTGGCATTAAGACTTGCATCGGTGCCAAGGAGCACAAACTATCAGGGTTTTTAAAATATTTTGGAGTCCAAAGATACAAGGATAAAATCTAAGAAATATTACACGCGAATCTTACAGCGGAAGGAAAAAAATTATAAATACTGAAAATAGTCACCTCAGAAATTATCCAAAACACTGTCTTAAAACAATATGTACCGAAATCTACAGTATCAGAAATACATCAAATAGTTTGATAAATTACTAAATACTATAAATAGTACATGGAGAGTAATAGGAAATAAAAAGCAACTATGATGCCAAACTCGCCTCTCCAAGTACTATCGTTGGCCTATCACTTGCAGCCATGTCCATCAATAGTCGGAAAAAAGAATGGAAAAGGGGATGGTCAGACAAAAGTCTGTGAATAAGTACATCATTAATATATGACGATCACATGCAATTGACTTTGGTAATACTCTATGTGACAAAGGATATCCTACGGGTGTCCGTGAGCTACTTCTTTCTTTATTTAAGGGGTTTAGCTTAATACATTCCTTAACTAACTACTTATGCATGCTTATATTTAGGAGTGAACAGCTAATCTAACCTCGAAACTTCTATGATCGGCCAATAGATACTCAAACTATTCCATACAGGTTTCCCTACTAATTTCCACCTTGGGACTATATCTCCCACAACCACGTCTATACATAACTATTCCAACATAAGTTCCATAAAATTTCCACTGTAGGACTATTTCCCACGACCATGACCACATGTACCTTAGTTATTCATATAGGGGAACTCCTAATGCCGACTCGCCGAAGTGTCTTATCGTCGCCACATCTATGTCTACCTCACAACTGTAACGTAATGCCTCTTATCACTTTTCACCGGGATCCACCAACAACACAAGCGTCATGTCTTATCACTGTGAGTACCAAGGAACTCCCGTTGGTGTCGAGTCGCATACTCCGTTAGGAATCATCATCAGTGTTGCACATCCATTGGAGAACCTCCTATGAGTGCAAATTTATGATAAAATCACCCCTAATTGAATATCGACCCCTGTTGGGTAAATATCATTTACTCAGTCCTGCAATGTCCTAGAGTTGCCACATGGGGAACTAGCTACCCTACCTATACTAACATCTACACAAAAACACACACAAATATAATATACATATGCACACCAATTATTTTATTATAACTCGGGCCTCCGGTTGAGGTCATACCATGCTCAAAAATGTGTACCGATCAACCGCTAGTACTGGAGCGGTCAATTGCTTATTGTTGACCGGCTCTAGTGAGTGGTCGATCGGTCGGAGGTGAAATTTTTTAGGTTAGTTTAATCGTCTTCTTTGATTTTATTTATTTATTGGTTAATCATTTTTGTTCCTAAATATGAACATTGAACCTACACTTTTCATGTAGCAATTTCTATAAACCCTAAATTTGTGAAACCTAAGTTATATTTGCCTAAACTCGATCAATTTCAGTTTATAATATAACAATTTAATCTAGGTTTAACATCAACATCAGCCGGTTATACAAATTTATATTTGATTAGAGAGAAGGGTATAAATTGGATCAATTTTTATTTAGTAGGTTTGAATCAACTTTTATTTACAGTCAAATCTTAGATCTAAGCAAACAAGATTCTTAATATTTTTAACAGTCTAAATCAAATAAGTTATACTAAAATCAACTACATATAAATCATCTAATTGGTATTGTACCTATTCATACTAATTTTATCATACTAAAATCAACTACATATAAATCATCTCATTTTATCATACTAAAATTGTTGGCCAATTATATTCTTATGCCAAAAACACTATAAAAATCTCTATAGCATTTGAATTACTTCATATATCATAGTTTGGATTAATAATAGTGTCTTTTGTTGGATGGTGATACATTTGGCTATAATATGGCTAACTCTATATTCACCGATTTTGATTATTTACACGGCTTCATTTCAAATTAAAGAGAATGTCATTTGAAAAGCTGTTAAATTTGATTTTGAGATATTTTGTTGCATACTTCATGATCTGGTCTATCAAATTCAATTAATGATAATCTTGAGTGAAAGAGAAATTCAGATGCAGATTACACTGGTAATCTAGTTGATAGAAAAATTACTAGTTGAACGTGATTTTTGTTGAGACATTTAGTAAATGCATGGTTTTTTAGGAAAAATCTACATATTTTTCATTTCAAATAATTTTCAAATAGCAGAAATTTTTCTCATAGAACCCCCTCAAGAAAATCATTTTTAGATTAGTCATTTTGTAAAATTGATTTCATAATTATTTTTGAATTTGATTTTAAATGACAATTTTGACTAGTCAAACTTCCTAATAATTATCGAAAAGATAAATAGTGATTGAAAAAGTGACGAGTGTTGATATTTATCATACATTACTCAAGATAGTATATTTAGAAAAAATTTCTTTAGAGATTCAAACAAGATTTATAAAACTTTTTATTGGGTAAAGATTCCATGACCATTTCTATGTCTATCATATTTCTATCGACCATCGCTCATCAAAAATTCAATGTAGTTTGTCGATATGTGGTACTTTAAATAGGAATCATTCATTTTTCATTTTATAAAACAAAATAAAATCCAAAGTACTCACTCTTATTTAAAAGTCCTCACGGTTATGCATAGGTGAATGACTTGGAATTTGTTATGTGCTTCCATGCTCATTTAAAAGTACTCACGGTTATGCATGTATGGATCGCATGTCAAAATTGATTTATTAAGTAACATGTTGATTCTAATCCCATTTAAAAGTCCTCACGGTTATGCGTGATTAGAAGATACTTGATTTTTTAAAAATTAAATTGGAATACTACTAATCTCATTTAAAAGTCCTAACGGTTATGCATGATTAGTAGATATTCAAATTCCTAATATAAATGTACCATAAACAGATACAACTGTATGGTTTTATATGATGACATCATTTCCATTATTTCTAAAAGTGGAATATGCGCCTAACAAGGGTAGTTATGATTTTGTTTGATTTTTATTGAAATTTAATAATTATATTCAACTGAGTTTTAATGTTGGATTAATATCGATCACTTTATCTCTACTTTCTCTAACACTATTACTTTTTTGCTGATAACAAAAGGGGGAGAGAAAAGTTAAGATTTTGTCAAATAAAATCAAGCAAAGGTCAAATAATTTTCTATTTGCATCTAGGCTCACTTGCATATTTTTATTTGTACGCATATATGTAGGGAGAGCTTTGTGTAGAGAGAAATTATTTAAATAGGAGGAGCAACTAGGATATATCTATGATCAAATACATTTAACATATTCAAAATCTTAAATATATGTTTGTTATCATCAAAAAGGGGAGATTGTTGAATATGCGATTATATGATTTTTGTTTGATGATAATAAACATATATATATTCGTGTAAATGTATATGGTAATGTACTATTTCATTTTTGACAGATTAAATAAATATTTGCTAAATAAAATTAAATAACACAGAAATTGAATTGAAACAGAAATTTTATTCAAACAATCTTTATTACAATTTTGAATAGTACAAATTCAAGCTCTCACTGTTCACTATACAATTTCAATTACAATACAATTTCTGATTAAATCACAATTCAATTTACATAAATTCCTCACTATATATCACTCACACTCGTAGTTTATCTTCAACTTCATTCCAGTTAGAATTCAGCATTTGAGCAATCTGCAAAAATATTCACTAACGCAGTAAAATTGAAAAAGAAATATTTTTGCAATATAAAATAAAATATGGATTTTGAAAATATTATTTGCCTTAGTTATTTTGGTTTTTCGTCATCATTTACATTTGAATTCATCATACACGAACAATGTGACATGATAGTGTATCACTGTACATACCACAAGGCCGTGCACACCGATATACACTTGATAATGTTACATGGACAGGTGAGCACAAGGTCAAACCCAAAATAAAAGGATGGATTCAACTCAGGTGCAATATAAATAAAATCACAACACGCGCACAAGGTCAAACCCGAGCTATTAGCTGGATTCAACACAGGGCAGTTGTACAGGCTACGACTTCAAGCATGCAAACAGGAAAACCAAAACAGTGCACCAAAGCAAACTACAAGATGTGTGGGGCAATGCACAAACAAGGTCCATAATGATGCAAAGCACTGAATCAAGTGCACCAGAAATATGGAATGCATCAAAGACACAATTGACATGCAAACATCTCAAGATCACAATGTGTATAAAGCAACTCACATGTATACAACCTGAACAAAGCAGTTTCAAGTCAAGTAGAGCAGCAATGCACAAGTGACACGGGCTTCTGACTAAAGTACATCATGAAGCAAAACCAAGTTCAGTGCCTCAGCGAACATGGTTCAAAACTGCATACCAAATGAAACAAGGAACCAGATCACAATGGCACTATCAAAATATGCTACAGTGATGATACAAGCACTTGCAACAGAAAGTGGTGCAAATACAACTCGAAGCAATGCACCAAGTTCATATGTACAGCAAACAAGATGATGACTGGAAGCACAGAACAACTCAATTGTGTATACATAAAGGAGTTTACCAAAACAAATGCCACAGTTAAGTATAACTATCATGATCAGAGAGAGGCCGAATAAAGTGAAAATTGGATCAAACAAATGCACCAAGTAGATGACAAAGCAACAATAGAACCAACACAAAAGTTCACAATTCAACATGACAACAAATGCTTGAGCTCAAGAAAGTGCAACCCAAGATAAAAAATGCTAATACATGAAGGCAGCAAAGCCAACAGACCAACAAAGTTTCGAAAATGCAGGCCAACTTCAAATTCACAGTGCAAAGATGCACTCAAAGACAATGCAGACTCTAAATGGAACATACATGAATAAGGCTCAGTGGTGAAGCAACAACATTAAGTAATATTGAGCACACATGAAACAATGCAAGTAGATCAAGTGAGGTGTTAAAAGCAACGTGTATGCAACATGCCCAGTTACAACAAAGAACAAGGCACAGTGTTAAAGCTAATGTCACTGAGAAGCAGTGCAAACAAACATATATAGAGTGTCAACAGTCAGCGGTGATGCAATACAAATTGTATGCAACATGAACGGCTAGTGTCACATGGCAGTAAAGATATAATGGCCGTGAACAGCAAGATTATCATCCACCAGAATTTCAAATGAAGAAAATCCAAGTTTATATGCAAATAAACAGAGCAGTGATAAAAATGCAGTGATATGCAGCAGGGTAAACAACACATTGAAGCAAATCGAGCAAGGTACCAGAGATAGTATATAGCATGGCAAAAGTTGATCAAGCCTAATATTTTTTCATCACAAAATCGAGTGTACTGTTCGAACAATATCCAGCAAGTTAAAAAACTTCAAAATGGCCGAAGTAAACACTCGGTGTCAAGGCCGAAGTGATCAGAAAAAAAGAAGAAGTTTAAAATCAACATCGTGATGACCAAGTCAGAAATCAAGTTAAAAATTGAAAAAGTCAAAAATCAAATCCAAATAAAATAGGAAAGTCACTACCGTAACAGTCAAGGAAGGATCAAACGGTTTCAAGCTAAAACCGTGATAGTGAAGCAAGTATCAAAATATACGAAAATATACGAATTTGAATAAGTCAGTAAAATCTCAAGCATCCAAACGAAATCAAATGGCCGAAGTATAATTTTGGAAATATCAGACGAATGCAAATCCAGGGACTCAAACTCATATAAAAACCCCAAGATCATCATCGACATACTATCGAGAAAAAGCAACAAAGAATAATCATTCACTGGAATCAAAATCGAGTTCAAGCAATTAAAGTCAGAAATCAAACGCAAAATTCACGTACCCAATTCAAAGCAGAGACGAACTTAATCAAGCGGCTGAAAGTATCTCAAGAGACGATGAACTAACGAAGCAAGAAATCAAGTTGAATCAAGCATTAGTAATTGGCCTCACAGATTTACCAAAAACCCTAGTTTCTGAAGATCGATTGAGCGCAGCCGCCATTATCTCAAAAAGGGGAACGGGCCGAAGAAATAAAAAAGGAAACGGTCCAAATAAAATAAAAAAGGTAGACCGGCCTCTTTGTTTTTGAATTAGGGTTTTTGTGTTTTGTTTTCAAATTTGTTTTGAATTTGTCTTTTAAATTTTAAACTGTTGTATTTACTAGTCGTGTGACTAGGGAACAAGCTACGCGGCGTAGCTTGAGAATTTGCAACTTAGTTGCTGAGTTGTGGCAGGGTTTTGAGCGTAGAGTTAGGTTAGTCAGTAGCGGGTGTCGTGAGTTTACATGTGTAAGCGTGTGACTACTTAATTTCTAGCAAAAATCTTGGGGGCAGCACGTAGGAAGGTTTTTCCCGAAGCTGGGTAAATTCTGTGTCGTTCTATTTCTGCATTTTATTATTCTGCTATTTATTTCTGTGCTGCTAATATTCTGTGATCTGTGTTGAAATTATTTTATAAGCTTCTACAATTATTTTTTATAATTGACACCATCACCCTATTCACCCCCCCTCTAGGGTGAAATCGATCCTACAAGTGGTATCAGAGCTAGAAATAGAAGTCAATTTTTGTTTTAAAAATTCATTTTTCAAAAATCAGTTTTTATTTAAAAGTTTGAATTTTTAAAATGGCTTCTTTTAATAATGCTTTTGCTGAGGGTCAGTCCATAGTTAGACCGCCAATGTTCAATGGTGAATATGCTTATTGGAAAAATAGAATGAAATTTTTTCTGAAAACCATTGACGCTTGGAACATTATTGAGATAGGTTATAGAGCACCAACTATAATTGCAGATAATCATGAAATATATAAACCGATGGATCAATGGACAGAACTAGAAAATAAATTACAAAATGCTAATGCTAGAGCTATGAATTATATTGTCTGTTCATTGGATCAATTTGAATTTAATCTGTCTCACATTGTCTAACTGCGCAGGAAATATGGCACACACTAGAAGTGACTCACAAAGGAACATCTCAAGTCAAAGAATCTCGCCTTGCCATGCTAAGCAGCGAATACGAGAATTTCACAATGGAAAAGGAAGGAAATGTTAAAGAGATGCATGGACGACTTTCCAATATCTTATACAAATCGAAAGCTCTTGGAAAATCATACACAGAGTTGGAGATAGTTCGAAAAATCCTCAGAGTCCTTCCACGAAGTTTTGAAGCCAAAGTGACTGCCATTCAATAATCAAAAGATTTGAAACAAATGAAAGTCGAAGAACTCATCGGAAATCTCACCACTAATGAGCTAGAAATGAAATTCAAGGAAGAGCGTGAAGGAGGAGATACTCGCAAGAAATCTATGGCTCTAAAAGGAACAACAGAAAGTGATGATGACGACGGAGTAGCAGAATTAGAGCTGATAATAAATAAAGTCAAAAGGTGGAATTACAAATACGGAAATCCAGCTCTAAATCGAAAATTGAAAAGCAGAATAAATAAAATATTAGACAATCCAGAAGAACCGAAGATCATCTGTCATAAGTGCAACCAACCCGGACATATCAAGCCCAATTGTCCTCAAAATCGACGCGACTTTGAAAAGAAATAAAAAGGAAGTTTTGCAGCCACGTGGAAAACCAGTGATGAAGATAATCAAAGTACTAACAGTGAGAGTGAGAAAGCAGACACGTGTCTTCATGGTGAAAATAACTAACAGTGATGATGACGAGCCAAGTGAGGTATCAAAACTTTCTCATTCAGAATTACTTATATATTTCCACGAAGTGAATGGCTGTTTTGAACGACTTAGGGAGAAGTATGCCAAACTTGAATCACAAAAAGATACTTTGATAGATTTAAATAAACAACTTGACCAATTAGTTAAAACCTATCAAAGTAGGATCCCTAAGTGTGATAAGTGTCCAACATTCGAAGAAGAAATCAAAAAATAGAAATTAATATAAAATCATTTGAAAATGAAATTCTGATTTTGAAAGAAAGTGAAAATCCAAGGAGAGAGAACTCTATTAAAAAGTGCACACAATTGTTAAATGAAAATGAATCTCTCAAAACACAAGTCCAACAATTGTCGACGACCTTAGATAAATTTTCAAAAGGTGAAAAATCATTGAATATGCTATTAGGAAAGCAAACTAGTAATACGATTAGACAGGGACTTGGATATAATCAATCTGAAAATGTTGAAAGCAATATTAATCAAGAAAATTCTTTATGCACAATTTGTAGAAAATATGGACACGATCACAATAATTGTTGGTATAGACCCAAACATGTGAAAACTATACCAATTTGGGTTCTAAAAGGCACAAATATAAAATCTCTCAAAGTTAAACAAATTTGGGTGCCAAAAGGAACATATATAAATAGTTTTGGGTCTCCACAAAATTATTTTTCAAAATATTCTGCCACTAACAACCATGGACCTATAAAACCAAATAGGTAACAAAAATCTTTCATCATGTAGGTGTGGTGGCAGGCTAAGGAACAACAATAGTGCCACTTGGATTCTGGCTGTTCCAAGGGCACACCGAGCGACAAAGCAAAGTTCCTTAGCCTATTATAAAGGTGACAGAATCACAATGGACAACAACGAAAAATATCATAAAGGTAAAACATGTAACATATATTTATTTGAACGATATATTAAATGTGATAATCTGCACCAAATTCTGAATTAAATCAACCAATATTGAAATGATGAAAAGATGATGATTTTGATTCTGACTTGTTTAAAATTGTTGGCCAGTTATATTCTTATACCAAAAACACTATAAAAATCTCTATAGCATTTGAATTACTTCATATATCATAGTTTGGATTAATAATAGTGTCTTTTGTTGGATGGTGATACATTTGGCTATAATATGGCTAACTCTATATTCACGAATATTGATTATTTACACGGCTTCATTTCAAATTCAAGAGAATGTCATTTGAAAAGCTGTTAAATTTGATTTTGAGATATTTTGTTGCATACTTCATGGCCTGGTCTATCAAATTCAATTAATGATAATCTTGAGTGAAAGAGAAATTCAGATGCAGATTACACTGATAATCTAGTTGATAGAAAAATTACTAGTTGAACGTGATTTTTGTTGAGACATTTAGTAACTGCATCGTTTATTTTAGGAAAAATTTGCATATTTTTCATTTCAAATAATTTTCAAATAGCAGAAATTTTTCTCATAGAACCCCCTCAAGAAAATCATTTTTAGATTAGTCATTTTGTAAAATTGATTTCATAATTATTTTTGAATTGGATTTTAAATGACAATTTTGACTAGTCAAACTTCCTAATAATTATCGAAAAGATAAATAGTGATTGAAAAAGTGACGAGTGTTGATATTTATCATACATTACTCAAGATAGTATATTTAGAAAAATTTCTTTAGAGATTCAAACAAGAGTTGTAAAACTTTTGTTGGGTAAAGATTCCATGACCATTTCTATGTCTATCATATTTCTATCGACCATCGCTCATCAAAAATTCAGTATAGTTTGTCGATATGTGGTACTTTAAACAGGAATCATTCATTTTTCATTTTATAAACAAAATAAAATCCAAAGTATTCACTCTCATTTAAAAGTCCTCACGGTTATGCATGGGTGAATTACTTGGAATTTGTTATGTGCTTCCATGCTCATTTAAAAGTCCTCACGGTTATGCATGTATGGAACGCATATCAAAATTGTTTTATTAAGTAAACATGTTGATTCTAATCCCATTTAAAAGTTCTCACGGTTATGCGTGATTAGAAGATATTTGAATTTTTTTAAAAATTAAATTGGAATACTACTAATCTCATTTAAAAGTCCTAACGGTTATGCGTGATTAGTAGATATTCAAATTCCTGATATAAATGTACCACAAACAGATACAACTGTATGGTTTTATATGATGACATCATTTCCATTTTTTATAAAAGTGGAATATGCGCCTAACAAGGGTAGTTATGATTTTTATTTGATTTTTATTGAAATTTAATATTTATATTCAATTGACTTTTAATGTTGGATTAATATCGATCACTTTATCTCTACTTTACCTAACACTATTACTCTTTTGCTGATCACAAAAGGGGGAGAGAAAAGTTAAGATTTTGTCAAATAAAATCAAGCAAAGGTCAAATAATTTTCTATTTGCATCTAGACTCATTTGCATATTTTTATTTGTATGCATATATGTAGGAGGAGCTTTGTGTAGAGAGAAAGCATTTAAATAGGGGGAGAAACTAGGATATATCTATGATCCAATACATTTAACATATTCAAAATCTTAAATATATGTTTGTTATCGTCAAAAGGGGGAGATTGTTGAATATGCGATTATATGATTTTTGTTTGATGATAATAAACATATATACATATATATATTCGTGTAAATGTATTTGGTAATGTACTATTTCATTTTTCAGAGATTAAATAAATATTTGCTGAATAAAATTAAATAACACAGAATTTGAATTCAAACAGAAATTTTATTCAAACAATATTTATTACAATTTTGAATAGTACAAATTCAAGCTCTCACTGTTCACTATACGATTTCAATTACAATACAATTTTTGATTACATCACAATTCAATTTACATAAATTCCTCACTACATATCACTCACACTCGTAGTTTATCTTCAACTTCATTTCAGTTAGAATCCAGCATTGGAGCAATATGCAAAAATATTCACTGACGTAGTAAAATTGAAAAAGAAATATTTTTGCAATATAAAATAAAATATAGATTTTGAAAATATTATCTACCTCAGTTATTTTGGTTGTTCGTCATCATTTACATTTGAACTCATCATACACGAACAATGTGACATGCACAGTGTATCACTGTACATGTCACAAGACCGTGCACACCGATATACACTTGATAATGTTACATGGACAGGTGAGCACAAGGTCAAACCCAAAATAAAAGGACGGGTTCAACTCAGGTGCAATATAAATAAAATCACAACACACGCACAATCAAACCCGAGCTATTAGCTGGATTCAACACAGGGCAGTTGTACAGGCTACGACTTCAAGCATGCAAACAGGAAAACCAAAACAGTGCACCAAAGCAAACTACAAGATGCGTGGGGCAATGCACAAACAAGGTCCATAATGAAGCAAACCACCGAATCAAGTGCACCAGAAATATGGAATGCATTCAAAGACACAATTGACATGCAAACATCTCAAGATCACAATGTGCACAAAACAACTCACATATATACAACCTGACCAAAGTAGTTTCAAGTCAAGTAGAGCAGCAATGCACAAGTGACACGGGCATCAGACTAAAGTACATCATGAAGCAAAAACAAGTTCAGTGCCACAGCGAACATGGTTCGAAACAGCATACCAAATGAAACAAGGAACCAGTCCACAATGGCACTACCAAAATATGCTACAGTGATGATACAAGCACTTGCAACAGAAAGTGGTGCAAATACAACTTGAAGCAATGCACCAAGTTCATATGTACGGCAAACAACTGATGACTGGAAGCACAGAACAACTCAACTGTGTATATATAAAGGAGTTGTACCAAAACAAATGCCACAGTGAAGTATAACTATCATGATCAGAGAGAGGCCGGATAAAGTGAAAATTGGATCAAACAAATGCACCAAGTAGATGACACAACAACAATAGAACCAACACAAAAATTCACAATTAAACATGATAGCAAAAGATTGAGCTCAAGACAGTACAACCCAAGATAAAAAATGCTAATACATGAAGGCAGCAAAGCCAACAGACCAACAGAGTTACAAAAATGCAGGCCAACATCAAATACACAGTGCAAAGATGCACTCAAAGACAATGCAGACTCTAAATGGAACATACATGAATAAGGATCAGTGGTGAAGCAACAACATTAAATAATATTGAGCACACATGAAACAATGCAAGTAGATCAAATGAGGTGTTAAAAGCAACGTGTATGCAACAGGCCCAGTTACAACAAAGAATAAGGCACAGTGTAGAAGCTAATGTCACTGAGAAGCTATGCAAACAAACATATATAGAGTGTCAACAGTCAGCGATGATGCAATACAAATTGTATGCAACATGAACGGCTAGTGTCACATGGAAGTAAAGATATAATGGCCGTGAACAGCAAGATGATCAACCACCAGAATTTCAAATGAAGCAAATCCAAGTTTATATGCAAATAAACAGAGCAGTGATAAAAATGCAGTGATATGCAGCAGGGTAAACAACACATTGAAGCAAATCGAGCAAGGTACCAGAGATAGTATGTAGCATGGAAAAAGTCGATCAAGCCTAATATTTTTTCATCACAAAATCGAGTTTACTGTACGAACAATATCCAACAGTTTAAAAAATTCAAAATGGCCGAAGTAAACACTCAGTGTCAAGGCCGAAGTCATTAGAAAAAAAGAAGAAGTTGAAAATCAACATCGTGATGACCAAGTCAAAAATCAAGTAAAAATTAAAAAAGTCAAAAATCAAATCCAAATAAAATAGGAAAGTCACTACCGTAACAATCAAGGAAGGATCGAACGGTTTCAAGCTAAAACCGTGATAGTGAAGCAAGTATCAAAATATACGAAAATATACGAATTTGAATAAGTCAGTAAAATCTCAAACATCCAAACGAAATCAAATGGCCGAAGTATAATTTTTGAAATATCAGACGAATGCAAATCCAAGGACTCAAACTCATATAAAAACCCCAAGATCATCATCGGCATACTATCGACAAAAGGCAGCAAAGAATAGTCATTCACTCGAATCAAAATCGAGTCCAAGCAATTAATGTTAGAAATCAAATGCAAAATACACGTACCCAATTCAAAGCAGAGACAAACTCAATCAAGCGGCCGAAAGTATCTCAAGAGACGATCAACTAACGAAGCAAGAAATCGAGTTGAATCAAGCATCAGTAATCGACCTCATAGATTTACCAAAAACCCTAGTTTCCGAAGATCGATTGAGCCGCCATTATCTTAAAAAGGGGAACGGGCCGAAGAAATAAAAAAGGAAATGATCCAAATAAAATAAAAAAGGAAGACCGGCCTCTTTGTTTTTGAATTAGGGTTTTTGTGTTTTGTTTTTAAATTTGTTTTAAATTTGTCTTTTAAATTTTAAACTGTTGTACTTACTAGTCGTGTGACTAGGGAACAAGCGACGTGGCGTAGTTTGAGAATTCGCAACTCAGTGGCTGAGTTGTGGCAGGGTTTTGAGCGTAGAGTTAGGTTAGTCAGTAGCGGGTGTCGTGAGTTTACATGTGTAAGCGTGTGACTACTTAATTTCTAGCAAAAATCTTGGGGGCAGCACGTAGGCAGGTTTTTGCCGAAGCTAGGTAAATTCTGTGTCGTTCTATTTCTGCATTTTATTATTCTGCTATTTATTTCTGTGCTGCTAATATTCTGTGATCTGTGTTGAAATTATTTTATAAGCTTCTACAATTATTTTTTATAATTGACACCATCACCCTATTCACCCCCCCTCTAAGGTGAAATCGATCCTACAATATGAATCTATATTAATACAATAATTAGGTGGTCTCCTAATCTAGTCAAACTCCTAAAATGCAAGTGCTTATGCCATATGTCTAAATGTATGCAACATCCTATATAAATATGTACTAGCAATTCTACATGTATGCACAACCATTCTATCAATATGCAATAACCATATACATACAACTCAAAAGAATAAAATATTCGCCACTAAGGCGGATAGCTCTTTCGGGTTGTTTGTTGATTGTCGGGAGCTGAATGAGACGATGAACGAACATTCACTCATGCTTATTGATAGTTTGTTCAATCGACTCTATAGTGTGAGGATGTTCTCTTAGTTGGACCTTGCGATGGGTTGGTGAGAGTGTGCCCATTATAGTGTTTCATGTGCTATTTTGATTTTTTGGCCATGTTTCAAAGGGTCACTTGAGTGGGTTGTTCTTATTGATTATATTTTCGTCTATACATGGACGAAAGAAGAGCGCAAGGCATGGTTGATGGTTGTATTGTAGGTGTTGAGAATGCATCGATTGGTGATGAGATATTTGGAGTATCACTTATGGGGGAGAAGAGTGAGATGCTTGGGTTACGTTGTTTTATAGTAGGATATCGTTGTACATCATGTAGAGGTTGCGGCAGTGCAAAATTTGAGTAGACCCAAGCTTGCAGCATTGTTAAACTTTTTGATAAGAGATGATCAGACTTTTATTTGAAGAGTAAGGTGAGGATACGCATTAGTGAGTCTGTCGAGAGGTTCTCGAGTTCACTGATGTTACTTATTCTGAGCGAGAATGAGATAGTACACACATGCCTGTGTATTCAACTGGATGCGGTATTGATATCGAAATGTAAGGTTGTCACACGTTAGTCGACAACTAAAACCAAACAAAAGGAAGTATCTGACTTTTGATTCAGAGTTGACTACAATAGCATTCTCTTTGGAGAGTTGGAGGCATTATCTATTAGGAAAGGAGTTTGAGTGATTCAGTGATTCTGCATCATTGAAGTATCTCTTCTCAGAAAAGGATTTGACCTTCGCCAATAGCGATGGTTAGAATACTAAGTCTCATATGGATTTGACATTTCCCATATGTTCGTAAGGGAAATGTAGTTATACATGCTTTGAGTGGAAGACATAACGGTTTAGGGGTGATATTCCTAAAGTGGGAATTGCTCGAGTTTATCATAGGTTATGACTTCAGAATTGTATGAGCTATAGCCCAGGATGATGGCTAGTTTGACTGATAGGCCTACTTTGATTTAGTGGATTGGTACCAAAAGGCAATCGGCAGATTAGTGGAGATCATGGCTAAATTAGAGGAACGAGTAGTGTCTATAGGGATGATGTAGAGCAGACCCGACTGAGTCTATTGGTTCCATTAAGACGAGAGATTGCTTGTTCTCGAGTAATGGTAACATATATTTATAGACTGCGTCGATGGATTGCTGTTGACTGAGGATAGTGTGATAGTATTTGAGTCATAATCGATTAATCAATGAAGAATGCTTGATTTGTATTCTTTAAGTCCAGTAGAACGACATTCGTATTTGTTAAGTTATATGTAGGATGGATAGTGTGATTCCATTGTGTGCCAAGAGCATTGTAAGTGACCAAGCCTGCTGTTCGATAATGTATTTTGGGAGAACTTACAAGTGGAGTTATGGAATTTGGTACCGAATTGATTATATGATATCAAGACTGAACCAGGGACTTCAAGACCTCGTAGGCCTATTCATATTGGTAGACGTTCTACGGAACAAGTTTGGTGAAGGGAAGTGGAGTAGTATAGGTTCAGTGGAGTGAAAGCGAGGGAGGTGGTATGTGGTAGACTGAGAAGAGTAAAGGACCACTTGTCCAGAGCTCTTCAGATGGTGAGATTTCATTTGTATCATCGGCTTTCGTATTGGA
Source organism: Allium cepa (assembly GCA_030765085.1). Classification (NCBI taxonomy): domain Eukaryota; kingdom Viridiplantae; phylum Streptophyta; class Magnoliopsida; order Asparagales; family Amaryllidaceae; genus Allium; species Allium cepa. The sequence continues at coordinate 566,061,505 of CM060940.1, read as the reverse complement.
TATATATTCGATGTTTTATACTAGATAGTTTAGTAACATACATGCTAGGATAGGAATGGATTTTAGTTTTCTATGTTCGATATTCTGTATGCATGTTGGTGTTGGATTGTTAGCTTTTGATATGATAGCCTATGCTTGTATGGTTGTTAGGAATGCAAATATTTATGGTTTGATATATCATACTTATTTGAGATGGTTGTTGTTTATGATCTAGTATGTTTAAATATATGATGTGTGTGTGTGTGTGTGTCTTCGTTGTATTGGGATTTTCTCTGACCTAGCCAAGCAAAGGAGGTGCTATCGAATTTTTTCAAAATCTGAGAGGTATTTGATGCCATATGTGTCATGATTTTTAGGGATGAAATCCTATAAGGAGGAAAGAATGTAACGACCCATACTTTTAACAGCAGGATATTTAAATAAACGATTTAAAGTGTTAACCATTAATTAAATTTAATCATTAATTAATGAAGTCCAAAAAAAATAATATTTCACATACGGTCGAATTAGACTCGAGATCACTTCCTTTGAGTTTGGATTAACATTGCAAATTAAAATGAGTATACGCATTGCCATATTTGGAGATTAGATGATTTGATAGTCGAAATGAACTCGAAATGCACAAAATTAGCATTTCGGGAAGTAATCTCAGATAGAGACAATATTTATACCATTGGATCCAAAAAAATAGGGTGATGCACGCAGACGAGTTTCGTTGCGATCGGACATGCTGTGTGATCGTATAGACTCGAAATGTACGACCATTTATCCGAGAGAATAAATAAATGGAATAACATATTATTAGAAATATCATCTAAATCCTTTCCCCTTCTCTCTTTAATTAGAATTTTCATTTCACTGTTCCATTTTTAGGAGAAAAATCATGGCCTCTTCCTCTCAAATCCATTCAAAAAATGAAATCAAGAGACCCGCTCCACAAAAGATCATGAAACCATATCCAATAAGCTCGTATAGACGAGAGCTATGCGATGATAGTGGCAGAATTTTGATCAATCATTATTGGTAACATCGACCTTCTTGGACATAGATCTAGGGTTTCGGTAGGCAGAACTACAAGCAACGATAGGTGAAACAGAGATCGCCTTTGGATTTATCTTAGCAAATAACATCTTTCTACCAAATTTCATCGATCGTAGTCAAGCAAAGCAAAATGAATTTCGAGCCACAGTCGAGCTCGTGATGTCCATGTTGCGATTTCCAAGGTCGAACTGAGCTTGAAGTCGTAGAGTCCGTGGTAAAACTATTGCATAATAGAATGACTTAGCAAAGACAGATTGTGATTCATTGAGTATCAGAGGAGAAATCAAGGGGAGAAGGTGCTCGATGATGCGTTTGATATGCATAAATATGAACGGCTTAGAAACATGAGTTGGAGAAGGTGGATTAGCGTTAGTTAAGGTAATTAGTGCATAATTAATGATGTGATTATTTTAATTAATCTCGATTCTTGTATTGGCCATTTTTTGCATATGAGGTCCATTTTGGATGCGGTTTATTACGTTGTGCTCGTGATAGAGAGACCTACGCTTTGGCATTGGTTCTGATAGATTTTTTGTGAGGTAAGTGAAATGGTCTCTCACCATATTGTGATTGGTTATATAGTATTAGATTGACATTCTGGAATGGTTTTTGATTTTAAAATACGTTCTTATACTTAAACACCTATTGGATTTTCATAAAAGAAAATAAAAATATTTTAGAATGATTTTATATTGAATACCATATTTTTCTTATTGACGTGCTATTGTTAAGGAATTAATAGATTTGTGCTAGTTTTGATATGATTTCACATTGGTTGATATCGATGTATTATACATGTTGTATGTATGCTGTTTTGGATGTATGTATTGTTGTTGGTTGCATGGTTGGTTGTTTGGTTGTTTTTGGTTGAAAATGCCGATGTTACGGCGATCGAGTGTTAGGGAATATCTTGTGCGTTGGGATTTCATACACATGAAAATCCAACGAACGGGATAAGTTGTAGAGGAAGGTTAGAATACGTGCCAACTAATCCAAAGGTGGAATAATAGGATTCAGACTTCAGGATGGATGTCGGACATTTCCATTTGGTTGTACTTATCCTTTTTGGTTAAGTACACGATCAAAGTGGTTGATATTGACCACTGTAGAGTGGTTAATGTCCATCACTATTGTTGATTGGCGACATGGTCGATCTTCGGCTTGGACATTGAGCAGATTTCATGGTGCACGATTTGATGGTATGTTCGTGCGACCGACTTAAAGTCTTGATGTTATTATTATACATCGAGAAAATTAGATGATGAGGCGATAACGTGATGCTTCGACGTGAGATTGTTACTTCGGATTATGACTAAACTGTGTATAAAGTAGGTTTTAAGGTTGATATTTTCATTACTCTGTGGATCGTGCTGGAGGTGTTGGCTTGTTCACATCAGGGATAGATGGTGATGTAACAACATGATAAAAAGTCTATCATCTTCGGTTTGTGACTATTAGTGGGAGTATGTACCGAAGATTAGACACTCTGTGTCTTCAGTGTGTAACTCATGTAATGAGTAAGTATTGAAGGGGCTTATGGTGGGAGCCATGAGTGAAGAAATATGGTGGGTTACTGGATAGTCTAAATTGGATTGAGCGAGTATGGATCAAGTTCGGATTGAGCGAATTGGCTTGGATCGATGTGTATGTGCTAAGGGATCATTTATGACTCGGAGCGTTTTCTGTTGTACTCGAAGCAGAGGTACTATATAGTGGGGACGCCGATGGATTGGTAACGAGGATCTGTATACCCTGGACTAGTTGCTTTGGGTCTAATGTTTAGCTTTGGGCTATGAGATACGTATCAAGCTTTGGACTGCGTGATACGAGAGTACAATGAAAACTGGGATTTTTCACTAGTCCCTGGCAGTATGGAGCTCTTATACATCTAGAGCACATTAAGCGATAGCTAGTATTTTTGATGGATTCCATGTTTGTTATGGTTGCTTCACTAATCAATTGTCACCCTAGGGACATCACACGATCAAGGTACTGTGTATATGGTACCTAGACACCTCGACTTTATTTAGTAAGGAATGCGTATTGTGGTTGGAGATACCTAGGCACCTAGATAGTTTACGAGTACGAAGTACCCTTTTATGATGTTATAGAGTAGCATATTATCGATGTTATATGCTGACTCTTTGGTTACAGGGGCATGTCAGATATGATTTACGTACCCTCTGTTTCATATACTATATTGACTTTTATATAGTATCTTGAGATTGTTTATCATTCACACCAATTGTTTGACCCAAGTTTTGTTTTTTTCTTTTTGTTATCTTGGGCACTCTTAAATTGTAGATTAGAGAGCAGATGTGGATGATATATGGAGTTCTATAGGTTGATTAGCAGGAGAGGACGTTTACTCATAATTATATTTGAGTTGTTATTGTATATTCTGCTGTGTGGCACCATGGAGCCTTGACGGTGTTTGACTTACTATTATTAGAGATGGTTTATCAGTTAAGTTTATGTATTAGTTGTATAAACTCTATTACCGTGTTGTATAACTCTGTGGATCTTATACTCTGATGATTAGTGTCACATTGTTATTACCATCTCGATTGTTTTGTATCTGTCTTGACTGTTATATTTTGTTTGATGTGATGTGAGATATATGACATCTTATGTGATTATTTGATGTTTCCTTTTTCTTCTTTTCCATTCTTTTCTCTTCTATTTCTCTTCTTTACTTCTTTTTATTTCCTTTGACAACTATTTTACACCTAAGGTGTAGTGCGGTCGTTATATCACTAGTCATTGCCTCATTCAGCTTAGTAATTGTATCCTCACACTTTGCATCCCATGTGAAAACCAAATTCTTCTTGGTAAGGCGGAATAGATGGGCAAATATTTTAGCAAAGTCCTTAATAAAGTTCTTATAGTAGCCCGCTACACCAAGTAAACTCCTTACATCCATGGCATTTTTTCGCACATGCCAATCCTTTACTGCAACCACCTTACCAGGATTGACCGTCAGCCCACTTTCCGAGATGACATCTCTGAAAAAGCGTACCTCCTCACGCAAAAAGTGGCACTTAGAAAACTTTTCCTTCAACTTATGCTCATGGAGTGTATCGAGCACTTCTTTTAAATGCGGCCTGTGCTCCTCCTCGCTTCGAATATACTAATATATAATCCATAAATACCATCATGAACTTATTAAGCAATCCTCTTAAACTCGGCTGATCATATTAACAATGTAAGCTGGTGCATTGGTGAGTCCAAAGGGCATGACTAACCAATCATAAAGTCCATCAAATTTACGAAAAGCAGCCTTCTGAATGATTCCTCCACTATACGTAATTGGTGGAATCCAATCATCAAATCAAGCTGTAAGAACACCTTCACTCCAACCAACTGATTAATGAGATCGTCTATGTGGGCCAGCGGTTAAGGATTCTTCTTTATCAGTGTATTCGGTTCTCAACAATCGATGCAAAGCCTCAAAGAACCATCTGCCTTAAAGGCAAAGATAACTAGTACTCCTCCTCTGAAATACTCCTAATAAACCCCTTCTCCAATAGCCCATTCACTTTCTTATTCAACTTGTGTCTCTCCTTCGTAGGTATATGCCTCAAGGGTAAGGAAACGAGTTTGGTATTTTCCAAAAGATAAATCCAGAACTCGATCTCTATATGAGATAGGAGACCGGTAATCTTAAAAAAGACTTCTAGATAATCTCTAGTTACAGGCACTGAATCTAACTCATTATGTGATTGGTCTATTGAATATAGGTAACTCAACATAACCGAACCTCTGCAATCGTAATAAACCTCTAGAATGAGTCCACTACAAGTACACAACCTAACAACCTTCATTCACAGTCTAGGATTGCCCTATACGTTGTCATCCAATCCATGCCCAAAATGAAACCAAACCAAAAAAATCCTGAGACAAAGGCATCTTAATCGAGCTTGACCCAAAAAATAAACAGTTTCAAACTCCTACATGTCAGAAACAACAAGTCGATCCTCCTACAGGTTTGATACAACTGCGTGGTCCATAACTATGTTAGTGTCTAAGTGTACCTCATCCACTAGTCGACTTGAGATAAAAGAGTGTGATTCCCGTATGTCAAATAAGGTAAAAACGAGTAAATCGGATAAAGTTAACACACATTCGATTACAACTTTCTTTCCCTTGTCTGAAAGGGGAGGCGCATTTGAGCTAGGAATTATGTTAATCGCGTTAGCTGAAACCACATAGGTGGAGGACTTTTAACGTGCTGGACACTACCGCCTCATGTTCCTATGTTGACTGCAGTTGTAGTACTTACTCTTCAAGATGTCCATTTTGCATTCCCTAACAAAATTCCCCTTCTTGTTGCACTTCCTGCACTGTAGGTCTTGCTTCTTTATCTTTCCCTTGGGTCCCATTCCTCTTTGTACTAGTTCTACTGAGGTGTCTTCCCTAATATATTCTTAGGCTTACCCTTCACTTCCTCCTTGGAAATAACATTCAGCAAAGCCACCTCCACGAGTACCTTAGAAAACTTCAAAGACTTCTTATGAGGAATATTGATTGGCTCCATTCGAAATCTTGATAACTCGTTGAACTAATTAACATACTCTTCCACCGACATCTCCCCCTTCTGTAAATGGATTAAAATTTCTAACTACACTCCCTCTTCAGCCCTGGACATAAACTTCATCTTAAAACGTCTACTAAACCCCCCTTAAGTAATCTCTCCCTCATCGATCTCAGTAACTACAACATCCCACCAGTTCAGAGTCTCCCCATGTAAATGCCAACCCATCAATCTAGAAAAACCTCTCACAAGTATGAATCTATGTCCTCGAATCTATATACGACCTAGTCCCCACATACGACATCCCTCCTAGGCTTGCAAAGTCATTACATAGCTTAGAAAAATCGATGATAAGTGGGGGCACCATGCCACAAATGAATAGAATAACAATGATCCCACGACATAAGGTGAATTTTCTGTTATCCCACTTTTTCACACAACACATGACAAAACCATTTGTTGTCCGAAGAGCCACAGAATCTTTCATCCATTGCCTTAATAGACTATGAAATCTCTATGAACAAGCTTGTTATTCAGAGAATTCTTTACACATCGTCTGATTTAAGTTATCAATTTTTTTTTATTTTTGGCTCCATATTTTCCCTTTCAATTATTTCATAGTGCTGTTTTTATTTTATTTCCCTAGTGTATATTTTTGTTCCCCCTTTTCTTTCTATTCTATTTTATCATTCGTTTCTTTCTTTTACTCCATATCAAAAATTTGACTGCTTTGAAATTCGTTTGAATTGTTTTTCTCCTTCATCGCCTTTCTACTTCAATCTCCTTTCTTAACAGGCTCGTTACTAAGTTGATTGCATGCTTTGATTTAGGGTTTCTAATTTGAAACCATCGCTTTGAATTTTTTTAAATGAATCACCCTTTTCTTTAATCGATGACCACATTCATCGATTAGTAGGCAATTTATGGTTGCAGTTTCTTCTCACCGAGAGGTCTTCGATTTAAATTGGTACGATTTCTGCCTCTTTTGATTTATATTCTTATCAATTTCTATGTCTAAATCCAAAGATGATTTGGGTGTATTTATAGGGTTTATTCCCTATATTTTGAAAATTTCATGCTTTGATTTCTATTGTTCCAAGTCCAAACTCGTGTGTGTTGCTTGTACTTGCTTTACAATGTTGTATTTCATGCTTAGTTGATGATGAAGGCAATTTGGTTGGTTTTAGCTTTAATGCTTATGTTGGTAGTTTTTTGAGTTGTTTGCTATGTTGAATTCGATTTTCTTGGAGCTTTCTTATGTGTGAGTACATTTAATTATGTTTATTCTTATGTTGGTTGTTGTTTAAGTATACTTATAGGATCTTTCTATGTTGTGGATTTCTTTACTATTTTAATTTTCTTGTCCATTGGTGCACTTAGATGGCCATGTTGCTTTTGCTATCTTAGTTCATCCATACATGTTGTTGAGTTTCTTATCTACTCACTATGTACATATACACATGTGTGTATATGTATATTAGTGTGCCTGGTTATGTCGAAATGTGTATGCATGGTTATGTCAAAACTGTCCCTTATTTACTATGCATTTGCACTGGCCTAGTATAAACATATGTGTGTATATGTATGTGTACGTTTATATCTGCATATCACTATAGATTTATATATCACTACATATGTGTGTGTATATGTTTGAACTTCCATGTACATACATACATACATACATATATATGTATGTACGTATATACGTGTAAATGCACTTATATATGCATACATACGTTTTAATTTATGGCACTTGCTTTTGCACTATGTCTTCTTGTTGCACCTTTAATTTGCTGTTTTAATGTGTGAACTTTCATGCTTGAACCATTTTGAGGTTTAGTTGAACTAGTTTTCAATTCTAAACCATTTTGAACTACATTTGAGTCAATGTGGGTGCTTAGTTTTGCTGCCCGGTTCAAGGCAGTGTTGAGATACTTTTGATACTTTTAAGCTAAACCAAATCTGAATTACTTGAGCCTAAACCATTTTGAGTATATACATATGTGCATATATGTATATTACTTGGGCTCTGAAACTTGCTGTTTTGTTTGCTTGTACTTGTACTTGTATATGTGCCTGGTTTGTTTTGATTGACTCCTTGATGCTTGTTGTTGGTTGAATCTCTGAACATGTATTGCATATATACATGTATACATGTATATACATACGTGTATATGTGTGTAGCTACAACACTGTTTGTTTTGCTTAAGCCTGTTTATGTGAACGATGATTTCTTGTTACACTTTCAATTGCAAATCTTTTTATGTTCAGTTCTCACATATAGTTATATTTACTTGAGCTTGAACCATTTTGAGTATATACATATATACATGTATATACATTTGTGTATATATGTATATTACTTGAGCTTTGAAGCTTGCTGTTTGTTTTGCTTGTACTTGTATATGTGCCCAATTTGTTTTGATTGACTCCTTGAAGCTTTCTGTTGGTTGAATCTCTAAGCTTGCATGTGTACTTGTTGCTCACATATAAGAGATTCAACACTTGTTCTTTTTCCTAAAATTAATAATTGTTAAGTTTGCTGTCAGAAATTGATTTTGTTCCATATTGTTCTGGTGTACTATTTGCGAAACCTCATTTTGTTTTTCATGTGAACGTGCATTTAGTTTGTTTTTAGTTAAATTCATGTTTGATTTGATGTCCGTGAGATTTGATTGATGCCCGACCTTGTGGTATTCACAGTGATACACTGTTCGTATCATGAGTTGTCTATACAAACCAAGATCAACATAAAAACAAACTCGTATGAGTGTGAGTAAAAAAAATTGTTATATATAAGCAGAGAAAAGTTGTGTATATGAGAGTGATAGTGAAAGTTGCATTTGAAAATGTAAGTAGAGTGATAGTGAAAGTGGTATTGTATTTTAATTTTATTTGAAATAAATTTTTTATTTAAATAAGTTATTTAAATTTCATTCTGTGAACAATTGTTTATATTAGTAATTATCTACAAGTTGTCTAATAGGAATTTCTGGAAATGATACTATAACATCAGACAACATATGGTTTTTTCTTTCTTGTGCTGGTGCATATCAGACGACGGGGCATCTATGTGATCTGATGTGCAATGAGATGGCACACGATATTATTGATAAATAGGTATGCAATCAGACAATGGTGCATATTTGTAGTTTGGTTCGGTTTTCCCCATAGTGGGGGGAGGGGAAAGAACTGTGATTATGACAGATGGCATGTCTGACAGACGACATGTGATTTATTACACCTGCATATAAACATATTAATTTTGGTTGGCACTTAAGATGCTATTTCACTTAGAAGTATGTTCATAAATAATTGGCTAGAGCCATGTAATATGACAGATTCTATCATTTCATGTCTTTTATGGAATAAAACGGCCTTTTGAGACTTAGACTCTTTCTTTCCATTACTTAAGAGTTGTGACTTAACCGGCTCAAATGAATCTGTGTGCAAATAATGCAGGTTTGCAGGTATCCAGAATTAGGTTTCAACCAAAACTTCTATGGTTCATGATCAAACCCTTGATGTTCTTCTCGGTATCCGAAGATAGATATAGGCTAACTCTTGTCTTCGGAGTAGGGGAGGGAGCATAAAGTCCAAACAAAAGTGATATGACCGTTCACTCACTTGACTCTTGTCCTCGGATCAGGGCTAAGAGTATAAATTAAAGCGGATGTGATAAGAATGTCCAACTCTCAAAACTTTGCCCCGAGTAGGCAAAACTAAAGGCCATGCACGACATAAGGCAGGATCTAGCCTATGAACTTTGAATCGATTCCTGGAGATAGGCGTGATTGGAAATGTACATCCTGGATGATGATGTGCAAACTACGATAAGTTAATTCAAAATAGTTCTCGGAGTTCGACGGAATCAGATATCGTGATCCTGGAAAAGGATACCAGAACCACTGTCCTAAGTAGTTAACTCAAACTGATGCCCAAAGTCTAGCGCTTCAATAATTACTTTGCGTTCACAAGAATGATGAAAGGCTGATAAATTATAGAATAGGTTAAAAGATTCGGTCGACAATAATTACTAAAAGGAATAGGTCGCAAGTACATTGAATGGAAATCATATTTCTTAAGTACTTAGACAAATCCATACAAGGAGTAAACGAAATAAAAACCTTTATTATTCACATGAAATCTAGAAAGCTAAGTACATGTGTTATTGACACTAGAAACAAAAAGAAAAAGCGTGGGCTGAACCGACATAAAGCCAAAATAGGCTACAACAATTATTAAAAAGTAACTCTATTTACACCAAACAAACCAGCGCTCACTTCTTTGGTTTCGTTCTCTTTTGTTTCCTCTTAGAGCTAGGGGAAACATCACTCGAGCATTCACCTTGCATCTTCCCTCCTCTTCCTCCACTTCTTTTGCCCTTGGGTGGAGTGCCCTTCGACGATCTAGTAGGCATGCTTTGAGCACTACCAGGTGGAGGAATATGGACCCGAGCGAAAAAAGTTTTCCTTGGCAAGGCAATGGATAAAGTAGGAGGAATAAATTCAAGTTTATCTTGCTTGACCTCTGTGGCAAGGAGGATCTCTTTCTCAAGTTTTTTCTCAATCCCGTGCATGATAGGACCCAATAGGGGATGGAAAACCTCGATAATAACAACGTCTTTATCAACCCGAGTTTCCTGAGTCCCACCATCTCCTTCATCCAACAAGGCATCAATCATTAGCTCGTCAAAGCCGGGAATATCTTCAATCAGGATGGATGGAATCATTGTTAAAGTGGTAATAGCAACTGATTTTGTTATGGTTACTTATAGTCCCGAATGAGAGTCCTTGTCGGGATTAACAATGATAATTGGTAAAATGTCAACTTTCTGGAATGTATGAGAAGTCAACGGGATACCTTCTTCTTCACTTTGGAGCTTTGTGTAGGCCAGAGATCAATCGAAGTTCCCTCAAGAATTAGAGAGAGAATGGTAGTCCTATGGATTTCAGGCCTCTCGAGATCGTACCAAAGTGTCGAAGTAGCTTGGGAACCAAGCATTTGGTTGGCAGTAGTATCATGTGGCATCGATTCGGAGCCTTCGCCTAAGTCCATATGCATTGTCCAGGAAAGCTCCGGATGAAAAATATGCTGGCCATCTTTTAGAACCCTAGGCTCATCTCCAACCAAAACTTCTTTCTCCAGCTGCTTCGAATCCACCTCGCCACCTTCAAGGAAATATTTTTATCTTCAACAATTCGCTCTCAAGCGAGGGTGAGGATTTTAGGATAATTATCTTTGAACCACTCCAGATTTCAAAATTTGATCATGTTTGCGTTGTATTGGTTCAGTAGTGATTCAGACTTCTCCATCACACACTCTTCTTCCAGCTATTCCGCTTCCTTAACTTCTCTTTTGACAAGTGCATCAACATCTTTCACATGCTCAAGTGCTTTATCTCTTTCCTCCCTAGCATAGAGCAACTCATCACCATAATTCTAATCTTGTTGGAGCACTTCTTCTCTCTTTTGTTTACGCTCAAGCTTGGTCTTTACCTCAGCCACATTTCTGTTTGTGGAATCTCTCTCGATCACTAGATCATGGTTTCGGTGGAAATCTATCTCCATCCCATCTTGATGTTCTATTCTCTCTTCCTTGAGCACTCTAATGGTATTCTTGGCTTTCTTTTCGGCTTTAGCTTGAGATTTCCTTAAGTTTTCAACTCATCGATGGTGGTTATGATCCTTTTATTGTAAGCTTTAATGAGTTTCTAATTGTCGATCTCTAGTTACCTATCCTTATAGACTTTGGAATTTCTTAACTGACTTCAAACATTCATTATACTGATTGTGAACGACGATCACACAATCTATGGTCATCTTTTGTATGTTAGCTAGGATTCTTTTTAAGCTAGCATAAGACGATCGAAGCAAATGTTTCGAATTATTCTTTTTGTTTTCCTATTCGGCCTTTGGCCACAAGCTGTTCCTCCATAGAGATAGGAGGGACATAACAGTTTCTTTACACGCCCCATGTTGGGAAGATTCAGAGCCACTCTTGTGATGCCTATGGTTAGAGGACTGACAGGGGTGAGATTGCATTAGAGGTTGCATAAGGATGGAAGTCCGAGGAAGTGCACGAGAAGCATCACCTTGTGGGACGTCATCGTGACAATCAGCCTACCTGTGTGGACCTCTAAGAGAAGGTGTTCTAGGCCTAGGTGACGTTTGGAAGCAAAGTCATGGAATGAGCAATCTATGTCGTAAATGCTTTTATCTCGATCATCTCTACCTTGGTCTGAACGATGGCCTGACTCATAATTGCGACCGCTTCTTTGGCGGTACGAGCTTGACCGAGGCCTTTACTTTTGAGATGCTTTCTCCTCCAAAGATCAACAAATGTATTTCCTTTTTTCCAAGGATCCTACAAGGAAAACAATAACAAGTTAGATCCAACATCAAGGACATAAGTCAAGTGTGAGTATTGTGAAGTGCACGTGAGTGTGAGTGTCCCAGTGTCCCCTCGACGGACCGTGAGTGGGAGCGTTACTCGTGGGACTAACCTCTCCTATAATGGTGGGAATGAAGTCCTTATCGACATGAATAGGGGAGTCGATGCCCGTAATACCAATATTACCATTGTCGAAAGAACTGAACTCGATAGGAATTGGCCCTAAGCCGGCAAAATATGCTATCAAAGGAATTTTTTTTTCTGCATCCACTATTAGTAGGGGCTGGGTAGAAGTCTATGCCTCAAAGATTTCCACCATTGGCCTTTTCATTCGAGCAGGTGGTTGGTCGCCCCTAGATTGTTCAGTTTGAGATCATGACTTGTAACGATGTTACCTTGGCCAGCCTCGCTTTTTTCACCAATAATTTCGCTTTCTTTGGCATCTTTTGGAGCTTGTTCGTTGTTTTCTTTAACTCCGACACCAGGAATTAGGACTGGGGGCAATTCTGGATCAGCCTTATCTCGGTCGAGCGGGTTGTTATCATCATCATCATTGTCATCAACACTAAAAACTATTTGTACGATGCCTGTACTGCGTCCCTCTTCTTACAAGCCGTATTTGAGAAGGTTTTCGTCTCACAGGAGAGTTATGATATATACGTGTCTTCCGTCTGGACTACTATAAGAGTGTTAACGGCATCTTAAAGCACTGAGTTACTAGATTTCGCTGGAACATCTGGATAGTAAAGCAAGGATTTGAATTAAGTATGCTTTCTATTGAACAAGTTCATATAATCCACATAGAGAGGGATTTGCCTCCGGACAGCCATCTGTGTGCAAATTCGGGTAGACAACGGACATAGAACCACTTGGTTTTGAAGTAGCTCAACTTGTTTCATGCCTCATTTACAACACTGCAACCCCTGACTAGTTCCAAGTAATTTAAATATCGAATTTCCTTTCGGCTTTCAAAATTATATACATATCAAAACTCCTCATCGTTGGGCACTCGATGTAAATTTTCAGTGAAGACCCTATATATGCTGAGGAGAAAGGAAAAGCTATTCAGGTGCATCTATGTTGGAACAAGCCTCATAAAATACAAAAATCGAAGGATGAATTTTTTGAATGGTGGGACGCAGCCCGCAAAGCACATGTACCTATTGCAGGAAATATAACCTTCTAGGGAATTTGAGCTCTTTGATTGTGAAATAGGAACAAGAAGGCATCAAATGGAATTCCGTGCTTGGTGCATATTCTCCAGAGATCCTTCGTCAATTTTAGAAGTAATAGAATCAATTGGGTCGTTTAACATACTACATCCTCGAGAGTGTCAGGTGCATGGTCTACATCTGGACCACCTACCGACACAACCAGATTTTTAGGAGCTTGTTGCTTGACTTCAAGATTCTTTAAAAAATTTTGTTCAACTAGCGAGATCTCTTATTGCTGTTCTTACCGAATTAGAGTTTACTATAATGTGGAGTTGTACCCAAGCTTAACTCTGCATCAGATTCGATATATCTTAAAGGTGATGTACCTGTGGTCTGAGCAGTAAGACATTTGGAATGTCTTTAGTCCATTTCTATAGAAAAAATACTTAACAGATAATTAACATTAGAAGATTAAGGAAATTGTACCCTTCATGTAGAATTGGGTTTTAGTGCGGTGTCATGCGGTGTTATGCGGTTTAATTTTTCAATATTACTTGGCAATTCAGTTTAAATTTTGGATATCACTCAACGTGACAGTCATCGTTGACCATCTTGACAAGCTTTTTGTTATTGGCCATGTTTTGGAAATGCTTCGAGATGAAGGAGGAATTCAACAAGAATCAACAAAGTGAAGTTTCATTATAAAACCAGAGTTAGCAAAAGTTCACCAAAGTGCTGGAATTTCACTGACCCCCACAAACTAAGGAATTTTTACCATCCTCCTCCATCTTCACTGACCCCATACCATGGCCATCACCACCTCCTCTTCCACGTCCATGTCTGTTTCCATCTATTTCCAAGTCCACCACCTACCTAATCAAGGGAAGAGATTCGGTTAAATACTTTAGATCTAGGGCTTGGGTAGGTAATAAGGTGGATCGAGTTTCTAGAAACGGCCTAAAGACAGTCATGATGGTGGCGGTCTCGGATGAAGGTGAGGTCCTAGCTCAGGGAGTAGCAAGTCTTGGTTGGAAGTTCGAAGGTTGGAAGCTTTTAATGGAAAGAGCTTGAATTTTTTAGGTGAGCGGAAATAAAGTGAAGGAAGAAGTGAAGTTTAGTGGGTTTTATAACCTAGACCCGAAGTGTCGACCAAAAAACTTGAAAAGATTCTCCAAGTGTAGAGTCAGTATTGACATTTAAGCTATGGGTCGGTATCGAGTCCCAAAAAAACATAAACAACATATGCATATATTTATATATAAGTGGGTAAAATTTAGTCCCTTTTCAGGTGATTGGCCATGTACAACACTCCTACCCACTCAAAAACGTGCACGCGAATATGTGTATATACGTACACACACACATATATCTTGAACCCGACGACCAGAGTTAAAAGTAAAATCGAATTCGAAGCTAAGCAGTCTAAGGATGGGACTAGTTCAAAGTTTTCAAGCTTGGAATAACAAATCAGGAGATCGTATTCCAAATTTATAATCCCAGATGCTGATAGAGCGCCGCTACGGATGGCAATGGAGATATCTTTTCACAAGAAGGTAATGACCATACGAAACACATAGTGGAGTGCATCATGATTATTCAAAATTGTCTTGGTTCAAAGCACATCACATTTGAAACGAGATGTACTTTGCGGGGCAAGTGATATCCGGCCTTTTTATCAGGTAATATTTGGACAAAGCAGAGGAGCCAAACTTAGAATTATCAAGGCATGAAGCACTGTGTGGTTTCCCAGGAGTTCAAAAACCAAGCAAAGACAAAGTCGTAAGATCAATACAAGACATAGCTAAGCCAAGTGAACAATGGCATCACCGGAGTTGGGGATCGGTACCAACCTAACTCCATGGGTCGATATCGACTCCTGATCCCACCTCAGGTGGATCTGTCTTCTGCCTATGCCTCCTACATGATGCCATGAGTCTATTTTCGATGTTGGTTTGTTAGTTCAATTCAATTCTCTATCGATCTCTACTAGCATCAAAAGCTTCAACTTTTTTCTTCCATAACTCTATCATTTGGACTCAACAACAAGCTAAAGTTAATGCAAAAAACTATAGAATCATGAAGCTAACCATAAGACGATCCAAGATGAAGAGTCGAAGATGGCGATTTTGGCAAACTTAGGGATCGGTACCAACCCCTATCTATGGTTTGATACCGACTCCTAACAACTGATGATGTGGCACCTTTTTTCCTTCAAGAATTTATATAAATCATATGCAACAGCCAAGAGATATTTTGTGCGAAATATTAGGCCCCTACCTCTATAAATAAGAAGGTAGGGATCATTTTTTAGGTTCTTTTTGGCTCTAGTTCTATTCAAATCTATGCGTCAGAGTCGTACCGGCCCCTAAGAATTTCAGCCTCCAAGTCAAAAATAAACAATAAAAGATTAAATTGGACATAGTCCTTGCTTTGCCCAACCACTACAAATTGTTATGTGTTCTCTTTTCCTTGTTTTCCATTTACTTTTTTCATATTTTACTTGCCACTTTAATTCTTTGGTTTTTGTGCCATTTTTGGTGCAGATATTTCCAATAATGGTCGGATGTTGTTTTCACACTATAAATCGAGGTGAAGCTAGGGCGCTTCCTTGCTTTGAGGCTCTGACACCACCGACCTTAGGTCATTTGGATGCTTTTATGCTTCTATGAAAGGAATAGAGGCCATATCCTCTTCTTCTTCCATGGGTAAAGCCTTGGTTTTTCCTTGATGAGGTTCTTCGAAAGCTTTTGTTGGTACTTTATGGGACTCTATGTGGAAGGCTTCGAAGATGGAATCATACTCAGTTTTCTTCATTAAGTTTTGAATCAATTAAAGTAACTGAAGTGCTTCCCTAATAAATCCAAGGGATTTCTAGGTGATGATAAGAGTGCGGGTTGTCCTACCTCGAAAGAGCAATTGACGTGCTTCTTCTTTGCTCTTTTTTTTCATTAATGATAAGAATATCATTGTAAGCCTAGCGAGGCGGACATTGTACTCCGCACTCTTTTGAATTGAATGAAATATTTATTTTGCCGCAAAATCTTATTTGAGCACAAAATCTTATTTGAGTAACTTATTGTGTTTCTTAATCATCTGTTAAACTCGTTGAGCAGAATACCATACGCATCCAATAATCTCTATATTTATTCTATAGGTAATTTCTTTATTTTCACTATTATTCTAATATTAATGTGATAATAAGATGGGCTATTTACAGCCATTAATGAAGCTAAGTGACTGACAAATGTAGAGTAGCGGTTTTTTTGACATGAGCGGAAACACAAATTCGCCCAGGGTTCTCTTAGGTGGCAAACGGTCAAGCGTAGAGTGGGTGACGAACCCAAGACCCAAGCGCATGGTGCTGTGGGGTTAAGCTTGGTGACATATCACCTGTCGTGAGGCCACTATTGATCCTGAATTAAACAATAGCTAATTTAGCTCAGACACTCTTGTGTAAGTGAGTCGTGTGATGGTAAGGCAGGCTATACAAAGCCCACACATAAGGACTTAATGTTGAGAATGGGATATAGATAGCCCATTCATATGGAATAGGTAGACGAAAAACTATTTATGTTATGCTCTTTTTTGTGAGAACCTATCTATAATGATGAATCTGACCCGAGGTTATGACGCCTCAAGATTTGAGATGAGGTGGACGATTATGAGAGAGTATGGGATGCTGATAATGCCTTAGGAATGAGGGTAATCTTGGAAAGAGCCAAGGCATTGACTAACTAGTTGGACCTATTGAGAAACCCATCACCGATGGTGGAATATTCTCGCTATAGCATAACAAAACCCTTCTATGCTTGCTAGAGGGAAGTTCCACAAAGTTCCCTTTTTTTGGTTGCTCCTAATTTTGCAGACCCCATCTTGGATGGGGAACTTCATGGTGTGGCGGTTGTAGGAGTCGATGGTATCTAGGTCATCCAGTGCCAGTCACCCTGCTCATAGGTTATAAGCAGATGGGTAATCAACTACTACTATATTTACCCAGATCTTTTCTACAAGGGGCTCTTAGTCAAATGTTGTTATGAGAGAGATTGTGCGATTAGGATAATACTTACTCCTCCAATGCCATAAATGGGAAAGGAGCATGGTGTGAGGTTGGAAGAAGGAAGCCCGAGGGTCTCTAAGATGTCATTGAGCAAGACATTGACCAAGCTGCCATCATCCACGAAGGCCCGATGCATATAGGAGTTGGCCAAGGAAGGAGTAACAACCATGGGATCGTGATGGAGGTAGGATATTGCTTCCCTATCTTTGGCCCTGAAGCTGACTGCGCTTTAATTCCAATCGAGGTGTCTTGGACGCTTGGGACTCCAATGAGTAAACTTGCCTTGCAGTGCCCGCTTCTCTTTGATACTGGGAATGTCCCCCCACTGTTTCCCGCCACATGCGGTCCACCGCATATGGTCAGGACCTTTTTGACAACTTGAATGCTACCATTATTGGGCCAAGGTAGCTGATTCTTCCTCTCTTTATGGTTTTACTTTTACTTGATCTAATGTCAAACAAATTCCAGGAGTACTCCTTCCTGGACGAGCCTTTCCATCTCATCCTTGAGTAGTACTTACCGTTGCGGCAAGGTTCCTCCTACTTCATATCTTTGATGGTGGTAGGCCTTTGATATTGCATATAGTTCCTAGTGGCAAGGTAGATGATGGCAATATCCCTGTTCTATTGTGAATAGTTATGATACATGGGCTTGTAAGGAGGGCCGACCTCTAGATGCCTTCTAAAGTTGGCTCGACGACTACTGTTTTAGTGATTGTTATTGTTGCAAAGGATGTTCTGGAAAACCACAAGCTGAGAGCTTAGCTATGCCAGGATGGAGTAGGAGATCGATGAAGAAATGGAAAACAACATGATGAGCTGAAGATCTCCCCTTAGGCATTAAGCGGGATCTAGAATGCATGACTTGCTTGCACTTTTCCCATTTTCGAACACCTCCCTACGAGATCAGAAGTGTATTGTGGGAGCCATGCTTGCCTGCTGATGGCAAGGGGACCGTAGTTGAGACAACCAAATGCATAAGTTCATGGATGGTTAAAGGTAGGCAGTCATTCCATAGATGGGGAACGACAACAAGTTTGCATCATAGGCAAAGCCAATTCCAGGGCAAGATTGATTCGGCTAGGCATGCGCTCTGTGTACCTTCCAAGATGGATGGGGATGTTCATCTGTGGAGTTTCTACACCAACCTCTCATTGGCCTTGATAATGTTTTGGATATCGTAACCGTTGGTAGGCATTGACCTACGAGCAGCCCGGTCGATCAGGTTAATTGTTGGAGGAGCTAGTGGGATAAATTTTTTGGTGGCTTGAATATCTACCTGCATCCTTCACTTATTTACTTCGCATGCCAACTGACCCACGTTTGACTACTATAATAATATAGCTTGCCATATTTCTTCGTCGGAGAAAGTATTGGGTTGTGCAGCACTGGTAAGAGTGTTGGAGTTGATTTGGTACTCGTTAGAGTTGTTACCTTCGAACGATGTAATAATATTAATGGTAACAAGTCAGATGAGGTTGTGCGGATTGGGAATGTTAGAAAAGGGAGAGCTTTTTAGTAAAAGGCCCTCCTTTTAGCGTCAAAATATTGACTAGTTTTCTAGATGGCCTCATGATGATACGAGTGCATTGTAAAAACAATGGTTAGTTGTTAATCAATAGGCTTAAAATTAAAGAAAACATAGAGTTAAATACATGGCCGAAAAGTAAATAATATAAGATATAGAGTAGTTCAGCAAAGTTGCGTACGTCTACCATGAAGTTTTCTTACTATATATTTCTCTTACAACTACATGGAAGTAAGAGAATAATTAAAAAAATAGGCACTTAAGACTAACAAAGCTATGAAATCATAAGGACTTATATGGTAACAAGAGCGCTGAATTGTGCATAGTATTTAGCATTCTTGAATGTTTTGACTAGATTTCAACCCCTTTGAAGTTGCAAAGAAGGGGATATTTATATTAGCTGAAGTGGATGGTAGATAATTGAGATTGAGTTGTAGAGCTTGTGGGAAAGTGCTCGACCATTATTTAACCATTGAGGTGAATCGTCATCAGCTGTGAAGTGTCTCAAAAGATGTGCGATGGATGAGAATGTACTCATTACCTCTCTTTGCTAGCATTGGGCGTGCATTAAATGCATATTTAACGATGACAGTAAGCCAAATCAGTTCAGCCACCCAACTACGGTGCTTCGGATGGGCGGATGGACAACTTTTTCGTTCACTTAAGTGCCCACATAACTGAGATGGACAATCGAATGTCGACAATATGTATAAGACTTGAAATCTTGTTGCGGACCATGTCGGGAAGACAATTTGTGATCAGGCCCGAGGCAGTTGGGAAAGAGGAATGATGTCGGTTAGAGCTTGTTGTATTAAAGCCATGATAAAGAGGGGACATACTAGGACCATTCTTGCCCGATGTGTTGTTTGCTAGGGCGGGCTTAGACAGGTACCGACCATCGGCTAATGAGATGCCAGGAAAATTGCGTCAGCTTTTAGCTTCTGCTAGAAGTATTTCAATATATCGGAGTCGGTCGAGACTGAGCCGGGCGTGGTCTAGATCTTGCCTAAGTGTGACGGTTGATGTCAGATGAAACAACCTAGCCTCATCTTGGGGCCTTGCTAAGTAAAAGGTTAGGTGGAGGCCAATATGGGCTTGGGCCAACCTTTGCAAGCTGGTGGCATATCAATTAGGCTAGATCTGATTACGATAACTACTTGTGAGAAAATTAGGCAGTAATAGATAAATCTACTCATTTTTAAACGTTGTTTGAAGGAATTTCCTCTCTAATCTGATTTGTTTTGATGTTCCTCCTCCTCCTCCTCTTCTTAGCTTATTATTACTTTGATTTTTTTCCCCTTTTTTTCCAATTTGGATTCTTTATTGTATTTAAATTTGGATCTTAATTTATTTGAAGAATTTAGGTATAGAAATGTGGAAGAAGAAGAAGAAAAGAATGGAGTTTGGAGTTAGAGTTTTCTTTTATTGAGTGGTGGCTACTGTTTAGAATGGGAGAGAGGTAAGAAATAAGCATGTATTTATAGGTGGTAATTAGGTGCAGTCAAGGTTGGGAAAATTATTATTTTACCCATTTCCCTTACCCTTACATGCATGTAAATTCCCTTCCTTTTATTTCGTTAAAGAAAATAACAGTTATTGTACCCCAATTAATGTGAATGAGTATAATTCAATTCAATACCATTTATTTAAAATCAATATCATTAATTGATATTCCACATATACGTTATTAATTAGAATTCAAATCAATTAATTAAAAATATCCTACACATATGTTATTCATCGGAATTCAAATCAATTCATTAACTAATATTAAACATATAATGTTTTTAATTAGAATTCCAATTAATCTGCTAACTGGTATTCTGCATATAGTTATGGGTTACCATATGAAATCATGGGTTAGTATTCAAAAATAAATATGTATACATATATTAATATCGAGTAGGAACCCTACCCCTTATTAGTCTTGCTCAATAAATTATAACTAATTCGTATTAACCTTTTCGAAATTCAAAAATTCATTCCCCTCTTATTCTTTACAAATAAAGAGACTACATACTTTTCTTTAAGAAATGCATCATATTCATAGTTATATCGTTACCTTCACTTTTAGATTACATAATGTTTCCTTTCTTTAATTATAATAATTAATTTATTATCACGGTAACTAACGCTTTCCCTCTAAAGTGGTTTAAAGTTTGTGCAAGTAAATATCTCTTATCTTTTCTTTTAATGCACATAAAACAAGTATTCTTTTTAGAGTTATTCAAACTTATCCATAAGATAGTTTTATATGCACAAGAGTTATAAATTACCCTTTGAATAAATTGTGACATATTCCTATAGTTAATTATTAAACTTAAATTTTAAAATAGGCACTAAAACCCGAAATGCACGCTATGGTAAATGTTCGGTATCTTCTTTATCTAGTATATGTTTTTAATATTTATATAAGAATTTGAGCTAGAAAAATCTATTTGACCTAATGAAAAAACATCATATTCCCTTAATTCCATTATAAGTAAAAATTCAGTTTTTTAGCTTTATGTAAAATTACAAAAATGCCCTTTTTATTTAGTTATACATTTTTACTACTAATACGGGGTGTTTAATTATCCTCTTTTAAAAGAATTTCATCCTTAAAATTCTAATAGATGGAAAATGAAACTCG
The DNA here is from genome assembly GCA_030765085.1 of Allium cepa. Taxonomy (NCBI): domain Eukaryota; kingdom Viridiplantae; phylum Streptophyta; class Magnoliopsida; order Asparagales; family Amaryllidaceae; genus Allium; species Allium cepa. The sequence continues at coordinate 566,040,167 of CM060940.1, read as the reverse complement.
TAGACTCAAACGTACAATAGCAATCATGTGTATGTGCGATACATACAACAAACCACATCACTGTAAGGTAATCTAGACAAACCACTTCTTAATCGGTACCTTTTAGTAACGATAATATACATACGTTTTCTTCATCAAAACTATGTCACATTAGGATATATTGAACTTGGTATTGGTCAAAATTTCAATATTATCCATGTTCACCTTGGTTTGTCCAAAAAATGAATCCCTTAGTTCAATAATAACATTTTTTATCAACTATTTTGCTCTAGCTAGAGATTTAGACTTTGACTTGATTACATGTGAAGGTGATACTAACCTCAAACAACCGCGGAAGTGAATTCTCTATTAAATAATGTTTCGTTGTAATGGTTCAACTCAGAATCAACTATAGTTGCTCGATGGATCTTCATGTCATGATTTAACTACAATCGATGTGGAGTATGCACATTGAAGTTCTACAGTATTCTTAAGTTAAGGAAATTGTGTAACATCGTTACATTGAGATTTCTTATTTGACCTAGTTGTTATCAACCAATAGGAAACTCTCGGACAAGTCATTCCATAATTATCCAATAACTACAAGTACATAACCTCTTGCTTTGCCTAATAGCCATGAGTAATATACTACCTAGAATTTGGAGAGTACTATGTGCTCTGGTCCCAGCAGATGAATCGATATCCTTTTCTTGAAACATCTTCACTATAATATTTAGAACAAGATGTCATTTTATTTTGTGATTAATAACTCATGATTGCAACTATAATCATATAATATTTCACTAAAGGATTTTCTTATTAGATACTTTACATTAGTCAATTGATTATATCACAAATAGCAAAGTATGTAAAGGAAAGAAAATACTATTACAATGAACAAGATTGACTACAGAGTTAGATATACACAACAAATAACATAATTTTCCTCAAGGCATACCACTAACTCTTTCAATCTCTTACTTGCACTTGGATTAGTTATGGAATCTACTTAGTTAAGAACTGATTAAGCCATTCCTTTAGTGAACGGATCTGCTAAATTGTGTTTCTATCTAATTTGTTAGCTAACATCTCTTTATCGTTGATAAACAAACTTTATCACGTGGAACATTCGGAGTATGTGTTTAGACATCTTGCGAACCCTAGTTTCTTTTACGGTAGATATCACAACATTATTTTCACAGAGTAATGTTATAAGATTCTCAACATTTGGAATTACCGCAGTCTTAGTTATAAATTTATGCATTTATATTTATATTGCTTTTGTAGTAGTGATATTCAAAGCAACGTACTTAACCATTCGGTTGAACCAACAAACGCCTCTTAGTTGGAACATTTCAAACTCAAAGCTCTTTAACTAAGGTTGGCTATGAATTTAGGATTGACATATTATACTTTATATCACTTATGGAGTATGAGTATATATACTCCTTCACAAGTAGTTCGTTGTTTCCACAAATAACTCTCTAGTATTTTGTAAATACTTAAGAATATTCTTAACAACCATTTAATGGTCTCAATTCAAACTAGACAACTAATTTGTGATACAACAGACAACACAACATATATGATAATTCCTATTTCCGATTCGTAAGGAATTCATCTCAAATGATCCACATTAGACATTTTAATGTAATGTCTATGTATATTGTTTGGGACAATCTTAACATTCTTACTTATAGTATTAGAAATATTTTAGTACCTCCTAATATCTTTCTTATTAACACACACTTCCTTTTGCTTGATTTCTCTATTGAGATATTTGCTCAATTCCGATGCATGTCGATCGATATCATCGTATCAATTCTTGGATCTTATCCAACACTTATAAACACAACTATTGCTCCCATCCATATTGGGACATTTTGTTATCATTCACAAACACTGTATTCTAAAACATTATTCAAGGTTTATGTTTCAACAAAGGTCACCAACTCATTGTCATACAGTGTGATAATTTTGTGAGCAGAATCTGAATTACCTTAAGCACGTTAACTAACAAATTTTTTGCGCTAATTTCAATAATTGAAACTTACAAGTTATTCTTATCAATGTTTCTTATTATATTCCAACTGCATTTATCCTCCTTTTGAAGATTCACTCATGACTGGTGTATCATATCCCTATGGGTAAACTACCAAAATCATATTTTGATAACGTGATTGTAATCCACTCTTAATTAAAGCATTATACCAATGTTGGAGTTTGCACTATTAATAACTTATCAACAACTGAATAAATTTATACTACTAAAAATTCCTTTTCTCAACATTAATCTAGAACTCATAGTTTCTCTTTAATATATGAGAACTTGTATTAAACATTCTAACGAGTTCTGTCTATTTTAGGCTCGGTTGATTTCTTCTTAAACAGTTTCCATATTAGAGTTCCACATTAGAGTGTTTGAATTATGTACAATACTTATATAAAAAAATTCAATTTTTAGTTTATAAAACATGTTCATAACATAAATCAGTCAATGAAGGTTGGGCAGTCCCAAACTTCTTTGAGGTGGTTCGCACAAGGTATCTCATGGCCAAATTTTATGTGCAGCCTTTCGAATCACATAACTAGTTAACTCTTTGACCTATGAAATTGTGGTGTTTCATATCAACTCATATCTTATTCGAGCTTGTAAACTATTGTTTAGATTAAACTAGATTTTAATATACATACTTACTCTTAAGTACATGTCCATATAGAAAGAAGTTAACTCCATGTCACTCATCATTAGTCGTACTTTGTCCAATGAAGTTGGACTACCTCTTATCGATACACCGTTATATATCATAGGGAGTAATGACTGTAGATGTTGAATGTTATTCATTTTAGGTACTTTTGGAATTATTTCCAATATAATCACCTATTTGATCAAATTAAATTATGTTATTTCTTTTGCATATTAAAATTTTCTACTTTCATTTTATATTATGTGAACTTATCATAGGTATACTACTTGTGTATCAAATACATATGTTTATATCTACAAAATTTAATGAAGTAAGTGGACTCATTTTGGTATTATTAGATTTTAGACTTCATACATCTTGTGTATCAATCCGAAGAGTTTATCAAATCTTTCGCCCCTCTCATTGAATTGATGCTTCTCTTATAATCACTTGAGATATAATTCACAAGAGTCATTTGGTTCATAATCATATGATCAAAGAATTATCACTTAAAGAAATTGTCTAGTATATAATTCCAAAGTTATTGTTAAAATTATAGATACCTCTGCAGTGAATTCCGAAGTTATTATTAAAATTTAAGATATTTCTATATTAAATTCCAAAGTTATCTCTAATGTATCACTAATGTTATGAAAACCAATACTATTATAAATTTATTTTATAATGAATATTTTTTATATTCATAACAAAATAAAACTATTGAATTTTAGTTAATGAAAAACAATAATTACTTCATAAATAATATTTCATATATACACAAAAACAATCTTTCGTATCTAGATGCATCGTAAGCTGTCATTATTTCTAGCATTACCATTATAGTGCACGGAACATAAAGCCCTATAAAAACTTATTATGGTTTACTTATTTTATATATTATAACGAGTTTACAATCGAGGGTTTTAGAACAAAATCTAGAACTCATAGAAATATATTTTATAGAAATTTTTTTGATAATAAAATATATTTGGAATGGAAACCACATTTCTCATTCCATATTAAATATCTAACTAAATTTTATATAATTCTAGAATATGATGTCTCTTCATGAAGCGCAAGGAATAGATTCAGAAAGTCAAATAAAATCTTTGAAATTTTTATTGGATATAATTACTACCGATCCAAGTGATCTAATAAAAATTAGAAAAAATTCTATCTAATCAATAGGTGTTCAAATCGTTCATTTGAATAAATTGAAAGAGATGAAAATTCACTCTCTTTATCTCAACTGTGCCAATTTAACATCTACTCTTGAACATTCACTTTTATTTCAAATGGTCAAACCATCCAAAAGGAAATTTTATTATAAGACCGGATCAAAGTATTTACGATAGTGTTTCAGGCTTTCTTAACATTTTAAGGACACTGAAGTGTTGACCGAATTTTCAACCATGTAGATTTTCAACAAATGTTAGAATGTCACGAAAATGAAACAACACAAGAACTTGGAAACCCACTTAGAAGAACAAGGAGATCAAATTCAAGAAATTCCAAGTCCAAAGGAGCAAAGGAAATCTCTCGGTAACACGAGCTTTTTATTTCATTTTGGACCCCACTGACCTCTTATACTTAAGTGCTACTTCGAGCAATCGTCATTTGAGTGATTTTCCTAGAACATAGTCGAGCAATACCATGGATTGATAAGAACAAAGTAGGATAATATAAGTGCTATCAAAGGAATCATTAGGATCGATTCAACTTTATGGAAATGAATTTTGAATACATTGATTCGAATATAGGAGAGTAAAGCAAGTAAGCAAGAAGAAGTTTGCAACAAAACAAACCTCTCGACTCCGAGAGGAACCTCTCGATTCCAAGAGGTCTTTCTTGATAATCAGGCCACATGCTCCTTGTATGCTTCTAGGCTGACATATGGACCTAGAGCAACTCGACCCCGTAGACTTGTAGAGTAGTTTTCTATAAATATTAGTTCTATGGTAACTAAAAAAGAATCTTGGACTCTACTCCTTCTTCATATCCTATCTCTGTAAGCAATAGTAACCTAGGCAGATACTTTGGTAGGTTTAGGCTTAAGAACCTGTCAACCCTTTTTACCAGTGACTCTAAATCTCTAATCAATAAAACTATGAATTGGACGAAGGCTAGAGACTATAGAACCACTGTAAAAGTTATGCATCTCTCTAATTTTCCACATCATTTACTATTCCTACTAGATCTAATCCTACTACAGGTCATATTCGATTGTTGTATCACTTTTGGATTAACATTTTGGTGCTTTCACTGACAAAATCTAACTAAGGGTTAGATTTAGCTTGATATTTTTGATTTGAAGTGCTCCAATGTTAAATCTAGAACTTTTTCTTGAAGAATTTGGTTGCTTGAGGAAAATAAATTTGCTATTTGAAGTCAATGGCGCCTAGAAGATTAAATAGATCCACACGAGCACTGGCTAGTGGTGACGAAGGAAATGCTCACCAGGTTGAAGTTATTAATCAACAGGCGATACAAGGATCATATACTCAACATGAAATGGTTACTAGAGGTGAGCTTCATAAGTTGCTGTAGGAATTGAACTAGAGAATGGTGGATTGTCAGCTGGTCTTGATGGACATGATGGAAGCTCTGCTAACCTAACAACTATTGAGGACTAGAAGGAATATAAGAGAAGCTTCTCTCCCTAGATCTGAAGAAGCGAATTCATCCATTTCTGGTCAGAACATGTGAAAGGAAAAAGGAAAACAAAAGGAAGTGGTTATTTGAATTGTAGAAGAAGTTGCAGGAAGAAGCGGGAGTGCTCACCCCGCAAGTAAATAAGTCTGCACCAAAGAGGATTTCTCTCGGTATCGAGAGGAATCGAAGAAAGAATGGGGGAGAGGGCGATGATGCAATGGAAGTTTTTGATTTGGAAGAGGACCTGAATGTCAGATTTTGACGTTGGTAAAGACCTATCCCTTGTTTACGTCCCCAGGGACCCTGGGACATTGGCTTCCGCCAGTAGTGAACTATTAAGGATCGCATCCCCTGCATATCCTACACTATAGCCTGCAACAAATTCAGCTTCCACTTCTGGGAGATCAGACGAAGCTCGATTAGTTTATGCTAGATGAGGAATAAGAAACATAACCAATATAAGGAACAAGGGAGTACCAGACCATATCTGGATTATGCTATTGGTGAAGCCATCGGGTTCAACCCCTTTTGCCACGTTTGGCTAGGATGGCTCTAGTTTCGTAGGGCCAGCTCATGATCATGAAACTTTTTGGTAGTCCCAGGACTAGCTCTTGAGAGATTGAATCAATCTTACCCGTTATTGAGGGCGGACCGGAGATAAACGGATTCGAACCGTCGACATTCGCCATAGAGTAAACCACTACCTGTTAGGCCTGGACAACGTTGATCTCAAGATGGATGTTGAGGCTAACTGAGATGAAGTTTAGATAGCCACACCTGAACCAACCACAAGCTAATGGAATACCACTAGAGTGGCTCTCCCAGAGACTGGAGAACCTAGATGTTTCATGCAAGTCGAGATTTACCATGGAGCGAAACACTTGTTGCAACCCTTAGTAGTTGTCATACGGAGTACCGTACTATTGACGAATACATAGCTAACATGGTTACCTAGTTAGTCGAAGACAGAAAAGGTAGGAAGAATAAGGATTGAGGGTTCACACTAAGTACAACTCCCTTCATAGAGAACATTCTGAGTAAAGGGTGTCTTAGGAAGTTTACGATGACCATTATGCCATTGTATAATTAAACTACCGATCGTAGACAACATTTGCTCTAATATGAATGGCACATGGATGGCGCTAGGGCAACGGATGCTATTTGATGTAGATTCTTTCCCATCTTCTTGAAAGGAGTTGCTTCAATGTGGTTCACTAGGATCATGCCAAGATCTACATCGACTTTCGATGAGTTAGCTCCAGCAATATGTCAAGGAACCGCAAGAAGGTGCTTAAATCCCAAACTCTCGAGGCCGCTTACCCAAAGGAATTAATCTGGACCAAGTGGAGAAGGGCCCAGACGAAATGATGGAAAATTGATTGTACATACCATAACCTTGAAGACCCCAACCAACCGAGAAAAGACAGAGAGAAATGGAATGGTATGTGAGCTCGTTAAAGCATTACCACAGGAAGGCTGCTTTGCTGTAGAAGACGGAGCTCCCAGTAAGCAGCAAAGTATGATATTTGATAATATCGTATCTAGGAATAGAGATGTTGTTGGAGTCAAAGCACTAAATTTTGACCCTATGGTGGTAACAGTCGGAATTGGATCGACAATTGTACATCGAGTCTTGGTAAACACCGGTTGTTCGACGAATATACTATTCAGGCGAATACTAGATCAAATGAAGATCAACATAAATGTGGTGGCAGCTTGTAAAACCAAGTCAAATTTTTACGGGCGTAGCAAAACAACCAATTAGGATGATTTATTTTCCTATACAATTAGGGAAAGGAAATTGCATGATAGTCCAGATTAAAAGGTTCATTATCGTGGACAAGTATTCAGCATACAATGCCTTCTTCTGTCGATCAGCTATGGCAACTTTCAAGATAGCACTAGCGCTTTGATGTTTAGTGATGAAGTTCCCCATGAAAAACAAGGTCTGAGTTGTGAAAGGTGACTAGAGCACCAGAAGAGAAGCTATGTCACAAAACTGAGAGAAGCAAAGAGGCATGAGAAAGGCAACAATGTAGAGAGAACTCTTCGCATTCAGGACTCACAAGGGCAGCAATTAAAGCCTAGACCTATCTCGAGAATAGTCGATTTGGTAAGGCAATAAATCCTAAGAAGTAGTCGGGGGAAGGATGGCCAGTACTGGCTGAGTTTATAGTGAATTTTCCAATCGACATGGATGATCCTAGTCGGGTCCTGAAGATTGGATCTCAGCTCAACGCTAACTTAGGGAAAGAATTGGTGAATTTCCTCCGAGGAAATTTGGATGTATTCATTAGGACACATTCATATATGTGTAGGATATCACCGAAAATAGCGTGCCATGCATTAAGCATTGACCCAAAGTTCACATCAATGAAACAAAAAGGCACAGTCTCGGTCGAAAGCGATCTACTGCATTGAAGGAAGAAGTGGATAAGATGTTGATGAAGGGCTTTATCTACGATGCTTTATAACCCGATTATGTATCAAAACCCTTGTTGGTTAAGAATTCAAATGGGAAATGGTGAACCTGTACCGATTACTTGGATTAGAATAAGGCATGGCTCGAAAGGACAGCTTTCCTTTGCCCAGGATTGACCAATTGGTAAACGAAACTACAAGATATGAATTGCTCTCCTATATGGATGCTTATGGGGCTTTAACCAAATTCCAATGCTTATATCGGATTAGGAGAATACCATCTTTATAACATATTTTTAATTATAATGCTACCAAGTAATGTCATTCGGTTTGAAGAACACCTAAGCTATATACCAGAAATCTATAAATTCTATATTGAAGAATCGAATTATGTAGACAATGAAAGTATATGTAAATGAATGAAATCACAAGTATATCGGAACTATCTAGATGACCTTTAGAAGATGTTCGAAGTTTTATGGAAATATAGAATGAAGCTATATTTGTTGAAATATTCTTTTAAAGTTGTATCGGGAAAATTACAGGGTTTATTGTTAATGCACAAGGAATCGAGGCCAATCCAGAGCTGATAAATGCCTCGAGGAATGTAACTAGCTTGACTACAAAGAAACAACTATAGATCTTGAATGGAAGGATTGCTGTTTTGAGTTGGTTCATCTGAATGGCCACCGACTAGTGCATACCTTTCTTTAGTGCCCTCAAGGAAGGCAAGGAGAACTTTGAATGGAATAAACATTGTAGAATGCCTTCGAGAAATCATTGAGGCTTGTGAAAACGACACCAATCTTATCCAAACTGTTGGACGGGGATGATTTATTTGCTTACTTAGCAGTGTCTACTCACACAATGAGTGCTTTTTTTATACGTGAAGTGACCAGGATTCAAAGACCAGTTTACTACATCAGTAAACAGTTTCCTGGGGCTAAAAAGAATTACCCGTAGTTGAAGAAACTTGCATATTGCTTGCTAATCGCATCTTGGAAGTTAAGACCGTATTTTCAGGCTTATCCGTTCAAGGTACTAACAAATCAACCTTTGAAATAGGTGTTATTCCAACTCGAGACTTCAAGAAGTTTGCTGAAATGGAATATCCAGTTGAGCCAATATGACATTACTTACCATCCAAGAAGAGCTATAAACGCACAGGCATTGGCAGATTTCATCGTCAAGTTTACTACACGCGGCGGTGAAGAGGAAAAGGATGTTGTTCTCGTCACTTCTCATTAGAAATTATTTATCGATGATGCTTCAAATGAATACAACTCAAAGACAGGAGTAGAATTTGAAACACTGAGAGGATGGTCAAAATGTTAAGCATTAAAGCTAAAGTTTCCTGCAACTAACAATGAAACCGAGTATGAGCCGTTAATAGTAGGATTGAGGATAAGAAATGAATAATGGATATAGAAACTTCACAAATTTAGCGATCTTCAGTTGGTGGCTTGTCAAATCAAGAAGAAGTATCAAGATAAAGGTGTGTGACTAGCCCCTTACCTGTCAAAAGAGCTGGAACAGCTTGAGAACATAGATGATTATACGATAATGCACATCCCAGAGAGGAAAACATGAAGCCGATTCATTAACTAAGTTAGCTAGCTCTAGGGAAGCACAACTAATAGGATTAGTTCCAGTGGAAGTTTTGACTGCTCCGTGCATCAATCATATGGACATTGACTAGGTTCTGGAGCCATAGAAGAGGATGAGTCATGGATGACCCAGTCAAGGACTATCTGATTAGTGGAAGTCTTCTAAGAGATACGAGTGGATGGAAGAAAATCCTCCGAAAAGCACCATGATTCTTGATGTTAGACGAAGTACTGTACAAGATAGGATTATCAACTCCCCTACTTCGATGTGTAGCGAAGGATGAGGCTAGGAAGATCTTCATGGAAGTCTGTGAGGATAGCTACGATGATCAAACTGGGGACAGACTCTGGCAAAGAAGATACTCCGCTACAGATATTTCCGAATGACGATAAACTGACTGCTGACTACACCAAAAGATGCGATTGGTGCTAGAGGTTTGCGAAAATTCAAAGAGCCCCAACAACAAAATTGAGAGAAATGGTCAGTCCCTGGCCGTTCGTAATTTGGGGAATTGACATTCTCAATGTGTTTCCAATAGCAAAAGGAGGAACTAAACATGCTATCGTTGCGGCTGATTACATCACAAATTACGTTGAAATGGAACCACTTGCCATAATTAAAACAAAAAATGTAATTGACTTTGTAATGTAGAACACCATTTGGAAGTTTGGAGTGACTTAAAAAATCATCATAGACAACGGAAATTAATTCGAAAGTACGAAGTTCAAGGATGTCTGCAAATGGTACAGAGTCGAGAAAAGGTTCTCCATGGTGGCACATCCATAGGAAAATGGGCAAGTGGAAGTAATGAACAATATCATCAAGTCCGTCTTGAAGAAGTGATTGATTAGAGCAAAAGGCAATTGGGTTGATGAGCTTCCACTACCACTATGGGCATACAAGATGACACATAAGTCTGCAACTGAACACCCACCTTTTGCTTTGGCCTACGGATCGAAGGCGATGATCCTAATAGAACAAGAAGTCCCTTCTTATCGTAAAAGTCATTTCAACCCAAAGGTGAACAAGAAGTTCCTGCTTGAGTCCCTTGCTTTGGTTGGTAAGAAAGTGGAAGAAGCAGAATTAATGGTTGTTTCCCACTAGAAAATGAGGCTTGACACTTCAATGCCAAGGTTCGAAACCGCATCTTTGAGGTAGGAGATCTCATTCTAAAATGAGCTTACTTAGATACAGGAGCGCTTCGACCGAACTAGGAAGGACCCTACGCGATTGATCGGAAGTATGGAGATGGAACATTCAAGCTAGCAACCATCGATGGAATCCTTACCCCACGTGCATGGAACAACGATATACTAAAGCAATACTACATTTATCTCTTCTTTATTTTGTTTGAAAATAAAGTTAGCTACATAAACCAATGGAGCTGTATTCTCGAAAGCAAAACCCCCGTGCTGCATGATTAGCAGTTCAACATCAAAACGTACTCCTTTGGCCTTGGATAGTGGACGGGGAGTATGTTTCCAAAAGCCAATCGGATAATCTAGATTAACCTTCAGGATTTCGTCGTTGCCCGTAGATAGGCGATGACGAGAAGGTTTTCCCATTCACTTTAACCATTAGGAATTCATCATTACTTGTAGAAGGCGATGACGAGAAGGCTTTCCCATTCACTTTAACCTTTAGGAATTTATCATTCCCCGAAGATAGGCGACGTCGGGAAAGATATCATTTTAGCACCAATTAGATAATTTTTCCTAGCTCACTACAAAATAGAAAAAGGATCAATCAGATAGCTCAATCCCAATTTGCAGAGGTTTGTCATTGCCCGGAGACAGGCAATGTCAAGGATGAAAACTCAGGATTAGAACATCAACGTACTAGTTTCCAGAGATAGAAACTATTGCACAGCTTGGTTTTTAACTACAATCGTCATCAGTTTGAGTGTTGTCTGGGAATAGTTAGCTTTAATAAAGGAGAATAAGAACTAGATGGTTCGTGCACTAGTTTCCAGAGATTGAAACTAGCATCCATTAGGACTTTGACAACAACGCTAGCGACCAAGCAGGACATGCTCAGTTGAGGATAAGCAAGGATCGTCATGAAAGTTTGAAAACAAGCGGTATTAGGTTTTACCAGTCTTGAATTTGGGCTGGTAAAGCACACTTAAACTGAGGGAAATTGGATAATTTTCCCTACAATATCTTTTATCCCCTTGATGCTCGAAATTTGGCATCCAGAGAGATGAATCCTATTACACCCATTCTTACCATGAACCGTAAAGGAAAATGAGGTAGAACGTAACGAAACTGACTTAAAATCATAACACATAACTCGAACCGAGCCTTGCAACCAGTGGATTGCGACATAGGACAAATACCACTGCATCAAAAAATAGGGGCAACCTACGTTGGACATATCCAAAATTAAACACATAAAGTGAACTGAGGCATAGGAAGCAGCACCAGATGTAGTAAGGTAATAAAATTTCTAAAGCTCATACATTATCAACGCCTACAGGAACAGGTCCACTCCAACACATACGAAAGGCAACATAAAAGTGTTGCTTGGTGCGAAAAGCACTCCAAAGGGACTATACATAGGGCCTGTCATGTAATGACCCGGAATTTTGGATCCCGAAAACTTCAGATAGTTAGGAAAAGAAGAAAAGAGAAAGAAGTAAAATAAGAAACAGAAACACCAACATCTCACATTCGCAGCAGATAAAATATAATAACAAGAAATATTCTTTACACAAAGAAAGCTGAATCAGTCAGTTACATTATAATACATCAGAGTTACAATATTTCTCAATCACTGGACAGTTTAAAACAGCATGTCCTAGATATACAGCTATATATCACAATAGAAACACCCCATACGTTCCTGCCATCCAACTCGCCTCCTGAGCTCCAGAATGTCCTTACCTGGAAATCTGTAATACTCGGTCTGACCCGAGCATTACATCAAAATAACACTCGGGTCAGGCTGGAAACCAGCGTGAATAAACCTATATAATTTGAAATACTAAGTTCAAACCATAAAAGAAAACCCGGGTAACTCGTACTTGACTACGAGTTCATTACTTGTTATGCTCAACACTAATTCCACAAATCAAATTCTAAGTATTCTTAATTAGTTCCAAAGTCCATATTATTCCATTTCAGTCTATTGATTTCTCACATCAAATTCATATAGAATCAAGTAGATTACAAATCAAAGTGGTTTCGGGTATTACTGATACCTGACTCCGGTCTCTTCGAATTCAAAATCATCTTAAGACAAAGCTATTTAAGCTTTAAATGTTTTCATTTATAGTCATAGTAATAGATTCACATAGCAATTCTATTTCAGGCAGATAATACGCTATCATATAGCATCATAATCACATACCAAGTATAATAACAATCCAAACATTCAATAACATTCATCCATTCATAAGAAAAGATTTTAATCACGCTATCTTTAATTAATTTAAAATAAATTAAATTAATTTCTTCCATCACTATAAATCCTGCTTGCTTAATCATTAATTAATTACAAGCCGATTAATTTATTATCCCCTATTATCCATCTTAATTAATCACCCTTGATTAATCATTCTTTAATTACATTAAGTAATTAACTCTTAATTAATTATACAAATTAATTATCTTCAACCATTTAAAGTAATTAACCTTCAATTACTCTCATTAATTAATTAAATATAATTAATTACCTTAACCCTTAATTAATTACATTAATTAATTATTCTATAATCACTTCATTGCTTAATTACTCCTTAACTAATTACATTAGCTAATTATCCATCCTTAATAATTGATCCTCGATTTAACTACATTATTAAAATCGCCTTGAAAACATATAGGAATTAATCTATGATAAAAAATTACTTTAACAACCAACTTAAACATTTAACTTGGAAATACTTGTTTAAAACCTATCAATACTTTGTTTAGAACTCAGTTTTTTTTGAAACTTATTCTCTTGATAATCTTTTAAAAATTTGATTTCCTTATCAACAAGCATATATATTTGTTACAGGCCGAGCCCAAACCATCATTTACCCGAGTCAACCTTGGTTTCTACCCGAGTCAACCAACCTCCACATCACCCGAACACAACTCGAGATCATCCTTGAGTAAAACTCCATTCTTCCTGAAGCACATCAACCCAACAACAACAACTGAAAGGAACTAACATGCTCACGTGCATAGTCGACCAAATCGTCGCCGACCAACACTGCTACCTTCGGCACTTGGTCGCCATCCTAGTCGACCATCCTCTCTTCTCAGATCACCAGAATTGCTAGGGAAACCAAAACGAGCTGACCAGACGAAAGCTGGAACCCATCAACGATGCCAAACTTCACCATCGCTGTCAATTCAGATCATCGGAGTCTGTGCAACCTTGACTAGAGTTACATCATCGACTTTCACATCGTCCCCTCCACTCGCGATCCATCCAATACTCCAATGACCTCGCGATTTCCTTCATTACCAAATCGAACAAACAAGTGAGTTAAACCCTAGTTCACCAATGTCTGATCACTATAGCACTCAAGAATTTTTCCAAGAATTTTTCCTGATATCTCCTCCTCACAAGCTTCCTTCAGTGACACATGCGACACTCATCTCTCCTAGATCATCAGAAAATGCCTAAACCCAAATTCCGATCAACCATAAATTCCACATTCGAAACTAAACTAAAAATTCTAATTTAATTTTTAAAATCCATGATTTCTGATGAGAAATCAGACTATATTAGAGAATCGAGGAATTGAAATATTTGATTTTTAACATATTTCCAAAAATTCCACTGTCTTTCCATTTCCAGGTGCTATTTTAACTTATAATTCTTAATCACATTTTTGAACTTAATTTATTCCCAAACAAACATAATTTTTTTAAAAATCTAAAACCTATCAGAGATTATATAAAATAATATTAGGAATTTGACCTAAATCCCTTTTCCTGCAACCATGAAAGAGAGTTTAATATGTGTATATAGACATGCATCCTGAAAGCTTCTTATTTTTAAACCTGTAAAAAAAGTTCAGTCATGCCTACTACTAACACATCATTCATTCCAAACATCATTAACATACATCAGTTTTAAATAGTTTTAGGCTTGGTTTACTCACCTGTAACAGAAGAACAGAACCTTATTTGGAGATCTAGAATCTGATATATTTGATCATCTGCTTGTTTGAGACGATCTGGAGTGGATTTACTTGAGCTTGATTTGATTTTTGACCCTCCAGATTTACTTGCTTTGATATTAAAACTTGAATTACAGGTTTGCTTTAGATATATTCAGGTTGAAGAGGATGTTGCTGGCTTTACTTTTTGATCTTGAAAATGATTTGCAACTGAATTACAGGTTTTGATTTCTGGTTTGAATTAATTACAGATTTGTTCTTGAGTTTCCTGGTTTCGAAATTGAAAAAAAGGAAAAAGAAATGAAGATAGAAGATGAATGTTTATATAGAGTTAATTTGTGGTTTATTAAATTTTAAAGAAAATAAAATAAATAAAAGACACTTGTATCGTTCCCTAACATTTGTCCATCACATTTGTTAATTAACGTACACATGTTATTTACATGATCTCATAATTTAACACTTCTAGTTTCAGTGATCTTTACTTATTTTTAAATATTAATAAATGCTTTATACTTAATTTATTAATTTACAAATACTTATATATATATATATAAATTACTTTAAAGAAAATAAAACCAATTATATTTATAAATAAAAGCTTATATATTATTTTAGAATATTTAATATATCTACCCTTTGAATTTCCAAATTTAAATCCAGATTCAAATTCAATTTAAAAATCAGTTTGATGTATATATATCATATATATTTAAACAAACACAAATTCAATTTGTATATAATAATTCTTTATACATAAATATATATAAAACATATTATTATTATTGATTTGAAATTAACAATCTTATTAAATTTTAAATAAATTTTAAAATGGACATTATCACATTTGAATTTGTTCGATTTATAAATCAGTATTTTCAAGAGTTAAATCAGATGACTTATCCAAATTTCCCGATGCCCGAAAATCCGGTTATCATATTCCTTCCCCCTTTGAATCTTTTCGTCCTCGAAATGGAACGAAGCCAGAATTTATTTAAATTTCTTAATATCAGTTAAATTTCCTCTTTGAACACATTTTAAAAACACTTTAAAAATCTTTATAATATTACTAAATTAGTTTTAAAAAAAAAATTAAATTTTTTAAACTCGATGTCTCAACCAGTCCATCCTCGTTCTCACAGAAATTTGGTCATACGTTGATCAGGCATAGGACTGAAAATCTATAAGTACTTGGTAAACCCCTTTTCAACATCCAGTGAGAATACTTGAAAAATATTTAATTGAAAATATATAAAACAATTTTGAAAATAAAGGGAATATTTTTTGGTGAGAATGCTCTAGAAATCATCACCCACATCTATGGTCGCAGTTATATCCTGGGTTACGTTGCCATCGCAGCAAAAGTCCATGTAATTGTAGGCACTCCACGCCCCTCGATTACGCCATGGAACCCACAACAGATCGCAGTTACGTTCCAGGATTACGTTACCATCACAGCAAAAGTCCATGTAACTATAGGCATCAGCGCCCTCAATTTTCGTTGCCAAAAATGAAACTTCTCCACTCCCACATAGGTCGTAGTCTACCGATGTAAAATCAAACGTAGACTATTGGCTCTCAGCGGCACACACAATTTTCGCTGTGTTACCATAGGTTGCAGTCTACCGATATAAAATCAAACGTAGACTGTTGCTTTTAGCGGCACACACGACTTTCGCTATGGTCTGTAGTAGATCGCAGTGACATCGAGTTACACTATCGTCGCAGCATAACCCAAATGCCTCTGTAGGCCTCAGCGCCCCCGACTTTCGCTATACACTACACATAATCTTCAGGAACTAGTTTTGTCCGGACTCCTCACAGGATCAAATTTAGAACCTCCCCCTTAGAGGCTCAAGGCAGTACCAACCTATGGTACTCCTGAGAAGTTCATTTCAAGGGAGCGCCTTTTTCTCCAGAGCCATTTTCAAAACACTTTATACTATACATATAGTATCTTCCAAATGATACACCTAGTATGAATCTCATATAAATACCTTTCTCAAAATCGATTATCCCAAAATCGATTATTCTCAATTAGGCTTTCCAAATCCCCAATATTGATTCTCCAAAAATCAAAAGCCTTTCCAAATCCATAGGTTCCAAAAACATTTTCTCAAAATCATTCTCATAAGATCCTTTACATATATATATATATATATATATATATATATATATATATATATATATATAACCTTGAAAAATCTTTGGATCGTTTCAAACTTGTATGAAACCCTTTTTATACTTCAAATATTTTCCAAAAATCCTTTTCTTCCGGCAATAGATTCAACAAGGGAAGTTTATCTTATATGACAAATATATATAACTTCGTTCATTCCAAATCAAATATTCAAATTTGATTACTCTATAAATTCATTAACCATATTACTTACTTCCAAAAAGTAAATTTCTACCATAGAAATATCCAATTTCCACTTTACTTCATCATATATTTCACAAAATATAACTTTCATTTCAAAACCATTTCACATTTCTCATCCACAAATTCCCAGTATCAATTTATTCAAATCCGTATGATGTACACATATCATCCATACGCTATACCAATCTGATCGTTCACTCGATCACACAGTTTCATTTCCGAACTAGTATCGTCCATCCGACTTCCTAGTGCGGACACAGATCTGCTTTCTTGATCAGAAACCGTCATTCTCCTTGCATAGCCTAGCAATGATAGAGAATATCCAAAACCAATCAACAATCCATATGTAGGTTCGCCGTCGAAAATTGAGCGAAAATCCCAACACGGATCGATATAACTATCTCGAAATTCTGTGCTCGAATTCGGATCAAATCACTATGCGAATAGAATAATATATGTACATCCTACGTATTTATCTCAATTGATTATTAGCCAAATCAATTCTCTTTTCTATTCACATCCCTTTTTATCTCAATCAATTTATTCACAATTGTCTCAATTCCCATTTGGATTATCACTAAAAAATTTATCTCAATTGGGTATTCAATCTTAAATAGTTCGAACTCCAACCAACTTATATTTAGAAAATAGCTTGAATTTTTTTTAAAATAGATAAGTAGTTGAAAAATAATTATTAGTTTGTAAAATACCTGTAAAACAGTTAAGTAATTGTAAAATAGTGGGGAAATAGTCAAACAATTATAATTTTTTTAAATAATTGCTAAGTAGTTGTAAAATAATAATTAATTTGTAAAATAGTTGAAAAATAGTTAAATAGTTTCAAAAATAATTGTAAAATAAGTATAAAATAGTTTAGCTTTAAAAAGAAAGATTGTATATAGTAAATAATTTGGCAAAATGGATTTTAAATAGTTTATATTAAAATAATTTATTAATAAATATTCTAGAGCCAAACTGTTCAATTTCCAACCTCCATTCCCATCAATTCAATTTAAATTTCCACTTCTATTTAAATTGACTTAATTCCAAATTAAATAACTTCAATTTCCATTGAAATTGATTTAACCCCAAATTCAAGTTGAATAACCCTCAATTTCTTTTCTAAATTCAAATAAAATTCCATTTGAATTTACACATTCAACTTTAATCACAATTTCAATTAGTTCAAATAAATTTCAAATTGAACCAATTTCAATTCATATCAATTCCAGTTTGAATTTATCACAATTCCCATTTGAATTTGATCTCATTCAACTTCAAATTCGTTTCAAATCAATCCAATACAAATTTTCCATTTGAATTTTTAAACTTATCCATCTTCAATCATAATTCCAATTAATTCAAAACAAATTCAATTTGAACTACCTCAATTCAAATTTCAAATTTAAACCATCTCGAATTATATAAATTCGAGTTGAATTTTTAAATGTTGATTTAATCCTTTAAATCAAATCAACTTATCTCTTTAAACCTTTTGATTCTGAATCCAAATTCCATTTTATCTTAATAATGGATATATTACCATACCCCATTTCTTCATTTATTTAAGCAAATCCAATTTCAGCTTAAAGATTATTAATAACAACAGGATGGTATTATCCAAATTATTTTAAAACATCTATCCATTTTCAATTTCTAGATCTCAAACCCATTTTGAGATCACACAAACTTCCAATTCAAATTAACCATTTAACTTCCCAAGTTAAATCCCAATTTCATCTTGAAATTTCCAAATCAAATTGTTCATTCAAACTTATTTATCTTCCTCCGAGTTAAATTCAATTAATCCCGTTAACCTTACTCAAATTTGAATTCTCCATTTCAAATTTAAAAATTCTTTCCCACTTATAAGGTCAAAAACTTATCACTTTTGGGTATCACATCTCATTCCAAATTTAAAACTCAATATTTATAGTTTATTTCAAACCATCTTTGATATTATGCATATCCATACATATACATATTTGTTTCTTAACCAACCAGGCTATACTTTAAAATTTAAACCACCCTTGGTTTTTAATCCAAAACAAATTCCTTTGAATTTTCAAACAACTCTTGTTTGAATCAAGCTCTCTCATTGCAATAATATTATTTATTATTCCTTTTAATAATTTGAAAACAAATTTCAAATGTTTTTAAATCTTAGGATTCAAACTTCACAATTTAGATCATTTTCAATTTCAATTTATAAGCCATACCTACCTAAATGTTTTACTTCCTTAAAACATTTCATTATTAAATACAACATCCATTTATGATAATAACCAAGGTTATCATTTCTGGAAACCAATTCATTATTATCTTATTCTGAAACTCTTCCCTAAATTCAAGATTTAAATTTCAGTTTGAATTCATTTCAAACTTATATTTATTTAATTTCAATTTGATTGTATTTCTATTACCACTTAATTTAATCCCAATAATTCAACAACCAATTACCTTAATATTTATTAGAAAGAAATATTTCTTTATATATCAAAATATATTCTTATATAAAATCATTTAAAATCTTTATATAAGAAAGTAACAAGTACGCTCTCATATATATACACTCAACTCATTCTACGGTACCATTGACCCCCTCCTAATGAGTAATTCCCACCAGAGCCAAGGTTCTTGCTTAACCTTCTTCTCTAATTCCAAATGTAACGACCTGGAATTTTCGATCCCAAAAACTCCATATAGTTAGGAAAAGAAGAAAAGAGATAGAAGTAAAAGAAGAAATAGAAACACCAACATCTCACATTCGCAGCGGATAAAATATAATAACAAGTAATATTCTTTACACAAAGAAAGCAGAATAAGTCAATTACATCATAATACATCAGAATTGCAATATTTCTCAATCACCGGGCAATTTAAAACAATATGTCCAAGATATACAACTATATATCACAGCGGAAACACTCGATACATTCCTGCCATCCAGCTCGTCTCCTGAGCTCCAGAAAATCCTTACCTGAAAATCTGTAATACTCGGTCTAACCCAAGCATTACATCAAAGTAACTCCCGAGTCAGGCTGGAAACCAACGCGAGTAAACCCATATAATTTGAAATACTAAGTTCAAACCATAAAAGAAAACCCGGGTAATTCGTACTTCACTACGAGTTCATTACTTGTTATGCTCAATACTAATTCCACAAATCAAATTCTAAGTATTCTTATTTAGTTCCAAAGTCCATATTATTCCATTTCAGACTATTGATTTCTCACATCAAATTCATATAGAATCAAGTAGATTACAAATCGAAGTGGTTTCGGGTATTACTGATACCTGACTCCGGTCTCTTCGAATTCAAAATCATCTTAAGACAAAGCTGTTTAAGTTTTAAATGATTCCATTTATAATCATAGTAATAGATTCACACAGCAATTCTATTTCAGGCAGATAACACGCTATCATATAGCATCATAATCACATACCAAGTATAACAACAATCCTAAGCATTCAGTAACATTCAGCCACTCATAAGTAAAAATTTTAATCACGCTATCTTTAATTAATTTAAAATAAATTAAATTAATTTCTTCCATCACTATAAATCCTGCTTTATTAATCATTAATTAATTACAGGCCGATTAATTAATTATCCCCTATTATCCATCTTAATTAATCACCCTTGATTAATTGTTCTTTAATTACATTATGTAATTAACTCTTAATTAATTACACAAATTAATTATCTTCAACCATTTACAGTAATTAACCTTCAATTACTCTTATTAATTAATTAACTATAATTAATTATCTTAATCCTTAATTAATTACATTAATTAATTATTCTATAATCACTTCATTGCTTAATTATTCCTTAACTAATTATATTAGCTAATTATCCATCCTTAATAATTAATCCTTGATTTAATTACATTATTAAAATCATCTTGAAAACATATAGGAATTAATCTATTATAAGAAATTACTTTAACAACCAACTTGAACATTTAACTTGGAAAAACTTGTTTAAAACCTATCAATACTTTGTTTAGAACTTAGTTTCTATTTTTTTGAAACTTATTCTCTTGATAATCTTTTAAAAACTTGATTTCCTTATCAACAAGCATATATACATGTTATAGGCTGAGCCCAAACCATCATTTACCCGAGTCAGCCCTGGTTTCTAACCGAGTCAACCAACCTCCACATCACCCGAACAAAACTCGAGATCATCCTCGAGTAAAACTCCATTCTTCACGAAGTATATCAACCCAACAACAACCACTGACACGAACTACATGTGCACATGCATAGTCGACTAGATCGTCGCCGACCAACCCTACTACCTCCAGCACTTTGTCGTCATCCTAGTCGACCATCCTCTCTTCTCAGATCACCAAAATTGCGATGGAAACCAAAACGAGCTGCCCAGACGAAAGCTAGAACCCATCACCGATGCCAAACTTCACCACCACCGTCAATTCAGATCATCGGAGTCTGCGCGTCCTTGACTAGAGTTACATCATCGACTTCCACATCGTCCCCCCCACTCGCGATCCATTCCAATACTCCAACGACCTTACGATTTCCTTCATTACCAAATCGAACAAACAAGTGAGTTAAACCCTAGTTTACCAATGTCCGATCACTATAGTACTCAAGAATTTTTCCAAGTATTTTTCCTGATATCTCCTCCTTACAGGCTTCCTTCAGTGACACTTGCGACAATCATCTTTATCCTAGATCATCAGAAAATGCCTAAACCCAAATTCCAATCATCCCTAAATTCCACATTCCAAACTAAACTAAAAATCCTAATTTAATTTTTAAAATCCATGATTTCTGATGAGAAATCAGACTAGATTAGAGAATCAAGGAATTGGAATATTTGATTTTTAACATATTTCCAAAAATTTCACTCTCTTTCCATTTCCAGGTGATATTTTAACTTATAATTCTTAATCACATTTTTAAACTTAATTTATTCCCCAAAAAACATAATTTATTTAAAAATCTAAAGCCTATCAGAGATTATATAAAATAAAATAAAAATAATAGGGAATTTGTTCTAAATCTTTTTTCCTACAACCATGAAACAGAGTTCAATATGTGTATACAGACATGCATCCTGACAACTTCTTATTTTTAAACCTGTAACAAAATTTCAGTCATGCCTACTACAAACACATCATTCTTTCCAAACATCATTAACATACATCAGCTTTAAATAGTTCTAGGCTTGGTTTACTCACCTGTAACAGAAGAACGGAACCTTATTTGGAGATCTGGAATTCGATATATTTGATCATAAGCTTGTTTGAGATGATTTGGAGTTGATTTACTTGAGCTTGAATTTGATTTTTGACCCTCCAGATTTACTTGCTTTGATATTAAACTTGAATTATAGGTTTGCTTTAGATATACTCAGGTTGAAGATGATGTTGCAGGCTTTACTTTTTGATCTTGAAAATTATTTGCAAATGAATTGCAGGTTTTGATTTCTGGTTTGAATTAATTACAGATTTGTTCTTGAGTTTCCTAGTTTCGAAACTAAAAATAAGGAAAAAGAAATGAAGATAAAAAATAAATGTTTATATAGAGTTAATTTGTGGTTTATTAAATTTAAAGAAAATAAAATAAATAAAAGACACTTGTATCATTCCCTAACGTTTGTCCATCACATTTGTTAATTAACCTACACATGTTATTTACATGATCTCATAATTTAACACTTGTAATTTCAGTAATCTTTACTTATTTTTAAATATTAATAAAATCTTTATACTTAATTTATTAATTTACAAATACTTATCTATATATAAAAATTACTTTAAAGAAAACAAAACTAATTATATTTATAAATAAAAGCTTATATATTATTTTAGAATATTTAAAATATCTACACTTTGAATTTCCAAATTTAAATCCAGATTCAAATTCAAATTCAATTTAGATGTACATATATCATATATATTTAAACAAACACAAATTCAATTTGTATATAATAATTCTCTATACATGAATATATACAACATATTATTATTATTGTTTTGAAATTAACAATCTTACCAAATTTTAAATAAATTTTAAAATGGAGATTAATACATTTGAATTTGTTCGATTTATAAATCAGTATTTTCAAGAGTTAAATCAGATAACTTATCCAAATTTCCTGATGCTCGAAAATCCGGGTTATCACAGCTTAGGACACGCTTCAACACAAAACCAAATTTACAGGAAAACGACAAGTGTGAAGTTCTACTCCCCTCTCCCTTTAGCAGTCAATGCATCCTTGCATAGAGGCCAATCCAAATCACGAATAGTCTCAGACACATTCAAGGCATATACGAAGTCAACCCTCAGATAAGAATGAAGAAGCGCTACTCCATTTCGACCCAATACCTTATTAAGTCAAGCAAAGATAACAAAGGTATTAACAGGGTAGTGCAATCTGAATACCAGGCAATATTCATCACCGCACCTCTTCATATGCATCAACAACATAGCAAAGCTTCAAAGCGGTCCCGTAACATTCCATTTAAGACATTTCCCATTCCGAGGGATGGGAACCAACCAATACAGAATTGTGCTTCCCACCTAATTTTTCAAGCATCCCGCTTCGAATATTCAGGATCCCACCAATATCATGGTTTCCCATCGAAAATCTATCATATATCCAGGCACGATGAATAGGCACTGTAGATAGATGACAAGTGGCAAAATTGAAAGATGGAGTTTAAAAGAAAAGATCAAAGATGATCACAACAACTATCGATGCACTTTTCATATTGTAAAAGGAAATACTATAGTAAAAAGAGAGGAACTTCTCCTTTCAGCTTCTTCTCCTTCCATAAAATGAAAATATAATATTGTACGCCTTTGCAGACCATTGTAATTTGTACAAAGAACATCAAATATATAGTGAATTATTCCATGGAAGTAGGACTAGCAATAATCTGAACCATGTAAAAAATTCTATGTCCCTTTACTTTACTGTTATTCTATTTGAGATTAATTTCTATTAGTTTGCAAACCATTTTGACATTTCAACAAACAGTTGAAGTGTGACTACTTGGCTATGTAAGAATTAAGCAACATAGTTGCTTCTTAAAGGTGAATTTAACATAGATTAGATTCTCTGATTCCATTTGTAGAAGCAACTAGTCACTAGGTTGCTCCACGATCCTATTAAGTGTGGTGAAGCCGAAAAACTTCACAAGCATTTTTCATGTAGGAAGAAAGGCCTGAATCTTCGTTTCTCTTTCTTCAATATCCCGCGAACCTCTAGTTCCGATTTCCACTTCTCTATCATCCACAGCTCAGCGCCCTTGCTTATCTGTTACATGTTTGATGGAGCAGATAAATGATTATGGAATTCTCAAAAATGAGAATGGTAAGACTGGTCACAAACTACTCGATAGTAGGACTCAATAATCAGTGGTGCATGGAGTCACGTTCAACAGCACCTACCGGCTATCCTTCACCTCCTTGTTAATTAACGACTACAAGGTAGGCATAAACACACAGGTATTTGTTAATTTGGATAGTGATTTGGATGATGGCATGGCATGGAATCTAAAATTGGATTCCAGGAACTCCGGTCACAATAACATAGGGATTCCAGTGCCATGACCTACATCACATATCTTAATAACTTCGGCAAGTAGCAAGCCAAACTGATTGAGAAGCATGCCAATTTGAATGATTAACCGCTACCCCTCCCCACTAGGGCCTAATCCAGCTATCCACATAGGTATTTTCGATCCCTCTCCTCTCAATCTAGGGGAAAAGTCATATCGGACAGATAGCCAAGATCAGAAGCTCGACAGATTCAAATTTCTGGGAGGAGATGGAGTCGAAGGAAAAAATGCAAAGACAAGCGCTCAACACCACACTAAAGAGCTCTGGCTGAAGGAAATATGTCCCTCACCACCTATATGTCAAGCATTATAAAAAATGTATATATGTATTGGTGTATCAAACTGGTCATAGGGATACTAGATTTCCCGAACCAATATAAAATGTCTGTATTATTGCTCTTTGAAAAGGTTAAATAGACCTTCACAATTCACCGCCAATATTTGCTATTTAGGCTTAACGCAAATTTAGTAGTATAAAATGGCACTATGAACACTTAGAACAATGATACTGGCCTTGCACACTTACTCTTGCTTCAACACGAGTTACTTATCAGCCAAAATATTGCACTAGACAAATGTTAGAATTCCCCAAGCCAATATGAATATTTCTATGACAATAGGCATAGAAAGACTGGCCATAGGGTACCGGACTGCCCAAACCAGTATAAAACATCTTTAAGTTGGTTAATTCGGCATACCAGACCGACGGTAATTAGACAGCCGAACCAGTGTAAAAATACCTTGTGCATGCGATTATCAGTTATATATGCACGATCTAACTTCTTAGTCAAATCTCCTTTGTCTCCCCCAAGCAGCAAGGAAGACCATGTCAAGCGCTCTTCATAACTCATCGTCGTACATATGGTATCCCCTCCAAAATAATGGGTAGGTCATACCAAGCATTTTGCTAAGGAGTTTACAACCCCAAGCAATGGGCAGGTCATATCAGGTATACGACCAAACAAACGACTAAGGACATTGCACCCTCAAATAGGGGGTAGGTCGTGCTTAGCCCATGGCTAAGTCAACAAACGACACTATGCTCCCAAACAAAGGGCGGGTCGTACTACACATATGGTCAGACCGATGCGGGATGCTACATTAAGACAGATGATCAGATTGCATAAATGTGCATGAGAAAATTATGGCACGTTAGGTCATAACCAGGAAGCGTATGATACTCCAAGACTTATCCTAAGCATAACAAGAAAACACAACACATGAAATGTACCAAAGAGCTGTTAGATACAAATCCAGACGCTGCTCAAAGTCTGCCAGGCATATATTAGAAAAATGGGTTATCAATACTTAATTATGAATCGTATATGTTTACAAAGAAATAACATTGTCGATTATACATACCCACATGTAATCTATAATTACAATCTAGGTCATGATTAACACCACATAATAAAAAATTGTAACCACAAATTTAGTCCAAACACGGAAAACAAACTGGACATGACCACTCTATGCTATTATGATCTGCGGAAATGCGATGTTGTAAGCTATGAAAAACCATCTACTAAACGAAAAGCGGAAAAAAGTTTTCCAACTCAGTAATCACGACTAATGATCATGTATAAGAAGCTTTACCATGAGCAGAACTATTGTAGATAACGTGAGGATCATAGATTGCACTGGCCCAGACATTATCATAATCCAGGGATTTATACTCATAATCAGTTCCATTATACAAAAAGGACAAATTAAGTCCGATCCAGAAACACCTAAAGACGTCAATTGCACGTTGTCGATCAATTTCTGTTATTTTCGTCTTCACTTTCTCTTTATGCAACTCTTCCAAAGGAGAAGCCCTATCCATCCTACCTTGTGAAACTATAATGGTATCTAGTCAGGCATCACACTCTAAATTATATGTTTTGTTCTCTAGGGAATTTATCCACCTCATAGTCAATTTCCTAATTCTTACAATTTTTTCCAAGAGGTGTTTCCTTGTATCTTCGACATTCATAGAGAAGGGACCAAAGAATTCGTCCTTAATAGATTTGAATGGTGAAACTTGGGTATTTGGCATCCCCAAATCTCTATTAAAAAAGCTCTCCAACTCTCAAATTTTGGTCTCATACATATCCTTATCATTCTTCCGTTTATGGATCTCATTCGAGTTATCTCCAAACAGGGGTAGAGGAATTGCATTCGACCTGAGGGAGTGCATATAGTCGAAGTTATTAGATGATCGTCTCTTGCGCTTATGCGCAATGTAATCTCCTTTTCCATTTCCATGATTCTATTCTTTGACATTTTGATTTCATCCCTATATATTGCCCCATATATGATCTCAGCATTCTTCAATAAGGCTTCTAGTTCAGTTATTCTAAGCAAAGCGAATCCAACTTCTCCTAAAGGGCAGCCGCCTCTGCACTCGAACCAAGGGAAGCCAGTCGAAAAAAGGGTTAAATAAGTCCACGCATACCAGAATTAGATAATAAGACAAGTAAAATGAAACCAATAGATGTTTGCAATTTCTATAAAGAAAAGTTAGTCAGCAAACTTCTATATCATTAAGAAAAAACACTGTCAGATTATAAAAAAGTATTCTTCTAATCCTAAGGCACTAGCACTTAAGCATGAGGAAGAAGTGAACAATGTAATAATAAATATCTAACGAGGATCATGGCATGCTCCTGCCCAATGATACATAGGTTGGCCAATTGGCACTTCAATGTCTTTCTTATCATCTAGAAAACTTTGACCTGTGTGGGGTCGAAGAAATCTAAGACGTGTTGAGATCGTTGTAGTAGCACCTCAACCCTTTTGCTTTTAGTTTTCTCTTTCTCAAGCTTATTCGAGTAAGAAGTAATCGTATCTTGAGAAACCTACAACGAGTTCTCGAGCTCACACACCCTCGTTACCGCCCTTCTCCTAGTACCATTAAGGATCTCAATTAACTAAGACTTTGTTTTCCTAAAAAATACAAACTAATCTATTAGCGATAATCTTCCATCCATCATCATGAAGATGAGATGAACTAGAAATCGTGGGAAGAACAGAAGCAGAACCCAAGTGGAGCATTGGAATCATCCGCCCATCTACTACATCTTGCTTAATAACCAATCTGGCAATCTCCACCGATATATCCTCCACCTATTTCTTGTATTATGCAATATCTTCTCTAAAACAATACCATGGAGTTCTTCATCCAACCTTACGGTCTGCTTTATCCCTTCCAGCTTTGATGCAGCATCTCCAGACCACACGCGCAGTCTCCTATTATAATCATGCTGACGTTCAAGCGCATTCTTGAAATTTGCAAGTTCTTCTCGGATAAACTTCAACTTTGTTTAGAGCCTCCCATCTTCTTACACAAGTTGGGTGACTTCATTTTCTAAAGCTCAATGTTAAGTGGAGCTCAAGAGGAACTAATTTAAATCGCTATTGAAATAAAACCTAGTCACATAATCAAAACATAACAGACTAAGTTTTCAACACTAAAACATCTATTACTTATTAAATCATCTCCACATGTCCACACAGTTGAAAGTCATATTTAAATTAACAAAGATATGGAAAGATTATTCGTTAACCAAGGTTCTAAGCTTAAGCCTAAACCACTCTAGATAAGGACTATTAGGTGGAAACAAATCATTCTTGTGATGACCCACCTTTTTGGATGATTTAAGTCGACAATAAACCACATATGTCTAACTCAAACCATTAAAAAGGGTGGATTATCAATGAGGTTTAATTAGAAAATAAGAGAAAAGAAGGGAAGCAAAACAAAGAATATCACAATGGAATGACAAAATATAATAATCAAATATACAGTTCATAAGGCTGTTTTACAATATACATATAGTTACACATTTTACAACATAAGCAGAGTACAATCAACAAACATACCCGCTAATGCATCAGAATAATAATAGTAAATACGGTCCAACAAACTCCATCTTCATCTTTAAGGAATACTATCTTCAAACACTGAAATGCCCAGGCTGACCCAAGTGTAATGAAAAGACAAAACACTCGAGTCAGTACTAAAAGTTCTAATGTAAGTTAAATCAATAACAAGTAAATATGAGTGTAATAGCTTCAGAGATGTTTACAGGATTTTCCATCTCCTATCAAGTGTACAACATGAGTGCAATAACTTAACAAGTGTTACGAGATTCTCCATCACCTAAGGATCTATTAAACTATCTATATATAGTAAGATACGCTATATATGTAGCGTATATCAGTAAAGTAAAGTATTAAAATAGCATTAAGCTTTACATTGATCCCTCTTAACACATTTTTAAGCAGGTAGGCTATGAAGGACTTGTAACACAACCAGTAATGTCTGTAGCCAATGAGTCCCCTATAGGTACCATACTAAACAAAATCATAGTGGGCGGGTATAAGGATAAAAGTATGACAAGGCGCAATGCCCAAGGTAGGATTCTATCGGTTTACCTATTCTGGCCGGTCGTAATCCATAACGGCCGACCAAGTCTACCACCTCTGAAATCAAATCAAGGTACACCGATCAAGTAAAAAATCAATATAATATGAAGGGGTGATGATCCCTAAAGGTAGCTAACCCCTTGGTCAGACATAGGCTCATGTTTTAGTCATTTCAAATTAACACAAGTGTTGGGGTCATCCATCTGCGTCCTCTTTCTTCATTCCAATAAATGTCGCCAATTCAACCTCTGCATTCTGGATAACATCCACTGTGTACATGGTTATTAAAGTGATTCTGGTATTGGCAAGAGTATGCCAATATTCGGCCCCGATCTCTTTAACAACCAAACGTCATTTAACATAGCGGTTGTTTCTCTTAAATTTTCAAGAACAAATCATATTCCATATCAAAATATCATATTCGCTTCAAAATCATTTCAAAGCCAAAACAGATTATGCCTTCATATCAAAACATTCATATTTAAATCGATGATTTAAATCTAAATAGTTCCACTTTAAAACAGTTTGAATATTGAAAAAGGGTTTGAATAAATAAAATAGTTTGAATATTGAAAAATAGTTTGGAATAATTAAAATAATTTAAAGGTTGAAAATAATTTAGAATATAAATAGTTTAGTATTGAAAATAGTTTTGAAAAATTAAAGTAGTTTGAATAATTATAATAGTTTATATATTAAAATAATTTTATTATTAAAATAGCTTTTATATTAAAATAGTTTATATTAAAACTATTTCTTTCTTCCACAACAATTTGAACTCATATTCCTAATCAAAAAAAAATCAGTTTTCAACTTCCAATTCAAGTCAACTTTATAATCAGTGCAATTTAAATCAGCCCTAATTCAAACGATTTCAACTTTACTTCAAATTCAATTTAAACGGTTCTACTCAAATGGCTAAAAGTTTCAATTCAACTTGTAGCGACCCGACTTTCTATCACCAGAAAATCGCATCACTAATTAAGAAAGAAAGAGATAGAAGAAGAAAAGAAAGAGAAGAAATAAAAACAACACATTAGAATCTCACAGCGGAACGATTTAAATATAATATAGAACATATACATAGTATCATATACATCAAAGTACACAACTAAACATCTCAATTTAGACAGTTATAACATTTCTGTCTAATATAATACAAGACATCATACAGAGTAACAACACAACGGAAACTCTAACTATATATCTACACGTTGAAGCCTCCTGCTCCAAAGCTCCTCCAGATTTTGTCAAGAGATAACCTGAATCACTTGACTACTCATACATAATATGAGTACCCAAGAGTTTAATAAAACAGAAATAAACACTCGGGTTAGACAGGGGTCTTGTGTGAGTAAACGGTTTAAGATTGCTTAACTTTAGAAAATCCTTTGAAAACAAAAGGTATCACGTAAGACTTCCCACACATAAACATGGAAAAGTTTTTACCTTACGCTAACCAAAACATTTGATAGGAAATCCAGTGATATTATAATAGTGTCTAGGGTTTTCAAATAAATATGAAATAGCCGAAATTGTTACATCTATTAAATTCCAGCTACTAGCCACAAAAGTGGGTAATACAACAAAACCGTAGGGTCTCGTAGGAAAATTGGGTTTCCATCAATGGCAGGGCTACTGAGGTACCGCCCGTCACAGTACGTGGCCTAGATCACCGTACCGAGGAGTACTCCCACTCCCCTGCAACACAAGGCCGGGACCCTTCCTTACTGAACAGTCTCGAACAAGACCACCCCGCAGTTGGCTGTAGTTCCAACCGCCCAACAAAGCCGAAATAAAAAGGGACATCTAGACAGGGATGTATCTCGCTCTCCAGTGGGAGCTACCCGCGAAGCCTTGCTGCACCTCCCCTGTTTTAGCCATTCTCGGTTGATGAGGCTTGAGGCTGCGATTACCTTTATAGGACACATTAATCTAAGAATGCTCATCGTCCGCCTGACGATGTTCTGAAAGCATTCAATCCATACAAGTTCGTTCCGGGTTCGAACGAAACCGAAGGCACTATCTCGTTGCACTCATTTTGGAATCACCCTCAGAGTCAACGACCATAGCCCTTACACTCTGAATCACCATCTCGAACCTATAAGCACTATTCCGTCAAACTCATTACGGAATCACCCACAGAGTTATACTGACGTATAGTCCTTACACCTCGAGTCTTCACTCGCTCCACTTGGATTAACGAACTGACGTTTAATTGGAATCAATGCGGTTTTCGGATATCCAAATATGGAAACCCGATCCCAGTCTCATCGAAACCAAAAGCCATTTTAACGTCCAAGTTATACTTAAGGGATTTAAACAATAGATATTTAGAAATATCACTTAACATAAATGGATGTATCATATTACACAGATAGATAAGCATCTATTATCACATGCATCTATACATATCACAAAGCAGCATATGTATCACATCTCAGATATAACATATTCACATCATCACATATCAACCAAAGACATAAAATATCAACCAATATCATTAACTCATCCAATGATATATATCATCCAATCATTAATCATTCATAAACAAGTTTTATCCAAACTTAATTAATTTAATTAATCCTTAAATTAAATTAATCCTTACTTAAACACTTGGATTATCTTCAATCCATTTTACTATTCATTAATTAATTACAAATTAATTAATTAACTAACATCACTTAATTATCCATTTCAATTAATCTTCCCAGATTAATTATCACTTAATTACTTTAAGTAATTATTACTTAATTACCATATTAATTAATCATCTTGATTAATTACTTCCAAATTATACTAAGTAATTACCTCTTAATTACCTTTTAAAATTAATCATACTTGATTAACTATTCTTTAATTATCCTGATAATTATTCCTTAATTATCCTTTAATCATACCTGATTAATCACTTTTAATTAATCACATTTGATTAATTACTTTTAATTAAATACTTGATTAATTACTTTTAATTAATCGCATTTAATTAATTACTTTTAATTAATCACCTTTGATTAATTATATTTAACTAATCACCTTTAGTAATTAAAACTTAATTATAAATTAATTATTCTTAAATTATTAATTAACAATTAATTAGTTATTACCATTAATTAATGATTACTTCATTAATTAAATTTCTATCTTAATTAATTACTTTAGTAAGTAATTAATTACTTAATTAATTACTCTTTATCCTTTTATTAATTAACTATTAATTAAATAATTTAAACCTTTAATTAATTATGTTAATTAATTCTTTAATTAATAACACAAGTGATTAACTCTTAATCATATTGCTTAATTACTTTTCATAAAGTAATTATCCTTTACTTAATTACCTTCTGTAATTAACCACTTAATTACTTAATTACTTCACCAAGAAATTATACTTAATCAACTCCAAAGTGATTATCTTTAATTAATCACAAATTATTTATTTATTTAATTATTTAACTTAATCATTTAAATTTAATTTTAATGATTCTTAACTTCTTATATTATAAAGATTCTTAATTAAGAAATTCATTTTCTAAATTAAATCATTTGTATTAACCAAAATTCTTTGATTATTAATCAAAATTTAATTATCTAAATTATTTTTCCAAACTTATTTAGCTTTATTTAAATCAAAATTCTGATTTCACATAAAATAAATCTTTATTAAACCGACTCTCAAATTCTGATCATTTCACTTTATTTTGAAATAAAGTATAACATTTAGAAATCAATTTATAGTCAAACATTTTTTTAAAAAAAATTACTCTTAAATCTTAAAGACTTTTCCCAAAGTTATTTAATAAAACTTATATTAATTTATTTCAAAATTCACTTATTTTATATTAAAACTTCCATAATTTAATATATAATTTGTTTAAAACCATAACTTGAAACAATTTAGTTTCAAAAATCAAAATTTCTTTGTTCAAGCCTTTAAAAACTTTACTGACAAAACCCAAAACTTGCTTGACCCAAAAACCCGAGCAAACCCCTAGCCAAACCCGAGTAACACTCTCGTTTACCCCGAGTTCCTCTAACCTTACCTTGCTTCGAGTCAGAACGTCAAATACACGATGCATTCTTCGAGTTCCCTCCCCTCTTTTCCCAGAACCCAAAAACAAATCATGTCACCGTGCACGTTAACGTGCACAGCGCCGGTGGACGCTGGCGAACTCCATGCCGACCATCCCCAAATTGCTCACATCCCCAACATCAAGTTTCCAAACCCAGAAAATCCAAATTCGATCGAGAACGAAATCTCGACCTTCAACCCAAAACTGTTCGAAAGCTCCATCCTCAAATTCAAGCACCGCCGGCCATCCCCCTCACCGGAGACCACGCCACCACCACCGTAGCTTCCCCACATTCCCCTGAACCTTCGGCAATGCACGCGATCACCTCCGAAAGCAACATGATGACGCAACACTCCAATAAACAACATCGGCATTAACAGGTTGTTAAACCCTACCTCCTCGATCTACAATCATCACAATCTATTAAAAATTCTCGAAGTATTTTTCGCATGATCCCCGTAGCCCCCTCCACCTTCGAGTTCACCCACGTCGGCCAATTTACCGCAGTTTGCCGTGATTTGGCCAAAAACCCCAAATCAGTAAATCCCAAAATTCTCTCAAATTTCAAATCTAAAAATCATGATACTAATCTCATAAATCATGATTTTGCATTAGGAATTCAATTATATAATTCAAATCCAAAATTGGTTCGATTAATTTTTGACCCATAATAAGATTTTACTGTAAAATTTTAAATTCAAGCTAATCATACATTTTAAAGAAGCTATAACCATTTTTAGATGACAGCATACTGATTATAAACATCTTCTATTTACAATTCAAGGTCCAATCCAAGTTATTTAATTTATTATCAAATTGTAACCCTGCTATTTACACAGAGTATAAGTTTCAACTGCACAGGAGGTCAATCATCTACAATTCAAACATGCAAGAAATCAGGCAAATCATCATGATTACATATATTAGATCAAGATGAAATTCAGAATCAAAATCTGTTTTTAAAATTCCTTTTACTCACCATTGAATTTTGCAGAAGACAGAATAGCTTTCCAGGCTTTTGATTTCACTGCATGTTAATAAATTAGTTTCTTGTCTGCATTGCTTGATGAATCTGAATTGCATGTTGGTTTAAATCTTGCTGCTGCATTTGAAAATCTTGCATTTGATTGAATTTTTCCAAATTTACTACTGATTTGAATTTTCCTTTGATTTAAATTATCCAGATTCCTTCATTTTGATTCAAAATGAAGAAAAACATTTGCTGAAAATAAAACTCCTCTTTTATTTATATTAGTTTTAAATTTAATTTTACAAGAGGAAGACATTTTTCATGTTAATGCCTTAATTAACTTCCACATAAGCCATTTAATTTACATTTGTCTTAACATACATTAATTGGTTAACAAGTGTTATTATGTTTAATTCTTATTTTACAAAAGTTATTTTCTCAATGTTTTATAGATGTTTTAAATGTTATTTCTCTTATTAAAATTTATGTAAGCTATATATACTTGTATTTATGTAATATTCATATGAAATCAAGTAACTTACATTTTGATTCAATTTAATGTTTATATGTTTGAAACATCTATTCTAATTCAACTCTTAAAATTTTAAACAAATTTATCTTGTGTTAAAAGCAAATGAACCTTTAAATTTAAATCTTATCTAAAACTCAAGTTGAATTATATGTTTATAATAGTAAGAAATTAACCTTGTTATTAAATTTAAATTCCAAATATTACTTCAAAAATATTAAATCAAATTAACATTTCAATTTACAAATTATATATTTATTAAAGTTTGCAAATACTTATTAAATTCAAATTAATACAATTCCTATTTCAAACACATATATACAAATATATATACACATTTCAAATAGAAAACAATTTAACATTAAATTTGAAAATTACTGTATTAAATTTTAAAACAAATCTCAAATCACAATATATACATTCATATATATTACAATTTGAATATAAAGTTCTATTACATAAAACATTCCCTATTTACAAGATATATCAATATATATATATATATATATATTATAAATAGAAAATAAAATAAATCTTACCAATTTTAAATTACCAAAAATAAATATTTTCAAATCAAAATATTATTAGCTTTCAAAAGAATTAAATTTGCCAATTCATATTGTCAAGAAAAATGTTTATAGATATTAACAAATTATTATCATTAACCTTTTAAATAAATTTAACTTGTCAATTTATAATGTAAAATGATCAAATCAATTTAATTATTATCAAATATTATTAAATTGATATTGCTCAAAATTCCGGGTCGTCACACAACTTCTCATTTTCAAACAATTTAATTTAAATCTATTTCACATCCAAGACGTAGAAATACTAATTTAAACCATTTAATTAAAGTAAACTCAAAGTTTAAATTAAAGTTTAAACCTTTAAAATAATTCACTTCTAATAAATTCAAACATATCCAAAATTCTACTTTATGATTTCAAATTAAATCCTTAAACAATTTCATTTAAACGGCTTCAATTTTAGCATTTCAAATCTCGAATTAGAAAATAGTTTAATTCATATAAATGCAATTTCAAAATTTTAAAACCATTTAATTCTACCAAATCCGGTGCCCGTATATAATTTTCTACTCTATGGTTAAGTGATCATTTATTTTAATTTTAGTTACATGGATGGATATATATTATTTCAATCCATATTTAAATGACATAGGTATATATCATTTCAACTTATTTCTTAGTTCATTTCAAATTATTCGAATGACAATATATATGATG
Organism: Allium cepa; assembly: GCA_030765085.1. Classification (NCBI taxonomy): domain Eukaryota; kingdom Viridiplantae; phylum Streptophyta; class Magnoliopsida; order Asparagales; family Amaryllidaceae; genus Allium; species Allium cepa. Next base: position 566,004,488 of record CM060940.1, on the reverse strand, counting down.
TCGAATAATAAATAGGGTAAAATAGGAATATGTCAAATAAATAAACAACCATACAACCAACATCAATCAATAGGCATACAATAACGATCAATCATTTAAATCAACCCACATATCATAGCAGTTATTAATTATCAATTGTCGGTGTTTAATTAGCAGTTAAATTCAATATTAATTTAAATGTCAATTTAATTCAATATAAAATTCAAATTTAGTTTAAATGTTAATTTAAACTACAAAACAACAACCAATAGAATTTTTTTACCTCATGATTTCAATTTAACTAACATCAGAAAATTTAGTATTGCGTGAGTCTATTAAATTACTCACTTTTGATTTACAACCCATTAAAAATCAAATAAAACCACAAATTTCAACAGTATCCATAATCACCATAAATAGTTTCATATTGTTTCGAATTTCGATATGAGACCAACGGAAGAAACTGCGTGTGAATCAGAGTTCATATGCCAAAGTTATTTAAGTTAGAATATAACAAAGGGCAGAATTTTAACACACCTCTCCCAAACCCTAATGATCATCGAACCCAAACACTAATCAGCCGCCACGATCTTCTTGCTCCCAAGTGCCGCTGCCACAAACATTATCGCTTAGATCAAACCACACCACATGCTCCATCGTGCTAGGCCGCACCTCCCCACCCCACACGCGAGCAAAAGGCGTCGCCGATCAACCAGCCGTCGCTACCTTTCAATCGTCGATCCAGGCAATCTCGGGCACATACACAATGATCAGAGCCGATAGATGAACTCCACATGTCCTCCTATAAAAGCTGCAACCCCCTGATCGTCGAATGGTTGACGTTTCGCCTTTAAAGGCCAAACCCTAAAATGAACGGTCGAGAATGATTCGCTGATTCCAAGATAAATGAAGACTCCAATCAAAAACCAAATTGCAGAAGAAGATTTCATTCATCGAGAGCTTCGCGACTATATATGATTTGATAGGGTTTGAGGAAGTTGAATTTTTGGATTTGATTTGAAATTGAAATTTAGGTTTTGGGATATCCACCATTGAGGAGGAGCATATTAGAACTGAAATGTACGTACAGAAAATAGAACAGAAGGCTCCTAGGGTTTCGTAACATTGTGTGTGTGTGTGTGTGTGTGTGTGTGTGTGTGTGTGTGTGTGTATAGACAAAGATGGATGAGAATAGATGGAACATATCGATTGGGCCAAAGTGATAACAAAGGCCCACAAAGCCCGTTTCGTTCACGAAACGGAAGTAGGTCATCCTATATGTCGAAATATTGGTTTTCAATATTTTTAAACTCAATAGAACTAATTTCAAACCTTAATTCTGTTACATGTAGAAGTTAGCTTTAAAGTCAAATTATATTTATTTTTTACGTTAATTAACGAATTATAATTAAATTGAATCACTGTTAAATTCTAAATTAAAAATTTCCTATTATCATTCTTAATTGAACAAAATTTTAATGATCATTTGAAATTCAAATTTTCATGTTAAACCAAAGATTTAAATATTAATTTCAACATCTAAATCTAATAAACCCTAGTTCATTATATTTTAATTCTCAAACAAATTCTTTTATTTTTGATTTACATATTCTTTATATAAATTAACAAATACCTTGTGTGTTTGTTAAACATAAGTTTCCATTATTTCAGTCATTTCTCTACAGTTAACGTTTTCTCTTACATTAACTACATTATTTCCATTACATTAAATTCCATTGATTACAAAATTAATTTCAAAGCGGATTAAATAATAAGACGAGAAATAAAACAACAGTCAAAACTTAGTCATTCAAATATCTATAAATTTATTGTTTACAAAAAGGATTATAATTACTTACCAATAATTGAATCTTTATCCATATTAAAACTAATTTCAATTAATAACGTTTACCTTTTGATAAATCATTTATCTTATTCCTTATTAACCTCTATGATTATATTCAAGTTAAAGAAAAGCATTTATTTTATTCTTTTCAAAGTCATGGTTTAAATTTCATTAAAATGTTCAATTCTAATTTAATTTAAAATGTAAGATCTTAGATTGAACTTATTAATTACAATGTACTTATCTTTTCTTTTCAGTTAAAGGGTTCAACATTTGTCTGTTAAATTATTTCATATGGCAAGTGTTATACATTTCACACTAAATAAATGTTTCATATCAACTTACCTAATAACATTTCCATTAATAAATCATAAAATCTTTATTTCTAATTATTTTTATTCAACAATTATATTATATTTAATATTTCTTGTTACAATCTCCCCCACTCATAACTTTTCGTCCCAAGGAATAAGAAAGAATCAAGGATTTGATATATTTAATTCGAAATAGTCAATTTATAAACATTTAATCTTACATATTTAAATTTAGTATAAATTTGTAAATAACTATACTTCCATAAAAATTTCTAAGTCCTAAATTTATGAATTTTTTTGGTAGTATCTCCTTTGCGTGGATAGGACCAGAATAACAATATCAATAATTACATTGTATGTATTTTATTTTAATAATAAAGCATCCTAAACCATGGGGAAAAAAATACAATACCGCTACAAAACCCATAATCTAAAAACGTACCTACTTGTTGGGCAAACAAAACTCTATTTATGAAACCAAAAGCAACTGCCATTGCTTGTATAAACCCGTATCTTACTTACATAATCCAAAAGAGTTACAAATATGTAAAAAGAACTATAAATATTAGTTGTTTCAATCAATATCACATGCAACGCAGCATATATAATAATCATATGCAAACAAAAGTAGTACGACCATTATATGAAACAAAAGAATCCATCACACATCCATAGAAACCAAAACTAACGGCTTGTCTAGGTTTAAAAAAATTTCATCGCACACGGGTGATAAATAAACTACCAAGTTAAGCTCAACAACCTTAGGTAATTACTCAAAAAATTATTAATACAACCTCAAACATTTGAAATATCATTTTCCCAACTTCCCATAAGCCAAACAACATAGAATTTAAATATTATTTAAGTTTGGATGATGTACATATATCATTTGTACACAATATCAATTCTGATCGCTGCTTGAATACGTAAATTTCACTTTCGAAATAGTATTGTTAACCCGACCATTCTAGTGCGGACTTCGGTTCGATTTCTTGATTAGAAACATCCATTCTCCTTACATAGCCATAAACTATGATAGAAAACATAAAAATCATATCAAAAATCCATATCAAATGTTCGCCACCAAGAACCGAGCGAAAAAAACCTAACTCGACTCATGTGTATTTCCACAAATCATGTCTTCGCATCTGGATCATAATTGTTATGCGAATAAAATAATCTATGCACAACTTACATATTTTATTCTATTGTTTCTTTTCACATCATTTACTTTTCATTTATTTTAATTATCACTAATTCGTAAAAGATCATTTTCTTAATTTACTTTCATAAAGAAATTTTTTTCCCATTCAATATTCTAAATCATCAATGAATAAATTCTTAAAGTATTATATAAGTTTCTTGCAATTTAATTCATATTCATTCACTTACAAAACTTGATTTCTGTTCACTATTAATATTCATTAGTGAATCATTTCATATTTAAGTTTCTCTAATTTTTGATTCACTTTTATTTCTTCATATATGGTATCACTTAATATTAAATAAAGCTAGAATGTCATGGAATTGATGCTATAAATAAAAAAAGAAAAAGATTTTTTTTAAAATTCTTTATCACAGGAGATAAGTTATAAAAAAATATAAGAGAGATTATCTTCACCTCAAATGCAAAAAATAATAAATGAATTGCAAAATTATATAGAAAAACAATTTGTGGTGGTACTCCTAATGCCTTTTGGCAAAGGAAAAAGCATATGGTAGAATTACTATATGAGCCGACTTTAAAGAAAGTGAAATCCCAACCAAGGCAAGACCGATTGCCAAGAACCCAAGGCATCCAAAAATATGTAAAAAGGAAATAGAAGAATTGCTACAAAAGGGTCTTATTAGATTGTCTAGGAGCCCATGGAGCTGTTATGCATTTTATGTTGAAAATGCAGCAGAATTAGAATGAGGGGTTCCAAGACTGGTGTTGGGCGTGCCTTCGCCGAACCAGAGTAAGGATATCCTTGCCAAACCACCCATCACCGAACCAACCCCACTCCTACGCACTACAGAACCAACCACCTCATCACTGGTCCAAAACCCACCGTCACCGGTTCAAAGCCTCTCCATCCAACACCGATCCAGTCCCATGACCAAACCAACCTACTGCCGGTCCAAACTCCAAATCACGCTCCTACCACCGGACCAACCTCCACCGGTCCAAATCCACTTCCCTGCTACTGCCGGACAAACAACCACCGAGCCAAACAACCTCCATCGACTACCGGACCAAAGCATGGCCGGACCAAGCCTCATCCACATTCACCACCGGACCAAAGCATTCCGGACCAACTTTGCCGGGCCAAATGCAACAACCCAGGCCCGTCAGCAGCTATATACATCCAAGACCCCTGCCCCCAGCCTCACTCTATAAATAGAGGGGCAGGGGTACAACAATGACAGACAAGTTTGAGAGCTCAAGCACGGATAGAACTTTCAAACAACTTTCAGTTACTTGTAGTCAAAGCTTTGTACTTGTAATCTGAATAGAAAAGGAGAATAACATATAAAGTGGACGTAGGCACGTTCTGCCCGAACCACTATAAATCTGTGTGTCTTTTACAGTTTAGTCCCTGCTTTTTATATATTTGCGTAAATCACCCAAATCACTAGAAACAACATAAAATCAACTAATTCATACGACTGGAGGTGTTTGCCCATTTTTTGTGCAAACATTTTTGGTGCTTTCACTGAGAACAAGAGCTCGAAGCTTTAGCTTCTCCCACTCAACCCTTCTCCTATCAACATCGTTCATTGCTTGGAAAACATGCCTCCCGGACGGAAGAAAGATGCTAACAAAGGAAAGAACATCGCAACTGGCAGTATCCCAGATCCAGTGATCAGAGACCAAGACAATCGTCCAGTTCCAACAACAAATTTAAATCAGGCAAATACGACAGCCCCTGCTACGAAACAACCAATTACAAGGGCGGATCTGGACAGGGTTGTGGCTGAAGTAACTAACCGCTTCACATCTCAACAAGAAGCCTTAGTGGATCAACTCATGTCACGCTTAAGGGATGTCGAAGAAACCAAACGCAACACTGAATCATGGGGAGAGTCCCAGTCTGGAGGATCTAGGAGGCGACAAGGGTTTTTCTTCTTCGAAGAGGCTAACAACAGAAACAGCTATGGTAGGAGCCGAGCCCGGACTCAGCCAGAATTCCGACCCGAGGAAACGCTTGGAACCGAACCCAACGGGGGAGGGACCAGGCAAGGGTCGTATGTAGTTGAGCCCGCCATGCTACCTAATCATAGAAACACCAAGGAACGGGGCCGAGCGGGAATCCAGCCCGAAGTTGGACCCGAGGAAGTGCTGAGAAGAGAACCCAGCAGGGAAAGATCAGAGCAAGGGCCAACTGTGGCTGACCCCAACATGCCCCCGGAAGACCAGAGGCAACCATTGGAGAATGTCAAGAGTGATGGACGGTACCATCCTTACAGGTCATCTGGACGGAATCGATCCCGCAGGGAAGAACTAAACTCATTTCTATCCGCTCCAAGTTTTGACGAGAGGATGGCGCGATTGTTCAAAGAGTGCGTCCAACGGGAGCAAAGGGATCGGGGGGTAGGTGCTAGGGTAACCAGCCCCTTCACCCATAATATCGAAACTGCCATCACCCCCGGGAATGGAAAATGCCAACAATGGAACCTTACAAGGGAACCTCTGACCCCATCGTACACTTACAAAGATACACCCAGCATATGCTCATGAGCGGAGCAACAGAGGGAGTGTTGTGTAAATGCTTCCCACTATTCTTGGAAGATCTAGCTACCTCCTGGTTCTGCCACCTACCCTAAGGGTCCATCAGCTCATGGGAAATGTTGAAAGAAAAGTTCATCAGTCAGTTCCGCATTCATGTGGAACAACCCAAGGACGCTTATTCCTTATCTAATATCAAACAGAAACCCGGAGAGACAGTGCAACAATATCTAACCTGATTCAATGCCGCGACGGCCGCAGTCCAAGATGCCGACGAGAAACTTATCCGAATGGCCCTCTACAGTGGTGTACATCCGGATACTAAATTTGCTAGAAGACTAACCAAGGAAAAACCAGATACTCTACCTGATTTCTTTCATGAAGCTGGAAAATATATGAGACTTGAAGACGCTGCCACTGAGAGGCAGTCAGGCCAACAGGCTAAGACAGCTCCAAACAGGGTTCCCGCTGCAGCAAAGGATGTTCGGAGAAGTGACTCTAGAGACAATGTTGGGGGCAAGAAGGGAGAAAAACGCTTATATCGACCAGGACCAAGATTTGACTCCTACACTCCTTTGAATGAAACAATCAAAAACATTTTCCTAGCCACTCAAGACGAAGTTAGATACAAGCGGCCCCCGCACAAGAAGGAGTCAGATAACGCACTCAAGTCTGGAATGTTCTGCCGCTTCCACGAATCCCATGGACATGACACCAATGAATGTCACCATCTCCGGGACTTAATTGAAGAACACATCAGAAGGAAGAGACTGGAACGCTATGTAAAAAGCCATAACAGGACTCCAGCCCCTGCCAATGAAAACCCAAGGCCACCCCTCCCAGAAGTAGGTGGAGGAAATCGCAACACCAACGGCTCTAGTCAAGAGAAGATAGTGGTCCATACCATATCAGGAGGACCGCACATCGCCGACAGAAGCTGGACAGAGATGGAAAGATACGGTAAGTCACTTAGGAACGATGAAGGCTACGTTAATTCTGTCATGGAAGAACGCCACCCGAAACGGAAAGAGAATGACTACATCACATTCAGTAGGCGTGATGTGACGCCCCACCTCTATACCCACGCTAGCCAAGGACACTACAGGGTAATGCCGTCAACTAACACGGAGAATAAGGCTGGTTAGGAGCGACCATCTATAGCCTTGCTCTAATTATCTATTGAATACATCGACAATACACATACCAAGAAGGTCGACATACCCAATGAATACTTAAAACAAAACCATAGGTCGTTGGATCTATCAAAACAGAATATAACAACTCAAATGTAATATACATCATAGAACAGTAGATCATCATATGCACATACACTGATACATAACAGAGTATACAAAATAATACATGTCGAATGGTATAGCAAACCACAATATACAGACGAGTTCCAGATGAATACACATCAGAGTTACTACAAAATGGAACTACACAAAAAGCTATGACAAAAAGAAGCTAGCGGAGTAGTCCTTGCGGAAGCAAAATAGGCTAAGTCCAAAGCACCTAACCTGAAACATCTCGCTCTGACCCGAGTATAAAATACACGGTTCAGTCTAGCTAAACAAATCAGTTAGATAAACTGAACAACAATAAACCTGCAAGGTTACAAAGTATAACAAATATCTCTAAAGGAGATAACACAATCATCTAACAAAAGATGAATCATATAGAACAAGCCTCATATCATCGGCAACATATAGAAACAAAGGATAAGAATATCCCAAAGCAAGCCAAAAAGGCAAATAACAAATACCAATAAGGTACACAAGTTCCGCAAGGTAAACGCTACATATCATGCAGCTCAAAAAGACCAACACCGAAGGGCGATACCTAGGGAATATACATATGAATGAAACATCAGAAAAATAAATATGCTCGAGCTCAGTACTGTACAAACAATGATCCATAAGCCCGAAGACTCCAAACCCAATATCACCCATGCGGCTCATAACGACCAACATCGGAAGCGATACTAAAGGGCAACCCAATATCACCCATGCGGCTCATAACGACCAACAACGGAAGCGATACTAAAGGGAAACAAACCCGAAGGCACAAACCCGAAGGCACATACCCAAAGGCACATACCCGAAGGCAACAAACCGTTGTGGTGAAGGTCAGAGACCCAGTACTGGACACCACTAACTGGCGGAATGTGTCACAACTTTCGAAAAGGAATCCGAAAAGTGTTAACGTATGTCCCATAACCACTCGTTCGCACTAAACGATTTACTATCCGTCAGCCACTTTCACACTCAAAGCAGTACAAAGTTCACCTCATATCATCGATAAACCAAACCCGAAGGTTAAAACGATCAATCGAATAGGTCAGGGACTAATCGGGAAGACAAACGCACAGATTCATGGTCCATGTTTTAGCTAACCATTTAATCTTCCTTCCACTTCGCTCGAAGTGCGAAATTGTGTGTATGCGTTTTAAATAGAATTTAAGAATTGGAGAAGGAAACTTTTAATACGATCTAGAGGGATTATTTATGAAAACCCGTGAATGAAGTCAAAAATAAGTTATCAAAGCCAAAGATGCAACGACAACCACTAAAAAGCAACTTGAATCGATAAAATTTGGAAAAACAAATCAAATATGCAAAAATAGGCAAAACAGCAAAATAGGAGCAGGTCGGTCGACCGGTTGCAGGGCTCGGTCGGCTGGCCAGATGCAGAAAATAAAAAACTCGACATGAGCAGGTCGGTCGACCGGCTACAGGGCTCGGTCGGCCGAACTGCATAAATTTGCAGTTTCTGCCCTTTTTCCAATGAAATGCAATTTCTTCCCAAACCGCACCCGTTCGAGCAATGGACCTAAGGAGCTTTAGCCAATAGATACCCCAGCTCCATTAGCTCTCCGATTCGCAACCGAAAACATATTCAAACATCAAAGTTAGGATCTTTAAAGAATTGAACCCAACACTAAAAATTTGGATATTCCCCAATTCAGTCCAAACCAAAAGCAAGTGCATATGAACAAGGTGTTAGGAATTCATACCCAACATCTATGATATCAAGAGAGGTAGATGTGAGTTCAAAACTCACCTTTTAATCTCACAAACAAAGAAGATGAAGGAGCTAAAACACAAGGAGAAGACCAACTAATCACTACTTCAACCCAACAAGCTTCAATCTGAGAACAAACAAGTATTTTCCTAAGTTAGGTTTAGGAAAACTTTCTGAAATTGAAGGAGAAAGAGTTGGAGAAGAAGAAGAGAGACTTACCTATGGCTTCTCTATGATTTTGGAGCAAGAAATCAAGTTACAAAGGAGAAACTAGGGCTTGCAATTTCTATTTCCTCTTCCCTTCCACCATTTTCAGTTTTGCTTGAGAAATGAAAATGAAATGAAGATGAAATGAAGAGAAGGGGTTGAGTTAGAGGGTTAATTAAGCTAGTGGGCTGAACCCAAACCCAAAACCCAATAGAAAAAAGGGTCAAAATTTCACAAACTCCAAACATATCAAAGATTATACTCAAAAAGATCGCAAACGACATTTTGGAACCAATGGGGGTAGTTTCGAGCTCCAATTCGGCCGTTTGCAAAAAGTAATATTTCGAACCTAAATCCGACTAACGACGCTATATTTAAATAAAATATTTAAATATATAATCGTTAAATATGCGGGTTGTTACAGATCTCCCCTCCTTACAAAAATTGCGTCCCCGCAATTCCTAAAGACGATATTTGTAACAACTACATACATACAACAATCAAAAGAAAAGGGAAATAAGCTTGAGATGAAAAGACATACTCACCATTTACAAGCTAAGAAAGAAAACCCGGATAAGATTGCTCGATAAACTCTCTGGTTTCCCAAGTACAGTCATTGGGATTAGCGGACCATTGAACTTTAACGAGCGGCACATCCTTGTTCTGAAGGTGTCGCACCTCCGTGTCAAGCACACGAATAGGTTGCTGTACAATAGATAAGTCCGGTGAGATCTCAAGCTCTTGTAAATCAGGAGAAATAATAACAGAATCCGACTCCCGAAGACACTTTCGAAGTTGCGAGACGTGGAACACGTCATGAATGCCAGATAAATGAACTGGAAGTGAAACTCTATAAGCCACAGGGCCAATACGTTCAGTAATAGAAAATGGCCCTACATAACGAGGAGCCAATTTTCCAGTCGTACTGAAACGCATAACCCCTTTCAAAGGAGAAACACAAATAAAAACAAGATCGCCGATCGAGAACTCGAGAGGCTTCCTACGGTTATCCACGTAGGATTTCTAGCGGCTCTGTGCCTCTTTCATTCTCAATCGAATAAGATCAATCTTCTCGGAAGAATCACGAACAAAATCTGGACCAAGAATAAGCTTCTCACCAGATTCCAACCAACATGAAGGTGATCGACATGGCCTTCCATATAAGGCTTCGAAAGGAGCCATACCGATACTAGATTGAAAACTATTGTTGTAGGAGAATTCTACAAGAGGTAGGTGATCCTCCCAGCTACCACCAAAATCAAAAACACAAATACGGAGAAAATCTTCCAAGATACGATTCACCCGTTCAGTCTGTCCGTCAGACTGCGGATGATAAGCTGTAGAAAAATTAAGCTTTGTTCCCAAAGCTTGCTGAAGACTCTTCCAAACATGACTCGTGAATAAAGGATCACGATCACTCACAATAGAACTAGGAACACCGTGAAATCTCACGATTTCCTTAACATACAACTTAGCCAAATACGAAGCAGTCCTATTAGACTTAATAGGGACAAAATGAGCAGACTTGGTAAGGCGATCAACAATAACCCAAATGCTAGAATGGCCTGATCTCGAACGGGGTAGGCCGTCAATGAAATCCATAGAAATCTGATCCCATTTCCACAATGGAATCTCAAGAGGCTGAAGAAGACCAGAAGGACGCTGATGCTCGGCCTTAAAACGCTGATAAGTTATGCAATTGCTCACATAACTCGCCACATAGCGCTTCATGCCTTCCCAATAATAAAGACAACGCATATCGGCATACATCTTGCTACTACCGGGATGAATAGTATACTTAGAACGGTGACAGATATCAACAATGTCATGCCTAAGTGCAAGATCATAAGGCACAAAAAGACGGTTCTTCTTACGAAGACACCCATGAGAATCAATGCTAAAATCCTGCAACGCCTCATCACAGGATCCAGACTCACAAAGCTGAATAAGATGCAACAAATCAAGATCACGCCGCTGAGCATCGGCAATACGATCCAACAAAATAGGTCGAGCTCCCAAACTAAATAATAGGATAGGAGAATCAGAAGATGAACCGTGATTCCGAATTTCACAAAAAGATAGGGTCTCAAGAACATCCCATTCGGCAAGCATCATAGAAATAACAGCCGAATATTTGCGACTAAGCGCATCAGCAACACTATTACCCTTACCAGGGGTATATAGGATATCAAAGTCATAGGAGGCAAGAAACTCGAGCCAACGTTGTTGTCTCATATTGAGTTCCTTATGAGTGAACAAATACTTCAAAGATTTATGATCGGTATAGAGAATGAAGCGCTCGCCTAACAAATAGTGTCGCCAAATTTTCAAGGCGAAGACAATGGCGGCTAACTCAAGATCATGAGTGGCATAGCGGACTTCATTCGGATGCAGTTGCCTAGAAGCATAAGCAACTACCTGATCCTTCTGCATAAGAACTGCACCGAGACCACTACCACAAGCATCGGTGTGGACAACAAGATCATGATTCCCCTCGGGAACCATAAGAATAGGAGCATTAGTGAGAAGTTCCTTCAATGTCAGAAAGGAAGCTTCACACTTGTCGGACCAATCAAAACGAATGCCTTTCCGAGTAAGGCAAGTGAGAGGAAGCACAACACGGGAAAAATCCTTAATGAACCGACGGTAATAACCCGCCAATCCAAGAAAACTACGAATCTCATGCACATTCTCAGGCCTCTTCCAATTCTGAATGGCTTCGATCTTTGAGGGATCGACAGAAAAGCCATCGGAAGATACAACATGGCCTAAGAATTTAACCTTATTCTCCCAAAAGTGGCACTTGGAGAATTTGGCTCTAAGCTGATGACGACGAAGAGTACTCAAGACAATTCTCAAGTGATTAGCATGCTCGGCTTCAGACTTAGAATAAATAAGGATATCATCAATGAACACAAGAACGAACTTATCGAGATATTCCCGAAATACCCGATTCATGAGATCAACAAAGAAAGCAGGAGCGTTCGTCAAACCGAACGGCATAACGAGCCACTCAAAAGATCCATATCGAGTGCGGAACGCTGTAAGAGGTATGCTATCCTCTGCGACTCGTAACTGATGAAAACCTGTGGCAAGGTCAAGCTGAGAAAAGACCTTAGCACCACTCAATAGATCGAACATATCATCGATCCTAGGCAATGGATACCTATTCCTGATGGTTAACTCGTTAAGTTTGCGATAATCAATGCAAAGCCTAAGAGTTCCATCAGACTTCCTCACGAAGACAAACGCGGATCCCCACGGAGAAAAACTAGACTGAATCAACTGCTTGGACTCTAGCTCTAAAAGCTGCTTCTTGAGTTTCTCATTTTCCTTTGTAGACATCCTCGTAGGAGGACGACTAACTGGCTGCGCGCCTGGAATGAGATCAATGCGGAACTCAATTGCCCGCTTAGGTGGCAAACCCGATACAGGCTCAAAAACATCAGAAAAGTCACAAGCAATAGGAATACGAGATATATCATCACCATCTCGCGAATCAAGAGAATACAAAGCCATTTCGGAATTATCCACATCCCGAAGAATAAGAGATAGCTGAGTAGGCGAATCCGGATGTCGAAGATATACAATCCTCTCCGAACAAATAATCCTGGCATCATATCTCACTAGCCAGTCCATTCCCAAAATCATATCAAATCCCAGACAAGAAATAACGTGCAGATTCGCACGAAAAGAAAAGCCACATAAAAAAATCTCAACATCATCACAAAGCAAACTAAGGGTCGTGGATCCCCCAATAGGATTTGCAATCATCAATGATGTAACCAAACAAGAAACATCCAAAGATAAATCATCAACGAGCTGTTTCGATACAAAAGAATGTGAAGCACCCGTATCGAAAAGAACTCGAATACTATGATCACGAAATAAAATAGAACCTTCCAAAATAGATAGAGAGATACCTTTGTGTTGAGAAGGACCTTCAGAAACCTTTGCAGCATAAAGCCTGCTAGACTTGGCACTAGCCGGAACAGTAGGGCAAGCTGAAACATGATGACCTTCCTTCTTGCAATAACGGCAGAAGAGAGGCGTAGGACAAGCTCGAATAATATGATCCGGAGTACCACAATTGAAACACTTTCGAACGAAAGGTGTTCCGGAAGACTGAGGCTGAGAACTAGGACCACCAGTCTTCTTCTTCTTAGAAGGAAAAGGCCTTGACTTCTGAATTGGAAACGACCTCTTGTTGGGGTTCTTGGAAACCTCAACATCAACATCACTATCACACTCCTTCTCGACGGTCTCGAGGTGAAGTGCCGAATCAACCAACTCCTCAAAAGAAAGCTTAAGTTGGAGCAACAAAGATTTCTTAAGATACTTCTTAAGACCAGAAACAAACTTCATATTCTTCTTATAAGAAGTGCTGATGAATTCAAGACCATACTTTGAGAAAGCCTCGAATGATGCAACATACTCAGAAATAGAAGACTTCCCTTGCTTCAACTCAAGGAAACGAGGGGTCAATAAAACTTTTTCAGATTCGGGAACGAACTTGAGTTCAGATCGCTCCCAAAACTGAGTCCAAGAAAGAGTAGACTCATCAATTTCGGCTATAAGAAGCTCATACCAATCAAGAGCACGCTCTTGTAATAAGCTAGAAGTTACAAGAACTCTATCATGGTCAGAAAGATCCATGCGAGAAAAGATACGCTCGCACGTGCGAAACCAAGCTTGGACTTCAAGAACAGACTCGGAGCCCTTAAACGGCTTTCCCCCAAGATGAGCAAAATCACTGCACTGGTGTGCAAAGGCAGACTTGCAAGGTGGAGACACTCGAGGAGGAAATGGAGGCTGAGTGCTCCTAAACAATTCCAAAAACTGATCAGCAGACATATAAACGCCATCCGGATGTGTGCCACTGGATTGCCCAGCATTCGAACGTCGTCCCCTACCTCTTCCAGCCATACGCTGAAAGTTAGATAAGAACAAGATTATTCACAAGGTAGATATTGCAATATGGAATACTACGGAATAGAAATGCATTCCTAGACGTATTCCCAAACTCTATCTAACCTTGATGGAATAAAGAGACATGATGATTCAAAGATTTGTATCACTTGTACACTTTGATGTACCGTAATATGTGCATCTATTCTGTGTTTATCATATTTTGTTCTGAACTCAACTCCGCTACCACGCTGTGACGCCCCACCTCTATACCCACGCTAGCCAAGAACACTACAGGGTAATGCCGTCAACTAACACGAAGAATAAGGCAAGTTAGGAGCGACCATCTATAGCCTTGCTTTAATTATCTATTGAATACATCGACAATGCACATACCAAGCAGGTCGACATACCCAATGAATACTTAAAACAAAACCATAGGTGGTTGGATCTATCAGAACAGGATATAACAACTCAAATGTAATATACATCACAGAACAATAGATCATCATATACACATACACTGATACATAACAGAGTATACAAAATAATACATGTCGAGTGGTATAGCAAACCATAATATACAGACGAGTTCCAGATGAATACACATCAGAGTTACTACAAAATGGGACTACACAAAAAGCTATGACAAAAAGAAGCTAGCGGAGCAGTCCTTGCAGAAGCAAAATAGGCTAAGTCCAAAGCACCTAACCTGAAACATCTCGGTCTGACCCGAGTATAAAATACACGGTTCAGTCTAGCTAAACAAATCAGTTAGATAAACTGAACAACAATAAACCTGCAAGGTTACAAAGTATAACAAATATCTCTAAAGGAGATAACACAATCATCTAACAAAAGATGAATCATATAGAACAAGCCTCATATCATCGGCAACATATAGGAACAAAGGATAAGAATATCCCAAAGCAAGCCAAAAAGGCAAATAACAAATACCAATAAGGTACACAAGTTCCGCAAGGTAAACGCTACATATCATGCGGCTCAAAAAGACCAACACCGAAGGGCGATACCTAGGGAATATACATATGAATGAAACATCAGAAAAATAAATATGCTCGAGCTCAGTACTGTACAAACAAGGATCCATGAGCCCGAAGACTCCAAACCCAATATCACCCATGCGGCTCATAACGACCAACAACGGAAGCGATACTAAAGGGCAACCCAATATTACCCATGCGGCTCATAACGACCAACATCGGAAGTGATACTAAAGGGCAACAAACCCGAAGGCACAAACCCGAAGGCACATACCCAAAGGCAACAAACCATAGTGGTGAAGGTCAGAGACCCAGTACTGGACACCACTAACTGGCGGAATGTGTCATAACTCTCGAAAAGGAATCCGAAAAGTATTAACGTATGTCCCATAACCACTCGTTCGCACTAAACTATTTACTATCCGTCAGCCACTTTCACACTCAAAGCAGTACAAAGTTCACCTCATATCATCGATAAACCAAACCCGAAGGTTAAAACGATCAATCGAATAGGTCAGGGACTAATCGGGAAGACAAACGCACTGATTCATGGTCCATGTTTTAGCTAACCATTTAATCTTCCTTCCACTTCGCTCGAAGTGCGAAATTGTGTGTATGCGTTTTAAATAGAATTTAAGAATTGGAGAAGGAAACTTTTAATACGATCTAGAGGGATTATTTATGAAAACCCGTGAATGAAGTCAAAAATAAGTTATCAAAGCCAAAGATGCAATGACAACCACTAAAAAGCAACTTGAATCGATAAAATTTGGAAAAAAAAATCAAATATGCAAAAATAGGCAAAACAACAAAATAGGAGCAGGTCGGTCGACCGGTTGCAGGGTCGGTCGGCTGGCCAGATGCAGAAAATAAAAAACTCGACATGAGCAGGTCGGTCGACCGGCTACAGGGCTCGGTCGGCCGAATTGCATAAATTTGCAGTTTCTGCCCTTTTTCCAATGAAATGCAATTTCTTCCCAAACCGCGACCGTTCGAGCAATGGACCTAAGGAGCTTTAGCCAATAGATACCCCAGCTCCATTAGCTCTCCGATTCGCAACCAAAAACATATTCAAACATCAAAGTTAGGATCTTTAAAGAATTGAACCCAACACTAAAAATTTGGATATTCCCCAATTCAATCCAAACCAAAAGCAAGTGCATATGAACAAGGTGTTAGGAATTCATACCCAACATCTATGATATCAAGTGAGGTAGATGTGAGTTCAAAACTCACCTTTTAATCTCACAAACAAAGAAGATGAAGGAGCTAAAACACAAGGAGTAGACCAACTAATCACTACTTCAACCCAACAAGCTTCAATCTAAGAACAAACAAGTATTTTCCTAAGTTAGGTTTAGGAAAACTTTCTGAAATTGAAGGAGAAAGAGTTGGAGAAGAAGAAGAGAGACTTACCTATGGCTTCTCTATGATTTTGGAGCAAGAAATCAAGTTACAAAGGAGAAACTAGGGCTTGCAATTTCTATTTCCTCTTCCCTTCCACCATTTTCAGTTTTGCTTGAGAAATGAAAATGAAATGAAGATGAAATGAAGAGAAGGGGTTGAGTTAGAGGGTTAATTAAGCTAGTGGGCTGAACCCAAACCCAAAACCCAATAGAAAAAGGGTCAAAATTTCACAAACTCCAAACATATCAAAGATTATACTCAAAAAGATCGCAAACGACATTTTGGAACCAATGGGAGTAGTTTCGAGCTCCAATTCGGCCGTTTGCAAAAAGTAACATTTCGGACCTAAATCCGACTAACGACGCTATATTTAAATAAAATATTTAAATATATAATCATTAAATATGCGGGTTGTTACACGTGACCTAGAGGGAAGACAGTACCCACACATGGATCCTATGGTCATCTCTGCCTGGTTCGGTCCAGCCAAAGTTTGCTGAATTTTAATAGACACTGGAAGCTCGGTAAATATCCTATTCAAGCATGCTTTCGACAAAATGAAGCTGTCAATGTAGGATGTGTC
Organism: Allium cepa; assembly: GCA_030765085.1. Lineage (NCBI taxonomy): Eukaryota > Viridiplantae > Streptophyta > Magnoliopsida > Asparagales > Amaryllidaceae > Allium > Allium cepa. Next base: position 565,987,507 of record CM060940.1, on the reverse strand, counting down.
TCCCTGCAACAAATCACTACATGGTTTCACTAGAGATGCGAAGATTCCCCTCGGGCAACTGGACCTCTTTGTCGAAATAGGAAGTCATCCCCGCTCCGCTGTGCGAAAACAAACGTTTGTACTAATAGAGAACCATTCGGCCTACAACGCCTTTTTGGGAAGACCAGCCTTGTCCGACTTTCAAATTGTCCTAGCCCCGTGGTGCCTGAAGATGAAATTTCAAACGGATAACGAAATAGGAGAAATGGAGGGGGATCAAGACGCCGCTCGAGATTGCTATGTAACTGAACTTCGCAATAACCGCAGAAAAGATAAACGGAAAATGCAGAGACTACTCTCTGCATGAAAAGCTTAAAATCATAGAAACTAAAGAAAGACCCTCCTCTTCAATATACCAGTGATCCTTTCAATGAATTAGACCCCAGGGACGAAGAGGAGGAGGTCACCGCCGAGCCTGCAGAGGCTATGGAATTCATGGCTGTAGACAAACATGACTCAAGTAGACTATTGAAAATCGGATCTCAACTAAAAGAAGAATTAAAGGATCAACTCATTGATTTTCTTAGCCACAACATGGACGTATTTGCATGGACGCACGCGGATATGACAGGAATCTCCGTAGACGTAGCATGCCACGTACTGAACATCGATCCCACCAAAGTGCCGGTAAAGCAGAAAAACAGAAGCATGGGGCAGAACGATCAGCAGCCCTCGAGGAAGAAGTAAAGAACCTACTTGCCAATAACTTCATATGAGAAGCCATCTACCCAGAATGGATCGCTAACCCGGTGCTGGTAAAGAAGGCTAATGGGAAGTGGCGAACATGCATCGACTTCTCCAACTTAAATGACGCTTGCCCGAAGGACTGGTTCCCACTCCCCCGAATCGATCAGCTCGTGGACAACACAGGCAGACACGAACTCTTATCCTTTATGGATGCATACTCAGGATATAACCAGATCCCTATGCACGCCCCCGATCAAGACCACACTAGTTTCATCACTGACCGGGGATTGTACTGCTACAGAGTAATGCCTTTTGGACTTAAAAATGCCGGAGCTACTTATCAACGCCTCGTCAACAAGATGTTTGCGAAACTAATAGGACGAACTATGGAAGTTTACGTGGATGACATGCTGGTAAAATCGAGGAAAGCCAACGATCATTTAAATCACCTGGAGGAAATGTTTCAAGTACTTCGCTAATATGGAATGAAGTTGAACCCTCTACAGTGCTCCTTCGGAGTATCGTCGGGAAAGTTCTTGGGATTCATCGTCCATGCCAGGGGGATTGAAGCAAACCCCGAACAAGTTCAGGCTTTGCAAGATATCAAGGTACCATCCACTCGAAGAGAGATGCAAAGCCTAAATGGGAAAGTGGCTGCCCTAAGCAGGTTCATCTCTAAAGCGACCGACAAATGCATCCCTTTCTTCGAAGCTCTAAAGAAAGACAAAGGAAAGTTCGAATGGACTGAAGAATGCTCGACAGCTTTCATTAACTTAATCGGACACCTCCAGAGACCACCAGTACTCTCAACTCCAAATGAAGGCGAGGAACTATACCTATACCTTGCTGCATCGTCCCATGCTTTAAGCGCCGCTTTGGTGAGGGAAGACAACCACACACAGCGGCCCGTATACTTTGTAAGCAAGAGATTTACAGGGGCAGAAGCCAGATACCTTAAACTTGAAAAGCTAGCATACTGTCTGCTAATCACGTCACGGAAGCTGCGACACTATTTCCAATATCATTCCATCAGAGTTTTAACCAATCAACCGTTAAGGCAGGTACTCCATCGGCCCGACACTTCTGGGTGACTACTTAAATGGTGTATTGAACTGAGTCAATATGATATCACCTACCATCCTCGCACCGCTATCAAGGGGTAAGCCATAACTGATTTCATTGCCGAATTCACTACTAAAGAAGGAAAAGAGCAATCTGGAATAGAAAAAGATATCAAGTGGAATTTCTTTGTTGATGGAGCATCAAACGAACAAGGCTCGGGGGCAGGTATTGTGATAATCACCCCCAGGGGAAGGAAGCTTCACTATGCCCTAAGGTTGGAGTTCGCTGCCACTAACAACAATGCAGAATAGGAAGCTGTAACGACCCGTATTTTACGTATCGACGAATCGTAAAATAGTTGCATTAGGTTGAGTGGGGCGACCTATAGGTTGAACGACCCAAGGAGTTAGGCCGTGTAGTGGTTAGGTCGCATGGATGTTGGCTTAAGTCGTGTTGCCGAGTTATAGAAGTGACGGCCTAAGTGTATTTAGCGACCTATAGGAGTTGGAGCGACTTAAGGAACATAGGTTTAGGGGTTAACGGCTCAAGGGAACTAACAGCTTAAACATGATAGGGGACCAGGCGGGTTAACAACTTAAGGTAGGAGGGTCGTTCGAGCGACTTAGTGTAGTTGGGTCGTGGACGAGTTATGATTAAGTCTTAAGTCGTTAGGTCATTAAACGACTCATGGTAAGTCGCTGGGTCGGATGTATTGTTAGTTCGCATAGGAGTTAGGTCGGCTGTTGTGTTGAGTCGTCCCTTTTGTTAAGTCGTAAACCGTTAAGACCTTGTGTCTGTGATAGGTCGGGGTCTGTTTTAGGTCGTTACCAACTTATGCTAAGTCGCGTGTGTGCTTGGGTAGGATAAGTCGTATGCCGCATGCTTTAGGTCTCAGGTCTTTGAGGTTGGGTCGCTAAGTCGCGAACGACTTAAGAGTTAGGTCGTGGACGACTTAAGGGGCGGCGACTTAGGGAATTTCCAGCCTATAAATAGAGGGGTTTGGCTCACTTTTTGGCACCGGATTTTGAAGCGACGAAGTGCTGCCATTTTGAGAGCTCGACTACAACACTTCTTCACTTCTTTTCTCCACTCTAATCTAGTGATTCCTTCCATCTAAATTGAAGATCAAATCGAAGATCCAAGAGCCAAAGTTGAAGATCTCCATCCATTAAAGAGAGATTTCATCATTTGAAGTGGAGCTTTGGAGGATCAAGCTTGATTCTTCGCTGTCCAGATCTGGAGTTGGTTGTTTTTGAGGTGTTTAGGTGATTCGGTGAGTGGTGGTTATCTCTCACACGGACCCAAAGGAGTATATTGGATCGGTGGTTTGTTTATGTGTTAAAGATAGTGATTTCGTGCATTTTCTTAAATCTGCATGTAGATCTATGGTTAATGATGTTTTAACATCTATTTCACTACATGTTCACTTATGCAAGTTTATTCATCAAGTTGTAGAGATATTGTTCATGATTCATACTTGTTAGGATGCATGTTAGATTTGGACACTTTATTTACAAAATTGCCATTATTGTTGTAATTGTTTATTTAGATCTTGTTTGAATGATTGATTACTTGGATTAATGTTTGATTTGATGGATTAGTTGATTGATAACTTGAATTAGACAAGTTGGTCAAAGATGATTCAAATGCTAAGTGGAAAGGCTCTTGAATAGTGAAAGCTGCCTGTGGCATATGAAGCAGATGTTAAAGCTCATATGGATAGATTTGATGATGATGGACTTTGCCATGATGCGATGAGGCAAACCATGATGTTGAGATGGGACTTTGCTATGATGCGTTAAAGCAAAGCATGGTGTGTGAAAAGCCTTGGTTTAATCCAGACGGGATCATCCCAAGCATGTTGATAACTCGGTGATGCGGTCCGGGTTTGTGGATAATGGTGGGATCGAGAGGCGCTTGAGCTAGTATGAGAGTAGTCATCGTGGAGGATGACTAGGAGGCTTGGATCTTATCGTTATTGAAGGTTCTAGCATGCTCAAAGCAAGAGTACGTTGGGACGGGTCACGATGACGTTCCAAGCACGGGTCACGATGACGTGCTAGTACTCTGGGCAGATGCGATAGTCCTAGGCACGGGTCATGACGACGTGCGGAGTTATGTCTAGAACGGGGTTGCCATTAGCCTTTGACGGACGGCTGAAAGAAGGTGCCGGTCATTCAATTAACGGTGATATCGAGGCAATGATAACATTGATAGCCAGAGTCATGGATGTTTGATTGTATCATCATTCGGCTTCAAGAGCGATGCTTTCTGGGTGCTTATCTAATCTTGGTTTAGGCCTTGGGGGTTTGTACTTGGAAAACATCGACCTTGACTCGAGTGATAATTACTTTACTTTAAATGTCTGCTTTGTTATGCTTGTTTCTGCTTAGTGTGTCTGGGGGCTATCACTGTAGAATGAGGTGGAGTGGGATGGTTGAGTTCCTATTCCTTTTACCCTTTACGCTCTTTTGGTATGTTTGATAGTTGATTTACTGCTCACTAAGACTATTGTCTGACTCAAGGTTTTATGTTTAACTCTTATTACCTTGGGCTGTTCATCCATGTTGGGATGGGTAGACTAGGTAGCAGGTGACAGGTGCCGTTCTTGGCTACTAACGCTGTTGATGACGAAGACGAGCTGGAGGCTTTTGCATATTGTTTTCCAACTATATGCACTGGATGTTCCGCTGTTTGTTTGATAATCTGAGTGTTATGTAGTGAGGCTTGATGTATTGACTATTCAGATGATTGTATAAAACTATTATGAGTTTATATGATTCTGTTCTATGGAGCTTCACTATGTATAATTTCTATTGTATTTGTGTCCATGTGCTGTGAGTAATACGATAGACTATTCTGTTTTACCTTACCCTGACTATTGTCCATGGCTTCCTGGCACACCTTTCAGCGCACCATTTCCTTGTTTTCGTGCGGGAGTCTTGGGCGGTCGTCACATTTGGTATCAGAGCTTTGGTTAATCGATTTTAGCCAACGCTCGCTGATGTAACTACGTATGAGAGACGTAATTGTATTTTGATGGATGATTGCTATATATAATATAGTAGCTTAGAAGGATTTGAACTCCTTATGTAGTTGTTTCTCAAGGTGTTCTAATCATTCCTTTTTATAGATATTAAGGATGAGTCGAAGAGGGAGACCAGCTGCTAGGGAAGGCCGTGCTGCTGAAGGGGCTGCTGATTATGCTACTATGTTTGAGGCTATGATGACTTCGATCATGAGAAGGATGCCAGCCTCAGGGTCATCAGTAGATGTTGGAGTTCAAGTTCCAGCTCCAAGACCAGTGGATTTTGCTAAGTTGTGCAAAGACTATACTGCTCTTGGAGGAAAGGTTTTCTTGGGAACAGAATCAACCATTGAAATTCAGAGATGGATTGATGCTTGTAGAAGGATCTTTGGCGATTTGGGAATTGAGGATGCAACTAAGAGGAAGCTTGCATCAAGACAGCTTCAAGGGAGAGCTTCAGATTGGTGGAACTCTATCACCATTGATACTCCAGAGGAAGAGATTACTTGGGAGCAATTCCAAGTCAGATTTGAGGCTAAGTTCATTTCTACAGCTCAGAAATCTGTTTTGTTTAAGAAGTTTGTGGAACTCAAGTAAGGTGGAAGATAAGTTCTTGAGTATGTTTCTGATTTTAAAGCTTTGTCCAAGTATGCTCGGTCGTATATTGAGTCTTCATATCAGAAGAATGAGAAGTTTGTGACAGGCTTGGACACTTATCTTGGGAGGCAGTTAGTGGATCATCTGGACGATCCATTTGAGTAGCTTGTGGAGAAAGCTCTCAGGCATGAGAATCTGTTTCCTAAGGAAGGATCTGTTGTTGCTGTAACCAAGGAGCAAAATGGAAACAAGAAGAGGAAGCAGCAGCAGCAGAAGGGTAGGGATGGCCAGAAAAAGCCAAAGGGTGAAGTGATCTGCTACAATTGTCGGCAGAAGGGCCATTTCTCTAGGGATTGCAAGAATCCAAAGGTGCAGTTGAAGTGCCACAACTGTGATAAGCTGGGGCATATCAGGAAGGACTGTCCAGAACCGAGGAAAGATAAGCAGATTGTGCAAGCTTATGCTTTGGGAGCTGTTCCATCATCTTTGGAAACTCCTACTGCTGAAGAAAAGGGGAAGAGTGTGGTGGTTCAAGCTACTCTTTCCATGAGTGGTGTTCCAGTTAGAGTGTTGTTTGATACTGGGGCGTCGCATTCCTTTGTTTGTAATGATCTTGTAGGCCGGTTGGGTTTGGAACGGGATATTGACCATTAGTTGTGACTAATCCAGTTGGGGGTTCGTCTTGTTTGTGTATGGTATGTCGTGGTCTAGTTGTGTCAAGTCATGATTGCTCTTTTGTTTGTGATTGTTTTGTTCTGAACTTTGCGGGGTTCGGAATTATTTTGGGTATGGACTGGCTTAGGAAATATGCGGCAAGGGTTGATTGTGAGAGGCTGGAGGTGACAGTCGAGAATGTGGAGGGGCGAAAGGTTGTGATACGATGTAAGCATGAAGAAGGCGTCTTCATGAGCTTCATGTATTCGCTGGTTGTTCCACGGGATGGACTGTCATCGGTGCCTATTGTGAATGGATTTGAGGACGTCTTTGACGAGGTCAAAGGGTTACCGCCGCATAGGGAGATCGAGTTTCGTATCGATCTAGTTGAGGGAGCCAGACCTGTTGTGATGCCTCTTAGGCGGATGGCGCCTAGGGAGCAGCAAGAGTTGAAGGTGCAAGTTGATGACCTTTTACGGAAAGGATTCATTCGGTGTAGCGTGTCCGAATGGGGTGCACCATTTGTGTTCGCAACCAAAGCGGATGGATCGTTGAGGTTGTGTGTGGATTATCGTGAGCTGAATAAAGTGACTAAGAAGAACAAGTATCCATTGCCGAGAATAGATGACTTGTTTGATCAGCTTCACGAAGCTAAGGTGTTTTCTCAGATGGATTTGGCAACGGGATTTCACCAGTTGAGAGTGGCAAAGGATAGTGTTCCAAAGACTGCTTTTAGGACACCATCCGGTTTCTATGAGTGGCTGGTAATGCCGTTTGGATTGGCCAATGCACCAGCATATTTTGTGGATCCTATGAATAGGGTGTTCAGAGATCAGTTGAACAAGTTTGTACTTGTGTTCGTGGATGATATTTTAATTTATTCCAAAACTGAAGAGGAACACAAGACACACTTGCAGATTGTTTTGGAAATCTTGCGGAAGCATCAGCTGAGAGCTAAGTTTTCGAAGTGTCACTTCTGGAAGAGTGAAGTGAGGTTCTTAGGCCATGTTATCTCTGAAAATGGAATAGCGGTTGATCCCGCTAAGGTGGCAACAATCCAGAATTGGGTTAGACCTAAGAATGCATCTGATGTGAGAAGTTTTCTTGGATTAGCAGGATACTATCATCAGTTTATCAAAGACTTTTCCAAGATAGCTGCACCGTTAACAGGATTAACGAAAAAGAACCAAGTGTTCAGGTGGGATGCTAAGTGTGAGCAAGCTTTTGGAATCCTGAAAGAGCGACTGACCAGTGCTCCTGTTTTGACTATTCCAAGTGGAAATTATGAGATGGTGGTTTACACCGATGCATGTGGTACTGGAATTGGAGCAGTGCTAATGCAAAAGGATAAAGTTGTCGCGTATGCAAGTCGACAATTGAAGCCGCATGAAAGGAATTATCCAACTCATGATTTGGAGTTAGCGGTGATTGTATTTGCTTTGAAGATGTGGAGACATTATCTTTTGGGGGTTCGATTCGAGTTGTTTACGGATCATAAGTCATTGAAGTATCTATTCTCCCAAAAGGATTTGAATCTTCGACAGCAACGGTGGCTAGAGTTTTTAGCATCGTATTATTTTGGTATAGCTTATACTCCGGGAAAAGGTAACGCAGTGGCAGATGCGTTAAGTCGAAGACATGCAGGATTGGGAGCCATGTTTTCAGAATGGAAGAGCCTTGAGTATTTAGCTGGATTTGACTTCAGGCCTAGATGTGAATTGGAACCTGAAATGTTGGCAAACTTATCGATAAGACCTACTCTTGTGGAAAGAATTGGCGAGAGCCAAAAGCGAGACGATAAGCTTGTCAAGATTATCCGCAATTTGGAATCTGGATTGAATCCAGAAAAGGATAAGGGATTTGAAGTCGATCGAGAGGGTTGGCTTCGGAAGCAAGGATGACTGGTTGTTCCCGATATAGATGAATTGAGAGATGAAGTTCTGAGGGAAAGTCATCACTCGAAGTTGACAATTCATCCAGGTGGAAATAAGATGTATCGGGATATGAAGAGAACCTATTACTGGGAAGGTATGAAGAAGGATGTTGGAAATTTTATTTCCAAGTGCATGAATTGCCAGTTGGTAAAAGCCGAGCAAAAGAAGCCAAGTGGGTTGCTTCAGCCGTTAGAAGTTCCTACATGGAAGTGGGAGCAGATATCGATGGATTTTATCGATGGACTACCTAGAACCAGGGCAGGAAATGAAGGGATTTGGGTCATTGTAGATCGTTTGACTAAGAGTGCAAGATTCATTCCTGTTCGATCAACTAGGACTGCATCGAAGTTGGCTGAGCTTTATATTAAGTGGATAGTTCGACTCCATGGTATTCCGAAGAGTATAGTGAGTGATCAAGATCCATTGTTCACTAGTGGATTTTGGAAGAGCTTCCAGGAAGTTTTGGGAACCGAGTTGTGATTGAGTACAGCTTATCATCCCCAAACAGATGGTCAGACCGAGAGAGTCAACCGAGTTTTGGAAGATCTCCTGAGAGCATGTGTTTTGGATTTCGGAGGATCATGGGAAGATCATCTTCATTTGGTGGAATTTGCGTATAATAACAGTTATCAGACAAGTATTGGTATGGCACCATATGAGGCATTATATGGAAGACCGTGTAACTCTCCGACATGCTGGTTGGAAACTGGAAAAAAGATGATACTTGGGCCAGAAATGATTCGACAGACTACGGATTGTATAGAGATCATTCGGGGACGAATGAAGGCAGCCCAAGATCGTCAGAAAAGTTATGCCGATAAGCGCCGTAAGGATTTGGAATTCGACGTAGGTGATATGGTTTTTGTGAGGATTTCTCCATTGAAGAATATTATTCGATTCGGGAAGAAAGGAAAATTGACTCCGAGATTTGTTGGACCATTCCCGATCATCGAGCGAATTGGAAAGCTCGCATATAAATTGGAGTTACCAGAAAAGATGGCGAGTGTGCACAATGTTTTTCATGTATCTTATCTACGGAAGTATGTGCACGACTCGAATACGGTGGTTTCTGCTGATAGCTGTGAAGATTTAGAGGTTGATCTAGTTGTTGCGAGACCTCGTAAGCCACTTCGTGTTGTTGAAACCGACACGAAACAGCTTAGGAGGAAGGCGATTACGTTGCTCAAGGTACAATGGAGTGATGATGTTAACGACTGTACATGGGAGGAGGAAGAGAGGATGAAGGCAGCTCATCCTGAACTCTTCGAGGTATGGCCCTAAGGTGTCGTGACGTCTCATGAACTTGTAACTTGTTCTAGTCTTAGTATTCTGCATGCTAGGCTAGAATTGGATGCATGGTTTGTTGATTGCTATGCATGGTAGGCATGCGGAATAATTTTGGTTGCTCTTGTTTGTTTGGAATTTCGAGGACGAAATTCCAAAGGGGGAGAGAATGTAACGATCCGTATTTTACGTATCGACGAATCGTAAAATAGTTGCATTAGGTTGAGTGGGGCGACCTATAGGTTGAACGACCCAAGGAGTTAGGCCGTGTAGTGGTTAGGTCACATGGATGTTGGCTTAAGTCGTGTTGCCGAGTTATAGAAGTGACGGCCTAAGTGTATTTAGCGACCTATAGGAGTTGGAGCGACTTAAGGAAGATAGGTTTAGGGGTTAACGGCTCAAGGGAACTAACGGCTTAAACAGGATAGGGGACCAGGCGGGTTAACAACTTAAGGTAGGAGGGTCGTTCGAGCGACTTAGTGTAGTTGGGTCGTTGACGAGTTATGATTAAGTCTTAAGTCGTTAGGTCATTAAACGACTCATGGTAAGTCGCTGGGTCGGATGTATTGTTAGGTCGCATAGGAGTTAGGTCGGCTGTTGTGTTGAGTCGTCCCTTGTGTTAAGTCGTAAACCGTTAAGACCTTGTGTCTGTGATAGGTCGGGGTCTGTTTTAGGTCGTTACCGACTTATGCTAAGTCGCGTGTGTGCTTGGGTAGGATAAGTTGTATGCCGCATGCTTTAGGTCTCAGGTCTTTGAGGTTGGGTCGCTAAGTCGCGAACGACTTAAGAGTTAGGTCGTGGACGACTTAAGGGGCGGCGACTTAGGGAATTTCCAGCCTATAAATAGAGGGGTTTGGCTCACTTTTTGGCACCGGATTTTGAAGCGACGAAGTGCTGCCATTTTGAGAGCTCGACTACAACACTTCTTCACTTCTTTTCTCCACTCTAATCTAGTGATTCCTTCCATTTAAATTGAAGATCAAATCGAAGATTCAAGAGCCAATGTTGAAGATCTCCATCCATTAAAGAAAGATTTCATCATTTGAAGTGGAGCTTTGGAGGATCAAGCTTGATTCTTCGCTGTCCAGATCTAGAGTTGGTTGTTTTTGAGGTGTTTAGGTGATTCGGTGAGTGGTGGTTATCTCTCACATGGACCCAAAGGAGTATATTGGATCGGTGGTTTGTTTATGTGTTAAAGATAGTGATTTCGTGCATTTTCTTAAGTCTGCATGTAGATCTATGGTTAATGATGTTTTAACATTTATTTCACTACATGTTCACTTATGCAAGTTTATTCATCAAGTTGTAGAGATATTGTTCATGATTCATACTTGTTAGGATGCATGTTAGATTTGGACACTTTATTTACAAAATTGCCATTATTGCTGTAATTGTTTATTTAGATCTTGTTTGAATGATTGATTACTTGGATTAATGTTTGATTTGATGGATTAGTTGATTGATAACGTGAATTGGACAAGTTGGTCAAAGATGATTCAAAAGCTAAGTGGAAATGCTCTTGAATAGTGAAAGCTGCCTGTGGCATATGAAGCGGATGTTAAAGCTCATATGGATAGATTTGATGATGATGGACTTTGCCATGATGCGATGAGACAAACCATGATGTTGAGATGGGACTTTGCTATGATGCGTTAAAGCAAAGCATGGTGTGTGAAAAGCCTTGGTTTAATCCAGACGGGATCATCCCAAGCATGTTGATAACTTGGTGATGCGGTCCGGGTTTGTGGATAATGGTGGGCTCGAGAGGCGCTTGAGCTAGTATGAGAGTAGTCATCGAGGAGGATGACTAGGAGGCGTGGATCTTATCGTTATTGAAGGTTCTAGCATGCTCAAAGCAAGAGTACGTTGGGACGGGTCACGATAACGTTCCAAGCACGGGTCACGATGACGTGCTAGTACTCTGGGCAGATGCGATAGTCCTAGGCACGGGTCATGACGACGTGCGGAGTTATGTCTAGAACCGGGGTTGCCATTAGCCCTTGACGGACAGCTGAAAGAAGGTGCCGGTCATTCAATTAACGGTGATATCGAGGCAATGATAACAGTGATAGCCAGAGTCATGGATGTTTGATTGTATCATCATTCGGCTTCAAGAGCGATGCTTTCTGGGTGCTTATCTGATCTTGATTTAGGCCTTGGGGGTTTGTACTTGGAAAACATTGACCTTGACTCGAGTGATAATTACTTTACTTTAAATGTCTGCTTTGTTATGCTTGTTTCTGCTTAGTGTGTCTGGGGGCTATCACTGTAGAATGAGGTGGAGTGGGATGGTTGAATTCCTATTCCTTTTACCCTTTACGCTCTTTTGGTATGTTTGATAGTTGATTTACTGCTCACTAAGACTGTTGTCTGACTCAAGGTTTTATGTTCAACTCTTATTACCTTGGGCTGTTCATCCATGTGGGGATGGGCAGACTGGGTAGCAGGTGACAGGTGTCGTTCTTGCTACTAACGCTGTTGATGACGAAGACGAGCTGGAGGCTTTTGCATATTGTTTTCCTACTATATGCACTGGATGTTCCGCTGTTTGTTTGATACTCTGAGTGTTATGTAGTGAGGCTTGATGTATTGACTATTCAGATGATTGTATAAAACTATTATGAGTTTATATGATTCCGTTCTATGGAGCTTCACTATGTATATTTTCTATTGTATTTTTGTCCATGCGCTGTGAGTAATACGATGGACTATTCTGTTTTACCTTACCCTGACTATTATCCATGGCTTTCTAGCACACCTTTCAGCGCACCATTTCCTTGTTTTCGTGCGGGAGTCTTGCGCGGTCGTCACAGAAGCAGTAATAGCAGGACTGGAACTTGCCTTAGAAATTGGAATCAGTTCTTTATGTCTCCATAGCGACTCTCAACTTATTGTAAATCAAATACTAGAAGAATTCCAGACTCGAGGAGAACGACTCACAGCATATCTAAAGAAGACCAAGCTGCTGCTCAATCAATTGGATCACTATTTAATCAAACAAATTCCTCGAGAAGAGAATCAGGAGGCTGACGAACTGGCAATGCAAGCTAGCATGAAGGACGACACCGCTTTCCGAACAATAACCATCTCACAGCAACTAGCCCCGAGTTACGAGACAATGAACATGATAGCTGCAATCGAAGAGGAAACTTGGATGACTCCTGTTCGGAAAATTTTACAAGATGGCACACTGCCCGACGAGGGTAATGAAGCTAAGAAAATCTTAAGGAAAGCTTCCCGCTACACATTACAAGAAGGCATCCTCTATCGGCGCGGCTTCTCTAATCCCTTATTAAGGTGTATCGCTGGAAGGGAAGCCAGGGAAGTCTTGTCCAACATCCATCAAGGAAGTTGCGGAGATCACACCGGAGGGCAGACTCTAGCCAAGAAGACACTCCGATACGGGTATTACTGGCCCACTTTAAACAAAGACGCCTTAGACTTCGTCAAAAAATGCAACAAATGTCAGAAATTTGCTATGATTCCTCGACAGCCAACAAATGAAATTACTCAGATGACCAGCCCTTGGCCCTTTGCAATATGGGGAATCGACTTGATTGGCGAACTGCCAATGGGCCGAGGCGGAGCCAAATATGCCATGGTAGCAGTTGACTATTTCACCAAATGGGTGGAAGCGAAGCCTCCAAATAAAATATCTTCGGCGAAAGTTATTAACTTCTTGATCAAAAATGTTTTATGCAGGTACGGGGTTCCACTCAAAATAATATCGGACAATGGACTTCAATTCGACAGCGTGGAATTCACCGACTGGTGCCAAGAGCACGGAATTCACAAAAGCTTCTCATATGTAGCTTACCTCCAGGCAAACAGACAAGTCGAAGCTGTCAACAAAATCCTCAAAACCCTAATCAAGAAGAAACTTGAGAAGTCAAAGGGTGCTTGGGCGGATGAACTTCCTACGGCACTTTGGGCCTACCGCACATCTTACTGAACATCAACAGGGCATACTCCTTTCTCTTTGGCATACGGATCGGAGGCCATGCTCCCAGTTGAAACTATAGTGCCTTCCCACCGTAGGATCCACTACAACCCAGAAGAGAATGAAGAACTCCTCCACATGTCTTTGTATCTAATTGAAGAAAGAAGAAATGATGCAGCACTTAAAGCGGCAGCTCACAAGCAAAAAGTAGCAGCACAATACAACTCCAAAGTCAAGCACCACAGCTTACAAGAAGGAGATCTTGTCCTCAAGCGGATCTTCCCGCGCCCCGGAGCGCTAGATCCAGACAGACCCTATGTAATTCATAAAGATCTCCACAACGAGCTTATATTTTGTCAACAGTGGACGGAGAGGTGTTCCAGAGGGCATGGAACATCCAACACCTCCATCGATACTTTTCTTAACTTGTACTGCCCATATGAAGTGAATTAACAAAGAGAATCAGTGGACGTAGGCATTTTCGTGCCGAACCACTTTAAAAATCTTGTCTCTTTCTAACTTGTTCCTTTACATCTTGGCTGCTTGTTAAGCTTTATCCTTTTCTGTTGAACAAAATCATGTATAACGACATTTCCATTCTGGACGCTACACGGCGCAACCTCACCTGGCCAAGACCCAACAGGTATTATGTGAATCTATGCACTCGCCAATGAGACACTTTTGCTCCAGCATCCCTCTGCTGCAGGTTAACTCATTGCTCGCGACTGCCCTCAAAGCCAACTGTAATGAGCCGATTATAAGCCATCAAGAAGGCCGACTATAGCCGATGGCAGCTCATTACGGCATTCGGCTCGCCGGCAACTGTGAACCTACTTTAAGCCCCAACATAAGGTGTGGCCAGCCAGGGGTAGTTCACGGTTGACGATCGACACCTACGCTAGCCGGCCACAGTAAATCGAATAATACCCACGATTACGGGCCATAATGGCTCGGGTAGTTACTGTGCGCAATCTCGGCTCCGATATGTCTTAAGTGCGGCTGTGGTAAAAAAGATAAACTCCCCGCGGAGGCGTAAGATGGGTGACAAATGTCTCCAAGACCCACAGCTAGGGAAAGTGACTACAAAACCCGTTTGCCACGAACTTAAGCATATCGATGGCCTTCCGTGATTGGAAGTTTTACTATTTCTTATATTTCCATTTTATTTATAAAAACTTTCCTCTTATCCTCTATAACGATCCCTAAAGTACAGGACACCGAATAGGAGATGCTCGCCGATGGAAATAGGAACTCACAACTAGGTGACATGACACTCAGCTGCATTCCATACTCAGCTACACAAGACATTCAAAGCTACCATATATAGCTAAAACTTGAAGGGCGGTACTTTCTTCTTTTTTATATAAATACGTAGCTATAATTTATGCGCACATCACACTAACGTTACTTAACGTAAGTTATTGTTTAAGCAAGAACTTAACGTTAAACACAATTAAATCACTAGCACATGCACAGCTATATTTCTTATGCAACACGTCAAAGTAACAAAAGCATTCAAATATAGTAGAATCAATCTGTGTTATGAGATTACATATCAAAAAAATAAAGCCATTCATTACGAATGATATAATTACAACCCAAAAGTACATTAATGTTTTGGAACTAGTATATACAGGAATGCGAAGAAGGCGAAAAAATAATCAGCTACAGCAGGGCTCCGCTTCTATCCTGCTCGCCCTCTGGGATCTACTTGACCGCAGGGTCAGAACTCCCAGTATGCTGGCCAGGGGTCCCACCTGTCCGATTCGGGAAAAGAATACATCAGATAAATTATACACAATCAAGTTAAGGAAAGATTGAGAGGGAAGACTTACCAGCACCCGCTCCCTGATCATCATCGTCTAGCTGCACGCCTACCTCATCCGTAGCGAGCAGCCGCATGCCCTCCTTAACCGCTACCTTCTCTTCCTTAGTAAATTGGGCCGTAACTGCACCCATCCTGAAAGCCGCACCACCTTCCTTATCCGCATCGGCCTTAGCCTCCTCCAAAGCCCGAAGATATATCCTAGCCATGACCCGGGGATAGTCGTCCATTCAGGACAGGTTGCCCTGCTTCCAAGTTCGGAAATACATGTCCTGGAGCATTTCATCCATCATCCCCTCGTTCTTCTCAAACTCTTTCATCCGAGCCTCAGAAGCCGACAGCCGTGCGAAGGCAGCATCTCTCTCCGATCGGTATCTCGAGCAGTCAGCCTGAAGGGATTTCCGCATCACTTCCATCTCCTCCTTCAGCTTGGCCTGAGCAAGCTCTGTGGCCTCAAGCCTCCCAGATAACTCCTCTACCTGCTCAACATCCGCTCGCCGAACCTCATCCACCGTTGCGATGGCCATGTCAATTCGTTCTTTGCAAACAGCCTCCATTTTTCGCAACTCAGCCTTGCTAGCCTCTTCCATAGTTTTCTTTAGTCGTCTGGAGGTCGTCTCATGCTGGGATATCTGGATAGCCTGATCGGAAAGCTGTTTGGCCTGATCAGAAACCCATAGCCGCAACCGAATGTTAGCACTTCCGATTTCCTCTCCAGCCTTGGCCAATCGAGCGTGATGCTCCATTAGCCTCTTGGTCTCTTCAGCCACCCGATCGATGTTTGCCTTGGCCTCATCTCCCATGGTCACAATCCGAGTAGTAAGCAAATCGAGGTCTAATGACTTAGCCTCATCAAGCACCCGTACCATGGGATTGCGGGGAAGAAGATGCTCACCCATGGCCTCGTCAAAAGAAATGTCCTGAAAACTCGGGTCCAGATCCGGGTGGCCGACAAATGGGTTGCGAACCAAACCAGGGTGGTCTATCGAGGCGACGATTAGATTTTCGGACGGATGTGGGGAAGGCATAAACTCAGTATCTTCCTAAGTAATATCATGGATAGGCTGGACTGGAGGCTGAGGGCCAGGTGAAGGTTCAAACGAAGATCGCCCCCTTTTCCTCTTTTGCGTATCTTCTTCAATAACTCCGATAAGAGGGCGATAGCCAACCAAATCTCCGGGACGGCTAGTTGATCGCTTTGCTTTGGCGGAAGCTTTGAGTAGCTTGTACTGCTCAAGGCGGTGCCGAATATCTGATGTCTTGGCCACCTTACCCATGCCTGGAATAAAAAGCAAGTGTTACAAGCATGCATGAAACTATGATCCAAGAAATATGTTAAGTTAAAAGGAGTAGGAAAACGCGTTTATTTTACAAACCCTGAGGGGGAGTGGGATACTGCAATAAGTCCTGAATCTCATTCCAGGACGGGAGTTGGCCATAAAACATTACTAATTTCTTATCATAAAGGGAGTCTGCGAAAGTTAAGAATTCACCTTGAACCACCGGAGTTGCCTTAGCTGAAATACTCTCAGAAGATAGACTGGCGCCTGTCCCAGCCTTATCAGACTTCTTCGACTTCTCCACCAAGGTCGGCCCTTCCCCCAACCCCTCAAAGGCTTGACGGAAAGCGTCATCCGTCCACTCTTGAATCTCACCCGCTTGCCCAGAAGTCAAGGCACCAACGCCACTACCACTCTGCCCTTCGCCACCGTTACCACCGTCACCTTCTCCATCACCTCCGCTCTCCTCCTCGCCTCTTTCTTCCTCTCCACTTTCCTCCTCCGGAACATCTGGGCATGTGCTGGGAGAGGGTCCATCAGATTTCTTAAGCTTCTTTCCCCCGACGACTGGAGGTACCGAGAAAGGTCTTCTCTTGCTACTCTTGGCAGTAGCCCCATCTTTAGCTTTGGCAGCCCTCTCCTCAGCTGTATCTCTCTGCTTAACCACGGATTGACGTGGCAGAATCAAGTTGTTCTCCAGGAGAGTGGCATTCCTGATCAGGTAAGAAGCTGACCTATCCCTTCCTGAGATAGCCTCTATCTCCGCAGCCATCTGTACCAGGCGATCATTCTCCACGACAGCAAAGCCACCTGTCGCTAGCAAGAAATAAAAGCATATAAGAAGAAGCATTGCAGTCGGGACAAAGAAATTACAAATGGAATTCAACTTACAGCCAGAAGTGAAAAGGCAAAAAGAAACGGAGTCGTCCTTGACGAAGAACCATTCCTTCTTAAACATGGTGAATTTCGAGTATAAGTCCAAGACCGGCTTGAAGGACACGACCGACTCTAAACTAATGTACGGAGACCCTTTCTTGTAGCCCCTCAGATTATACAAATATCGGATTTCCCGATTAGAAGGGGGAACCCATACCTCCTCTGGAAGATAACGAATAGACACACTAAGATGGCGTAGGAGTTGGGATGAAGCTGGAAAGGAGCCACCTTCAGGTAGGTAATGAAGCTGACTATCCATGCATTGGTCGGAGGAATGGCCCCGCACATGCAATGGTATCGGCTATAGGCAAAATATCCTTCAGGAGATTCATGCGGCATCACACCATCTCCCGGCAGCAGCATGCTCGCTCTGTCAATCCCGAAGGAGAGAGCGATGAAATCAAGTTGTCCCTCTTTGAGGGAACTCGGAAAGCAATCGGGAGGAGAGTTCAGAAGCTCTTGAGGGCCATATCCGTCCACTAATGACCGCGGGGCAGATCAATGTCGCGCTGGTTCCGGCTGGACTAAGGGCACAGCGGGAGACTCTCTTCTGTCCATAGATTTCCTCTGTTTTTATGATCGGGTTTCCACTTTGCGAGACATTTGTCTGTAACATCGGAAAAACATATTAGGACAAGGAGTATGGAGATACAAACAAACGAGTACATACAGCCTGGAGTATCATTCGCAATTCGAAACATAAAAGTTCAAGACCAAAGACCATTCGACCTCGCACTTCTCAAACTAATCCGGTAGTATGAGGTCGAAAGATCGTTCGGTGCTATACTCCTTAGCTCATTCGGCAGTTCAAGGATAAAAGGCCATTTGGCATTTAAACACTCCCGAATTCATTCGGTGTTGAAAGTTTTCAAGTTCATTCGCTATCGATGGTCTTTGAGTTCATTCGGTGTTGAAGGTTTTCAAGTTCATTCGGTACTGCTAGCACAAGCTCATTCGGCAAAAGAAAACATACCTGGTTCGGTACTCGGTTGATTCGGTACTCAGATTGATTCGGTACTCAGGTTGATTCTGCTATCTCAAAACGATAAAGGATAACACTAACCTGAAGCTCTTATTTATAGGCAAAACATATCGACCGGACCAACTGGTTCGGCACACCCAGGACCGAACGAAGCTACCTCAACCGTGTGAAAACAAAGCGCGACACATGCAAGCACGTGCCCCACTTTGGGGGGCAAATGTTGGGCGTGCCTTCGCCGAACCAGAGTAAGGATATCCCTACCAAACCACCCATCACCGAACCAACCCCTCTCCTACGCACTACAGAACCAACCACCTCATCACCGGTCCAAAACCCACCGTCACCGGTCCAAAGCCTCTCCATCCAACACCGATCCAGTCCCATGATCGAACCAACCTACTACCGGTCCAAACTCCAAATCACGCTCCTACCACCGGACCAACCTCCACCGGTCCAAATCCACTTCCCTGCTACTGCCGGACCAACAACCACCGAGCCAAACAACCTCCATCGACTACCGGACCAAAGCATGGCCGGACCAAGCCCCATCCATTCACCATCGGACCAAGGCATTCAGACCAACTTTGCCAGGCCAAATTGCAACAACCCAGGCCCGTCAGCAGCTATATACATCCAAGACCCCTGCCCCCAGCCTCACTCTATAAATAGAGGGGCAGCGGTACAACAATGGCAGACAAGTTTGAGAGCTCAAGCACGGAGAGAACTTTCAAACAACTTTCAGTTACTTATAATCAAAGCTTTGTACTTGTAATCTGAATAGAAAAGGAGAATAACATATAAAGTGGACGTAGGCACGTTCTGGCCGAACCACTATAAATCTGTGTGTCTTTTACAGTTTAGTTCCTGCTTTTTATATATTTGCGTAAATCACCCAAATCACTAGAAACAACATAAAATCAACTAATTCATACGACTTGGAGGTGTTTTCCCATTTTTTGTGCAAACAACTGGTTATTAACTACAAACCATTAAATAAAGCCTGACAATGGATTAGGTATCCAATTCCAAATATAAAATATTTGTTAGGAAGATTATATCTAGATAAAGTAATGTCAAATTTGATACGAAATCTGGTTTTTGGAAAATTCAAATAGTTGAAAAGGAACTATATAAAACAACTTTTACCGTTCCTTTTGGGCAATATGAACAGAATGTTATGCCATTTGGGCTTAAAAACGCTCCTTCAGAATTTCGAAAAATTATGAATGACATTTTTAGCGCTTATACAACTTTTACAATAGTCTATATTGATAACGTTTTAGTTTTTTCAGAATGAATAGATCAACATTTTAAACATTTAAATATTTTTATAAATGTTATTAGAAAGCAGGACTTGCTGTGTTAGCCAAAAAGATAAAAAAATCCAAACAGAGATAAGATTCCTTGGTAATATAATAGAATAAGGAACAATGTTTCCAATCAACGGAGCAATTGCATTTGCGGATAAATTTCCCAATGAAATTAAAGATAAAAATCAATTACAAATATTTTTAGACAGTTTAAATTATATAGCAAATTTTTATAAAGACTTAGCTTATGATGCTAAACCATTATTTGAAAGATTAAAAAAGAATCCTCCGACATGGACTAATAAACATACAAAAGCAGTATAAAAGATAAAATCAAGAATAAAAGATATCCCATATTTAGTAATTCCACATCCTAATGCATTTAAAATAGTAGAAACAAACGCATCTGATATTGGTTATGGAGGAATCCTTAAACAAAGAATTAATAATAAAGAATCTTTACTAAGATTTACTTCTAGTATTTGGCAAGCGCTCAGAGTTAACTACTCAACTGTTAAAAAAGAAATGTGTCTATTGTATTACGTATTCAAAAATTTGAAATTAATTTATTAAATCAGAATTTTTTGCTAAGAATAGATTGTAAATCTGTAAAAGAAATTTTGCAGAAAGATGTTAAAAACATTGCTTTGAAACAAATATTTGCTAGATGGCAGGCTATATTATCAGTATTTGATTTTGATATTGAATTTATAAAAGGCTCAAATGATTCTTTACTAGATATTTTAACCGAAGAATATTTATAGGGAAAAATGAATAAAGGAAAAGAGAAAATATGAGAAGGCAGTGATACCGCAATAACTCCGTAACAACAGACTTATAAGTCTATTTTCAAAAGTTTGAAAATACGCTAAGAGAAGAATCCTTAAAAACTATTCCAGAAGAGGCTAAACTTAGAAAAGATGCATATGATTTAGCGGTAAAATCCACATCAGCAAAAGATTAGATATACCCTAACATTCCCATTTCTACAATTTGGATATATCCAATTGAAAGAAAATATAATCATTTATCATCAGAAGAGGTTATGACTTTCTATTTAAAAAAATTCACTGAACCAGATCTCTATCCAAAAGATTTCCAATGTTATCAAGATATTTTAACATTACTGGTTCTATACAGTTATACTCAACCTTGAGAATAGGTGGTGATTGGGATTTTTGGAAAGCTTCTATCATAAATATAGCGACCCACCATTTTGTACCCTTTGAACTGACATTAAATCACACTTGTCCAATACATATTGCACGAAAAGATGAATAACTAAGAGAAAGAAGATGATAGAAGAAGAAACAGAAACAAAAATACCGAATCTCATAATCGCACCTGAACAATATATAATATATATTAACTGACCTTTATACAAAGAAACTGTAACGGTAATGTACATACAATCATCAGAGTACAATACTCAACAATCAACCTCGACAGTTATAATAACTTGTCCTTACATGCAATGAATATACAACATAACACACATAGCGGAAATAACCAAGTATGTGTAACACGCTTGAAATCCTACAGTTTGTTTCTTGAGCTTCATAGCATCCTAACCTGGATCTGCAATAGTCGGTCTGACTCGAGTATTAAATAAAATAACACCCGAGTCAATCTGGAAAACCAGTGTGAGAAATACACACTCAATTTGAATTATTACTATTATCGAAATCCTTTGAAAACAAAGGTATCTCGTAAGACCACGCCACTCATAAATACGATGGATTTTTACCTTACGATAACCAAAATATTTTATATCAAATCATCTGATACTATAATAGTGTCTATAGAAAATAAACTATAAAATTACTGAAATGCTTGCATCTCATGTTTTCAACATAGTTGATATACAACTAAAACCGTACAACTCGTATTGGATATGGGATTCCATATTATGACCGGATAAGGAACTACCTCCGATGGGTATATTTATAAATTAATGCACCCAGGCCTGACTAGAATATCTTGTACCCTACCACACAGAACCGGCCTACCACTTGAGTAGTGGTACCGAATATGTCATCATCTCGGTCTTCCAACTGTAATCGAGATCTCTCATGCACAACCAAATACATAATTATGGTAATCTAGAAAGATGATGACATGCTCTAATGGAAGCGACCCACTTAGCTCTGCTGCATGCCCTGTTTTAGTCATACCTCGGTTGATGAGGCTTGAGGCTACGTTTACCTTTTTGATAGCAATCCCGCTTGGAATGCTAACACTGCCTTCCAGGCAACAACGCAATGATAGTATTCATCCATACAAGTTGTTCTAGGTCTGAACAAACCAAATCTCCTTCTAGATCACCATCTCCATTATCTTCGAGATACCATAATTCATAACGCACAAATCAGATCGAAGTGGTTTTCGGTTAAATCAGATCCCAATCTCTTCGAAATGATTAACGACTTTGGCAGATTTGATAGTCAGTTATTTAACTATCAAATCACATATATAAGTAGTCACTAGGCCCATATTATAATCTTTCAAAATCATTCATGTCAAAATATCTTTGCAAAGATATATATTCAAATCTCTTCCAGTATTCCAATATTTGAAAACAATTTCAAATACTTATCCATAAGAGGATATTTTTAAACCATTTCAACACTTAGAAATATTTCCGAATTCAATTTATAACACTTAGAAAAATATTTCTATATAAATCATTACACACTTAAATTATTTTCAAAACCCTCTTTTCAATACTTAAGGGAATATTTATAGGCAGATTCTCCCAATCATTTTAATATCAAACTTAGGAAATATTCATAACTTATCTCATAAATTTCCAAAATTATTTATAAATTTCTTTTTACAATTTTCAAAATCAATTATACTCTTTTATAAACCCAACCAACTATTTAAAACTTGTTTTATGGATTCAGATTCATTTTCGAAGTTCCCATATTTCAACATGTTGGAAATTCTTTTAAATTTCTAGAATTCCTTTATAATATTTCTCTTATCAAATTTCATCTGTTAAATAAACCTCGTTTACGAATCTCGAGAGTATAACACGTCACAATCACTTGCCGTTAAATTCCATATATAAAATAATAGGTATTTTTTAAGAATAATAGTTTATTTTCAAAACAAGTTTAAGTAATCATTTAAAATATCCAAAACACTTTTAACCAAACAAAGATTCCAATTTCCAATTCCTTTATAAATAATACTAATTGATTTAACAAGCTTATTGTAAAAAAGTTAATTCATTTCTCTAATATCAAATATTTGAATAACCAACTTTTTGAAATATTTTCAATACTAAAACAGTTTTTAAACTAAATAGTTTAATAAATAACATATATTCTTGAAAAAAAATTATTTTTAAAATCTAATATAACCATTTTAGCATTTATAAATCTCCCTCGATTTATCACAAATCGACTCACGTCTCCAATTTCATAACTATTTCCGAATTCAAAACAAAATCCACTATTTCATTCTAAACCAATTTCTGTATCTCATTATAAATTTTCACTATGAATTTATATTTTCAATTTATCAAATGAAAAATCGTTTCACTTTATTTATAAACATCATTTATAAATTTATAAACTTATTCGGGTTTGACTTGTTCATAAAACATTATCATTTATAAACTTTAAATATATCACTTTATAAATTCCATTTCTTTTTCAAATCTACTTTAAATATTGATTTCAACTCCTTAAATCCATATTTTTAGAATTTTTTTTTTAAAATCCGTTGTTAAAAATCCCTTATATAAATTATTTTTAACTGTTTAATTAAAACATTTTACGAATAGATGAGTCCAATCTAGAATCAAATCATTGTTTTATACAAATCAATTTCATCAAATAATCCAAATTGCGATATAAATATTTTTATATCAATCTCCTTTTAATTCCTTCAAATTCAAAAATTATATTTATGGTATTTAAAATAGAAAAACTAAGGTTAGTGCACTATAGCATCCAATAAATCAAATCATAACATAATCTATAATAGATTATCCACACACATCGTATATCACTACATATGAAATTAAAAACAGCAATCTTGAGAAATCCAGTTGGATCCCTACAACCTGTTTCCCTACAACCACAGATGTTATATGACATAAAATAATAATCTCGCTTCAAGGCGGAATATCAATAAAAAGGGTTATTTGCTATTATGCAGGACGTATAGTGTCTCATCCACTCCAATCGGCGGGAATATACCCAACTAATAATATATATAATACTATATATAATATAACATCCAACTAATAACAATTTATAAATTCATCCGATCAACCAATAATTAAATTTTAACATTTTAAATTAAAACTAGCTATCCAAAAATGAGTGAGGTTTACTCACTTTGATTCCAATTGTCGCTGCGGCATTTTATTTAGAATAAAATTAAACGAGCGTTTAATTTTAATCAAAAATCTTGCAAACTCCAAATCCATCCAATCTAACTTCATAGCATAATATTTTCTGATACGAACCCAATGCAACTTATTTATTCTGATTTCGACCTCGTATGAAAAAGTCATATATTATTAAACATTTAATGAATTTTATAATTAAATAAATTTACAAATTAAATTCTCTAGTTAACCTAGATAAATTTGGGCCATTGATAATTTTGCTTATGGGAGCCAAGGCCACGCAATTTCCTTTCTTCCTTCTCGTGTGCTCCAGGTCGAGGTAACCACAGCTGCCATTCTTCCATCAATCGCCTGAGCCACCACGTTTTGCCCATAACACAATCAACCACTGCCATTCGAATGCCCTCATCATGTCGCAACACTACCCCAAGCGATGTCGAGCTCGACTGCACTGACCTCTCGAAATTCGCCCCAAAATGCATGAAGAACGCGGCTAATTTACTCCTCTATTCGACAACGATAGCTTAAATCCACAGTTGGATATGTAGAGCTCGTGATGCTCTATAATTCTCTAGTTGAAGTCTCGACCTAAAATTCGATGGATGGGGAGAAAAACAAGGAGAAAGATGGTGATTTTTGGCCATTGGATTTAAAGGTGGTGGTTGGCCATAGTTGATTAGGGTGTCGGAGAGATTGAGGGGTTGGGGTCCTATGTTTATAGGCAATAAACGTTAATATTCACGCGAAATATTTCAAACTCCAAATGAAACATGCCACCTAGCATTCTTAATATTTTACCCTTATTCCAAACGCAATGGAATAAGCTTCAAGACTTAATTCGCTCGTATGAATAAGATAGCTTTTTGAACTCAACTACAATATTAAATTTTCGATATTAAATTTAACACGTTTCGATCTCCCATAACCAAACGATAAATCCAATCGCTATGAAATTTGAAATCTTGTAATAATACACTATTACAGATTCAATGGAACTGATTCGTCGAATTCTGAGACTGTGCAACGAATTTCGATTTTAACGCGTCGACTAAATCGATGGTTTCAAAAATTGACGAAATCACTTGAAATTCCAATTTTAGAAACTTACTAACTCATTTTTAATTCAAATAGAATTTATATCAGCACTAGAAATATTTTTGATTCATATTCAACTCAATTTTCAATTATCCACCATTTCCGTATTACGATAAATCGCGAAATTTGAAATTTTAACTTCATTCTACAATCACAACCAAAATCTTCATGCTCAAAATCAATTCCTATTCAAAATCAACGATGAAAAATCCAGGTCGTTACAATAAAGGTAATTACCCCTAAATAATGGAAAGGTGATTTATACAAATCAAAAGAATTATTAACTAATCTGAAAAATCCTTACAAGAATAAATAGTTTCAATTATTTTGATTATATCAAAGCTTGGGATATTGCTTTCTATTATGATAATAGAAAGAGAAAACATAGTTGGTTTATATAATTCAGAGAACCAAAATCCCTAAATTTCCAAATTGGTTTTTGGTTTGGTTTTCAAACTTTGGATTATATCCTATTATTTTACCGGAAAAAATCAGAACAATTTATGAAGAATTTATTCGTAACAATCAATCAATGAAAGTGAATGGATTAATGTTTACCGTACTTTATCAAGCACCATGGATATTAAAATGGGACATCATTAAAAAATAGGCCTAATATTTGAAAACATTCCTTTTTGGGACGATGGATATTAATTAATTGTGGGATAAATCGGACTTCTTTAAAGACTCGATTTTTGAGGCTAAAAGGTTAATCAATTTACAACCTCCTAAAGTTCAGCCCACGCTACCTCCTGTAATGACCCAGAATTTCAGTCATTTGAAATTCGTATATTTAATTAATTTTGAATATGCATAGATTAATTTTATAAGCTGCATAAATTTTATTTTGAATCTCTGGATTTAATTGGATAATTAAATTGTTAATTTAATATTTGAAATTGCTGAATTATTGTAATTTGGATTAAATGTGAATAAAAATGATTTATAAAGTTGAATTAAATCATATTTGAATTAGAATGATGTTAGTAAAAATTTGAAATTGAATTAAAAGTTAATTTGTAGAAATTGAATATTTCAATATTTAATTGACGTGTAAAAATAGCCATTTTCAAACAGTCTCGGATTTCAATGAAACCAGTTTCATTGCATCCTAATGTTATATTATTGTAAGATTTCAAATTACGTGTCAATCGGATTTACGGTTTGCCCGGGGCAAGCTAAAACGCGTAGAAATCGGTTTTAAGTGAATTTTAAATTTAAATAGTCGATTCGAAAACCTATCTTCCAAATATAATCGAATTAGCTCCCAATATATATTCCATTGCATTCGGAATAGGGGTAAAACATTATAAACGCCAGGTGGCACTCTTCATTTTGAGTTCGGAAAAAAAGGATGAATAGTGTCGCGTAATTTTCTATATAAGGCCATATTTTTCACCATTTTTCACAAAACCCTAATCTTCTAGGGCTAGCCGCCACTTTTACTTTAATGGCCAGAAACTTCCCTCGTTCTTCCTCGCTTTTCTCATGATCCATCAACAATTACAAAAAAGTTTCAACTATGATATTGTAGACAACATCGAGAACTACAAATCCAACGGTCGTGATTTGGAACGAAGCATCATGGAGGCCAAAAATTGACTGCGTTCATCACAAGGTCACACACATTTTACGGGGAGATGGAAAAACCGAGATGGCCATGCTCATTGCTGAAAGTGGTACTCTCGACGAGCTTCATGATGGAGGTGACCGATCGTCGTTGAAGTCGTCGAGAAGGTCGCGATAATTCACGAACGAGGGCGGCTTCATGGGTTACTTCGGCCTGATGTTTGAACGTGAGTGGGAAAAAGTGAATAGTGGCTCAGATCTGATGTGGAGAAAACATGCAGCCTGGATTTTTTTAAGGGTTAGGAAATAAAATTAAAATTGAAATTAATTTATATTAATTCGCTCAATCTCTAAAATTTGATAACTTTGTCATACGAGGTCCATTTCGCACGAAACGAATTGCGTGTGTTCATATTCGCGAACACTACGTGATGAAGGTTTGGAGTTGATTGGAGCTAGTGTGAATTTTGGGTAAAATTAAACGCTCGTTTAATTTTATTCGGAATAAAATGCTCAAATCGCGACTACAAGCAATGTGAGTACAACTCACTCTTTCTGACTCACTGATATTTTTATATAAGTAAGAAATAATTTATTTTATGATGAGTGATGATGGTTTGGATGATATATGATATATTGATTGATATTAGGATATATACCTTCCTAGTGGAGCAGATGACCCTATACGTTCCCGTGTATATAAGCGGATGACCCTTTGTACATGCGTCTGCCTTGAATCGGACATTGTACACATATTCTAATATGTATATTTGTTGCAGGTGACAGGTTGGAGGGATCCAACTAGATTCCTCACCCATATTGAAATAATTAAATTAATTTTGGGAGTGACCAATTTTTGCTTATGATGATTTAATGATGGTAAATGTCTTGAATTGATTGTTCTCTCTGGAATGAAATATATTATGGTATGATATGATTGGGTTGTATAGTGATAATGTGGTTATCTATTGATGATAAATTGCTATGTTAAAGTTACATCCTATATTTTAATTTGAATTGTATTCACTTGAATAACTTGGGTTAAGATGATACTTTATTCGAAGAGACCGGGGTGGGTATTAGTAATACCCGAAACCACTTTGATTTGTAATATTCATGATTCTATATGGATTTGATATGTGAGATAAATAAACTGAAATGGAATAATATGGGCCTTCGAACTAAGTAAAAATACTTAGAATTTGATTTGAGAAATAAGTGTTGAGCATAACAAGTAATGAACTCGTAGTAAAGTACGAGTTACCCGGTTTTTCCTTAAATTTGAGTTTAGTGTTTCTGATTATATGGGTTTACTCACGCTGGTTTCCAGCCTGACCCGGGTGTTACTTTAATGTAATGCTCGGGTCAGACCGAGTATTACAGATTTTCAGGTAAGGGCGTTCTGGAGCTCAGGAGGCAATCTGAAGGGCAGGAACGTATGGAGTGTTTTTCACTATGATATATTATTGTATAACTAGGACATGTTGATTTAAATTGTCCAGTGATTGGTAATGGTTGTAACTCTGATGTATAAAAGTATAAGTGTACTGATACAATTCTTCTTTGTAAAACTGTTGTCTATGTGATATTATATTTTGATCCACTGCGAATGTGAGGTTTCTGCGACTTGTTACTGTTTCTTCTTCTTTCTCTTTTCTTCTTTTCCTAACTATCTGGAACTTTCTGGATCGAAAGTTCCGGGTCGTTACATTTGATATCAGAGGAAAGGTTAAGCGAGAACCTTGGCTCTAGTGGGATTATTCATTAACGATAGGTCAATGGTATCCTAGAATGAGTTGAGTGAATATATATATATATATATATATATATATATATATATATATATGAGAGCGTACTTGTTATTTTCTTATATAAAGATTTTAAAACATTTTATATAAGAATATATTTTGATATATAAAGCAATATTTCTTTCTAATAAAATTATGGTAATGGGTTTGTTAAATTATTAGACTTAAATTAAGTGGTAATAGAAACACAACCAAATTGAAATAAAATAAAGATAAGTTTGAAATGGATTCAAACTGAAATTAAAATCTTGAATTTGAGGAAGAGTTTCAGAAAAAGATAATAATGAATGGTTTCTAGATATGATAATCTTGGGTATTATCATAAATAGTTGTTATGTTTAATGAAATGTGTGTTAATGAGTAAGCTAAATAAATGTTTTAAGAGGAGAAAAACATTTGGGTAAGTATGACTTATAAATTTGAATTGGAGATGATTTAATTTGTGAAGTTTTAAATCTGGGTCCAGAATTTGAAAATTGTTTCAAAGTAATAAAGAAATAATAAATAATATTATTTGAATGAAGGAGCTTGATTCAAATAGGAGTTGTTTGAGAATTTAAAGAAATTTGTTTTGAATTAAAAACAAAAGGTGGTTTAAAATTTAAAGATAACTTGGTGTGTAAAGGAAATAATATGTATATCTGAGGAATATACATAATATCAAGATGGTTTGAGATAATGTCTAAGTGTTGAGTTTTAAATTTGGAATGTGATGTGAAAACCCAAAATGATAAGTTTTTGAACTTATAGGTGGGAAAGTAATTTGAAATTTGAAGCGGGAATTCAAATTTGAGTAGGGTGACTGGGTTAAGTAAATTGAATTTAATAAGTTTGAATGAACAACCTGAATTGGAAATTTTAAGATAAAATTGGGATTTAACTTGGGAAATTAAAATGGTTGATTTGAATGGGGAGTTTGTATGATCTCAAAATGGGTTTAAGATCTGGAAATTGAAAATGGATGAATGTTTTAAAATAATTTGAATGATACCATCCTGTTGTTATTAATAATCTTTAAGCTGAAATTGGATTTGTTCAAATGAATGAAGAAATGGGGTGTGGTAATATATCCATTATTAGGATAAAAATGGAATTTGGATTCAGAGTTAAATGGTTTAAGGATATAAGTTGATTTAATTTAAAGGATTAAATCAACATTTAAAAATTTCTTGAATTTATAGAATTCAGGATGGTCTAAATTTGAAATTTTAATTCAATTAGTTCAAATTGAATTTGATTTGAATCAATTGGAATTGTGAATGAAGATGGATAAGTTTAAAAATTCAAATGGAAAATTTGAATTGGATTGATTTGAAATGAAATTGAAGTTGAATAAGTTCAAATTCAAATGGGAATTAGGATTAGTTCAAATAGAAATTGATATGAATTGGAATTGGTTCAATTTGAAATTTATTTGAATTAATTGAAATTGTGATTAAAGTTGAATGAGTAAATTCAAATGGAATTTGATTTGAATTTAGGAAAGGAATTGAGGATTTATTCAACTTGAATTTGGGGTTAAGTCAATTTCAATGGAAATTGAAGTTATTTAATTTGGAATTGAGTCAATTTAAATGGAAGTGGAAATTTAAATTAAATTGATCGGAAATGGAGGTTGGAAATTGAACGGTTTGGCTCTAGACTATTTTCAAAATAAATTGTTTTAGTACAAATCTATTTTTTTCAAGCTATTTATTATATATACAACCTTTCTTATTTAACCCAAAACTAACTTTTACTTATTTTATAAACTACTTTTGGAAATATTTAACTATTTTTCAACTGTTTATAAACTGATTACTGCTTTTTCAACTACTTTACAACAAATTACTATTTTATAGCTATTTTGCAATTATTTAAAATTTCTATAACTATTTGAAATTTTCCAACTATTTTACAATTACTTAACTATTTTGCAGCTATATTACGAACTAATAATTATTATTTTTCAATTACTTATCTATTATTAACTTTTCAAGCTATTTTCTAAATTTAAACTGGACAGAGTTTGAACTGTTTATGATTAAATACCCAATTGAGATAAGATTTGAGGTGATAATCCAAATGTGATTGGAACAACTGTGTATAGGTGAATGGAAATTAAAATGAATGTGAATAGAAAAGAGAAGTTGATTTGGCTAATAATCAATGAAGTTAAATACGTAGGATGTATGTATATTATTCTATTCGCATAGTGATTTGATCCAGATTCGAGCACAGAATTTCGGGATAGTTATATCAATCCGAATTGGGATTTTTCGATTGATTTTCGACGGCGAACATAGATATGGATTGTTGATTGATTCTGGATATTCTCTATCATAGCTAGGCTATGCAAGGAGAATGATGGTTTCTCATCAAGAAACCATATCTGAGTCCGCACTAGGAAGTAGGGTGGACGATACTAGTTTGGAAGTGAAATTGTGTGATCGAATGAGCGATCAGATTGATATAGCCTATGGATGATATGTGTACATCATACGGTTTTGAATGGAATTGATATTGAATTTGTGGATAAGAACTGTAAAATGATTTTTGAAATGTATGGATATTTTGTGAAATACAAGATGAAGTAAAATGCAAATTGGATATTTCTATGGTATAAATTTACTTTATGGAAGTAAGTAATTTGATAAGTGACTTTTTAGAGTAATCAAATTTGAATATTTGATTTGGGATAAACAAAGTTGTAACAACCCAGAATTTCTGTTAATTAAAATTTTAATATTTAATTGATTTTAAATATTAATAAGTGAAATTTATGAGTCGAATAAATTTTATTTTGAATAATTGGATTTAATTGGTAATTAAATCGATAATTTAATATGTGAAAATACGTAAATAATTGAAAATTGGGTTAAATATGATTGAAAATGATTTGTAAAATTTTATTTTATCATATTGGAGTAAGAATGGTGTTATAGAACTTTTAAAATCTAATTAAAAGTTAATTTGTGAAAATTGAATATTTTCATATTTAATCGACTAGTGAAATTAGCCATTTTTCAAACAGTCTCGGATTTCGACGAAACTAGTTTCATCAGATCCGTAATGTGATATTATTGTGTGGTTTCAAATTTTGTCTCAATCGGATTTACCGTTTGTCCGGTGCAAGCTAAAATGCCTAGAAAATCGTTTAATCGGTTTAATTTTAAATCGAATGTTTATTGCCATAACTCGCACAGATGACCGAATTAGCTCTCGAAACACGTTCCATTGTGTTCGAAACGCGGGGTAAACCTTAGGAACGCCAACCGGCACGCTTCATTTCGAGTTCGGAAAATCCGGGATGAATAGTGTTCGGTAAAATTTCTATAAAAGGGCCTCCCTCTTCACAACATTGTAAACCCTAACCCAACATTGTTCAGCCGCCACTTCTCCATTCTATGGCCAAAAATTAGTTTCAATCTTCCCTCATTATCTTCCAATCCGTAAACATTTGGCCGAAGTCATCAACTAACAAATTGGAGAGCACGATGGGAGCTTCGAATCCATACGGAGATGATGAGTTTTCGTGCGACGTGGAGGGAGATATGTGGCCGCGTTCATGGGTGTATAACACACGTTTTCTGATGTCAATGGGGGGCCGAGCTTCAGGCTATTGATGGTGAAGGTGGGGCTTCGAATGGTGGTTCGTATGGTGGTGGTTTGATGAACTCTCGATGCTCGTGGAGGCCGTGGTTCTAAACCCTAGTTCAGCCTTGGTGGGTTTCTTGGTTGCGTGTATCACCTGTAGAGAATGTGAGGGGAGAGGAGAAAGAGAGCGGTCAAGATATGTTGCTGTGAGATCTACGGCCCAGATTGAAATTGGTTGGAAAGTAAAAATAATGTTGTAAATTTAGTTTATATAAATCGTGTAACTTTAAAAATTCATATCCTTTTCATACAAGGTCGAAAACGCACGAAACCAGTTACGTTGGAATCGTATGGACGAGCACTACGCTATGGAATTGGATTGGAGTCATTTGGAGTTAGAAAAATTTTTGGGTAAAATTAAACGTCCGTTTAATTTTATTCGAAATAAGTCGCTAAAATGAAATTGAAATCAAGGTGAGAACTTCTCACTCAATCGAATCGGTTTCGATTTTAATTTTAAATAGTTATATTTAAAATTCTTGAATGCATGTTTGAATGATGATTGTTATCTATTGATCGTTAAAATAGACATTATGCGCCGTTAGTAAGCGGATGTTATTTATTAAAAACATATACCGCGAATATTTCACAGTACAGTGAAATTGGTATTATTTATGTACTTGGAGTTGATTTCCCCCATTATATAGTGGATG
Source organism: Allium cepa (assembly GCA_030765085.1). Taxonomy (NCBI): domain Eukaryota; kingdom Viridiplantae; phylum Streptophyta; class Magnoliopsida; order Asparagales; family Amaryllidaceae; genus Allium; species Allium cepa. Next base: position 565,954,822 of record CM060940.1, on the reverse strand, counting down.
AGACCCTATTGCGCCGTCTATTAAGCGGATAGTATATTTTATAAATCCTATATACCGCGATAATTCCGTAATGGAACGGAATTGGTATTGTGCTAAAATCTTTGGATGCAGGGAAACAGGTTGGAGGGATCCAACTGGATTCCTCAACTGTATTGATTTATTTACAGATATTGTGATATTTGTTGATTATCATATTGATATATGATGTTTGGATGTCGTGATTGACTATTTGGTGCTGCTGCATCATCGGATCCATTTCTAAAGTTTTAAAATAATGATTTTGGTTTTTAAAAGGAATTATAAAGTGATTTTCGAAAGTATACGTTTTATTAAATTTTGAATTGTTAAAATAAATAAACGTTAAAATTTTATTTTCATAAAAGTTATGATTTTTGGAAAATAATGCTTAAGTATGATTTTGAAGTATATAAGCTTTAAATAACGATTTTTAAGTTATTAAAAGAATAAATTGGGATTTTTGAATTATTAAAAACGATGTGTATAAAAGACTTATAAAATTGATATTTTATAAATTAAAAATATTGGAATATTAAACGAGTTTTTATAAGTGTTAAAAATGAAATAAAAATGGATTTCATAAGTGAATGGAATTTATAGATTTATAAATTGTGAAGTTATAAAATGAATAGATTTTGTAAAACAGAAGATTTATAAGTAATTATCTTATAAATAGGATTTTGGCATTTAAATGAAATATAAATGGAATTTGTTAAAAATGAGATTTATAAATCAAAGCTTATAAATAGAAATGGAATTTATAAACATTGTTTATAAATTCGAAAACAATTGAATTTGATAAATTGAATATTGAAGTTTGTTAAAGAAAATATATTCACGATTTTGGACAGTGAATACATTATTGAATTAAATGGGCATATTTGGCAAAATGGATATTATAAAAAGAAGTTGATTATTTTAACGACGTTTTAAAATGCATTAAATATCGAAACCATAGATTTCAACATTCATTGTTGAAATAGACGTTTTCGAGAAATAGAAGGAAATGGTGAACTATAACACTGTTGTTATAGTGAATGGTTTCCGAAAGGAAATGTTTTGTATAGTATTAGGATTTATATATCTATTTATACTTTGAATCCCTATACTAGTGATTTTGGATCGTCGTAACGATGTTTTACGCAACATTCGTTTTGACTCAAATTTATGTGTTAAGAAAATGATTTCTTAAAGAATGAAATATATACTTAGTTTTGATTTAAGTATATTGAATATTTTCAAATGTTGAAAATAAATAGATTTGTGAATTACTTATTATTAAATAAGTATGGAAATGTTTTCCAATATGAGCTGAATATTTTGAGACTTTATCTTTTAAAGATAAATTGAGAATGAATATTAGAAATCGATTTGAAAATCGTATATTCATAGATAATTTGGAATTATAAATTCATTATGGTATTTATAAATAAAAAGGGGAATTTGTTTAAAAATAAACGTTGATTTATTATTGAAGTGTGGAAATTATACATCTAGTAAAGATATTTTGGAAAGTAAATAATTTGGGAAATTATTTGGATTTGGTGATGTTGAACACGCCTATTGATAGTTAAATAATTTGACTATCAATATTTACCTAGGTATTTATTGTGATTGCTTGAATTTGAATGCTACACTTATTTTTGAATAAGCGCTCACTATTCGGGTTAGCCGGGAAAGGACCTTGGGGTCGTATAACCCATTCTGAATATGTGATACGTCGTAATGGATTGCATTTGATGACCGGTGTTGAAGACCGGATATTTTTGAAAACGGAAGGATTACCGTTGAGTTACTCTGCATCGGCTGATCTCCGGTATAGAGGTTTTATCACCCTTAGTGACGGGAAGTCCGGACGTGATTAGAAATTATCCGGAATGCAATAAGTGCCTTCGGTTCTGTTCGAGCCCGGAACAGACTTGTATGGATTGTATGTCTGACATTACAAGTTGAGATATAAAGCTGATTTCTTTCAAATATATTTCTGTTGGTGGCAGAGAATTTATTCTCTTAGCTTAACACCCTTCTCTGAGACGTACGAGCTCAGAGGTTATGTAGTTGAAGGTTATTAGTGATATACTCCCAATTTGGTAATGTGACATGCTGAGTGCTGCTGTGAAATGATCATTGTTTGATCATTTGTGATATGATCATTTGTTTGATCATTTATCTTGGTGATCATTACTTTGATCATTTGTTGACCCAAAGCAGAGCTTTTGTATAAAGCGTGGCTTTGTGGACGAGACTTCGTCGGACCTCACACCCCGGAAATGGTCAAAACAGGAAGGATGCGGCAAGTTTATTAGGGGGTAGTGCCCCTTTAGTGTATGTCATTCCTTCTGGATAGAGGTGGTATCATGGTATGGAGCCCAGATATTTAACCTATGTTGTTGCTGCAAATATTGTGGTTGTTGGAAATCGAGGATCCTCGGATAATCGGTTACGATCGGGGGATGACATATTCGTGTCAGTAGTTACCCAGTCAGGGGCAACCCGGCCTTGTGTTGGCAAAGATCCGGTTTGGTTCTCGTAACGTCATTCCAGAGGCGTTTCCATGTGGCAATGGGAAGTTCCTTGGCCCGACCATTTGTTGGAAATCCAACGAAACAATACGAGACTTGTACGGTTTTAGTTGTAGAACCTGCCATTTACTTATGGTGGCGCCCCACTGTTTAGATGGTAGCTATAGTAGGCATACGATAATGGTCGTATGTTGGCTAAGATTTATATCTTTACTTTTGAAATGTTTTCTGCACTATGCACTAGTAATAATATCAAATGTTTCTTTTTAATGCGTATCAAGCATCTTTGACTATCATAAGGAGAAATCTCCTCTGATTCTGCATTTGCATTGTGTGTGTGTGCGAGAGGCCTTATGGAAGTCTCATTTTTAAAAGCATTGCGAATTGACTTTAAAAATATTCCTCTATTTTGATTTTAAAGATAAATAAACTGTTTTAGTTCTCACACCAGTCACATGACTGACTCGGAGTTTATTGTTTTCCTTTCTAAACTCTGGGTGCCCACCAATTTCCACACAGGCAGTCAGGAGTAAGGTTTATTAGGATATTCTAGAATTCAGGAGTTGCAGGAGGCAAGCTGGATGGCATGACGTATTCACTAGTATATAGTATTTCTTTTCCGCTGTTTGTTTGTTGTTGTACACTCTGATGATGTAATGTAATGTAATATGATGAAATGTAATAACTGATATAGTTCTTTGTTTAAAGATTATTCATTTATCTATTATATGTTGTTCCGCTGCGATTGTGAGATTCTGATGTTGTTCTGTTGTTTTCTTTCTGTTTTCTTCTATCTTTTTCTCTCTTCTTCTACCTCTTTCTTCTTTTTAAACCCTGAGAATTCGTATTTCCGTTCATCTTGAGTTAATCAATGGAGATTAGTGTATATTCAAGGAGTATGGATTTGCGGGTCTTCACATCTGGTATCAGAGCATATGGTTAAGCGACAACCATGGCTCTGTTGGGTATTTCTCATTAGAGATAGAGTCAATAGTACTCTAGAATGAGTATGAGTGTAATAATAAATATGAGCGCGTATTTGTTAGCGAATATAAATTTTTTTATATTGTGTTTGCTTATCCGTTGAGCTGTTTATGAATTCTGGTCGGTGCAGGGTGTACAACCGTAATTGATAGGGGTTTCTAAACTCTTAAACGAGGCAAGTCGACATAATATCATTTTAAATTGGGTAAATGAAATAATTTTACCTTGATTATATTTTATATATAAAGGAATAATTTTTCAGAATTATTAAAGTGTATATGAATTGATTGTTTGGTTGTTGAAAATATAAGATATATGCAAGTTAATAAAAGTTGTTTGATTAAGTTAAATGAAAACAACAGTTGTAAAAGAATAATTGTATAAGCAAATGAATTATAAGTATGAAGTTATAATTAAAATGATTTACAATTATGGAATAATCTTATATATAAGAAGTAAAATTATATAAGTAAAAGATTTATAATCTGAAAATAAAATTCCAGGGAAGTGTTTTGAAAGGATTTGATATTTTAGAAAATTGCTTTGAAGAGAAATTAAAGCTCTAAACTCTTTTCGGTCGCTGGAAAATAATTCCGATGATGATTGCAACATCATCGGTGTTCATTTTCGGGTTTCCAAAAGGGGGATTGCTGCCAAATTATTTTAAATAAAAGTTGTTTGGATTTGGTTTTGGGCATTGAAAAGATAATTGAATTGATTTCAAAAATGGTTTTGAAAGGTTGAAAGGACTCTGGAATCTTATTTAAAATATTATGAGAATGATAAATGAGTTGATAACTTATACAATTTGAATTCCGAAAGAATAAATTTAACTTAAAGGATGGAGTTAAATTAAAGAAAAGTTAAATAGGATTGGAATTTGAATTGGATTTATAAGTGAAAACTTAAGTTAAGTTAAACAAAAGGTGTTTGAAAAGGAATATAACTTAAGTGAAGTTGAATGAAGTTCATTTTGGTATCGAAGTAAATTAATAAGTGAATTAATGAAGTGAAGTCATTAAGAATTTGAACTTGAGTTATATAAATGAAATTCAACATTTTATTGTTAAAGGAATTAGCAATTGAATTGATAAAGGGATTGCATGTAAATCAATTAAATGTAAATAATGGATATGAAATAATGGATGTAAGTGTAAATTCATTAAAAGCTAATGTTATTGGAAGTTGAATAAATTGAATGGAAGTCAATTTAATATGATCCAGTTGGAACTAAATGTGTTGAACCAAATTAAATGTAAAGTGAATAAATTTGGTTGTATTGAATAAACATTGGTTGTTATTTGATTGTTAATTGATTGTATATATTCATTAAGTGTTAATGAAATTGAATTAGCAAAATTAGAAGCTAAAGTAATTGAATCCAACCTGGAAGAAAATGAACTTGAATAGAATTTAATTTGATTTGGAAGTGAACCAACTTGAATGAAAATTAGTGAATGCAAACTAATTAAAATTGAATATGAATGAATGTTAGTGAATTCCAATGTTAATGAATCAATTGGAAAACCAATTCAATGAATATTAATGAGAAGTAAAATTATATTGATTTGGTTATGGATGATAGTTGGTTGATGTTTGCATTTGTTGTTTTGTTGCATTTGCTATATTAGCACATGTAGTTGTTATGTTGCTATATGATGTATATTGGTATTATTTTCATATATACATGTTTCCCATTGTTTGTTGAGTGTTTAGTAGGTGCAGATTGCGCTTGCTTCGCATTTGGAGCTCGCTTTTGCACTATATTAGCTGTATATGCTCGCTAATAATAAATAAGGTACATATCTCCGATTACATACCGTACTTTTACACTTTTTTCCCTGCGGGATGCCTCATCACTTGATGAGATGTATATTTGTGATATATATACTGTCATTTTTTTTCTGATCGAGCCGCGCAAAGGAGACTATGGCGAATTTTTCCGAAAATTTAAGGCGTTGGAATTTTTTGAGAAAAATTGGAAAATTTGTGAAAGCTATAACTTTGATTTGGAGTTGAAAGTTAAACGATAGTAGTTATTTTTGAAAAGATAACTAAGTATGATTTGAAAACTTAGTAAAGATTTTTTAAGAAGTTTAACTATGGAATTTTGGGAAAGTTAATAGATTCTGTAACTTTTCTTACTTGTTAATTTCGAGGACGATATTCTTTTAAGGAGGGAAGTATTTAACGATCCAGAATTTCTATTAATTAATTTTTTTATATTTAATTGATTTTAAATATTAATAAGTGAAATTTATGAGTCGAATAAATTTTATTCTGAATAATTGGATTTAATTGGTAATTAAATCGATAATCTAATATGTGAAAATACGTAAATAATTGAAAATTGGGTTAAATATGATTGAAAATGATTTGTAAAATTTTATTTTATCATATTGGAGTTAGAATGGTGTTATAGAACTTTTAAAATCGAATTAAAAGTTAATTTGTGAAAATTGAATATTTCAGTATTTAATCGACTAGTGAAATTAGCCATTTTTCAAACAGTCTCGGATTTCGATGAAACTAGTTTCATCGGATCCGTAATGTGATATTATTGTGTGGTTTCAAATTTCGTGTCAATCGGATTTACCATTTGTCCGGTGCAAGCTAAAATGCCTAGAAAATCGTTTAATCGGTTTAATTTTAAATCGAACATTTATTGCCATAACTCGCACAGATGACCAAATTAGCTCCCAAAACATATTCCATTGTGTTCAGAACGCGGGGTAAACGTTAAGAATGCCAACCGGCACGTCTCGTTTGGAGTTCGGAAAATCCGGGATGAATAGTGTCCGGTAAAATTTCTATAAAAGGACCTCCCTCTTCACAACATTGTAAACCCTAAACCAACATTGTTCAGCCGCCACTTCTCCATTCTATGGCCAGAAATTAGTTTCAATCCTCCCTCATTATCTTCCAATCCGTAAACATTTGGCCAAAGTCATCAACTAACAAATTGGAGAGCACGATGGGAGCTTCGAATCCATACGGAGATGATGAGTTTTCGTGCGATGTGGAGGGAGATATGAGGTCGCGTTCGTGGGTGTATAGCACACGTTTTCTGATGTCAATGGGGGGCTGAGCTTCAGGCTATTGACGGTGAAGGTGGAGCTTCGAATGGTGGTTCGTATGGTGGTGGTTTGATGAACTCTCGATGCTCGTGGAGGTCGTGGTTCTAAACCCTAGCTCGGCCTTGGTGGGTTTCTTGGTTGCGTATATCACCTGTAGAGAACGTGAGGGGAGAGGAGAAAGAGAGCGGCCAAGATTTGTTGCTGTGAGAACTGCGGCCCAGATTGAAATTGGTTGGAAAATAAAAATAATGTTGTAAATTTAGTTTATATAAACTATGTAAATTTAAAAATTCATATCTTTTTCATACGAGGCCGAAAACGCACGAAACCAGTTGCGTTGGAATCGTATGAACGAGAAATACGCTATGGAATTGGACTGGAGTCGTTTGGAGTTAGCAAAAAATTTGGGTAAAATTAAACGTCCGTTTAATTTTATTCGAAATAAGTCTCTAAAATGAAATTGAAATCAAGGTGAGAACTACTCACTCAATCGAATCGGTTTCGATTTTAATTTTAAATAGTTATTTTTAAAATTCTTGAATGCATGTTTGAATGATGATTGTTATCTATTGATCGTTAAAATAGACATTATGCGCCGTTAGTAAGCGGATTTTATTTATTAAAAACATATACCGTGAATATTTCACAGTACAGTGAAATTGGTATTATTTATGTACTTGGAGTTGATTTCCCGCATTATATACCGAATGAGACCCTATTGCGCCGTCTATTAAGCGGATAATATATTTTATAAACCCCATATACCGCGATAATTCCGTACTGGAACGGAATTGGTATTGTGCTAACATCTTTGGATGCAGGGAAACATGTTGGAGGGATCCAACTGGATTCCTCAACTGTATTGATTTATTTACAGATATTGTGATATTTGTTGATCATCATATTGATATATGATGTTTGGATGTCGTGATTGACTATTTGGTGCTGCTGCATCATCGGATCCATTTCTGAAGTTTTAAAATAATGATTTTGGTTTTTAAAAGGAATTTTAAAGTGATTTTCGAAAGTGTACGTTTTATTAAATTTTGAATTGTTAAAATAAATAAACGTTAAAATTTTATTTTCATAAAAGTTATGATTTTTGGAAAATAATGCTTAAGTATGATTTTGAAGTATATAAGCTTTAAATAACGATTTTTAAGTTATTAAAAGAATAAATTGGTTTAAATTGGGATTTTTGAATTATTAAAAACGATGTGTATAAAAGACTTAAAATTGATATTTTATAAATTAAAAATATTGGAATATTAATAAGAGTTTTTATAAGTGTTAAAAATGAAATAAAAATGGATTTCATAAGTGAACGGAATTTATAGATTTATAAATTGTGAAGTTATAAAATGAATAGATTTTGTAAAACAGAAGATTTATAAGTAATTATCTTATAAATCGGACTTTGGCATTTAAATGAAGTATAAATGGAATTTGTTAAAAATGAGATTTATAAATCAAAGATTATTAACAGAAATGGAATTTATAAACATTGTTTATAAATTCAAAAATAACGGAATTTGATAAATTGAATATTGAAGTTTATTAAAGAAAATATATTCACGATTTCGGACAGTGAATACATTATTGAATAAAATGGTCATATTTGGCAAAATGGATATTATTAAAAGAAGTTGATTCTTTTAACGACGTTTTAAAATGCATTAAATATCGAAACCATAGATTTCAACATTCATTGTTGAAATAGACGTTTTCGAGAAATAGAAGGAAATGGTGAACTATAACACTGTTGTTATAGTGAATGTTTTCCGAAAGGAAATGTTTTGTATAGTATTGGGATTTATATATCTATTTAAACTTTGAATCCCTATACTAGTTATTTTGGGTCGTCGTAATGATGTTTTACGCAACATTCGTTTTGACTCAAATTTATGTGTTAAGAAAATGATTTCTTAAAGAATGAAATATATACTTAGTTTTGATTTAAGTATATTGAATATTTTCAAATGTTGAAAATAAATAGATTTGTGAATTACTTATTATTAAATAAGTATGGAAATGTTTTCCAATATGAACTGATTATTTTGAGACTTTATCTTTTAAAGATAAATTGAGAATGAATATTAGAAATCGATTTGAAAATCGTATATTCATAGATAATTTGGAATTATAAATTCATTATGGAATTTATAAATGAAAAGGGGAATTTGTTTAAAAATAAATGTTGATTTATTTTTGAAGTGTGGAAATTATACATCTGTAAAGATATTTTGGAAAGTAAATAATTTGGGAAATTATTTGGATTTGGTGATGTTGAACACGCCTATTGATAGTTAAATAATCCGACTATCAATATTTACCTTTAAATAGGTATTTGTTGTGATTGCTTGAATTTGAATGCTACACTTATTTTTGAATAAGCGCTCACTATTCGGGTTAGCCGGGAAAGGACCTTGGGGTCGTATAACCCATTCCGAATATGTGATACGTCGTAATGGATTGCATTTGATGACCGGTGTTGAAGACCGAATATTTTTGAAAACGGAAGGATTACCATTGAGTTACTCTGCATCGGCTGATCTCCGATATAGAGGTTTTATCACCCTTGGTGACGGGAAGTCCGGACGTAATTAGAAATTATCCGGAATGCAAGGACTTCTTTGTAAGTGCCTTCGATTCTGTTCGAGCCCGGAACAGACTTGTATGGATTGTATGTCTGACATTACAAGTTGAGATATAAAGTTGATTTCTTTCAAATATATTTCTTTTGGTGGCGGAGAATTTATTCTCTTAGCTCAACACCCTTCTCTGAGACGTACGAGCTCAGAGGTTATGTAGTTGAAGGTTATTAGTGATATACTCCCAATTTGGTAATGTGACATGCTGAGTGTAGCTGTGAAATGATCATTGTTTGATCATTTGTGATATGATCATTTGTTTGATCATTTATCTTGGTGATCATTACTTTGATCATTTGTTGACCCAAAGCAGAGCTTTTGTATAAAGCGTGGCTTTGTGGACGAGACTTCGTCGGACCTCACACCCCGGAAATGGTCAAAACAGGAAGGATGCGGCAAGGTTATTAGGGGGTAGCGCCCCTTTAGTGTATGTCATTCCTTCTGGATAGAGGTGGTATCATGGTATGGAGCCCAGATATTTAAACTATGTTGTTGCTGCAAATTTTGTGGTTGTTGAAAATCGAGGATCTTCGGATAGATCGGTTACGATCGGGGGATGACATATTCGTGTCAGTAGTTACCTAGTTAGGAGTAACCCGGCCTTGTGTTGGCAGAGATCCGGTTTGGTTCTCGGAACGTCATTCCAGAGGCGTTTCCATGTGGCAATAGGAAGTTCCTTGGCCCGACCATTTGTTGGAAATCCAAAGAAACAATACGAGACTTGTACAGTTTTAGTTGTAGAACCTGCCATTTACTTATGGTGGCGCCCCACTATTTAGATGGTAGCTATAGTAGGCATACGATAATGGTCGTACATTGGCTAAGATTTATATCTTTACTTTTGAAATGTTTTCTGCACTATGCACTAGTAATAGTATCAAATGTTTCTTTTTAATGCGTATTAAGCATCTTTGACTATCATAAGGAGAAATCTCCTCCGATTCTGTGTTTGCATTGTGTGTATGTGCGGGAGGCCTTATGGTAGTCTATTTTTAAAAGCATTGCGAATTGACTTTAAAAATATTCCTTTATTTTGATTTTAAAGATAAATAAACTGTTTTAGTTCTCACACCAGTCACATGACTGACTCGGAGTTTATTGTTTTCCTTCCTAAACTCTGGGTGCCCACCAATTTCCATACGGGCAGTCAGGAGTAAGGTTTATCAGGATATTCTGGAATTCAGGAGTTGTAGGAGGCAAGCTGGATGGCATAACGTATTCACTAGTATATAGCATTTCTTTTCCGCTGTTTGTTTGTTGTTGTACACTCTGATGATGTAATGTAATGTAATATGATGAAATGTAATAACTGATACAGTTCTTTGTTTAAAGATTATTCATTTATCTATTATATGTTGTTCCGCTGCGATTGTGAGATTCTGATGTTGTTATGTTGTTTTCTTTCTGTTTTCTTCTATCTTTTTCTCTCTTCTTCTACCTCTTTCTTCTTTTTAAACCCTGAGAATTCGTATTTCCGTTCATCTTGAGTTAATCAATGGAGATTAGTGTATATTCAAGGAGTATGGATTTGCGGGTCTACACAAAAGTTATACATTTTGGTTATATTAGATAAATCTTCCTTTGTGAATCTATAGCCAGAAGAAAAAGATTTTGAAAATGTTTGAAGTATAAAAGGAATTTTATACAAGTTTGAAAGGATCCAAAGCTTTTAATTTTTTTTTATATATATCTCTGTGTGTGTGTGTGTCTATATATATAACGAATCTTATGAGGATTTTGAAAAAAGGTTTTAGGAACCTTTGGATTTGGAAAGAATTTTGATTTTTGATTAAGATCAATATGAGAATTTGGAAAGCCTAGTTTGAGAATTATCGATTTTGGGATAATCAATTTTGTATAAAGGAGCTTTGTATGAGATCATACTAGGTGTATGATTTGAAAGATACTATATGTGTACAGTATAAAGTGTTTTGATGATTGCTCTGGTGAAAAAGGCGCTCCCTTGAAATGAACTTCTCAGGAGTGCCACCGGGTGGTGCTGCCTTGAGCCCCAGGGTGGTTCTAAAGTTGATCCTGTGAGGAGTCGGACAAAACTAGTTCCTGAGAATTATGAGTAGAGTATACCATAGCGAAAGTCGTGTGTGCCGCTGAGAGCCAACGGTCTACGTTTGATTTTATATCGGTAGACTGCAACCTATGGTACCATAGCGAAAGTCGTGTGTGGTGCTGAGAGCCAACAGTTTGCGTTTGTTTTTAAATCGGTAGACTGCGACCTATGTAGGAGTTGAGAAGTTTCATTTTGACAGTAAAAATCGTGTGTGTCGCTGAGAGCCAACAGTTACATGGACTTTTGCTGCGATGGCAACATAAGCCTGGAATGTAACTACGATCTGTTGTGGGTTCCATGGCGTAATCGTGGGGCACGGAGTGCCTACAGTTACATGTACTTTTGCTGCGATGGCAACGTAACCCAAGATGTAACTGCGACCATGGATGAGGGTGATGATTTCCAGAGCATTCTCACCAAAGATATTTCCTCTACTTTCAAATGTTTTCGATATTTTCAATAAAATTATTTTTCAAAGTATTTTCACTGGATGTTGAAACGGGTTTACCAAGTATTTATGGATTTTCAGTCCTACGCCCGATCAACGTATGACCGAATTTCTGTAAGAACAAGGTGGGACTTGTTGAAACATTGAGTTATAAAAGTATTTTCATAAAAACTATTTTGGCAATATTATATGAATTTTAAAAAGTTTTTTAAAAATGATCTAAAATAATTTATCTGATTTTCAGCGTTTTAAATAAATTCTGGCTTCGTTCCTTTTCGAGGACGAAAAGATTCTAAGGGGGAGGAATGTGATAACCGGATTTTTGGACATCTATTAATTGGTAATTGACCCGGTTAAATTTTATTAAAATACTAATTTGTAAATTAAACAGATAAAATTCTGACAAATATCTGGATATATATATATATATAAACATAGGGTTAAAACTATAACACAAGTGTTGAATTTTAAATCTCCCGAGATAACAAATAATATATTTCACCATTTAATTGAGGATAAGATATTCATATGTATATATATGTATATAAGTAGATATATTCAAGCTTTATAATGTACATAGGCATATATATATGTATGCCTATGAAGAAGGAAAAAATAAATATATACATATACATTATTATAAATATAGTTTGAATATGTATATATTAATATGACACATATGTTAATATAAAAGAAATGTGTATGTATCTAAATTGGAAATTTATATATGCACATCATATTATAAACATTTATTAATGTAAATAAGTATGTGTAAATATTTGAAAACATGGAATTAATACAAGTATAAGTGTTTTAAGGGACATTAAACATTTGTAACAAATTTAGCATGCTTAAATAAAAAGTGTGAGATAAGAATAAAGGAAATAAACAAGTGGCAAGATGATTTCATTTAAAGAAATTAAAAAAAAACTAGGCTGCTCACTTTTCTCTACATACTTCTGTTCAAAAGAAAATTTTCTTCATTTACAATCCTGGAAACAAATTTTCAAAACAGAAAAGCAAAACATTTTTCAAAAGCCTGTAACCAAATTTCTTTCCAAAGCAAATCAAGCTTTCAAATAGATCAAAATTTCAGTTCCATAAAGCTCGAACATCTCAACAACAACAAGATTTCCAGTTCCAGCTTCAAGCTTGCAAAGATCAAAACATTATAGTTCTCAAAATCAAGCATCTAAGTTTTATGTCTCTGTTCATCTTCTAACAGGTGAGTAAACAATTCTGATTTTTTTTTTATAAAAAAAAACTTCAAATTGGTTTAAACCCTGATTCATGCAAAAATCTTGAGTTTGAATTGGAGATATTGGGTTGCATGTTGATTTCCTGATTATAGGAATATATGTATGAGAATGTATCTGTATGCATGTAAATATTTTTTCTGTTCTTAGTTTACAGACAAAAATTAAATTAAAAAAATCAATAACTTCTTGTGTAAATACTTTTGTGTTAGGATCTTTGAAAGAGAATGGTTTATAATTGTCTGATTCAATTTTTAAAAATAGTTTCAAGCATATTCATAAAGAAATGATGACAAAGATTGGAATTTACAGTGATAAGTCAATTTAAATCGAAATTTAAAGTAGTTTAATCTCAAGTTTAGTCTATATGATCTGATTCAATATTGGAAAAAATGTTTTTTAAGGGAAAAATCAGAATTTTTAAGTTTGAATTGGAAGGGAAGTTAGAGGTTGGTCAAAATTTGGAAAACTGTCAATTTTCGATGATCGTGACAACCGGTCGCCTCGAGGTCGCGGCTGAAGTAAGCTGGGGGTTCGTCGAGGTCAGCAAAAATGATGAATGGTCCTATCAATCACCGAGGAGGCGAGAATTTGGCCAATAATGGCATAATCTGGGTTTTTAATCATGTATGATTTCAGGATCATCTTGACGTTGACAGGACTTCGGTCTTGATCGCAAGTAGGGGAATAGGTCCGTGGGCCTTTGGTGAAGTATTGATCGGAGTGATGATGTTTCTGGTGGCTGGAGGTGGTAGTTTTGGAAGCTTTTTAGGTGATGGTTTGTTCTGATTTAGGTGCGTACTGACTCGATCTTGCTTTCGAGTACGAACTGAAGCAATTATGGTCGAAATCCGGTAGTGAGGCTTGGGATGACTCACGGCAATGATGTGGATGATCGAAGCGGCGTCTGGCGACGTGTACACGTGCACGAGGGGTCAGCAGTGTCAGTTTGGGTTTGGTTGCTGTTATGTTTAGGAAGAAGAAGGATGTTTCGAAGGTGGTATCGGGTTTTGGAGGGTGGAACTCGAGTTTATGCTCGTGCGATTTGTTGGGAATAAGTTAGAAGGTTTTTAAACTTAAATAAAATCTATGTTTTTGAAAATAAGGGGGAAAGAAGAGAAACTCGGGGGTAGGCCCGGGAGGCCTTGGGGTAAAACCCGAAGCAATAGTTTTGAATAGTTTTTAAAATGTTTAAAAATCAAATTATTTTTGAAATTTAAATTAAAATCTAGTTTAAAACTGTCTTATTTAAACTTACTCTTTTTTTAATTATTTCTTTAAAAATTGTTTTAAGAGGTTTTGAAAATTGGTTTAATTTAAAGTGATTTTAAATTTTAGTTTAAATAAGACTTTATAAAGCAAGTTTTAAAATACAAATTGAAATTAGTTTTAAAAAAACTTCTACTTGATAATGTTTTAAGCTATTTTAAGGAGGTTAAGTTTTCTTAACCTTAAAATTATTAGGTTAAATGATCATTTTATTCTAAAACTTAATTAATGATTTAATTAAGCAAAGGTAATCATAATGATAAAATATTTTAAAATGATAATGGTAATAAGGCATTGATAAGATTAAGTTTTATCTAAAGATAATTAATGTGACGGCCCGCCTTTCATTCCATAGAAAGACACATTATTAAGAAGAAAGAAAGGGATAGAAAAGAGAAAAGATAGGAAAGAAAGAAACAAACAACATCAGAATCTCAAAGCGGAACGAATAAATTATATTATATCACATAAAACATTACATAGTATCATATACATCAGAGATATACAGCTAATACAACACAAACTAGACAGTTATAAACACCTGCCTAGTTATTACAATTCAAGTACATCAGAGGAAACAGATACAACTCAAACACAGCGGAACCACTATATATATATATCTACACGCTGAAGCTTCCTGCTCCATATCTCCTCCAGAACTCGTCAAAGCAATCCCTAAACACCTTGACTACTCATACATAATATGAGTACCCAAGTGTTTAATAAAACAGAAAATAAACATTCGGGTCAGACATAGGTCTGGTGTGAGTAAACGGGTTTAAAATTGCTTAACTTTGAAAATCCTTTGAAAGAAAAAGTATCACGTAAGACTTCCACACATAAACATGGAAAAGTTTTTACCTTACGCTAACCAAAACATTTGATAGGAAATCCAGTGATATTATAATAGTGTCTAGGGTTTTCAAATAAATAGAAAATAGCCGAAATTGTTACATTCATTAAATTCCAGCTACTAGCCACAAAAGTGGGTAATACAAACAAAACCATAGGGTCTCGTAGGAAGAATGGATTTCCATTCAATGGCAGGGCTACCGGGGTAACGCCCGTCATAGTACGTGGCCTAGATCACCGTACCAAGGATCACTCCCAATCCCCTGCAACACAAAGCCGGAACCATCCCTTACTGGACAATCCCGAACAAGACCACCTCGTAGATTGGTCGTCGCCAACTGCCACACAACCGAAATAAAAAGGGACCTCTAGACAGGGGTAAATCTCATCCTACTTGGGCATGACCCACTTAGCGTTGCTGCACCTCCCCTGTTTTAGCCATTCCCGGTTGATGAGGCTTGAGGCTACGATTACCTTTATAGGACACATCAATCTTAGAATGCTCATCGTCCACCTGACGATGTTCTGAAAGCATTCAATCCATAAAAGTTCATTCCGGGTTCAAACGAAACCGAAGGCACTATCTCGCTACACTCATTTTGGAATCACCCTTAGAGTTAACGACAGTAGCCATTGCACTCTGAATCTTCATCTCGAACCTGAAAGTACGACCCCCGTTAAACTCGTATTGGAATCACCCTCAGAGTATTAACACGAATAGTCCTTACACCTCGAGTCTTCACTGTTCACTTGAGATTCACGACCTAACATTTAATTTGGATCGATGTGGTTTTCGGAATTCCAAATTTGGAAACCCGATCCCGGTCTCATCGAAATCCAAACGCCATCTTAATGTCCAAGTGAATTTAGTTTGAATAATTAATTCAATTCATCATTATCTATTTACGCACAGATAGATAAATTACATATCACAATAGATAATCACATTCTCATCATAAATAGATAATTTGTACCATCATCACAAACAGATAATCATCACAACCAAATAATCATCAGAAAAAGATAATCCATATATCATACTTTAATTAAGCATCCATATCATATAGATACTACTCATCTCATTACTGAGATCACAATCATTCAAAGAAATATCAATATCATCCATAAGCAATGATTTATTAACCATCATCTATAATTAATTTAAAATGAATTAAATTAATTACTTCTATCTCTAATTAATTTAAAATAAATTAAACTAATTACCACATCTATAAATCCTGCTTATATACCCATTAATTAATTAACCTAGTTAATTAATTATTCTCTAAGAATTCAACTTGATTGAACACGTTTGATTAATCATTCATAATTACAGTAAGTAATCAGTCATTAACTAATTTCACAAAATTAATTAACCTTAATCATTAGTAATTAACATTTAATTACTTCATATATTAATTAACAATAATTAATTACATTTATCCTTATAATAATTAATCACTTAATTATTAATTATTCTAAATTAAACAATTCTTAATTACATCATTAATTATATTAATCAATGATCTCTAATTTATATTTAAATTAATTACTTTTTTAAATTAATTACATTTAGTAATTAATCTAAAATTTAAAATACAATTATTAATCACCCTTGATTAATATCAAATCAGTAATTAACTACCCTTAATTACTCATAACAAATTAGTTATCCCATAATTAATCATCTTCACTAATTAATCCCTTGATTAATTGCAAAAGTAATTACCCAAATTACTTCATTATAAATCATCTCTTACTAATTACATTCCAGTAATTATCATTTATTACTTCCCTAAGTAATAATGCTCCATTAATTACATTAAGCAATTACTCTTATTAAATCATCAAATGATTACCTTAAATTAATTAAACTAAATTAATTAATTTAAACTAATCACACTATCATAATTAATTACAATAAGTAATTAATCCCTTAATTACCTTTATCAAGTAATTATACTTAACATATTACATTAATTATATTCAATTAATTATATTCAATTAATTAATCTAATTAATTATCAAAAAATTAATCACATTAATTAATTACTTAATAATCCTTAGATAATTATCTTTATTAATTAACAACATTTTCTTTAATTACTTCCTTAAGAAAAATTATCTTAGATTAATTATTATTAATCATCTCTAATTATAAATTAATCTAAATCATTAATTTAAAATCAAATAAATAAATTATTCCTTAATTCTTTTGTAAATTAAATTCTCTATTATCTTAATTATTTCTAAAATAATTCATTTACTTTATTAATGACTTCATCAACATGCAAGTGAATTTAAAACAATACATTTCTAAATTAAATTCAAATTCCATTTAAAAATTTAAGATTTAAAATGTTTAACTATTTAAACATTTATCCAAATTTAAATAAATTTATTCCTTAAAATAAAAGTGAAGAACAATCATTACTTATATAAGGTACTTATATAAGAAAAGTTTAAAACTAAATTACTTAATTTATTTAAAAGGAAACAAGCTTAAAACAATAAAATTGATTATTTAATTTCCAAATTTAGTTAAACTCATCATAACTTTTATTCAAATATTAAAAGAAAAGAAAATTTTCAAGTTTAAACATTTATTTGAAATCAAATTCATATTTTAATCTACTTTAAAACATTTGAATTTGTCCAACATTTTAAATTTCACAAATCTGATTTAAATTCAAAAATCTGAACCAATAGAAATCTTGAAACTCTATTTAAACTTGATTTTAAAACTTAATTTAAACCTTGCTTGAAATTTAAAAATTTCATTTTAAAAACTTTTGGATTCAAAAGTTCATTTGAATTCAAATTCAACTTAAGCTTTAATTTGAATCCCTGCTTAAGATCCTGCTTTAAAATTTTGAATTTCATTTGAATTTTAGAAACTGCATACTATCAGGTTTATAAAAACCTGAAGCTAACACCTACCCGAGACCACCCATAATTACTTCGAGTCCACAACCTAATTGCTTCGAGTAAACAACTCGTTCTACTGGAGAAAAACTCGAGACATAATCCTGCACCACCCAACAAGTTCATCAGAACTTATATGAACGGTGCATATGCACCGACACTCTGGCGATCTCCAGCCACCATAACACTCTTCACCAAGTCGCCAACCAACCTCTGACATGATGACAACCATCAGATTTCCACATCCGCTCGAAATCAAAATTCGCGTCAACCAATCAACCTGGAACATCACTACTGCACCATTCCCAAACCTGTCAATAGCTTGCAAACCCACCTCCGACCATCTGAATCACTGCGACTCCAGCCAACCCTCCATCTACGACTCCTCTTCCAATTCCCAAGTCTTGTATCACTCGATACAACAGAGAAACAGAGAAGCAACAAAACTTCGACCACTTAAAAACTAGGGTTAGAACCTGTAATGGGCAACCACGGTCGCCACCCACTTCTGACCATCCACCTCACAATTTTCCCTTACGCACCTATAAGCACTCCTCCTCCAGGAAACACCACAACAACCCAAAATCACTGAATCACCAGATAAACCCAAAATTCCAATATCTGTTCAACCCACACAAGCTCACTCCACTGTTACTTTAAAAATGTGATTTTTGTTTTAAAATTCAAGAATTTATATATGCATTCAAATTATAAACCTGTTTCAGTAATTTAAGAAGTGTGATATTCTTGCTTATTGAAAATATAGACTGTTATTATTGTTTTCAGAGGCAACATATTTTCAATTTAACTTAATTATATTTTATAAACTTAAATGTATACTAAACAGACAATTTTTGTTTACATATCAATTTCTATCTGAAATCAAATCAAGTGGAAATGGATATTTTTTTTAAAAATAGAAACAGGTATTCAGATACCTGTAACACACACACACAGATATATATATATATATATATATATATATATGTTTATATATATATGCATAGAATATCTATCACAATAAAATCATACAAAGCAAACTCATTTCTACCAATCCACATGCAACAGATAATTTAAAGCAACTTTTCAATTGTGAGGTTACTCACTACAAAAAATGAAGGCAATGCAGTTTTAACTATAATCATTTTGGATTTTTTTTTAAAAACAGTTTGCATTAGAATCTTGAGTTCTAGTACTTGCTTAAGCATTGATTTTTTTTTAAAAAAAACTGTCTTTAAGAATAGAAGTTTACTCACATTATTAAGAAGAAGCAGATAAAAAATCCTGATGCAAATTCACTTTTCCTCGAACTATTGATTGCAAGTAGAATCCGGGTTTTGCATTTGCTAGTTGAAGTTGATTTTAAATTTTGTAGCATTTGAATTTGGTAAATTTGTTTGCATTGAAGTTGATTTAAACTACGGCTGACCCATTCTTCATTTGCTTGAGTACGAGTTGAACTTCAATTTGATGGTGAAAATTGGAGCAGATTTGGTTTTGAATTTGTTTACAGATATTTGAACAAGAATTGTTTTTGCAGATTTTAGATAGATTTGTATTTGGGTTTGAATTTCTTTTCTAAAATCTGATTTCATATTTCCCATTTGAAGATAAATGGTTTGAACAAAAATGAATTGCTAAGTTTTTCTTATCTATAATAGTTAATTTCAAAAATAAACTAACATTGCCACTTGTTATCTTAGTATGACAAATGTTTACAAGTGTCTTCTTATGAGTTAAATGCTTAACACATGTACAATTTTAATATAAAAATAAATTTCCTAATTTATGAATGTATTTAAATTCATTTAAAACAATTTCTTATTTAATTTAACATGTTTTTAAATGTTTATTACATTTAGTTTTTAAATGATTACATATAAACTACCTTTATAAAATTACACATTTTAATGTTTATTTGAATGTTTTTAAAATAATATTTTTAAAACTAAATTTTCAAAAGAGAAAATTTAAAAAGAAAAAGAATATGAATTAAATTCTATTCCAAAGTTTCAAACAAAAATATTATATTCTAATATATATGAACTAAGTCTATTTCAAAAGAAAACAATTTTTAAAATAAAAAATAATAATTTTTTATTATAATTCACAATTTAAACTACTATATTTTAAAACAAAATAAATATTTATTTTAATTTCTTTTGAAAATATAAGATAGATTTTTAAAACAAACTTTTGAAAAGTTTTCAATACTAATTCAAATCAATTTTCCAATTCATAATTTATTCACATACATATATATAAATTTGAAAATATTCTTATTAAATTTAAATTAAAATTAAAATCAAATTCTCTATTTACAATGTATACACATATATACATTACAAATAAAATATCTTTTAAATCAGCTTAGAAAGATAATTTTATCATTTAAATAATTTTTAACTTTTGAAAAGAATAAAATTCCGAAATATAAAGTCATCATTATTATAAATTTTGAAAACAATAACATTTGTCAAACTAAATAATTATTAATTTTCAAAAGAAAATTTCTGTTTGAATTAGATTATTAAATCAATATTTCACATTTTCAAAAACAATTATTAATGAAAATTATTAAATAAATATTGCCCAAATTTCCGAGACCTCACATTCCTCCCCCTTTAAAAGAATTTCGTCCCCGAAATTTAAAAGCAAAGGTAATTTAATAATCGCATACAGATTTTAATTTTAAAATAGCAATCATATGCTATCAACCAAATACTAGCAACCATAGCAACCAATTCAAACAAACAATTCTAACTATCCAGACAAAATTCTAGATAGAATTCCCTAGAGTTTCCCAGGTACAAACATTGGGACACTCGCTCTACAAAATCTAAACTAGCTATACCACTTAGATCTAGAGCTCCTGTGTATCTAGATCTACGAATCTAAACAGGATACTAGACCACAGACAAGTCCTGATCAATTTCCAACTACTGATTCTAAAACCATTGATAGATCATACACGTATTCCCTCAGAGATACGTGAAAAACATAACAAATTCCAGCCATCCGAACTGGCAATTCAATCCTGTAGACCAAACACTTAACCCTTAAGAGGAAACAGAAAGATCCAATACTCTTATCCACAAATCTCTCATATCGATCCTGGGCTGCCTTCAACCTTCTAGATCAATCCAAATCTTCGCAGATGCCTCACGGAACAAATCTGGACAAAAATAAACGATCCCCAGATCCTACTCAACAAAATGATTATAGCAAAATCCATCAAAATCCACCACATAAGCTCCACTTACACAAATATCAGAAGACTTCAAACATACTACTCCTATTCGGAAAACAAAACAGATGCACAAGACAACCAAGCCTCCAGATTTAAAATTAATTTCTTGTAGAAATCCTCTGATCCCCGACAAAACACAAATTCCCAATGAATCGGGTGTTGCTTCTATTCTGGAATAGCTGCCAGTATGCTTCCGCTGCACAACTCTGATTTGAGAATGCTTGTTGATGAACACAAGTACAAACTTGATCAATCCACTCTGGAAACATTGTTCATCATATTCCATAAAATCTTGGTGACCTATCTGATTCGGTCACAACACCACAACAAAAATTCTGCTAGGAAACAAGATCTGATCTATCCTGCCAGCTTAAACAGATCTCTCTCTCAAAGATCCCTCCTACTATGCTGAACCACCGGTAAAGCTCCAAGAACCAAGTCGAAACAGAACTCAATCTCTCGATGCGGATGCAAATCTTAATTCCTTCGAAGATATCGAGAAAATACCAAACCACTTTGATAACTCTAACATCCTCTAGAGATGCTTCAATCCAAACAAAGATTACTAAGAGAACTTTCAAACCATTGCAAGTCACTTTTGTGATTCCACTCAGTTCAGATCCCAAGAAATCGCTCTCTCTTCAATAATCAGAACAGCTAAAGCCTTCTAATCCAAAGAAGAAACTAGTGGTCCACCTCCAACCACAAACTTCACACCTTGCTAGGCTTCCAGAGAAATGGACAAGCTACCCCATTTGCCCGGCGTACTGACAGAAGAATCATAGAAACTTCTGAACCAACGAAGAAATGGTCCTCACTACTGCTACTGCTGCCAAAGACTTTCTTATCCAAAAGCTCATCGAATCACGAAGCTACACCAGCCACTTCCACAATAGAGCCTTCAATAGACAGATATTCCTCAGGAAACTCGATCTTAAACCAAGCACAAAACACTCTTCCCACCAGAGTCTCAAACTCAAATACAGAGAGAACTCCTTCCTAAGGTTGCCAAGATATCATCGCTGGTTACAGCACTTTCGACTGATCCAATCTCAAGAAAATCCACTCGCATGAGTGCAACCAAGCTTATGATCCAAAGATGAACTCTGAACCTTGGAAAGATTTCCTTCAGAGATTGGTGAAATCCTTCACACCAAACTGAAAAATTACTCAAGATGCCCAATATTGCCCTAGCAGGTTCACTTCCAACCTCAAACACTCAGACTCCAATCATTGGTCGTTGTGTTACACACACCACTACCCTATCTACCTTTATTACTTACATTGGAAAACCCGAACAGGTAACCCAATCAAATAGGTAGAAATATATATATATATATATATATATATATATATATATATATATATATATATATATATTAAAAATTACAAATACGCTCTCTCAAAAAGGACATCACTCCAGAGCCTAGGTATTCGCTCAATCTAGCGCTTTGATACCACAATGTAACGACCCACCTTTCATTCCATAGAAAGACGCATCATTTAGAAGAAAGAAAGGGATAGAAAAGAGAAAAGATAGGAAAGAAAGAAACAAACAACATCAGAATCTCACAGCGGAACAAATAAATTATATTATATCACATAAAACATTACATAGTATCATATACATCAGAGATATACAGCTAATACAATACAACTAGACAGTTATAAACACCTGCCTAGTTATTACAATTCAAGTATATCAGAGGAAACGGATACAACTCAAACACAGCGGAACCACTATATATATCTACACGTTGAAGCCTCCTGCTCCATATCTCCTCCAGAACTCGTCAAAGCAATCTTAAGACACTTGACGACTCATACATAATATGAATAACCAAGAGTTTAATAAAACAGAAAATAAACACTCGGGTCAGACATGATTCTGGTGTGAGTAAACGGGTTTAAAATTGCTTAACTTTGAAAATCCTTTGAAAGAAAAAGTATCACATAAGACTTCCCACACAAAAACATGGAAAAGTTTTTACCTTATGCTAAACAAATCATTTGATAGAAAATCCAATGATATTATAATAGTGTCTAGGGTTTTCAAATAAGTAAAAAATAGCTGAAATTTTTACATTCATTAAATTCCAGCTACTAGCCACAAAAGTGGGTAATACAAACAAAACTGTAGGTTCTCGTAGGAAGAATGGGTTTCCATCATTGGCAGGGCTACCAAGGTACCGCCCGTCACAGTACATGGCCTAGATCACCGTACTGAGGATCACTCCCAATCCTCTACAACACAAAGCCAAAACCATCCCTTACTGGACAGTCCTGAACAAGACCACCCTGCAGATTGGCCGTCGCCAACTGCCACGCAACCGAAATAAAAAGGGACCTCTGGACAGGGGTAAATCTCGTCCTACTTGGGGATGACCCACTTAGCCTTACTGCACCTCCTCTGTTTTAGCCATTCCCGGTTGATGAGGCTTGAGGCTACGAATACCTTTATAGGGCACATCAATCTTAGAATGCTCATCGTCCACCTGATGATGTTCTGAAAGCATTCAATCCATACAAGTTCGTTCCGGGTTTGAAAGAAACCGAAGGCACTATCTCGCTACACTCGTTTTGGAATCAGCCTCAGAGTTAACAACAATAGCCCTTGCACTCTGAATCTTCATCTCGAACCTGAAAGTACTACCCCCGTTAAACTCGTATTGGAATCACCCTCAGAGTATTAACACGAATAGTCCTTACACCTCGAATCTTCAATCTTCACTTGAGATTCATGACCTAACGTTTAATTTGGATCGATTTGGTTTTCGGAATTCCAAATTTGGAAATCCGATCTCGGCCTAATCGAAATCCAAACGCCATCTTAATGGCCAAGTGAATTTAGGTTGAATAATTAATTCAATTCATCATTATCTATTTACACACAGATAGATAAATTACATATCACAATAGATAATCACATTCTCATCATAAACAGATAATCTGTACCATCATCACAAATAGATAATCATCACAACCAGATAATCATCACAAACAGATAATCCATATTATCATACTTTAACCAAGCATCCATATCATATAGATACTACTCATCTCATTACTGAGATCACAATCATTCAAAGAAATATCAATATCATCCATAAGCAATGATTTATTAACCATCATCTATAATTAATTTAAAATGAATTAAATTAATTACTTCTATCTCTAATTAATTTAAAATAAATTAATTAATTGCCACATCTATAAATCCTGCTTATATATCCATTAATTAATTAACCTAGTTAATTAATTATTCTCTAAGAATTCATCTTAATTAAACAACTTTGATTAATCATTCTCTAATTACAATAAGTAATTAGTCCTTAATTAATTTCACAAAATTAATTAACCTTAATAATTAGTAACTAACATTTAATTACTTCATTTATTAATTAACAATAATTAATTACATTTATCCTTATAATAATTAATCACTTAATTATTAATTATTCTAAATTAAACAATTCTTAATTACATCATTAATTATATTAATTAACGATCTGTAATTTATATTTAAATTAATTACTTTTTTAAATTAATTACATTTAGTAATTAATCTAAAATTTAAAATACAATTATTAATCACCCTTGATTAATATCAAATCGGTAATTAACTACCCTTAATTACTCATAACAAATTAATTATCCCATAATTAATCATATTCATTAATTAATCCCATGATTAATTACAAAAGTAATTACCCAAATTACTTCATTACAAATCATCTCTTACTAATTACATTCCAGTAATTATCATTTATTACTTCCCTAAGTAATAATGCTCCATTAATTACATTAAGTAATTACTCTTATTAAATCATCAAATGATTATCTTAAATTAATTAAACTAAATTAATTAATTTAAACTAATCACACTATCATAATTAATTACAATAAGTAATTAATCCCTTAATTACCTTTATCAAGTAATTATACTTAACAAATTACAATTAATTATATTCAATTAATTAATCTAATTAATTATCAAAAAATTAATCACATTAATTAATTACTTAATAATCACATTAATTAATTAACTATTTAAACAGTTATCCAAATTTAAATATATTTATTACTTAAAATAAAAGTGAAGAACAATCATTACTTATATAAGATACTTATATAAGAAAAGTTTAAAACTAAATTACTTAATTTATTTAAAAGGAAACAAGCTTAAAAAAAAATTATTATTTAATTTCCAAATTTAGTTAATCCCATCATAACTTTTATTCAAATATTAAAAGAAAAGAAAATTTTCAAGTTTAAACATTTATTTGAAATCAAATTCATTTTTTAATCTACTTTAAAACATTTGAATTTGTCCAACATTTTAAATTTCACAAATCTGATTCAAATTCAAAAATCTGAACCAATAGAAATCTTGAAACTTTATTTAAACTTGATTTTAAAACTTAATTTAAACCTTGCTTGAAATTTAAAATTTTCATTTTAAAAACTTTTGGATTCAAAAGTTCATTTGAATTCAAATTCAACTTAAGCTTTTCATTTGAATCCCTGCTTAAAATCCTGCTTTAAAAATTTGAATTTCATTTAAATTTTAGAAACTGCATACTGTAAGGTTTATAAAAACCTAAAGCTAACACCTACCGGAGACCACCCATAATTACCTCTAGTCCACATCCCAGTTGCTTCGAGTAAACAACTCGTTCTACTCAAGTAAAACTCGAGACATAATCCTGCACCACCCAACAAGTTCATCAGAACTTATATGCACGGTGCATATGCACCGGCACTCTGGCGATCTCCAGCCACCATAACACTCTTCACCAAGTCGCCGACCAACCTCTGACATGATAACGACCATTAGATTTTCCACATCAGCTCGAAATCATAATTCGAGTTAATCAATCAACCTGGAACATCACTACTGCACCATTCCCAAACCTGTCAACAGCTCACAAACCCACCTCCGACCATCTGAATCACTGCGACTCCGATCAACCCTCCATCTACGACTCCTCTTCCAATTCCCAAAGTCTTCTATCACTCGATGCAACAGAGAAACAAAGAAGCAACAAAACTTCGACCACCTAAAAACTAGGGTTAGAACCTGTAATGGGCAACCAC
Source organism: Allium cepa (assembly GCA_030765085.1). Classification (NCBI taxonomy): domain Eukaryota; kingdom Viridiplantae; phylum Streptophyta; class Magnoliopsida; order Asparagales; family Amaryllidaceae; genus Allium; species Allium cepa. The sequence goes on along the minus strand of CM060940.1, from coordinate 565,928,405 downwards.
GGTCGCCACCCACTTCTGACCATCCACCTCACAATTTTCCCCTACTCACCTATAAGCCCTCCTCCTCTAGGAAGCACCACAACAACCCAAAATCACTGAATCACCAGATAAACCCAAAATTCCAATATCTGTTCAACCCACACAAGCTCACTCCACAGTTACTTTAAAAATGTGGTTTTCATTTTAAAATTCAAGATTTTATATATGCATTCAAATTATAAACCTGTTTCAGTAATTTAAGAAGTGTGATATTCTTGCTTATTGAAAATATAGACTGTTATTATTGTTTTCAGAGGTGACAAATTTTCAATTTAACTTAATTATATTTTATAAACTTAAATCTATACTAAACAGATAATTTTTGTTTACATATCAATTTATAACTGAAATCAAATCAAGTGGAAATGGATTTTTTTTTAAAAACAGAAACAAGTATTCAGATACCTGTAACACACACACACACACACACACACACACACACACACACACACACATATATATATATATATGTGTGTGTGTGTTTATATATATATACGCAGAATATCTATCACAATAAAATCATACAAAGCAAATTCATTTCTACCAATCCACATGTAACAGATAATTTAAAGCAACTTTTCAATTGTGAGGTTACTCACTAAAAAAATGAAGGCACTGTAGTTTTAACTATAATCAGTTTTGATTTTTTTTTTAAACAGTTTGCATTATAATCTTGAGTTCTAGTACTTGCTTAAGCATTGATTCTAAAAAAAAATATGTCTTTAAAAATAGAAGTTTACTCACATTATTTAGAAGAAGCAGATGACAAATCCTGATGCAAATTCACTTTTCCTAGAACTGTTGATTGCAAGTAGCATCTGGGTTTTGCATTTTCTAGTTGAAGTTGATTTAAAATTTTGCAGCAGTTGAATCTAGCAAATTTGTTTGCATTGAAGTTGATTAAATTGTAGCTGACCCATTCTTTATTTGCTTGAGTATGAGTTGAACTTCAACTTGATGTTGAAAATTGGAGCAGATTTGGTTTTGAATTTGTTTACAGATTTTTGAACATGAATTGGTTTTGCAGATTTTAGATAGATTTGTATTTGGGTTTGGATTTCTTTTCTAAAATCTGATTTCAGATTTCCCATTTGAAGATAAATGGTTTGAACAAAAATGAATTGCTAAGTTTTCTTATCTATAATAGTTAATTTCAAAAATAAATTAACATTGCCACTTGTTATCTTAGTATGACAAATGTTTACAAGTGTCTTCTTATGAGTTAAATGCTTAACACTTGTACAATTTTAATATAAAAATAAATTTCCTAATTAATGAATGTATTTAAATTCATTTAAAACAATTTCTTATTTAATTTAACATGTTTTTAAATGTTTATTACGTTTAGTTTTTAAATGATTACATATAAACTACCTTTATAAAATTACATATTTTAATGTTTATTTGAATGTTTTTAAAATAATATTCTTAAAACTAAATTTTCAAAAGAGAAAATTTAAAAAGAAAAAGAATATTGAATTAAATTTTATTCCAAAGTTTTAAATCAAAATATTATATTCTAATATATATGAACTAAGTCTATTTCAAAAGAAAACAATTTTTAAAATAAAACAAAATAATTTTTTTATTATAATTCACAATTTAAACTACTATATTTTTAAACAAAATAAATATTTATTTTAATTTCTTTTGAAAATATAAGATAGATTTTTAAAACAAACTTTTGAAACGTTTTCAATACTAATTCAAATCAATTTTCCAATTCATAATTTATTCACATACATATATATAAATTTGAAAATATTCTTATTAAATTAAAATTAAAATTAAAATCAAATTCTCTATTTACAATGTATACACATATATACGTTACAAATAAAATATCTTTTAAATAGGCTTAGAAAGATAATTTTATCATTTAAATAATTTTTAACTTTTGAAAAGAATAAAATTCCAAAATATAAAGTCATCCTTATTATAAATTTTGAAAAGTATAATATTTGTCAAACTAAATAATTATTAGTTTTCAAAAGAAAATTTCTGTTTGAATTAGATTATTAAATCAATATTTCACATTTTAAAATAATTATTAATGAAAATTATTAAATAAATATTGCCCAAATTTTCGGGACATCACAGTTGAGGTTTAATGCCTAGAGATTAATTAAGTTGATTAAGAAATTTAAGTATAATTACTTAATTTAATTAAAGTAATTATGAATTAATTAATTTGTATTGAGAGATATGGATTAATAATTAAAGTTATTAATCAATAGTAAATGGATAATTGATCAGATAATTAATGGTTAATTAATTGATTTTAAAGGTAATTAAGAATAATTACTTTGTATTAAAGGAGATTAATTAATAATTAAGATTTATTAATTAAATAATAATTAATCTATAATTAAAGATTAATTAATTAATTATAGGATAATTAAGGGATGAATTACCCAGTTGTATTGAATGAGATGAATGTGATTAATTAATTTGTTGATTAATTAAAGATAGTAATTTGGTACTTGATTAAGTATAATTACTTAATGAGATTTATAAGTGTAGTTACTTCGTGATGTAATTGATGGATAATTGGAAGATGATTAATTAATTGATTTGAGTTTAATTAATGTTAAGAAGAAGTAATCTAAGTGATTGAGGCTAGTAATTTAATTTGAAATAATTAAATTAATTTTGGGAGTGACCAATTTTTGCTTATGATGATTTAATGATGTTAAATGCCTTGAATTGATTGTTATCTCTGGAATGAAATGTTTTATGATATGATACGATTGGGTTATATAGTGATAACGTGGTTATCTATTGATGATAAATTGCTACGTTAAAGTGACATCCTATATTTTAATTTGAATTGTATTCACTTGAATAACTTGGGTCAAGATGATATTTTATTCAAAGAGACCGGGTTCGAGTATCAGAAATACCCGAAACCACTTTGATTTTTCATGGTTCTATATGGATTTGATATGTGAGATAAATAAACTGAAATGGAATAATATGGGCCTTCGAACTAAGTAAAAATACTTGGAATTTGATTTGAGAAATAAATGTTGAGCATAACAAGTAATGAACTCGTAGTAAAGTACGAGTTACCCGGGTTTTCCTTAAATTTGAGTTTAGTGTTTCAGATTATATTGGTTTACTCACGCTGGTTTCCAGCCTGACCCGGGTGTTACTTTGATGTAATGCTCGGGTCAGAATGAGTATTACAGATTTTCAGGTAAGGACTTTCTGGAGCTCAGGAGGCAAGCTGGAGGGCAGGAAAGTATGGAGTGTTTTTCGCTATGATATATTATTGTATAACTAGGACATGTTGATTTAAATTGTCCGGTGATTGGTAATGGTTGTATCTCTGATGTATAAAAATATAAGTGTACTGATATAATTCTTCTTCATAAAACTGTTATTTATGTGATATTATATTTTGATCCGCTGCGAATGTGAGGTTTCTGTGACTTGTTACTGTTTCTTCTTCTTTCTCTTTTCTTCTTTTCCTAACTATTTGGAATTTTCTGGATCGAAAATTCTGGGTCGTTACCGGAAAGTTAATAAAGTGAATTGAATTTGAAATTATAAAGAATGAGTTTAGTGAATGGAAGTGAACTTAGGTAGATGTTCACGGAATTATAAATAAATAAGTTGTGTAACTTATAAAATGAGATAAGGTAAGTAAAACAAATTGCCAAAATGGTTAAGTAATTTTGTTAAGCAAAACAAGATCTGAGTTTGAATTGTAATATGAATTGACTTAAGTAAGAGTTAAGTTAAATAAAATGACTTTAGAATCGAAAGCTGAATCGGATTTATAATTGAAATAAAAGTTAAATAAGATAGAATTTAAATTAAATTAGAGATGAACTTAAGTTGTATAGTGAAAGTGAATGTAAATGAAGTTGAAATGAAATGTAACTTAAGTAATGTTGAATGAAGTTGATTTTGGGTATCGAAGTAAATTAATAAAGTCATTTAATGAATAAGAATTTGAGTTATATAAAGAAATTCAACTTTATTTGTAGATTGTATTAGCAATTGAAATAATTGAATATGAATTGATATGGAATAGTGGATGCAAGTGTTAATTCATAAAAAGCTAATGAAATTAGGAAATGATTATTGAATGAAAGTCAATTGAATGTTAAACCAATCGGAATTAAAAGTGTTGAACCAAACTGAATGAATGTAAAGTAAATTAATTTGGTAATGTTGGATATGCATTGATTGTTAGATGGATGTTAATTGATCGTATAGAAAATCCATATGAAATTGAATTAATGAAATTGAGAGTAAAATAATTGAATTCAAATTGAAAGTGAAGTAAGAATAAATAAAATTGAATTTGATTTGAATTAAAAGCGAACCAAGTTGAATGTAAATTAGTGAATGGTTGCTAATTGAATTTGAATATGAATGAATGTTAGTAAATCCAATGTTAATAAATCAAATGTGATAAATTGAAAATCAATTCAATGAATATTAATGAGAAGTGAATTCATATTGATATGTTTTGTTGGATGTTATTGGATGATAGCTGTTTGATGATTGGGTTTGTTGTTTTTGTTGCATTTGCTATATTGGCATATATAGTTGTTGATATATGTTGTATATTGATATTACTTTCATATATACATGTTTCTCATGGTTTGTTAACTGTTTAGTAGGTGCGTATGGTGCTTGCTTCGCATTTTGAGCTCGCTTTCGCGCTAGATTAGCCGTATATGCTCGCTAATAATATATAAGGTACATATCTCGGATTACATATCGTACTTTTACACTTTTTTCCCTTCGGGATGCCTCGTCCTTGACGATGAGATGTATATTTGTGATATATACATTGTTATTTTTTTGGATCGAACCGTGTAAAGGAGGCTATGGCGAATTTTTCTGAAAATTTAAGGCACTGGAATTTTTTTAAGAAAATTGGAAAAATTTGTGAAAACTAAATTTTGATTTTTGAGTTATAAAGGTTAAACGATATAGTTGATTTTGGAAAGATAACTATAAATGGATTTGAAACATAGAAAAGTTTTTATAAGAAGTTTAACTAATGATTTTTGAAAAAAGTTAAAAGGTTAAATAGATTTGGTAAATCTAATTTGAACGAATTGTTTCGAAAAGATAATGGATTTTGCAACTTTTTCTTACTTGGTAATTTCGAGGACGAAATTCTTTTAAGTAGGGGAGAATGTAACGACCCAGAATTTCAGTCATTTTAAATTCGTATATTTAATTAATTTTAAATGTGCACAAATTAATTTTATAAGCTGAATAGATTTTATTTCGATTCTCTGGAATTAATTGGATAATTAAACTGTTAATTTAATATTTGAAATTGCTGAAATAATTGTAATTTGGATTAAATGTGAATAAAATGATTTATAAAATTGAATTAAATCATATTTGAATTAGAATGATGTTAGTAAAATTTTGAAACTGAATTAAAAGTTAATTTGTAGAAATTGAATATTTTAATATTTAATTGACATGTAACAATAGCCATTTTTCAAACAGTCTAGGCTTTCGACGAAACTAGCTTCATTGGATCCGTAATGTTATATTATTGTAAGATTTCAAATTTCGTGTCAATCGGATTTACGGTTTGTCCGGGGCAAGCTAAAACGCGTAGAAATCGGTTTAAGTGAATTTTAAATTTAAATAGTCGATTCGAAAACCTATCTTTCAAATACGATCGAATTGGCTCCCAATATATATTCCATTGCATTCGGAATAGGGGTAAAACATTACAAACGCTAGACGGCACGTTCATTTCGAGTTCGGAAAAAAACGGATGAATAATGTCGCGTAATTTTCTATATAAGGCCATATTTTTCACCATTTTTTACAAAACCGTAATCTTCTAGGCCTAGCTGCCACTTTCACTTTAATTGCTAGAAACTTCCCTCGTTCTTCCTCATTTTTCCCACGATCCATCAACAACTATAAAAAAGTTTCAACTACGATATTGTAGACAACATCGAGAACTACAAATCCAACGGTCGTGATTTGGAACGAAGCATCGTGGAGGCCAAAAATTGACTGCGTTCATCATAGGGTCACACACGTTTTATAGGGAGGTGGCACAGCCAAGATGGATGTGCTCATTGCCGATGGTGGTACTCTCGACGAGCTTCATGATGGAGGTGACCGATTGTTGTTGAAGTCGTCGAGAAGGTCACGATAATTCACGAACAAGGGTGGCTTCATGGGTTACTTGGGCCTGATGTTTGAACGTGAGTGGGAAGAAGGGAATAGTGGCTCAGATCTGATGTGGAGAAAATGTGTGGCCTAGATTTGTTTAAGGGTTAGGAAATAAAATTGAAATTGAAATTAATTTATATTAATTCATTTAATCTTTAAAAATTGATAACTTTGTCATACGAGGTCCGTTTCGCACGAAACGAATTGCGTTGGGTTCGTATTCACGAACATTACACGATGGAGTTGGCTTGGGGTTGATTGGAGCTAGTGTTAATTTTGGATAAAATTAAACTCTCGTTTAATTTTATTTGGAATAAAACGCTGAAATCGCGACTACAAGCAATGTGAGTACAACTCACTCTTTTTGACTCACTAATATTTTTATATAAGTGGGAAATAATTTATTTTATGATGATTGATGATTTTTTGGATGATATATGATATATTGATTGATATTTGGATATATACCTACCTAGTGGAGCAGATGACCCTATACGTTCCCGTGTATATGAGCGGATGACCCTTTATACGCGCGTCTGCCTTGAAGCGGACATTGTACACATATTCTAATATGTATATTTTTTGCAGGTGACAGGTTGGAGGGATCCAACTGAATTTCTCACCCGTATTGATTTATTTATAGATATTGTGACATATACTGTTATCATATTATATATGATGTTTTGAATACCGTGATTGATGTATTTAGTACCGTTGTAGCATTGGGCCTATTTTTGGAAATTTAAAATATTAAAGTGATGATTTCCAAATTTAAAAGGATTTTAAAGTGATTTTTGAATGTATACGTTTATTGAATTTTGGAATTGATTTATATTAAATAAATAAATTTTATAATTTTTATCGTTATAAAAATTATGATATTTGTGAAATATAATTGAAATTACGGTTTTTGAGAAATATAGTTGAAATGTGATTTTTTGATATATAAAGTTGATTTTTATAAAATAGTTTAAATGGTGATTTTTGAATTTATTATAAAAGGTTTATATATAAGATTTATAAAAATTGGATTTTTGTAAATCAAAGTGATGAAATTATAAAGTAGTTTTGAAAGTGTTTTAAATGAAGTTATAAACGGATTTTGTAAGTAATAAGATTTATAATTTTTGAATTTATAAAAATGAATGAAAATTGTAAATAAATAATTTATAAGGAATTAACTTATAATTTGGATTTTTGGTATATAATTGAGTTATAAATGAAATGATTAGTAAAGGAATTTTGTATATTGAAGTTTTTATAAAATATAAATGGAATTTATAAACAATGTTTTATAAATTCGAAATCAACTATATTTTGATAAGAAAATATAGAAGTTTATTAAAGAAACTATACTCACGATTTTGAACAGTGGGTAATCCTTTAATTTAAATGTGCAATACTAATGAATTTGGTAAATGAACTATATTCACGATTTTGGACAGTGAATATGTTGTTAAATTAAATAAATGTTTTGGAAAGTGATTTTCTAATTAAAGTAAAGTGGTTTAAAGATGGTTTTAAAATGTGTTACATATCGAATACATAGATTTCAACATTCATTGTTGAAATAGACGTATTCGAGAAGTAAGGAAACGATGGACTATAACACTGTTGTTATAGTAAATGATTTTCGAAAGGAAATGTTTTTATATAGTATTGGGGTTTATTATCTATCTTATTTTCGAATCCCTATAGTAGTGATTTTGGATTTTCATAACGATGTTTTACGCAACATTCGTTTTGACCCAATAAACGTGTTTAAAGAGAATGTTTTCCTTATATAATAAAATATATACTTAATCGTGTTTTAAGTATATTGAATATTTTCTAAGTGTTGAAAATAAATTGATTTGGGAATTACTTGTTATTGAATAAGTATTTGGAAATGTTTTCCAATATAGAAAGTTGAAATGTTTTGAGAATATTCTTTTTAAAGATAATTTGAAGTGAATATTTGGCAAGCAATTTAATTAATAAAAGATTAATTAAAAGGGCCAAGTGATTGTTGTAGTGCTGAATATTTGTTTGTTTGCTTCGATAGTTAAATAACGGACTATCAGACTTGGCCAAATTTTTGTTCTTCGACTTGATGTGGGAACTATTTAGTCGTATACTTAGTACGTAGCCTTCTATGCAGGCTTGATTATCATTTGTGTTAAGGATGTTGATTAGTATAGTGCGGAGTATTACTCCAATCTATCGACCTTCCTTCTTGGCCATAGGATAGCAAGTTGAAAGTTGGAGACGTGATAAGTCTATGAGACTTAGTTTCTGTGTGAGGTTGAGAAACGCTTTTGCGTTGTTGGTGCGAAGAGACGGCGATCAGATTTTTCTGAAAAGCACTTCGAGCCAACGTATATGCAACGATTGTGCAAGTTGCTTGTAATGATATTGATATTTCGGACTTTCATAGTGGGGGACTGCTTGTTGATCGTTTAGGGTTAAAATCCCAATATACATCCAGTAGCAATGGTCTCTTTATTTATGAAATATCCAATGCAAGGACTATTCGCTACTAATCCTAGGGATTTCCCGACAGGATGTGGTAGAAAAGTACCTTCGGTTTGTCCTGTTTCTGGAAAACTTGTATGGATGTTTGTCTGACATTACATTTCTAAAGCTTACGTACATTGGTTTTTGCAAACGTACATCAGTGGTGGCGGAGAAGTCAACTTCTCTTAGCATAACACCCTCCTTGAGACGTATGAGGTTAAGGATTGTATTTTTATGGAAGGCAATTAGTAGTAAACGGAAATGGCCATGTGGGATTCTAAGTGATGTGATTGTGCTTTGTGAAAGGTAATCGTTACCTCTAGCCTCATCAACCTGAAATGACCAAAGCAGGGTTAGATGCAGCAGGTCTAAGTGGGTCATTCCAAAGTAGGATATGATCATCCTCTTCTAGATATATCTTTGCACACTATGACGTCGTGTATCTGATTATTGCGGTTAGTATGCTAGAGGGCCCTCGGTAAAGGTCGGTAACGACCGGAGGATGATATATTTGGTACCATCTAGTTATAGAGATGGGCCGGTCTTGTGTTGGTAGGGGATCCTTAGTGATGGTCCTCGGTACATTTTTCTAGAGATGTACTTCCGAAAGGTAGTCCCTTCACCTGGTCATTTGTATGGAAATCCAAACCCCACTACGTGTTTGCCATTTTGATTGTATTACCCAATTGGGCTATATGCTGGAATTTAATCAATGTAAAAATTTCGGCTATGATTAATATTATTTGTATATAGTGGACACAACTATAATATAACATAACATTTGATATGAAATGATTTAGTCATCGTAAGGTAAAAGCATGTCCGTGTTAATGTGTGGACTTGTCTTATGAGATACTTTTGTTTTGAAAACTAAGGAAAAGTTTGGTAATTTAATAAATTCAGTTGAGTGTGTTTCTCACGCTGGTTTACCAGACTGATCCGGGCGTTCTTCCCTTTCAATGCTCGGGTCAGATCGAGTATATTTACAGGTCAGATTTGGTGCTTTTAGAGCTTCAGCAGGCGAGCTAGAGATCTTCATTTCGTATAGGCATACTTGTTTTGATTATCCGTTGTGCTTTGTTTGTTGTATATTATCGGCAATTGTGAGGACAGGTTATTATAACTGTTCAAAGCTGAAAACTATTGATTTATTATTGAACTCTGATTGATGTGTGTGTGTGTATATATATGCAGTTTCTGTTTTGTAAAGATCATTGATGTGATATTATATATTTTCCGCTGCAATGCGAGATTCTGTATTGTTCTGTTTTTCTCTATCTTCTCTCTTTCTTCTCTTCTCTTCTTCTCTCTTCTTTTCTTTTCCTTGACTTTCCGTCAGTTTGTGCGTTTTGGGTCAGACATGTGTGGATTATCGTTGTTTCAAAGGGTATGGATTTGCGGGTCGTCACACCTCCTATAAGAGATGCTATGGAAGTTTTAAAGGAATTATTAGAAGGGTCGTCCTAAAGGGACATAAAGAATCAAATTCTGGCTCCTAACAAATTCAAACGATGAAGATGATTTGATGAGTGTCAATTCAAATTCAGGAGAAGATCTACAAGGTTAACACACCCTCACATAGGAATGGAACTTATGAAAAGTCGATTTAAAGGAAGCCGAATATATGCTTAAATAAGACATACCAATATTGCATATATACCCTAGCATATTGATGGGAAAGAAATAATAATAAAAGTATTATTACTACCCTATGGGAAATTATTTGGTTTGGAAGAATATAAGCTAGAACAAATTAATTCAGTTTCAATCGACTAAAGTCACGTCAGTACCTACCAGCAAGATGGACACGTTGATAAAAATCAGTTTACATTTGTACAAAATTTAAAACTACTCTATAACAAGACAAAGATAGCAAGCTTATCTTTATTCCAGAAAAGCAACTTTGAGTAGGCAGCAAGCATATCCTTATGCCAGCAAGGCTTATCAAGTTAGACAGCAAGCTTATCCCCAAACCAACAAAGTTTCTACCTAACACTTTCTTATGAAGCCTATAAATAAAGGTATTACGAGTCTGTTGATGTATGTACAAATTTCTAAGTTTTTATATTTTGAGTTTATGTCTGTAATGGCGGAAGCCAAAGTGTGTCCGTAAAATAAGTCCTTTGTAAAAATTTCTAAGTGTGTAATAAAAGCTACCACTAGTCCTGCTTGCAGTCTACACCCCCACTTACTAGCATCAAATTTGCACGATTCAATGTAGAGAGTTTTGGTATCAGAGCCATGGAAGAGAACCGGTGCTGCTAGTTTTAGAGCTCCTAGATAAGGTATTGGACATTAGTTCAATTCTTCTAATAAGCTGCATAAATTGTGATGTCTATTTGATATATATGATATACTAAAATCTCATTATACCTTTGAAACCCAGGACTTTCCCTTAAGCCGCATTGCTGTTTAGTTCTCGATTAGCCGTTGAGTTTAGGCATTTTAGAGAATCATTGTGTAATTCATTGATGGTAATAAGATATAAATGGATAGGTTAACCAGAGCTTTATCAATTAGATGTAACAACAATAGTCTTAATCGTTTAGAAGCTGAAATTACCAATAAAATAAAAAGATTATAATAAATGAAGATTTAAAAGTTTAAATAACTGGAATTTACCAGCTTATTCTCCATGAATATTGTATAAATATTCTAGAAGTTTTATTAGAAAATCTGAATATGTTATTAAAACTGTTGAACAAGCTATCCCTTTAACCGAAGGTTATAATTCTTTTAGTTTACTTTCTAATAAGATTATAAATTTACAGAAGGAAAAGTATAAATTCATACATATTGGAATGGTTCAAGTAGCACTTAAACCTGCAACCAGACTTGGATTAAATACCTCTGTAATAATAGTTGTAAGAGATAAAAGACATAATAAATTTTATGACTCGTTGTAGGAATTGTTGAATCAAGTTTATGTGATGGTCTGAGGGATCTGAAACTAGCAGCGCCAGTTCTCTTCCATGGCTCTAATACCAAAACTCTCTATATTGGATCGTGCAAATTTAATGCTAGTAGGTGGAGGGGTAGAATTCAAGTAGAACTAGTAGTAGATTTTATTTTACACTCAAAATATTTTACAGAGGACTTATTTCACAGACACATTTTGTCATGCACCATTACAGACATAAAATCGAAATATAAAAGCTTAGAAATTTGTATATACATCAACAGACTCATAATATCTTTATTTATAGGCTTAAAAACTTAGAAATTTGTATATACATCAACAGACTCATAATATCTTTATTTATAGGCTTCATAAGAAAGTGCTGCATAGAAGCTTTCCCATGATGTAGTAAGAATACTTTTATTATTATTATTTCTTTCCCATAATGTAGTAATAATACTTTTATTATTTCTTTCCATTAATCAAAGTATAATCAACAAACATACCAAATAATGCAGCAGAATAATAATAGTAAATACGATCCAGCAAACTCCATCTTTATCTTAAAGGAATACTGTCTTTAAACACTGAAACGCTCAGGCTGACCCGACCATAATGAAAAGACAAAACACTCGAGTCAGAACTAAAAGTTTTAATGTAAGTTAAATCAAAAACAAGTAAATATCGGTGTAATAGATTCAGATATGTTTATGCGTTTTTCCATCTCCTATCTAGTGTACAACGTGAGTGTAATAACTTAAGAGATGTTACAGGATTTTCCATCTTCTATGGATCCGTTAAACTATCTATATGTAGTAAGATACGCTACATATGTAGTGGCTATCAGTAAAGTATTAAAATAACATTAAGGCTTCACATTGATCCCCCTTAACACATTTTTAAGCAGGCAGGCTATGTAGGTCCTGTAACACAGCCAGTAACATAGGTAGCCAGTGAGTTCCATATAGGTACCATACTAAAACAAAATTGTAGTGTGCACGTATAAGGATAAAAGTATGACAATGAACGTGAGACAATGCCCAAAGTAGTATTCTACAAGTTTACCCTTTCTACCTGGTCGTAACCCCTAACGGATGACCGAGTCCACCACACCCGAAATCAAATCAATGTGCACCGATTGAGTCAAAAATCAATATAGTACAAAAGGGTAATGGCCCATAAAGGTAGCTAACCCCTTGGCCACACATAGGATTTTTTTTCTAGTCATTTCAAATTGACACAAGTTTTTGGGTCATTCATTAGCGTTGTCTTTCTTCATTATCGTAAATGTCGCCAATTCAACCTCTACATTCTAGATAACATCCACCGCGTATACAGTTGCTAAAGTGGTTCTAGTATTGATAGAGAGCATGCTAATATTCGGCCTCGGTCTTAATCAAACGTCATTTTACACACCGGTTGGTTCTTTTAAATTTTGAAGAACAATTCATATTCCATATAAAAATATCAGATTCGCTTCAAAATCATTACGAATCCAAAATAGATTATGCCTTCATATCAAAACATTCGTATTTAAACCAACGATTTAAATCTAAATAGTTCCCCTCTAAAGCAGTTTGAATATTCAAAAATTATTTGAATAAATAAAGTAGTTTGAATATTGAAAATTAATTTGGAATAATTAAAATAGTTTGCAGGTTGAAAAAAGTTTAGAATATAAATAGTTTAGTATTGAAAATGGTTTTGAATAATCAAAATAGTCTGAATAATTAGAATAGTTTATATATCAAAAGAATTTGATTATTAAAGTAATTTTTATTAAAATAGTTTATACTAAAACTGTTTCTTTCTTCTACAACAATTTGAACTTATGTTCTCAATCATTAAAAAGAAAAATCAGTTTTTCAACTTCCAATTCAAGTCATCATATATTGATTTCAATTTTACTGATGTTATCACCTCATGAGTTCAATTTTACCAACATCAAAAAATTTAGTATTGCGTGAGTGGGTTAAATTACTCACCTTTAATTTACAGCCCATTAAAAATCAAGTAAAAGCCCAAAATATCAATAGTATCCAAAATCTACCAAACTAGTTTCATATTGTTTGGAATTTGGATATGAGTCTAACGGAAGAAACCGAGTACGAATCGAAGTTCGTATACAAAAGTTATTCGAGTTAGAATATTTGAATTTTAAATTTAAATGAAAATAAAACATAGGTCAGAATTGTAATTACGCACACCTCTCCCAAACCTTAACGCTCATCGAACCAAACACTGATCAGCCACCACCACCTTCTTACTCCTAAATGTCACCGCCACAGCCCTTATCGCTCAGATCGGACCTGCTCCACCGTGCTAGGCCACACCTCTTCACACCATGTGCGATCCAGAGGCGTTTCCGTCCATCCAGCCGCCGCTGCCTTTCAATCGTCGATCCAGGAATACTTGAGCACATATGCAATGATCAAAGTCGATAGATGAACTCCACCTGTCCTCCTCTATAAGCTGCAACTCCTCGATCACCAAAGGTTGACATTTCGCCGTTGAACATCAAACCCTAGAATGAACGATAGAGAATGATTCGCTGATTTCTAGAAAAACGGAGACTCTAATTGAAAAACAAATTGCAGATGCAGACTCCATTCATCGAGAGCCTCACTATGATATATAATTTGACAGGGTTTGAGAAATTTGAAATTTTAGATTTGATTTGAAATTGGAATTTAGGTTTTGGGATATTCACCATTGAGAGGGAGTAGATTAGAACTGAAGTGTACATATAGAAAATAGAATAGAGGCCTGCTAGGGTTTCATAACAGCATATATGTAGACAAAGATGGACAGGAACAGATGGAACAGATCAATTGGGCCAAAATGATAACAAAGGCCCGTAAAGCCGTTTCGCTCCCAAAACGAATGTAGGTCGTCCTATATGTTGAAATATAGGTTTTAAATATTTTTAAACTCAAGGAACGAATTTAGATCCCTTATTCTATTGCATATAGAAGTTAGCTTTTAAAAGTCAAATTATATTTATATTTGTACGTTAATTAACGAATTATTATTGAACACACAGAATCACTTTTAAATTATAAATTAAAAGTTTTCTATCATCATTCTTAATTAAAAAGAATTTTAACGATCTTTAGAAATTCAATTTTTCATGTTAAATCCAAGATTTAGATATTTATTTCAACATTTAAATTATAACAGTAATAAACCCTAGTTCATTATATTTTAAGTTGCAAACAAATTCTTTTATTTTTGATTTACATATTCTTTATATAAATCAACAAATACCTTGTGTGTTTATTAAACATAAGCTCCCATTAATGCATTCATTTCTCTACAATTAACGTCTTCTCTTATATTAACTACAATATTTCCATTATATTAAATTCCATTGATTACAAAATTAATTTCAAAACAGATTAATTAATAAGATGAGAAATAAAAAAATTGGCATAACTTAGTCATTCAAGTATCTATAAATTTATTGTTTACAATAAGAATTATAATTACTTACCAATAACTGAATCTTTATCCGTATTAAAACTAATTGCAATTAATAACATATGATTTTAACTTGTGATAAATCATTTATTTTATTACTTATTGACCTATACAATTATATTCAAGTTAGAGAAAGGCATTCGTTTTATTCTTTTCAAAGTCATGGTTTATATTTCATTAAACGTTCAATTTTAATTTAATTTAAAAAGTAAGTTCTAACGTTGAACTTATTAATTACAATGTAATTGTCTTTTCTTTTCAATTAAAGGTTTCCAACATTTGTTTGGTAAATTATTCCATACGGCACGAATTACACATTTCACACTAAATAAATGTTTCATATCAACTTACCTAATAATAGTTCCATTAATAAATCATAAAAACGTTATTTCTAATCATTTTTATTCAATAATTATATTATATTTAATATTTCTATATGGTTACAAATACTGGTTCTTACAATTTACCCCGCTCAAAACTTTTCGTCCCCGAAAAGGAACAAGAAGGAATCATGGATTTGATATACTTAATTCAAATAGTCGATTTATAAACAATTAAGCTTACATATTTAAGTTTAGCATAAATTTGAAAATAAATAAACTTCCATGAAAAAATTCTAAGTCCTAAATTTACGAAAAATTTCGGTAGCATCTTCTTTGCGTGGATAGGGTCGAAAAAATAACAATATCAGTAATTACATTGTACATATATTATTTTAATAATAAATCATCCCAAATCATGGGAAAACAAATAGAATACCGCTACAAAACCTATAATCCGAAAACGTACCTATTTGTTGGGCAAACAAAACTTTATTTATGAAACCAAAAGCAATTACCATTGCTTCCTTAAACCTGTATCTTACTTACATAATCCAAAAGATTTAAAATACATATTACTTTTTTCAATCAATAGCACGAGCAATACAACATATATAATAATCATATACAAACATATGTCTAATTCTTTTTCATGCTTGCGCATAGCTATAACACTTAATCCAAGATGATCCAAAGTCTGTTTTTTTGAGCCTAGCCTCAATCTCTCTTGACGGTTTTGTGAACACATTTTCTCTAGAATACTAAACAAAACAATGAGAAAAACGCGATCATTTGCAAGAAAAAAATATAACAAACAAAATATTACATTACAAACAATGAAATAAACTTCAAAAGTCTTAAGTAGAACAAGAAACAAAAGATATTTAGGACTAATCATCTTAGTTTATCAGAGGATTTGAGTTAACCGTGTTTACTGTTTGGTTTTGACCATTAGATTGAAGATTCTCCTGCTTCCTATCAGCCCCTGCCCTTTCCTCCTTAGAAGGATACCCAGAATAGTTCGAGTAAACATTCTACTCCTCAACCTCTTTCGCATTCCACTTATCCTAGCACTATGCAAAGATCGAAGCAACCACAGACTCTTCCTCTAGAAAATCAGGCTTAAATTCTATCCTAAATTTATGCTAGGCCGAGGCATGAAAACTGTAAGCCACATTGAAAGTGACATTATTAAGTTTAGTGCTCTTACTTATACAAATAAAGCCGTCGTCCCAATGTTGTACCCTGACAGTCCTGACATGCTAACATCATCTTTACACATGTCAATTTTCTACTGATTCCTATTATACTTTTTGTTATTTCTAATTTCTTTTTCAACAAATAATTTGGATCTTGTCCCCTTTTTACCAAACCCTATTAATATATTTTTACACGGAATTTATTTTATTGCCTCCCCTACAAGTGATATCTACCCCAGCTTATTAAGCTGGTTTTACTTTTATTCCATTGTACAAAATTATAATAAATTCCCTAAATCATCCAAATTACATTTCTTCCCTTGTTTAAATTTATTCCCTTTTTAGTGGATTCTCCTTGTTGTTTTACAGGTTAGTAAATTCGTATAAATTTATATAATCTTATGAAATCTCTTAAACTGAGAACCACTTCATAAATCTCATTATAAATGTCCTATGAAACTGGTTTTGAAATATTTAAATCGGAAAAACACATGAAAACACCCCATGTATACTCATTCCTAAAACATTCATTAAACCTTTTATACTTTTACATGAAAATCTGTATGAACCCCATAATACATAAAGACATACAAACCTAAACCAATCCCATGCATAAAAGAAATTAGATTAGAAGGATTAAGTATTATTGACCTAGATCTTTTAGATGTATAGCTTAGTCTTCCTCAGCCTCTTCTTGCTTGCGTTTATTATTTTCTTCTTATTCGCCTTCTTATGCTTCCACCATTGATGAGTTTCTCTAGCTTTTGTTTTTAGTTTAAGTAAAAATGAAATGAGTGAATGGATATATGTAACATGTACTGTCCCACAATAAGTTGAGCCTAGGCCCTACACCTTCTTCTATTGATTAAAATCCTTTTACTACTTTTTATTAACCCACAATTTTCCCATTTAATTAACTTATTTAATTAATTTTAGAATTATTACAGTCTCCCTCATTAAAAGAATCTCGACCCGTAATTTAGTTAAGGTCAACTAGAGACTAGTCCTCTCTTTTATGCCAAACCTATGCATTCCCATGAATTCTCCATTCACGCATACATAAAACGTACTAGTATGACCTATAAATATGGAAAACAACCATAATATCACATATATAAATGGTCTTCATTAATACAACATAATACATAGCGTATATGCTAATCTATGACAAAAAACTATGGATAAATCCTCCTTACCTTATCCTCTGTTTCTTACATGCAGTCCTCCCGATCTATGCTCCACTAAACACATACAAGCTTCACTACCTTATTCTGAAGCCGATTCTTAACCCGATTCACTATCTGAATGGGTCTGCGCTCATAAGTTATATCTGGTTTAATAACCAAGTCTTCTACTACCTTCTGATCTACTATTATGTTCGGATCGCTAATGCGTTTCCACAAAAAATGATACATGAAACACCTTATGAATCCTTACAAAAACACTATGTAGATCCACCTTGTATGCCACCTTCTCAATCCTTCCTATAGTCGGAAATGGCCTACATATATAGTTGCTAATTTCCCAGCTTTCTTTAAACTCATCACACCTCTCATTGGAGAAACCTTCACGAACACTTGATCACTTACTGGGAACTCCAAATCTTTCTCATAGTATTGGCATAACCTATTGCCTAGATTGTACAACTCTCATCCTTACTCAGAATAGTTCTACCTTCCCAGTAGCATCCTTCACCAAACCTGGTCCTAACACAACCACATCACTTGCTTCCAATGAACATGCAGGCGACTTACATAGCCTTCCATATAAAGCCTCAAACGGAACCATCACAATATTTCTCTGATAGCTGTTATTATATGAGAAATCTACCAGATGTAGATAATCTTCTCAAGATCCACCGAAGTCCAAAGTACATGCTCTCGGTGAATCTTTTAGCACCTTATTGACCCTCTTAGTCTACCTATCTATCTGTGGATAGCATGCAGTACTCATGCATAGTTCTGCACCTAATACTCTTTGCAGTCTACTCCAAAATGCGCTAGTGAATAACGAATCTCGATCATTAATAATAGTGCTTGGCAATCTGTGCAATCTCACTACCATCTTCGCGTATATTTCTGCTAACTTCGACGCAGTCTACCTAGCCTTCACTAGAATGAAATAGGCATACTTATTTAGTCTACACTATAACCCAAATGTCTTCATTCCATGCCTTGTCCTTGGCAACCCATCTATGAAGTCAATAGATACCGAACCATATTTCCACACCAAAACTTCTGAAGGCTGCAGGAGCCTACTTGGCTTATGTTGTTCTGCCTTCACTTGTTAGCATGTAAGGCATCTTCTCACATACTCTTCTACACCTTCTTCTTTCCTTTTCAGAAGAAGCTCCTCTTTACATCCCGATACATCTTCATACCTCCAAAATGTATGGTAAACTTTGAACAATGACACCCATCCAATAATTCCTTCTATAGTTCTCTAATACCAGGAATATATAACTTGCCATTCTTCCGCAGTGCTCCTTTCTCATCCACAGTAAACCCCTGCAGTTCCACTGCCTCGACTCTTGATTCCAAAATGCTTTTTTGCATTTGCATAGAACTTTTCATTCTTCTACTACTCAGCTATCCTTTCTACAATTGCAGGTCTGACTTATAAACGTGCTAATATCATGTTTGCGTTGCTTGATACTGCGCTAGACTGATATTGCACATTACACGCAGACGATGTTTCTAACGCAGTCCATTCTTCTATCACTGCCAGAACTCAACTTTACATTCTCCGACTCAAGGCATCATCTACTTTATTGCCCTTTCCTAAGGTGCATTTTATCCTGAAATCATACGATGCTAGAAAATCTAACAATCACTATCATCCCATGTTCTGCTCCTCCAGTAGAACAAATATCTCAAAGATCCATGGTTAGTATATAACTAAAAATTCTCCTCCAAGAGACAATGTCTGCAAATCTTCAATGCAAAGACTACCGCGGCCTACTCCAAATCAAGCATTGGATACTTGACTTCATGGAGTCACAACTTCCTAGGTGCATAAACAATTATTCTGCCCTTTTGCAAAAACACCCCAATCCCAATGCATACATATACACGATCATACCATCATTCCCTTTAGTAATTACGAATATAGGCACATTTGTCAATCTACAGCTCCTTGAATGCCTTCTCACACTGCTGCACCCAAACAAACTAATTACCATTTCCGATCAGCCTAGTCATCAACGCAGCTATATGAGAGAAATCCCTAATGAATCTCCTGTTATAACCAATCAATCTTAGAAAACTTCGCACCAGGGTCATAGTCTCAGGTCTCTTCAACCCATTTACTGCTTCCACTTTTTCTGGATCTACCGTCAATCCTTCTTCCAAAATCACGCAACCTAGGAATTTCACTTGCCTTCTTTAAAAATGACACTTAGAAAATTTGTCCTTCAGCTTAAGCTGCCTCGACGTCTCCATCACAAGCCTCAGGTGAACCGCATGATCCTCCTCATCCATAAAGTACACATAAATGTCATATATGAAAACCAGCACATATCTGTCTAGCTTATCTTCGAAGATCATATTCATCAAGTCAATAAAATATGCAGACTCATTGGTTATCCTAAATGGCATAACCAACCACTCGTAAGAATCGTACCTAGTTCTAAATGTTGTCAAAGGAATACTTTCCTCCGTAACTCTCAGTTGATGGAACCCTGTAGCCAAATCCAACTTTGAAGACAACCTAGCTCTACTCAATTGATCAAATAGATCATCGATTCTCGGTAAAGGGTATATAATCTTCACCATCCTCCCATTCAACTTTTGATGGTCTTTATGTAGTCTTAAAGACCTATATGACTTCTTAGCAAACAATGCTACTGCTCCCCATGGTGAGCTACTTGGTCTTCTGAAGCTTTTACCTTCAAAATCTACCAACTGCTTCCTCAGCTCCTCCATCTCCCTCGGAGTCATTCTACTAGGAGGTCGACTAAACGGTTCAGTCCCTAGTAGTAAGTCGATGCATAACTCTACTACACTCGATGGTGACAACCTCGAAACCGATTCAAACACATCCCTAAACACCTTCACTACTCGTACTGCTCCAAGCTCCTCATCCCCAGAAGCTAACGCTAATAAAGTGCTCGTGCGCAGTTCTCCACATTCTTCCAATACAACTAACATCCTATCTCTATGGTCAAGATGACTCAAAGCAACTATCCTTTCAGCACAGTGCACCCTAACACCATATTTCTCTAACCAATCCATCTCTAAAATAACTCCAAATCTTATGAAGTCAAACACATAAGGATTTAAAGAAAACTTACACCCACCTAACTTAATATCTAGGTCAGTGCATCTCAATTCGAGAGTGGCACGCCCTCCTATCGGATTAGCTACACGTATGGAAGTACTAAATGAATGACCCTTAACCCAAGTCTATCGACCAAGTGTTTAGCTATAAATGAAAATGTAGCTCTAGTTTATAAATACTATAACTAAAATATCAAAAATCAAATTCATACCTTCTAAGATTTTCCATTTGCCTTTTTCCTCAGCAAATAGTCCTCCTCTTAGTCCTTAGAAAGCATACACCTTGGCTTTAAGTTCTGGACATTCCTTTAGATATCCCATCTTATCACACTTGAAGCACTTCACCTTTGCAGCATTCTTAGGCATATGGCACTTTGTAGTATAATGTCCCTTTTGCGCAGACTACTTCTACAATAGCAATTTCGGTATTAGCAACTACACCGTTCCTCTTTGGCATTCCTTTCTTGCATTTAGTGTATGGGGTGAACTTCTTCTATTCAACCTTAAACTTTGTCTCCACCTTTCTCTTCTCCTGATACATGCTATCATCACTCCTAGCCATATCAGCAACAAACTCGAAAGGAGATGCTAGATGAGCCATCACCTTATGATCAAGCCCTTAGTTTAAGCCTCAAAGAACTTCTCATTCTTCTTCGTATGGGTATTAATGCTCTCCCTACCATACTTTGTCAATGCATTAAATTTCTGGATGTACCCTTCTATAGCAAGATCAATTTGCCTCAAATCAATGAACTCCCTCAATAGTACACTCCGCTAAGACTCAGAAATAAAACATGCTTCAAATCTTTTTATGAACTGCTCCCATGTGATACCCTCCTCTGGATTCTCAGCAATATCAGCGTCCCACTAGTCCAGCACATCACCTTGTAGCTGCATTGATGTTAGCCTCCTCTTTTGTGCATCAATCAATCCAAAATCGCCAAGATGCATTCATGGCTCCCCAACCATTTTAGTACTTATATTACAGATTCTTTTCCATTAAACCCCTTTCCACCCAAATTTCTATAATCCTTGCTCATCCTAGGGAAATCCTACATTACCACAGCTCTTAGCCGTACTACCTCTGATGTAGCCTCCCTCAACGATTTGAGCCATAAATTCTCTAAACAAGACATTTACATCCATGTGTGCCACATTAGCTGGCTGCATAGCTCCTTCCCTTACTACTATGGGAATTCTCCTCGTTCCCTTTACTAGTCTGAGTACCATCATTTCCTCTTCTTACACTTCCCCTCCTATTGTTATATTTCCATTTCTCATATTCGTTTTGCTTTTTCTGTTAAGAAAGTATTCATCAGAAACAAAAAGATAGAGAGTGAAATAATAATAGAGGAATAAATATATCTTCCTATATATGTATATAGCAATATACTAGTACTTTATATACACATATAAACTAGCGCCTCACCTCCTCAGTGTGCTTACCCGATCTTATATACTACTTCTATTCATTATTAGCACTGTTTTATTTCGGTCTCCCCTAACTTACGCTCTAGTACCTACTCTTTAACATCCACCACTAGAAATTCGAAGATAAACACCGACGATGTAGCATTTATCCCCAGAATTATCTGCAGGGGACTATATTGTGTCCAATATAATATGAATACACAGTTAAATAAACATAGCAATTATGTAATCTATTACACAAAAATACTTTGAAATATTCTTTATAATACTTCGGTCAATATTTTTCCAATATATTCCCATATAGGGGTAAAAATATGAGTGGAAAATTAAAAAAAAAGGTCAGGTCCACATATGAAGATGCAGTCTACAATCCTTTATACAGCGGAAATAAAATCTTTATTAGCTAGAGAGCTTCCGGTCCATCTTCAATCCTCGTACTGTGATCATTATCTCACTTGCCTAAGCCCATAAAATCAACTTACTTAAATGAATACCCATTAGTTTGTAGGGAAAATAATAATAAAAACACAGGTCGGACATAAAATCTGGTGTGAATAATACTATCCTAAAAAACAAACATGTAGTGAGACCAACCTAAAATGCACATGTTAGGTTTCTCTCTTACTATTCAATTAATCATGTGTAAAATGTTTTAAACTACTGACGCAATTATTTCTCATTTACTTCTTCAATTAAATGCTTCCTTAAGCAGATTTTTCTTTACTCTACGCTTCCTACACTGACCCCATTCGAGTCTCGATTTAGATTATTTTAAAATATAAGTATGAAATACCGTGCTCCATGTGAATGACCTTTTCATTCTTCATTGAGCTTATTCTACACCCCTTGCAATGCTTACTTATCCTCCAATTAAGGTTTGATTTTTAACTATTACTGCTAGGAATCATCCACCGTAGTATTCTTTTAGAGTCATTCTTTAGGATTTTGTCTTTTGTCTAATACTGCTTGGAATCCACCACAATAGTAGCATTTACATTCATTCTTTAACTCGAACTGTGTCCACGTTACTTCCCATAGTGTTCAACTATTTATTTACTTAATCTTTGGACTAAAAAGAAACAGCCATATGTAGTCCTACATTTATTTACTAAAGTTTCTAACAGCTTGGAATCACCCCCACTTGTAGTAATTCCTATACCTATTTTTCTTCAAACTACTTGGAATCACCCATAGTAGTGGACTACAAAGAAACTCACATGTAACCTTTAAACACACTTTTAATTTGGATAACTTGGCCCTTATACTCATAGTTCCTGAAAGTTGAATGCCTCTCCTCACCTTTCCTGGGTATGCATTCGAGTGAGCATCCCCACTTGGCATCAATAGCCCTTCTAACTCCTTCCTTTCCTTCAACAAATGCAGGATCCCTTCCCCCATTCTAACACTGCCTCTCCTTGATTCCCTTAACTTCTTCTTTATAAGTCTTATACATATCTATCCTTATAGCGTAGAATTTTCCTGACCCATGTAGTGCGCTTTACATTTTACTTGCTTAGTGTTCCTTTCTTTATAATTTTGAACATATGATCCCCTCATATCTAGCGCGGTTCTCTTACTTATACAAATAGAGCTGTCATCGCCCCAATGCCATATCCTGACAATCTTAATATCCCTGACAACATCTTTACACGTGTCGATTTTCCACTCGTTCCTATAATACTTTAGTTAGAATTCGATTTTCATCGTATTGATTGTGACAACTATATAAATCAATATTTGTGTGTACTAATCACTTATGTAGGAGATTCATTGCAGATTCGTATTTAGAATATTTTAAAGCTGATAGTCCTTTGTTTAGAGTTTGTATACTATTTAGAAATATGTTAAAATCTCTGCTAAATGGAATATATACATAAACATACACACACATGTTCAAATATACACAAAAGGATGAAAACAACTAGCTGAATGGACTCATTCAGCCGTCTATTTGCTGAAACAATTTTATTATTTCACAATGTTCAGCCGATTGAATAAGTTAATTCAGTCGGCTGTTTTAGGTCAAAAAATGCCTATTTCTTTGTTGTTTTCGAAATTAACAAATTCAGAAGGCTGAATTATATTCTCAACTGGCTGAATATTTATAACGGCTATTTTTTATTTAAAGATACTGCCCTTCATCGAAGAGAAACATCTACAAATCAACACTTGCACCTGTTTCTTTTCAATGTTATCTTTCACGAATGATCGCAACTTTTTAATTTCTATAAATTATTTAAGAATTCAACAAACAAATAACTTAATTGATTTTAATATCCTTGAATTATTATCTCTTATTCTCTATTTTCAACTTGCGCTCAAATTGCATACTATCTCTGATCACTAGTCACTTTATCTTCCACTATTCTCAAAGCACGTTATACTATATATCATAAAGGAGAAGATTATAGGAAGATTGTAATTAATTGACTTATCAGTGCTATTTAAAGAGAATACTACAGTCATATACTTTTTTTATTTATAAAGAAGTCATGTTCGGTTGCTCAGGCGGTAGAAGTCCTATTCGGTTGCTTAGGTCGTAGAAGTCTTATTCGGTTGCTCAAGCGGTGTAGACCTATTCCTTCGGGTTAAGTAAGGGTTGCTAGTTTAATTCCTGAAGGAGTTTGGGACTAGACGTAGAACAAGTGTTCGAACTAGTATAAAAATCTATGTTGTCATTTACTTTAGTGCTTTATTTATTTACTTAATTATTATTCCGTACATAAGTGATTATCCATATTGCACGATCCTATAGCACAGTTCACTTTCATTTGGTATCAAAGTGAGGACACATATAACCATAACATAGTTATCTGATATTGTTTTAATATGGAAAACAACACCAGCACTGTTGCTAACGCTACATTTTTAGAAGGTCAATCTATTGCACGATCACCTCTATTTAATGAAATGAACTATAACTATTTGGCTATTAGAACGAGAATCTATATACACGAAACTAGTTAAGAAACCTGAAGCATTATGCAATCTGAATATACTATTCCTACCATAGAATATTTAACATTGTCTAACACAAAAATTAGACATAATTGAAAATGCTAAAGCTATGAATATGATATATTGTGCATTAAATAAAAATGAATTTAATAGAATAAGCATGTGTAAAACTGCTCATGAAATTTGGCGTACACTTAAAATTACACATGAAGGTAATACCAAAGTAAAACAGACTAAAATTTCTATGCTAAAAAATCAGTTCTAGAATTTTAAAATGAAGCAAGTTTAGAATATAAATGAAATGTATTCTAGATTTCAAGATATATATCATTCTTTGATAGTATTAGGAGAAACTTATACATATTTTGATATTGTTTCTAAAATCCTCAACTCACTAATGTGAAAGTCACTATGCTTCGATACCAAATGAAAGTCACTATGCTCCGATACCACATGAAAGTCGCTATGCTTTGATACCAAATGAAAATCACTATGCTCTGATTCCAAATGAAAGTGTGATATGGATTGTGTAATATGGATATATGATAATAATGAGTATAGTGATGATAGTAATATTGTAAATAGTGCGGAATATAAAAGCAGTATAGTAAAATGATACCAGAGATTTTTATAATGGTTTGGAGCACCGTTCTACGTCCAGTCCCAGACTCTATTTGGAATTTCACTAAAACAACAACCCTAACTTAACCTGGAAGAACAGATCTACACCCCTGAGCGACCGAACAAGGGCCTAAGTAGTAGAACAAGATTTTGCCTTAAAAGCCAAAGATCACTCGCCTTGGCAGCAGAATAGGACTTTAACAAATACAGAAAATAGTTTTGTCTTTTGTGTGTTCTGATAACACGGATTTGTCACTTATAGTACACCCTTTCTATAACTCTTTGAGTGTATGTGTGTGTGTATATATATATATTTGAAGTATATGAAGAATAGAAAGGTATAGTATTGTTTTAATGTAGAATAATTGAAAGTATGATAGCAAATAGATTTCAAAAAGTTAGATCAGAGAGACAGAGAATTCAATTGTGATTAAGTGATTTGGAATGAAGTTGGAGTTTGTATTTATAAAGGTTAGAGAGCAGTGACTGTTGGTGAAGAGTTTTGATTGAAGTGTTGTGTCCGAATCTTTTTATTAGAAGTTCGCAACTCTTCACAAAAGTCGTATCCTTTCGAAAAGCGACTATTATAGAAATTCAATCAACTAAGCCTCTGGGTCAGTCGACTGAATATTCAAAGTAATTTTTAAACTTAAAATTCATATATCTATGTATCTGTGCATGCTGTACGAAAATCCCAGTGTCAGTCGACTGGTTCAGAGGGTCAGTCGACTGATCTGGTTATATTCGTGCAGTATGCACAATTTACATAGATATATTAATTTTTATAACTATCAATCACTTTTATAATTTAAATGTATACTTATATATATATATAATATTTGGTAAATATAATAATTAAATATATAGGCTAATGTAGATGTAATCGAAGAGAGATTTTAACAATATTGACCTAAGACTTAAAAACAAAATACCATAGTTGATGCACCGGTTTTAAAGTCTCGTCTCCTTGTCTCTTTTTATCGTAGCAGTCGTTAAATCTGTATGTCGTAGTGATAGCTTCGTGTCATAAATCAAAACCAAGTCTCAATATTCTCCCTCTTTTTGGTTGATGACAACCTATAAATAGATATAGATTTCGACTGTATATATATATATATATAACATAAATACTTACTCCCCCTGAATCTTTGACGCTCTATATCTTGCATTCTTATTAGCAATAATATTTTTCCCTCTTTGTCATCGACAAAAAATATTAAGTAATATGAAGTCATAATGTAGAAAATATTACTAGAGAAAGACAATTATCCATACATTTAACTTCCATAATCAAGAGTGTTCAAAATAAATAAACTAGAATGGCCATTTAGTACAAGCCATAGGAATTAAAAACTAATGTTTTAATAAAAGGAAAAGAACATCTTACACCATTGGTTGCTTGCCCCTACCACTATGTGATATCTGACCACCACTATCGCCTTCATCTCCATCATCATCACTACTACTTGCTTCATCGTCGTCAGAAGAAGACCATGTTAAGACAGATTGCTTACCCGGATCGTCTATAGTAGCCGTAGATGTCTTGAAAGAACATGAGATAGCTTGCCATAATTTAGTGAAAAATCCTTTGACCTTATCAAGCTTCTTATCAACTTTGATGATGTTGGATTTTAGAATTTGTTGATTACGATAAATTATAGAGATGGATTCACGTGGTTGAAGACCCAGATTTGGAATCAAAATTTCCTCTTGTTGATGGCGAGACGACCTTTGACGAGATGGTCCTTGAGATGGCTCGCCATGTTGTTGTGGTTGGTCTTGAGTTAATTGCCTTTGGGTACATTCTTTAAAAGATATGATTTGAGGGGGTCAGGCAACCGTTAGTTTCATAAATGCTAAAGTCCAAAAGTTCAATCATCCAACGGTATAAATTGGTGAATCCGGTTCTGGAATCTCACAAGCTTTTAGAAGACGTATAATATATTCACTGTAGTAGACTATATTCATTCTACTGTTGTTGAAGCTTAAACATTCGTTAAGAATTAAACGGAACCAATTGACTTGAATGTTTCAAAGTATAGCATATAAAGGTTTAAAGTTATTTTCATAGACAAGTTCATAACTCCTGGTTCTAGGAGTTATAGTTTTCATTAGAGCGCGATGAATAATTTATGCCTTTGGTCGTAGAGACATAGATTTAATTGACGCATGTCGTCTCCTAGAAATAAGTGACTTATATTGTCACGAACAACCAAGTCATAATCAATAGTGGCCAATGCCACACCATTATTTTCTGTTTGCAAAATATGAGCCATGCCGTCTAAAGAGAAAAAGACGGGTTTCCCACATACAAGACTCTATACACGGTCTTGTTGATTTGGAACGTATTGGTGACCCAAATTTAGGTTTGCATAGAACAATTTCACCATTATTTGATTGATTTGGTGTTTGTTATCATCAATGTTAAATAACGACTCTAAATTGCTTACTCTAGCTAACTCTTGGATGTGGTATGGAAAAAATCAGAAAATTTAACAAAAGAACCTTCGAATATCCTTGAGTCTTGCATTCTTCTCCACCTCCTAATCGCGATATCATCAAACAACCATCTTTGAATTTATTCATTTGACGGAGGTTGAAATGATGAGGAAGCTTGTCCCTTTCGTTTAGGAGCCATTAATTTTAATTGAGGAATTAAAATGGAGTTTTGGATAGCCTATGGTTTTGAAAATTTTGAATCTGAAGTGGTAATGGGGAAAGAAGGTAAAGTGGAAGATAAAAAGAGTGAACTAGGTAGGTAAAAAGTAAAAAAGTAACTCAGATCCACGGCTCAGTCAATTGGCTCAGGGCTTCAGTCGACTGACGCTGAAGTTCAAAATTTTTCTACCTTCTGGTCTAGTCGACTGAGGCTCTAGGACAGTTGACTGGCTATGTATATAAAAAAAATTAACTTGCTATGTCAGTCGACTTACCTGGAAGTTTTTCTGCAGTGAATTTTATTTGGATGTTGAATGTTAATATATTATATATGTTGTTAATTCTACTAGTATAAATAGTTTTTATTTTGATGAATGATATAGAAATAAATTTATTTTGCTGTGAAATGTTAATATTTTCTATATGTGATTGTTGTAAGTTTTATTATTATATAAGTAGTTATCATATTGATTAATAAACCAGAAATAAATTTGATTCAAGAATAAGAAAACATACATACATAGAGAGTTTATTCGGAAATACAACAAAAGATAATGACAACTACGATTATTTCGAGGGGCTAGGTGTCTTGTATCCTTTTAGTTGCTTACAACGAGCATTCGATTCTTTATTGCGATTCCATGAATTTGGTGAGTATGGTGGTCGCGGTGGGGACGAAGTCGATGGTCGTCGGACAGGTGAACCAGCATGTTCGTCTATCGGATGTGACGATGCCCCGTAGAACTTCATAGCGATGTGCTCAATGATTCCTATCCATCTGGAGTTTATCTTTTGTTTGTAATACATCTCACGTTGTAACATTAATGATTCTTGCTGATAATGGTGTAGATCATCTAATTTCTGTGTATTTGACCAAGTGGAATAATTTTCAGTAGGAATAGTATATTCTGTTTGAGTTATATTCCATGAATCAAAACTATTTGCTTGCATATATATTCTCATTCGTGTTGCCCAATAGTTATAATTCATGCCATTAAATAGTGGTGGACGTGTAGTGGATTGTCCTTTCATGAAGCTAGTGCTAATGCTAGTGCTAGTGCTAGTGTTAATGTTAGTGTCCATATTATTAGATTATCATATAACCGTGTTTCGATACCAAATGAAAGTCACTATGCTCCGATACAAAATGAAAGTCACTATGCTCAGATACCAAATGAAGTCACTATGCTCTGATACCAAATGAAAGTCACTATGCTCTAATACCAAATGAAAGTATGCTATGGATCATGTAATCTGGATATATGATAATACAGAGTATAGTGATGATAGTAATACTGTTAATAGTGCAGAATATAAAAGCAGTATAGTAAAATGACACCAGAGATTTTTATACTGGTTCGGAGCACCGTCCTATGTCCCATCTCAGACTCCTTCTGGAATTTCACTAAAACAACAACCCTCACTTAACCCAGAGGAAAAAGTCTATACATCCCTGAGTAGCCGAACAGGGACCTGAGCAGCAGAACAAGATTTCACCTCAACAGCCGAAGAGGACTTCGCTCGCCTGAGCAGCAGAACAGGACTTCAACAAATACAGAAAATAGTTCTGACTTTTTGTGTCTGATAACACGGATTTGTCACTTGTAGTACACCCTTCCTATAATCTTCTCCTCGATATATACATATATATATATATATTTGAAGTATATGAAGAATATAAAAGTATAGTATTGCTTTAATGCAGAATAATTGAAAGTATGATAACAAATAGATTTCAGAAAGTTAGATCAGAGAGATAGAGAATTTGATTGTGATTAAGTGATTTGGAATGAAGTTGGAGTTTGTATTTATAAAGGTTCGAGAGCGGCGACTGTTGGTGAAGAGTTTTGATTGAAGTGTTGTGTCCGAATCTTTTCATTAAAAGTTCGCAACTCTTCACAAAAGTCGTGTCTTTTCAAAAAATGGCTGTTATAGAAATTCAGTTATCTGAGCCTATGGGTCAGTCGACTGAATATTCAAAGTAATTTTTAATTTTTAAATTCGTATATCTATGTATCTGTGCATGCTACACAAAATTCCCAGTGTCAGACCTGGTTAAATTTGTGTAGTATGCACAATTTACAAAGATATATTAATTTTTATAACTTTAAATCACTTTTATAATTTAAATGTATGCTTATATATATAAAATATTTGGTAAATACAATAATTAAATATATAAGCTAATGTGGACGTAATCAAGGAGTGATTTTAACAATATTGACCTAAGACTTAAAAATCAAATACCATAGTCGATGCACCGGTTTTAAAGTCTCGTCTCCTTGTCTCTTTTGTCGTAGCAGTCATCAAATCTATATGTTGTAGTGATAGCTTTGTGTCATGAATTAAAACCAAGTCTCAACATAATGGATGAATGAGAACAAAAAGTCTTAGCGATCGAAGAAGCTAACAACATTTCGACCATAAAACCAGAGGAGTTGATTGAAAATCACATGTCTTATGAATATAATCTCTAGGTAAAATGAGTACAGGCTCAAGATAAGAAGAATATAACATTCCAAGCAGAAAAAGATGAATCAGATTTAGATGAAGAAGATACGACGTTCATTGCTTAAAATTTCAAAAAAAAATTGAAATTTAAAAAGAGCGACAAATTTAGAAATAACAAGAATAGCTCCAGCATCAATAACAACACCAACAAACCATTATCATCTTCTCTAGAATGTTATGAATGTCATAAGAAAGGCACATCAAGAAAGACTATCCTGAGAAAGACAAATATAAGCACAAAAAAGATAGATTCAAGAAGAAAGCTTTCTCTGTCACATGGGACAATATAGAATCATTTTCATCATCAGAAAGTGACTCGGACATCGATTCAGAACAAGCCAACATTTTCTTTATGGCCACAAAAGACGAGGTATGTGATTTAATGTTTTGTGATCTTTTAGAAATTAATTCATAATTACCTGATAAATTAAAAGGCAAAAATAAAAAGGACAAAGAAACTCTTGAAAATTGAATAGAACTGAAATTGAAGTAGAAATGCTAAGAGATGAAAAGAAAATTTTAGAAGAAGAACTTCAAGTTACTCGAGAATCTTATTCTAATATAACATCTCAATTTTCTCTGCTAAGTCAAGAGATAAAAACTCAAAAAGAAAAAATTGAAGCTTATTAATTGAGAAGCATGACCTTAAAGCAAATGTCAATATTTTAGAGTTAGATAACTCTAGCCTTAAAACAAAGTTTGAAGACATTACTAAAAATGTCTCTAATTTTAATAAAGATAGAGAAAATCTTTTCAAAATTATAGAAAATTCTCAAACTGTTTCTAATAAAAGAGGACTAGGATATAAGCATTCTTATAAAATTATTCCTAAAAATAAGAATTATTCGTATAAAAGAAATAACAAAGTTGAAAAACCTAGTTCAACAATTTCAAATTTTACTAAAACAATCAAAATTTGGGTTCCTAAAACAAA
Organism: Allium cepa; assembly: GCA_030765085.1. Lineage (NCBI taxonomy): Eukaryota > Viridiplantae > Streptophyta > Magnoliopsida > Asparagales > Amaryllidaceae > Allium > Allium cepa. Next base: position 565,896,408 of record CM060940.1, on the reverse strand, counting down.
TACTTATTTGATTATACATAAATACATAAATCTTTTATAAAAACTTCTCATAAAAAAGAATTATTTTCAAAAGGAATAATGAACCCTCTTTGGTTTGGCTTCCTAAAACCTAACTCTTAAGACCCAAAATAAAATGGTGGGTACCAATATTAATTCTTTATTTTGTAGGTACCACCCAAAAAGATAGGAAAATGGATATCAAATAGTGATTTCTCAAAATACATGACAGGAAACATGGAAATGTTAACGAATATTATCTACTCAGATGGGGGATCTATCACATTTGGAGATAATTCCAATGGATATGTCATCGGAAAAGGAATTGTGAGCAATAACGGTATATCTAATTTACTTCTTATTACTGATGTTTTATTAGTTAAAAATTTAAAACATAATTTACTTAGTATCTGCCAATTGTGTGACAAAGGATTTAATATTTCATTTTCTGAAAATAAGTGAAGTAATTTTTTTCAAAACGAAAATCAATTTTTTGAAGGTTTTAGAGATAAAAATATTTATGTTTTGAATATGAATATAAATTACAATACAAATATGTGTTTACTAGCCAAAGAAAATGATCCTTGGTTGTGGCACAAAAGATTTTGTCATATTAATTTCAAATAAATTATCTAAAAATGATTTAGTAAAAGGTTTACCAAAAATTAATTTTAAAGTAAACAATATTTGTGATGCTTGTCAATCAGGAAAATTATCAAAATCATCCTTTAAATCAAAGAAAAATATTTCTACTGTACAACCACTAGAACTATTGCATTTGGATATCTTTGGTCCAACTCAAATTCAACATATAAACCATAGTAAATATGTGTTTGTTATAGTAGATGATTTCTCAAGATATACTTGGACTATTTTTCTAAAAAATAAAAGCGATACTTTTGGAAATTTCAAGATCTTTGTAAAAAGAATTCACAATCTCAAAACTTTAAAAATTAAAAATATTAGAAGTGATCATGGAGGTAAATTTGGAAATGAAGCTTTTGAACTTTTTTGTAATAAAAAGGGAATTTATCATAATTTTTCTTTTTCTAGAACACCACAACTAAATGGAGTTGTAGAAAGGAAAAATAGAACATTACAAGAATGTGCAAGAACTTTATTAAATGGAAGCACATTACCAAAAAAATTCTAGACAGAAGCTGTAGAACCTGCTTGCTATTTTCTGAATCGTGTTTCCATCCAACCTTTAATAAAACACACTCCATATGAATCTTTTCATCAAAGAAAACCGAACATTTCTTATTTTAAAACTTTTGGTTCAAACTATTTTATCATAAACACAAAAGATCAGCTTGGAAAATTCGATCCAAAATCCGATGAAGGAATCTTCATAGGATATTCGAAACGAAGCAAAGCTTATCGAATTTTCAATAAAAGAACAAAAACAATCGAAGAAACACTTCATGTTTCATTCGACGAAAATTTCAAAATTTATAAATTTTTTGAGGATGATGAAAATATACCTAAGATGAGCACAAATATGATTACTCAAAATAATTTTGGAGAAGATGAATTTTTTTCATAATTTTGAAGAAGATGAAAACATTATTCATAATGATAATGAATTAAGATCTCCTCCTAGGATTTTACAAGATCACCAAGAAGAAAATGTCATAGAAGAAATTGATTCACATGTTAGAACTAGAAATCAACATACTTAAATGGACTATGTAGCTTTGATTTCTAAAATTGAACCTAAAAATGAAAAGGAAGCCTCTACTGATGACTACTAGAATATAGCTATGCAAGAAGAGCCAAACCAATTCGAACGAAATGAAGTTTGGGGACTAGTTCCTAGACCAAGTGATCAAATAATCATTTGTACTAAATGGGTTTTCAAAAATTAAGCAGATGAAAATGGTAATATAACTAGGAATAAAGCTAGATTAGTTGCTTAAGGATATAATCAAGAAGAATGAATTGACTAGGAAGAAACATTTGCTCCAGTTGCACGACTTGAAGCAATACATATCTTACTGGATTTTGCTTGTTTTCATAAATTCAAATTTTGTCAAATGGATGTTAAAAGTGTTTTTTTAAATGGTTATATAAAAGAAAACGTTTTTTTTTGAACAACCTCCTTTATTCACACATGAAAATTTTCCAGACCACGTCTATAAACTTAAGAAAGTCTAATACGGTCTAAAACAAGCACCTCGTGCTTGGTATAAACATCTTAAAAGCTATCTAATAGATTCTGGTTTTGAAATTGGGAAGATTGATCACTCTTTTTATTAAAAGAACTAAAAAGGATATTTTAATTATTCAAATTTATGTAGATGATATTATTTTTGGTTCTACAAATGAAAAGTTATGTCAAGAATTCTCAAAAATAATGACCAAAGAATTTGAAATGTCACTTAACAAAGAATTATCTTATTTTTTGGATTATAGATTAAAAAATTAGAAAATGCAATTTTTATTAATTAAGAAAAATATTGTAATAATCTAATTAAATGCTTTAATGTGGAAAATACTTCTGCTAAACTAACTCCAATGAGTACAATAATTCATCTCGATAGAGATGAAGATGGCCGAAGTGTTGATCAAAAATTATATCGAAGTATAATTGGATCATTACTTTATCTAACTTCTAGTAGACCTGACATGATGATGAGTGTATATTTATGCACTCGATTTCAAGCAGATCCTAAATAATCACGTATGCGAGCAGTAAAACGCATATTGCGTTATCTAAGCAAAATCAAAATTTTGGACTTTTTTATCCGAAAGAATGCCTGTTCGAGTTAATTTTATATAGTGACACTGACTTTAGAGGATGTTGCATGGATTGAAAAAGTACTAGTGGGACTTGTCACTTCATTGGACAATCCTTAGTCTCTTGGTTTAGCAAGAAACAAAATTGCGATTCATTTTCAACTTGCGAGGCAGAATATATTTCTGCTGCCTTAGCTTGTGCTCAAGTCATTTATATGCAACAAACACTTCAAGATTTTGGTATAAATTTATCGAAATCAACTATTTTTTGTGATAATACTAGTGCTATAAAGTTATTTAGAAATCTTTTCAACCACTCACAACTAAACATATTGACATACGTCGTCATTTTCTTCGTGATAATATTGAAAAGGATTTAGTCGGATTGGAATTTGTATCCTCTGAAAATCAACTGGTTGATATATTTACAAAACCTTTAAATGAAAGTATTTTCATAAAATTAAGAATTGTATCCATAAAAGATTTATAATTTTTTAATAATAGAAGTTTTTTTCAAAATAAAAATAAAATTGTTTGAAATTTTCCTAGACTTGAACTTGGGATCTCTTACTTGAAAATCTAGTGCTCTACCACTACACTACACCTTATTTTTCAACAAAATTGATTTACATTCTATTTTCATTGTTTATTTTTCCACCTTACCTTTTTAACTTCTTTTAAACCTATCTTTTTTTTCTAGTTCTTAACAACCAAACCACTAATTTTTTTTTCATATTTATATGATCTTCTTGCATATAAATACCTCTTCTACCTTTGTTTCTTTTGCAAATCAAAAAAAGGGAAAAACTAGTTTCAACTCTCTTAATCAAAAATGTCTCCCCAACACAACTCTAAAACCTTCGCGCTTTCATATACTTCTCCTAGTTCGGGATCAGTTAATTTACCTACTCCTACATCGTTTTATGCACCGGTCCCGATTATTCCCCCTTCTACTCACACGGGTTACACTCCACCTAGTAAAAGAACAAGATGCTTTCTATTTTTCGGTTCACCATCTACCCAAAAAAATATAGGCGACATTCACCACCACCAAAGGGAAACGCTGGAATTACAACGTGAATTTATTATGAGTAAAAATTGCAAAGCGTTAAGCTTTTTGGAGCAAGTTGCCTTGAAATTCTACGGTTCCTCATCCAAGAGCACACTTCATCAACCGTCTCTTGTTTGTTCTACATCCCAACGTAATCCTTGGGAACTATCACCACAGCGTCCACAGTAACGCGGCAATAGATGGCCGCATGCCACTGCAAGAGAACACAAAAATAGAGTCGGATGAAAATCACACTACAAGCTCCTCATCAAAATTTGTTTAAAAGTATTTATAATGTAATCACTTTGTTTATACAATGTGTTTAGGATGTTCTTTTACTAATAATATTTGTTATAAAAGAAGAATGTAGCTATACTTTTATACACAATTCAGCCGACTGTTTTCACTGAAACAGATGGCTGAATATTATCTAAAAAGAAAAACATTTCTAGATTAAGATGGCTGAATCACTAAAAACAGCCATCTGAATCAGTTCAAAAATGAACTATTTCCTTGCAGGAAAGAATTTAGACGGTTGTTTATAGTAAACAACCAGCTGAATCCTTCCTGAAGCATTTTTTACGAGCCTTACATCTCTGTTACCAACTTTACCCTTACTTTTCACCTACCTATAAATTCATCTTTTCACCTTTTACCCCTTCATTTTAGAACCTTGGCTCATTTTTTTTCAATTTCTCAACTTCTACTCTAAATTTGAACTCTATTGGCTCCTAGATCAAAACGCATAAGGGAATCCACCTTCGGTCCTTCCGAAGACCAGATTCGTCGATGGCTTTAGAATGAAGTTGCAGTCTCCCGCCATTATTCTTTGAAATCCAACATTTTTTAAAGGTTTTCATGAAGTTCCTGGAATTTGTAGCTTATCGAATTAGAGAAATGGCCGAGCAATTCCATTTTGATAATCTCATAGGGTATGCTCCCAATAATGTTAGAATTAACCATCTTTTGATTAAAAAATTTCTTGCAAATCTGAATCTTGACCACCCTAATCCTCAAAATTGAGAAGATTGTGTTTGGTCGATAGTTTGTGGTACTAAAATCTTTTTGCCTTTGCAAGATTAGGAAATATTTTAAACTATCCCTATCAAGGTGTTGATATAGATGATATTGAAGTTTATATTGATAATAGAGATGAAGTTTCACATCATTTCTTGTCCAATCACCTTACTAATTTAAATGCACTAAAATCTAGTGCCCTAAGGCCACAAGCACGCCTTATTCACCGTTCTTTCATTCGCTCCTTGCAACCTCAAACGTGAAGTTATGAAAAAATTTGAAAAAGAGATTTTCAAGCCCTTTATTCAATCTATTCCAACCAACAAGTAAATTGGAGAAAAATCATTTTAGATGAATTTCAAGACATCACAATCCGAAGGAAATATAAGACCACCTATTATGGTGCTATTATTATGCATATCCTTCCCAACTTCGGCATTTCAATGCCTTACTCCGACTTTTCAAGCATTAGCAAATTAGGTGCAAAAACAATAGGATTGATGTGTCTTCCTCCCCGGCCTCCTCCACAACAAATCATTTCTTTTCAAGAATGGTCTCACAATGTTCAACAAGGTGTTCCACAATCTCGTGACACTAGTATTGCCTCCTCTTCGCATACCCAACATGAAGAAGAAGAGGTGGAGGATGATGACTCCATTCAAGTTGTTGGCCCATAAACTTCTTCCAAACAAGCTATCATCACGCTCTCCCGAAATCAATCAAAAATTTATCGAGAAATTACTTGAAAGGAAGACGGAGAAGAAATTAAACTCCATCAAAGGATTTCTTAATAGGATATGGGATAAAATTTCTTGTTCGGGTTCAACATCCACCAAAGATTACAACCCATCTCCTTTCCAGTGGTCGTCTTCAAGTTTAGATAATGATGATGATGAGCTCTCTACCTCTATCTAGTTTTTATTCTAATCTCTGAACTATATTTTTTCCCGTTTGTAATATTATTTCAAGATTCTATGGTTCACTTTTAGTTGTCTATATAATATTCTATGGATATTGTGATTTTCTTTTCGTAATGACATCTCTAGTACGTGTTTTAATCTATACTCTGCAATGTTTATATCCATTTATTTTTTATCTTTCCTTTTGTCGATGTCAAAGGGGGAGACAGTTAGCTTAAATTATTATGCATATTGATAGGGGGAGTAGCAGTGTTAATGTAAGTATTTATGTAAATATATTATTTTTACTTATATAGTTGTCATCATCAAAAAAGGAGAGAATGTTGAATCTCGATTTTCATCATTTTGATTGTGACAACTATGTAAATCAATATTTGTGTGTACTAATCATTTATGCAAGAGATTCGTTGCAGATTCGCAGTCAGAATATTTTAAAGCTGATAGTCCTTTGTTTAGAGTCTATGTACTATTTAGAAATATGTTAAAATCTCTCCTGAATGGTGTGTGTGTATATATATATATATAAACATACACACACATGCTTAAATATGCACAAAAGGCTGAAAGCAGTTGGCTGAATGGAATCTTTCAGCCATCTGTTTGATGAAACAATTTTATTGCTTCACAATATTCAGCCGGCTGAATGAGTTAATTCAATCGGCTATTTTAGGCCAAAAAATGCCTATTACTCTGTTGTTTTCGAAATTAATAAATTCAGAAGGCTGAATTATATTTTCAGCCTACGATATATTTATAACGGATATTTTTTATGAAAAGACACTTCTCTTCATCGAAGAGAAACATCTTCAAATCAAATCAACAGTTGCATCTCTTTCTTCTCAATGTTATCTTTCATGAATGATTGAAAGTTTTAATCTCTATAAATAGATTTCAGAATTTAACAAACAAATAACTTAACTGATTTTAATATTCCTGAATTCTTATGTCTTATTCTCTATTTTCAACTTGCACTCAAATTGCATACAATCTTTGATCACTGATTACTTTATCTTCCATAATTCTCGAGCATGTTACACTATATATCATAAAGGAGAAGATTATACTTAATTGACTTATTAGTGCTATTTAAAGGCATACTACAGTTGGATACTTTTGTTATTCGTAAAGAATTCATGTTTGATTGCTCAGGCGGTAGAAGTCCAATTCGGTTGCTTAGGCGATAAAAGTCCTGTTTGGTTGCTCAAGCGGTGTAAACCTATTCCTTTGGGTTGGGTGAGGGTTGCTAGTTTAATTCTAGAAGGAGTCTGGGACTAGACGTAGAACAGGAGTTCGACCAATTATAAAAATCTCTAGTGTCATTTACTTTACTGCTTTATTTATTTACTTTCTTAGTTATTATTCCGCACAAGTAGTTTATCCATATTGCACGATCCTATCACACAGTTCACTTTCACCATGTTATTTGCAGTGTCCTTTTCAGCAAATAATTTAGACCTTGTCCTTTTTCACCAACACATGTTAATATTTTTTGACATGGAGTTTAGTTTAGTACGTCCCCTGTAGTACTCATCTACCCCAGCGTAGTATTAAGCTGGTTTTACTTCTATTTCATTATAGAAAATCTTAATGAATTCCCTAAACGCCCAAACCCCAATTCTTCCTTTTTTTTAACTTTGTTTGCTTTTTTAGCGGATTTTCCTTGTTGTTTTATAGGTTGAACAACTTTAAAAATTTACATAAATTCGTATAAGCTTATAAAATCTTTTAAACTAAAATCCCACTTCATAAATCTAGTTATAAACATCCTTCGAAACTTTCATTAGCTTTCGAAACTATTTAAATTGGGAAAAAACATGAAAACACTCCATGTATACCCATCCTCCCCTAAACATTTTATACTTTTACATGAAAACCCATATGAATACCGTCATACATAAAAACAATTAGATCTAAACTTATTCCATGTATATAAAAAAATCAGATTAGAAGGGTTAAGGAGATCTTTTAGAAGTATAGCTTTAGTCTTCCTCAGCATCTTCTAACTTGTATTTTTATATCTTCTTCTTATTTGACTTCTTATGCTTGCACCATTAAAGAGTTTCTCTAGCTTTTGTTTTTAGTTTGAGAAAAATGAAATGAATGAAAGGAAATGGGTAACGTAGATATCCTATAATAAGTTGGTCATCGACCCTTTACACGCTTCTATTGATTCATATCCTTTTACCCCTTTTTATTAAACTTCCATTTTCCTTTTTAACTAATTTATTTAATTAATTATTCATTTTAGGATTATTACATTTTTTGAACCAATATCTTAATTAAATCAATATATAATAATTATATACTATTTTAATTAGTTTTAAGAGTTAAATAAATAATAAATAAGCCATAAAAATTCAATACAAATTTGTAGTAATTTTATTATTTATAACATTTATAAATTAATTTCGAATTATTTAAACTTAGAAATTAGCTGACAGCACGGTTTTATTGACCCACCAGTGTGAACTCAGTCCTCAGCCAACATTTATACTAAAGCCTGCAAGGACATTACGGAAGTACAATTTAGCAGAAGTGTAGTTGCATACAGATCAATTTGGTGGAATTCAATTCTAATCTTTAAAAAACTACACCTTGTACTGATATTTAGTACATGTGTTTTTCATCATCTCTGTATCATTAGGATATACAAGTTCTATTAATGGTTAAAAAACATAATAATATATGTAGTTAATTTCATAGGCCACTTCAAAGTCCTTGGTTCAATGCGATAACATTCATCGATTAACAATTTTACCATAGTGAGAGGCTTTGACTTTGAGTTGACTACCAATTACGTTGATACTAACCTTCTATAATGAGGGAGACTTATCCTCTCTTGGATAGTGTTTCACTTCAAGTAGTTCAAAGTATATCGACCGTGGTCATAACAAGATTGTGATATGGTAGACCTTATTCGAAGTATGGTCTAGTGACTTAAATTCCACAGCACTCTAAAATCTAAAGACTATCACAATCACTACATGAGATCGTAGAGTTTGACTTAGTTGTATTAACACATAGAAGACTCTTATTGATCAATTTTGTGATTGTTTTAAAATAACATGAGTACTAATCCTTTGGTGTCCCTAAGCATCATGAGTAATTCAACGTCTAATGTATAATGACTATTATGTACACTAAACTCAATGAATGTATGGATATCATTTTTTTGATACATCTGTACTAGGAAAATATAAGGATAAGTTTTTACTAAACATGATTCAATAATCAAGGCTGTGGACCATTTGCATCTACAATCGAACATTATTCCTAAGCATTTTCCACTTCTATATATTTTTAACGCATACAAAGCATTACTTATATGCAATAATACTACAAACAAATATAATTAAAAGCAAAACCTTAAGCATTTTTTATTTCGAACAAGACTCGTTTTAAGAGTTGAGTTATATAATCAAATCACTTCTAAGGTACTCTCTTAACTTCACTCTTAATATTTGCGTAATATATACGAATACGATTGAATGATTAAACATTATGAAATTTATAAATTTGTTATTTAGATATTGTACTATTTAGTGATGGGAAAATTTGTTCTACTCTAGGTGTGGTCCCACTGGGCACATATAGTTGTTTGGAAATTTATTCTACACACACTAGACTAATGTATGAATCATGCTATTTGTTTTGATTTCTCTATACAATCACATGTACTCATTTTAGTGTGTTAAGTTCATAGATGGTTTACTATTAGCATGCAAATGTAGCATCAAGGATAGTGTAAGAGGAGTTATTATCTATGTAGTGTGTTTGGTTAAGTTGCTTATGGTGCAAAACCATAGTTTATAACTTGCAAAGAAATACGTTGTAAAATATACCAGCATCTTCATGTCATAAATGTTTGTTATTTTTGATATTATGTTTATTTTTATTCAAGAACAAATGGAAAAATGATGTACAGAAAATTATGTAATGAAATTTTTTTTGCTACTCTATTTACTTATTCTATTGACTTATATTGTAAATAAAAAGGATCTCATTTTATTACTTTAAAATAGTGACTATGATGATTGCAGCATCATCAATATTTATTTTCATATTTTGAAATAAGGTATGTTACAAAAATATCTTTCCCTGGTTAGTTACAACGATGAAAAAAGTGTACAGAAAAAAGATGAAGACAGACCACCCTGATACGCTAGAATATACTAGAAAAAGAGTAATTAGAAAAATAATAGATCCATTTCCCATGATGTCAAGTTCAGGGGATCCACATATTTTAACTGATAGTTTTTCTCTATAAACTTGTAAAAAAAGGAGAAAAGCAACAAAATGATGGTATAAAATAGACAACAAAATAAAATATGTGCATAATTCGAGGAAATTTCTTAAAATGTTGGAATGTGTGGTAAATGAGTTAATAAATCTATTACATGAGACAATATAAGTTGTCTTGTTTAAGAGTTAGATTAATTTCCTCATATACTATGTGAGACAGAATCTTATCATCGAAAGTCATGTTGCTTCTGGCATACCATATTTCCCAACATATATTATATACACTATCTTTTCGGCTTCTCTCATCCACCTCTTTTCTCACCCACCAATATTTTGTAAAACACTTCTCTTATCCTGAAACGCCTATTAATTGTTTCTTTAATATTTGTAAGAATACAAACATTTACTTTTTCATCTTATTCAAAATAACTACAAACAACAATCATAATCCTAAATCAAATCAACTCCAATCATTTTTTCAAATTTATATCAATTTGAAAATTAATTAGATCTTAGTTAATTCGATAATTTTCGAATCTTAAAACACCAGGATGTTAAGCGATTTCATCTGAAATTTCTTTCAAGCGGTAAAATTGAAGATATTGAAGCAATTGTTCAAGTTGATAAATAATTTTGAAGTAAGATTATCCATAAAATTTGTAGAAATTTAAATCTTTTGCTTTAAGAACGGTGGAGGATGTTTGAAGCGATTTTTAATTATTGTTTTGGTATCTTTTTAAAGGGATTAAGGAGTGAATTAGTGAATATTATGACAGTGGATAAATAAAAATAGAATGCTATTAATAACTTTAAACCATTATTCTCGTTTGATTCCAATTAGTCCTTCAAAATAATACCATGTTTGATATGCCACATCGCAGAAGTTGATTAAGTGGGATCTATTTTTTGAATTGTTAAGAAGACATCACCTACACTTTGAAGGCATTAGAATGTTATCTTCTGATGATTATTGTGTAACGGTAGGGCGTTATGGAGAAGTTCTCCTATGAAATGGATAATCAATGTGGAATTATATAATCATAAATAGGGTTAGATGAAATTCGAGGATTTCCTCTTTCATGAATCAGGTTACAAGCATCTTTGAATTTGCAGTTGACTTCCAGCCATTCCAGATTGTGATGATTTTATAGAATGCCTTCAAAATTATATTTTGATTTGCCATATTTTGTTGGTTTCATTGTAATATGATGGAACTCAAATGTTATTATGTTTCCTTAACGCCTATATGTACTATGCAAAATTTGGACCAAAAGTATGAATATTCCCAAAACCAAAATAAAGGATACGATAGGATAATAGCTTTTGTTCTTTGTTATAAGCATTTTACATTATGCGAGTATGCGTTGTACATGGACCTCACGAAGCCTAAATTACATTTTACTCAATAACTATATATATATATATATACTTGAGTGTATCAGAGAACCTTGTCCTAGTTTTCTTCTATCAAATCATTTTCAATAATCAATACAAATCTCAGTTGAGAAATCATCCAATTTTTACAAATTCTATCTTGGTATCAGAGCCACATAAGGCCTAACAGCCATATTTCTTTATTGATCAATCTCAACAGAGAAGAATCGCCATCTAAGTGATCTTCTCTCATCAAAAAACTTTATTTCATCAACTAAGAGGAAAGATTCAACAAAGAAATCTAATGTCGTGCCTTAGTTCTTTGAACTCGGCTGCATCAAGATTTCTTCATTATATCTTGAAGGAAATCTCAGAATACAATCAAGAAGTCAAGAATCATCACACAAAACAGAAGAAGGTGCCATCTAGCAATATTTATTAGATCAAATAAAAGATGATCATCATCTAAATCTTACGGTTGCAACAAACCTGGTTGTGAGCAATTCTTATCTTTATATTTGAATTTTGTTTCTGATTGAACTCCTTTATTTTTATCTTTAATCTAAAATCATCATGACTGATGACACAAATTCGGCGACTTCTGCCAATATGAGCAATAATCATCAATCTAGTGCTACAGCTGAAAATCTGGTGAACACTATAATCAGTCCCTAAAGAAATTTTGTCGTTATACACTGGAATCAAGATAACTATCTTCTTTGGAAACTTCAAGTTGAGACTACAGTCCAAGAATATGGCTTAAAGGACATATTCTTGGAACAATCCCAATCCCTTCAAAATGCATCACTGATCAAGAAAATAAAATAGTCAATAATGAGGACTGCATAAAGTATCATAGACAAGACATACTTATATGCTCTTGGCTACTCTCATCAATAAACACACGTTTGTCATCTCATGTTATTGGATGCAAGACATCGAATGATATATGGACAACAGTTGAAAAAGTGTTGAATACACAGTCTGCGGCCAAGAGGATGTATCACAAGAAGCAACTGCATAGTACGAGGAAAGATAACAATACAATAGGAGAATACCTATTCAAGATTAAAACTACTTGTAACTTATTGGAAGCTACAAGTCACAAAGTGTTAGATTCGGTGAAAATTTTAACTATTTTGAATGGATTAAGTGATGAATATGAAGCAGTTGGTGCAGTCATCGCATCTTAAAAGAACCTACCATCTATTGATGAAGTTTGTTCTATCTTACTAGCACATGAGGCAAGAATCGACAATAAGAAACCATAAGATTCAGAGTTTATAATCAATTATACTACTCATTCCAAGAATAAAAGTCAAAATAGCAACAAGCTAGATCAAACAACACAAAGAGGAGGATATTCCAACAGATCTAGAGGAAGAGGCAGATGGAACAGTGCTAACAGACCTAGATGCCAGATTTGTGAAAAAATTAAACACACGGCAGTTGAGTGCTATTTCAGATTCTCAAACCAGAACAACAGTGGTCAAAGAAACAACAATCTTAGTGCTAACATGGTTCAAGTTAATTCAAAGACACAAATTGACAGTGACAAAAGTTACAACTCAAATGAAACAACAAGATCAGAACACATTCAGGATAATTGCTAGTACCCAGACTCTGGACGAACAAATCACATTATAAATAATCATGATAACTTAAATCTTAGTAACAAGGAGTATAGACATAAACAGTCAATTTGCACGGGGAATGGTAAGTGTATCAAGGTTTCTTATATTGGTAATGCTTACATTAAAGCCTAGAAACAACTATTCGTACATAATTCATTAAGGGTACCAAAAATAAAGAAAAACATTATTAGCGTATATCAATTTGCTAATGATAATAAAGTTTATTTTGAATTTTACCCCAAATATTGTTTGGTCAGAGATATACTAACTAAGGATATTCTTTTACAAGGTGATGTTGAAAGAGGGCTGTATAAATTTAAGACAGTCAACAACAATTTGTATACAGATAATCATAAATCCTGTAACTTGTATGAAGAGCAAGACTCCAAAAGTGTATTTGATGTGTGGCATTACAAACTTGGTCACCCAAGTGTGAAAGTTGTAAAACAGGTTCTTAATGAAAATAGAATATCTTTTGATAACATTTCATTGCCTTATATTTGTACCCATTGTCAGATGGGTACGAGTCATAAGTCAGCATTTAATGACTCTTTAACAGTTTATTCAAAACCATTAGAATTAGATGCCACAGACCTATGGGGGCCAGCACCTATATGTTCAGATTTTGGATATAAGCATTTGTTGACGCACACACAAGATATACATGCATATACTTTCTAAAAAAAAGTCAGAAGCCTACAATGCAGTCATAAATTTTATAATCATTGCTGAAAACAAACAGGAGCTCAAGTTAAGATAATACAATCAGATGGGGGAACTGGATATAAAGCACTCAATAGTTATTTTAAAGGGAAAGGAATAGTGCATAGAATTACATATCCGCATACTTCTGAACAAAATGGGTTAGTGGAAAGGAAGCATAGACACATAGTAGAAATAAGACTTACTTTGCTAGCTCATGCATCACTACCCTTAAAATTTTGGCCTGAAGCCTTTAATACTGCAGTATATCTTATTAACAAATTACCAACAAAGATAATCAAGGGACTTAGTCCAAATGAAAAATTTTATGGGGTAAAACCGGATTATCATAAATTAAAAACCTTTGGATATTTATGCTTCCCTTACTTGAGACCCTACAATGCTAATGAATTGAATTTTAGATCTAAATCTTGCACCTTCTTGGATATGCTATTAATCAAAAGGGATACAAGTGTATAGATGATAATGGAAGAATTTTTATTAGCAGGCATGTTGTATTTAATGAGAATATTTTTCCTTGTAATAACTCAGAGATAAAGACCACAAGTAAAGTCTATAATCCAAGACTTTCAATACCTGAATTACCTGTATATTCTGGAAATGAGGTTCAAATGAAGAAGTGAGGTCTACTAGGGATCACTGTACTCAACCAATTGTATCTGCTCAACAAGACCATTGTGGAAAGGTGATCCTACTCATGACAGTCACTCTTTCAAACAAAAGTTGAAAGAAATTAAGAAGAAGAAATAGTTCAACAAAGCAACACCAGAAGTATGTCAAGTCAAATGAATGTAGAAAACTCACCTCACACTAAAGCTCAAATAAAGCCCAGTCATCCCATGGTTGCTAGAGCTAAAAGTGCTATTTTAAGCCAAATATATACAGTGCAAGCATAATCTCATGTGAGCCAGAGATATACGAACAAGCTGCAAAAGACAAAAACTGGACAGCAACTATGGATGAAGAATACAAGGCACTTATGAAAAATAATACATGGAATCTTGTATGTCCTCCAGATGAAAAATTATAATTGGGTGTAAATGTACATACAAGATAAAGAGCAACCCTGATGGCTCAATAAATAGATACAAAGCAAGACTTGTTGCCTTAGGGTACACTCAACAATATGGATCCAATTTCAATGAAACATTTTCCACAGTGATCAAATCAGCTACTATAAGACTCATCCTCACTGTTGCTCTACATACAGGGTGGTGTATGAGACAATTAGATGTCAATAATGCCTTCCTAAATGTTATTTTACAAGAGGAGGTCTATATAGAGCAACCACTAGGATATAACAAACATGCAAATTATGTGTACAAGTTAAATAAGGCAATATATTGGCTTAAACAAGCTCCAAGGGTCTGATTTGATAGGCTGAAAGTAGCATTAACAAACATGAAATATCAGTCAACCAAATCAGACAGCTCTTTATTTACTCAAATCAATGATTCATTAACTATTTACATACTTATATATGTTGATGACTTAATTATTACAGGAAACTACAGGGATGAAATCAATAGTGTCATCAGCTACTTGAACACGGAATTTTCAATAAAAGATCTTGGAAATCATAACTACTTCCTGGAATACAGGTTGTGAGAAAAGCAGACTTAGTAATGTTATGTCAGAAGAAATATATTTTAGAGCTGCTAGCAAAAACAAAAATGGATGATGCAAATCCACAACCAACTCCAATGATCAGTAATCATCAATTATCTAAAAACAGAGGAGAAGCCATAACTAACATTAAACAATACAAAAGTGTTATAGGAGCATTACAATATGCTAATATATAAAAATAGATATTACATATAGTGTTAGCAAAGTATCTCAATTTATGCAGAATCCTTTGGATGAACACTGGAAAGCAATGAAAAGAATACTTAGATATCTCAAAGGAACAGTGGATTATGATTTATCATTCAAGGCATGCAACAACTTAAACATAACCGGGTTTTCAGATGCAGATTGGGCCATAGACCCAGAAGGTAGAAAATTAGTCAGTGGTTACTACATATACATTGGAAATAACTTAATATCTTGGTGTTTTAAGAAGCAAACAACAATATCCAAATCTAGCATTGAGGCAAAATACAGAAGTATAACTAATGCTACGGCAGAGATAATGTGGTTACAATCAATATTGAAGGAATTAAAGCTAAAGACAGAAGCAAAACCAATTCTTTGGTGTGATAATCAGAGTACAATATTCATGAGAGCAAACCCAATACTTCATTCTAGAACCAAATACATCGAAATTGACATATTCTTTGTTTGTGAGCAAGTTCAAAAAGGAAGTCTACAGATTAACCACATACCTGCCACTTACCAATGGGAGGACATGCTTCTAAAGCATTGACAGCAAAGAGCTTCATCAAATTCAAATCTGACCATCAAGTTAAACAAAATTGAAAACAAACTTCACTACAACATTCAGATCTGAGTTGATCCACAAAAGATCAGTGAGATTAAGGCCAAGACAGCTACTTTCTTCAAAACCCGACCTGATGTTTGAGTACATGAACCAAATCTCACTAACTACTCTCTGCAACTCAAATCGAAAGAATAAAAGCAAATTGATGTAAAGACTAGAGTTGCGCTCAAGCTATTTTGAAGTATTTCTTCAATTGGATGGAAGATCGACATGGATTCTTCCTATCACCTCCTAACCCTAACCCTAGCGGTTGGGTTTGAAGGGGGAAAATAAAGGATACGATAGGATGGTAGCTTTTGTTCTCTGTTATAAGACTTTTATATTATTCGGGTCTAAGCTATACATGGACCTCACAAAGCCTAAATTGCATTTTACTCAAAAACTGTATGTATATATATATATATATATATAGTTGAGTTTATCAGAGAACCTTGTATTAGTTCTGCTTTTATCAGATCATTTTCAATAATCAATACAAATCTCAGTTGAGAAATCATTCAATCTTTACAAATTCTACCTCAAGTTCATAACTTAAAAGGAGGAATATTGGTCCATAATCTTGAGAATTTCAACGTCAATTCACCTTTAATGTATAGGTCTTTAGACTTTAGACTACGAGTCGAATGACGTCTATGAATATATCAGTTATTCTTTATAGAAATTGATGTAGATTTTAGCAATTTCTATTTGACGATATTGTTCGATCCAAATCTTATCAGATACTCGTATTGAGATTGATTCCTTGTTTCATTTTTTTAAAGCAAAACAAAAGGCTTATAAAAAATTCATTTTTATGAAATATTGATACTTTAGGAACTAAGAAAAGTACACAATAAAGATTCCATTTGTAACATTTCGGAATTTTGGGCATTGAATTTTGAACATTTAATTCATTTTAAGTGTTCAATGTAGATTTTGAATTAGTTTTGAAATAAAAGGAATTGGGTGGAATTAATGAATTACGTATAATTCCAAATATGGTAATCCAATTGGAATTAAAATAATAATAATTAAATATTGAATAGGGATAAATTGTGAATATGGAGGTAAATAGATATGGAAATGGGTTCTAAAATTTATTTTAAGTCTATTTGGTCATTAAAAGTGTTGTTGGATTATTAGGTGGATTTAAAAGTTAATAAGTTATTCTTGGGAAATTTATGTTAAATTAATAATGGAATTTAATAATATAATAATGCAAATATTCAAATTTGATTTAAACCGAATCAGAATGATTTCTAATGTGAATATAAATTTCATACGAATTATAATAGAGTTAATAAAATTTTAAAAGTGAAATTTTAGATGATTTCGACGATTGTGAAAATCGCTCGATTTAATCGACGAGTTAAGATAGCCTTTCGGGGCATAGTCTCAGAATTCGACGAAACCAGTTTCATTGGATTCATAATAGTTAGTTATTATCGGATTTCAATTTTCGTAGCAATCGGAGTTGTCGTTTGACCCCGGCAGCTATAAACGCATAGAAAATACTTTAATCATTTAATTTAAAATTGATCGTTTATTTCTGTAACTCGCGCATACGACCAAATTAGCCTCCGAAACACGTTCCATTGTGTTCGGAACGTAGGTAAAACTTCAGAAACGCCAGGCGGCACGTGTGATTTGGAGATCATTAGAATAAGTTGCTTTATAATGATTTTAATATTAAAATATTATTAATAAACGTATATATACACACAGCCGAGAAACCTAACCCTAATCTATGGTAGCCGCCGCTTATTCTCATCAATGGCCGGTGTGCTTTCTTATTCTTCTTCAAATTTCTCCTTATCCACGCGACGACTCCAAAATCCTCCAACTAGAGAATAGAAGAGCTAGTCGAGCTCTCCGAAGTGGACGGTCAGGATCGTGTTTAGTGAATCGAAGAGGTGGCAGTTTGGGTTCAAACGTCATGAGTTCGGGCACGCTTCTAGAGGTCTAGGGTTGACCAAGTTCCACCTGGGTTGGGCTGAAAGTAGTGTTGTCGATGAGTTTCGACGTGAAGGAGCTGGATCGTCGTCGAACGCGAGGGAGTGGGTGCGATTTCAAACCCTAGGCTACGATATTGGGTTCGGTTGTAGCTGTAGATCGCGTGAGGAAGAAGACTATGGGGGCGGCCGTGATTTCCTAAAGTTGAACAAACGGTCACGATTGTGGTAGTTAGATTTTATTTGAAATTAAAGGAAAATTTGTTTATAAATTTTATTCAATCTTTAAACAACCATATCTCGTGCGTTTGTTATCAGAATTCAGCGAATTTGGTAGCGCCCGAATTGCAGAAAAGAGTACAACGCAGTGGTGCATTTCTGGATTCTTTTCGAGCAAGTAAGAATTTAGGTTAAATCGAACGGCGTTCGGTTTAATTTAAATTTCGAATGCTCGCCGAAACCCAAGGTGAGTTAATCTCACTCACATCTAGATGCTAGTTAACTTAAATAATTAATATTTAAATAATTGTGTTATTGGTTGAAATGTTTATTTATATCAGCCTGGATTGATATATATATATATATATATATATTGTTGTGCTAATATCTGTGAATGCAGGGAAAAACAGGTTGGAGGGATCCAACTGGATTCCTCACAATGTAGGCATTATTTTATATAATTGATGATGTATCTTGTTTATATTCTGAGATAGCTAGATTTTTGAATTCAGTTATTTAGTGAGATAATTTGATGAATAAAATATAGAATATTAAAAATGAATAAAATGAATTGGGTTTTAAAGGAAATAAAATGAATTGTTGAATAAAGAATTTAAAGGAATAAAATTTGGAATCTGGTTTGGATGAAGATTGAAAAATTTTAAATTTGAAAAAATAAATAAAGTGGGAAATTTATCAGTTGATAGATGTAGAAGTATGAATTTCTGGTGATAAATCCTATGAGGAGTTATAAATTGTTAAACATAACAATGGGTTTTTTTTTTTTTGATAATGAATAGCGTTTGCCTGGGAATTTAATATGTTTTCAATGAAGCTTTCCAAATATAAATTAGCAGTTTAAATGTATATAAAATATTTTGAAATACCATTTTTAACCCATTGGAATTTAAGTAGGTATTCATTTAAGTGATTTCTTAAGCGCGATTTTAAATAAATAAATCTATAAAAGTTTATTTAAAATTATTCTAAACCTATATTTTGGAAGTAAATTTCCGGGAATGGAAAAGGTGTTAAACTTCAAAAGGAATTTAATTTTAAGCATGGAAAGGAAATTTACATTATTAAAACATAAATTTTGGATTGTAATGGATTGGGCTGGATTTTTTTTAAGAAAAGTTCTTTGGGATGGTTAAATGGAAGTGTGTTTTCCCTGGGAAACCAAGTTCGTGTTTTAACAGATTTTATTTAAGAATAAGTTAAAGTTTAAACTTGATTAAAAGAGTGTTTTTGAAATTATTATTTTTAAGCAACTAATTAGTAAATTTGCAATAGTAATTATTTACGAATATATTAGTAATTATTTTTACAAATGGATTTATTTAAAGGCTAGTTTCAACCTGAGTTATTTGAAATTAGCATTAATCTTTTTAAACTCTACTTTTAAATTTTGTTTAACTAAACCTTTATTTGAAGTCAAGTTTACGTCTTAATATATTTTTACTTCACATATTTTAAATTTATATTTTGAGTAAATAACTAGAAGAAAATTTACATATTTTAAAGTATATTTCAGTATAAAATGTTTTAACTATTTTAAATCTAAATGTCTTGAACTTGGTTATTTCCAATAGTTCCGATGGGAATAAATGTTAGATAATTTTCCTTGTAAAGGAAGAGATTTTGGGAATTGTTTTCAAATGAGCTTTGAAAATTTGAAAATATATCTTTTAAAGATATTTGAGGCAAATAAATAATGTGGAAAATTATTTATTGTGTGATGGATGTTTGGGAATGTTAATTGATAGTTAAATCACCGACTATTAATATTGGAAAAATGCGTTGATCGTTTCAAAGAGACCGGGATCGATATTTATTTCTCGAAAACCACTTCGATCCGGTTTGTACGTTTCGTGCGAAAAACGTGTTCGGAGTTGAAGATGGAGTAGTGAAGTGAAAGGTCTAGTCGCTAGTAATCCTGAGGATATTTCCAAAATGGATGTAGTAGGAATAGTGCCTTCGGTTCCGTTCGAACCCGGGAAGGACTTGTATGGACGAATGCTTTCGGAACATCGTCAAGTGGGCGATGGGCATTCTAAGTGAAACGTTCTAAAAGGTAACGCTTAGCCTCAATCCTCATCAACCGGGAATGACTGAAAATCAGGGGATATGCAGCAAGGCTTCGTGGGTAGCCCCACTTGAGAGTAAGGTCATCCCTGTCTAGATGTCCCTTTTTATTCGGCTTAGTGGTGCGGTTGCTGATCCCAACTGTGGGGTGATCTTATTCGGAACTGTCCAGTAAGGGATGGGTCCGGCCTTGTTTTGCAGGGGATCGGGTGTGGTCCTCGGTACGGTGATCTAGGCCCCGTACTGTGACAGGTGGTACCCCTGTGCCTAGTCATTAGTTGGAATCCATTCTCCCTACGAGCCTTTTATGAGTTTTGTTTGTATTACCCACTTTTGTGGCTAGTAGCTGGAATTTAATAGATGTAACAGTTTTGGCTATTTTATGAGTATTTGTATGCAGACCCTATTATAATATCAGAGAATTTCTATAAAAAGTGTTTTAGCTATCGTAAGGTAAAAACCCGACATGTTTATTTGTGGCGTGGTCTTACGAGATGCTTTTGTTTTCATAAAAGATTTTTGAAACTTTAATAATCAATTTGGATGCATTATTATCAGCTGGTATTCCAGACTGACTCGGGTATTATTTCATTATAATGCTCGGGTCAGACCAAGTATTATATGTTCAGAACAGGATGCTTTGGAGCAAGAAAGGAGCTAGAGTCCGAGACGTATTATCCGTACTTGTATATATATTCGCTGTTGTGACTGTATTGTATTGTCTGACTGGAGTTGTTGATGTATGTGATATTCTGATGATATGATGTATAAAACAGATATACTTTTCATTTTGTGTAAAGTTCTATATTTGCTATTATATTTTATTCCGCTGCGACTATGAGATTCTGATATTGTTTAGTTCCTTCTTCTTCTATCTCTTCTTCTTTAACCCTAATGGTTCGTATTTCTGTTTCAGTTGAGTAAATTGATGTAGAATAGTGTTGACTCAAGGGGTGCGTATTTGCGGGCTGTTACACTTGGTATCAGAGCTTTGGTTGGCGACCACCTAGGCTTTGGTGGGGAAAATTACTCATTAAACAGAGTCAATAGTACTCTATAATGAGTTGAGTGTAATAATAGATATGAGAGCGTACTTGTTAGTGAATATAAAAATTGTTTTTATACTGTGTTGACTTATCGGTTGAGTGTTTATAAATTTTGGTCCGTGAAGGAAGTACAACCGTATCGATAGGGGTTTCTAAACTCTTAAACAAGATAAACCGACATAGTATTTTTTTAAAGTGGGTATATGAAATAATTTTACCCAAATTATATTTTAATATAATAAAAAAATAATTTTCTGAAATATTATCTATATATTTGGATGATTGGTTGTTAATATCTTAATCAAATAAAAATCTTAAATTTAATCTTAAATTTGAAATGGTTGTAATCTAATAAATTTCTATAAGTATAAATTATACAAAAGAGAAAAATAATTAAATTTGAATTAAAACCAGAATTTAAATCCCGGAAGTTTTGGAAAGGGATTTTAAATGTAATGAAAATAAAAGTTTGGAAATTTAAAATCCCGGGAAAGTTTGAAATGTTTGCTAAGGTGTTTAAAGGTAATAATGGAATATTGTTTTGGGATGTATTTTTGAAGGGAAACTGTTTTGAAATGAATTTGGGAGAGTAAGGAAGCACTGAACTCACTTCAGTCGCTAGAAAATAATCCTGATGATGCTGGCCACATCATTAGAATTCATTTTCGAGTTTCTAAAGTGATGGATTGCTATCAAAATGGTTGGTTATGATATTGTTTGAACTTGTTGGGTATAACAGTTGTTTTGGACATTTCAAAGGGGGGAAATTGTTTTGTTACAACCAAGTTGTTTTGGAAATCCGGAGATTTGATTTGATATACCAAGTTGGTATGAGTTAATTATTATTTCAAAATGATTTTGGAATAGAACCGGGTAATTGAATTCTGTAAAATTCTATTTAAATAATGTGTAAAATCAAAATGAACCAACTATTGGACTTTTTTGGTGAAGTTGATATTAATAAGAAGGAAATGAAATTTTTAATCTTGGGATTAAAATTTAATTTGAGTGAATGGAAGTGAATGGAAGTGAATGAAGTATAATGATGTGAATAGAAAACTGGAATTTAACTTGGGATAAGTTAAATAAATCGAACATAGAATTAAATTGGTTTGGGCTAAATTAAAATGTAAGTTGACTTTGTAATTGTGGGCCATTGTGTAATGAATTATACCCACAAGCTATTAAGTACTATACTTATAATCTGAAATTGTGGATTTAAAGTTGTGCAAAGGATTAAATTGATGTATCCTTAATAATTCAGTGATACACATATATATAATTTGGAATTGTGATTATAAGATGTAAATGGATTGAAATGAGCAATATAAGCTATTAAGTAAATAAGTTGGTGAACTTATAAATAGAGAAATGGAATTATAATCACAAATGGGGGATAGTTGAATGGTATGGTAAATTCAAACTTAATCTCTAATGAAATGTAAATTAAAATAAGGTAGAGTGAGAGATAAAAGATGTGAATGAACTTAAGTCAGTAAATAAGGTTTTAACTTGTATATGAAGAATTAAAATTAAATTGAATTGGATTTAACTTCAATCGATGGAACTGAGATAGATTTGATTTAATTAAAAACAAGATTCAATTGTGTTATGAATAGAAATGAATGGAATTTAATACTTATTTAAGATAGTAAAGGAAATGGTATAAATTCAAGATGGCTAAATGAATTTGGTTGAACTTGAAATGGAATTGGAAGAAAATTAAATTGAAAGAAAATTTAATTCAGAGAAGTAAGAATGATATTATGTGAATAAAATTTTAACTTAACTAAATTCAAAGGAATTGTTTGAGAATGAATTTAGCATAAGCTGAATTAAATAAAAAGAAGTTTGAAGATGAATTTAGTGTAAACTAAGTTAAATGGAATTTGTATTGGCATAGGTGAAATTTTGGGGGTTTGTTAAGAGAATTTTTGAAAAGAAGAATAAAAACCCAGTTCTGGTATGAAAGTTAATTTGGTGATTAAAAAGATGAGAGTGTGAATGAAAAATGGAATTAGATTATAATGGTGATGGTTTGAATTGTAATAAATTCAAATGAGTGAAATAATTTAAAGTGGTCTCTTTGTTAATAAAATGAATCTAACATAGGTTGGATAAATAAACAAAGTGCATTAAAATTTGTAAATGGATTGGAATTGATTTGTATGAGAATCAAATGAAAATAAAATTTGATTTATAAGAAGATAATGAAAATATTGTGAAAGAACTTAAGCATATTGAAAGACAAAATTAATTGTGGATAAGCTTTATTACGTAATTTTGAATGAAATTGGTTTAGATAATAAAATTGGAATGCAAGTAAATGAATTCTAAATTAACTATTTTGAGGAAATAAGAATGTATGAGTTGTATATAAACCAGAAATGAATGATATTAATATAAACCTATATGGATAATGAACTGGAAATATAAGATTTGAAATTTAATTCCATAGTTGTGATAAAGCAAGAATGTTTGGGCTGTAAATAATATAGAATGGGATGTCATTAATTTAAACTTAAATGATGATCTTGAAGTGAAAATAAGAAATTGAGTTAAAAATTGCAATGGAACGAGAATGCCTAGATTGTGAACCATGCAAAATTGAATAAAATTAATATGAATATAAGTTGGAATTAGTGTTAATGGTTATATGTTTAAGAATTGGTTATTTGTTTGAATAACCACAACCTGCATAGGAATTAGTCATTAAACTTAAGTGAATGAATTAAAGGAAGTAAATGAAAATGATATTTGATTAATGGGAATGGATTGGAATCTATTTAGTGGGTTTGTATGTAAATGCAGGTTAATTAAAAAGAAAGGTAAATGAATTAAAAGCATATATTCATAATATTGAAGTGAATATGAATTGGTGGTAGTAATTATGAATTGAGAATGGCAAAATTGTATGTAACTCATTTGTGTGAAATAAAATGGAGCTCGGAATTAGAAAAGAAACTTGGTACATGCTACAAAATATGATTTACTTATGAAATCATGCAAATTGTTGATTGGATTATGAAATGGATATGTTTGGCTTACATTTATATTGGAAATGTTGTTAAAATGTTCATATCTTTGAAAGCTGATGAGTTTGTTGAGTAAGTACAGGTACGGGAGGCGTTCGAGAGAGTTGGAGCGCGTATATGCGTTATATTAGCCGCTTGCTATTAAAATTTGCTAAAAAGGTACGCCTACGCTAATATAATTGGGAAAATGATATATATATTGTGATATATTTTGGTTTCCGACCGTGTGGGTTGATGTATATATATTTATTTGTATCGCGACATCGCGAAAGCTCCTCCGTACAGGGGAGACTCTGCCAAAAATTTTCGGAAATTTTGGGAGTTAGAAATTTTTTGGAAATTTGAAAATTTGTAATTAACTTGGAAAGTTGTTTTTAAGATAATGTTGAAACAAAAGCTTTTGAGTAAATGAAGCAAATGAGTTTGGGTTGGAGCTTAAGGGTTTTAGGAAGAGTATATAATATTTTAACTAAGCAAATTGGGTAAGTAAATGAGTTTGAGAATATGTTCTACCTTAGCAAATTTCGGGACATAAGGGGGGAGGAATATAACATTCCGGAATTTTGGACATTGAATTTTGAACATTTAATTCATTTTAAATGTTCAATGTAGATTTTGAATTAGTTTTAAAATAAAAAGAATTGGGTGGAATTAATGAATTACGTATAATTCCAAATATGGTAATCCAATTGGAATTTAAATAATAATAATTAAATATTGAATCGGGATAAATTGTGAATATGGAGGTAAATAGATATGGAAATGGGTTCTAAAATTTATTTTAAGTCTATTTGGTCATTAAAAGTGTTGTTGGATTATTAGGTGGATTTAAAAGTTAATAAGTTATTCTTGGGAAATTTATGTTAAATTAATAATGGAATTTAATAATATAATAATGCAAATATTCAAATTTTGATTTAAACTGAATCGGAATGATTTCTAATGTGAATATAAATTTCGTACGAGTTATAATAGAGTTAATAAAATTTTTAAAGTGAAATTTTAGATGATTTCGACGATTGTGAAAATCGCTCGATTTAATCGACGAGTTAAGATAGCCTTCCGGGGCACAGTCTCAGAATTCGACGAAACTAGTTCCATTGGATCCGTAATAGTTAATTATTATCGGATTTCAATTTTCATAGCAATTAGAGTTGTCATTTGACCCCAGCAGCTATAAACGCATAGAAAATATTTTAATCGATTTAATTTAAAATTGATCATTTATTTTCGTAACTCACGCATACGACCAAATTAGCCTCCGAAACACGTCCCATTGTGTTCGCAACGTAGGTAAAACCTTAGAAACGGCAGGCGGCACGTGTTATTTGGAGAACGTTAGAATAAGTTGCTTTATAATGATCTTAATATTAAAATATTATTAATAAACTTATATATACACGCAACCGAGAAACCTATCCCTAATCTATGGTAGCCACCGCTTATTCTCATCAATGGCCGATGTGCTTTCTTATTCTTCTTCAAATTTCTCCTTATCCACGCGACGATTCCAAAATCCTCCAACTAGAGAATAGAAGAGCTAGTCGAGCTCTCCGAAGTGGACGGTCAGGATCGTGTTTAGTGAATCGAAGAGGTGGCAGTTTGGGTTCAAACGTCATGAGTTCGGGCATGCTTCTCAAGGTCGAGGGTTGACCGAGTTCCACCTGGCTTGGGCCGAAAGTAGTGTTGTCGATGAGCTTCGACGTGAAAGAGCTGGATCGTCGTCGAACGCGAGGGAGTGGGTGCGATTTCAAACCCTAGGCTACGATATTGGGTTCGGTTGTA
Source organism: Allium cepa (assembly GCA_030765085.1). Classification (NCBI taxonomy): domain Eukaryota; kingdom Viridiplantae; phylum Streptophyta; class Magnoliopsida; order Asparagales; family Amaryllidaceae; genus Allium; species Allium cepa. Next base: position 565,870,167 of record CM060940.1, on the reverse strand, counting down.
GCTGTAGATCGCGTGAGGGAGAAGAGTATGGGGGCGGCCGTGATTTCCTGAAGTTGAACGAACGGTCACGATTGTGGTAGTTAGATTTTATTTGAAATTAAAGGAAAATTTGTTTATAAATTTTATTCAATCTTTAAACAACCATATCTCGTGCGTTTGTTATCAGAATTCAGCGAATTTGGTAGCGCCCGAATCGCAGAAAAGAGTACAACGCAGTGGTGCAGTTCTGTATTCTTTCCAAGCAAGTAAGAATTTAGGTTAAATTGAACGGCGTTTGGTTTAATTTAATTTCGAACGCTCGCCGAAACCCAAGGTGAGTTAATCTCACTCACATCTGGATGCTAGTTAACTTAAATAATTAATATTTAAATAATAGTGTGATTGGTTGAAATGTTTATTTATATCATCCCGGATTGATATATATTATATATATATATATATATATTGTTGTCCTAATATCTGTGAATGCAGGGAAAAACCGGTTCGAGGGATCCAACTGGATTCCTCACAATGTAGGAATTATTTTATATAATTGATGATGTATCTTGTTTATATTCTGAGATAGCTAGATTTTTGAATTCAGTTATTTAGTGAGATAATTTGATGAATAAAATCTAGAATATCAAAAATGAATAAAATGAATTGGGTTTTAAAGGAAATAAAATGAATTGTTGAATAAAGAATTTAAAGGAATAAAATTTGGAATCTGGTTTGGATGAAGATTGAAAAATTTTAAATTTGGAAATACAAATAAAGTGGGAAATTTATCAGTTGATAAATGTGGAAGTATGAATTTCTGGTGAGAAACCCTATAAGGAGTTATAAATTGTTAAAAATAACGGTGGGTTATTTTTTTTTGATAATGAATAGCGTTTGCCTGGGAATTTAATATGTTTTCAATGAAGCTTTCCAAATATAAGTTAGCAGTTTAAATGTATATAAAATATTTTGAAATACCATTTTTAACCCATTGGAATTTAAGTAGGTATTCATTTAAGTGATTTCTTAAGCGCGATTTTATATAAATAAATCTATAAAAGTTTATTTAAAAATATTCTAAACCTATATTTTGGAAGTAAATTTCCGAGAATGGAAAAGGTGTTAAACTTCAAAAGGAGTTTATTTTTAAGCATGGAAAGGAAATTTACTTTATTAAAACATAAATTTTGGATTGTATTGGATTGGGCTGGATTTTTTTTAAGAAATGTTCTTTGGGATGGTTAAATGGAAGTGTGTTTTCCCTAGGAAACCAAATTCGTGTTTTAACAGATTTTATTTAAGAATAAGTTAAAGTTTAAACTTGATTAAAAGAGTGTTTTTGAAGTTATTATTTTTAAGCAACTAATTAGTAAATTTGCAATAGTAATTATTTACGAATACATTAGTAATTATTTTACAAATGGATTTATTTAAAGGCTAGTTTCAACCTGAGTTATCTGAAATTAGCATTAATCTTTTTAAACTCTACTTTTAAATTTAGTTTAACTAAACCTTTATTTAAAACCAAGTTTATATCTTAATACATTTTTACTTCACATATTTTAAATTTATATTTTAAGTAAATAACTAGAAGTAAATTTACATATTTTAAAGTATATTTCAGTATAAAATGTTTTAACTGTTTTAAATCTAAATGTTTTGAACTTGGTTATTTCCAATGGAAATAAATGTTAGATAATTTTCCTTGTAAAGGAAGAGATTTTGGGAATTGTTTTCAAATGAGCTTTGAAAATTTGAAAATATATCTTTTAAAGATATTTGAGGCAAATAAATAATGTGGAAAATTATTTATTGTGTGATGGATGTTTGCGAATGTTAATTGACAGTTAAATCATCGACTATCAATATTGGAAAAATGCGTTGATCGTTTCGAAGAGACCGGGATCGAGATTTATTTTTCGAAAACCACTTCGATCCAGTTTGTACGTTTCGTGCGAAAAACGTGTTCGGAGTTGAAGACGGAGCAGTGAAGTGCAAGGGCTAGTCGCTACTAATCCTGAGGATATTTCCAAAATGGATGTAGTTGGAATAGTGCCTTCGGTTCCGTTCGAACCCAGGACAGACTTGTATGGACGAGTGCTTTCGGAATATCGTCAAGTGGGCGATGGGCATTCTAAGTGAAACGTTCTAAAAGGTAACGCTTAGCCTCAAGCCTCATCAATCGGGAATGACTGAAAATCAGGGGATATGCAGCAAGGCTTCGTGGGTAGCCCCCACTTGAGAGTAAGGTTATCCGTGTCTAGATGTCCCTTTTTATTCGGCTTAGTGGTGCGGTTGCTGATTCCAACCGTGGGGTGATCTTATTCGAAACTGTCCAGTAAGGGATGGGTCCAGGCTTGTGTTGCAGAGGATCGGGCGTGGTCCTCGGTACGGTGATCTAGGCGCCGTACAGTGACAGGTGGTACCCCAGTTCCTAGTCATTAGTTGGAATCCGTTCTCCCTACGAGCCTTTTACGAGTTTTGTTTGTATTACCCACTTTTGTGGCTAGTAGCTGGAATTTAATAGATGTAACATTTTCGGCTATTTTATAAGTATTTGTATGTAGACCCTATTATAATATCAGAGAATTTCTATAAAAAGTGTTTTAACTATCGTAAGGTAAAAACCCGACATGTTTATTTGTGGCGTGGTCTTACGAGATGCTTTTGTTTTCATAAAAGATTTTTGAAACTTTAATAATCAATTTGGATGCATTATTATCAACTGGTATTCCAGACTGACTCGGGTGTTATTTCATTATAATGCTCGGGTCAGACCGAGTATTATATGTTCAGGACAGGATGTTTTGGAGCAGGAAAGGAGCTGGAGTCTGAGACGTATTATCCATACTTTTATATATATATCCGCTGCTGTGACTGTATTGTATTGTCTGACTGGTAATTATTGATGTATGTGATATTCTGATGATATGATGTATAAAACAGATATAGTTTTCATTTTGTGTAAAGATCTATTATTTACTACGAGTATATATGCACGTCCAGGTGGACCTGCATTTAATCACAACGTGTATATAGGGGTGAACAATATTCGATTAGAACCGAATTAACCGACCAAACCGGTTCATAACAATATAATCACAACTTAGATGTCAATTACCTTTACTTTGCATACATGCGCGCGCGCGCACACACACCTATTTCTATAAATTATTCAATGTAAATTTCATACGTGGGTATAGTTTGCTTTATCACAGTGCTGGCTACCTTCTTGCAAAATTAGGTAAGAGAAAATGTATTTAAAGCTTGTCATGTTTACTGTATGAGCCTTCACGTCATTAGTGCTTGATCAAACGTACATCAAGAGATACCTACATCGATATCTTTTTACTACTATTCTACAAATTTTTACTCAGGATCGTGTTGACAAAAAGGTATTTAACATAAGATAATGGTAGATAAAGAGTAACCTCTATTCTATATAAATATATAACATATGATATAATCAATTTACCTTATATCACCCAGTACAGAAAATGTAACAGAATTCATAAACGATCTAGATAGTTGATAATCAAATTAAATTGTTAGGCCTCAGATAACATTAATCCCCGTTTTTCAGCCAAACTTTGCACAATGCTTGGTGATACAGCTCTAGATCAACCCAGGTACCATTTTGTATCATTTCTGCAACATTGGCATTCTTCACTTCAATTTTCATCCTTTCCTTCCACTAAGTATGATATTTCTACAGTTTGGGAATTTGCAGGAAAGCGGTACGTCACCAAACCTATGAGGGCTTGCATGCATCCAGTCACCTGTATTTTTTGACTTCAATCTATAACATCTACACTGCGTTTTTAATAAGTATGTCACTTTCCTCTTTTTGTTACAATCAACTTGGTGATTACCATATTTACTATTATTGATCCATATATTGATTACATTCTATTTGTTGCCTCATTGTTCGTTGTTACGGTTGATACTTCACTTGCTTTCCTTGTTTTATTCTTTTTTGGGTAGATCGACATTCAAGCTCTGTCCATGTCATTCACCTCTTCCTCTAAGAATGCTGAGAATTTTACTTAGACAACCATAAAATATTTAATAATGAGGTGATTTTTAGTGTATTTACTTAGTGGATGTATTTTATAAAGTTTCATGTTTGCTCTTCGTCTTACTATACAAATGAAAATGAACTTGTTTCAGTGTTGTACATCAATTTTTGTACCAAAATAGAATTATAGATTTATTCTAATGTAAACTTTAGTTTGAATCTACACATGCATTCGTTTATGTTGTGTATAAAACAAATAATTATCTTTTTATTACTCATAATTTTACACTTTTACCCCTAACATTAACAATTCCTTACTCAACCGTCTTTCCTTAAATCTTAATCTTAGATATAGATGTTTCATCAATGTAGCCATCAAGATTTAGTTCATAATATATCAATATTAATTTATGGAATGACTTTACAAAGTTTGTAAATGGTCGATAGATCATGATTTCTCCATAAATAAGAACGGTACTATCCATCTCCATGCTGCAAGTCAATCCTATAAAATACATACTGTTATACAATTAACTACCTGTATGTTTGAATTTTGAAATACTAATATTGTGAAAAGTTCAAAATATTCGAGACAAAATATAATTTTTAGTGGTAGTAATCTTCTGTTTAATAAAAATTAAAAGCTAGTTATATTCCTTATGTTTATACCAATGTTATTATAGTATCGTTGATTTTTTTTTCAATTAGCAGCAACGTAACTGCAGTCCGTCTAAAATCAAACAATAGCATGATTCCAAAGTTCATAAAATTTATGATACAATGATAAAATTATATTTTAATTTATATCATTTAAATAAGCATAAATGTTTTATAATAGTTGATTGAAAAATAAAGTACACATGATAATGTTTTAGATTGTTGTTTCAGTGAAAATTAGTGAGCCGCCTTTAATTTGAACCTAATACGCGGTTGTCATTCTCAATACGGGTCTCAAGTTACCTTGTAAAACTATTTTGAATAACTTCCATTCCAATTTCTTTAGTGTTTGAAACTAATTCTGGATTTAATCGGAAGTTAAAATGAACGAAACGAAACTATTTTTATTTATTTTTTCATAAATGTTTGGAAATTTTAGTAATAGCGTTAAATGTTTACCGTTTGAACTACAAATGATTGCAACTAAGATGGTTTTAGGAAAATCAATCCGTGGGATCTGATATATGAATTCAGAGTTGGGTGGAAAAAGGATCCACAAAGCTACCATTGATGTAATGGTAACTTATAATCACGTACAATGGGTTTAATGCAGCTCGAAAATATCTACAGCAGAAGGCTAATTAAACACGCAGTGGCACGATTATTAGCTTTAACGGGGCCAAGGTACCATTGGCATCGGCCAGAGATACTATTCTGAAGAGTGCGACTATTTGGTAGGACCTCACTTTGAAACCTAATTGCGAATTTCAGCAATCAACCATTTATATCCATATCAAATTAATCAAATCAAGTTCCATCTAAGCTAGGCATTTTGAGGTTGAATACCTAACTCCACGTCAAAATACATATCAGGGAATGGAAAAAAAAACATTCATGTAGAAGACACCACTCAAACATACATTGCACAAATTAAGCTTCATGCATGCACACTCTAAAATTTAATGGGGCCATAAATTATACAATGAACATTCAATCTAAATCCAAATGAGTTATAAACAAACTATAATCTATTCATTTGGAATATCACTGTAACGACCCAAAATTTTCGAACCCAAAAATTCCAGATAGTTATGAAAAAGAAGAAAGAGATAGAAGAAGAAGAACAGAAACACCAAACATTTCACATTCGCAGCGGATAAAATATAATAATAAATAATAACAGTTAACAAAAGAATATTATAATTGTCGATTACATTTAATAAACATCAGAGTTTCACATAATATACAGTCACTGAATATTTACAATTATCATGACTCAGATAGACAATAATATAAATACAGCGGATATACTCTATACGATACTGCCACCAGCTCGCCTCCTGAGCTCCTGAACGTCCTAACCTGAAAATCTGTAATACTCGGTCTGACCCGAGCATTACACCAAAGTAACACCCGGGTCAGGCTGGAAACCAGCGTGAGTAAACCCATCTAATATGTAGTACCAAACAAACAACTTATATAAACCCGGGTAACTTTTATAATTTAACCAATTCACAGTTTGCTATAGACAATGCTTATTTCACATATAACTTTCTAAGTACCAAAACATAGATAAAAAAAAATCCAATCCACTTAAATCATTTCATTCTAGTCTATTGATTTCATACAATCAATTTATTTTTAATCCAAAGTGATTTCGGGTATTTCCGAATATCCGATCCCGGTCTCCTCGGATCTCATGTCATCCTAATCCCAAATTATCCAAATAAAATACACAACATTTCATATCAGCAATATCAACTCATTCAAAGTATCCCATATCATTCAATCATCCATAAGCAATGCTTAATCAAATACAAATTAATTTAATTGATTCTAATTGAATTCCTAACCACATTCATTTAGATTACTTCATTCAATATTAATTAACTCCAAATCAATTAATTAGTCAATCCTTCACAATTCATCTTAATTAATCATCCCGGTTTAATTATTTCAATTACATTCAAGTAATTAAATTAACTTTACAATGTTAATCAGTCCCAACCAAGATCATTAAGTAATCTTAATTTCTTTATGACTTGATTAATTATTTGATTACATTAATCCTTAATTACCTATACTAATTAACTCTCCATAAGTCACTTATTACTGATTATTTCATCTTAATTAGTCAATCTTCAATTACATCGTTAATTTTGTTAATTATTTCCAATTATATTTCAATTTGTTCTAATCTAAATTACTTTAATTTAATCACAATATTAATCACTGCCGATTAATTTCAACTTGTAATTAATTTCCATTTATTTACTTCATTAATCAAATTCATCCTAAATTAATAACCTTAATTAATCTCTTGATTTATTCCTCAAACAAATTTTATATTAGTAATTTCATTAAGTAATTATTTACCAATCATCCAACGATTATTCTGAGTTACTTACACTTAATTAATTTACTTAAACTTAATTAATTCAAACCCTTATTAAATTTTAAGATGAAGACATTTTTTTATTTATGTTTTAAGTTTAATACAACTTAAAACCCAATATACCTCGAGTCAAACCCAATTAACTCGAGAGCCAACCAAAACCAAAGTCATATCATCATTAGTGCACATCCAATAAATTTAATCATTCAACCAATCCATTTAAATCTAAATGAAACTCCGACTAAGTGAAGTTTACTCACCTTTGATTTTGCAATCCAAATCCAATCTCGACTTGGTTCCCTTCAGATGTTGACCTTGAATAATAATTTATATGATTTATTAACATTTGAAATAAATCGAAAATCAATTACCGTTTAATACTTAAATTTTAAATTAACAATTTGGTTTTAATCGAATAAATTCTAATTTCAACCAATTTCCTCTAATAATTTATTTCAACAAGATAATCTCTAAAATTTCCAATACCCAAACTTCCATGTATACCCCTTTTTTTTTTCTTCCCAAAATCTTACTTATAAAATAATATATAGATTTAAAAATCAAATCTTCATATAAACTTCTAACATTTTGATTTTGATTTTTTTTTAAACAATCTGTAAGTTCTAAAGATATAAAATTTAAAATTTTAAAATAAAATAAAAAAAACTATTCACCTTACTGCTGTAGACCAATCCCCAGAATCATCGAACTCACGAAGCTCCTCGCGATTCGAAATCGCGTCCAACATCCCCTGCCATTCCTCTTAATCTCGAACTCGCCCACGAACGAACATGTCGTGCCGCACAAGATTTGACAACCCTACTCGACGAAGACACCACTTGATTTCATCGCCTCATCGCTGCTCGACCCCACTGCCTAGTCGCGACATCCCAAGGCACCGCTTAAGACGAGCACTCCACCCTAACACGCGCGCGACTCTCCTCCCCTTCGGCCATGATTTCGAAATCGCGACTACTCCGAAGCCCTAGCCATGCCCCCCCATTGACTTCGATCTGGAATTAGATCGAACGAATGAATTCGCTGGCTCTTCTCTCTCCTCTTTTTTTTTCGATTCAAGAACTTCGGCCATGATTTTGTTTGTTTGTATTATTATTATTTTTAAAAAAAAATTGCGATCTGTTTTAGAATTAAAGAGGGGACGAGAAGGATATATACGAGGGATAGCTTCTCGCGTACGCGTTATAAAAAAAAATATCTCTGACTGTATGTATTTTTAAATTCGTTATATTATAAAACTTCCAAACTGTCCCGTTAATTGCTATTAAATTTTCGAACTCCTCATAAGGAATGTCGCTAGACGATTATAAAGCTTTACCCATATTCCGAACACGATGGAATCGCGTTTCGGAAGTTAATTTAATCGTATGTGCGAGTTACAAAAGAAAATGATCAAATTTCAATTGAATCGATTTAAAATAGTTCAAAGCATATTGAGCTGCCAGGGTCAAACGACAACCCCGATTGCTACGAAAATTGAAATCCGATAATAACCAACTATTACAGATCCATTGGAACTGGTTTCGTCAAATTCCGAGACTGTGCCTCCGAAGGTCATTTTTAAATTTAATTTAAACGATATATTACTAAAATTAAACAAACCGCCTTTAAATTAAATTTCAACCATTCTATTATCTCCATTATTATCATTATAAATTTTATAAACCTTCAGATTATTTAAACAGGCTTAGAAATTACAGATTCAACAATTTTACCCGAGTTTTAATTATTAAATTCAATATTTATACCATATAATTCAATGATTTAATTATCAAGTAAATATTGATATCTGGAATTTTAAGTTAAAATCAACTTTTAAATATTTAAAATCGATTAATTATTCCAATTTACTTTGTTAAAATTTCCGGGTTGTCACATTCCTCCCCCCTTAAAAGAATTTCGTCCCCGAAATTACTAGTTAGGAAGAATGGCCCAATACCCGTTTACTTTTCTCAAAAATCAAAATCAACTTTCTACCAATTATCCGTTATCAATGACCCACTACCACCTTAACCAACTTCCCAAAACCTTCTATAGTTTCAAACAATACCCTCTTGCTTACTCATTTAAATTTCAATTTAAAACCAAATTTGGGATTATCCAAAATTTTCTCAAAATTTTTCTAACTCCCTAAATTCCCGAGAAATTTTGCCAGCGTCTCCTTTGCGCGGCTAGCTCGGTACAACTACAAAAGGCCTCTACGGGCTCCCCAATTCCAAAAGAAAACAAAAGCCAAGTGGCTGCATCAAAAACCCAATCCAAATTTCATATAGAAACTAAAATACATACCTTTTTGTCGGGCAATTCACATTAATCTTTTGGAATCAAATCCAATTTCCTTTTCTCTTCAATACCTGCATATCTCACTTAGCAACAATATCCAATCGCAACCTTACAAATCATTTTATACATTCTCATATATAGGTTTTCACATACACTGCTATTCAATTTTGTTGTTCCCGTTTTCATATGAATTCAATTTTATTTCGATTTCTAATATTGAATTTTATCTTTCATTAGAACTTATTCATGTTAGTTTCATTTACTAGTTTACTGTAAATTTCCAATTTTGACATTGTTTCGTTGTTAACCAAATTTTTCAAAAAAATTCTAACTCCCAAAATTTTTAGAAAATTTTGGCAGAGCCTCCTTTGTACGGAGGAGCTTTTGCAATTTCACAATATATATAAATATGTATACACCGACCCACACGGTCGGAAAAAGCAAAAACAGTTCATATTTCCTATTTTTATGGCGTAGGCGTACCTTATTTAGCATTTAAGCAAGCAGCTTATAAATTCTAGCAATTAGCATATCCAAATCTAGCCAAACGGCTTCCCTGTACCTGTACTTACTCAATTTAAATATGTAAGTGCCATATATAGAAAATTTATTAACCTAACGCTTACTTTCAAAAGCCAAACACATGCATTACATAAATAACAAGCACCAAACATTTCCAATAAGCAATTTATTTGTTTTAAAGCACATCTAGTTGTTTCCAACCAAATTTATATGCCTTTTCATTCAATTTTAATGGTTTACACACAATTACTTGTATTCAGCTCATTTTAAGCGAAACAATCTCATATTCACTTCAATTGATTCAAAAATCAATTATATCGCTCCCACTAATTCGTAGCATTTAATTTGATAATATCCATGTGAATAATTAATTGTTTAAGTTTTATAACCAATTAAAATTGATTCCAACTCAGTTTTATTTAATTCAATTCCATTTTAATTTATTCACCAACCATACATACGCATTTCATTTCATCACCTTATTGACTTCATTCAAATTATTTATTAAGCTTAGCATATTCAATATTTCTAAATTTATAACCATTTCCAAATTAATTTTATCCAAGCTTTAATTTAATAGGCTTTTATCCTTATTCGAAGCCAAGCTTCCATAAACTTTAAACTTAAGTTAATTACTTCAATTTATTCCAACATCAACTTAAGTTCACTTCCATTAAATTTGATTCTTATTAAATCAAATTCCATTTAATTCAGTTACCCCATCTCCTTCATTGTAAATTTAATCCACCTTCTCAATTTATCAAAACAATATCCAGGCACATATGCCACCGAACTTAAGTCCAGTCTGATAATCCAATTCCAATTAAAGTTTGATTCAATTTTTTTTTTTATTCATCAGGCTTCATCCATTTATTATATAATTCCAGTGATCCCATTAAATTTTTTAATTTACTTGTTTATTTCGAATTTATTTTATTAATACAAGACCATCTCAATTTATTTCTATTCACTTGGATTTTGCTTTGCAACTCAAACTATTTCTATTATAATCACTTCTCTTATATCCAATCCACTTGCAAATCTCATTAAATATTATTCAAATCACCCTTGAATTTTATTTATAATTCAAACCATCACATTTCTTTTTCAATTCAGCCCCATTTTATTTTTACAACATCTCTTCTAATTTATTTCATTATTAAATCCAAGTCGAGTTCTATTTACAATTTGAATTCATTTCCAAACTCCATTATTTATTTACAATTCATTTATTAACCAAAGTTAAATTTTATTAACATACTCCATCAAGTAATTATTTTGTTAATTAGCTTACTTCCAACTTTCAAATCAATATGCGATTTTATTTCAAAAAAATCGCTTCATTGAAATTTCCCGAGTCCAATTTTATTTTATAATTCCAATTTGAAATCCCTTTTTTACTTTAAAATTTAGGAATGCCTTCAAATTTAGACAATACAATTAAAATAGCTTTTTATAAAAATATTTCTTATAACTCGATGTCTCAACCAGTCCATCCTTGTTCTCACAGAAATTTAGTTATACGTTGATCAGGCGTAGGACTGAAAATCTATAAGTACTTGGTAAACCCGTTTTCAACACCCAGTGAAAATACTTGGAAATTTATTTATTGAAATTATAGAAAACAATTTTGAAAATAGAGGAATTTTTTTTTTTTTTAGTGAGGATGCTCTGGAAATCATCACCCCCATTCCATGGTCACAGTTACATACCAGGGTTACGTTGCAGTCGCAACAAAAGTCCATGTAACTGCAGGCTCTCCGCGGCACTCTCGATTACGCCATGGAACCCACACTACAGATCACAGTTACATCCAGGGTTACGTTGCAGTCACAACAAAAGTCCATGTAACCGTTGGCTCTCCGCGGCCTCTGATTTCGCTGTCGAAATGAAACTTCTCCACTCCTACATAGGTCGCAGTCTACCGAGATAAACTCAACCGCAGACTGTTGGCTCTCAGCGGCACACACGACTTTCGCAATGTTACCATAGGTCGCAGTTACATCCTGGGTTACGTTGCAGTCGCAACAAAAGTCCATGTAACTGTTGGCTCTCCGCGGCACACACGACTTACGCTATGGTAAACTCAACTCAAAATCCTCAGGAACTAGTTTTGTCCAGACTCCTCACAGGATCAACTTTAGAACCCCCTTGGGGCTCAAGGCAGCACCACCCGGTGGCACTCCTGAGAAGTCCATTTCAAGGGAGCGCCTTTTTCCCCAGAGTCATCATCAAAACATTTTATACTACACATATATAGTATCTTCAAATCATACACCTAGCATGATATTATACAAAGTTCCTTTACACAAAATCGATTATCCCAAAATCGATAATTCTCCAAATAGGCTTTTCAAAACTCAATATTGATTTTTTTTTTTCAAAAATCAAAAGCCTTTCTCAAAATCCTCATAAGATCCTTTATATATATGTTCAGATATATATATATATATATATAAATTTTTAAAACTTTGGATCCTTACCTTCTTGTATAAAACACCTTTCATACTCCAAACACTCTCAGAAACCATAGAAATATCCAATTTCCATCTTTATTCATTTCATATTTCTCAAAATATTCTTTCAGTTCAAAAGAACCATTTCACATTCCCTATTCACCTTTACATTAATCCCCATTTGGATTATTACTTCAATCCTTATCTCAGTTGGGTATTTTAATCAATAACAGTTTGAACTCCGACCAGTTTAGAAAAATAGCTTGAAAAGTTTAAAAATAGGTAAGTAGTTGAAAAATAATTATTAGTTTGCAAAATAGCTATAAAATGGTTAACTAATAGAAAAATAGTTGGAAAATAGTTAAATAGTTTCAGAAACTTTAGATAATTGCAAAATAGTTGTAAAATAGAAATTAACTCGTAACTTAGTTGAAAATTAGCAATTAGTTTATAATACAGTTGTAAAATAGTTAAATAGTTCCAAAAGTAGTGGCAAAAACCAGTATAAAAATAGTTTGGGTTTAAAAAGAAAGTTGTATGGTAAGTAGATAAGAAAATAGATTTAAAACTACTTATATTAAAACAATTTACATTGAAAATGGTCTAGAGTCAAAACTGTTCACTTCCCCAACAATTCAATTTAAATTTCTACTCCATTTAAATTGACCCAATCCCAATTTAATTAACTCCAATTTCCATTGGACTTGATTCATCCCCAATTTAAATTAAATTGATTCTCTATTTCCTTCCAACTTCAAATCAAATTCCATTTGATCTTTAAACTCGTACAACTTTAAGTATAATTTCAATTTTACATCTTCTATTTATAATCAATTACACTCACATTTTGCTTTTAACTCAGAATTATACATTTTATCTAGCCAATATATTTTTATTATTCCATAAACATTTAATCAAGATTCCAGAGTTTAAACAAATGTCCAAATTACAATATCACCTTAGAATTCAACTATATCCAAAATTCCTTGGCAAATTCAATTATCCCTTTGAATTTCAAAATTAAACCCAATTTACAAACAATCCCAATTTAAAACAATTTGGTAGCAATTTCTCTTCTAGAAACTCGAAAATGAACATCGATGATGCTGCAGTCATCACCGGCTTTATTTTCCAGTGACCAAAAGAGTTCAATGCTTTTATCTCTCTAAAAAAAACACTTCCAAATATTTTTGATTTCAAATCTCTCAAATTTCAAACACAAAAAAAAATATTTTTGAAATAATACTATTCTTTCTTTAAAACCCTTGGAAACCACTTTCAAACCAAAAGGAATTTTAATTTTTCCCAAAATTCCAAACTCTCAATCCATCAAATTCATATTTAAACATTACTCTGGAATTTTCATCTTACTCTATTTCAAATATTCTCTGGAATTCTATTTCAAATTATAATCTCATTTATTTATGAAGTTTATTTCAATTAATAAATTACATTTACAATCTATATTTCAAATTCCTTTTTGATTTTAAACCAATTCCACTTAAATTAAAATTCCAAAATTATTCCAATTACTTTGGACTAATATCCATTCAATTGAACCCACTTCAATTTCAATCATTCCAATTCAATCCAATTCAAATCTCCCATTTAAATATTTTTGAACTTATACATCTTCCATCCCAAATCCAATTAATTCAAATCGAATTCAATTTGAATTAGTTCAATTCCAACTTCAAATTTAAACCATCTCGAATTATATAATTCGAGCTATATTCACAAAGATTGGTTTAACCTTTTTAAACCAAATTTAACTTTGTTCATTTAAAGTTTCAAACAAGTCTAATTTCTGAGTTCTAATTCTAGAATTTCATTTTTAATTGATTTAATTTTAATTTGGTTGTATTATATTCCTTCTTCACTTAGTCCCAATTCAAGATTTCAATTTGATTGTATTATATTACTTCTTAATTTAATTCCAATAATTTAACAACCAATCTCCTTAATATTTATTAGAAGAAGATATAGCTTTATATATCAAATTACATTCTTATATAAAATCATTTAAAACCTTTATATAAGAAAGTAACAAGTACGCGCTCATATATATATATATATATATACATACATATATTCACTCAACTCGTTATAGAGTACTACAGACTCTATTAAATGAGTAATCCCCACCAGAGCCAAGGTTCTCGCTTAACCTTTCAGCTCTGATACCAAATGTAACGACCCGAAATTTTCGAACCCGAAAATTCCATATAGTTATGAAAAAGAAGAAAGAGATAGAAGAAGAAGAACAGAAACACCAAACATTTCACATTCGCAGCGGATAAAATATAATAATAAATAATAACAGTTAACAAAAGAATATTATAATTGTCGATTACATTTAATAAACATCAGAGTTTCACATAATATACAGTCACTGAATATTTATAATTATCATGACTCAGATAGACAATAATATAAATACAGCGGATATACTCTATACGATACTGCCACCAGCTCGCCTCCTGAGCTCCTGAACGTCCTAACCTGAAAATCTGTAATACTCGGTCTGACCCAAGCATTACACCAAAGTAACACCCGGGTCAGGCTGGAAACCAGCGTGAGTAAACCCATCTAATATGTAGTACCAAACAAACAACTTATATAAACCCGGGTAACTTTTATAATTTAACCAATTCACAGTTTGCTATAGACAATGCTTATTTCACATATAACTTTCTAAGTACCAAAACTTAGATAAAAAAAAAAATCCAATCCACTTAAATCATTTCATTCTAGTCTATTGATTTCATACAATCAATTTATTTTTAATCCAAAGTGATTTCGGGTATTTCCGAATACCCGATCCCGGTCTCCTCGGATCTTATGTCATCCTAATCCCAAATTATCCAAATAA
Organism: Allium cepa; assembly: GCA_030765085.1. Classification (NCBI taxonomy): domain Eukaryota; kingdom Viridiplantae; phylum Streptophyta; class Magnoliopsida; order Asparagales; family Amaryllidaceae; genus Allium; species Allium cepa. The sequence goes on along the minus strand of CM060940.1, from coordinate 565,854,967 downwards.
AATACACAACATTTCATATCAGCAATATCAACTCATTCAAAGTATCCCATATCATTCAATCATCCATAAGCAATGCTTAATCAAATACAAATTAATTTAATTGATTCTAATTGAATTCCTAACCACATTCATTTAGATTACTTCATTCAATATTAATTAACTCCAAATCAATTAATTAGTCAATCCTTCACAATTCATCTTAATTAATCATCCCGGATTAATTATTTCAATTACATTCAAGTAATTAAATTAACTTTACAATGTTAATCAGTCCCAACCAAGATCATTAAGTAATCTTAATTTCTTTATGACTTGATTAATTATTTGATTACATTAATCCTTAATTACCTATACTAATTAACTCTCCATAAGTCACTTATTACTGATTATTTCATCTTAATTAGTCAATCTTCAATTACATCGTTAATTTTGTTAATTATTTCCAATTATATTTCAATTTGTTCTAATCTAAATTACTTTAATTTAATCACAATATTAATCACTGCCGATTAATTTCAACTTGTAATTAATTTCCATTTATTTACTTCATTAATCAAATTCATCCTAAATTAATAACCTTAATTAATCTCTTGATTTATTCCTCAAACATTTTATATTAGTAATTTCATTAAGTAATTATTTACCAATCATCCAACGATTATTCTGAGTTACTTACACTTAATTAATTTACTTAAACTTAATTAATTCAAACCCTTATTAAATTTTAAGATGAAGACATTTTTTTATTTATGTTTTAAGTTTAATACAACTTAAAACCCAATATACCTCGAGTCAAACCCAATTAACTCGAGAGCCAACCAAAACCAAAGTCATATCATCATTAGTGCACATCCAATAAATTTAATCATTCAACCAATCCATTTAAATCTAAATGAAACTCCGACTAAGTGAAGTTTACTCACCTTTGATTTTGCAATCCAAATCCAATCTCGACTTGGTTCCCTTCAGATGTTGACCTTGAATAATAATTTATATGATTTATTAACATTTGAAATAAATCGAAAATCAATTACCGTTTAATACTTAAATTTTAAATTAACAATTTGGTTTTAATCGAATAAATTCTAATTTCAACCAATTTCCTCTAATAATTTATTTCAACAAGATAATCTCTAAAATTTCCAATACCCAAACTTCCATGTATACCCCTTTTTTTTCTTCCCAAAATCTTACTTATAAAATAATATATAGATTTAAAAATCCAATCTTCATATAAACTTCTAACATTTTGATTTTGATTTTTTTTTAAACAATCTGTAAGTTCTGAAGATATAAAATTTAAAATTTTAAAATAAAATAAAAAAAACTATTCACCTTACTGCTGTAGACCAATCCCCAGAATCATCGAACTCACGAAGCTCCTCGCGATTCGAAATCGCGTCCAACATCCCCTGCCATTCCTCTTAATCTCGAACTCGCCCACGAACGAACATGTCGTGCCGCACAAGATTTGACAACCCTACTCGACGAAGACACCACTCGATTTCATCGCCTCATCGCTGCTCGACCCCACTGCCTAGTCGCGACATCCCAAGGCACCGCTTAAGACGAGCACTCCACCCTAACACGCGCGCGACTCTCCTCCCCTTCGGCCATGATTTCGAAATTGCGACTACTCCGAAGCCCTAGCCATTCCCCCCCATTGACTTCGATCTGGAATTAGATCGAACGAATGAATTCGCTGGCTCTTCTCTCTCCTCTTTTTTTTTCGATTCAAGAACTTCGGCCATGATTTTGTTTGTTTGTATTATTATTATTATTTTTAAAAAAATTGCGATCTGTTTTAGAATTAAAGAGGGGACGAGAAGGATATATACGAGGGATAGCTTCTCGCGTACGCGTTATAAAAAAAAATATCTCTGACTGTATGTATTTTTAAATTCGTTATATTATAAAACTTCCAAACTGTCCCGTTAATTGCTATTAAATTTTCGAACTCCTCATAAGGAATGTCGCTAGACGATTATAAAGCTTTACCCATATTCCGAACACGATGGAATCGCGTTTCGGAAGTTAATTTAATCGTATGTGCGAGTTACAAAAGAAAATGATCAAATTTCAATTGAATCGATTTAAAATAGTTCAAAGCATATTGAGCTGCCAGGGTCAAACGACAACCCCGATTGCTACGAAAATTGAAATCCGATAATAACCAACTATTACAGATCCATTGGAACTGGTTTCGTCAAATTCCGAGACTGTGCCTCGGAAGGTCATTTTTAAATTTAATTTAAACGATATATTACTAAAATTAAACAAACCGCCTTTAAATTAAATTTCAACCATTCTATTATCTCCATTATTATCATTATAAATTTTATAAACCTTCAGATTATTTAAACAGGCTTAGAAATTACAGATTCAACAATTTTACCCGAGTTCCAATTATTAAATTCAATATTTATACCATATAATTCAATGATTTAATTATCAAGTAAATATTGATATCTGGAATTTTAAGTTAAAATCAACTTTTAAATATTTAAAATCGATTAATTATTCCAATTTACTTTGTTAAAATTTCCGGGTTGTCACAATCACTTGACCACAAACTGTATAGTTGAAGTACTTAAATTATAGAACTCTTACTAAAGCCAATGGCGAAAAGTTCTCAATTACTATACATAAAATATGCATCATGAGCTGAAACTTCCTACGAACGTGGAATCTCAATTAATAGAACTAACTGATTACATACCAAATTTTGCTAAATTATGTACTGGACACTAAAATTTAACTGCGCATTTGCATTTCAACTGTAGGTACACTGTCATCTTCAGATGAATTGAGACCTCTACTACCAAAAGGCTGTGGAATGTAAGGAGGACATGCACATCTTACCAATGCCGAATTAACTCTGCTGAAAAATGGATGCCTTCTAATATTAGTTGTACCCTTCTGGATTCAATCCGCTTTGTTAGATATTTAACTAATAATCCAGTAATTAGTTCTTAAGCAGAGTTGTATATTAGTGGACCTTTGGCAAATTCGAAAGCTTAAGAAACAATGTTGGCCAATGTAATTTCATTATCGAATCATTTGAATGAGGTAACTCCATAAAGAAGCTCATACATGAATATGCCTAGTGTCCTCCAAACCACTGGGCTTCCATGCCCTTCCCTGTTAAAAAATATATGGATACGCCTTAGATATACATAAATGAGAATTTCCCAATGTTATAGTGCATCTATATCCATCACTATGTACGTTAATTAATTCTTTGAAACCCTCTTGAAAATTATGACAAATAACGTATGTTTAAGATCAGATGTAAGCCCCTCAGATTTTTATCCCAGAGTCGTTCACTTTTTAAATACCATCTTAAGCAGTATGATAGTGTGAACAAACAACTCATAAGGAATTCACTGATACGTGGATGTGTATTACCATCTCTAATGGAATGACCGAGTAAAAAATATGTTCTTTTTTAAGCGATTACCCGAAATAATCTCCAGATCCAAGCATTCATGAGTGCCAATAAATGACATAGATCTCAAATCAACAGGTTCAACAACAAATTGATGCAAATAAAAACTTAAGTGAGACACTGAAAGAGTTGTCTGTAACTAAATGTGTTATCTTATAGAGTCAAAAAACTGAATCAGTGGAAAGAAAAGAAATCGGTATGATAGAAGATTACCTTTCTTTACTCCATTTGAGTCGAAGCAATTATTTGGCATGGATGGTAGTTTTCTCACAATTATAGGACCTGTATATTACCAAGTTAAAGAAGTCAGTATAATAGGCATGAAGTGCTTCACTGATAAAGAATTACTTATAATATATTTCTCAACTTGAAATAAAGCAAAATTTGAAAACAATATACTTATTTCAAATATTTGAGAAATGGATAAAAATAATACGTTTTCTCTTCATATTTGGTGGTCATGTATAAATCAAATTCCACATGTCTTTTGTTTTCTTCTAATATAAGTTCAAATTAATTAATAGTTATATATATCTTTTATACACACAAACATGCACCTAAATCAGCTTCAAGTCTTTAGGAGAACAGAACCAATTTTGTGTACATTTTTTGTTCTCTACAGGAAGTTTTTTACGTTTTTACATATTCATTAAATCCGCTCTTTTTATCCCTTTCTAGAATGCAACTGATTTTTTATTACTATCACTTAATGGGCGTAGGTTGTTAAAGCTTTGAGTCAAATATGTCTAAATTAAAAAAAAATGCATAAACATATTTTCATATGACATTAAATAAAGATCAGAATGTGTTAAATTGTAATGGAATCAATGTAGATTTGTACATAAAAAGCTTTGTAGGAACGGTTGCTTAATAATGGTCATAACTAATATTATTTTTCTATAGATTTGACATATATACAGGTTTTCTTATATAATTCAATAGGGTCAAGATAGATTAAAAGTATTTTGTTAAAAAACTTCAATAAAATTAATTTTCAACTAATTTTTAATGCTTCTATTAGTTTACTTGTGCTCTTTCTCTCGCATTGTGAAGAGGTTGTTTCCGGACTCGGATCTAGACGCCTAGATCACCATGCGAGCGCCCAGATCGAACATGTACCACACATTCGTAAGTCACAAATTTTGCTAAAGCCAGTTACATAGGTAAGAAAATTAGTGGAACAATATTCGGAGTATACCCGAATCCACAGGGAGGAAGTACAGTGTACTCAACTGTAGTATAGGCAAACTCAGAGGAAACAGAAAAAATATTCCACCCATAAAGTTGTAAATGCAGTGCATAGGTTTATGTATTAAAATTATTAAAACACTAAAAAGATTTCATGGCAGGCTTATAATTTCTGTGTACCTGATTTCTCAGTTCATATGATAAACTAAGTAAAATTTAAGAGGCGGTCATTCGTTAATGGTTTGATATCGAAAACACTCACAGTAGGTATATGACTCATTATTTTGTAATTAACATATACTTGTAACTTTCCAATCAATAAAAATTTGAATTTAGCACAGTTCAACCTTCAAACTATGTGACTTCAAACATTCATTTGAAATTTCAGCTCGGCCATTCATTCAAAATTTCAGCTTGATCGTTGAAAGGTAAAGCTAAGATTAATGAAATTTCGCCCCTTATATTTTGATAAAGATCCACGTCCATCTAATGAGGAAGTATTGCATTTTTCCTTGCATTGAACCAAAAAGCGGTTTCATGGCCCTAAATATTGCAGCTTTAACCTCCAATAAGCCATGGACAAATTTACTATCACATATTATTTTTATCAACCAAATATGCCCACACTGTAAAAAATTCAGCTATTGATTCCATTTTTGAAAGTATGTTTCATATCCAATCTAAATCAGATATGATTTTAGTAACTGCTTCATTATCCAATTAACTAAATTCCTTCTAAATCTTGATGAGCTAGATGCTCCTTCTACCGTTATTTAATTCGTAAACGAACACTAAATTTTTATTCGAATAGAATTCCCATGTATATCTGTCCTAAGTTGAATATTCATATAAAAGCATGTGATAAAAAAGAAAGAAACCACTATTACCTTCTTGTCATTATCATTTGGATATCATGGAATTTTTTAGATCAAAACCATTTTCCAGTAGCATCTGCAAGAGAAAAAAAGAACTGTCTGGACAATAACTATCTATTTATATCTCTGTTATACTTTTTAGGTAGTATACAATCAAGTTAATGTATGGACAATAACCAAATATTTTAGGTAATAGTTGATATATGCTATAAAAAGAAGGTGTCTTTTATCTATAACCTGGTTTTTATCCTTGTTATGAAATCTAAGTGGAATAAAATCCATGCAGCTGAAACAATTTAGGGTGGAATAACAGTCAAAGAAAAGCAGGTAGTTAAAAATTCTGAAAGGTTGATCACCAACACACGGAAACTTCTACATATGAGTTAAAGAAACAATATCCTTTTAATATTATTACCGGAAATGATATGTGCACAAAGTGCATTACTGGAATATAACTTAACAGAATGTCCATATATTGGGCTACACTGATAGGGTTGGTTTTATTTCTAAATCAATCAAAGAAACCTCATTCCATATGCCCTTGTATAAAATAAAAAGGGTTATAGTACAGATGAATTATAGTGAAATTATTAAGGCATTACAACACCATGGAAACAAAGATGCAATACAGGTAAAGATTCTGCAAGCATGAAAGTTGTTCGTAAGTAATCCAAGTGCAACTAACAACAAATATAAACATATTTGAATCTAAATGCAATTAACCATGTCAGTTACAAATGCTTATAAGGAAGAACATCAGTATTATAGGACCTTTTTTGGTCAAGATAAAAATAGCTTAAGAAAGCAAATGACATAAAAGAAAACTGAAACTCATATCAATGATAGTTATATTTTATAGTTACGAAGTTAGTAAAATGAAAATTGTTGGGGATAATGTAAAATTTACAGAGAAATATGTACAGGAAAATGAGTTAATAAAAATGTTTATGGTACCAATGCACAAAGCATAGATGGAAGAACCTGTAGCAAGTTACCGGAATAGAGCCAGTAGAACTGTTTTCTCATGTTTTTTATAATTCTTATCGTGTATCCGCGTCTAGTTTTTAATGTTTTTTATATATATTGTTCTCATATCCTCATTTGTGGAAGATGATCTCGCCACAGACATAAGAACATAGTATTTTAATTAATTAACACCAGCCAGAGCAAATCATTTAAAATACTGTGCACATTCAAATCTGTAACATGTGTTTACCTTATATCCAAATAGGACATCTAATTCCAACCATTAATCATTCCGCGCATAGCTTGCAACGCCTGAATGATGAAATTCTCTTCCAAGTCTCAAATGAAGACTTTTCCAGACAAACATCTTCGATTGAAGACACCTAAATCAATCAAAGAAACACTGTTAATAAACGATGAAATTCTTAAGTGCAGCCATAATATCCACAAATACAACAAAAACATTGTTAACAAACAATGAAATGCTTAAATGCAAGTTGTTTCAGGTTGCAACAAATCAAGAGGTATAGTAACTTTGAATATGAAATTCATATATGCAAGCCATTCATAAATTGCAAGCCATTTATAAATTGTTTGTAATATAGTGGCTTAACCACATCTTTTACATGACAACAAAATCTCAATTGATATCAAATACCAAAAATTGATTACAGGACTACATAACTTTTTTTGCACGACAACAAAATCTGTAGAAATATTCAATTTAGGACTTAACCACATGAGAACCAAACCAAATGAATTAATCAACGATAAACATAGAATACAAATGGTTATACTTCAATCCTTTAAAAGAACCACATATCATATATATTGTCGTATCATATAAAACTTCTTAAAACTTCATATCACATACGAAGAAATCATGAGAACAAAAGCATCAAGGATTATATGATATGAATAAAAAATAAAAAATACATTTGAACCTGCTTAATTAATCCTACGGTGGAGGAACTCATTGAATCTAATAGAAATGGCAGTGACTGTTTTCTGAGCATAGTAAAATCAAATCACTCCAAGAGGGGAAAAGAGTAACAGAAATGCAACTACATAACCGGTAAAAATATACCCTTGAGGGACAAAACCAATTACATTGATCTCCCATGGAATTTTTTTCATTATTACACGCTCTAAGTTGAGTAATAAATGTTGTTTTCATAATATATGTGATTTGTCATGCTCATGTGCTAAGATATAAAGGGGAAGAACGAAAACTAAAGCCGATACATGATTAATGGCAAAGTGAGTGCATCACTCATATTATAGAATGCAACGTTCAAATATCATAAACTCAAAACATAAGAAGACTTATTTGATTAAGATGAAGCTTGCCACCAAGAAAAATAGCAAACATTTGAGTAAAATTATCAATTTTTGTAGACTTAGTTTGTGTGTAATTTATGTCAATGTGTTCATATTAGCAACTAAATTTAAAGTATTGATTAGATATTAAACAACGGTGTTTTTAAAGCCATTTTAATTGTAAAATGCCAAAATAGCCAATATACTGATTAAACAACAAATAGAGATACTCATACATTAAGATAATAAACATGTCCTTTCTCTAAAACAATTGATATGAAACAAAAAAAATTCAAATTTTCTTCATTAAATGTCATTTAATACCTTGAAAGATCAACAGCCTCACCATTTTTTGTCAGTTAGTTACATGATTGCTTATGTTATTAGTCTTTTCAAGCTTCAAAACAATTTTAAACTATATAATGAAAGATAATTATTAGCAGTTGAAAAGAGAATAAAAAGTTACTACCAAAATTAGGAAAAAAACTAACAAAAGAATAATAAACAGAAAAGTATGTTATCAACAAACAACTTTAAATGTTTCTTTTACATGTAATAATAATATTTACCTTGGGCAGCACAGTTCTGTTGATTTTTTTCTTCAATATGTGTAAACTCTTTCTCAAAGAGACAGTAGGCTTACAACGCAAACTTAGGGTAATAAGTGTTAAACAACTAATACTTTTTAAATTTTCTTACCTTCCACTAAGGATATGTAAATCTCTTTTAACTATTGGAAAACCTTTTGTTGTAGTAAAAGGTGTGATGTTGGAGATTCCACATAGTATATAACAGAGATATCTGCATTTTGGTTATTGCAATACTAAAAAAATATTTGGTTATTAATGTATGATATATGTTTTTTTACTATCTGCTTAGTTTATGAACTTTTAAGTTCATGCCTGTTAGAATACCCGTCATTCCAACTTTTCTTGCAAGTACATATCTTCACTTGACGATAGAGAATTCAAAGCATGGAATTTTCATCATTAGTACGTTCAGTTTTATTGACTATTATATCAGCGCAAATGAAAACTGTTAACTCTTCATCGACCAAACTGCTGTTATCATATGTTTTGATGACGTTGAAAGTTTCTATTTCATATAAATCTTGTTCCTTAAAAATTTGTTCATATTTATGCATTAGTTGTTTTGGCACCAAGGCATGCTTCTAGTTACCCTGGTCAGTGTACATGAGAAGTTGAACTATCATTGGGAAGTGTTCAAAATAAATGAATATGGTATTAAGTGAGATAATAAGTAAGAATCTTATCATTTAAAAGCTGTAATTTTAGATTGGTTCCAGTTTTACTATCAATTTTTAAAGCTGTAGGAATTATGGAATTCACAGTTGAAGTTAATGTTTTAAAGATTTAACTATTAGTTTGTCATCAGCAAACGTACATAGAGAGTAGAATAATTCATGTGAAAACATGGTATTATATGCTTCATACTCTAGTTACAGATATCTCAATGTGAAGATTTGACAGTCTAGACAAACGGTCTTATTTAGGAAAAAGGTACTTTACTTTTTTGTTCATTTGGAGTAGCCAAATAATATGTATGTAAATCATGTGCCTATGATAACCACCCATCATGTGAAGTTGTAAAACCTTGTTCATTTTGTTCTTTTAAAAGACAAATGTATCCATTAATAAATTTAAATTGTTTAATTTTATTCAAGGAAAATAGGAAGGTTCAAAAGACTTCGTCATGCAAAGTATTTCCATTATCACATTAGAAATGTTTGTTAGTGGTTTGTTGTCAGAGAAACACATCAAATTATAGAATTACATAAATATGGTACCCGATCTTACCGTGGGTAGGGTATTATCCACACTCTTATTAGTAGAAGTTGATTAAACTAACCTGATACTTTCAGGCTGCTTTACATGCTCTCGGAGATATTTGTGGTGCTAACCGACCTGAAGACAAAGTTATGCTTGCTGACTCTGTGGAGAGATGTCTTAAGTAAATATTTTATGCTGCAACTACAAATAGTTCAAAACTTATACCTTCTATGAGTCCTTGTTTACTAATATGTATACAACTCAAAACAAAATGGTCTCAAAGAATTTTTTTTCCAATTTGTCTTGTATTATTCCGATTGTAGAATCTATATATGGCACACTGATAATATTCTTACAGTGTATGACCTAAAGTGATTGACAGCCTTTGCATTAAAAATCTTCAAGATGAGCAACATCAAAGTTCAATGTAAATTTCATGTTTGTACATATAATAATGAGGTTATTGTTTTACTTTTTAGTAGTCGATCAGTTCTTGGAGATTTAGAAGTAAGTGATCTCTTGAGCAAGTGCTGTAACTGCAATTTGACACATAAGTATAAAATTATATATTGCAAATATTAAAAAAAGCAAAAAGTACAAAAAAGGTTATTATCATAATCTAGCCTTAAACTGAAATACATTAAATATCTTAATATTACATAACAGGATCGTTGTACCTTTCTTAATTTATATTAAAATAATTTTGTTAATTTCTGTCCAGGATGGGAGTTTTTAATCCTTTCCATGACTCTTTACCAGATCCTAAACCGTAAAAAATAAAATTTAACAAAAAGAAGGGAAAAAAATCAATGTTTGTAAGGATGGTGCATTAACTGTAAAGAGTAATGAACATTGTCGAAATGAAACAAATTAGCTTACCAACTTTACATCCAGATCAAAGCTAGTCCCTTTGATATTGTCAAATGTTCAATTCCAAGATCTTGAATTATAGTACGCATGCCTGCAGTGGAAGCAGAAATGACACATAAATCATCGGTAATTATGAAGGTAACATTCTTTCTGACAAAAACTCCATCTCCATTGCGACCCCTATCTTCTCCCTTTTTCTAGTACCAAAAAAAATCCATAATATCGTCACACTCGCATTTTGATTTTGGTACAAAGCTGAAATACCAAAATGTTTTCGCACGGCAACTATGTTTTTTGCAACTGTAAAAATTCCGAGAACTTGATTCATCGATTCCCCAAATCAAATCCTCGCACTGCTGTCCAGTTGTATTGAAGGGATTAAGGAGCATTTCCTTGCATTCTTCAGTATTAAAATAGTTTTTATCCAAATTATCGATGCTTTGATAGAGATTATCAATGTAATCGAGCGAGCTTTGCTCGTTGAGAATGCGGATAATGGAACCAAGAAGCATGGATAGAAAACAAAATCTGGTGGTTCGCAGTTTAGGGAGATCGACGCTGAGGGAGGCTACCGTGGAAGTTACGTGACTTGTGAGATTGAATATGAGGATGAATAAAAGCGGGAATTTTATGGTCGAATTCGAGAAGGAAGAGAATTAGGATTTAGAAGTGGAGAAGGGGAATGAAACGTATAGATGCGGAGGGAAGGAAGCTAATGATGGAAGGGCAATCCTGGTATTTCCAAAAGACACGAATGAAATCAGTTCACTGAATTCTCATTATTAGTAGTAAAGATTATATTTTATTGTGCTGCGACTGTGAGATTCTGATATTGTTTAGTTCCTTCTTCTTCTATCTCTTCTTCTTTAACCCTAATGGTTCGTATTTCTGTTTCACTCAGTAAATTGATGTAGAATAGTGTTGACTCAAGGGGTACGGACTTGTAGGCTGTTACACCAATATACAAATAAAGAGGCCAAAGAAACCCTGTTTACCTCGTAAAAAAATGATTAGAACTTGGCCACTATATTCGAAACGGTTCGGCTATACGTATTATATCCGAAATAAAGAGGGAAGAACGAGGCCCTATTCCGAAATTTAAGGTGGAAGTCACAGAGGGACCACTGTTTTCTTTCATATTTGGCTGTCGTTGACGAAACTAGTTCGGATAATCTAGTAATTTCGAAATAATTAAACAAAGTCCCAATGACAAAATAAATGACCACAGCAGTCTCCTGCAGTTGCAAGGTAAAATGAAGCGATGTTTCATCTAACTTCACCAACCGCATCTTGGAACCTGAAAGAATTTTGAAGACTTGACTGTATTGGGAGGCTGATTTTATAAGGCTGTGTGTTTAGACTGTCAGAATCTGATATAATAACCATGGACGCATGAATGCCCCTAAATGTTGAACGCTCGCACTGGAGGTGATCGAACTCTGCAGACAAAACTGCCGTTAACGGTGAAAGTTTTTTGGTCTAGACATAGCATCTCAGCTTACAACTTAAAATTTTGTATAATGTTGTAAACCTATGATTTCCTGTTCTGGGTCAAATCTCTAATTACTAACACACTATATTCTCCTTGTAAACTCTTGATCTTATCAAATTCTAGAAAAGAAGCAAAGGGAAAATACAATTAACAGTAATTTTAATAATTAGTCAGATGGAGATTTAGATTGATTCCTGACCAGATATCAAAATAACATAAAAATAACTGAAAGATATATGAGAAACTGACGCACAGTAACATTTATCTTCAAAACAGCGATGACATAAAACTATCGAATCCACTGATTTCCTTTCTACTATTTAAATGTTTGCTGAAACATCATTTGTCCATTTACTGTACGAATCACATATGAAGCTCCATCATCCATAAAAGAGTTGGGGCTCTGATGTTGCCCTGCTTCGAGATTAGGATTTCTGGAACTGCTTCCCTCTTTGTCCATGGCAGCCTTAATCTGATTATTCATCGTCTTCAGTTTCATGTTTACAAACTTAGACAGACTGGCGGCATCCTGCAATAAAAATATAACAAGGTAAAAAATAATAATGGTACGGTCCCTTTAAAATGCGATTACAAATACCACATCCATACTTCCGGACTAAGTTCGTTGATGTCACGGCCGCATAAGTACTGATAGGTTGAAGCACCTAACTCTAGATCACTAAGCTCATGCTGCAACTTTTGATACTTGGCGTTCATCTTTTTCTCTTTCAGTTCAATAAAACTTTCTTGATTCATCATTCTCTTGTATCGACGTATTTCAGGCAGTTGAAGAAATGATTGAATAAGGTCTCTAGCTTCGTGGATAGAAGGCCATACTTCTGGTCGAGTATCCTCGGGGTTGTAAATGATTGCACACGATTTGACATCGCAGAGAGTTGAGATCTCGCCCATTTTCTTGAGTAAGCCACCCAGGCGCTTTTTAAAACTTGCACGTCTGGCATTATTTTTTTGAATCAATGCAAGTTTAACTTTCTTTCTCGCCATGGATGAGTTGTTTTTGTTTTTCAATATATGGAGGTTGATGGTGTATATATAATGGGATTTAAATAGAAAAGTGAAGGTGGAAAGCAAAAAAGAAGAATGGATTAATGATTAGGAAAGTAAATGGATACAGAAATGTATTTTTTAATTATTGTAAAGGTGTAATGCTTGGAAATTAGTTAATTAATACACATCCAGATTTGTCACGTACAAATATATCCTAGTATGGTGAGTGTATCATTCAAAATCCTTGTTATATACAGGTGGTGCATATGAGGCATTGTGCATATTCTCAAGATTTTGTAGAATACAAGTACAAAATCTACAAATGAACTTACCGAAATTTTGGAAATGGATTTAAATCAACATTTTTTATAAAAGATTAGAATTAAAATCTAAACTAATCTATGAAAGGCAAAAAGTAATAGGGGTTTTTGTCAGAAACTCTAGCCTTCTTGTAAGCTTAAAGAAGATGCATGGTAGGACATTCAAAGAAGATGCAAGTAGCTCACGTAATGTTGAAGAAACTACACGCTTAATTATGGAACTCAAAACCAACATTTTCTTTGAATGCTCTTGTCAGTTACTTTTTAATCCATGTGTTTACCCGCATCAATGCAAGATAGAGCCTGAGTTAGAACTAAGAAATCATTATGAGATTGACCCATGCAATTTAAGTTGTTCTTCAACGTTAGAAATCCATAGAAATTCAGGTTGTGGCACTAATTTTTAAGAAAAAAGGTTAGACAAAGAAGTAGAGTAGTAGCTTTGTCGAGGAATATCATTTCTATCAAACCATCTTTTATGTAAAATTTCCCACAATATCATATAAAGCTGGCAGATTAATTACCGACCAATCAATTAAGTTAAACTAGCTTTAGGCACATATCATGCGTGTAATTTTTTTTTAAAAACAAAAACGCGGTATTAATATATAGTTTAAAATCTAATTAAGATATATTGATTGATCCAGTTATAATATATATGAAAAATTAGCATTGTAACTAATGAAACTTCAACGTTTCAAATGAGGCATAAGTGGTTTTAGGTATAAAACCAATTGATTCAATTTTAGTACACATAAATTTGTATTTTAATAAACGTATGTGCAGTTTAATTCAAAATTTCAATAAATGAAAATTTTATTTTAATCAAGGTATGAACAGTTTTAATTAAAGAATTTGAGTGATTTACCAAATAATAGAATAAAAAAAAATGAATTTTAACTAAAATAAGAGTTTATTTAGATATACTGTGATGTAATTAAAATTTATGTGGTATTTTGAGTCTTTCCATTTAATGGAAAGATAAACAAAACAAAAACCAACGTATCAGATTAAATAAACAAAAAGATATCATATGGTTTAGTAGTTGACCAGATAAGCATAATTAATAACACTAAACTATTAATCAATGAAATTAAAATTTTATCTATCGCTTTTGATACTCTCACGAAATTACAACATCTTATTTGGGGATGGTGTATTCCTACTGTGATGTCAAACCCTAGGTTTTTTTAACAAATTTTTATTTTATTTTTCCTTGATCTTCGTTTTTCTTCAATATTTAGTTTTAGATATCCATCTACATCAGCTTTGTCATATATCTTCATAGTTTTGGATAATTTCTAACGACTATACTACCGACTCTTCAAATTTCATGCATAATTTTTTTAGTTCGATGTGTATTCTTTGTTTTGTATATGTAAATATTTCAGCTTTTCGAACATATTTTATCTTTTCTGTAACGGAATCATATCACCTATTCAAATAAACTTTTATAAAATTCCAATAACAATTCAAATTTCTATTACCACCGAAAATGAATTGGATTGAACCATTTCAATTATTTACTTTGAAGTTAAGAAAGCTCAAATTCAAGTACATTTAAGGTCGTGGTAATCATCATGACAAAATCGATGTCGGTTATTCAATCATAATGTTTTCTGTGTGGATTGTATGCTAAATACATGCACATTACAATTATAAAGAAATGTCATAGTTTTTTTAGTCATTATTTTTTTTTCTTTGATAAAACTAAACTTATGTTATTGTTACTAAAAATGTATTGGTATAATATCATTTCCCCAACATTACTTTCTAATTTCCTTTTATGGTGCATAAAAATTGATCCAAATTAAGACATGGTTGGGTATAGATGTACATGATGTATATTTACCATATCTCATTCAATTGGTCTTTTATGTCTTATTTCCACATAAAACATTATTTATAATAACAATGATTGTTATTATTTCATTGTTATAACATAAATAGTTTGCAATGCATTTTACGAAAAAGATAAAGAAATGTTGACCTTTTTATGTCGTCTTCGCTATTTTCTATTTGATAGAATTTTAAATAATTTATGGTTTAGTTGAATATAATTAAATTTTGTTGTAATGTTTGGTAATCTTAATTTCATAACATTTACTAGCTGAAAATCGGTATCTTTTGATTCATTAGAAATTTTGGAATTGTGAATTTTTATAATCTTATCTTGATTTGAGTTATTGATTCTATTTCTCTACCATCATCAAACTTTACACTCTTATCATGATTAATCTAAGATTGGGGATGACATAGGTAAGGTAAGTGTATGTTGCCCTTATATTTTTTCTTAATTCTTTCTAATTCAAATCATATCAGTCTTTATTTACGCCTGTGGACTGACAACTATTTTGCATATTCTGTTACGTGTATGCCTTTCAGATTTCACTCTCTTTCGATCTTTATCCATTTCTCTTTTCATATGTTAATAAAAAAAATTCTTCATTAACTATTGAGCTAGATTGATCAAAGAACATCCTGAGAAACATGGAAATGAATGAGTGTGCCTTATGCTAGTTTGCTTGCATTAATCATGACTAAGGGATGAAGGTGTTAAAATTAGAAAGGCTAATAAAAAAATGATTAAAAATAAGAAACCTAATGATTTTGTAAATGCAATGCTTGAGAAAGTGTAGAAGATGTTACCTTTCATGGATTCAAGAGGTCTCTCCACTACTCATCTTGCCTCTACCCGCTTTCTTACCAGTTTCCTCATATTATTTGTACAGCTGTATGAGCAGCTCAATAGAGGTATATGTTGGGGTGTCTCGCATTGTGTATGGATAATAAGCGCACATTGAAAAGAAAAATAGTCCTACATCGCAAAAAATAATGGAGATGAAGTGATATATATATGGATCTGGCCACATGTAACAACAAAAGATTACTTTTGTTAAAAGATGTTGACCAAACTCATATGTCGACCAAACGCATATGCCCTCCTCATGGAGGGATGTGCGGATTGGATTTCAACGTTATACGATTCTTTAACCCAATTGTGAATGCATAACTCTATCTGAATTTTTGTTAACTGAAATATGTGGTATGATATATGAAGACATTTTAAATTTCTCACATACTACTGCCATATATGTCGGTACTGTGTGTACTAACAAATAGAAAACAACCAAAAAATTATCCTTTTATTATTATATATTTTATTTACTCTATTGTGAATGCATAACTCTATTTGAATTTTTGTTAACTGAAATATTTGGTATGATATATGAAAACATTTTAAATTTCTCACATACTACCACCATATATATCGGTACTTTGTGTACTAACAAATAGAAATCAACCAAAAAATTATCCTTTTATTATTATATATTTATTTACCCATAATTTTTTACGATGTTGATATTTTAGATATAAACTACTTTTAGTTTTGTATATATGTTTTTTTAGCGATCTACATATTTATTAAAAGATAATAACAATTTACAAACAACTATGATTTCTATATAGGAACAGTGGAAAACTTTCTTTAGCAATTAAAAAGAAGGCAACTGAAACAATATGGTAAATAGTTTATTCTAATCTCGATATCCATATTTGAAGTTTATATTTATGTGTTATTGCTTGTAAATAGAATTATCATTTATTATGTTTGCATCATTATATCATAAAAGGTATAATTTCATGAATTATCCACATTGGATATATGCTTTCTAGGATTTTTAAAATTATAGTAACACTAGTATATTAACTTAATTGTTTTAAAAATAACTTTTCAACATTTCTACTTCAGTAAAACATTTGTATGGCATGTCTAAATAATTTTAATATAGCATTTTGGAGAAATTAAATAATGATTGCAAGTTCTAAATTTTTTTTACCCTAAGTAGCATTAAAATATTCTACTATTTATCAGTAATAGAATCTCATTTCATAAAAATGATGGTTTTGACTTCATCAATCTCCTCCGTTTCTCCCTTACTAATATACTGACGGGTAGATCATCTATTGGAAGTTTGAGAACCTATGCTCCCAAAGAATTATTCTTCCGACATATAGAAATAATTGCCCCTTAATTAGCACTCGGGACGACAACGAAGTATGTGGTCCAGTTTGTTTTGCACTCTTCTATTATATAGAAAACGTACATGTGGTTAATCTTATATTTATTGAAATAAAAATGTTAGTGGTAAGACGTTTCAGTATTAAGTCATTTATGTATCATCATGTTATTGGTCATCCATTTATCCACCTATTTCAAACAACTAATTGTAATTAGATTGTCGCATTTACGTAGTTATTCCAGATACATAACAATGGAAGAAATTATTTTTTACCATTCCAATAGTGCATAAAAGAAAAGTTGAGTGAACTGAACTCTTCTACCAGATGTCTTGATGTCAAAATTTAAAATTGCCACTTAGAAGCACTGATACACAGTCTATAATAGTATTTTGTTTTAATGATAATTGTTTTATTATATTGCACTATAATATGAAATATGCCATGTTATTAAAAGAAGAAATAAATTATTTTGAATTCTTTTGTATAGGATATTCCAAAGTTGTGCATTGAATGTGTATTATCTATTGTTATGCTTGATTTCTTTCTAAAAGGAAGGTTATATGGTAGATTCAAATTTTGTTGTCACTTTGACTACATGAATGAGTTACTTCCCTTTGAAAATAAAATAATCATCTGTTCTATTTGACTCATTACACCATAGAAGATGTTATATTCAAAACAAAAATTTTGAGCAAACGTATGACTTTTCGTAAGAACAATTAAAATTATATTAACATCAATCTATTAAATGGTAAATGTCATAGGACTGTACTTTTGCTTAAAATTTAATATGCCACATTATATTTAAATAATTGAATTAATGCGAAAGTACATGATAATTTACCATTTATGAAAAAGATCATCAAACTTGGTAAGACATATGTAGTAAGTTTTCACAAAAAAAAAAGAATGACACTAAATGGTAAGCTTTATATATCCACTTATTTACGTGCTTAAAGTTATTTCTCCCTTTATTGTTTTAGGTAAGATTATGGAGAATTGGATTATAAATACTATAAATATTCTTGCATTAGATTTCCATAACTTTGTTATTCCCTTTTTTAGATACATCACTATGGAATAGTTAAAGCATACTCAAAGAAATATAACACTACTGAAAGAAAAAAAATCAAAGATTATCTTTAAAAGTGTTATACTCACTCTTTAAGGTAAGATATTACTATCTGCACATACCAATACTATCCTTAATGCCACATAATCACAAATCAAAACTAATTGCATGAAAACACTTCAGAAACCCACTTTGGCTGATTATGCATAACTGAGTGAACAGTCAAACAGTTTTGCATAATCGGTCGTTGCCTATATATTTATCTAAACCCTAATTTCTATACGCATTAGCATCTTTTGAGATTATCAATCCACATTGGTAATAAAAATAGGAGAGAGATCTAGTATTGTTTTTCATCAAATTGGTGTTTCAATTTAGGGTTTTATTTAATATATTTCATATGATGCAAGGTTTTTTTTATATGTTGTCATTGATTATAATGGTGAATTTGTTGTAGGAGTTATTAGTTACTTAGTTTAAGATGTTATTTAATCTCGATTTTAATGTCCGTTGGAAAAAAGTCATTTGTTATCGTAAAGAGGGATGAAAATTTTGTATATGAGATGAATGGTTTCATATAACTAGATGTTGTCGTCTTCGAGACGGTTTGCAAAATCGTCTATAATATACATAGATGTAGGAAATAAATTTATTAGAATTTCTTGATATTATTCTATTTATTTTTGTTATAATATGTAGTTTCTATAGGATATTCATTTAAATTTGATAATTAGCAGTAATAATTATGGAGAAGAGTGGATCAAACTCTAAGAAGAGTTTGAAGGTACTAAAATAGAAGACGTTGTTGTTGAGGGAAGTGAGTTCGACCTATCAGATATAAATGATGCAAAAGTATATAACGATAAAGAAATCAAAGTAGATCTTATGGGGTATTTTTCTACCAAGTAAGTTATTGTATACAAGTATAATGATATAAATAAGACAACAAATGAAAAAGATTTAAAATTATAATGTAAATTTATATATAGATTCTATCTTCATGTGAAGCTTTGATTCATTGGTAATAGTTGATGGGAAAGAAGTTGAAAGTGGTAGTTGCGAACTACAATGTATGGCCATTAATATAAAGCTAATAATATGCATGACTACTAATATAAAGCTAATAATATGCATGATCACTAATATAAGATCAATATTATGTATGGTAACTACTATAAGACTGATATAATTTGTCAAATTATACGTACCTCGAGGACAAAGCCAGAAGTACGGGTTTACTCTATTTGATCGCATATGCTTGTCGAATGTGATCGTGTGATCGAGTACCATACCAATCCTGTGCCCAATCGTTGTTGAGTCTATAGGAATTACTTAACATTCACATCTAGATCCTAATCCTCATCTTCCATTCCACTCTCCTGGGTAACCCGAAGCTTTCCAAAAGTTGTGTCAAAGTCTCATGTCGAACCATGTCCAAACCGAGGAAGAAATCCCTTGAAAACACTCCCTGCTAGGCATATTGCCTTGGATAGGTCCTTAATGGTGGATCGATGGATCTCCATGGATGGACCAGTCAGGTCCCATCAGTGGATCGATGAGATCTTTCACTTGGTAGTAAAGCCTTCCAACGAGCTTTCGAGCCCTACCGTCCTCCGCTTCATGTGTGTTTCCTCTGTTGCTCATATGTGTGTCGATACACTCCCTTATGCACGCCTTTGCACACATGTACACGCAAACATGTATTTGCTTCACAAATCATATTTCGAACATTGCGGGAGTGATTATATAACGATCCGTAAATTTTAACGGTTTTAATAATGTAATTAACTGAATTTTTGTTGAAAATAAAACAACTACATTTTGAAGTGAAAATTTGATATTCGATATACATCTATTTAAACATAGCAAATATCAGATTTTCATCAGAGAATTTGAAACTTAGTTCTGTTATGTAATTTTCTATTTCAATTTAAATCAGTTAAAATTTATATAAATAAAATATTATTGAAATCAGAATATTTTTACACAATAAAAACGTAAATCAATTTCTGAGTGAGATGTCGTATTTCTTCCGCCAAATTTGGATTGCTCTAGCCCCATTTACCTTATTTTTGGTGAATTTGCAGCAGTTTGGCAATGAATATCGACTTTTGATAGGATGACCATATCGCTGATTTCTGTGTACCATTAAGATCATCTCGTAGTGCTGATCTCCGTAGTATATTCATTTTGTTAGGAAATCCAATAAACGGTTTCGATGTCAACAACTATATAATGGAAATCGAATATACATATATATTCATATATACATGTACTTGCTAGAACAACATCACTAGAAAGACAAGAACAAGGCTCAAAAAACACTACAAGAGACTACAAGTCGATAGGTACAAAGAAGCAAAGGAAAAGATGCATAAAAAAGACATCATCTGACGTCTGGGTGCACAAGCCAGATGTTTGGAAAAATCCTTTGGAATAACAAATAGGCGAAACCAAACATTTGGTAATAGCACTCAGACGTTTGAAAATCTATTGTGTACTAAATATATATAGTATCAGACGTTTGATACAAACACCAGACGTCTGAATTCAAACTCGGATTTCAGATATGAACTTCAACTGCCACATACGAATGGACATCTTTGCTTCTCTTCGCCGCAACCCTTCACCATCAACAGAAGCAACTTTAGAGTGTTCGTTAATGGATGCAACTACTCAAGATACCTATCTACAACTGTATATAGTATCAAGAATCAAGAGAACGGACCCACCTTACTTGCTTATGCTCTTTAATTCTATACTCTATCATATATTCTTGATCTCTGCACTCTAGCAATCTATACTTGCATTCACTGTTTCATATACTTAGATCTTCATAGACAATATTCTTTAGATATACATATTGGAAGCAATTGTACTAATCAGTCAACATTCGTGTTATACTAGAACACACAATTGACAAG